>CM035845.1:264350899-269150899 GCA_020510985.1 Pholidichthys leucotaenia | reverse complement strand
TCCTCTCCAGTACCTTGACATAGACCTTCCCAGGGAGGCTGAGGAGTGTGATCCTCTAAAGTTGAAACACACCCTCTGGTCCCCTTTTTTTGAAGAGAGGAACCACCACCCTGGTTTGCTATGCCAAAGGCACTGCCCCCAACCTCCACGTAATGTTGCAGAGGCGTGTCAACCATGACAGCCCTACAACATCCAGGGCCTTGAGGAACTCAGGGCGAATCTCGTCCACCCCCGAGGCCTGGCCACCAAAGAGATTTTTAACCACCTTGGCAACCTCAGCCCCTGTGATAGACAAGTTATCCCCCTCGTCCACAAGCCCTGCTTCCTCTGTGGAAGGTGTGATTGTGGGATTGAGGAGATCCTTGAAGTATTCCTTCCACCGCTCGACAATATCCCTAGTCGAAGTCAGTAGCGCCCCTTCCGCACCATACACAGTGTGGACAGGGAGCTACTTCCCCCTCCTGAGCCGCCGGACAGTTTGCCAGAATCTCTTCGAGGCCAACTGAAAGTCTTGTCCCATGGCCTCACTGAACTCCTCCCACACCCGAGTTTTTGCTTCAGCAACCACCCGAGTTGCACTCCGCTTGGCCTGCGGGTACACCTCAGCTGCTTCGGGAGTCCCACAAGCCAATCAAGCTTGATAGGACTTCTTCAGCTTAATGGCCTCCCCACCACTGGTGTTCACCACTTGGTTCGGGGGTTGCCACCACGGGATGCCCCGACGACCTTGTGGTCACAGCTCTGAGCAGCCGCTTCGACAATGGAGGAGGAGAACATGGCCAATTCAGACTCCATGTCTCCAGACTCCCTCGGAATGTGGTTGAAGTTCTTCCAGAGGTGGGAGTTGAAGACCTCCCGGACAGGGGCCTCAGCCAGACATTCACAGCACACCCTCACTACACGTTTGGGTCTACCAGGTCTGAATGGCATCCTCCCCTGCCACTGGAACCAACTCACCACCAGGTGGTGATCAGTTAACAGCTCTGCACCTCTCTTTACCCAAGTGTCCAAGACATACGGTCGCAGGTCTGATGACACAATAACAAAATCGATCATCAGCCTGCGACCTAGGGTGTCCTGGTGCCAGGTGAACATATGGACACCCTTACGCTTGAACATGATGTTCAAGCGTAAAGGTGTTGGCACAGATCAGAATCAGAATCAGAATCAGAATCAGCTTTATTGGCCAAGTATGCACAACACATACAAGGAATTTGACTTTGGCTAAAAACTTGCTCTCGTTGTTCAGGTGAAGGATTTAAATAAGGATTCAATGACAACCAGAGTATGTACAGTAAATTACAGTCTGTCCACGTTTCTATAAAAGGATGCAAATATATACAGGAATATATGCAGTTATTTACTCGGACTAACCACACTTTGCAGAAATATATGAAAAAATATACAATCACACAGTATTTCAATGTGGACTCAGATTCAGTGATATAATGTGAATGAAGTAAAAAGCAGTGTGAGAGTTATGTGCAATGTAATAATGGATGAAAAGTCATGAGTACAGCAACAGGTAGGACTAGGTGAATGTTAGGAGTTCATCAGAGTGATGGCTTGAGGAAAGAAACTGTTCCTGTGACAGGTGGTTTTGACCTTCAGTGATCTGTAACGACGACCAGAAGATAGAAGTTCAAACAGTTTGTGGCCGGGGTGTGATGGGTCAGCACAGATGTTTCCCGCCCGTTTCCTGGTTATGGACCGATATAAGTTCTCAATGGAGGGTAGGTCGGTACCAATGATCCTCTCCGCAGACTTAATGATCCGCTGCAGTCTGGTCTTGTCCTGTTTAGTGGCAGATCCAAACCAGACAGTGATGGAAAAGCAGAGGACAGATTGGATGATGGCGGTGTAGAAGACAACCAGCAGCTCCTGAGGCAAATCAAACTTCTTGAGCTGACGCAGAAAAAACAACCTCTGCTGGGCCTTTTTCCGGACAGTGTCAATATGGGAGGACCACTTCAGGTTCCGGGAGATTGTGGTACCCAGAAACTTGAAGGAGTCCACAGTGGACACTGTGCTGTTGAGGATGGTGAGTGGGGGGAATGAAGGGGGGTGTCGCCTGAAATCCACAGTCATCTCCACCGTTTTGGCTGGGTTAAGTTCAAGATGGTTCTGGCTGCACCAGAGGATCAGCTGCTCCACCTCCCGCCTGTATGCAGACTCATCATCATCCCGGATCAAACCGATGACTGTGGTGTCGTCCGCAAACTTCAGGAGCTTCACCGAAGGGTCCTCTGAGGTGCAGTCGTTGGAGTAGAGGGAGAAGAGCAGTGGGGAAAGGACACATCCTTGGGGGGCGCCAGTACTAATTTTTCGGGAGCTGGATGTAAATCTCCCTAGCTTCACCTGTTGCCACCTGTCAGTCAGAAAGCTGGAGATCCACTGGTAGGTGGAGGGGGGCACCTTGAGCTGGAGGAGTTTCTGATGAAGAATGCCTGGGATGATGGTGTTGAACGCTGAGCTGAAGTCGACAAACAGGATCCTGGCGTACGTCCCTGGGGAGTCGAGGTGTTGCAGGATGTAATGTAGTCCCATATTCACTGCATCATCCACTGACCTGTTTGACCGGTAGGCAAACTGCAGTGGGTCCATCAGGGGGCCTGTGATGACCTTCAGGTGGCTCAGCACCAATCTCTCCAAGGATTTCATGACCACAGAGGTCAGGGCAACAGGTCTGTAGTCGTTTAATCCTGTAATAGAGGGTTTCTTGGGAACTGGAATGATGATGGAGCGTTTGAAGCAGGAAGGCACTTCACGCAGCTCCAGTGATCTGTTAAAGATCCGGGTGAAGATGGGGGCCAACTCGTTGGAGCAGACTCTCAGGCAGGACGGAGACACACCATCAGGTCCTGCAGCCTTCTTGATCTTTTGTCTCTGAAAGACCCGGCGCACCTCCTCTTCACAGATCATTAGTGCTGGTGGGAGGTCAGAGTGGAGGAGGGATGGAGTTCCTGGGGCTGCAGATAATCCTTTTGTGTGGGTGGGAGGTGAGAACTGTAGGTTCTTTTCAAACCTGCAGTAAAAGCTGTTTAGGTCATTAGCCAGCTGGAGGTTTTCCGCAGGGTGGGGGGATGGTCTCCTGTAGTTGGTGATATTCCGTAGGCCTCTCCAGACAGAAGCAGAGTTGTTAGCTGAGAAGTTTTTTTGTAACTTCACACTGTAGCTCCTCTTAGCAAGCCTGGTCTCCTTCGTCAGCATGTTTCTGGCCCGCTTGTACAGAGTCCAGTCACCAGTCCTGTAGGCCTCCTCCTTGGTCTGACGTAGCTGCTTCAGTTTAGGAATGAACCAGGGTTTATTGTTGTTGTATATGCAGAAGGTCTTGGTCTGCACACACATGTCCTCGCAGAAACAGGTGTATGATGTCACAGTGTCAGTGAGTTCATTTAAGTTAATGGCTGCAGCTTCAAAAACACTCCAATCTGTGCAGTCAAAGCAGGCTTGTAACTTCAGCTTTGATTCCTCAGTCCATTTCTTCACAGTCCTTACAACAGGCTTGGAAGTTTTTAGTTTCTGTCTGTATGTTGGAATAAGATGGAGCAGGCAGTGGTCAGAAAAACCCAGAGCTGCACGGGGGACAGCATGATAGGCATTTCTTAAAACTGTGTAACAGTGGTCAAGTGTATTTGTGTCCCTGGTGGGACATTTAATATGCTGTCTGTATTTAGGAAGCTCATTTGTGAGATTAGCTCTATTGAAATTGAAAAAAAAAAATTGAGATGACGTCCAATAACTGAACACCAATCGGGTTCAGATCAGACAGGCCGTTCCTCCCAATCATTCCCCTCCAGGTTTCACTGTCATTGCCCACGTGCGCATTGAAGTCCCCCAGAAGGACAATGGAGTCTCCAAGAGGTGCACCCTCCAGCACCCCAGTCAGAGACCCCAAAAAGAGTGGGTACTCTGAACCATCATTTGGTGCATAGGCACAAATGATGGTCAGGACCCGTTTCCCAACCTGAAGGCGCAGGGAAACAACCCTTTCGTCACTGGGGAAAACTCCAATATAGAGGCAGCAAGGTGGGGGGATACAAGAATGCCCCTGCTTGTCGCCTCTCGCCAGGGGCAACTCCAGAGTCGGACAAGCTCCACACCATCTCCAGGAGACTGGTTCTGGAACTGGAGCTGTGTGTTGAGGTGAGGCCAACTATATCTAGCCGGTATCTCTCAACCTCATGCACCAGCTCAGGCTCCTTCCCCACCAGAGAGGTGACATTCCACATCCCAAAAGCCAGTTTAGGAAATCTGGGATCAGACCGCCAAGGTCTCTGCCTTTGACCGCCACCTGATCCACACAGCACTGGACCCCCATGGTCCCTCCTGCAGGTGGTGAGCCCACTGGAGGGCAGACCGATGTAGCTCCTTCAGGCTGAGCCTGGCTGGGTCCCATGGACGGAAACCCGGCCACCAGATGCTAGCCACTGAGCTCCTCCCCCAGGTCTGGCTCCAGGGTGTGGCCCTGGTAACCCCATACCAGGCGGGGTACACTGAATCCCTGTTCTAGCGTTCATTATGAGAGTCTATTGGATCGTTCTTAGTCTGGTCCTTCACCCAGGACCAGTATGTCTTGGGTGACCCTATCAGAGGCAAATTGCCCCGGACACCATAGCTCCTGGGATCACTAAGGCACGCAAACCCCACACCACGATAAGGTGACGATGCATGAGGTGAGTTTTAGGAGGAAGTACACATTTTAAAACACTTGCTTTTTCCATAGTTTACTGTGATTCCAGTTGTTGAAGCCAGATTAAGAGGAGAGGTGACAATCAGTGAGCAGCAGTACGTTTTTGTGCCAAGAAAGAATACTAACAGTTTCAATGTTTGCTATAAGAGTGCTGATATAGCAGTATAGAGAAGGTCAGAAGGAGTTGCTCTGTGTCTTTGTGGATCTCGAGAAAGCATATGATAGGATGCCAAGAGAGGAAGTGTGGTACTGTATGAGAAAGTCAGGAGTGGCAGAGAATCAGAATCAGAATCAGAATCAGCTTTATTGGCCAAGTGTGCACAACACATACAAGGAATTTGACTTTGGCTAAAAACTTGCTCTCGTTGTTCAGGTAGAGGATTTAAATAAGGATTCAATGACAACCAGAGTATGTACAGTAAATTACAGTTTGTCCACGTTTCTATAAAGGATGCAAATATATACAGGAATATATGCAGTTATTTACTCAGACTAACCACACTTTGCAGAAATATATGAAAAAATATACAGTACAGTCACACAGTATTTCAATGTGAACTCAGATTAAGTGATATAATGTGAATGAAGTAAAAAGCAGTGTGAGAGTTATGTGCAATGTAATAATGGATGAAAAGTCATGAGTACAGCAACAGGTAGGACTAGGTGAATGTTGGGAGTTCATCAGAGTGATGGCTTGAGGAAAGAAACTGTTCCTGTGACGGGTGGTTTTGACCTTCAGTGATCTGTAATGACGACCAGAAGATAGAAGTTCAAACACTTTGTGGCCGGGGTGTGATGGGTCAGCACAGATGTTTCCCGCCCGTTTCCTGGTTATGGACCGATATAAGTTCTCAATGGAGGGTAGGTCGGTACCAATGATCCTCTCCGCAGACTTAATGATCCGCTGCAGTCTGGTCTTGTCCTGTTTAGTGGCAGGTCCAAACCAGACAGTGATGGAAAAGCAGAGGACAGATTGGATGATGGCGGTGTAGAAGACAACCAGCAGCTCCTGAGGCAAATCAAACTTTTTGAGCTGACGCAGAAAAAACAACCTCTGCTGGGCCTTTTTCCAGACAGTGTCTATATGGGAGGACCACTTCAGGTTACGGGAGATTGTGGTACCCAGAAACTTGAAGGAGTCCACAGTGGACACTGTGCTGTTGAGGATGGTGAGCGGGGGGAATGAAGGGGGGTGTCGCCTGAAATCCACAGTCATCTCCACCGTTTTGGCTGGGTTAAGTTCAAGATGGTTCTGGCTGCACCAGAGGATCAGCTGCTCCACCTCCCGCCTGTATGCAGACTCATCATCATCCCGGATCAAACCGATGACTGTGGTGTCGTCCGCAAACTTCAGGAGCCTCACCGAAGGGTCCTCTGAGGTGCAGTCGTTGGAGTAGAGGGAGAAGAGCAGTGGGGAAAGGACACATCCTTGGGGGGCGCCAGTACTAATTTTTCGGGAGCTGGATGTAAATCTCCCTAGCTTCACCTGTTGCCACCTGTCAGTCAGAAAGCTGGAGATCCACTGGCAGGTGGAGGGGGGCACCTTGAGCTGGAGGAGTTTCTGATGAAGAATGCCTGGGATGATGGTGTTAAACGCTGAGCTGAAGTCGACAAACAGGATCCTGGCGTACGTCCCTGGGGAGTCGAGGTGTTGCAGGATGTAGTGTAGTCCCATATTCACTGCATCATCCACTGACCTGTTTGACCGGTAGGCAAACTGCAGTGGGTCCATCAGGGGGCCTGTGATGACCTTCAGGTGGTTCAGCACCAATCTCTCCAAGGATTTCATGACCACAGAGGTCAGGGCAACAGGTCTGTGAAGGTGTATGTGAAGGTGGTGCAGGACATGTATGAGGACAGCAAGACGGCAGTGAAGTGCACTGTAGGGGTGACAGATGGGTTCCAGGTGGGGGTGGGGCTACATCAGGGATCAGCTCTGAGCCCCTTCTTGTTTGCCATAGTGATGGACAGGCTGACAGATGAGGTCAGGCAGGAGTCTCCGTGGACCATGATGTTTGCAGACGTCATTGTGATCTGTAGTGAGAGTACGGAGCAGGTGGAAGAGAACCTGGGGAGGTGGACGTATGCTCTGGAGCAGGGGTGTCAAACTCAAATTCACAGTGGGCCAAAATTAAGCAGTGAAGTAAAGTCACGGGCCAAACTCAATATTTATTGAAAAATTAACTGCAACTGATATGTAATGTTTAACCTTTTCATATGGAAACAAACTTTAGTTTTGCTTAAACACAGAATCTGGAACAACCAAAGCTTGATATTACAAACACATGAGAAATTAAATTTGAAATAAAAGACACATCAGTGGTATTCATTTCTTATTTAAATAAATAAATAAAGTATGTCTCTCCCCGTATCCTTTCAAGTTCCTTTTTAAAGTAAATCTTTTTCAAAGCCAACAACAAAAGAACCAAAAATAATAATGTCATTCAATAAAAATCCAACATTTCAACTATTAACAGACCATGCCTTGCAGTAGAAAAAGTGCATAAATAACAGATATATTCAAGATCAGTTTGCTACACTCTGATTTACTCTGCACATTGGTCTAAGCCAGATACCTGGCATCTTTTCTTAGCTGCAAGTTCATCAATGTCTGGGGTCAGGCTCTGAGCTGAGGAAAACCTCAGGACGGAGTGAAGGTGTTCATCAGTGAGTCGACTTCTGTGAGGTGTTTTGTTCACCTTCATCATAGAGAACAGTTGTTCACATAGATATGTGCTGCCGAACATTGAGAGCATCTGAGCAGCTTGGGTGCGTAATTGAGGCATTGTGTCGGGGAGGAAACATGGAAACCGCGCAGCACCAACAGAGTCATATTTTGATTTGAGCATGTCATTACATTGGAGTTCAATTAGCTCCATTTGGAGGCTGGTTGGTGCGCTTTCCACGTCGATCGCAAACGGGTTACTGAGCAGTTCAAATCTCCCTTTCTGAGCCTCAAAGTCGGCAAATCGCCGGGAAAACTCGGCGCTGAGCGCGTTGATTTTTTCAGCAAACTGTGCGCTAGGCAGCACGGCAGGAGAAATTTGCTCTGCCATGGTTTGGCAGCACGGAAAATGACCCAAGTTTCCTTGCAGCATCTGAGTCTTCCACAGACACAACTTAGTATTAAAGGCCCTCACTGCTGCGTACATGTCTGTGATAATGTGGCCCCGTCCCTGAAGCTGCAGGTTAAGCACATCGAGATGGCTCACAATGCCAGACAGAAATGCAAGCTCACACAGAAACTTTTTATCTCTCAGCTCTGTTGTGTCCTTCCCTTTGTTTTCCTTAAACTGACAGGTTTCCTCACGTAGCTCAAAACATCTGTTCAGTACTTTTCCTCTGCTTAGCCATCTCACCTCTGTGTGATAGGGCACATCTGCTGCCTCTAAGAAATCAAGTCCTGCTGCCCACTCCCCACTCCACCGACACCGCCCCCACTCCCAACACACAGCCCCCCATCCTGACCCTGACCAAGACCCAGGTGAGGACGGAGCTGAGGAAGATCAAGGCGAGGAAGGCGTCGGGACCGGACGGCATCAGCGCAAAGCTCCTCAAGTCCTGTGCAGACCAGCTGTGTGGGATTGTGACGTATATCTTCAACATGAGCCTGAAACTGGGGAGGGTACCACAGCTGTGGAAAACATCTTGTGTGGTACCTGTACCAAAAACTTCCCACCCCAAAGACCTGAACAGCTACAGACCGGTGGCCTTGACGTCCCACTTGATGAAGACCCTGGAGAGACTGCTCCTTGCTCATCTCCGCCCCCTGGTGGAACCAGCGATGGATCCACTCCAGTTCGCCTACCAGCATGGCATTGGGGTGGAGGATGCGGTGATCTTCCTCCTTCACCGTTCTCTGTCCCACCTGGAGAAGCCCGGGAATATGGTGAGGATCATGTTCTTTGACTTCTCCAGTGCTTTCAACACCATCCAACCGATGATCCTGAAGGACAAGCTGCTGCGCGCAGGGGTGGACCAGCACCTGTCATCATGGATCCTGGACTACCTCACGAACCGGCCTCAGTTTGTGAGAACCCGGGACTGTGTTTCCGACACGATCATCAGTAGCACGAGGGCCCCCCAGGGAACGGTGCTGGCTCCCTTCCTGTTCACTCTTTATACTGCGGACTTCTCACACAACACAACACATTGCCATCTACAGAAGTTCTCTGATGACTCTGCGATCGTTGGTCTCATCTCCAACGGAGATGAAGCTGAGTACAGAGGGCTTATCCAGGACTTTGTGGACTGGTGCCATCGGAACTGCCTCCAGATCAACGCGAGGAAAACTAAGGAGCTGGTGGTGGACTGCCGCAGGCATGGGCAGCCCCTCACAGCACCAGTAAATATACAGGGAACAGACATCGAGATGGTGACATCCTATAAGTACCTGGGTATTCATCTGAACAATAAACTAGACTGGTCACACAATACTGACGCACTCTACAAGAAGGGACAGCGCAGGCTGTTCCTGCTGAGGAGACTCAGGTCTTTTGGTGTACAAGGGGCGCTGCTGAAGTCATTCTATGACACGGTGGTGGCATCAGCCATCACTTTTGGAGTGGTCTGCTGGGGCAGTGGCATTACTGCAGCCGATAGGAAGAGACTGAACAAACTGATTAAGAAAGCTAGCTCTGTCCTGGGGCAGCGCCTTGATCCGATGGAGGAGATAGGAGAGAGAAGGACGGTGGCTAAACTGTCATCTCTGCTGGAGTCCGAGTTCCACCCTATGCAGGACATACTGGATGCACTGAGGAGCTCATTTAGCAGCAGACTACATCATCCCAGGTGCACAACCGAGAGGTTTCGTAGGTCCTTCCTACCAACGGCTGTCAGACTGTACAACCTAAGCAGGGCTGCTCGCAGAGATAGCAAAAAGACGTAACAAACTAATAGTTTTTTTTTGAATGCAAAAGATGCAATAGACTTACACAATGGTCCTCTCCGGCATACAACTAGGAACATACCGGTCGCTATGGAGGGTGAGAATATGTATGGGCACATAATCATACCATGTAGGATAACTAAATAGACGGTTATGCTGTTTCATCCCACCTAGCAACAATGCTCTGCACTGTGTGTGTTTATATATTTACATATTTATTCCATCTAGCTACAATGCTCAGCACTGGGTGTGTTTATATTTATATATCTATATATTTATTCCATCTAGCTACAATGCTCCGCACTGTGTTTTTATATATCTACATATTATTCCATCTAGCTACATTGCTCCGCACTGTGTGTGTTTATATACTTGCATATTTATTCCACCTAGCTGCAATGCTCCGTACTGTGGGTGTTTATATATTTACATATTTATTCCACCTAGCTACAATGCTCTGCACTGTGTGTTCATATATTCATATATTTATTCCATCCAGCTACAATGCTCTGCACTGTGTGTCTCTGTGTGTGTGTGTATATATATATTTTATAGTAATATGTACATATGTATATTAGCTGCTCTTGCTTGCTTGTTTTTTTTTGTTTTGTTTTTTTTCTTGCCTTCTGATTGTTGCTCTGAGTGTTGCTATCCCTGTGCTGTTGCAATCCTGGAATTTCCCCGTTGTGGGACTAATAAAGGCTTATCTTATCTTATCTCTGTATTCTGAATCCAACTCCTCCAGAAAAGACTTGAACTGCCGGTGATTCAAACCTTTTGCTCTTATGAAGTTGACTACTCGTTTTATAGAGCTCATAACATGTTCCATTTGCAGAGCTTTGCCACAGAGCGCTTCCTGATGTATGATACAGTGATAAACTGTAAGTTCACCTGCATCTTCCTCCCGCATCTTCTCCTGAATCCTGCCGACCAATCCACTCTTTTGACCGCACATCGAAGGCGCACCATCTGTCGTCAGTCCCACAAGTTTATCCCAAGGCAGGCTCATTTCAGTTATACATTTGGATACCTCTTCAAAGATATCTTTTCCTGTGGTGGTGCCATGTATTGATTTTAATCCTAAAAGTTCCTCTGTGACGCACAGGCTCGAGTCTACTCCACGGATGAAGATTGACAGCTGGGCAGTACCAGACGTGTCGCTGCTCTCATCCACAGCAAGGGAGTATGCAATAAAATCTTTTCCCTTTTTTATTAGTTGGTCATGTAGATTAGTGGAAAGCTCACACACGCGCTCAGCCACGGTGTTTCTGCTCAGGCTCACATTTAAAAATTCTTGCTTTTTATCTGGGCACACGATGTTGCAAACTTTGACCATGCACTTTTTGACAAACTCTCCCTCATTAAAGGGCCGGGCTGATTTTGCTATCTCTGCTGCCACAATAAAGCTGGCCTTTACAGCAGCTTCACTTTTTGATTTTGCTTTCATGAACATAGTCTGCCGGCAAACCAGACTTCTTTTCATCTCCTCCACCTTCTGCCGCTTCTGCTTTACGTCCAGGTCCTTGTACTTTTCATAATGTTTTGTTTCATAGTGTCTTCTTATGTTATATTCTTTCATTACAGCCACGTTCGCTCCACACACAAGACAAACAGGTGTGTCCTTTATATTCGTGAACAGATAATCTGCCTCCCACCTGTCTTGAAAGCTCCTGTTGTCCATCTTTCGTTTGGCCATTTTTGTGGAGGGTGAAATTAATTTGTCCGATGTGACTGGAGCATGGTTGTCAATGACTGTCAACAGAAAAAAGGAGCGCTTGCCGGTTTCGACTGCGCGCCAACATACTAGCAAAGCATTGTGGGATTTGTAGTATTAGCGGTACAGTATATACCGCGGGCCAGCTCTAATGCACATTTGATATGATCTCGCGGGCCAATTATAATTACACTGCGGGCCAAATTTGGCCCGCGGGCCTGAGTTTGACACATGTGCTCTGGAGAGAAGAGGAATGAAGATCAATAGAAGTAAGACAGAACACATAAGTGTGAATGAGAAGGAGGCAGGCGTAATGGTGAAGATGGAAGGAGTAGAGGTGGTGAAAGTAGATGAGTTTAAATACCTGGGGTCAACCATCCAAAGCAATGGAAAATGCACAAGAGAGGTGAAGAAGAGAGTGCAGGCATGGTGGAGTGGGTGAAGACGAGTGTCAGGGTGATTTGTGACAGAAGCGTAGCAGCAAGAGTGAAAGGGAAGGTTTACAAAACTCGCGATGATATATGGTTTGGAGACGGTGGTGCTGACAAAAAGACAGGAAATGGAGCTGGAGGTGGCACAGCTGAAGATGCTAAGATTTTCAGTGGGAGTGACAAGATTAGAAATGAGTATATCAGAGGGACTGCTCAGGTTGAGTGGTTTGAAGATAAAGTCAGAGGCAAGGCTGAGATGGTTTGGCCATGTACAGAGGAGGGATAGTGGATATACTGGACAAACGATGTTGAAGATGGAGCTGTCAGGCAGGAGGAAAAGAGGAATACCACAGAGAACATTCATGGATATAGTGAAGGAGGACATGGAGAGGGTTGGTGTTACAGAGGAAGATGCAAGGGATAGGGTGAGATAGAGGCAGATGATCCGCTGTGGCGACCCCTTAAGGGAGCAGCCAAAAGAAGAAGAAGAAGAAGACATTTCTCAGCCTCCCTTGGAAGGTCTATGACAGGGTACTGAAGAGGAAAGTCCGACCATGATGTTTGCAGACAACATTGTGATCTGTAGTGAGAGTAGGGAGCAGGTGGAAGAGAACCTGGGGAGGTGGAGGTATGCTCTGGAGTAAAGAGGAATGAAAGTCAGTAGAAGCAAGACAGGATACATGAGTGTGAATGACAGGGAGGCAGATGTAACGGTGAAGGTGGAAGGAGTAGAGGTAGTGAAAGTAGATGAATTTAAATACCTGGGGTCAACCATCCAAAGCAATGGAAAATGCACAAGAGAGGTAAAGAAGAGAGTGCAGGCAGGGTGGAGTGGGTGGAGACAAGTGTCAGGGGTGATTTGTGACAGAAGCGTAGCAGCAAAAGTGAAAGGGAAGATTTACAAGACGGTAGTGAGACCTGCGGCAATGATGTATGGTTTGGAGACAGTGGTGCTGACAAAAAGACAGGAAATGGAGCTGGAGACGGCAGAGTTGAAGATGCTAAGATTTTTATTGGGAGTGACGAGGGACAGGATCAGAAATCAGTGTATCAGAGGGACCGCTCAGGTTGAGCGGTTTGGAGACAAAGTAAGAGAGGCATGGCTGAGATGGTTTGGACATATGCAGAGGAGGGATAGTGGATATATTGGATAAAGGATGTTAAAGATGGAGCTGCCAGGCATGAAGAAAAGAGGAAGACCACAGAGAACATTCATGGATGTAGTGAAGGAGGACATGGCGAGGGTTGGTATTCCAGTGGAAGATGCAAGGGATAGGGTGAGATGGAGGCAGATCATCCACTGTGGCGACCCCTAAAGGGAGCAGCCAAAAGAAGAAGAAGAAGAAGAAGAGGAAGAAGAAGAAGACTGTGATGCCAGTCTATATACTTCGTCGGCCTCCGTCGGTCTATGATGACCATGGAAGAGAATCCTAAACGTCTACTCTGCTGGAACAGCACCGCCTGTGGCTGAACAGGCCGATGCGCGAATGACAGTCCCTGTCACACAGGTCACACTTGTGGGTGGTCTCCGTGCTGCTGGGTCTGTGGCAGTTCTTCCTGCGGGTCCTTTTTTCATCTGCTGCAGCAGTCAGTCTCTCTTCACCCGCCTTGAGCTGTCTGGTCAGGGTGCCTCTCCATTTGGAGCGGTCCGTTGCAAGGTCCTCCCAGCGCTCTGTGTTGATATCCAGGGCCCTCATGTCTCTCTTGCAGACGTCTCTAAAGCGCAGCTGTGGGCGGCCAACGTCTCTCCTGCCAGTTGCCAGTTCTCCATAGAGGACGTCTTTGGGGATTCTGCCATCCTCCATACGGTGAACGTGGCCTAGCCAGCGGAGCCTGCGCTGCCTGAGTAGAGTGAACATGGAGGGAAGGCCGGCGCGGGACAGAACTTCTGTGTTGGGCACTTTGTCCTGCCAGGATATGTCCAGGATGTGGCGAATGCAGCGCAAGTGGAAGGAGTTCAGTCTCTTTTCCTGCCGGGCGTATGTTGTCCACGTCTCGCTCCCATAGAGCAGTGTGCTGATGACGCAGGCGTTGTACACTGCCATTTTGCATTTTGCCAAACTTGATGTAGAATCGGTGTGTGACTTTGCAAAAACGATGTCTGCCACTGTAGTATTCTCTGGGCCCCTCCCCAATCTGACCAGTGATGACATGTTTAGTCGCTCGTCATCCTTGAACCGCTGGCTGTCTGTGTGGTGTCCTAAAAATGACGTGGGCTACATTGACAATTGGAGCTCTTTTTGGGGAAAACCTGGTCTTATGAGACGAGACAGCATTCATCCCACTTTGGATGGTGCTTCTCATTTATCTAACAATCTGGCATCTTTTTTATCCAAATTTCCAAAACCATGACTACTCAGAGTTGGGACCAGGAAGCAGAGTCGCAGTCTTACACGCCTCTCTGCAGCTCCTCTTCATCCGCCACCCCTCAGCTTAGCCCCTGTCTTCCCCATCAGAGAATCGTTGTCTGCTCCCTCCAAAGTAAATAAAAATATCATGCATAAGCATCCCAAAGTGATAAAGCAAAACATTGGTAAAACTCAAATTAAACATAAAGCCTCTAAATTGAATGATTTGGCCTCTGTTCCTCCTCATAATTTAAAAATTAAATGTGGTTTACTAAATATTAGGTCTCTAACTCCCAAGTCTCTGTTAGTCCACGATCTGTTAATTGATCATCAGATTGATTTAATTTCCCTTACAGAGACTTGGTTAGGACAAGAGGATTATGTTGGTTTAAATGAATCAACTCCCTCTGGTTATTTAAACTGTCAAAATCCCAGAAGTTCTGGTCGTGGAGGAGGAGTAGCAACAATTTACCATTCCAAATTACTAGTTAATGTAAAGCAAAAAACATGTTATAATTCCTTTGAGGGCCTGGTCCTCAGTATTGGGCACTTTAGCAATTTTAGGCTAAACCCAATTTTATTTGCCATAGTTTATCGTCCCCCATCAACCTACTCAGAATTTTTATCCGAATTTGCTGATTTCTTAGCTGATTTAGTGCTGAAATCTGATAGAATAATTATAGTAGGGGACTTTAATATACATGTGGATGTAGATAGTGACTGCCTTAATGTGGCATTTAATTCAATATTAGACTCGATTGGGTTTTCTCAGAAAGTAGGAAATTCTACTCATTACCTCCACCATACATTGGACCTTGTTCTGACATATGGCATAGAAATAGAAAATCTTGTAGTGTCTCCTCATAACCCTGTACTGTCAGACCATTGTCTGTTAACCTTTGATTTTACCATTTCTGACTATTTGGCTCCTAAAGAAAAATATTATTACAGTAGATGCCTCTCAGATGATGCTGTTTCCAAATTTATGCAGATTGTTTCCTCTATGCCATGTGTCAACACAACGGAAATAAGCTATAGACAGCTTGCTCCTTCTGTAATTGATAACATGGTGGATAGTGTTTCAGCTTCTCTGCATCAGGCTCTAGACTTGGTGGCCCCCTTAAAAAAGAAAAAGTCTAATCAGAGATTTCTAACTCCTTGGTTCAACACAGAAACTCGTAGCTTAAAACAGAAGACTCGTCAATTAGAAAGAAAATGGCGCTCTACTAATTTAGATGAAATCTATTTAGCTTGGAGAAATCATCTTTTAATTTATAAAAAATCTCTTAGAAAAGCTAGAACAAGTTATTACTCTGCATTAATAGAAGAGAACAAGAATAATCCCAGGTTTCTTTTCAGTACTGTAGCCAGGTTGACAAAGAGTCAGGACTCTGTCAATCCTAGCATTCCCTTAGAGCTTACTAGTCAGGACTTTATGAACTTTTTCAATAATAAAATTTCATCCATCAGAGATAAAATCAATCAGATTCTTCCCACAGTTAACTTAAATACTGTAACTACTACAACTCCTTCTTTTGATGTCTGTCTTGATGAGTTTACTCCAATCGACCTTTGTGAGTTAGACAAAATAGTTTCCTCATCCAAACCTTCAACTTGTCTTTTAGACCCTATTCCTACTAGGTTATTTAAAGAAGTCTTCCCACTTATTGGTAGCTTTATTCTTCATATAATCAATTCTTCATTAACTTTAGGCCATGTACCGCAGGCTTTTAAAACAGCTGTAATTAAACCCTTACTCAAAAAGCCAACGCTAGATCCAGGAGCTTTAGCTAACTATAGACCAATCTCTAATCTCCCTTTCATTTCAAAAATCTTAGAAAGAGTTGTTGCTACGCAATTATTCGACCACCTGCAGGGAAATGGTTTACTTGAAGAGTTTCAATCTGGGTTTAGAATCCATCATAGTACTGAAACAGCCTTAGCGAAGGTCACTAACGACCTCCTCATTGCATCTGATAATGGACTAGTTTCTGTACTTGTCCTTTTAGACCTTAGTGCAGCTTTTGATACTATCGATCATAATATTCTACTTGATAGATTAGAACACTATGTTGGACTTAATGGAACTTCGTTGCAGTGGTTTAGATCTTATTTATCTGATAGGTTCCAGTTTGTTCATGTAAATAATGAGTTTTCTTTCAACTCAAAGCTTAGTCATGGAGTTCCACAGGGATCTGTGCTAGGCCCTACTCTTTTTAGTTTATATATGCTTCCGTTAGGCAACATTATTAGAAAGCACTGTATACATTTTCATTGTTATGCAGATGACACACAATTATACCTGTCAATGAAGCCAGATGATAGTAATCAATTAGCCAAGTTAGAAGCCTGTCTTAAGGAAATCAAAGCTTGGATGACTTGTAATTTCCTGCTATTAAATTCAGATAAGACTGAAGTCATTCTTGTTGGTCCAAAAAACCTTAGAAATTCCTTTCCAAATCAAACTTTCAGTTTGGATGCAGTTACTCTTTCTCTTAATAGCTCTGTGAGGAACCTTGGAGTTATTTTTGATCAGGATTTGTCCTTCAATTCACATATTAAATTTGTTTCTAAGACTGCCTTCTATCATTTGCGTAATATTGCCAAGATTAGGAGCATCTTGTCTCAGAGTGATGCTGAGAAACTGATCCACGCTTTTGTTAGCTCGAGATTAGATTATTGTAATTCTTTATTGTCAGGTTGTCCTAAAACATCTTTAAAAAGTCTTCAGCTGATCCAAAATGCTGCAGCAAGAGTTTTAACAGGTACTAGAAAGAGAGATCATATCTCTCCGGTTCTGGCCTCCCTTCATTGGCTTCCCATAGAGTTTAGAATTAAGTTTAAAATCCTTCTTCTTACTTACAAAGCTCTAAACAATCAGGCTCCTTTTTATTTAAAAGATCTGATACTACCGTATTATCCTAACAGAGCACTACGCTCCCAAAATGCAGGACTACTTGTAATACCTAGAATCTCCAAAAGTACAATGGGAGGCAGAGCCTTCAGTTATCAAGCTCCTCTCCTGTGGAATCAGCTGCCAATCTGGATTCGGGAGTCAGACTCGATCTCTGTTTTTAAGATTAGGGTTAAAACCTACCTTTTTGATATAGCCTACAATTAGGGAGGGATCATGTGTTTCTGAACCCTCCCTTAGTTATGCTGCTAATAGGTTTAGTCAGCCGGGGGACCTCCAGTAATGCACTGGGCCTCACTCCTTTCCTCACTCTCTATGAAATATTTTTTTTTTGCTGGTCATTAACATTTGTTTGTTCTCTCCCATAGATTGAGTCCCCATCGTGCTGTTTGCTCTCTACATGTCTGTTCTTTTCATCTTCTCTGTCCCCTCACCCCCCAGCCAGTCGCAGCAGATGACTGCCCCTCCCTGAGCCTGGTTCTGCTGGAGGTTTCTTCCTGTTAAAAGGGAGTTTTTCCTCTCCACCGTCGCCAAGTGCTTGCTCACAGGGGATCACCTGATTGCTGGGGTCTTTCTGCAACTGTGGGGGTTCCCCCCTACAGTTGATAGTGCTATGAGATGACTGTTGTTGTGAAATGGCGCTATATAAATAAAGTTGAATTGAATTGAATTGAATTTTCGTCTTGACAGAGAGTTTGGGATTCTCCCACACTCGTGTGGTGAGGCGAGCGAGTGTGAAGGCTGATTTTCCAATCCTCTTGTTGATCTCTGTATCAAGGGAGAGGTTGTTGCTGATCGTGGACCCCAGGTACGTGAACTGATTCACGACCTCCAGCTTGTAGTCATCAATGGTGATGGTTGGTGGTGCTTCCGTGCCTTGCGCCAAGACGTTAGTCTTCTTCAGGCTGATGGTAAGCCCGAAGTCCTTGCATGCCTGGGAGAAGCGGTCCATCAGGGTCTGAAGCTCCTGCTGTGTGTGGGTTGCGACTGCAGCGTCGTCTGCGAACAGCATGTCTCTGATTAGAGCCTCGCGTACTTTGGTTCTGGCTTTCAGGCGGGCGAGATTGAAAAGCCTGCCGTCAGATCTTGTGTGCAGGTAGATTCCCTCTGTTGCTATGCTGAAGGCATGCCTCAGGAGCATAGCAAAGAAAATCCCAAAGAGGGTTGGTGCAAGTACACAGCCCTGTTTCACTCCGCTGCGCATGTTGAATGGCTCTGAGACGTTGCCATCGTGCTGCACTATCCCCTGCATGTTGGTGTGAAACGATTCGATGAGGCTTTGCAACTTTGGTGGGCATCCTATCTTTGGCAGGATCTTGAAAAGGCCCTCTCTGCTGACCAGATCAAACGCTTTGGTGAGGTCGATGAAGGCGACGTACAGAGGCATGTTCTGTTCTCTGCATTTCTCCTGGAGTTGGCGGATGGAGAATATCATGTCTACCGTCAATCGCTCAGCGCGGAAGCCACACTGAGACTCGGGGTAGACACGTTCGGCAAGCTTCTGTAGACGAACGAGAACAACTCGTGCGTAGACTTTGCCAACAACGCTGAGGAGGGAAATGCCCCTGTAGTTGTTGCAGTCGCTTCTCTCCCCTTTGTTTTTGTAGAGGGTGATGATCTTGGCGTCCCTCATGTCCTGTGGTATGGCACCTTCCTTCCAGCACTGGCAGAGGACGTCATGCAATGGCAGCAGTAGGGTGGTCTTGCAGTGCTTGATCAGGTCAGGGGGTATGCCGTCGTTGCCGGGTGCCTTGCCAGCGGCCAAGCTATCAATGGCCTTACTGAGTTCGTCGATGGTTGGCTCGGCGTCAAGTTCGTCCATGGATGGCAGGCAGTCGATGGCATCAAGGGCTGACGGTGTCACGGTGTTCTGTCTAGAGTAGAGGTCGGAGTAGTGTTCCGCCCATCTCTCCATCTGCTTGTTCTTCTCTGTGATCATCTCCCCAGTGGAAGATTTGAGGGGGGCCGTCTTGCTCTGAGCCGGACCAAGTGCTTTCTTGATGCCATCGTACATACCACGGATGTTCCCTGTTATGGCAGCGGTTTGAATGTCTTGGCTGAGCTGAGTCCAGTGCTCGTTGGCACAGCGCCGAGCAGTCTGCTGAACTTTGCTTCTCGCAGCCCTGAGAATCTGGAGATTCTTCTCGTTTGGGTACTTCTTGTACTCAGCAAGTGCTGAGCGCTTGGCTTCAATGACGGGGGTCATCTCGGTCAACTTGGCATCAAACCAGTCCTGTGACTTCGAGGTCTTCCTCCCAAAGGTAGCCAAGGCTGTGCGGTAGATGGTGTTTCGCAGCTCTTCCCACTTCTGCTTTGCAGATTCTCCTTCTTGTGGTACACCAAGTTCCTTCTCAAAGGTGGAGGCAAACTGCTCAACAAGTTCTGGTTGGGCCATCTTGCTGATGTCAATCCGTGCCTTTCCAGGTTGTCTAGCACGATGGAATTTCTTCAGCTGCAGCTTGACCTTGCAACACACCAATGAATGGTCTGTGTCGCAATCTGCACTCTGGAACGAACGGGTGATTAGCACGTTCTTCAGTGAGGTGCGCCTGGTCAGGATCAAGTCTAGCTGGTGCCAGTGCTTTGAGCGCGGATCTTGCCAGGAAACCTTGTGTTGGGGCTTGGTCTTGAAGAACGAGTTTGTGATGCACAGATCGTGATATGTGCAGAACTCGAGCAGCCGCTGTCCGTTGTCGTTCATTCTGCCCACGTCAAAAGGTCCAAGACAGGAGGGCCAGGAGTCGTGGTCAGCACCCACTCTGGCATTGAAGTCTCCAAGGAGAATGAGTTGTTCAGAGTTGGAGATGATCCTGACAGTTGTTGCGAGATTCTCGTAGAACTCGTCTTTTGCCTCTGGTGTGGCTGTCTGTGTTGGGGCATACACACTGACGAGGGTGACTGGGCCTTGAGTGGTGTTCAGGCGGAGGGTGAGGAGTCGTGCAGAGCCAGTGCTGCCCGGTTCCACCATCTTCAGCAAAGTGTTCTTCACTGCGAAGCCCACTCCGTGTTCCCTGTGTTCATCACTGCCCTTTCCCTGCCAGTAGAACGTGTAGTCCTTCTCTCTCAGTGTGCCTGCATCAGCTAACCGTGTTTCCTGGAGAGTGGCGATATCCACTCCCAGTCTCTTCAGCTCATTATTGATGATGGCAGTCTTCCTGGTGTCGTTGATGTCCTTGAGGTTAGCAGCGAGTCCTGTCATCATAGTGCGGACGTTCCAAGTTCCCAGTTTTAGAGTTGGTCTCTTTTGTTTTATTGTCTTGCCTGGTGCGAAGGTTCTCAGCCTGCTGTTTGGATTTCTCCTTATCCCCATGCACCCAATGAGGAAAGCAAGCTGTGGCGGGACAACACCTTATTGGCTGGGGGCTGCCCAGCTTGAGGTGGGCGGTAGCTGTCCAGTGAGATCTGATGATCCCTCCCACTGTCGGGAACAACCCCTGGCGCCACGCTGTACGCCAATTGAGCAATGGCTTATAACCGGTAACTGTCATTCCCCGTGTTTTGTCTACGCCAAAGGCGAAGCTGGAGTGTCCTCTCCAGTGATCTGGTGTTCTACCTTCCAGCGTTGGGCGTTGGTAGGATTCAAGCCTGGGCAGGAAGATATGGAGGACAAGATGTTGCCCATGCAGCATGTCCCCCCTCTCCACGTCACTGATGAATCCAAAGGAACAGCAGGGCTGCTACAGTTTGGCACCAGCGCCGTTGCAGGAGCTGCCAGAACGATGTTGAGCACAACATAGAACTGCCTTAGGGGCTCCGACTCCGGATTTTTCCTCAAGGTTGACTCCCGAAGCCTTTCCCGTGACCGGGTATGCCGCAAGGCAGCAGAGGTTTGAAATCAGGGTTTACCTTCCCCTAGATGGGCTACCTTCCCAGGTTGACGAGCCACCATCTACCCGAAGCATCTGGTTTTAAGGCGCCAGAGATCCGCCCTCGCCCCTTCTCCTATTAGTAAAAACAGTTCCGCCGGGCTTAGAGACTAAACCACACGGGCAGGCTAGGAGTTGGACTTAGTTGTCAGAGGCTTTTCGAGACGCACGCCATAAGGAGCATTTTATGAGCACTGGGAGCTTAACCCCAGTGCCGCTCCTGGCTATGACAACCTTGTCAAAAATTTTTATTAAACAGTAATTTATTTATGAATTAAGCAGAAACTTCTGCTGTACAGAAACTCTTGTGCAACAGCAAATACAGAATTTTGCACAATTATGTGAGAATCAAGTGCTCAGTAAATTTGTCATAAAAATGACTAACATTATACTCTTGCTGTCATGAACTGAGCTTGGGTTTCTCCCGAGCTCAGCTTCATGGCTTTTTCCTGTTTTCATATTTATCTGTGTTTTGTGTTACCTTTGGAGTTCCATACTGTCTCTCATATTTTCCTTGTCGTTATTTATCTTGTGTTACCATGTTCATTTGTATTTTTGGTGCCTTTTATTTGTCCGTTTATGTTTCTGGTTATCTGGTCATCTCTTGAGTTATTTGTAGTTATTCTTTAGTCTGCTTTGGGTTTTGTATATATTCATTTTGTGACTGGCAGCTGTCAGGGGCTTTGGGTCTTCTTGTGTCTTCTGTCTGCTGGCAGCCACGCCTCCCTCTCCTGTCATCACTTGACAGCTGGTTCCAATCTGTATTGCTCTTCCCTCTCTGCTCAGGTCAGCCCACACACACCACCTGTGATCACTCTGCTCGTTATGTCTGTATTATTTAAGCCCTGTCTGGTCACTTGATTTTGGTAGGTTCATTGTATTTTCACCCCTGCACCAGGGCATGGTTGGCCCTGGTGTTTTCATCACTGTAAGTACCAGCACTTGTCAGTTGTAAGAGTGTTTGGTTTTCTCTGTTTTTCCCGGCACTTCCTATGTGCAGGTTTGAAGTGTTTTGGGTTGCCCGGCACCAGCCTGTATTTGTGCTTAGGAGCGTTTTGGACTCATGTATTTCTTCCCCCCGCTCACCATTTCACCTGGGAGCACTTTGGATTCATTTTTCTCTTGTCCATTTCCAGTTAGCTTGGGGACAATATGTATCAACTTGTTACTGCACTTGTTCACCAGTTTGTTCATTTGGGACTATTGTTAAGACATTTATGTTAATAAAACACACAACATCATCCTGCAAGTGGTTCTTGTTTGTCTCTTCTGCCCCGGAGGGGCAGCAATCAAGACACTTACTGACAACTTGAATAAAAAAAATGAATAAAAGAATCATCCATTACAACAGCTGAATTGCACTGAATGCATGTTACAGCAGGGTCCCAAACTACTGGGCCGGTCTGTGGACCACTTGATACCTGTCACGATTTGGAAACAGGACCCACTCGCAGGACTTCAAGTTGCCAGTCTTTATTTTGAGCTGTTGAGCTACTCAGCTTGAGGGCTGAACAATAAACGGGCTGGTGGGCAGGCACAGCAGACACAGAATAATCCAAACATGTAGCATGGCAGGAAACGGACTTGACAAAACATTAACAAGACCGGGGGGGTGCACATGTCTCCGTGTTGGCAGTGAAGGCTCACAGTCTCAGGATCGTCCCTTGCGGGTGCCCAGAGTAGTGCATCAAGACCATGGCCTCCAAGCTGGAGTGTCCCCAGGGCACAGCATTTTTTGCTGATGTATTCCATTCAGAAATTATTGAGCATGGTTTTTTGCTGTGATTTTAATGAGACAATATTATCATGTGTCTGCTTCTCCATGCAAACAAGGAAGTAAGGACATGAGAGTGCCAGTATGCAAAGAGACATCAGCTGAAAAGGACCTAGGCATCTGCGTATCAAATGACCCACAGCCATCCCGACATTATGCCAAATTGGCTGAGAAAAGTATGAAGATCCTCAGGATGATTAAAATAAGCTTTGAAGCCTTGGATGACAATAGCTTCATAACCCTGTACAGGACATTTGTTAGGCCACATCTAGAATATGTTGTGCAAGTTTGGAACCCATACTATCAGATAGATACCCAGCTTTTAGAGAACATCCAGAGACGTGCCACCAAATTAGTACCTAGCATCAGACATCTACCCTATGAAGAGCGACTGAAAAAGTTGAACATCACAGCACTGGAGAGAAGCAGACTCAGAGGGAACCTAACTGAAACTTTGAAGATTCTAAACAATGTTGATATAGTAGCAGACATAGTCACAGCCCCATCATTGAATGTCATGTGTCTGAGCGTGTGTTACTGAGCTCAGACACTCGCAGCAATTCTAAGTTCTGTTTGTTTGTCACTAGTATTATTATGAGGTCTGCTTTGTTTATTTTCTGGTTTTGTGACAGTCTTTCACCTTGTTCCCAGACACTCCCCACCAGCTGCCCACTGCCTTCTGCTATTAGCTGTGGGCAGTTGGTTTGATTAGGTTGCTGGTTCACTATGCCTGGCCGCACCTGCGCCTCATTAAATTGCATTATATTTAAGCTCTGCTGTTCCTCTGTTTGGGTGCGGCTAAATTGGTTCTACTCTTGTTCTCCTCTCATCATCGTACGGTACCAGCCTTTGAAGTATTTTTCCTCTCCTGAGCACTCTCCTGCTCAGAGGCTGCATTTCTGTAAGTTACTCTTGTTTGCATTTTTGTTATGTGGGCACTTTTGGATGTTTGTTGGTTTTGTCAATAAATATCTTCACCACACCATGCATTTGGATCTGTCCTCTCTGCGCCTTATAGAGGCACACCTGACAATTGAATACCTTCAAAAGCAACCTGGACAAATACTGGGAACAAAATATAACTTGGACGACATATTAGCACCTATGACTATGACTATTTGATTGGTTAGACTGATGAAGTATGTGTTTCAGTGAATCCTCAGAGACAAATTTGATTGGAGAAAGTTGTAGAAAATGACGACAATTGGCAAAAACTGCAGGAAAGTTGTAGTGATTGGACAAAGTTGCAAGGTCATGCAGAAATTGTGGGGATTGATTGAATTTGCGTGAACTGTTGCGATCGCAACATCACGAAATTATGAAGGGAGTGACTAATTAAGTATGCCATAACAGAAAAAAACAAAGCATGCAGTAAATATTAATTTCTGTATGCAATTTTTTTTAAAAATTTAAACAGACCTTTGATATTTTTTTCACTATTTGATAAATAAGATACGATAAGCTTTTATTAGTCCCCCAATGGGGAAATTACAGGACTGCAGCAGCAAAAGGATAGCAGCACTCAAAGCAATTAGAAATGCAAGATGGTGGTGGTGGCACATTCACACGCTGCGGCTAGACGCTCCGGACTCCATAATTTCGTTGTACTGTACAACTGTGCAATGACGATAAAGCCTATTCTATTCTAATAGTAAATAAGACAATAAGATAAAAATAGGTTAGCCAAAGCAGTAAATAAACATACATATGTACAGTTATATACACAATGCAGGAACATTGCAGTTAGATGGTATTAACAGCATTAAAGTTAGTTAAATTACTCGGCAAAATATACATAAATATAGACCCAGACAGTATATTTCACATTTGAATGAACAGTGTTGTTGCCGACCTCAACAATAATTGTAATTGTCTTAGTTGTGCATTGGAGGGGATGATCTCTATTGTGCAAAGTTGTGACGTTTATACGGCCTCTATGAGGAGCACAGGTTAGATTGTAAAGTCTGACAGCCGTAAATGTTGTCAACATATGAGCGTAAAGCACAAACTGATGTAATCAGAGTTCCCCTCTAACAAACGGCACAAAGGCGAAAACACGGCTTACTGGCTTTGTGGAGGATTTCAGTCGCCTGCTGTTGAACTCGTTCCCTGCTGCCCTCTAGTTCGTACTCAGTGTCCTTCAGCTGCATCACCCAGATCTCCCCGTCCTGGATGGCCTCTTCCAGCTGTTTGTGTAGATTCTATAGCACGCACGCACACACAACATTTGACATTTTAAAAACAACACAGACTCACATAAAGCTCTCCAGCCAATCCTGCCTGCAGGGCCATCAGTGCACAGTACATTACACCTCCCACCACAAAGATTCACAAAAGCATTTTTCACCTCAGGGCTTCTACTTTTGTCTTTGTTTTTAAGCAACTATTTTTCATTCAATTTAGCCCACTTTGTACCACAACTGAACCACAAAAAATGCTTTTATTTGCTTTGTTTATTTAATCCTAAATTTAAATAAAAAATAAAAATGCAAAGAACAACAAAAGCCAAAATTAGCACTGACTGCATCAATTCTGTGTTACCTCAAACAAGTGATCTTAATTTGAGCTTATTAACTTGTATTTAAACACAAATCACTCCATGCAGCCACCCACACACCTTGATGGTTCCGTCAGCATTGGCCAGTGACGTCTGCAGTCTGTTGGTCTTGTCTCGGTTCTCCCGCGCCTCCTCTTGAGCTTTCTGAAGCTCAGTCCTCAGCTTGGAGAGGGAACGCTGCAGCGCCGCCTCCTGAGCCTGGAACTCCTTACGAAGTTCAACCTTTGCAGGAACAGAGAATCTGTCACTGACATTTAGAGGCTTCAACAGGCTATTAGCAATGGTCTCTGTGAGAATTACTTAAAAATGGATCACCCATACCTACAGACTTTGAAGCTGTATGGTGACAATTTTGACTGCCGGGAGTAAGATAAAACACAAATTAAAACAGCAGCAACTAATATTTTATATTAAAAGCTATATTGACAGGATTTTCATGAAAACAACTTAAGCTAGACCCTCGATTATGGAGTAGCTCATTCCGGTTTGATGAAATCGCGCCGACGTCTCCTGACCTTTGACCTTGAGCACAACCTGGATGCAGGCCCACCTGAGCATCACTGTGTGTGAGTTTGGTGAGGAGTAGCGATTCTCATGAAATGTGGACAGATGGACCATGGATGTCATGTCATTGCTCTGTTAGCTCCTTTTGGCTTCACAAGAATAACCTAAAAATACATCGACAAAGCTTTTCGAAAGCTCCTGAATGAGTCTATATTTTCTTGATAAAATTATTTTAGAAAATGTCATCAGGTAGAAAACAGTAATATTTACATTTCAGCAGGTGGTTGAGGAGAAATATGTCAGTAAGGAATGATCTCAAAGCCTGTAGCATCAATGTGGGTTTTTTGGTTTTTTTTGTTTTTTTTTTTCATCAAATTTGAAACAATTTGATAACTGTGATTTTTTCCCCCCGTGAGGTTGACTTTTCATGTAAAATTGCAACTTCTTTCAATTAAAATTTGCAATTTTTTTAAAATAAATGTATTACTTTTTCTATATAAATTTGCAGTCTTTTTCCTCATACATCTGGGACTTTTTTCCACATAAATTGGCTGTCTGTTTTGCACAAGCAGTACTTTCTGAGGTTTTTGTGGAGAATATTCTGGGTAGTATTTGCCAATATGTTGTTGACATGATGAACAAATAATAAATCTGAACCTTAAACTACAATCACTCACAATTAATCAGCAACTTTTAGAGATTAATCACAATTAAAATTTTATTCAGCTTTCACCACTAGTAATACGTGGTTACTGCTGCCTTTCTGTCAGCTCAAACCAGTGTGGTCATTCTGCTCTGATCTTTGGCATCAACAAGGTATTTGAGCCCAGAGAACTGCTGCTTACTGGATATTTTCTCTTTTTCTGACCATTCTCTGTAAACCCTAGAGATGGTTGTACGTGAAAACTCATGTATTTCAGCAGCATCTGAGAGCCTCAGACCAGCCCGTCTGACACCAACACCCACGCCACGTTCAAAGTCACTTAAATCATCTTTGTTCCCTATTCTGATAGTCCGTTTGAAATTCAGCAGCTCCTTGACCATGCCTTCATGCCTAAATGCACTGAGTTCCTGTTATGTGATTGGCTGATTAGATATTTGGATTAACTCCTTAAGGATTACATTTGATGACATGATCTGCCTCTCCTGTGGCTGGTGTCGCAGATCTGCATCTGTCATGTGATTGGTCAAAAAGTTGGGGAAAAAAACCCAAAATAAACCCAGATGTACCAAGCATTTCACATCACTACATGACAGACACATATAGCATACTGGTCTGCACTGGAGGACCAAGATCAGCAAAACCAGAACCGCATCGAATCTGATATTACTTCTGGGGTGCAGAAGAAGAGATTTATAAACAATTGTGCAACATATATTCCACAGGGAGGAAGCATTTGCTCCAAATTTTGCCAACTATGATTCTAAAAGGGATTATTTAGCTTCTGAAGGGAAATGTTTACCTTCTGGACAGCACAAGATGGACCAAAGCGGAACACTTTCGTCCGCCACTGACAAAGCTGCACGAGACGGAAAGGACAATACTGCCGGTTCTGCAGGGTAAACTAACCGAAATCGAGGTGGAATAAATCAGAAGATAAATGTGATTGTTTCTGGATGTGGGAGAGAAAGTGAAAATGACCCACAGAAGACAAATAAGGACCAGGGTGAGCACACGGACACATGGCAACACATGACGAGCGGTAGGTCTGATGTTTTTTATCAGTTTGTTTACATTCTACTGATTTTCTGGTTCATATATTTTGAAGATAACAAAAACAAAGACAAAAAACCAAAACCATCCTTTGTGTAAATATGTGCAAAGTCCACTTTGACCGAAAGTTATGTAATCTGGTGTGGCTGCCATCGCATTATGCAAATTAGATGCATAAATATACTCCTATCTTAAACTTTGGATCATATTCTACATCTTTCTCATTGACAGTAAGCCATTATCTCTTACCACTTTTAAGTTACAGCCTTTGGAATTTGTGATATCTAAACTGAATATTTTCTTGAAAAAAATGTTTGCCACCAGAGGGTGCATGCAGACGGTGCGGATCTGCATCTGAAATCCTCAGGTAGTTAACAAGCAGTGTAAGAGGTGTACCTATTAAAATGGCCGATGAGTGTATGTACTGCTGCACTCTCATAGGGCCTTCTTGCCCTATTAGATGACTCTGTACTGTGCTGTTACCTCTGTCCTTTTCCATGCCAGCAGGTTCTCTGTGGTGAGCTGATGTGTTCTCCTCATGGCCTCCAGCTCTCGCTCATAATACTCCTGAGCCTTAGCAAGCTTAGCCTCGTACTCCTCCACCAGATGGACCTTATCTTTAGTTAGTTCCTCCACTCGTTCCATCAGTGTTTCCACCTACACAGAGAGAGCGATTAAAGGAAAGCAAGTGTTACAAAGTTGTCTCAAAGTTGCCCAGGTATCTTCTGATATAAAGAAAACAAAACCTTTTGAAGTTATTGACGACTGTGCCATTATACGACATTGTTTTTTTTTTTTTAGCAGGTTAGTCTTAGGTAAATTAAATTAAATGTAATTGTTGAGACGATAGAAAAAATGGGAGAAAAAAAGAGGATGACATGCAACAAAGACCTATGAAACATACTGTTACTACTCAACTGCATCAACAAAACAATTCTAGATTTTTTTTTCAATTTCCATTGGTAAGCCTCCAAGAGCAAACAGCAATTACCCTATCAACCATGTTGCTGTATGAACTTTCCAGATTTTTAAAAACATCATGCTTCAGTCCAATTCTAGATTCTATCTCTCCCTCTATCACTCTTAGCCCACCTCTTGCCTATGAAGCTCAGCCAGTTTCTCCTGGTCTTCTGTGGAGGAGGCGCTTTGGTTCTGCTGGTTGTTGAGGAGTTCCTCCACCTCCTGGCGGTGGGTGGCCCTCAGCTCCTCCAGTGCTCGCCGCTTTTCCGCCTCAAACTGGGCCTGAGCCTGGCTGAATGCCCGCAGCTTCTCCTCAAAATCCCGACGCATCTCCTCCACCTATTGAAACCACGAAATATATTCTATTCTGTTCGGACTCTTTGAGACATTGCTAACCCGATTTGTAATCGTGGGTAGCTAGATGCTCACAATACTACTTGCCCTTGCAATACATTATACAGTAACCTTGTTCTATAGGTACAGTAATTATGATTTCTGTCCAAGCCAAAATAAAAGCTGCTAGTTTCAATAAAGGATAGGAGAATGTTGGAAAAAGTATATAAAAATGTAGCATGCAATGTGATGTCAGGTGATGCAGGAACACTTATTGAAGTTGATAAAGGAAATGGCAAAAAGCAGGGACAACACACACACACACACACACACACACACACACACACACACACACACACACACCCACACACACACCCACACACACCAAGCCAAACTGGAGATAAAGAGACAATAAGCTGAGCCTATTCAGCCGCCAGGTCTTGACATCCACAAAACAATGCAGACAATCCTTTGTGCCCACCGACATCTTACAAAAGTGAGAGTGTGTCACATGATAATATGATGCGATGCATGACATGAAATGATGTATGCTGTTAGATTCTGCATTTGTTGTGAGCTCGTGTACTGTTTTTTAGATTAAAGTACGAGCAATACCATCTCTTAGATTACTGGCTGATGGCGAACAAAATTCCACTTCATCTGGTAATTATTCTTTAAATAATTATGTGACTTTGTGCTGAGCAACACTTCATTTTTGAGTGTCTGAGCAGCTTTAATTTAGGGGAAAAAAAGAGGATTGAGGCATAGAGAGTGGTTGATTGTATGCCTCTCTGTCTTTTTTGGGCGTGTTGCAAAATGCTAGCTTGTTGCAGCACATTCTATTTATTTCTTATTTCCACAAACATGCCAGTAATGATTATGAAACACCACCCTCTGCTTTGTGCAGCTCATTGCACAGTTTGCTACTCCAGTATCACAGCCATATACAGTAACACTCTCTATACAGGCCATGTGTCACCCTTGTTCCCTTTCATATTCACATCATTATTGGTATACCGCCTGTTGCAGCTTGTTTGTAAACAAATGAGTAACCAAAATAGTTATTTGTACTGTGCATATATGGTATATCTGTCAGGAGCTGAGCTAGGCTGGAGGATCCAGCTCATGCTTTTAAATTTAGTCATGTGTTTTTCTTTATTATTATCCTGATTGTCATCACCGTGTTTTTTTTCCTGTCATATTCTCCAGTGCTTTTATTTTGACGGTGTGCTTTGTTTACTTCCATTTTCTCCTAGCTTGTTTCGCAGTTGCCCACAGCTGTTTAATATTTTGGTTAATTATCCTTGCTCTTGGTTTGTGATTATCAACAGTTGTTTATTATTTTGTTAATTACCCCTTGCCTTATTTAAGGGCCGCTGCCCCCGTATTTCAGGGCAACGTCCTACTTTGTCATGCCAGCGTGGACCACACACTTCTGCCCGTTTTTGTATCCTGCCTGTCCTTTGCCGAGAGTCAGTGAGTTCTGTTCCTGTTCCCTGTGTAGTTGTATTTTTTGAGTTTAATTAAATCTTGCAAACCTGAGTCCAGCATTTGGGTCTGAATTCCCACCTCATAGCAATAGCCATTCTAACATAAACTGTTATGTGCCACGATTGACATGCATGTGGCCTGCTGTGTCATGTATTAGTGGCACCATTTTCCTAAAAAGAAATCCTTCGATTATGGTTAAAAAAAAAAAAATTCTCATAACTATCAGCCATCCTTGGTGTGATGGGTAGAACGTGACATCTAAGTTCTATCTGTAGCCACATACTGGCCAACCATTTTGCGTCAGATCGTTATATAGCTGGCAAATCAATAAAATATGTATATACAGCTCTGGAAAAAATTAAGAGACCACTGCAAAATCTTTCCTAAATCAGCATCTCTACATGTATGAGAGCCATTCAGTTTGAGTATCTGTTGAATTCCAACACAAGGGGATGTATTACAAAGACATGGACCGTCATCAGTTTTCACTGATGCAGGGCGTGCTTATGGGCCTTTCCAAGTTCATTTCCTTATCACAGCAACACAAACACGAATTTTCCACCGGGCACAAGGTGCACAGAAGCTAGTTTAATTATCCAGAGGCGTGTTTTGGATAATCCAATCCAAAGCACTCCTGCCCATCCCTTTAATGCACAGAGGTGCATTATCTAAAGTTAATTCTGATCAAGACAGCTTGTTTAAGATGGGTTTTGCGCTGGCCAAAGGGCGTGCACGTGAGTAAAAATGCACGTGATAATAATGCTGCTTGGTAATAAGGAAGCCATCAAGCACAGTTGATGCCCAGTTAGTTATTTTATAGAGAACAAATGGGTAAGAGATAATGGTGGGATGAAAAATCAAGCTGAATGGTTTAACATAATGCACACAGATGCAACACACAGACATGAATGGCTTTGAAACTCCAGGACAAAGAGGATGATGCCTGTGCAAATTTTCATCAACTTTCATAAAATGGAAGGATCTTTAACAATGGCACAGAAACCGCTCCCGGCACCGTGGGGAGCCAGAGGGCTCCCTCTCCTCCTACTTTTGCCGACCACAGGGTCTTCCCTGTTTTGTGTAGGGGTCTGCCGAGGTTTGTGGCTCTCTGTCCCAGTCCCTCCTGGGCGGGAGGGAAGGAGGAGATTCGGAGTGACATCCCTTTTACCAGCAACCCCCGCCACGAAGCCAGCCCACTCTTGGCGCCCCTCCCAGGGTTTGACAGGTGGCAGTCAGGGTGCTCACTGGGGGCCGGCGGTCACTCAAGAACCCTGACCGTGAGCGCAATGCAGGCGGCCTTGGCCCGGCTGACAACCTGGGGGTGTGGGGCCACAGGCTGGTGTGGATGCACCTCCTGTCTCTACAGGGAATTACAGTGAAAAGTAAAACCCAGCACACTCTCTGTTCATTCATTCCCCTAAAAATAAGCACATTAATGCCTAATAAGTCCGTGATGAAAGTGAAAATGTGAATGAAATAAAAACCTTCAGACTGACACGCCTCCCTCCACGCACCACATCCACATCAGAATGCACACATGCTCCCTGTTCGTTCATTCATACATTCCCCTAAAAAATTCACACATTAATGCCTAATCTACAGACTCATGGTAAGTCCTCATGGTACAATGGTAAGTCCGCAATTAAACTGAGTGTGGATGGAATAAAAACTACTGAGTGTATCATCATATTATAATAATTAAAATGATGGGTGATTATGACTGTTACAACTCTCTCCATTAAAATAACAGACAATCCCAGCGCATGCTGTTTCCTCATGAGCTCCGGAGCTGCGTGATTTCAAAACACGCCACTGAAATAGCATTAAACAATGTGCTTCTGACGACAGAACTTTTTCCTGATCAAAAAGCGCATTGACATAAAACACACCATAACACAGATGTGCATGAGACTGTGCATCGCCACACCTCTTTGAAATTACTCTCCGCCTCCCAGTGCAAAGCGGGCGCACTGTCAACTGGTAATTAGGTGATGTGGTGCAGGTAAAAAAAAAAAGAAAATGTGCTGACAGAAACTAAGAAAACTAAGAAAAAACACTGGCAAGGAAGTCTGGCGCAAAAGTCCGCAGATGACCATTAGAATAGGGCCCATGGACACCTCAATCCACTTAAGGAGGTACTGATTAGGTGATCATCTAAGCATGGTAAGGCACGAAAACTGTGAATAAAAATCTGTTATTTCACAAGTATTCTGAGTTCTTCCTAAGTAAAACGTAATTGTAGTGTTTAAAAATGAACATGAACTTGTTTTCTTTGCATTATTTGATCTAAAAGCACATCAAAAAGCAATATCTAAAAATAACATATTTTTTATTGTTTTGGCCAGTTGTCATTTTCTGTAAATAAATGCTCTAAATGACAATATTTTGACTTGGAATTTGGGTAAGTCGTTTTCAGTAGGTAAGAGAATAAAACAAAATTTTACTCAAACACATATGTATAAACAGTAAAACCAGATAAAGTGAAAATTTTGCAGTGACCTCTCTGGTCTCTTAATTTTTTCCAGAGCTGTATATATTTTATATGAAAGGCATGGCATATAGATATCCTCCACAAGTAATAGTACCCCTTAGGAAAAAAAAAAAAATGCCTTTTCGTGAAGTAGCTTAAACTCATGCTGCAAAATTTAGAAAAAATGTTTTCTGGTTGTCTCAGAAATAGACAGTTCCTGGTTCAAATTTGTTTGGGGACAGGGGCCTTTCTGTGTGGAGTCTGCATGTTTTTCCTGTGCCCTCATGGGTTTCCTCCCACAGTCCAAAGACATGCTCGGTAAGTTCAGCCTCAGTCACGCAAACGTGAGTGTGTGAACAATTGTGCATGCCTGCAATGCTCACAAGCAAAAGTTGAAAAATGTAGCTTGGGTTCATGTCCATGATTCTTGTGTGACTGCAAAGCTGCTTTCACACCAAAATTAGTTACTTTAGTTAATTTGTCGTAAACAAGTAATTGACATAACTTAACACCTAAAGATCCTGCAAGCAGACCCGAGTTTGATCCCTGTCAAGCAAGTCCCCCTCTGGTGATATCACCAGAATCGTGGAGTCATCACATTTTTCATCTCTCTGTGAAACCTTCATTGTCAAACAATGCATTCTCTGCACAGACTGAACCGACAAATCAAATTCCTTCCTGGTGTCTGCCAATGTGAGTATGTTAAAAAAAAATAAAGGTGTGTCTGAAAGGGTGATTGGCATACTGTATTTACTTGAATAATGGGACCAAAAAAGGTTTGTTCCCCTGATCTAAATTCCATTGAGAACATTTTGGAATGGATGACAAGGGGAGTTTACAATAACAGATGTCAGCTCCAGACCGTGGATGCCCTTTGTGAGCCATCTTCACCATATGGTGCAACGTTCCCACCAGCCTCCTGGAAACACTCACATCAAGCATGTCTAAATGAATTTTTGAAATGAGCAACAAGAATGATGTGACTACTCACTACCGAGTCCTTTTTGACACTTTTAGTTCTGTTTTTTTTTTTTTTTTTTTTTGGGGGGGGGGCTTAAACTTTGATCAGCTGATGAACAGACTGTTTGAGTTTAAATGCAATTTTCAATAAATTGCCTACTCGCTATAGTCTGTCTGTTGCTCTTCTTTATGCATTTTGAAGCTCTACTTACAACCTGTTTACCATCCACCAGTGCAAAATGTGAATACTTGTAATTTTTCCCCTGGTCTAAAGATTTTGATCAGGAGTGCATAAAAATTGATGTGGTCCTTAATTACCTGTGTAATGCCTACATCGGTGCTTTGATTCATGTGTTTACTCAGGCATGCTGTTCATTTGATGGGAGGTGAAGTTGACAACAACACTTGTCCATGCAGAGGCAGGGGCACTGCCAAGGACTAGCCAGGAACTGAAAACACGATGAATATTTTCCCACTGCACACTAAACCCAGGTCTTAACGGGTTTTCCTTTTTTGGGGGTCAGTGTGAAAAAGGCTTTGCATGGGAGTGCTTTTAAATATGCACTGATCATTGCCAGAGACTAAAGATTACTGTAAAAATGCAAGATGTCGCCGTACCTCACTTGGGTTTATTTGTTTGCATGTCTGCAATCACCTGCAGATGCATACAATCGGATGCAGCAAGTATGCAGACTAATTCTGAAAAATTTGTTTTTTTTTCCACCATTTCATGTCCACCACAACTGAGTGTGCTACATTTCCATATACTTGCATTTATGCAATCACCACCTCTAACCACCTGCATCACTGTTCCAGAGGCATTTACAGATATTCACAGTATATACAGGTTTGTGTGACTGGGGCTATAGGTTAGGTACACAAACTACAACACTGGCACAATACTGTATGGTCAGTAGTTAGAGGTACTTTGAGTATTCAGCGAGACTAGAAAAGCACTCTATACAGTGGATATAAAAAGTCTACACACGCCTGTTTAAATGCCAGGTTTTTGTGATGTAAAAAAATGAGACCAAGATAAATCATTTCAAAACTTTTTCCACCATTAATGTGACCTATAACCTGTACAGCCCAATTGAAAAACAAACTGAAATCTTTCAAGGGGAAAAATAAAAAACTTACAACAACTTGGTTGCATAAATATGCACACCCTGTTATAACTGGGGATGTAGCTGTGTTCAGAATTAACCAGTCACATTCAAACTCATGTTAAATGGGAGTCAGCACACACCTGCCACCATTTAAAGTGTCTCTGATTAACCCAAATAGAGTTCAGCTATTCTAGTAGGCTTTTCCTGACATTTTTGTAGTCACATCTTACAGTACAAGCCATGGTCCGCGGAGAGCTTCCACAGCATCAGAGGGATCTCATTGTTCAAAGGTATCAGTTAAGAGAAGGGTACAAAAGAATTTCCAAGGCATTTAATATGTATACCATGGAACACAGTGAAGACAGTCATCATCAAGTGGAGAAAATATTATTAAAATTAGCAAGAACTGGACATCCCTCCAAAATTGATGAAAAGACGAGAAGAAAACTGGTCAGGGAGGCTGCCAAGAGGTCAAAAGCAACATTGAAGGAGCTGCAGGAATTTTTGGCAACTACTGGGTGTTTAGTACATGTGACAACAATCTCCCGTCTTCTTCATATGTCTGGGCTATGGTGTAGGGTGGCAAGACGGAAGCCTTATCTTATGAAGAAAAACATCCAAGCCTGGCTACATTTTGCAAAAACACGTGAAATCTCCTAAACGCATGTGGGAAAATGTGTTATAGTCCAATGAAACCAAGGCTGAACTTTTTGGCCATAATTTCGGCAGAGCTGCCATACACAGGCACTGGCCTGACCCACCAGGAGCAACTGGGGGTTCAGTGTCTTGCTCAAGGACACTTCAACATGCAGACTGCAGACAGAGTGGGAATCAAACCCTTGACCCTCCAATCAGTAATCAGCCACACTACACCTGCGCCACAGCCACCCTGAGTTACATGGGTTCGCCCTCCAGGGGGCTCACCACCTGCAGGAGGGACCATGGGGATCTGGTTCAATGTGGATCAGATAGCGGCCAAAGGCAAAGACCTTGGGCGATCTGATCCCTGGCTTTCTAAACTGGCTTTTGGGACATGGAATGTCCCAAAAGGGGAAAAGGCCCGGGTTGGTGCACGAGCTTGAGAGATACTGGCTAGATATAGTTGGGCTCACCTCAACGCACAGCTCCGGTTCTGAAACCAGTCTCCTGGAGAGGGGCTGGAGCTTGCCCTACTCTGCCGTTGCCTCATGCGAGAGGCCGTGAACAGGGTGGATATTCTTCTATCCCCCCACCTTGCTGCCTCTACACTGGAGTTCTCCCCAGAGGACGAAAGGGTTGTTTCCCTATGCCTTCGGGTTGGAAAACGGGTCCTGACCATCATTTGTGCCTATGCACCAAATGATGGTTCAGAGTATCCACCCTTTTTGGCGTCTCTGACTGGGGTGCTGGAAAGTGCTCCTCTTGGAGACTCCATTGTCCTACTGGGGGACTTCAATGAGCATGTGGGTAATGACAGTGAAACCTGGAGGGGTGTGATTGGGAGGAACAGCCTGCCTGATCTGAACCCGAATGGTGTTCAATTATTGGACTTCTGTGCCAACCACAGTTTGTCCATAACAAACATCATGTTCAAGCATAAGGATGTCCATATGTGCATCTGGCACCAGGACACCCTAAGTTACAGACCGATGATCGATTTTGTTATCGTGTCATCAGACCTACAACCATACTGTATGTCTTGGACAGTTGGGTAAAGAGAGGTGTCAACTGATCACCACCTGGTGGTGAGTTGAATATGATGACAGGGGTGGATGCCACTGAGACCTGGTAGGCCTAAACATATAGTGAGGGTGTGCTGGGAACATCTGGCTGAGGCCTCTGTCCGAGAGATCTTCACCTACAATTTCCGGAAGTACATCGACCACATTCAGAGGGAGTCTGGAGACAGTGAGTCTGAATGAGCCATGTTCTTCACCTCCATTGTTGAAGTGGCTGCAGAGCTGTGGTCGCAAGGTTGTTGGTGCATCTTGTGGTGGCATCCCCCGAACCAAGTGGTGGATACCAGTGGTGAGGGGAGCCATCAAGCTGAAGGAAGAGTCCTATCAAGTTTGGTTGGCTTGTGGGACTCCTGAAGTAGCTGAGGTGTACCGACAGGCCAAGCGGAGTGCAGCTGGGGTGGTTGCTGAAGCAAAAGCTCAGGTGTGGGAGGGGTTTGGTAAGGCCATGGAACAAGACTTTCAGTCGGCCTCAAAGGAATTCTGGCAAGCTGTCCAGCGACTAAGGAGGGGGAAGAAGCTCCCTGTCCATACTGTGTATGGTGTGGATGGGGTGCTGCTGACTTCGACTGGGGATATCGTCGGGCGGTGGAAGGAATCCTTTGAAGATCTCCTCAATCCCACTGGCATCCACTGGCATATAAAAGACTCCATTTTCATAAAGAACACAGACGAGAGAGAGGTCATTGAAATTGTTAAGTTGTTTAAAAGTAAAACATCTACGGACTGTGATGGTATTGACATGCTCTTAGTCAAAACTATTATTGAATGCTTAGTGAAACCACTGACATATATCTGTAACCTGTCTCTCCAAACAGGTATATTTCCCAATGCAATGAAAATAGCTAAAGTAATTCCGATATACAAGACGGGTGACAGAGGGGAATTCTCAAACTATAGACCAATTTCACTATTGCCACAATTTTCCAAGATACTTGAAAAAATATTCTATGAGAGAATTGATAACGTCATACTGAAGGAATAATTTATTGTGTTAGCAGCAATATGGGTTCAGACACAAGAGGACAACTGCATTTGCTCTAAAGGAATTTATAGAAAAAATATCAACTGCTGTTGAAAATAAAGAGTATTCAGTTGGGGTATTCCTGGATCTTAAAAAAGCATTTGATACAGTGGATCATAATTTATTATTAAAGAAACTACAAAATTGTGGTATTAGGGGGTAGCACTGTCCTGGTTATGCAGTTACTTAAAGAATAGATATCAGTATGTATGTGTTGGTAACAAAAACTCACAGTTACTGAAGGTTACTTGTGGAGTCCCACAGGGTTCAGTTTTGTGGCCATTGTTATTCAATATGTATATAAATGATATATGTAAAGTTTCGGAAAAAATGGATTTAATATTGTTTGCCAATGACACTAACTTATTATGCAGTGGAAGCAATTTGGAACAACTTTTGGATACACTCGGAAAGGAATAAGGAAAGCTTAAACTGTGGTTGGATTCAAACAAATTAACGCTCAATTTAAGTAAGACAAAATTTATAGTTTTTAACAACCATCACAACAACTTAGTATCTAAACTCAGTGTAAATGGTGTAGAGATTGAAATGGTATCCAAAACTAAATTCCTTGGAGTAATAATTGATAATAAACTGTGTTGGAAGTCACATATTAATTATATTAAAGGTAAAATATCCAAATCAATTGCAATACTACACAGAGTGAAATATTTGCTGAATCAACCCACACTATATACCTTGTATCATTGATTAATACTCCCATACATGACATATTGTACTGAAGTATGGGGAAATAAGATAAGATAAGATAAGATAAGATAAGCCTTTATTAGTCCCACAATGGGGAAATTCCAGGATTGCAACAGCACAGGGATAGCAACACTCAGAGCAACAATCAGAAGACAAGAAAAAAAACCAAGAGCAGCGAATATACATATGTACAGTGAGGCAAAAAAGTATTTAGTCAGCCACCAGTTGTGCAAGTTCTCCCACTTAAAAGATGAGAGAGGTCTCCAATTTTCATCATAGGTATACCTCAACTATGAGAGACAAAATGAGAAAAAAAAATCCAGAAAATCACATTGAAGGATTTTTAATGAATTAATTGGTAAATTCCTCAGTAAAATAAGTATTTGGTCACCTACAAACAAGCAAGATTTCTGGCTCTCACAGACCTGTAACTTCTTCTTTAAGAGGCTCCTCTGTCCTCCACTCGTTACCTGTATTAATGGCACCTGTTTGAACTCGTTATCAGTATAAAAGACACCTGTCCACAACCTCAAACAGTCAGACTCCAAACTCCACTATGACCAAGACCAAAGAGCTGTCAAAGGACACCAGAAACAAAATTGTAGACATGCACCGGGCTGGGAAGACTGAATCTGCAATAGGTAAGCAGCTTGGTGTGAAGAAATCAACTGTGAGAACAATTATTAGAAAATGGAAGACATACAAGACCACTGATAATCTCCCTCCATCTGGGGCTCCACGCAAGATCTCACCCCGTGGGGTCAAAATTATCACGAGAACGGTGAGCAAAAATCCCAGAACCACATGGGGGGACCTAGTGCATGACCTGCAGAAAGCTGGGACCAAAGTAACAAAGGCTACATCAGAAACACACTACTCCGCCAGGGACTCAAATCCTGCAGTGCCAGACGTGTCCCCCTGCTTAAGCCAGTACATGTCCAGGCCCGTCTGAAGTTTGCTAGATAGCATTTGGATGATCCAGAAGAGGATTGGGAGAATGTCATATGGTCAGATGAAACCAAAATAGAACTTTTTGGTAAAAACTCAACTTGCCGTGTTTGGAGGAGAAAGAACACCATACCTACTGTGAAGCATGGGGGTGAAAACATCATACTTTGGGGCTGTTTTTCTGCAAAGGGACCAGGAAGACTGATCCATGTAAAGGAAAGAATGAATGGGGCCATGTATCGTGAGATTTTGAGTGAAAACCTCCTTCCACCAGCAAGGGCATTGAAGACGAAACGTGGCTGGGTCTTTCAGCATGACAATGATCCCAAACACACTGCCCGGGCAACGAAGGAGTGGCTTCGTAAGAAGCATTTCAAGGTCCTGGAGTGGCCTAGCCAGTCTCCAGATCTCAACCCCATAGAAAATCTTTGAAGGGAGTTGAAAGTCTGTGTTGCCCAGCGACAGCCCCGAAACATCACTGCTCTAGAGGAGATCTGCATGGAGGAATGGGCCAAAATAGCAGCAACAGTGTGTGAAAACCTTGTGAAAACTTACAGAAAACGTTTGACCTCTGTCATTGCCAACAAAGGGTATATAACAAAGTATTGAGATGAACTTTTGTTATTGACCAAATACTTATTTTACCAAGGAATTTACCAATTAATTCATTAAAAATCCTTCAATGTGATTTTCTGGATTTTTTTTTCTTATTTTGTCTCTCATAGTTGAGGTATACCTATGATGAAAATTGGAGACCTCTCTCATCTTTTAAGTGGGAGAACTTGCACAATTGGTGGCTGACTAAATACTTTTTTACCCCACTGTACATATAAATATATAAATATATAAACACACACAGTGCGGAGCATTGTAGCTAGATGGAATAAATATATAAATATATAAACACACACAGCGCGGAGCATTGTAGCTAGATGGAATAAATATATAAATATATAAACACACACAGTGCGGAGCATTGTAGCTAGATGGAATGAACAGCATAACCGTCTACTGAGTTATCCTACATGGTATGATTATGTACCCATACATATTGTCACCCTCTGTAACGACCGGTATTTTCCTAGTTGTATACCGGAGGGGACCATTGTGTAAGTCTATTGCGTCTTTTGCATTCAATACTATTAGGTTGTCACGTTTTTTTGCTATCTCTACAAGCAGCCCTGCTTAGGTTATACAGTCTGACAGCCGTAGGTAGGAAGGACCTGCGAAACCTCTCGGTTGCGCACCTAGGATGATGTAGTCTGCTGCTAAATGAGCTCCTCAGTGCGTTTAGTATGTCCTGCATAGGGTGGAACTCGGACTCCAGCAGAGATGACAGTTTAGCCACCATCCTTCTCTCTCCCATCTCCTCCACTGAGTCAAGGAGTTTCCCCAGGACAGAGCTAGCTTTCTTGATCAGTTTGTTCAGTCTCTTCCTATCGGCTGCTGTAACGCCACTGCCCCAGCAGACCACTCCAAAAGTGATGGCTGATGCCACCACCGTGTCGTAGAATGTCTTCAGCAGTGCCCCTTGTACACCACAGGGATGGCAACAGGAAATTCTGATTTCAGCTGAAACCTAAATTGGTCGATTGACTTATGGGGGGGCCGGGGGGGGGCGCAGCCCCCCTGAAGCTGGGAGGTTTTCAGTAAAACAGAAGTAATTTAGACTGAAAAAAATGATTTAAAAAAATGAAATACTAGACTTAGATAAATCATTAAATTTCATGAAAAGTTAACTTGCTTTTTCTTCAATGTTGTCTCACTGTCTTTAGTCCAACATATTTAACAGTTCTATAAGAGTTTATTACACTATTTACACTGGTCACCAAGTCACTTCTAATGTGAAACTTTCTTCCTTTTGGCAGCAAGCTGTGTCAGTCTCTGAACTTCATCTCCTTTTCTGGATTCTTCAGAAATTGTCCGAGTGTTTCTGTTACCTCGTCGAACTTTGAGCCAATTTTCACCTTTACCGTCACTTTTCTCTCAAGCCAATTCCATCGGAACTTATTTTTGACACTTTTGTCTATTTCTAGCACTGATGACTCCTGATCCTTCGATAAAAATCTCATAATTCCGCTGAAAACAATACCGAAAGCTCAGAAGTCCAACACGAACCAGCGATGTGATTTGGGGTTGGGGAAATTATCTGAAAATTCAGCAGGGGGTCTGGGGGACACAGTCCCCCAGCGGGGTCAGGGACAGAGCCCCGTTGGGGGGGGGGCAAGGGGGGGGGGGGCAAAACCCCATGAAGCTCCTGGGTTTTTATGATTTTTAAGTACCAGAACTGTGCTTAAATGACATAAAGCAAACAGCTGAATGCCACTTATTACTGTATAATATTGACTTATGTTCCAAGAAGATAGCATTCCTAAAATATTCCAACAAGCATTATCCATCACATGCTTTAACACTTGATCAAATCAAAATCAGTTAATTTTATCTATTCCATAATAGAAATAAAATTCCAACATACCATTACTTTTTATAATTTCAGCATTCATTTCAGATCACCAGTTTTAATCTCCATTGAGACTTGAGCAGTTCATTTTGTACAATCACTGATGTAGCCAAGTCTTAGAAATATTCAAAAGTTATGAGTCAATGTCCACTGTGCACTGTCAATTTCAAACTGTTTGGAATCATAAAAGGGGATGGTTAACTTTTATTACCGTTTCCTCCCCCGCGCAGCCCAGCTCATACAGCCGTTGTACGCCGCCAGTAACAGAGAGTTAATGGCTCTCCACCTGGCTATACGCCACTTCCAGTCCTGCCTGAAAAGGCGCAGCTTCACTGCGTTCGTGGACCACAAGCCGCTAACGTACTTAACGTACTTTATCTTCCCGGAAGATAAAATAAAGCGGAATTCGGCAAATTAGCAGAAAATCACATCCCTGAGAACACGCCGCCATGAATCTTTGAAAAAGCATACAACGGGCCATTTGATTGGTCCAATCATTTGCAACTATCCAATCGCAGGGCTGTCAAGCTACTGCAATACAGCAGTAGCTTGAACACAACACATCCGGGTTATCGCGGGAGATGACTTCCGGGGAAGCGCCGAGCGCTTATGTAATCGTGTTGATTTTCTCTAAAATCGGTAACAATAAGGTACCTTACCCCCCCTAAAATTTTCTCAACAGATTTAGACGATTCACAGAGATGATCAATTTGAAAATAAATCGGCGGAAATCCGTGGATCGGCGGAAAATTGCCATCCCTGACACCAAAAGACCTGAGTCTCCTCAGTAGGAACAGCCTGCGCTGTCCCTTCTTGTAGAGCGCGTCAGTATTGTGTGACCAGTCTAGTTTATTGTTCAGATGAACACCCAGGTACTTGTAGGATGTCACCATCTCGATGTCTGTTCCCTGTACGTTTACTGGTGCTGTGAGGGGTTGTCCTTGCCTGCGGCAGTCCACCACCAGCTCCTTAGTTTTCCTCGCGTTGATCTGGAGGCAGTTCCGATGGCACCAGTCCACGAAGTCCTGGATAAGTCCTCTGTACTCAGCTTCATCTCCGTTGGAGACGAGGCCAACAATCGCAGAGTCGTCAGAGAACTTCTGTAGATGGCAGTGTGTTGTGTTGTGTGAGAAGTCTGCAGTATAAAGGGTGAACAGGAAGGGAGCCAAAACCGTTCCCTGGGGGGCCCCCGTGCTACCGATGATTGTGTCGGACACACAGTCCCGGGTTCTCACAAACTGTGGCCGGTTAGTGAGGTAGTCCAGGATCCATGATGACAGGTGCTGGTCCACCCCTGCGCACAGCAGCTTGTCCTTCAGGATCATCGGTTGGATGGTGTTGAAAGCACTGGAGAAGTCAAAGAACATGATCCTCATCGCATTCCTGAGCTTCTCCAGGTGGGACAGAGAACGGTGAAGGAGGAAGATCACCGCATCCTCCACCCCAATGCCATGCTGGTAGGCGAACTGGAGTGGATCCATCGCTGGTCCCACCAGGGGGTGGAGGTGAGCAAGGAGCAGTCTCTCCAGGGTCTTCATCATGTGGGACGTCAGGGCCACTGGTCTGTAGCTGTTCAGGTCTCTGGGGTGGGAAGTCTTTGGTACAGGTACCACACAAGATGTTTTCCACAACTGTGGTACCCTCCCCAGCTTCAGGCTCAGGTTGAAGATGTGCTCCACAATCCCACACAGCTGGTCTGCACAGGACTTGAGGAGCTTTGCGCTGATGCCGTCTGGTCCCAACGCCTTCCTCGCCTTGATCTTCCTCAGCTCCGTCCTCACCTGGGTCTTAGTGAGGGTCATGTTGGGGGGCTGTGTGTTGGGAGTGGGGGGGGGGTGATGGTGGAGTGGGGTGTGGGCAGCAGGACTCGATGTCTTCAGAGGCAGCAGTGGTTGTTGTGCAGTCGGGGGAGGGAGAGCGGTTGGTCAAACCTATTAAAAAACAGGTTCAGATTGTTCGCCCACTTCCTGTCCCCCGTGGCCTGGGGGGAGGTATTCTGGAGCCCAGAGATGGTTTTGAGGTTTCTCCAGACCCCACCGATGTCGCTCTGTTGCAGCTTGTCCTCCATCTTCTTCCTGAAGCTGTCCTTGCCTTCTCTGATCTTCCTCCTCAGCTCCCTCTGTACGGACTTCAGCATCTCCCTATTCCCCGACCTGAAGATCCTCTTCTTCTCTCTCAGAAGTGTTTTTATCTCAGGGTTGAGCCAGGGTTTGTTGTTCGAGCAACACCGTATGGTCTTGGTGGGTACGGTGTTGTTCACACAGAAGCTGATGTAGTCCGTGATGGTGTGAGTGAGGCCATCGATGTCCTCACCATGTGGATCGCAGAGCTGCTCCCAGGCAGTGGTTTCAAAACAGTCCTTTAGAGCGTCCATTGCCTCCTCAGACCATAACTTCACTGTGCGCATGACCGGAGGTTGTCTGTGCACTAGGGGTTTGTACACCGGCCGGAGATGAACCAAGTTGTGATCCGATCTCCCAAGTGGGGGGAGTGGAGATGAGGTGTACGCATAAGTCCAGTGTTTTACTGTCTCTAGTGTGGCATGTGACATACTGGGTGAACGTGGGTAGAATGGAAGACAGTGAAACATGGTTGAAGTCGCCTGAGATGAGGGGAAGAGCATCTGGGTGTTCTGTCTGCAGCCTGCCAGTTACTGAGTGGATGGCGTCACGCGCTGTCCCAGCGTTCGCCGTCGGATTTACATAAATAACAATGCAGATCACGTGTGAGTATTCCCTCGGGAGATATGTAGGCCGCATGCTAACAGCAAGCAACTCAATGTCTTTGTTGCAGTGTTGTTGTTTAACCGTGATATGTCCCGGTCTGCACCAGTTGTTATTGATATACATTATCACTCCACCGCCCCTTGCCTTCCCACTGTCTGGTATTCGGTCTGCTCGTATTGCGTGGAAACCCTCCAGTTCAATGTTAGCATCTGCTGCTAGTTCAGTTAGCCACGTCTCCGTGAATAGCATAAGGCAGCACTCCCGGTATATGCTCTCATAGCGGGAGATAGCCGCTAGCTCATCTGTTTTTCCAAGTATCGATCGTACATTCCCCATAACAACGGATGGAAGGGTGGGTCTGTACCTTATATTCCTTGCCCGCCGTCTTGCCCCAGCTCGATAACCATGCCGTTTCCGTCTTATCTCTCCCGGTATGTCGAGTTTTTTGGTTAGCATCGTGGGTTAGTTAAGTGCTAACAGCTGGTCTCTATTATACTGCCTCCTGCATGAAACAGTGGCTCCGTCCACTGGCTCAGGAGACATTTGGGCGATCTACGTGTTTGGATGGAATAAAGGTGACGCTGGATCAGAAAGATTGGCAAGAGAGCCAGATAGTAAATAGAATAGGCAGAAACTGATCCGCTGTTGCAAAAGGCAGCCTACTCGTGTGGTGCCGGAAGTCATAGTGATACATATAAAATAAACATATATCCAGTCTTTATGCTTCAGAAGAGAGCTATCAGAATAATAAACAAAGCTGCTTACAGGGAACCAACAAACCCACTTTTTCTTAAATTAAAAGCTCTCAAGTTGAAAGATCTGGTTGACTTTAAAACTGCAGTAATAATGTTTAAAGTGAAGAATCTATCACTGCCCGCAAATATCCAAAAGTTGTTCCAAATAAGGGAGAAACAATATCATTTCAGAGGAACATGTATATTTCAAAAATCTTCAGTGGGAACCACCACCAAGCAACACTGTGTTTCAGTGCAAGGAGTCAGATTATGGAACGATTTTGGACCTGAATTAAAATCATGTACAACGCTTGGACAATTTAAACACAAACTAAAGGAAGAAATACTCCAAACATATATACAAGATGACATGTAAAATCACATAAGGATTGTCATATCCAGTCTGCGTTGTGTTGTTGCTTAGTTTTTTTTGTCACATTTTGTCTTAGCTTTGTTCTGAATTGTAATCGCTCTTGTTTTGTTTTTCCTTTGAATTCTTGGATGGAATATGGGTGGGCAATATAAGCTGCGGCTTCAGCTATCACCCATTTCGGATAACTTATGTTGAACTGTATAATCAGAGGAGTTATTGTCTAATTTGACCTTGTTGGATTTTCTTTCCCCCTTTGTTTTATTATTCTGTTTCTTTTTTAATCTCTACTTTTATTCTATCCGAAATCCGAAATAAAGATTCATTCATTCATTCATTCATGCCTTCCACAGAGGAAGCAGGGCTTGAAGACAAGGGGGGAACTTACCCATTACAGGGGCTGAGGTTGCCAAAGTGGTTAAAAAACTTTTTAGTGGCTGGGCCACAGGGGTGGATGAGATTCATCCTGAGTACCTCAAGGCCCTGGATATTGTAGGACTGTCACGACTGACACGCCTCTGCAACACTGCGTGGAGGTTGGAGTCAGTGCTTTTGGCACAGCAAACTGGGGTGGTGGTTCCTCTTTTTAAAAAGGGGGACCGGAGGGTGTGTTCCAACTTTAGGGGAAACACACTTCTCAGCCTCCTGAAAGAGTACTCCAGATGCAATGTTTGCTCTAAGAGTGCCAATGGAGAAGTATAGAGAAGGTCAGAAGGAGTTGCACAGTGTCTTTGTGGATCTCGAGAAAGCATATGATAGGGTGCCAAGAGAGGTAGTGTGGTACTGTATGAGAAAGTCAGGAGTGGCATAGAAGAATGTGAGGGTGGTGCAGGACATGTATGAGGACAGCGAGACGGTGGTGAGGTGTTCTATAGGAGTGACAGATGGGTTCAAGGTGGGGGTGGGGTTACATCAGGGATCAGCTCTAAAACCCTTCTTGTTTAACATGGTGATGGACAGGTTGACAGATGAGGTCAGGCAGGAGTCTCCGTGGACCATGATGTTTGCAGACGACATTGTGAGCTGTAGTGAGAGTAGGGAGCAGGTGGAAGAGAACCTGGGGAGGTGGACGTATGCTCTGGAGAGAAGAGGAATGAAGATCAGTAGAAGCAAGACAGAACACGTAAGTGTGAATGAGAAGGAGGCAGGCGTAATGGTGAAGTGAAAGGAGAAGAGGTGGTGACAGTAGATGTGTTTAAATACCTGGGGTCAACTATCCAAAGCAATGGAAAATGCACAAGAGAGGTGAAGAAGAGAGGGCAGGCACGGTGGAGTGAGTGGAGACGAGTGTCAGGGTGATTTGTGACAGAAGCACAGCAGCAAGAGTGAAAGGGAATGTTTACAAAACTCGCGATGATATATGGTTTGGAGACGGTGCTGACAAAAAGACAGGAAATGGAGCTGGAGGTGGCACAGCTGAAGATGCTAAGATTTTCATTGGGAGTGACAAGATTAGAAATGAGTATATCAGAGGGACTACTCAGGTTGAGTGGTTTGAAGATAAAGTCAGAGGCAAGGCTGAGATGGTTTGGCCATGTACAGAGGAGGGATAGTGGATATACTGGACAAACGATGTTGAAGATGGAGCTGCCAGGCAGGAGGAAAAGAGGAAGACCACAGAGAACATTCATGGATGTAGTGAAGGAGGACATGGAGAGGGTTGGTGTTACAGAAGAAGATGCAAGGGATAGGGTGAGATGGAGGTAGATGATCCGCTGTGGCGACCCCTTAAGGGAGCAGCCAAAAGAAGAAGAAGAAGAAGACATTTCTCAGCCTCCCTTGGAAGGTCTATGACAGGGTACTGGAGAGGAAAGTCCGGCCATTGGTTGAACCTTGGATTCAGGAGGAGCAATGTGGCTTTCTTCCTGGCTGTGGCACATCGGACCAACTCTTTACACTCTCGAGAATCCTCAAAGGTTCATGTAAGTTTGCCCAACAAGTCTATATGTGTTTTGTGGACTTGGAGAAAGCATTCTACCATGTCCCTCATGGTCTCTTGTGGGGGGTGCTGCAGGAGTATGGGGTATCGGGCTTGTTGTTACGAGCTATCCAATCTCTATACAACTGTTGCACGAGTTTGGCTCATATTGCCAACATGCAGTCAAACTCGTTTCCAATGAGAGTTGGACTCCGCCAGGGCTGCCCTTTGTCACCGATCCTGTTCATAATTTTTATGGACAGGATTTCCAGGCACAGCCAAGGAACAGACGGTGTCATGTTTGGTGACCACAGGATCTCATCTCTGTTGTTTGCAGTTGATGTTTTCCTGTTGACGTACTCGAGTAATGACCTACAGGTCTTGCTGGGATGGTTTGCTGCTGAGTGTGAAGCAGCTGGGATGAAAATCAGCACCTCCAAGTCCAGTCCTCAGTCAGAAAAGGGCAGATAAAGGGCCCTCTTGGAGTTGGGGACAAGCTCCTGCCCCAAGTGAAGGAGTTTAAGTATCTTGGGGTCTCATTCATGAGAGAGGGGAGAATGCAGCAGGACATTGACAGATGGATTGGAGCAGCATCTGCAGTGATGCAGACGTTGTATCGGTCTGTCGTGATGAAGAGGGAGCTGGGCTCTAAGGCAAAGCTGTCGATTTACCGGTCAGTCTACGTTCCTACCCTCACCTATGGTCATGAGCTTTGGATGATGACCGAAACAATGAGATCGCGGATACAAGCGGCTGAAACGAGCTTTCTCCGTAGAATTGCTGGACTCACACTTAGAGATAGGGTGAGGAGCCCAGTCATCTGGGAGAGGGTCAGAGTAGAACCACTGCTCCTCCACATCGAAAGGAGCCAGTTGAGGTGGTTTAGGCATCTGATCAGGATGCCTCCTGGACACATCCCACTTCAGGTGTTTTGGGCATGTCCCACTGGGAGGAGACCCTGGGGCAGACCCAGGACTCACTGGAGAGACTATGTCTCCCAGTTGGCCTGGGAACATCTTGGTATCCTCTCTGAAGAGCTGGAGCAGGTGGCCGGGGAGAGGGAAGTCTGGGCTTCTCTGCTTGAGTTGCTGCCTCCGCCACCCGGACCTCCGGAAAAGTAGTCGAAAATGGATGGATGGATATTATTTTTATTATTATTATTGTAAAATATTTTCTTGCCTTCAAACTGGAAATTTATGTATGTAGTGGCGAGTCATGTGTTATGTGAGTCTTTCCAGTCATGTGAAAAAATTAGGACACCCTGTATAAGCCTGTGGCTGTGGTTTTTTTGTTTAACATATTTGGACATATGGATATTTCATATAAATGTTCAAAAATACTGGGAGATTCATGTAATACAACTAAACAATTAAAAATGAATTAAAGACTTTCTTCAAATTTTCTGTAAAATACAATTCTAAACAAATAGTGAGGAATAAATTATGACACCCCCCATCTTTTTTAGGACACCTCCACATTCATTCCCACTTAAAATAGCTAAAAAAAAATGTTTAAAAAATGCAAATAAAAACAAAAACAAGGTTAGACATAGATATGTGAGCATTTATTAAGAAAGAACTGACTATTTAATGGGGTGTCCTAATTTTTTCACATGACTATATTTCACACACAAAATGGAGATTTATAATTAAAACTGAAATTGAATTTTTAGCCGTTTCCAAAACTTGATACAGCATTTGGAGCTATTTATTAACACCAGTGACATACATAGGCGTAAATCAATTTGGGGGGGGGGTCCCCCTTAAATTATCATAAACCTTCCTACAGTCATGTGAAAAAATTAGGACACCCTGTATAAGCCTGTGTGTTTTTTTAACATATTTGGACATATGGATATTTAATATCAATGTTTAAAATACTGGGAGATTTATGTAATACAATTAAACAATTAAAAATGAATTAAAGACTTTTTCAAATTTTCTGTAAAATGTAATTCTAAACAGTGAGGAATAAATTAGGACACCCCCATCTTTTTTAGGACACCCCCACATTCATTCCCATTTAAAATGGTTAAAATAAATGTTAAAAAATACAAATAAAAACAAAAACAAGGTTAGACATAGCTATGTAAACATTTCTTAATAAAGACCTGAATATTTAATGGGGTGTTCTAATTTTTTCACATGACTGTATATCATGTTACATAACTGAAAAAAATGTATCTGAAGCACCAATGCTAAGCATAGATGCATTTTTGTTTCTTGAAAATTTGCAGCTTTTCTTATAGACCTGTAACTTTTTCTCATTAATTTACTACATTTATTTGCAAATTTAGAACTTTTTGCAGCTTAAATTTGAAACTTTTCTTGTAACCTTTGGACTTTTAAGTAAATTCGCTCCTTCTTTCCTGTAAATTTGCAACTTTTTTTTCTCAGACATCTGCTAATTTTTGCATCGTAAATCTGCAGTTTTTTTTACTTGTAAATTCACATCTTTTTTCTTACAATTTTGCCTGTTTTTTTTCCATAAATTTGGCTTTTTGTACATTTGCAACTTTTTCTTGTAAAGCTGCAGCTTTTTTCCCCATACATTTTTTTTCTTGTAAATTTGTAACGGACTACAATAATACTTATAGCGTCCCTCGATAATTACTCTGGAGAAAATGTTCTGCTTACTATCCTCCCAACAGAAAAACGAAATATCCGCCCATGGTGATATACAGTACATTCTGGTTCCTCAGAAAGATTCAGGTGAATACAGTAATTGTCATGCCAAATACTAATTTTGCTTTTCGAGTGACGCTATTACTGTGGCAGGGGTTCATGCAAAGTAGCAGAGCTTCATGTAGGCAACTCAACAATGACTCAAGAGCTGTTTTATGTTTTTAGTGCAGTCGTACCTCTCTGCTCATAGAAACCACTCTCTGCGTGTGCTGGGCCTCAGTGCATAGCTGCGAGTCCTCCATTCTCTGTCTGTACATCTCGAACTCTGCCAGAGCCTGAAGGTAATAAGCATCAGCATAAAAACAAATGAAAAGCATTATGCAAATGTAAAACTGCCACTTAGTCTAATCAGTGCTGTGTTACAGTAAGATCAGTGGATGACACACAGCTCAGTTTACCCTTCAGTAATTAAACACTGTACGTAAGTAACACTTCAGAATACTTCAGTTATGTCATGACTTGGCATGAAGATAACAGCAAAAGACAGAAAATATCCATATAATTTATGCATGTGTGAAGCTCCACACATGTAACTGCCAGCTGAGCAATGCTTCAATAAACACATTCAAACAACATGGATGCCCCACGGTGCCCAGCAGCAGAGAATGACCTGTCTCTTCATGTGTTCGTGGAGTTCTACGGATTCCTCTAGACTAGCCAGCCGCCGCCTGAGGTCCGCTTCGTCCGCCATTTTGCTTTTATACTGCATGATCTTGTCTCTGGTTTCTGTCACAATGTGTTGGACCTGAGGAAGAGGAAGGCAACCAGCAAGCATTTTAATGGCAGTAGCACTGAGTTTAGAATTAATCTAAATAATAACTTTTATTGAAACATGAAGCACTACATGATTTAAAGTCATTTCTTCTTCTTTAGCTTTATAGTCATAAAATTAATTCACACTCTAATATGGCATAGGTGGACATGTGAAATTTGATAAAATAACTTAAGAACCACATACAGTCATGTGAAAAAATTAGGATACCTCATTAAATATTCAGTTCTTTATTAAGAAATGTTCACATATCTATGTCTATTTTTATTTGGGTTTTTTAACATTTACTTTAGCCATTTTAAGTGGGAATGAATGTGGGGGTGTCCTAAAAAAGATTGGGGGGGGATCCTAACTTATTTCTCACTATTTGTTTAGAATTATGTTTTGCAGAAAATTTGAAAACCGTCTTTAATTCATTTTTAATTGTTTAGTTGTATTACATGAATCTCCCAGTATTTTTAACAGTGATATTAAATATCCATATGTCCAAATATGTTAAAAAAAAAACACACGGGCTTATACAGGGTGTCCTGTTTTGTTTTTTTCACATGACTGTAGCTGCGTCCAAGAATTGCTAGAACAGGGGAGAGTCTCTTTTTGAAACAGACATTTGATGAAAAAAAAATATTTAACTAACTACTGTGGTGTGAAAAAGTGTTTGCCCCCTTACTGATTTCTCATTTTTTTGTATGTTTGCGTCATGAGGCTGAGCGCGGTGTTTTCACCATGCTCATGCTCTCAGTTTTCGTCTGATTGTTTCCTGTATTTTCTCAGTTTTGTGTGATTATTTTTCTGTGTGCTGATTCTGGATTTACAATGTGTTTTAGTTTGCCTGTTGTCTGTAATTCTTGTTCTTATTATTATTGTCAGTTCTTTAGGCATCTTTATTTATCTAGTCCTTAGTTGTAATACTGGGTTTGACATGAGCTCCTCACCTCTTCCGGCAGTCTGCCTTGTTTTGTTTCATCCTGTATTTTTAGTCAGGCACCTTTTGTCTTTTCCTGTTGAGCTTTTTCCTTCTTTGTCATTGGTTCAAGTTCTCGGTTCGTCTCAGCTGACACCTATCAAATAATTAGGTCATTTCCCCGCACATGTGATCTGCACCTGCAATCATTTGGGTTCATTGGTTTCATGCTCTATTTACTCGTTGTTGGAGCCTCATCATGTTTCCCATCAGAACCCCTTCCCTGCTCTGATGCGTACAGACTGCAGCGGATCATTAAGTCTGCGGAGAGGATCATTGGTACCGACCTACCCTCCATTGAGAACTTATATCGGTCCATAACCAGGAAACGGGCGGGAAACATCTGTGCTGACCCATCACACCCCAGCCACAAACTGTTTGAACTTCTATCTTCTGGTCGTCGTTACAGATCACTGAAGGTCAAAACCACCCGTCACAGGAACAGTTTCTTTCCTCAAGCCATCACTCTGATGAACTCCTAACATTCACCTAGTCCTACCTGTTGCTGTACTCATGACTTTTCATCCATTATTACATTGCACATAACTCTCACACTGCTTTTTACTTCATTCACATTATATCACTGAATCTGAGTTCACATTGAAATACTGTGTGACTGTATATTTTTTCATATATTTCTGCAAAGTGTGGTTAGTCTGAGTAAATAACTGCATATATTCCTGCATATATTTGCATCCTTTTATAGAAACGTGGACAGACTGTAATTTACTGTACATACTCTGTTGTCATTGAATCCTTATTTAAATCCTCCACCTGAACAACGAGAGCAAGTTTTTAGCCAAAGTCAAATTCCTTGTATGTGTTGTGCATACTTGGCCAATAAAGTTGATTCTGATTCTGATTCTGATCTCGCTTACAACCTGTTCTCTTCGAATTGTAAGTTTGTTTTTGAATACTGTTTGGACTTTGTTTTCATCATTAAAACATCACTAACTAGCAGTCCAGTGCCAGGGTCTCTCTCTCTCTGCCCCGCGGGGCCAGTTCATGACATTAGGCTCCAACCAGTTGAGACCCAGATGCTGCTAGTTTGTGTTTTTTTGTTTTCACTCATCTGTTGTTTCCGAGCTCTCATCATGTCCCCAGCACGCTGGCCTTCAGCCATTAAAGGGAGCTCAGCAGCTGGGTCCCCAAGCGTGGAAGAGGAATGGGCCGCTGATTTCATCCAGGGCTTCGTGGACGAAGCTCTCGCCTCCCCTAGCCCCAAGAAGATATGGGAGAGTACGTATGCAACAATCGGGATTGTGAAGGCACACCCTGGGTTGAGGAAGTACTCCCAATACACGGAGCTGCTGTCTATGGTCTCCTCACTCCAGCAGTCCTTTGCCGGACTAACTATGAAGCCACTTCAAGCGGGACCAAAGCAGACGTGGAAGCGCTTTCCACGGCAGACGTCATCCACTTTCCTCTGTTTGCCCGCTCCTGCTCCTGCTTCACCTGCCCCGTAACACCGCTTCCCCGGGTCAGCCTCTGCCCGTCCTCCGGTCGCAGCGGGACTGGACTCCCTAGGAGAGAGCCGCCTGGGTCAGCCGTCTCCCGTTTCCCGCCGCTGCCCAGTGTAACACCACCGGAAGAATGCCTCCACCTCCCAATCAGCAGCCCCTCCTTCGCCGAGGTCGAACACTCCCGCAGCAGCTTCCTCTTCTTGCTCCTCCTCCCCGGCTGTCCTGTCAGCTTCTTCCTCTGTTGCTGTTGCATCCTCCTTCTACTCGTCGACTCCTCCTGCTGCTGAAGGTCCGGGTGCCTCCTTCCCAGCTCCACCCGTCACCACGTCTGCTGGGGGGGCTCCTCCACGTTCCTCTGAGGGGCCCGCAACAATGGCAGCCATGGAGAGGGTGGATTCTACGCCAGCTGCAGCAGAGAACATCATGCCCCAGGAACACAGGCAAGTGCTTTTTCATTTCCTATCATCCTCACATGAATTACCTTGCCTGATTCCCGGTGGTGAGGCTCAGGTTTCGCAGTCCTCTGAGCTCTCACCTCGTGCTGCAGCCATAATTATCTCACCTGCTCTCTCCGTGTCTCCTCCCATGCCCCTGGAGAGTTCGCCGGTTCCAGGATTGATTTGCCGGATGGAGGACAGGCCGGCAGCCCCAGAGGAGCTGGTTCCAGCGCCACAGCCATGGTCCAGACGGCGGGAGAGCACTGAGAGTGAGCTGAAGCCTGCACTGATGGTTAAGCATCCCCTGGCTTCAGCAGTACAGGATCCAGCACCAGCATGGAGCTGACCTCCTGTTGCCACGCAAGGTGAGCCACCTGCATGGGTCACTTCATTGAGGGGGCTCGGGACTGCATCAACCACCATGCCTGCTGCAGGGGCCGCCGCAGCAGAGTCGAAGCTGGACCTCCAGAGGGCCGGGCCTGAGACGTCACCGCCTGGATCAACGGAGTCCTGGATGGCGGTGGAGCTTGAGCTCAGGCAAGTGCTCTCTTGTTTTCACTGATTCTATTTTGGAGAGATGTTGTCTGGCTCTTGGTGGGGAGGGGCAAGTGCAGCCATCAGCTGCACCTGAGCTCACCTTGCCGGGCTCGACTGCCACCAGTGACCCTGACCCTGTTTCTTTGTCTCTCCTGTTGGAGCCTTTCCAAAGGGTCACTGAGGATTGTCCAACTTCACCAGAAGTCTCCATGGGTCCAGCCTCACTGCTTAAGATCGCTGTGGGTCCAGCTCCTCTAGGTGAGGCCGTTGTGGATGCTCCGTCCCAGCTTTGGTCCAACGTGGGTGTCACACCCCAGCCTGGGGTCCACCGTGGGTGCAGCTCTGGCCCAGTCCGGGTCCACCGTGGGTGCAGCTATGACCCAGTCTGAGTCCACCGCGGGTTCAGCTTTGCTCCAGCCCAGAGCCATCGTGGGTGCAGCTTTGCTCCAGCCCAGAGCTGCTGCGAGTGCAGCTTTGATCCAGCCCGGAGCCGCCACGGGTGCTGCCATGCCCCAGTCCGGGGCCCCCGAGGGTGCTACAGGCCAGTCCAGAAACATCATGGTTCCCTCTCCTCTGCTTGATGCTGTCATGGTTCCCTCTTCTCTGCCTGACGCCGTCATGGTTCCCTCTTCTCTGCCTGACACCGTCATGGTCCCCTCTTCTCTGCCTGACGTCATCATAGTCCCCTCTCCTCCTCCCGAGGCCGTTGTGGGTTCCCCTTTCCCTGAGGCCACCGGGGGTCCCGTTCCTTCACCTGAGTTTCCCGCTGGTTGGCCATCCTTTCCATTTTGGGTCCCTACCCTTCAACCTTCCTCACCACTGGTTTTCCCCGTTGAGCAGCCACCCCCCAGACTACTCCATCTGTTCGGGTGGCTAAAGAACTCTGGTAGACTGCCCGACAGACTGTGCCGCTGGGCTGGGTGGTCCACATTGTCCGGGAGGCCACCTGACTCTTTCCTTCGCATCATCTGCCAGGTCTGGGACTTTAGCTGACCTCCTGAACTGTCCAGATCTCCAGTCCAGGGGGCCTAGGTGCCTGGTTTTTGCTCTGGTGTGGGTCCTGAGCGGGTTCCTTGTTTTGTTTTTGTTCCCTCCGAGCCTGGTTTCCCCCACCGCCCTCCTGGGTTGGTTTATTGTTCTACTCCTATTGGGGGGGGGGGGTCCTTTGTTTTTTCTTTGATGTTACCCAGGGGTGTGTGGAATCCACCCTTTTTTTTGGGGGGGGGGGCTCTGTCATGAGGCTGAGTGCGGTGTTTTCACCGTGCTCATGCTCTCAGTTTTCGTCTGATTATTTCCTGTATTTTCTCAGTTTTGTGTGATTATTTTTCTGCGTGCTGATTCTGGATTTACGATGTGTTTTAATTTGCCTGTTGTCTCTGTAATTCTTGTTCTTATTGCTATTGTCAGTTCTTTAGAAATCTTTGTTTATCTAGTCCTTAGTTGTAATATGAGGTTTGACATGAGCTCCTCACCTCTTCCGGCAGTCTGCCTTGTTTTGTTTCATCCTGTATTTTTAGTCAGGCACCTTTTGTCTTTACCTGTTGTGCTTTTGCCTTCTTTGTCATTGGTTCAAGTTCTCGGGTCGTCTCAGCTGATACCTGTCAAATAATTAGGTCACTTCCCCGCTCATGTGAGCTGCACCTGCAATTATTTGTGTTCATTGCTTCCATGCTCTATTTAAAGACCGTTGTTTCTTTCACTCATTGTTGGAGCCTCATCGTGTTTCCCAACAGAACCCCTTCCCTGTTCTGATGCGTACTAATCTCACCTACAACCTGCTCTCCTTGAATTGTAAGTTTGTTTTTGAACACTGTTTGGACTTTATGTTTTTCTCATTTAAACACCAGTAACTAGCAGTCCAGCGCCAGGGTCTCTCTCTCTCTGCCCCACAGGGGCCAGTTCATGACAATTTGTCACACTTAAATCTTTCTGATCATCAAACAAATTTAAATATTAGACAAAAAGAATAAAAGTAAACACAAACACAAAATGCAGTTTTTAAATGAAGGTGTTTGTTATTAAGGGTAAACCAAAAAAAAAAAAATCCAAACCTACATGGTCCTGTGTGAAAAAAGTGACTGCCCCCCTCTGTTAAAACATAAATTAACTGTGGTTTATCACATCTTTGGAAAGCTGAGTTCAATTTATCTAGCCACACCCAGGCCTGATTACTGTCACACCTGTTCTCAATCAAGAAATCACTTAAATAGGACCTGCCTGACAAAGTGAAGTAGACCCAAGGATCCTCAAAAGCTAGACATCATCAAAGAAATTCAGGAACAAATAAGAAACAAAGTAACTGAGATCCATCAGTCTGGAAAAGGTTATAAAGCCATTTCTAAAGCTTTAGGACTCCAGTGAACCACAGTGAGAGCCATTATCCACAAATGGCAAAAACATAGAACAGTGGTGAACCTTCTCAGGAGTGGCCAGCAAACCAAAATTACCCCAAGAGCACAGCAACGGCTCATCCAAGAGGCCACAAAAGACCCCACAACAATATCCAAAGAACTGCAGGCCTCACTTGCCTCAGTTAAGGTCAGTGTTCATGACTCCACCATAAGAAAGAGACTGGGCAAAAATGGCCTGCATGGCAGAGTTCCAAGACAAAAACCACTGCTGTCTGCTGAGCAAAAAGAACATAAAGGCTTATCTCAGTTTTGCCAGAAAACATCTTGATGATCCCCAAGACTTCTGGGGATATACTCTGTGGACTGACAAGACAAAAGTTGAACTTTCTGGAAGGTGTGTGTCCCATTACATCCGGCGTAAAAGTAACACAGCATTTCAGAAAAGGAACATCATACCAACAGTAAAATATGGTGGTGGTAGTGTGATGGTGTGGGGCTGTTTTGCTGCTTCAGGACCTGGAAGACTTGCTGTGGTAAATGGAAGCATGAATTCTGTTGTCTACCAAAAAATCCTGAAGGAGAATGTCCAGCCATCTGTTTGTGACCTCAAGCTGTAGTGCACTTGGGTTCTGCAGCAAGACAATGATCCAAAACACACTAGCAAGTCTACTTCTGAATGGCTTAAGAAAAACAAAATAAAGTCTTTGGAGTGGCCTAGTCAAAGTCCTGACCTGAATCTGCTTGAGATGCTGTGGCATGACCTTAAAAAGGCAGTTTCTGCTTGAAAACCCTCAATGTCGCTGAATTACAACAATTCTGCAACGATGAGTGGGCCAAAATTCCTCCACAGCACTGTAAAACACTCACAGTCAAACAGTTATCGCAAATGCTTGAATGCAGTTGTTGCTGATAAGGGTGGCCTGACCAGTTTTTAGGTTTAGGAGGCAATCACTTCTCACACAGGGCCATGTAGGTTCGGACTTTTTTCCCCTTAATAATAAACACTTTCATTTAAAAACTGCATTTTGTGTTTACTTGTGTTATCTTTGTCTAATATTTAAATTTGATTGATGATCTGAAACATTTAAGTGTGCCAAACATACAAAAAAATGAGAAATCAGGAAGGGGGCAAACACTTTTTCACACCACTGATTGTGGTGAGGTTACTCTGTCTTTTTAAAATCATTGCTCTAACCAAAATTGTCAGTGAAGAGGGTCTAAGTTGGTCGAAATTTTCTCAGACGATGGAACTAACATTGGTACATCCTGCAGAAAATAGCAGGTGCCCCATTTAACCAACTTTAATGACATACCAGCAGGTAAGCACATCCTCACTGTGACAGCTTGGCTTCTTCTTAAAAAGTGTTTCCAAGCTGACAAACCTTGATCCACTACATAGTGTTTTCAATCATTTAACTGCAAGTGCTCGATGGGTTGAGATGTACATACCTCATCCTCGTGGGCTTCCTTCAGCGACTCAATTTCCTCCTCGTGTTCATCGTTCTTGGTGTTCAGAGCATAAATTACCTGCGGCAGGAAGAGAATCAGATAACAGAAAGAAGACGGGGGAAGAAAGCTTTTATTAACTGTTTCAATGTCAGATCGATAGTCCTACAGTGAAGTATTAAGCTCAGCACTGCATCAAGAGTTCAACAAAATCAATGCCAATATAACATAAGGAAAACGAGAGAATTATGCTTTACACTCTGATTAAAGACAGCATTAACCAAAGAGAGTATGCACAGCAGCTGCTCTAAAATGTGTTCACCTCCCCTTTGTTTCTGAATAAAGAAAGGATATACAATTTATCATGAGAGTCTGTTGGATCGTTCTTCGTCTGGCCCTTCACCCAGGACCAGTTTGTCTTGGGAGACCCTATCAGAGGCAAATTGCCCCGGACAACATAGCTCCTGGGATCACTGGGGCACGCAAACCCCCCTCATGGATCGTCACCTTATCGTGGTGGGGGGGTTTGCGTGCCCCAGTGATCCCAGGAGCTATGTTGTCCGGGGCAATTTGCCTCTGATAGGGTCTCCCAAGACAAACTGGTCCTGGGTGAAGGGCCAGACGAAGAACGATCCAACAGACTCTCATGATAAATTGTATATCAAGGATTCAGTGTACCCCGCCCGGTATGGGGTTACCGGGGCCCCACCCTGGAGCCAGGCCTGGGGGAGGGGCTCGAAGGCTAGCGTCTGGTGGCCGGGTTTCCACCCATGGGACCCGGCCGGGCTCAGCCCGAAGGAGTTACATGGGTCCGCCCTCCAGTAGGTTCACCACCTGCAGGAGGGATCATGGAAGTCCGGTGCTATGTGGATTAGGTGGCAGTCAAAGGCGGAGACCTTGGCGGACTGATCCCAAGCTTTCTAAACTGGCTTTTGGTACGTGGAATGTCACCTCTCTGGTGGGGAAGGAGCCTGAGCTGGTGTACGAGATTGAGCGATACCGGCTAGATATAGTTGGCCTCACCTCAACACACAGCTCCGGTTCCGGAACCAGTCTCCTGGAGAGGGGCTGGAGCTTGGCCTTTTCTGGAGTTGCCCCGGGCGAGAGGCGACGAGCAGGGGTAGGTATTCTTGTATCGCCCCACCTTGCTGCCTCTATATTGGAGTTTTCCCCGGTGGACGAAAGGGTTGCTTCCCTGCGCCTTCGGGTTGGGAAACGGGTCCTGACCATCATTTGTGCCTATGCACCAAATGATGTTTCAGAGTACCCACCCTTTTTGGAGTCTGTGACTGGGGTGCTGGAGGGTGCTCCTCCTGGAGACTCCATTGTCCTACTGGGGGACTTCAATGCGCACGTGGGCAACGACAGTGAAACCTGGAGGGGGGTGATTGGGAGGAACGGCCTGCCCGATCTGAACCCGAGTGGTGTTCAGTTATTGGACTTCTGTGCTAACCACAGTCTGTCTATAACGAACACCATGTTCAAGCATAAGGGTGTCCATATGTGCACCTGGCACCAGGACACCCTAGGCCGCAGGTCGATGATCGATTTTGTTATCGTATCATCAGACCTGCGACCGTATGTCTTGGACACCCGAGTAAAGAGAGGTGCAGAGCTGTCAACTGATCACCACCTGGTGGTGAGTTGGATCCGATGGCAGGGGAGGAAGCCATTCAGACCTGGTAGACCCAAACGTATAGTGAGGGTGTGCTGGGAGCGTCTGGCTGAGGCCCCTGTCCGGGAGGTCTTCAACTCCCACCTCCGGAAGAACTTCAACCACATTCCGAGGGAGTCTGGAGACATGGAGTCTGAATGGGCCATGTTCTCCACCTCTGTTGTTGAAGCGGCAGCCCAGAGCTGCGGCCGCAAGGTGGTCGGTGCATCTCGTGGTGGCAACCCCCGAACCAAGTGGTGGACACCAGTGGTGAGGGGGGCCATTAAGCTGAAGAAGGAGTCCTATCAAGCTTGGTTGGCTTGTGGGACTCCCGAAGCAGCTGAGGTGTACCGGCAGGCCAAGCGGAGTGCAGCTCGGGTGGTTGCTGAAGCAAAAACCCGGGTATGGGAGGAGTTCGGTGAGGCCATGGAACAAGACTTTCGGTCGGCTTCAAAGAGATTCTGGCAAACTGTTCGGCGGCTCAGGAGGGGAAAGCAGCTCCCCGTCCACACTGTGTATGGTGCGGATGGGACACTGTTGACTTCAACTGGGGATATCGTCGGGCGGTGGAAGGAATACTTCGAGGATCTCCTCAATCCCACTGATACGCCTTCCACAGAGGAAGCAGGGTTTGGGGACGAGGGGGATGACTCGCCTATCACAGGGGCTGAGGTCGCCAAGGTGGTTAAAAATCTCCTTGGTGGCCGGGCCCCGGGGGTGGACGAGATTCGCCCCGAGTACCTCAAGGCCCTGGATGTTGTTGGGTTGTCATGGTTGACACGCCTCTGCAACATTGCGTGGAGGTCGGGGGCAGTGCCTTTGGCATGGCAAACCGGGGTGGTGGTTCCTCTCTTCAAAAAAGGGGACCGGAGGGTGTGCTCCAACTTTAGAGGGATCACACTCCTCAGCCTCCCTGGGAAGGTCTATGCCAAGGTATTGGAGAGGAGAGTCCGGCCGTTGGTCGAACCTCGGATTCAGGAGGAGCAATGTGGTTTTCGTCCTGGCCGTGGCACATCGGACCAGCTCTTTACCCTCTCGAGAATTCTTGAGGGTTCGTGGGAGTTTGCCCAACCAGTTTACATGTGTTTTGTGGACTTGGAGAAGGCATTTGACCGCGTCCCTCGTGGATTTTTGTGGGGGGTGCTTCGGGAGTATGGGGTATCGGGCTTGTTGTTACGAGCTATTCGGTCTCTGTACGACCGTTGTGAGAGTTTAGTTCGCATTGCCAACACTCGGTCGGAGTCATTCCCAGTGAGAGTTGGACTCCGCCAGGGCTGCCCTTTGTCACCGGTCCTGTTCATAATTTTTATGGACAGGATTTCTAGGCGCAGCCAGGGAATGGAGGGTGTCATGCTTGGTGACCACAGGATCTCATCTCTGTTGTTTGCAGATGATGTTGTCCTGTTGGCTTCATCCAGCAATGACCTACAGCTCTTGCTGGGACGGTTTGCCGCTGAGTGTGAAGCGGCTGGGATGAGAATCAGCACCTCCAAGTCCGAGTCCATGGTCCTCAGCCGGAAAAAGGTGGATTGTCCTCTCCGGGTTGGGGACAGGCTCCTGCCCCAAGTGGAGGAGTTTAAGTATCTTGGGGTCTTGTTCACGAGTGAGGGGAAAATGGAGCGAGAGATCGACAGACGGATTGGAGCAGCATCTGCAGTGATGCGGACGTTGTACCGGTCTGTTGTGGTGAAGAGGGAGCTTAGTTCTAAGGCAAAGCTGTCGATTTACCAGTCAATCTACGTTCCTACTCTCACCTATGGTCACGAGCTTTGGGTAATGACCGAAAGAACGAGATCGCGGATACAAGCGGCTGAAATGAGCTTTCTCCGTAGGATTGCTGGACTCACCCTCAGAGATAGGGTGAGGAGCTCAGTCATCCGGGAGAGGCTCAGAGTAGAACCGCTGCTCCTCCACATTGAAAGGAGTCAGTTGAGGTGGTATGGGCATCTGATTAGGATGCCTCCTGGACGCCTCCCACTTGAGGTGTTTCAGGCACGTCCCACTGGGAGGAGACCCCGGGGCAGACCCAGGACTCGGTGGAGAGACTATGTCTCCCAGCTAGTCTGGGAACGCCTTGGTATCCCCTCTGAAGAGCTGGAGCAGGTGGCTGGGGAGAGGGAAGTCTGGGCTTCTCTGCTTGAACTGCTGCCTCCGCGACCCGGACCTCCGGAAAAGCGGTAGACGATGGATGGATGGATGGATGACAAAACCCAACAAACTAAGCCAGGATTAAACCATTCACAAGGACAAAGACATGGTTGGGCACAACAAACAAATCACTGGGAGGGAAAATGATTCAACTGCACATTTGCTGCAAGTGAGACAAGCATCTATTTCCTAGTAAACAAAAGTGTATTTTCTTTGGTCATACTGAAGCTCTTAACTGGCTGCAACAGTTTTCCCACAGAAGCGTAAGTGAATAACATCTTGTCAGTCATGCTTGCTCTCTCTACCAGGAATATAAGTAGGTTTTACAAGTGCTGGAGGTAAATGATATGCAGAGGCTTTAAAAAAGCTTAAGCTTCAGCAAATTGAAGGCTCTGGAGAGCGCAGCGAATATTCAGTCATGGTCAAGTGAAATCACAGTGCCATGACAACAAGAAGTTCCACATGTTATTCCACTTTCAGGTGAGGTAAAGGTTTTATGTATATAGTATATATATATACACTCACCGGCCACTTTATTAGGTACACCATGCTAGTAACGGGGTGGACCCCCTTTTGCCTTCAGAACTGCCTCAATTCTTCGTGGCATAGATTCAACAAGGTGCTGGAAGCATTCCTCAGAGAGTTTGGTCCATATTGACATGATGGCATCACACAGTTGGCGCAGATTTGTCGGCTGCATATCCATGATGCGAATCTCCCGTTCCACCACATCCCAAAGATGCTCTATTGGATTGAGATCTGGTGACTGTGGAGGCCATTTGAGTACAGTGAACTCATTGTCATGTTCAAGAAACCAGTCTGAGATGATTCCAGCTTTATGACATGCGCATTATCCTGCTGAAAGTAGCCATCAGAAGTTGGGTACATTGTGGTCATAAAGGGATGGACATGGTCAGCAACAATACTCAGGTAGGCTGTAGCGTTGCAACGATGCTCAATTGGTACCAAGGGGCCCAAAGAGTGCCAAGAAAATATTCCCCACACCATTACACCACCACCACCAGCCTGAACCATTGATACAAGGCAGGATGGATCCATGCTTTCATGTTGTTGACGCCAAATTCTGACCCTACCATCCGAATGTCGCAGCAGAAATCGAGACTCATCAGACCAGGCAACGTTTTTCCAATCTTCTATTGTCCAATTTCGATGAGCTTGTGCAAATTGTAGCCTCAGTTTCCTGTTCTTAGCTGAAAGGAGTGGCACCCGGCGTGGTCTTCTGCTGCTGTAGCCCATCTGCCTCAAAGTTCGACGTACTGTGCGTTCAGAGATGCTCTTCTGCCTACCTTGGTTGTAACGGGTGGTTATTTGAGTCACTGTTGCCTTTCTATCAGCTCGAACCAGTCTGGCCATTCTCCTCTGACCTCTGGCATCAACAAGGCATTTCCGCCCACAGAACTGCCGCTCACTGGATATTTTTTCTTTTTCGGACCATTCTCTGTAAACCCTAGAGATGGTTGTGCGTGAAAATCCCAGTAGATCAGCAGTTTCTGAAATACTCAGACCAGCCCTTCTGGCACCAACAACCATGCCACGTTCAAAGTCACTCAAATCACCTTTCTTCCCCATACTGATGCTCGGTTTGAACTGCAGGAGATTGTCTTGACCATGTCTACATGCCTAAATGCACTGAGTTGCCGCCATGTGATTGGCTGATTAGAAATTAAGTGTTAACGAGCAGTTGGACAGGTGTACCTAATAAAGTGGCCGGTGAGTGTATATATATATATATATATACACTACCGTTCAAAAGTTTGGGGTCACTTAGAAATTTCCTTATTTTTGAAAGAAAAGCACTTTTTTTCAATGAAGATAACTTTAAACTAATCAGAAATACACTCTATACATTGCTAATGTGGTAAATGACTATTCTAGCTGCAAATGTGTGGTTTTTGGTGCAATATCTAGATAGGTGTATAGAGGCCCATTTCCAGCAACTATCACTCCAGTGTTCTAATTAGGGATGGGCATAATTTACCGATTAACCGATAATTGATCATTAAGAATTTCACCGAGGAAGTTCATTTTCGTCGACAAACCGTTTTTTTTTTTTTTTTTAAACAATCCGAGGTTAATAGGCCTAGTGCACGGCCGTCCTCAAACAATGCAATGGCAAAATTTGGGCACCAGGGGGCAACATTACACCATCGCCGTACCCTGGCGTGCCTCAGTTGATACATGCGGGCTTCTGTAGGGCAATCGCCAAATCATGAAGCGGTTACGGCGAAGTGTTGCATGGGACCATTTCAATTTAAAAAATGACCAGGTGTACTGCAATCACTGCAATGCAGCATACAAATATACCTCATCGACAGGGTCCATGGAACACCCTTATTACGCGAAGAAACCGCCAACAGTGGTTGCGCGCTGAGTAATGGCAGTCGTGAAGATTCTTTTTTTTTTTCAGAAACTTTACTGAGAAGGTCATGAAGATTCGGTGTACACACGTCGAGGGAAGCTGCAGGAGGCGGCGTAGTGGCTCGACGGGAAGACTATTTCGCACAAAATGGCACAAGAGAACAGCAAAAAGTTCTGCGCGGCTAGACTAAGTAACACGAGCGATAGAGCAATGAATGCGGTCTTCGTTTGTTGGGTGGCCGCTCGGCAGGGACAGAAGCTGGGTAAAACGTCTCGGCCAATCAGCTTGCGGGGTGAAACGTCTCGGCCAATCAGCTTGCGAGATTCCCGAGGGCTCTCCGTGCTGATTCCTGATGTTCTAATGTAGTCTACCTGCCTTGTTACGTACCTAAAAATGTTAATGATTAACCGATTATTAATCATTAATTCTCCCGACGATCGGTGAAGAAAATTTCACCGAATGCCCATCCCTAGTTCTAATGGTACAATGTGTTTGCTCATTGCATCAGAAGGCTAATGGATGATTAGAAAACCCTTGTGCAATCATGTTAGGTCTGCAATGCTGTAATTGCTGCAAATGGAGGATTCTTTGACGAAAGCAAAGTTTGAAGGAAAAAATTATTATTTCAAATACAAATCATTATTTCTAACCTTGTCAATGTCTTGACTATAATTTCTATTTATTTTACAATTCATGGTGGTAAATAAGTGTGACTTTTCATGGAAAACACAAAATAATTGTCTGGGTGACCCCAAACTTTTGAACGGTAGTGTATATATACAGTATATATATATATATATATATATATATATATATATATATATATATATATATATATATATACTGTATGTATATATATATATATATATATATATCAGGTTCAGGTTACTTTATTTGCACCCATAGGTAGATTTGTTTTGCAGTCAGGTGACATCCATATTTACAAACCACAATTACATTCAACATGAACACAAACACAGGCACACATGAAGCTGACTATAAACATGATAAAAGTACTCAAGGCTCCACCAATCAGGACACAGGACAAAGAGATAAGAGAGAAAAAAAAACAAAAACAAAAAAAAACAAGGAGATAAGAGAGAAAGGTCATATTAAAATGTTAAAGACTAGTCAAAGAGGTTAAAAACTCAAAAGTCTAAAACCCAATAAAAGATTTAGAACCCAAATAAAAAAAACCTACAAAAATAAGTAAATATAAAATAAAATTAATAAATAGGTAACTAAATTATGTGCAAAATATTATTACATCTTGTTCAACTCTTTAACAGCAGCAGGAACAAAGCTGTTTTTGAAGCGCTGGGTTTTACTTTTTGGGACGGCAAACCTCCGTCTGGAGGGAAGAAGCTGAAAGCGGCAGTGCAAAGGGTGGGAGTCATCATTTAAAATGGAGGTAGCAATCCTCTGTACTTGTCTGGTATACAGGGATGTCAGGCTCAGCTGTGACTCACCAAGCAAACAACTGGACCATCTAACTACCTGATCCAAGGATTTCCTCTGTTTCGGTTTTATCTGACCAAACCATGACACTAAAGAAAAGGACAAAACAGATTCAATAAAAGCCCGATAAAACATTGTCATTATGGTTCAGTCAATTTGGAAGCATGCAAGTTTCCTTAAACAATGTAAATGTTGCTGACCCTTTTTGCACACCCTTTCACAGTTCTCTTCAAAGTTTAAGTTACTATCAATAATCGTCTCAAGATATTTGTAGGATTGTACACATTCAGTGGTCTGGCCTTTTAGTACAGTGACTTCGTGCCTGGGAGTTTTGCTCCGAAAGTCAATAATCATATCTTCAGTTTTTGTCATATTCAGCTGCAGGTAGGAATCCTCACACCAGTGAACAAAATCATCTACTACTACTACTGGGCCGTGGCCACTCTCACCATCCTGGAGGAGACTGACAACAACTGAATCACCAGCATACTTTATAATGTGTCTGTTGTCATGTCTGCTCCAACACATGTTTGTGTACAGGATGAAGAGTAGTGGTGACAGCACACACCCCTGTGGAGAGCCAGTAGAAGAACACTTTTGGTCAGACAATGTACCATTGACCCTTACTCTCTGTGTCCTGTTGGTGAAGAAATCCAGAATCCAACCCACCAGATTATTACTCAAATCAAATTGTTGCAGGAGCCTTTCAACTAAAATATGAGGTTGGATTGTATTAAAGGTGGAAGAAGTCCACAAATAAAAGCCTGGCGTGTGTCCCATTAAAATCCAGATGTTCAAAAAGCATGTTAAACAGAGTGACAGTGGCATCCTCCACTCCTCTGTGAGGCCTATAGGCAAACTGCAAAGGATCCAATGCATGCTCAGTCTGCTTTAGGACCTCAAATCTGACCAGTTTTTCAAAAATTTTCATTAAAATTGAAGTCAAAGCAACTGGTCTAAAATCATTTACCGTTTTAGGACAGCTGGATTTTGTAACGAGGACAACCACAGCATCTTTCCAGATCTTCGGCACATGTTGTATCTGTAAGGACTTATTGATAATGTAGTGAAATACAGGACTCAATTCATGTGCACAGGACTTTACCAAGCGCCCACACATATTATCAGGGCCCTGACTTTTGTTCACTTTTACAGCACAGAACACCCTTTTAACATCCTGCACCTCAATATTAAAGTGCTGATTGTCTTTGAGTTTCTGTTTCAAATCTTGGGTTTCTGTGCTCAAATCAAAGGAGTCAAAACGACCATAAAAATAATTAAGAGCATTAGCCAGCTCTGTGTCTGAATTTAAATCATCTTAAAACACATGATTACTGCGCTCTGTGCTCTGAAGGCCTGCAATAGTTTTCATACTGGCCCAGGCTGAACCAAGTTTCTTTGTTGCCATATTGCTTTCCAGCTCTGATTTATAATTCTGTTTTGCTCTTAAAATTTCGGCCTTCAGCTCTTTTGTGGTAACCTGTAGCTCAGAAACAAGCCCCTGTTTAAAGGCAAGTGCTTTCCTCTGTAAGCAGGATTAAACTGATTTTGTAACCCATGGCTTGTTGTTGGGATATATTTTGACACGTTTACGTGGAACGATCATATCTCTGCAGAAAGCCATGTATGAGCATGTCAAGTCCACTAAAGAGTCCAAATCATCTAAGCAGGACAGTGTGAACACCTCCCAGTCCGTACAGTTAAAGCATTCCTGGAGGCAGTGCACTGAATCCTCTGTCCACACGTTTATGTCTCTGGTCTTCGCCTTGTCTCTTCTGAGAGCAGTTTTATATGTGGGCAGCAAATGTACACAGTTGTGATGACGAGGATCCTAAAGGAAGAAGGGGAATAGATTTATAGGCCCTCTCTATGGATCCATAGCACAGGTCCAATGTCTTTTTTCACCTGGTTGGGCAGGAGACGTACTGATAAAAGTTTTTAAGTGTCTTCTTTAAAGAAACATGGCTAAAATCCCCAAGGATAAAATTTGGATCCTCTGGGGAAATCGACTGCAACCGCTGTACCACATCAAAGACAGTGCTGGAGGCGGAGGCAGCATCCGACCTCGGGTGAATGTACACAGTCGTCATGAAAAGTTGGGGGAACTCGCGGGGCAGATAAAAGGGGCATAGCGATACGGAGAGAAGCTCCACATCTGGTGTACAGATGCGCTCTCTGACCGTGACAGATGTATAGTACTGTTTATTAATATATAAACATACGCCGTCCCCCTGACGTTTCCCCGTTACCTCTTCCTGCCGAACCGAGCGAAGTGGGGCTCCAAAGCCATCAATACACAGGTCCGGGTCCCGGTCATGCGCCGTAAGCCACGTCTCTGTGTAAGTCATGACACAGCAGTTCTTGAAGTCCTTCTGATATCGTACATTTCCTTGAATTTCATCCACTTTATTTCTCAGGGATTGTACGTTCCCCATAATAATGGAAGGAAGAGGAATGCGGTTAAGCTGACGCCTCCTCAGGTTTAATCTTACGCCTCCACGCTTTCCACGTTTCCTCCTCTTGTCTCTCTTTTCATCGCTGTGTCCATGAAAATCTCTTCAAATAAAGTCCGGTTTCCGGTCTGGACACCATGGTGGTAGCAGCTTAACGCTGAAGCTCCCAGATCCCATCCGTGAAAATACCATGAAAATCAGATTTAACGGATTTATGGAACAGTGAAAATCAAAAGACAAAGTCATTATACCTAAAGGAAAACAGAAGAGATCGATATTTACCAGACCAAGACACGCATCGGCCAGAGAATCTGACCTCGAAGAAAATAACCACTCGAAAATAGAGGAGCAAAATGAGGCTAGCAACACGGCTAGCTTAAAAACGACACTTCAAGAATTAAGAGAATTTCGCCGAGAGTGTTCGACCGAATTTTGTGAACTTAAAGACAAAATAAAAAGGACAAAAAACAGAGTGGACCAGGAGGAGGACCGAATCATGGAAGCAGAGGAAAGAATAAAAGAGCTGGAAGAAACCACGCTGGAATTACTTAAACGACAGACAAGACTGGAGGCTAAGCTAACCGACCTGGAAGGAAGACTAAGAAGGGACAACATAAGAATTCATGGTCTGAAAGAGGAGTCGAGGATGGTTTCACCACAATGGCTGCATGCGTGGAAACCATACTGAGAGAAAAGTTGTAAATTCCCTAATCCACCGACTTGAAGATAGAAAGGGCGCACCGTTCATTAGCCCCAAGGCCGTCAGCGGAAGCTCCCCCGTGACCGGTGGTGGTGAAGTTTTCCAACTTCAGAACAAAAGAAGAGGTTTTGAGACTGGCTTGGCAGAAAAAAAGGATTTATACACCAAAAAAGAAAAGTTTTTGTGGAGCATGACTACGCCTCGGAGGTCCTGAAAAAACGTCGGGAATACAATGATGCTAAAAAGGGACTAATAGAGAAGAAACTGCGCTTTCAAACTCCATTTCCGGCGAAGCTGAGGGTTTTTTATGGGAAAGAGACGTGTCTCTACAACTCAGCGGAAGAAGCAACCAGGGATATGGCGAGAAGAGGGCTCGAAAGAATCAAGGCTCAAACGTGGTGCACACAGAGACCCTCAAAATCCATGGGCCAGCAGCGGGAAACCCAGCACCAGGGCTATAAAGAAAAACTGGACACTTTCAGGAGGGAATAACGATATTTTTAGTCAATCTGCACATCCAACCCTCCTCCTACAAGGTAGCAAACATTAAAGGAGATGCAGAATCAGCAAATATGAAGTGGTAAAACATTTCATAGAACAGTCATAATATTAGAAACAAATAAGCCTTTTAAAAAAAAAACTTCTTAAAGTAGAAATGTGACCATGATCCACATGAACTCTCCACACTAACAAATACTATATTAACATGATTGTTTGCTGTGATGGTGGTGGGAGGTTGCACACAATTCCATAGGGTATAGGCATTAAAAAAAAAAATCATTACAAGTTCGGATTGGGATCTGAAAATCACGTTAAAAACATGGGACAACTTACAGGTGTAAGAGAGGGCCCTCAACACGTAACAAAGTTTGAGGAATTTCCCTCAGAGCCAACACACCATCAAGGCTCTTCTAAGGTCGCTAAAAAGACCTCAGTTCAGGAAGATCTTTTGACAGCTTTTTGTTTTAAAGTTTTACATACTATGTTCTTATTGTTTTTTATGTTCTTAATGTCCTTTCAGTTTTTGAGTAGCATAAAAGAGGGCCACTATACTGTTATACTAAATAAGACAATACAATGGAGAAACAGGGTGCAACCAAAATATTCTCATATAATGTAAAAGGGATCCTGAATCCAGTTAAAAGATCCAAGATTCTAGGCAAAATGAAAAAAAGACAAAGCAGGAATAATATTTTTTACAGGAGACCCACCTAACAGACTTGGAGCACACTAAACTTAATAGACAAGGGTTTAAACTGATCTCTTCATCTTCATATAAGTCAGGGAGGAGGACGGGGGTAGTGACATTGATCTCAACCAAAATTATATTTGAAAAAAATTCAGAACACAACGATAAAGAAGGGAGATTTAGCATGGTACTTGGTTGGCTAGAGGGAGAAGATATCACCCTGCTAAATGTATATGCACCTCCAGGGGCTAACTGGAAATTTTATAAAAATGTATTTGACCTAATGATAACTAAAGCCCAAGGTTTAGTGATATGTGGTGGAGACTTCAATTTAAGACTGAATCCATACTGGGATGCATCAGGTAATTCTCCACATCAAAATAACCCTCAAAGTTGAAAAACTAGGATGCTACTAAATGAAATGGGAATCTGTGACGTGTGAAGGGAATTCAACCCCAGTGTAAAAGATTATACATTTTACTCAGCACCACATTCATCATACTCAAGGATTGACTATTTCTTTTGTTTAATAGAAACATTGGAAGAGTAAAAACATATAAATATATATACACTACCGTTCAAAAGTTTGGGGTCACCCAGACAATTATTTTGTGTTTTCCATGAAAAGTCACACTTATTTACCACCATGAGTTGTAAAATGAATAGAAAATATAGTCAAGACATTGACAAGGTTAGAAATAATGATTTGTATTTGAAATAATAATTTTTTCCAGATACTCAACCTGCTCAAAGGAAGGTCAGTTTTATAGCTTCTCTAACCAGCTAAACTGTTTTCAGCTGTGCTAACATGATTGCACAAGGGGTTTCTAATCATCCATTAGCCTTCTGACGCAATGAGCAAACACATTGTACCATTAGAACACTGGAGTGATAGTTGCTGGAAATGGGCCTCTATACACCTATGTAGATATTGCACCAAAAACCAGACATTTGCAGCTAGAATAGTCATTTACCACATTAGCAATGTATATTAGATATTAGAGTGTATTTCTGATTAGTTTAAAGTTATCTTCATTGAAAAAAACAGTGCTTTTCTTTCAAAAATAAGGAAATTTCTAAGTGACCCCAAACTTTTGAACGGTAGTGTATATACGAAAATACACAAATAATACATTTTCTTGGAGGTTAAATTCAAATGTGCTGAAAGGACAACTGAAAGATGAGTTGGAATCAGATATTCTCAGATATTTGGAAGAAAATGATAATGGAGAAGTATCCCCTTTAATACTGTGGGACACATGCAAAGCTGTAATAAGGGGAGAGATTATCGCAAAACTGGCACTCCAAAAGAAATTGAGACAAGAAAAACTAATCACATTAGAGTCAGAACTGAAGAAACTAGAGAAAGAGCACAAAGACAACACTCATTCTAATGACTCACTCAAAATTAAGGAAATAAAAAAACAAATAAACGAGATCTACACAATAGAAATCCAGAAGAAACTTACATTTCTGAAACAAAAATATTATGAAACAGGTAGCAAATCGGCAAAATTACTAGCCTATAAATTGAGGAAACAACAAATGGAGAGAGCAATCTACAAAATCTGAGACCCAGTATCAAAGGAAATAAAATTTAGAATTCAGGAAATTCTTAAAAGCTTCGAGAATTACTACAAGAACTTGTACTCCCTCAAAAAACACAAAGACACATCCAAATCCTTCCTAAATACATTAAATCTTCCCCCAACTTACTGAGTCACAAAATAAAAAACTACTGGCAGAAATACATCCTAAATAATTAGAAAAAGCAATTATGAAACTTAAAGCTAACAAATCCCCAGAAGCAGATGGTTATACAGCAGAGTGGTACAAAACCTTTAAACAGCAACTATCTCCTCTCCTCCTGAAAACATTTAACTATGTCCTCCACACAGGGGAAATCCCCCCTCCTGGAGAGAAGGGGTCATTGCAGTCATACCAAAACCTGAAAAGGATAAATTAGATTGCTCCAACTACAGACCAACCAGTGTGTTAAATCAGGACTATAAGCTTTTTACCACTATCCTTGCCAAAAGGTTAGAAAATATACTGACAGACTTAATTCATTTAGACCAAACAGGTTTCATAAGACAAAGACAGACACAAGGTAACATTAGACGCAATTTACACATAATTCATCATATAAAAAAATATAATTTAAATGCAGCCATACTGGGATTAGACGCTGAAAAAGCATTTGATTCGGTTGACTGGTCTTTCCTATATAGAATCTTGTCCAGTTTCAATTTTCATAACAACTTCATTAGAACTATCCAGGCATTATATAAAAAACCAACAGCTAAAATAAGGATTAACGGTAAATTATCATCATCTTTTGAACTGGAAAGAGGATGTCGTCAGGGCTGCCCCTTGTCTCCACTGCTCTTTGCAATCTTCATAGAACCTCTGAGCCAATGGATAAGACAGAATCAAAAAATTCAAGGTATTACACTTGGTCAGAAGGAACATAAAATAGCACTCTTTGCTGATGACATTTTAATATACCTGGGGCAGCCGGACACCTCTTTTCCAGAACTAATCTCAGTTTTTTCAGAGTATGGAGAGTTATTGGGGTACGAATTAAACATGCATAAAACCCAAATTTTAACATTCAACTATAACCCAAATCAATATTTACTAAGCAAATTCAAAACTAACTGGGAGATGGAATCTATGAAATATCGGGGTCAATATCCAGAAACAACTCAACAAAATTATAACACTTAACTATGATCCACTGATGGCAAAAATAAAATCTGATCTAGTAAGATGGAATACGATACCATTCTTGGGTACTGCACAAAGAATTGAAGCAGACAAAATGAATATACTTCCACATCTTCTATACCTTTTCCAAACAATAAGATAAGATAAGATAAGATAAGATAAGCCTTTATTAGTCCCACAATGGGGAAATTCCAGGATTGCAACAGCACAGGGATAGCAACACTCAGAGCAACAATCAGAAGGCAAGAAAAAAAAAAAACAAAAAAAAACAAGCAAGCAAGAGCAGCTAATATACATATGTACATATTACTATAAAATATATACGTATATACACACACACACACACAGACACACAGTGCAGAGCATTGTAGCTGGATGGAATAAATATATGAATATATGAACACACAGTGCAGAGCATTGTAGCTAGATGGAATAAATATGTAAATATATAAACACCCACAGTACGGAGCATTGCAGCTAGGTGGAATAAATATGCAAGTATATAAACACACACAGTGCGGAGCAATGTAGCTAGATGGAATAATATGTAGATATATAAAAACACAGTGCGGAGCATTGTAGCTAGATGGAATAAATATATAGATATATAAATGTAAACACACCCAGTGCTGAGCATTGTAGCTAGATGGAATAAATATATAGATATATAAATATAAACACACCCAGTGCAGAGCATTGTAGCTAGATGGAATAAATATGTAAATATATAAACACACACAGTGCAGAGCATTGTTGCTAGGTGGGATGAAACAGCATAACCGTCTATTTAGTTATCCTACAAGGTATGATTATGTGCCCATACATATTCTCACCCTCCATAGCGACCGGTATGTTCCTAGTTGTATGCCGGAGAGACCGGTAGAACCTCCCAAAAAAAACATGGCAAGAACTGGACAGAAGGATCTCAAGATTCATATGGCAGGGCAAGAGACCAAGAATCAGATATAGAACCCTACAGCTAAACAAAGACAAAGGTGGGCTCTGCCAAATATCAGTGACTATTTTAAAGCCACGCAAATTAAAACTTTAGTAGAGATATGTAACCCAGTCTACACTGCACAATGGAAGGAGATAGAATGCCAAATAACAAGTGACATTCCCCTACAGGCGATAATAGGGAATAATGCCTTACCTAAACTTCTGAATAACACTAACCCGTGGATAGAGACCCCGCTAAAAATTTGGTAAAGATAGTCAGAGAGAATCAAACTAAAGAACCCTATCGATTATTGCAATGGATTTCCTATGATCAGGATTTTACTCCTAATAAAACAGACACTAGATTTAAAAAGTGGAAAGAGAACGGACTGATAAAATATTACGATTTTTTTAAAGGGCAAACTTTAAGAAGTTTTGAAGATTTGAAAAAACAAGGTCTAGTAAATCAAGACCTTTACAGGTTCTTTCAGCTTAGACACCACATAAACAAAATACTTAAAAAGGAGGATTTGGAAAGGGCCCAGTCAGGTGTTCTGAAGGTTTTCTTAATGGCATATAAAGGGATCCCAGGGATCAGATACATTTCTAAAATATACCATGGTCTTCAAGATTTAAAAGGAGACAACACATCATATATAAAAGAGAAATGGGAAAAAGAGGGGAATTTCACTTTACAACTGGAAATATGGGAAAAGCTAAATAAACAACAATGGAAAAGTACTTCATCCCTGCTGTGGAGAGAATTTGGATGGAAAAATTTGGTAAGATTTTTCAGAACACCTGCACAAAACAAATTTACTCGTAAAGGGTTGAATTGTTGGCGCTTGTGTGGTGAAAAGACTGCAAATCATTTTCATGTGTTTTGGTCATGCCCAGTTATCCACCAATATTGGACCAATGTACAGACAATATTGGGGAAAATATTCAAAATAACAGTTCCCTTTTCTTTTGTAACTTTGTATTTGGGTTTACTACCGGAATCATTGGAAAGACGAGGAGAAAAATACTTATTCACTGTTTTAATATTGGCAAGTAAAAAAGTTCTAACAAAAAAATGGATGTCGAAAGACTGTCCTGCACCTGGAGATTGGATTAATGTGACTCAGGACATTTATTTGATGGAAAAGTTGACATTTGCACTGAAACAGGACATGGATGGGTTCATGAACTTTTGGCAACCCTGGAACGCATATGTGTCTTCCATCAGATCTAATCTTGCACAAACACCATTTCAATAATGGCACCTCTCTTTGTTCCAACTTTACTCAGATGCTCTTTTATTTTTCTGCTCTTTTGTTTTTTTTTTAAATTTTTCTTTTCCTTCACTTAAAAAAAGGGTGTTGTAATATTTTTTTTCCAATGTTGTCAAAAAACAAAAAAAAGGGAAAATGTGATGAAAATGTAAACAATGCAATGCTGTAATGACATGTATACCCTTTACAAAAACTTAAATAAAAAAAAAAAAGTCCAGCAGTTGCGGCACAGACTCAAACACAGATGCTGCATTAATCATGTTTAAATGCAGTAACATGTCTGGAATACTGTATTCTTCCCGGCGTGACCACGATCGCGCTTACCTCCAAGACAAAAAGTCGGTAGGAAAGAAACGACAGTGTAAAAACAAGAAGGAAATCCATACTGATGGAACCAGGGAGCTCTTCGTTATATAGTCCACAAACATTCAAGTACAAAAACGGCACAGAGAATCACGTTAAAACACCTTAAAGTGCATAAAAACAGAGACACAGACGTAGAACTTTTTTCACCCACTGCCGGTCGCTGCATGCGCATGTGCCCATATATATATATATATATATATATATATATATACTGTATATATACAGGTACATCTCAAAAAATTAGAATATCATGAAAAAGTTGAATATTTTTTGTCACTCATTTCAGAAAGTGAAAGCCATATATTATATACAGTAGATTCATTACACAGAGAGTGATATATTTCAAGTGTTTATTTATTTTAATTTTGATGATTATGGGTTACAGCCCATGAAAACCCCAAATTCAGTTTCTCAAAAAATTAAAAATTACATGAAATTAATTTTAAAAAATAGTTTTTTAATAGAAATGTTGGCCGACTGAAAAGTATGTCCAGTTACACACTCAATACTTGGTCGGGGCAGATTTTGGATTAATTACTGCCTCAATGTGGCGTGGCATGGAGGTGATCAGCCTGTGGCACTGCTGAGGTGTTATGAAGGTCCAGGTTGCTTTGATAGTGACCTTCAACTCATCTGCATTGTTGGGTCTGGTGTCTCTCATCTTCCTCTTAAGATAAGATAAGATAAGATAAGCCTTTATTAGTCCCACAACGGGGAAATTCCAGGATTGCAACAGCACAGGGATAGCAACACTCAGAGCAACAATCAGAAGGCAAGAAAAAAAAAACAAGCAAGCAAGAGCAGCTAATATACATATGTACATATTACTATAATATATATATATATACACACACACAGACACACAGTGCAGAGCATTGTAGCTGGATGGAATAAATATATGAATATGTAAACACACAGTGCGGAGCAATGTAGCTAGATGGAATAATATGTAGATATATAAACACACAGTGCAGAGCATTGTAGCTAGATGGAATAAATATATAGATATATAAACATAAACACACCCAGTGCGGAGCATTGTAGCTAGATGGAATAAATATGTAAATATATAAACACACACAGTGCAGAGCATTGTTGATAGATGGGATGAAACAGCACAACCGTCTACTTAGTTATCCTACATGGTATGATTATGTGCCCATACATATTCTCACTCTCCATAGCGACCGGTATTTTCCTAGTTGTATGCCGGAGGGGACCATTGTGTAAGTCTATTGCATCTTTTGCATTCAAAAAAACTATTAGTTTGTTACGTCTTTTTGCTATCTCTGCGAGCAGCCCTGCTTAGGTTGTACAGTCTGACAGCCGTTGGTAGGAAGGACCTGCGAAACCTCTCGGTTGTGCACCTGGGATGATGTAGTCTGCTGCTAAATGAGCTCCTCAGTGCATTCAGTATGTCCTGCATAGGGTGGAACTCGGACTCCAGCAGAGATGACAGTTTAGCCACCGCCCTTCTCTCTCCTATCTCCTCCACCGGATCAAGGCGCTGCCCCAGGACAGAGCTAGCTTTCTTGATCAGTTTGTTCAGTCTCTTCCTATCGGCTGCAGTAATGCCACTGCCCCAGCAGACCACTCCAAAAGTGATGGCTGATGCCACCACCGTGTCATAGAATGTCTTCAGCAGCGCGCCTTGTACACCAAAAGACCTGAGTCTCCTCAGTAGGAACAGCCTGCGCTGTCCCTTCTTGTAGAGTGCATCAGTATTGTGTGACCAGTCTAGTTTATTGTTCAGATGAACACCCAGGTACTTATAGGCTGTCACCATCTCGATGTCTGTTCCCTGTATATTTACTGGTGCTGTGAGGGGTTGTCCTTGCCTGCGGCAGTCCACCACCAGCTCCTTAGTTTTTCTCACGTTGATCTGGAGGCAGTTCCGATGGCACCAGTCCACGAAGTCCTGGATAAGCCCTCTGTACTCAGCTTCATCTCCATTGGAGATGAGGCCAACGATCGCAGATTCATCAGAGAACTTCTGTAGATGGCAGTGTGTTGTGTTGTGTGAGAAGTCCGCAGTATAAAGAGTGAACAGGAAGGGAGCCAGCACCGTTCCCTGGGGGGCCCCCGTGCTACTGATGATCGTGTCGGACACACAGTCCCGGGTTCTCACAAACTGAGGCCGGTTCGTGAGGTAGTCCAGGATCCATGATGACAGGTGCTGGTCCACCCCTGCGCGCAGCAGCTTGTCCTTCAGGATCATCGGTTGGATGGTGTTGAAAGCACTGGAGAAGTCAAAGAACATGATCCTCACCATATTCCCGGGCTTCTCCAGGTGGGACAGAGAACGGTGAAGGAGGAAGATCACCGCATCCTCCACCCCAATGCCATGCTGGTAGGCGAACTGGAGTGGATCCATCGCTGGTTCCACACAGAAGCTGAGGTAGCCCGTGAATGTGTGAATGAGGCCATCGATGTCCTCACCATGTGGATCGCAGAGCTGCTTCCAGGCGGTGGCTTCAAAACAGCCCTTTAGGGTGTCCATTGTCTCCTCAGACCATAACTCCACAGTGTGCATGGCCGGAGGTTGTCTGTGCACTAGGGGTTTGTACACCGGCCGGAGATGAACCAAGTTGTGATCCGATCTCCCGAGTGGGGGGAGTTGTGATGAGGTGTACGCCTCCTTAGTGTTTGCGTAGAATAAATCCAGTGTTTTATTGTCTCTAGTGTGGCATGTGACATACTGGGTGAACGTGGGTAGAATGGGAGACAGTGAAACATGGTTGAAATCGCCTGAGATGAGGAGAAGAGCATCTGGGTGTTCTGTCTGCAGCCTGCTGGTTACTGAATGGATGACGTCACGTGCTGTCCCAGCGTTCGCCGTCGGATTTGCATAAACAACAATGCAGATCACGTGTGAGTGTTCTCTCGGGAGATATGTAGGCCTCATGCTAACAGCTAGCAACTCAATGTCTTTGCTGCAGTGTCGTTGTTTAACAGTGATATGTCCCGGTCTGCACCAGTTGTTGTTAACATACATTATCACTCCACCGCCCCTAGCCTTGCCACTGTCTGGTGTTCGGTCAGCTCGTATCATGTGAAAACCCTCCAGCTCAATGTTAGCATCTGCTGCTAGTTCAGTTAGCCACGTCTCAGTAAACAAAAGGAGAGAGCACTCCCGGTATGTGCTATCATAACGGGAGATAGCCGCTAGCTCATCTAACTTTCCCAGTATCGACCGTACATTTCCCATGACAACAGATGGAAGGGAGGGTCTGTACCTTATATTGTACCGGGACTGTGTGTCCGACACGATCATCAGTAGCACGGGGGCCCCCCAGGGAACGGTGCTGGCTCCCTTCCTGTTCACTCTTTATACTGCGGACTTCTCACACAACACAACACACTGCCATCTACAGAAGTTCTCTGATGACTCTGCGATCGTTGGCCTCATCTCCAATGGAGATGAAGCTGAGTACAGAGGGCTTATCCAGGACTTCGTGGACTGGTGCCATCGGAACTGCCTCCAGATCAACGCGAGGAAAACTAAGGAGCTGGTGGTGGACTGCCGCAGGCATGGGCAGCCCCTCACAGTACCAGTAAATATACAGGGAACAGACATCGAGATGGTGACATCCTATAAGTACCTGGGTATTCATCTGAACAATAAACTAGACTGGTCACACAATACTGATGCACTCTACAAGAAGGGACAGCGCAGGCTGTTCCTGCTGAGGAGACTCAGGTCTTTTGGTGTACAAGGGGCGCTGCTGAAGTCATTCTATGACACGGTGGTGGCATCAGCCATCACTTTTGGAGTGGTCTGCTGGGGCAGTGGCATTACTGCAGCCGATAGGAAGAGACTGAACAAACTGATTAAGAAAGCTAGCTCTGTCCTGGGGCAGCGCCTTGATCCGATGGAGGAGATAGGAGAGAGAAGGACGGTGGCTAAACTGTCATCTCTGCTGGAGTCCGAGTTCCACCCTATGCAGGACATACTGAATGCACTGAGGAGCTCATTTAGCAGCAGACTACATCATCCCAGGTGCACAACCGAGAGGTTTCGTAGGTCCTTCCTTCCAACGGCTGTCAGACTGTACAACCTAAGCAGGGCTGCTCGCAGAGATAGCAAAAAGTCGTAACAAACTAATAGTTTTTTGAATGCAAAAGATGCAATAGACTTACACAATGGTCCCCTCCGGCATACAACTAGGAACTTACCGGTCGCTATGGAGGGTGAGAATATGTATGGGCACATAATCATACCATGTAGGATAACTAAGTAGACGGTTATGCTGTTTCATTCCATCTAGCAACAATGCTCTGCACTGTGTGTGTTTATATATTTACATATTTATTCCATCTAGCTACAATGCTCAGCACTGGGTGTGTTTATATATTTATATATCTACATATTATTCCATCTAGCTACATTGCTCCGCACTGTGTGTGTTTATATACTTGCATATTTATTCCACCTAGCTGCAATGCTCCGTACTGTGGGTGTTTATATATTTACATATTTATTCCATCTAGCTACAATGCTCTGCACTGTGTGTTCATATATTCATATATTTATTCCATCCAGCTACAATGCTCTGCACTGTGTGTCTGTGTGTGTGTGTATATATATATATTTTATAGTAATACGTACATATGTATATTAGCTGCTCTTGCTTGCTTGTTTTTTTTTTTTTTTCTTGCCTTCTGATTGTTGCTCTGAGTGTTGCTATCCCTGTGCTGTTGCAATCCTGGAATTTCCCCGTTGTGGGACTAATAAAGGCTTATCTTATCTTATCTTATCTTATCTGTATTCATCCTTCAGTTTATTATTTGCCTTATTTTAGTTCTCGCTACATATTTGTATTTTTGTCTGTAACCTTTTGTTCTGTGTTCTCTCTCTCCCTCTCTCTCTCTCGCTCTCTCTCTCCCCCTCTCTTCGGGGCTGCAGCTGTCAGGGGCACTTCCAGGTTTGCTCTGGCATGGGCGGTGCTCTTGTCAAGCTGTCAGTCCCATCTCCTCTCCTCATGACTCACAGCTGATTCTCATTGTACAATCACTCTCTCTACCTATTTAATCCTTGACCCTCTGTTTGTTAATCACTGGGTCATTATTCATCTGTCCTCATCCTGAGACGGTGTCCCCATCTCTGTAAACTTCTATAATCGTAAGTCCAGCTTTGCTGGGAATTCATAGATTGTATTTCCTTTTTTTCGTATGTCCAGCTCAGCTGGGAATTCGTAGTTTCTTTACCTTTCTCCCCGTATGTCCAGCCCCGTTGGGAAATCATAGTTTTTGTCTGTGCTGTAGTGTGTGTGTTTTTGTATGCGCGACCTTACTAAGTTTGCAAACTCACTGCTCGCATTTGGTGTCTTCTGTTTGCCCCATGAACGGGCAGTTCATGGCAGAATGACCCAGCCACACAGACACCAGCGGCAGTAAGGTGTGCTTTCTCTTTTCTTTTTCTTTAATTCCCTCCCGTATTTTTGTCTTTCCCTGGTTTTTTTGCTATGTCTTCCACCCTGGATTTTTCAACTCTGGGACTGAGCGAGGAACAGTGTGTGGCAGCGACACTCATTGCCAGTTTTGCCTCGAGGGGCTGGAGCCTCCCGCTCTCCCCAGGAGGCTTGGAGGTTTGTGGATGGCGTGGCCCAGATGATCGAGACACATCCCAGTTTCTGGAGCTACCCAGGCCTCACAGTTTTCCTCACCTCGGTAGTCGATGTTCAACGCAAACTCTGTGGACGGGCAAGAGATTCCCCTTTGGCGCCACCGGAGCTTAAGAAGAAGCGCACCCGGGGGCAAAAGACATCCTGTCCGGACCCCAAGTCCTCGCTCATCCACCAGATGGCCCCCGGAGGTCCCAGATGAACACCGTTTGGCCCCGACACAGCAGCCCCGCCCTGTCTTCCCAAACAGTGGCCCACACCATCGGCCGAGGAGCTGGAGGAGCGCAGGCCGGTCCAATTAGCGGAGACAGAGCTGCTGCTGGCATATAAGCCGTGGCTCCTCCCGGATGTTGCACAGGAGCTGGAAGAGGTTGCACCTCACTGTGAGCCGATGTCTCCACCTCCTTGCCAGAGGACCTCCACTGGGCCTGGAAGGAGATCCTCTGGATCTGTGGCAGCTGTTACCATCACACCCCGGGAACACAGGCAAGTGTTTTTTCATTCTCCATCACATAAAAATGAATTATCTTGCCTAGTTCCCGGTGGTGAAGTTCAATTACGGCAGCCCTTTGAGTCCTCACCATCAGCTGCTGTTACTACTACCTCTCCTGCTGCCCCCGTGTTTCCTCCTATTTCCCCTGGGTGTTCACCTGTTCCAGGATGGAGCTGCCGGACAATGGAGGAGCCTGCAGCCCTGGAGGACTTGATTCCAGCCCCCGCAGCCCCAATCTGGACAGTGGGAAAGCGCAGCTTGTGACCTGAAGCCTGAGCCGACTGCAGTGAGTCCCCTGGCTTCAGCTGCGCGGGAGTCGGCGCCAGCAGTGAAGCGACCTCCAGCGGCCACGTCTGATGAGCCATCTGCGTCGACTGTTTCGCCTGGACGCCCTGGGGCTGCACTTACCATCACGCCTGCTACCGAGGTCACCACAGCAGGTTCGCCAGAGTCCTGGACGGCAGTGGAGCTCAAGTCCAGGAAAGTGTTCTGTTCTGTTTTCTCTTCCACAGATTCAGAGAATTCTTGTCTGGCTCAGGGTGGGGAGTATCAGCTGCAGATGTCCTCTACTCCTGAGTCTTCCTCGCCGGGCTCCACTGCTGCCGGTGATTTCTCTCCAGCGTTTTCTTTGTGTTTCCCTATTAAAGTGACTGTGCTGAGGGAGAGCGTCCAGATGGAGGAACTCGAGACGCCCCTGCCTGGATCGACGAAGTCCTGGACAGCAGTGGAGCTCGAGTCCAGGCAAGTGCTCTGTTCTGTTTCTCCTTTCGCAGATGCAGAGAAATCTTGTCTGGCTCTTAGTGGGGAGGATCAGCTGCCGATGTCCTCTGCTCCTGAGTTCTCCTCGCCGGGCTCCACCGCTGCCGATGATTCCTCTCCGGGTTTTTCTTCCCGTCTCTCTTCCAAGGTGACCATGTCGAAAGAGGGCGCCCAGATGGAGAGACTCGAGACACCCCTGCCAGGATCACCAGAGTCCTGGACGGCGGTGGAATCCGAGACAAAACAAGTGCTCTGTTCTGTTTTTACATAATCAGATCTAGAGATTTCTTGTCCTGTTCATGGTGGGGAGAGCCAGTCACAGCTGCCTACTGCCCCTGAGCTCTCCTTACTGGGCTCCACTGCTGCTGGTGGTAAGAACCCGGTGTCTGTGTCTTCTCTCTTGCTTGAGTCCTCATCTGGGTCCCCGGATGATCACCTTTTTCCTTCGCCAGAGGTCACCGTGGGGTCGTCATCATCGCCTGAGATCCTCACGGATCCCCCGTGGTTGCTGTGGGTCCTCATCTTCAGTCTGAGGCCGCCGTGGATCCTCATCCTTTGTCCAAGGTCAACGTGGGTCCTCTTCCTCTGTCCGAGGTTGCCATGGGTCTTTTTCCTCCGTCCGAGGTCGCCGTGGGTCCTCTTCCTCTGTCCGAGGCTACCGTGGGTGCGGCCATGTCCCAGTCCGGGACCACTGCGGGTGCAGCCTTCATCCAGTTCGGAGCCACCGCGGATGCTGCTTTGCTCCAGTCCAGAGCCACCGTGGGTGCTACTTTGTCCCAGTCCAGGGCCACCGCGGGTGTAGCTACACTCCAGCCCGGGGCCACCGCGGGTGCTGCTATGCCCCAGCCCGGGGCCACCATGGGTGCTACAGGCCAGTCCAGAGTCACCGTGGTCCCTCAGTCCTCCCCCAACTCCATTGTGGTCTCTCCTCCTCTGCCCAAGGCCACCGTGGTCCCCTCTCCTCTGCCTGACGTCGTTGTGGTTCCCTCTCCTCTGCCCAAGGTTGTGGAGGGTTCCCCGTCCAGATCCCTCTCTGGTCAGCCATCTTACTCTCCGGGCTCCCATCCCTTAGTTCCTCTGGTTTGCAGTAAGCACTGGTTCCAACTGCCACCTCCAGGAGGGGGGGTGTTGCGCTTCGTTGTCTGTTGGCCCGGGGATGCTGGGAAGCCACCTGGTGAACTCTTCCCCCCATTAGGTGGTTCTGGAGGCCTGGGAGACCATCCAACGAACTCTTTCGCTTGCTTGGGTGGTTTAGGGACTCAGGGAGACCACCCGACGAACTCTGTAGGGGGCTGGAGTGACAAAGGGACTCAGGAAGACCACCCAAACTGAACATTTAGTCTTTCTAACATCATTTGTATTCTGTACCTCTTATGCTGGGTGTGAGTCATGGGTGTTTTTTCTTGTTTTCTCTGGGTTGTTTCGGTCCCTCCGTGCCTGGGTCCCCATCCTCCCGCCCGTGGTGGGATTTGCTTCCTTGGTTTTTGTAGGGTGGGTCCTCTATGTGGGTGGGTTCTTTTCCTTTTCTTTTGATGTTACCCTGGGTGTCTGGAATCCACCCCTTGAGAGGGGGGCTCTGTCATGATGTGAATCTGCCGCGCTCAGTCTCATTGTCTTTTTCTGTATTTCTATATTTGTTGTATTCTTGGGTTCCTGTCATGTTATCCTTGGTTGGTTTTCTTATATCTTGTATTATCTCTCCTGTTTACTTTCACCGTGGTCTTGTCATTTATATATTTGGTATTATCTGTATTCATCCTTCAGTTTATTATTTGCCCTTATTTTAGTTCTCGCTTCATATTTGTACTTTTGTCTGTAACCTTTTTGTTCTATATTCTATCTCTCTCTCTCTCTCTCTCTCTCTCTCTCTTCGGGGCTGCAGCTGTCGGGGGCACTTCCGGGTTTGCTCTGGTATAGGCGGTGCTCCTGTCAAGCTGTCAGTCCCGTCTCCTCTCCTCATGACTCACAGCTGATTCTCATTGTACAATCACTTTCTGTACCTATTTAATCCTTGACCCTCTGTTTGTTAATTGCTGAGTCATTATTCATCTGTTCTCATCCTGAGATTTTTTTTTTTTTTTTTTTTTTGTTACTTATTTGTACCCGTAGGTAGATTTGGTTTGCAGTCTGGTGACAAGCCACCGGCTGCTGGTCGCTGCGTGCGCGAGCGCCCTAAACCTACATGTTTTTGGTGTGCGGGAGGAAACCGGAGAAATCCCGGAGTAAACCCACGCAACACGGGGAGAACATGCAAACTCCACACAGCTCACTGTTGGTCGGGGGCTGGGATCGAACCCACGATCTCATGATCCCCGCGATCCCCCGGCCGAGGGTAAAACTGTGCTGCCACAGTGCTAAACCACTGCGCCACCGTGCAGCCCCATCATGGATGACATTCCCATCTCTGTAAACTTCTACAGACGTGGACAAAATTGTTGGTACCCCTCTGTTAATCAAAGAAAAACCCACAATGGTCTTATCCTACACTTTATTACATGTATAGTTTATTTCTCTTATCTTATCATGTTTAATGTTGCAGCATTGTACCGAGACAAATTCCTAGTTTGTGTACTACATGAACAATGGCAATAACCCTGATTCTGATTCTGATTCTGAGAAATAACTTGAATCTGACAAAAGTGGTAATAAATAAAAATTTTGTGAAAATTAACCAATGAAAATCAGACAGTGCTTTTGAATTGTGGTTCAACAGAATTATTTTAAAAAACAAACTCATGAAACAGGCCTGGACAAAAATGATGGTACCCTTAACTTAATATTTTGTTGCACAACCTTTTGAGGCAATCACTGCAATCAAACGATTTCTGTAACTGTCAATGAGACTTCTGCACCTCTCAGCAGGTATTTTGGCCCACTCCTCATGAGCAAACTGCTCCAGTTGTCTCAGGTTTGAAGGGTGCCTTCTCCAGACGGCATGTTTCAGCTCCCTCCACTCCTTCAGCTCCTTGTGGGTTTTTCTTTCATTAACAGAGGAGTACCAACAATTTTGTCCACGTCTGTATAATAGTAAGTTCAGCTTTGCTGGGAATTCATAGATTGTATTTCCCTTTTTTCGTATGTCCAGCTCAGCTGGGAAATCGTAGTTTCTTTACCTTTCTCCCCATGTGTCCAGTCCCGCTGGGAAATCATAGTTTTTGTCTGTGCTGTAGTGTGTGTTTTTGTATGTGTGGCCTTATTAAATTTGCAAACTCACTGCTCGCATTTGGTGTCTTCTGTTTGCCCCATGAACGGGCAGTTCATGACACCATTCCACACAACTGGCATAGCTTGGCTCAGGGTTGACTGGGAAATTCCCGATGGGTCTGCCAGCTCCCTCTGGAATACCCGTTTCCAGAAATCCCAGAGTTGTCAGCACCTGCACTGGGTCAAGCAGTGCACAGCTTCTCGCCGTGTCACACTCCAAGAGTGGCCGTAGCTCTGTTCAGCTCAGTTCCACAGGGACGGCCCGTGGAAACCTAGACCAGCTGACAAACCAGTTATCATCCTGAGCCAGAAAATCTTCTGTCTTTAAAAACCCTTTCTCTTCTCACTGCACAATTTGCAATATCCTCTAATCCTCTGTTGTTACAGGCATTTTCTGCACTTCTTTGTACTTGCTTTTATATCCACTCGTCAAATTGCACACTTGGATGTTTGTTCATCATGTGTCTCTGGTATGTACAATAATTTTCACGTCATTATCAGTCTCCCAACATCACCACTAAGTGTCGCCAATGGACCAATAACAGTAGAAATGTACGTACGCCAGCCATGAAGTTGGCGTGGGGCTGCGCATATTTCCACAGTCATTTCATTCTTGATACATCTGAAGTTTTCTGTGGAAAAGGAGGTACACCACATTTTTGTGCACAAGTACTCTTTATACATGAGGCCTCTGGTCCTCAGTTTATTTAGTAGTTTATTCTCTGTTCATAGTTTTTAGGGTTCCTCTTATTTTGAAGTCATCCCTGTTCCATTTCATGTAGCCTTGATAGTCCTTGTATAGTCCTGCTTCCAATTCACCAATTATAATGTGCTATTTATGCTTCTGTCACCTACCTCTCATCAGCTGTAACTGTTCTTCTAAAGGTAAGCCCATGTTGTCTTCATTCCTGTTCCTCTGGTTTTTACTTCTTTTTTGTTCTTTTAGTTTCACTTTTTTTTCCACAATATTTTTTATTGAACCTTTTTTTACAAACAAGGCACAAACAATCAGACACTAACACAAAAGTAATTTAAAAATTAAAAAGAACAATAACAACAAAAAAATGTGTAATAAAAACAACAACAGCCATTAACAAACACAAGTCAACAACAATGCTCCTCTGTTTAATCTAGGTAATCTATTACATAAGAATACATAATATACATTCACCAGCTTGGAATTTGCAAGGTCCACACATATTATTCACCTTCTTCTTCAGACGTTATGTTTAAATTCTTTACGTAATCAATGAAAGGTCTCCATATATTCTCAAACACATTTTCGTTTGATTTCAGTATATATATACTGTATTTCAGTATATATGTTATTCTTTCTAGTGGAAGGTTTGTTAACATCTGTCTTAACCACTGAGTCACATCTGGTCTATGAGTCTTTTTCCACAGTAGTGCAATACATTTTTTGGCATTAAGCAAACCGAGGTCTATGAATACTCTTTCACTCTTATTAAAGTTATGTTTTTCTGGATACAGACCCAACAAAAACAGTTTAGGGTTCAATGTGAATTGTTCTGAAATTATTTTTTCAATTGTTACCCTCACCTCTTCCCAAAACATTCTGATTTTTCTACATTCCCATAAACAGTGAAATAGGGTTCCTTTACTTTCCAAACATTTCGTACATGTATCTGGTATGTTTTTGTTATATCTATTTAATTCCACTGGTGTAACATACATCCGCATTAACCATTTAAAATGTATCAGTTTAAGACGTACATTTATTGATTTGGTTTGAGCTCCTGCACAAGCCATTTCCCATTGTTCCTCTGAAATTTCAATTTGCAGGTCTTCTTTCCAGTAATTCAGTCTTTTCTGTGAGTTTTCACTTGACAATAGTGTCAGTGAGTTATAAAACTCTGAAATAATACCCTTTCTCTTACTATCTTTCATCAAAATGTTTTCCAAAGATGAATAAGTAGGTCGGATGAGAGCATTATTTTGATTTGATCGAATAAAATTTCTAAGCTGAAGATATTTAAAAAAGTGTGATCTATTAAGATTGAATTTAATCCTCAGTTCTTCAAAAGACATTATGTTATCTGAGTGTGACAAATATAAGTCTTGAATCTTTTGAATCCCTTTTAAATTCCATATTTTAAATGCAGTATCTGCTCTCCCTGGTGTAAAATATTGATTACCCCATATTGGGCTAAATTGTTACAGTGAGTGTGGTTCTTTTAAATATTTTTTGGTTTCACACCATATTTTGATCATGTGCTTTACAATTGGATTTTTAACTTGCTTCTGTAATTTTTTAGCCAAGTCTGAGTATATGAATAAGGGAAGAGGTAAAGGTAAATTGTATGATTCCATTTCAGTCCAGTGAGGAAGATCATTTGATGAAAAATAATATGTCATAGACCTCAGTTGTGCTGACCAGTAATACAACATAAAGTTTGGACATTTCAGACCTCCACGATCAAATGGTAAATATAGTAAGGACAAACGTAATCTAGCATTCCTATTGTTCCATATAAATTCCACTAACTTTTTTTAATTCTTGAGAATAGATCTGAAGGTGGTGGTAAAGGAATGTTTTGAAATAAATAAAGTATTTTTGGTAAGATATTGCTTTTAAGTATATTAATTCTCCCGATCATCGACATTGGTAGTGACATCCATCTCTGAAGCAACTCATTAATATCTGTCATTAAGGCTTCATAGTTGGCATTGGCGACTGATTTTAGCTGAGGCAAAATTTGAATTCCTAAATATTTAAACTGATTTACAACATTGAATTGGTTTACCTCAGGAACTGGATGATTTCTCTGGGTCTCATTTAGCATTAATATTGAAGATTTTGTTTTGTTTATTTTACAGTGTATCCTGATATATCCCCAAAGTTCTTTATTAAATTTAACAAGGTCGGAATTGATTTTTTAAAATTCGACATAAACAAAATTATGTCATCGGCATACAGGGAGATTTTATGTTCTGTTGGTCCTACTTTAATTCCATATATTTGTGGATGTAAATGTACTGCCATCGCTAAAGGTTCAATTGCCATAGTAAACAATAAAGGTGAAAGTGGACAGCCTTGTCGACATCCTCTATTGATTTTTAATGATTTTGAGATATTGCTGTTTGTTAGGATTTCTGCTGTAGCATTATTGTATATTATCTGGACCCAATTTATGAAATTATTTCCAAGTCCAAAGCTTTGTAGGACTTCAAAAAGATAGGGCCATTCGACCCTATCAAAGGCCTTTTCGGCGTCCAATGATAGGAGAGCTGTATCCGGTGCTTCTTTATTGGAATAAATAATATTAAATAATCTTCTTACATTATGGAAGCCTTGTCTTCCCATTATAAAGCCATTCTGATCTCGGTTAATAATATTTGGTAATATTTCTTGTAGTCGTTTTGCTAAAATTTTACAGATTATTTTAAGATCAGCATTTAATAGGCTTATTGGTCTCATGTTTTCACATTTATTAGGGGATTTACCTGGTTTTGGCAACAGTATAATTAAGGCATTATTCATGTATGGTGGTAAATTACCATTTTGAAATGCTTCTATAACCATTTCCAACAGTGGTTTTATTAATTTATTCTTAAATTTTTTATAGATGTCAACTGGAAGACCATCTGGTCCTGCTCTTTTTCCTGATTTCATATTATCAATGGCTAGCCCAACTTCTTCTTGACTAATTTTAGACTCCATGTATTCCAAACTTCATTTGGAATACATGGTATAGATAATCCACCCAAAAACCCATTTAGTTTTGTTAAGTCAGTTTCATTTTTTGTATCATATAGTTTTTCATAATAATCTCTAAAGGCACTATTAATTTCTAAAGGATCTATAACTACCTGTCCGTTACTTATAATACTGGTAATTGGTGTTTTAGATTCTAATTGTTTAATCTGCATGCCAATAATTTTCCTGATTTTTCACCTTGTTCATAAAAACTTTGCTTCAATCTTAGAAGACTCGAGGCACCTCTATTCGCTGATTTTTTGTCATATTCAGCTCTCAGAATCAGTAATTCGTTCTCTAACTTTGGGTTACTTCCGGCATACACCTTTACTTGAAGAATTTTTATTTTACGTTCCAATTGGACTCTCTCCTCTCGGGTTTTCTTAGATTTTGAACCTGTATAACTAATAATATGCCCCCTAATAAAAGCTTTGAAAGCCTCCCACTTTATACATGCCGTTGTTTGTATAGTATTGATATCAAAGAACTCATCTATCTGTTTTTCTATGTACTTAACAAATTCCTCATCCTGAAGCCATTTATGTTGAAAATGCCACCTAACTGGGTCCTTTGTCAATTTCTTATCTACATATACTAGACAGCAGGGTGCATGATCAGAGATCACAATGTTATCATAGAAACAGTTTTGAATCTTGGACCTTAATTCTGTAGAGATCAAAAAGTAGTCAATACGTGAGAATGTCTTATATGTATTAGAATAACAAGAATAGGCTTTGACTTGTGGTTTCATTTCTCTTCATATATCTAGCAATCTCAATTCTTTCATAAAATGATTAATGGTCATCCTACATCCATTGTGCGTACAGTCCAGTCCTGTTGATCTATCTATACTGGGACTCAATGTACAATTAAAATCCCCTGCTATTATATGTTGCCCTGTAAGTGATGATATAGTAAGGAATAAATTAACAAAGAAGTTTTGATCATCAGTATCGGGGCCGTAAAAGTTCACCAGATTTATATTTTCTAATAATAAAGATCCTTGGATGATTAGATATCTTCCAAATTTGTCTCTAATTATATTTTTCATTTGAAATGGGACTGTTTTATGTATGAGAATCATAACTCCCCTAGCTCGGGATGAAAATGATGAGGTGAACACGTTACCTTGCCATCTTCTCCTAATTCTTTTTACATCCTCCTCTAATAGATGAGTTTCTTGTAAAAATACAATTTTTGAATCTCTGTCTTTTATTTTATTCATAACTTGTTTAAGTTTAAGATTTTGTAGACCTCTGCAATTCCATGAAGTTAAATTAAGATTAACGCTTTGATCTATGATCAATAAGGAGTTTGAGATTACCTTGCAATATGAACATACTCTTACAGAGAAGCAAAAACATAGATGATAGAACATTCATCCTACAAACTAAACAAAAACAAATTCCCTTTCCCCACATTTGTGGTAATCCCCCCAAAATATTCTGTCTCCCGTTGTAGCTAGTGACTGTTCCACACCTGCGAGGATCAGTCAAACCACTCTCTCTTGTTTTTTCAACATAACTTCAAAGTTTTATAGCAACTTTGTACATCATAGCTTTTTTTTAAAAAAAAATACAGTCTGTATTTTGTAGACATGTTATATGTTTCAGATCAATCAGATGTCTGTACTTATGCTTAAATGTTCTACCTTTGTCATGTTCATGCTTAGCTCCCGCCAGTTTCTTTTTGGATCTGCTTGATGAACTCCTGCGCCTCTTGAGGGGTCTTGAAGGTGTGGGTTCTCCACTTATATGTGACCAGCAGTCTTGCCGGATAAATTACTCCATGACGAATCCCTAGGTTGCGCAGCTCTTTGCGGGCCGGGTCGAACTGTTTCCTTAATTGTTGTATTCCTGTGGCCAAATCTGGGTAGAACCGCACCTGTTGGTCCTGGTATTTAATTTCCCCTTTAGCTCGCACCGCATTGGTGACTGTCATCTTGTCTCTGTAGTTGAGGAACTTCATAATCAGCGTCCTCTGTGGTGTCGTATTATCTTTTGGTGGGCCGATTCGGTGAGCGCTCTCTAAAACGACCGATGACTGCAGATCCGCGTTATTCAGCGCTTCTGGAATCCACTTTTCCAAAAAGGAACATGGGTCCTGTCCCTCCGCTCCCTCCGGGAGGCCCACCAGCCTCAAATTATTCCGTTGCGAGCGGGATTCCAAGTCTAGGACGTTATCTTCCAGACTTTTGCATTTTAATTCCAGTGTTTGCAGTTTAGATTGTAGGCTGGTGACGTCATCTTCAGCGCATGAAATTCGGAGCTCCGCCTGCGACACTCGCTCCATGCAGTTGTTTATTTCCTTTCTCATACCTTCTATCGCTGCTATAATCCCATCAAATTTAGACGAAAACTCTGTTCTCATGGAGTTGATGGCAGTGAGCACTACGTTTGTCCCATCTTCAGCAGTTCCCGCTCCGCCGCTGGCTCCCTCCTCCACCATTGCCTCTGGAGTTTTCTCTGTTTCGCCTCGAGCGTGAAAGTCTGTTAGCTTGGGTTGTTTTGTCGAATTACCTTTTCCTCCTCCTAATTTTCCAACCTTGGTCTTTACCATATCCACGCCAAAACGCTGGGATGGGTTTTTATTCCAATTAAGAGAGTTTTAGTAAAATTTTTATTTTTACGAGCAGAGCAGTGTGAAACACATCTTCCTACATGGCCGCCATAACCGGAAGTCCATTTAGTTTCACTTTTAGCATATTCCAGCAGTAGAACACCAGCTGCTACTGCACGACACACTTGCTTCTGCTCGGTTCCTGACAGAATTCAGCAGACTCCTTTACCGTGATACTTTTGCAAGTGTTTTATCAAGTTGGTGGTGTAAAATTGTAAAGGCTGGTACCACACACCAACATACTGAGACAAGTCCCACAGACAGGATCCAGTGATGTGACACTCGTTGCCTTTGTTATATGTAGAAGGAAATATGAAAAATTAATAAATATGATCAGGTATGAATTATTTAATTTATATTGATGTATTGGAATCTGAGATCAAATCTCGTTTCAAATACATCAGAAAAGTTAATAACACTCGTAGGGGCACCAGCTTCTATCTTTAAGAAGCAATTTTAATTTTAATTTCACTTTATACCTGTTTAATCACTCAATAAATTGATTAATAACCAGTCTCAAGAATTTTTTTCCGTGAATTCGATACCTGTGCTTGAAACAGACTCAGAATGAAATAAATTCTCAACAACTTCTCTCATTTTCACATATTTATTAAACGAAATGATTAACAGACATTGCAGTAATTTCATTAATCATAAAATCAATCCTGTAAATGATAGATTAACAATGTCAATATTTTCGGAACCAGGGTTAAACTGAGAAACCAATTTCTATCAGTTTGAGATAACAGATTATGGAAACAATGCAAATTTATGGAGAAAGTTTACTAATTATATGAAAAGTCCTGGATTAATCTTAAGAAAATAAAAACGGAATTTTAATGAAAAGAAGAGTTATGTTAAGGGCTTCTTAATTTGCATCTGATTAGATACACAAATTATTACCGAACCTCAGACGTTTAATTCAGCAGATGAATTAAAGTTGCAGCTCATGTGATTCCTCGTTCGGCGTCGTCCTCAGCCCAAGATTTCGTAGACGTTAGGGGAAATATCTGCCTGCAGATATTTCAGGATCCACATTTCGACCTTTAAATTCAAGCAGTCAAAGGGGCTGGATTTTGGGCTGTATGACCCACAGTTGAAACTTCGGAGCCAGATGGTGACGACGTTTCTTCAGCGTGTGATGTGGGAGCTCCGCGTTTTCTCCTTCGTAGGAAGAGAGGCTCCAGAGGTCTTCGAGAATAATTAGATCTAATCAGATCTCAAATTAGAAAAAAAAACTTTCGGACTTTAGATAAAATAATAGCTTCTGGTGTGTGATTGGTCAAGAAAAATATTATAAAAATAAAGTCAAGATTAAAACTTACATTAAAGTTAAACAAACGGTGGTTTTACAGAAAGTTTAACAAAGAAAAAGAAAAAAATAAATAAAAAAGAAAAAAATAAATAAAAATTGGAGTTTAACTCCGATTAAGAATTGAGCTCAAAGCAATAGGAATTCCTAGGCATTTAAGAGAAAAAGGAAAAACATTAAAATACAAAGTTACATAAACAAATTACGAGTTATCTGCTCTGTGTTCAGAAAAGCGACACGTGGTAGAAGTCTTTGTTTTTCCTTAAAGTTCTTTCTTGCTGTGTGTAGACAATAGACAATGAAGAGAGACGAACGTCAAAAGAGAAAAGAGATCGGTGATAAGGGGATGAATCAGAGCGAAGAGCAAAAAAAGGTCGAGCGAAGAGTCTGTCACCTTTTATAAGTTCTGTTGAGCTTCCGCGGGCTTCCAGGTTGACCAGAATCTCAGCCAATGAGTGTCCTTCGTGGGCGGGCTCGATGAACTTTTAGTCCAATAACAGGCCTTGTCTGTGAGAGACCAATAGGATGAAGAAGCTGGGGTTCTATGAAGACTGGTGAAACGTGATATCAGTCCACAGGAATACACACAATTTTAAATACATTGGAATATACTGTTACACACTTATGTATAACTAAACTAACCTTAGTGTATCTTATAAGCAGTGCTTCTAAATCAACATGCAGGAATAAACATTCATTTAAACATTTTTAACATGCATATATATAAAATCGCAGATTAATGCATTTCACACATATTATTGATTTTCCACATTAAAAACATCAGAGTCCATTTGCTTTTCATAGTCCTGAACAGAAGAGAAGGTTTAGAATTGAGTTTGTAATAATGTACTTTAAAATTCACTGGTTAAATCCAGCATGTCCCAGAGTTTAAGGAAATTAACTGAGTTGTGGGTCTGTGTGGCCAGGTCTCCATGTCTCCACGTTTATGGGGGCAATAAAAGGTCAAAACAGGAAATGCATTAGTTGAATTCTTTCGACTGGTTTTAACAAAGGAATGGGATTTCAGCTGTGGCCTGGAGGAAGAAAATCCATTCTTTACTGTCTTACTCCTGGGTGAAACAAAATGTCTTTAGGCAGAAGAATAATTATTGCTGAGCCAAAGTGAGATGATGCTATATATATATATATATATATATATATACTGTATATATATATATATATATATACATGCCTGCCACTGTATATATACAGTGGTGTGAAAAAGGGTTTGCTCCCTTCCTGATTTCTCCTTTTTTTTTGTATGTCACACATAAATGTTTCAGATCATCAAACAAATTCAAATATTAGACAAAGATAACACAAGTAAACACAAAATGCAGTTTTTAAATGAAGGCGTTTATTATTAAGGGGGAAAAAAATCAAAACCTACATGGCCTTGTGTGAAAAAGTGATTGCCCTCTAAACCTAATAACTGGTTGGGCCACCCTTAGCAGCAACAACTGTAATCAAGTGTGAACTGGCAATAAGCTTTTGCAGTGCTGTGGGGGAATTTTGGCCCACTCATCATTGCAGAATTGTTGTAATTCATCCACATTGGAGGGTTTTCGAGCATGAACCGCCTTTTGAAGGTCATGCCACAGCATCTCAATCGGATTCAGGTCAGGACTTTGACTCAGCCACTCCAAAGTCTTCATTTTGTTTTTCTTAAGCCATTCAGAGGTGGACTTGCTGGTGTGTTTTGGATCATTGTCCTCCTGCAGAACCCAAGTGCGCTTCAGCTTGAGGTCACAAACAGATGGCTGGACATTCTCATTCAGGATTTTTTGGTAGACAGCAGAATTCATGGTTCTATTTACGACAGCAAGTCTTCCAGGTCCCGAAGCAGCAAAACAGCTCCAGACCATCACACTACCACCACCATATTTTACTGTTGGTATAATGTTCCTTTTCTGAAATGCTGTGTTACTTTTACACCAGATGTAATGGGACACACACCTTCCAAAAAGTTCAACTTTTGTCTCGTCAGTCCACAAAGCATTTTCCCAAAAGTCTTGGGGATCATCAAGATGTTTCCTGGCAAAACTGAGACGAGTCTTTAAGTTCTTCTTGCTTAGCAGTGGTTTTTGTCTTGGAACTCTGCCATGCAGGCCATTTTTGCCCAGTTTCTTTCTTATGGTGGAGTCATGAACACTGACCTTATGTTGTTGTGGGGTCTTTTGTGACCTCTTGGATGAGTCGTTGCTGCGCTCTTGGGGTAATTTTGGTTGGCCAGCCACTCCTGGGAAGGTTCACCACTGTTCCAATATTTTCGCCATTTGTGGATAATGGTGCTAACTGTAGTTCACTGGAGTCCCAAAGCTTTAGAAATGGCTTTATAACTTTTTCCAGACTGATAGATCTCAAATACTTTGTTCCTCATTTGTTCCTGAATTTCTTTGGATTGCAGCATGATGTCTAGCTTTTGAGGATGTTTTGGTCTACTTCACTTTGTCAGGCAGGTGCTATTTAAGTGATTTTTGATTGAGAACAGGTGTGGCAGTAATCAGGCCTGGGTGTGGCTAGAGAAATTGAACTCAGCTTTCCAAGGATGTGATAAACCACAGTTAATTTATGTTTCAACAGGGGGTGGGCAATCACTTTTTCTCATCAGGGCCATGTAGGTTTGGATTTTTTTTTACCCTTAAGAATAAACACCTTCATTTAAAAACTGCATTTTGTGTTTACTTGTGTTATCTTTGTCTAACATTTAAATTTGTTTGATGATCTAAAACATTTAAGTGTGACAAACATACAAAAAAAATGAGAAATAAGGAAGGAGGCAAAAACTTTTTCACACCACTATATATATATATATGTATAACCAGATATCAGTAACAACCCAGGTAATCCATACCTACAAAGAAATCAAGGCAACTGTGTTCACAAAAAAAGTTATATTTCATAAAGTGGAATGACACAGGGAATAAGTATTGAACACATGAAAAAAGAAGTGCAAAAAGGCATAGAAATCCAAGAAACCAGCTGAAATCCATCAGAATTTAGGACGCCATCCCATCCCCCCTTCAGTGCAAATTAATTTCAGCTACTTAAGTCCTGACTGATAACCTTTAAAAAGGTCTGTGACTATTAGATTGTCACACCACAAAGAACTTATGATGGGTAGAAGCAAAGAGCTTTCTCTCGACCGTCGCAACCTTATTGTTGCAAAACATAATGATGGCATTGGTTACAGGCACATTTCTAAACTGTTGAATGTTCCAGCGAGAACTGTTGGAGCCATCATTCGGAAGTGGAAAGAACATCATTTTACCATAAACCAGCCATAATCAGGAGCTCCTCGCAAGATTTCTGACAGAGGAGTCAAAAGAATTATCAGAAGATTATCAGAAGATTATTTTATGGCTTTTCCAAGAGCCAAAGACCACTTGTGGAGAGCTCCAGAAAGATGTGGAGTTAGCAGGTACTGCTGTTTCAAAGAAAACAATAAGTAATGCACTCAATCGACAAGGGCTCTATGCCTGCTCACCTCGCAAGACTCCACTGCTGAAGAAAAAGCACGCTGAAGCTCATTTAAAGTTTGCTGCAACATTTGGGAAAGCCAGTAAAATACTGGAAGAATATAGTCTCTTCAGATGAGAACAACATTGAACTTTTTGGATGCCACAACACAGCTTGTTTGGAGGAGAAGAGGCACTGCACATCAGCCCCAAAACAGCATACCAACAGTGAAAGCAGTGAAAGTTTGGAGGTGGGAGCATCATCGTGTTGGGGTGTTTTTCAGCACGATATAGGCAGAGTTCATATAATTGAAAGAAAGATGAAATGACAAATGCACAGAGACATCCTTGATAAGAACCTTTTGCCATCTGCCAAGATGCTGAAGATGAAACGAGGGTGGAAATTTCAGGAAGACAATGATCCAAAAACACAAATTCTCAACTGGCTCCACAGAACCGTGTTTCCTCTGGCTTAAAGACCTTGGTGCGGTGGCAACATATTTTTCCAGGGGGGCAGAAAACACATATGTATGAATATGCTAATTTTATAGTATTTATTTCTTTTTTTTAATTTTGGATATAATAATGCATCAGATTTATATAGTGCTTTACCATAGACATCCAAAGACACTTTTTACAGATACAGTATTCATTCACTCCAGACAGACAATGGTAGTGGCAAGCTACTACTGTAGCCACAGCTGCCCTGGGGCAGGCTGACAGAAACGTGGCTGCCAATCCAGGCCAACGGCCTCTCCAGCCACCACCGAACATTTATACCCAGAGTTATGGACACTGGAGGCAAGGTGGGTAAAGTGTCTTTCCCAGGGACACAATGGCAGGATATCTGGGGAGAGCGGGATTCGTACCGCCAACCATCCGGTTATTGGACGACCCGCTCTACCTCCTGAGCCACTGTCGTGCATATGGAACTTAAAATTTGAAGTATTGTACAACCAAGGCTTGAATGTTTGAATATTGGGCCATTTGGGGTCTCACCCAGACGTCCTGTATTTGGACTTTCTACTGGTGTCATCCTTCTCTCCTTCCTCTGCTCTCACCTCTCCTGGACCCTCTGCCTGAACACTTTCCTCTCCTTGGCTCCTCTCTTCTGCCTAATCTTGCCCTCTTTGAGCTCTGTCTAATTCAGCTTCTCTCTCTGTCTATGGTGGTATACCAACAGGTTAGAAAATATCAAGTGCCATGTAAATTAAAGGAGACAACCAAAAATTTCTAGTTAAGGGTACAACGAGCACCCACTTAAAACTTGAGTAATGACTTCAATCTTGAAGGTTTGAGATTTTTCTCCAAAATTTATAACAATTTTCTTAAAGTTTCCTATTTTTCTCTGTAAATTTATCTAAATTTGAAACCATTTTCCTCAAATTTGTAATTTCCTCTTGTAAAATTGAATTTTCTTGTACATTTGAAACTTTATTATAAATTTGTGGATTTTTTAATGGCTTATTTTTGTCATAAAATACAAATAAAATAAATTACTGTTTTTTTTCAATAAATTTGAAACAGACTGTGGTATTTTTTTTTTACTTTTTCCTTATAATAATTTATATTTTTGATCATAACTTTGCAGTCAGCACAGAACAATAATTTAACTCTCATTACAAAGAAAAAAATAATAAAATTGTATTTAATGATTTAAATTAACTTAAATGACAAAGGATGCCATTATTTTTGTTATAATATTTCTATATAACCTCCCTTATTTTAAAATCCAAATGCTGGCACGTTTAGTTTGTCTGAAGGCTGCTGACGGATTAAAGTCACTGACTTTGTGAATTTCAGTCATCTTAACTTGCCAGGTACATAATTGGGAACATAACTTAATATTGTAGTGGCTGGTGAAATATATCCTCAGCAATTCGTCAGTCCCCCTTGCCTTTCCCTTCATATGAAGCCGGCTGCATTTGAATTCTAACCACATCTCTTAGCTAAGCGACTCTTCCGTTATTGCTCCCGTTTCCATAGATGAAAAAGAGGACGTTGATCTGAAATGGGACAAGATCAAGACTACATACACCCAAACAGCAGAAAAGCCCATTGGTTTTAGAAAGTAGAAAAATGAAGAATGGATAAGACCTGGAACTTGGCAGAAGATAGAAGACAAAAAGAATCTGAAGGAAAAGCTGCTGAACACCAGAACCTGAAGGATGTAAAAACAAACCCTTGAACAGTACAGGCACAAGAACAGAGAGATGAAGCACAGTGCAAGAGCTGACAAATGAGCCTTCATTGAAAATCTTACCCCAGAAGCAGAACAAGCTACTGCCAGGGGAGAAATAAGCATGGTCTACAAAATCACCAAGAAGCTGTGTGGACAAAATTCCAACAAACTAGCTCCTGTGAAATACAAGAATGGTAATGTAATCACTACTGAAAGACAGCAAGTAAAGTGTTGGGTCCAACACTTCCAAGAAGTCCTTAATCGTCCTGAGCCTGATGAACCAGTAGATCCACCACCGGATGAGGAAGATCTCCATATAGATACTAGCATTCCAACACAGGATTAGGTCAGGTCATCCACTGAGGCTATGAAACATGGAAAGGCCTCTGGCATTGATTCTGTTCATGCAGAACTCTTGACTGCTAACATAGAGACATCCATCAAAATCCTTGCCATTCTCTTCAAGACCATTTGGAAGACAGAAAGCATAGCAGTGGATTGGACCAAAGGCCTCATTGTGAAGTTGCCAAAGAAAGGAGATCTCAGCAACTGTGATAACTGGAGGGGCATAACCTTGCTCTCTATTCCAAGGAAAGTATTCTGTTGAGTCCTGGTGAAAAGAATGCATAAAGCAGTTGACACTAAGCTTTGTGAAGAGCAAGCAGGGTTAAGGAACGGACGTGGATGCATTGATCAGATCTCTGCTTTTCATATCACTGAACAGTACATAGAATGTGTTGGAAAAATTTCCTGTTAGGATAGGAGATGTTCAGTCAATGATCAGGCAGGATCAAAGTTTCAGCAAATTTAATGAGAGCGCTGATCAGCGGAACACAATACAGAACACAGTTCTCAGTCTGTCAGTGTATTGCATTAACTAACAAAGCGATTCTGTCTAACATACAGTATATACCCAAGGGACTGTCAGAGTAGGGTCGCTTGATCAGTTCATTCATGACTCAGTGTGATAAGGTCTGCTGAGCCTCTTGATTAATTCATTCATGGATAACATTGTATCTGCTGAGTGCATACAGAAAATCGGTTAACAGTAGTGATAGAACTGAACATAGTGATAGAACTGAACATTCACAGTGATAAACTAACAGTCACATCAGCATCCTTCTATTCATATTTTATTTTATACGCCGCACACCGCATCAAATTGGTCTGCATGGCTGTCATCCCAGAAGGAAGCCCCTTTTAAAGACGATGCACAAGAAAGCCTGCAAACAGTTTGCTGAAGACAAGCAGACTAAGAACATGGATTACTGGAACCACGCCCTGTGGTCTGATGAGACCAACATAAACTTATTTGATTCAGATGGTGTCAAGCGTGTGTGGTGGCAACCAGGTGAGGAGTACAAAGACAAGTGTGTCTTGCCTACAGTCAAGCATTATGGTGGGAGTGTCATGGTTTGGGGCTGCATGAGTGCTGCCGTTACTGGGGAGCTACAGTTCATTGAAGGAATCATGAATCCCAACATGTACTGTGACACAGTGAAGCAGAGCATGATCCCCTCTCTTCGGAAACTGAGCCGCAGGGCAATATTCCAACATGATAACGACCCCAAACACACCTCCAAGATAACCACTGCCTTGCTCAAGGAACTGAGGGTAAAGGTGATGGACTGGCCAAGCATGTCTCTACACCTAAACCAGGGGTCACCAACCTTTTTGAAACCAAGAGCTACTTCATGGGTATCGAGTCATGTGAAGGGCACCAGCTTGACACACTCCTCTAAAATAACAAATTGTGTGTGTGTGTGTGTGTGTGTGTGTATACACACACATAAATAAATAATTATCAATACCTTAGAGTGGGTAACAGACAAGATCAATATTCAACACTTTATTTTTATTAATCTCAGCAATTGTTCAGATGATCCCTTCTACATTTCATAAAAAACTAAACCCTTTTAATTCATGAACTATGTTGAACCATGTTTGAAAAAGTTATGCAACATTTAAGAAAAATCAACTTTCATATTAAATAAATCTTATCACATTTTTAACTGAACAAATCTGCTGCAATTCTGCTCAAAATCTGTTACATTTAATAAACACACTTTTGTGTGTTCTTCTTCACTGGAATTATATCCATACAGTTGTTGCCAAGAATCATGTTTGAGCAACCAGCACTGTCCTTTCATGAGAAGAACCTAAACAAGCACTGAGAGTGCTTATATGCACGGTGGCGCAGTGGTTAGCACCGCGGCAGCAGTTTACCCTCGGCCGGGGGATCGCGGGAATCGTGGGTTCGATCCCTGCCCCTGGCCAACAGTGATCTGTGTGGAGTTTGCATGTTCTGGTGGTGCATGTTCTCGTTTTTCATGCAAAAACATGCAGGTTAGGGAGTTAAGGGGTGCTTGCGCACGCAGCGGCTGGTGGCTTGTCACCGGACTGCAGAACAAATCTACCTACGGGTACAAGATAAGTCCAAAAAAAAAAAAAAGAGTGGGTAGTGAAGTGGCGCTTCGCCATCGCCCCGCAAATGAAATACACGCAGCTTCCTTTCACGGTAGTAAAAAAGAACTCTTCCTCCCGCTCACTTTGAAAATGATAAATTTTCTGTCTTTTTTTTGCCATGTTTTTGGGCTTGGAAACCGCACTGCGCCCACCATCTTAACTGCCCGCTAGCTAAGCTTACGCTCCACAAGCGCGAAGGTTTTGTCATGCGCACAATACTGACCTTTGAACTAGGTCAGAGTTCACCTTAACTTTACGTATAATAAACATATTTTCATTTTTTTTATTTTTAAGACATTGTCATTTTAAAATCTATATAAATGCAAGTGTGATTTTAAAAAATATAAAAAATATAAAATAAAAAATAGCGGCAGAAAAAATTACATCTGCAGCTCACTTGCGAGTTGTGCTATTTTTAGAACAGGCCTGCGGGCGACACATGTGGTCCCTGCTGGCGACATGGTGCCCGCGGGCACCGCGTTGGTGACCCCTGACCTAAACCCTATTGATCATCTGTGGGGCATCCTCAAACAGAAGGTGGAGGAGCGCAAGGTCTCTAATACCATGATGTCGTCATGGAGGAGTGGAAGAGGATTCCAGTCGCAACCTGTGAAGCTCTAGTGAACTCCATGCCCAAGAGAGTTAAGGCAGTGCTGGAAAATAATGGTGGCCGCACAAAATATTGACACTTTGGGCACAATTCGGACATTTTCACTCGGGGTGACCTCACTTTTGTTGCCAGTGGTTTAGACATTAATGGCTGTGTGTTAAGTTGTTTTGAAGGGAAAGCAAATTTACACTGTTATACAAGCTGTACACTGACTACTTTACATTGTATCAAAGTGTCATATCTTCAGTGTTGTCCCATGAAAAGATAAAATATTTACAAAAACGTGAGAGGTGTACTCACTTTTGTAAGATACTGTAAATGAAAAAGCGTAATATTTCAAAATCTTCATAAATGTGTTTACAGGTAGTACATTTCAACTTCGCATCATGGTCATGTAACTCCTTCTGGTTTTCTGCATGTCAATTATGCTTTTACCCTGTATTGGGAGACATGGAGAGACACATTGAGCTTTCACTGTTGGTTCGTCATCCTCATCATCCTTTGCTACCACTCTATGATACATCACTAGGCTGATATGCACAAGTTTCATTATCATATTACGGATACATCGAATAACACAAGAAAAGACCAGAAATATTATAACAAAAATCAACAATAATCTCCCACTATGGCACATGCTCCGCCTTGAGCTGCTGTCAGTTGGTCAAGAACGAGTCTGTTTTGAGCTACCATCAATCTAAGAGCCGTCAGTTCTTCCTTCACACCAGTAAATGCTGCCAATGAATAATCAAGAAATGATTGTAACCTATAGCTGACTACCTCTAATAACCATAAAAATAAAATAAATAAGGGAAGGGTAGTGATAAATAGTTAATCGAGGTCAGAGTCCCTGATGGTAAAAGGAAATTACAGGTATTAAGTCCCGAAGAGCAAGTTAAAGTCTCTTTCTAGTAAAAACTGTGGAGGAAAGGTTAATATTTATATAACTAAAATAATAAAAATATTTATAACTAAAACAATATAATAATAAAATATAACTAAAATAATAAAACTGAATAAACAAGATTCCAATAAAAGGACATCCTAAAACATTATGGAATAAAATATATATATATATGTATTTTTTTTTCGGTTAAAAACCAAAATATATATTTTTGGTTAAAAACCAAAAATATGGGCAATTTAAACAGTACTGAAGAAAAAAGGGGAAAAATAAAAAGAGCAAGAAGTGTTGCATAGGATGTTGGTGTTGTGTGAAAGAAAGTTTTGGGGTTGTTGGTAAATTAAAAGTTGATGAATGTGAAAGTCTTGTAGAAGCCATAAAGCAGAGAGCAGACGGAAGGAAGCACAGAAGTGATTGACTAACATGAACGCTGCAGCGGTAAAGCACAAAAACAACGACAATGACAAAAATAAGAAACATAACGAAAAGAAAAAGGACTTATCTAACATTATGTCTGTCTTTTGTTCTATCCCCAAGGACAGGTGTGATCACTGTGGTGTGGCTCCGGAATCCTCCTCCCTATCACCCCGTCTACCCAAAACTTGTGAAAGCAGCCCAAGCAGCAGCGGTCACAGCTGCATCCTCCCCCTCAGCATCGCTGCTGGAATCCACTCCTCCAACTCCTCAGTCCATTGATGTTAAACCTAAAAAAACCACAGAAAGTCAAGCAGGAAAAAGACTACGGGACCTGCGACCAGCCACACAGAGATGCCAAAGAGTTAAGCAGATATGCACGCATGACTGCTCCACCCCCACATTCACCAAAAATAATAAAACAGGAAAATTATGCCACATGCCATTACTGAATGTTTTGATGGCCATTCTGGCCTAACTAAATCTGGTGATGACTGGTGATGAACCTTACTGGCAACATTTAAAAGGTGTGCTTTTGCAAAATATTCACCCACATCTAGCTGAGTACATACACAGGCATCTGGTGACTTACCGTACTAGTTCATTTAGTGATGTGCTAACTTATGCTAAACATGCAGAGAGATTAGAGGAGGAGCGAAGGGAGAAAGAAAGGAAAAAAATTAAAAGGAAAACCAACTCATGTTTATGTGATTACTGACCCCAGGGGGGCTGAGGCTCCCCCTGAATCTGTCTTCTACCAGGCTGCTGCAAGAGGTGGAGGGCAGCGGTGGAGGAGGGGCGGGGCATGGAGAGACAGAGGGTGTGGCTGTGGGACCGGCTATCAACAATCAGAAGGGCAGGACGTTTGCCGCCAATGTGGACAAAGAGGACACTGGCAAAGGGAGTGTCCTCAACCTCAACAGCAATTGGTAGGAGGGGGAGGATTCTGGGGACCACTATCGCAGGGCACACCCGACTGGACTGCATGACTAGCAATGACACAGATAAGTGAACCTACTACCACAGCTGACAATGACACAACAGACGTTTTTCATTTACATGACTTTGACCTAATGTTAACTATGCAATATTTGCCTGAAGTAATGTTGGAGGTTCAGGGTACCCCGATGAACTTTTGTGTGACACAGGAGCATGCAGATCAATGATTTCAGGTACTGATGTTCAGGGTTTTACAAAATCAGAAGAAAAAGTAACTGTCAATCTGCAAATGGTAAATTAAAAGTAGAACATTGTCACGAGCCCAATTAAAGGATTTAGCGGGTTATACCCACACACTTGTTTATTCATTTTTTGTGAACTGTTTTTTCTCCCACCGGTTTTGAGGATTTGTTATGCCTCAAGCTGGCGAAGCAGTGTGGCGGAAACAGTGCAGCCAGGAGGACCACCAAGCCATTGTGGCGAATAAGGGTTTGGCGGCCAGCGCACGCAGCTGTACCTCCCGGAGGGACGAGATGGACTGCTGGGGCGGAATAACCAACTTGGTGGAGAGGAGACCTTACCTGCACCTTCATCCCCGGGTGATTGCTCTCTCACTCCCTCGGCTGCCGCCTCTGCCTCCACCTGTTTCCTCAACGTGTGTTGCGAGGCCGGCGCCCGCACGTAGAAGAATTCAGCGAGAGAGGCCCAGTCTCGTTTCCTGCATGTTGGCTCCTGTTCCACCGGCTTTGTTTCTTCCACGGCTCCGTGACCCAGCATTGGACTGCAGGAGGAACTCCTCCACTCCTCTGCTTGTCTCCCAGTCTGCGGGGGCGGCCCTCTCTGGGTTTCCCAAGGGACCCAGGAGCGCCACAGAGAGGAAGCAGGAGGCTGGGTGTAATGCAGCTAAGACCACTGCTCTCGGGATTAACAGGCAAGTGTGTTTTCATTTGATTAATTCCTTTGATAAATCATCTTGCCTGATGCCCAGGAGTGAGGCCCAGTTGGTCCACTCTGCTGGGTCCTCACCTACCGCTGCAGTAGATATTAACCCCCCTGCTCCCTCCACTTCTCCTTCCATCTCTACTGAGTGTCCATCGGCCCTGGAGCTTGATCTTCAGAGGAGGGAGGGGGCCGCGGCGCTGAAGAATCCTACTCCAGCCCCGCAGAGCCGCCATGGTCAGAGAAGGAGCGCTGTGACCAACCTGAAGCCTGCACCGACACAGGAGCATCCCCTGGCTTCAGCCTCCCAGGGTCCAACGCGGTGTGGGACTCTACCTCCAGAATCCTTGCCGGAGGAGTCACCGGCATTGGAGAACTCTCTGGAGGACAATTGGACTGCAACAACCATCATGCCTTGCTGTGGAGGCTGCCACAGCAGAGTCAGCACCCAAACCATCGCCCTCAGCAGGATCGACGAAGTCCTGGACCGCGGTGGAGCTCGAGTTCAGGCAAGTGATTTCTTTCATTTTTCTTTACTCCGCTTTAGAGAAATCATGCTCTTGGTGAGGAGAGACGGGTGCAGCCAACAGCTGCACCTGAGCTCACCTCACTGGGCTCCGCCACTGCCGGCAACCCTGACCTCCTCTCTTTGTGCCCTCTGTCCAAGCCTTCTTTCAGGGTCGCCGAAGATGGCCAAACACCGCTGGAGGGCTCCACGATGCCCCCGTCACCTGTTGTTCCACTGGTGGGCTGTTACCTGGGTATGGTGCTTGCCTTGGTCGATCAGCTTCCCGAGGACGCAGCATTGGCCCAATTGGGGTCCAGCGCGGGTTCTGCAGAGCCTCTGCCAGAGGTCACCGCGGGTGCTGCAGAGCCTCTGCCGGAGGTCACCGTGGGTGCAGCAGAGCCGGCCCGGTTGGGGGTCACCGTGGGTGCAGCTAGACTCCTGCTGGAGTCCACCGTGGGTGCAGCGAAGCTGGCTCGGTTGGGGGACATTGTGGGTGCAGCTAGGCTCCCGCTGGAGTCCACAGTGGGTACAGCAGAGCCGGCCCGGTCAGGGGCCACCGGGGCACTGCGGATCACCATGAAGATGCCGTGGTCCCCTTCTCCTCCCAGTCCTATGCCATGGGGGTCCCCTCCCTTTGGTCCGGTCACCCACCAGCGAGCTTCCCAATAGGCAGACCGCTTCCTGCCTCACCCCGACGGCCCTGGTGGATTAACAACGCTGGCCAACCGCCTGAGGGACCAAGTCTCTGGGCCAGATGGCCCGTGTTCTCCGGCAGGCCATCTGACTGGGTTCGCCGAACTGCCTGCTGGGCCTGGGACTCAGGGTGGCCTCCCGAGCCGCTACGGCTTTGGACTTGGGGGGGTTAATTGTGGACCCTGGGCGGGCATTGTGTTCCCTCCTTCCTGTTCCCCCTACCTCCCACCCGAGTTTGTGTTGTTTGTTGTTGTTGCTCTTAAATCCTCCTTTCTCCTTCTCTCCCCCGTGCGTAATAGTAGAGCGCACACAGGGTTTATGACAGAACATCTCTCCAAATCTGTGAAAGTAAAGGATAGGTACTGTTATGCGCTGGATCTGGTCGCAGCCGGACCACATTCAGTGACGTCAGACATATACAAAAAGGCTATGGAACATTTTATGTCTACTGTTCCCATCATTTATTGATCCTCAGACCACATCTCCACAGTCTAAAATCTATAAATGGATACAAAAAGGTGCAGTTTTTGACAACATCTCCAAACTTTACAAATGACAAAACAGTAAACCCATTTTACCCTGTAAATTATTCCAACGGGGGGGCGGGGTATGAGCTCTATGTTAAACAGGTATGATCTCTATGTTGAACAAATCTTTCACCACTTATGGATTTACCCAATTTGCTACTCAATTTTGCAAAAATGCCTAATCTGCTCAGAAAACAATGCTCAAGGAAACTTAAGACCTCAGAAAGGTACTTTCTCTGCATCAACTTATCCATTCCAGAATATCTGCTTGGATTTTATTGAGCTGAACAAATGTGAAGGGGAAAAGTACTGTTTAGTGATAGTGGATATGTTTACAAATGGACAGAAGTCTTTCCCTGTGCTAATCCAAATGCTGTTACCGTAGCAAAAAACTATTGGCCAAAATTATACCTAGGTTTGGGATTCCAGGGAAAAAAAAATCAAATTCATAAAAATTCATACAACTCAGTCTAACATACAATTTTTTCCATCAAAATCGAACATAAATTTTGTAGATTTCAAGAAGGCGTTTGACAATGTACACAGGGAGAGCCTTTAGAAAATACTACAGAACTACAGAGTCCTTCAGAAGAGCATTTCGCTGATCAGCAGATTCTACATCTTTGAATGTAGCATAATAATGAACAGCAACCTGTCCGAAGTATTTCCTGTAGAATCAGGTGTCCGTCAAGGTTGTATATTGTCTCCTATACTATTCTTAGTCACGACTGACTGGATAATGAGGTCAACAACAGCTGACAAACCAAGAGGCATACAGTGGATGCAAACAACACAACTAGAAGACCTTGATTTTGCAGACGATTTGGCCCTGGTGTCCCAAAACCAACATGACCTACAAGACTGACAGGCTAGAAAGATATGCCAAATGGACTGGCCTATACATCAGTTCCACCAAGACTAATTTCATGTTTATCAACCCTCCCAAACAAGTACAAATTACAGTCAACAGCTTGAGGAAGTGGATGACTTTGTCTACCTACAGTATGTAGCACCATAAGCAAAGATCAAGGTATTAGCAAAGACATTAGAACCAGAATGGCCAAAGCTCAGAATGCCTTTTCCCCCACTCAAGAACATTTGTAAGTCCAAACAGAACTCAATCAGAACCAAGGTAAAGATCTACAATAGCAATGTTAAGACCATGTGGCTGTAAGGATCTGAATGTTGGGAGTATTGTTAAGAGAGACATTCAGAGAGTTGCTGTATTTCATAACAACTGCCTGAGAAGGATCGGTCAAATCTGTTGGCCAAACAAGATCACTAATGAGGCGCTGCACAAAAAGACCAAATGCAACAGCATCATCCCAGAGATCAAAAGAAGAAGATTCAAGTGGTTAGGCCATGTACTCCAAATGAACCATGATCATATCCCACGAACAGCTCTCCACTGGAAACTTCAAGGAAAGCGCAGACCTGGACGCCCAAGAACAACATGGCGAAGGCCTGTTACTGCTGAGCTGGAAGAGGTGGGTTATTCATGGCCACAGGTTCATGCAATGGCAGATGACTGGGAGAGGTGGAGAAGCATCATTGCAGCCTTATGTCCCACCAGGGATCCCCAGGGAGCCTTATGTCCCACCAGGGATCACCAGGAATCAACAGAGGATAAGAAGAATTTTTTACCTGTGCATAATCTAACATCTCTGTTTGATGCAATTTGTTTCAAAATGACTCCTTTTTGGATCTGTACAATGTGGTATGATAAAGGATGCTGCTTTTTTAAATCCCTGATTCAACTGCTATTAAAACCTGCTTAAAGGGATCATTGACTGAAAAATTGTATTTGTAGGTTCAAACCTTCTGAAAGGTGTCTATTGGTCACGTGATTATCAAAAAAAATATCAAAACGCTCACTTCCCTTTAAAAAAAACAGCCTTCATATCATTCTTCACTCCAAAAAGCAGAAACTGACTGTTCCTGATTTGCCAAAGGACATCACTTACATAGTAAACCCAGCCCAATGTGTCCTTGACACCCACCTGTTGCTCTATTATTGGTTAGCCAAGCTGTCAATCATGTGGACAGTATTAAGCTAACAAGTTAGCTTAATACTGGTTAGTGGTTGGTAAGCTTACCAAGCGTGGTTGGTAAGCTATTATTTTCTTTAGACTTCAGTCACCCTAACAGACTTCATTGTTTCTACCTGGTTCACTAATCCACAGTCCATAATATATCTTGTACCATTCTAGCTTATTTTGTTATATTTTCGGCATGATATTACACTCAGTTCGTTGGCTAGGCAGTCGGTCAGCATTGGTCACGTGACCAACAGGCTGCAAACCAACTGTTGATCTAGTCAGTTTGGATCACTATTTTCTATAAATTCTACTCACCCTCACTGGAATCCTTGTTCATCTACCAACACTTGACCATATAAACTTAAATGCCAGCTAGCCGGTAATGTCTGCTAGATGATAACGGCAGGTAGCCAAACTGAAGCTAGTAGCCACTCATTCGAAAATGTTTCTGTGCTCATTGTACTCCATGGACCGGTCATATCCTATCAACCACTGAAAACACACACCCCTGTCCACCAATGATGCGTTATTTATCCCACTGGAACCCAGTACCCCCATCATTTTCCTTGAAGAAGAAAGGGATCTGGGTTCTTATTAGTAAATTCATTCTTTTAGACAAACATTATTTGGCTCAGGGGTAATACACCAAGTCAGCCCTGATGCAGTCGGCCCCCAAGTCAGCCCCAGGATCCTCAATAGCGCAAGCGGACAACCCCTGAAAAACTGTTAAAAATACTTTTCTCGGTTACCACCCAATGTAAGGAGTTTTACAGAAATTCTCCACCCATGCCACAAAAGATCCCAGGACTGACCTGACCTGTATTCGGTTTAGGATAAATCTAAGCAAAAGGCTAGAAGCTAGCCAGTCAATGTTAGCAATAATGATGAAAGAGGGAGAGGACGATTTAAAAGTATATACACTCAAACATGCCGTTTTCAGAAAGGCTGGAAAAAAAATTGCTGCAAAAATTAAATAAAGAAAATTTGAACAAAATATGTCACAAACATTTCACTAAGATGTGTAAGCTGTTAAAATATAGAAATAAAGTGCAATCAATGATCCCTTTAAGAGGAAGACAATTATTTGAAAAAGTGCTAAAAGACAAAGGAGCTAAAACAGCTTATTTCAAGCAGTAAAATGGAGGAGCTGTGTGACTCAAACAAACTCACTCTCCAAGAATAATCTTACATGTGGAATAATGATAATGAGTCCTGTCCTGAATGCTGTCTAATATTTTTTACCACTGTCATTTGAAGACACAGCTATCCAACTGCAACCACATGAATGATGTTTGCTGATGGTGGTGCTTGTTCACTTGAAGAGAATGACTCTCTGCATGGATTCACTGGTGCTGAGGCTGCCAGTGTTTCAGCCTGCAGTACAAGGTGGATTTCAGCCCTCTGTTCTCTGAGTGTGAGCCTCGATTCCCAGCAGTAAGTCAGCCATGGAACTGCTCCTTCAATTATACATGATTATTTTAATGACGCTAGTGTGCCTGCTGCTTTCATCTCTCTTTCTCTCTCTCTCGCTCTCTCTCTCTCTCTCTCTCTCTCACTTCCACTCTGCCTTTTTTCTCTTTTTATCTCTCCCCTTTTTTTATCTTTATGTCCCTCTTCCTCTCCTCCAATTTTTTTTGTTTGTCTCACCATCTTATAGAAGTGAGGATACCTAGCATTTTGTGTCTGTCTTCAGTGTGTTTGTCTTCCTAAGGATTACCTTCCAAAAATAATATTTCCCAGTGCAATTGTTCCTTAAAATAGCCCAGGTTTAAAAGATGTTCTGCAATGATGACAAGTGATAAAATTGACTCAATTATTGCATTACTTTACAGAGCAGCCAAATGGTAATAGGTTAACTGAGACCAAAAAAGGGTTGTAAAAAAAAAAAAAATCACTGACAGGTGTGTGTGTTGAAAAATGGACCCAAAAGCCAGCCTCTGGTTTGCAAATATCTATTGAGGGCTGAACACCACCTTTAGCTCCCAAAACTATAAATAATAATAAAAAAAAACAGACAGGCAAACAGGCTGACATGACAGGAATGAACTAGTGATTGAGATGAGGCTAACAGGACAGACAGACACGTGTTACTCACGCTGGGACTGGCAAGGACACCATGCCCAGGTGAGGGACAGCATCCCTTAAATAACAGATGGGCAGGTAAACATAAATTACAGACAGGTGTGGACAATCAAGGATGAAACTAGGCTAAGACAGAAAATAACTCAGGGCGCTGTCCCAATAAGACCAAACCAAACTACAGATAAAGACAGGAATAACAATGAGCAAACCTAAACATGACTAAGATAATAAAAATAATACTAATAAGCTAGACTAAGAGAAAACACAACAAAGAAATGAATATACAAGACAGAATAATAATAATGACAACCCAGGAAAAACTAAGGGGTGGATCCTAACCAACAGAAAGATAAATAGCAAATACTAAGGAACATAAACAGAGACATGATGATGAAGGTGAAACTCAAAATGCAAGACAGAATAATAATAATAATAATGACAACTGAGGACTAAAAGTAAGGCAGAGACAAATATAGAACCGAAATCGTAAAGATAACAACAGTAAAACATATAAAGCCCAACTCAAAGCGAGGACGTGGGCTGGGTCCATGTCCTGGAAACAAGGAATACAACTGTAACTCAGGGTAAGGACATGGGGCCCAGTCCACGTCCTGACAATCACCTGGTATTGTGATATCTATGTGAAAAGCTGGCTACCTAGAAGATGATGATAAGTTTTAAATGAATGCTATTCACAAATTTTGATTGGATTTTTCCTTTCATAGTTACAAATCTTACAATTACTAACTACTGCATGTCCACCGCTACATTACTTACTAGTGTGTGCAGTGTTCAGGTGATTACAGTACATCACTGGGAAGCAGCTACGTATACATCTGCTTGTAATGTAAGCTGTGGGACTTGCTAGCTAGCTTGCAAAGCTTGAAATGCCTATTTTAAAAAGTACTGTAATCCTAGATTAATCAAAGCTTTTGGCTCAACATTGCACATTTTGTATTTGTAAAAATGCTGGTGTGTTGTTGCTGTTATCTGTACAGTATGTCTCTTCTTTCTTTTCTTCTCTCCCCTCACCCCCGAAAACCAATTGCGGCAGATGACTGACCATCCCTGAGCCTGGTTCTGCTGGAGATTTCTTCCTATAAGGGAGTTTTTCCTTCCTACTGTCACTCAGTGCTTGCTCACAGGGGATCGTTACCTCCGCCAGGCCGCAGGCCAGGAGGTTATGTTTTTGCCGGGGTTTGTCTGTCTGTTTGTCTGTTGGTTAGCAAGATAACTCAAAAAGTTTTGGACGGATTTCGATGAAACTTTCAGGCATTGTTGTAAATGGTACAAGGAAGAACTGATTAAATTTTGGGGATGATCCGGATCACCGTCTGGATCCAGGAATTTTTTAAAGGATTCTTTAACATTGTGAGATAGGGCCATTTTCAACACACAGGATGCGGAGAATCACCGTGCTGCAGCGAGAGAAGAAATGCAGCGACTCAGGCGCTATTGAAGCTCGTCGAGCTTAGTTTTATTTTATTTTTTTTTTATTGATTTCTTTTCTTATTACCTCCACCAGGAGGCTATGTTTTTTTTTTTTAAAGACGATCTGCTCGATATTGCCAGTCATGCCTCGTTCAAAGTCTAAAAGTGTGAAACACAGAAGGCAACAGAGTGCAGAGTACATGAGAAAGAAAAAAAGGCAGGGAGATAACACAGAGGATGTGGAGAACCACCGTGCTATTGCTAGTCATATGTTTTCATGGTCAAGGAATCTCAAAACGTACACACAAACACTGTATGGGCGGAACTGTGCTGCTTGGCGGAGGTCTGCGCTCTCCGAGTGCTTTTCTAGTTTTATTTGTTGAGGTCTTCTCTGAATTACTTATGATTCGTGCCTTCTATATTTAGTGCCTTAAGATGACTTTTTTTGTGATTAGGAACTACTATATAAATAAAGCTGAATTGAATCGATTTCATATCATGGAGCCTCTGGTGATTCCTATCCCTATAACATCAATACTTGTTGTCTTTGAACTATATTATTCAGTTGTATCACACTATATTGTTGTAGCACTGTACAGTATCATGATATGCTTTGGGATGAGCAATGCGACTGCAAATCAACACTATCAACCTTATTCCTAGGCCCAATGATGCCTTGCGTGAATTATGGTAGCAACTTCTGGTACTAGTTTAGAACGTATGGTTGTCACTGAAGCGGGACACTTTTCCTGGTTAAAAAACAATGACTTCGGCATCAAAAATGCAGGAACATGGTCTGTTGCACCTCAAAAACAGTAATATAATCATACCACTTCCCATGACTATTGAGGGATGGGAAGATGACCTTAAAAAGTGGCCTTGCAGACAGTAGCTCTGTTTGTTAGCGCCGGTGCTATGCTAACACTGTAAACAAATAATAGCTCTGAGATGTATCGATGTCTCCACCGCAATAAAGTGGGCTGCATTTTGTTAAAATATGTTGGACATAATCAAATTTACCTCAGAGCAGACATACACCACAACACCGTGCTTAGCTGTCATCTGTCGCCATGTGGCAGACGCCGCAACACCATGCTTGGCTGTCATGGTATATACAGACAGCTGCAGCCGTTCATTTTACCCCGAAATTAAAATACTCATGCTGCTGTCATGCCATAAATATTTGTTATTTAACAACACGTACAGACATTTTCTGACAATTGTTCAGAATTTTATTGACCTATATTTTGTGATAATTTAACAATTAATGCATGCTGAAGTCCATATCGTTCCAAGGCAGTGCAACGAATGCAAAAAGAAAAAAAAAATGTCTGATATCTTTTGTTAAGCCTTAGGAAGCAAATTGTTACTATTTTTTATTTATTATTTTACTCCATGCAGCCTTCATTCTGGTGACATATATAACACATAAACGTCAGATCTGTGACATTCATATAAGTGAAAACACACCTGGTGGTGTTGTGCCTGTCCTGTGTTTGTACTACTGATCACATGAACAGTCCTTTTCCATTTTCAGTGCATCATCTATGCATTGCAGGGTGAGAAGCTTCCATTTATACAGTCTATGGTGCAACCACAAGCACCAGCAACAAGTACCAGAACTATGCTAAAACATTCAAAAAATACAAAAGCTACAAGTGCTGAAATTAGCTGCCACTTGACTGCAAAATACGTATGTGGACTATACATTAAAATGAATTTGAAAATTTTTTAAAAACGCTATTTTAAATGCCCCTGCTACTCCACTCTTACTGACTGATTTAACACTACTGCAGCCGAAACCAGAAGCTCCGCCCATAATCGTTCCTATAGCAGCACCCTCAAGAATAAGGTGGATAGTTTATTTAACAATTTATTTGGCTTTGGTTTTAAGCTTTTTTCAGGTGATAGTGGTGGTTGAGGTTACATCACTTCTGAATAATTTTCTTGCTTTTATTATGAAAGCTCATCCTACAGTTAAGGTAGATTCCCACTACAACATTTGGACTGACTTTTACTGACGTTTTGGCAAAAGTCTGGTTCTGCTGGCAAAAGTTAATGATAGTTGGTGTTGGCAAACACTGACGAAAGTTGTGTTCATTGAAAATTTTCAGCATGCTGAAAATTTGCTGACATTTGGAAATAAACATTGGTGAAAGCTGTGCTCAGTTTGTAAAAGTTCCTGGGCACTGGGCTAAGTTACGCAGAGTTTACCTAAGTCAGCCTAAGTTAAAGCTGGGTTCACACTATAGCATTGGGAGCGACTTTTACAGACGTTTTGAAAAATCATACAAATTAGTCCAAACATTGGTGAAATTACGTTCAGGAGCAGGTTTTTTTTAATCCAGTGCACACCAGCTTTTACAAACTTTTGCATTCAGCACAGGCAAACTTTTGTCAACTTACGCTAGCGTATGTGTAGCTGTTGCTAACTTAGGTTAACTTAAGCAAAAGAATACTCAGCGCACGTCAGCTGACATCAGCATCAGGTAGGGCTGTCGCGATAACCACAATTATGTAATACCGTGGTATGGACACGCCTACCACAGAGGGAAAACGAGCGACCGCAACAACCATGGTGTTCACTTTTTTTGTGTGTGGCTAAATCTTGTTATTCACTTGTATGCCCCTATTGAATATTAAATACATTTTTAAAAGTTACATATATTTTTATTGCCAGCAGCATGTTTGCATACAGGACTCTGGAAGCTGTGGAAGCTTTCAGAGTGCCGGGTGCAAAAAATTAAAAAAAGATGGCAGTTGCGCTGGTTGCCAAGCTAAAGATGACATTGCGGATTTGGGAACATTTCGGTTTTGAACCGAATGAAAAAGGTGAGCCAGCTAATTTAGAACAGGCAATGTGCAAAATCTGTGCCAAAAATGTCCCAGTAAAATGGGGAAATGTTATGAATCTGCGCTCAAATATTCCCTCTAAGCTCAGACTCAATTCATTTCTGAGTTTTGTAGGTCTGTTAGTATTATGTTGTCAGTTTTCTGTATATATTTTGGTTTACTTACACTTATGTGCCCTCCCCTCTCAGACTCCCCACTTGCTGCTCAGTCTGTTTCCCAGCTGTGAGCAGTTGGGTAATTAGGTTACCTGCCTGCTCAGCCCACACCTGCTGCTCATTTGTTTGTCCAGGTATTTAAGCTCTGCTAACTCATTGTTTCACTGCTGCAGCACTGCATTGCATTGTTTGGAATTGTATGGACTTTACTCTTCCGTGTTTTTTTCTTCATCTCCTCCAGAGCTAATCCTGCTCTAGAGTGCCTCTTTCAGTAAGTCATTCTTGTTTGCATTTTTTGTATTGTCTGCACAGTTTTGGATTTTTTTGTTAACAAATGTCACTACTGCAGTTCAGCGCCTGGGTCTGTCTTTCTGCCCCGGAGGGGCCAATTTATGACAAAAAATACATCAAATTTGAGGTCTTACCTAGCTTGCTACCATCCAGCTGCTATCGCCAATAGCACCGTATGGCGCGCTCTCCAGACGGACTCCAGCAGGCCCCAGCAGGCAGTTAGAAGTGGCAGAAGCGTTTGGGCGAATTACTAAATACAACCGTGACAGTGAGTGGTATAAGTACCTTAGACATGCTGTTACTCAGTATCTGGTTGAGGAGATGTTCCATTTAACACAGTGGAGAAACCTGCATTCAAGTCAATGCTCCAGAAGTTTGACAAGCAATACAAGTTGCCAGGCAAAATGTACTTCTCTGGCACTGCTGTCCCGAAGATGTACAACACAGTAAGGGCATCAGTCACAAATGAGCTAAATAATATTGACTACTTCTCAACCACAGCAGACATGTGGTCAAGTATCAGTATGACTCCATATGAGTCTCACGCTGCATTATCTGACCACCGACTGGATTCTGAAATCACAGTGCCTCAAAACCTCATTTATGCCTCAGAACCACACATCGGACAATATTGCAGCAGCTCTCCAGCCTGCATTTGATGAATGGTCCCTGGATGAAAAGAAGCTTTCATGTATTACCACAGATAACGGGACAAATATTGTTGCAGCAGTTAACAAGTTAAACTGGACTTGGTTGAGCTGTTTTGGTCCCAATTTACAGTTGGCAGTGACAAACGCAATGGCAAGCAATAAGGACCGCACAGCCCAAGCGATGGGAATGTGTCACACCCTGGTCAGTATGTTCTCTCAGAGCTGATTAAAGAGATGCGATTTGGCTAAAGCACAGCAGGAGCTCTACATCCCCCAGCATGGCCTCAAACTGGTAAAACAGTGAGATTATTTTAATATTGGAAAATTGTGAATTAAACTACGCTAAGCTTTATCATCCGGGCCATCAAAATGTGTGAACTGACATACGGCATAGCATCCGCAGCCTGTAATAAATTATTCCCAGATTCTGTTGTTGGCTCGATTTACAAGTATTTTTTTTTCATTAGACAAAATATTTTTTTGTTAGAAAAAAATATATTTAAATGAATAGGAATCCCATTTGTATCATATATTAACATTTTATTTATTTTGCTAGTTATATGAGGCATCTTTGAGATTTTAGCTCAACAATTTCCAAAAACATGCAGGTTAGGTTAACTGGAGACTCTAAATTGGCCCTATGTGTGAATGTGTGTGTGAATGGTTAAGGGATAGCGCCGTACCGTGGCTGCTTCATCCATCCAGGTGGATGCCCTCAATTTCCCCTCTGGGGATCAATAAAGTATACAAAAAAAAAATACTCTACTCTCTGCAGGACTGCGCATCGAGGTGGGGCTCAAAACAAAAAATGGTGGACAGAGTGTTGGAGCAAATTCCAGCTATCAGAAAAGTTTTGGGTGACCAGAGACAACAGCATCTAATTCCTAGCTGGCAGGACATTGCTGTCCTTGAGTCAGTGAATGCAGCCTTGAAACCTGCAGCTGAATTTACCGATCTACAGTCTGCTGAGAGCTGTGTTACTGTGTCCTCAATTAAACCAGTCTTGAAGAGATTCTGAAACCAGCAGATGAGGACACCAGCCTGACATCAAACATTAAGCAAAGGATGTGCAGTGTTCTCAAGGAGAAATACCGACCAGTTGTCTTACAAGCACTCTTGGAAAAGGCCTGCTTGCTGGACCCAAGATATAAAATAAACCATGTCGATGAACTGGAGGAGACAAAATGCACACTGATAGATGAGATGCTCGGAGTGGAGGATACAGGGAGCTGCCCCAGTGTATCAGCAGGTGAGCCCTTTATGCAGATGGTGGGAGTATGTGCAGCAAAAAGACCCTCGGAGACCTGCTGAAGTCCCGAACATCTACCTCTGCCTCCATACCAAAGAGAGCACGTGCAGATACCGAAATGGCGCACTACCTACAGGAGGCGCCACTTGACTCTAATGCAGGTCCACTTGCCTGGTGGCGAGACAACCAGAGTAGATTTCCTCTTCTCTCCAAAGTTGCCTGCAAATACATGTGCATCTGTGCAACAAGCACACAATCAGAGTTTTCAGTGCTGCTGGTAACACTGGCTATGTTTACATGGACACAAGTAACGGGATTAAAAGCCTGATCGGAATTAAAAATGCTTCATGTAAACACGCCAATCTGAATATTCTGACCCGATCACGCTCATTCAGATCAAAATGTCATTCCGATTGAGACGGGTGGGTTATGCCAATTGTTAATCCGAATGGTGTGCATGAAAACACTGATTCTGAAGGTTGGGCAGAAAATATGTTTACTGCGCATGTCTGTACGCCAGCCACACGTCGACGTGACGTATTTCCACCTTTACAGCAGCTAGCGGAAGACATAGTGGGAGTAAAGCAAAACTGGTCTGTATCGTCCTGCTGTCTCCCTCTGTTCATCATATGCAGAAGTATGTACTTGTAGCTTCATTACGGAGACTGGCAGAAGCAAAAGTACACTGAATAACACAATACAGGTCCATTTCAACACGAAGCGGGGCTTGCTAGCACCGGAAGTTGCTTCTTCTTCTACTATTTTCGTAATGTTGAAATGTCGGCGTGTGCATGTCAAAATGATTTATTCCATTCAAATGTGTGACACATGGAAATGTACGTCCTAATCGGATCAGCTTTTTCAGGATCTGTGTAAACGGTAAAATTCTGATCTGAACTGTAATCAGATTGAAGAAATTTTGCCCATGTAACTGTGGCCACTGATACGTCGCTCCGATCCTCTCTGAAACCACACAAGGTTAACATGCTGGTTTTCCTGGTGCGCAACAAAGACATGACAACATGAAATGACTTGATCCTTTGCGTTCATTTCATTCATTTATTCGTTTATAGTCTTTAAACATTCAGTACCTGATGCTCCATGAGTTTTTCACTGTTTCTTTGGCATGATTTTTCCCCACATATGTATTCTACAGTTTTATGGAAACAGTTTAAAAAAAATCAGTATAGATACAGTGCCTTACTTTGTTTTTTGGCAGTTTATATTTAGCCTATTCCCATTTGTTAAAAAAAAAGGCAAATTGTTGTTCTCCATGGTTGTCTCGCATATGGTTGTTCTCCACATGCGCCGTATTGAGTCTGTCTTATGGTCAGCAATAAAAGCATAGCCTATTTAATGTTTTAAAAACTGTCACTTTTGTAGGGTCAAAACAAAAAATGTATACATTAATACTGTACTAATAAACTGAATTCGCAGAGCACTGAAAGGGCATAAAGCGTGTTATTTTTTTGCTGAGACTGTTTGTGGCAGATGGGGGGAAAACGAGGTGAGAAAATATCCTAAATTTAATAAAATAATGGCTGGTTGGGCTCCTTCTGAGCGGAGTGTTTATGAGCCTGACGATTAAGCTCTGAAACAGCTACCGCAGAGTGCATTGCTTGTTTGCTGTGTGAATGTGATTTTTCGGACAGCGGCGGCATTGTCCAAAAATCACTATGGAGAGACAGGCGGAGTCCTACACGGGGTCTGTCCATTTTAAATAAGTTGACCATCGCAGCTCTCTCCAACCAGTCCACACATCCTAGTTGGAATGCTGGAGTTAACGCCACTGCTTTATGAAAACGATCCAAATTTTTTTTTTTTTTTACAGACTCAGCAGCTCATGACTGCAGCAACACCTGAGCTCTGCACAATTGCCACACACAAATTGACAGTGAAGGTGCAGGGACTTTTCTCAGCACACAACTTCTATCGTTTGCCACATAAATTATGAACCCTGTGTTTAAATTAGGATACCACAGGGTCCAAAAAACATTTGCAATAATACTGCATACCGTGGTGTTGAGCTGTCCACCGTCACCACAGGGGAAATTCCTCTACTAAAAAAACCCATGAGTGCCTGGTAGCATTGGAAAGCTTAGAAAACATACTTTCTAAAAATACATGTGCTTTTGCAGAAGATGTGACTCCTGACCAATCAAACGCGAGTTTTAAACCTAGCCAAAATATAAACAAATTGCCTTTTTCCGGAGTCTGTTTTTGCACACTTCCTACAAATTAAATATAATTTTGAAGGTCTTTCAATACAGAATATGGAAAAAATGTTACCTCAGTTTCGATAATTTCCTCAAAGTGACTCATTTTGCCAGCACGGGTCACAAATGTCATTTACTTTTTGACACCACATCAGCACTGTTTGATTCCCCACAATGGAAGCCAAACCAATAAATCCCAGAGGATGATTACACACGAAGCAGAAAATTAAGAACAGTCAATTTCTCAATGAGATTTTTTTTTTCTTTTGGGCTGTCATATTTTTGGGCGATTATACAGTATATTGTGGGGCACATACAGTGGGGAAAAAAAGTATTTAGTCAGCCACCAATTGTGCAAGTTCTCCCACTTAAAAGATGAGAGAGGTCTCCAATTTTCATCATAGGTATACCTCAACTATGAGAGACAAAATGAGAAAAAAAAAAATCAAGAAAATCACATTGAAGGATTTTTAATGAATTAATTGGTAAATTCCTCGGTAAAATAAGTATTTGGTCAATAACAAAAGTTCATCTCAATACTTTGTTATAAACCCTTTGTTGGCAATAACAGAGGTGAAACGTTTTCTGTAAGTCTTCACAAGGTTTTCACACACTGTTGCTGGTATTTTGCCCCATTCCTCCATGCAGATCTCCTCTACAGCAGTGATGTTTTGGGGCTGTCGCTGGGCAACACGGCCTTTCAACTCCTTCCAAAGATTTTCTATGGGGTTGAGATCTGGAGACTGGCTAGGCCACTCCAGGACCTTGAAATGCTTCTTACGAAGCCACTCCTTCATTGCCCGGGCAGCGTGCTTGGGATCATTGTCATGCTGAAAGACCCAGCCACGTTTCATCTTCAATGCCCTTGCTGATGGAAAGAGGTTTTCACTCAAAATCTCACGATACATGGCCCCATTCAGTCTTTCCTTTACACGAATCAGTCATCCTGGTCCCTTCGCAGAAAAACAGCCTCAAAGTATAATGTTTTCACCCCATGCTTCACAGTAGGTATGGTGTTCTTTCTCCTCCAAACACGACAAATTGAGTTTTTACCAAAAAGTTCTATTTTGGTTTCATCTGACCATATGTCATTCTCCCAATCCTCTTCTGGATCATCCAAATGCTCTCTAGCAAACTTCAGATGGGCCTGGACATGTACTGGCTTAAGCAGGGGGACACGTCTGGCACTGCAGGATTTGAGTCCCTGGCGGCATAGTGTGTTACTGATGGTAGCCTTTGTTACTTTGGTCCCTGTTCTCTGCAGGTCATTCACTAGGTCCCCCCATGTGGTTCTGGGATTTTTGCTCACCGTTCTCGTGATCATTTTGACCTCACGGGGTGAGATCTTGCGTGGAGCCCCAGATCGAGGGAGATTATCAGTGGTCTTGTATGTCTTCCATTTTCTAATAATTGCTCCCACAGTTGATTTCTTCACACCAAGCTGCTTACCTATTGCAGATTCAGTCTTCCCAGCCTGGTGCAGGTCTATAATTTTGTTTCTGGTGTCCTTTGACAGCTCTTTGGTCTTGACCATAGTGGAGTTTGGAGTCTGACTGTTTGAGGTTGTGGACGGGTGTATTTTATACTGATAATGAGTTCAAACAGGTGCCATTAATACAGGTAATGAGTGGAGGACAGAGGAGCCTCTTAAAGAAGAAGTTACAGGTCTGTGAGAGCCATAAATCTTGCTTGTTTGTAGGTGACCAAATACTTATTTTACCAAGGAATTTACCAATTAATTCACTAAAACTCCTTCAATGTGATTTTCTGGATTTTTTTTTTCTCATTTTGTCTCTCATAGTTGAGGTATACCTATGATGAAAATTGGAGACCTCTCTCATCTTTTAAGTGGGAGAACTTGCACAATTGGTGGGTGACTAAATACTTTTTTGCCCCACTGTATATGCACAGGTATATGACTGCATGATTCATACGTATACCACCTTAGGCTTCACATCTGAGACGGAACAAAGGACTGAGCCGCTCTGGAGATAACACGAAGGTGTGAAGTTTAGTCTTTGGCATGCAAAGAGACAGCCTTGGGGGATTTCGTCCAGCGGCCAGAGACTGAGAGGTGGAGTGTGTTAAGATCGGGGGGAAGTTACACTGTAACTGGGATTAAGTACCATGTGACTGTATGTTTGATGTCCCGCGTATAAAAGGGACAGATGTTGGAAGATTCAATCTCTTTTTTCTCTTTCTGTGTTGGATGATGTTGGAGAATGTAAATAAATCTGACTTGAGAAATAAACTCAGCCTCATCTTTCCCCATTCTCCACACTGGCGACCCTATGACGTATCATGAGCAGAAGTAATTCCCCCGAGCCGGACTCGTCGGGAGCCAGCCAGGCGAACGCAGCCACAGTCAAACGACCAGACTTCTGGCAAGACAATCGGTGCTCCTGGTTCCACTTGGTCGAGGTACAGTTTGCCCTCCGGAGGATAACGGTAGATGACACCAAATTCTACCACGTTATTTCCAAGCTCGACAACCGCACGGCTCGATATGTGCAGAGCTTTTTGGAGCACCCACCGGCTGACGACAAATACGGCGGGTTGAAGGCTGCGCTCATCCAGCGTTTCACTCCCTCAGCCCAGGAGAGAGCGGAGAGACTCCTGGCCCTGAACAACTTGGGAGATAGCACGCCCGTCGACCTGATGGAAGACATGCTGAGGCTGAGGGGCTCAGACGGCGACGACTTCCTCTTCACCCACATTTTCCTGAGAACCCTACCGTCGGCCACGAGAGCGACCCTGGCCGGTTCACCGTTGATGGCCCAGCGGGACTTCCGCGCGCTGGCCCAGGAGGCACAACGGATTCTCAACACCAGCAGACAGCGCGCGGCCACCGCAGCAGCGACGGAGCTCGGCGCGGCGGCCGGAGATGACAGGGGGCCAGAGGCGGCGGTAGCAGACCCACCGACAACGGCGGCGGCAAGGGCCAGGGATCGCGGAGGAGACAACCTCTGTTTTTACCATCGCCGTTTCGCAGAGAGGGCACGCAAATGCATACCACCGTGCCACTTCAGGAGCTCGGGAAACGCCAAGACCGGGGGTCGATAGCAGCTGCGGCCCTCGGGGAGGAGAACAAGCTGCTCTACTTGACGGATGCGCGATCGGGGAGGCAATTCCTCGTGGACACGGGCTCCCAAGTGAGCTTCATCATGCCTACATACGCTGACCGGCTGGCGGGTTCCGGAAGTCATGGAGCGTCAGCAGCGAACGGCTCGAGGATTAAGACCTTTGGTGAGAAGGCTCTGCTTCTGTCCCTACATGGCCGTACATTTGAGTGGACTTTTGTTATAGCTGAAGTGAACTTCAATATGTTAGGGGCTGATTTTCTGTGCTCACATGGTTTGTTGGTTGATCTTGCTAATAGGCGCCTGGTTAATGCCCTTTCTTTTTATTTTATTCCCTGTGCAGCCCGAGTGACCCCGCCCACAGCACAAGCCAACATCGCAACAGCAGGTGGTAAGTTTCACACACTGCTCACTCAGTTCCCAGCACTCACGGTTCCCACATTTTCAGCAGCGGTCGTTAAACACGGAGTGGAGCACTTTATTACTACCACCGGACCGCCCGTTTTTGCAAAAGCTCGGCGCTTGGATGCAGCTAAACTGTCCATAGCGCGCGAGGAGTTCGCCAGCCTTGAAAAGTTGGGCATCATCAGACGTTCTAAGAGCCCATGGGCTTCCCCGCTTCACATGGTCCCTAAAGCCGACGGCTCATGGCGTCCTTGCGGAGATTTCCGCAGGCTGAACAACGCTACAGCGCACGACCGCTACCCAATCCCGCATATCCAAGATTTTTCCGTTCATTTGGCGGGGGCGCGCATTTTTTCTAAAATAGACTTGGTCCGCGGGTACCATCAAGTCCCAGTAAGCGCTGAGGACATCCCCAAAACGGCGGTGATAACTCCGTTTGGCCTTTTCGAGTTTTTGCACATGCCGTTTGGGCTTAAAGGCGCTGCGCAGACATTCCAGCGCATGATGGACGCGGTGTTGCGTGATCTCCCTTTCGTGTTCGTCTACCTGGACGACATTTTGGTAGCCAGCTCGTCCGAAGACGAACACGAAAATCACCTCACGGCAGTTTTCCGGAGGTTGGGGGAGCACGGGTTAATAATCAACCCAGCGAAGTGTCAGTTCGGGGTGACGCAGATTGATTTTTTGGGGCACTGCGTCTCTCCAGAAGGAGCCGTCCCTCTGCCTGACAAAGTGCGCGCAATAACAAATTTTCCCCAGCCACAAACTGTCAAAGCGTTACAAGAGTTTTTGGGAATGGTAAATTTTTATAACCGTTTCCTCCCCTGCGCAGCACAGCTCATGCAACCATTGTATGCCGCGCTAAAAAAACAAAAACCCACAAGCAAAATCGAATGGTCCCGAGTGGGAGCACGCATTCGCGGAGGACAAAACAGCCCTAGCAAATGCTGTGTTGTTAGCACATCCAGACCCAACGGCCCGCATAGCGCTCACTACTGACGCGTCAGATGTGGCCATAGGAGCGGTCGTAGAGCAGCAGATCGCCGGGGTTTGGCAGCTGCTCGCATTTTTCAGCAGGACGTTGCGCGATAGTGAGCGAAAATACAGCGCATTCGACAGGGAGTTGTTAGCTCTCCACTTAGCCATTCGCCACTTCCAGTTCTGGCTGGAGGGACGCCGTTTCACCGCGTTCGTTGACCACAAGCCGCTTACTTTCGCGATGGCCAAGGTTTCAGAACTGTGGTCGGGCTGGCAGCTGGCTGCAATGTCAGAGTTTACTACCGATATTCAGCACGTCACCTTATCGTGGTGGGGGGGGTTGCGTGCCCCAGTGATCCCAGGAGCTATGTTGTCCGGGGGCAATTTGCCTCTGATAGGGTCTCCCAAGACAAACTGGTCCTGGGTGAAGGGCCAGACTAAGAACGATCCAACAGACTCTCATGATAAATTGTATATCAAGGATTCAGTGTACCCCGCCCGGTATGGGGTTACCGGGGCCCCACCCTGGAGCCAGGCCTGGGGGAGGGGCTCGAAGGCTAGCGTCTGGTGGCCGGGTTTCCACCCATGGGACCCGGCCGGGCTCAGCCCGAAGGAGTTACATGGGTCCGCCCTCCAGTGGGTCCACCACCTGCAGGAGGGATCATGGGGGTCTGGTGCTATGTGGATTAGGTGACGGTCAAAGGCGGAGACCTTGGCGGACTGATCCCAAGCTTTCTAAACTGGCTTTTGGTACGTGGAATGTCACCTTTCTGGTGGGGAAGGAGCCTGAGCTGGTGTACGAGGTTGAGCGATACCGGCTAGATATAGTCGGCCTCACCTCAACACACAGCTCCGGTTCCGGAACCAGTCTCCTGGAGAGGGGCTGGAGCTTGGCCTTTTCTGGAGTTGCCCCGGGCGAGAGGCGACGAGCAGGGGTGGGTATTCTTGTATCGCCCCACCTTGCTGCCTCTATATTGAAGTTTTCCCCGGTGGACGAAAGGGTTGCTTCCCTGCGCCTTCGGGTTGGGAAACGGGTCCTGACCATCATTTGTGCCTATGCACCAAATGATGTTTCAGAGTACCCACCCTTTTTGGAGTCTGTGACTGGGGTGCTGGAGGGTACTCCTCCTGGAGACTCCATTGTCCTACTGGGGGACTTCAATGCGCACGTGGGCAACGACAGTGAAACCTGGAGGGGGGTGATTGGGAGGAATGGCCTGCCCGATCTGAACCCGAGTGGTGTTCAGTTATTGGACTTCTGTGCTAACCACAGTCTGTCTATAACGAACACCATGTTCAAGCATAAGGGTGTCCATATGTGCACCTGGCACCAGGACACCCTAGGTCGCAGGTCGATGATCGATTTTGTTATCGTATCATCAGACCTGCGACCGTATGTCTTGGACACCCGAGTAAAGAGAGGTGCAGAGCTGTCAACTGATCACCACCTGGTGGTGAGTTGGATCCGATGGCAGGGGAGGAAGCCATTCAGACCTGGTAGACCCAAACGTATAGTGAGGGTGTGCTGGGAGCGTCTGGCTGAGGCCCCTGTCCGGGAGGTCTTCAACTCCCACCTCCGGAAGAACTTCATCCACATTCCGAGGGAGTCTGGAGACATGGAGTCTGAATGGGCCATGTTCTCCACCTCTATTGTTGAAGCGGCGGCCCAGAGCTGCGGCCGCAAGGTGGTCGGTGCATCTCGTGGTGGCAACCCCCGAACCAAGTGGTGGACACCAGTGGTGAGGGGGGCCATTAAGCTGAAGAAGGAGTCCTATCAAGCTTGGTTGGCTTGTGGGACTCCCGAAGCAGCTGAGGTGTACCGGCAGGCCAAGCGGAGTGCAGCTCGGGTGGTTGCTGAAGCAAAAACCCGGGTATGGGAGGAGTTCGGTGAGGCCATGGAACAAGACTTTCGGTCGGCTTCAAAGAGATTCTGGCAAACTGTTCGGCGGCTCAGGAGGGGAAAGCAGCTCCCCGTCCACACTGTGTATGGTGCGGATGGGACACTGTTGACTTCAACTGGGGATATCGTCGGGCGGTGGAAGGAATACTTCGAGGATCTCCTCAATCCCACTGATACGCCTTCCACAGAGGAAGCAGGGTTTGGGGACGAGGGGGATGACTCGCCTATCACAGGGGCTGAGGTCGCCAAGGTGGTTAAAAATCTCCTTGGTGGCTGGGCCCCGGGGGTGGACGAGATTCGCCCTGAGTACCTCAAGGCCCTGGATGTTGTTGGGTTGTCATGGTTGACACGCCTCTGCAACATTGCGTGGAGGTCGGGGGCAGTGCCTTTGGCATGGCAAACCGGGGTGGTGGTTCCTCTCTTCAAAAAAGGGGACCGGAGGGTGTGCTCCAACTTTAGAGGGATCACACTCCTCAGCCTCCCTGGGAAGGTCTATGCCAAGGTACTGGAGAGGAGAGTCCGGCCGTTGGTCGAACCTCGGATTCAGGAGGAGCAATGTGGTTTTCGTCCTGGCCGTGGCACGTCGGACCAGCTCTTTACCCTCTCGAGAATTCTTGAGGGTTCGTGGGAGTTTGCCCAACCAGTTTACATGTGTTTTGTGGACTTGGAGAAGGCATTTGACCGCGTCCCTCGTGGATTTTTGTGGGGGGTGCTTCGGGAGTATGGGGTATCGGGCTTGTTGTTACGAGCTATTCGGTCTCTGTACGACCGTTGTGAGAGTTTGGTTCGTATTGCCAACACTTGGTCGGAGTCATTCCCAGTGAGAGTTGGACTCCGCCAGGGCTGCCCTTTGTCACCGATCCTGTTCATAATTTTTATGGACAGGATTTCTAGGCGCAGCCAGGGAATGGAGGGTGTCATGCTTGGTGACCACAGGATCTCATCTCTGTTGTTTGCAGATGATGTTGTCCTGTTGGCTTCATCCAGCAATGACCTACAGCTCTTGCTGGGACGGTTTGCCGCTGAGTGTGAAGCGGCTGGGATGAGAATCAGCACCTCCAAGTCCGAGTCCATGGTCCTCAGTCGGAAAAAGGTGGATTGTCCTCTCCGGGTTGGGGACAGGCTCCTGCCCCAAGTGGAGGAGTTTAAGTATCTTGGGGTCTTGTTCACGAGTGAGGGGAAAATGGAGCGAGAGATCGACAGACGGATTGGAGCAGCAGCTGCAGTGATGCGGACGTTGTACCAGTCTGTTGTGGTGAAGAGGGAGCTTAGTTCTAAGACAAAGCTGTCGATTTACCAGTCAATCTACGTTCCTACTCTCACCTATGGTCACGAGCTTTGGGTAATGACCGAAAGAACGAGATCGCGGATACAGGCGGCTGAAATGAGCTTTCTCCGTAGGATTGCTGGGCTCACCCTCAGAGATAGGGTGAGGAGCTCAGTCATCCGGGAGAGGCTCAGAGTAGAACCGCTGCTCCTCCACATTGAAAGGAGTCAGTTGAGGTGGTATGGGCATCTGATTAGGATGCCTCCTGGACGCCTCCCACTTGAGGTGTTTCAGGTACGTCCCACTGGGAGGAGACCCCGGGGCAGACCCAGGACTCGGTGGAGAGACTATGTCTCCCAGCTGGTCTGGGAACGCCTTGGTATCCCCTCTGAAGAGCTGGAGCAGGTGGCTGGGGAGAGGGAAGTCTGGGCTTCTCTGCTTGAACTGCTGCCTCCGCGACCCGGACCTCCGGAAAAGCGGTAGAAGATGGATGGATGGATGGATGGATTCAGCACGTAGCGGGTAAACTTAATGTGGTGGCAGACTGTCTCTCGCGAGCTGTAGCGGTCCCAGTCCGCGTAGGGGTAGATTGTGCAACCATGGCCGCGGAGCAGGCTCGCAACGCGGAAGTGCGCACCGCCGCAGTCCGCACAGTGATAGATATTTTTTTTTTTTTTGGGACTTATTTTGTACCCGTAGGTAGATTTGTTCTGCAGTCTGGTGACAAGCCACCAGCTGCCGGTCGCTGCGTGCACAAGCGCCCCTTAACTCCCTAACCTGCATGTTTTTGGCATGTGGGAAGAAACCGGAGAAATCCCGGAGTAAACCCACGCAAACACAGGGAGAACATCCAGTGAGAAAAAAAGGTCCTGGGAGGTTGGTCACAAAACCCCCAAAAATGACTCTACTAACATGCAAACTCCACACAGATCACTGTTGGCCGGGGGCAGGGATCGAACCCACGATCTCATGATCCCCGCGATCCCCCGGCCGAAAGTAAACTGTGCTGCCGCGGTGCTAACCACTGCGCCACCGTGCAGCCCATGCAGCCATGGCCGCGGATCAGGTTAGTGACGCGGACGTGCGCGCGCTCCAGTCTGGACCAACAGGGTTAAGGCTGGAGAACAGGGTGTTACAAGATGGTATGCCCCCCCTAATCTGCGATGTCTCCACGGGTCGACCGTGCCCGGTGGTACCGACCGCGTGGCGCCGCCGCGTTTTTGACTCGATTCATTCTCTGGCACACCTGCGGGTGCGCGCATCGGTCAAAATGGTAGGAGAGAAATTTGTATGGCCGAGCCTGCACAAGCAAGTTAAAGAGTGGGCAGCAGCCTGCGTAGCTTGTCAACGAGCCAAAATACACAAACACACTAGAGCTCCCTTGGAGCCGTTTCACATCCCGGCTAAGAGGTTCGATCATGTGCATGTCGACCTCGTAGGCCCCCTCCCGCCATCACAGGGGTGCACACACCTTTTGACAATGGTGGACCGCACCACGCGTTGGCCGGAAGTGGTCCCACTGGCATCAACCACAGCCGAGGAGGTAGCGCGCGCGTTTTTAACGGCATGGGTAGCGCGTTTTGGAGTTCCGTCGGACATTACTTCCGACAGAGGTCCTCAATTCGTTTCCGAGCTTTGGTCAGCGATGGCCTGCAGCCTGGGGGTAACGATCCACCGCACTACCGCGTACAACCCACAGGCTAATGGTTTATGCGAACGTTTCCATAGGTCATTGAAAGCAGCCCTCAGAGCGTCGCTTACGGATGCAAATTGGGTGGACAGGCTACCATGGGTTTTATTGGGGTTGCGTTCTGCACCTAAAGAGGATTTAAAAGCCTCGCCAGCTGAGTTAGTGTTTGCACAGCCACTGCGGCTGCCCGGGGAATTTCTCCCAGATAATCCTGCGCCAGAGTGCCCCCCTGCTCAGCGGTTACAGAGCGACACGGGATCGAGCACGCTTCCTGGCCCCGTTCATCACAGTTTTCCGCGCGTTTTTGTGCCTAAGGCCTTAAAAAATGCGGAGTTTGTTTTTGTCAGACACGATGCACATCGCCCCCCATTGCGGCCACCTTACGATGGACCTTTTAGAGTGCTGGAAACAGGGGATAAGCATTTTTTGCTAGATTTGGGGGGCAGGGAAGAACAAATTGGCATAAACAGACTCAAACCCGCCTTTGTGTTGGCCGACGAAAATGTGCTGTTGGCTACGGCTCCTCGGCGCGGCAGACCCCCTAAGAAGCATTCATCAGGACACCCACAGGGATTGACTAACAGTTCTAATCCTCAGGCAGCAGCTCCCCAGCAGGAGGGCGCCGCAAGAGAGGTAAAGCCCACTTACAGCAGATATGGGAGGCGACTGAGGCCCAAGCGACATGTGGACTGATGTGTAATAATTTTACCATGACTTGCAGACTGTTATTACAGTTGTTCCATCTTAGATGTTTGGGGGGGGGGGTCATGTGGGGCACATATATGCACATAGGTATATGACTGCATGATTCATACGTATACCACCTTAGGCTTCACATCTGAGACGGAACAAAGGACTGAGCCGCTCTGGAGATAACACGAAGGTGTGAAGAAATACTTGCATATTTATTCCACCTAGCTGCAATGCTCCGTACTGTGGGTGTTTATATATTTACATATTTATTCCATCTAGCTACAATGCTCTGCACTGTGTGTTCATATATTCATATATTTATTCCATCCAGCTACAATGCTCTGCACTGTGTGTCTGTGTGTGTGTGTGTATATATATATTTTATAGTAATACGTACATATGTATATTAGCTGCTCTTGCTTGCTTGTTTTTTTTTTTTTTTTTTTTTTTTCTTGCCTTCTGATTGTTGCTCTGAGTGTTGCTATCCCTGTGCTGTTGCAATCCTGGAATTTCCCCGTTGTGGGACTAATAAAGGCTTATCTTATCTTATCTTATCTTATCTTTAGTCTTTGGCATGCAAAGAGACAGCCTTCGGGGATTTCGCCCAGCGGCCAGAGACTGAGAGGTGGAGTGTGTTAAGATCGGGGGCAAGTTACATTGTAACTGGGATTAAGTACCATGTGACTGTATGTTTGATGTCCCGGGTATAAAAGGGACAGATGTTGGAAGATTCAATCTCTTTTTTCTCTTTCTGTGTTGGATGATGTTGGAGAATGTAAATAAATCTGACTTGAGAAATAAACTCAGCCTCATCTTTCCCCATTCTCCACAATATATACATTTTCTTTTTTTAATTCCCCCTTCTCTCCATTTCTCTTTCGTCCGCTCATGTCTGAAGTGAGTTTCGGTCTAAAAACATCTGCTTCCATCAGCATTTCAGTCAACGTTTGACAGTGGAGCTTAACTTGGGCTCACTTAGACGAACTCTGCATAACTTAGCCCAGCGCTCAGGAACTTTTACAAACTGAACACAACTTTCACCTGCGTTTGAATGCTAAAGGCAAATTTTCAGCATGCTGAAAATTTTCAACGAATACAACTTTTGCCAGCGTTTGCCAACAAATACCAACTATCATTAACTTTTATCAACTTTTGCCAGCAGAGCCAGACATTTGTCAAAATGTCAGTAAGAGTTGGTCCAAACACTGTAGTGTGAATCCACCCAAAAAAGCAGGTCCAGAATGGCAGGAAGCCTCCACAAATGCTTATCCTTACATGAGCGTTGCCTGACGCTGATGTCAGCTGACCTGTGCTGAGTATTCGTTTTCATAAGTTAACCTAAGTTGGCAACAGCTACACATACACTAGCCTAAGTTGGCATTGCATTCAGCATTGGCAAATGTTTGCCAATGCTGAATGCAACGCTGGCAAATACTAGTAAAAGTTTGTAAAAGTTGGTGTGCGTTAGATTAAAAAAACCTGCTCACGAATAGGGCTTAAACGATTAGTCGACGTTGTCGATAACGTCAACAATAAAAATTTGTCAACAAATATTTTTATTGTCGACAAATTGTTTAATTATAAAGTTTATATGCATGCCACAGTTCAGCTGTAACTGCAGCTAACTGCAATGCACAACCGGAACTGCAATACACGACAAGAACTGCTGAGGGCAGCAGCGCATCTGTTGTCCGGCATGCGTGAACAATTTCCATAGAAGAAGAAAAGGAGCACATTATATAGCTCAGTCTGTATGGCAAATGTCCAAGTGGATTAAAAAAAAAAAAGCAGACCCAAACTATCTGTTGTTTGGGAACATTTTACAGAAGACAAAAAAACAAAACAAGTAAAATGCAGACTTTGCAAGGCAGACCTCTCTTACCACAGCAGCACCACAGTGATGCATGAGCACGGCACCAGGAGCCACAAACTTAACATCTGCTGGGTAAGTTTTAGGGAGTAAAGAGAGTTAGCGCCGCTTATTTCCAATGGTCAACCGTTTCACGTTTTAGAAAAATGACAGTACTGTTAGTATGTGCTGTTTATGTTAGCTTGTGGTGAACACTCAATGGACCTGTTGGACCGGTTCTGTGACTCGCATTTTAGGTCAGAACAAAGGCAGGAATCTTAGCCTTGATATGCAAGGCTGGAAACTGCGGGGGGTCGATTAAAGGATGCATGGGAGACAGTGGAAGTGATATCATGGGGAGAAATGCATTGTGACTGTCTTTATTATGCAAGGTGGTCTGTGTGACATGTGATTTATGAGGTGTGAAGTCCCTGATATTTAAGGACGAGAGAGTTTACTGTTTCACTCTCTTTTTTTTTTCTGCTTTGCAATGATGGAGATGTGAATAAACCTGACTCTGAGAAAGAACACTGCCTCGTCATTTTCACATCCTCCACAAGCTTACCTTTTTGACAATAAGCTCTCTAATTGCTGAGGGTTGAACTGTCATGGCTAACATGTTGAATCCAGTAAATGACAGGAGTCGCTATCTCTTTTTCATCTTTGTTAATATCAGCCCTCATTCTGAATATTGGTTACTTTGTTACACTGTATCCAGCTGAGAAAAAATGGCATTTAAATGCCTCCCGCCCACGGGAGACGGAACGTTAAGAGGTATTAAACAGCGGCTGAGGTAAAATATGCACTAGACTAGAGCCCCAACAAGAAGCAGAGATGGTGGACATGAGAAAAATAAACGTGACTAGTCGACTAGTAGAAAAAAATAGTCGTTAGATTTGTCGACTACTAAAATAATCTTTAGTTGCAGCCCTACTCATGAACATAATTTCACCCATGTTTGGACTAATTTCTCAGATTTTTCAAAACGTCTGTAAAAGTCGGTCCAAATGCTATAGTGGGAACCCAGCTTCAAGCAGATGCAACACTTTAGCCGAATCTCAATCTCCTCCCTAAACCCTCAAGTCCTGAGCTCTTGTAGACTTCATCTGGTCACATACGTATAGTTCATGATTTTTAATTTCATAATGCGACGCTGCAGCAGCTATTGCTCACACTAAATTCTCCTAGATTTTCTACTAGCCTAGTATCAGTAGGTTTGTTTTTAGCAGGATACTGCTGAGGTAAAAGCAAAGAAGTGAGCTTTACATGGAGCTGATGGAGCACTCTACATTTGAAGACATGAAGAGTTTGTTTGCAAAAACCGATAAATGCCACTTCCAAGAAAATTTCCCTCTGTTTAACAAACAACTGTTCACATTACCTACTTATACAAGTTCAGATTGTTTTTTCTAAAAATCCACTATATCTACTGTTATATACACTACGAAGTTCTTTTTTTTTTTTTTTTTTCAAAAGCCGATAAACGCTGGGACCCTGTTTTTACAAAACCAGATAACTCCACACACAGCAAATCAGCGCTTAGTATTTGGGTGACGTGACTCAATGGTGCAGCGAGGATCAGCCAATCACGTGTCTAGGTGCTGAGACCAGCCAATCATGTGTCTACCTGCTCCAGCAGCGTTCTGCAGAGACCCCTACTTGGGTCTGCTCTCTTTGTGTGATTTCCCTGCCAGTGTGGGTTTTTTTTTACAATTTTGTTGCATTTTATGTCAAATATGGATCATTTTGATGAAGCAGATAACCAGTGATGCGTTCACCACTCAAACTAGCATAGTTTTCAGGACATGTCTGTTTTTGGAAAAGTATGTGTTGTGGACTTATCTGTTTTTGCGGCAAGAAGTACTCAAAAATGGCCAAAAAATAACAATAAGTTGATGTTCAATTTTTGGCTTTATTATGTCTGAGATACTCATATTTCAAGTGACTATGTCTTAGAAGCTGAATTGGAAATACTAACGCATATAAACCAACAGATAAAAAGTTGTTTTTCTCATTATCAACACAATTGGACTTCTCTGTTTTTGCAAACGAACTCTTCACATACTTAACTATTAGCTGATTGTTGCTCCATTAGTCACTATCACAAAGCATTATTATTTTATACTGGATTTAATAAAGTATTTATTGTCCACATAAATAAGGAGACAGTACAGGAACACAAGCAGTGGGTAACGTATAGTATTAACAAAGGTTAAAAAAAATGAACATAGATAACACTGGTCAACACCAAATTTATTGTCTAAGTTTTTTGGGGGGGGGGTTAGCTGATTTAGGACAATTTTGATGTGCTGAATCCAAAAATCACATTGGTTTTGCTCAATCAGGTCAGTTTTTTGAATTATGGCCACATGTTGTTTTATACGTTTTTGTTTACATGTACGGGTATTTTTGCTTTATATGATGCAAAATTCTTTTTTATGTCTTGAAATTCTCTGAATTTTGAACAATGATGAAGTAACATTCAATTTACATGTACTTACCTTTACATAAGTAAGTATATAAGTAAGTACATGTACAGTACTAAGCAAGTACTAAGTAAGTACAGGTTTTTACCTAGCACCTGATCGAGAGAAACGGATGTCATTTTCGGATTCAGTGGTGCAAAATTGTCTTAAATCAGTTGAAAAAAACACAGACAACTTACAAAAAAATTATTTTTGTAACCCTGTGTTATATTCATTCAAGAGTTTGAATGTCGGCTTCAGCTCATTTTTGGTTATCCCCCGCCCCTAATTTCTATTTAAGTATAGTTCATTTTTTTAAAGTCTGAGTTTACATAACAAAATTCGTTTGATTTTTTTCTTATTAAGAGACTGAGCACAATTCCACAGTGAGAGCTCCAAAAATTGAAGCAGATCATGCACATTTTCACTAATAGAAATTACAAGTTTGACAATGAAAAGAAACAAAATGGCAGGCAAAAAATCTTTTTCTTTTGTGGTTTTGTGGTCTCAGGTTTTCTGTCCTGAGACACCAGTTGAAACAGGCCTAAACGCAATGCAACATCCCATAGCGGCACTGTCAGTCAGTGCTGGAAGAGCAGACATCATAAAATTCCCACAATTTCAGCAGTTACTGACCTATCAATACGGCTTGAGGAGGATAAAATCTATGCGCTAAGAGAACAAGAACTGCTGAACAGCTATACTGTATCATATACCTTTGAGTTTTATTATCAATATTCAGTGTTATATTATCAGCCAATTAATTCCTGTCAGGCTGGAATACATTTTTCTACCATTATTGTACACTGAAACATCCCAGAAGCATCTTATTAAAATTCATCACTATCCAGTTGAGCTGAGTTCTGCCCAAAACATGTTTAATCAATCAAACTATGTAGTATCTATTGGTAGAAATAGCAGATTTCCAGAAGAGCCCAATAATTATCACCAGTCCTTTATCATCTAGATGTCAAATACAAAGCATATCTGTGCAGGATGGATGGGCAATGGTGGTTAAAGTGACAAAAGGGCACCCAAGGGGGAGGCTGCGGAGGCCAAAGTCGTCATGATTGATCAAACTGCAGAAGAGAGGCCACTAATGTCTGGCGAGGAAGAACTACAGCTTTCGTCTCTAACAAGAAGTATGTCGCTCTGCTCGCAACATTTTCACAGGATTAACATCATACTCATTTATGAAAGGATTAATGAAAGTCTGACTCTGGGATGTGCTGTAGTCTTGATAGGACCCCTCAGCATTTGAGCAATTAGTTCAGTGTTTTGTTCACCAGGCATGAAGTGGCAATGCTGACTCTGTTCCCATTTGGCACATTGTTTACTTTTTCCTGATTTAAGGGTCACTTCTCTATTTTGTTAAGCTTATCCAATTTCAGTGTTCGTAACAACCATAGCTCATAACCTTTAAGTAGGCTTAAATTAAACTTATCTTTAAATGCACATTGGATTGGATAAATTGATTTTTGAAACAAGTGAAGTTTTTCAAACATATTATACATATGTATATACAAAGACAAAAATCAGCATTCAGATTTTATAAGGCCATACATTAAATGAAAATAACTATGGTACTGTACATTTTTTTGATTAATCAAAATCAACTGTGAAAGCTGAAAATGTTATCATTATACACTGACTTAAATAAAACAATCAATGCAAAAGAAGCATCTTCTTAAATAATGTTTAAAAAGCATCTCTAAGGCTGAATATATCTGTGACTGCTGAATATTAATTAAAAAAAAGAAAAACTGCTGTAGTATGTTTCCAACTCTGACGTGACCTGAATTTCAAGAGAATCTGAATTTTACACCTGTCTGGGACCACTGGTGACATTTCTTTTCAGTAAAAAATTCACAAAAAGCAAGTCAATCTCCCAGTAAAACTAATGTTAAGTTCAAACTCAGACTTCCACTTTCATTTTGAAAGTTGTAGTCAGCAGGAAGTCAGTGTGGGTAATTTCAACTAATACCAGAACAATGAAACAGGAAAGAAAATGTGAATCTAACCATAGTTGAGATGGAATTTTAGATGACCACAGATGCATAACTATACCGACCCGTTCAGCGCCTCATGCTCAATGGCGGAGCTGGGGCAAAGATTATCTTTGCCACTTTATCAACTACAGTAGCCGGAGCTGCATTTACCTCGGACGGAAGCCTTGTTTAGTTACGCTGCCCCGTCAAACCTCACAAATGCACGCACACATCCGTTAGCCAGCAGTCACATTTGAAAACAGAGCAGTTGCAGGAAATGGTGCTTCAACTCACAAATTGATAAAGATAAGCTATAGTATCAGAGAGAAAGTCACGTTGATATTCTTTCAGTAGTGTTTAGTCACTGGGGTGTTTATGTAATTTAGCGAAGATAAAAAGTCTCAGCAACAGCAGCTCACTGGTAGGAAAAACTGGAAAAATGTATCATAAACCCACATTTTATGCAGGGTGTATGCCATAATATTAATGGTTAAGTGAGCTAATGGAACACCGTACCCACCAAGATCATACGGTGTTGCTCGAACAACAAACCCTGGATCAACCCTGAGATAAAATCACCACTGAGAGAGAAGAAGAGGATCTTCAGGTCGGGGAACAGGGAGATGCTGAAGTCCGTACAGAGGGAGATCAGAGAAGGCAAGGACAGCTTCAGGAAGAAGATGAAGGACAAGCTGCAACAGCGTGACATCGGCGGGTTCTGGAGAAACCTCAAAACCATCTCTGGGCTCCAGAATACCTCCTCCCAGGCCACGGGGGGCAGGGAGTGGGTGAACAATCTGAACCTGTTTTTAATAGGTTTGACCAACCACCCTCCCCTCCACCTGCACAACAACCACTGCTGCCTCTACCGTCATCGAGACCTGCTGTCCACCACCCCTCCACCAACACCCCCCACTCCCAGCACACAGCCCCCCAACCTGACCCTCACTAAGACCCAGATGAGGGCGGAGTTGAGGAAAATCAAGGCGAGGAAGGCCTCAGGTCCGGACTGCATCAGCATGAAGCTCCTCAAGACCTGCGCAGACCAGCTGTGGGGGATTGTGGAGCACATCTTCAACCTGAGCCTGAAGCTGGGGAGGGTACCACAGTTGTGGAAAACATCTTGTGTGGCACCCGTACCAAAGACTTTCTACCCCAGAGACCTGAACAGCTACAGACCAGTGGCCCTGACATCTCACCTGATGAAGACCCTGGAGAGACTGCTCCTTGCTCACCTCCGCCCCCTGGTGGGACCAGCGATGAATCCACTCCAGTTCGCCTACCAGCATGGCATCAGGGTGGAGGATGCAGTGATCTTCCTCCTTCACCGTTCCCTGTTCCACCTGGAGAAGCCTAGGAACACGGTGAGGATCATGTTCTTTGACTTCTCAAGTGCTTTCAACACCATCCAACAGGTGATCCTGAGGGACAAGCTGCTGTGCGCAGGGGTGGACCAGCACCTGTCATCGTGGATCCTGGACTACCTCACAAACCAGCCATAGTTTGTGAAAACCCAGGATTGTGTGTCCGACACGATCATCAGCAGTACGGGCCCCCCCCAGGGAACAGTTTTGGCTCCCTTCCTTTTCACCCTTTATACTGCGGACTTCTCACACAACACAACACACTGACATCTACAGAAATTCTCTGACAATTCTGCAATCGTCGGCCTCATCTCCAGCGGAGATTTTAAAACAGCACAGAGATACGGACGATCGCCCATATCAAAACAATATCAATATCAGTCCATATCAAAACTAACCCTAAACAAAGACCGCAAGACAAAAATTTTGACGTAATTCTACCAGTCTATGTAACTGTTCAGGCCACAGTGGACCTTATTCGAATTTGGCAAGAATCATTACAAAGATTAACAATATGCTTTTTTTTAAATCACTACCTTTAATAACATAGGAAGAAGACTAGAATGACCATTGACATCACAGGTCATGTGACATCAAATGCTGACCATGGATCTGATGACATATACAGTAGTTGTCCTGTTTACACCAAAAAATTTTCTTATATAGAGGTCATTGCCTGCAAAATTGTGTTTTTATAGGTTTTAACCTTCTGAAATGTGTCTATTGGTTACGTGAATATCAAAAGAGATATCAAAACAGTCACTTTTCTTAAAATAACACATTGCCTTTATATAGTTTTTGTATCCAATTAGCTGTTTTACCTCTTCCAGGTTTGCCACGGGGTGTCATAAAATGGTAAATGTAGCCCAGTCCTTGATGACCGCCTGTTCTATTATTGGCCAGCCTAGCTGTTTGTCATGTAGAGAACAGTGAGCAAACAGTGATACTAGAAGTTAGCCTACCAAGCACAGTTTATATTGATAGTTTCTTTAGATTTCAGTCACCCCTAATCGGTATCACTCTTTCTACCTGTTCACTAATCCCAGGGTTTCCTCTGGTAACATTTCTCCATGGCGGACCGCCTCACCAGAAATCGTAAAGCCACACCAAGCCGATATGATTTTATTAAAAAAAATATCAAAAGAAAAAAAAAATCATAAGAGGTATGTATGTAAGCACTGGAGGCATATATCATGGTTTTAACCTTCTGTTAACGGGAGTGTTCTGCCCACAGTAGAGTGTGTTTCATAGAAGGTTAAAAATAGTTCACAAGTTCATAATAAAATGTCTTAATTCATTTGTAATAATTCATGCTAAAAAACAGTCATTAGGTTAAAAGTAACTTCTATGCAGTTAGTACTAGTTTACCTGTATTTCATTTTGAAGGTGCGGCCAGTAGTCGCTATGATTTATGGGTAGCAGAAGCGGACGTTAGTAAGAGAGAGAGAAAAAAAGGAGAAAAGTATAACCTGCCTATGAATGTCTGAGACGCTCCTCCTGTGTGTTATATCCTTTTCTACACCTTCGAAAGCAATGGCTGTGAGTTTAATGAGTGTCATGTTAACTTTATAAGTTTTATGAGACGTGAACTTGAGATCGTTTGTGAATATGTTGTTACCAGGAATTAGTCTTATCCCAGGAGCTCGCTAGTTTGCTTTACACCGAGAGTGCTGTGTATTAGCGTAAGTAACGCTGCTACTAGCGATTTAATTAGCATATGAAAAGAGCGAAAATGTGTTGTTTGTCTTTAGTAGCAGCTATAGTTAATTTCTGTGTGAGTTCTCTGACGTTAGTTATTTTTTGGTGTATTTATTTTTCATCTGTCAAAGAGCTAAAGTACGCTTTATTTTCTGTTTGTATTTTCAGTGTCACTCGGGCCTTTCATTGAGCTTTTAACGCCACAATTATAAAGAATTGTAAGCTGTCTAAGACTGTAATAAAGGAGCAAGACGCTCGGTTTCCTTGCTCAAGAAAGACGAGTTTGGCTTGCTGCTGATCTGCATTAACATACACAGTGTATGCAACACGTAGTGAAAACAGTACAGGGAGCAATAATGGAACAGTCGCTTAGCTAAGAGACGTGGTTAGAATTCATATGCAGCCGGCTTCATATGAAGGGAAATGCGAGGCAGACTGATGAATTGCTGAGGATATATTTCACCAGCCACTACAATATTAAGTTCTGTAAGAATTGCAGGAATGAAGAGACTGGCAATTTCTCTCTTTTCTCGCACGAGCAGGTGTGCCATTTTTATTCTCCAGCGGCAGTGACAAAAAGCAACAGCTAAAAACGCTAGCTCTAAACTGAGGTCCTTCAGTGGCTGCCTAGAGAGGTGCCTGATGAGAAAGCCTGAGTGCACAACTATAACTGCCTAAGCAGATCATTCTGTACATGAACACATATTGTGGTGAATTATGTCTTTACAGTCCACTACAGTTCCCTGTTATGTACCTGGCAGGTTAAGATGACCGAAATTTACGAAGTCAATGACTTTAATCTGTCAGCAGCCTTCAGACAAACTAAACGTGCCAACATCTGATTTCAAAATAAGGGAGGTTTTTCCTGCTGTCTGGGTGGTGAGGAGATTTAAAAAAACAAAAAACAAACAAACTATAAATATAAAGAAATATAACAGAAATAATGGCATCCTTGGTCATTTAAGTTAATTTATTTCATTAAATACAATTTTATTAATATTTTTCTTTGTAATCAGAGTTAAATTCTGTTCTGACTGCAAAGTTATGGTCAAAAATGTAACTTGTTATAAGGAAAAAGTAAAAAAAAAAAAAAAATTACCACAGTCTGTTTCAAATTTATCTAAAAAAACCAACCAGTAACTTTATTTTAAAAAAGACAAAAATTAGTCATAAAATAATCCACAAATTTATTATAAAGTTTCAAATGTACAAGAAAAGTCAATTTTACAAGAGGAAATTACAAATTTGAGGAACATGGTTTCAACTTTAGATTTACAGAGAAAAGTAGAAAACTATCAGAAAATTTTTATAAATTTTTGAGAAAAACCTCAAACCTTCAAGACTGAAGTCATTACTCAAGTTTTTAAGTGGGTGCTCTTTGTACCCTTCAATTAGAAATTTTTGGTTGTCTACTTTTAATTATTAATTTCAAAGCACTGCTTTTACATGAGTAGAATTTCTGGTTACTATACCCACCTGATTATATAATTTAAGTAGGCATAGTACATTACTATTATAAATGTTTCTTTCCCTTCCCTACTCTCTCAATGAAAAAAAAAAGAAACACTAGAATAAAAATACAAAAAAAACATATATTTTTGTCATTTATGTAAACCATGACAAAAAAAAATCCTGCAGGACAAAACATGACACTTGATATTTTCTAACCTGTTTGTATACCACCGTAGACAGAGAGAGAACCTGAATTAGATAGAGCTCAGAGAGGGCAAGATGAGACAGAAGAGAGGAGCCAAGGAGAGGGAAGTGTTCAGGCAGAGGAAGGAGAGAAGGATCACACCACTTAAAAGTGTAAACACAGGATGTCTGGGTGGGATCCCAACTGGCCCAATATTCAAGCCTCGGTTGTACAATTCTTCAAATGGTAAGTTCCATGTGCAACATTACTGTGTAAAATTTTAAAAAGAACTAAATAGTATAAAATTAACATATTCTGGTATGTTTACAAAAATATGTTGCCACAGCGCCAAGGTCTTTAAGCCAGAGGAAACGCTGCTAATCCACAGTCGATACATAATAAATGTATTTTGTGAGCAATATTTAGTCTGTTTGTTTGTTCACAGGAATATGCAAAAATACCCCATTTCAATTACATTTGGTTAAGGGTGGATCACAGGTCACAGAGAAAACCATTAGATTTTGGAAGGATATTTTTTCTGCTTCTGTTAACATTGTGAGATAGGGCTTTTAAAAATTACCTTTAATTTCTTGCACAATTATGCATAACTTAATGAAAAAATTGTTGGAGGTACTGTAGTTATCAATATGAGTGTATAATATGCTGTCGTTCAAAATAAATAAAATACATTTAAAATTTAAGTGTTGGCAGAGGTACAGTATGTGTTCACTGAGCACTTTCTTGTCTTTAAAATATGTTTTTGACTGTATATTTATCTCTGCATTATCTCTTTAACAATAATGGAGGTGCAGTGCTCAGGCAAAGTCTGGAATGTCTTCTTTTCATATTTATATACTGCAAATCTTTTTAGGTTTAAGTCAGAGCAGGGCAGACCCTCTCATTATTTGATTGTAGACTTGATAATACCGCTCCAAGATTTTATTAGGGAGCAGCTGTGACTCAAGAGGTTGTCCAGTAATAGAAAGGTTGGTGGTGGTTTAATCTCCAGCCCCTCCAGTTCGTATGTTGAAGTGTCTTTGGGCAAGTTACTGAGACATAGATGCTCCAAGCATCCATCGATGCGTGAGTAAAGCGTTTAAAACATACAGTAAAGGAAAAAGGTAAAGCACTTAGAGAAAAATGAAAAAAGGAGTGGATGTATAGATGTGTGTGATGGACTGTGTGTAAATGCGTGAATGTGGCTTACAGTATAAAAGTCCTTTTGAACGTTAAAAAAAAGACTACAAGAAGCATCACAAATACCAGTCTATTGTTGTCTATAAGCACCAAAGAAGTCTGGCATTTTACATTCTTATCTTTTTTTCCAACTTGGATCATCTGTCTACCTGTTAATCTCAATTTTGTTAGGATTCCTGCCTGCTCTGTGTCCTTGCCTGTGTGTCTCTCTCTCTCTCTCCCCTCTGATTATGCACCGCTCCCTGCAGCTGATCAACCTGTCGCTAATCAGGGGAGCCCTTTATATTGGACGCTCTCCCACCACACTGTTTGGTTACGTCAGACCACCTGCCTGCCTGTATCCTACCTGAGCTTCGTTTGTATCAACCCGTTTTCATCTCTCTTGTGCTTTGACCATTTGCCTGCCCTAGAACCCAGAGCCTGCCAGCTGATTTGGATTTGCCTGCCTGCCTATTGTTCCGCCTGCTGTGCTCTGACCCATGCCTGCCTGATCTCCGAATCTGCCTCCCGGACTGGATTGCTTGCTCCCCAGATTGTGCACACTCCCCTCACCCCCAAGTAAGTCGACTTACCATCGTTTTCCTTCACTACAGTCTCCACTCCTTCCCCCTGCATTCAGACCTGGCGAGCCTGCCACGGTCCTCTGTTGGAGGATCCACAGTGGCGCCCCACCCCAGAGGAGCTTCGCCCGGCATCCAGCTTCCCTGCACTGGAAAGTTCTCTACACAGCACCTTCCAGAGAAAACCTGTAACAGTAATTACTCTATTAACCCCTTTAATACAGCTACTCATCCTATTCATATTATATACTCGCCTCTGTGTTTGTCTCTCCCTCCAGGGTTGCCAGATCTTCATCACATTTGTTATTTGCTCTTTGTCCTAACGTCCTTATCTGTGTCTGCTCCTCGGTCTGGGTTTTGTAAACCATGTCAGCAAGTAGCCAGCAGTCAGACCCAGCAGACACCGCAATGGGAACACTAGCTGCCCAACTCAGTGGCACCCGCATCACTCCTTCTTGCCTGCAGTTCCCCACAATACCGTCGGCTCTCTCTCCTCACAATCCACCCAAACCCATGGCCATTGGTCACTCTAAACTCACTCCATCCGAACGACAGCGACAGTTTGATAAGGGGTCGTGCATCTACTGCGAGCAAGCAGGTCACATGGTAGCCCAGAGTCCTGAGAAGTCAAACAACCACGCTCATCAGTCACAGCAGGGGGACTGGCGGGCTGTGGACAAAAACCCTCACATTCTCATCTCACGCTCCCATTCAGATTAATGCGCCAGTCCACTAAGTTTGTTGGTACAGCCCTGGTTGATTCCGGAACTGAACAAAACCTTCTTTCCGAGAGTCTGGCAACCCAGTTTCAGATCCCCTGCAGCCCATTGCCCCAACCTCTGAACCTGATTGCCTTTTCTGGTCAGCCCCTTTGCCAGGTTAAAAACGCACTGCTCCATTAGCCTTAATGTTCTCCGGTAACTGTCATGAACAAATATCCTTTCTGACCTTCCCTGCTTCAATGTCACAAGTTGTTCTCGGCTACCCCTGGTTAAAGGTCCATAACCCAGTTATAGATTGGTGTAAGGGGGTAGTTAGTGTTAGGCTTAGGGTTAGTCACTTATTGTCACTGTCACTGTCAATGTCACTTATTAAACTTGTATTTCCCAGCTCCCTCTGTCCACCATCTAAGCCACCTCTGCCACCTAAGATGGTAGATGGGGGGCCTCATTTACGCTGTGACACGCATTCTGGATGCTCGCCGCAGGGGGCGCAACATCCAGTTCCTCGTTGGAAGGGATATGGACCGGAAGAAAGATCATGGATCCCCAGATCCTTCATCACGAACGACTTGCTGATTCACAATTTTTATCAACGACATCCTGACAAGCCAAAGATTAAGCCAGGAGGCATACTTTGAGAGGGGGTACTGTTAGGATTCCTGCCTGCTCTGTGTCCTTGCCTGTCTCTCTCTCTCTCTACCCTCTGATTAGGTGCCGCTCCCTGCAGCTGATTGCACCACCTGTCGCTAATCAGGGGATCCCTTTATATTGGACGCTCTCCCACCACACTGTCTGGTTATGTCAGACCACCTGCCCACCTGTGTCCTACCTGAGCTTCGTTTGTATCAACCTGTTATCCTGTCTCTTGTGCTTTGACCATTTGCCTGCCCTAGAACCCAGAGCCTGCCTGCTGATTTGGATTTGCCTGCCTTCTTATTGTTCCGTCTGCTGTGCTCTGACCCATGCCTGCCTGACTCTCGAATCTGCCTCACGGACTGAACTGTTTGCTCCCCGGATTGTGCCCACTCCCCTCACCCCCAAGTAAGTTGACTTACCACCGTTTTCCTTCACTGCAGTCTCCACTCCTTCCCCCTGCATTCAGGCCTGGCCAGCCTACCATGGTCCCCTGCTGGAGGATCCACAGTGGCTCCGCACCCCAGAGAAGCCTCACCTAGCATCCAGCTTCCCTGCACCGGAAGGGTCTCTACACAGCACCATCCAGAAGAAACCTGTAAGAATAATTATTCTATTAAACCCTTTAATACCACCTAGTGGGTGGCAGTGGCTCAAGAAGTAGAGTTAGTCATCCAATAAAAAGATGGTTGGCAGTTCAAATCCTGCTCTCCCCAACCATCCTGCCATTGTTTCCATGGGCAAGACACTTTACCCACCTTGCCTCCAATGTCCATGACACTGGGTATGAATGTGTATAAATGTTTGGTAGTGGTCGGAGAGGCCGTTGGCGCAGACTGACAGCCACGTTTCCATCAGTCTGCCCTAGGGCAGCTGTGGCTACAGTAGTAGCCTACCACTATCAATGTCTGTCTGGAGTGAATGAATAATGGACTTACCATAAGTGCTTTGAGATGTCACTTGACATGTAAGTCTAATCCATTATTATTATTATATTATTACTCATCCTATTCATATTCATATACTCACCCCTGCATTTGTCTCTCCCTCCAGGGTTTCCAGAGCTTTGGCACATTTGTTCTTTGTACTTACTGTCAATAAAATCATTGTTAAAACTGTTCCAACGTTCTCATCTGTGTCTCCTCCTGGGCCTGGATTTTGTAAACCATGTCAAATTTGTCAAATAAGTTCATTTTGTCTTCTCTCAATTGTTTATCTTTCTTATAAAAGACAAAAATAAAATAGAAAGGAGATGTCTTTACCTTCTTAACATGTTTTGACTGTACGCTGCAGCCTTCGTCAGAAGAGTCTGCTGATTGCTGCCAGGTGACATTGATAAATGGCTGATAAATGTCACCTGGCAGCAATCAGTTGACTCTTCTGACGAAGGCTGCAGCGTACAGTCGAAACATGTTAGAAAGGAGATGTCTTTACCTTCTTATTTTAATTTTGTCTTTTATAAGAACAAAAGATAAACATGAGATGAGATGAGATTCAACTTTATTGTCATTACACATGTAACATGTCAAATTTACTTAAATAAAACTGTTTAATGAATCAGAAAATACCGTTAAATATATTTTTTGTCTGATACCTTTGAAAAATGACTAAATAACGGATGGTTCAGAAGTGCTAGCCAGAAAATATCCCACTTTCCACCTCTACGTAACATTGCTGCTGCTTGACCCTTACAGGGAAGCATTGCAGTACCTCCCTTAATCTAACAAAGGACTGCAGGATGCAAAACTCAAAGAGGTAGACACTTTTCTGTAAATGGAGGGAAAACGAATGAAATACACAACAGCTTCACAAATTTAGATTTTCAACTTAACCCAAAGACATGCAGTGGAACATAAGAATGTGCCTGATTCACTCATTTGAAAATAAACTCTTTCCCCAAGAATAGCTATACGTGTACCACACTGAGCAGATTGGCTGTAGCTTGCAGACACATGCATAAAAACAAAGCAGAGGCATAAATCAGCTATAACGCTTTAAATTTTTAAAAAGCAAAGACATCTGGATATGCTGAACATGGAAGTGCTCTTTACTTTCACAGAGTATTGAAAAAGGCAGCAGTAGAAATGTGGCAAAATGTGTTCTCAGTGCTGAAATAACAATAGATAACCATCTTTAACTCTACAGTCTAGACCATGAAACTACATCTGTCTGTGGCTAACAATCATATTCATACATTTATTAACAGTTTAAAAGCAAAATGTTAATTCAATTACACTGTCAGTTAGCACATCCAGGAAATGTTTTTCTAGTGATCCAATTTACAAAACATGCCACAGGTTTCTGCTATTCACAGATGCTATTTTAATCAGGCTGGAATGCTTTGTAATTGGTATAATTTCTGTCGCAAGTAATCTTAAGCAATCTTATAGAGAGGCTAAGTCCCGCCCCCTCTACTTCTGCATATGGGACCTTAAATCAAAAAAAATTCTCCATTGAAGTGAATGGCAAGAGCGAAATTATCTTATGATCCCGAATGAGTTTTGCCACGAGTTACACATATGTTTGTTAATTTAAAAGATCATTTTCCACGTAATTAAAGTTGTCGGCTGCCGTATAATAACAGTAATATTAGTTTTTGTTTCAGTGATTAGTGGACAACAACTCCCAACATCCCACATCACTAAACATGAGCATGGCGGGAGATTACTAAAACCTCACCACCCATTTCCTGACCGATGAAAGAAGAATCCAAAGCGGAGAAAAACAACACAAAGGTATTCAAAAGCAAAAAAAGGCAGCACACACCAGCCTTGACAGTTCGGTTCCTTTTAATTCACCATTTATTTTGGCCAAAGTCAAAAACTCATGCTAACGTTTTGGCCTGTTAGCCTTCATCAGAGCATGAATCAAAATGGCTTTGTTTGACTTTTATAGCCTGACACAACAGGTTATTGGTTAAAATGGTCACATGACCTTTCACTTCCCACTGGTCACAAAAAAACATGTTAAATAAAAATGTAAAATAAATTTAAAAAAAATGAAAAAAGTAAAATAGATTAAAATTTAAAACTTTTTAAAAACTGTAAACTAAATAAATTAGAAAAAGTTAAATAATGTAAAATAAATAAATAAAAAGTATTTTAAAAATACCATAAAATGTAAATAGGAGACAGATTGAGTAAATCTGACTCAGGTTGCAGTTAGAAGGTATATACGTACTAGTACACTGATATTTTAACTCTATCTGTTCTCAAAGGAAACATTAAGAACTAAAGTCATCATTCAGTCCAGCAGGTGCCATTGTGTTTAGAGTAGAGCTCCAAAACATTGGGTAAGCTGCCCCCCCCCCCTCCGGTTGGAAGTCTCACAACCTACCGCCGAATGAATTTTTACTTGAAATGCTACACCTGATTTTAACAAACAACTATTTCAGATTTGAGGACCAGTATTTTCTACAAACTAAGGGCACAGCCATGGGTACAGCAGTTGCTCCAACATATGCTTCCCTGGTGGTGGCTCATTGGGAAGAAAATACAATCTACAATACCAATGCAAATCCATTTTAATTGAAAATAAAACTATACAAAAGATTTCTGGATGATATTTTGATAATTTGGGATGGTACTGTAGAAGAACTCAAAATGTTCCACACATAGTATGTCAACTCCAGCAGTTCCTTTTTAGTTTACAATGAAGTTTGGGGACAAAACTATAAATTTCCTGGATTTAACTTCAAACATCCAGATGGAAGCATTCATACATCAATATACCGGAAGCCCAAGGAACATAATACAATCCTTCATTATAACAGCAATCATCCAAGTCATCTGAAGAAAAATATACCAAGGGACAATTTTTATGATTGAGAAGGAACTGCAGTGATCTTGAGGAATTCAAACACAAAGCAAATAAGATGAAGCCAAGATTTCTTGAAAGGAATTACCACCCAGCCATAGTGGACAAAGCTTACAATCACGCCTTATCTTCTTCAAAAACAGATTTACTTAAATCCAAGACTAAAGTTGAAGAACCTCCAAGAATCACATTCATGACTGAATTCAATCATTGTCATGCAAAATTGAGGAATACTGTTAACAAACATTGGCACATCTTGGGAACAGAACCAACACTGAGAGACATCATCAAAACACCTCCTCTTTTGTCATTTCAAAGAGCACCAACAACTGGAGACAATCTTTAGACATTTCAACATAAGTCCAGCCATACTTGGCTTCACTCACAAGGTAACTTTCAATGTGGCAGATGCAGTCAATGCAACAATACCACTAATGTAAAATTCTTTACTCATCCACATACTGGGAAGAAATTTTACAATAAAGAATTCATAAATTGTAACACAACATCAGTTAGAATTCACACAAGTCATAAATTGTAACACAACATCTGTGTAGAAAAGTATATATTGGACAGACAAAGAAGGCATTAAAACAACGCATTTCGGAACACAAAACAGCCATTCGTATAGGAAATATGAGCGATGCAATGGCCATTATCATGAGGCCAAACATAGATCCCCAGCAAGTCTCCCAGGGTTTCCTCTGGTAGCATTTCTTGGTGGTGGGCCGCCTCGCCAGGAAATTTACTGCCTCGCCAAGATGGAGATATGAATTTAAGAAAAATATATGAAGCAATGACTTTCCGCAAGCGCGCACACAAACAACGCGCGTGGCCATCATCCACGCGGAGTTTAGAAGCATCCCACCCACGTGAGCTTTCCAGTCAGTCAACAGGCAGTGTCTCGCTAGCGGCAGCAGCATCTTTGTGGAAAAGGAGTGAAAACCGGGAAGTCAAACAGCAGAAATGGACTCTATTTGAAGAAAAACTTTGTGAAGAAGTCCGTCGTTTCTTCGTTGGTGAAAATCCTGGTGCGTCAGCGCCTTGGCACTACCTATCAGGCAGGAGTGAAACTACAAATGATGGTTGCATGCATGCATCAACCACTTGACCTAGGTAGATGAAAAAAGTGAGCATGTACAGCGCCGCGTGCGTGCTGGACTCGTCCAAAGCGTACGCGGACCAAGGTGGACTAGAGGGGAAATGCAGCATAATAAGGTTTGACTGTCCGACAGAAACATGAGTTTATTAAAGTACTTTAAACACGGGAAAAAAAATCAGAGGAGGTATGTAAGCACTGGCGTTTATCAGGGTTTTAACCAGCTGGAAATGGGAGCAATAATGGAAGAGTTGCTTAGCTGAGAGATGTGGTTAGAATTCAAATGCAGCCGGCTTCATATGAAGGGAAAGGCGGGGGGGGGACTGATGAATTGCTGAGGATATACTGTATTTCACCAGCCACTACAATATTATGTTCCCAATTATGTACCTGGCAAGTTACGATGACCGAAATTCACCAAGTCAGTGACTTTAATCCGTCAGCAGCCTTCAGACAAACTGAACGTGCCAGCATTTGGATTTCAAAATAAGTGAGGTTTTTCTTGGAGGTGAGATTTCTAAAAAAAAACTATAAATATACAGAAATATTACAACAGAAATAATGGCATCCTTGGTCATTTAAGTTAATTTCCATCCATCCATCCATCTTCTACAGCTTTTCCGGAGGTCTGGGTCGCGGAGGCAGCAGTTCAAGCAGAGAAGCCCAGACTTCCCTCTCCCCAGCCACCTGTTCCAGCTCTTCAGAGGGGATACCAAGGCGTTCCCAGACCAGCTGGGAGACATAGTCTCTCCACCGAGTCCTGGGTCTGCCCCGGGGTCTCCTCCCAGTGGGACGTACCTGAAACACCTCAAGTGGGAGGCGTCCAGGAGGCATCCTAATCAGATGCCCATACCACCTCAACTGACTCCTTTCAATGTGGAGGAGCAGCGATTCTACTCTGAGCCTCTCCCGGATGACTGAGCTCCTCACCCTATCTCTGAGGGTGAGTCCAGCAATCCTACGGAGAAAGCTCATTTCAGCCGCCTGTATCCGCGATCTCGTTCTTTCGGTCATTACCCAAAGCTCGTGACCATAGGTGAGAGTAGGAACGTAGATTGACTGGTAAATCGACAGCTTTGCCTTAGAACTAAGCTCCCTCTTCACCACAACAGACCGGTACAACGTCCGCATCACTGCAGATGCTGCTCCAATCCGTCTGTTGATCTCTCGCTCCATTTTCCCCTCACTCGTGAACAAGACCCCAAGATACTTAAACTCCTCCACTTGGGGCAGGAGCCTGTCCCCAACCCGGAGAGGACAATCCACCTTTTTCCGGCTGAGGACCATGGACTCGGACTTGGAGGTGCTGATTCTCATCCCAGCCGCTTCACACTCAGCGGAAAACCGTCCCAGCAAGAGCTGTAGGTCATTGCTGGATGAAGCCAACAGGACAACATCATCTGCAAACAACAGAGATGAGATCCTGTGGTCACCAAGCATGACACCCTCCATTCCCTGGCTGCGCCTAGAAATCCTGTCCATAAAAATTATGAACAGGATCGGTGACAAAGGGCAGCCCTGGCGGAGTCCAACTCTCACTGGGAATGAGTCTGACCGAGTGTTGGCAATACGAACCAAACTCTCACAACGGTCGTACAGAGACCGAATAGCTCGTAACAACAAGCCCGATACCCCATACTCCCGAAGCACCCCCCACAAAAATCCACGAGGGACGCGGTCAAATGCCTTCTCCAAGTCCACAAAACACATGTAAACTGGTTGGGCAAACTCCCACGAACCCTCAAGAATTCTTGAGAGGGTAAAGAGCTGGTCCGATGTGCCACGGCCAGGACGAAAACCACATTGCTCCTCCTGAATCCGAGGTTCGACCAAAGGCCGGACTCTCCTCTCCAGTACCTTGGCATAGAACTTCCCAGGGAGGCTGAGGAGTGTGATCCCTCTAAAGTTGGAGCACACCCTCCGGTCCCCTTTTTTGAAGAGAGGAACCACCACCCCGGTTTGCCATGCCAAAGGCACTGCCCCCGACCTCCACGCAATGTTGCAAAGGCGTGTCAACCATGACAACCCAACAACATCCAGGGCCTTGAGGTACTCAGGGCGAATCTCGTCCACCCCCGGGGCCCGGCCACCAAGGAGATTTTTAACCACCTTGGCGACCTCAGCCCCTGTGATAGGCAAGTCATCCCCCTCGTCCCCAAACCCTGCTTCCTCTGTGGAAGACGTATCAGTGGGATTGAGGAGATCCTCGAAGTATTCCTTCCACCGCCCGACGATATCCCCAGTTGAAGTCAACAGTGTCCCATCCGCACCATACACAGTGTGGACGGGGAGCTGCTTTCCCCTCCTGAGCCGCCGAACAGTTTGCCAGAATCTCTTTGAAGCCGACCGAAAGTCTTGTTCCATGGCCTCACCGAACTCCTCCCATACCCGCGTTTTTGCTTCAGCAACCACCCGAGCTGCACTCCGCTTGGCCTGCCGGTACACCTCAGCTGCTTCAGGAGTCCCACAAGCCAACCAAGCTTGATAGGACTCCTTCTTCAGCTTAATGGCCCCCCTCACCACTGGTGTCCACCACTTGGTTCGGGGGTTGCCACCACGAGATGCACCGACCACCTTGCGGCCGCAGCTCTGGGCCGCCGCTTCAACAACAGAGGTGGAGAACATGGCCCATTCAGACTCCATGTCTCCAGACCCCCTCGGAATGTGGTTGAAGTTCTTCCGGAGGTGGGAGTTGAAGACCTCCCGGACAGGGGCCTCAGCCAGACGCTCCCAGCACACCCTCACTATACGTTTGGGTCTACCAGGTCTGAATGGCTTCCTCCCCTGCCATCGGATCCAACTCACCACCAGGTGGTGATCAGTTGACAGCTCTGCACCTCTCTTTACTCGGGTGTCCAAGACATACGGTCGCAGGTCTGATGATACGATAACAAAATCGATCATCGACCTGCGACCTAGGGTGTCCTGGTGCCAGGTGCACATATGGACACCCTTATGCTTGAACATGGTGTCCGTTATGGACAGACTGTGGTTAGCACAGAAGTCCAATAACTGAACACCACTCGGGTTCAGATCGGGCAGGCCGTTCCTCCCAGTCACCCCCCTCCAGGTTTCACTGTCATTGCCCACGTGCGCATTGAAGTCCCCCAGTAGGACAATGGAGTCTCCAGGAGGAGTACCCTCCAGCACCCCAGTCACAGACTCCAAAAAGGGTGGGTACTCTGAAACATCATTTGGTGCATAGGCACAAATGATGGTCAGGACCCGTTTCCCAACCCGAAGGCGCAGGGAAGCAACCCTTTCGTCCACCGGGGAAAACTCCAATATAGAGGTAGCAAGGTGGGGCGATACAAGAATACCCACCCCTGCTCGTCGCTTCTCGCCCGGGGCAACTCCAGAAAAGGCCAAGCTCCAGCCCCTCTCCAGAAGACTGGTTCCGGAACTGGAGCTGTGTGTTGAGGTGAGGCCGACTATATCTAGCCGGTATCGCTCAACCTCGTACACCAGCTCAGGCTCCTTCCCCACCAGAGAGGTGACATTCCACGTACCAAAAGCCAGTTTAGAAAGCTTGGGATCAGTCCGCCAAGGTCTCCGCCTTTGACCGCCACCTAATCCACATAGCACCGGACCCCCATGATCCCTCCTGCAGGTGGTGAACCCACTGGAGGGCGGACCCATGTAACTCCTTCGGGCTGAGCCCGGCCGGGTCCCATGGGTGGAAACCCGGCCACCAGACGCTAGCCTTCGAGCCCCTCCCCCAGGCCTGGCTCCAGGGTGGGGCCCCGGTAACCCCATACCGGGCGGGGTACACTGAATCCTTGATATACAATTTATCATGAGAGTCTGTTGGATCGTTCTTAGTCTGGCCCTTCACCCAGAACCAGTCTGTCTTGGGAGACCCTATCAGAGGCAAATTGCCCCCGGACAACATAGCTCCTGGGATCACTGGGGCACGCAAACCCCCCCACCACGATAAGGTGACGATCCATGAGGAGGGGTTAAGTTAATTTAAATCATTAAATACAATTTTATTAATATTTTTTCTTTGTAATGAGAGTTAAATTATTGTTCTGTTCTGACTGCAAAGTTATGGTCAAAAATATAAATTATTATAAGGAAAAAGTAAAAAAAAAAAAAAAATACCACAGTCTGTTTCAGTTTTATTTAAAAAACTAATTTATTTTATTTTTATTTCATTACAAAAATAAGCCATAAAATAATCCACAAATTTATAATAAAGTTTCAAATGTATAAGAAAAGTCAATTTTACAAGAAGAAATTACAAATTTGAGGAAAATGGTTTCAAATTTAGATAAATTTACAGAGAAAAGTAGAAAATTTTAAGAAAATTATTATAAATTTTGGAGAAAAACCTCAAACCTTTAAGACTGAAGTCAGTACTCAAGTTTTAAGTGGGTGCTCTTTGTACTCTTAACTAGAAATTTTTGGTTGTCTCCTTTAATTTACATGGCACTTGATATTTTCTAACCTGTTTGTATACCACCATAGACAGAGAGAGAAGATGAATTAGACAGAGCTCAGAGAGGGCAAGATTAGGCAGAGGAGAGGAGCCAAGGAGAGGAAAGTGTTCAGGCAGAGGGTCCAGGAGAGGTGAGAGCAGAGGAAGGAGAGAAGGATGACACCAGTAGAAAGTCCAAATACAGGACGTCTGGGTGGGACCCCAAATGGCCCAATATTCCGACATTCAAGCCTTGGTTGTACAATACTTCAAATTGTAAGTTCCATACGCAGGGCAGTGGCTCAGGAGGTAAAGCAGGTCGTCCAATAACCAGATGGTTGGCGGTTCGAATCCCACTCTCCCCAGATATCCTGTCGTTGTGTACCTGGACAAGACACATTACCACCTTGCCTCCAGTGTCCATAACACTGGGTATGAATATGTATAAATGTTTGGCGGTGGCCGGACAGGCCGTTGGCCCGGATTGGCAGCCACGTTTCCGTCAGCCTGCTCCAGGGCAGCTGTGGCTACAGTAGTAGCTTGCCACTACCATTGTCTGTCTGGAGTGAATGAATAATGTATCTGTAAAAAGCGTCTTTGAGTGTCTATGATAAAGCACTATATAAATCTGATGCATTATTATATGCAAAGTTACTGCGCAAAATTTAAAAAAGAAGTAAATAGTTTAAAATTAACATATTCATGCATATGTGCCCCCCCCCCTCCCGGAAAAATGTGTTGCCACCGCGCTAAGGTCTTTAAGCCAGAGGAAACACTGTCTCCATTTTGTTGGGCTTGAACATGTAACACTTCCAACCAGTGGGGGCAACTTACCCAAACTGTTGTCTCAAAGAGAGATGCTTTGGATCTCTACTCTAAACACAGTGGCACCTGTTGGACTGAATGATGAGTTTAGTTTTAAATGTTTCCTTTGAGAACAGATAAAGTACCAGTGTACTGGTTTATACCTTCTAATTGCAACATCAGTCAGATTTACTCAATTTGCCTGCTATTCACATTTTATGGTATTTTTATACATATTTTTTATATATTTTTATTTATTTATTTTACATTTATTTAACTTCTTTCCAATTCATTTGTTTTACATTTTTTAATTTAATTTTTCATATTTTCTAAAACTTATTTTACATTTTTATTTATTTAACACGCTTTTTTTGTGGCCAGTGGAAGTGAAAGGTCATGTGACCATTTTAACCAATCACCTGTTGTGTCAAGCTATAAAAGTCAAACAAAGCCATTTTGATTCATGCTCTGATGAAGGCTAATAGGCTGAAATGTTGGCATGATTTTTTTGACTTTGGCCAAAATAAATGGTGAATTAAACTGAACTGAACTGAACTGTCAAGGTTGATGTGTTCCGCCTTTTTTTGTTTGTGAACTGGACTATTTTTGGCTTTGCACCACGAATCTGGTTGGGGAAGTGCCTCCTACAAAGAACACAAAGGTATTGTTTTGTATTGTGAGAGCTGCAGCTGATCCAGAGGACTGTTACTAGGACATAGTTACTTCACCCTAGGCGTGCTTTGAAAAGATGACATAAGCTCCATCTATCTATGTCTGTAGTTTTTTAATTTACGTATTTTCATAACCTTATACCTTAACAGTTAGACAACAACCTACACTGTTATTTATGTGGAAAATTATCTTTTAAATTGACAAACATCATATGTGTAACTGGTGGCAAAATTTGATTGGGATCAAAAGATAATTTCGCTCTGGCCATTCATTTCAATGGAGAATTTTTCTGATTTAAGGTCCCATATGTGGAAGTAGAGGGGGCGAGACTTAGGAGCTCTATAGCAATTCAGAAAACTAACGAGCACACCATCATAGTCAGCTTCAAGTGGTTCTGCATATTAACAAGAATGACAGCCACCCTCTTTCGTCCTGTTTTACACTGATTACAGAGAGCTGCGGGGGGATGACGCATTTGAGTCCAGGCACAGTTTCTCCAGATTGATAATATATTTAGGGAAGTAAATAATATCTGTCAGTTCGGGATTGAGCTGCAGCAATTCCCAATGCCGCATTTGAAATTTAAGAGGTAACTGTTCTGTTTTGTAGGGAGTGTGTCAGGTGTGAGAGAGTACAGTAGAATTAGGAGATAACTTTGGCAATAAGCTGTCTGTAAATCAAACCCAGTCAGATGGGTGTTATGTCCACCAAAGGCAAGGTGTTGGGTGGACCTGGGCAGTGTTCCATTTCTGTCTGAACCTGAAAGCTGCAGTGAGAAAGTGATGTCAAATCTGATTCTATGGTGTTTCATGACAACAACCCTGAAAACCAAGATCATTTATGGCATTTTCAGGCAAATTTAACAAACTTTATTATCATTAGACTAATATAATCATCATCATCATCATAGCAGTCTGTCGTGGGCGACAATGACTGTTTCATTTACGTCTGATCAGATTCCTCCACACAACTCTGTCCTTAGCCTTCCACTGCCAGGAACTCCTGTTTATATCCAACTTCTTCAAGTTTCTTTTTACAGTGTCTTTAAATCTGAGCCTTGGTCTACCCTGATTGCATTTGCCCTCGCATAACTGTGAGTAGAGTAACTGCCGAGGAAGACGCTGGTGGTCCATCCTCTCAACATGTCCGAGCCATCTCAGGCTCATCTGTATTAGCATGTCGGAGTTTCTTCACCTGCACTCTGTAGACAGTCCAAGTTTCAGCACCGTACAATAGAGTAGCCAGTACTGTCGCTCTGTACACTTTGCATTTCACACGGACAGACACATGTTGATTGTTCCATAGTCTCTCCCTCAAGTTTCCAAACACAGCGCTCGCTCTTCCCATTCTGAGAGATAGTCCAGCCTAGTATTCTCTGAAAAGGTACTCCCTAGATACTTGAAAGTCTTGCACTTGACTAGTGGCTCTGCACCAATGCTGATTTGAACAAGTCTAGTCCAACACAAAAAGGACTGTAACTCTTCAACTTTAAAAGATGCACTCTGGCGGTTCTAAAACCACCAAAAACACCATCAAAAACAAATGTATATTGCCCAAAATAGTATACTGTGGTTTTTTAAACACAAAAATTTTTTCATTGGCTTAGAATTGCTTGGAAAGAGCTTTTTACATCTTCCACCTACTTAAATATAGGCAGATCTATGAATATTCTAATTAGCTCCACCCATACTTCCGCCCACCAATAGCTGAAAGAAGAGGACTTTGAGCCAGGGTGCGAAAAGGCAATCCAGCTTGAGGAAGGATCATTCTCAGTGGAGCCGAAAATCGCTGCCTGGCCCCGCTTTGAGGCTGGCTTCTATATCACAAATAAACCACAGTGAGATGGGTTGTTGGTGGGGAGCATTATCATTATCTCGCAAGACCACTGCTCAGTTGCCGGCGGTCTCGCCGAGCGCAGTACCTCGTCCGCCGGCAACTGTGGTGAGACGGCGCCAATTCTGCTTACTGAAGGTGGCCCACTGGGCAGCTCACATTCCGCAGCTCAGTAAGACTGCACTGTGCAGTGCCCCATCCACCGGTGAAGTGAGCTGAGAGCAGCTCGCGATCTCGCTGAGAGCAGATGGCTAGGGGCTCCCAGCGAAGTTGCCAGTGGATGGACATTCAGGCCATGTTCCGCCTCCCTTCCCCTCCCTCCTCTTTGCCTCTCACCACTCTCTCTGCCTGCTCCTTGGCTCCTCCCTCTTCCCCCGAGGTAGCCAAGAGTATCCGTCTGATTGGTTAATGTTATGGCCTCACGATAAGCAGGAATGCATACGTAGCTAGAAACGGTCTGTCCAAACTTGTCCATTTGGGAGGGGAGGCGGGGGAGGACATTTCCTAACTGGAAATTCACAGCAGAAAAACACAGACTTGGGACTGCGGTAAGATTTTGCTCTAGATATGTCTTGTAAGTCACAAAAAAACATGTTACAGACATGTTCATACCGGTCGGGTCGTACAGGATCCTTGCTGTGACTTTTTTATGGGGATCCGCTTGACTGCTCTTAGTCTGGCCCTTTACCCATAACCAATTTGCCTTTGAAGACCCTACCAGGGACAAGCTGCCCTGACAACATACTGTAGCTCCTGGGATCATTAGTAGGGGTGGGCTCAAAAGATCGAGCCAACGATTTGAATTGATCCATGTTTGACTGGGCCAATATCGATCCACAAAATCCGCAGATTGATCTTTTAATATAATGCTTTTACAATCTGTGAAACACAAAACGCAAGCAGCCGGCTGAAGTTTCTTATGATGAACAGTTGCACAAGAGTTTGCCGCACGGTCACATTGCTTCTGCGTTTACATTGGCAGCTACAGAGTGGACTTGCCAAGGTTAATTTATAAACAAAAGTAACGGCTAAAGACTGCACTCAACAGTTTCCAAATATTTTTCATAAAACAGGGATAAACAGTTTTGTACTACATACAGCACTGCGTTGGAAAATAAACAAAAGTCGACGATTGATAAACAATTTTCAAACGGAAAACACATGGAGAACGGACAACAGACCAGAGAAGGAGACTGTTGCAGCTGCTGGGGGTAAGTAAAATATTGTTATTTTTTTAACATTTGTGTTGTAAATTAACAACTCATCCACCATTAGGCTGCAGGTCTACACTTAAATTTTCACTGATTTAAACTAACAGCTAATTTACATCTGTAAGTGACAGCCATGGGTAATTTTCTCATTTTCAAACATTTTTTTTGTGATCTGTTTTGTTTTGTTTTGTTGTTTTTTTTTTGCTATTCTCATCTGGCTCAGGAAATATTTAACTTATTAATGTTTACTTTTTATTCATATATGCTTTAGAAGAAAAACCTGAAATTTATGAGAATCAAGTCTCAAATGCACATTACAAAACTATTTTATAACAATGAAAAATTATGAGGGTAAACAGTACATGTAAAAAAAAAGTAAAAAAAGAGATGGTCCTTTTTATGGGATTATCTAAACTGTAGAATTTACAGAAAATGTACGTTGTGATAGATATCATTGTTGTGATACAAGATAACTTATATCGTGATGTGAATTTTTTGTCATATCGCACAGCCCTACTTTGAAATCTACTCTCCTTTTCATCTCCCATTAAGATCTGTGAAGCCTGGGTTTCCACTCCAAGGTCCATCCTGCACTGAGACCTTCTGAAGGGAAGAGGTTGTCAGTGGAGGAGCCATCCCTGCTTTGTTGTGGATTTCAGCTCAGAAGAAGACCTAAAATTTTGGAGGGGGTCTTAGTTTTCAAATTCAAGATTCAAGGAGGTGTTGCCATAATTTTCTCCATACTCTAACATGCATTCAATGCAGTATAGTTGCTGTAATTGTCATATCTTGGTGAGTGCACACCCTCTCCTTTCTGATCCTCAGGTAATCAACTCACCTGGGAGAGATGAGACGCACCTTCTACCGATGCCTCGCCAGCGCTTATAAGGACCTACTCTTCTGTGCTTCAGCGCTGGCTCGTTTGGGTACACTGCCTCAAACTACGAAGCTAAGTATTAACTTTGTCTGAAGGTGAATTTCCACCATTCACCCTTTTGTTTCCTCTTTCTCTCACAGGTTGCTGCCATCTGTGCGGTGCGTCTCCGGAGGATTGTGCGAGCTCACCTGCCCCATCATTACCTCCAACCGGTCAGGCACTTTCCGACTCATTCCCTCTCCACTCACCACCAGCGTCATCCTGCTGGTTCGTCTACTCTCGCTGGATTCCCTGTCGGATCGTCTGCTTGACTCACGTAAGTGGCAGTTTGCATTGTCCCTTTCCCTGTCTCCCTTCTCCACTGACAGCTCTCGTCTCTCTCCCCACAGGCTGTTTCCTCTGGCAAGTGACGTTTTCCCTACCTGTGCTCCTTTCCTTTTTGGAATTTAATAAACCGTGTAAACGTGTCTCCACTGTCTGGTGTTGCATTCTGCTCATGGGCTGACCACTCACTAATCATGACAGTAATGGCTAATTCTTTTATTTCTTTCTTCTTTCAGTTCTCTTTACTGAGCATTTAATTCTAAATAAATGACTGTTTAATGGTAAATTTCTTACAATCCTGTGGTTTTCTTTTGGTGTTACATAGAATAGCATCACTGTAAACTAGGGAAAAAGCAGCTACTTTAAAATCTGTACTTCCTCACACAACTTTCAGTGCAAAAAAACCTCTATAAAAAATGTTGCAACTTTTCTCACAACTTTTTGGAAAAGCTCCCACAAATTCAGGCTTTTTGGGCAGCAACAATCACAAAAACAGCCGGCCAAATCCTGGCGGGAAAAGGGTAGGACAAAAATATTTTGGATGACACTTCTTTGCTTTTATGGATTAAGGAGCTGCAGGAAGGCTATTTACCTTCAGCTCCTACCTAGTCAGATGCACACATCTGACTTTATTACTAGTACTAGTGCTAGTACTTGTATTCACAACTTAGAGGCAATATTATGTACTGTTGCCACACTGAAACACAACTTGAAGAGAGCTATAGAGCACATATTTAGAGAACAAGAGCTGTGTAAATAGTAAAAACTCTTTCACTTCTGTTTGACTGGTGAGGAGAGCAATGCAGGAGAAATGTCAGAAATGTGGAAGTACTTCACAACAAAAGATGAAAACAAGCAAAATGCAAGATGTACAGTACACAGAGTGGAAAAATACAATATTTCATTAAGTACTGGTATCAGTACACAGCATCAATACACAACAGGAATTGGAAGTTGTGTGATAGGACTAGTTTTTTTTTTTTTACTTCATCCATTCATGAAGACTACAACTTTTGTTCACTGATAAGCTTTGATGATGTAAAATTCCAGTGTTTATTCACTGGGTGTTGAGGAACAACACTATTTTGCGGCTTTGTTGCTGTGAAAAGTTTGTCACCAAAGACACATGAGAGATTAACGTTTCTGTTCAAAGTTGTTCATTCTCACTGTTCCAGTTATGCCTAATGTTTAGTTGTTGTGGTGAAGGTGTTCAGTCAGCTTACAGTGACGGTGTCTCTGCTATTATTGACTGCTGTTTGTGGTGAGTATTGTGTATTTCTGAAAACTGCTCATTTAAATGAGTGTTTTTACAGCTACGCAGGATAAAGGGCAAAATGGTCTCCTGAGACTTCTGACAGCTGAGTTTGCACTATGGTGGTTTTTGTGGTCATTTTTATCTATACATTTTAAGTGTTTAAATATGAAAATAAAGAGTTTGCATTAAAATTCGGATTAGCATTTGAACTCCCACACTATTTGGTTTTAACTCCAGAGCAGACATAGAAGATCAAATTTACGCTGCCTCCCGTGCACACTCAAACTGAGTTCATTTGAACTCACATAATTTATTCAGTTTTCATTACAGCCAAAATTTGCTGTGTACTTCAGTATTTGTGAATACTCAAATTGAAGTACTTGTACTGGTCTGAAAAAAGAGGTACCTGTGCATCCCTGTATACATTATTTTTATTTACTGCAAATACATCAGAATCATTGAGTCACTTTTAGAAATGTTGCAATATGATTGTGACCAAGTGGTTATTCCTGAGTTAAAAGCGGAGATGACTTATTCTTTGTCATCCCCGGTATTTGTTGCCCATCCATTCATGGATCGTTTAAGGAGCTATTGGATAAAGAATCGCCCTGAAAAGAAATGTATGTAATTCTGAGCAATTTGGAGTTTACCTAATTGGTGCTTCTTTTTTCAGTATGGAGGGGGAAAAAAAACAAAACAGGCAACACAACAAAAGCACACAAAAAGCTCTCAGCGATGTCATGAACACTGCTGCCAAAACACGGACCTTAATTCTACCACCACTCGCTTGCCAAAAAATGTTTTAATCAACCACTGAATTTTAATCCTACATATCCACATTTCCAATCTGCCTGATATTCTGTAGATGGTTGTACAGCTCATCTGACTGTACAGAGTGCCTAAATCCGCACTAGGATACTATCACCAAGCGTGTTATGTAAAATCTTCTGCCCTCTCCTCCTTTTGTCTCTCCTTGATCCTTTAAACTGCTTTATTTACATTTAATCCATCGCTTCACAGTGACAAAAGCCCGGATGCTCTGACCGTACCTGCCACCTTAAATCTCCCATTACTGCAGACCCCAAATCCTAGCCTGGGATCAGGTGGACCACAAAGAAGCAGCTCTGCCAAACCCCTGCATCCCTACGAGATTACATAACTTCTCTTAGCCCTTGGGTAGCAGTGGCATCCCAGTAGTGGCAGAAGGCACTTCAACTGGTTGGGCAAAGGGTGATTTTACATTACCACTCTCTTCCAGAAAAAAGTCTCGACTGCTGCAGTATTAAAGATATATATATATATATATATATATATATATATATATATACTGCTGTTTTGTGTAGTACTATAGTCAGATCAGTAGTTTATTACTGACCACCTATCAACAGCTTGCCAATATGTAATAAATATAAAATGTAAGAGTGATCTCTGAACCCCGTGTGAATGCAAAGGGGTGAAGGAGAAGCATAACTGACATTTTGCATCCAAACTACTCCAAGGAATACCACAAATTAACCCCATGTTTGTTTACAGATGACACCCTAGCCCATCCTACCAGCAGCCGTACAGTTTACCCAGCACTACTACCGGTACTACTACTACTACAGCAGCAGCTCTGCACGACTCCACCACGCTACCCTCCACGTCCACACACCTTAGTCAGCTGCGCTATCTTCTTGCTCATCTTCAGATGCAGATCCGGAGTGTATTCCAGCGCTAAACTCCCGTCGTAGATCATGCTGGAGGTTGGAGAGGGGGCATATTTGGCGCTGCTAGCCGAGGAGGTGTTGTTGTACGGAGGCTGCCAGCCCGCCCCCGTCGCCATTTTCGCCCGGAACGAACCCAAACGCTACGGTGCGAGTCGGAGCGAAGCGGAGCTGAGGGCTGCTAAGCGTCAAGTGCCCCCATCGTGGCGGTTCGGTGGCCGGGGTTCAGGTTCCAGTGAAGGGGAGAAAGGCGCAGAGCCGGGACGCCGCTCGGCAGCATCCTTAACGGGCGCGAGCGCGCGGGATGAGGGGAGACGGATGCGCGCGCTCCAGATGCTCAGCCAATAGCACGCGCGCAGGTCCGATTGGTTTAAGATGTGATGCGGACTTCGACGGCTGTGCTCAGAACATACAAACACGCTACACACGCACTACACACGCACGAAGACACGCGGCCAGGGCGGGCAGACCAAGAAAACGGGGGAAATGGTAATAAACAAACACGCCATGCTGACGTGTTTTCCAAGCCATGTAAATAATCGTAGCCGGTTTATTAACGCCAACATTATTAAAGAGCCAACTGACTGGGCATCACAGCACCTAAGCGTTTCTGCATTTCTAAAGGTCATCTCCTTAAACTGGTATTCCTAATTCATGATAGCAGGGCTAATATAAAATATTTTTCATGTAATGCTTTAAGTTAATAATCATATGGCCATCTCAGCCATTTATTTATTTATTTATATGGGGATGTCTTTTTATGCGTTTCGATAGGTTTTATAAGACTTTATAATCAGCTGTTGGAAAAAATCTTTTTGCGGTTTTCTTTTTCAAGAGCCTATTTGTTCTGTTTATAAAACTCCGAGTGTTATTATTATTATTATTATTATTATTATGGGTCTTCATTCACACTAAATTGCATTACGTCACGCTAACAGAAGCTGCATTAGTCCTGCACTGACATCTGCTGTTGAGCTGTGTAAAATGCAAAATTGCTCCTGTTAAAGGGTCATTTGATCCATTTTTAACGTAAAAAAAATCATAGATAAACACGCACACACGCGCGCGCACACACACACACACACACACAGAGTGGTGTAAAAAAGTGTTTGCCCCTTTCTGACTTCTCATTTTTTTTGTATGTTTGTCACACTTAAATATTTCAGATCATCAAACAAATTTAAATATTAGACAAAGATAACACAAGTAAACACTAAATGCAGTTTTTAAATGAAGGTGTTTATTATTAAGGGGGAAAAAATTAACGTGGTTTATCACATCTTTGGAAAGCTGATGTTATGTCTGGAAAATCAGAGTCGTTCTTATGCCATTCAGCAAATTCACGAACTCAACTTTATTAAGAACATCACAAAATACATACAGGTGCTGCAGCCCGCCTGACGTCACCATCAAGGCCGTTACAGCAAGCCCTAAGGGCCACACACACACACACCACATTCTACTCACAACATTCCCCTCCCCCTTACAAAAGTCCAAAACACATACATACAATTCAGACCCACCCCAATTTAGGGCCCGAATCATGCACTAAGGAAAATAGCAGGGAACAGTGAACTGTGATGGCCTAACACATTCGCACAAAACAATTAAAATCTAGGTTGGTGGGTGGACTGTCATGCAACCCGCACGGCGCAGTGGATTATTCTGTCACTTATTAACTAAAAGAAAGTCCATTTATAACTAAAATATCATCGTGTTGCTACACTAAACAAAACACATAAAAAAAATAATCCCCAAACAACACACATTGCATTCACATGCACATCCCACTCACATCAAACATTTATTTAGAACATATGCACATATGAATATATTATTTACACTCTATCAACATATTCACACTTGGATTTCTACGTTATACCACAGTCCATGGGCAGCCAGAGACAAAGCCGGCTCGGAGGCCCAGGGCAGCTCCACAGCATGCACGCCCCTGGCTGCCGCCTGCCCCCGGGATCGAAGCTGACCTCCCCGGCGAGAATGTCCTTTCTCCTCACCCTCGACCGCTTCTCTCGTCTGGACCCGCAGTGCTGCTGCCCAGCACGCAGTCCCTCTGTGCCTGTCGGTCTGCTCCCGACCGTCTTCGGAACCGCTGCAGCTGCCGCCGTTGTAGCTCCAAACATTCCTGTCCCCTGTGGCCAAGCTCCGGGGAAAACTAACGCTCGCTTGTTGATGTCACTCGTTGACCCAGGCACCTCGCCGTAATGCCCAGAACCCTCATCCAAGGCGCTTTGAGCTCCAGCACTGAGGTCCTGCCCGACCTCCGTGGTGCCCGGCACCTCGGCTCTGTCATCCGATTGTCGCTGCTCTCTCCCGGGGCTCCCAGCGTCACTCTCGTTGGCGTCACTCATCGACCCAGGCGCTTTACCGCTGCGCCCATCACCTCCATCCAAGGCACTCTGCTGCGCTGCCTCTGCACCTGGCTGTCACTGCTGCTTCCCGGGGTTTTCAGCCTGCTTGCTCCCACTCCCCCGCTGCCCAGACTTGAGCTGCGAGGAAGACTCAGTTGCGTCCGGTTGCTGCTCTCCCTTCATGCTGCCGTCCTCACCGCGCCGCGAACATCACCAGTGCTATGGTCACATACCATGCTGAGCTCCTCAGCTGGCTTGTCATCTTCGGTGACCGGGGGCTTCCCCACTCATGGCCCCGGTTCTACCTCAAAGTCTAGTTGGTAGCTCGTAGCTTGGTTTTGGTGCACACCTAGCTTCGTGGCTAACTTCCCCATAGTCACTGACTGAGCTGCTAGCTTCCCCGAGCTAACTAGCTTAGCTTCTTTTGGCTCCAACAGCTCCATTACCTGCAGTTTTGTGGTCCTCATATGTTCAGCAAAATATTCGGCCAGCCACCTGACAGCATCCGCATAAGACTCTGTTTCTCCCAACATACAGAGAATTTTCCAACCTCCAACGCCGAGATGGTGGGCCAGAAGTGCTCGTCTTTGTACTCCATCAAGTCTACTTAGGCCCAGCACCGCGATGTAACCCTCGAACATGGCCACCCAGTTCGGCCACAGGATCACTGGCTCTCCCGGATATTCCAGAAATGGTGATAATGGTGGAGGTAGCCCATACGTCCCCACAGTTTCTCCTCGTCGCCAAAATGTTATGTCTGGAAAATCAGAGTCGGAGTTGTTCTTATGCCATGCAGCGAACTCATGAACTCAACTTTATTAAGAATACCACAAAATATATACTGGTGCTGCAGCCTGCCTGACATCACCACCAGGGCCGCTACGGCAAGCCCTAAGGACCACACACACACACACACACACACACACACCACATTCTACACACAACAGCTGAGTTCAATTTATCTAGCCACACCCAGGCCTGATTACTACCACACCTGTTCTCAATCAAGAAATCACTTAAATAGAATCTGCCTGACAAAGTGAAGTAGACCAAAATATCATCAAAAGCTAGACATCATGCTGCAACCCAAAGGAACAAATGAGAAACAAAGTAATTGAGATCTATCAGTCTGGAAAAGGTTATAAAGCCATTTCTAAAGCTTTGGGACTCCAGCGAACCACAGTGAGAGCCATTATCCACAAATGGTGAAAACATGAAACAGTGGTGAACCTTCCCAGGAGTGGTCAGCCGACTAAAATTACCCCAAGAGCGCAGCGATGACTCATCCAAGAGGTCACAAAAGACCCCACAACAACATCCAAAGAACTGCAGGCCTCACTTGCCTCAGTTAAGGTCAGTGTTCATGACTCCACCATAAGAAAGAGACTGGGCAAAAACGGCCTGCATGGCAGAATTCCAAGACGAAAACCACTGCTGAGCAAAACGAACATAAAGGCTCGTCTTAGTTTTGCCAGAAAACATCTTGATGATCTCCAAGACTTTTGGGAAAATACTCTGTGGACTGATGCAACAAAAGTTGAACTTTATGGAAAGTGTTTGTCATATTACATCTGGCGTAAAAGTAACACTGCATTTCAGAAAAGGAACATCATACCAACAGTAAAATATGGTGGTGGTAGTGTGATGGTGTGGGGCTGTTTTGCTGCTTCAGGACCTGGAAGACTTGCTATGGTAAATGGAAGCATGAATTCTGCTGTCTATCAAAAAATCCTGAAGGAGAATATCCAATCATCTGTTCATGACCCCAAGCTGAAGCGAACTTGGGTTCTGCAGCAGGACAATGATCCAAAAAACACCAGCAAGTCCACATTTGAATGGCTTAAGAAAAACAAAATGAAGACTTTGGAGTGGCTTAGTCAAAGTCCTGACCTGAATCCGATTGAGATGCTGTGGCATGACCTTAAAAAGGCAGTTCATGCTGGAAAATCCTCCAGTGTGACTGAATTACAACAATTCTGCAAAGATGAGTGGGCCAAAATTCCTCCACAGTGCTCATTGCCAGTTATTGCAAACGCTTGATTGCTGTTTTTGCTGCTAAGGGTGGCCCAATCAGTTATTAGGTTTAGGGGGCAATCACTTTTTCACACAGGGCTATGTACTGTAGGTTTGGATTTTTGTTTCCCTTAATAATAAATACCTTCATTTAAAAACTGCATTTTGTGTTTACATGCGTTATCTTTGTCTAATATTTACATTTGTTGGATGATCTGAAACATTTAAGTGTGAGAAACATACAAAAAAATGAGAAATCAGGAAGGGGGCAAACACTTTTTCACACCACTGTGTGTGTGTGTGTGTGTGTGTGTGTGTGTGTGTGTGTGTATGTATGTATGTATGGGTGTATATATATATATATATATATATATATATATATATATATATATATATATATATATATACTGTATATATATATATACACACAGTGGGGCAAAAAAGTATTTAGTCAGCCACCAATTGTGCAAGTTCTCCCACTTAAAAGATGAGAGAGGTCTCCAATTTTCATCATAGGTATACCTCAACTATGAGAGACAAAATGAGAAAAAAAAATCCAGAAAATCACATTGAAGGATTTTTAATGAATTAATTGGTAAATTCCTCAGTTAAATAAGTATTTGGTCACCTACAAACAAGCAAGATTTCTGGCTCTCACAGACCTGTAACTTCTTCTTTAAGAGGCGCCTCTGTCCTCCACTCATTACCTGTATTAATGGCACCTGTTTGAACTCGTTATCAGTATAAAAGACACCTGTCCACAACCTCAAACAGTCAGACTCCAAACTCCACTATGGTCAAGACCAAAGAGCTGTCAAAGGACACCAGAAACAAAACTGTAGACCTGCACCAGGCTGGGAAGACTGAATCTGCAATAGGCAAGCAGCTTGGTGTGAAGAAATCAACTGTGGGAGCAATTATTAGAAAATGGAAGACATACAAGACCACTGATAATCTCCCTCGATCTGGGGCTCCACGCAAGATCTCACCCCATGGGGTCAAAATTATCACGAGAACGGTGGGCAAAAATCCCAGAACCACATGGGGGGACCTAGTGAATGACCTGCAGAGAGCTGGGACCAAAGTAACAAAGGTTACATCAGAAACACACTACGCCGCCAGGGACTCAAATCCTGCAGTGCCAGATGTGTCCCCCTGCTTAAGCCAGTACATGTCCAAGCCCGTCTGAAGTTTGCTAGAGAGCATTTGGATGATCCAGAAGAGGATTGGGAGAATGTCATATGGTCAGATGAAACCAAAATAGAACTTTTTGGTAAAAACTCAACTTGTCGTGTTTGGAGGAGAAAGAACACCATACGTACTGTGAAGCATGGGGGTGGAAACATCATACTTTGGGGCTGTTTTTCTGCAAAGGAACCAGGACGACTGATCTGTGTAAAGGAAAGAATGAATGGGGCCATGTATCGTGAGATTTTGAGTGAAAACCTCCTTCCACCAGCAAGGGCATTGAAGATGAAACGTGGCTGGGTCTTTCAGCATGACAATGATCCCAAACACACCGCCCGGGCAACGAAGGAGTGGCTTCGTAAGAAGCATTTCAAGTTCCTGGAGTGGCCTAGCCAGTCTCCAGATCTCAACCTCACAGACAATCTTTGGAGGGAGTTGAAAGTCTGTGTTGCCCAGCGACAGCTCCAAAAGATCACTGCTCTAGAGGAGATCTGCATGGAGGAATGGGCCAAAATACCAGCAACAGTGTGTGAAAACCTTGTGAAAACTTACAGAAAACGTTTGACCTCTGTCATTGCCAACAAAGGGTATATAACAAAGTATTGAGACAAACTTTTGTTATTGACCAAATACTTATTTTACCGAGGAATTTACAATTAATTCATTAAAAATCCTTCAATGTGATTTTCTGGATTTTTTTTCTTATTTTGTCTCTCATAGTTGAGGTATACCTATGATGAAAATTGGAGACCTCTCTCATCTTTTAAGTGGGAGAACTTGCACAATTAGTGGCTGACTAAATACTTTTTTACCCCACTGTATATATACTGTATATATATATATATATATATATATATATACCCACACATTTTTCCTCATTAAAAATATTTCCGATGGAGCCAATGACCTGAGATATCATTAGCAACAACAATAATCCATACATACAAAGAAATCAAGGCAATTTTATGATATGTCTGAAAATTAGGGACAGCGGAGGCGGTGGCTTTACTGAACGCTAGCTTTATTAAAAGAAAGCTAGTAGCACATGTTATGCAGAAACAAGCTAGCAAGCTAACTATAACAGGGTACAGGCTGGTGTATTACTAGAGGCAGAGCGCCAAATAGAGCAGGCTGCCGCCAACATTCCCTTATTATAGGCATGGTGTGATGATGTCACCTGTGCCTGCATCATCACATCCATGTCGCGTATTGTTATTTATGGGAATGCATAACATTCACCCCCCCCCCCCCCCCCTGGGAAAACCAAAAACCATTATGAACGTTATCACAGACATAAGACAAACCTGAGCCTGGGTAACCAGGTGGACTACCGGTAGACCCTGCATGGTTGAGTGGGTTATTCTGCCACTGTAGTCAACCGTGCTCTGCCTACACATTTTACAACAGAGTCATTAGTTACAGTTCAACTTCAGGGGCCTCTGGCAAGCCCACGGTGGGCATGCCCCTGGAGGCGCTGGTTGCAGTGGACCTGGGCGGTCTCTTGCAAAGTCCCAGTCCAGGTCCCACACTGGCTGGGTCGGTTCCTGTGTCACGGCTTCATCTGGGGCAGCTGCTCTTATCTTTCGCAGATGGCTGGCATGCCATCTCGAACCATCCGCCATCTGGAAGGTGGCTGGCCCCAACTGTGAGGTGATCATCGGCGGTGACTGGAGTGTTTGTGAGCCCAGGCGTTCAAATCGGCGTACCTGAACCCAATCAAATACTGCGAGTGATGATGTGTTTGGCTGCACTCAGCGCTGCTACTCTCTCATGCCCAATGTTGGTTGCTGTTGTGGCAGCGTGCTGTTCACGCTGGTGGCAGGATGCGCTCTGAATTGGCGTTGTTCTGCTGGGTCCTGCTCGGCCACAAACTCTCTCTCCTGCAGCGCTGCAGCGGCTCTCTGAGGCTGATGCCAGGTGAGGATCTGAGACGAGTCTGCTTTCTGCCCTCTCTCTCCTGGTGTTGGCTGTGGTTGTGGCAGTGTGTTGTGCTCGCCGGCGACAGGACACGCGCCAGGTTGTCATCATTCACAGGATCAGAGACGAGTCCGATTTATGCCCTATCTCGATGTGCTGGCATCATTGCCCCCTGACATAACAATGGCGACAAGAAAAATGGGTCTTCTGGAGGAAAATACGACATTTTGCCTGAAGACAGAAGCGTATCTGGAAGCGTGTCTGCTACTCCAGCCGGAGAGTATGCTGGCTAGATGGCTCACGTTTTGCCAGTGCCGACAGCGAATGGGTGAGTCAGTCTTGCAGTTTGTCACCGACCTCCACTGTTTGGCTAGTGCATGTGGGTTTGGAGACTTGGAAGAGGGGTTGGTACGAGACCAGCTAGTGGAGCACACCACCAACCTGAAGCTGCGGGTGAAGCTATTGATGCCGCTGGGCGGCTGGTCGCTGGCTGAAGTACTGGAGTTAGCGCCAAATGTAAGTCTTCAAGGAGTGTAGACCATACACAGGAGAACGACTAACATCGTGACAATAAGGGAGTGAACTGACAGAGAATAAATACATAGTGAACTAATGACACAGAGTGAATACAGGTGAGTAGCTGCAGCAGGTGTGCTGATTATGAGCTGCTCACTGCAGCAGCAAGAGAGCAGCCCGTGGGAAGTGCCTGGAGAGAGAGGGGCAGAAACAGAACACAGAATAACCTAGACAAATAAGCAGACAAAAACAGAGATACAAACTACAACAATAAACTGTGTCTGAGGTCTGGGATGACATTGGACCTCAGACACATGGCAGAGCCTCCCCTCCCAAGTGGTGGATTCCAGACACCCCCCGGTAACACCAGGAAAGGACCCCCCACCCAAAAAAAGGACAACAGCAAAAACCACCCTGGGATGGAGGTGGGGGGAAACGGCTAGGAGGGAAAAAATGATCAGCTCCAACACCTGCGCCCCGGCAACCCCTAGGCCCCCACAATCCCAGGGCTCCAGGGTTCGGGCGGCTGGCCAAACCCCAGGCCCAGCAGGCGGCCCGCTGGACAGCATCAGGCAGTCTTCCGGAGCAAATGGGCCACCCAACCCGGAGACTCAGTCCTTCAGGCGGCTGGCCAGCATTGTTGAACCACCAGGACCGGAGGGGTGAGAGAGGAGGCGGCCTACCCACCAGGAGGCTTGAAGGTGGGTGGCCGGACCAGAGGAGAGGAACCCCCATGGTGACAGGTGGCGGAGGACAAAGGACCACGACGGCACCCGGCAGAGGAGGAAGAGACACCTCGAAGGCCTCTGGAAGTGAAGAAAAGGCCTCAGCGTCCTCAAGCTGGCCGGAGACACCCTGGTGGTCCCAGCTTGGGACATGGCTGCACTCGTGGGGGTCCTGGTCTGGAACATGGCTGCACCCGCAGTGGCTCCAGGCTGGAGCTCAGCTGCACCCGTGGTAGCTCCGGGCTGGAACGCTGCAGCACCCGCATTGGACCCAGGCTGGGCCAACGCTGCACCCACATTGGACCCGGGCAGGACCATAGCAGCACCCACGGCGGACCCCGGCAAGGCCATGGCAGCAACCCCGGGGCTCCCGGCCTGGGATTCTGTTGCACCGACGGTGGTCCCTGCCTGGGACATAGCAGCCTCTTAAGTGGCCTCCATAGCAAGGGAAACTGGGTCCACTGCGACTTCGAGTGGCGAGCCTGGATCCTCGGTAGCCTCAGGTGATGTTGACTGCTCTCCGGTGACCCTGGGAGGAAGCTCAGAGACAGGAGAAATAGAGACGGCATCTGGGTCGCTGGCAGCGGCAGAGCCTGGTGAGGTGACCCCAGGTGCAGCGACAAGCTGCCCCTGGCTCTCCCCACCAACAGTCAGGCAAAATAGCTCCAAAACGGGCACAAGAGAAACTACAGAGTGTACTTTCCTGAACTCTGGCTCCACCGCCGTCCAGGACTCCGACTATCCAGGAAGTGATGGCTCATCAAGCTGGGGAGGTGCTGCACCCATGGAGGTCCCAGATTGGGACGGAACCCTTGCGTCGACCTCCACCCGGGAAGCTGGACTCTTGTTATCATCAGCTGGTTGGACCAGATCTGCGGAGACCCCTGGCGGTGGTGGATCCTCTCCGGCGATCCTAGGAAGAATCTCAGGAACAACAGAAGATGGAAGGTGGTTAGGGTCACCGGCAGCGGTGGAGTCCGGTGAGGTGAGTTCAGATGCTGCTGAGGGCTGCACCTGACTCTCCTCACCAAGAGCCAGACAAGATCTCTCTAACACAGACATGAGAAAAACACAAGAGATTACTTGCCTGCACTCGAGCTCCACCGCCCTCCAGGACTCCGTCGATCCCGGTGACGACATCTTGTGCCCGGTCCACAGGAGGTCCAGCTTGATGGGTGACTCTGCTATGGCGGCCCCTGCAGCAAGCGTGATGGTGGTTGCAGTCATGAGGCCCCCAGGCGACGTCTCCCACGCTGGTAGGTCATCCGGTGTGGCGGCTGGGGACTGCCTCACTGCTGACCCTGGGATAAGATCTTCCGGGGCCTCAGGTTCCTCCTCCCTCTGGTGGCTTGGTTCGGGGACCGGCGAACTCGGAGAATCACACAGAGAGGACACAGAGGGGACTGGTGAGGGGTTGTCGCATGCTGCTGGTGTAGAGAACTCAGGGGACTGCAAAACCTGATTCTCTTGGCCAGGGAACAGGCAAAATTGTTCATCAATAATAGGAATTAAATGAGAAAGGACTTGCCTGTTCTCCTCGCTCTTGATGTTTCCAGCAGCGTCTGAAGCACTCTCATCCCTCTCCATATCCATGATGGCCCTGGGCTCCTCAATAGGCAGCAGGGACAGCTCTCAAGCAGGCTTGGAGGCAGGTGAAGCCGGGGAGAAAACTGCCCTCTCCATCTTGGCAGATGTAAAAACTGAAGATGAGGTGATTGCAGGCGAAGCAGCTGGAGGAGAAAAGAAATCGACTGCAGAATTTTCTTCCTCCAGTGAGAGGCAGGTTGCTGGCTGGGAGGTGGTGTGGTTCCTCGGGCAAGACCTCTGGGAATGATGACAATGTGGAGGAACAGGTGACTCCACAGTCAGAGCGCGCTCGAGTTCCGACATGGGCTCCTACTCCCTCGGGGAAAACTCCTCCATCGCCTGGAGACCTCCTTCCGGGATCAGCGGAGATTCGGGGAAGACAGGGGAGACAGATGAAGATGCAATAACGGCAGCTGACAGTTCATCAGGAATCAGACAAGCAGTTTCAGATGAGAGTAAGAGTGATTGGATAAGAACTTGCCTGAATTCCTGGGAGGTGATGACATCAGCTGCCGTCCCAAGGTCAGGCTCGTTGTAGAGATGAGGAGACTTCAAGGTCGGCGCGTGCTTGACTTCAGGCTGGAGCTCCAGTTCCCTCAGAGAAAGCTCCTCTATCTCCAACGTCAATTCTGGGAGGATCCACGGTTTCACCTCCAAGCGGAGGTTGATTTCCACCAGCAATGCCAGTCTGCATTCTTCCCAGTCTTCTGCAGATAGAGCAGTCCTGGGCTCAGGAGACGGAGGCGAAGCTGGAGCGGGATTTTCCTCCTCCAAATGGTGGTCAATCTCTGCCAGTAATGCCAGTCTGCTTTCCTCCTAGCTCACCGAGGATTGAGCGTACCCCGGCTCTGCAGACGGAGGCGGAGCTGGAGGAGGAGAGCTGTGGGAGGAGGAAGGCTTCTTCCACCGTGAGCGCTTCTTCTTGGACAAGGATGGTTCCAGCACCGGAGATTCCTTCCTGAGCTCCTCGAATGGCAGGAAGAAGATCTCGTGGACCATGCTAGCTGCTCCAGGATCACACCACAGGTCGGGATAATCCTCCATTATCTGCACTTCCTCATCCCGAGCGACGTGAAGCATCTCAGAGGAATAAGGCTCCAGTGTCCATGAATAAATGTTCTCCAACAGCCACAGCAGGCGCAGCTCCTTGACTCCTAGGTCGTCCATGGCGCTTCAGCTCAGGTAAGAGGAGAAGACACAGAACAGGTGAAAAGAAACACACAGACTTCACCGCTGGGCTCTCACTGGCCTTTATGTGGCGCACAGAGGAAAGGAGACGAGCCCATGTGCAGGTGACGTGTGTGTTTATTAAACAAAAGTTCCACTGTACAAAAGTGTCCAACATAAGCAGTCAAATAACGAGCAACACAGTTGGTGAAAAAGGTTCAGGAAAACGCTACTCAGCTACGAGGAGGGGGTTCACGTCACGCCCCAGGGTCAGATTGGACCTCTGGGGGAAGAACAACAAAACGTGAACTTGAATACGGAGAAAAGGAGACTTACATGTGTGTTTCGGAGCAAGGCTGAGCTCTGGGGGAAAACAGCACCAAATGTAAATGGCACTCACTTATATAGCGCTTTTATTCTCATCTCTTGATGACCAAAGCGCTTTACAGATCCTGCTATCCACCCATTCACACACACATTCACACACTGATGGTGGCATGCTGCCTAACATGGCGCTTCCAGACCCACCAGGAGCAATTGGGGTGAAGTGTCTTGCCCAGGGACACAACGGCAGGATATCTGGGGAGAGCGGGATTCGAACCGCCAACCATGTGGTTATTGGACGACCTGCTCTACCTCCTGAGCCACTGCCATAGTCTTCAAGGAGTGTAGAACGGAGAACAGGAGAACGACTAACACCGCGACAATAAGGGAGTGAACTGACAGAGAATAAATACACAAACTAATGACACAGAGTGAATACAGGTGAGTAGCTGCAGCAGGTGTGCTGATTACGGGCTGCTCACTGCAGTGGCAGGAGAGCAGCCCGTGTGGAGTGCCTAGAGAGAAAGAGGGGGGCAGAAACAGAACACAGAATAACCTAGACAAATAAGCAGACAAAAATAGAAATACAAACTACAACAGTAAACTGTGTCTGAGGTCTGGGATGACATTGAACCTTAGATACATGACACCCTCGGCCTGCTTTTACATTAGCAGCTTTATTTTCATTCTCTGGAGCCAGTTGAGAGGTTCCTTGGCTGTGTATTTGGAATTAAACGAGCTTCGACATGCTTTTTCTTCAATAAGGAAGTCTTGCGAGGTGAGCGGGCATAGAGCCCATGTCGGCTGAGTGCATTACTTTTTGTTTCCTTTGAAACAGCAGTACCTGCTAACTCCAGATCTTTCTGGAGCTCTCCACAAGTGGTCTTTGGCTCTTCGATAACTCTTCTGATAATTCTTTTGACTCTTCTGTCAGAAGTCTTGTGAGGAGCTCCTGATCATGGCTGGTTTATGGTAAAATGATGTTCTTTACACTTCCGAATCATGGCTCCAACAGTGCTCGCTGGAACATTCAGCAGTTTAGAAATGTGCCTGTAACCAATGCCATCATTATGTTTTGCAACAATAAGGTTGCAAAGGTCTAGAGAGAGCTCTTTGCTTCTACCCATCATGAGTTCTTTGTTGTGTGACAATCTGATATTCACAGACCTTGTTAAAGGCTATCATTCAGGACTTAACCAGCTGAAATTAATTTGCACTGAAGGGGGGATGGGATGGCTTCCTAAATTCTGATGGATTTCAGCTGGTTTCTTGGCTTTCTATGCCCTTTTGCACCTTTTTTCCTACATGTTGAATACCTATTCTCTATGTTATTCCACTTTATTAAATATAACTTTTTTTCAAGATTCAAAGATTTCATTTGTCAATACTACTATATGTACAGGACATACAGGAGCATTGAAATGGCGTTTCTCTCTCTCTTCAGTGGTGTGCACAATATAAAAAAAGAAAAGGAATAAGGCTGGAAAAACAACAGCAGTCTATGTACAGTAATGCTACCCATAGTGCAAATGGTGACAAACGATAGACCCAGACATCCCATAGTGCAAATAAACTATAAACGATGAGACCAAGCAATCCTTTAAACAGAAAAGTAGTGCAGTAATACTCGCAGTAGCAAGTTCATTGTGGTAGTGTAGATGCAGACAGTGACAGATAGGATTGCACATGATCAATATTGCAATAACAGACAGCAGCAAATATGTGACCTGTGCTGGCAAAATGAGTCACATTGCTCACTGGACAACACAAGCTACACGCACTAGAAGTCAAAAATCATGATTCTTTCTTTGTTTGCTGGCTGCAAGTCACAGGAAAACCCCCATCAGCGCCTGGTATCACTGTAAAGCTTGGAACTCCTACTTTCTAAAAATACACGTTTTTCCAGAAGCTGTAACTCAGGACAGATCAAATGCGAGTTTTCAAATCAGCCAAGATATAAACAAAATCGGCTTGTTGCTGGTCAGTTTTTGCCCAGTTTTTGTGAGCACTACGAAGATACGGACCAGTGATGCTGAGGAGAAGCTGGAAACGTGCATGGAAATATCTGACTGGGGCATGCTTAAAGGAGCCACGCATGATCTGGATGAGTATACGGACACTGTGAACTCATATATCCACTTTTGTGAAGAGAACATTCTTCCATCACGCACCAGGGTGAGTTACTCTAATGACAAACCCTGGTTCACAGCTAAGCTCAGACAGATCAGGAAGGAGAAGGAAGCAGCGCTGAAAAGTGGAGACAGGGACTGCTACAGGGAGGTTAAATACCGGTTTAACAGAGAGCTGAAGAGGGCTAAATCTCTATACTCAGAGAGACTCCAGCAGCAGTTCACTGCTAATGATTCGGCTTCCGTGTGGAGAGGACTGAGGCAAATCACCAACTATCGACCTAAGGCTCCTAAAGGTCAGGATGACAAAGCCCTTTGTCAAAGACTGTCCCAACACTATGCCCGTTTTGACACCTCGTCATCTGTGTCCAACTCCCCCCCTCCCTCCAGCTCCACAGCCTCCACATTCCCTACTTCATTTAAGGCACCCCCCCTCCCCCCCCCCCTCCCCTTATCATCAGTGAGCAGGATGTGCTTAAACAGTTCTCCAGACTGAACCCGCGCAAGGCCCCCGGCCCAGACGGCGTGTCTCCCTCCACCCTGAGACTCTGTGCGAAACAGCTGGCTCCTGTATTCACAGACATTTTTAACACCTCCCTTAAGTTATGCCACGTGCCGTCCTGCCTCAAATCCTCCACCATCATCCCTGTCCCCAAGAAGCCACGAATCACTGGACTTAATGACTACAGACCTGTAGCGCTCACCTCTGTAGTCATGAAGTCCTTTGAGCGCCTGGTCCTGTCCCACCTCAAGTCCATCACCACCCCTCTCCTGGACCCGCTGCAGTTTGCCTACCGAGCCAACAGGTCTGTAGACGATGCAGTCAACCTGGCCCTCCACTCCATCCTGCAGCACCTGGACTCCCCGGGAACCTACGCCAGGATCCTGTTTGTGGACTTCAGCTCCGCATTCAACACCATCCGCCCCGCTCTGCTCCGGGACAAGCTGTCCCTGCTCAACGTGCCTGACTCCCTCTGCAGGTGGATCATCGACTTCCTGACGGACCGGAGGCAGCATGTGCGGCTGGGAAAGACTGTCTCAGACTATACTAGCATCAGCACCGGATCACCCCAGGGCTGTGTACTTTCCCCCCTACTCTTCTCCCTTTACACCAACTCCTGCACCTCCAGCCACCAGTCTGTCAAGTTGATCAAGTTTGCGGACGACACCACCCTCATCGGGCTCATCTCCAACGGCGACGAGTCCGCCTACAGGAGAGAGGTGGCCCAGCTGGCGTCCTGGTGCAGCAATAACAACCTGCAGCTGAACGCTCTGAAGACAGTGGAGATGATTGTAGACTTCAGGAAAGTCACTACTCCTCTGCCCCCCCTCACCCTCTCAGGCTCTCCCATCACCACTGCTGATTCCTTCCGCTTCCTAGGCACTACCATCACCAGGGACCTCAAATGGGAGCTGACCACCAGCTCACTCATCAAAAAAGCCCAGCAGAGGATGTTCTTCCTGCGGCAGCTGAGGAAGCTCAAGCTACCCACCAAGATGTTAGTGCAGTTCTACACAGCCATCATCGAGTCCATCCTCACCACCTCCATAACCGTGTGGTACGCAGGAGCCACTGCCAGGGACAGACTAAGGCTGCAGCGCGTCGTGCGCACTGCTGAGAAGGTGATCGGCTGCAAGCTCCCATCTCTCCAGGATCTGTACATCTCCAGGACCCGGAGGCGTGCTGGCCGGATCATAGCCGATCCCTCACACCCTGGTCACGTACTGTTTGCCCCCCTCCCCTCTGGTAAAAGACTTCGGTCCATCCAGACTAAAACCTCCCGTCACATGAACCGCTTCTTCCCCTCTGCCATTAGACTGCTGAACACTAAGTGACTTATTGACTCTCGTGCACCATGTACAGCAGCTCAACCAGACTCATGTCAATCATCACTGTTTTCTTCCTGCATTACCGACTGCACTATATAGTTCTCCACAGTATCTGCTGCTGGCTAATATATATTTTAACTGTTGACCAGTATCACTTAATCTTATCCTACACTTTATTACATGTATAGTTTATTTCTCTTATCTTATCATGTTTAATGTTGCAGCATTGTACCGAGACAAATTCCTAGTTTGTGTACTACATGAACAATGGCAATAAACCTGATTCTGATTCTGATTCTGCCCTATTCCTACAAATTAAATATCATTTTGAAGGTCTTTCAATGCAGAATATGAAAATAACAATACCTCAGTTTTGAAAATTTCCTCATTGTGACTCATTTTGCCATCACGGGTCTCATATAGCATTTGTGCAAATGTTTGCAGTAAAGTGCGGAGACATGCAGCAGCAAATGTATTACTGTTGGTGTGCCAGTCTTTCTGTGCCAACAGCTGAGGTAGTTAATGTGTGGGTGAGTGTGTTATGGTCCGGGGAAGGGGAGGAGTGGACAGAGTTCAGAGTCCAGATGGCCTGATGATTGAAGTGGGCCTGGAGGCTCTGGTACTTTTTCTCCAAGGGCAGGGGGCTGAAGAGGGAGTGTGAGGTGTCGCCTGCAATGTTGATTGTTCTGCAGTTGAGGTGGATGAGGTAGATGTCCGAGAGGGGAGGCAGAGGGGCACAGATGATCTTGCTGGCTGCTTTCACTGTGTGTTGTAGTGTCTTCCAGCAGGAGGCAGTGCAGCTTCCATACCAAACCATGATGTAGCTGGTGAGGATGCCCTTTGTGAACACAGTTGCCTTGATTTCTTTGTTTGTATGGATTACTTGGGTTGTTTGTTTATTTAGAACATCACACTAAAATGCAAAACAAACGGTAAAAAAACCCCAAAAAAACACTTGTCCAACGTTCAAAAAGGGTATAGGATGAAGTACAAAACTTATCTAGTCCTAACCCCTTTTCCAAGGATAAAAATCACTAATTCAAAAGATTCAGTATTTAAAAAATAAACAAACAAATAAACAAACAACGAAGCAACTGAAGCATTTACAGTGTTATAAATAATTACAGTTGGCCACAAAACACATTTACTGGCATCAGAATATGAGGAACAACTCAAGTATGACATATTGTTGGACCCAGGGAACACACACACAGGCTCAAGTGCAATTCAATTATCTTTATTGTTACCAACAGAGGATGTAAGTGTGTGTATGCGTTATGTGAATCTATTGATGGTGAACGAGCTGCAGCCGGGGGCGAGACAGAACGCCGTACAGCAACCCTAGGAACAGAACCAAACAACAGACGTTAGTTTCAGCCACGTCACAGAGAGTTGTATAATGACTGGGGCTTACTTGCAGGTGGTCTGATCCGGGCGCCGGTTTCGGCTCTTGGCCTCCAACCAGGGAGACAGCGTCTGCGAGGCACACCCGGAGATGAGCTGTGATGCATGGCGAGGCGAGGGAAGTGTTCCGCCGCTGCGGGGGGTCAGTTCCGCCGCCAAAGGGATCCACCTGTGCACAGGGGAGAGCCTGGGAAAAAGGTGAGTCGTAATTAGGCTTACTTGAGAAAGGAGAGTCTATCCAGATGAGGCGCAGGGCTGTGTGGAAACAGACGCGTGAGAGACGAAGGTCGGTAGCAAGACAGACGGCTCCGTGCCGAGGCTTCAGGCAGAGCAGGCTATAAAGCCCGTGATTGATCAGCCACAGTTGTGCGCGCAGCTGAGGCAGATGACGGCCCAGCGTGGGTCATGACAAAATACATGCTATTTACAACATAGCTTCCTCCAGTCTGTAGTATAACATTTTTAAACATTTGTTTAAACCTACCTGTTGTTTTACATGTTTTCATTTCTTCACTCCGTACATTTACTGTATTCCATATATTTACACCCTTTGATGAAATACAATGAAGTTTAACATTGGCTCTTATGGCTGACTTTTTGAAAGTACATATTCCTCTGAGGTTATGTGTAATTTCCCTCTACTGGAAAACCCTTTTGATATTGTTTGGCAGCTTTTGATTTTTGATTCTATATGTAACAGAGTCAATAAAAGCATTCCTACTTGGCTTCCCAAGAGGGTTGACCCTCTTGGTGACACTGGTAGAGTGCTGGATTCTGGAGCCAGAGGTCGTGAGTTCAAACTCCTGGATAAACACCATCAGTTGGGCTTGGCCCATCCACGTGGTCACATATACATGAACTGAGTAGTTTTATTGTCTACCAGGTCCTGGAATTTTAGTATTTTCAGTTTGATGAAGAGTGGATTTGTTGCTTCTCTGTTTGCAGAATTTGTATTTATTCTTATGACTTTTTTCTGAAGAATGAAAACTGTGTTTACAGTTGTCTTGTATGTGTTCCCCCACACCTCCACACAGTAAGTCATGTATGGGAGGATGAAGGTACAAGCTGTATAGGGATGACTGCTTTAAAAAAAATACTTAGTTTTAAATAAAATTGAAACTGATTTTGATATTTTTGATTTAATACAGTTTATATGTTCCTTCCAGCATAATTTGTCATCTATTATTACTGGGGGTCAATCCCCCATAAGCTGGTCAATATCACACTGGACCAACACCACATACCCAGTAAGATCAAGGATCTCATTCTGAACTATTATGGTCAATTCAGACTCAGAGTCACCTCTGGCAGCTTGACCTCAGATTGGCACCAGTTGTAGAAAGGGATTATAACAGGTTGTACCATCTCTGTTAACCTTTTTACCCTGTCCATGAACATGCTGGTTAAGGAAGCGGAGGTAGAGTGTAAGGACCCCTGTCAAGGTCAGGAATCCGGCAGTCCCCCATTAGAGCTTTCATGGATGACCTGACAGTCACTACTACATCAGTGCCTGGCAGTAGGTGGATTCTCCAAGGCTTGGAAAAAATTATTTCCTGGGTAAGAATGAACTTCAAGCCTTCAAAGTCTAGATCCATGGTCCTGAAAAGAGGGAAAATGGTGGACAAGTTCCGTTTCCACCTGGATGGTGTTGTGATACCATCTATTACAGAGAAACCAGTCACAAGCCTAGGGAGGGTCTTTGACTGCAGTCTCAGGGACACAGCATCTATCCAAATTACCATCAGGAAACTGGAAACATGGCTGTTGACTGTGGATAAGTCTGGCCTTCCCGGCAGGTTCAAGACTTGGGTGTACCAACATGGCATTCTGCCCCGTATCCTCTGGCCTCTGCTGGTGTACAAGGTGCCTCTGTCTACAGTGTAGACCCTGGAAAGGAAGATCAGCTCCTACCTTCGAAGATGGCTGGGTTTACCACATAGCTTCAGTAGTACGGCGCTTTATGGCAGGAGCAACAAACTCCAGCTTCCTATCAGCAGTCTGGAAGAGGAGTTCAAGGTCTCCCGCACAAGCGAGGTATTAGCCTATCGTGACTCTAGAGACGCGAGAGTGGCAGCAGCAGGCATTGTGGTGAGAACAGGTCAGAAGTGGAGAGCTCAAGAGGGGTTGGAGCTTGCAGAATCTCGGTTGAGACACAAAGCTCCGGTGGGCACAATGGTAATAGGAAGTGCAGGGCTGGGCTCCATCCCACAGCCTTGCTATGATAAAGTCCAGGGAAAGGACAAACACCAGTTAATCCTGCAGGAGGTGAGAGCAGGTATTGAAGAAGCGAGGACTAGCAGGATGGTAGGCATGCGGCAGCAGGGGGCATGGACAAAATGGGAGGAAGCAGTGGATAAGAAGCTGACCTGGAATGACATCTGGTATGCAGAACCTCAGCGCATCCAATTTATGCTCCGAGCAGTACATGATGTGCTACCCAGTCCGGCAAACCTGCATACCTGGGGCAAGACCGAGCTGCCAACATGTCCTCTTTGCCCAGGAAAGGGCACGCTTGAACATATCCTAAGCAGCTGCCAAACAGCTCTTGGTGAGGGCTGATATCACTGGCGCCGTGACCAAGTGCTAAAGTGTGTAGCAGAAACCATCTCCAGTGCCGTGGCAAACAATAAGCAGGTTGGTAGTCAAAGGAAAATCACCTTTGTTAAAGCTGGAGAGAGGTCCCAACCACAGCTTAGAGTCTAAGCTGCGGTCTAAGCCTTAGACCATCAGCCAGCCTGCTCTCTTCAGCTTCAGACTGGGATCTGCAAACTGACTTGGGCAAGCAGCTTAAGTTCCCTGACTATGTAACACCGACATATCTTAAGCCAGATGTGGTACTTACATCTTCCTCTTCCAAGCAGGTCCTGTTAGTGGAGCTCACAGTTCCCTGGGAGGAACGCATGAAAGAGGCCAATGACCGCAAACGGCTCAAATACCAAGAACTGGTAGAACAGTGCCAGAGGAATGGTTGGAGAGCATACTGTGAGCCCAGAGAGGTGGAATGCTGAGGCTTTGCTGCCCGCTCCCTGTGCAAAATTTTCACTCTCCTTGGCATCAAAGGAGCTGCTAAAAGGAAGGCCATCAAATCTGCCATCGAGGCTGCAGAAAGAGCCTCTCGGTGGCTATGGATTAAGAGGTCTGAATCCTGGGCCAACGCTGTTGGGACACAAGTCAGGGTCAACATCATTGATGATGTGTCCCAGTGCATCCATGGATCTTTTCACCTCCAAGAAATTTTGTCTTCAACACCCTTTCGATTTCTACATCATTTATTGTGAGGTCCTTGATTGAGCTAGTTGATTTATTACCAAATATATTTTATTTACTATTGGTTAAGTTCAAGGTTAATTTATTTGAATCAAACCAAGTCTTCAGTTTGTTCAGTTCATTTCTAACTGTATCCAAAAGTTTTTCCAAGTTGTCCCCACTCCAAAGTAATTTAGTGTCATCTGCAAATAAAATAATTTTTAAGATATTGGACACTTCACATACATTATTGATATACAAAATAAATAACAATGGCCCCAAAATTGAGCCTTGTGGAAGCCCACATATTACCTTTTGTGATGTTGATTTGACTTCATTTATTTGTGCATACTGCTCTCTATTGATTAGGTAACTGGATAACCGCTTGAGTGCCACCCTTCTTATTCCACATTTTTGTAAAAATTTTTTATTAACAACTCATGTTCAACTGTATCAACCCTGTATCCACCTGCTGGCCAATATCCAGCATACACTTCAACTGCGGGGGAAGTGTACCTCACACAATATGAGGAACAATGACGGGGCCCACAGAGAAAAAGTGACGTGGGAATGGCAGATCCCATGGTCACACTAAAGGTTATGGACTGTGACCTGCCTTTTCTGGTTGATACGGGGGCAACCTATTCCACTTTGAACTGTGACATTGAGCCTACACTGTTATCGGCTAAAGCTGTGGAGGTTATTGGTTTCTCTGGGGTTCCTGAAAGACTGCCTGTGACAAAGCCTTTGGACACTTGTGTTGCTGGTCAAACTGTGAAACAACGTTATGCCTGCTCAAAAAACTCTCCTACAAACTTGATGGGGAGAGACCTGCTGATTAAACTGGGGGCATCGGTGCTGTGCTTGGCCGATGGAGTCATCTTGTCATTCCCTAATGGTGTTGCTATGAACTGTTCAGTGCAAGGACTGTCTGTGCATGGACAAATGCTGTTGAAACCTGATGTGACACCACAAGCGCCAAACACCTGGGCAGACATTTACTGGGGCCTGTTATCGCCTGACTCGCCCTCACAGACTGGCGTGTTGCCAGTGTTCATGGCCTGGAAGCCGTGGATTGCTCTTCTTGCACCCTACACACCTCCCATTGATTCCCTACATGTCACTCTGTATTATGACAGAAATTCGGATGATGTTTATCATGATAGATTTTTCTCCCAACTGGATGGTCAAACTTGGACCATCAAATCTAGGTTTCTGTATGTAGGACAAGAGGGTGTCGCTGCAGATGCTGTATTAAGTGCAGAACAATTACAATGTTATGAAATGTCTGAGGAATCAGCTCCACACATTACCTTGCTCATACATGCTAATCACCAAGAAAAAGAGTTAGGGCCTATGGTTAAAACACTGGCTGAAGCGACTGACACACATCCCAAATGTTGAATATTCTGCAAAATATCAGGCCTATCGCATCCAAATTGACACAACTGATGAGCTTTTGTTTGAACACCGACAAATTGAGAGAGAGCATGGTAGGGAACGCACTGATCATGAATCAGCAGCAGATATGTTGAATTCACTGCCACAAAATTTATGGTCACAGGGACCCACAGACGTTGGTAAATGTGTTAATATTTCTCCCATCTCATTTCAGGTTCTACCAGGTGAACCCATTTGGCAAAATCAGTACGCACATAAGCCTGTGGCACAGGAGGGCATTGCTGATACCATTGAAGGGCTGCTTCAGGCAGGGGTATTAGAAAATTCTCACTCTGCCTGGAACACTCCTATTCTCCCAGTTGAAAAGCAAAACACCGGTAAATACCGAATGGCCCATGATTTGAGGCGTGTCAATTCACGGATTTCCACCCCCACAGTACCCGTGCCAAACCCATACACTGCTTTATCTGCTCTCACGTCACAACATTCATAGTTTAAATGTATTGATTTGGCTAATGCATTTTTCTGTCTTCCTTTAGCAGAGGAGTGCAGGGATTTCTTCTCAATCACCTACAAGGGCACACAGCTGCACTACACCCGGCTACCACAGGGGTTCATTTTGTCACCAGGTATTTTCAATCAGGTCTTGAAGGAACAACTGCAAGGTTGCCCTCTCCCTCCAGGCGTAATTCTGATACAGTATGTAGATGACATATTGATAGCAGCACCAAATCCTGACAGTTGTCTGGAAGCTACAAAGAGCGTGTTGTTGAGATTGTTGGAATGTGGATTTAAAGTGTCAAGACAAAAACTACAGTGTGTAAGGCGTTATGTGTCCTTTTTGGGCCGTGTCATAACACCAACAGGCTCTGGCCTTTCTGCGTCACACAGAGATTCCATCCTTTATCACCCCAAACCATCCACAGTAAAACAAATGTTATCATTTTTGGGTCTAACAGGGTTCAGTAGACATTACATACCACAATACAGCGAAAGGACAAAACCATTGCGTGCACTGGTTAATGAACAGGGCATGAGAAATCTTGCTGCACAGCTACTGTGGACACAGGAAGCTGAGGATGCATTCATTGCTTTGAAAAATGAACTCTCACATGCAGCTGATTTGGCAATACCTGATTACAACAAACGTTTCTACTTGGATGTTTCTGAAGCAGAACACACAGTAAATGGCGTTCTGTTTCAGAAAAAAGGGGGAGAAAGAAAGATACTCCTCTACGTCAGCATAATATTAGACCCAATGGAAAAAAGGCAACCAGCATGCACACGTCATGCTGCAGGAGTGGCAAAAATTTTGCAAAAAACAGCTCATGTGGTTATGGGACATCCATTGACTGTTCTGACCACACATAGCGTGATGTCATATGTACATTCTGCAGCATTCACTATGACCTCAATCAGACAGACAAGAATGGAAAAAATCCTATCAGCACTACACATCACATTCACACATGAAGGAATAAACATGGCAGATCAGATGTTGGATGGGGAACCACATGAATGTGAAAAAAGGGTCAGAAGAGATGTGAAGGTGAGGATAGATTTATCTGTGACACCACTGACTGACCCAGAGGAAGTTTTGTTTACAGATGGATGTTGTTTTCGTCACCCCACAGAAGGATTGAAGGCAGGATATCAGCCATCGTTAATGTTGACACAGACAGGCAAGGAGGTTCAGGACATTTTGCCACAGATTGATGTAAATATGTTAATAGATGAACAGAGAAAAGCGTCTCCTGAAGAAAAAACAGTGTGGAAGCAGAGAGGCGCCACAGAAAAAGAAGGGTTGTGGAGAGCACAGAATGGTAGACCAGTGTTACCCCCAGGAATCAGAGAAAATGTGTTACATGAAGCTCATGGGTTAGCACATGTAGGGGCTAAACAAATGAACAGACATTTGGGTCACTGGTGGCATCCCTTTCTCCCTGATATGATACAAAATTTTGTAAAAAGTTGTGCCATTTGTGTTTCTCACAATCCAAAACAGACGGTTAAAGTTCATCAAGGTCATTTTCCATTGCCTACTTTGCCAGGTCAGGAGATAATCATAGATTATACTGACATGGTGGAAAGAATCAGGGGATACAGATATCTCCTAGTGGCAGTGGACACATTTACAGGATGGCCTGAAGCTTATCCTGCAAAGAAAGAAGACAGCAAAACAGTGATCAAGTTTTTGATAAATCAATACATCCCTACTTACGGATTTCCTAGGAGAATTAGATCAGATAATGGAACACATTTCAAAAATCAAGACCTACAAAAAGTGGAAAAAATGTTAGGTCTAAAACATTCATTTGGAACAGTTTATCACCCTCAATCTCAGGGTAAGGTTGAGAGGATGAATCAAAACATTAAGGTGAAGCTTGCTAAGATCTGTAGCCAGACAGGAATGAACTGGTTGGATGCTTTGCCTATTGCCCTATTGACAGTTAGAAGTTCTGTTAACAGCTTAACAGGTTTTACTCCTTATGAACTTTAAACAGGTCGTCAGTTCCCGGGACCGGGAGCACGATTGCAGTTGTGTGAGGAAGAAGAGCCCAAGATGGGCTATAAACCATTCTATGACCAACTAAGAGCTCTTGTGTCAGCTTTCTCACAACAGGTACAGGAAAAGAAGAAACCAGGAGGTGATTTGAAACCCACGGAACCAATCACAACAGAGTGGGTTCTTCTGAAGTGCATAAAAAGGAAGTGGTCAGAACCAAGGTGGACAGGACCATTTCAAGTGGTGGAAAGAACTTCACACGCTGTGAGGTTAAAAGGTAAAGGCGACACATGGTATCACTGGAGTATGTGTGCAGCTGCTGAAGAGCCTGGACGTACATTGAGCGACATCAAACAAGGACTAAAAGGACAGTAACCAGTGACTTTTGTATTAAAAAAAAAAAAAAAAAAAAAAAAAAAAATATATATATATATATATATATATATATATATATATATACATAAACAAGGGTGTTTTGTAGTTATATATTCCTGACTTAGAGACATTATATTTGTTTGAGTGATATAATCATCATATAATCAATAATTTGTGCATTGTGTAAGAGTGTGACTGTGTCAAGAATGGAGAGACTCCGAGAACAAGGAAAAAGGAAATGGATGATAGGTTGTATGATTTTAGGGGCCCTGGCAGCGATAGCGGCTGCAGTGATTGTGATACTGACTCTGTTTGGTGTGGTTGGAGATGAGTGTAAGATTAGAAAACCCAGGGAGACAGTGGTGCATGACCCAGATGAGTGTTTGAAGGTGCATGGGGGTGTCAGACTAAAGTATACAAGGGGTTCAAAGACAATGTTTCGGTTTGACTTATGTGACATCATTGAGTGTGGTGCAGATCAGGACAGCTGGAGGAAGTATGAGGTGTATGTTTGCAATGATTTCAAAGTGAGTGAATATTGTCTGACAAATGTGGGATTTGTCTCAGAAGAAAGTTGGTGTGAGACACAAATCAATACCACAAAATTTACTTTGTCTTGGAGTAGAGCTGATCTGTATTGGTACTATGGTGGTTTGGGAGTTTATGTACACCTACCAGAGAAGTGGTCTGGTCGGTGTGCTATGGTACGGTTGGTTGTCCCTTTAACACTTGTTGGACATAGGCCAGATGGTACACAAGTTACGGGTCCAAGCAGAGTTCAACGGTCTACGGATTTTGATCTGACTAAGAACAGTCCTACTTATATTGAGGCAATTGGAGTTCCCAGAGGGGTACCAGATGAATACAAATTGGCAGACCAGATTGCTCCAGGGTTTGAACACCTGCCTATCATTGGTGCTATTTTCCCTGTGCTGCCCCATAAGAATGTGGATAGAATTAATTATGTGCATTACAACACCTTGCGGTTGGCTAATCTGACCAGAGATGCAGTCGAAGGCATAGCTGAGCAGTTGTCAGCCACTTCATTGATGGCTTTTCAGAACAGGATGGCTTTGGATGCTGTGTTGGCTGAAAAAGGGGGTGTGTGCGCTATGATTCAAGGTCAGTGCTGCTCCTACATACCGAACAACACCGCCCCCAATGGGTCAGTAATGAAAGCACTGGAAGGTTTGAGGAGTCTCTCCAAAGAAATGCATGAGGCCTCAGGCATAAATAATCCCCTGGATGGATGGATGGAAAAAGTGTTTGGAAAATGGAAAGATGTGATCGTGTCTATCATTATATCCATTGTAAGTGTTATTGCTATCTTTGCATTTTGTGGGTGTTGTTGTGTCCCTTGTATTCGATCTCTTTGCCTCAGGGTCATCACTACAGCAGTGGAAGGCAAACCACCTCCTCCATATCAAATGCCACTATTAAAACCTGATGGATCAATTGCACTTGACATGGAATCAGACAAAGATGATGATGAGGAGGACTATGACGTGGCTTTGAAGGCTTAAAGGGTTTGAGTTATTGGTCTCATTTTGGATGAGACCAAAAGGGGGAAATTGATGGGATAAAGTGATCAATATAACCACATAGTAGTTAGTTGTGTGCTTCAAAATATGTGTGTGTTCAATATAACCATATAACAGTTATTTGTGTGACTCAAAATGCTTGTATTCTGCTTATATCTAGGTAAAATAACCAATATACCATAATGGAATATATATTGCCAAGTGTGTGCTTCACTCTCTGCAAAATAGTGGACCTTTGTCTCATCACAGAGGATAACAAACGCCTGGGATTTATGGGAAGGAGGCACAGTTGCGATAAGGAATGGCTGAGCCTGGCCTACGCTGACCTGGGAGGTGAAGTGACCTTCATGTGGATACATTCGGCGCCAGGAACGGATCCTCCCTGGACCAGACACCTGGACTGTCCACTCGTTAAATGCATGCTTTCTTCTTTGTTCATTTGTGTATAAATATTCTGGGTCAGGGCCAGCATAGTCAGTCAGACTTCATGAACTGACACGATCTGTTGCTGTCAAGGCGAGAATGTTTGACCCGGCGCTGTAACCTACTATATTCAACTTGCTTGCTTAATAAATACGTGTTCCAAATAAACTCAATCTCTTCCTTGAAAAACGAATCTGGGTAAACCATCTACACACATAGACAAGCTTTGAAGAGTAGACTTTTTCATCCTAACAGGTGTTAGATTTCTGCTGATTTCTGTTAATCCATTCTATCGTTGTGGTTTATAATATCACTTGTTCGCGGGCTCACTGACGAAAAATTGCAAATGGCGACCAGCAAGCGATTCTCGAAAGTCAGCGTAACGCCCACTCTCATGACGCTACGCACAGACCAATGAATGGCCAGCAGTGGCGTGACAAAACCGTCCCGGTACCCTTCAGACCTACTTTTAACGGTGCCGAAAATAGTGTCGATAAAAGTGGAACAGTTCCGAAAAAATGAACTGTGAGGCCATTGGGTTCCAAAAGGAAAAGCGGACAATGGAGCCCGAACCGTTCTAAAGGAGGCCTTTGAGTTCCAAATGGAAAAGCGCCTTTGGAGTAAACTCACCAAGACAGATATCAATTGAAGGAGTTGTCGTAGTTACTGTATTTAAGTTAACGGTGGGAAGAATCTGATTGATTTTATCTCTGATGGATGAAATTTTATTATTGAAAAAGTTCATAAAGTCCTGACTAGTAATCTCTAAGGGAATGCTAGGATTGACAGAGTCCTGATTCTTTGTCAACCTGGCTACAGTACTGAAAAGAAACCTGGGATTATTCTTGTTCTCTTCTATTAATGAAGAAAAATAACTCGTTCTAGCTTTTCTAAGAGATTTTTTTATAAATTAAAAGATGATTTCTCCAAGCTAAATAGATTTCATCTGGAGCGCCATTTTCTTTCTAATTGACGAGTCTTCTGGTTTAAGCTACGAGTTTCTGTGTTGAACCAAGGAGTTAGAAATCTCTGATTAGACTTTTTCTTTTTTAAAGGGGCCACCATGTCTAGAGTCTGATGCAGAGAAGCTGTAACACTATCTACCATGCTATCAATTACAGAAGGAGCAAGCTCTCCATAGTTTATTTCCGTTGTGTTGACACATGGCATAGAGGAAACAATCTGCATAAATTTGGTAACAACATCATCTGAGAGGCATCTACTGTAGTAATATTTTTCTTTAGGAGCCAAATAGTCAGAAATAGTAAAATCAAAGGTTAACAGACAATGGTCTGACATTACAGGGTTATGAGGAGACACTACCAGATTTTCTATTTCTATGCCATATGTCAGAACAAGGTCCAACATATGATGGAGATAATGAGTAGAATTTCCTACTTTCTGAGAAAACCCCGAGTCTAATATTGAATTAAATGCCACATTAAGGCAATCACTATCTACATCTACATGCCTATCTACATCTACATGTGTATTAAAGTCCCCTACTATAATTATTCTATCTGATTTCAGCACTAAATCAGGTAAGAATTCAGTAAATTCGAATAAAAATTCTGTGTAGGTTGATGGAGGATGATAAACTATGGCAAATAAAATTGGGTTTAGCCTAAAATTGCTAAAGTGCCCAATACTGAGGACCAGGCCCTCAAAGGAATTATAACATGTTTTTTGCTTTACATTAACTAGTAATTTGGAATGGTAAATTGTTGCTACTCCTCCTCCACGACCAGAACTTCTGGGATTTTGACAGTATAAATAACCAGAGGGAGTTGATTCATTTAAACCAACATACATAACCCTCTTGCCCTAACCAAGTCTCTGTAAGGGATATTAAATCAATCTGATGATCAATTAACAGATCATGGACTAACAGAGACTTGGGAGTTAGAGACATAATATTTAATAAACCGCATTTAATTTTTAATTTATGAGGAGGAAGAGAGGCCAAATCATTAAATTTAGAGGCTTCATGTTTAATTTGAGTTTTACCAACTTTTTGTTTAATCACTTTGGGATGCTTATACATTATATTTTTATTTACTTTGGAGGGAGCAGACAATAATTCTCTGATGGGGAAGACAGGGGCTAAGTTGAGGGGTGGCAGATGAAGAGGAGCTGCAGAGAGGCGTGTAAGACTGCGACTCTGCTTCCTGGTCCCAACTCTGAGTTGTCAAGGTTTTGGAAATTTGGATAAAAAAGATGCCAGATTGTTAGATAAATGAGAAGCATCATCCAAAGTGGGATGGATGCTGTCTCGTCTCATAAGACCAGGTTTTCCCCAAAATGAGCTCCAATTCTCAGTGTAGCCCACGTTGTTTGCAGGACACCACACAGACAGCCAGCGGTTGAAGGATGGCAAGCGGCTAAACATGTCATCACTGGTCAGATTGGGGAGGGGCCCAGAGAATACTACAGAGGCAGACATTGTTTTGGCAAAGTCACACACCGATTCTACATTAAGTTTCATGACTTCCGACTGCCGGAGACGGACGTCATTAATGCCAGCGTGAATAACAATTGTGGAGTATTTACAGCTACTTTTAGCCAGCATTTTCAAATTTGACTCGATGTTGCCTGCTCTTGCTCCAGGAATGCATTTGACTATGGCCGCTGGAGTCTCTAGGTTCACATTTCTGACTACAGAGTCACCAATGATCAGAGTTTTTTCCTCAGCGGGTGTGTCGCTGAGCGGGGAAAAATGATTAGAAACGTGAACAGGTTGGTGGTGTACCGGGGCTTTGCAGCTAGGCTTTGCAGCTAGGCTTCTTTCTCACTGTCACCCACCCAGTCTTCTCACTGCTAAGGAGAACCGGAGGACCGCTAACAGGTCGCCCTGTGCTAGGGAGCTCTGCTGCAGCTAGGGGATGTCCGTCAAGATTAACTGGCGCAGACGGTGTTTCAATGCAGCAGAGCCAGGATTCCAAATCAGACAACCTCGCCTCGAGCGCCTCAAAAAGACAACATTTATTACATTTACCGTTATCACTAAAAGAGGCAGAGGTGTAGCTAAACATCTGACAGAGAGAGCACACCAGAGGAGGAGAGGAAGGAGAGCTAGTAGCCATAGCAAGTGGCTAACCCAAAGCTAACAAAAACACCGATGAAAGGTGAACAGAAGGCTAAAGAGGGTGATTAGATGACACTGAGTGCGCACACAGGTGTAAGTGGCTTGATAAACAGAAATGAGAACTAAAGGTAGATGGAAAAAAGTGGTTAAAATACAATTAAAAGCAAAATCCTCAGGAGAGTGAGGACAGCAAACCACACGGACAGACAGCAATACAGGAAGTGACGATACATTACCACAAGTGACGTGTCAGTTCTCTCACAGAATATTTTTTCAAGTATCTTGGAAAACTGCGGGAATAGTGAAATAGGCCTATAGTTTGAAAATTTCCCTCTGTCATCCGTCTTGTATATCGGAATTACTTTAGCTATTTTCATTGCACTGGGAAATATATGTACAGTACCTGTTTGGAGAGACATGTTACAAATATACGTCAGTGGCTTCAGTAAGCATTCAATGATGGTTTTGACTAAAAGCATGTCAATAGGTGAATGATGTGTGTGGACCTTGTAAATTCCAAACTGGTGAACATAATATGTATACTTATGTATTGGATTGTCTAGACTAAACAGAGGAGCATTGTTGAAGATTTGATTTTGTTGGTGGTTGTTGGTGTTTTTAGTGCATTTTTTTTTTTTGTAGTACTTTAGTGTTAGTGTTTGATTGTTTGTATCATGTTTGTTAAAAAAAAAAAAAGGTTCAATAAAGATATTGTGGAAAAAAAATAGCATGTCAATATCATCACAATCCGTAGATGTTTACTTTTAAACGATTTAACAATTTCAATGACCTCTCTCTCGTCTGTGTTCTTTATGAAAATGGAGTCTGTTATAGCAATGTTTTTGCTTATTGTATCACCTGTAGATGCCGTAATGGGTATTTCTCGAGCCACATTAGGACCAATGTTAAAAAAAAAAATATTAAATTCATCTGCAGGTGAGACTGCATTCACACTCTGAGTCTTTTTTTTTTTTTTTGAAAGATTGGTTGGGTAGTTTGTATTTCTGTTTTTATTTCCAAGAATATTGTTAAGTATTGTCCATGTATTTTTAATGTTATCTCTGTTTTTCTCCAGTTCTTTACTGTAATAGTCTGTTTTACTACATCTTATTATATATGTATATTAACTTATTTTTGTATGTTTTATACTGCTGCTCTGCTTCTTTTGTCCTTTTCTTTAGAAAAGCTTTATATAATGAATTTTTCTTTTAACACGCCTTTTGTAATCCTTTGGTTAACCATGGCTTGTCAACAAATTTCTGTTTCAGCTTTTTCTTTACCAATTGACAATTTTTTTTCATAAAGAGTGGTTACAATGTTCATGAATGTGTCATAGGCTTCATTTACATCTAATACATAGACTTTTGTCCAGTCTTGCTTCAGCAGGTCTTTTTTAAAAGAACTGATTGCATTATGTGATTTGTATCTAAAAGATTTTAATGTTTTTTTCTGTATTGGCCCCCCATGTGGCCATGGATAAGTGCAAAGACTGGCAAATGGTCACTTATGTCATTTATCAATAATCCACTTTCTATTTTCTTATCAATAATATTAACAAACAGGTTATCAATAAGTGTAGCAGTGTGAACTGTGATTCTATTGGGATGTGTTATTGTGGGATATAGACTCATACTGTACATAGAATTCATGAACTCTGTAATTACATTGTGTTGAAATAGATTTAGTAAATCAATATTGAAGTCTCCACAGATTACAACCATTTTCTTACTAGTTATATTATTGTACAGCCCGACTAACTTATCTCTGAATGTCTCAACGCAAGTTCCCAGCATTCTATATATACAACTTATAATTAGATTTTTTGTTTTATCTTGGTCAATCTCAACAGTAATACATTCTAGAATCCCTGGTAGTACAAAGGACATTCCATTTACAAGTTTACACCTATACAGGTCATCAATATATAGTGCAACACCACCACCCTTTTTTTGAGATCTATTAATATAAAACATCTGATATTCCTCTATTGTCATCAGAGAAGCCTGCTCTTCATTGAGCCAAGTTTCAGAGACTGCGATAGCTGTAAATTTTCTATCTAGCTGTTTTAAATAGTCCTGAATCTGTGGAAAGTTTTTAAGACTTCTGCTGTTGAAGTGTATTATTGATAGTTTACCATCTAATTGCACTTGACTTTTGAATTGCTTTTCAGTATGATATTCACAGTGATTATGAATATTGTTGAAGAAGTGGTTGTCAGGATCAATATCATTCTCCATCTCTTGTGGTTTATGTTCATCATAATGGCATATTTTCAGAGTCTGAATTTCCTCACTCTGTGTCAAATGACTTCCTCCAACTGGGGATGATTGATGTCTACTAAAGTCAGTCATAAGTTTTTTGTTTTGTTTTTTAAAGTAAACATTTGTCCTTACTGTGATTTACTTCCTTACATATATTTATCCAGCTCCTCCACATTTCTGATTACCAGCACTTTGGACTCCTCTGGTGTTCCATTTAGTTTTATAAAGACTTTGCAGTTGAAAGTCCACGTTGATTGGATTTTCTTCTGTTTTTGCAAGAAACTCGCCTTTTTGACGATGTCTCCATTTCTCTTGGTCAGGTGCTCATTCAGATAAACTTCTGTCCCCTTCAGCTTCCTTCCCTGTTTCAGCAGATCCATTTTATACTTTCTGTTTGTAAGACAGAAAGTATAAAACTCAGAACGTGAATCGATTACTGCCGATTTTTCACCCTTCCTTCTTTTAGGAAGAGGATGACAAGCCTCTATGTTGTTACTGTCTATCTCTATGCCTTTAGAATGGAGGAAGGTTGTCACCTGTTCTTCCACCAATCTGGCATCCAGTTCATGAAGGTCTGTATCATCCATTCTTGCCACAGCCTGGGCATAGGATCTGGGCTGTGTTTCTAATCCTGAAACAATAATGTCATTCATTTGAGTGTACTGTTCCAGGTTGTCCACCCTATTTTCCAGAAAAGCAATCTTTTTGACTTTCTCCTCATTTTTCAGCCTCAAGGCTTTGACTTCTTCCACCAAATCAGTTATCTGTTTTTGTTGTTTTCTCACCCCAGTTTCCTCTTCTGAGAGAAAGTCAAGTGTTTTTTTTTAAATTCCTCAACCTCATCATATGTTACATTCCTTTTGGGTGGCATTGTGTTGTTACTGGTGCCAATTGATTCAAATAGATTCTGGTTAATATGGATCACTCTAACTCATTAGCTTGTCTGCTGTTGCCACCATTTGAACCAAGTGTCCATCATATCTGCACAGTACCTTTGTGGAGTTAAGCGGTCTTGGTGTGGACCATTATCTGCAATCCAATGCTCACCCTTCTCCAAACGTTACCTTGACACACTCAGAGCAACAGTAGCATTTGGACTCCGGCTAGGCTAGGTTGAGAAGTAGCAGGTTAACTCTGGGTAGGCCCAGTTAGACACACTCAGAGCAGCAGAAGGTTGACTCCAGGGAGGCTAAGCTAGCCCCACTCAGAGCAGCAGCAGGTTGAGTCCAGGGAGGGTAAGCTAGCCACACTCAGAGCAGCAGCAGGTTGAGTCCAGGGAGGCTAAGCTAGCCACACTCAGAAGAGTAGCAGGTTGACTCCAGGCAGGCAAAGCTAGCCACACTCAGAGCAGCAGCAGGTTGAGTCCAGGGAGGCTAAGCTAACCACACTCAGAAGAGCAGCAGGTTGACTCCAGGCAGGCAAAGCTAGCCACACTCCATTTACTTTGTAACCCATTACTCTCAACTTACTGTTGGGAGTAATGGGTTACAAAATAATGCGTTACTGTAACGCCACTACTTTTGCAGTAATGTGCTGTGTAGCAAAATTACTGTTTAAACATTCAGTAATGCGTTACAGTTACAGAAATTTGATCAGGTGCGTTACTCACGTTACTCATTTTATTAATATGGATAGATATTTTTAGTGCAAATAGACAATCATACAGCTTGCAGTTGCGAGACACCCTCCTCATCAACCGCCATCTGGGGATGAATACGGTTTCGGTGGCTATTGGCAGAACTGCCATCCCAAGCGCCACCAGTGGTCTCAAGCCACTGGAGGTTGTCATGCCAAAGGCAAAGGCAAGTAAATAAATAAGCAAATAAATATAAAACTGACAATACCGTAACTGATGTAGCCATCAGTCTCCTCCGCGGGTCGGTTTCCTGTCCTGCCCCAGTTCACATCACAGCCCGGTGGGAAGAAATGCAGTGGCGGTGGCGACTTCTTATATCGAGCCCTGATCACCTGTTGTCCAAATGGTGAGTAGCCCCCAACAGCTCCTACCTATGTGGTTAAACATGAGTATTTTTTGAGCAAGAAGCTTGCATTTAATGTCCACAGTTGTGTAAATGTGCAAGCTGTTTAAGTAACTGTGTTTAAGTTTTCTTACTGCACATAGAAAAAGTGACTGTGATTTGTTTGCAGTAAAGAACAGCTTTTTCAAAGGTGAACATTCATCACCTCCGCCAGGCCGCAGGCCGCAGGAGGTTATGTTTTTGCCAGTGTTTGTCTGTCTGTTTGTCTGTCTGTCTGTTGGTTAGCAAGATAACTCAAAAAGTTTTGGACGGATTTCCATGAAACTTTCAGGCGTTGTTGGAAATGGTACAAGGAAGAACTGATTAAATTTTGGGGATGATCCGGATCACCGTCTGGATACAGGAATTTTTTAAAGGATTCTTTAACATTGTGAGTGTGGTGTAACATTATGTAGCTCACAGATTCCTTGGCAGAGACCCAGACATGAGAGAACTTTGAGCTCGCAGTGTGTATTGACATCATGCCTCAAACGGACATTGAGTCTGGACCCCCTGCGGACTAGGGAAGAAGTGAGAAGATCTGGGGAGTGGACCTGAAGGGACTGTCTGACCTCCTGGGGTCAGACAGAGAAGCCGAGAGGACAATGGGAGGATTAAATGTGAATGTGATTCTGTGTTTGATGTGAATGTGATTCATGTTTGATGTGAAAGTATAAAGGTATGTGGTTTACCTCAGCTCGACCTCTTTATTCCCTGACTGAGAGAGGAGCTGTAGGACGGGAGATGAAATAAACCAATACTGAGAAATCATTCAGTCTCTTCATTTCATGGTTCCTACATTGGTGACCCACACGTGAGAGATATGGAAAGGCTTGGAGATCGTCTCTCCGTGCCTGATTCACCGGAGACCGCCCGCACCGGCGTAAATTCAATTAAACTCCCCGAGTTCTGGCAGGAGGACCCGCACTCATGGTTCCAACACGTGGAATCGCGGTTCGTGCTCAACGGGGTATCAGCAGATGACATTAAGTTCCATAATGTCATCGCAAGACTCGACAGCCGCACAGCCCGGTGTGTGCGGAGCCTGGTGCAGCAGCCGCCCGCTGCTGGCAGATACGACGCCCTGAAAGCCGCCCTCATTCGGAGTTTTGTGCCATCAGCCGAGGTGAGGGCCAGAACACTTCTGGACCTGCGCGACAGAGGAGGACGCAGGCCGACCATCCTCATGGAGGACATGCTGCAGATGATCGGGGCAGACAACGATGCGTTTCTATTTAAACACATCTTCTTAAGGACTCTTCCAGCACACATGAGGGGCTCCCTGTCCAGCATGAGGTGTGTGGACCAGCAGGACTTCCGCGCGCTGGCCGTGGAAGCGGAGTGGCTCCTGGACGCATGCGGCGAGCAGGAGACTTCAGCGGCAGCAGTAGACCTCGGCACGGCGGCCGGGGGCGATGGAGAACCAGTGGCAGCAGAACCGACCCCAGCGACAACAGCGGCGGCGCGGTCCCGAAGCAGAGGAGGGGACGAGCTGTGTTTCTACCATCGACGCTTCGCGCACAAGGCACACAGATGCATCCCACCATGCAACTTCAGGAAGCAGGGAAACGCAAGAGCCGGGGGTTGTTTAGCAGCTTCAACCCTCGGTGAACGGAACAAGCTGCTGTACCTGACAGACGCGAGCTCCGGACGGCAATTCCTCGTTGACACCGGGGCACAGAGGAGTTTCATCACCGCAACCTACGCGGACCGGGTGGCCGGTCCCCGCGGAGATGGGGCAACAGCCGCAAATGGCTCGTCGATCAAGACTTTTGGCGAAAGGACTCTGCGCCTGTCCTTGCATGGCCGCAGCTATGAATGGACCTTCATAGTAGCGGCGGTGAGTTTCAACATGTTGGGCGCCGACTTTTTGTGCTCACATGGCTTGTTGGTAGATCTGGCTAACAGACGCCTGGTTAATGCACTCTCTTTTTGTTCTATCCCTTGTGCAGCGCGAGTGTCCCCGCCGTCAGTACAGACCAACGCCGCCGCAGCAGGAGGTAAGTTCCACACTCTCCTAAACCAGTTCCCAGCACTCACAGTTCCCACATTTTCAGCTAAGGTGGCGAAGCACGGGGTGAAGCACTTTATAACCACAAGTGGCCCACCAGTTTTTGCTAAGGCTCGGTGCTTGGATGCAGCTAAGCTCTCCATTGCGCGTGAGGAGTTCGCCAACCTGGAAAGGTTGGGCATAATTCGCCGCTCGAAGTCCGCTTGGGCTTCCCCCCTCCATATGGTCCCTAAGGCTGATGGCTCGTGGAGACCTTGCGACAATTATCGCAGGTTAAACAATGCCACAGCGCAGGACCGCTACCCAATTCCGCATATCCAAGATTTTTCAGTACATTTGGCCAAGGCGCGCATTTTTTCTAAAATAGACCTGGTCCGCGGTTATCATCAGGTCCCGGTCCGACCAGAGGACATTCCCAAGACAGCGGTAATAACCCCTTTCGGGCTTTTTGAATTTTTACGCATGCCTTTTGGCCTTAAAGGCGCTGCGCAAACCTTCCAACGCATGATGGATGCCGTGTTGCGCGACCTCTCTTTTGTTTTTGTCTACTTAGATGATATTTTGGTCGCCAGCGCCTCTGAGGAGGAACACGAAAGTCACCTCAGAACAGTTTTTCAGAGGTTGGGAGTGCATTGGTTGATAATCAACCCAGCCAAGTGCCATTTTGGTGCAGAACAGATCGATTTTTTAGGGCACCGCGTCTCCCCAGAGGGTGCAGTCCTGCTGCCCTCCAAAGTACGCGCAGTGGCTGAGTTTCCCCAGCCACAAACGGTAAAAGCGTTGCAAGAATTTTTAGGTATGGTAAATTTTTACAACCGTTTCATACCTCACGCGGCGCAGCTCATGCAACCGTTGTACGCCGCGCTAAAAAAACAGAAGTCCTCCAATGCGATTGAGTGGTCCCCGGAGCGGGAGCGCGCATTCACTGAGGTTAAGAAAGCACTAGCAGATGCAGCACTGCTGGCTCACCCAGACCCAGCAGCCCGTATAGCACTAACCACGGACGCGTCAGATGTGGCCATAGGAGCCGTGGTGGAACAGCAAGTCGCCGGGGCTTGGCAGCCACTCGCTTTTTTCAGCAGATCCCTACGCGATGCGGAGCGAAAATATAGCGCGTTTGACAGGGAACTGCTAGCGCTCCACCTGGCCATTCGCCATTTTCAGTTCTGGTTGGAAGGGCGGCGTTTCACCGAGTTTGTCGACCACAAACCGCTCACTTTTGCAATGTCCAAAATCTCAGAACCGTGGTCAGGCCGACAGCAGAGGCAGCTGGCCGCAATTTCAGAATTCACCACCGATATACAGCACGTAGCCGGTAAATTTAATGTGGTGGCAGACTGCCTCTCGGGAGCGGTAACAGCGCCTGTCCGCGCGGATGGGGGCTGTAATGCCACAGACGCGGAGCGCTGTAACAGCGCGGACGCGCACGCAGCTCCGATGCATGTGGGGATAGATTACGCGGCCATGGCAGCGGAGCAGGCCGAAGACACAGATGTGCGCGCGCTCCTGTCTGGACCAACAGGGTTAAGGCTGGAGAACATAAGTTTACAAACCGGTTCACCCCCGCTAATTTGCGATGTATCCACCGGGTGACCTCGCCCAGTGGTACCGGCCACGTGGCGCCGTCGCGTTTTTGACGCGGTGCACTCCCTAGCACACCCGGGAGTACGCGCTTCGGTGAAAATGGTAGCGGAGAAGTTTGTTTGGCCGAGCCTGCGCAAGCACGTGAAGGAGTGGGCGAGAGCCTGCATGTCTTGCCAGCGGGCCAAAGTTCACAGGCACACAAAAGCTCCTTTAGAACCTTTCCACATTCTGGCTAAGAGGTTTGATCATGTGCACGTAGATCTAGTGAGACCCCTGCCGCCCTCGCAAGGGTTCACACATCTCCTGACAATGGTAGACCGGACCACGCGTTGGCCGGAAGTAGTCCCATTGCAGTCTACCACAGCAGCAGAGGTGACTCGCGTTTTTTTAACAGCCTGGGTAGCGCGGTTCGGAGTTCCGTCGGACATTACGTCCAATAGGGGTCCGCAGTTCGTGTCAGAGCTGTGGTCAGCAATGGCCAGCGGCTTAGGGGCAACAGCCCATCGCACCACCGCTTATCACCCACAGGCCAACGGTTTATGCGAGCGCTTTCACAGATCGTTGAAGGCAGCCCTCAGAGCGTCGCTCACAGATACAGATTGGGTAAACAAACTACCATGGGTTTTATTGGGGTTGCGTTCGGCACCCAAAGAGGATTTAGATGCCTCACCTGCTGAATTAGTTTTTACTCAACCTCTCAGGCTGCCAGGAGAATTCCTGCCAGCCCATGCAGCACCAGAGCGCCCCCCGGTGCGTGGACCTCTAAGTGGCACGGGAGCAGAAATGCTCCCGGGCCCCGCTCATCACACTTTTCCGCGGGTTTTTGTTCCCAAGGCTTTGCAAAACGCAGAGTTTGTTTTTGTCAGGCACGACGCCCAGCGTCACAGCCTCCGCTCACCTTATGACAGTCCGTTTCGAGTGCTGGAAACCGGGGAGAAATATTTTGTGCTGGACTTGGGGGGCAGGAAAGAAACAATCAGTGTGGACAGATTAAAGCCTGCTTTTGTGTTACGTGACGAACCTGTACGGCCGGTGGGGGCGCCTCGACGCGGCAGACCTCCCAGGGAACAGCCCCTGGTTCCCCAGCACGGGGCAAATAACCTTTCTCCCCCTCATTCCACAGGCGCACCGCAGGACGGCACAACACAGGCTGCGAAGCCTGCGTTCAGCAGATTCGGGAGGAGACTGAAGCCTAAGCAACGGGCAGAGTGATGTGTATTTTGGTCAACCCGTGTAAATTCTGCTGTAGATCCTGCAAAGGGGGGGGGGGGTGATGTAAGGGTATAATGTGTATGACTGTCCATTATTGACATGAAGTTGTTGTGTGTGTCCATTTTTGACATAATGTGTATGACGGTCCATTATTGACATAAGGTGTATAACGGTTAGAGTAATGTTGGTGTATGTCCGTTCTTGGGCGTTTCGGGGGGAGTGATGTGGCGTAACATTATGCAGCTCATATATTCCTTGGCAGAGACCCAGACATGAGAGAACTTTGAGCTCGCAGTGTGTATTGACATCACGCCTCAAACGGACATTGAGTCTGGACCCCCTGCGGACTAGGGAAGAAGTGAGAAGATCTGGGGAGTGGACCTGAAGGGACTGTCTGACCTCCTGGGGTCAGACAGAGAAGCCGAGAGGACAAGGGGAGGATTAAATGTGAATGTGATTCTGTGTTTGATGTGAATGTGATTCATGTTTGATGTGAAAGTATAAAGGTATGTGGTTTACCTCAGCTCGACCTCTTTATTCCCTGACTGAGAGAGGAGCTGTAGGACATGAGATGAAATAAACCAATACCGAGAAATCATTCAGTCTCTTCATTTCATGGTGCCTACATGAGATACGGCCATTTTCAACATGTGTGCAGGCGCAATGGAGGGCGCTAGTCGTCGTGTCTGACGAACACGAACTCCGCATTCTTCAAAGTTTTAGGCACAAAAGCACGCGAAAAACAGTGGTGGGCTGGGCCCGGCAGCGTGCCTGTGTTTGCGCTATGCTGCAAAAGCTGAGACGGGCAGCTGTCAGGCGCGGGATTATTTAGCAGAAATTCCCCGGGCAGCCATAGGGGCTGCGCAAAAACAAGCTCTCTGCCGGGGAAGCTTCCAAATCCTCTTTTGCCGCGGAGCGCAACCCCAATATAAAACCCACAGCAACCTGTCTACCCAATTTGCATCCATCAGTGAAGCCCTGAGTGCTGCTTTCAGTGATCTATGAAAACGCTCGCATAACCCATTGGCCTGTGGGTTGTACGCGGTTGTGCGATGAATTGCAATGCCCGCAGCCTGGGAGTTTGGAGATGGAGGAGATGGACACAACAGCAACACTTGAGTTTATTACCTCTGCCAAGGAGTTAGTGCTTTTACTACTGAACCACTAATCCTATCATTGTGAATCCAACTGCTAGTCATATGTTTTCATGGTCAAGGAATCTGAAAACGTACACACAAGCACTGTATGAGGGGGAACTGTGGCGTTTGGCAGAGGTCTGCGCTCTCTGAGTGCTTTTCTAGTTTATCTGTGCTTTCTGTTTTATTTTATCTTATTCACTTACATGCTGTTGTGATATGCAACTATTTCATGGAAGTAAATCCTCTAAATATGCATTTTTAATGAGCTCCTAGCATATCTTCACCCAGCAAATGTTTCAACTTCTCCTTTGTCGGCTCTCCATCCTGTTGTTGCTCTCCTGTCACCTTTCATTTCCTTCGCAACCCCGATGACCCAAAACATTTCTCTATATGTAAGCAAAAAGCAGTTTTTCATTGCTAAGCAATAGTGGATGTATGTGTGTGAAGCTAAAAACCACATCCTGTTATGTGAGCATGTAGCTGCAAAAACCTTTTTTTAACTGACATTTAAAGCAAGCACATTGTGTAATAATATTAATACCCTAACTTATCTAAATATTTCTATCGGGGGGTTGTGGCGGAGGGGTAGTACCTTGGTATGAGGACAGGCGCCCAATCCCTTTGTGTGGTTTGAATACCCTGGTCCCCACACCCACCCCAGCTCGTACGTATGGCTCCTCATAGCTGCTGTGGGTACAGTAGCGGCCACAACCCGGGCAACGGCATCGCCTCGCCGGCTAAACTACGTATGGGTACCCAGCATAGAGGACCTCGCTGGGGAATGGAGGAACATCTGTCCTCCCCCTCTTGTACCACCCAGTCATGGGTTAAATGATCAGCTTTTGCAACAGCTGTGGGGGCAGTCCTTGGAATGAGGATCCTGGTCGGTTGCTGCACCTGCCCCAGTGGCGACGGGGGCAGGAAGAGGATGCTTCTGGGAGCCTCTAGTCACGTCTCCCCACGCATGGTGGTCCGGGTGTGATGGTCGCTGTGGTGCCCACCCGGAGCAACGGCCCAGTTTGTAACGGCCCAGCAATGGCCCAGTTTGTATCCTGCCCGGATGACAAGGCATATTTTTAGGGATAGCACTGCCTTCTCCAGACGGAGAGAGGGGGAGAAAAGGACCCTTAAAGAAAGCTTGCTCCATTTTTGGCTTGCTCGCTAGCTGCGGCGGGCTGGTAATCCACGTCTGCAGTCGAAAAATGAAAGAAATGAAGAAAGTGAAAAACACAATAAACATAGCCGCTTGGAATGTCCGTACCCTCCAAGACAGTGACAACAGCCTGCGATGTCGGACAGCCATTGTTGCACAAGATTTACTCTGCTACAACATCGCAATAGCTGCCCTTAGTGAGACTCGGTTGCCTGACTCGACAGAGATCACTGAGCATGGGTCTGGCTACACGCTCTATTGCTGTGGGCACCCGATTGATGAGGCACGACAGTCAGGAGTCAGCTTCTCCATCGTTATGTCAACCTGCTTGACTCTCTACCGCATGGGGTCAGTGATCGACTTATGGTGCTCCGCCTGAAGCTTGATACTGGGTACATAACATGCATTACTGCGTATGCATCAACTATGACACACACAGACAAGAGCAAGGAACGGTTCTATGAGGAACTAGACCGTGTTATTCAAGCCACTCCTCATACTGACAAGTTGGTGGTCCTAGGGGACTTCAACGCTCGTGTGGGAGCCTCATGGACCACCTAGGAGAATGTTATTGGCCACCATGGTGTTGGAAAGGAGAATTCCAACGGCACCTTGCTCCTCTCCTTGTGCGCCCAGTGTCAATTATCTATTACCAACACGTTCTTCCAACAGGTGAACAAACTGAAAACCACATGGATGCACCCGCATTCAGGCCATTGGCATCAGATTGACTTTGTCATTACACGACAGCGGTACATCAAGGATGTGCACCTTACTAGAGCAATGAGGGGAATGACATGTCTCTCAGACCACCGGTTGTTGCGGTCGAGAGTCACGTTCTCCTTTAAGCCCCTATGGCGTAGGGTCCGGAAGACACCTATGAAGAAGCTCAATGTGGCCAAGCTCGGCTCACTGGATTCCAGGACCCAACTGAAGCAGCAACTTGTCACAAAAGTGACTTTGATGATGCCCTTTTGAGACCGTTGACAGCCATTGGACGTTACTTCGTGATAATATCTATGAAGCAGCGGAGGAAGTGCTCGGCTTCATCAAACGCAAGCATCGGGATTGGTTTGATGAAAATGATGTAGCAGCCATCCAATTGTTGGACCATCTTCACCATGCCCATCTTGAGTATGTGAATGATAAGAGCTCAATTGCAAAGAAGGACACCTACCACCATGTCCGGCAGACAGTGCAAGTTTCGTTGCGTAGTATGATGGACCAGTGGTGGATTGCTAGAGCTGAGGACCCTCAGGAAGCTGCTGACAAGAACGACGTGAAAGTGTTCTACAATGGCCTGAAGGCGGTCTACGGTCCAACATCACAGGGCAGTACGCCAATGTACTCTTCGGACGGTCAGACGCTCATAAGGGAGCCGGCTCTCATCCTGGAGTGTTGGGTAGAACACTTTAATGGTGTCCTGAATTGCCAATCTGTGATCTCTGATGAAGCCATCGCACAGCTTCCTTAGAGACCTATCATGGAGGAGCTGAATGTCCCAACGACGGTTACTGAGATTAAAGATGCCATCAAACAGACATCTAGTGGTAAGGCAACTGGTGGAGATGGTATCCCGCCAGAGATCTATAAGTGTGGCGGTAATGTCATCGTTGCCCGTTTCGCCCAGTTATTTGCCACCATATGGGAGCAGGAGGCGGGTCCACAAGACTTCAAGGATGCAATGATTGTTCACTTGTACAAGCATAAGGGAAACCGCCACTGCTGCGATAACCACAGAGGACTATTTCTCCTCGCCATCGCTGGTAAGATTCTAGCATGTGTGATCATAAACCGCCTCAATCACTATGTTGTCGACAACATCATTTCCGAGAGTCAGTGCGGCTTTCGAGCAGGACAAGGCACCATTGACATGATGTTTGCAGCCAGGCAAATAAAAGAGAAGTGCCGAGAACAAAACTGTGATTTGTTCATAGTGTTCGTAGACCTGACTGAGGCCTTCGACTCTGTTGGGAGAGAGGGCCTGTGGAAGCTGCTCGCCAGGATTGGGTCCTAAGATCGTCAATGTCATCCGCTGATTCCACAATGGCATGGTCGGGCGGGTGGTTGAGAGTGGTTTAATCTCTGATCCATTCGCTATCATCAATGGCACTAAGCAGGGGTGTGTTATGGCCCCACTGCTCTTTAGTATCGTCTTCACTGCAATGCTCCTTGATGCCTTCAAGGACTGCGACAGGGGTGTAAGGATCCAGTTTCGCACTGACGGCAATGTATTCAACTTGCAACGTTTAAAGGCTAAAACAAAGACGTCATGCATGATGCTGCAAGATCTTTTCTATGCCGATGACTGTGCACTCATCGCTCACACTCTTGAAGACGCACAGTTCATCACTGACCAGTTTGCTAAAGCAACGAATCGTTATGGACTCACTATAAGTATCAAGAAGACAGAGGTTTTACATCAACTTCGTTCTGGTATGCTCCCAATAAATCCTGTTATTACCATTGGTGGCGAACCCCTCAAGGCAGTTGACAAGTTCTGCTACCTGGGGGCCACCATCTCGCAGAATGCTAAGATTGATGATGAAGTTACCCACCGCATCAGCAAGGCTAGCGCATCCTATGGATGCCTACAGCATCGTCTATGGTCGAAGTGTGGCATTCGTCTAAGCACCAAGATCAATCGGATCGTTGATCGTTGTTCTATCTACACTTCTCTATGGGTGTGAGACGTGGACAACCTATCGCCCCCATGTGAAGAAACTTGAACAGTTCCACATGCAGTGTTTAAGGAAGCTATGTGGAATCACGTGGTGAGACAAAGTTGCCAATATAGAAGTCCTCCGCCGGTGCAATATCACCAGCATTGAGTCATTCATCATACATTCCCAGTTGTGCTGGACCAGCCACGTTGTTCAGATGACAGATCAGCGCATTCCTAAAATCCTGTTATTTGGCCAGTTGGAAGAAGGGTGGAAGTCACGGGGCGGTCAGTGGAAGCGGTATAAAGATGTGCACAAAGCCTCACTCAAGTTGTGTGGGATTGATCCTATGACATGGGAAATGCAGGCCAAGAACCGTCCCCTTTGGCGAAAGATCTGCCATGAAGGTGTTGACCTCTTCGAGAGAGAGAGAACTGCCCGTTTGGATGCCCGCCATAAAGCAGGTCATAGTGCCGCCCAGCAACAGAGACATCTATAGCAGTCGGTGTCATCCACTCAGCCATTTATGTACATCTGTCCCGATTGCGATATGCCATGTGCTTCACGCATCGGTCTCGTCAGTCATCGCCATCACAAGCACCCCCTTACAATTTAATGCAGAAGGCGGGAGATCCGTTGTTGGCGATGGCTCAATCCATCATCAGATCACAGTAGCACTTGCGTCCTCACTCCATCCAGCTTCCCCAGGTCCAGAGCCATGATGTAGGTTTTGAAGGTTTCCAACCAGTGGGGCCATGGCACCGGTGGCTCACCGGGAAGCTCCAGGAAGGGCCGTAGTGGTGTAACGCATGCATCCATATGTTATGTCCACAAACCTGCTAGTAAAGGAGGCTGAAGAAGAGGTTGCACTGGAACACTGCTTTATTAATAAAATAAAAATAAACTCTTCTACTTCCGGTGCCACACGAGTAGGCTGCCTTTTTGCAACAGCGGATCAATTTCTTTCTATTTCTATTTACTATCTGGCTTCTCTTGCTAATCTTTCTGATCCGGTGACACCTCATCCATCACAGATGGACACGGATCACCCAAATGCCTCCTGAGCCGGCAGACGGAGCCACTGTTTTTAGCAGGATACGTTAGAGCAGAGACCAGCTGTTAGCACTTAACTGGACCAAGATGCTAGTGCAAGACTTTGACATACCGGGTGAAATAAGACAGAAACGATGTGGATGTCGTGCTGGAGCAAGATGGCGGGTGAGGAATATAAGACTGGTCACACAATACCGACGCACTCTACAAGAAGGGACAGCACAGGCTGTTCCTACTGAGGAGGCTCAGGTCTTTTGGTGTACAAGGGGCACTCCTAAAGACCTTCTACGATTCGGTGGTGGCATCAGCCATCACTTTTGGAGTGGTCTGCTGGGGTAGTGGCATCACAGCAGCGGACAGGAAGAGACTGAACAAACTGATCAAGAAAGCTAGCTCTGTCCTGGGACAGCGCCTTGACCCAGTAGAGGAGATAGGAGAGAGAAGGATTTTTTTTTTTTGTACTTATTTTGTACCCGTAGGTAGATTTGTTTTGCAGTCTGGTGACAAGCCACCAGCTGCCGGTCGCTGCGTGCACAAGCGCCCCATATCCCTAAGGATGGTGGCTAAGCTGTCATCTCTGCTGGAGTCCGAGTCCCACCCTATGCAGGACATACTGAACGCACTGAGGAGCTCATTCAGCAGACATGTTTAGTCGCTTGTCATCCTTGAACCGCTGGCTGTCTGTGTGGTGTCCTAAAAATGACGTGGGCTACATTGACAATTGGAGCTCTTTTTGGGGAAAACCTGGTCTTATGAGACGAGACAGCATTCATCCCACTTTGGATGGTGCTTCTCATTTATCTAACAATCTGGCATCTTTTTTATCCAAATTTCCAAAACCATGACTACTCAGAGTTGGGACCAGGAAGCAGAGTCACAGTCTTACACGCCTCTCTGCAGCTCCTCTTCATCCGCCACCGCTCAGCTTAGCCCCTGTCTTCCCCATCAGAGAATCGTTGTCTGCTCCCTCCAAAGTAAATAAAAATATAATGTATAAGCATCCCAAAGTGATAAAGCAAAATATTGGTAAAACTCAAATTAAACAGAAAGCCTCTAAATTGAATGATTTGGCCTCTGTTCCTCCTCATAATTTAAAAATTAAATGTGGTTTATTAAATATTAGGTCTCTAACTCCCAAGTCTCTGTTAGTCCATGATCTGTTAATTGATCATCAGATTGATTTAATTTCCCTTACAGAGACTTGGTTGGGACAAGAGGATTATGTTGGTTTAAATGAATCAACTCCCTCTGGTTATTTAAACTGTCAAAATCCCAGAAGTTCTGGTCGTGGAGGAGGAGTAGCAACAATTTACCATTCCAAATTACTAGTTAATGTAAAGCAAAAAACATGTTATAATTCCTTTGAGGGCCTGGTCCTCAGTGTTGGGCACTTTAGCAATTTCAGGTTAAACCCAATTTTATTTGCCATAGTTTATCGTCCCCCATCAACCTATTCAGAATTTTTATCCGAATTTCCTGATTTCTTAGCTGATTTAGTGCTGAAATCTGATAGAATAATTATAGTAGGGGACTTTAATATACATGTGGATGTAGATAGTGACTGCCTTAATGTGGCTTTTAATTCAATATTAGACTCGATTGGGTTTTCTCAGAAAGTAGGAAATTCTACTTATTACCTCCACCATACATTGGACCTTGTTCTGACATATGGCATAGAAATAGAAAATCTTGTAGTGTCTCCTCATAACCCTGTACTGTCAGACCATTGTCTGTTAACCTTTGATTTTACTATTTCTGACTATTTGGCTCCTAAAGAAAAATATTATCACAGTAGATGCCTCTCAGATGATGCTGTTTCCAAATTTATGCAGATTGTTTCCTCTATGCCATGTGTCAACACAACGGAAATAAGCTATAGACAGCTTGCTCCTTCTGTAATTGATAACATGGTGGATGGTGTTTCAGCTTCTCTGCATCAGGCTCTAGACTTGGTGGCCCCCTTAAAAAAGAAAAAGTCTAATCAGAGATTTTTAACTCCTTGGTTCAACACAGAAACTCGTAGCTTAAAACAGAAGACTCGTCAATTAGAAAGAAAATGGCGCTCCACTAATTTAGATGAAATCTATTTAGCTCGGAGAAATCATCTTTTAATTTATAAAAAATCTCTTAGAAAAGCTAGAACGAGTTATTACTCTGCATTAATAGAAGAGAACAAGAATAATCCCAGGTTTCTTTTCAGTACTGTAGCCAGGTTGACAAAGAGTCAGGACTCTGTCAATCCTAGCATCCCCTTAGAGCTTACTAGTCAGGACTTTATGAACTTTTTCAATAATAAAATTTCATCCATCAGAGATAAAATCAATCAGATTCTTCCCACAGTTAACTTAAATACTGTAACTACTACAACTCCTTCTATTGATGTCTGTCTTGATGAGTTTACTCCAATTGACCTTTGTGAGTTAGACAAAATAGTTTCCTCATCCAAACCTTTAACTTGTCTTTTAGACCCTATTCCTACCAGGTTATTTAAAGAAGTCTTCCCACTTATTGGGAGCTTTATTCTTCATATAATCAATTCTTCATTGACTTTAGGCCATGTACCGCAGGCTTTTAAAACGGCTGTAATTAAACCCTTACTCAAAAAGCCAACGCTAGATCCAGGAGCTTTAGCTAACTATAGACCAATCTCTAATCTCCCTTTCATTTCAAAAATCTTAGAAAGAGTTGTTGCTACGCAATTATTTGACCACCTGCAGGGAAATGGTTTACTTGAAGAGTTTCAATCTGGGTTTAGAATCCATCATAGTACTGAAACAGCCTTAGCGAAGGTCACTAACAACCTCCTCATTGCATCTGATAATGGACTAGTTTCTGTACTTGTCCTTTTAGATCTTAGTGCAGCTTTTGATACTATTGATCATAATATTCTACTTGATAGATTAGAACACTATGTTGGACTTAATGGAACTTCGTTGCAGTGGTTTAGATCTTATTTATCTGATAGGTTCCAGTTTGTTCATGTAAATGATGAGTTTTCTTTCAGCTCAAAGCTTAGTCATGGAGTTCCACAGGGATCTGTGCTAGGCCCTACTCTTTTTAGTTTATATATGCTTCCGTTAGGCAACATTATTAGAAAGCACTGTATACATTTTCATTGTTATGCAGATGACACACAATTATACCTGTCAATGAAGCCAGATGATACTGATCAATTAGCCAAGTTAGAAGCCTGTCTTAAGGAAATCAAAGCTTGGATGACTTGTAATTTCCTGCTATTAAATTCAGATAAGACTGAAGTCATTCTTGTTGGTCCAAAAAACCTTAGAAATTCCTTTCCAAATCAAACTTTCAGTTTGGATGCAGTTACTCTTTCTCTTAATAGCTCTGTGAGGAACCTTGGAGTTATTTTTGATCAGGATTTGTCCTTCAATTCACATATTAAATTTGTTTCTAAGACTGCCTTCTATCATTTGCGTAATATTGCCAAGATTAGGAGCATCTTGTCTCAGAGTGATGCTGAGAAGCTGATCCACGCTTTTGTTAGCTCGAGATTAGATTATTGTAATTCTTTATTATCAGGCTATCCTAAAACATCTTTAAAAAGTCTTCAGCTGATCCAAAATGCTGCAACAAGAGTTTTAACAGGTACTAGAAAGAGAGATCATATCTCTCTGGTTCTGGCCTCCCTTCATTGGCTTCCCATAGAGTTTAGAATTAAGTTTAAAATCCTTCTTCTTACTTACAAAGCTCTAAACAATCAGGCTCCTTTTTATTTAAAAGATCTGATACTATCGTATCATCCTAACAGAGCACTACGCTCCCAAAATGCAGGATTACTTGTAATACCTAGAATCTCCAAAAGTACAATGGGAGGCAGAGCCTTCAGTTATCAAGCTCCTCTCCTGTGGAATCAGCTGCCAATCTGGATTCGGGAGTCAGACTCGATCTCTGTTTTTAAGAATAGGGCTAAAACCTACCTTTTTGATATAGCCTACAATTAGGGAGGGATCATGTGTTTCTGAACCCTCCCTTAGTTATGCTGCTAATAGGTTTAGTCAGCCGGGGGACCTCCAGTAATGCACTGGGCCTCACTCCTTTCCTCACTCTCTATGAAATATTTTTTTTTTTTTTTGCTGGTCATTTGTTCTCTCCCATAGATTGAGTCCCCATCGTGCTGTTTGCTCTCTACATGTCTGTTCTTTTCTTCTTCTCTATCCCCTCACCCCCCCAGCCAGTCGCAGCAGATGACTGCCCCTCCCTGAGCCTGGTTCTGCTGGAGGTTTCTTCCTGTTAAAAGGGAGTTTTTCCTCTCCACCGTCGCCAAGTGCTTGCTCACAGGGGATCGCCTGATTGCTGGGGTCTTTCTGCAACTGTGGGGGTCCCCCCTACAGTTGATAGTGCTATGAGATGACTGTTGTTGTGAAATGGCGCTATATAAATAAAGTTGTATTGAATTGAATTGAATTGAATTGAATTGAATAGACTACATCATCCTAAGTGCGCGACTGAGAAGTTTCGCAGGTCCCCTCCAGTATACAACTAGGACAATATCAATCGCTAAGGAGGGTGACAATATGTATGGGTGCATATTCATACTATGTGGGGTAACTAAATAGACGGTTATGCTGTTTATTCCATCTAGCTACAATTCTCTGTACTGTGTATATACACTCACCGGCCACTTTATTAGGTACACCTGTCCAACTGCTCGTTAACACTTAATTTCTAATCAGCCAATCACATGGCGGCAACTCAGTGCATTTAGGCATGTAGACATGGTCAAGACAATCTCCTGCAGTTCAAACCGAGCATCAGTATGGGGAAGAAAGGTGATTTGAGTGACTTTGAACGTGGCATGGTTGTTGGTGCCAGAAGGGCTGGTCTGAGTATTTCAGAAACTGCTGATCTACTGGGATTTTCACGCACAACCATCTCTAGGGTTTACAGAGAATGGTCCGAAAAAGAAAAAATATCCAGTGAGCGGCAGTTCTGTGGGCGGAAATGCCTTGTTGATGCCAGAGGTCAGAGGAGAATGGCCAGACTGGTTCGAGCTGATAGAAAGGCAACAGTGACTCAAATAACCACCCGTTACAACCAAGGTAGGCAGAAGAGCATCTCTGAACGCACAGTACGTCGAACTTTGAGGCAGATGGGCTACAGCAGCAGAAGACCACGCCGGGTGCCACTCCTTTCAGCTAAGAACAGGAAACTGAGGCTACAATTTGCACAAGCTCATCGAAATTGGACAATAGAAGATTGGAAAAACGTTGCCTGGTCTGATGAGTCTCGATTTCTGCTGTGACATTCGGATGGTAGGGTCAGAATTTGGCGTCAACAACATGAAAGCATGGATCCATCCTGCCTTGTATCAATGGTTCAGGCTGGTGGTGGTGGTGTAATGGTGTGGGGAATATTTTCTTGGCACTCTTTGGGCCCCTTGGTACCAATTGAGCATCGTTGCAACGCTACAGCCTACCTGAGTATTGTTGCTGACCATGTCCATCCCTTTATGACCACAATGTACCCAACTTCTGATGGCTACTTTCAGCAGGATAATGCGCCATGTCATAAAGCTGGAATCATCTCAGACTGGTTTCTTGAACATGACAATGAGTTCACTGTACTCAAATGGCCTCCACAGTCACCAGATCTCAATCCAATAGAGCATCTTTGGGATGTGGTAGAACGGGAGATTCGCATCATGGATGTGCAGCCGACAAATCTGCGCCAACTGTGTGATGCCATCATGTCAATATGGACCAAACTCTCTGAGGAATGCTTCCAGCACCTTGTTGAATCTATGCCACGAAGAATTGAGGCAGTTCTGAAGGCAAAAGGGGGTCCAACCCGTTACTAGCATGGTGTACCTAATAAAGTGGCCGGTGAGTATATATTTATGTGTACATAGGTATATTCACTGCTCTTATTTTCTTATCTAAATTATTGCGCTGAGTGTCGCTATCCCTGTGCTGTTGCAATCCTGGAATTTCCCCATTGTGGGACTAATAAAGACTTATCATATCTTATCTTATCTTAATATAGAGAGTACACTATATGTAACACACTGTGGCGGAGTCGTCCAGGGCAAGAGGAAGCCCTAATAGCAGACGCCCCGTAACATAGGGCGGTGCGATGACGCAACTGGAAGGCGGCGTCACCACACTTCAACATAAAACCCCACACAACAGGTAACACTACTTTTACTTGGCTACAAATTCTGACTACTCTACCCAAGTCCGACTATAAAATAGAGAACCTAAGTCGTGCCCCCTCTACTTTCACATATGGGACCTTAAATCGGAAAAAATCTCCATTAAAGTGAATGGCATAGGGGAAATTAGCTTTTGATCCTGATGACATTTTACCACCAGATATACATGATATTTGTCAGATTAAAAGATAATTTTCCTGGTAATAAAAGTTGTCGGTTGTCTTACATCAATTAGTGAGCATAAATAGGTACTCTAATACATTATAAGACTCTCAAACTTAATCAATGAGTGAGTAATGTAGAAATAATTATGAGACTCTGAAATTTAATCCATGAGTGAGTACAAGACCTTAAATAACATCACTAAGTTAGTAAAAGTATTAATGATTGTAATAATTTGTGGTACAGCGTGAGATCTTAAAATACATCACTAGTGAGCGACTGTCCATAATAATAAAGATAGCTTGTTAAAATCGATATAGGACTGAACTGACCGGACGCGGCCCACTGAAAGTATTCCTCTACATAAAGTTAAGCTAAGAGAAAAAGAGTATATGCAAATTCAGTGAGGGGAAAAACACACTCAAAATGCACAACAACCTCTGTATATATTGTCCATATGGTGCAAGCTGATTCTGTGAATCTTGAGGGGATAAATGTGTGGCTTGAGAAATAACGGGGGCTGTAAATATCTTCTTACTCTTTTTCCCATAGTATATATATTTAGGCGATTTAACTGAAAACAGCGCACTTTGAGCAGTGCAGAACAAAGGCAAGTCTGTGTATGTCTTTGTTCACAAAAAAGTGGAGGAGGGAAATTCACCCACTCTTCTGAATGAGCTGAAAAGTTGTGTTTAAAACATGGTAAAAGGTACTGAGAGGAGACTGTTTGAGGAACAGCGTTGAACTGAACACTAAGTTAAAGTTGTAAGATTATTCTTGCATGTTTAGAGCCAAATTTAAGGAGACAGCACTCCAGTTTCTTTGAAAAAAAGAAGGCATGGTTTGTGATCAATAAGCTTTGTGGCCATGCTGTACATTCACATTTGCACGTGACTGAAATGGTCATGTGGCATTCAGTGCGCATGTGCGTATAAACACCATCTTGAAATGCCTCCAAGCTACATCACTGTGTCTCCTTCTCCTGAGTGCAGAAGGAACTGCCTCCATCTTGTGGTCAACTATAAAAATTGCATTCTTTCATAACTCTACCTCCAAACTGAGCTTCAAATTTTTCCAACAATTTTGGGACCTTAGTATCTCTCGGGCTGAAAGGAAAGCTTTAACCACTTGCACTCCGGGCAATTTTCCTAAAAATGCCAAAAAATAACGTGCCCAAAGTAAATCGAAAGCTGTTATTCAACCCTTTGCAGCATCTTCATGGGGTTGGTCTCATTTAAAAGAAAACACTTTGAATTTTTTGGCAAAAAAAAACATAATCTCTCTACGTGCTCCGGCCACTGAGTTACAGTCATCTAAACATACTGAACTTGAAGAAAAAAAAATTGGACACAGTGTTTTTTTGGATACAAATGCTTGTAAATAACACACAGCTGTCCGATCCAGCTGGAAAATGCAACAGAAATGTAGAACCAAGTGTTATCCAGCTGAGACCCAAATTTGGTAACAATACCACAAAAAATGAATATTTTACACAGCTTTGTTCTCAGGCTGTTCCCAGGCGTTTTGGAACTGTGCCAAATTGTGCCAAATGGCACAGTTTGGAAAAACGTCTGTAACTTTTGAATAATTCAATGTAGAATCTTCATTTTAGGCTCTAATGAAAGGTCACACTCAGGGCTGTGTCTGTGTGTGTGTGTGTGTGGGCGGGGGGTTGTCCCCCCCCCGCTACCAAGGACCGACTTCGGCCCTCGCTACAGACGGATTACACTCCTTGCATGTTTTCACAGCGGCTCCCCCCCCTCGCTACTGTGTGTGTGTGTGTGGGGGGGGGGACCGTGAACGGACCATGAACGCCCCCCCCTCGCTATAGAAGAGGGCCATCGCTACATGATGGAATAGACTGATATGCTTCCCCCCGCGGACCGGGGGGCGTTCAGACCGTGAACGCCCCCCCCCGCTCCTCTTCTGCAGCGGGGGGGGGGGGACGTTCACGGTCCAAACACAGCAAATGAACCGTTTATAGCGGCGCACGCACTTCGTAATTCGTGCGCAGTACAGTTGTAATTTACCGATCGGTCAAAAGTCATTTTTGGATTACAGTTTTCAGGGATAAATAATAATTTAGCTTATAACACCTTACCTCTTCAAAGCAGCAGAGTCATGGTGAACATCTCTTCCCCCAACGCGACGCTGCTCCGCTCGTGGATCCCGATCAACATAATTCCATTATTGCCGTTGTGGCGAATGATTTATGACTTTTGTCGTCGGCCTCCGTCTATTCTGCTGGAATGAGTGCAGGTCCCACTTGTGGGTGTTCTCCATGCTGCTGGGTGAGCCTGGGTCTGTAGTAAATTCGTCCAGCTTTGTTTTCATCTGCTGCAGCAGTAAATATCGCTTCACCCAGCCTGAATTTCTGTGCTTCAATTGGCTCCTGCGTTCACAGTAGGCGGGTCCTCCTTCCTAGATTTTCATTCATTGGCTCCTCAAGGTTTCAGAAACCCAATTCAAGGCTCTTATTAGTCGAATGAGAGGTCAATCAGATGAACTAATCTGTTCGCGGCTGTCTCTGCAGTTTTTTTTTGAGTGGCGCTTGGACGCCACTACATCACCATCACCACCATCATGCGTCATGCGTCCAAGCGTCATAGGACGCAGAGACTTGCCCGCCCGCGGAACAACGGAGCGCAAGTGGTTAAGACTGTGCACGGCAAAAAACAAAGGCCTCCCCCACTTGTTCAATAACAAGTTTTGGAAGCAGTGAGGCAAAAAAGAGGCTGCCCTCAATCAGCTGGAGAGACAATAGGTTCAACTTTAATCTGGGCAGAGGACAGAATAAGTAGAATTATTCCTAATTATAAAAAGGAATGTGTTGTAGTGAAAATCCTAGGTTAAGAATATATAAAAAATGGGGTAATTTAAAAAAAAAGGAAAAAATAAGAAGGAAAAATAAATGTTGTGGAGATGTGCGTGTATTGGTGAAGTGAATTTTGTATGCTGAGAGTGGACAGAAATGGAGAAGGGACTTTGGTTTTAGAGGGAAATTGAAGGCTGATGAATGTCAAAGTTTTGTGTAGGATATAAGGGAAAAGTATGGAGAACATTGGAAAAAGAGAAGAGAAACGTAAAAATGAGAGACCGAAGCTGCAACGGTGAGATAAAAAAAACATGAAAAAAGAAAAAAGACGCTGTTTAATGTAGGGCTGGGAACGATCCCTAATTTCCAGAATCGATTCGATTCTTGAGATTCTGAATCGATTCGATTCGATTCCGATTCAATCCCGATTCGATCTGGGGAATTACCATTTTAATAGCCATTTTACTTCCCATGAAACAAAAATCTTCGAGACCTAATGCTGCAAATTGTACCAAGAATCTTCTAGCTTTGTTAATTCATAAATTATCACATATAGAACTGACCCAAAATCAGTTACAATAATGCACTTTTTATTATTTAACTTATCATTTCATAAAGTGCTCACAGGTGCTTTCTTTAGTGCAAAGGGTGTGTCGTGTCAAGTTCACCACCCAGAGTAAGTAAACAAATTCAATGCATGAACCATGCATTCATAATCTCATTGTATTTCAGTCCCTCCAGGATTTTGTCAGCTGTTTTTGTGATTGTTGTGGCCCAAAAAGCCTGGATTTGAGGGAGCTTTTCCAAAAAGTTATGGCACTTTTAGAGTTTTTTTGCACTCAAAGTTGTGTGAGGAAGTACAGATTTTAAAGCAGCTGCTTTTTCCATAGTTTACAGTGATGCTGTTCTATGTAACACCACAAGAAAAGTACAGGATTGCCAAAAATTTCTTGTTAAACAGTGATTTATTTAGAATTAAATGCTCAGTAAAATTGTAAAAAAAAAAAAAGACCAATATTGTGTTCTTGCTGAGAACTTTAAAAAAAGAAATAAAAGAATTTGTCATTACAACAACTAAATTGCATTGAATGCATGTTAGTGTGGAGAAAGTGATGGCAGCACCTCCTTGAATCTTGAATTTGAAGGTCTTCTTCTGTGCTGAAATCCACATGAAGCAGGGATGCTCCTACACTGATGACCTCTGACCTTCAGAAGGTCTCAGTGAGGATGAAGCTTCCAGTCTTCACACATCTGAAGGCAGATAAAAAGAATAGATTTCACAGTAAAATTAACATTCATATTTTTAGATCGCCACACCACAGTAGGGTTTAATAATTTCGGGTTTTTTTTAATATTTTAACTACAAATTAACTTTCAATGTTGGAAAAGGGTTTCAGTTCATTTCCTGAGAAGGTTTGTTCATTTCAATTTAGTTCTACTGAGTAACAATAGCTTGTTGTACTGCAGCCTTTATTAATTTTATTGTGATTTATTCTCTTCACATTGCTTAAGTGGCAGAAGTCCATAATCTCATAAAATATACCTTAATTCTGCATTTATTCACAGCGCTTAACCAACAGTTCTCTCTGTGTCCATAGTTTGTAAAAGAAACCACCATCATGCCAGATAAATTATTAATTGACGACATAAACGTTAAAACAAACAAATATTATACTTACAGTCTCAGCAGCTCCAAGTCTCCCTCTGCTTCACGGGTTTCAGTCTCCGCATTTTCCCTTTATCAGTCGTCAACTTGATGTTCCAACACAGCGCTGCACGGAGTAAAAGTCCGTTTATCCCCGCTTTATGAAAAATATTAAAAAGCTGTTGAGGACAGTCTTTACGGTGACTTTTGCTGCTAAATTAAGAGACGCACGTTATTAACTCCGCGTCATGTAAACACAAAAGACGTGTGCACGCGTCGCAGGGAACACAGAAGTTTTATTTATGAAAAATATTCAGAAGCTGTTGAGGACAATCTTTACGGTGACTTTTGTTGCTAAATTAAGAGACGCACGTTAATATCGCCGCTCGTGTAAACACGAAAGAGCACGTGCGGCAGGAAACTCTTGCCGGATGAGAACCGTTTTAACACCACAGAAGAAGAACTAGCATATCCGTTAGCTTGCTAGCTCCATTAGCGCGTCAGTTGTTTATGGTTCTCGGCCGTTGTTCCTGGCTGACTGACCCGGTTTCGACCCGATTATACTCAGCAGACGTTCACAAACGTAAAAATATTATATTAAAACATATTAATATTAAAAAGATCAATCCGCGGATTTTGTGGATCGATATCGGCTCAGTCAAACATGTATCAATACATATCGATATATTGATCTTTTGAACCCACCCCTAGTTTAATGGTTTGTCTGCTTCTCTATTAATCTGAGATGATGGTGGTGATTGTGGTTGTGGGCCACCTCCCTGCCCCAGCGACAGTGTGAGTTCCTCTTCAGACCCACTTGAATTGGCTGTGGCCACCCCCCCCCCCCCCCCCGTACCATCGCCTAACAACCCCCTCCTCCCTCCGTCACTACAATAAAAGAATTTAAAACAAAGGGACATCGAGAGACCTGACAAAGATGATCAAACCAACCACACGTAAGTAAAATACATCATATTATTGTTTTCCATTTACTTTTCTGGTAGCGGCTCAAATATTGGATCTCATTCGAGAACATTTTAGTGTTAATCTGTGAAAATCATGCACATTTTGCCAGGAAGCTGTGTTAGTACAAACAAGCCACTCCAGATTCAACAAACTGCTCATAAGTTCTCCAAGCATGTGTAAACAGCATTCGTGAATCATCGGTAGTCAGCACATGTTCACAAGAATTGAAGATTGAATAACTGATGCTTAACCCCTTGCACTCTGGTCAATATCCCTAAAAATGCCTAAAAATAACATACCCAAAGTAAATCAAAAGCTGTTCTTCAACCCTTTGGAGCATCTTCATGGGGTTGGTCTCATTTTAAAGAAAACACTTTGAATTTTTTGACAAAACAGTCATAATCTCTCTAAGTGCTCCTGCCACTGAGTAACAGTCATCTAAACATACTGAATCTGAAGAAAATAAATTTCGCCTGGGTGTTTTTTTTTTAGATACAAATGCTTGCAAATAACACACAGCTGTCAGATACTGGCTGGAAAATGCAACAGAAATGTACAAGTGTTATCAAGCTGAGGTCAAAATTTTGTAACAGTACCACAAAAAATGAATATATTACACAGCTTTTTTCTCAGGTTGTTCCCAGGCGTTTTTGAACTGTGCCAAATTGTGCCAAATGGCACAGTTTGGAAAAACATCTATAACGTTTGAATGCTTCAACATAGAAGCTTCATCTTGGGCTCTAATGAAAGGTGACACTCAGGGCTCTGTGTGTGTGTGTGTGGGGGGGGTTGTTTATTCATGAATGAATGAATGAATGAATGAATGAACAATCCCCCCACACACAAAGAAGCATGCCACGTAAAAAATGTGTGGCCTTTTTTTACAAGAAAAAATAACCTACAGTGCAATAAAAATTATACTAAAATATCTGCAATGTAGAGGATAACAACTCCCCCCCCCCACTACAAAGGAGCTCGGCGCACAAAAAACAGTCCGTCAACGGTCCATCATGTGCCCATGACGCACGTTGTAATTACTGATCGGTCAAAAGTCATTTTTATTACTATTTTCATTGATAAAGAATAATTTAGCTTATAACACTTACCTGTCCACAACAGCAGTGCCGTTGGCAAACATCTGTTCCTCATTGTCAGACGACCATGAAGCTGGTCTACTTGTTACGGACTCGTGGTTCTGGTCACGCGACCCGGTCAAACCATCTCTGCTTCCATGATTGCAGTTTTTGCGAACGATTTTTCAAAACAAATAAGAACAGTAGTAATAAAAAAAAGTCTGGCTAATGCTACCATTACACACAGGTCTCAATGTGTGTCACCCAGCGGCTTAGACAAAACAGATTTTACGCACGGGACGCACGCGTTTCATTCGTCGAACTTCTCTGCTTCAATTGGCTTCTTGTATTTGCGGTCGTTAGTAGGCAGGTCCTTCTTGCTAGGTTTTCAGTCATTGGTTCTTCAAGGTTTCAGAAACCCAATTCAAGGCTCTTATTAGTCGAATGAGAAGTCAATCAAATCTAAACCAATCAAAACACTCCTTTGGCTTTCTGTTTGCGGCTGTGTCTGTACTGAAAGAACGGAAATGCAGCTTTTTTTTTTCAGTGCGCACTGAGACACACAGTGCGCACTGAGACACACTAGGACGCAGAGACGTGACCGCCCGCGGTATCCCGGAGTGCAACAGGTTAAAACTACCACTTAAGTCATGTTTCGCAGTAGCTGACCATCAGTTTCATTCACTAAAAGTCTAAGAGATAGAAAGGGAAGAGAAGAAAAAAAAAAACAGTGACTCTGAAATTCTCCTGTGTGTGAGGGAAAAAAAAAATCAAATTAGTGGTGGCAGGAGGGTTTTCTGACATGAAGACATAGCATAAGCCTGAATGTAAGTTGTAAAACCATTTTTACTGTCTTGGAATGGCATTATTTTAAACAACTATGGCATAAAATACACCTAAAATTGGATTTCAGATGAGCGCCATGATCTGCTTTCAAAATTGTACATATCCATAATCACACTGACCTGAGACTCCCCCACTTTGCAGAGCATTATGACACATTACAACAATTTGACTTTAAAATGTATGTGTAAAAAGCAAAAAAAAAAAAAATACTCTCGCTAAAATTCATAGTATAGTGTGGAAGTAAAGATCACTTTTCCCCTTATTTTTCCAACTCTGCACCCTAACCGAGAAGCAAGGTGCACACTTCATGGCAAAGCAATAAAAATCAGAATTATATCCTCTGATGAGCAATGGGGCAGTGTGTCTTATGTTACTGGGAAAACAACGTTTAGAATCTTTTTGCACCTGATATGATTTGGACATAGATGAATGATAATGTTTAAATCATCCTTAATTATTTTTTAATTATAACCTAAATCAAAGTATGAAATCTAGTTCATAGGGATTAAACTCTTAGACTTGATTCAGACAAATAAAATATAGTTATTTATTGAAAACTAAGCTTAGAATAACAGCAAACTATTTACATAAACCTCTCAGCTTGTCTGGATCACTTGTAAATATTGTTTGACATTGTACTAAATTTCAAGCTATTAACATATTCGTGTTGGGAAACTAGGTATGAAAGGAAAATAAAATTTAAAGAAAAACCTGCAGTTATTCATGTAATGGCAGACCCATGGGAGCCTGGGGCTCCCTATGAATCTGTTTTTTTGTTTTGTTTTGTTTTTTTTTATTAAGGAAGCCAGAAGGAGGAGGGGGAGGACGAGGGGCGGTAGCCAAGGAGGGAATGCACCCCCACAATGGAAACTGAATGATGGCAAGACCGGCAGCTGGGAGGGGGAGGCACCCATGACCCACATCCACTATGACAAAATTGGACTGCATGATTAAGACTAAAACAGATAAATGGACTCACTCCTACACATATACAGAAAATTAGATTAATAGAAAATTATTAGAAAATAGCAGACATCTTCTAACTACCTGACTTTGATCTAATGTTAACAATATAGTGTTTACCAGAAGTAATGTTGGAAGTTCAAGGTAATCCGATTAAATTTGTGTGACACAGGTGCATGTAGATCAGTAATTTCAGGTAATGACATTCAGGACTTTTCAAAGTCAGAAGGAAAAGTAACAGTTAAATCTGCAAATGGCAAACTAACAGTAGAATACCTATCAAAATCTGTGAAAGTAAAGGATCCTACTACCAGTAACATTGTTGAAGGGTGGTTCATCTTGTCAGAGGCTACCCACATATTGAGGAAGTAAACATGGTTTATGAGACTTCCAAACTGAAATACTGATAGTCACTCGACCTGGTCATGACGGACCATGTTGAGTGATAGCACAGCATTTTACATCCATAGTTCCTACTGATTGGCAATCTCCAAATCAGTATCATTGTACCATGTACTATAGGCAATTGAACGGATCTGATCCAAATTACGAACAAACATTTTTTGCAAAAATCCATCCTCCAGATTGGTCATACAAAACTTGTACTGGACACCAAGGGGATATGTGGAAGCATCCGCTGTCTTATCTCTTGAGGACAAGAGACATTTTAAACAATGGGGGTTCCACACATCTCATTAATCAGACCTAAACACATGGATTGGAAAAATGTTGGACATTTTATCACCTCTTCTGAGGAAAATAGCCATCCATGGGAAGCCAACATCTGACCTTAAGATAGAATATTCTCCTAAATTAGAAACATATGCATTGTCACTTAACTGGGTAACCACAGCACAAAAGGCTGTGTACAACTGACACCCAGAAATCTCCTACATGACCAATCTTAACATTAACAGAAGAGACGATGAGAAAATTTGAAGCAAATTCCAAATTCATTATAGTAAAAAAGATGAAACAGATGTTGGTCTTATAAAAGGAAGCAAAATATGTCACTATAACATCAAAATCACACAATATCCTCTCCGTCTAGAAGCTCAAAAAGGTGTTAAACAGGTTGTACAAGAATTAAAAGCAGCAGATATTATAGTGTCATGCTCCGCCTCGCCATTCCTGTGGGAAACATCCTGATGGTGCAGGACCTGCAGGAATAGCTATAATTCTTTGTGCTGAGTGTGTACCAGGATCACAAACATTGCTGAATGAACTAGAACTCCAAATGCATTTTTGGCATTCCAGTACACCCAGATCATCAATTCTGGTTTACATTCATATCTGAAAAACAAAAGTACACACTCACCAGACTACCACAGGGGTACTGGGAGTCTCTTACAATTTTTCCTCAGGCAATGTCAGCAAATCTTAAACATTTTATACCTCCTAATAGAAACCAATTGCTCCTTTGATATATTGCTGGCATCTCCTAAAGGAAAATATGCAAAAAAGGCTGGGGTCGATAAGAGATTAAACAAAGGTGCTGTTTTTAATCAAGGTTCCCAAATTTATACCTGACCAAAGGATAAACCCATCCTCCCACAAAAATTATTTCACTATGTTGCTATTTGAACACATAGACTCTGTCATGTGTTCAAGGGAGGTGTGCTGCCTTCTGGCAGAATTTGGGACTTTTATTCAATGTAAGTTCATGCAATAGGAAGTACTTTTAATTTGACTAGTGATGTCATAACGTTAGAAACAGGAAGTAGGAAGTAAAAATGTCAGTTGGACCAAGGGCAAAGTCATGTTGTCATTCAGAGGAAGGAGTTCCTAAAAAATTCGCTTTTCATAGCCCCAGCAGATGCATCCCTTGTATGTATTCATTCTTTATGTTCTTAGTATTTGTTATGGAAGATAATTTCATGGTTTATGTTGTTTAGAAACTGTTAAAAGTAAATGTAGAAACGTTACAGAATTTAATTAGTCTCCTACTTGTTTCTTTTTTAGTTTCACTTTATCTTCTGAAGCTGTGATGTTGAAGTCTGCTTGTCAAGAAATAAATCACCAATGAAGAAAAGTTTAACTTGCTGTCTAGCTAGTTCTTACAACTTAGTGAGGACAGTACAGTGAAAAAGGGTGATTCAGCTGGAGCGCAACAACTAAAGTAGAAAGAAGCAAAACCTAGCAAGAAAGATGGAAGAAAGAAAGAGTGAGAAGTCTGCATCAGTGCACACACACAAGTCAAGGAGCTCTCGCTCATCTTCATCTAGTGCCGCAGTCAAGGCGCGTGCAGCAGCAGAGGCTGCAAAGGTACGAGCTGCTTATGCAGAAAAAGAAGCAAGGCTAAAAGTTGAGAAAGCTACTACAGAGGGTGGAGGATGCGGTGATCTTCCTCCTTCACCGTTCTCTGTCCCACCTGGAGAAGCCTGGGAATATGGTGAGGATCATGTTCTTTGACTTCTCCAGTGCTTTCAACACCATCCAACCGATGATCCTGAAGGACAAGCTGCTGCGCGCAGGGGTGGACCAGCACCTGTCATCATGGATCCTGGACTACCTCACGAACCGGCCTCAGTTTGTGAGAACCCGGGACTGTGTTTCCGACACGATCATCAGTAGCACGGGGGCCCCCCAGGGAACGGTGCTGGCTCCCTTCTTGTTCACTCTTTATACTGCGGACTTCTCACACAACACAACACATTGCCATCTACAGAAGTTCTCTGATGACTCTGCGATCGTTGGTCTCATCTCCAGCGGAGATGAAGCTGAGTACAGAGGGCTTATCCAGGACTTTGTGGACTGGTGCCATCGGAACTGCCTCCAGATCAACGCGAGGAAAACTAAGGAGCTGGTGGTGGACTGCCGCAGGCATGGGCAGCCCCTCACAGCACCAGTAAATATACAGGGAACAGACATCGAGATGGTGACATCCTACAAGTACCTGGGTATTCATCTGAACAATAAACTAGACTGGTCACACAATACTGACGCACTCTACAAGAAGGGACAGCGCAGGCTGTTCCTGCTGAGGAGACTCAGGTCTTTTGGTGTACAAGGGGCGCTGCTGAAGTCATTCTATGACACGGTGGTGGCATCAGCCATCACTTTTGGAGTGGTCTGCTGGGGCAGTGGCATTACTGCAGCCGATAGGAAGAGACTGAACAAACTGATTAAGAAAGCTAGCTCTGTCCTGGGGCAACGCCTTGATCCGATGGAGGAGATAGGAGAGAGAAGGACGGTGGCTAAACTGTCATCTCTGCTGGAGTCCGAGTTCCACCCTATGCAGGACATACTGGATGCACTGAGGAGCTCATTTAGCAGCAGACTACATCATCCCAGGTGCACAACCGAGAGGTTTCGTAGGTCCTTCCTACCAACGGCTGTCAGACTGTACAACCTAAACAGGGCTGCTCGCAGAGATAGCAAAAAGACGTAACAAACTAATAGTTTTTTTTTTTTTTTTTTTTTTTTTGAATGCAAAAGATGCAATAGACTTACACAATGGTCCTCTCCGGCATACAACTAGGAACATACCGGTCGCTATGGAGGGTGAGAATATGTATGGGCACATAATCATACCATGTAGGATAACTAAATAGACGGTTATGCTGTTTCATCCCACCTAGCAACAATGCTCTGCACTGTGTGTGTTTATATATTTACATATTTATTCCATCTAGCTACAATGCTCTGCACTGGGTGTGTTTATATTTATATATCTATATATTTATTCCATCTAGCTACAATGCTCCGCACTGTGTTTTTATATATCTACATATTATTCCATCTAGCTACATTGCTCCGCACTGTGTGTGTTTATATACTTGCATATTTATTCCACCTAGCTGCAATGCTCCATACTGTGGGTGTTTATATATTTACATATTTATTCCATCTAGCTACAATGCTCTGCACTGTGTGTTCATATATTCATATATTTATTCCATCCAGCTACAATGCTCTGCACTGTGTGTCTGTGTGTGTGTGTGTATATATATATTTTATAGTAATATGTACATATGTATATTAGCTGCTCTTGCTTGCTTGTTTTTTTTTTTTTTGTTTGTTTTTTTCTTGCCTTCTGATTGTTGCTCTGAGTGTTGCTATCCCTGTGCTGTTGCAATCCTGGAATTTCCCCGTTGTGGGACTAATAAAAGCTTATCTTATCTTATCTTATCTTACAGAAGCAGAGCTGGGACGAGTTAGAGCTGATCTAGAGTTGGGAAAAGCAAAGCTGGAAGCTGAATTAAGCGCACTAGAACAACAAAAAGAGGCAGCAGCAGCTGAAGCACAGGCTGAAGCATTAGAAGCAGCTGAATATCAAGAGAATTCAGTTAAGTCTGGTTCATCTTCACATGAGGTCCTCCTAGAGGAAATTGCAACACGTACTAAAGAGTACATTGCAGCACAAACTGAGCTGCACCGAACAGGCATTCCAGTGTCTCCCCCTAGCCCAGCACACGATGCAGCAGCGTCTGAAGAGAGCTACATTACATGGCATCCTTTGTCAGCAATAGGCCCGAACGAGGATGATGTACGCCAACAGGGTGAGGCCCCCCAAAGGCAACCCCTTCTCAGCATGGCATCAAATCAGAGCGCACCTCATACTGGGAACCAAACAATTCCAAATCGAGAAAGTGGACATCCCGATGTGCCTAAGAAAGCATATTTCCCTCAGAAACCAGCACTAAGCCCAATGGCACCATCATACTTTCCTCGCAATGTCCCAACCACCCCAAGCGTGGCACCTGAAACAGAACACCTGGCACGATACCTGGCTCGCCGCGATCTAGTGAGTACCAGCCTCTACCAATTTGATGACAAACCCGAAAATTACATGGCATGGCAGTCATCATTCGATAATGCAACTGCTGGCCTGGGACTCACAGGCACTGAAATGCTGGATCTGCTCATTAAGTGGCTCGGGCCAGAGTCAGTAAAGCACATAAAACGCATTCGCTCTGTGCATGTAGGGCGCCCAGACGTAGCACTAGAGAAGGCCTGGGAGCGCCTCCAGTAGTGTTATGCTGCACCTGAAGTCATGGAGAAGTCTCTGTTTAAACGACTGGACGAATTTCCAAAAATATCTGCACAAGACTACGGGAAACTGAGGGACCTAGGCGATCTCCTCATGGAGCTACAGGAGGAGAGCTCCTCTCCAGCTAGAGGAGAAGGTTACCTCACAGGACTGGCATACCTGGATACAGCCAGGGGAATTGGGCCCATTGTTGAAAAACTCCCCTATGGGCTTCAAGAGAAATGGCTCGCAATAGGCTCAAGGTTTAAAGAAAAGAACAAAGGCTATTTCCCTCCATTTGATGTCTTTGCCGATTTCATCTGTCACGAAGCACGGAGAAGGAATGATCCCAGCTTCGCCCTACCATCTGCTAGCAGCAGCAGTTTGAAATCAGACAAGGCACCCTCATGCAACTTAGGAAGCAAGATATCAGTTCATAAGACAGAGGTTTCATCAGGTAAAGATCCGCCAGCAGATATACCTGAGAAAAAAGTTGAAGGGTCAGAGAAAAATTGTCCCATTCACAACAAACCACACCCACTCAGGAAGTGCAGAACATTCAGAGGAAAGATGCTTGAAGAGAGGAAGAGTATTCTCAAAGACAACGGGATGTGTTTCAAATGCTGCACGTCCGCAAGTCATCTCGCTAAAGACTGTAAAGCAACTGTGAAGTGCACAGAGTGTGGTAGTGACCGTCACCATGCTGCCATGCACCCAGGTCCACCACCTCAAGCTGCGAAAGGGCCTCCACCACCATCAGACAATGGCGGGGAGGAAGATGTGCCAGCCGGTGACAGCACAGTCATCAATTCTAGCTGCACACAGATTTGTGGTCCAGGCCGAACAGCAAGATCCTGCTCAAAGATTTGTCTGGTTCGAGTATATCCCGAAGGTCAACGTGAGAGGGCAACTAACATGTACGTAATCCTGGACGACCAAAGCAATCGTTCATTGGTCAGGTCTGACTTCTTTGAGCTCTTTAACATCAAAGGCCAGTCTTTCCCTTACTCACTAAAGACCTGTGCTGGGCTGGTGGAGACGTCAGGCCGGAAGGCTGAAGGATTCCAGGTCGAATCTCTGGATGGCCAAACCAGCCTACCACTTCCACCTCTAATTGAGTGCAATGAAATACTCAATGATCGCACTGAAATACCGACACCTGACGCGGCCCGCCACCATCCACACCTCAGGGGTGTAGCACCATACATACCTGAGCTTGACCACAATGCGGAGATACTTATCCTGCTCGGCAGAGATCTCGTCAGAGTGCACAAGGTCTGGCAGCAAGTAAGCGGACCCCCAGACGCTCCTTTCGCACAAAAGTTGGAGCTAGGCTGGGTGCTTGTCGGAGATGTGTGCTTAAGGGGTACACATAAACCAGTCGCGGGGACATTCAAGACCAATGTGCTGGAGAATGGCCGTCCCTCTATGCTCACACCTTGCAAAGCCTCCATAAAGCTGACTCAGACCGTGTCTCATGGCGGGGAGCAGAGGAGTAAGTCCACAAAGCCATCACTGGATACCCTTGGAAGGAAAGTCTTCAAAGAGACCGAGTATGATAACACACCTGCCCCGTCCATGGAGGACACCATCTTCCTGGAGATTATGGACCAAGAAGTCTACAGAGACGAGTCAAACAACTGGGTCGCTCCGCTACCTTTTAGGGTCCCTCGGCAGCGCTTATCTAACAACCGTGAACAAGTATTCACCCGCTTCGCCGCTCTGGAGAAGACGCTACGAAGGAAACCGGAGATGAAACAACAGTTCCTGGAATTCATGGGGAAAATATTAGAGAAGAAACATGCAGAAGTGGCTCCGCCACTGGAAGACAATGAAGAATGTTGGTACCTCCCAACCTTCGGAGTCTACCACCCACAAAAGCCTGGGAACATTCGCGTTGTATTCGACTCCAGTGCAAAGTATTCAGGAACATCTCTGAACGACGTTCTCCTGACGGGACCTGACCTCAATAACTTACTCATTGGGGTTCTGATCCGCTTTCGGAAGGAACAAGTTGCAGTGATCGCCGACATACAGCAGATGTTCCACTGCTTCCTAGTTCGCAACGACCATAGGAAGTACCTGCGTTTCTTGGGGTACAGAGACAATGACATGTCCAAGGACGTAATCGACTATAGGATGAGAGTCCATGTTTTTGGCAACAGTCCGTCCCCATCTGTGGCCATCTACGGTCTGAGGAGGGCCATCCAAGAAGGTGCGGACAAACATGGAGCGGACACTGTACAATTTGTGGAACGTCATTTCTACGTCGACGACGGACTCATCAGCCTACCCACCGACGCTGACGCCATCAGCCTCCTGCGTAGAACGCAGGCCTCACTCAGCGAATCAAACCTGAGGCTCCACAAGTTCGCTTCAAATAGCGACGTCGTCCTTCAAGCCTTTGCACCAGAAGACAGGGCAGTCCTAAAGAGCCTTGACTTCAGTGACGAAGCTACACCTGTGCAACGGAGCTTGAGACTATTGTGGGAGACCACAACAGACACATTCACATTCACTGTCTCACAAGAGAAGAAGCCCTTCACTCGCAGAGGAGTGTTGTCTACGGTGAACAGCATCTTTGATCCGCTAGGCATGGTTGCGCCAGCGACCATTGAAGGCAAAGGTCTGCTCAGAGAACTCAGTGTTGACATGTGTGACTGGGATGCACCGCTCCCAGAACAAAAGCTGAAACAATGGGAATCATGGCGAACGTCATTGCATGATTTAAGCTAGCTGCACATCCCACGCGCATACACTACGACATCCCTCTCCAAGGGTGAGCACACAGAGCTATGTGTGTTCTCCGACGCAAGCACCAAGGCCATTGGAGTGGTGGCATATCTGAAGACTACACAAGCTGATGGAGAAATCCAAGTTGGATTCATCCTAGGGAAAGCTAAACTGGCTCCACAGTCAGAACCAACAATTCCCCGGCTAGAGCTGTGTGCCGCAGTATTAGCCGTAGAAGTTGCTGAGCTCATACAAGACGAGCTGGACCTGAAGCCTGATGAGGTCAAGTTCTACTGTGACAGCAGGGTAGTTCTTGGCTATATCTACAATCAAACGAAACGTTTCTATGTATACGTCCACAACCGAGTTCGCAGAATACGTCAGTTCTCAACACCTGACCAGTGGCACTATGTCAGTACGGAAGACAACCCCGCAGACCACGCTTCGCGGGCAGTTGCGGCATCACATCTGGCACAGACCACATGGTTCACCGGACCAGACCTTCTGTACAAACCCAGTCCACCTGATGAAGACTCAAAGGAAGTCTTTGAGCTTCTCAACCCAGAATTGGATGGAGAGATACGCCCTGAAGTGAGCAGCCTCTTGACTCACAGTCTAAACAGAGGCCTCAATGCCGCACGTTTCCAGCGGTTCTCATCAATGCGCTCTCTCACTAGGGCAATTGCTCTACTAATCCACATTGCTAAATCTTACAAGCACAAGTCCAGTCAGTGCAAAGGATGGCACTACTGCAACCTCCCGCGTACTCCAGATGAGCTGTCCCAAGTTAGACACATCATCATCAGAGCAGCGCAGGAAGAGGCCTACTCTAAGGAATTAACAGCACTTGAAAATGGAAAAACTGTAGCCAAGGACAGTTCTCTTCAGAAACTCAGACCTGTTCTTGAAGAAGACCTGATTTGCGTTGGCGGCAGACTAAAGCATGCTGACTTGAGCAGTCAGGAAAAGAACCCCATCATCTTGCCCAAGAACAGTCATGTTTCCCTGCTGCTAGTGCGCCAGTGTCATGAAGATGTCAAGCATCAAGGACGACACTTTACAGAAGGGGCCCTGAGAGCTGCAGGCTTTTGGGTCATAGGCGGAAAAAAGCTTATCGCCTCAGAGCTGCACAAGTGCATTGTTTGCCGAAAGTTACGCGGCAGAACAGAGGAACAACTCATGGCCAACTTACCTCCGGAACGACTACACACATGCCCACCCTTCACCTATGTAGGAGTGGATGTGTTCGGACCTTGGCCAGTCATCTCAAGGCGCACGCGAGGTGGACAGGCCCAAAGCAAGAGATGGGCAATGCTTTTCTGTTGCATGAGCTCCCGAGCTGTGCATATTGAGCTCATCGACTCCCTGGACACTTCCAGTTGTGTCAATGCACTAAGGAGATTCTTCGCGATAAGGGGACCTGCTAAACAAATAAGATCAGACTGCGGAACAAACTTTGTTGCCGCTGCAAAGGAATTGGGACTCAGTCAAAACACTTCAGTCCAGCAGTTCTTGAGCCAGCAAGGGTGTTCTTGGGTGTTCAACCCACCTCACTCGTCACACATGGGAGGGTCGTGGGAGCGTTTAATAGGCCTCTCAAGAAGGATTCTGGATGCTATCCTGCTGCAGGAGAATGTCCAGCTAACTCACGACGTCTTGAACACTCTCATGGCTGAGGTGGTTGCAATACTCAATGCCAGACCCCTTGTTCCGGTCTCCACAGACCCAGAGTCACCCTTCGTGCTCTCTCCTGCGATGATTCTCACCCAGAAGGTGGGAGTTCCTCCACCATACGGGGAATTTGCAGGAAAGGATCTTCTCAGCAGACAATGGAGACAGGTGCAAGCCCTTGCAGACTGTTTCTGGCGTCGCTGGCGACAGGAGTACCTTCCCACTCTTCAGCCCCGACGGAAGTGGAGGGAGGCACGACGGGATGTCAAAGAAGGAGACATCGTGCTCCTGAAGGACCGCCAAGCTCCACGTAATGCGTGGCCCATGGCGAGGATTACAGCGGTCGTCCCTGGCAGGGACGGCAGAGTAAGGAAGGTCAAGCTGAAGACAGCAGGCAAGGAATCCAAGCTGTTCCAGAGGCCGGTGTCAGAAGTAATTCTTCTGCTGCCAAAAGACTAAAACCTCAGGCCAGAGACATTTATTGGTGGGTAGTGACCTTTAAGGTCAGACGGGGAGTGTGCTGCCTTCTGGCAGAATTTGGGACTTTTATTCAATGTAAGTTCATGCAATAGGAAGTACTTTTAATTTGACTAGTGATGTCATAACGTTAGAAACAGGAAGTAGGAAGTAAAAATGTCAGTTGGACCAAGGGCAAAGTCATGTTGTCATTCAGAGGAAGGAGTTCCTAAAAAATTTGCTTTTCATAGCCCCAGCAGATGCATCCCTTGTTTGTATTCATTCTTTATGTTCTTAGTATTTGTTATGGAAGATAATTTCATGGTTTACGTTGTTTAGAAACTGTTAAAAGTAAATGTAGAAACGTTACAGAATTTAATTAGTCTCCTACTTGTTTCTTTTTTAGTTTCACTTTATCTTCTGAAGCTGTGATGTTGAAGTCTGCTTGTCAAGAAATAAATCACCAATGAAGAAAAGTTTAACTTGCTGTCTAGCTAGTTCTTACAACTTAGTGAGGACAGTACAGGAGGGGTAGTGATATTGGTTATTAGTTATCACAGTGTATCTATGTGGGTTTGAAAATTTTATGGTTTGAAAATTTTGCTACAAAATTTTGCCAATAATGTCTAATTTGTACACAAAATAATGCCCAGGGCAATGTCAAGACCAGTGAAGGGTAGTTTTCAATCATCAACATACCCATTTCAGAATATTTGCATGGACTTCATTGAGCTAACCAAATGTGAAAGAAAGAGATAAGGTTTTAGTTTTAGTAGATACGGTGACAGATTATTTCACATTTAGGGAAAGTGTTCAATGGTGATTTGAAACACCATGCAGCATATCACCCACAGTTTGCAGGATTTGTAGAACGACATAACTAGAATCTCCAAAAGTACAATGGGAGGCAAAGCCTTCAGTTATCAAGCTCCTCTCCTGTGGAACCAGCAGCCAATCTGGATTCGGGAGTCAGACTCAATCTCTGTTTTTAAGAATAGGGTTAAAACCTTCCTTTTTGATATAGCCTACAATTAGGGAGGGATCATGTGTCTCTGAACCTTCCCTTAGTTATGCTACTAATAGGTTTAGACAGCCGGGCGACCTCCAATAATGCACTGGGCTTCACTCCTTTCTTCACTCTCAATGATTTTTTTTTTTTTTTTTTTTTTTTTGCTGGTCATTACCATCTGTTTGTTCTCTCCCATAGATTGAGTCCCCATTGTGCTGTTTGCTCTCTACATGTCTGTTCTTTTCAACTTCTCTATCCCCTCACCCCCCAGCTAGTCACAGCAGATGACTGCCCCTCCCTGAGCCTGGTTCTGCTGGAGGTTTCTTCCTGTTAAAAGGGAGTTTTTCCTTTCCACCATCACCAAGCGCTTGCTCACAGGGGATCGCCTGATTGCTGGCATCTTTCTGCAATTGTGGGGGTTCCCCCTACAGTTGAAAGTGCTATGAGATGACTGTTGTTGTGAAATGGCACTATATAAATAAAGTTGAATTGAATAACTGGACCATTATAGAAAGATTAAGAAAACAATGGCACAAACAGGACAAAATTGGATTTATTGTTTACCTTAATAATATTTTATATGAGAATAATACCTACAGCAGAAGGTTTATCTCCATTTAAAGTTGTCACGAAAAGCCTTAATTAGTATTCCCTCTTAGATCATTCAACCCAGAAGATGAAGAGATTTGTTTAGCAGATTACATGTTAAAAATGTTAACTCAGAAAGATTCTGTTCATACTATTCTTCCTAGGAAGGAACACACAGGAGGAATCATCACCATAAACCCTTAGACCAAGTACTTACAAAGACTGTTAAAAAGAAGACCTGGTCAGAAGCCCCTTGGCAGGGTCCATATAAGATAATATTGTCAATTCCAACAGCTGTAAAAGCACAAGGCAGAGACACTTGGGTACAGCTTACACACTGTAAATTATTATCAAAACAAATAAACCATAGGAGCTATAGGGGGAAAGCCATAGAGTGTTGCTGTTGTGGAGGAAGTCTGGGGATACAAAGGGAGTCAGGTATTTTAGCTGACTTGATTGTCTCAAACCTTGGTGAAGAAATTAAGAGTCCACAGCAGGTAGAATACCCTCAAAATGGTTAACAATGAAAGACCCCTCAGAGATTACTGACGTACAGTAGATTCCAGTTTTTTGAATGGCTCTTGTGTGTTCCTCATGCTTGTCCTCCTGATACAGTTGTTGTGCAGCTCAGTTACTATTTTAAAAGGTAACTGACAAATCAGTAAACACTGACATTTAGGATAAATGGACACCACCCACCACAACTTGCACTGAAGATAAAGCTTGTGTAGTCTAGTTTAACTATTGTGATATATACTGTATATATAATTATGACCACTCCATGTAGTATGAATCTGAGTCTGTAATGTATGAAAAAAAGTCATAAGTACATGTGCACTTCTCCATGTAACTGGGCTGATGTGTTCAGTCACACGGGACCCAATGACTCTTAAAGTGGACAACATTATGTTGAAGTAAATGTACTTGGAAAAGACCCCTTAGAGAGTGTAGGCATGGTCTACTATTCATCCTAATCCTAATTGTGAAACAGTAATACTATATTCAAACACACACCAAAATATGTAGAACAGGTATTCACAACTAACTATTGCTAGGGATATGCAGAGTTTCTTGCTAGTAGGACAAATAAAACAAGTTTCTCCTGCTCAGCACTTAGGAACATTTCAAACAGTTCCTCCAAACCATCCTCTGCAGTCATAGTCCCAGCGTCAGTGGTGCCAGGGCAGAACAACACCTTTGAACTAAATGGAGGATGGTGGCTCTGTGGGCATAGGGTCTACTCACACCTGCCCTCTAACTGGGAGGTGTCTGCTTTCCTGTATGACTGACTGACCACACTATCATGATGTATTTGGATTAAGTCAGACAGTCAAAGCACTGAAAGAGGGACCTGGAAGACAAACCACATGATGCAGTCTGAGCAATGAATATACCAGCTGAATTTAAACATTGGAGCGTTAGTCGAAAGGTCACACTCGCACTATTTCCCTGGACAGGGGTTGGAAAGAATATTCTTAGGACTGAGTTTTGTCATGGGCTGGGGGTGGATGTCTCCAACCTTGCCCATGATCTGTGGCTGTAGGTTCTGATTGTTGTTAATTATTTCCAGCTGGCAGGTTATTAGAGCCTCTGAGCCTGGCTCTCTGCCAGTCTATGGCCACGCCTCCTCCTCTCCCTCCTCCCCCTCTCTCGGCCAGGCACTGACCAGCTGATTGCCATCACCTGGGTGTTTCTCACTTACACATACACACATGCACGCACTTAAGCACACTCTCACATACATGCACATACACACACACTCACTCTTATACGCTGACACGCACCCATGCATGGACTCCCGCCGTGCACCTGTTTCCACTTGCAGCTCATTAGTCTATGGGGGTATTTATGTGCAGCATTGGGAACACACGGCGTGTCGGTGTCAGTCAACATTTGATGTCCAGGCTCATTGTTGTTGGTTTCCCTTCCTATGGACTGAGGTGGTGTCGTTGTTTCCAGGGCCTGTTCCGCTCAGACATTCATGTAAGTCTTCCTCATTGTTAATTACTGCCCTTCCTTTCCGCTCCAGTCCCACTTGGGAGTGCGTGGGCCATTTCTCCTCCTCCACCTCCATCCTTGGACTTCAGCTCCGCATTCAACACCATCCGCCCCGATCTGCTCCAGGACAAGCTGTCCCTGCTCAACGTGCCTGACTCCCTCTGCAGGTGGATCACCGACTTCCTGACGGACCGGAGACAGCATGTGCGGCTGGGGAAGTCTGTCTCAGACTCTGTTAGCATCAGCATTGGATCACCCCAGGGCTGTGTACTTTCCCCCCTACTCTTCTCCCTTTATACCAACTCCTGCACCTCCTCCCACCAGTCTGTTAAGCTGATTAAGTTTGCGGACGACACCACCCTCATCGGGCTCATCTCCAACGGCGACGAGTCCGCCTACAGGGAAGAGGTGGCCCAGCTGGTGTCCTGGTGCAGCCACAACAACCTGCAGCTGAATGCTCTGAAGACAGCGGAGATGATTGTGGACTTCAGGAAAGTCACATCCCCCCTGCCCCCCCTCACCATCACAGGCTCTCCCATCACCATTGCAGATTCCTTCCGCTTCTTGGGCACCACCATCACCCGGGACCTCAAAAGGGAGCCAACCATCAGCTCCCTCATCAAAAAGGCCCAGCAGAGGATGTTCTTTCTGCGGCAGCTGAGGAAGCTCAAGCTACCCACCAAGATGTTAGTGCAGTTCTACACGGCCATCATTGAGTCCATCCTCACCTCCTCCATAACTGTGTGGTATGCAGGAGCCACTGCCAGGGACAGACTAAGGCTGCAGCGCGTCGTGCGCACTGCTGAGAAGGTGATAGGCTGCGAGCTCCCATCTCTCCAGGACCTGTACATCTCCAGGATCCGGAGGCGTGCTGGCCGGATCATAGCCGATCCTTCACATCCTGGTCACGTGCTGTTTGCCCCCCTCCCCTCAGGTAGAAGGCTTCGGTCCATTCGGACTAAAACCTCCCGGCACATGAACAGCTTTTTCCCCTCTGCCATCAGACTGCTGAACACTAAGTGACTTTTGACTCTCGTGCACTATGTACAGCAGCTCAACCAGACTCATGTCAATCATCACTGTTTTTCTGTTGCATTATTGACTGCACTATGTGGTACTTCACATTATCTGCTACATGCTAATTTTTTAAAACTGCCTTGACTAGTACTACTCATTATTACTAGTATTATTATTATTATTACTTATTATTACTTATTTTTCTACACTTATTGCACGTTTCTAGTCCTTTAGTTTTTTAGTTTATCCCTTTTTCTCATTATGTTTTTAATGTTGCGGCATGGCATCGAGACAAATTCCTAGTTTGTGTATTACATGAACAATGGCAATAAATCTGATTCTGATTCTGATTCTGATTCTGACCAACAGAGTTTGTAGCCAGTCATCTCACCATTATTACTCATCCTGAACTGTATTTCAATGGACACTTTGTATGTTATTTTCCCTTTGTTTAATAGACACACTTACTTCACTTGCACTTTGGGCTCGTATCAATTCACTTTTGCGCTGCACAATTACACAGCGCACATAACAAGTTTTGGCCAAGATACTGAGTATGAACCCGATGTCTTCACTGGCTGGCTACAATCCTTCTTTGGACGGTGGGCAGAAGTGATAAAAAAAAAAACCAACATCGTCGTCGGCCTCCGTCGGTCTATGATGACCATGGAAGAGAATCCTGAACGTCTACTCTGCTGGAACAGCACCGCCTGTGGCTGAACAGGCCGATGCGCACCGGTGTTCTACCTTCCAGCGTTGGCCGTTGGTAGGATTCAAGCCTGGGCAGGAAGATATGGAGGACAAGATGTTACCCATGCAGCATGTCCCCCCTCTCCACGTCACTGATGAATCCAAAGGAACAGCAGGGCTGCTATAGTTTGGCACCAGCGCCGTCGCAGGAGCTGCCAGAACGATGTTGAGCACAACAGAGAACTGCCTTAGGGACTCCGACTCCGGATTTTTCCTCAGGGTTGACTCCCGAAGCCTTTCCCGTGACCGGGTGTGCCGCAAGGCAGCGGAGGTTTGAAATCAGGGTTTACCTTCCCCTAGATGGGCTACCTTCCCAGGTTGACGAGCCACCATCTACCCAAAGCATCTGGTTTTAAGGCGCCAGAGATCCGCCCTCGCCCCTTCTCCTATTAGTAAAAGCAGTTCCGCCAGGCTTAGAGACTAAACCACACGGGCAGGCTAGGAGTTGGACTTAGTTGTCAGAGGCTTTTTGAGACGCACGCCATAAGGAGCATTTTATGAGCACTGGGAGCTTAACCCCAGTACCGCTCCTGGCTATGACAACCTTGGAACCAAGGTTAAAAAAAGTTAAAAAAAAACCCAACATAATTGTTGATTATCATAACATAATCCCTTATGATTGGAATTGCCATCCTTATGTGTGTATGATGTTGTTGCATTCCCTGTTGTAGAGGCCTTATTGGAAAAAACAGTTCATGCTGCTGGTGCACATCAGTATCTCATATTAGCTCAGCAGGAGGAGAGCGACAAGGATTCAAGTGATGAGGATAGTCAGGTTTAAATCATGTCTACCAGTGTCTCTGCAAGAAAAAATGTTGGTATTGACAATATGCCTATAATGACTAAAGCATGATGTAACAGCTTAAAATTGTATAAATACATTTATTGGAATTTTTTTAAGTTTTTATTTTTGATATTGAAATTGCAACATTGAATGTTTGTAAATGATAACTCATTTTTATGATTGTCAAAGGTAGTAGAAACGAGGTGAGAATATTTCCTGTATAAATGCTCAAAGAATGAAGACAGAAAAGAAATTGCATTACAATGATTCACTCATGAAAGTATATACTGCTAATAGGTTTTTCACCCATCACACATGAGAATAACATCAGGTGTCTGATACCTGTTTGTTATAGTTATTGATGCCATAAAATGGAGTCAAGAGAGGAAAATTGTTAGAATAATAAATAAATAGTGAAGATTAGTTAATTACATATTACACAAAGTGTCTGCATACACATACAGTATCTCTTAGATCCACACACATATACACTACCGTTCAAAAGTTTGGGGTCACCCAGACAATTATTTTGTGTTTTCCATGAAAAGTCACACTTATTTACCACCATGAGTTGTAAAATGAATAGAAAATATAGTCAAGACATTGACAAGGTTAGAAATAATGATTTGTATTTGAAATAATAATTTTTTCCTTCAAACTTTGCTTTCGTCAAAGAATCCTCCATTTGCAGCAATTACAGCATTGCAGACCTAACATGATTGCACAAGGGTTTTCTAATCATCAATTAGCCTTCTGACGCAATGAGCAAACACATTGTAACATTAGAACGCTGGAGTGATAGTTGCTGGAAATGGGCCTCTATACACCTATGTAGATATTGCACCAAAAACCAGACATTTGCAGCTAGAATAGTCATTTACCACATTAGCAATGTATAGAGTGTATTTCTGATTAGTTTAAAGTTATCTTCATTGAAAAAAAGTGCTTTTCTTTCAAAAATAAGGAAATTTCTAAGTGACCCCAAACTTTTGAACGGTAGTGTACATAGACATGCAAAGTCAAACCCACACATAAACATCAGTTACTACACACACAGACTACACACACATGCACACACACATACAAACTGCACAGGAAAGTCTTTGTTCCTCTTTCCATATATGGGCATGTGTAGGGCTAAAGAAAACATGGACATTGAGAGGGAAGCAGACATCTGGACAGGATGGAAGTCATAAAAGAGCTCTGAAGCTATTTTGGACACTGAAGAGGACAGTTTGAAACAATGGACATGTATTGTGGGAAAGCAACGCCCACTAATGGTGAGCCTTTACACAGCTGTGACTTCTTTGTTTGGGGTCTTTCCAGGAGAGGGGGCTGGAAGGATCCTTGGCCATGTGACTCCTTGTGTGTTCCAATAAAGTTAAGCTGAGAAATAGTATTTCTTCTGTGATTATTGGTTGGTTAACTGAAAAGATTCTGTTAACTGTCCAGAAAATTAATTTTTACAGTAATACTTTTTTTTAAAAGGTTTTTATGAAACCGCTTAGTGGACTACATTTACTTGTCTTGGGCTGCATGCCACCAAACATGATCATGGTGGTTTCAAAGCTCACCTCCTGTTTTCTGACCGATGAAAGAATGACCCAAAGAGGAGAAAAACATCACAAATGTATTGTTTTGTATTTTGAGATCTGCAGCTGATCCAGAGGACTGTTAGTTACTTCACCCTGAGTGCGCTTTGAAAACGATGATTTAAGTTGTTTGTAGTCTTTCAATTTACCTATTTTCACAAACTTATAACAGACAACAACCTACACCGTTATTTACGTGGAAAATTATCTTTTAAATTGACAAACATCATATGTGTAACTCCTGGCAAAGTTCAATCGAGATCAAAACATAATTTGTCAACATTCACGTCAATGGAGATTTTTTCCGATTTAGGGTCCCATATGCGGAAGTAGAGGGGGCGTGTCTTAGACTCTCTATTTAAGTGTAACTCTGTGTGTGTGTGTGTGTGTGTGTGTGTGTGTGTGTGTGTGTGTGTGTGTGTGTGTGTGTGTGTGTGTAAATTAGTATGAGGCTCAAATTGATCTGTATGTGTGCTTTTCTCAGTTGAGCACCGTCCTGTCCTGACATTTTTACAACAGCTAACTGGCCTCCACAGACAGCAGTTGAGCTCCTCAGTTTGTGGGTTGCCAGGTCAGATGGGTGAATATTGTATGTGGTCTGTTAGCTGTGTGTAGGTTTCATTTAATAAGCAATCTGACAACTTTGAATTATGGGAGTTTTCTGGAGAAACATCATATTGGCATGTATGAGAGGATGCTTTCTGTTTATAATCATGTTCTAATGAAGCATGTTTTCAAACTGGAACCAAATTGTCTGTTTTGATGGTAAACACATTATCAAGGTTTTAAGTATTAAGTTCCAAATGGCAGTTTGTATTTTGGGACCTTGGGGAAGTCAGGTTATTTAGCACCTCAGACAAAGACAGGGAATAAGCATGGGAGAACAATGCCCAGGAAGGACAGAGGGGGTTGAATGCAGTGTAGTGTAAATATCATGCTGTGTGAGGTGAAGTGCCATGAAACTTGTTAAGTGTGACTTGGGATATAGAGAGGAGAGCTTGCTGTAACCAGTCAGTCCATTCTGTGCTTGTGAGATGTGAGTGTGTAATAAATCGTCTGTCATGAATCTGTCTCTTCATTTACACACTCCACACTGGTGACCCAAGACGTATTATGGAACACGAGGCAAGAACCCCGGAGCCGGCCTGGTCGGGAAGCCCCAGCAACGCAGCAGCCATTCCACAGACAGCCCGGACTGGAACCCCCAGCAACGCGTGTGCGGTTTCAGTCAATCTACCGGATTTCTGGCAGCACAACCTGCGCTCTTGGTTCCACCACACCGAGGCCCAGTTCGCCCTCCGGGGAGTAACGGCAGACGACACCAAGTTCTACCATGTGGTAGCAGTGCTAGACTCCCGTACAGTCCGGCAGGTAGCGAGCCTGCTCGATCAGCCACCAGCCCGCAACAAATACGAGGCGCTCAAGGCTGCGCTCACCCGGCGTTACATGCTCTCAGAATGTGAGAGAGCAGAGAGGCTCCTGGCGTGGGCCGAGTTAGGAGATGGGTCGGCCGTCGACCTGATGGAGAAGATGCTGGCGTTAACGGGCATGGACAACGGGCACTTTCTGTTTGCCCACCTTTTCCTCTGGAACCTTCCAACAGAGGCGAGCGTGGTTCTGGCCAATTCTGCGTTGCTGGCCACGCGTGACTACTGTGCGCTAGCCCAGGAGGCAGACAGGATCATCCTCACCACCAGGGCAATCACAGTCAACGTGGCGGCGGCGGAGCCCAGCGAGACGACCAGAGGAGGCGAAGAGCCACTGACGGTACAGCAGCGGGGGCCAAGGAGCGCCAGAGAGACACGCTCTGTTTCTACCACCACCGCTTTGGAGAGAACGCATGCAGATGTGTGCCGCCGTGCCAATTCAAACGCTCGGGAAAACGCCAAGGCCGGCAGTCGGCAGCAGCTGCGACCCTCAGTGAAGAGAACAAGCTGCTCTACATGACGGACACGCGCTAGGGGAGGCATTTCCTCGTGGACACCGGAGCCCAGAGGAGCATCATCCTGCCGACCTATGCTGACCGGCTGGCAGGACCTAGCGGCCCCGGGATGTTGGCAGCAAACTGCTCGGAAATTAAGACCTTTGGTTAGAGGACACTGATCTTATCTCTACACGGCCGTACATATGAGTGGACTTTTGTCGTAGCAACACTGAATTACCATATCCTGGGGGCTGATTTTCTGTGTGCACATGGTTTACTGGTTGATGTTGCTAACAGGCGGCTGGTTAATGCACTGTCCTTTGACTCTCTCCCCTGTATAGCTCGGGCGACCCAGCCAACAGCACAAGCCAACATCACAGCTCCAGGCGATAAGTTCCACGCACTGCTCACTCAGTTCCCAGCACTCACGGTCCCGACGTTTTCGGCGGCCATCGCTAAACACAGGGTGGAGCACTTTATCACCATCACCGGGCCGCCCGTTTTCGCAAGACCTCGGCGCTTGGACGCAGCTAAACTGGCCATAGCGCGCGAGGAGTTCGCCAACCTGGAAAGGTTGGACATCATCAGGCGTTCGAACAGCCCATGGGCATCCCCGCTATACATGGTCCCTAAGGCTGAGGGATCGTGGCGACCGTGCGGTGATTTCTGCAGATTGAACAATGCCACAGCGCACGACCGCTACCCGATTCCACACATACAGGATTTTTCCGTTCACCTCGCCGGAGCACGCATTTTTTCCAAAATAGACCTGGTCCGCGGTTACCACCAAGTCCCAGTGCGTGCGGAGGACGTACCCAAAACAGCGGTAATAACTCCGTTCAGTTTATTCAAGTTCCTGTGCATGCCATTCGGGTTAAAAGGTGCAGCACAGACGTTCCAGCGCATGATGGATGCAGTGCTGCGTGATCTCCCGTTCATGTTCGTCTACTTGGACGATATCCCGGTAGCCAGTACGTCCGAAGACGAACACGAAACCCACCTCAGGACGGTTTTCCGGAGGTTGGAGGAGCACGGGTTGATAATCAACCCGGCGAAATGCCAGTTCGGTGTGACAGAGATGGATTTTTTGGGGCACCGCGTCTCTCCGGAAGGAGCGATCCCGTTGCCCAACAAAGTGCGCGCCGTGGCAGATTTTTCCCGGCCTCAGACTGTCAAGGCACTGCAGGAATTTTTGGAGATGGTGAACTTTTATAACCGTTTCCTTCCCTGTGCGGCACGGCTCATGCAACCATTGTACGCCGTGCTCAAGAGACAGAAACCCACGGATGGAGTCGAATGGACCCCGGAGCGAGAGCGGGCGTTCTCAGATGTTAAAGCAGCCCTGGCAAATGCCGCACTGCTGGTGCATCTGGACCCGACGGCCCGGATAGCGCTCACCACTGACGCTTCAGACGTGGCCATAGGGGCTGTTGTGGAGCAGCGCATCGCTGGGGCTTGGCAGCCGCTCGCCTTTTTCAGCAGAACTTTGCGTGACAGCGAACGTAAATACAGCGCATTCGACAGAGAGTTGCTGGCTCGCCACCTGGCCATACGCCCCTTCCAATTCTGGCTGGAAGGGCGCAGCTTCACCGCATTCGTAGACCACAAGCCACTAACGTTCGCAATGGCCGAGGTTTCAGAACCGTGGTCGGGCCGGCAGCAGAGACAGCTGGCCGCGATCTCAGAGTTTACTGCCAATATTCAGCATGTGTCGGGTAAACTGAATGTGGTGGCGGACTGCCTCTCGCAAGCCGTGGTGGCCCCAGTCTACGTGGGGATAGATTACGCAGCCATGGCCGCGGAGCAGATTAGCGATGCAGACGTGCGCGTGCTCCAGTCTGGACCAACAGGGTTAAGGCTGGAGAGCAGGGTGCTGCAAGATGGCGCCCCCCCCCCCCCCAAGCTGCGATGTCTCCACGGAATGCCCGTGTACGGTGGTCCCGGTTGCGTGGCGCCGCAGCGTGTTTGAGTCGGTTCACACTCTGGCGTACCCAGGAGTGCGCGCGTCAGTCAAAATGGTGGGAGAGAAGTTTGCGTGGCCGAGCCTACGCAAACAAGTAAAAGAGTGGGCTGCAGCCTGCGTGGTGTGCCAACGAGCCAAGGTACACAGGCACACAAAGGCTCCTTTGGAGCCGTTTCCGGTACCGGCTAAAAGGTTCGACCACGTGCACGTGGACCTTGTGGGCCCCCTCCCACCATCACAGGGGTGCATGCACCTCCTGACAGTGGTGGACAGCACCACGCGCTGGCCAGAAGCAGGGGTCCCGCTGGTGGCAACCACGTCTGCGGACGTAGCACGCACTTTTTTAACAGCATGGGTGGTGCGTTTTGGAGTCCCGTTGGACATTACGTCCGACAGGGACCCTCAGTTTGTTTCCGAACTCTGGTCCTCGATGGCCCGCAGCCTGGGTGTTACAATTCATCGCACAACCGCGTACAACCCACAGGCCAATGGGTTATGCGAGCATTTTCATAGATCACTGAAAGCAGCACTCAGGGCTTCACTGACGGATGCAAATTGGGTAGACAGGTTGCCATGGGTTTTATTGGGGTTGCGCTCCGTGCAAGAGGATTTGGAAGCTTCCCCGGCAGAGCTCGTTTTTGCGCAGCCCCTACGGCTGCCCGGGGAATTTCTACCAGATAATCCCGTGCCAGGCAGCTGCCCGTCTCAGCTTTTGCAGCGTAGCGCAAACACAGGCACGCTGCCGGGCCCTGCCCACCACAGTTTTCCACGTGCCTTCATGCCTAAAACTTTGAAGAACACGCAGTTCGTGTTCGTCAGACATGACACCCTCCGCCCCCCATTGCGCCCACCCTATGATGGACCGTTCAGAGTGTTGGAAACAGGGGATAAGCATTTTGTGCTAGACTTGGGGAGGTAGACGGGAGAAAACTGGCATAGACAGACTCAAACCCGCCTTTGTAGTGGCGGATGAGCAAATGCTGTCGGCTGGGGCCCCTCGGCGTGGAAGACCCCCACGGAGAACTCCCCAGGGAAACGATTCACCAGAGCAGCCACACGGGCAGAACGAAGTTCCCTCCACCACCACCACCACAGCTCACCTGCAGTCAGACACGCTCCCAGCAGCCCCCCACTGGCACAGCAGCGCCACGGAGGCGGTAAACCCCAGTTACAGCAGATATGGGAGGAGACTGAAGCCAAAAGCGAGTGTGGACTAATGTCTGTCTTAGATGTTGGGGGGGGGGGGACCTTGGGGAAGTCAGGTTATTTAGCACCTCAGACAGAGACAGGGAATAAGCATGGGAGAACAGTGCTCAGGAAGGACAGAGGGGGTTGAATGCAGTGTTGTGTAAATATCATGCTGTGACAGGTGAAGTGCCATGAAACTTGTTAAGTGTGACTTGGGATATAGAGAGGAGAGCTTGCTGTAACCAGTCAGTCCATTCTGTGCTTGTGAGATGTGAGTGTGTAATAAATCGTCTGTCATGAATCTGCCTCTTCATTTACACACTCCACAGTATATTATTTTTTGCAAATCCATTTCTGAAAGCAACACATAGCCCATGGCTATAGAAATTGGATTAAAAGATAGCGACTGAAAAGTATGTCCATGTACACACTCAATACTTCAGGGCTCCTTTTGCATGAATTACTGCATCAATGCAGCATGGCATGGAGGCAGTCAGCCTGTGTGCTGAACAGTGTTGCCAGGTTTCACGAGAGAAACAAGCAACCAGCTCTATGGAAACAAGCTCAAAACAAGCCCAACAGGCAATCTACCACATTGTAAAAGAGGCTGCTTGATAGCATATATCGATTTATTTTTGTTTGCAGTGAATTGACTGTAAACACAGTCAGCATTAAATAACGAAATTTTGTAAACTCTAATTAAAGGCAAATACAATTGCATTCTGCATAAGCAACAACAAATTTATAGTAAACACAGTCAACATTAAATACTTAGAATAAATTAAATTTTTAAACTCTGATCAAAAGAAAAGACGTGCATTCTGCATAAATAACAGCACTAAACACGATTACAGTTTAGTGATGTGGGGTGATAGTTGTTGTCCGCTAGTCCTTTAAACAAAAACTAACTATTACATGACAGCCGACAATTTTAATTACGTGGAAAATTATCTTTTAAATTGACAAACATATGTGTAATTCATGGCAAAATTTGATTGGGATTAAAAGATAATTTTGCTCTTGCCATTCATTTCAATGGAGAATTTTTTTTTCAATTTAAGGTCCCATATGCAATGATCTACCTATCTACCTACCTACCTACTGGATATCTCATGCCCCAATAGCGAGTACAGAGCCATGTGGAGTCGGGCGGGCCACTGATCTCTATAGGAAAAACTGGATGGATCACTGGCCACCAGAAGTCAAGCTCCTTGCCGGCCCCTTTTACCTCAGTAAGTTCCCCAAAAATTAACAGATTTTGAACTTCTTGGTATGGAGACACAGCTTATAATCTTCAGAGGTGGGTAATCCCAGGTCCAAAGAGTAAAAGTCCAATCACGTATTTGTTCCAGCCATTGACTAACTCAGCTGATTCTGATAAGCTCAGATCTTGAAAATCCTCCTCCCGTCAACCATCCCGTCTGGTTTTCCTCCACCTCACCCAGTCAGCCTACATTTCCCTTTTCCCCAATTCACACTGGGTCTCACAGCCGTGCCCTCTGCTCAACTCATAAGTTCCCTCAGCTCTAAATTAGTCAGCTCCTTGGGCTCCTGGGCTGCACGGTGACGCAGTGGTTAGCACTGCGGCAGCACAGTTTACCCTTGGCTGGGGGATCGTGGGGATCGTGGGATCGTGGGTTCAATCCCACCCCCCGACCAACAGTGATCTGTGTGGAGTTTGCATGTTCTCCCCGTGTATGCATGGGTTTACCCCGGGATTTCTCCGGTTTCCTCCCACATGCCAAAAACATGCAGGTTAGGTTAATTGGAGACTCTAAAGTGGCCCTAGGTGTGAGTGTGTGTGTGAATGGTTAAGGGATAGCGCCGTATCGTGGCTGCTTCATCCATCCAGGTGGTGGATGACCCTCAATTTCCCCTCTGGGGATCAATAAAGTATACTAAATCTAAAAAAAAAAAAAATCTCCTCAAACTAATCTCCTTCTTTTCTCCTCTCTTTTCTCAGGCTGTGTGCGCTTCCAGCGTGCCCTCCATGTGCAATCTCCAAATTATTCAGTGGTGTATTTTGGGTTGGGTTTGTGTGTAAATAAACTTTGTGTGACTGTTACTCGTGTCTGAGTATTCTTCCGAAGTTGCTTGCCCTGCATTTGAGCCCTTGGTTGGTGAATTATGACAGAACGGTCCAGCCCTGATCGAGGCTCAGCAGGCGCTTCACCGGGGGAATACTCAGCTCTTTCCCGGTTAGACGCTACTGAGCGCCAAGTCATTGTTCTTACGGACCAATTGCAAACTATCACCTAACAACTGGCTACCGTTATGGGCCATCTGTGCCATCTGTCTCATCCGGCTTCTCCTCCTTCCCCTACTGGGTTGGCAGTTTTTAGATTTTTTTTAGATTTAGTATACTTTATTGATCCCCAGAGGAGAAATTGAGGGCATCCACCACCTGAATGGATGAAGCAGCCACGATACGGTGCTATCCCTTAACCATTCACACACACACTCACACCTAGGGCCACTTTAGAGTCTCCAATTAACCTAACCTGCATGTTTTTGGCATGTGGGAGGAAACCGGAGAAATCCCGGAGTAAACCCACGCAAATACGGGGAGAACATGCAAACTCCACACAGATCACTGTTGGTCGGGGGCTGGGATCGGACCCACGATCCCACGATCCCCACAATCCCCCGGCCAAGGGTAAACTGTGCTGCCGCAGTGCTAACCACTGCGCCACCGTGCAGCCCATAAAAGTTGTTACTGCTTGTTGGACCACTTCAGTCCCTTCTCCTGCCCCATACCCGGGAGGCGGGGGTCTGCTTCACTGCTGGTTATATTTTCAGCAGGTGATGGGGGAGTACCTGGACAATGCGTCTAAAATACATTTTGTGACATTGTTGCTTAGAGACCGGGCACTTACTTGGGCGCAGTCCATACTGAGCGGCCTGGAGGGGTCTCAATACTCTTTTGAACGGTTTGTTCGAGAGTTTTCTCGGGCGTTTGGCCATACAGAGAGTGAGGGGAACATTTCTAGTCCGCTTATGGTGCTTCAGCAGGGGAACTGGTCGGTTGTCGATTTCTCTGTCAAATTCCGGGTCGTCGCGGCGGACTCCGGTTAGAATGACGCTGCCTTATGCAGAGCCTTCCTCTGGGGCCTCAGTTCCAACCTCCACGATGACCTGGCAAACCGCTCCAACCCCTCCTCTCTGGATGAGCTATATAAGTGCAGGTTAGTTAGTTAGTTAGTTAATCAAGCCGGCTATTAGCCTAGATAATCGGTACTACGAGTGAGCTAAGGAGCAGAAGGCAATTACCTCCACCGGTTCCCTATTAGGGGAATCGGCGCCTCTTCTGGAGTCAATGGTCCTGGGCTGGGCTCGGTTGACTCCGGAAGAACATGAGTGTTGTGGAAAGTCGGGGGTTGGCATGTACTGCAGTTCTAAAGAATACATGCTGTTCACCTGCCCTGTTCGGCCAAAAGATCTGGCCCTCCAGTAGCCGTGGGGGGTCTGGCAGGTGGACCATCTACTAACCCCCCCCCCCCCCCGGTAATTTCTCTTTGCCAGCCCTCATCCAATTACTGGGGGCTGAGCTTAAAATCTCTGCCCTTGTTGATACAGGAACAGGGCAACATTTCGTTTTGCAAGCGGTGGTGCAAAAACTGAACATTCGTACCAATGGCATTTTGACTCCTCTGAATGTCACATCTCTTTCCGGTTGTATATTGGCTGCGGTCACGCATAAAACCAAACCCATGTCTGTTTTATTATCCGGTAATCATCGCGAGTTCCTGTCATTTTTTGTTTTGCCCAATTCATCCACTCCTGTGGTTTTGGGTTACCCGTGGCACTGTCAACATAACCCCATTATTAATTGGACCCAAAATTCTATTTCCTCTTGGAGTCCATTTTTTCTTGTCATCTTGTTTCCGTTTGGCTGCGTGTTCTCCTACTCCCCCTATCTCCTCCCTTTCGGCCGAGTCACCAGACCTCAGTTTTGTACCTGAGGCCTATCATGATCTGGGGGAGGTCTTTAGCAAGTCAAGGGCCCTATCGTTGCCACCTCTCCGGTCCTATGACTGTGCTATTGACCTCCTCTTGGGTGCGCGCCTGCTGTCCAGTTGGCTCTATAGTCTATCCGGGCCAGAGAGGGAGGTGATGGAGAGCTATATTAAAGACTCTTTGAGTGCCGGCCTTATTCGTCTCTCTTCCGCTCCTCTGTCCATCATTGAGGTTGGGCCTTACATTTTCTCGTCCATTGGGAGGGGTATGGACCGGAGGCGAGGTCCTGGATTCCTGGATCATTTTTCCATGATAAGGGCATGGTTCGAGCTTTCCATCTTGCGCGTCCTGATAAGCCTGGTGGGACACCAGGAAGTGCCCTTTGAGGGGGGAGCACTGTGATGAACTGGTGAGCATGCTCCCCCTCCCCTCCTGTGTGTTTTCCCTCTGCCTGTTTCCCGCCTTTGCAGCTCATCAGCACACCTGTGTGATCAGACACACCTGCTGCTTCCTCATTCTCCAGCGTATAAAAGCGCCAGTTTGTGAATGCTTCCTTGCTGGACCGTTGGGTATTGCTGCCTCAGTTAAGGCTTAAGTATTTATCCATGTTGCATTGTGTCTGTTTGCTGACTGAGTGTTTTCTTCTCCCCTCAGGTTGCTGCCATTGCACTGTTGTGTTTTTCTGGGACTGCGCACGCGCGTCAGCCCTTCACCATCTCGTCTGGTCCACACCTGCTCTCCACCATCTCATGCAGTCTACTCCTCCCATCAACCATCCCGTCTGGTTCTCCTCCACCTCACCTGGTCAGCCTACAGTTCCCTTTTCCCCAATTCACACTGGGTCTCACAGCCATGCCCTCTGCTCAACTTGTAAGTTCCCTCAGCTCTAAATTAGTCAGCTCATTTCCTCATCTCCCCAAACTAGTCTCCTGTGTGACTGTTACTCGGTGTCTGAGTATTCTTCTGGAGTTGCGGCTGAGCCCTTGGTTGGTGAATTGTGACAGATGTGCCACGGCCAGGACAAAAGCCATATTGCTGCTCTCTCCTCTCCAGTACCATTTTCTCATTCAAATTGCTAGGATCAGAATAGGATTCCTGTGGTTCTGGGGTCTTAGGAGTGGACGTCAGTCAACTACAGCATCTACTGAAAACCTGAACACCAACTAAGAATGTAAGAAAACAAGTTAAAATCTGTCATCATTATAAAACTGTGTTGTTATCTTTGGCATTACAATATTTTTAACATCACATTTTATTATCTGATAAACTTGTGTCCTTAAACCCAGCCACAGGGGGTGCACAAGCCAGTGTACTCCTAATGCCAGTTCCAAGCACGGGTAAATGGGGAAGGTTGTGCCAGGAAGGGCATCCAACGTAAAACCTTTGCCAAATCAAACATGTGGATCATGACAAATGAGACTTTCATATTGGATCGGTCAAGGCCTTAACAACGACCGCCACTGGTGCTGTTAACTGACATGGTGCCGGTGGAAAATGGGCTACCGTTGGTCGAACATTGACGAGGAGGAGAGGGGGAAGGTGTGTTGGGGGGAGAGAGAGAAAAGGAAAGGTAGAAGTGTGGAGGTGAGAATAGGGATGTTTAATGTAGGGACCGTGACTGGTAAAGACAGAGCTGGCTGATATGATGGAGAGAAGAAAGGTAGATATACTGTATGTTCAAGAAACCAGATGGAAGGGAAGCAAGGCTAGGAGCATTGGAGGTGGATTTAAACTGTTCTACCATGGTGTAGATAGGAAGAGAAATGGAGTAGGAGTAATCTTGAAGGAAGAGTATGTGAAGAGTGTTCAGGAGGTAAAGAGAGAGTGAGACAGGATCATGAGTTTGAAGCTAGAAGTCAAAGGTGTGATGTTGAATATTGTCAGTGCGTATGCCCCACAAGTTTGATGTCAGGTAGAAGAGAAAGAGGGAATTCTGGAGTAAGTTGGATTAAGTAGTAGAAAGTGTTCCCAGGGGGTTGATTGGAGCAGACTTTAATGGACATGTAGGTGAAGGGAACAGAGGTGATGAGGAGGTTCTGGGTAGGTATCATCTTAAGGAGAGCAATGTGGATGGCATGACAGATGGTTGTAGATTTTGCTAAAAGGATGGAAATGGCTGTGGTGAACACATACTTAAAGAAGAGAGAGGAACATAGGGTGACTTACAAGAGTGGAGGAAGGTGCACACAGATGGACTACATCTTATGCAGAAGGAGAAGTCTGAAAAAGACAGGAGACTGCAAGGTGGTGGCAGGAGAGAATGTAGCTAGGCAGCAGTCTGTCGGATGACTTTGGAGAACAAGAAGAGGAAGAGGGTGAAGGCAGAGTCAAAGATTAGGTGGGGGAAGTTTCAGACAGAAGAAGATCATACAGAGTTCAGGAAGCAGTTGATACAGGCTCTGGGTGGTAGGGAAGAATTACCCAATGACTGGGAAAGTACAGCAAAAGTATTGAGGGAAACAGGTAGAAAGGTCTGTGGTGTATCCAGTGGACAGAGGAAGGAAGTCAAGGAGACTTGGTGGTGGAATGAGGTGGTACAGGAAAATATTCAAAGGAAGAAGTTAGCAAAGAAAAAGTGGGATAGCCAGGGATGAAGAAAATAGACAGGAGTATTTGAAATCTAGGCACATGGCAAAGAGAGAGGTGGAAAAGGCAAAGGAAAAGGCATATAATGAGTGGTATGAGAGGCTAAACACTAAGAAAGGAGAAAAGGACTTGTATCAATTGGCTAGACAGAGAGATCGAGCTGGAAAGGATGTGCATCAGGTTAGGCTGATTAAGGACAGAAATGGTAATGTTCTAACAAATGACAAGAGTGTGTTGAGAAGGTGGAAGGAGTACTATGAAGAGCTGATGAATAAAGAAAATGAGAGAGAGGAGGATGGATGAAGAAAAGATGGTGAACAAAGAAGTCCCGAGGATTAGCAAGGTGGAAGGTATGTCCAGGTACCTTACCTATCTGGACATAGCACCACAGGTATGTCCAGATGACATACCTGTGGAGGTATGGAGATGTTTAGGAGGGATGGCAGTGGACTTTTTAACCAGATTGTTTAACACATTCATGGAAAGTGAGAGGATACCTGAGGAGTGGAAAAGAAGTGTTTTGGTACCAATTTTCAAGAACAAAGGTGATGCTCAGAGCTGTAGTAACTACAGAAGCATAAACTTGATCAGCCACACTATGAAGATATCGGAAAGAGTTGTTGAATCCAGGTTAAGAGGAGAGGTGACAATTAGTGAGCAGCAGTAAGGTTTCATGCCTAGAAAGAGTACTACAGATGCAAAGTTTGCTTTAAGAGTATTGATGGAGAAGTATAGAGAAGGTCAGAAGGAGTTGCACTTTGTCTGTGTGGATCTAGAGAGGAAGTGTGGTACTGTATGAGAAAGTCAGGAGTGGCAGAGAAGTATATGAGGATGGTGCAGGACATGTATGAAGACAGCAAGATGGTGGTGAAGTATGCTGTAGGAGTGACAATTGGATTCAAGGTGGGGGTGGGGTTACATCAGGGATCAGCTCTGAGCCCCTTCTTGTTTGCCACAGTGATGGACGAGTTGACAGATGAGGTCGGGCAAAGTCTTCTTGGACCATGATGTTTGCAGATGACATTATAATCTGTAGTGAGAGTAGGGAGCAGGTGGAAGAGAACCTGGAGATATGGAGGTATGCTCTGGAGAGAAGAGGAATGAACATCAGTCGAAGCAAGACAGAATACATGAGTGTGAATGAGAGGGAGGCAGGTGTAACAGTGAAGCTGGAAGGAATAGAGATAGTGAAGTAGATGAGTTTAAATACCTGGGGTCAACCATCCAAAGCAATGGAAAATGCACAAGAGAGGTGAAGAAGAGAGTGCAGGCAGAGTGGAGTGGGTGGAGAGTGTCAGGGGTGATTTGTGACAGAAAGGTAGCAGCAAGAGTGAAAGGGAAGATTTACAAGATGGTAGTGAGATTTGCTATGATGTATGGTTTGGAGATGGTGGTGCTGACAAAAAAGCAGGAGATGGAGTTGGAGGTGGCAGAGTTGAAGATGCTAAGGTTTTCATTGGGAGTAACTAGGAGGGACAGGATTAGAAATGAGTATATCAGAGGGACAGCTCAGGTTGACCGATTTGGAGACAAAGTGAAGGTGCCTTCACACCAAACACGAACGGGCGGCGCAAATCCATACAAAGTCAATGGAAAGAGGCGAGTACACGCGAAATCACGAAATCATGCATTTGCGAGTTCACGTCCCAGGGATAGCGCTGTCATCTGAGTAAAAGTATCAACATTGGAGAGTAAACTAGTTTGAAAATGTGACTGCCACTCACCTGGAGACAAAAGGACCCAGAGCTCTTCAGCTGAATCAGGATGTCAGAGTTATTTACCCACAGATTCCTGCCACGGATGTGCTAACAAGGCTAGCAAGCTAGCAAACGGAAACACCCATCTTGTGAAGTTTTGGAGGATGGGACAACTTTTTCAGGTGAGCCCCCCGATAATGTAAACCTTGTTATTTTGGGGATTTCCACAGCAGGTTGAACACAGCTGCAGAAGTTATATAGGCAGTTTCACCTGTCTGCATCTCACTCAGATGGTGAATTCATGTTGTGTGTTTACATTGAGTTATAATGTATTTGTGCTGCGCAAAAAATTCACCCGTTTGCGTTTGGTGTGGAGGCACCTTAAGAAAGGCAAGGCTGAGATGGTTTGGACATGTGCAGAGGAGGGATAGTGGATATATTGGACAAAGGATGTTGAAGATGGAGCTGCCAGGCAGGAGGAAAAGAGGAAGACCACAAAGAAGATTCATGGATGTAGTGAAGGAGGACATGGAGAGGGTTGGTGTTACAGAGGATGATGCAAGGGATAGGGTTAGATGGAGGCAGATGATCCGCTGTGGCGACCCCTAAAGGGAGCAGCTGAAAGAAGAGGAAGAAGAAACTTGTGTCCTTAAAAATATGTATTTTAAACAGCTTTTTGTTTTTTTTTCTGCTACGTTTATAGAGCACAGTCGGTCATCTTAGGAAGCTTCAGGAGCACAGTAGCAACCTGAACACTCTTCTTCATAGATCCTGCTCCCAGACCTGAAATCAGCCAGTCCAATTGTTGTGTCTCAAATTAAAGAGGAGTCAAGGTGACATTTTATAGGTTTTATTATAACGAGAACCAGGAACACAGGAGTCCCTACCGCGAGTACAGGAGCTACACCGAAGAGACAATATGTCTCCCGCAAGTGGCTTATATACCTCAGGTGATGCCACCCCCCAGAGGTGGGGCGTCACCCCTCTCTAGCCTAGGGCACTGCCATAATAATATAATATATAATATACGATCTCACATTCTCTCCACCCTTTGAAAAAACGCAAGCACACAAATGGCTCAGTTGGTAGAGCATTTGCCCCACACCCGGGAGGCAGGGGTTCAAATCCTGGCCGGGTCATGCCAAAGACCATATAAAAGTGGAACTTCCTGCCGTCCAGCTTGGTGCTCAGCAATAATGGAATGGAGGAGGGAAATCTGTGGCGGCACCTTGCATGGCAGCGGCCCTCTGATTCTGCACTGGGGTGTATGTGATTGACACTGTAGATAGGTAAAGCACAATCTCGTTCTACTGTACATGATTGGTTGTACGGTTGAATGACAATAAGGGTGATTTAAATTCACCCAACCTTATAATTTACACCCGATTCACACTCTAATACAAAATAGTTATAGGCCTACACACACAAACACACACACACACACACACACACACACACACACCACTCAGGCCCAGTGGAGCGCTCTACTATGTAAATACAACAGTCACTGAAAAGAAAAGGGCCACACACCAAAATAAATTAATCCCAAGGTAAATAGTCATATATACACAAATAAACAATGAACAAAAAATAAAAATGAACAATGGCGGTACCCGACTCCATAAACTCGCAGGTTAATACACCATTAGACACAGAAACTCCTGACAAAAGAAAATACACAAATCACACAACAGGGCAAATATCACACTTACACCCCCATACTAACTTTCACACACAGGTGTTACTGCACCCTCAACACACTCAACATTCAGCCACAGAGCATACACAACTAACAACGGTGGTCACGTGCATTTAAAACATCTATTCAAATAATCAGCATTACACATTTTACCTTACTATATTTACAATAACTGTCTTTTGATTTCCTTTATCTCTTTTAAACTTATTTTGAACATTTGAACATTTTAGCGTTAACCATAGCAGACACACTATCAAATGCACTTAATCAGACACACCGTAAGCCCCCACTCAAAGTTCTAACCCGGGTCTCCCGCAGGCCCCCCTCTGGAGTGTCCCACCCGCGGCCCATTCCCAGAGCGTCTCCGTTTATTCGTGATTGGAGATGGGCTGCATTGACGTTCCTCTCTGCCCAAACGCCGCAGCTTGTTTGGATGCCGTCTCGACCCATCAGTCAATTTCAGGTACCCGTTGCCGTCGAACCGGACAACCCGTAGATTATCCTGTCCAACTTTTAGTTCTCTCGAACTGCGCTCCCGTCCTAGCTGAGCCTCGACCCTAGGGCAGACGTCATCACCCTCGCCCAGGGGAGTGCTCACTGGCTTTCTCTGTCCTCTGTGTCACGATCTAGTACCACCAGACCACTCCTCCACTTCTCTGCAGGTGATGGAGAACCCAAGCCCGTAAAACAAGTCACAGCCCATTAAATTATTACCTTCTCGAGACACCATGAACTTGGCTGCACACATAGAGGCCTCCTTATACCTCACCAACAGCCACACCGAGCCCAAGATGTCAAGGGGATTATTGCCATATCCATAACAGGCTATAGTCATCTTACTCACAGTGTAGTGGGGAAAACACCGTCTCACTGTTGCCAAGTTCAGGATGGAGGTCGTGTCCACCAACATCGGTACTGACGTCCCGTCCGGCAGTTTGTCGCAGACAATATGACCGTCCGTGTTGGGCGAGACAGTGTGGACCACCATAGGCGCCTTCTTCTTTACACTGTCCTTTGCAGGCCTCCGTTCCTCCTTGTCAAAGTTGCGGCAAACCCTGGCGAAGTAGTGGAGCAGACCATACCGTCCACAACGCTTGCCCCTTGCTGTGCACTCCCTCGCTCTATAGCGGTGCCTGCTGGATCCGCAGCCGTAGCATCTCGGCGTCCCAGGGGTGGACTTTATTTTTACGATGGCTGCGTACTCATCGTCGCTGCCATCATCCGAATCCAAGGCCAGAGTCTTCCACTGTGCGTCGTTCCTGGACAGGGGTTCGTTATCACTGAGGTTTCTCGTTAGCCGTTCTGCTGCCTCATGTTGCTGCACTAGCTCCAAAGCCGCTAGCAGTGTCAGCTTTCCAGCATGAGTTAGCAGGCAAACTCTTGTCGAGGAGTGGGCCACGTGTTCAGCCAACTGGTCGCGGGCCATCTCCTCCTCCAAAGCCCCAAACCTGCACTCGCCTACCAGCTGTCGAAGGTCCGCCACAAACTGCTGGACTGACTCTCCGGGTCGCTGGCACCGCTGTCTGAACTGAATGCACTGCATTATGATGTTCTCAGGGGCGTGAAAGTAGCCGGCCATGAGCCACACAATGTCGTCGAAAGAGTCACCTCCTCCAAGCATGCTCAGGATTCTCTGGCCCTCCATACCCAGGTTATGGACCAGAATAGCCCTCGCTCTTAATTTGTCAAGGTCGCCGAGGTCTAATGCCAACAGATAGTTCTGGAAGGCTGCATACCATCTGGCCCAAGGGACCAACGGCTCACCCGGAGCCTCCAAAAAAGGACGAAGCATGGTAGCAGCCCTCTCCATCTCCATATATCCTTGTTGCCAAATGTTGTGTCTCAAATTAAAGAGGAGTCGAGATGACGTTTTATAGGTTTTATTATAACGAGAACCAGGAACACAGGAGTCCCTAACACGAGTACAGGAGCCACAGCAAAGAGACAATATGTCTCCTGCAAATGGCTTATATACCTCAGGTGACGCCACCCCCCAGAGGCGGGGCGTCACCCCTCTCTAGCCTAGGGCACTGCCATAATAATATAATATATAATATACGATCTCACACCACTGTCAAAGAAGTAGATGACCCAGAAGATGATGACCTTTTTTTTTAAACTTTTAATTCATTAAATTGAACCATATTCAACTTCACTCTGTGAATTCTTTATCTCTATTTACCTACTGTACAACATATCCTAAAAACATGTTTAGCAGTAATGCATTGCCTTCAGGTTCTGTTAATTGCATTGATATTACTGGGTGTTTTTGTTATATAACCAGTTCTTGAAAACTGAAGTGTAATGGTAGTCATTCTACCTAAAAATTGGAATCTGTCAGATAGGTTTTGAAAGGCTTAATGTAAAGTTAGTGCCAGAATAATAATTCTGTAGGTAATCTCCCATTATGCTCTACACATATTCCATACAAATTCTGTTTGCATGCTTATGAACAATTATGTTGTGGTAAACTGATAAAACAGGAATGACACAAAGGTATAGAGCTCTCTCTCTCTTTTCTCTCTCTTTTAAGTCAGGTCTTTCACATTAGTTACACACCCAAAACAACATTCTCACACACACTTTTGATAGTACATTTTAGGAGAAAATAACGTGAACAGCGGATGGCCTGTTCATGTCAGAGTTAAACTGGCCAATCAGACGGTCACGTATAAGCCCATCCTATTGTACTGGGTCGCCCCACCCGAGAGGATAACTGTAACACGCACCCGGAAGTCGGGGTTCAGTGTGGCGATGCTCCAGAGGGAGCTGCGTCACGCTGCACCCAGCGCTGCTTGCTTTACATGTGACTTCTAAATAAATGTACCATCCTTTAAATTGAAGAAATCTCCAGTTTGTTCTTGGATCTTTCTATCAAAGAATCGGGTATTTTTCTAACAAATTGGTGCCGTGACCCGGATTGAATTTTTCCGAGACGAGCCTGAACACACCACATCGGAGGGACCCTTTTGCAGACTACTGTGGCGCCTGAATAAAAATAAGATAAGCAGAGACTTTTGTCTACAAAATTCTGCAGTTTGGCCATTCTAAATTTACAGTTGTCTGATAAAGGGGTATATCCAATCTCAAAATTTATCATTTGGTTGGGAGTCACATGTAAAGTTTAAACAATAGTTTGAAAAGTTAAAGGTAGTGCACGTGTTCTATTTTCAGTCTGAGATAGAACGGCCGCGGCCCTGGACGTACATACGGGTGTATGGTCCGTCAAATTTTAAAACATTTTGGAGTCAGTCTGAACCAAAATAAGAGACTTAGGATGCCAGGGTGACTAATAATCACCCAGGTTTGTCTCCCAAATTATAAGCCAGGTTTTAGCAACCTGATGCCGGGGGAACCATGAAAAGTTTCACCTGATGCCACTCTGGGAGTGAAGCCGCGATCGTCTAATTTGCTGGACATAAGACACCGCTTGTTCTCGGAGCCGAAAGAAGACCCCGAGGGAAAGTGTCCGCTGTGGATCAGAGCTAAACATGATACCGCTTGTGCATTGGGGGACCTGCCGAGGCCTCAGCGAAAGTATCCTCTGTTTAACAAAAGATTAAATGGATCGGTGAGATTCTGGGTTGCAGTCTGTACCCAGAATTGATAAGACAATAGGAGGCAAAGGCCGTGCCTGTCTTCCAAATTGAAATCCAGGGCTAGCCTGATTTCGGTTGCAATAGTGAGCATATATAAAGGTACTCTTAATACGTTATAAGAATCTTAGACTACATCATGAGTGAGTAACGTAACAAGCAGCCACAAGAATCTTTTTCCCACCTTTAGTGAGGGTCTGCTCATAAGTATAAAATAATAACTTACAGAATTGCATAAGATTCTTTTATTCCAACAATAGTGAATGCATTCATAAGTATAAAACTGATCTCTGTACAATTTTGTGTCTCTAGGGGATAAAAGTGTGGTTTGGAAAATACCGGGAGTTGAGAATATTTATTAAAAATTTTCCCATAATGATTTAACTTTTTCCCATAATGATTTAACTAATGGCGGGCTCCGGACCGCGTGGTCAGAACAAAGGAAAGTAATGGACCCCCGCCACTGAGTGGAGGTGCAATTGGTAAAACAGGTTACTGAGAGGAGAATTATTTGAGGTAACAGCATTAAAATGAAGCGCTGTAGAGAATGCGTTCAAGGATGAGGCTGAGTTATTTCTCAGGTTCAGCTTTATTAAGTGAACACATGCTCTATCAATCTCTAGGCAAGGAAAGAGACTGAGCAATCAAATACCACACTCTTATACTCTGTTGGAGCCACGAACCTAAGTCACATGATGCTTTAGCAAACATATAATCACATGGTACATAATCTCAGTCACAATGCACTCTTTGATGTTTCACTATTGTCTCTTATCCCTCGATGGTCCGGGAATCCTCCTGGGGTATCTTCTCCGAGACAAAGGCCAAAACTCACACCTACTCGTCATCTCCTGTAGATCTCTGCGGGCCCAGACCTCTTTTGTCCCACGAGACGTGAAGCCCCCAATACACATACAGTCATACATTTGTGGGGAAATATGAACTCAATATATGTGCCACATAACCGCCCCCCCCAAACGTCTATTCAGGGACAAAACATAATCAGAGATGTGTGGCAGAAAACATCACAACATATCACAAATCAATCCACCAATTGCTTGGGTTTAAACCTCCTGCCATATCTGCTGTAAGCCGGCTTTGTTCCTTCTGCAGCGGCTCCCTGCATCTGCGAATCAGAATTGTTAGCACATCTCTGTGGTGGCTCCGAACAATGTCTTCCCGGCGGCCTGCCATGGCGGGGGGCCCTGGCCAACTGCACGTGTTCATCAGCCAGAACAAAGGCGGGTTTGAGTCTGTTAATGCAAATCAACTCTTTTCTGTCTCCCAAATCAAGCAAAAAATGTTTCTCCCCTGTTTCCAACACTCTGAAAGGCCGTCGTAAGGCGGTCGCAAACCTGGTCGTTGAGCATCATGTCTGACAAAAACAAACTCCGCATTCTTTAAAGCCCTCGGCACAAAAACGCGTGGAAAACTGTGATGAACTGGGCCAGGAAGGGTGTTTGATCCTGTGCCGCTCTGCAACAGCTGAGTGGGGGGGGGCAATTTGGTGCAGGGTTGTCAGGAAGGAATTCACCCGGCAAATGGAGGGGTTGAGCAAAAACTAATTCAGCCGGTGAGGCTTGCAAATCCTCCTTAGGTGCAGAACGCAACCCCAATAAAACCCATGGAAGTTTATCCACCCAATTTGTATCCGTGAGAGATGCTCTGAGGGCTGCTTTCAATGACCTATGAAAGCGTTCGCACAAACCATTAGCCTGGGGGTTATACACGGTAGTGTGGTGGATCTTCACCCCCAGGCAGTGGGCCATGGATGACCAGAGTTCGGAAACGAATTGGGGACCTCTGTCGGACGTTATGTCTGACGGAACTCCAAAACGCGCGACCCAAGCCGTTAAAAACGCGCGTGCAACGTCTGCTGCCGTAGTTGACGACAGAGGAACCACTTCTGGCCAACACGTGGTGCGATCTACCATCGTCAAAAGGTGTGTGCACCCCTGCGACAACGGAAGGAGGCCCACCAAGTCGACATGCACATGATCGAAACGCTTAGCCGGGATGTGAAAAGGCTCCAACAGGGCTCTAGTGTGCTTGTGTATTTTGGCTCGCTGACACGCTACACAGGCTGCTGCCCATTCTTTGACCTGTTTACGCAACCCTGGCCAAACAAATTTCTCCCCCACCATCTTAATCGATGCGCGCACCCCCGGGTGCGCCAGAGAATGGATTGAGTCAAAAATGCGGCGGCGCCATGCAGCTGGAACCACGAGGCGAGGCCGCCCGGTGGAGACATCGCAGATTAGAGGGGGCATACCTATCTGCTGCACCCTGTGCTCCAGCCTTAACCCTGTTGGTCCAGACTGGAGCGCGCGCACGTCCGCGTCGCTAACCTGCTCCGTGGCCATGGCTGCGTAATCTAAACCCACGCGGACCGGGGCTGCGAGCGCTTCCGCGCCACAACCCTGGCTCGCAGCCATGGCTGCCGAGCCTGCCCCCATGGGGCTTGGCGCTGCTACTGCACGCAAAAGACAGTCTGCCACTACATTATGTTTGCCCGCGACATGCTGAATATCGGTGGTGAACTCCGATATCGCGGCCAGCTGTCTTTGCTGCCGGCCTGACCAAGGCTCTGAAATCTTGGCCATCGCAAACGTTAGCAGCTTATGGTCCACAAACGCGGTGAAACGGCACCCCTCCAGCCAGAACTGGAAATGGCGGATGGCCAAATGCAGGGCCAACAGCTCCCTGTCGAACGCGCTGTATTTCCGCTCGTTATCGCACAAGGTAGAACCCAGCGCTACAAAAACAGCTTTGTCCCTGCTGCTGTCAAAGAGTTAAACAAGCTATAAAATTATATTGTACATATTCTATATTTACCTATTTTGTAAGATGTGTGCCTGTGTTTGTGTCTATGTTGAATGTAATTAGTGGCTTGTAAATATGGATGTCACCAACTGCAAAACAAATCTACCTACGGGTACAAATAAAGTAACCTGAACCTGAACCTGAACAAGGTTTTGCTGAAAAACGCGAGAGGTTGCCAGCTCTCTGCCACGAACTGTTCAACGACCGCCCCCACCGCTAAATCAGAAGCGTCCGTGATGAGCGCCATATGTGCCGACGGCACCGGGTGTGCCAACAAAACGGCGTTCGCCAGGGCTGCTTTGACCTGGGAGAATGCGCGCTCCCGCTCCGGGGACCATTCAATCTTATTTGCAGATTTTTGTTTTTTAAGTGCCGCGTACAATGGTTGTATGAGCTGCGCTGCGCTTGGGAGGAAGCGGTTATAAAAATTAACCATTCCCAAAAATTCTTGCAATGCTTTGACCGTCTGAGGTTGGGGAAAATCCGTTATTGCGCGTACTTTATCGGGCAGAGGGACCGCTCCTTCTGGTGAAACGCGGTGCCCCAAAAAATCGATTTGCACCACCCCAAACTGGCACTTCGCTGGGTTAATTATTAACCCGTGCTCTGCCAGCCTCCGAAAAACCGCTGTGAGATGGCTTTCGTGTTCGTCTTCGGACGTGCTGGCTACCAAAATATCATCCAAGTAGACAAACACGAAAGGGAGGTCGCGTAAAACTGCATCCATCATGTGCTGGAATGTCTGTGCAGCCCCCTTGAGTCCAAACGGCATACGCAAAAACTCGAAAAGCCCAAAAGGAGTTATTACCGCTGTTTTGGGTATGTCCTGAGCGCGGACTGGGACTTGATGGTACCCGCGCACCAAATCTATTTTAGAAAAAATGCACGCCCCCGCTAAATGCACCAAAAAATCCTGGATGTGCGGAATCGGGTAGCGGTCGTGTGCTGAAGCGTTATTCAACCTGCGGAAATCACCGCAAGGCCGCCACGAGCCATCAGCCTTGGGGACCATATGCAGTGGTGAAGCCCAGGGGCTGTTAGAGCGTCTAATGATGCCCAGTTTTTCCAGGCTGGCAAATTCCTCGCGCGCTATGGCCAGTTTAGCTGGGTCCAAGCGCCGAGCTTTTGCAAAAACGGGGGGCCCAGTGGTAGTTATAAAGTGTTCCACCCCATGTTTAGCCACTGACGCCGAAAATGTTTGGACTGTGACTGCTGGAAACTGAGTGAGTAGTGCTTGGAACTTACCACCCGCAGCTGTGACGTTGGGCTGTGCAGTAGGCGGGACCACCGGGGCTGTACAGGAAATGGAGTGGAAAGACAGTGCATTAACCAGACGTCTATTAGCAAGATCAACCAATAAACCATTTGAGCACAAAAAATCAGCACCTAACATCTTATGACTGACTGCTGCCACGACGAAAGTCCACTCAAAAGTCCGACCGGGAAAAGACAGGGGGAGGGTCTTCTCCCCGAAAGTCTTGATCGTCGAGCCGTTCGCCGCCAACACCAGGGGTCCGCTGGAAGGCGCCAGCCAATCAGCGTAGGAAGGCGTGATGAAACTCAGCTGGGAGCCTGTGTCCACCAGGAACTGCCTCCCTGATTTCCCGTCCGTGAGGTAGAGCAGCTTATTCTTCGCGCCGAGAGCAGCAGCTGCTACCGACTCTCGGTCCTGGTGTTTCCCGAGCGCTTGAACTGGCACGGTGGAATGCACTTGTGTGCCCTCTCGGCGAAACGTCGATGATAAAAGCAGAGGACGTTGCGTGCTCCGCGTCTCCTGGTCTCCGCCACTGCCGACATCAGCGAATCTGGTGCTGCAGCCTCTGGCCCCCTGCCGTCTCCCGGTGATGCGCTCAGCTCCGCTGCCGCCGTCGTGGCCGTGTGCCGTCTATGTGCATCGACGAGTCGCTGTGCCTCCTGGCCCAGCTCGTGGTAATCTCGGTTGGTCAGCAGCTGTGAGCTGGCCAGGGTGACTCTCACCACTGGCAGTAGTGTCCTAAGGAAAAGATGGGCGAAGATAAAGCCGTCATCATCATCGCCCCTCAGACTCAGCATCCTCGCCATCAGGTCCGCGGGCCTGTCTGCTTCGCCTTCAGTCAACACCAGGAGCTTCTCTGCTCGCTCTCCCAGCGAGGGGGTGAAAGCACGGATGAGAGCGGCTTTCAATGCGCCGTACTTGTTGTCGTCTGGTGGGTGGTTAGTCAGGTTCTCCACCCGCTGTGCTGTGAGGCTGTCCAGCTTTGCAACTACATGGTAGAATTTCATTGCATCTGCTGAAATTCCCCGAAGATGGAACTGCGCCTCGACAGTGTTGAACCAGGAGCGCGGGCTGTGCTGCCAGAAATCGGGCAGCTGGACTGCGGTAGCTGCGTTAGCCTGGCTGGCTCCTGATGAGTCCAGTGCGTGAAGGTCGTCACCGGCCATAACTTGTCGTAGGGTCACCAGTGTAGAGAATGCGTTCAAGGATGAGGCTGAGTTATTTCTCAGGTTCAGCTTTATTAAGTGAACACATGCTCTATCAATCTCTAGGCAAGGAAAGAGACTGAGCAATCAAATACCATACTCTTATACTCTGCTGGAGCCACGAACCTAAGTCACATGATGCTTTAGCAAACATATAATCACATGGTACATAATCTCAGTCACAATGCACTCTTTGATGTTTCACTATTGTCTCTTATCCCTCGATGGTCCGGGAATCCTCCTGGGGTATCTTCTCCGAGACAAAGGCCAAAACTCACACCTACTCATCATCTCCTGTAGATCTCTGCGGGCCCAGACCTCTTTTGTCCCATGAGACGTGAAGCCCCCAATACACATACAGTCATACATTTGTGGGGAAATATGAACTCAATATATGCGCCACAGCGCTAAATTAAAGTTGTGAGGTTATTATACTGTGCTAGTGTGTGTATAGCTGGGGTTAAGGAGACAGTGCTCCATTTTCTTAAATTAAAAAAAAAAAACAAAAAAAACCTGGTTTGTGAACAATAGGCTCAGGGGCCATCTTGCACGTGTCCCATTTACTGCGCATACGAGGGCGCCATCTTGAATCACCTTCAAGCTGTGGCACTGTGCCTCCATCGTGTGGCCAAATATAGGAAGTGCACTATTTCACAAAATTACTGCCAACAAAAACTTAAATCTTAATAATAAATCTGGAACTTTATCTCTCTGGCTGAAAGGAAAGCTTCAAGTCCATGCATGGTAAATAAAAAAAAACAAAGGCCTCAGGGGCCTGCTAAATGCAGGTTTGCCTATAATGAGGCAAAGCATGCCATTCAGCTGGGAGAGAAAAGGGTCAACTTTAAATTAGGCAGAGGGAGGTTTACAATACAACTGGAGAATAAGGAGATTTATTCCTCAACAAAACTGTAGGAAATCCTAGGTGGACATTATATAAAGGTGAGAGAATTTAAATGAAAAATTGCAGGTTGGTACAGATAAGTAAATATATAAATGAATTAAATTATAAGTACAAAATAATTGAATAAATGCAATAAACTAAAATGAATGAATGAATGAAGTAAATAGGAGTTATTGTTGTGGAGATGAGAGTGGGCAGAATATGGAAACGGAAATTTGTTTTTGAAGAAAAATTGAAAACTGATGAAATGTTAAAGTTTTGTGCAGGACGCAAGACAAAAAATATGGAGAAACGGTTGGAGGAAGGAAAACGTAAGAATAAGAGACTTATGCTGCAACGGTGAGAACAAATGTAAAATAATCAATAAACACGATATAACAGAAAAGGACAAAAACACGCTGTTTAATAGCCTGTTTCTCTCCATTAAATTTGAGACAGTATTGGCTGTGGATGACCCCTCCCCCAGCAGCTGCGTCCATCCTCCTCCTTCAAGCCATCAGTGAACCCCTCCTTCCTCCACTTCGCTGTCCCACTTCAGCAATCAAAGAAAGCAAAACAGTGGGTCAAAGAGGAACAATTGAGCACACCAGCAGAGTGAGTCCTCACACATCTGATATTGTATAGTATTCCTGTATATGTATCAAGCCGCTGAGGCTGGTAGAAAATTAAGTTTGTTATTCTCTATTTGTGAAATGTGGGGTGGTCCATCACTCAATTGATATCTTTACTGTATTCCTGTGTGTGTATCAACCAGTTGAGACTGATTGAGAATTCCACACAGCAAAACAGATCTTGAGTGATAGTATAAATACAAGGGGTTGGACTAGGATAGCAGGAATACAAGCAGATATGGTACCACTGTTGCCCTGAGTTAAAACGTGTAGATAGGCTGGAGTTAAGTCCCAGCTAACAGGCGCACAGATGGCTAGCGTCTGTGTAGAAGCTTCCTGTTGGGGTCTAAATACACGGACAATACGTCACTCAGCTACAGCAAGGGGTACGGGTAACACCTGTATGAAATGTCTCAAGAAACAATGGAACGATGGCAGGCCTGTAAGCCCGGCTCCCTGGGGTCGGCACTATCCCAGACAATGGCTAGATGGTTGACAAAGGTCCCAGTCACAGATCAAAAGAAAGGAAGGGAGAGATTTGCCAGATGGGTCAAACAAATGCAGGACAGAGGAATGTTTGCAGGACAGGGGGATCTGGCTATGTTTATGAGACAAGCTGGAGGGGAGCATGAGCAGGCAAGCAATAAGCACCAGGAGGCCAGTATATTTAGGAGGGGGAGAACAGGGAAGGAATTAAAAAGAGCAGGAGGATTTCTCACAGACTGTCAATGTTTTTTTGGGGAAATTAAACTCACCCTGCAGAGGATGTCAGGTAACAGGTACTGACTAAGACACATCATCTGTCAACGCCCTCACTGTAGCCCTTCAGGATATGGGAACATATCCACATCATGCTGCCTCCTCTGCAGAACACAGCCCACACATGGCAGCCCACACACCTAGCCATGGTAACGTACACACAGGTATGGATAGAAGCCACCCCCCCAAGCGAGGCAAATGCCACTGACCACAGCGACGTCAGTTGGAGGCTGTGTGACCACAAACTACACTCCATTTTCACTCCAAGACACAGCCTTGATAAAATCACAGCTACCAAATGCACATTACAGCAATATAGACCTTACCCAGACACCCCACCTAGTCTGACCTATCAGTATCAGCTGCATGACCACAGGAGGTCAGAATAGTCAGAGCCCCCCATGGGACTAATACTTCCTATGTTAAGCAATTTGACCACTGAGCTCAAACACCCACAAGGGCACCTGGGGGGGGGGGGGCAATTAGCAACACAATGGGTATCCTTCCCTACAGGATGTTGAAAAAGAACCGGCTTTGATATTAAGCCGTTCTGTTTCAAGGGGGGAGAGGTCAAGACGAGAGGTCAAGACAGGAACAGATAGAAAAGTTACTAATCCATTAAGGTTTGAAGGCTCCATTAAGGCTTGAAGTCTTATAAAAGGAGAGGTCGGTGTGCTTTCTCATCTAAAATGCTACCATGTATGCAAACTACTGAGTAGCTACAGAAAGAGCGCATAAATATGAATGAATTTTTATTTTTTGAAAAAAGATTAAAAGAAAGGAATAGAACAATATATCAAGGAAAAATCCAACAGGGACAAATTAAACAATAACTCCTCTGATTGCACAATTCAACATAAGTTATCCGAAAAGTGTGATGGCTGAGGCCGCAGCTTGTATTGCCCACCCATTCTCCATCTAAGAAACATCTAATAATACAAAGGCTAGCAACTAAGACCAAAATCTGAAAAATTCTTGATGCTTGAAAGGTCATTTTTCCACAGAATATCAGGCAGTGGGAACTTTTGCTACAAGAAAACTAGCCACCTGCTGACCAAGAGAAATGAGGCAGGTTTAGGGCTCCTTAATGCTGAAGGGCCAATACATATTTGGAGGTTCCCAGACCCTCCTATCTGTATTTTTTGCACATCTCTCAAAACTTTATGGATATGAACTACACTTATTAGCACATTTTCTAGTCTCAAAGACAACCACTAGTGCTAGCCCTCTATTCTGGGTGCCTATAGGAGAGGCATGTCTGGGGACAATTTGGAGCAACCAACTAACCAAACATGTGAGAGCAGTGCAGCCAAGAGTTCAAGAAAAGCTAGAGAAAAGTATTGCTTATGCTTTACAAATCTGGTGAAATCTAATAACATTGTTAAAGATTTACAGTAGACATTTTAACTTAACATAAGGTATGAGCATGGAGGTGCAAAATATGATAAAAACGCTGATTTACAATCACAGCTTAAGACAAAGGTTTAAAATTTATGCAAAAAGGTACAAGGGTATAACTGCAAAGTTCGGAGGAAATTGCACAATTGAGGAAATTTGCCAAATATTAGAAAGAGCCACAAATTTCTGAAAAAAACTTGCAAATTTACAAAGAAAAAAAAATCCAAAATTTGTTAGGGGAAAAATGACAATTTAGGGAAAAGCTGTAAGCTCACATGAAAATCACATTAAGATAAGATAAGCCTTTATTGGTCCCACACCGGGGAAATTCTGGGATTGCAATGGCACAGGGATAGCAACACTCAGAGCAATAATTTAGAAGATATGAAAATAAGAGCAGTGAATATACATATGTACACATAAATATAAATACACAGTGCGGAGCATTACAGATTTCCTTACACTTTGTATGGAGATGGGGGATGGCAGCGTAACAAGGGTTATGGTTTTTGATCATCCAGAGATGAGTAAAAAGCATTAAAGAAGACGATGAATTAAAACAAACACAACTAGAGTAGACTAGAGAAACAAGATAATTTGGGGTAAAAACAGCAAACACTCGGCCGAATAGACTCAAGAATGAAGCATGTACATACATATAGCTGTGTGCACACCAGCCTTATCCAAGGGGTACAAGCATCATAGACGCACGCACAGAGCGGAGGTGGAGCATAAACAAGGCTTTAATGTCCTGTGCACATAGATCTGCAGCTCTGACACATGCAAGACAACCAGTGTAGCTTGACAAACAAACCAGCGGTTCACACCTGCATGGTCTGTGTGTCACATGGTTAAGTCCTGATTTAAATATTATTTAGAATTGTTTTGGGGGGCTAATGAAAGTTTTATATTTTTGTATCTAAAATTGTTATAGTTTTGTAGGCATAGTGTTAGTTCGTCTGGAGGTTATCTGTTCAGAAGAAAAAAAAAGGACAGAAGACTCCACCACACCAAGATACAGATGACTGTTATACTTAAGTTTTCATAGTAATCAGCAGATGTCTTATTTTAATACATGCCTTGCAAGGCACACCAGATGTTCAGACCCAGAGGCATTATTTAATTCCAAAACAAATTCAAAAGGTCAGTAATGGAAAAGCATTCAATGCCAGGGTAGAAATCAAGAGATGAGTTTTGTCACAAAACAGAATTTTGAATTGAGCCATGTCGGTTTATTATAAAGCTGACTTTCCAGAATGAAACCGATCACTTTTATGTTCAGGATCTTACATGGAGCATTAGCTGTGGACAGTAGAAAAATAAAGATCCACGTAAGATTTGCAGCTGTAGGTTTAAAAACCAAACAAACAGAAAATCAACAATAAATAAATTAAATTTTTGCTTAAGAGTGTCAGGAAGAAGGCACAAATGCAGGCAGCCATCTTAAAATGTTTCCAAGTACTTAAAGCAGCAATGAGACATTAGGTGTCCATTCTTTCAGTGAATTTCCTTAATTGTGAATATTAACATCAATAAGCAAACACTCACAGCAAAGATTATAGCCTTACTATATACACAGTCATTTAAAGTCAATCTAACAACGTAGTTATGTTCCTCCCCAACAGAGGGTATGCATAGGATGTCATTGAACAGAACTCTTGGAAGACAAACACTGAGTGGAAGGAAATGGTGGCACCATGGAGGCGTATGCCAGTGCAACACGAAGGTCCACGCAGCATTCAATTACAGTAGTGCAGATAATATCTGTTGGCATGGTGGAGAGTTAATCTTATTATCCCATCTTATATTAATTAGGAAAATTAAATGAAGACTTTGAAGCAGTTCCGTTCTTGACTCAAGGTTGGAAATCTAGATAAGAAGGGAAAAGAAAATTTGGAGAAAAACTGAACTTATTTATGGAATGGCTGACACAAGGGGAGCCTGAGGCTCCCCATGAATCTGTTTCTCTTATAAAAGGAGGCCAAGAGGACAAGGGGGGAGGACGGTGAGGAGGAGGAGGAGGGAGCACGCCCCACAATGGCCGCTGCTGGCAGGAGAGAGGTGCCCATATCCACAACTGAAAACTGGACTGCATACTTAAAGACTAGAACAGATAAGTGGACTCACTTCTACACGTATGCAGAAAATTAGCAAAAATTAAATTATTGCATGTAAAGTAAGAACTCCGGGTAATGACATACAGGACTTTTCAAGGTCAGAAAAGTAACGATCAAATTCTGCAAATGGCAAGCTACCAGTAGAACACCTATCAACATCTGTAAAAGTAGCATTACACCCCATGTACTCTAGGCAATTGAATGGATCTGATCCAAATTGTGAACATCCATTATTTGCAAATCCATCCTCCAGATTGGTCATAAAATTAGACTGATAAACAAAGAAATGTGTGGAAGCATCCATTGTCCTAATTGAAGAGGATAAGAGACATTTCAACCTATGGGGGGTTCCACACATCCTGCTGGTTAGACCCAAACACATGGATTGGAAAATGTTGGACATATTGTCACCTCTACTGCGGAATAGAGCCATCCATGGAAAACCAATACCTGACCTTAACATAGAATATTCTCCCAAAATAAAACCAGAAGCATTGTCTCTTAACTGGGTAACCACAGCACAAAAGGCGGCACACAAAGATGCCCAGAAATCTCCTATATGACCAATATTAACATTAACATGAGGGGATGAGGAAAATTTGAAGCAAATTCCAAATTGGTTATGGTAAAAGGATAACCAGATGTAGATCTAATAAAAGGAGCAGAGTACGACACTATAGGCCACGTATTCAGAAGCCCAGAAGGGCATTAACAAATGCAATTTTCCACAGTGGGAGTCGTCGGCAAGTCTTATACCAATTGCTGGGTCGAGAGTAAGAGCTGAGGACCCCAAGACGAAGGATGATGACGGGGAAGACCATTCTACTATCACAGATTATTTGTAAACACAGTGTGCTAATGCTAATACATAAATCATACATAGCTCACCACACGGATGTAGGGGTGTGAGACTTATAGGGTTCTTGCGTTATTTATCTCCATCATGCTAATTACGGTTAGGTAATCTGAATAAGGGTGAAGGTTAGAAGCTCTGAATGCCCGAATACAACAATGCATGGATATGGATGTCTCCTAACGTTGAACAATATTGTTTACTACCTACCAACTGAACATATAGGTCCCACCACCCAACACACACATCACAACACAATCACCACATGCAGATTTCATATAGTCAACAATCACACACTCAAGGCTACTGGGAGATAACTTACAACAGCACATAGATAACTACAGATGTGGTGAATAAGGATAAAACGGTACAGGCTCCATACATTGTGATGGCAACCCCTCAGACCATTATTGGTCCTGCCCCAGCTGAGCCCTTTGTATCGGCACTTGATTAAAGGTGTAGGGTACAGGGAAGATGCATGCCGGAGAGCACCAGACCATCATGACGTGTGCCTGCAACATTGAAAAGGTCGTAGGGCGAGTGACTGTATGACTTCAGTCCCCAGAAGAAGAATGGACTGGTACCCGAGTGCATCCACCGCACCTCCAGCATCCAGGGTGGAGCCAGGAGCTCGAGCCTTACCAACACCAGCATGTCCACCTCTTTCCAGCGACAGGGGGGTGGCATCCCTGGGACAGCATCACTGAACTGTTCACTGGCTGGACTGGATGTTACATACCCTCTGCTGCACCCACCAGACTGTCCTGTAGACCTCATGGGATGAGGTGTGCCTCTGAGAGCGGGGACACACAGTTGTTTCGCTTCTGTGTCAACAAGATGGAACTGTGCTCCACAGCTGCAGATACGGGAAGCAGACACAGAGGAAGGTCAAACCTCTGTCGCAACCGTGTGATGAATGTAGCCGAATGATGTGAGCCCTGGCAAGGGTCAACCGGTGGACAAAGGTTTCGTGGGCTTTGTGGACTGACCCTATTCGACCCTATGACCCCCACATGGTCCACTTCACTGGACAAAGAACTATGATCAGGAGGAGACCTCGATGGGGGTACAGGACCTAGTGACAGTTCACCTCTTAGACATCGCTGCACCGTGCTAAGGTGTCCACAAGGGGGGAGGCAAGGGTAGCAGAATCAATGGTGCAAGCCTCTTGGGTTGACACACAATGCAGGGACCTGCCTTATTCACCATCTGTTAATTGCTAGAGTCTCTCACACCATACATGGTTGACATGATAAAATCATGTCAAAGGGGGGGAATGAAAGGGTTAATGTAAAGTTAGTGCCAGAATAATAATTCTGTAGGTAATCTCCCATTATGCTCTACACATATTCCATACAAATTCTGTTTGCATGCTTATGAACAATTATGTTGTGGTAAACTGATAAAACAGGAATGACACAAAGGTATAGAGCTCTCTCTCTCTTTTCTCTCTCTTTTAAGTCAGGTCTTTCACATTAGTTACACACCCAAAACAACATTCTCACACACACTTTTGATAGTACATTTTAGGAGAAACTAACGTGAACAGCGGATGGCCTGTTCACGTCAGAGTTAAACTGGCCAATCAGACGGTCGCGTATAAGCCCATCCTATTGTACTGGGTCGCCCCACCCGAGAGGATAACTGTAACACGCACCCGGAAGTCAGGGTTCACTGTGGCAACGCTCCAGAGGGAGCTGCGTCACGCTGCACCCAGTGCTGCTTGCTTTACATGTGACTTCTAAATAAATGTACCATCCTTTAAATTGAAGAAATCTCTGGTTTGTTCTTGGATCTTTCAATCAAAGAATCGGGTAGTTTTCTAACAGTTTCATGGCTGAATTAAATCCAGGACCATTACTGATCAACTGAGAAATTTGTATGACATGTGGAACCATATTTAAACTTTACAATCACTCTGATCCAAACAGTCCACAGGCAGCAGCTCACTGAAGATTAAAAAAGCAGTCAGAGACAACAGAGTTCACCTCCCCTCATTATTATCATGGACTACAGATATTACAGCATTACCTCATAATAGTAATTACTCAAGTACAAGTAAAAAACTTGAGTAAGACTAAAGTGTCTACTAAAAAAAGTTACTTGACTAGTAATGGTTATGATTCTGCGTGGGGTTCACAGCTATGCGCGGGTTTCTAGGTTGCTGCTTATTTTCTGTATATGTATTAGTTCTTGATTTTCATCCACTACGGTTTGTGCTTTTATTTTGACAGCGCCCTTATGTTACTTCCTTCTGTCAAATGTTTTCGTGGGTTGTCACAGCTGTTTTGTTGTCCTGGTTATTTTCTCACGCACGCATCCACACCTGATCCACATTTGGTTTCTCCCTCATATTATTTAAGCTCGCTTGCAGGGTTCATTCCTCGCTGCGACTTCACCCTGTGCACAGACAGGAATCCCCGCCTGATTCCTGTTTATTTCTGTTCAGTACTCAGCCTCGCCTGACTATTTGTAAGTTACCCTTCGTGGTTCTCATTTGTTGCCTTTTTCTGCTAGTTACCCCTCGTGGTTTATTTCTGTTCATTATCATTAAAGGTGCAAACTCACAGCAGGCGATTGGTGTCTTGATTTCTGCCCTGAAAGGGCCAATTATGACAGTAGGTCGCAGCCATTAGACGCCAGCGGCTGTGGGTTTGCTCTTTTTCCTTTTTCCTACCATCGTTCAATTTTTTCCCCTTTTCTGGGTGTCCGCTTTGCTGAGATGGCAGTGAGTGGGAGAGAGTACCCTATGAGCCTGGGGGCGGCCTTGCTGCGTCATCCTCACCTCTCGGAGCATGCTGAAGGAAGGGAGAGGATATCCCTGGTGACAGCTCTGCAGCGGGAGAACCATGAGTTGGCAATGAATTCCACCAGGAAGCCTATGTCTGTGCTGACAGGGAGGCGTTCCCGGGCCTCAGTCCAATCGGCTCCTCACCAGACTCCAGCTCCTGCTCCGGCTCCACCTGCTTCAAGACGCTACCTTCCGGCACAGACCTCCACCCCTCCCCGGGACACAGCCATACTGGATCTGATGGAGGAGAATCACTGGGTGCAGATGCCGCAAATCTCCTGCCATTATCCAGAAACAGGCCGCTGGAGGAACTCCTCCGCCTCTCAGCCAGCAGCTTTCTCATTGCCGCGTCAAAAAGGTACCACAGCAGCTTCCTCCTCTAGGTTTTCCTCACCAGCTGTCCTGTCAGCTCCCTCTCCCTGGGTCGTCGCTGCTGTCCCCTCTTCTCCACGGCGCCTCCTCTTGCTGCTGAGTGCCCGGTTGTCTCTTCCCCAGTTTCGCCCGTCATCGAGGCTGCAGGGGTGGCTCCTCCATGTTCTCCGGGGGGGCCTACAACCACCACAGCCACAGAGAGAGATGACACTGGGCCTGCTGCAGCAGAAACCATCGTGCCCCAGGAACACAGGCAAGTGCTTTTTCATTCTTTATTACCAACATATGAATTACCTTGCCTGATTCCCAGTGGTGAGGCTCAGTCATTGCAGTCCACTGAGTCCTCACCGCCTGCTGCTGATAATTTTCACCTGCTCTCTCCGTGTCTCCTCCAATTTCCCTTGAGTGTCTGCCTGTCCCAGGATCAAGCCACCGGATGATAGAGGAGCTTGCGGTCCTGAAGGACCTGGCCCCAGCCCTGCAGCCCTTTGTCACCAATCCTGTTCATAATTTTTATGGACAGGATTTCTAGGTGCAGCCAAGGAATGGAGGATGTCTTGCTTGGTAACCACAGGATGTCATCTCTGCTGTTTGCAGGTGATGTTGTCCTGTTGGCTTCATCCAGCAATGACCTCCAGGTCTCACTGGGATGGTTTGCTGCTGAGTATGAAGTGGCTGGGATGAGAATCAGCACCTCCAAGTCTGAGTTCATGGTCCTCAGCCGGAAAAAGGTGGATTGTCTTCTAGGGACAGGCTCCTGCCCCAAGTGGAGGAGTTTAAGTATCTCGGGATCTTTTTCACGAGTGAGGGGAGAATGGAGCGAGAGATTGACAGACGGATCAAAGCAGCATCTGCAGTGATGCAGACATTGTACCGGTCTGTTGTGGTGAAGAGGGAGCTAAGCTCTAAGGCAAAGCTGTTGATTTACCAGTCAATCTACGTTCCTACCCTCACCTATGGTCATGAGCTTTGGGTAATGACCGAAAGAATGAGATAGCATATACAAGCGGCTGAAATGAGCTTTCTCCGTAGGATTGCTGGACTCACCCTTAGAGATAGGATGAGGAGTTCAGTCATCCAGGAGAGGCTCAGAGTAGAACCGCTGCTCCTCCACATTGAAAGGACCCATTTGAGGTGGTTTGGGCATCTGATCAGGATGCCTCCTGGATGCCTTCCACTTGAGGTGTTTCAGGCACGTCCCACTAGGAGGAAACCCCAGGGCAGACACAGAACACGCTGGAGAGGCTATGTCTCCCAGCTTGTCTGGGAATGCCTTGGTATCCTCTCTGAAGAGCTGGAGCAGGTGGCTGGGGGGAAGGAAGTCTTGGCTTCTCTGCTTGAGCTGCTGCCTCTGCGACCCGGACCTCCAGAAAAGCATTAGATAATGGATTTTTGAGCGTATTCATAATTTTTTTTTCTCATGAATTTGTAACTTTTTTCCCCCAAATTTGGGGCTTCCTAATGATAAAATTGTGATTTTTTTTAAATTGTAAATTAACATTTTATCATATTTTGGAATTTCTTACAAACGTACACATTAGTAAATTGCCTGAAGATTGCAGCTAGATCTTCTTTTTAATGTTCTTTTGATTCAGTGTCACTTTTGACAAAATCTCAAGGATGAAGAATTTGTGCAGTTCTCTGTTGCTCTTACAGGAGGTACTATATTTTCTTCCCAGTAATATCAGCAAAATGATTAGCATGTAGCTGCTAACCTCAGTATGCAACAGTAATATTTTTTATCACTGCTCCTCTAACGTTAATGGGCTGGCTGGACTGCAGTAATGGTGATGCTACAAGATGGCGCAACACACAAATTGATTGGCTGACTGATCAATAGGTTCAGAAACAAAGCCAGTCACTGGTATGGACAAAGACCTTATTTATCATTTTCCAAATTAAACAGATGCTTTATCAAAGTTGATCCTCTTTAAATCAGTTCATCAGCTGCACAGGATCGATTCCTCTTTCGTAGGCCTCCAATTAAACTCACACTAACTTGAATGCATGTGACAGAGATGCACATCCATGCCTGATGTCACTCTTATTACCTCCGCCAAGGAGATTGTGGTTTTGCCGGTGTTGGTTTGTTTGTCTGTTAGCAACATTTCTCAGAAAGTTACCAACGGATTTTGGTTAAATTTTCAGAAAAGGTGTGTAATGGCACAGGGAACAAATGATTAGATTTTGGTAATGATCAGAGAGTGCATACCTCCACCAAGGGCTTTGTTTGTATTTGTGCAGTGGTTCTTGTGCTAGAGAAGAACCCATTACGTTTTGGTGATGATCTGAGAATGCATACCTCAGCCAAGGCTCTTATCTTCTGACAGTGAGTTTGCAACAATACTCCAAAACTAATGGACATACTTTGATGCAATTTTCACCAGAAGTAGCTCTAGGCCCACAACATTTTGGAGGTAATCCATGAGGGACGGAAGGAGCCTTGGTGGACGTATGCACTCTCCGAGTGCTTTTCTAGTTTACAAATGCAATTGCTAATTTTAGCTACAGGCCTCTGTGGTACAGGGTTACAACCAGACTTCAGCTCCTATCAATCTTTAAGATCAAAGCCTTACTCAAGTTAAACTGACACTCATACGTTGACCCATTCTTAAATCTGGCATCTGTTCAAAATTGTTAATCCAAACCCCCACAGTAATATTGTTATAATATTCAAAAAATGATTCTGACATTTTTGACCTTTGGCCTTTTATCTTTTAACCCTAAATGCATTGTGTTGTTTGAGTACAAACCTGTTCTTCAGCTAAGGTGTTCAGGGCTTATTCAGGAAAAGTGAAATTATGTTTACATGTCTTTCAGCATAAAAAAACCCCCATAATAATTTAGATAAGCGACACTTATGTCCGGTTCAATGACACACTGTACATCAGTCTTGTGAAGGTGTTTTTACCTCCGCCAAAGGGGGAGGTTATGTGATCATCGGCGTTGGTTTGTCTGTTTGTTTGTTTGTCTGTTTGTTTGTTACCAAGATAACTCAAAAAGTTATGGACGGATTTTCATGAAATTTTCACAGATTGTCAGAAATGGGGTATCCTACAGATGATTAGATTTAACCACTAATCCTATCATTGTCAATCCAATTGCTAGTCATATGTTTTCATGGTCAAGGAATCTGAAAACGTACACACAAACACTGTATGGGAGGAACTGTTGCCGCCATTACGGAAAATGCCATTTTCGTGAATAACTACTGAACCACTGCTTGTCATATGTTTTCATGCTCAAGGAAACTGAAGACTGTATGGGGGGAACTGTGGCGCTTGGCGGAGGTCTGCGCTCTCTGAGTGCTTTTCTAGTTAAATTATGAGATGCGACAGGTTTTGAATTGGATTCATACAAATATGATTAATAGCTGAAATGAAAAATTTGATTAAAATAAAATAAATACCATCCCACACTGGGCAGATGACCAAAGAAATTATGAGTGAGCAAATGGTGGGATAGAAAACGATTTTTTAAGGGAAAGAAAAGCAGAAAAGATATTTTGGATTTTGCTACGTTTGAACACTTTGTCCTGTAGATGGCCCTGTTTCATTATTTATTCTTATGCTGCTCAACATAATTTTATGAAGAGGACCAATATAGCATCACATTGTGGTCATGGTCTATTCTTTTTGTGTCAAAATAAAAATGCATGACTCCATTTTCATTTAGAAGAACTACTGCATTTTCCCCACTGCTGCATGTTCACCCACCCACTTAGACCCAATACCCCATCCTCCTCTCTCCATCTCCTGGTTTGATTGACAGCTTTCTGCTGAAGCAATTCAAAGAGCAGCTCACCTCTTCTCTCAGAATTCATTACCTTGACACACTACAGTCTGCAGCACTTCCAGGCAGTGGCATCTGTGAGCATTTTCATTGAGATAACTGTTCATCCTCAGACACAAGCCCTAATGTCCCTGTAACATGGCACTGGAGCCACTGTCATGCACAGTTACTGTTTGTTATTTGGTATTCTGTATTATGCTCAAACAGACTACTTATTGCAATTTAAATCTACATCAGAGCATTATATTTACCTGTGCCGAGGAGGTATGTAATGTGATCGAGGTGGTCTGTTTGTCTGTTTATTAGCAGGATTACACAAAATCTACTGGACGGATTTTGATAAAATTTTCACCAGAGGTGGCCCCCTGACCATCGTGGATTCAATCCCACCCCCTGACCATCAGTGACCCTTCTGTGTGGAGTTTGCATGTTCCCTCTGTGTCTGTGTGGGTTTACTCTGGGTTCTCCGGTTTCCTCCCACAGGCCAAAACATGCAAGTTAGGTTAATCGGGAGACTTTAAAATGGCCCTAGGTGTAAATGTGTGTGTGAATGGTGAAGAGATTGGCGCCACACTGTGGCTGCCTCATCCAACCAAGTGGATGCCCTGAATTTCTCTCTGGGCTTAATAAAGTATACAAAAAAGCTAAAAGTAATGTTTATAGGTTTTTGTATGTGATGTCTCATACACCCAGTTTCTCTTTGACAGGTATCAAAGTAGAGGTTAGTTACTTTCCACTGCTGGGAACACCAAGAGCTCAGGAACTCCCCATGCTGCATAAAAATGCAATGAGTGTGAAATTTCTTTTCAGCTTTAGTGGTTTCCAGGCTCTGAGGACTTGAGAACATAACTGTTTGTGTTGCCTCAGTATATGCTCAAGCTCTATCTATCTATCTTTCTATCTGTCTATCTATCTATCTATCTATCTATCTATCTATCTATCTATCTATCTATCTATCTATCTATCTATCTATCTATCTATCTATCTATCTATCTATCTAAGATAAAGTCAATAAATTTGCTACTACACTGTGCTATTTTATGTTTTACTTTCTGTAGTATATTAAGTGCTACTGTAAAAAAAAAAAAGAAATATAAGCTCTGGAGTTAGCGTCAGCTGTTTCAGTGTCACAACTATATTCATAATAAATTACTGGAGAAATATTTAGATAGTTTTGCATAAATTTGTTAGAACAGGGGTCTGCAACCTACAGCTCCAGAGCTCTGTGGCTCTTTTCTCCTTAAGTGTTGCTTGCAAATGTACAAGAAAAAGTTGCAAAATTAAGATTTGGATCCCATAAAAGGAAAGAAACTAGCAAATTCTAAGAGAAAAAATAGTAAATATAAAAGAAAATTTACAAATTTAAAAGTGGATATTCTCTAATTTGCAAACATTTATGAGGAAAAAAAGTCAAGTTTATGATAGAAAAGTCTCAAGTCTCAGAACAGCCCCAGCTGGGCAGCATGGTGGTGTAGGAGTTAGCACTGTTGCTTCACAGTAAGAATGCTGTGATTTCAAATCCACCAACGAGAAACACATTCCAAAAACTTGCAAGTTAGGGCCACTTTAGAGGCTACAATTAACCTATCTGTGAATGTGTGGGTGGATGGTGAAGGAATTGGCACTGCACCGTGACTCATCCAGGTGGATGCCCTTGACCTCACCTGTAGAAGTCTGCTGGTTGCACCAGAAACCATGACTTCACCTCAGAAATCAATGTTTTGTCTTGGAAGTGCTTGCCTTTCAAAAATAACTTATGGTTGGAAAAAGGTTTAAAGTAGAACTGAACTGAACGGCATTGAACGGCACTGGGTGATAGTACATACAGTTATAAAGATAATTTATCATAGGCACCCCCTCCACAAATCCCGGAATCTTGGAGAAAATCGCGATTTTGAATTTCCCGCCCTGAAAAATCAGACAAATCCGCCGATTAACCGGAAGTGCAGCCGGAGTTCCGCGTGACGTCACGAGTGTGACACAGTCCTCCATGTTTACCATTGCGAGCACGTCGACACTGGTTGTTTTTGGTGCATTTTGTCGTGATAGTCGACTACAAAACACTTCCAACACCTGGGAAGATCTGTTCAGTGGCCAAGGAAAGCTGTCATGGCGATGAAAGAAAAGAAAGGGGGAGGAAAAGCGACCGGGAAGCGATGCGTTTCTAGATATAGATATTACAGTGATCCATCACTTATCGCGTTTAATGGGGACCAGAACCGACCGCGAAAAGTGAAAAACCGCGAAGTAGCGTCACCCCCCCCCCAAGGGCGTCACAAGCACTATTTTGCACAAAAAGGCACAAGAGAACAGCGAAAAGTGCCACTAAGCAACACGAGCAGGGAGAGAAGCTGGGTAAAACGTCTCGGCCAATCAGCTTCTCTCCCTTCTCGTGTTGCTTAGTGGCACTTTTCGCTGTTCTCTTGTGCCTTTTTGTGCCAAATAGTGTTGTGACGCCCTTGGGGGGGGGGGGGTGACGCTACTTCGCGGTTTTTCACTTTTCGCGGTCGGTTCTGGTCCCCATTAAACGCGATAAGTGAGGGATCACTGTATTACCCGGCGGCGGACCTCGCCTCTGCATCGCCGTCTGCCAGCTGCTGTCACAGGTGCATTAGGTCTCTGTCTCCCGGGCTCGCCCTTGTGCACGCCTGCCACCTGCCACACTCCTGCATCCTCCTCTGTCTCGTCACCGATCCTGAATGCCTCTTCACTCTGAAAACTCTGGTTTTCTTGACTGCTGGAACTGCTGGAACGGCTATCATCTGCCATTGTTGTTTTGTTTAGGGATCACACTCGTGACGTCACGCAGCGTCGTCTGCACTACTTCCGGTTTGTTTGGCACTGCCAGCCAGAGGCAAAAGTTTATTGGCTTATAGCTTGGCCATCGCACGGCCTAAAAATTTCTTTTATGTGTTGAAAAATACAATAGGTAATAAGGAATTAATCTGCTATTCTACTTTTTGCGCCAAAAGGTGGGTTCAGTTCTACTTTAAGTCAGATGGCACGAGTTCAGGACAGTAAGAGGGGTAAGGAAAGATTTCATAGCCGCAGCACCATGCTTCCATCTGGGAAACATGCGAGCTGTGAACCGGGTGTTGTCTTGCAGAAGGCGAACAGCTTTGGTCACCATGCCACACCTCTCGGTTTTGATGGCCTTTTGCAATTTATGCAGCTGTGAAGCATAGTACGTCCCGGTAATTGTGGTACCTTTAGCCAGGAATTCCGTCATCAATACTCCATGCTGGTCCCAAAAGACCATAAGCCCAACCTTGCTCACTGCAGGTTGGACATGTGCCTTCTTTGGAGGTGGTGAGTCATAATACTTCCATTGCTTCAACTGAGCTTTAGTCTCCGGATCATAGTGATGGACCCATGTTTTGTCCTGTATGATTAGTCTATTGAAAAAGTCCTCCTAGATTTCATGGCACACTGCCAAAAGAGCCTAGGAGCACGTGATTCTTTCCTGCTGGTGTGCAGCCTCTCAGGGAACCTGGTGACCGCTAACTCAAAAGAAATGCTGCCACATTCATCTAAACACTGGGGGTTTGCCATCAATCTACAATATGGCTCACAAACAGGGTGGCGTATAGTCTGCAGTCTGAAGGCTGACATCTAGACAGACACATATACACTACCGTTCAAAAGTTTGGGGTCACTTAGAAATTCCCTTATTTTTGAAAGAAAAACACTGTTTTTTCAATGAAGATAACTTTAAACTAATCAGAAATACACTGTAATATCTAATATACATTGCTAATGTGGTAAATGACTATTCTAGCTGCAAATGTCTGGTTTTTGGTGCAATATCTACATAGGTGTATAGAGGCCCATTTCCAGCAACTATCACTCCAGTATTCTAATGGTACAATGTGTTTGCTCATTGCGTCAGAAGGCTAATGGATGATTAGAAAACCCTTGTGCAATCATGTTAGCATGGCTGAAAACAGTTTAGCTGGTTAGAGAAGCTATAAAACTGACCTTCCTTTGAGCAGGTTGAGTATCTGGAAAAAAATATTATTTCAAATACAAATCATTATTTCTAACCTTGTCAATGTCTTGACTATATTTTCTATTCATTTTACAACTCATGGTGGTAAATAAGTGTGACTTTTCATGGAAAACACAAAATAATTGTCTGGATGACCCCAAACTTTTGAACGGTAGTGTAGGTTCTAGGGCTAGGTGATATACCAAATATATTCGTTGTATTGGTACATTTGGCCGCCCATGATACACGGGGGGGCTGAAAAGTTCATAGGCTGAAAAGTTCATAGTGGTCAAATTTGACCAAATATGGTTTATTTTTCAACCGCAAGGATCCAAGTGCTGCAACACCGATGGAAGAAGTGTGTAGACCAAAGGGAAGACTATGGTGATAAATAAACCACATTTGGTCAAATTTGATCACTATGAACTTTTCAGCCCCCCTCATAAAATGGTTGTATTGCGCATATTTAAGTATTTGTCATGTTAATATGAGCTGCCGCTGCTGAAGTCTGAGCAGAAGTTCAGCATAGCTGCCCTGCATGCTCACAGAGAAATGTACACAAGCAGCGAGCACAGATAAAAGGTTAGATAACAGAATAAAGGTCCACCTTAAGCACAGGAAATGGGGAGCCAGGAGAATAAAAACATTTGGAGTCTGAACTCTGCAGCTGTAAAGTGAAATCATGCTCACTTAGTGAACAAACTTTCAAAATAAGAGCTCCTATCTGGTCTTGCAACCCTTCAAAAAAAGAGTGGCTCACCAAATAAAGAACTGATGGAATGTAGACATAAGAAAAACAAAAATAAGCGACAAATTATACTTATGTCACTTATTAAGACTGCCAAGTTAACTATGTGTGATAAACTGAAACATTTCTTCCTATATGGATAAACTTGATTAGTTGAGAAGGTGAGCTTTGTAAGTTCTGTCAGGTCAGGCATTAGTTTGCTTGCTACTGGATAACCATGAAAACCAGTACGACCTGTCTCATGGGTCGGGCCGTCGGCGACTCAACCGGCAATCTCACTTTTCCAAGGGCGTGGAGGGTGAAACTGGGCATCCTGGCAGAACTAAAAACAGTATCTGTGACAGGTCTGTGGTGGACCACTCCCAGTTACACGGGGTGAGACTGGACATCCTGGCAGATAAGCACATCTGTTGCAAGGTCTGTGGTGGACTTTTGCCAGTCGGTGCATTGTGACATGCACTACACAAAGAGCAGAGATTAAAAAAAAAACTAGTTTGTTTTGGCCTGTCCTTGCTACTGATAATACCTCTATCTGCCAAGAATGTGCTGCAAGTCCAGCAAAAGCTAGTGGTACTCAAATACTTCGCAAGCAGTTTCATGAAATGGTCAGTCAGAAAGCAACTCATAACGGCTCGGACGTCGCCTGGGTTTGCAGGGTCGGGAGTTCCTGACGGCGGAGGGCGGGGGACAGAGCTGCGTGGAGGAATCTGATCGGACCTAAGTGAGACAGTCATTGTCGCCTGCGACAGACTGCTATGATGATGGGAGTTAAGGAAAAAAGACACTTTGCTCATTGTGACAAGTTTTCTCTGACATAAGTTTTCATTTTATTTTATTATTCAGCTTTTTCCATCCATCTTCTTCTGCTTAATCATTTTCGGGTCGTGGGGGGGGGGGGGGGGGCTGGAGCCGATCCCAGCATCTTTGGGCGAGAGGCAGGGTACACCCTGGACAGATCGCCAGTCCATCGCAGGGCCAACACAGACAGACAGACAACCATTCACTCTCACAGTCATACCTAAGGACAATTTAGAATCCCCTGTTTGATGCCAATTAACCTAACTTGCATGTTTTTGGCATGTGGGAGGAAACCGGAGAAATCCCAGAGTAAACCCACGTAGACACGGGGAGAACATGCAAACTCCACACAGATCACTGTTGGACGGGGGCTGGGATCGAACCCAGGATCCCCCAGCCAAGGGTGAGTTGCTGTGCTGCCACAGTGCTAACCATTCCGCCACTGCGCTGCTCTTATTCAGCTTTTTCATAAGTCAAAAAAAAAAATATATATACAGTATATGTATATCAAATTAGGAGCATCTTGCCTCAGAGTGATGCTAAGAAACTGATCCATGCTTTTGTTAGCTCTAGATTAGATTATTGTAACTCTTTATTATCAGGTTGTCCTAAAACATCTTTAAAAAGTGTTCAGTTGATCCAAAATGCTGCAGAAAGAGTTTTAACAGGTACTAGAAAGAGAGATCATATCTCTCCAGTTCTGGCCTCCCTTCATTGGCTTCCCATAGAGTTTAGAATTAAGTTTAAAATCCTTCCTCTCACTTTCAAAGCTCTAAACAATCAGGCCCCTTTTAATTTAATAGATCTGATACTACCCTATTATCCTAACAGAGCACTACGCTCCCAAAATGCTGGATTACTTGTAATACCTAGAATCTCCAAAAGTACAATGGGAGGTAGAGCCTTCAGTTATCAAGCTCTTCTCCTGTGGAACCAGCTGCCAATCTGGGTTTGGGGATCTCTGTTTTTAAGAATAGGGTTAAAACCTTCCTTTTTGATATCGCCTACAATTAGGGAGGGATCATGTGTCTCTGAACCCTCCCTTAGTTATGCTGCTAATAGGTTTTGACAGCCGGGGGACCTCCAATAATGCACTGGTCTTCACTCCTTTCTTCAATCTCAATTAATTTTTTTTTTTTTTTTGCTGGTCATTAACATCTGTTTGTTCTCTCCCATAGATTGAGTCCCCATCGTGCTGTTTGCTCTCTACATGTCTGTTCTTTTCAACTTCTCTATCCCCTCACCCCCCAGCCAGTTACAGCAGATGACTGCCCCTCCATGAGCCTGGTTCTGCTGGAGGTTTCTTCCTGTTAAAAGGGAGTTTTTCCTCTCCACCGCCGCCAAGCGCTTGCTCACAGGGGACCGCCTGATTGCTGGAGTCTTTCTGCAATTGTGGGGGTTTCCCCTACAGTTGAAAGTGCTATGAGATGACTGTTGTTGTGAAATAGCGCTATTTAAATAAAGTTGAATTGAATTGAATTCATCCTTGGCCAAGGTATTTTCCATACATAGCATTTGGCAACTGAGGATTAACTCACGGAGGCGTGCTTTACACTACTGAAGCCTATTCTGGAGCTTCCTGGCGAGCCGCAGGTGCCATGACCCGACTGGCTGGAGGCCTTCAAAACCTACATCACGGCTCTGGATCTGGGGAAGCTGGATGGAGTGAAGAAGCAAGCGCTGCTTGTCCACTTCGTAGGCTCAGAAGGTCAGAGAGTTTTTCAAATGCTTGGCCCAATGGACTGTTATGAAGAGGTTATTGAGATGCTAACTAGCTACTTTGCTAAGTTTGAAAATGTGGTGCAGTGCGCGAAAACCCGCCACTGTCGACAACAAGTTAGGCTAGCTAACCCCACACCCTACAGAGATGACATAAACATTGTGAGCCCCGAAGGTTGGTCAGGACTGCAATGTGTTGTGAAGCTAGATGGCGTGAGTGTGCCCATGATGATAGCCACCACCACTACGCAGTCCATAGTGAGTGAGGCCATGGTTCGGAGACTCACCCTCCGGCGCCCTGATGCGGTGGAATTACCGGACGACGGGAACTCCGGTGCTGGCAGGAATGTCACATTTGCAGTGCAGTACGGCTAAAAAGTGATTCCAGTGTTCCATTTCCAGGTGACACGCTGGGGTGGAAATGTTATGGGGTGGGATTTATTCAGTGAGATAGGGTTTACGTTCACAATCGGCGGGCAAATGGTCAGCGGCCCAGGCCCAGTTCACCCAGGCTTTGCGGATGTGGGAGCAGCCAAAGAGCACTGTGTGAACGGTGAATGTAATGCAGAGAGTGGATATGGCATGGGCAGTGAAGACGACATGGAGGAAGGACAAAGACCGGGATCGCCTCCACCCTTTGCGTAGCCAGAACTGGAGTTGGAGGAGAGAGAGCCTGAGTTAGGCAAGACCAACACCAACGAGGTTTTTATGGACATCGCTGATACCGGGACGTCTGCTCCGCGCTCTCAGGGAAAGAGCTGCCCGGAAGAGGGGCCCGAGCATGCAGGGGGCAACAACGCACAGCGACAGCAGACAAACTTGGACACAGCGCACCACACAACGCACGGCGCAGCGCAGCAGAGCGCTTTGGACGACTCAGTGGAGGAGCCAGACAACCTCAGTGTTTGTACTCAGCCGGCTGCAGTGGGAGTGACTGAGTTGGTGGCCGAAGGGTCCGTTCTGACAAGCGACACCAGGGAAGCACTGGACGCCTTCAGTGCTCAGGTTGAGTTTCAGCCAGCAATGGGTGAGAGGTCCGCTGCAACAACGGTGACTACTGAACTGCCACAGTGTAACGAAGGCACCAGACCGAAGGAGAGCACAGAGCTGGCGAGCGCACGACGGCACATCGAACCAGGTAAAGCGCCATTACAAGTCATGGACTGGGTTCGGGCTTGCGCCAGAGGGAGGCCGGAAAGGCAACTGATTGGACTGCAGCCAGTAAAACAATGGGTGCCGCTGAGGAGTGGGTTGAAGCTGGGAACAGTGTGTGTTTGGCTGACGGACGATTCACTATGGCATGTGAACAAGCTGTGGTGCATCTGGGCGGCAGCTCCGGATGGAGGGGCTCTGCGGAGTTTGGCTGCCGTAGTGTGGGACCCAGGCCCCGGCGTCAGGAAGATTGGCCCTGGGGGTCTGAAAGCTCCAGGGAGGAGGCCACCAAGAGCTCGTTTCAAAACTCCGGGGGGGACTGTCGTGGGCCTGCTTCAAAGCTCCTGGAAGATGGCCACCAAGAGCCCATTTCAAAACTCCAAGGGGGGGGCCGCTGTGGGCCTGTTTCAGCGCTCCAGGGAGGAGGCTGCCATGAGGCCGTCTCAAAGTTCCCCTGATTGAACTGTTTTTCCCCGTGCTGGTAATACCTTTCCCATTCAAGAGGCTGTGCTGTAAATAATGGGTTGTTTATAGTTCTGTTGTTCTTGCATGTATTTTATGGTATGGGGTTATTTTATGTGTTTTTCTTTTAGCTTATGAGCATGGCAAATTTTTAGTTGATTAAAGGCTTTTAGTTTACCAGTGGCAGAATAATCCACTGTGCCATGCCGGCTGTGTGATAGTCCACCCACCGGTCCTATTTTAGTTTTGTGTGAATGCATTAGGCCATTTAAGTTCATTAGTTCTCGTTATTTTAGAGCGTGATTCGGGTTCCAAATTGGGGTGGTTTCAATTGTGTGTGTGGTTTTGGACTTCTTTAAAGGGGGGAGGAAATGTTATATATAAATAAAGGGCACTTTATACAAAATAATCCCATCCTCGTCACCAAAATGTTATGTCTGACTTCGGAGCCAAGGAGGAGACCAGCACTAGAGCAAAACACAAGTTTATTACACAGGGCAATGTGCACCCAACTACACCTGCAGCCGCTGGCAGAGGTAAAGGTGGAAGAGACCGCCCCCCTACTTGCAGCCCTTCTGATACCCATAGTGTTGGCGGGACCGGAAGGCGGAGCCACCACCTCGTGCCACACAAATAAGAGCTCCATATAAAATATAATATATGGATGATAAATAACTACATTACACTTTATTGTGAAGTGCAGTGTGGTGACGTGGGCATCCTGTCAGGGCACTGCACTGCCCTATGTATAATAGGTAGGCCACCATCTTAGGCTCCATAGTTGCCAAGTCTGCTTATTAAAAGCGACTTTGGCCTTGTTTTTTTCTAAAGTCGCTTGCAAATCTCATCAGTCACGGTTGCGGGTTTTTGGGCTTGTTTTTAATGTGTAGTTGCTTATTTGGGCTTACTTTGTTGTCTGTGTGACAGCTCTCCCAGCTCGGTTGTGCAAGATTATAAGCTGTGTCTCCATACCAAGAAGCTCAAAATCTGTTAATTTTTGGGGAACTTTATTGAGGTAAAAGGGGCTGGCCAGGAACTTCACTTCTGGTGGCCACTGATCCATCCAGTTTTTCTATAGAGATCAGTGGCCCACCTGACTCCACTTGGCTCTTTACTCGCTGTTGGGGAGTGAAATATCCAGTTTTTTTTTTTTTTAATACAGATCATTGTAAAAATTATAGGCCCATATCAAAGCTTCCTTTCCTAGCCAAACTTCTTGAGAAAGTGGTGTCCAAACAGCTCACTGCCTTTCTGGAGACAAATTTAATCTATGACATGTTTCAGTCTGGGTTCAGACAACGCCACTCGACTGAAACTGCTTTAGTAAGAGTGGCTAGTGATATCATGATGTCGGCTGATATTGGGAAATCTACGGTCCTGGTCCTGCTGGATCTTTCCTCGGCCTTTGACACAGTGGACCACACCATTATGACAAACAGACTGAGGGACCTGGTGGGGATGACAGGTCCTGTTCTGAAGTGGTTCTCCTCCTACTTGACTGGTAGAAGCTTCAGTGTATCTTCTAATAACATCCGGTCCAACTCCGCCGATTTGCAGTATGGTGTGCCCCAAGGTTCTGTCCTGGGGCCACTACTGTTCCTACTGTACATTCTCCCCCTTGGCCGCATCATACAGCAGTATAATAACATCTCCTATCATCTCTTTGCAGACGACATCCAGATATACTGCTCGTTCAACAAGTCTGAGCTCCACATACTCAGCTCCTTAACAAACTGCCTGTCACACATAAAGCAGTGGCTTAATGACAACAGCCTCCAGCTAAACTTTGGCAAAACGGAGACTTTGATCATTGCCCCAGACAGCGACATATCAGGCATAAAACAATACCTTGGTGACTTGGGCAGTACAGTTAAAACAAAGCTGAGAAACTTGGGTGTCATCTTTGATAAGGCCATGTCATTGGAACATTACACCAAACAACTGATAAAAAACTGTCACTTCCAACTGCGAAATATCTCCAAGCTCAGGACCATGGTTTCACACAAAGAGCTGGAGATGATCATTCACGCATTTGTCTCCTCACGTTTGGACTACTGTAACAGCCTTTTTACTTGTTTGAATGAAAAGGAACTGGCTCGTCTGCAGTTTGTTCAAAAGTCTGCTGCGAGGCTTCTGACACGTGCAAACAGGAGAGACCACATTACACCTGTCCTTAGATCACTCCATTGGCTCCCTGTTCTGTATCGTGTCCACTTTAAGATCCTGGCGCTCACTTTCCAAGCAATTCACGGTCAGGCCCCCGCATATATGGCTACTCTGATTCAGCCCTACAGCTCGACCCGCAGCCTGAGATCCTCAGGACAGCACTTGCTCATGGTTCCCCGCACCCACTTTGCTACCAGAGGTGACAGGTCTTTTAAAGCAGTAGCACCACGCTTGTGGAATGACCTCCCTCTGCACCTTCGAGCCATGGACAGTGTTGTGAGTTTTAAAACCTACCTGAAAACATTCCTGTTTAAACAGGCATTTTAATTCCAAGATTGACTGAAGGCTGTTACCACCTGACTGCATAGAGTGTATTTTTTGTTTCTTAGTTCTACTTTAATTCGTATTTTAACTGTATCTTAACTGTATTATTGTATTTCAATTGTATTTTATTGCATTTTAATTTGTATTTTAGTTGTATTTTAATTGTTTTGATTGTTGTTGCACTGTAAAGCACTTTGTGACTTTATATGTCTGTGAAAAGTGCTATATAAATAAAGCTTACTTACTTACTTACTTACTTGTCATGAGACAGAGCGCAGTGTTTCACTGTGCTCAGGCTCTCTATTTATTGTTGTTCTTATCCTGTATTTTCTCATTTATATATTATTTCTCTGTGTGGGTTTTGTTATGTGTAGTCTCTGTGATGTGAGCTCTCCTCCTCCAGACACTCCCTCCTCCCTTTTCATCTTGTTTGTGCACTCAGTTCTGTAATTAGGTGACCTGTCCGCTCATGAGATCCACACCTGATGGCACTCATTGTGTTTGATTGCCTGCCTTATTTAAGAATGCTTTTCCTGCTACTCAATTGTCAGTGCCTCATGGTCCTTATTTCCCTCATTGGAACCCTTTCCCTGTTCTGGTGTGAGCTCCTGTAATCTTCTCGCCGTTACCCGCACTCCTCAGTTGTAAGTTTATTTGCTGACTGTTTGGACTTTGTGTTGTCTTTAATAAATTGCACAACTAACAGTTCAGCATCTGGGTGTTCCTCTCTGCCCTGAAGGGCATTCATGACAATCACTGCATATGGTACCTTAAATTGAAAAAAAAAAAAAAAAAAAGAATGGCAAGAGCAAAATGATCTTTTAATCACAAATTTTGCCACGAGTTACATCACTAAACTGTAATTGTGTTTAGTGCTGTTATATGTACATATGTATATTCACTGCTCTTATTTTCTTATCTTCTTAATTATTGCTCTGAGTGTTGCTATCCCTGTGCTGTTGCAATCCTGGAATTTCTCCACTGTGGGACTAATAAAGGCTTATCATATCTTATCTTACTTATGCAGAATGCACATGTCTTTTCTTTTGATCAGAGTTTAAAAATTCAATTTATTCTAAGTTTTTAATGTTGACTGTGCTTACTATACATTTGTTGTTGCTGATGCAGAATGCAATTGTATTTTCCTTTAATTAGAGTTTACAAAATTCCGTTATTCAATGCTGACTGTGTTTACAGTCAGTTCACTGCAAACAAAACTAAATCTAGATATCGACATACAGTATGTTATCAAGCAGCCTCTCTTTTACAGTGTGGTAGGTTGCCTGTTGGGCTTGTTTTCATAGAGCTGGTCGCTTGTTTCTGTCGTGAAACCTGGCAACACTATAATAGGCTCTCTTATGCCTGATGCCCACACTATGTGCCCTGCTGTATGCTGCTGCCCTTCATCTTCAATAAAGCTGTGTTCGCTAACTCATCCTGCCTCATCCTTGGCCAAGGTATTTTCCATACATAACACATACATTACCCATCATGACAGCACATGGTGATTTTTAATGTTCTCCATTCTGACAAAATTGCAATATTTTTTAGAATGGCGCATTTGGCACTTTGCAAGTGTGAAAAACACCAAAGAAAGATGAAAAAAATCCCAAAATGAAGACAATATGATTTTTTTTAAATTTGCATGCATTAAAAGTGAAATTCATCAAGACATCAAAGGATGAGCGGCAGAGTGGCAGAAGAGCCTGAGAGAAGGGGGGGGGGGGGGGGCAGAGCAGCGCCACGTCAGGCAGGAGTGTAGTAAAAAGCCTGTTTAGCCTGGGGGGGATGTTTTGAGTTAGAAAAGTGTTTGTGTAAGAGAGGAACCGAGAGGAACGGGGGGAGGAGAGACAGCTCGCTCCGCAGTACACCCGTGCGTAACTGTGACCACCCTCGCCGCGGCGCCTCCATCCCGGCGTGCCCTCTCCTCCGCCACGGTCGGCTCCAGCGGCTCCTCTCTCCTCCTGGGACCACCTGCGCGGTGGTCGCCGGTCAGTTTAGGACCGTGGAGTCCCGGGTGTCTCGGATCGGTGCCCTCCTCCAGGGGCTGGGAGGAGCGCCGGGGACGTCCGTCAGGTTCCTGCCGGGCTTCGTGTCCACCGAGAGCCATGGTTCTGAACGGCGGGAAAGACGCGGTTCGACCCGCTCTCGGATGCCGGTGATGCGGGGACTAATCGCGCCGCAGAACACCTTCCTGGACACCATTGCAACTCGCTTCGATGGCACCCGTGAGTACAGTTCTCATCCATCCCTTCAGGTTTTTTTTGGGTGGGGGGGTCGCATAGGACGTACCAGCACGGAGTTTCCATTCACTACAATCTGCTAATGTAAACAGCTGAAGTTGCTGACCGCCACACAACTTCACACTGATGAATGAATCACGATGAATGAATGCAAAGAGCTGGGTTTAATTGATGAAAAATTCATGGTTCGCCGATCTGAGGGTCGAATAAATAGTCCACTGGACCTTAAAAAGATTTGCAAAAATGACCTATCATTCATTCATTCATTCATTCAAATAAATCAGATTGAATTACACCATGACAAAGTCTTAGTTAGTTTTTTGCTGGCTTGCTGTTACGCCCGTAAAATAAAACGTCCAATATTCAGCTGTTAATCTGGAGTCATTCATGTTATTCCGTCAGTTGTCATATCTAGATTAACCAGCCTGGGAGGATGGGTTTAAAGCCCTCATTAATCCCTTGTGGTTTTTTTTTTTTTCACTTCCTCTAGTTTTAACACCCCCAGATTTAATACTTTCTTGTTCTGCTGTGGTAACTTCAAATGTAATAATTAGGGTGTAAATGGTCTGAAATCTCAGCTAAAATTATAATACTAATTTCAGTGGGCAGTGCAGGCACTTCTCACTTTGCCACACTCCTCTGCCTCAGTGTTGTTCTAATTTTCAGCAAAGGCAACGGTAAGCATTTTAAAGCCTTTTTAAAACTATAGAAACGCCGTGCATTAATGAAAATACAGACAAAATATGAGGATCATGTGGCAGAAGAGAAACAAATGCTTGCTTTCTTACACTACTTCATCAAGTGTGGTGAAATCCCCAGCTTAACTGTCTACTGTTTTTAAGAATGTGCTTTGTTTTAGTGTAAGCACCAAGCATGCAAGGTGAATTGGGATGGCAGTGGTGCCCGTCTACATCAACGGCTAAGGGCATAACTGCTGGTTGACACAGGGCTTTTTGCATGTTTGTATATATGGATGTACGTATGGATGGATGCTATCCTTGTGCTTGCATAGGTTTATTCTAGGTGCTCCAGTTTCCTTTCACAGACATGCTTGTTAAGGTTAATTGATAAGAATGTAGTAGCGAATGTTTAATTGTGTATTAGGGATGCAAGATACTAAAGTTTATTCAGATATGCCGATATCTTAAGAATAGTTTTTAACGATGCCGATATTTGATATTAGAATATACGCAGTCCGGTGTGTTATCTTCTTGTGTTGTGCACTTAACATGCTGGTCAAAACTGTGTAGCACAGTCTTAAGACTGACATGGTTAAAGTCTCCAGCCACAATGAAGATGCCCTTCAGGTAAGCATTCTACCGTTTGTCAGTGGTCTTAGCATATAGTCAAGTGGTAAATTAGCATTAGCATCTGGAGGGATGTGGACCACTGTTACCATGACAACAAGAAAACTCCCATGGCAGATATGTCTACATTTAAATGCCAGCAGCTCAAAGTCCAGTGAGCAGTGCTTATCAATGACCACAGAGTTTGTACACCAGCCCTTTTTCACATGTGTGCAGGTTCAACGCCCACAGCTCTTGCTACTCCTCTGTCCTGTTGCTTCAGTGTAGTGAGTGACCTGCTAGCTCAACCACAGTGTTTGGGATCCTGGGGTGTAGCCAGCTTTTTGTGATGATCATCACAGATTTGTCTCATATGGTTGGTCAGGCTGATATATCAAGCTTTGTCAATCTTGTTTCAAATGGACTGGGACATAAAGGCTAGGCAGTGGTGGTCAGAGCCTTCTTTAGCTGAGCCAGATCCCAGCATCCCCGCTTTTGTTCATGTACTCACCTCTATCTCAGGGGTTATGGCTTGGTGTAGCAATCTACGTAGACACCGGTGCTCTGGCTGTTTTTTGGGTGGGCATACTCTATTGGAGCATCACTTCCCGTGGCAATATATCTTCACTTCCTGTTTCTGCTGCCTGTCTTTGTGATTAGCTATATTTAGCTCTCCTTGTTCTTCTGAGGATTATTGCTCTTAATTACTTTCAAATCTGTTTTTACATCTACTGTCATCTCTCACTAGTATTAAATAAGACTCGCACTTGTGTGTGCACTCACTGTCACCTACTCATGTTATGATCTGGACAGGGTCTTGGGACCATGCCCACGCTTTAGGTTTGTTTCATTGTTTTTGTGTTTTCCTTGTTATTATTTGCCCTCTGTGCTCCTTGTGATTATCCTTTGTTTATTGTCATTATTAGTCTCATTGTCCTTTTCTTCCCCGGTCTCTAGTCATGTTGTGTCATCCTCTCTTTGTCCTTAATCCTCTCTTTGTCATCACCACTGCGGATTCCTTCTGCTTCCTGGGCACCACCATCACCCGGGACCTCAAGTGGGAGCCGACCATCAGCTCCCTCATCAAAAAGGCCCAGCAGAGGATGTTCTTCCTGCGGCAGCTGAGGTAAACTCAAGCTACCCACCAAGATGTTGGTGCAGTTCTACACGGCCATCATCGAGTCCATCCTCACCACCTCCATCACCGTGTGGTACGCAGGAGCCACCGTCAGGGACAGACTAAGACTGCAGCGCGTTGTGCGCGCCGCTGAGAAGGTGATCGGCTGCAAGCTCCCATCCCTCCAGGACCTGTACATCTCCAGGACCCGGAGGCGTGCAGGTCGGATCATAGCCGACCCTTCACACCCTGGACACGCACTGTTTGCCCCCCTCCCCTCAGGTAGAAGACTTCGGTCCATTCAGACTAAAACCTCCCGCTACATGAACAGCTTCTTCCCCTCTGCCATCAGACTGCTGAACACTAAGTGACTTATTAGACTTGTGCACTACGTACAGCAGCTCAACCGGACTCATGATAATTATCACTGTTTTCTTTTTGCACTACCGACTGCACTATGTGGAACTCCACAATATCTGCTGCTTGTTAATATATTTAAAAATTGCATAGATTAGTGTTACTCATTCATATTCTACATTTTATTGCATGCATAGTTTTTTATTTTTATCTTTAGTGCTACTCCATGTTTAATGTTGCAGCATTGCACCGAGACAAATTCCTAGTTTGTGTACTACATGAACAATGGCAATAAATCTCATTCTGATTCATTCTGATTCTGGTAATGTCATTATTGATGTCTCTGTGCTTTCCTCTGTTATGATTATTATTTGCATTGTGTGTCTTGTGTGTTTCCCCTGGTCTGCTGTGTTCATCCCGTTTGTCTCTATTGTCATTACTGTGGTCTGGTGTGGGCCCTGCCATGGACTGGCGATTTGTCCAGGGTGTACCCTGCCCCCGCGACCTGAAAAGGATTAAGCGTTAGAAGATGGATGGATGGATGGATGGATGGTCTGGTGTGTATACAGTGGCGTGAAAAAGTGTTTGCCCCCTTCCTGATTTCTCTTTTTTTTGTGTGTTTGTCACACTTAAATGTTTCAGATCATCAGACAGATTTAAATATGAGACAAAGATAACACAAGTAAACGCAAAATGCAGTTTTTAAATGAAGGTGTTTATTATTGTAGCACCCCACCACTTTTCACAGAATTAAAAACCCTTAAACAAACAGGCTTTATCCAAATCAAGGTGGGGTGTTGGGTTTGTTGTTTTTTTTTTTTTAAAGGTAGCTACCACAAAGGTTTACCTAAATGAGTGGAATAAATATAAAAGTACTGGCAGTAAACAGTTTAACACAGGGGTATTGATATTTATACACTACATTTAAAATAAGTGACCCAGACAACCTTTTAACAAACAAGAACAGATATTTAAGAAAGAATTTTTAGAGGTAGAAAATTAACAAATGTTACTATATTTCTAGACTTTGTTTTATTCATTAAATACTTCACACAACAAAAATAACCTTTGAAACAAAAAAAACAATACCCTTTGAAATATTATTTAACTCAAAACTCTTCATTTAGTAAATGAATAAATAATAAAAAAATGCACAAATTAAACCCTCTCAATGGAATACTATAGCATAAAAAATAAAGCAATAATTTCAAATGCATAAAACTTATACCAGCAAAATAAAGTTATTGCAAACTATTATCTAAGAGTCTATAATATATGTACACTAACTATAATTCAATTGTGGGCCCACTCACACACATCAAAACTCACACACACACACACAAAAAAGCGTTGCAGGCCTGTTGTTGCTCCGTCACAGCGGACAAGTCCTCTCCTCCCTCTCCGGCAAGGAAAGCAAATGAGCCCTGGCTCACAGCTGGATGTCCTCAGCTTCCAGTCCCAGAAAAACGTTCACAGCATCCGTCCTCCATCTGAAGACGGGGCACACCCTCTCCTCCTTGGCAACAGGCTGCTCTAGGGTCACACCTTCTCCTCCTCAGCAACACCCGGCTCCTCCAGTCGGCAACACAGCGGCCCAGCCACAGCGCATGGACAGACAGGCCTCACCAGTGGATAACAGCTAACTCCTCCACACCAGTCCTCCTCGCAGGGTCAGTTGCTTTCAGTGGTATTGTCGGGGACTCACAAGCACAACTTTAGGTGGACTTGAGCCAAGTTATTAACTGCTGTTTGGTTAAGTTTACCGAACTTAATGGACACTGCTGCCTCTCTGCTGCCACTGCCCTCGTGCTTCGTTAGTTCCTCCTTCATTTTTTCTGTCTTTCTCTTCCGGTCCTCTGGTTCCCTCTTCCTCTGTCCGTCCGTTATTTTCCTCCCCAACACACCCTTCAATTACCACAGGTTAATTATTAGACATTTTTTCTGAAACTTAAATACATTTACAAATTAATATTGAACATAGCATGTAAACTACATTGACACTGTCACATTTTCTTTTTCCTGTTTTTATTCAACCATAAAATCATTGTTTTATGTTTTCACAGCATAATGTCTGTAAACATTCTTTTATTAAATCCATAAAAAGAAATTCACTCCATGTTTTACTCATTATTTCATATATTTTGTCCAGAATTATTTATTCCCCACATTTTCAGCAGGGCTACGTTATTAAAGGGAAAAAAATCCAAACCTACATGGCCCTGTGTGAAAAAGTGACCCCCCCCCGTTAAAACATAAATTAACTGTGGTTTATCACATTTTTGGAAAGCTGAGTTCAATTTCTCTAGCCACACCCAAGCCTGATTACTGCCACATCTGTTCTCAATCAAGAAATCACTTAAATTGGACCTGCCTGACAAAGTGAAGTAGACCAAAAGATCCTCAAAAGCTAGACATCATTCTGGGATCCAAATAAATTCAGGAACAAATGTGAAACAAAGTAATTGAGATCTATCAGTCTAGAAAAGGTTATAAAGCCATTTCTAAAGCTTTGGGACTCCTGCAAACCACAGTGAGAGCCATTATCCACACATGGCGAAAACATGAAACAGTGGTGACCCTTCCCAGGAGTGAACAACATTCAAAGAACTGCAGGCCTCACTTGCCTCAGTTAAGGTCAGTGTTCATGACTCCACCATAGGAAAGAGACTGGGCAAAAATGGCCTGCATGGCAGAGTTCCAAGACGAAAACCACTGCTGAGCAAAAAGAACATAAAGGCTCATCTCAGTTTTGCCAGAAAACATCTTGATGATCCCCAAGACTTTTGGAAAAATACTATGTGGACTAACAAGACAAAAGTTGAACTTTTTGGAAGGTGTGTGTCCCATTACGTGTGGCGTAAAAGTGACACAGCATTTCAGAAAAGGAACATCATACCAACAATAAAATATGGTGGTGGTAGTGTAATGGTCTGGGGCTGTTTTGCTGCTTCAGGACCTGGAAGACTTGCTGTGGTAAATGGAAGCATGAATTCTGCTGTTTACCAAAAAATCCTGAAGGAGAATGTCCGGCCATCTGTTTGTGACCTGAAGCTGAAGCGCACTTGGGTTCTGCAGCAGGACAATGATCCAGAGCACACCAACAAGTTCACCTCTGAATGGCTTAAGAAAAACAAAATGAAGACTTTGGAGTGGCCTAATCAAAGTCCTGACCTGAATCCGATTGAGATGCTGTGGCATGACCTTAAAAAGATGGTTCATGCTGGAAAACCCTCCAATGTGGCTGAATTACAACAATTTTGCAAATATGAGTTTGCCAAAATTCCTCTACAGCGCTGTAAAAGACTCATTGCCAGTTATCGCAAATGCTTGATTGCAGTTGTTGCTGCTAAGGGTGGCCCAGCTAGTTATTAGGTTTAGGGGGCAATCACTTTTTCACACAGGGTCATGTAGGTTTGGATTTTTCCCCTTAATAATGGTAAATGGTAAATGGCATTCACTTATATAGCACTTTTATTCTCATCTCTAGATGACCAAAGCGCTTTACAGATCCTGCTATCCACCCATTCACACACACATTCACGCACTGATGGTGTTTATTAATAATAAACACCTTCATTTAAAAACTGCATTTTATGTTTACTTGTGTTAGCTTTGTCTGATATTTAAATTGAGTTGACGATCTGAAATATTTAAGTGTGACAAACATACAAAAAAATGAGAAATCAGGAAGGGGACAAATACTTTTTCACACCACTGTATCTATTCACCTATTGTTATTATGAACAGGGTTGATGTCTCAACCCCGTTTCTTGATTTGTGGCTGTAGTTCCTGTTTGATTGGTAATTGTTCCCAGATGACAGGTTGTTTGAGCCTCTGAGCTGGGCTACCTGCCAGTCTACAGGCATGCCGCTCCCTCTCCTAGCACCCACCTGTTGCCTATTATTATTATTTGTCCTTTTCCTTGTTTTCCTACTCACTTGCACTCAGGCATGCACACACACACATTCATCCTGACACACATACACATACGTTTACATGCACACACACAGCCATTCATTCTCATTCATGCATTAGCTGCCACCACACCTGCATCCACTTGTCACTCATTGGTACTTAGGGTATTTATGGCTAGTGTCTTTGTAAGTACGTTTGCCTCTGGGATTAGGTTTGTTTTCAGCCCCCGAGCTGCTGTTTGTTTTCTCCTTGTTTTCTGTATAAATAAATCATTATTTGCACCATGTCCACGCCTGCACCTGGGTCTTCCATCCATCCATCCATCCATCCGTCCATCCATCCATCCATCCATCCATCCATCACTGCCTGGAAGGCAGATGGGGTTTTATGACAAATCACCCTCTATCTTTTTGTTCACCTTTCATCTGTGTTTGTGTTAGCTTCAGGTTAGCTTCTCCTCCTCTGGTGTACTCTTTATGTCAAATGTATAGCTACACCTCTGCCTCTTTAAGCGATAATGGCAAGGGTAATATGCGTTGTCTTTTTGAGCGCTCGAGGATAGGTTGTGCAATTTGGAATTCCAGCTCCCCTGCATCGAAACACCATCAGCACCAGTTAATAACAACCTGCCCCTAGCTGCAGCGGAGCCTCGTAGTGTAGTGCCTACTAGCCATCCCTTGGCAACCTCTCTTGAGCAGCTAGGCAAGAGTGGGTGGGTGACAGTGAGAAAGAAGCATAGTCACAAGCCCCCGATTCACCACCAACCTGTTCGTGTTTCTAACCGATTTTCCCCACTCAGCGACACACCAGCTGAGGTAAAAGCACCAAGCATCGGTGACTCTGTAGTCAGAAACATGAACCTAGAGACTCCAGCAGCCATAGTCAAATGCATTCCTAGGGCCAGAGCAGGCGATATTGAATCAAATTTGAAAATACTGGCTAAAAGGAATTGTAAATTCTCCACAATTGTTATCCACGCCGACATTAACAACATCCCACTCCGGCAGTTGTCAGTCCCAAAACATAATGTGAAGCCAGTGTATAGCTTTGCCAAAACAATGTCGGTCTTCTTCGGTCTTCTTCTTCCGGCTTTCAGAGAGAGCAGTCGCATTTCTCCTCCTCTCCTCCTCCGCCTCCCTGACTGATCCCAGCTTGCTGCGTCCTGTCTGTGTCTGTGTCTCGCTGTCCTTCTCGCGGATCTCAATCCAAACGGAAAAATGGAAAAAAATGGGATTTCGGGCTTTAAATGCAATTGACACCACCTTCAAACAGAAAATCGGGCCCGGGGGAGCCCAAATGTGTGACTCATGGGACAATTGAAACTCATGTGTCTGTGTGATTGATTGAAGATGCGGAAGACGTCTATTTGTTTGGCTATGATCACAGGATTTCTACTGTTTGGCTCTGGAGTTTCCTGGTGTATCGGAAATTTAAGAAGTTGGAAGAGCTGGTCAAAATGCGGATCCCGGCGAAGCTTCTTCAACAATTCGACCAGCATGGGCGTGCACTGATAGCGGCAGATGGTGAACTGATTGTCGAACTGAATCAGGAGGTTGAAAACATCTTGAGCCGCTGGGTGCTTTCCAGGGAATGATTTTAAAGCCTGTGTATTGAATTGAATTAATTGTGATGCACAGAATCGCATGAGAGTGGAAATTACTATGCTCTAAGTGACTGTGCTCATCAGGCCTTGATTCGGAGTCCTTGGGAACTCATTCCTCCTGGAGCAGAGATTATGCAGAAGAGAGTTTTGACTTCTCTTTAACCCCAACAATTAACAAACAATTGCTGTTGTTCAGCAAACTGAACTCTTCAAGGACAGCGTTATCATGTGTCTAATACGGAACTTTACCATCTGGCATGTACGAAGAGAGATGGACTCTGTGGACATGCTTATCTATGTTTAGAATACATGAACATAACATCCATCCGTTGCCTAGGAGAGGCTTCTTTGTTGTGCACCAGCAACTGATACATCCACACTGCACTCATACTGATATTACATGACTGACTACACACACTGGTCTCTCTCTTTTTCTTTGTTAATGTGTGATCTGTATTTTGTCTGCTAATTGTGCAACTGAGGGTTTTTTTTTCTGTGTGATCACAATTTTGCTCATTCGAGCACTATTTTGAAAACTTTGTTTTTTTCTCTCTGCCCAATGTGTTCCCTCCCCCTCCCCCTTTCCCTCTTTACCCCCCACTGCATGACAGGCACCTTGTATGGCTACCGCGTCATTAGGAAGCGCTTATCGAGTGTGCCTAATGTCAGGTCAAATTCCTCGTGTGTGTAAACATGCTTGGCAATAAAGTTCATTCTGATTCTGATTCTGATTCTGATTCTGGTCTTTAGTGTTCTCTGAGCCCCTCCTCAACCTGACCAGTGATGACATGTTTAGCCACGTGTCATTCTTCAACCGCTGTCTGTCTGTGTGGTGTCCTGCAAAGATGTGGGCTACATAGACAATTGGAACTCATTTTGGGAAAACTTGGTCTTATTAGGCGAGACGGCGTCCATTCCACTTTGGATGGTGCATCTCATTTATCTAACAATCTGGCATCATTTTTATCCAAAGTTCCAAAGCCTTGACTACTCAGAGTTGGGACCAGGAAGCATCTTAAGGGCCTTTTCCACTAGCACGCTTTAGCGCGACACGGGACGGCTCAGCACGCTTTGTACACTTTTCCACAAGCCCCAACACGGTTTAACAGCGGATTCTCAGCCCCGCTCCAGGGCAGGGTACAGCAGTGCTGAGCTGTGCCGTGTTGTGACGTTAACAGACTGGTCGCCGCTTATTGGTCAGGTCGTAACCGGCGCTGATTGGTCAGGTTGTAACCACCCCTCTCCTCCTCCTCATCTACCAAATCTTCACGACCTTCTCAATAAAGTTTTTGAAAAAAAAAAAAAAAAATCTTCACGACCGCCTTTACTCAGCACGCAACCACTGTTGGCGGTTTCTTTTCAGTGTATTGCTGTGCTATTTTCATTTATTCTCTATCAAAAATGGCTTTGCATAATAAGGGTGTTCCATGGACCAATAAGGAGGTGCAGTGTCTGCTCACTGCATTGTCAGACGAACGTATTCAGCGCGAGTTAGACGGAGCCGCCCGGAATGAAAAAATATACCGGTAGGTCTCGACATCGGAGTCCTTTAACGGTGAGTTTTAATTTTTTTTATTGTGCGTTTTTTCGCAAATATATTCGGTAAGACGCTCAGTTTATTTATGCAATAAAAAAGCTGTTCATTTGTGGATGGATCGCTGCTTTATTGCAGCACACTGCGGACTAAAGCTTTTATTTTAATTATTCATGTGAACAATACGCTGAAATAAGCTTATGTATTCTTGTTAAAAACTATTGTCTTTTCTGTATATATTGCACTTTCGTGCTGTATTTTATTGTGTGCATTTTCCTTGTAGAATCATCCCACGCGTCCGCCGCGACAGCCCGTCCGGATTATTCAACCGAGCCTTCCTGACCCACAGCTGGCGCCTTCATTCAACCGAGTCTTTGTGACCCAGTTTGGGAAGCTGGTGTAGAGGAACTCAGTGGTCGACGTGTATAAAATGTCGATTAACCTTCATGTTGTGTTGCAAAGTTTTTTTTTTTATTTTAATATTTTGTATATAATAAAATGGAATTGTTTTGGAAAGTGTGGTTTGTCTGTTATAACACTGAATTATAAAACAGTATAATTACATAGAAATTCCATTGCCTAGTCTGATCAAAATGATGCTGATCTTCCTGTCAGGGGTCAACCATTGTAAAGGTAATGTAATTTTTAACTAGACCAAAAAAGAAATCTTTTTGTAAGCTTTCTGTTCTTTTTATTGAAATATCATAAAAAATTAGCACCAAGTCAAAGTAGGTACAAGTATATGTAAATTGAATGTTCTATCGGCATTCCAAATTCAGAGATTTACAATACTTTAGAAGGAGTGTAGCATCATCTAAACGGAAAATAATAATACTGTTGTTCCAAACGTTGACCTGAAGGTGAAAAACATGAATTTTTTTTAATTCAGTACATCCAAAATGCCCTAGGATGTAAAAAATAATACAATTTGGTGTTGGACAGTGTGCCACCGTCTCATTATTTAATACGAATAAAAACAAGTTTCAGCTCATTATTTCTAGGTCATTTGGCAGTTAATTCAAAACAAAAGTGACTTGTGTTGTTGTAGCTTAATTATGAGATAAAATTAATTGTGAGATAAAACCACAGAGCGAGCAAGGCAATAATCCTAGGATCCTCCATTTTTTTGTCTCGTGTAAATAAGGACTCAGTCGGGTGCCTAACGTCACGGGAGTGTGGCCCCGCCTCGCTAAGAATCTGCCGCCGCCCCGCTTCTAAAACCTCCTAACACAAACCATCACAGCACAAGCACAACACCGTGCTAATGGAGACAGACGCATTCCGAGCCGTACTGAAGTGAATCGAGCCGTACCGAGGTGTGCTGGGCTAGTGGAAAACAGGCTTTACATGCCTCTTTGCAGCTTCTCTCCATCCGCCACCCCTCAACTTAGCCCCTGTCTACCCCATCAGAGAATCATTGTCTGCTCCCTCTAAAGTACTCAGTTGGTTGAGGCGGATGGTCGTCCTCTATGAACTTTGCTTCCGCTCGAGGATTTTGCCCATTAAAGGGAAGTTTTTCCTCACCTGTGTTGCCGCAGTGCTTGCTCTTAGGGGTCTCTGCTGGATTCTATAAATTTGAGAGTGTGGCCTAAACCCACTCTTTTTTTTTTTGTAAAGTGCCTTGAGATAACCTGTGTCATGATTTGGCACTATATAAATAAAATTGTATTGAATTAAAGTAAATAAAAATATAATGTATAAGCACCCCAAAGTGATTAAACAAAAAGTTGATAAAATCCAAATTAAACATGTATGTAGCCTCTAAATCTAATGACTTGGTCTCTGTTCCTCCTCATAATCTAACAATTAAATGTGGTTTGTTAAATATTAAGTTCTCTAACTCCTGTCTCTGTTAGTCTATGATTTGATAATTGATCATCAGATTGATTTACTATCCCTTACAGAGACTTGGTTAGGGCAAGAGGATTATAATGAATCAACTCCCTCAGGTTATGTAAACTGTCAAAATCCTAGAAGTACTGGCCGTGGAGAAAGAGTAGCAGCAATATACCTTTTCAAATTATTAATTAATATGAAGCAAAAAAAAATTAAAATTCCTTTGAGGGTCTGGCTCTCAGTATTGGGCATTGTAGCAATCTCAGGTTAAAACCAATTTTATTTGCTGTAGTTTATTCTCCCACAGCTTTCTCAAAGATCCCATCTGAATTTGCAGTTTTTATCTGATTTAATGCTTAAATCGGGTAGAATAATTATAGTAGGGGACTTTAATATACATGTAGATATAGTGATAGCCTTAATAATGCATTTAATGCCATATTAAACACAATGTGATTTTCCCCTAAAGTACAGCTGCATCTCAGTAAATTAGAATGTCATCAAAAAGCTAATTTATTTCAATAATTCAATTCAAAAAAATAAAACTTGTATATAATAATAATAATAATAATAATAATAATAATAACTTTATTTATAGAGCACTTTTCACGGAGTCACAAAGTGCTTAACATGGTAAATAACAAAGCAAATAAGAATACAGGCACATAAAGCAGTAAAAGAACAAAGTAGACAGCAAAAGCACATAAAAATACAATCAACACATAATTAATTAAAAAGCCAGGCTAAAAAGGTGGGTCTTTAGTTGCTTCTTAAAAATATCAATGGAAGGTGCAGATCTTAGTTCAAAAGGTAAGGAGTTCCTGGGGGAGTCTGGGAGCAACAGCAGCAAAGGCTCTATTGCCTTTGGTTCTGAGCCTAGTGCTAGGGACTACCAGTACATTCTGATTAGAAGACCTGAGAGACCTGCTGGGATGGTGTAGATGGAGCAAATCACTGATATACTGTGAGAACACTCCTCATCATGAATAGCTTTGTAAGTAAGAGCAAGAACTTTAAAATCAACTCTATAATTTACAGGAAGCCAATGCAAGGAGGCCAAAACGGGAGTGATATGACAGAATCTACTGGACCTAGTTAGTAATCAAGCAGCAGAGTTCTGGACTAACTGTAGGCAGTGTAAGAGGATTTAGTAAGACATGTGAAAAGAGCATTACAGTAGTCCAAACGTGAAGAAACAAAGGCATGAATAATAATTTCTAACTAACTGTAGGAAATCAATGACCTAATTTTGGAGATATTCCTAAGGTGGAAAAAAACAACTCAGGATCAGAGATTTGACATGCTGATCAAAACTCATTGATTGGTCAAAAATGACACCAAGATTTTTTAGATTAGACCGTACATTAGAGCTTAATGAACCAATGCTATTAACCATCTTAGGAATTAGATTATCGGGTGCTACAATAAAGACTTCAGTTTTGTCAACATTAAGTTGCAAAAAGTTACTAGACATCCAGTCCTTAATTGCTGACAGACAATCATGAATAATTTTTAAATTTTCAACATGGTCAGGTTTAAAAGAAAAAAAAATGTAAATCATCAGCATAGCAGTGATAAGACACACATTTAAATTTGTTGATGATAGAACCAAGTGGCAGCATATACAGGGCAAATAAAAGCGGACCCAGAATAGAACCCTGAGGCACCCCATAGCTTAAAGGAGCAGAGTCAGATGAATAAGAGCCAACAGCCACGGAAAAACTCCTACCAGAAAGGTAGAAGGAAAACCAATCCAGAGCTTTTCCAGAAATCCCTACCCAGTCTCTAAGCCTTTGTAACAAAATACAGTGATTAATAGTACCAAATGCTGCAGTAAGATCTAATAACACTAAAACAGAGCATTTGCCAGAGTCTGATGACATTAAAATATCATTCGACACCCTGAGAAGAGCGGTCTCTGTCGAGTGTTTCTGACGACAACCTGACTGAAATTTGTCAAAAATATTGTGTTCAATCAGAAAGTCAGTGAGCTGCTTGGCAACAACTTTTTCTAAAAGCTTAGAAATAAAAGGAAGCTTAGAAATTGGCCTTTTTGTTTTTAAAAACAGATGGATCAAGGTTAGGTTTTTTAAATGTGGCTGCACAACTGCATGTTTAAACTATGAGGGGACACAACCAGATTCAAGTGAACCGTTAATGATATTAACCAAAGATGTACCCACTGAGCCAATTACCTCTTTTAACATTGAGGTAGGCAAGATATCTGAAGGGCAGGAGGAGGATTTCATAGAGCCCACCAACACTAACAAATCCTCAAATGAAATTGGGGTAAAATAACTTAAAATGGCCCGTCTATTGGGACAATCAAGGACTGGGGAAGAGGAATGAGGAAAACCAGCCCTAACAGCAGTAACCTTGTCAACAAAGAAGGAAAGAAACTTGTTACAGTCAATAACTGAATGAACAGGGGGAGCAGAAGTGACAGGGTTAACTACAGGTACATCTCAGAAAATTAGAATGTCATGAAAACGTTCAATAATTTTGGTCACTCATTTCAGAAAGTGAAACCCATATATTATATAGATTCATTATGCAAAGAGTGATATATTTCAAGTGTTTATTTATTTTAATTTTGATGATTATGGCTTACAGGACATGAAAACCCAAAATTCAGTTTCTTAAAAAATTAGAATATTACATAAAATTAATTTAAAAAAATAGCTTTTTTTAATACAAATGTGGACCGACTGAAAAGTATGTCCATGTACACACTCAATACTTGGTCGGGGCTCATTTTGGATTAATTACTGTATCAATGTGGTGTGGCATGGAGGTGATCAGCCTGTGGCACTGCTGAGGTGTTATGAAGGTCCAGGTTGCTTTGATAGTGACCCTCAGCTTGTCTGCATAGTTGGGCCTGGTGTCTCTCATCTTCCTCTTGACAATACTCCATAGATTCTCTATGGGGATTAGATCAGGAGGGTTTGCTGACTAATCAAGCACAGTGATGCCATGGTCATTAAACCAGGTTTTGATACTTTTGGCAGTGTGTGTGTGTGTGGGGGGTGTGCCAAGTCCTACTGGAAAATGAAATCAGCAACTCCATAAAGCTTGTCAGCAGAGAGAAGCATGAAGTGCTCTAAAGTTTCCTGGTAGACGACTGTGTTGACTTTGGTCTTGATAAAACACAGTGGACCAACACCAGCAGATGACATGGTTCCTCAAATCATCACTGACTGTGGAAAATTCACGCTAAACTTCAAGCAACTTAGATTCTGTGCCTCTCCACTCTTCCTCTAGTCTCTTGGACTTTGATTTCCAAATGAAATGCAAAATGTACTTTTAGCTGAACAGAGGTCATCTGCTGGTGTTGGTCCACTGTGTTTTATCAAGACCAAAGTCCCAGAGTAGACCTTGACAAGCCGATTGATTGGACCGGGCCCTTCCAACCTCCAGTCTAAGTGAAGTAGGAGCCAAGTAGGAGCCAAAGCACTGTGTTGGACTTGTGAGAGCCGCAGCAAGACACATTCCTCAAGAACCAGTACCTCTTCCTCCACTGACACGGGTCGCAACTCACAGCAAACAAGCTGCCCATTTGTCACCTCATATGATCAGCAAGGGGGAACCACTTTTACCCGGGGTCCCCTTAGGGGATTATGACACACAAAGTTGATGGAGAGTTTTACCGTGACCCTGGTAAGGGAGGCTAACAGGTACTAGTCCTTGCCTAAGGGACACCTGGGAGCATCAGCGAGGGTTAAGAGGCACTCCATCATCATCCTAGTCCAACAGACCCCCTCGCCCGGATGCAGTTTAACGTCATACCCAAGACGGTTCACCTGTCATAAAAGGCAACTGTTAATAAAGGAGCAAGACGCTCATATCCTGGCTAATGAAATTCAAGTTTGGCTTGCTGTTTAACTATGTTCACATACTGGGTTTATAAAACACATAGCAAGAGCAGTACACATGTAATGGTATAAGAGTGTTGGTGCAGAAAATTTGTTACAGTGTGATGTGCTGGCTGGTGTTCCATTGAGGATTGAGCACTGAGGTTTCCTCACCCTTCTCTAAACAGTTGCAAAGGAGTAATCCATACTAGAGAACTCCACGATATGTAAGAGGATGAAATAGCCTCAGAACTGCAACAACAAGGAGTAACACATGTGAAGAGAATAACCATCAAAAAAGATGGGCAAACAGTAAAAACTGGCACTTACATTCTGACGTTCAACTGGCATCAACTCTCAGAAGGAATCCAAATAGAATACCTGAGTGTAACTGTTGATACCTTTATTCCAAACCCACTGAGATGTTTTAACTGCCAAAAGTTTGGCCATGGCTCCGCAGGATGTAAGAATAAACCAGCCAGCTGCAAATGTGGAGAAGAAAGGCATGACTTGGCCTGCACAACACCTCCCAAATGTAGTAACTGTTTAGGCAATCATGCAGCGTCATCGAAGGAATGTCCTTGTTGGATCAAGGAAAAAGAAATTCAGACTGTCAAATGTGTATTAAGAAAATTAGCTACCCTGAGGCGTGTGAACTGGTAGAAGGTTTCCCAAAGTACAGATTCCAGCAGACTTTCTCCTCTGTTGTGAAACCTAAGATGCAGCCTGCTGAGTGCCAGACAGATCTGACTTGGTTAACTAAAGATAAGCCCTCATTATTAAGTAGTATTAAAAATTTCGGAGTCCTAGTTAAAAGTAAAACGAGTACTCAAAGCCTGACTACAAAAAGCCAACCCTTAAGTCAAAGTCTAAGCAAGTCTGCAGGACAAAACCAATCATCTGTTATGCGGTGACCCTCGCGGGCCACCATAAGACTCCAAAAGTCTCCAGTGAGTTTTGCATTTGATGTTAAATATACACGAACACAAGACATGGACACGAAACTATGAGCCGCTGTGGGCAAAAACACACTATACAGAATCCAAGGGATCGTAGGGCTACACCCAGCTACCTACGATCTACCCGAGAACAAAGACATGAATAAAGACACGAACCTTAGCATGAATATAGACATCACCCAAGGAATCACAAGGCATGTTTCAGAATCAGAATCAGAAAAAGATTTATTGCCAAGTACATTAACAGATCACTGATAACATACGAGAGAATTTGACTTGACACAGTAATGAACCTGCATTTCCGTGCCGCGGCGCATCTGAAACGCGCCTGTCAGCAGGAGGGTACAGGTAGCATAAGGATAATACAATAGGAAGGAGCAAAAAAATCATTGATTCAAAATACTGGTTACATAATTAATCAATATTAAGAGTTCAAGGGAAAAAAAAGCTCTCATTGCACATACATTCGCTACACAGGATTCACGAGACACAAGAGAGCAGTGTATATCTTTATTCAGTTCATGGATCAGTGTGTATGCGGTGTTGAGCAGTGTTAATGATAATAAGAGAGACCCAAGGACACTTGGCAGAAGATGTTCTGTCTGGCTGGCGCCCAGTCCTTATCTGGCGCAGTGCAGCTGACTGTCCAAGGCCTTGTGCTCGATGATTTTGAAAACACAGTTTGCAGACAGCCAGGAGGAATTTTCATGGGGAATGAGCCAAATAGGACTGATCACAGAGAAGGCTTATATTTCTTCTGTAGATTCAGTACTTAGTCCTTCATTGCAGGGCTTTAAATCCGTCGTGGAAAGACCTAAGCGAAATCATGATGTAATCCACCTTACGAGACAGTTCTCCAGTAGTCGCTATCAGGGTCTTCTCCAGTTTTTCAATTTGATGGATGCACCTCGCCTGGTCAGCATTTTGATAGGTTGAATCCATCTTCAGCAATTTGCAGTAAACCAGGACGATTCCAGTCCCAATCAGAAAAATCCCGATCACCAATATTACGAAGATAAACAAATCTTCAATATCTTCGATAGAGAGATTAGTGAGACACAGCATTTTCCAATTACCTGTGTCACGTAAATAGCCCGCTGGAGCCGTTCCAGCGGGGCAGACAGCTTCCCCCGGAGCACTTTTCCTTGTTGAAAAAATAGTGTCAATTGTGTTCAAAGCCCAGCTTATTAACTCCATAATTTCTTTTCGGCGGTCGCAGTTAGACGCAGACAGACAACAGCAAGCTGGGATCCAGTAGTTAGGAGGGGAGGAAAAAGTCAGAGCAGGAGAGAAGAAAAAAGCGTCTACTCTCTTGGGAGGGCGGAAGTGAAGAGGCACGAATAAAGGAATCACCCAAGGAATCACAAGGCATGTTTGACGATACTCCAGCAATCAACTGTTGCCAGCGCCCGCTAATAAAGCCGGTCGTTAACGAGCAGTGATGCCAAACAGCTGATCGACCTTGACAGCCGGAAACCCCACCGAGCGCTGTCACAATAAGAGCCCGGTGGAGCCAGAGTGTAATCCACAGCTGTCAAGGCCGGCAGAGATGATACATGGCCCGAGTGCGGACAAGATCGACGCTTGGGTCGTAACATCATCAAAAGAAAAGAAAAAAAATCCAGTTCCTCTACTCAGGCAAAGTCAAGTCAAGAAAATAAATTGCAAAAGAATGGGACTCCAGTAGATGCAGAAATGTCTGAAGCCATGACTTGCCATAGTCGCAGCCCCTCCCCCAAAAGCAAGCATAAGGAGCGTGCTTTTGTTTTACCTACCTGATGGTGGGTAGCCACATTATCCAGTGGAACGGTCGTGGCTTTAAGGCCAATTTCTCTTAAGTGCAGCGTTTAGCTGCTAGGTTTAATCCCCTTGCTTTTTGCCTTCAAGAAACTCTTCTGCTCTCAACCAACCCCATGTCTCTGAAACATTATACTATGTATAATACATATGGTCCAAACGTGTATCGTTCATCTGGTGGTTCAACAATTTTAGTAAGGAATGACCTAATTCACAGCCACTTGGCTTTAGTCTCCAACTTACAAGCAGTGGCAGTTTGTCAAACTTTGCATAAAGCAATAACCTTATGCTCTGTCTATATACCTCCAGATATTATTGTCCATCCATCCATCCATCTTCTACCGCTTTTCCGGAGGTCCGGGTCGCGGAGGCAGCAGTTCAAGCAGAGAAGCCCAGACTTCCCTCTCCCCAGCCACCTGCTGCAGCTCTTCAGAGGGGATACCAAGGCGTTCCCAGACCAGCTGGGAGACATAGTCTCTCCACCGAGTCCTGGGTCTGCCCCGGGGTCTCCTCCCAGTGGGATGTGCCTGAAACACCTCAAGTGGGAGGCGTCCAGGAGGCATCCTAATCAGATGCCCATACCACCTCAACTGACTCCTTTCAATGTGGAGGACCAGCGGTTCTACTCTGAGCCTCTCCCGGATGACTGAGCTCCTCACCCTATCTCTGAGGGTGAGTCCAGCAATCCTACGGAGAAAGCTCATTTCAGTCGCTTGTATCCGCGATCTCGTTCTTTCGGCCATTACCCAAAGCTCGTGACCATAGGTGAGAGTAGGAACGTAGATTGACTGGTAAATCGACAGCTTTGCCTTAGAACTAAGCTCCCTCTTCATCACAACAGACCGGTACAACGTCCGCATCACTGCAGATGCTGCTCCGATCCGTCTGTCGATCTCTCGCTCCATTTTCCCCTCACTCGTGAACAAGACCCCAAGATACTTAAACTCCTCCACTTGGGGCAGGAGCCTGTCCCCAACCCGGAGAGGACAATCCACCTTTTTCCCGCTGAGGACCATGGACTCGGACTTGGAGGTGCTGATTCTCATCCCAGCTGCTTCACACTCAGCAGCAAACCGTCCCAGCAAGAGCTGTAGGTCATTGCTGGATGAAGCCAACAGGACAACATCATCTGCAAACAACAGAGATGAGATCCTGTGGTCACCAAGCATGACACCCTCCATTCCCTGGCTGTGCCTAGAAATCCTGTCCATAAAAATTATGAACAGGATCGGTGACAAAGGGCAGCCCTGGCGGAGTCCAACTCTCACTGGGAATGACTCCGACTGAGTGTTGGCAATACGAACCAAACTCTCACAACGGTCGTACAGAGACCGAATAGCTCGTAACAACAAGCCCGATACCCCATACTCCCGAAGCACCCCCCACAAAAATCCATGAGGGACGCGGTCAAATGCCTTCTCCAAGTCGTGGTGGTGGGGTTTGCGTGCCCCAGTGATCCCAGGAGCTATGTTGTCCGGGGCAATTTGCCTCTGATAGGGTCTCCCAAGACAAACTGGTCCTGGGTGAAGGGCCAGACTAAGAACGATCCAACAGACTCTCATGATAAATTGTGCGCATAACCGGAGGTTGTCTGTGTACTAGGGTTTTGTACACCGGCCGGAGATGAACCAAGTTGTGATCCGATCTCCTGAGTGGGGGGAGTGGTGATGAGGTGTATGCCTCCTTAGTGTTTGCATAGAATAAGTTTAGTGTTTTATTGTCTCTGGTGTGGCATGTGACATACTGGGTGAACATGGGCAGAATGGGGGACAGTGAGATATGGTTAAAATCACCGGAGATGAGGAGGAGAGCATCTGGGTGATTTAATTAGAAAGATGAAGAGTAAGGAGAATGGACTTCAAATACAGCATATTAATCATCAGGGCAATCTGATGATTGCCCCCCTCCACCTGCCAGTGGATCTCCAGCTTTCTGACTGACAGGTGGTAATAGGTGAAGCTAGGGAGAATTACATCCAGCTTCCGAAAAATTAGTAGTGGCGCCCACCAAGGGTGTGTCCTTTCCCCACTGCTCTTCTCCCTCTACTCCAACAACTGCACCTCAGAGGACCCTTCGGTGAAGCTCCTGAAGTTTGCAGACGACACCACAGTCATCGGTTTGATCCGGGATGGTGATGAGTCTGCATACAGGTGGGAGGTGGAGCAGCTGATCCTCTGGTGCGGCCAGAACCATCTTGAACTTAACTCAGCCAAAACGGTGGAGATGACTGTGGATTTCAGACGACACCCTCCTTCATTCCCCCCCACTCACCATCCTCAACAGCACAGTGTCCACTGTGGACTCCTTCAAGTTTCTGGGTACCACAATTTCCCGGAACCTGAAGTGGTCCTCCCATATAGACACTGTCCGGAAAAAGGCCCAGCAGAGGTTGTTTTTTCTGCGTCAGCTCAAGAAGTTTGATTTGCCTCAGGAGCTGCTGGTTGTCTTCTACACCGCCATCATCCAATCTGTCCTCTGCTTTTCCATCTCTGTCTGGTTTGGATCTGCCACTAAACAGGACAAGACCAGACTGCAGCGGATCATTAAGTTTGCGGAGAGGATCATTGGTACCGACCTACCCTCCATTGAGAACTTATATCGGTCCATAACCAGGAAACGGGTGGGAAACATCTGTGCTGACCCGTCACACCCCGGCCTCAAACTGTTTGAACTTCTATCTTCTGGTCGACGTTACAGATCACTGAAAGTCAAAACCACCCGTCACAGGAACAGTTTCTTTCCTCAAGCCATCACTCTGATGAACTCCTAACATTCACCTAGTCCTGCCTTTTGCTGTACTCATGACTTTTCATCCATTCTTACATTGCACATAACTCTCACACTGCTTTTTACTTCATTCACATTATATCACTGAATCTGAGTTCACATTGAAATACTGTATGACTGTATATTTTTTCATATATTTCTGCAAGTGTGGATAGTCTGAGTAAATAACTGCAATATTCCTGTATATATTTGCATCATTTTATAGAAACATGGACAGACTGTAATTTACTTTACATACTCTGTTGTCATTGAATCCTTATTTAAATCTTATTAAAATCTTACTCCTGAACAACGAGAGCAAGTTTTTAGCCAAAGTCAAATTCCTTGTATGTGTTGTGCATACTTGGCCAATAAAGCTGATTCTGATTCTGATTCTGATTCTGATCTGCTGACGACAAAATATGAAATAGCTAATCAACTAGCAAAATTGTTTGAGAAGAATTCATCTATTGGAAACTATCATCCTCAGTTCCAAATCATACAAGCACAAGAAGAACAAAAAGAAATAACCTTTTCTTCAGATAACTCAGAACCATACAACCGAGATTTCACTATGGACAAACTTTTGTTCTCAATAAAGAACTCTCATGACACTGCTATGGGGCCAGATAAAATTCATTATCAGTGTTTAAAACACTTACCCCCAGTGCACTATCCATTCTCTTGATGGTTTTCAACATCTGGAAGTCAGGCAGTATTCCTGAAAGCTGGAAAGAAGCAGTAGTTATACCTGTTCCAAAACCCGGGAAAGATCATACTGATACCAACAACCACCGCCCAATAGCTCTGACAAGTTGCCTCAAAAACAATCGCCTTGTGTGGGTGCTTGAGTCTGAAGGCCTTTTATCTGATTACCAGTGTGACTTCAGACGGGGTAAAAGCACTTTAGACCACCTTATCAGATTAGACGCCTATATACGTGATGGTTTTATTAGAAAAGAACATGTAGTTGCTGTATTTTTTGATTTAGAAAAAGCATATGACACAACATGTAAATATGGTATTTTAAGAGACCTACATGGCATGGGTTTTAGAGGACAATTGCCCTTTCATTTCAAACTTTTTGTCCAATAGACATTTCAAAGTCAGAGTAGGAGATACTCTTTCAGAGCCCCATGTGCAAGAACAAGGAGTCCCTCAGGGACGCATCCTCTCGGTTAGTGTAGTTGGTGCTCTTAGACCAAATACCTTTTGTAGTCTTTACGTAGATGACCTCTGTATTTGCTACGGGGGGGAAGACATGAGCACAATCGAAAAGCAACTACAGCTGTACATAAACAAGATTAATATGTGGTCAGTCAATAATGGTTTTAAATTTTCAAAAACAAAAACTGTCTGCCTCCTCTTTTGCCTGCTGCAGTATCTTCACCTTGACCCTGAGCTTTTCATAGATGGAAAAGCTGTCAAGGTGGTAAAAGAAACCAAATTCTTTGGACTTATTTTTGATAATAAGCTGTCTTTTATTCCACATATAAAATTTCTATGAATCAGATGTTTTAAAGCTCTTGATATTATTACAGTTGTGGCAAAAACTAAATGGGGTGCGGACTCAACACTGCTGCTGCGTCTCTATAGTGTGGTGATCCAAGTGCTGAGGTTATCCGCACTTGGGCCACTCAGTATTCTCCCTTTTTCTCCCTCCTAATTTCTGCTCAGTTATTATTGGTCCCCCAGGGCTTTTACTGTGACAGCGCTGCGGCCGGACTTCCGGCTGTCAAAGTCTAGCCGGCACTGTCACAGCTGATCGTGATTTGTAATTATGTTTCCTCCTCTCCTGTTTGGGTCAGTGCCTTTTGTCATCAGTATTTAAGGGAGCAACTGAGGCTCACGCCTTGCTGCGACCTACACAAACGTTAGACTGGAGTTCCTCTGCCCGGCTCCAGTGCTGTTCCAGTTTCCTTCCTCGCTCCTACGTATCTGTGTTTATTCCATAGCGTCAGGTTCCGCCCTCGCTACTTTCTTGTATCAGTGTTAGTTTTCTTTATTTGTGCCCAAGTTTAGTGTTTGTGTTGTGCCCCACGTGGCTCTTTATTTTGTATCTTCTTTAATAAACAAGCAAACTCTCTGTTGGCATCTGGCGCCTCATTTATGCCCTGAAAGGGGCAAACATGACATATAGACCACTTGTAAGATCTTGGTTAGCGTATGGGAGCATAGTTTATGGATCAGCAAGGAAAACATACATCAGGACACTGGAAATTGTCCATCACCAAGGGCTAAGGCTTGCCTTGAGGGTTTTCAGAACCTCTCCTGTTAAAAGTTTGTATGTTGAAGCAAACGAACCTTCACTTCAAAACAGGCGCCTGAAATTGGCTGTCCAGTATATGGTTAAACTTAAAGCAGATCATAGAAATCCAGCCTACTCTGCAGTTTTTCCCCGTTCGATTTTTGCAGATGTTTAAGGTCAGACCTAAGAGCATCACTCCTTTTGGACTCCGTATAGAACCTCACCTGGTAAAATTAAACCCTGATATGAGCAACGTAACACAGACACAGTTTTGTCCTATTCCACCATGGAGTTTGAGGAAACCCAATATCATTCTGGATCTGAGCCAAAACAAAAAGAAAGACACTCACACAAATGTGTACCAGCAGCAGATCTTGGACATAAAATGCCGTTTTCCTCACCATATTTCCATATACTCGGATGGATCTAAAGTAGATGGCTCAGTCTCTGCTGCAGTTGTCACCGGGCACAATCAGCATGGTTTGCGGATTCCCAAACAATGTTCAGTTTTTACAGCAGAGGCTCGTGCTTTGCTTCTAGCATTGGAACACACTGAAAGAATCAAACAACAGAGCTCCTTAATTTTTACTGACTCCAGATCTTGTCTTCAGGTGCTTGGGTTTTTAAAGACTGATCAACCCATTATTATCCGGATTTTAGAGAAATTAGTTTTTTTTACAGAAACATAATTTTAATATCATCTTCTGTTGGATCCCCAGCCATGTTGGCCTGTCAGGTAATGAGCAGGCGGACAATGCTGCCAAGAGAGCCCTTACCCAAGAAGTCACTCAATGCCAGATCCCAGCCTCATACCTCGGGCCTCTAATAACTCCTATATTTTAAAGAAGTGGCAGACTGAATGGGACACATGCACTGCAAATAAACTGCATGATATTAAACCTACCATAAGACATAGACACTTGCATCACTTTCAAATCTGACATGATGAGGTAGTGTACACTAGATGCCGTATTGGCCACTCAAGGCTCACACACAGCTTTTTATTAAAAGGTGAAGCCCCACCATCTTGTCAGTTTTGCACAGGTTTTTTTTTTTTATCAGTAAAGCACATTTTACTTGACTGTCCTGCTGTCATGACAACAAGACATTTTTATACTCAAAAGTCACTGAAGGATATTTTTAATAAGGCACCACCAAAGAAAATTTTAGGGTTTTTAGCACATGTGCATCTGAAGCATTTTATTTAATTTTTCTATTTTATTATATCTGCATATCTATCTCACTCTATTTATTTATTCTTTCATTTATGATCCTATCTCTATATAATTTGTAACTCAATTTTCTTACTAGTTCTATTTTTGCCATGAAATAGCCATAAATGCTGACATGACACTAAACAAGAACACTCACTCACTTATGACAGGTGAAAATTACGAGTGAAACTGTAATTAAAAAAAAAGAGACAGAAAATGTCTTACAATATGTCTTAACATTCAGTAAACAATTATACAGTGAGCTTAATATGTGCTAGCAATGCAATCACAACTAAATCTATGCTACTATCACCACAAATTAGCATCTAAATTAGCATCAGGAATTAGCATCTGAAAAAACAAAATAATTATACCTAAAACAAATGATTCCGTGCATTAAGTAACCTATTTCACTTAAAAGAAGCGTCATCATCATCATAGCAGTCTGTCGTGGGCGACAATGACTGTTTCATTTAGGTCTGATCAGATTCCTCCACACAGCTCTGTCCTTAGCCTTCCACTGCCAGGAACTCCTGTCTATGTCCAACTTCTTCAAGTTTCTTTTTACAGTGTCTTTAAATCTGAGCCTTGGTCTACCCTGATTGCGTTTGCCCGTTCCTTTGCATTTGCCCTCGCATAACTGTGAGTAGAGTAACTGCTGAGGGAGACGCTGGTGGTTCATCCTCTCAACATGTCCGAGCCATCTCAGGTTCATCCGTATTAGCATGTCTTCCATTGATGGTAGACCAGCTCGTTTCAACACTTCTATGTTGGTTATCTTGTCTTTCCATGAGATGTTCATTATGGCTCGAAGGTGTCTCATTATGTACGCGTGGAGTTTCTTCACCTGCACTCTGTAGACAGTCCAAGTTTCAGCACCGTACAATAGAGTAGCCAGTACTGTCGCTCTGTACACTTTGCATTTCACATGGATAGACACATGTCGATTGTTCCACAGTCTCTCCCTCAAGTTTCCAAACACAGCGTTCGCTCTTCCCATTCTGAGAGATAGTTCATCCTCCAGCCTAGCATTCTCTGAAACAGTACTCCCTAGGTGCTTGAAAGTCTTGCACTTGAGTAGTGGCTCTGTACCAATGCTGATCTCTTCTGTTAGTGATGTTGATAACTGGAACTTTGGTGGTTGATAAAGGCACTCTGTCTTCTTGATGTTGATTTGGAGGCTGAATTGGCTAGCTGCTCTTGCAAATTTCTCCACTAAAGAGTGCATATCTTCCACGCTATGTGCAACTAGAGCACTGTCGTCGGCAAAGAGCATTTCTCTTACTACCTTTATCGATGTCTTACTCTTGGCTTTAAACTGTGCCACATTGAACAAGTCTGCTTCTTTCCTTGTTTGAATGTATACGCCTTCTGAAGTGTCTTTGAAGGCCACCTCAAGCATGGCTGCCAGATATAGCGAGAAAAGTGTAGGCGCCAGCACACACCCTTGTTTCACCCTGTTGCTTACTGAAAAGTCTTTAGATACTGAACCGCTCATTGCCATGTTTGCTTGCATACCTATATGGAGTGCCTCGATCAGGCTGACAAACTTCTCTGTACAACCAATCTTGAGTACCTGCCAAAGTCCTTGTCGTGAAACAGTATTGAAGGCTTTACTGAAGTCTATGAAGACTACATAAAGCAGCATGTTCTGTTCGATACACTTTTCTTGAACCTGTTTCAAGCAGAAAATCATGTCCATTGTGCTTCTTCCACTTCTAAAGCCGCACTGGGTTTCCGGTAGTACATTCTGTGAGATGTATTCACTGGGTCTGTTAAGTAGTACACGTGAGAGAATCTTACCAACAGTGGTTAGCAGTGATATACCTGGGTAATTTCCACAATCTTTCCTGTCACCTTTGTTGAACAAAGGCACAATACTTGCATCCCTCCAGTCTTGAGGTACTTTCTGGGCATCCCATATCACTTGGATGAGCTTGTTCAGGCAGTTGGTCAGCTTAACACCACCAAATTTCCACACTTCTGCTGGGATTCCATCTCTTCCTGGAACTTTACCATCCTGTGTTGTCCTGATAGCTGCCATTAGTTCATCAAAATTTGGTGGTTCATCCAGACTTGATACAGCTTGTCGCTGCACTAGAGCTTCTTTAGCCTCTTCAGTGAGATCTCCAGGATTGTTTAGTAGTTGGTCAAAGTGGTCTGCAAATCTGTCCAGGATCTTGTCTTTCTCCTGCAAAACCGTTTCACCATCCATAGCCTTTAGTTGGATCAACCCTCTTGGTTTAGGGCTGTAGATTTCTCTCAAACCTGTGAAGAATGTTTTCATGTCCTTTCTGTCTGCTGCAGTTTGAAGTTTCTCCACTTTTTCATCCCACCAGTTGGACTTCATCTCTCTGGTGTACTTCTGTAACTCACTCTGAGCCTTTGAGTATTTCTTCTTCTTCGACCTTGTGTTACACTGTAGGTTTTCCTGCCTAGCTGTATTCCTCACTTCTAGTAGTTTCTTCAGGTGTTCATCATGCTCATCAAACCAGTCTTGATGTTTCCTCTTAGGGTAGCCCAATACATCACTCGCAGTCTGATACACCATATCCTTCAGTGTTGCCCATTTCTCTTCTATGTCATTCTCTGAGTTGTTGCTGTCCCAGTCTTTCAAGTTTTCATCCATTTCCTGTGTAAGTTCTTCCTGCTTCTTTTGGCCTTTCAGTGCACTAGTGTTTAGCTTCTGTGGTGGCTTCGCACCTGTCCTGCAGTGCTGTTTTCGTCTGCAAATCCTTAATCTAGATCTCAGCATAACATGATCAGTACCACAGTCCGTGCCTCTCATTGCTCTGGTGCCCAATACATCCCTTATCTCTCTGCCTGACTAAAAGAAGCGTAAACAACCAAAAACTTACAGCCAATGCTTTCTGAGAGTGTAGAAAAAAATTATAAATGAGAACAAAATCTCCTGCATGCACTGTGCTCTCCTGTGCTCTTTGCTATACTCTTCCTCGTCCCATAATGCATCACATATCCCTTATAGCTTTTCAAAATAAAGCTGACTGTCAACCAAAAACTAATATAATAAAATAATTTGTTTCTATGCGATAACCTTTTACCATAAACACTGATAAATGCAGAAAACAAGTATTAATTTAAAATTAAATGACAGAACAACATGGTATAAAAAAAGAGTAATTCAGGAGATACGCAGTGACTTGCTTTCTATGTACCATTGTGCATAGATAAGTTTTTAAATCTGACCGCTAGAAGAAAACATTTCAACCTCTTACATCAACACCTAAATTCAAAACACATACATAATGTACCTTGGAGTCTCATTCATGAGTGAGGGGAGAATGAAGCGAGAGATTGATAGACAGATCGGATGTCATGAGCTGAGCACAGGAGGTTCCTGCCATGTTCAGTCTCATGGCTTTTGTCTCTATATTTATATATTTGTTGTATTTTTGTGCTTTTTTGGTTTCTGTTATTCTTGCACTGTTTTCCATTTTCCTGTTGATGTCTTAGTTTTGTTTCACTCTTATTTTGTATTAATTTGTATTTAGATCTCAGTCTGCATTTGTTGGCATTTTATCCTTTATATCCTTACTGGTGCGCTAAATCTGTAAGTTACTCGTTTGAATTTTGTGTTGAGCACTGTTTGGACTGTTTTGTTGTTTTCAATAAACCTCACAAACTCACAGTTCAGCATGTGAGTCTCACCTCTCTGCCCCTGTGGGGCAATTCATGACATCAGAGCAGCCTCTGTAGTGATGTGGACGTTGTACCGGTCTGCTGTGGTGAAGAGGGAGCTGAGCTCTAAAGCAAAGCTGTCAATTTATTGTTCAATCTACATTCCTACCCTCACCTATGGTCATGAGCTTTGGGTAATGACCGAAAGAATAAGATCGCAGATACAAGCGGCTGAAATGAGCTTTCTCTGTAGGAGTGCTGTACTCACCCTCAGAGATAGGGTGAGGAGCTTAGTCATCCGGGAGAGGCTCAGAGTAGAACCGCTGCTTCTCCACATCAAAAGGAGCCAGTTGAGGTGGTTTGGGCATCTGATCAGGATGACTCCTGGACGGCTCTCACTTGAGGTGTTTTGGGCACGTTCCACTGGGAGGAGACCCCGGGGCAGACCCAGGACTCACTGGAGAGACTACGTCTCCCAGCTGCCCTGGGAACGTCTTGGTATCCTCTCTGAAGAGCTGGAGCAGGTGGCCGGGGAGAGGGAAGTTTGGGCTTCTCTGCTGAGCTGCTTCCTCTGTGACCCGAACCTCCGGAAAAGTGATAGAAAACGGATGGATACATAATGAACAGATTGTAAATTTTTGGTTTCCTTTTTAATGAATTCATTAAAGCAACACAAGCGGGAATGGTCAAAATAGTTAAAACCCAACCCTTAATTATCCATCCATCCATCCATCCATCTTCTACCGCTTTTCCGGAGGTCCGGGTCGCGGAGGCAGCAGTTGAAGCAGAGAAGCCCAGACTTCCCTCTCCCCAGCCACCTGCTCCAGCTCTTCAGAGGGGATACCAAGGCGTTCCCAGACCAGCTGGGAGACATAGTCTCTCCACCGAGTCCTGGGTCTGCCCCGGGGTCTCCTCCCAGTGGGACGTACCTGAAACACCTCAAGTGTGAGGCGTCCAGGAGGCATCCTAATCAGATGCCCATACCACCTCAACTGACTCCTTTCAATGTGGAGGAGCAGCGGTTCTACTCTGAGCCTCTCCCGGATGACTGAGCTCCTCACCCTATCTCTGAGGATGAGTCCAGCAATCCTACGGAGAAAGCTCATTTCAGCCGCATGTATCCGCAATCTCGTTCTTTCGGTCATTACCCAAAGCTCGTGACCATAGGTGAGAGTAGGAACGTAGATTGACTGGTAAATCGACAGCTTTGCCTTAGAACTAAGCTCCCTCTTCACCACAACAGACCGGTACAATGTCCGCATCACTGCAGATGCTGCTCCAATCCGTCTGTCGATCTCTCGCTCCATTTTCCCCTCACTCGTGAACAAGACCCCAAGATACTTAAACTCCTCCACTTGGGGCAGGAGCCTGTCCCCAACCCAGAGAGGACAATCCACCTTTTTCCTGCTGAGGACCATGGACTTGGACTTGGAGGTGCTGATTCTCATCCCAGCCGCTCCACACTCAGCGGCAAATCGTCCCAGCAAGAGCTGTAGGTCATTGCTGGATGAAGCCAACAGGACAACATCATCTGCAAACAACAGAGATGAGATCCTGTGGTCACCAAGCATGACACCCTCCATTCCCTGGCTGCGCCTAGAAATCCTGTCCATAAAAATTATGAACAGGATCGGTGACAAAGGGCAGCCCTGGCGGAGTCCAACTCTCACTGGGAATGACTCCGACCGAGTGTTGGCAATACGAACCAAACTCTCACAACGGTCGTACAGAGACCGAATAGCTCGTAACAACAAGCCCGATACCCCATACTCCCGAAGCACCTCCCACAAAAATCCACGAGGGACGCGGTCAAATGCCTTCTCCAAGTCCACAAAACACATGTAAACTGGTTGGGCAAACTCCCACGAACCCTCAAGAATTCTCGAGAGGGTAAAGAGCTGGTCCGATGTCCCACGGCCAGGACGAAAACCACATTGCTCCTCCTGAATCCGAGGTTCAACCAACGGCCGGACTCTCCTCTCCAGTACCTTGGCATAGACCTTCCCAGGGAGGCTGAGGAGTGTGATCCCTCTAAAGTTGGAGCACACCCTCCGGTCCCCTTTTTTGAATAGAGGAACCACCACCCCGGTTTGCCATGCCAAAGGCACTGCCCCCGACCTCCACGCAATGTTGCAGAGGCGTGTCAACCATGACAACCCAACAACATCCAGGGCCTTGAGGTACTCAGGGCGAATCTCGTCCACCCCCGGGGCCCGGCCACCAAGGAGATTTTTAACCACCTTGGCGACCTCAGCCCCTGTGATAGGCGAGTCATCCCCCTCGTCCCCAAACCCTGCTTCCTCTGTGGAAGGCGTATCAGTGGGATTGAGGAGATCTTCGAAGTATTCCTTCCACCGCCCGACAGTATCCCCAGTTGAAGTCAACAGTGTCCCATCCGCACCATACACAGTGTGGACGGGGAGTTGCTTTCCCCTCCTGAGCCGCCGAACAGTTTGCCAGAATCTCTTTGAAGCCGACCGAAAGTCTTGTTCCATGGCCTCACCGAACTCCTCCCATATCCGCGTTTTTGCTTCAGCAACCACCCGAGCTGCACTGCGCTTGGCCTGCCGGTACACCTCAGCTGCTTCGGGAGTCCCACAAGCCAACCAAGCTTGATAGGACTCCTTCTTCAGCTTAATGGCCCCCCTCACCACTGGTGTCCACCACTTGGTTCGGGGGTTGCCACCACGAGATGCACCGACCACCTTGCGGCCGCAGCTCTGGGCCGCCGCTTCAACAACAGAGGTGGAGAACATGGCCCATTCAGACTCCATGTCTCCAGACTCCCTCGGAATGTGGTTGAAGTTCTTCCGGAGGTGGGAGTTGAAGACCTCCCGGACAGGGGCCTCAGCCAGACGCTCCCAGCACACCCTCACTATACGTTTGGGTCTACCAGGTCTGAATGGCTTCCTCCCCTGCCATCGGATCCAGCTCACCACCAGGTGGTGATCAGTTGACAGCTCTGCACCTCTCTTTACTCGGGTGTCCAAGACATACGGTCGCAGGTCTGATGATACGATAACAAAATCGATCATCGACCTGCGACCTAGGGTGTCCTGGTGCCAGGTGCACATATGGACACCCTTATGCTTGAACATGGTGTTCGTTATGGACAGACTGTGGTTAGCACAGAAGTCCAATAACTGAACACCATTCGGGTTCAGATCGGGCAGGCCGTTCCTCCCAATCACCCCTCTCCAGGTTTCACTGTCGTTGCCCACATGCGCATTGAAGTCCCCCAGTAGGACAATGGAGTCTCCAGGAGGAGTACCCTCCAGCACCCCAGTCACAGACTCCAAAAAGGGTGGGTACTCTGAAACATCATTTGGTGCATAGGCACAAATGATGGTCAGGACCCGTTTCCCAACCCAAAGGCGTAGGGAAGCAACCCTTTCGTCCACCGGGGAAAACTCCAATATAGAGGCAGCAAGGTGGGGCGATACAAGAATACCCACCCCTGCTCGTCGCCTCTCGCCCGGGGCAACTCCAGAAAAGGCCAAGCTCCAGCCCCTCTCCAGGAGACTGGTTCCGGAACCGGAGCTGTGTGTTGAGGTGAGGCCGACTATATCTAGCCGGTATCGCTCAACCTCGTACACCAGCTCAGGCTCCTTCCCCACCAGAGAGGTGACATTCCACGTACCAAAAGCCAGTTTAGAAAGCTTGGGATCAGTCCGCCAAGGTCTCCGCCTTTGACCGCCACCTAATCCACATAGCACTGGACCCCCATGATCCCTCCTGCAGGTGGTGAACCCACTGGAGGGCGGACCCATGTAACTCCTTCGGGCTGAGCCCGGCCGGGTCCCATGGGTGGAAACCCGGCCACCAGACGCTAGCCTTCGAGCCCCTCCCCCAGGTCTGGCTCCAGGGTGGGGCCCCGGTAACCCCATACCGGGCGGGGTACACTGAATCCTTGATATACAATTTATCATGAGAGTCTGTTGGATCGTTCTTAGTCTGGCCCTTCACCCAGGACCAGTTTGTCTTGGGAGACCCTATCAGAGGCAAATTGCCCCCGGACAACATAGCTCCTGGGATCACTGGGGCACGCAAACCCCCCCACCACGATAAGGTGACGATCCATGAGGAGGACCCTTAATTATAATTAATTATAATTATCAGATTTATTGTTTAAGTTTTTTTTAGCTGATTTAGGACAATTTTGATGTGCTGAATCCAAAAATCACAATAGTTTTGCTCAATCAAGTCAACTTTTTGAACTATGGCCACATATTTTTTACATTTTTGTTTACATGTACGGGTATTTTTGCTTTATATGATGCAAAATTCTTTTTTATTTCTTGAAATTCTCAGAATTTTGAACAATGATGACCTAACATTCAATGTACATGTACTTACCTTTATCAGTGTCTACTTTTCAATTTGCAGTCCAACTGTCCAACTGCTTACAACTTAGCATAAAAACCTGACCTGATCAAGAGAAATGGATGTCATTTTCGGATTCAGTGGTGCAAAATTTTCTTAAATCAGTTGAAAAAACACAGACAACTTACAAAAAAATTATTTTTGTTATGTTGTGTTATCACTCACTTGTATTCACACAGCTGTCTGTGCCTTGAGTCTGCATAAACCCATGGAGGAAATGCCACCAATCAATGCATGCAGTTATGATTTAAGAGCGTTACATAACACAGTCCTGAAGGTGCACATTAACAGGCAGGACCAAGCATGGGGGCACTGTGTAATGAAATCAAGGTCTATTCTCAGTTTTATGATAGATAGATAGTAAAAGACATGGTTATAATTTATGTAAATTGCATATTCATTTCCTGATGAGGTTGGATAATCAACAATCTTAATTTTCAGTTGCATCCGTAGGCTAGTGATATTTTCCCTTTTCCCAGAAGTCAAAGTTTCATGAGACAGCATTGATTCAATTAGATTTTTTCCATTTTGTGTCAACAGCAATCAGCTTTTCTTCAGTGTCTGAGGGAACAGATTGCACTCATCGGTTTCTGATCGCTTCTTCCAGTCATCTTGCAGCCTCAGTGCGCAAGCAGGCAGATACATCAGACACAGCACTGCTCGAGCCACAGGGATTTCACCCACTTCATCAAGACTTGAAGAGTTCACCTGCTCCCCTGTCACCAGAGAGTAATAGCAAAGTGCCCCCATATTTTAATGGCATTCAAATTAGCTGTCATGCATTGTTGTGTTAATAGTGTCTGATTTCTGCTAGATAGTGTTGTCATTGTCATCAGAATGCACATAGTAGCAGAGCTCACCTTTAGCTGCCCTAAAACCCCTGAAGACCCTGTCCACAGAGCATCCACTACTGCACAGAGAAACTTGTATTAGCTCTCAGTGAATCATTAGAGGTGAAGAGCTGATCCACTGTTATATGGCAGCCATTGAATATGCTTTACCTCTCATGAATCTGAGGTCTGACACTTACTTTAGCCCCTTTCCAAGCATCTTGCTTTGAATGAAACATGAAAACAACACAGGGACAGTGCACAATTATATTTACCTTATACAGCATAGTGATGGGCACATTAACCATGATTAATCGCGATTATGCTCATCACTAGTAAAATATTGTTGCAACACATGACTCCAATAGGTAAAGTTTTTTAACCAACAAAATGATGACAAAGGTAACATACTGGAGGTGTGAATCTTCAGTGGTCTCCTGAATCAATTTGATTACAATTCAGGCTTTAATGGTTCAAAAGCAAAACAATTCACAATGCACCCTGATGCATCTCTAGCTTGCATTTTCAATTTTTTTTTTTTTTATGCAATACTGATTTTAGATTTCAGCATTTATTTTTGTAATTTATGAAATGAAAATCGCTGCATTGCTGTGTGCACTGAGTTATAAATACATTTTCTTTGCTTTACTACATGACTACTTTTTTAGGAGATAAGGGCCGGTCCTGGACCCCTCCCACATGGTGTACCCTTCGCGGTGGCAGGAACCACCAGTCTCCAGAGAACTATCTGGTGACACATTTGTCTGAGAGCCCTATCCCCAATGCAGTGTGGCAAAGCAAAACATGTTGAAAATCATACAGAAATGGCCATGGACGGAACAAATGCAAAGTGGAGTGTATGGGGCCACCTTGCCGTTGTTATTCAGTAATTGTGGAGAGGACCAAGAGGAGCGAAGCTACAAGAACATCACCAGTTAGGACTCGAACCCAGACTGGCCAACAGTGTGGAGCCAGCCTCCAGCCACGTACAGCCAGAGCCGCCGGTCCTGTGCGTTTGCCTCTCCGTGCCACCCCAATACATGTGCAGCACCACATGACACAACTGATCAGCTGTTCCTCCCCACAACTACAGCTGCACCAGCCTTTTAATTTTTGGACATTATATGACATAGCCACAGAAGCACACAGGAAGAAGCCAGCAGGTCTGTCCATTGGCTGTCTGTGTGTTCCCACATCCCAGCAAAGGACGGTGGAAGTGGCCAAAGTGATGCAGTTAACAAGCCCCCCGATCACATGTGGCAGCAGTTTTCCATGTCACGGCATAACTTTGACAACCACATGTCGGACAAACAGCAATCAAGATTAGCGCTTGAGATTTTTGCACAGACAGTGAGTTCTTGATCCACATCGATGCAGAAGCCTGTACCGCGATGCACTGAAGAATCAAGAAATTTCCACACCTCTTTAATATATTGTGCACTTTTTCAAACCAGTAAAAATGAAAAAAGAGAAAATTAATTTTTAATGACTGTGAGAAAACTTGGAAAATAATTTGCTAAAATAGAAAAAATTAGTTTTTAGAAATTTGAAGAAAAATATTTAAGACGTACTCTGGTGAATTTAAATCCCCTTTAAAGACAAATCTCCATTGTCTAAAATGGTATCTGATATCTTATAAGAGAAATAGTGAGTTTGGTTCTGATATAACTGGGCAGGAAAGTATTTAGTGAACAAGTCTTTTTTTTTACTGTTGGTGTCAACGTGAAGAGCGGTGAGTATTTACTTAGGTGGCTGCCAGAAGTGTTCAGGTAGGTGATGTTCAAGTGCAGAGAGTAAAGGCCTGTTAAGAGTCCCTCCGAGAGGAAAACGTTTGCGTTCAGTAGACTGCATTTGTGTACGCAGCAGTATTCAGAGTGGTTTTTGAGCCACTGCAGCTGCCGCTCAGAGAAGCCACATTTTACACATGAGCAGTAAAAATAATCTGCAGTTCACATGCCTGTACTGTCGGTGGCAGCCAAGAGCCACCAAACTGATTTGAACAGCTGCAGTCCAAACACAAAAGAAGAGCACAGTGGTAGACATTTTAAATGGCGGAAGCGATGGAGGTACGTGAATACAGTCATAATCAAGACAAACAGGAGCTTTTGCTGTTTAGTGGCAGAGGACGAAAGCAGACGGGCCAAAAGACAGATGTTTGTTCTCCCAGTACTGGCGGATTGCTCAGTACTTCCCTCTGGTGGGAGTTTCCGGGTGCATGCGCAGTTCCCCGTGACCATTTGCGTACTTGTACGTACGTTCACTTTTTGGGGGCTGTGTGCGCTTGGTCAGCGCTCATCCTCTGTGTAGGGTTTGTGCACAGATGCGTCCACTGTGCTCGTTTGCATATCAGCGCATTTTTGCCACTATGAATTGGGCTAAAGGTGAGATGATTCTTTCTGAAGGTTGAGAGATGGCTGCCCCAGCACCGGGGACTTTGACAGTTAGTTTAATTTTGTATGTCCACTTACAGATAGCAGAACAGGGTTCCATTTCTGCCAGAAAGAGAGTCCACTCCGCCAAGAAGGGGAAAAGGTCCTGGAAGATAGACAGGGTAAATGGAGATGGTTAGAGAGGTAAATAGGCTTATACGATGATCCCACATTAGAGAAGGGCACCAGAGCATTCAGGTGTGCATGGGTGGTGCAGTCGAGCAAAACTGCAGACTGGTAGCTGTAACATTCCCATGAAAAGGAGGAGTCCACAGGTCTCTCTTAAAGTCTGACTTAACAGGGCACAGGTGGAGTAATCAGAGCAGGTGAGAATGATCAGAGTGATCAACAGTGGAACTGAATGCACAGACCTGAGACACTATAGAAACTGCATCGGTCCTTAAAAGCACTTTCATGGTTAAACCCATCTTAATTTTGTCTGCTAACTGGCCCTGGAGGCTGACTTCAGTTAAGCCAGAGAGTCCTGATTTGCTCAACACTGTGGACCTGTTACTTCTTATGTCACCAGACACGCTCCATCTAAACTTGCCTTTTTTCAGGGGGCAGGCTTAACTGAAACATTGACTCAAAAAAACAGAGACATGACATATTTGAGTGATTTTGCTCTAAATATGGCCTGTAAGTCATAAAAAACATGTTACAGACATGTTTACAAGAAAAAAAATGTATATTTTTGGTGGAATGTCACTTTAATAATTAGAAAACATGAAAGACGTGGTATGTGAGAAGCAAGCATCGCAGTTTGGGGAATTACTTGTCCTTTGTGATACTGAATCAAATAAAAATAATATAAATACTGTATTTTTTAATTTAATTTAATTACTTTATTTATTTTTAAAAATAATATAAATACTGTACCCTTCATGGATCGTCACCTTATCGTGGTGGGTTTGCGTGCCCTAGTGATCCCAGGAACTACTGTATGTTGTCCGGGGCAGTTTGCCTCTGGTAGGGTCACCCAAGACAAACTGGTCCTGGGTCAGACTAAGAACAATCCAACAGACTGTCATGATCAATGCTAGAACAAGGATTCAGTGTACCCCGCCCGGTATGGGGTTACCGGGGCCCCACCCTGACCCCAGGCCTGGGGGAGGGGCTCAATGGCTAGCATCTGGTGGCCGGGTTTCTGCCCATGGAACCCGGCTGGGCTCAGCCCGAAGGAGTTACATGGGTCTGCCCTCCAGTGGGCTCACCACCTGCAGTAGGGACCATGGGGGTCCGTGCTATGTGGATCAGGTGGCGGTCAAAGGCGGAGACCTTGGCGGTCTGATCCCAAGCTTCCTAAACTGGCTTTTGGGACGTGGAATGTCACCTCTGTGGTGGAGAAGGAACCTGAGCTGGTGCATGAGGTTGAGAGATACCGGCTAGATATAGTCGGCCTCACCTCAACACACAGCTCTGGTTCCGGAACCAGTCTCTTGGAGAGGGGCTGGAGCTTGGCCTACTCTGGAGTTGCCCTGGGCGAGAGGCAACGAACAGGGGTGGGTATTCTGTATCCCCCCACCTTGCTGCCTCTATATTGGAGTTTTCCCCGGTGGAAAAAAGGGTTGTTCCCTGTGCCTTCGGGTTGGGAAACGGGTCCTAACCATCATTTGTGCCTATGCACCAAATGATGTTTCAGAGTACCCACCCTTTTTGGAGTTTCTACTGGGGTGCTGGAGAGTGCTCCTCTTGGAGACTCCATTGTCCTACTGGGGGACTTCAGTGCGCATGTGGACAACGACAGTGAAACCTGGAGGGGGGTGATTGGGAGGAACGGCCTGTCCGGTCTGAACCCGAGTGGTGTTCAGTTATTGGACTTCTGTGCTAACCACAGTTTGTCCATAACGAACACCATGTTCAAGCATAAGGGTGTCCATATGTGCACCTGGCACCAGGACACCCTAGGTCGCAGGTCGATGATCGATTTTGTTATCGTGTCATCAGCCCTGGGACCGTATGTCTTGGACATCTCACTATTCATGTCTGTTGGTGTGTTTACATTGATTCATAATGTAATTGTGCCGTGCGAAAAATTCCCCTGTTCACATTTGGTGGGAATGCACCTTTATTCATGAGTGAGGGGAGAATGGAGCGAGAGATCGACAGACAGATCAGAGCAGCATCTGCAGTGATGCAGACGTTGTACCAGTCTGTTGTGGTGAAAAGGGAGCTATGCTCTATGGCAAAGCTGTCGATTTACCAGTCAATCTACATTCCTACCCTCACCTATGATCATGAGCTTTGGGTAATGACCAAAAGAACGGGATCACAGATACAAGCGGCTGAAATTAGCTTTCTTCGTAGGATTGCTGGACTCACCCTCAGAGATAGGGTGAGGACCTCAGTCATCCAGGAGAGGCTCAGAGTAGAACCGCTGCTCCTCCACATTGAAAGGAGCCAGTTGAGATGGTTTGGGCATCTGATCAGGATGCCTCCTGTACACCTCCCACTTGAGGTGTTTCGGGCACGTCCCTCTCGGAGGAGACCCTGGGGAAGACCCAGGACTCGCTGGAGAGACTATGTCACATAGCTGGTCTGGGAACGCCTTGGTATCCTCTCTGAAGAGCTGGAGCAGGTGGCTGGGGAGAGGGAAATATAGGCTTCTCTGCTTGAACTGCTGCCTTCGCGACCCGGACCTCCGGAATAACGGTAGAAGATGGATAGATGGATGGACGGATGGATAAATACTGTATATAGCAGAAATTTGTGAAAATGTAAATAATCATCAGAGCAGCTGTCATTAATTCTCGTTTTTTTAAATTGGAAATTTAAACTTTTTAAAAACTGAGCACATAATGTATCAAAGAAAGTTTTAAAAAATGTGGGTTGTATCCACTTGTTTCATTACAGTGCATCATTTTTTGACTGAAGTGAAACTGTCAGTGGAAAACCATGGTAAATATTGGTGCACCATTACAAAAAGAAGACATTTAATAAATTTAAACCTTAAGAAATTAGTTTTTGTATTATGGTAATGTAGGATGTATGCAAAAATTCTAAAATACAGTTACTGTCATGGACCGAGCCGGTTTGTCTTTCGGGCTCGGTTCCATGACCTTCCTCTAGGTGTCTATTTATCTGTGTATTGTACGTTGGCATGATTATTTGTGTATTATTTTGCCCTTTGAGTTTCATATGGTCTTCCTTGTTCCTGGTCACTGTTTAGACTACCTCTGTTATATTATAGCATATTTTGCTTCCATCTCTAGTTTTTTTTCTGTGTCTTGTGTATTGGCTCTCTGGCTGATAGGCTGTCAGGTGGCACGTTCAGTCTGCACTTGGTGAGGGCGTTGCCTGCCAGCTTGCCAGCCAGACCACTCCCCCTCTCCTGACGCTCAGCTGTTCTGTGATAATTCCCCTTGTGTCCTCGCTCAGGTGGACCCAATCAGTAGCTTATTAACATGCGTATTTAGTTTGCTCGTTGCCATTTCTGCTCTGCTGGACTATTGAAGTCGCCATGTGTTTCTGTCACGGCCACATTACAATGTGGTTTGCCTGTCTTCTTCTGCACGCACTCGTGAAGCGATTTCGGCTCCGGAGTGCAAGTCTGTAAGTGTTTCCAATTGTATTTTTTGTACGTCTGCACTTTTCTTTGGAGCTCTGGAACTTTATGTTAATAAATGTGTTTGTGGTGTAACCCTGCACTTAAATTCGTCTCTCTCCTCCGTGCGCTGCATAAAGGCGCACGGAGCAATCATGACAGTTACATTGTTTTTAAACATCTACAGTACTTATTTTACAAGTAAATGCATTATGCCTTCAGTCCACACTATTTTTATCAGTCACAGTTTTGTTTTGGATTTGTCACTGTTTGTAATAAGTCATTTATTCATTTGCATATTGTTTGAGTTGCTTGATGAAATGAGTAAACTGAGCTAAAAACAAAGCTAATTGATACGAGAGAGAACAGAGACAGCATTTAAATCAGAGCTTTCAGTAAGCCCCATTAAACATTTCTAAGTGTTAATCATGATCTAAATCAGCTCACTCACTGAATGCAGGAATAGCTAAATGCTGACTTCTGATGAGCAGCAGCTCGTCATGCATGGACAGCCCCATGTCAGTCTGAAATGATGCTAATGCCGAGTTCTTCATTCATGAATTCACTTTTACTTTTAACTTTGACAGACCTGCTGGGAAATCCTCATCTTCAATCCTACACCTGTGCAACTATACTACTCTATAGGGTGCTGTCAGGAGAGGGTTGGGGTACAGTAGCTATATAGTGTTAGAGGCAGCATTTTACAGTCATTTCAAGTTTAGAAGTGGGAGCTTGAAATCTTTTCCATACAACATTAATGCTACCACAAAAACCAGGGAGACTTCAGGGATTTTCTCAGTTTGTTTTTCTAACATTGAAGGAGACAGCTTAAATTGAACCCTAAACGCAGAAATGTCCCAGTGTGCTAGTCATGTGAAAAAATTTGGACACCCCTTTAAATATTCAGTTCTTTATTAAGAAATGTTCACATATCTATGTCTAACCTTGTTTTTGTTTTTATTTGCATTTTTAAACATTTAAGTGGAACCCATTTTAAGTGGGAATGAATGTGGGGGTGTCCTAAAAAAGATGGGAGGTGTCCTAATTTATTCCTCACTATTTGTTGAGAATTGCATTTTACAGAAAAGCTGAAAAAGTCTTTAATTCTTTTTTAATTGTTTAGTTGTATTACGTGAATCTCCCAGTATTTTTAACATTGGCATTAAATATCCATATGTCCAAATATGTTAAAAAAAACACAGGCTTATACAGGATGTCCTAATTTTTTCACATGACTGTACATCCATTTCTAAAGGTCATTTTGTATCTAAAATCTCATATGATGGTCCTACCCAGAAGAAAAGAAAATTAGAAATGAGATCTCAAAAGTGTTTCATTTACAGTGGTGTAAAAAAGTGTTTGCCCCCTTCCTGATTTCTCATTTTTTTTGTGTTTGTCACACTTAATGTTTCAGATCATCAAACAAATTTAAATATTAGACAAAGATAACACAAGTAAACACAAAATGCAGTTTTTAAATGAAGGGGTTTATTATTAAGGGTAAATAAAATCCAAACCTACATGGCCCTGTGTGAAAAAGTGATTGCCCCCCGTTAAAACATAATTGTGGTTTATCAAATCTTTGGAAAGCTGAGTTCTATTTATCTAGCCACACTCAGGTTTGATTACTGCCACACCTGTTTTCAATCAAGAAATCACTTAAATAGGACCTACCTGACAAAGTAAAGTAGACCAAAAGATTCTCAAAAGCTAGACATCATGCTGCGATCCAAAGAAATTCAGGAACAAATGACAAACAAAGTAATTGAGAGCTATCAGTCTGGAAAAGGTTGGAAAGCCATTCCTAAAGCTTTGAGACTCCAGTGAACCACAGTGAGAGCCATTTTCCACAAATGGTGAAAACATGAAACAGTGGTGAACCTTCCCAGGAGTGGGCGGCCGACCAAAATTACCCCAAGAACGCAGCGATGACTCATCCAAGTGGTCACAAAAGACCCCACAACAACATCCAAAGAACTGCAGGCCTCACTTGCCTCAGTTAAGGTCAATGTTCATGACTCCACCATAAGAAAGAGACTGGGCAAAAATGGCCTGCATGGCAGGGCTCCAAGACGAAAATCATTGCTGAGCAAAAAGAACATAAAGGCTCGTCTCAGTTTTGCCAGAAAACATCTTGATGATCCCCAAGACTTTTTGGGAAATACTTTGTGGACTAACAAGACAAAAGTTGAACTTTTTGGAAGGTGTGTGTCCCATTACATCCGGCGTAAAAGTAACACAGCATTTCAGAAAAGGAACATCATACCAACAGTAAAATATGGTGGTGATAGTGTGATGGTCTGTGGCTTTTTTGCTGCTTCAGGACCTGGAAGACTTGCTGTGGTAAATGAAACCATGAATTCTGCTGTTTACCAAAAAATCCTGAAGGAGAATGTCCGACCATCTGTTTGTGACCTCAGGCTGAAGCACACTTGTGTTCTGCAGCAGGACAATGATCCAACACACACCAGCAAGTCCACCTCTGAATGTCTTAAGAATAACAAAATGAAGACTTTGGAGTGGCCTAATCAATATCCTGTCCTGAATCTGATTAAGATGCTGTGGCATGACCTTAAAAAGGTGGTTCATGCTCGAAAACTCTCCAGTGTGGCAGAATTACAGTGATCCTGCAAAGATGAGTGGGCCAAAATTCCTCCACAGCGCTGTAAAAGACTCATTGCCAGTTATTGCAAACACTTGTTTACAGTTGTTGCTGCTAATGGTGGCCCAACCAGTTATTAGGTTTTTCACACAGGGCCATGTAGGTTTGGATTTTTTTCCCCTTAATAATAAACACCTTCATTTAAAAACTGCATTTTGTGTTTATTTGTGTTACCTTTGTTTAATATTTAAATTTGTTTGATGATCTGAAACATTTAAGTGTGACAAACATACAAAATAATGAGAAATCAGGAAGGGGGCAAACACTTTTTCACACCACTGTACTTGTCCCAGACAGCTATGAGAGCTGCATGACATCAAACTGAGACTAAAGCTTTTTTCCTCATATATTTCTCCAAAGCACCAAGATGCACAAAGTTTCAGTTTAGCCTCAGTTTGAGTTTCATGAGAGTATTGCCAATCATTGACTGCATTTTTCACACGTTAACAACTCTCACACTTTGAAAACACATCAGATTTTAATGGGAAAAAATAAGCTGGATATCTACACTGATATGGACTGGATAATGTGTTAAGAATGAAAAGATGCCACGCCTTTTGATGGAAATGAAAACACTCCAAAACTTAAAGTCCTCGGACGGTGACATTTTTTTATTGAACCAATAAACTGATTGTATGAAAATATTCCATTCTGGCCATTCCCGTGATTTAATATGTGTCACCAGCCTCCATAAATGACTTTATTTGGTAATAGCCCATCTTTCACTTAGTGATGCTGCAGTACCGCCATCTGTCGATAGGGGCAGGCAGCAGTGACGTCAGCTCAGGAAGAAGTGAGGGTGATATTGCCTGCCTGTGCTGTGAGCCTCATCAGAGAAACATTCCCATCGGATCACTACAAGGGATTTTGCCTACCAAGATTAGATTTGTGAAAAATGATATTTAAATAAAGTTCTGTAAAATCATATATTGAGTTTATTAATGTTCATGTCAATTTTATAATTCTAATATTTCAGCATTCATCAAAGTTGCATGTCATATACATTTGAATAATTTTTCTACCATTTTATGGTATAAAATTCGGGTTCAATTTGGCACTCAATGTGGTGGGAACTCTGGCTTGTACATAGTGCCATTGCTCCCATAAGTGGGTTGGATCAACCAAGGTTTTGTTGAACAGCGTATTCATCAGATCAGCCACATATTCTGAAAAAAAATATATTCAATAAAAATTAGACATCCATTTGACTACAGTATGAAATACAAATTTGACCCAAATTAACATAATTTGATAAAAGCTATGAAATGTGAAAGTTGAATGAAGACCAACCCTCCACCCACTGTAAATATCATATACAAGCCTAGAAAATGATACTAATATTTCTTATACTCCCCGAAAGTTGGATTAACTTTCTTTGCTTGCAGTGTATATCCGCCTTTTTTGAATTTTGGGTACCTGATGATGAAGACCGGCTCACATCACGATTCTGTGCCTGCTTGCGGCCTGCATTTTCATTAACGTGCATTGCAGCTAAACAAAGTCTGTAATTAGAATATTATCACAATGATTTATTTTTGGACATATAAGTGATCTGTCTATCAGCAGAAACTCTATGTAATTGGCACTGTTATTATAATTGCATTTCATATTTTTGGTCACATATTGCATCTCCTCACCTTGTCAACATTCCAAGGAATGAGAAGTGTACACTCTTTGGTGCAAAATGAATAATCAGACTGTGGAAAGCCTCCACATTTGAAGTTTGCTGCCCTGGACTCAGCTTTCGCACATGCCTGAGGACCCGTGTTTTGTTGATCATATCAACAACTTTTTCACAGCCCTTTGTCCCTGAAATAAATAAATTGTAGGTGTGAGATATATGACCAAAAATGATGAAAATCAATGGGATAATAATTTTTATATATATATATATATAATACATGCACTGTTGTTTCATTGTGTGAAACTGTTTTTTGTGTTAGGTTGCAGTCTCTCAGGAGCTGCGGGATCGTATGTAGTGCTCGCATCTTTGTATTTGTACTACGCAGGTGTGCGCGCAGCTGAAGCCGCTGATGAGCGGCGAGTCGTGACACAAATTGCATCTTATTCTCAAAATCGCTGTCAACGAAATGTCTACTGCACATGTTGGGTGAGTTACTGACATCATTCCAATTTTTTCGCGTTTTCTGAACGAATTTCACCCATGCCGTTCTGATTTTCCCAAGGACGGGAAATTCAAAAACACTCACCGCATGCTCCGCTGGTATAACGTCGCACCCGTAGACAACACAACGCCAAACCATAATTAATTCAATTCCTGAAATCCTAATCTTAATAAATAATCTATTTGTAATCCACAAGTACTCTGAGAAATATCCGTATTCGCCAATTTTAAAACGTAAACAACAAACAATGTCCGCCGAGCGTGTGCGTGTCTCTCCCTGTGATGATGTCACACAGTCAGTGGCCATTTTAGCCGCTGATAGCTCGGCTGAGTCAGACAGCTCTCAAGGACAGCGTACTTCAAGAGCGCATTGTCACCTTATGCGACATTTGTTGACACCAAAACATGTGCGGTTCAAATTAGCTCGTCTCACACAAAAATTTAAGATATGATTTAGCGATATTGAATTTTCGTCCGGCCGACGCCTTTAAAGTGAAGAAATTGTGGCAGGCTAGTCCAGCTTACTCAGATTAAAAAGTGTTCCTTTAATTTTTTTGAGCAGTATATATTATCGACTGTGGATTAGTGAACCAGGTGGAAACAGTGATGGAGAGAGGGATCTGTATAGCTTTTGTCAAATTTTGACAGGTCTATTGTTCTGTGGTTTGACAGGTATATTGTTATCAAGATCAAAGGTGTGTGAACTTTGACCCATGACGATCTTTGACCCATGACCTAAGGGGGGAGTGTGAGAATGGAAATTTAATATATACGGGTAAAAAGCCGCATTGTTTCTCGAGATCAAAAGCGTGTAACCTTTGACCCGTTTCTAGGGGGTAGAGAATGGAATGTTGAAGCGTGAGAACAAAATGTTGATATATATATATATATATATATATATATGGGAAAAAGTCATAAAAATACCATGAGAATCAACACCCCCCCACTCCACCCCTCCCATCATGCACATATGCATGCGTGCGTGCGTACACACACACACACACACACAAGGAGTACCTCTCCCTCCACCCTAACTTCCCCAGGTGGCATATGGCGACAGGAACGCTTAAAGCCCCCCCTAGTGGTCAAGAGTGGTCAAAAATTTTTTGTCAATAAATAGTTCAGATTTCTAAGGCTATAACTTGAAAGCTGCAAGAGATAATGGCTCTGTCAATTAGAAAGATGTAGAATACGATCCAAAGTTTCAGATAGGAATACATTTACGCATCTAATTTGCATAATGTCGCGGCAGCTATATAAATTACATAACTCAGTCAAAAGTGGACTTTGGACACATTTACACAAAGAATGGTCCGTTTTTTTTTACGCTGATTTGTCTACAGGGGTATATTTTTATCTAATCTTCAAAGTATATGAACCAGAAAATCAATAAAATGTAAAAAACCATATTTCTCTTAACTGTTGCCGGGTGGGGGTGGGGGGCTCGCTCCCCCACGTGACCGGTCTGTTTTCATCCATCGTGGTTGATGTTTCGCTTTTAACTTAGTAAGTTACACCTGCTTACACATCTACAAACCCTTATGATTATTACACGCGAATTTCATTTGTATTACGCGGCTATTTTTTCCTGTTTGGTGCATTTTTCCTGTGGGAATCCAGCTGCTCGTGGGCGCCACCATCTTGGTAATGGGAGCTCACTTTTTCGTTCATCATGGTCAGTGTATTGCGTTTACTTAGTAATTTACTCCTGCTTCCACATCTACAAACTCTTATGATTATCACACGTGAATTTTGTTTGTATTATGTGGCTATTTTCCACGTTTCATGCAGTTTCAGTCATCATTGCTGCTGCGATGACCGATCGTGAAGGCATCCACATTGGTGCTGTGAGCTCAAAGCAGAAAAAGGAAGAATAATAATGAGGATTTCTTCTTTGCTGTATTCCATGTCAACCATGATTCCTTCGGCGCGTGTCTGCCACCTTCTCAACTTTCAGATCAATACAGATTAGTACAAATTCTCAGTATAGCCGGGGGACGTCAATAAGTTGACCGGTGCAGTTGCTGTGCTGTGCCACTGGAGGCGCATGACCCATCCATTTAATGTGGACAGTTAGAGGCTTAAAAACACATTCACCGAGGCAGACATCAACCACCATCGAAAAAGATGATCGGTAAAACCATGAGCAATCCAAAGAGAAACTACACCACCAGATATATTGCGCTTACCTCTGCGGAGCTAGATTGGGGCCCTCCAAAGTTTTGGGGTCCTTATTCCAAAATCAAAACTTCTGACGTTGGACCAATAGAGAAGCGGCTTGCTCCAGTCCTGCAATCTCAGCAACCCTTGCAGACTCCGGAGATCCTACCTCCTGAGCAGACCCTAGAGGTCCCGGGCCTCATGCAACTTGTGCAATGTGCAGAGACCTCAGAGCCCCCACTGCCTGTGGAGATTCTGGAGAGCCAGTACCCACTACAACCCATAGATCTTCCAAACATGCCAGCTCAGGACCCGGTCGTTTCAGGTATCTCCCGCTCTCAGGCTCTGCAACCAAACACCGATGATATCAACCATCCTAAAGCTCCGAGTTTGGCAGACATTGAATGTGACTGTGAGGGGTGTCTGACCCCACCCCCTTCACCTACATTATCGAACCCCATCTCACCAACACCACCAATAACATCTACAGAAGACCAGCCTGACGGATGGATGAGCGACGTGTTCTTCAGAGTTGTAAAATCAGCCGTGCTCCATCTGCTCAGCAAAACTCTGGAGGAGTACCAGCATGTGAAATGTGTGAAGTGTCGTATTCATCACCCCAGTCAGAGGCAGCATTAGTGCTTAGATGTGATCACTGAGGGTTTCTACCAGGAAAATTTGTACTGGTTGATGGGGAGACTCTACACACCAAGGTTTATTCCCGTCATCCGACACCTCTTACAACTCCACAGCATTCAGGCTGACAACCAACGAATCAAAACTACAGCACAGACTCTACTACTGGAGCTACAGTCGACCAGAGTCATCCATGAGCCCATCCATGATATGTGCAAGAAGCTGGTTGGAGAAGATAAGATCAAGCCAATGCATCTCCAGAAAGCGACAGAGCTGTGGCTGAATCTTTTGTTTTGGAACATCTAAAAGAAATGTGGAGAATGGAGAGTTTCACTGGGAAACTTTGGAACAAGTTTGAGAGCCATCTTACCTCTCTTTACTTAGCAAATCTCTTGTATTTGTCATGTATGCCTCTACGAGGCAAGAGAGACAGACCCAAGCGCTGAATTACATTTGTGACATTTATTAATGAAAAGAACATAAAAGTCCAAAAAACTGTGCAGACATACAAAAATACAAATAAGGGAAAAGTTACAATTCATGTTCCTGAGGTGGCATTGCTCAGCGAACACTGGAGGAGTGCAGAAGAGTGTACGAGGTAACATTCAATCGTGCAGTGGTGAGAGAACAGACAGGCAGTGCTTAAATAATAGTAAAATAACAACTATAATATAATAATATTAATAATAATATCAACATGAAGTGATCGCTGGTGTGAGTTCACGTGAGCAGGCAAAGGGGAACACAACTGGAAATCGGGACCAGCTGGAAAGGTGAGGGAGGAGCAGCTGGACTGATAGTTTGACAGATGACACCTACACTGAGCACAAACCTGGAAATGTCATCTGTCAGCTGTCAGCCCACAGAATAAGAACGGGAAATAAACATGATCCAAAAAATAATTACAAATCAAACAGGACATGGCCAAAATAATTGAAACACAACCGGAAGAAATAAAAGGCATTACAACAACTAAGAAAAGCACAAAATACAACAGACACATAAATACCCAGAAAAAGCCACGAGACTGGGTCTGGCAGAAAATCCAGCCCCAGCTCGTGACAGTATTGGGTTATTGACAACAGAGTAAATCAAAACTTAGCTGATGTAAGGGGTGACTTAGAGTTTGAGAGACTGGAAAACCTGCTAGAAAAAGTACGGACTCTACCTGTCAATACACCATGGAAAAGACTGGTGTGGGTCTGTGTGACTGAGTGCAATTCCAACTTCTCCCACAGTTCTCATTCATTCATTCATAGCAGTCTGTTGGGGGCGACGATGACTGTTTCTTTTAGGTCTGATCAGATTCCTCCACGCAGCTCTGTCCTTTGCCTTCTGTTGCCATGAATTCCTGTCTATATCCAACTTCTTCAGGTTTCTTTTTACAGTGTCTTTAAATCTGAGCCTTGGTCTACCCTGATTGCGTTTGCACTAACATAACTGTGAGTAGAGTAACGGCTGAGGGAGTCGCTGGTGATCCATCCTCTCAACATGCCCGAGCCATCTCAGGTTCATCTGTATTAGCATGACCTCCACTGATGGTAGACCAGCTCATTTCAGCACTTTTATGTTGGTTATCTTGTCTTTCCATGAGATATTCATTATGGCTCGAAGGTGTCTCATCATGTACACGTGGAGTTTCTTTACCTGCGCCCAGTAGACAGTCCAAGTTTCAGCACCGTACAATAGAGTAGCCAGTACTGTCGCTCTGTACTCTTTGCATTTCACACGGATAGACGCATGTCGATTGTTCCACAGTCTCTCCCTCAAGTTTCCAAACATAGCACTCGCTCTTCCCATTCTGAGAGACAGTTCATCCTCCAGCCTAGCATTCTCTGAAACAGTACTTCCGAGATACTTGGAAGTCTTACACTTGACTAGTGGCTCTGTACCAATGCTGATCTCTTCTGGTAGTGATGTTGATAACTGGAACTTTGCTGGTTGATAGAGGTACTCTGATGTTGATTTAGAGGCTGAATTGGCTAGCTGCTCTTGCAAATTTCTCCACGAAAGATTGCATATCTTCCGCACTGTGAGCAACTAGAGCACTGTCATTGGCAAAAAGCATTTCTCTTACTACCTTTATTGATGTCTTACTCTTGGCTTTAAACTGTGCCACATTGAACAAGTCTGCTTCTTTCCTTGTTTGAATGTATACTCCTTCTGAAGTGTCTTTGAAGGCCACTTCAAGCATGGCTGCCAGATATAGTGAGAGGAGTGTAGGCACCAGAACACACCCTTGTTTCACCCCATGAGACAGGTAGTACCGGTGTTTATGGTTATCCGGTAGCAAGCAAACCACTGCTTGCTGACAAGGTCAGGCCCACAGTTTTAGAGAGATCATTAAAGGAATGGGGGATGACCCTTTCAGACCTTGTCATCTACCTGCTTTCTACGCTTTTTTTGTTGATGTTACCGCAGAACTTTTGCAAGCCAGGCACCCTATCGATGTCTTTGACGAACTCCTGAAAATACACACTGTCATTCGTAGTACTGTAGATCATTCTGTCCTAGCTCAAATTTTATCTGTTATAAAAGGTGGGTAGAGTTATGACTTAGTTTTTTTGTTTGTTTTCTTTTCACACATTTTATCGTATGTAGATGGAAAATGTTAGCTTTAGGTTATTCTTAAGAAATTGTTTTTTCCCTCGTGGTTATTTTTTAAATCTTTGATCAAAAGTGTTTTTCACATATCCATTGCTACGTTGTAATGCTGCTATGTTGCTATACAGACATTTAATAAAAAATGGGAATAAAGAACCTCTGTCCAGTCTTTTTTTCTCATTCTGGTTTCATCATGTTAGAGACACGCTTCATGAAAACATTGTATTACAACCCTGCACACCCAGGTAGCTTCGGAGGTGTAGAATGACTCTGCAAGGGCGTGCGAGATGAAACAGGGAAGAAGGTCGGGGTTGAAAGTGTCAAAAAGTTTTTATATGAACAGGATGCTTACACTTTACACAAACCTGCCAGAGTACATTTTCCTAGAAACAAAGTTTTTGTCCCACGACTGTTAAAGCAATTTTAAGCCAATCTATGTGATATACAGGCTTTAGCCGAATGTAACGACGGATACAGTTATTTATTAATGGTCATAGATGTATTTTCCAAGAAGGCATATGTATGGGCTTTGAAGAGAAAGACAGCCACTGAGGTGGTACGGGCCCTTGAGTCCATTTTCGAAGGAAGCCAAGCACCCATCAAACTACAAACCGATGCGGGAAAAGAATTTTTCAGCAAAGGTTTTGAGGCTTTAATGGAAAAACATGGTATAACACATTTTTCCACAGCCAGTGATCTCAAGGCCTCTTTGATCGAAAGGTTTAATTGAACGTTAAAAAACAGAATGTGGAGGTATTTTACAGTCAATAACACACTGCGGTACCTCAATGTCTTACAAGACTTGGGGATGAGCTACAATCGAGGTTATCACAGCAGTATTAAAATGGCACCACAGAGGTGACCACAGAGAATACGAGCCGAGTGTTTCAAAACCTGTACGGTACACCCCAGGCTCGCTTCCTAGGCACCACCATCACCAGGGACCTCAAGTGGGAGCCGACCATCAGCTCCCTCATCAAAAAGGCCCAGCAGAGGATGTTCTTCCTGCGGCAGCTGAGGAAGCTCAAGCTACCCACCAAGATGTTAGTGCAGTTCTACACAGCCATCATCGAGTCCATCCTCACCACCTCCATAACCGTGTGGTACGCAGGAGCCACTGCCAGGGACAGACTAAGGCTGCAGCGCGTCGTGCACACTGCTGAGAAGGTGATCGGCTGCAAGCTCCCATCTCTCCAGGATCTGTACATCTCCAGGACCCGGAGGCGTGCTGGCCGGATCATAGCCGATCCTTCACACCCTGGTCACGTACTGTTTGCCCCTCTCCCCTCAGGTAGAAGACTTCGGTCCATTCAGACTAAAACCTCCCATCACATGAACAGCTTCTTCCCCTCTGCCATCAGACTGCTGAACACTGTGACTTATTGACTCTCGTGCACTATGTACAGCAGCTCAACCAGACTCATGTCAATCATCACTGTTTTCTTCTTGCATTACCGACTGCACTATATGGTTCTCCACATTATCTGCTGCTCACTAATATATTTAAACTGCTGACTAGTATTACTCATTCTTATTCTACACTTTATTGCATGTATAGTTTATTTCTTTTATTTTATCATGTTTAATGTTGCAGCATTGCACCGAGACAAATTCCTAGTTTGTGTACTACATGAACAATGGCAATAAATCTGATTCTGATTCTGATTCTGAATTAAAGATGAATTTTAAAAAGGGAGACTTGATCAGGATATCAAAGTTGATGGGGGTGTTTGATATGAAATACGAACAGAGTTTTATGGATGAAGTGTTTATGGTGTCTGAGTGCAGCACTCACAATCCCCCTGTCTACAAACTGAAAGATTATGATGGTGAACCGATTCAAGGTTCGTTTTATGAGGCGGAGTTGTAAAAAGTAACGCTGGATAATGACAGAGTCTACCACGAGGAGAAGATTCTAAAACAATGTACCGTCAAAGGTGAAAAGCAGGTGTTGGTATGCTGGAAAAATTGGCTGAATAAATTTAACAGTTTGGTCAAGGCCTCTGATTTAAAAACATGTAGACATTCGCATGCACCAATGTCTGCAGTGGTTACAGTCATTCCATCATGTACGGACCTAAGGACGAGGGGTTTTTCATCACCCTTGTCCTAATTAAAGAATGGTCAGCTCATGTGCAGGGTGCCACACCAGAGAAAACACACACAACACCGAGAAGCTACGTTTAACCAATTTATTAATCTAAAAGGGAAAGCACAAGTAGAGAAAGACGCCACTCGCCAGATGAGGATTCGGCCTGTAGGGAGGAGACGAGAGCCGATTAATATGAGGAAGGAGATCGGGAAAGGTGGAAGACAAATACCACTTACGGGAGCTGAGCAGAGAACCCGACAGAGAGACCCAGCAGGAATACACAAAGCAGCGGGATGAAGCTGGCAGGGAGTAGGGAAGGAGAGGAACTGGATGAGGTGTCTGACCTGGTGGAGACAGGCAGCTGAAGTGGAAATGAGGATGATGGAGCAGGTGAGCGCACAACGATCCCCAGAGACACACAGCACAGATGACAGCAACCTGAGAAGAGGTAAAGGAGAGGAATTAGACACTGTATCCTCAATGTATTAATACAAACGCACTTGCTTGCTGATGAGGCAGTATACCGAATGAGCCAGCGCTGAAGCATTCACAGACTGGTCCTTATAAGCGCTGGCAAGGCAGAGACGGCAGGTGCGTCCACTCACGCAGTTGTGATGATTACCTGCGAAGCCGGGGAACCTCTCACAGGAAAGGAGGAGGGCGCGCACTCACCTGATCATGACAGTGCCCTCCCCCTTAAGGGGCGCCTCCTGGCGGTCCACTGGGTTTGTTGGGATGGGCTTTGTGAAAGGCCCGGACCATCCCTTTGTCGTGGAAGTAGGACCCGGGGATCCATGACCTTTCTTCGGGGCCATAGCCCTTCCAGTGGTTGAGGTATTTCAGGCCCCGGCCCAGACGGTGAATGTCCAGAATCCTCTGGATAGTGTAAGTGGTCTGGCCGTCGAGGATCTGGGGAGGAGGAGGTGGCTTCGGGGGGGGGGGGGGCACAGAGGGCTGGTGGAGAGGGGTTTGATTTTAGAGATGTGAAACGTCGGGTAGATGTGAAGCGTCTGTGGGAGCTCCAGGTGGACCGTGACGTCGTTGACAATCTGGGAGATGGTAAACGGGCTCAAGGAGTGAGGTGATAACTTTCTAGACTCCGTCTTCAAGGGCACCTGGTCTGCCGACAGCCACATGCACTGCTCGACTGTGTACTTGGGTGCTGGGACCCGCCTGCGGTCCACATACTGCCGATTCCGCTCCGTAGAGCTGAGGAGGGCGGCTCGGCTGGCCCTCCAGAGCTGATGGCAGTGGCGGGCGTGGGCCTCCACGGATAGTACAGCGACTTCCCTCTCCACCATGGGCAACAGGGGGAGGGGGTATACCCCATGGAGGCCTTGAAAGGCGTGAGTCCTGCAGCAGAGGAAACTGCTGAGTTGTGGGCGTACTCCACCCAGGTCAGATGGGTGCTCCACGTGGAGGGATTAGAGGATACTACTCATCTGAGGGCAGCCTCCAGGGACTGGTTGATGCGCTCAGCCTGCCCATTGCTCTGTGGATGGTATTCGGAAGTGAGGCTGACCATGGTGCCCAATGATCGACAGAAGGACTTCCAAATGTGGGAGGTGAATTGTGGACCCCGGTCAGACACAATGTGCAAGGAGATCCCGTGTAGTCGGACGGCATGTGTGGTCAGCAGGTCGGCATTCTCAGAGGCGGGGGGTAGTTTGGGGAGGGGCACCAGATGGATTGCCTTGGAGAAGTGGTCAACTATGGTAAGAATCACGGTGTTACTTCATGAGGAGGGGAAGTCCCGTGACAAAATCCAAGGTGTGAGACCAAGGTCGGCTGGGAACTGGGAGTGGACAAAGCATGCCAGCAGGAGGTGAGGAGTCTGATTTGTTGCGGGCGCACACCTGGCATGCTTTCACATAGTCCCGGACGTCCGTCCGCAGGGTGTGCCACCAGAACACTCGTTGGATCAGATTTATTGTTCGGGAAACCCCTGGGTGGCAGGCAAAGTGGCTAGAGTGGCCCCACCGGATGATGCCGCTGCGGAGGCCGGCTGGGACAAACAGAGTATCACTTGGTCCCCCCTCCGGTCTGGGCTCTGTGGACTGGGCCTGCCGGACCCTCTGTTCAATCTCCCAGGTAAGGGCTCCAAGAATGCACAAAGATGGCACAATGGGTTGGGAGAGGGACGGGGGGCTGGAAGGTTAGTACTGAATTGGCGGGAGAGAGCGTCCGGTATGATGTTACGAGAACCAGGCCTGTAGGTGATGGTTAGATTAAACCTATGAAAAAACAAGGCCCACCAGGCCTGCCTGGCGTTAAGTCTGCGGGCCGACCGAAGATACTCTAAATTTTTATGGTCAGTCCAAACGACGATGGGATGGACCGCTCCCTCCAACCAGTGCTTTCATTCCTCCAGGGCCAATTTAATGGCTAGGAGCTCTCGATCTCCTACATTGTATTTCCTCTCGGCTGGGGTGAGCCGCGAGAAAAATACGCGCATGGGTGGAGATTCTGGTCAGAGGTCGAGTGCTGTGAGAGGACAGTGCCCACCCCCGAATCAGAAGCATCCACCTCCATGATGAACTGGAGCTGAGGGTCGACCTGGGCCAAGATGGGGGTATTAGAGAACAGGCTCTTTAATTTGGAAAAGACCTGCTCGGCTGCCTTGGACCAGAGGAAAGGCACCTTGACTGAGGTCAGCTGCGTCAGAGGCTGTGCTACTCCACGGTAATTTCTGATGAATCTGCGATAAAAGTTTGCAAACCCCAAGAAGCGTTGAAGCTCCTTGCGGGAGCAGGGCGTAGGCCAATCCAGCACAGCCTTGACCTTGGCCGGGTTGGCTCTCAGCTCCCCTTCAGCCACAATAAACTCCAGGAAGGAAGTGGAGTGGATGGAAACCTTGCACTTCTCTGCCTTCACAAAGAGCTGATTTTCCAGGACCCACTGTAACACAGCCCTGACGTGGACTGTGTGCTCCTCTGGCATGCGGGAAAAGATCAAAATGTTGTCTAAGTAGACAAAACTAATTAATTTACCGTATCGCGGAGGACATCATTAATGAGGCGTTGGTGAGCCCGAAAGGCATCACAAGATATTCAAATAGTCTTCACTTCATATTCAAGTCTTCCACTCGTCCCCCTCGCAAATACGGACCAAATGGTACGCGTTGCATAGGTCCAACTTGGAGAATACCCCCGCGCGCTGAAGGGGCTCAAACACGGAGTTGATTAGGGGCAGAGGATATTTATCTTTGACGGTTATGGCATTCAGTTCCCAATAATCAATACACGGACGCAGAGATCCATCCTTGTTTCCAACAAAAAAAACCCCCAACCCTGCCCCAAGAGGAGCCAAAGAAGCCGAATGAGGCCGGCATTCAGGGTGTCCTTAATATAACTCTCCATCACCTTCCTATCCGGCCCGGAGATGCTATAGAGCCAACTGGGCAGCAGTCGCGCACCTGGGAGGAGATCGATGGCACAGTCGTACGAGCAATGAGGAGGTAAAGAGAGTGCTCTCAACTTGCTAAAGACCTCCCCTAAGTCATGATAGACCTTGGATACGAGGCTGAGGTCCAGCGGCTCCACCGGAGGGGAGGAGATGGGTAAGGACGGTGAACACTCGGCCGAGCTGAGACAAGATGCCAAACAGAAGGGGCTCCAGGAAGAGATGGAGTTTTGCGCCCAATTAATAATGGGGTTGTGCTTCCAGTGCCAAAGGTAACCCAGAACCACTGGGGAGGATGAATTTGGGAGAATAAAGAATAATAAAATCTCCCGGTGGTTCCGGGAAAGGAGGATGGGGATCGGTGCCATGCATTTGGTAATACAAGCCACGTTACCGCCAGATAAGGCCGTGATGTTTAACGGAGTAGATAATTTGTTGACAGGAATGCCTATTTCCTGCATGAGCTGTGACGAAACAAAATTTTGAGATGAAATGAGATTCAACTTTATTGTCATTACACATGTATGAATACAAGGTAACGAAACGTGACTTGGCATTTGGGCACGCTCTGCAGAGCGCATCCAAGGCCGGGGCAGCCGCTAGGCGCCAGTCATAGTGGTGATAAAGAAAGAAAAAAGGAAGGGATATGGAATGACACAGTAGGCGAGAGAAAAAAACATGTTTATCAAAATGGCGCTCAGTGAGTGAGCGAAATTTTGATTGCAGGAAAAAAAACCCTCAATGCACATTTAGCAGACAACAGAACCAAAAGTCAGAGAGGATCAGTGAATGAATGGATGTAATTCAGTATATGTGAATCAGTGTGTTCGTGTATGTTGAATGCAGGTGGGTGTTTATCAGTTACTGGAGGCAGCAAATCTCTCCCAGCCGAGATGTTATGTCTTAGTGTCTGAAACTTGGAAGCATGTCCTTGAGGCATGGCAGATGGAAATTTCCTGAGCCAGTCACTGTCCTTGAGAGTTCAGATTGCAGCACACCAGAATGTTTATGAAGAGAAGCACAATCTTCTGTTTTGTCTTAATCCAGGAGGAAAATAGTCAACAGGGCACCGAATTCGAGGTCTGATAACACAGATCACTTAGAGCATAGAATTTACAGCTCTTGCAATCCTGTGTTCATAATTTCCATACATAGGCTTTAAATCCATTCTTGGAGGGCACCAAAACGACTCCAGATGTTTCCCTTATAAACATGGGAAGCATGTCTGGCAGAGTCCATCTCTCTACAGTGCATGCCAGATGGTAATTTCCATGTTAGTCTTGCTGTTAGTTAGTGCTCTCCCCCGTCTAGTCGAATTGTTGAAGAAGCAGTTACGCCAGGACCGCTTTGATTAGCTCTTCTAGTTAAATTTTCGATACACCAGGAAAACTCCAGAGCCAAACAGCAGAAAAATCCTGTGATCGTGCCAAACCAGATAGATGTTTCCACATCATCAGTCGAATCATGCAGACACATGTGTTCCAATCCATGGGTCTCTCCATAGGGGCTCCCCCTGGCCCAAATTTATGTAAAAAGTTGTTAATTTTATTAAAGCCGCTCACCAAATCCATTTTTTTCATTTGGATCAAGATTCAGCCAGAAGAACAGCGACGCAGACAAGACAGCAAGCTGGGATTCTCAGTTAGGGAGGGTGGAGGAGGGTGAAAGAGGGGGCAGAAGAAAAAGCAACTGTTCTCTTTGAAGGGCAGGAAGAAAAAAAAAATTATTCTGCCCCTGAATCAATTAAAGCCATAACCCTCCTCTCAACCCCCGGCAACTGGATGAGGGCTGAAATGGAGAAGTTACCTGGGGGAGGAATACGAGTCCCACCCGTCAGACTCCCTACGGCTACTGACGGGCTACGTCTTTTGGCTTCAGGTGGCAGTTGTTCAGCTTGTGCTCTAAAGAGCCACAGTATACGCATGTGCCGGCTCTCCTCTGTCGTTGGTGCTCTTCATGAGCCAGATGGGCCCGGCCGAGCACCATTGCTTCAGAGGAGGAGTCAGCTCCACCTGTGTCCATAGCCGGGGAAGGCAAAGATGCAACGGGCAGGTGAGAGGAGGATTTGCGCTACTTCACACGCTTGCGGTATTGGTTGTCCAAACTGACAGCCTGATCGATTAGACTGTCCAGAGAGGAGGGAACGGCATGAGCTGCCAGGTTGTCGCGGAGGTTGGCATTTAAACCCTGGAAGAAGACGATGTGTAACGCAACGTCATTCCAGCCAGAGTCTGCCGCGATGACCCGAAACTCCACAGAGAAGATGGCGGCAGACCGGCTCCCCTGATGGAGTGACATAAGACAGCTCATGATATTGCCCTCACTCTCTGTTCGGTCAAATGTACGTGAGAATTCGCCAATGAACCTGTCAAATGTATAACTAGGACCCTCTGGACTGTCGAGAATAGACTGAGCCCAACTAAGGGCTCGATCTCACAGCAGGAGAGTCATGAAATGAATTTTGGATGCATCGTCTGGATATTCCCCGCCCACCTGGCCCAAATATAGCCAAACATGACATAGGAATCCCTTACGTTTCCCCACCTCTCACGCGTATGGGGCAGGTGAGGGAACGGAGATTGTTCGGTGAATGGTGGAAGAAACAGGGGCAGCAGGTGGAGAGGGAGGACCCAAACGAGACATGTGAGCCAAATGATCAGTGACCGTGCTCAGCTGCTGTGTAATCGTCTGCAGTGGCTGTGTGAGCACGGCCACCTGCCTCTCTGTGATGTGGAGTCAGTGTAGAGTGGAGTGTTCCGCTGATGCAGCCCCCGCTGAGCTCACGTTCTGGCTGGCTTGTTCTGTCATGATGAAAGAAAGGTCAACTTGCATGCAGGGTGCAACACCAGTGTAGCATCATCTTGCTTTGGCTCATCAATAAAATTATTCTTCATCTTAAAGACATTGTTTCACCCAGGAAAAGGCCAGTCAAGAATTGCTTTTTCATCTCAGGACCACAGCTGAACCAACATTCCTTTGTTGAGCAAAGCTAAGGAATGCTCTCAATCTATTAACTCACATCATAAATAACTTGGGGACTTCCTTAACTAAGACAGGTTTATATTCAACAGGCATACCATAAAACCTCAAAGGCATTCACTAAGGCCTTGGATTGGCCACAGCTCGACACTACCCCTGGTGGACGTCTATGGAGTAGACGCTCACTTTGACTGTACAAGTTTTGAACTGAAATTAACTCTTCAAGTTTCATTTCTCAGGACAGTTCTAAGGACACCATTTGTTGAGGATCACTGCCTCGGTGGGACTTTAATATTCTGTGGGCAATCAACGGGTTTGAAATATACATTTATCCTTGATTTTAAATATGTGCATGTTAAAATGTTTCAATGAATGTTTATTCTTGCATGTTAATTTAAAAACACTAGTATAAAGTTGCATGAATCACTAAAGCTAGCTTAGACTTTTTACATAAGTACTGTAGGTTAAGGAATTCCCAGTGTATTAAAATTATGTTATTTTGTGAGGACCGGTATCAGCCAGTCATCACCCAGCATATGCTTGGCTCCAGCTCTTTCATTCCATTGGTTCCATACAGACAAAAGCCTGTTCATTGGACTACAGTTCATAAAACCCGCCCATAAAGGAAGACTACTGGCTGGGGCTCCTGCCAATCCCCGGAAGCCCGCGAAAGTTGTCCGCAGATAAAGAGGAAAGACACCCTCTTTTCAGACCTCTTTTCTTCTTCTTCTCCTTCTCTTCACTTCACGGCAGATGACTACGGGAGAACAAAGACTTCAGATCACTTCATTGCCACAGAACAAAGGAGACTTCTCGCATATGCTTTTTCTATGATCACCTCAGAGCAGAGAACATGAAATTTTGCATTTGTGTAAACTTATGTGTATTTTAATGTTTTTCTTTAAACGTCTAGGAATTAATTCTTTTCTTTCCTGAGCTCAAATCCTAATTCAGAGTCAAACTCCCACTCCTAGACATCTGTTTTTATAACTTCCTCCTGTTAAACTTTCTTTAAACTCACCGTTTTTAGTTTTGAATTTGTTTATTTTTATTTTGACCACCTCCACACTAGACGCTATTTTCACTCCACTAAGTCAGAAAGTTGTCGTTTAATTTTGTATTGGGATCAGATTTTGTAATTATTCTCGAATTCCCTTGGGAGAAGCCACTGACCCATGACAGCCTCGACGCAGCTCGCCATTACACTGCCTGAAGAAAACACCATCGTCATCTTTGCTGCACCTCAGCCCAACAGTCAAAATCTCATCTTGTGACTGTAGACTTTGGAAGCTGCCGTACCTTGTCCGAATATCTGCTGGCGAGATATTCTGGTTTTGGTGCCATCTACCAACTAAAGCTTCAAGAAGAAAGATCTCCACCACACCATGGGTCACGTGAGCCGCATTCTTTATTAATCTGCCGAATAAAACATCTGAGATTTGAGAATAATTCAGTATCTGATCAGATACAAAATTAAAGCGCAATTAATATAACTCCTCTTTTCATTAAAATTCTGTTTTCATTTTCTTAAGAGTAATCCAGAATTTTCCATATAATTAGTTTAATTTTCCCCATAAATTTGCGTTCAGTTTTCCATAATCCATTAACTTCAAACTGATCTAAATTCAGCTTACATTTTCACTCTGGTTCTGCAATTGTTCACATTGTTACTCTATCATTTACAAGTTTAATTTAATGGTTAATGCAAATCATTTCAATGTCCTTTAATCATCATTTCATTTAATAAAGACGTGAAATTGAGAGAAGTTGTTGGGAATTTATTTCATTCTGAGTCTGGTTTCAAAGCCCCAGTATCGAATTCACTAAAATTTTGAGACTGATTATTAATTAATTTATTGAGAGATTAAACTGGTATAAAGTGAAATTAATGACTAAAAGTGCTCACTAAAGAGGTGAGCTGGTGCCCCGACGAGTGTTTACTATAAACTTTTTCTGCGTGTGGACCCGGAGTAAATCTCAGGTCCCGATACTTTAATACAAATTAAATAATCTTTATACCTGATCATAATTATCAATCACATATCGCTACACCAGAGAAACACACACAACACAGAGAAGCTATGTTTAACCAATTTATTAATCCAAAAAGGAAAGCACAATTGGAGAAAGACGCCACTCGCCAGAGGAGGATTCAACCCGTAGAGAGGAGACGAGAGCTGGTTAATAGGAGGAGGGAGGTCGGGAAAGGTGGAAGAAAAATTCCACTTATGGGAGCTGAGCAGAGAACCCAACAGAGAGACCCAGCAGGAATAGACAAAGCAGCGGGATGAAGCTGGCAGGGAGTAGGGAAGGAGAGGAGCTGGGTGAGGTGTCTGACCGGGTGGAGACAGGCAGCTGAAGCAGAGATGAGGACGATGGAGCAGGTGAGCGCACAACGATCCCCAGAGACGCATCGCACAGATGACAGCAACCTGAGAAGAGGAAAATGAGAGGAATTAGACACTGTATCCTCAATGTATTAATACAAACGCACTTGCTTGCTGATGAGGCAGTATACCGAATGAGCCAGCGCTGAAGCATTCACAGACTGGTCCTTATAAGCACTGGCAAGGCAGAGACAGCAGGTGCGTCCAGTCACGCAGGTGTGATGATTACCTGCGGAGCCGGGGAACCTCTCGCAGGGAGGGAGGAGGACACGCGCTCACCTGATCATGACAACCCTACCTTCTAACACCAGTTTTGATGTTTTTAAAGACCTGGACCTGGACCTTTTGATGTTTTTAAAGACCTGGACCTGGACCTTTTGATGTTTTTAAAGGCCTGGAAGGGGTTGAGGTCTACATGGATGATATTATAATCTATGGCCCCAGCATGCAGGTGCACAATGAACGTTTCTAAAAAGTTCTGCAAAGAATGGCGTGGGACTGAAGTTAAACTAAGAGAAATGCAGCTTCAGACAAAAACAGCTGCATTTCCTGGGTCATCTCGTGGATGAGAAAGGAGTCCAGCCAGAACCTGGAAACATAAAGGCAATAGCTGAACTACCTGCACCAACAAACATCAAAGAACTGAAAAGAACACTCGGAATGATAAACTATGTGAGGAAATACATACATCACCTGGCTACTGTTGGAGCCCCACTCTACAACACTTACCTATGATCTTCTCAAAACCAGCCAAGCGTGGATGTGGGATGAACATCAAGAGAAAGCATTTCAGAGCCTGAAACAAGCAATAATGAGCACGCCTGTGCTGGCATATTATGATCCAAAGAAACCAACAGTGGTATCCTCCGATGCCAGCAGCTAATGGTTAGGATGTGTGCTCCTCCAGCAACATGGAGACAGCTGGAAACCTGTTGCTTATGGCTTGAGAAAACTAACATGTGCAGAGACTCGCTATGCTCAGACAGAAAAGGAGTGTCTTGCAGCAGTCTAGGCATGTGGACACTTCAGCAAATATCTGAGCGGCATGGACCAATTTAAACTAATAACTGACCACAAGCCTTGTGTCAGTTGGATGATGTAATTGTGTGCAGGTGTGTGAACTACCATAGTGAAGTTAAAATTGGGGGGGATGGTGGTTGGAGCACCACTAGCCACTGCGATAGGCAGCGGGGCTCCCATCCCCCAAGCCCTCAATGTCTAAAATGCAATTAAAATTGAGATGAGGACAGCCCCACTGCACAGCAGAGGTATCCCCTTCACCGACACAGTGCGGCAAACCCCCACCAAGTGTATCCAAGAAGATGTATGGTCCACCCAGAATCTGGAGGGGGGGGTAAGACTGGGAGGGAGGTGGGCCAAAAGGGAGCCCGTCCACCCCAGAAGCCAGCTGGCAAACTGGTTCAGGAGGCCACCCACTGCTCCCAAATCCCAATGCAGGGCAAGGGCCACCAGGCCAAGCAGCCCAGGACCCAGCAGTGTTGTGCCTCAGCGCTCCCAGCACCACAAACATGATGGAGCAGTCACACCCACTCCTACTCATCTTGCACACATGAACATACACAACAACAATAGTGAACAATGGGCCGGACCCATACGGCACCCCACACGACAAGCGACACCCCTGAGTGCCCACCGCAAGCCCACCAACCACCCACCCCAGACACACACCGACAGCAGCAGGCCGCCCCGCAGCCACAACCACCCTGGAGCAAACCAACGGCAACACGGCTGCCAACCCGCACAAACGGCCCCCCCAACCACCCCTGAGCACCCACACACACCCGGTGCTAAAGATACCAGAGGCAATGCGACAAAGCACCCCGCCCCGCCCCGTGACACAACAGCAGGGTGGCTGGGACAAGCAGGCGCTGAATCGCCAACCCCCAGGCCACTAGATGGCCCGTTCCACCCCCACCACCCAACGAGGCCCCCCCACACACATCCTCCACCCCCACACATCCACCCACAGGTATCTGCACCTGCACACACACACACACACTCACCATCACACATGCCCACCTACACCCACACACAGGCCCACATGCCTACACACAACAGACACACGTGCACGCACCCACATCTGGACCCAGACACACAGTCGAACCCACTCACACCCACACTCCTGCACACCTGCATGCTCACACACACTCACACACCCCCTCCCCACACACACCCGCAGGCCCCGGAGGATGGGGAGAGCGACCCCCCAGGACGCAGGCACCAGTCCCAGAGTGCTGCCAGGGCCCCGTGGAGGGCACAACCCTGCCGTGCAAGGATGCGCCGGGACCGGCCTGCACCACCGGCGCACACTCAACCCCGACCCAAAGGTGGAACGCCCCCTCCCCCCCCAGCACCAGGGGCCCAGGGCCAAACCCACCCCCACCCAGGGAAGCAAGGCCAGCTGGCCCGGGGCCATGGCCCCCCACCCACCCTGCAGCCCCCCTCCCAACCAACCCCCCAGGCCAGACACACAGCCACCTCGTAGCACCAGCCCCAGTGAATCACAGAAACTCCTCGTGGTCAGGGTGCAGCCAGCTGTTAGAGGTGCAAAGGAGAGCAAACCATCGCCCGCCGCCCCTCAGGTTATAGAATTAATAAGCGGGGACCAGACTTCCGGTTATGGCGGCCATGTAGGAAGACGTGTTTCACACCGCTCTACTCCTAAAAATAAAAATTAGGCTAAAACTCTCTTAATTGGAACAAAAACCTATCCCAGCGTTTAGGCGCGGATATGGTAAAGACTAAGGCTGGGAAATCAGGCGGAGGAAAAAGTAATACGACAAAACAATCCAAACTAACAGACTTCCAAGCTCGTGACAAAGCAGGAAAATCTCCAGGGATAATGGCGGAGGAGGGAGCCAGCGGTGGAGCGGTAACTGCTGAGGGGACGAGTGCGGTACTTGCTGCCATCAGCTCCATGAGAGCAGACTTTTCGTCTAAATTTGATGGGATTATAGCAGCGATAGAAGGAATGAGAAAAGAAATAAGCGACTGTATGGAGCGAGTATCGCAGGCGGAGCTCCGAATTTCAAGCGCTGAGGATGACGTCACCAGCCTACAATCAAAGGTGCAAACATTGGAATTAAAAAATAAACGTCTGGAAGATAACGTCCTGGACTTAGAATCCCGTTCGCGATGGAATAATTTGAGGCTGGTGGGCCTCCTGGAGGGAGTGGAGGGACGGGACCCATGTTCCTTTTTGGAAAAGTGGATTCCAGAAGTGCTGGACAACGCGGATCTGCAGTTATCGGTCGTCTTAGAGAGCGCTCACCGAATCGGCCCAACGAGAGATAATAAGGCACCACCGAGGACGCTGATTATGAAGTTCCTCAGCTACAGAGACAAGATGACGGTCACCAACGCGGCGCAAGCTAAAGGAGAAATTAAATACCAGGATCAACAGGTGTGGTTCTACCCAGATTTGGCCACAGGAATTCAACAATTAAGGAAACAGTTCGACCCCGCCCGTAAAGAGCTGCGCAACCTCGGGATTCGTCACGGAGTGATTCATCCAGCAAGAATGCTGGTCACATATAAAGGGAGAACCCATATCTTCAAGACCCCTCAAGAGGCGCAGGAGCTCATTAAGCAGATCCAAGAAGAGACTGGTGGGAGCTAAGCATGAACATGATATAAAGGTATAACATTAAAGCATTTGTACAGGCATCTGATTGATCAGAAACATATAACATGTCTACAAAATACAGATTGTATTATATTAAAAAAAAGCTGTGATGTACAAAGTTGCTATAAAATTTTGAAGTTATGTTGGAAAAACTACAAAAGAGAGTTAATGTCATTAAAAATAGTTTGACTGATCCTCGCAGGTGTGGAACAGTCACTAGCTATAACGAGAGATGGAATATTTTTTTTGATTTTGGGGGGATTACCACGAATGTGGGGAAAGGGAATTTGTTTCTGTGTAGTTTGCAGGATGAATGTTCAACCATCCATGTTTTTGCTTCTCTCTATGAGCATGTTTATATTGCAAGGTAATATCAAACTCCTTATTGATCATAGATCAAAGTGTTAATCTTAATTTAACTTCATGGAATTGCAGAGGTCTACAAAATCTAAAAAAAACTTTAACAAGTTATTAATAAAATAAAAGACATAGGTTCAAAAATTGTGTTTTTACAAGAAACTCATCTAATAGAGGAGGATGTAAAAAGAATTAGGAGAAGATGGCAGGGAAATGTGTTCACCTCATCATTTTCATCCCGAGCCAGGGGAGTTATGACTCTCATACATAAAACAGTCCCATTTCAAGTGAAAAATGTAATTGGAGACAAATTAGGAAGATATCTAATCATCCAAGGATCTTTGCTATTAGAAAATATAAATCTGGTGAACTTATACGGTCCCAATATAGATGATCAAAACTTCTTCGTTAATTTATTTCTTACTTTATCATCACTTACAGGGCAACATATAATAGCAGGAGATTTTAATTGTACATTGAATCCCAGTATAGATAGATCAACAGGACTGGACTGTATGCACAATGGATGCAGGATGACCATTAATCATTTTATGAAAGAATTGAGATTGCTAGATATATGGAGAGAAATGAAACCACAAGTCAAAGCCTATTCTTGTTATTCTAATACCTATAAGACATTGTCACGTATTGACTACTTTTTGATCTCTACAGAATTAAGGTCCAAGATTCAAAACTGTTTCTGTGATAACACTGTGATCTCTGATCATGCACCCTGCTGTCTAATATATGTAGATAAGAAATTGACAAAGGACCCAGGAAGGTGGCATTTTCAGCATAAATGGCTTCAGGATGAAGAATTTGTTAAGTACATAGAAAAACAGATAGATGAGTTCTTTGATATTAATACTACACAAACATCAGCATGTATAAAGTGGGAGGCTTTCAAAGCTTTTATAAGGGGGCATATTATTAGTTATACAGGTTCAAAATCTAAGAAGACTCGAGAGGAGAGAGTCCAATCGGAACGTAAAATAAAAATTCTTCAAGAAAAAGTGTATGCAGGAAGTAACCCAAAGTTAGAGAATGAATTACTGATTCTGAGAGCTGAATATGACAAAAAATCAGCGAACAGAGCTGCCTCAAGTCTTCTAAGATTGAAGCAAACTTTTTATGAACAAGGTGAAAAATCAGGAAAATTATTGGCATGGCAGATTAAACAATTAGAATTTAAAACACCAATTACCAGTATTATAAGTAACGGACAGTCAGTTGTAGATCCTTTAGAAATTAATAGTGCCTTTAGAGATTATTATGAAATACTATATGATACAAAAAATGAAACTGACTTAACAAAACTAAATGGGTTTTTGGGTGGATTATCTATACCGTGTATTCCAAATGAAAACAGGGAGATACTGGAGTCTAAAATTAGTCAAGAAGAAGTTGGGCTAGCCATTGATAATATGAAATCAGGAAAAAGAGCAGGACCAGATGGTCTTCCAGTTGACCTCTATAAAAAATTTAAGAATGAATTAACCACTTGCACTCCGTTGTTCCGCGGGCGGGCAAGTCTCTGCGTCCTAGGACGCACGAGGGCGCACTCCTGCGCCCTCGTGCGCACTCGGACGCATAGTCCAGATTGTGGTGATGTAGGTGGTGTTGGCGTCCAAGCGCCACTGAAAAAAAAAGCTGCAGACACAGCCGCGAACAGATTAGTTCATCTGATTGACCTCTCATTCGACTAATAAGAGCTTTGAATTGGGTTTCTGAAACCTTGAAGAGCCAATGAATGAAAACCTAGGAAGGAGGACCCGCCTACTGTGAATGCAGGAGCCAATTGAAGCACAGAAGTTCAGGCTGGGTGAAGAGAGACTTACTGCTGCAGCAGATGAAAACAAAGGACGCTGGACGAATCTGCTACAGACCCCGCAGCATGGAGACCACCCACAAGTGGGACCTGCACTCATTCCAGCAGAATAGACGTTTAGGATTCTCTTCCGTCATCATAGACCGACGGAGGCCGACAACAAAGGTGGTAAATCATTCACCAAAACCGCAATATTGGAATTATGTTTTGATCGGGATCCACGAGCGGACCAGCGTCACGTTCATCTGACAATGGGGAAGAGAAGTTCGCCAGGACTCTGCTGCTGTGAAGAGGTAAGGTGTTATAAGCTAAATTATTATTTATCCCTGAAAACTGTAATCCAAAAATGACTTTTGACCGATCGGTAAATTACAACTGTACAGCACACGCACTTCGTACTTCGTGCGCCGCGATAAACGGTTCATTTGCCGTGTTCGGACCGTGAACGCCCCCCCCCCCCCGCTGCAGAAGAGGAGCGGGGGGGGCGTTTACGGTCCGAACGCCCCCGGTCCGCGGGGGGAAGCTGCTCTGACTGCGCAGCGGTCGTCACATAGACATATGAGTCTATTCCTTCATGTAGCGATGGCCGTCCTCTGTAGCGAGGGGGGGGACAACCCCCCCCCACACACACACAGTAGCGAGGGGGGGTAAAGCCGCTGTGACAGCGTTGCTGTAGAAACATGCAACGAGTGTAATCCATCATGTAGCGAGGGCCAAACTCCGTCCTTGGTAACGGGGGGGGGTGACGACCCCCCCCACACACACACACAGACACAGCCTTGAGTGTGACCTTTCATTAGAGCCTAAAATGAAGATTCTACATTGAATTATTCAAAAGTTACAGATGTTTTTCCAAACTGTGCCATTTGGCACAATTTGGCACAGTTCCAAAACGCCTGGGAACAGCCTGAGAACAAAGCTGTGTAAAATATTCATTTTTTGTGGTATTGTTACCAAATTTGGATCTCAGCTTGATAACACTTGGTTCTACATTTCTGTTGCATTTTCCAGCCGGATCGGACAGCTGTGTGTTATTTGCAAGCATTTGTATCCAAAAAAACACCGTGTCCAAATTTATTTTCTTCAAGTTCAGTATGTTTAGATGACTGTAACTCAGTGGCCGGAGCACGTAGAGAGATTATGTTTTTTTTTGCCAAAAAATTCAAAGTGTTTTCTTTTAAATGAGACCAACCCCATGAAGATGCTGCAAAGGGTTGAATAACAGCTTTCGATTTACTTTGGGCACGTTATTTTTTGGCATTTTTAGGAAAATTGCCCGGAGTGCAAGGGGTTAATAAAACCACTTTTGGAAATGGTTTTAGAAGCATTTCAAAATAGTAATTTACCACCATACATGAATAATGCCTTAATTATACTGTTGCCAAAACCAGGTAAACCCTCTAATAAATGTGAAAACATGAGACCAATAAGCCTATTAAATGCTACGGACCAGTGATGCTGAGGAGAAGCTGGAAACGTGCATGGAAATATCTGACTGGGGCATGCTTAAAGGAGCCACGCATGATCTGGATGAGTACACGGACACTGTGAACTCATATATCCACTTTTGTGAAGAGAACATTCTTCCATCACGCACCAGGGTGAGTTACTCTAATGACAAACCCTGGTTCACAGCTAAGCTCAGACAGATCAGGAAGGAGAAGGAAGCAGCGCTGAAAAGTGGAGACAGGGACTGCTACAGGGAGGTTAAATACCGGTTTAACAGAGAGCTGAAGAGGGCTAAATCTGTGTACTCAGAGAGACTCCAGCAGCAGTTCACTGCTAATGATTCGGCTTCCGTGTGGAGAGGACTGAGGCAGATCACCAACTATCGGCCTCAGGCTCCTAAAGGTCAGGATGACAAAGCCCTTTGTCAGAGACTGTCCCAACACTATGCCCGTTTTGACACCTCGTCATCTGTGTCCAACTCCCCCCCTCCCTCCAGCTCCACAGCCTCCACATTCCCTACTTCATTTAAGGCACCCCCCCCACCTCCCCCCCTCCCCTTATCATCAGTGAGCAGGATGTGCTCAAGCAGTTCTCCAGACTGAACCCGCGCAAGGCCCCCGGCCCAGACGGCGTGTCTCCCTCCACCCTGAGACTCTGTGCGAAACAGCTGGCTCCTGTATTCACAGACATTTTTAACACCTCCCTTAAGTTATGCCACGTGCCGTCCTGCCTCAAATCCTCCACCATCATCCCTGTCCCCAAGAAGCCACGGATCACTGGACTTAATGACTACAGACCTGTAGCGCTCACCTCTGTAGTCATGAAGTCCTTTGAGCGCCTGGTCCTGTCCCACCTCAAGTCCATCACCACCCCTCTCCTGGACCCGCTGCAGTTTGCCTACCGAGCCAACAGGTCTGTAGACGATGCAGTCAACCTGGCCCTCCACTCCATCCTGCAGCACCTGGACTCCCCGGGAACCTACGCCAGGATCCTGTTTGTGGACTTCAGCTCCGCATTCAACACCATCCGCCCCGCTCTGCTCCGGGACAAGCTGTCCCTGCTCAACGTGCCTGACTCCCTCTGCAGGTGGATCATCGACTTCCTGACGGACCGGAGGCAGCATGTGCGGCTGGGAAAGACTGTCTCAGACTATACTAGCATCAGCACCGGATCACCCCAGGGCTGTGTACTTTCCCCCCTACTCTTCTCCCTTTACACCAACTCCTGCACCTCCAGCCACCAGTCTGTCAAGTTGATCAAGTTTGCGGACGACACCACCCTCATCGGGCTCATCTCCAACGGCGACGAGTCCGCCTACAGGAGAGAGGTGGCCCAGCTGGCGTCCTGGTGCAGCAATAACAACCTGCAGCTGAACGCTCTGAAGACAGTGGAGATGATTGTAGACTTCAGGAAAGTCACTACTCCTCTGCCCCCCCTCACCCTCTCAGGCTCTCCCATCACCACTGCTGATTCCTTCCGCTTCCTAGGCACTACCATCACCAGGGACCTCAAATGGGAGCTGACCATCAGCTCACTCATCAAAAAAGCCCAGCAGAGGATGTTCTTCCTGCGGCAGCTGAGGAAGCTCAAGCTACCCACCAAGATGTTAGTGCAGTTCTACACAGCCATCATCGAGTCCATCCTCACCACCTCCATAACCGTGTGGTACGCAGGAGCCACTGCCAGGGACAGACTAAGGCTGCAGCGCGTCGTGCGCACTGCTGAGAAGGTGATCGGCTGCAAGCTCCCATCTCTCCAGGATCTGTACATCTCCAGGACCCGGAGGCGTGCTGGCCGGATCATAGCCGATCCCTCACACCCTGGTCATGTACTGTTTGCCCCCCTCCCCTCTGGTAGAAGACTTCGGTCCATCCAGACTAAAACCTCCCGTCACATGAACAGCTTCTTCCCCTCTGCCATTAGACTGCTGAACACTAAGTGACTCTCGTGCACCATGTACAGCAGCTCAACCAGACTCATGTCAATCATCACTGTTTTCTTCCTGCATTACCGACTGCACTATATAGTTCTCCACAGTATCTGCTGCTGGCTAATATATATTTTAACTGTTGACCAGTATCACTTAATCTTATCCTACACTTTATTACATGTATAGTTTATTTCTCTTATCTTATCATGTTTAATGTTGCAGCATTGTACCGAGACAAATTCCTAGTTTGTGTACTACATGAACAATGGCAATAAACCTGATTCTGATTCTGATTCTGATTCTGATTCTGAAATGCTGACCTTAAGATAATGTGTAAAATTTTAGCAAGACGACTATAAGAAATATTACCAAATATTATTAACCAAGATCAGAATGGCTTTATAATGGGAAGACAAGGCTTCCATAATGTAAGAAGATTATTTAATATTATTTATTCCAATAAAGAAGCACTGGATACAGCTCTCCTATCATTGGACGCCGAAAAGGCCTTTGATAGGGTCGAATGGCCCTATCTTTTTGAAGTCCTACAAAGGTTTGGACTAGGAAATAATTTCATAAAATGGGTTCAGATAATATACAATAATGCTACAGCAGAAATCCTAACAAACAGCAATATCTCAAAATCAATAAAAATCAATAGAGGATGTCGACAAGGCTGTCCACTTTCACCCTTATTGTTTACTATGGCAATTGAACTTTTAGCGATGGCAGTACGTTTACATCCACAAATATATGGAATTAAAGTAGGATCAACAGAACATAAAATCTCCCTGTATGCCGATGACACAGTTTTGTTTATGTCGAATTTTAAAAAATCAATTCCGACTTTGTTAAATTTAATGAAGAACTTTGGGAAAATATCAGGATATAAAATAAATAAAACTAAATCTTCAATATTAATGCTAAATGAGACCCAGCGAAATCACCCAGCGCCTGAGGTAAATCAATTCAGTGTTGTAAATCAGTTTAAATATTTAGGAATTCATATTGTGCCTAAGCTAGAATCAGTCGCCAGTGCCAACTATGAAGCCTTAATGACAGATATTAATGAGTTACTTCAGAGATGGATGTCACTACCAATGTCGATGATCGGGAGAATTAATATACAGTGGGGTAAAAAAGTATTTAGTCAGCCACCAATTGTGCAAGTTCTCCCACTTAAAAGATGAGAGAGGTCTCCAATTTTCATCATAGGTATACCTCAACTATGAGAGACAAAATGAGAAAAAAAAATTAAATCACATTGAAGGATTTTTAATGAATTAATTGGTAAATTCCTCGGTAAAATAAGTATTTGGTCAATAACAAAAGTTCATCTCAATACTTTGTTATATACCCTTTGTTGGCAATGACAGAGGTCAAACGTTTTTTGTAAGTTTTCACAAGGTTTTCACACACTGTTGCTGGTATGTTGGCCCATTCCTCCATGCAGATCTCCTCTCGAGCAGTGATTTTTTGGGGCTGTTGCTGGGCAATACAGACTTTCAACTCCCTCCAAAGATTTTCTATGAGGTTGAGATCTGGAGACTGGCTAGGACACTCCAGGACCTTGAAATGCTTCTTATGAAGCCACTCCTTCATTGCCCGGGCGGTGTGTTTGGGATCATTGCCATGCTGAAAGACCCAGCCACGTTTCATCTTCAATGCCCTTGCTAGTGGAAGGAGGTTTTCACTCAAAATTTCACGATACATGGCCCCATTCATTCTTTCCTTTACACGGAATAAGTCGTTCTGGTCCCTTTGAAGAAAAACAGCCCCAAAGTATGATGTTTCCACCCCCATGCTTCGCAGTAGGTATGGTGTTCTTTCTCCTCCAAACACGACAAGTTGAGTTTTTACCAAAAAGTTCTATTTTGGTTTCATCTGACCATATGATATTCTCCTAATCCTCTTCTGGATCATCCAAATGCTCTCTAGCAAACTTCAGACGGTCCTGGACATGTACTGGCTTAAGCAGGGGGACACGTCTGGCACAGCAGAATTTGAGTGCCTGGCGGCGTAGTGTGTTACTGATTTAGCCTTTGTTACTTTGGTCCCAGCTCTCTGCAGGTCATTCACTAGGTCCCCCCGTGTGGTTCTGGGATTTTTGCTCACCGTTCTCGTGATCATTTTGACCCCACGGGATGAGATCTTGCGTGGAGCCCCAGATCGAGGGAGTTTATCAGTGGTCTTGTATGTCTTCCATTTTCTAATAATTGCTCCCACAGTTGATTTCTTCACACCAAGCTGCTTACCTATTGCAGATTCAGTCTTCCCAGCCTGGTGCAGGTCTACAATTTTGTTTCTGGTGTCCTTTGACAGCTCTTTGGTCTTGGCCATAGTGGAGTTTGGAGTCTGACTGTTTGAGGTTGTGGACAGGGGTCTTTTATACTGATAACGAGGTCAAACAGGTGCCATTAATACAGGTAACGAGTGGAGGACAGAGGAGCCTCTTAAAGAAGAAGTTACAGGTCTGTGAGAGCCAGAAATCTATCTTGTTTGTAGGTGACCAAATACTTATTTTACTGAGGAATTTACCAATTAATTCATTAAAAATCCTTCAATGTGATTTTCTGGATTTTTTTTCTCATTTTGTCTCTCATAGTTGAGGTATACCTATGATGAAAATTGGAGACCTCTCTCATCTTTTAAGTGGGAGAACTTGCACAATTGGTGGCTGACTAAATACTTTTTTACCCCACCGTACTTAAAAGTAATATCTTACCCAAAATACTTTATTTATTTCAATACATTCCTTTACCACCACCTTTAGATCTATTCTCAAGAATTAAAAAAAAGTTAGTGGAATTTTTATGGAACAATAGGAAGGCTAGATTACGTCTGTCCTTACTATATTTACCACTTGATCGTGGAGGTCTGAAATGTCCAAACTTTATGTTGTATTACTGGTCAGCACAACTGAGGTCTATGACATATTATTTTTCATCAAATGATCTCCCTCACTGGACTGAAATGGAATCATACAATTTACCTTTACCACTTCCCTTATTCATATACTCAGACTCGGCTAAAAAATTACAGAAACAAGTTAAAAATCCAATTGTAAAGCATATGATCAAAATATGGTGTGAAACCAAAAAATATTTAAAAGAACCACACTTATTGTCACAATTTAGCCCAGTATGGGGTAATCAATATTTTACACCAGGGAGAGTGGATGCTGTATTTAAAGTATGGAATTTAAAAAGGATTCAAAAGATTCAAGACTTATATTTGTCATGTTCAGATAACATAATGTCTTTTGAAGAACTGAGGATCAAATTCAATCTTAATAGAACACATTTTTTTTAAAATATCTTCAGCTTAGGAATTTTATTTGATCAAATCAAAATAATGCTCTCATCCAACCTACTTATTCATCCTTGGAAAAAATTTTGACGAAAGATAGTAAGAGAAAGGGTATTATTTCAGAGTTTTATAACTCATTGACACTATCCTTAAGTGAAAACTCACAGAAAAGACTGAATTATTGGAACGAAGACCTGCAAATTGAAATTTCAGAGGAACAATGGGAATTGGCTTGTACAGAAGCTCAAACCAAATCAATAAATGTACGTCTTAAATCGATACATTTTAAATGGTTAATGTGGCTGTATGTTACACCAGTGGAGTTAAATAGATATAACAAAAACATACCAGATATATGCACAAAATGTATGGAAAGTAAAGGAACCCTATTTCACTGCTTATGGGAATGTAGTAAAATCAGAATGTTTTGGGAAGAGGTGAGGGTAACAATTGAAAAAATAATTTCAAAAACAATTCACATTGAACTCTAAACTGTTTTTGTTGGGTCTGTATCCAGAAAAGCATAAGAGTGAAAGAGCATTCATAGACCTCAGTTTGCTTAATGCCAAAAAATGTATTGCACTACTGTGGAAAAAGACTCATAGACCAGATGTGACTCAGTGGTTAAGACAGATGTTAACAAACCTTCCACTAGAAAGAATAGCATACATACTGAAATCAAAGGAAAATGTGTTTGAGAATATATGGAGACCTTTCATTGATTACGTAAAGAAATTAAACATAACTTCTGAAGAAGAAGGTGAATGATGTGTGTGGACCTTGCAAATTCCAAATTGGTGAATGTATAATATGTATACTTATGTAATAGATTACCTAGACTAAACAGCGGAGCATTGTTGATGACTTGCCTTTGTTAGTGGTTGTTGGTGTTTTTAGTACATTTTTTTTTTGTAGTTAGTGTTTTTTTTAATTACTTTAGTGTTAGTGTTTGATTGTTTGTGCCATGTTTGTAAAAAAAAAAAAGGTTCAATAAAAAATATTGTGGAAAAAAAATAAGCGGGGACCAGAGAGAATTGAATTCAGCAAATTGGTTATTTGAGGAGGCAGACATTCTCTCCAGGCTAATATAATCTTATAGTAGGTTATTATAGTGGGTCGTGTATAAATTATTTATTGATTTCCAATTTATGAGGATAGTTTTCTTTGTGATGCATAGGCAGTGAGAACCATGTGTAACATCCTTGACTCTATATTTATTTCACTTAATTCACCTAATATGCAAAGTGTGGGTGAGGATGGGATATGATACCCAAGCCAAGCCGTTAAGTCTTCATATGTCTTCTGCCACAACTTTTGAACTGGTGCACAGGACCACATAGCATGCATATAACTATCTGGGGCCTTGCTGGTGCAGTAGGAGCAGATATTTGTGTGACTCGGGCCCAGTTTGAACATCCTTTGTCCTGTGTAATGAGCTCTGTGTAGAACTTTGTACTGTATGAGTTGTCAATTAGAGTTTTCAGTCATCTTAAAAGTGTTTAAACATATTTGTGTCCAGAAACTTTCCTCTTTATTAATTGATAGGTCTGTCTCCCATTTTGGTTTTGGAAGAGATACTGACTCATCCAGTTTTGATAATAGTCTGTGTATTTTCAATATCAGTTTAGGAGAACGAACATTTAGAAACTCTGTCACCTTAACTGGTACCTCTAAATCTGTCTGATTAAGATTGAATCTTGCTTTTAGTATCGATTTAAGCTGTTGGTTTTCAAGAAACTTTTTATCACTGATGTCATACTGTGACATTAGTTCCTGAAATTGGATAAAATTTCCACCTCGAATAAGATGATCTAAGTTTTTTATTCCTTTCTCATACCATAGTGGAAAGTTTAATGCCCTCTTTTGTTGAAGGATATCAGGATTATTTCAAATGGACATGAGTTTACAAGGGACAAGTTAAGACCCCATTATTTTTTAAAGATTTCCACCAGGCTGTCAGAGAGGAGCTGATGCTAATGCTTTTAAAACAGTCATGGCATTTGATACAGGGACTCATAAAAGGTAAGTCAGAGATAATTAGCGACCCACAGAGAGCCTGTTCAGCATCTAACCATGGGTTTCTTTGAGGGGTTGATTTTGCCCATTTAGAAACAAACTGCAGTCTATTGGCTAAGAAGGAAGGAATATCAACCCTCGCAAGGCAGCAGGACAAGACAGCATCCCTGGACGGGCTCTCAGAGCATGTGCTGCCAAGCTGACTGATGTTCTCACATCCATCACCCATCTTCAGCCTCTCCCTCAACCAGAACATAGTCCCCTCCTACTTCAAAACCACATCCTTATCCTTATCCCCTCCCCAATAAGAGCCCGTTGACCTGTTTGAATGATTACAGGCTGGTAGCACTCACTCCAATCATCGTGAAGTGCTTCAAAAGAGTGGTGCTGCCCCTCATTCAGGACAGCATGCCGGATACCCTGCACCCCCTGCATTATGCCTACCGGCCCAACAGGTCCTCCTCAGATGCCATTGCTGCAGCACTCCATTATTCTCTCTCCCACCTGGAAGATAAAGACTCCTACATCAGGATGCTCTTTGTCGGCTACAGCTCCACCTTCAGCACAGTCATCCCCCACAAACTCACCGACAAACTGTCTTCACTTGGCCTGCACCCCACCCTCTATGACTAGCTACTGGACTTTCTGACTGGCAGGCCCCAGTCTGTCAGGAGGGGTAACAGGGCCTCAGCCAGCATCATCATGAACACAGGTGTCCCACAGGGTTGTGTTCTCAGCCCCATCCTCTACAGCCTCTTCACCCATGGCTGTGTTGCCTCCCACAAGGACAATATCATCTTAAAGTTTGCGGATGACACAGCAGTGATAGGACGCATCACTGGTGGTGATGAAGCATCCCACAGGAGGGAGGTGGCCAGCCTGGTGTCATGGTGTGAGGACAACAACCTCACCCTCAACATGGACAAGATGAAGGAGATGGTAGTGGACATGAGGAAGGGGAGGAGGAGACCCCACCAGCCGCTGTTCATCTGGAAGCTTGTGGTGGAGAGGGTGAGCATCTTTAAATACCTGGCCATCCACATCAGCGAGGACCTTACATGGGCACTCAACACCACAGAGCTGGTTAAGAGAGCTCAACTTAAGGGCTGTGCTTTCTGAGGAGGCTGAAGAAGTTTGGCATGTCCCCCAAGATCCTCAATTTCTACAGTTGCATCATCAAGAGCATCTTGGCCAACTGCATCACTGCGTGGTATGGCAACACTACTGCCCTGGACCACAAATGCCTGCAGAGAGTGGTGAAGATAGTGGAGAAGATCATCGGGACTCCACTTCCCTCTCTGCAGAACATCTACCACCACAGAGTCCAAAGGAGAGCTGCCGCCATCCTCCAGGACCCCACCCACCCCCAGCACAGAATGTTCACACTTCTACCCTCAGGCTAGAGGTACAGAAGTGTGAAATGCAGAACATCCAGACTAAAAAAAACTCCTTCTTTCCCACTGCCATCAGACTCCTGAATAAATAAACTCTGGACACAGCTTTGCAAATAGGAATTCACACACTGCTCACTTGCACAGTGTACATAGTCTCACCCCGTCTCATGTCCATATCATCTCTGCTGCTAAGTTATCATTGTGCAGTCTACTGGGTATTATCAATCAATCAACTTTATTTATAAAGCACTTTAAAAGCAACACTCACTACACAAAGTGCTGTACAGCAAGAGAACATAAAAGCAGGGCACTAACACAAAGGGCACTAACACAAGAACCACAGTAAAAAAAAATAAATTCATAAATAAAAAGTAAAATAAATAAAAATTCATTTCATTCAATAAAATCAATGTCTCATACTGGGTGGAAGGCCAGGGAGTAAAAGTGTGTTTTAAGAAGTGTTTTAAAAATGGACAGTGAAATTCTCACACTGGGTGCTAACTTCTACATTGCTCATTTGCACATTGCTCATTTGCACACTGTACATAGGCTTATGCCATCTCAGGTTCATTTCATCTCTGATATTAATATACCATTGCCCATTATAGTCATCCAGTGAATTTTCAATTTTCATTCTTCTTGTCTCCTCTAGTTTAACTACTAATGTGTGTTATTAGTATTCATTAATATTAGTACTTAGTATTAAGGTGTGTTTAAAGTGTCCTAATTGCCTAATGTGTGTTATTAGTGTGTGTTATTAGTATTCATTAGTATTAGGTGTGTTATTACCTTATTCGTATTGATGTGTATCTGTTACCTTGGCATCCGTTTGGAGAGCAGAGTAAGAATTTTATTGCTCAGACAATGTTACATTTTGGAACTGTGCACATGATAATAAAGCCTTTGAATCTTGAATCTTGTATTGGAATAGTGGATATATTTGAAAAATTAAAATTTATAGGTAAGACTGTTGATTTACCCCAGTTAATACAGTAGTCTGGTAATGATGAAATTTTATCAATGAGCGCCACTGTCTGAAGAACACATCTTTGTGAGTTTTCAAGGAAAATCAATACATCATCAGCATAAAGACTTATGTTGTGTTCTTCTTCTCCAGTTTGGATACCTTTGATATCAACATTTTGTCATATGACTGCTGCTAATGGTTCGATAAAGATGGTAAAAAGTGAGGGAGAAAGTGGACAACCCTGCCTAGTGTCTCTCTGGAGATTAAAGCTCCGAGAAGTTTGATCATTTGTTCAGACAGATGCAGTTGGACAGCTATATGTTGTTTTAATCCAGTTTATCAAAGATGAACCAAACCCAAACTTGTTTAACACCATAAAAAGAAATTTCCAATTAACACGGTCAAAGGCTTTCTCTGCATCCAGAGATAAAATTGTGGTTTCTAATTTATTAATCTCACAGTAGTCTATTAAATTAAATAGCCTGTGTGTATTATTAGCTGAGTGCCTACCCTTGATGAAACCTGTTTGATCTGGGTGTATAATAAACAAATTATCCTTTCCAGTCTTTTGGTGAGAGTTTTGCAAATTATTTTAAGCTCGACATTCATAAGTGAGATGGGACGGTAGCTGGATGGAAGCGTAGGTTTTTTTTCAGGTTTAAGGAGCAGGATAATACTAGTAAAGTTCATATTTGGAGGGATTACATTATCTTTTATTTGGTTCACTATTTTAAAGAAAGTAGGTTCTATCACAGGCCAGAATTCTTTATAAAATTCTACTGGAAAACCATCTGGTTCCAGAGCTTTGTTGTTTGGGATATGCTTAAGTGCCTCCTGGAATTCGGACACCAGAAGAGATGCATCCAGAGCTGCAATCTGTTCATTATTTAATCGTGGTAAGTTATCATTGTCCAGAAATTTATTTATCTCTGAGTCAAAAGGGTTAATCTGAAATGAATAGAGGTTTTCATAAAACTTTCTGAAGGAGTTATTTATTTCTTCAGGCTCATGGGTGATATTTCCAGTCGTATCAGTAGAGTGGATAGTTGTTTTTTCTTTATTCAATCTAAGCTGGTTAGAATGATATCGCCCCAATTTATTAGTTTGCTCAAACTTCTCAAGACGCAGTCTTTGTATTAAAAACTGTGTCCTTTTGTTTGTAATTTCTTTTAATTCCTATTCTGTCCTGATAATACGGCTGGGTATTGTAGACAGATAGCGAACAATAAAGACAGCAGGCTGATTCCAGGTTGGCTGATTTACTGAAATCGTTTTTGTCTTGTTGTCTTTTTTTTTTTTTAAAACTGAAACACAATGAAATATACATAGTACAGAATGTTACATAAGAAATAATAATACAACACTCTGTATATAAACAGTTTCTCTTATTACAGGCACTTAACTCAGGTAAGTAATTTGCTTTACAGATTCAAACTAAGGTAAGTAGTATTTCTTTTACAGGCTTCAAAGTTAAGGTAAGTTAAATCAGGTAAGTATTACGAAATTATACTAATACATTTTTATTTTACAGAGAACAGCTACACAGCTAAGCAAGCAGGTAAGCATAGCCAAATGAATAGCTAACTAGCTTTCACACAAAGCACCATTACAACACAATATAACTTGGGCTAACAAGGGCTAAATGACTCAGCAGTTAGCTAAGTACCATTGTAAACGATTAGCCATTAACACCTTTTAATCGCGATCTTTTTATAGCTTAAATTTAGCGTTTTTAACATCATATTCCAAACTATGGTCATCTTAAACAAGTATTACAACAATTTTCAGCATTAACTTACTATTGGTTCCACTCCTAGGTTAGTACAACCAAATTTCTGGCGAGCACATTTTCACATTGCTTTCATCATGGCAGATTGAACAGAAAAAGGGTTTATATAGGAAACAGGAAGTAGCTACAATTAAAGGTGCAGTAACGCAAACCACCACTAGAGGGAACATAACCCCACCCAATATCTGACAGGTCAGCACACTCCCCGCTTGGTATACATGTATACCACTATTTACCCTTCTCTAGTGACATCAATAGCACAACATCAGAGATGGGTCTAAGGTACTCTTTAACTACTCCTTGGCTAGAGGTCTTAACTGTGACCTTACGGACCTTGTTGTCTGAACTAGGAATGGCCTTAACTATTCGCCCTAGAGGCCACATGTTGCGCTTTGCTTGATTGTCCTTTATCAAAACAATGTGTCATATCCGGCTCTAGGGAGCCGGGCAATCAGAGCCAGGGACAAGCCAGTGAGTCGAGATGTTTTATTCTGGGTAAGGGATAAGGGATGAGGAGAGCACAGACACTCATACAGACGTACATTCTCAGGCTGCACAGCGCAGGGGTAGGTAGCTCGTACCGGACATGGGGGTAACAAGACGTGCATACTCACAGCGGGATACAAACACCGGAATGCTGCAAGGGGAGTTGAGGCTGACACCAGACGAAGGGGCTTCAGCCTAGCAGTGCTTATGTCGCAGCCCCGAATAATCGAAGCTGCTCCTCTTTATACTCATTAACAGCGCCCCAGCTGATGAGGATTAATTGGCCCCAGCCGTCCCGTGACACTGACAGCTGGGAACCAGCTGAGGCACTGCCCAATGAGAGGCAGGGATAAAAGGAGCATGGGCTGAGCGCCGAGCCGTCTCACCCCATGGTGACAGAGCCTCCCCCTCACGGTCGGGCTCCCGAACGACCAGGAACATCCCAGCCCCCCCCCCCCTCCCCACCTAGGGTGGGCGGAAGGGAGGCAGGACCGGAGGGGAAGATGCAAAGGGAAGGACAAAAAAAAACAATAGACCAATGTAGGGCAGCAGGGCAGAGAAAAAAAAACCCAAATACAATACCCTACAACACAGGGAAAAGGATTAACCCAGAGCACAGTTAGGGAGAAAACTGAGTTAGGACACAGGTAGGGAAAATACCAAATACGACTACAGACAGCATACAAATAACGTATAGATCGGGGCAAAAAAAAGAAAACCAAAAACCCACCAAAAAGGTGGCAGGAATGAATAAAGCAATCACAGAGTATAGTTAAGGGGAACAAAACACACTACTCCATAATGCACCAACAAGACAAAGGTCAGGACAAAAAATGATGAAAAACGCTGTGCATGGATACTAAAGAAAACAAAACACACAGCACTGAATATATAAAAGATCACCTAAAGAAACAGAGGTGACAAGGACAAATGGGTAATAATGAAGTACGGTTAAGTGGGAATGAAACACATTACTTCAAACAATAACAAACAGTCAATGTTAAAGTCGGGGCTAGGGAAGGCCCCCCACGAGGATAATAAGACAGAATGGGGTGATCACAGAGTATGGTTGAACAGGAAACCACACGCATACTCCATGATGCACCGACGAGGCCAAGGCTAAGGTAAGGATGAATGAAAACGCTGAGTAAAGATAAGAAAATGCAATACACAGCGCGATACATAAGGTGAGTCACCAAGAGGAAAAAAAAGGTGACAGGGTAACAGGATAACAATACGATAAAAATGCTGAGTATGGTTAAAAAAAACAACACACAGCACAAAAACATATATTCCCCTAATGGACAAAGAAACTACACCCGAGTGACTTCAATAATAATAAAAGTAAAGGACACCCGAGGAGACGGCAGGCAGAGTCCAAAACGGCCGGAATTGTTCTGGTAATCTCCCCGCCCATTGTCCAGTTGGCAACCCGGGGAAGAGAAATGTTCGGACGGCGAACTCTGGGCCCAGATCCCAGGAATCCAGTCCAACGGCTGCCGAACCAGGCCGCCCAAAGGCAAACACAGACCAGTAGGGGGAAACCAGATCGCCGAACCGAAAGTTTTGCGGGTCGGGTCGTCGACCCGCATCACTCAACCACCAGGACCGTTGAGACGGACGAAGGGTCAGAGCGGATCCCGGTGGAAGAGGCTCAGGGGAGAGCCGATGACGAGGGCGGCGGGCCTCAGGGAAACGGCCACCTCCTCACCGGACCTGGACAACACTGGGGCAGCACCCACGTCGGACCCCGATCGGGCCTCAGGCGAACCCACGTTGGACCCCGATTGGGTCTCGGGCGAACCCACGTTGGACACTGCACCAGAACCGACCTCCAACGTTGAACCCGGACCCTCCAGCACCACGAGGAACAGCAACTCCTCGCCGGTGACCCTGGAAGAAGGCTCAGAAGAGAAAACAGAACCGGGATCAGGATCACCGGCAGCGCCAGAACCCGGCGAGACGAGCTCAGACACAGCGGGCGGCTGCACCCTGCTCGTCTCCCCTGGAGATAGGCTGAAGTGCTCAAAGATAAAAAGAGAGAAAAGAAAGGAGAGCACTCGCCTGATCTCGGGTTCTGACGCCGTCCAGGACTGCGAAGATCCAGGATCCGTCGTCAGGAGGTCGTTGTCAGGCTCCCATCTAGCCGCGTCGGGCCCCGCAGCCAGCACGATGGTCAGCGCAGCTTGAGATCCCTCCAGCTCAGGTAACCCCGCCGACGACCCACTCGGCGTGAAGCCAGAAGAATCTCGTCCCGCTGGACCGAACCGCTCCTCCGTGGAGACCCAGGGACGCTCAGTCGTCAGCGTAGACTCCACGCAGCAGTCAATCCCCCTCCTCCGTCCGCAATGTAGCTGCGGAACCACAGGCCCTCTCCATATCCCACCACGTTGACCCGGAGCCGGGGACCGCTCGGCGGAGAGAGACACAGAGGATGCGGGATTAGGAATACAGGTTACAGCAGGTGGGGAGAGTTCAGGGAGCTGCGAACCCTGAACTTCTCCTCCAGGGATGTGACAGAGCAAATCATTAAGCAGGTGTGAAAAAACAATGACTTGCCTGCCCCCTGGAGGTTGAGTATCGCCTGCTGTAGTGGAATCTGCTTCTTCCTCTCCCCGCCCGGCGATAACGGAGGACCCCCCGGGAATTCGTCTGAGGATCGCTCGCGTTGTCTCCAGCAGAGAGCTCACCAGGCCGGGATTCCAGGCACACACAGCGGTCAGGAAGCGCGTCGAGGAGGAGGGGGAAACAGCCGGGGTGAGCCAGCCCGAATGTCCAGGAATGACAGCGGGGGAACGAGGCTCAGGGGACGAGGCTGTAGAATCTCCACACTGACGAGGCGAAGGGATGACAGCTGCGTGGGAGGAACGGTCCTGACGATGACCCAGAACTGGATCCGGACGAGGTTCGTGCAGAGGTGACTCGGCGATGTGATGACGACCACTCCCAGGGGACGAAGCGAGGGGGAAACCCAGGATTCGCCGCTCCAGATCGGAGATCGAGACGAGGAAGGCGTTGAGCACGGGAAAGCTTCGTAGCCCTAAAGTCCTCACCATCAATCTCACTGCCGCCGCCACATGCCTGAAGGTGGTGACAGGGAACACAGTAGAGCTCGCGACAGCCACTCGACCCCGGACATAACTGCTGTCAGCTGCGGCTCCTTGAAGGGAATCCCGAGTGACGTGGCGCAGGTCGGGGGAAGTCCTCTGGTTGGCGCGAACTCCCGGACTGGAATAGCGGCAGGAACGGGACTCCGAAGCGGGGAAAGACGTCGCCCACTTCGACTCCCTGCCGGGATTTCCATCCACCCCGTGGAGCTTCTCTCGCTGTGTACCTGCAGCGTCTATCCTGGCACTGTCCTCCAGATGGTACAGAGAGTGAGGGTGACAGTCCAGGAGTTCCTCAGCACGGCCCGGATGCCAGCGTCTCGCGTTGGAGGCGTCGTGCAGGGTGAAGAACGTCCCGTCGACAGCCTCCGAGATGGACCTCAGCTCGTCGCCCTGGCGCCGGAAGTGACTCCTGGGAAACGGCATGCTAGCAGCGCTGACACCCGGACAGAAAGGTACATTTCCACGGCGACTCACGGCCGCCGGCAACTCTTCTGGCTGCGACATACTGTCATATCCGGCTCTAGGGAGCCGGGCAATCAGAGCCAGGGACAAGCCAGTGAGTCGAGATGTTTTATTCTGGGTAAGGGATAAGGGATGAGGAGAGCACAGACACTCATACAGACGTACATTCTCAGGCTGCACAGCGCAGGGGTAGGTAGCTCGTACCGGACATGGGGGTAACAAGACGTGCATACTCACAGCGGGATACAAACACCGGAATGCTGCAAGGGGAGTTGAGGCTGACACCAGACGAAGGGGCTTCAGCCTAGCAGTGCTTATGTCGCAGCCCCGAATAATCGAAGCTGCTCCTCTTTATACTCATTAACAGCGCCCCAGCTGATGAGGATTAATTGGCCCCAGCCGTCCCGTGACACTGACAGCTGGGAACCAGCTGAGGCACTGCCCAATGAGAGGCAGGGATAAAAGGAGCATGGGCTGAGCGCCGAGCCGGCGTCTCACCCCATGGTGACACAATGTCACCTTCCTGGAGACTGGACTTCTCGGAGGTCCACTTCCTCCGTGGTTGAAGTGTGGCCAGGTACTCCGACCGCCACCTCTTCCAGAAGGAGTCCGCCAAGCTCTGGACCTGGCGCCACTGGACCTGGCTGAGGTGATCCAGGTCGAAGTCTCCCAGGGGTGCAGGACTGACACTCGCCTTCTGGGTGAGCAGAGTGGCAGGTGAGAGGATTTCAGGTACCTCTGCATCGTTGGAGACTGGGACTAGCGGGCGTGCATTCATGATAGCCATAACCTCAGCCATCAAGGTTGTAAGAACTTCATGAGACAGTCGGGTAGCACCATCCTTCGCAAGCAGTCCATCCAGTATGCGTCTTGCCACTCCAATTAACCTCTCCCAGGCTCCACCCATGTGTGAAGAATGGGGAGCATTGAAGGTCCATGTACATCCCTGCTCTTGCAGATAGTTCTTGATCTCAGGATCGTCAGTGTTGATTTGAAGCTCGCGGCATGCACCAATGAAATTAGTGCCTCTATCCGACCTTAAGTGCTTGACAGGTCCACGGATGGATAGGAAACGCCTCATGGCGTTGATGAAGCTTGAGGTCGACATGGATTCAATAACCTCGAGGTGCACCGCTCTGGTGCTCAGGCAAGTAAAGATGACTGCCCACCTTTTGCTCTCAGCGGCACCACCTCGTGTCCGCCGAGTGGTGACAGTCCATGGGCCAGAGACGTCGAGCCCATCGTCGACGTAAAAGCTCCTGAAGATGAACTCCTTTGCATCACTACCATGCTCAGCTTCTCCTTGCTCTGCAGCTCTCCTCAGCCCATAAGTCGCAACTGCTGGAGACGGGCTGTTGCCGAATACATGCACAGTCATCCAGTAGTCAATGATGTCCTTGTCTGGATCATTGTCTTTGTGCCAGAGAAACCTGAGGAAGTGGCGGTGGTCCTCTCTGACCTTGAACCCATAGAACATTTGCTCTATGTTGGCGGTAGCAGCAGTTTGTTCTCTTCTGAACCGTAATAGGACTCCTATTAGTGTGTTGTTCAGGTTGGGTCCACTGAGAAGCACATTATTCAATGATGTCCCCTTGTACTCCGCGCTGGAGTCAAATACAACTCTTATTTTCCCCGGCTTCTGGGGGTGGTATACGCCAAATGTCGGCAGATACCAGCACTCCTGCCCGAGCTGTAGTGGAGGAGCTGGCTCGGCCTGTTGGCTGTCAATGACCTTTTGCATAAAATCAAAGAAGTGCTGTTTCATGTCAGGTTTCTTCCTGAATGAGCGTTGGAGGGATTGGAGTCTTTGAGCAGCCTGCTCTCTGTTGCACGGAAGACGCTTACGAGGAGTATGAAAGGGTAGTGGCGCCACCCAGTGGTTTTCATTGTCCATATACACCTCGTCTTCCATTATTCTCAGAAACTCACTGTCATCTACTGACATGGCTGGTTTGTTGTCGGCTGGTGTTGTCTGGAACATACTTTCACCAAGACCATCCCTACATGTCTCTGGAATGGCTTCCTCACTGCGAGTTGGGAACTGAAGGCTGCACTGAATCGGTTCACTGGGTCTCTCCTTGATGTGAATGCTGTTAGTGCAGGGCTTAAAGAAGGAAGGGCGTCCATTTTGGAGGACATGGGTCTTATAAGCATTGACTTCCTGAGTCTTGTGAGCGCCACCCAGACACAGCTCTCCCACTATGACCCAGCCGAGATCAAGGCGCTGAGTGTATGGCGAGTTGTGTGGTCCGTTGCACTGCTCTCGCACCTTGTGCAAGCTCAAAACATCTCGGCCTAGTAGCAGAAGAATGGGTGCACTGTTGTCAAGTGCAGGGATTTTGTCAGCCACTGGTCTGAGGTGAGGGAAATATTGTGCGCACTCAGGGGTCGGGATCTCTGACCGGTCACCAGGTAAGTGTTCACACTCCAGCAATGTGGGCAGTGTGACCTTGGTCTTCCCATCGAGAGATTCCACAATGATGTTGGTTGCTTTCCTTCCTGCAGTCTCCACTCTGCCTGAGCATGTTTTTAGCGTGTAGGGGGATGCCCTGCTGTTAATACCCAACAGACTGAAGAACTCAGATTTCGCTAAAGACCTATTGCTTTGGTCATCGAGTACAGCATATACTATGTGAGACTTGCTTGGATTATCAGCATGGGAAACCTTGACCAAGCAGATTTTAGAACAGGATCTAGGCTGGGGTGCATCGCCACATATCTCTGTGCACTTAAAAGTGACAACAGGAGTTGCTGCAACTTCACTCTCCCCGCTTTGCTCCCTTCCTTGCTCCCCGCTCTGGTCATTCCCAGGTGAGTGCCCAGCCTGCCCATGAGGCGACCATGGTGCTGGACCAGGATGCATCGCTGAAGTGTGCTCGTCACTCTCACACTCTCTGCATTTAAGTGCGGTCTTACAGTCTTTGGCAATGTGCTTGGTGCTGGCACAACATCTAAAGCAGATCGAGTTCTCCTTTAAGTACGCTTTCCTCTCATCCAGGTGCTTTCCTCGGAACCCACGGCATTTTGTGAGCGGATGTGGTTTGTTGTGGATTGGACATTCTTTGTCCGGTTCAGTTTTCTTCACAGATGTGCTGTCCTGAGATGCACCACCTGCGGCTGTGACATCAGTTTTCCTCACTGTTACAGCGGATTTGTAGATGTGTTTTTGGTCTTTCTCACCTTTTGACTGATTGGGAGTAGAGGAAAGGTTGAATGCAAAACTGGGGTCATTGCGAGTCTTAGCTTGAGAACATACAAATTCCACAAAGTAGCTGAATGGTGGGAAAGGCACATGATAAACTTCCTTGTACCTGGATCCCTGTGTCATCCAGCGTTCACGAAGTGAGAATGGAAGCTTCTCCACAATTGGATTTACCCCTCGAGCTGTATCAAGATACATGAGCCCAGGTAAGAATCCCTCTGACTTAGCAGCTTGTAGCTCTTTTAACAAGTCTCCTAACTCTCTGAGCTTGTGTATCTCTTTGTTAGAGATGACTGGGAAGGCGTCCAATTTTTTTCATTAGGGCACTTTCAATCACCTCTGGGCTTCCATAAGTTTCCTCCAAGCGCTCCCATACCGTCCACACACCTAGTCTAGGATTGTTTACATGCACAGACCTGATCCTCATGGCTTGAGCTGACGACTTGGGCCCCAACCATTTGATCAGTAGGTTGAGCTCTTCTTGCTCCGAGAGGTTAAGCTCCTTTGTGGCTGCTAGGAAGGAGGCCTTCCACGCCCAGTAGTTTTCTGGGCAGTCATCAAAGGTAAGAAGTCCTGTGCTCACCATCTCTTTTCTCATGAGATACTGGGCCAAGACATGGGTTTGTGTTGATGGAGGTGAGGATTTGTTTCCCTGGTTGGGATGAGAGGCTGGAGGGTTAGCTGCAGTGTCTTTCCTTTTAATGTCAGGGAGAACAGGTGAATGTTCCTGCTTTGGAACAAATGGCTTTGGGGCAGAATGAGGAACGTTGTGTCCAACCATCATGGGCTTGTGTTCATTTCCGTCCACGAAAGACTCATACAGTGAATCTAGTTCTTTAAGGAATGGCTGTGTTTCCACGTAGCGTTGTGTGCGTCTCACTGGATCATCAAGGGCTAGATTCTGTAGCTCACCAAGAGAGTCGCTGTGTCTTGGATCGAGCTCTGCTGCTGCAGCTTCTTCCAATATAGCTGCCTCTCTTGATGCTGCAGTTGCTTCTTTCTCTTGTTGCAGCACGTGAAGATTTGCGTCTATTGAAGCCCTTTCTTTAATCATGGCAGCCTCTACTGAAGCCCTTTGTTTCATCATGACTGCCTCCTTCTCTGCAAAGGATGCTTTAACTTTAGCTGCTTCAGCCTTAGCTCTGGCTCTTGCTGCAACGATGCTGGCAGATGACCGGGTTGATGCTCTGGAGGACTTGTGTGAATTTGAGGCTTGAGACCTTGTCTCCAACTGAGACGGACGGTCCTCCTCACCAGCGTGGCTCATCTTGGCTTGCTTCTGTATGCTGTTCACCGTATTTCAGCTGCCTATCCCCGCTGCGTGGTCAACATTTTACTATTCTGTCCTGATAATACGGCTGGGTATTGTAGACAGATAGCGAACAATAAAGACAGCAGGCTGATTCCAGGTTGGCTGATTTACTGAAATCGTTTTTGTCTTGTTGTCTTTTTTTTTTTAAACTGAAACACAATGAAATATACATAGTACAGAATGTTACATAAGAAATAATAATACAACACTCTGTATATAAACAGTTTCTCTTATTACAGGCACTTAACTCAGGTAAGTAATTTGCTTTACAGATTCAAACTAAGGTAAGTAGTATTTCTTTTACAGGCTTCAAAGTTAAGGTAAGTTAAATCAGGTAAGTATTACGAAATTATACTAATACATTTTTATTTTACAGAGGACAGCTACACAGCTAAGCAAGCAGGTAAGCATAGCCAAATGAATAGCTAACTAGCTTTCACACAAAGCACCATTACAACACAATATAACTTGGGCTAACAAGGGCTAAATGACTCAGCAGTTAGCTAAGTACCATTGCAAACGATTAGCCATTAACACCTTTTAATCGCGATCTTTTTATAGCTTAAATTTAGCGTTTTTAACATCATATTCCAAACTATGGTCATCTTAAACAAGTATTACAACAATTTTCAGCATTAACTTACTGTTGGTTCCACTCCTAGGTTAGTACAACCAAATTTCTGGCGAGCACATTTTCACGTTGCTTTCATCATGGCAGATTGAACAGAAAAAGGGTTTATATAGGAAACAGGAAGTAGCTACAATTAAAGGTGCAGTAACGCAAACCACCACTAGAGGGAACATAACCCCACCCAATATTTGACAGGTCAGCACAATTCCAGCTTTAATTTTCTCAGATTGTTAAGTGCCTGTTCCTGTGGAGAAACAGCACAGGTCATCTTTAGTGACTTGATTTTCTGTTCTAACTCCAGTACATATGCTTTTTCTTTTCTATTCTTATACAAACAGTAAGAGATTATTTTACCTCACATGATCGTTTTTGCTGCTTCCCAAAGAACACACAGGGATATTCCTGGCACATCATTATATTCCAAATGTGATTCCAGATATGGGGGTATTCAGAAATGAATACTCCCACGCTAAAACTGTTATTGTGCATGTTGGATGCAACGACATCCCAGATGAAGCATCTAAGATCTTAAAGAGAGACTTCAGGAGCCTTCTGTCCACTCTTAAGAACTTTGGCAGACATGTGTTTATTTCTGGACCACTTGCTCTGTTCAGAAGAGGTTGCAATTATTCTAGCAGTACTCTTAGCCTTAATACCTGGTTGTGTTCAACATGTCCTACTTTTAACACTGGTTTTATAGACAATTTCACCCTGTTCTGGAACCGCCCATCATTTATGAGGCCAGATGGCATCCATCCAAATACACTCGGCGCACGTGTTCTAAGGGACAATTTGTTTTATTCCATTCAGCATTTTTTAGTACAGTGACTGAAAGCTGGTGTGTTAACTCACCCCAAAGTACTTGGGTCTGCCAACCAGCCCTTCTTTGCTTCCACTTCTCATATTAATCCTCTTAATCCAAATAATTCTTGCTGTTTAGATCAGTCTTCAATTCAGAACCCCATACAGATTGTGTCTGTCTCCCGTTACCCAAAACATTATAACCCAAGACAAATACAACATAACTAGAAAAGCACTCATAGAGCGCATACCTCCGCCAAGGCTCCTTCCGTTTCTGATGGATCACCTCCAAAATGTAATGGGTTTGTGTGCAGGCCTATAGCCACTTGTGGTGAAAATTGCATCAAAGTCTGTCAATCAGGTTTGGAGTATTGTTGCTAATACACTGTGAGAAGATAAGAGCCTTGGCTGAGGTATGCATTCTCAGATCATCACCAAAATATAATGGGTTCCTCTGTAGCCCAAGAACTACCTCACGTGAAAATTTCATCCAAATCCATGCAGTAGTTTTTGTGTAATCCTGCTGCACAAATACAAAGTCCTTGGTGGAGGTATGCACTCTCAGGTCATCACCAAAATCTAATCATCTGTTCCCCGTGCCATTACACACCTTTCCTGAAAATTTGGTCAAAATCCGTTCATAACTTTTTGAGTTATGCTGCACGGTGGCGCAGTGGTTAGCACTGCGGCAGCACAGTTTACCCTTGGCCGGGGGATTGTGGGGATCATGGGATCGTGGGTTCGATCCCAGCCCCCGACCAACAGTGATCTGTGTGGAGTTTGCATGTTCTCCCCGTGTTGCGTGGGTTTACTCCGGGATTTCTCCGGTTTCCTCCCACATGCCAAAAACATGCATGCTAGGTTAATTGGCTGTTCTAAATTGTCCCTAGATATATGTTTCCTATAAGCCCTTAGAATAGAGGGTTAGTATTAATGAAAGCGCTTTGAGTGGTCTTTGTGACTAGAAAAGCGCTATATAAGTGCAGGTTAGTTAGTTAGTTATGTTGTTAACAGACAGACAAACAGACAGACAGACAAACAGACAAACCCTGGTAAAAACATTACCTCCTTGGCGGCGGTAATAAAGATTAAAACCACAAATTTACCACAGTTAAATAAAATAATTAAATGCGGACTGCTGAATATAAGATCTCTGTCAGATAAAGCAACCTTAATTAATGATATGATCACAGATTACAATATAAATATACTCTGTCTCACAGAAACATGGCTACGCCCTGATTATTTTATTAGTATCAGTGAGGCCACCCCCCCCAGCTATGATAATATTCATATTCCTAGAAACACTGGCCGAGGTGATGGTGTCGGGGTAATACTGTATATGAATCCACATTACCAATGAACCCTCAGTCTAAGCTAAACTCAAATTGTAACTCTTTTGAATGCTTAATTTTTAGCTTAGCACATCCATCCTGGAGGTCAGGGCAGCCTATTTTATTTACCACAGTATATCACCCTCCCAGTGCTTCTTTTGCTGAATTTATGTCTGAATTCTCTGAGTTCTTAACAACCGTAGTTCGTAGTTCAGACAAGATTATCATAGCTGGTGATTTTAATATTCATATAGATGTTGATAATGATAGTCATAGTGTAGCATTTCTCTCCCTCTTAAATTCAACTGTTTTTTCTCAGTGTGTTAGTAAACCAACTCATCATCATAATCACACCCTTGACCTGGTCTTGGCCTACGGTGTAGAAATTGATGAGCTGCTTGTCATCCCTCAAAATCCTACACTGACTGACCACTATTTGATAACGTTCAAATTTGTGCTATCCGATTTCACAGCATCAAGCAGAAATATAGTTACCAGATACTTATCTGATAGTGCCGTGGCTCGCTTTAAAGAATTAATCCCTTCAGCACTTACTCTATTACCATGTCTCAATATAGCAGACAGCACTGACTACTTGAATCCATTAGAATTAGACCTTTTAGTCGGTAGTACTGCAGCATCACTGCAGTCAACACTTGACTCCACAGCCCCACTTAAAAAGAAAACTTTTAAAAATAGGAGACTAGCTCCATGGTACAATTCCCACACCCGTAAGTTAAAACAGAAAGTTAGATCCTGTGAAAGGCTTTGGCGTGCAAATAAGACAGAAGAGTCTTGTTCAGCATGGAATGCCAGCCTTACTACCTATAATAAATCTCTCCATAGTGCTAGGCAACAGTACTATTCATCCTTGATAGAAGAAAATAAAAACAACCACAGATTTCTCTTTAACACTGTGGCTCAGCTAACCAAGAGCCAAAATGCCATAGATCCCTACATCCCTCAACTCTTAGTGCTGATGACTTTGAATTTTTTTTTTTATGATAAAATTGTCAATATTAGGAATAATATTCCAAAAAATACCCCCCCCCCAAAAAAAAAATAAAAAATACCAAGCCTCTACCTAACACTGCTGTGCCCACAGGCTCAGAAAAAATCAAATCAAATCAAATCAAACTTTATTGTCATATTGCTGTACATACAACTGTAGTGCAGGCAAGATGAAATTGTGTTTCTCTCGGCATCCATATAAGAAGCAGCATGATTAAGACACACTCCCACATAGCTCCCACCCCCCCATCCATTCACACATCCCTGAACTCCACTTTTCTAAATTTTCTAGTATTAATCATTCTGATCTAGCCCTAATAGTGTCAGCCTCTAAACCAACTACCTGTCTTTTAGACCCAATCCCCGCTAGACTAGTGAAGGAATCGCTATCTCTGATTAGTCCATCTCTTTTGAACATAATTAATATGTCCCTATTGACAGGACATGTACCACAGTCATTTAAAGTGGCAATAATTAAACCTCTACTTAAAAAAACCTTCTCTTGATTCTGGGATTTTTGCCAATAATAGACCAATATCTAACCTCCCCTACTTTTCCAGGATCCTCGAAAAAGTCGTTGCCAATCAACTATGCACCTTTTTAGAAAAAAATTCTATATTTGAGAAATTTCAGTCAGGTTTTAGGAAACATCACAGCACAGAGACAGCCTTAGTGAAAGTTACTGATGACATCCTTATGGCATTTGACAAAGGACTTGTCTCCGTCCTTGTTTTATTGGACCTCAGCGCTGCCTTTGATACCAGTGACCACCATATTCTGCTAGAGAGACTTGAACAGCAAATTGGCTTGAATGGAACAACGCTAAGATGGTTCCAGTCTTGTCTATCAGACTGTTCCCAGTTTGTTCATGTCCATAACAAGTCCTCTCCTCAGACCACGGTTAACTATGGAGTTCCACAGGGATCAGTACTTGGACCAGTATTCTTTACATTATAAATGCTGCCTTTGGGAGACATTATGAGGAAGCTTTCTATTCATTTTCATTGTTACATTGACGACACTCAATTTTATTTATCCATCAATCCAGATGATCCCAGCCAGTTGGGTTTACTCCAGGAGTGTCTTAAGGATATCAAAACCTGGATGAACTACAACTTTCTATTGCTGAATACAGATAAAACTGAAGTCATCGTTCTTGGCCCCGAACATGCTAGAAGTACTCTTTTTAGCAAGATAACAACACTAGATGGCGTTGCACTGGCTTCTACGCCTTCTGTTAGGAATCTAGGATTCTGTTAGGAATCTAGGAGTTGTCTTTGACCAAGATGTGTCTTTCAACTCTCATATACAGCAAACCATTAAGACTGCCTTCTTCCATCTCCGTAATATTTCTAAAACTAGGTCCATCCTGTCTCATAAAGATGCAGAGAAACTTGTCCACACCTTTATCACCTCAAGACTTGACTATTGTAACTCACTTTTATTAGGTTGCCCAAATAAGTCCATAAAGTTTCTCCAACTCATTCAGAATGCAGCTGCATGTATCCTTGTGAGAACAGGGAGAAGAGATCACATTACTCTAGTCTTAGCTTCTTTACATTGGCTTCCAATAAAATATAGAATTGAATTCAAGATATTGCTCTTAACCTAAAGCTCTTAATGGTATGGCTCCTTCTTACCTGCAAGAACTCTTAGTTCCCTACCATCCAACCAGAGATCTGCGCTCACAAAAATCCAAACTACTAATGGTCCCCGAGGTATCTAGAAGTAGATTGGAAGGTAGAGCTTTCAGCTATCTTCCCAGTTCAGTTCGGGAGGCAGACACTCTCTCTGTATTCAAGAGCAAGTTGAAATCTTTTCTCTTTGATAAGGCCTTTAGGTAGAAATGCTGCCCCTGCCAGGCCTTTGCTTGTATGTGCAGCCTGGCCAAGCATGGTACTGGACTGTTGGGCTTTGAATGTAGTATTTGTATGTTTGTTTTGAATGTAGCTACTCAACCCAGCCGGTCGAGGTGGCTGGCCGTCCTCTATGAGCTATGGTTCCGCCCGAGGTTTCTGCCCATTAGAGGGAAGTTTTTCCTCACCTGTGTCGCCGCAGTGCTTGTTCTTAGGGGTTTCTGCTGGGTTCTATAAACTAAGAGTGTGGCCTAAACCCACTCTTTTCTGTAAAGTGCCTTGTGACAACCTGTGTTGTGATTTGGCACTATATAAATAAAATTGAATTGATTTGAATTGAATTCCCACTATTTATTAAAGTAATTAATAAAGCCTTTGTCTTTTAGTAGTGATGTATTAAATTTCCAGCTCCTAGTTTTCCTTATAGCTTTTCTATTTACTAGTGTAAGAGATACTGGATGATGATCGCTGGTAGCTTGAGTTGAACAAATTTCAGTGTCTGTGATATGGAGTTACTGGCTAAAAAGAAGTTTAAATGGGAATGTGAACTATGAACTGATGAAAAAAAGTGTATTCCCTAAGAGTTGGGTGAAGAGAACGCCATTCATTGCAAAGACCAAAATCATTCATGCATTGTTTGAGAGTGTCAGTAGCCTGCCATTTTCCATAATTCCCCGATGTACTGAGCCTGTCGATTGCAGGGTTTAATACCAGGCTGAAGTCTCGTCCTACTATGAGTGTAGTGTCCAAGTGCTCAGAAAGAGAAGTGAAGAGAGTGGAAATAGGATGGGTCATCAACATTTGGGCCATAAACGCTTGCAATGCATAGATCCAAATTTTGAGCTGAGATTTTTAATATTATAAATCTACCTTCTGGATCTGCTATGGTATTATTCACAACAAAGGGTATTCTTCTGTTTACCAATATAGCTACCCCCCTTTGTTTAGAATTAAAGCAGGATGAGTACATGTGAGAAAATTCCGGGGAGGTGAGCACATCTACAGACAACTTAGAAACATGTGTTTCCTGTAATAAGACAAAGTCTGCCTGTAAATCCTTCAGTCGATAAGAAACTTTTAGCCTCTTCTCCCTGGTGTGTTCCATGTGACAAACTTAACATGGACATGTTTTCACAAACTGGTTTTTGTGCTAAAGGCTAACTAAATGTACCCATGTGTTTATATGTCCGTAGTGTATGTATGTGTGTGTACATGAATATCCTGTGTATGCTGTGTGTCTGCATGTACACGTGTGTAGGCATATGTATTGTGCGCAAAATATACACCTATGTATGTGTGCTTGGGTGTGCGCACATGACGTCTCTGTTCCATCTGCTTGTATTTGCAAGAGTGAGTGGGGTGCATGTACTTAAGATTATTTCCTATAAACCAAATGTATGAGAGAGAACAGACATAAGTGTTAGTAAATGGTGAAGAGATACAGGTAACATACAACCTAACAACTTCAACAAAACTAGCTACAACAGACAAACAAGCAAACAACAACCTTAACAAAAAAGAAAAAAAAATAGACAAATGTTAACAAATGAAACCGAGATCGAATAAGAGACCTGCACACAATCACACTCTTTTCCCACATATAGTTAACGAAACAAAAGAGGCTCTTAGAATAGCCAGGGGGTTATGGTTTCATCCATAAACAGCTTGCCATCTATAAACACTCTATCCACAGAGACAATAGCTTGTTTACCTTCTTGGATTTTTTGTTTCCTAATGGGAAAAAGCTTCCATCTCCTTTCCATGATTTCCTGTGGAAACTGATCATTTAGACCATAATTGGTGTTTTTAAGCTGCCTACCCTGCTTCTGTACCAGAATTTTTTTTGCTTGAAATGTTCAAATTTGGCAACAATAGATGTGGGACTTTTATTTTGGGGATTTTTTTGTCCAGTTCGGTGGACTCCGTGAAAGGTAATTGATTTTGTAGCATCGGGGGACAGTTTCAGTTGTGTGGACATAAATTCATGGACCAGCTGTTCTGGATTTTCATTATTTTTTCAGCAGTTCCGGAAAAAACAAGGTCATCTCCCATGCTGTGTGACTGCAAGTCGAAAACTGTTTCCTTCATTTTCCGTTTTTTTTCTTACAGCAATGCCAAGTTGCATGGTTAGTGTCATAAATCGGCCTTTTTTAACCCTTTAACTGCCCAGATTAAATGGACGGGTCGCGCGCCCCCAGTGGCACAGCGCAGCAACTGCACGTGTCAACTTATTGACGTCCCTCGGCTATACTGAGAATTTATACTAATCTCTATTGATCTGACAGTTTAGAAGGTGGCAGACACGCGCCAAAGGAATTATAGCTGACATGGATATAGCAAAGAAGAAGAAATCCTCATTATTCTTCTTCCTTTTTCTGCTTTGAGCTCCCACACCAAGGTGGATGCCGCCATGTTTGGTCATCGCTGCATGAAATGGGAAAAATAGCTGCGTAATACAAATGAAATTTACGTGGGATAATCATAAGAGTTTGTAGATGTGGTACACGGGTGTAAATTACGAAGTAAACGTGTTACATCAACCACGATGGACAAAAAACTGAGCTACCAGTACCAAGATGGCGGTGCCCACGGGCGGCATGGATTCCTACAGGAATAATGCACCAAACAGAAAAAATAGCCACGTAATACAAACGAAATTCACGTGGGGTAATTATAAGAGTTTGCAGATGTGGTACATGGTGTAAATGGCTGAGCAAACACACAAACATCGACTACGATGGACGAAAATGGACGGGTCATGTGGGCGGGCGAGCCCCCCCCACCCAGCAACAGGTAAGAGAAATATGTTTTTTTGACATTTTATTGATTTTCTGGTTCATATACTTTGAAGATTAGATAAAAACATAGCCCTGTAGAGAAATCGGTGTCAAAAAAATGGACCATTCTTTATGTAAATATGTTCAAAGTCCACTTTTGACTGAGTTATGTAATTTATATAGCTGCCGTGACATTATGCAAATTAGATGCATAAATTTATTCCTGTCTGAAACTTTGGATCATATTCTACATCTTTCTAATTGACAGTAAGCCATTATCTCTTGTAACTTTCAAGTTATAGCCTTGGAAATCTGAACTATTTTATTGAGAAAAATTTTTACCACTCTTGACCACTGGGGGGGAGGCCTTGAGTTGCCTTGCGTTGCAGCAGGTGCCACATGGCACCTAGGGCAGTTAAAGGGTTAAGAGCTATTGAAGGACACCAAACAGAAAGACAAACATGACAAAAAAAACACTACACTTACATATAATGGTTGGAGGTGCGCTGGAGGAGGACAGGGCTCACGACTTAAGGATGAAAAACAGGCTGAGACGTACGGGGAAGCCAGAGAAAAAGAGATAAACTCAGCTCAAGTCACACCCGAAAGGAAATGGGGCTCACGGCTGAGGAGAACGGAAAAGGGAAAAATGTACCTGATCGAAGCACTCCTGTCCACCTCTGTGGAAAACCAAACTTGCTCAGAGCACAACTGAAACTTCTGAGGAAGCTAACAGTAGGACATGATAACCAGGGAAATGTTGCCATATCCTTAAATAGGTGAATGGATGAATGATTGATGGATGAAAGATGTGGATCGCGAGAATGAGGAAATGAACAGTACGAGTGACAGCTGTGCAGCCTGCGAAACAGTTTGACAGTCGGAAGCTACACGGGCCACTGTCAAAATAAAGGCACAGACCGGAAACTAAATAATTAAACAAAAATAAGATACAAAACCCCAAAAGATGCAAATAATACCATAAATACAAAATAACTTCCAATAAATAGACAGGACTACAAAGACACAGCTAAGAATACAGACAACTCATAAATAAACAGAGACCAAATACAGCAGACCATAATAAACAAAGAAGCAAAGAAGCAGAAAAAAGACTTAACTTGAACTGAGGCTGAACATGGTACCCAACCGTGCTCAGGATCATGACAGCCCCCCCCCCCCAACCCAGATACCTCAGGGTAACATGAAAAAAGGAAAAGAACCCACCACAAAGAAAAAACAACCCACCCCGGACGGGAGGAGGGGGAACCCAGGCATGGAGGGACTGAACCCAAGACAGAAAAACAAACAAAAAACTCATGACCCACAACCCGAACAGATATGGCAGCACAGAACTCTAGGACCACTGGGTTAGTAGATAAAGCAGTTTGGGTGGCCTAACAAAGTTCCAAGACCACTGGAATATGCGGTGGAACACGTTCGGTGGCTTCCCAGAGTTCTTGAGCCACCCGAGCAGATGGTGTAGCCTGTCAGGTGACCTCCCAGAGTTCATGAGCCACCCAGCCAAATGGCACAGTTTGTCAGGTGGTCTCCCAACATTCCTGAGCCAACAGGCCACAGGGCATGCTGCCCCCAGGAGGGTGTGTGTTGTGCCTTGTCTGGTGCCCCTTACTGACCACAGGGGCCGAGGCGAATGCCTGATCAGCGTAGAGCCCAGACAAAGTGCCGGCTGACCAGTGGGGAAACCTGACGAAGGGGACTACCGACCAGGCTAGCTGACCAACAAGAGGACCAGATGAGAAGAGTGACTGCCCAGTGGAGGCCTCTGGTGAAGACGGGGAACTCAAGATGTCCTCAGCCAGCAGTGGAGAACCCTCAAAGACCTCGGGCGGAGACGAAGGCTCCTCAGCAGCCTTGGGCAGAGACGGAGCACCCACGGCGGCCTCAGACGGAGGGGGAGCACCCACGGCAGCCTCGGATGGAGGTGGAGCACCCATGGAGAACTCTGGCGGAGAGGGAGGACCCACAGAGACCTCTGGCGGAGAGTGGGGATCCACGGGGACCTCTGGCGGAGAGGGGGGGACACATGGAGACCTCCGGCAGAGAGGGGGACCCATGGAGACCTCTGGTGGAGAGGGAGGACCCACGGAGACCCCCGGCGGAAGGTGAGGACCCACGGCAACCTCAGGCGAAGGTAGCGGGCACAGGGTGACCTTAGACAGTGATGGAGGGCCCGTGATGACCTCAGGCAGAAATGGAAGACCCACAGTGACCTTGGGAGGAGGCTCAGACAAAGAGGGGACAAGCGCCGGGTCAGAGTCACCGGCAGCAGTGGAGCCCGGTGAGGGGGACTCAGGTGCAACTGACTGTTGCACTTGATTCTCCTTATCAAGAGCTAGGCAAGATTTCTCTAAGACAGATAAAGTGAAAACAAAAAAGAGAACTTGCCTGAGCTCAAGCTCCTCCGTCATCCAGGACTCCAGCGATCCAGGCTAGGATGTATTGGGTCTCTCCATCTGATGCGCCAACCCCGACACAGCCACCTTGAACAGGGCAGAAGAAGAAAACACCGGAGGATCACTGGCAGCAGTGGAGCCCAGCGAGAAGAACTCAGGTGCAGAGGGCATCTGCAGCTGATTCTTCTCGCCATGAGCAAGACAAGATTTCTCTAACACCGATAATTTAGAGATAGGAAAGAGTACTTGCCTTGGCTCAGGCTCCACCGCTGTACAGGACTCCGACAAATCCAGCAGGGGTGTCTCGGCTCTGCTCACCCATCATTCCACCTCCGACATGACCACCTTGCCCAGGGAGGAAGAGGAAAAACACCGGAGAATCACCAGCAGCAGTGGAGCTTGGTGAGGAGAGCTCAGCAGCAGAGGACATCTGCAACTGATCCCCCCCCCCCCAAGAGCTGGACAAGAATTCTTAAGATCTGTAAGTGTGGAAACATATCCAAGTACTTGCCTGGACTCGAGCTCCACTGCCATCCAAGACTCCGACGACTCTGCTGCTGCAGGGAAATTTTTAAAATTTTAAATTTAATTAAAAATTTTTTTTTTTTGTTACTTATTTGTACCCGTAGGTAGATTTGGTTTGCAGTCTGGTGACAAGCCACCGGCTGCCGGTCGCTGCGTGCATGAGCGCCCTAAACCTACATGTTTTTGGTATGCGGGAGGAAACCGGAGAAATCCCGGAGTAAACCCACGCAACACGGGGAGAACATGCAAACTCCACACAGCTCACTGTTGGTCGGGGGCTGGGATCGAACCCACGATCTCATGATCCCCGCGATCCCCCGGCCGAGGGTAAACTGTGCTGCCACAGTGCTAAACCACTCCGCCACCGTGCAGCATATACTATCAGGCATGATGGTATATGCAGCTGGAGAGCTTCCAGGCGTAGCGACCCGCACCGGTGGGTCTTCTGGTGTAGCGGCTGGGAATGGAGGTCTCCTCACCACTGGCACTGGGTCCCGAGGAGCTGAAACCAGGGGACACTCCCTTGTCAGCTCTGTTCTCCCTTGTCAGCTCGGGACAAGGGAGAACAGAAAGACAAACATGACAAAAAAAAAACACTACACTTACATATAATTGTTGGAGGTGTGCTGGGGGAGGATGGCTCACGACTTCAGGATGCAAAAACAGCCTGAAGGAATAACAGGCTGAGGTGTACGGGGACGACAGAGAAAAAGAGATAAACTCAGCCGGAGTCACACCCAAAAGGAAACAGGGCTCACGGCTGAAGAGAACAGAAAAGGGAAAATGTACCTGATCGGAGCGCTCCCGTCCACCTCTGTGGAAAACTAAACTTGCTCAGAGCACAACTGAAACTTCTGAGGAAGCTAACAGTAGGACACAGCAACCAGGGAAATGTTGCCGTATCCTTAAATAAGTGAATGGATGAATGATTGATGAATGACAAGTATGGGTCAAGAGAATGAGGAAATGATTAGCACGAGTGACAGCTGTGCAGCCCGTGAAATAGTTTGACAGTCGGAAGCTGCTGTCAAAATAAAGGCACAGACCAGAAACTGAATAATTAAACAAGAATAAGATACACAACCCCAAAAGATGCAAATAATACCATAAATACAAAATAACGCACAATAAATAGACAGGACTACAAAGACAAACCTAAGAATACAGACAACTCATAAATAAACAGAGACCAAATATAACAGACCATAATAAACAAAGAAACAAAGAAACAGAAAAAACTTAACTTGAGCTGAGGCTGAACCCGGCACCCACCCGTGTTCATGGTCATGACAGTTAGCATGTTTACTGACTTTTTCAGGCTATTGTTTTCTTCTAAGACAGAAACGAACTGCACTTGGCTGTATTCCAAACTCTCCCATACACTCTGGAATTCTTTATGGAGCAGCTTGACCAATGCTAGTCTACCAACCATGCTGGTAAATTTATTTTCAGTGGAAAAAAGGATGTCACTAACCTCTGAACCCTCCTGTGATTCTCGGGTGTTAATTTTGGAGAATTCGCGGGTCTGTGTCGTTTGGACATGGTGGAGGAGGAAGGACCTTGAGATACGTTGTCCTCCATGTTACAGTAGTGATAATAAAACTCGTCTTTATAATTCTCAAGTTCCTCCAGCTCTGTCGAGAATGATATACAAAAAAAAATGAAGATAGGAACAGATAGTCAATTAGCAGATTAATTACAAAAAAAAGAAACGCTTCCTGTGGAAAAGTGTGTTTATGTTTGGTCGACACGAGTCGCCATTTTGGATTATTGCGCAACAGTCTCAGAATGTCTCGGGATCACAGCGTCATGCCATTACTGTGTTTTTTTAATAAATTTGAAACAGACTGGTAATTTTTTTACTTTTTCCTTATAACAATTTACATTTTTGACGATAATTTTGCAGAACCAGAGCAGAACAATGATTTAACTCTGATTTCAGAGAAAAAAAATTAATAAAATTGTATTTAATGAAATTAATTAACTTATATGACCAAAGATGCAGTTATTGCTGTTATAATATTTCTATATATTTATAGTTTTTTAGAAATCTCCTCACTTCCCAGACAACAGGAAAAACCTCCCTTATTTTGAAATCTAAATGTTGGCACGTTTAGTTTGTCTGAAGACTGCTGACAGATTAAAGTCATTGACTTTGTAAATTTCTATCATCTTAACTTGCCAGGTATATAATAATGAACATAAATTAGTTAATTAATATTAGGTAAAGGTAAAACCATCTGCTTTTTATTCTTGTCTGAAATAAGAAAAACGAAAAAACTCATAATTTAAAAGAAGACAAAATGAACCTACTTGAGGTCCTAACCACACCTGTTAGCTAAGCGACTCTTCATTATTGCTCCCGTTACCAGCGGGTTAAAACCATGATACTGTAAATGCCTCCACTGCATACATACCTCTTCTACGTTTTTTTCCGCATTTAAAGTACTTAAAGCTCATGTTACTCTCGGACAGTGATGCTAGTGAGACACTCTGCCTGCCAACTGGAGCGGTCACACGGGCGGGGCGCTTCTGAACTCCACGCGAATGATGGCCACACACGTTGTTCGTGTGCACACTTGTGGACCGTCATTCCTTCATATTTTTTTCTCTAAATTTATGTTTCCTCTTAGAGTGGCAGCATAACTTCAAGCGTGGCATGTTGCCACGCGGAAATGTTACCAGAGGAAACCCTGTGTTTAGCTCTTGATTGTCCTCCCAGCTGTCCTACGTTTGTGATTATCTGTTCGCCCTATTTATGTCTGTCTGAGTGTTCTGGTGGGGTGTCATACGTTGGTTTTCCCTCCGGTCCCAGTTGTCTGTAAGTTTTCCTTGTGAAGCCTGTGTGTATTTGCCTAGCCAGCTCTCCTAGTGTCACGGCCCATGCGATGTTTGTTTCTTTGAGCTCCTTAAAGTTAATAAATCATGATTCCCCTGAGGATTGTCTGCACTCATGAGTCCACTTACTCCTGCACACCGGAGGTAGCAGCTGACATCTGGGGGAAAACCACTTTTTACAAATTACATTGACAAATAATAGCAACACTTGTGTTTGTTTTCCTTTGCAATGTTGTTAACAATAATTGGTTAAATAATGTTAAACATAGTACTGGGAAATGGGCCTCTTGTTATGATGGCGTGGTTTTAATTGTCTAATGATGATTCAAGCTTCCAAATGCAGTTTACGTGTGTGTGTGTGTGTGTGTGTGTGTGTGGCATCCACTGAGCATGCTTGTAAATGTGCTGTGGCGTCCTGTCAGTGTTATCAGTAGCAGGGTTTATTGGGGTTCCCTAAGCTGCTCAGGGGGCTGAGTCTGAGTGGTTTTGTAGCTCAGCTCACACCTTGTTGCACTTGGATTGTGGTGCAGATGTGACAGGCATGCCTGGAGCCTGGGGAATGTGCAGAAAATAAAACAAAGACAAATACGGCCACAGCATAAGGCCAGTACTAAACGTATGGGGCACAGCAAGGGAAATTTTCTCTGTGATCCCGTCACGTCCTTGGGATAAAATGACCATGTAACTGAGACTGGCGACCACTATGTATGCACAATGAACAGTGTAGCCTTGCACACAGTGTAGAAGTGGAAAGAATCACACACACGGGTGCAAATATATAGTATAACTTAGCCCTTGTAGTTAGTACTCTATCTCTCATATTGTCATGCTACTAAATGGGGAGCAATACGTTTTCTTTGTGCATGTAATCAGTTTTGTAGTGACCCTGCATTAGTTATGTTTCATTGGAATATTTGGTGAAGCTGTCCACATACTTTATGTACATCCTGACCATCATCACAGTCCAGAGTAAGCTCCTTTGTTCCTGTTTCCCTGGCTGAAAATGAACCAAACTAAACCGAGCTTTAGAGGTGAGCTTATAAGAATAGGGCTGCCATCTTTCAGTGCCAGAAACTTTTTTTATCCATGAAATTGAGCAGGAAAAACATGGATCAGATTGATGCAGTTAATGTTAGTGCATTTGCTGCATTTCCACATAATATATTAATTTCTCACCACACAGAGCAGTGCTTTCATGCACAAATATAAGAAATTATCTTAAACTGTAAAACAGTGATTGATGCAGTCATCAGTATGATACCCATGCTTTTTCAAAGCCTCTGGTTTTGCGTTTTTTTGAGATGTTTTTGTTGTTTTTTGGAACAAGATGTTATGTGTATGTTGCCAAACTGCGACATAACCCCTAGTGGTCAACAGTGGTAAAGATTTTTTTTCAAGAAAATACTCAGATCAGATGTCAGAACTTTCCAAGGCTATAACTGTGGTGATCAGAGCGCTGATTCCATCTGCGCTCAGGTTGCTCAGTATTTTCCCGTTTCCTCCATATTATTTCAGGTTTTGTTATTAGGGCCTTTTCCAGGGCTTTTATTGTGACAGTGTCACGGCTGGACTTCCGGCTGTCAAAGCCAAGCTGGCGCTGTGACAACTGTTCGTCATCTCGTTAATTACATTCCCCTTTCCTGTTTGGGTTGGTTTCTTTTGGGTTCAGTATTTAAGGGAGCAGCTGAGGCTCACTCCTCGCTGCAATCTACAACTGTGTACCAGGGATGGAGTCCCAAACCTCGGCTCCAGCCTTTCCTCTGTTTTTGATTCGTCTTCGCTCCAGCATGAGTAAGTGTGTGTTGGTTAGCGTCAGGTTCCGCCCTCGCTATGCTCTTGCTATCATTGTCTGAGTCCTTTATTTTGTATCCAAGTTCTTGTATGTGTTTTGCCCCACGTAGCTCTTTACTTTGTTACTTTATCCTTTTGTTAATAAACAGACAATCTTACTGCTGACTTCTGGCGCCTCATTAATGTCCTGAAAGGGGCATTCATAACAATAACTTGGAAGTGGTAAGAGATAATGGCTTACTGCCAATTAGAAAGATGTAGAATATGATCCAAAGTTTGACATAGGAGTAAATTTACACATCTAATTTGCATACAAACAAACAAAGACATTTGTCACTTATCGCTGGCAAGGCGTCATCGTTTTGCGGCTTTCTGGTCGTAATTTTGTCCTCTCCCGGTCATTTTAGCTTTCTCTCCTACATCCAGAAACTCTTATCGATTATTCCACCTTAATTTCACTTTTATTCCACGGCAATTTAGCTTATATGACGACATGCAACCGGCGATTGCTCTCCAGTGACATGGCGCTCCAAGTGCCGGCAGGTCAAATCAACGAGCTTCACGCTCCCTGTGTTATAAGAAAATATAAACATCTACCTTCATAAGCTAAATAATCTCTTTTTAGAACCATAGTTGGCGAATTCGGGACCACATCTTCCAAATTTGCTCCTTAGTCTGGGATCGCATCTGTCCACAACAATCGGTGCCCACCATTTTGTGTTGTAATCTCAAAGACAAAGAAGAAGGATTTCTTCCTCTTTGGTGTATTACATGTCACCCATGAGTCCTCCAGCGCGTGCCTGCCACCTTGTGAACTGGCATGATCAGTACAACTCCTCAGTGCAGCTGGGCAGTGTTTCTGCACGTCATTATCAGTTGACAGGTGCAGTGCCGCGCTCTGCCGCTAGGGGCACATGAAATCTCACAGCTTAAGGGTTAAAAGTGATGAACTCTCACATGCAAAGCCAGCTCCAAAGTGTACCCTGCAATATCATTCATCTGGAGACTGAGTTTGTAATTCACAAAAGGAACATCGTGTTTGCATTCACTAATAGGACAAATGTGACTGAGGCTATAAACTCACCAGGATAATGTAGGCTTGAGACCATTTCATTTTCTCTTTCCAATATGACCCCAAGCACCAAAAGCACAAGTTAATAGAAATGTCCTTTGTGCAGCAATTACAGCACTCACACAATAGTGGACATGCTAGTGTTTCTGGACATGCTAGTGTTTTAGACATTATTGTCTTTTCTGTCAAGATTTTCAAAAGAATTGTCATGTACAGGGTCGTCCCTGGCCCTGGGATTTTTGGCCGGCCCCCTGAACTTTTGGCAACCTACTGGGCCTTGGACTCTGACCGGCCCCCTGAACTGTGGGACTCTTGGGGGTGGGGTGGGTTAATTAGTTTTGGGGTTGGGGAGTGTGTTGCCATTGTGTTGTTTTGTGGTGTTCCCCATCTTTGATTGATCCCTCCTAACCTGTTTCCCCCCACCTCCCACCGTGGTTCGGTGTGTTGGCCTTTTGGGTGGGGGTGGGGGGCGGGATTTGTTCTTTGCTTTGATGGTACGGTGGGTGTCTGGTCTCCCCCCTTGGGGGGGGCACTGTCATGTTCGGGGTCGTCACCCCGAACATGACATGTGGCTGTTGGGTTTAATTATTGATTATTAATTCCAGCTGATGGATTGAGCTTTGCTCTCCACCTGCCCCACAGCCATGCCTCCTCCTCACCAGGCATCCACCAGTGGTATGGTTCACCACATACACACTAACACACTCATGCACGCACACCCACTCGTGCATGCACGTACACATACACACACACTCACATTCACACTCAGGCACCCACACACACACTTGTTCAGTCAGTCATGCACCGGGTGGCCACACAGCTGTGTCCATTTGCCCTCATTCTGGATTTGTGTATTTATAGGGTAGAATGTGACCAGCTGTGGTGGCAACTTAGCTATGTCAGCCTTGGACATCCAGACTCGCTTATGTTGGTTCCCCCCCAGACTGAATCATGTTGTCCCCTCAGAGCCTTTCCTCTCCAATGCCATAGTAAGTCCTTGTGCCTTTTCCTCCTCTCCTGCCTGTTTGGAGCACGTTAGGTATCCTGTGAACTAACCAAGCTTGTAGCCGGGTGTCTTCCCTTCCGTTGTGACTGTTTTTGGACATTCAACCCATTTATCCATTGTAAATAAACATGTTACTTACTCTGTGTTTTGGCCTCGTTGCAATTTTATATGTTCGCTGCGCCGTTTGCACAGTGAACATGACAGTAAGTTGCCACCAAAAAGGAGCCAAAGCAGTAAGTAACGTGTTACTTATTTTTGTGTATTGCCCTTACCTGGTTTGAAGTCCAGGATGGATACAGCTGGAAGACGTGGTGATCCAATGCGTCTCGGGTGGGAATATTGCCGTGCACTCGTGGAGGTGGACGGCCTATATTCCACCCCAAGAGACGTGTCATGGTTTCTGGGACTCGCTGAAGCTGCAGCTCGTCGGTGTCCTCAGCTCCAGGAGCACGCTGAGGGTCTGGAGAGGCTCTCTCTGATAGCTGCGCTTCAACGCGAGAATGGTGGCAAAGGAGGGAAATCTCCGAAGAAGCCCCAACAGAAATGCTTTCCTCCGCCAGTGGCCATCTTCTCCTCTCCTCCATCGTTCGTTCCAAGATGGCGTCCACCAGGTCTGCAACATCAGCAGCACCCAGAATCCCGGAGGAACAATCAAGCCCTGCCAACTGCTTCCACACCGAGCTCAGTCATCTCCGCAGCGGATCATCAGTCCCGAGCAGTCCTGTCTGCAGGATCTCCCTCCGTATCCGCTGCGAGGTCTTCTTCCTCGGGTTGTTCGCTGGTGGCAGTGGGGCGCTTGCTTTTATCACTGGGGTCTCCCATTTCTGTGGCTAGGGGGGCGGCTCCCAGACCTTCTTCCAAGGAGCCAAGCACCGCCCCTCCTAGACGGACAGGTGAAGACGCCCAAACAGCAGCATCTGCAATTTACTCTATAAACCGAGAGAACAGGCGAGTACATTTTCATTTGACTCATATTAATAATGAAATGTCTTGCCTGATCCCCGGTAGGGAGGCTCAGGGAAAGCAATTCCCTGAGCTCTCCCCGCCTGCTGCCGTTAAAAACTGCCAGCTCTCTCCCAGCCCTCTCTCCTCTCCCCTTTGTGTGCCTGCCGGAGCCGAGCAGCCAGGATCAGGAGGAGCCAGAGGTCCGGGAAGGGGGGGAGACTCTCGCAGCCATGGTGAACCAGGTCCCAGCCGCCATGCTGGAGGAGTCACCAGCGTGGATCATGGCAGCTGGGAGAATTAAGACTGCTGAGACCATCACGCCTGCTGTGGGGGCCGCCACAGCAGAGTCAGCACCCGAGCGGAACCTCATGGAGGCTGAACCTTAGGAGACATCGCCTGGCTCGCCGAAGTCCTGGACAGCGGTAGAGCTTGAGCTAAGGCCAAGTGCTCTCTTTTGTCTTTCTCCTTTCCATAATTGAGCATTTTTGCCTAGCTTTAGGTGTGGAGAGCCAGCTGCAGCCAAACGCTGCACCTGAGCTTGCCTCGCCGGGCTCTGCCGCTGCCGGCAACTCTGACCCTTCCCCCTCTCTTTCTGAGTCCTTTTCCAGAGTTGCCGGAGAGAGTCCTCCATCGCTGGATGAGTCCGTGGATCCAGGTCCGCAACCAGAGGCCATCAAGGTTCCAGTCGAGGTGGTTGTCGGGGGCACCCGGTCCCGGTCCAGGGTGCCAGTGATCAACCACCTCCTCGCGTGGGTTCTTGTATGGGTCGGCTGGCCCATGGCCAAGATGGCATTGGGGTCAGCAGTGGACCATCCGGGTCCCACCGCAGGTGCAGCCGGGGTCCAGCTGGACTCCATCATGAGTGCAACCATGGCTCGGTCAGGGTCCATCATGGGTGCATTGCAGACCCAGTCGGGGCTCACCGCGAGATCAATGAGGTCCCGGGAAGGGGCCACCACTGGTGCCGCGTTTTCCCAGGCCAGGACCACCTTAGACGCAGCCATGGCCCAGCCCGGGTCCACCGTAGGGTCAACAGAGTCCCAGCCTTTCGTCGGGACCACCGGGGATGCCACAGGATGATTTGGGGACGCCGGGGCCTTCCTTTCCCTTTTGGAGGCCCTGTGGGTGTTCCTCCTCCTTCTGCCGGGCACCGCCAGGGTCTTTCTCCCTTCGCCGCCTGTGACCACAGGGGTTCTTCTTCCCCTGTTTGTCCACCCACCTCTCAGTCTTCTGGTGGGTAGGTCACCGCCTCGTCTGCCCTTCCGGTCCTGGTGGCCCAATAGTGTGGGCAGGCCACCCGAAGGATTAGGTTCCCGGGTCAAGTGGCCCTTTTTCTCTGGCAGGCCGCCTGATGCTGTTCTGCTGGCCCTGGGATTTTGGCCGGCCCCCTGAACTTTCGGCAACCTGCTGAGCCTTGGACTCTGACCGGCCCCCTGAACCATGGGACTCTTGGGGGTGGGGTGGGTTAATTAGTTTTGGGGTTGGGAAGTGTGTTGCCATTGTGTTGTTTTGTGATGTTCCCCATCTTTGATTGATCCCTCCTAACCTGTTTCCCCCCCACCTCCCACCGTGGTTCAGTGTGTTGGCCTTTTGGGTGGGGGTGGGGGGGCAGGTTTGTTCTTTGCTTTGATGATACGGTGGGTGTCTGGTCTCCACCCGTTGGGGGGGGGGCACTGTCATGTTCAGGGTCGTCACCCCGAGCATGACTTGTGGCTGTTGGGTTTAATTATTGATTATTAATTCCAGCTGATGGATTGAGCTTTGCTCTCCACCTGCCCCACAGCCATGCCTCCTCCTCACCAGGCATCCACCAGTGGTATGGTTCACCACATACACACTCACACACTTATGCACGCACACACACTCGTGCATGCACGCACATATACACACACACTCTCATTCACACTCAGGCACGAACACATACACTTGTTCAATCAGTCACGCCCCGGGTGGCCACACAGCTGTGTCCATTTGCCCTCACTCTGGATTTGTGTATTTATAGGGTAGAATGTGACCAGCTGTGGTGGCAACTTAGCTATGTCAGCCTTGGACATCCAGACTTGCTTATGTTGGTTCCCCCCCAGACTGAATTGTGTTGTCCCCTCAGAGCCTTTCCTCTCCAATGCCATAGTAAGTCCTTGTGCCTTTTCCTCCGCTCCTGCCTGCTTGGAGCGTGTTGTTTTGGGCCCGTTGCTATTTTATATGTTCACTGCTCTGTTTGCGCAGTGAACATGACAAGAATAAAGAAACCCCAGTAAGCATATTCTCTTTATATAAAAGCACTACTGTTGTTCTTTTTCAAAATTGACTTACAGCTCATAAATATTAATATATTCACCCATTCTACCTTTTAATCATCTCAAAATTACAAGGCTATTTTTTCTGGATGAAGTGATTCATCAAATCCTATTACATTCTGTCACACCCTTCATTCTTCATTCTTACACTCAAAATCAGACGGCCTGCTTTCCCTGCTGCCTCACAGAGCAGCTTGAACAATCAGATCTTATTACAGCCTTTCCCATGGGAGCACACCTGGCAAAACGGACAACAAGGAGACCACGACGCTGTGGCTGTTGTCCACACTGATCCATCTGGCTACATGAGCAACACGGCCTCGCACTTGTTGCATCTCAAGCTGTACTCTGGTCTGTCATCTCTGCAGTTGCACATTTGGAGAAGCTGAGCAGCAAAAGGCAGCCACTCAAAATATGGTTGTACACACTAGCCTTTTCTGTGGATGCAGTATGTGACTGTGGAAAAACGCAGTACATCATGCCTCCACAAGCTGCCCTCTACACACAGATTGAAGCTTTACTGATTGATCTGAATTCCCCCTGGAGTCCGCAGCTCCATGTGGCCATTAGACATTAACATAAATATGCTTGAACACAGTGTGGAGACATGATGGCTGTGATGGATGAAGTGAAAATAGTAGAACAGCAACAGTGTATTCATGCTGTTTCTTTGTGGGAGGTGAACCTTAAAACTTAAAAAGTGGTATGGCTGATTGAACATTTGGCTGAAATTATGTCCGTACAGAAAGGTTATAATATTCAAGACTAAATCTGAAGCTTCAGGGTGTTTTCACATCTGAAAATTCATACCGAGGTTCATGTTTTGGTTCCATTGTTGACGTTTGGTCTGGTTAGGTTTGGTTTCACTCTGCTCCTTATCCAAGTAAACCAAACAACTTTATGTGATGCATCCAGGTCTTGTTGTCATGATGACATTTGTGTAGTTAGCAGACAGTGGAAGTTATAGCATGTTTACGCAGGGGTGGAGATTGTTGAGAGATTGTAGAGTGATAAAAAAATGGCCAGATTTCAATCTTTCAATGATCTCTCAGCAACCATGAAGATCTCTCAATGATCTCCACCATCACCTAGGTTTTGACTCCGTCGAAAACAATCTCTTAGCAATCACCAAAACGAAAGGATATCCAAACAATCTCTCAACTAGCGCTGAACGCTCTCATCACTCTCCCAGTGATCTTCCAGTGATCTCTCAGCAATCTTTCAATGAACTCTATTGGTCTTTCATCGAACACTTAGCGTTTGGCTTTCATTGCAAGATAGCTGAGAGATCATTGGGAGATTGATGAAACTGGTTAGCAGTCAAAGAGTCCTCAATCATCTCATTGATCTCCCAGTGATCTCTCAGCAATCAACAAACTTGTAACTATCTGAGTGCTTATGAAATTGACATGACCATATGTCACAGTGTTAAACAGGGTACTGTAGATTTTGTGTGAAATATCAGGAGAAAATGCTTAAAATGCATGTTAATGACGCGTGAAGTCACTTTAATAAGTGGGGTGCTTTTCATACACATTTCCATGACAGCCTACTGGATTACACTTTCCCTCTGAGTAACTTTAAGCTAAACTGAGCTAATCCACTGCTCCATATTTAAGGCAAAGACAAAAAATAAGCTTATCTAACTTCTCCCAACTATAGACTATAAGCTAATAGGTGTGTAAATATTTTTGTTTAATGAGTGACATATGCATCTTCAACACACTGCCTTATAGAAAAACTTTAATTTCCATGACATTTTAATGTCTGTCTTGGTGCTATGGTGGTGTCTAGCATGTGCTCTTCCACTGGACATGCTTTATTAATGTGCGAATCACTAGAATTCATTGTCCCCTAGTTCGTTGTTATAAACTCTCACATTCTTTGCCTCTCTACTAATTCATCTCCGGCTCACTCTCACTCGCTCCCATTCAGTCATTTTTCTGCCTGCTCTCTCCTCCTGTATTGCACACATTCTTCAAAGTGGTTTGCTTGGGACTCCAGATTCATTTTAGTATTGAGCTTAATGACCTTCATGGAATCGATGTCTTGGCTGTGTGAGTCAGCAGCCATACCTCATTTACATTTCATAATGAATTATTCAACATTGTCCTTATACTGTAGTTTAGCCTGTCAAACCATTTATCAGAGCTCCAGTCAGTACCATAGGTGTCAGGTTCAACCTTTATGATTACATCCATGGTTTCTTTGGTATTTGATTGACCAATATTGGAATCCCAGGACTGGTTTTTCTTGAGAGGCCCTACCAGGGACAGGTTGCCCCTGACAACATAGCTTCTGGGATCATTAGGGCACCAAACCCCTCCACCGCAATAATGTGGCGATCCACTGAGGAGACCAGTCCTGTCTTATAGCTTTCGGAATTGACATTTCAGTCACGTTTGAGCACAATAGACAAACCAGGTATATTTTTATCATCTAAAATCATATATGGTTTTTAAAAGGGCACATAAATATGAGGCAGTATCGAGGCAGATGAGGTGGAGGGGAGACACTGGATGAATGAAGAAAGAGACTGTTTTTTGAAGTTCACTGAAAAGCAGCGGGCATGTTAAATTCTCCCTGGGGACATCTCTTCAAAGTGAGAAGGAGGCTTTTAGAAGTGAGACAAATACTACGTATGTACTGAAAGGAGGATGAGAAAATGAGAGGAATGGATTTAGATTTTTTCTTTTTTTGAATCCTGTATAAATTCATGTGAAATATTGGTGAAACTGAGGTGAGGAACCCACAGGTGACTGTAATATTTTGCATGAATGTGAAATTGCAAAGCTCACAACTAAGACTGACACTATGCTTGATTTATTTGACAGTAGCCAATAATTGTAAATAGTCAGAATCAGACAAGTCAGGAAACTCAAGCATCGTGATAGATTTACAGATGTTTTGCTTCCCCTTTCTTGTGTCTCACCTCTATCCTTCCCATCTTTCCTCCACACAGACAGTAACTTCGTCCTGGGAAATGCTCAGGTCCAATCTCTGTATCCCATCGTCTACTGCTCCGATGGTTTCTGTGAACTTACCGGTTTTGGCCGTGGCGAGCTCATGCAAAAGAGCTGCATGTGTCACTTTTTGTACGGCAGCGAGACCAGCAACGTCCTTACCTCTCAGATGCAAAAAGCCCTGGATGAACGCCGGGAGTTCAAGACTGAGGTCATCCTGTACAAGAAAAATGGTAGGATAGTGTTTCTTTAAGGTGCTGCCAAAGCGAATCACATGTAGATAATCAGTAATCACACTTTTTGTTCATGTTCTCACCTCATCTTTGAAAAGGCTCTAAGTTCTGGTGTCTGCTGGATATTGTTCCCATCAAGAATGAGAAGAGCGAGGTGGTTTTGTTTCTCGTTTCACATAAAGACATCACAGAAAATAAAGACGAGGACCATGGCAATGAATCTGACATTGGTAAGATAAGCAGGAAATGCAAATTACACGATAATGCACATGAGCCTATCCCGCTTTGACACGGATCTTATTAGGAAAGACATTCACTGTAATAACTGAGAAAATGGCTCACCCTAACTTGGCGCTTTAAAATTGCAAGGGAAAGGTCCTGTATTCTTAAAGGTCCCATTCACTCAAACATGGTGTGTTTGTGGGATTTAACCTTCTAAAATGCTTTCTTGGGTCATATGACTACAGTAAAAACATTAAAATCTCTCTTCACTTAGAAATAATTATATTTTAACATTTCAGCAGGATGGGCAGAAGGGGGTTTTGCTCTTCTGGATCTTTTTCTCTATGTCACTGACAAATGCCAATAGCTGCGATGATCCAGTTCCTGCCCAGATGAGTGGGGGCCCAAGGTGTTAGCTCCAGAGCTAACAGTGCTACTAGGGAGTTAGCTTACCAAGCAGGGTTTATGTTGTTATTTTCTTTTAATTTCAGTCACCCTAATAGACCTGTTTCCCTGTTTCCACCTGGCTCACTCATCCACGGTCAAGAATATATCTCACGTCATTCTGGCTTATTTTGTTATATTTTTACCATGATGCTAAATAGAACTGTTAGCATTAGCTTGGCTAGGTGGTTGGAGTCGGTCAGTCACCTGAATTATAGCATGCCTCAGTGGGGAGAGGCCGACAGCCTGGCCACCTGCCGTTAACTTAACTGTGGATCCAATCAGTTTTGATCACAATTTTCTTTATATCCTTTTCACCCCCACTGGAATCTTTCTTCATCTGCCAACGCTTGACCACATATCTCATTCGTAGACATTTTAACTTAGTTTACTATAGTGTATTGTCTCTAGCTCAGACCTAAGGTGGCTAACTGACTCTAACAGCTAGCTAGCACCACCAAGCCTTGGCCCACTATTAACTCATTCACAAGTGTTTCTTTGCTTATTGTACTCCAAGGACCGGCCATATCCTATTGACCACTGCAACCACACACACTTGTCCACCAGTGATATATCATTTAATTTATTCTTTACATAAATTTACATTAGTTGCCTCAGGCTCGCTACCTGAGCTAAGAGCTAAAAGAGGGAGAGTAGAGTTAACTGCTGCTCATTGGCCTTTAAAGAATCGTGCACTGATATGAACCGTTGTGAGGAAAGCTACAAAAGATGACTCACAATGATGTTCCAATAATTAAAAAATTAAAGGCAATTGGACTAAGTATATCATAAACATTTCATTTAGACCTGCGGGAAGTGTCAACATGTACAAAAAGGTGCAGTAAATGGGACCTTTAAATGAATAATGCCACAATTAACTTACAGTCCAACATGGCTGCTGTGGTAACACTGATACTCCCAACTGGAACAATGTGCAGTAAAGTAAAATTGACCTCCTTTGCAGTGTTATGCAAATAGAAATGCATTGTTGTGCATGAACGAGCTAGTTTATGTTCAGTCAGCTATATGCTCAGTACTAAAGAATATGATGTAAGCATGTTATCAAGCTCATTTGCTGCACATGATGCTCTTTAAGTGGCATGAATAGTGGCATTAGTATCTGTAAAATTGGTATTTCTTCCTTTCTCTTATGCATTTTCTTTTGATGAAAATTTAATAAAGATTGTTAAATGGAAGATCGGCGAGGTCTGAAAATAAGTCATGGTGTCCCATCAGAATTGAAGCAAAAGTCAAACAGGGATTTTCCCTAATATATGACATTCCAGCAGGGATAGAGCTGTAAGGTGTGGGTCTGCATCTCTGGTGAGTGCAATTCTAGTTTTATTCTGGAAACAGCTGATGGCTGCATGAAAGCTTGTCCTAAAAATAAATACATAAATAAATACAAATTAAAAAAGTCAGCAGCTCTGTGCAGTGCTTTTGAAACTGTGAGAAATTAACTTGATCTGATCCATTCTGGGGACTCTGGATGAAACTGTTTTTTTTTAAATTGTTATAGCTGAACAAGATTTTTTTGTAATGTTAGTGAAATAAACTTTAACTGTGAGTAAACGGCTGTATTATAAAATTATACATTAAAAGGACAGAAGATTGGTTACATCTACATGCTCAGTCAGTTTTTTACATGCCATTGTGTGTTACACTGCTATAGTCCTTTATAGACTGAAGTGTTGGCAAACTGATGATTTGCACAATGACAGTATCAGCTACATCCCTGCATTTCTCTCTTATAAAGTGTCCTTGTTTTCAGATGAGGAAACTGGTCTGGAGATTCACCAGGTCAACCGCCCTCCAGGCTTCAACATGGAGCGCCGGCGCAGTCGTGCTGTCCTCTACCAGCTGTCTGGACACCTTCAGAAGCAGGACAAGAGCAAGAGCAAGCTGAAGATTAACAATGTGAGATGTGTTTGGTTTTAAAACATAAAACTAATGCTTTCACTTTAAAATGAAGGTTTGGTGACTGTATCTCATAGAAAACACAAATATTTTAAACCCTGGTATTGGCATTTGCTGAGCACATTTTAGCTTCTTTTTAGGCCCAAGAGAGGATTTAGCATTTTGATATTAACATTTTCATGGTGACCTACAGTCAAGGAACCAAAAGTAATGGTATATGTCCAGAGGGGAACTTTTTGTCATGGACAAGTTAGAATGAAATGATAAAAGAAAATTGTGCAAACACTGACCTGTATTAAGTAACTAATGTAAGTAGCTATGTTTTTTATTTTAGATTGACAATGTCTAATTCAAATATTTTTAAATATTTTTCTGCACTAGTGGAAGACACATCGTCTTTGGTGCTCCTACTTTCTAGTCCAGGCGTCTACTTTTGATTTGTGACAGAAGGATAGCAGCTGGAGTGAAAGAGAAGCCTTATAAGATGATAGTGAGACCTGCTATGATGTATGGTTTGGAGACAGTGGCACTGACAGAAAGACAGGAGGTAGAGCTAGAGGTGGCAGAGCTGAAGAGGCTAAAGATGCGTTGAGACAAGTCAATGTAAACATGCAAATACCCACAAATTTGCATCAGAGTTGCAGAGGGGCAGGGTTGCCTTCATAATTTGTGTAGCTCATTTGTACCTGCTGTGGAAATCCCACAGACACTAGCCATGGTTACATGTGCAAAATTTCTTCAATCTGATTACAATTCAGATCAGAACTTTACTGTTGACATGGATCCTGAAAAAGTTGATCCGATTAGGACGTATGTTTCCATGTGTCACACGTTTGAACAGACTAAATCATTTTGACATGCACACAATTATCCGACATTCCGGAAATAGTAGATGAAGAGGCAACTTCCAATGTAAACAAACCCCACTTTGCATCTTTCTCTTTTTGAAATGGACCTGTATTGTGTTATTCAGACTGTACTTTTGCTTCTGATGGTCTCCGTAATGAAGCTACAAGCCCAGCAGTACATACTTTTCTACATATGACGAACAGAGGGAGACAGCAGGATGATACGGACCAGATTTGTTTTACTCCCGCCATGTTTTCTGCTAGCTGCTGTAAAGGTGGAAATACATCACGTCGACGTGTGGCTGATGTACAGACATGTGCAGTAAACATATTTTCTACTCAGACTTCAGAATAAGTGTTTATATGCGTACCAATTGGATTATAACCCACCCGTCTCAGTTGGAAGGAAATTTTGATCCGAATGAGCATGATCAGGTCAGAATATTCAGATTGCCGTGTTTACATGAAGCATTTTTATTCCGATCAGGCTTTTAATCCGGTTACTTGTGTCCATGTAAACATGGCTACTGTCATGTCTAGGTTTATCATGTTATCCAGCAAGGCGCACAGCTGGGAAAATGTCACTGCCTCCTCCAAAAATTGCACCTGGGTGATGGTTGTTTATGTTACAGTGCTAGCTACTAACATACGTTAGCACATTCAGGATTCAAACCAAAGACACTCTTGACACACACAGTGTCACTCCATCAGCTCCAGAGCTCTGGTCCATCAGTCTTCAGGTGAATGGCAGTCTCATTTTCAGACTAGTTTATTCTCCAGTGTTGATACTTTTACTCAGGTGATGGTGGAATCTCAAAACTGATTAGCTATCATGACCAACTCCTTCGAACGCAAATATACACATATTCATGTGTTTACATTGGCTATACAGGTACATCTCAAAAAATTAGAATATCATGAAAAAGTTCAATATTTTTTGTCACTCATTTCAGAAAGTGAAACCTATGTATATACTATATGTCAAGTCAGCAGTCTTCCCCATGATTGTGTAGTCACTGACCCAGACTGAGAGTCTATTTAAAGGCTCAGGAAACATTTGCAGGTGTTTTGAGTTAATTAGCTGATTAGGGTGTAACACCATGACTTTTCAATATTGAACTTTTTCACAATATTCTAATTTTCTGAGACACTGAATATTGCTGCGAGAAAAAAATTGCTTTGGGTTTGGTCTGTTTGCATCTTAAGATTCTCACAGGGGGAGACTAGGAGGGACAGGATTAGAAATGAGTATGTCAGAGGTTGAGCAGTTTGGAGACAAAGTAAGAGAGGCAAGAATGAGATGGTTTGGACATGTGCAGAGGAGAGATAGTGGATATATTGGACGAAGGATGTTGAAGATGGAGCTCGCAGGCAGGAAAAGAAAAGAGGAAGACTGCAGAGAAGACTGATGGATGTAGTGAAGGAGGCCATGGAGAGGGTTGGTCTGACAGAAGAGGATGCAAGGGATAGGCAGGTGACTTTCTGTGGAGATCCCTGAAGGGAGCAGCTGAAAGGAGAAGGCAAAGCTCAGGCTTCTTCTTTATGCAAATGAGGTGCAGATGACTTAAAAAAATACCTTAACCAGAATGAATGAGATGACTGGAAAAAAGACGACTCCTGTGGAGACTTACAGTTTGTGAACACCGAGTACTACAAATCTTGACCAACTTCAGACCCAGAGACAATTATTTATTGGCATGAAATAGCCAACTGGAGCAGTAAAGACTGCATTTATCTCGGGTTTGCTGACTCTTGCATGGTTGCTAGGTAGCTCAGAGTTAGCTCCTGGAGCTACTTTGCTAGCTGGCTAGTGAGGTCCAACCTGGAAAAGTTGTTAACCTCAAGCTAACACATGCCAACAACTGACAGCACCATGGTTGTTTGTAAAGTTTGCCTGCCGGTGTATTCATAGCTGAAAGACGACATCAAACGACTTAAACAGGACCTCAGGGACAAAGAGGACATGATCCTGGCATTTTCGTCTATTGCCACTGCGCAAGAAAAACATCTTGCGGTGCGCCGCTCTGGCTCCTGTGGCAGAGGATCCACCTGCTGCCCCACCGAGTGCTCTGGATGTGGGTCAGAAGGCGGTGTCACTCTCCCTTGGTCTGGGTCTGCTGCCGCTGGTGGAAACTCCATCATCTCTGCCAACGTCCCGGTGCTGAGCGATGATGTTTGGGCCTCCCTGGGAGTTAAGCCTTGGTCCCAAGCCTGCTTAACTCCATACAACTCGGAGCCATGGGTGCCGGTTAAAAAGGGAAAATACCGTGCCAGATGCTCCCTCTGTCAGCCTTCATCTCCATTGAACGCTTTGCAGCTGAGCAATAAATTCCAGATCCTGGATGATGCCATTGAGCACCACTCTTCTCCACCTGCTCAGATGATGACTTCTGCCATTGCTGCTGCTGAAGCTGTGGTCCCCGCCAAGAAGCAGCCGCTGGACAACACCAAGAGCCATGCCAGCCCCCACAGCTGATCGGCTACCTGCCGAGGCTCCCCTTCTACATCTGGCGTGACACAAGTTCCAGCTTGCCCTTGAGGCTCCCCTGCTACCTCTGGCACATAGCGTCTGCCAGCCCATCCACCAAAGGCTCCCTCCAGAGCTGCTGCAGCTGTTGTTGCTGTCATGGCCACCACTCCTTTGTTCTTAGCAGTCCTCCTATATTTTGTATGTGTGTTTACAGGCCTCCCAAATACTGCTCATCTTTTATTTCCAGTTTTTCACAGGTTCTCTCCATTATTCACAGCAAATACAATCAGATTATTATTTTAGGTGATTTTAACCTACACAATGATAAGAAATCAGACTCTTTTGCAACTGATTTTTTTTAAATATTCTTAATTGTATGAATTTCACCCAACATATCTCACAACCCACCCTTCTTAAAGGTCACACGCTGGACCTAGTCATCACCTCAGGCTTGTCAACACACATCACCTCTATTTTAGATTTAGCCAGCTCTGATCATTTTTGTATATTTTTTACTGTCAGTTGTTTTAAACAGAATGATGATTTTATCCCAGAATGCACTGCGAGGAAGCGCCATCTCACTGCTGAGGTGGCTGCTAAATTTGTTGATCTTTTATGTGACATTCCTGCAGACTTTTTGCCTTTGTGATTTTATTGTAGGTGGCTTCAGCCCCTTGCACTCCGGTCAATTTTCCTAAAAACGCCAAAAAATAATGTACCCAAATAATGTATCCTTTTTTGATCCGCTGCAGCAGCCAGTCTTCACCCAGCCTTAAAAAAAACAGCTCGCGAACTTCTCTGCTTCAATTGGCTCACTGCATTCACAGCGTTGGGAGGCGGGTCCTTCTGGCTAGGTTTTCATTCATTGGTTCTTCAAGGTTTCAGAAACCCAATTCAAGGCTCTTATTAGTCGAATGAGAGGTCAATCAGATGAACTAATCTGCTGTGTCTGCAGCTTTTATTTTCAGTGCGCGCTTGGACGCCATACACCACCTACATCACAATCTCCATCATGCGTCCTAGAGCGCACGAGGGCGCTCTCGTGCGCCCTCGTGTGCTCTAGGACACAGAGACTTGCCCGTCCACGGTACAACAGAGTGCAAGAGGTTAAGAGAAAATTGGAAACAGCACTCGACACAGTTGCTCCTTTTAAAACAAAAAAAACTTTCCACTAATCCAACCCCACCCTGGAGAACTGAAGGTTAAACAATTAAAATAGAAATGGTGAGCTGCTGAAAGAAAATGGAGAAATAAATTAGAAATTAACCTCCATATTAAAAAAAGAAATCAACTTACCACCTGCAGTAAAGCAATAAAAGAAGCAAGACAGGCACATTTTTCGAGATTCATCAACAATAATTACAATAACCCCAAAACTCTTTTTTCAATAATTGATCAGTTAATAAACCTGGTTTTTAACATGTCTAGCAGGGTGTCTACAGACTTCAAATGTGAGGAATTTGCAGCTCACTTCAGCAGTAAAATAGAAACTATAAGGTCAGCTATTAGTCTATTACAACCTACAGCCTTTAATACAGCTGAACCTTTGTTTTTATGTGGGGAAACTCTGGACAGTTTTGGCCTGGTTGATGCTAAGGTGCTGGAGAAAGTTATCGCTGTCATGAATTGTCCTTTGGGGCAGAGAGGCGAGACCCACGTGCTGAACTGTGAGTTTGGGAGATTTATTGAAAAAACAACAAACATAAAATCCACACAGTGCTCTAACGGAAAATACAAACGAACGGGTAACTTACTGAAACAGCGCAGCAGAGCAGGGACAGGGCTCTGATGGAAATGAAGAGAAGCTTGCTCAAGACAGCGGCAATCAGAAATGAAAATAACTACCCTTAAATAGGGTCAAAAAACAATTTATATAAGCAGCGACAGGTGTGGGTCACATGAGCGGGCAGAAGGAACCAATGATACATAATAGGACCAGCTGGGGGCAATGAGAGCAGAGTGGCTGAAGCTGACAGCTGACGGGGCGATGCCCACATGAAGCACAAAACCCGGAAACGCCTTTGACAGCTGTCAACCCAACAGTAAAGAACTAAAGAATAAAATATCAACAAATGCAGACTGAAATATAAATGTAAATTAATACAAAATAAGAGTGTAACAAAACTAAAACATGAACAGGAAAATAGCAAACAGTACAAGAATTACAGAAACCCAAAAAGCACAAAGTACAACAAATATGTAAATATAAAGAAAAAGCCATGAGACCGAGCCTGGCGGAAACCTCCAAAGCTCGGCTCATGACAATCTCCCAGTTAAAACCAGCAATCTGCATTTTAGATCCAATTCCTACACCATTTTTAAATCCATATGTAGCTTTTTCGTTGATGGTGTTATTAACATTTTAAATTATTCTCTTCAGACAGGATATTTTTCTAGTGCTTTTAAGACAGCTATTGTTAAGCCTATTCTGAAGAGAAATTATTTAGACACTGAAGTACTGAACAATTGCAGACCAATGTCCATCCTGCTATTTTTAAGTAAAATTTTAGAGAAAGTAATTTTTAACCAGTTAAACAATTTTATGAAAACTCATGATTTGTATGAAACATTTCAATCTGGTTTTTGGTCAAACCACAGTAACTGAGACAGCCCTGATCAAGGTTCTAAATGATCTTAGAATCAACATGAACAAAAGCATGCTCTCGGTCCTGGCCTTACTGGATTTAAGCACAGTATTTGACACAGTAGATCATGATATTCTTTTAAACAGATTGTGCAATATGATCGGCCTCTCAGACACTGTTTTTAACTGGTTTAAATCCTACCTCACTGGCAGAGAATTTTATATCACCCTGGGTGAACACTCCTCAGCAAAAAAATACAATATGGATTGTGGTGTTCCTCAAGGTTCGATTTTAGGTCCAACTCTTTTTAACCCCTTGCACTCCGGTCAATTTCCCTAAAAATGCCAAAAAATAACGTGCCCAAAGTAAATCGAAAGCTGTTCTTCAGCCCGTTGCAGCATCTTCATGGGGTTGGTCTCATTTAAAAGAAACCACTTTGAATTTTTTGGCAAAACAGTTATAATCTCTCTAAGTGCTCCGGACACTGAGTTACAGTCATCTAAACATAGTGAACTTGAAGAAAATAAATTTGGCCTGGGTGTTTTTTTGGATACAAATGCTTGCAAATAACACACAGCTTCAGATCCGGGCTGGAAAATGCAACAGAAATGTAGAACCAAGTGTTATCTAGCTGAGGTCCAAATTTTGTAACAATACCACAAAAAATGAATATATTACACAGCTTTTTCCTCAGGTAGTTCCCAGGCGTTTTTGAACTGTGCCAAATTGTGCCAAATGGCACAGTTTGGAAAAATGTCTGTAACTTTTGAATGATTCAATATAGAAGCTTCATCTTGGGCTCTAATGAAAGGTGACACTCAGGGCTGTGCGTGTGTGTGTGTGGGGGGGGTTGTACCCCCCCCTCGCTACAGAGGACGGACATCGCCTGTTGCGCCACAGTCCGTCATGCAGCGATGACGCACAGCTGTAATTTACCGATCGGTCAAAAGTCATTTTGATTACAATTTTCAGGGATAAAGAATAATTTAGCTTAGAACACTTACCTCTTCACAGCAGAAGCGGAGCTGGCGAACTTCTTCCTCATTGTCAGACGAACGCGACGCTGGTCTTGCGACCCGATCAAAACATAATTCCATTATTGCAGTTTTGGCGAACGATTTTTCAAAACAAATAACAGTAGTAATTTAAAAAAGACTGGCGAACGCGTGTGTGTCACTCAGCCTTCGTCGTCGGTCTCCGTCGGTCTATGATGACCATGGAAGAGAATCTTAAACGTCTACGTCTACTCTGCTGGAATAAAAACAAAAAAAGCACCGCCTGTGGCTGAACATGCCGATGCGCGAATGGCAGTCCCTGTCACACAGGTTGCACTTGTGGATGGTCTCCATGCTGCTGGGTCTGTGGGGTTCTTCCTGCGGGTCCTTTTTTTCATCTGCTGCAGCAGTCAGTCTCTCTTCATCCAGCCTTACAAAAAACAGCTGCGAACTTCTGTGCTTCAATTGGCTCGCTGCATTCACAGCGTTGGTAGGCAGGTCCTTCTTGCTAGGTTTTCAGTCATTGGTTCTTCAAGGTTTCAGAAACCCAATTCAAGGTTCTTATTAGTCGAATGAGAGGTCAATCATATCCGATCTGTTCGCGGCTGTGTCTGTAGTGGGAGAACGGAAATGCAGCTTTTTTTCCCAGTGCGCTTAGGACGCAGCGCCCTCGTGCGTCCTAGCGCGCACGAGAGCGCCCTCTGTGCGCTGTAGGACGCAGAGACCTGCCCGTCCGCGGTACACCGGAGTGCAAGAGGTTAAATTGTCCATGCTGTCACTAGGCAATGTTATCAGGAGACACGGAATTAGTTTCCACAGTTATGCTGATGATACCCAGCTTTACATTTCCGTGTCTCCTGATGACCCGCACCAATTGATGTCCTTTTTAACTGCATTTTAGACATTAAGTTCTGGTTGACAGAGAATTTCCTACAGCTCAACCAGGAAAAAACTGAAGTTTTAGTTATCGGTCCTGAAGCTCAGAGAGAGAAATTTTTACCAAAATTACAAACATTGTCTTTTATTGGGTGAGGATGCTGCTGTGGTGGTGGCACTGGCTTGGTGGGATGGGGAGTCCACTCACAACCTGTTGGTTGTGGTATGGACTCCTCTGTCTGCTTGGGCCGGGGTGGCCCCTGTGGTGGTGTCTCTGCAGCTGTGGGCTGAGACTGGCTCCTGGTGGCGACGGTCCCCCTATGATGGCATTTCCTCACTCTGTTCCTCAGTGCTCAGCCATGTTTTAACTATGCCTATTATCACTTGTAGGTGGGGTGGGTTGGGGTGAGTTGAGGGGTCTGATGGATGGACAGGAGTAGGGGCGGGGTGGGAGGGCTCTCTTTGTCTTTTTTTTTGTTTGTTTTGTTTTGTTTTTGTTGTATCTGGAATTGTCTGTTTTTAACTGTAAAGCACTATGAGTTGCACCTTGTTGGATGAAAGGTACAATATAAATAAGTAAAGTTTGAAGTTTACATAAGACAGCATGTGGTTATCATGGCCCAGGACTTCTGTGATGCTGCTGCAGCTTATAGACAGTGCTAGCAAGACTTTACACTTTTAATCCCAAGTTTGAAGCAAGATGAACGTTCTAGTGTGTAACCAAATGTTGTTTTCAAGACCTTAGTTCATTTCTGCTGACCTGTCAAGATCCTTTCAGAATAAAAGCTCCTTATTGTTGTTTAATTTGGCAAAATACTGTATAATGTATAAATCAACATGTATCCTCATTGTTAACTTCCTGTGTGTGTTTCCGTACATGAAGAGGGTCCTTGGGGCCAATGCAAACCCAGTCCCCGAGTATAAGGTGGCCGACATCCAGAAGTCCCGTTTCATCCTCCTTCACTATGGTGCTTTCAAGGCTGGCTGGGATTGGCTGATCCTGCTGGCCACCTTTTATGTAGCCATCACTGTTCCCTATAATGTGTGCTTCACTGCGGTGGAGATACGAGAGGATGGTGGTTCAGCAGCTCGAAACCCCCCGAGTGTCAGCGACATCTTGGTGGAGATACTTTTTATCATTGGTAAGACTGCCTCAACAACCAACCTCACATCAACCATTTCATTAAATATCACATACTGGGTTTAGATCCATCTTATTAATGTTTTTGATATTCATTTACAGAAGTGTCTGTTTCCATCAAACATTTTAAGCCAATTACATCTTAACGTAGCGCCATGTTACGTGGCAATCAACGTAATAACATGTAGGCAAAATAAAAGATGGAGCACTTGAATTATAACATATAAATTAAATCCTAGTCGTGGAAAAAACAAAATAGTCCAGAGGAACGTGTGAAGAGTTACGTGCTGTGATGGCATCAGGCTCCAAGCCACAATTTTCTTCTGTAGCTGCGTTTTGTGTTGGGGTAGTAACCCTGGTAACCTGTTGCATACGGCGATGAAATTTCAGGCATGTCGTCTCATGACATGCCATGTCTCATGGCATTTCAGAAGATAATCCACTTTTTTATCTCCCGCCGGTCGAAGCCCAAAGGGGTCGAAGACCAAAGGAGGATTATGTTATGGGTCAGTCCATCTGTCCGAAATCAACTCCTTCTACAGTTTTATTCCGATTTTTTTGAAACTTGGTACCATAGTTTGATATACTCCGATGATTCATATATTGCAATTTCGCTGTCATCAGATGACCTTGAGGTCAAAGGTCAGAGGTCAGATTTCCCCTAAATCTTGTAAACACAATAACTACTGAAAGAAATGATGTAGGCTTTTCAAATCAATACAGTAGTTGTATCTAATACACATCTTGAAGGATTTACACCCTGACCTAACTGGGCTTAGGGTTAATGGGCCAATGGGTTGTATACTTTGTTGTATATTCATGGTTGATGGGTTTATCATAATTTGTTTCTGCCACAGTAATTATATTGAAAAGCTGAAAACTGCTCTTTGTTAGTAAGTATTGGGATCTTTAAAGAAAACGGAGGCGGGGGATATTACACTCGCCTCAGAGTGCGCTTGTCTAAGAATGCAAGTTTTCAGTGCACATTTACAGTAGTAGTGTAATCAATTATCATATGTTTCCATGGAAACACAAATAGTCTGATTGCAAGATTGTACAAAAACTAACGGGCAGATTTGTATGATTATTTTAGCAGAGGTGAGACTTGTTCCAGATTAGAAGCTATTCACTTTTGTAGTTTATCCAGAACTAGATTTTTTTTTCTTTCAAAAGCCTTGTCAGTTTTGTTGGACATGTGCACTTTCAAACTACTCTTTTTTTAAACTTTGCTTTATCTTTTTCCTTTTATTCATTTGCTACTTCCAACGAGATCATATTTGTTTAGGTGGTGGCGCCTTGCTGGTCTTATAATGCAACCATCATAATAAATATAAAAATATCCACCTTTTCTCTCATAAGTGGACCAGTGAGTACATGTTGTTTCACATTACCCCACCACACCTTCTCCTGGAGATTATTGAGAGATTGGGCCAATTTTTGATCTTTGGGATGGTTTGGGAGATCCTTGTGTGTTTTGGACTGAGTCAAAACTTTGAGGAGACCATGGCGACTGTGGCGATCATCTGAAGATCATTGATAGATCAAAATTTGTCCAGATCTCTCAACGATCTCTCAATGATCTCCACCCCTGTGTAAAGGGCGTATAAGCGACCCTATAGAATTAAGGCAGTTTTATCCTCAAAGTCACAACATGCACCTGTGTCTTGAATAGCTTTCAATCCTGTACAGGGCTGCTCTTATTAACTGTCAAAAAGTTCCTCAATTCAATAGCTACTGTCTGCATGACCACTTATTTTCTTGTAAGACATTCCTACAAAGGTCTCATTCAGTTGTTAATAAAATAAAATCCTGTCTGAAGGCTGCTTGTACCTGTTCGTGGGTGATGTGGTCCACCTGCAGATGTAACATGTAAATTCAGACTAATTTTATATTAGCAAGGTTGTCAACTTTCAGCTTCAGGTAGCTGTCATGGATGTCAGGATTGTGATCATGCCCCACCCCGGTAGTTACTGTTGATTCTGGGACTCATTATTATTATTATTATTATTATTATTATTATTATTATTATTATTATTATTATTATTGTTGTTGTTGTTGTTGTTGTTGTGTCATTCTGCCTAGTTTCTTAGTTCATGTTATGCATCCCTTGTGTCTTCTCTGTCTTGTCAGTCTCCCTTGTCCTAGTCTGGTTTTGTAAGTATTCCTTATGTTATCTGTGTTTATTTTGCCTCATTCGAGCTTAGGTTTATTTTGAAAGTATTTCCTGTTTTTGTTGCATTTAGTTCCATGTTATTTGATTCCCTGCTTTATTTTGGTAAGGACTTGTTAGTTCCTGGTTATGATTTTCAGGTTGTGTTATGTAACATCATTAGTTTGCTTCTTTGTCCCTGTGTGCTCCAGCTGTTTGCCGTGTCCACTTATTAGTCTGTCTATAAATTTGGCCCCTTCTTGCCCCACTGTTGTGGCGTCATTGTATTTCCTGTCAAGTGGGCATTCCCTGTGTTCTCCTGGACCCTGTGCTTCTCGTTTTGTGTTCTTGTTTTCACTGTGTGTAGTTAGTTTTACTTCTTGTGTTCAGTTTATTTATACATCTGTTACCTGGACTGTTGCCTGCAAATTGGGCCTTTGCCTGCTCCGTGAATCCACCCCTGTTGTAACAGTAGTAGTGACTTTCAATACAAATCTCAGTCTTTTCAGAGGAGCAGCTACAGTCACCAAAATACCAGTTAAGAATAATTTTTTTGTCAAATTTTTGATTTTTTTGATAAATCTGCCTTATTCCTGATCATAAATCTCCTTCTTTGAATATTTAAGGGAACTCTGACTTAATATTATTTTAACTAATTGTTTAGTGTCTCCTCTGAAGGGGTGTGTCCAATGGGTGCTCTGGGTGCTGCCCCGTCCCTGTGAAAAGCCCTCTGTTAATATTCATACTGTTAATATGAAGTATAAACCAACAGTAGGCAGTTAAATTTTACACAGTAATTTTAGTGTAAATGTGTGTGAAAAAAGGAAACGGACTCTTGCTCTCCAGTTGTCTGTTTAGTATCAGATACTTTGAGTTTAGTCAAGTTATAGTGTGATGGTTATTTGTCATTTGTGCACTGCTAATCATAATGATTTCCATCTGTTCCCTGCACTGTTTATCTATACTTTACTGCATGTCCAATTATAAAGAAAAGGGGGGGAAATAAAGCCTAAACCAAAACCAAATTAAGCTTGCGAGGGGCCAATCCAACATCTGTGCCCAGGGGCCTGTAACTCAGTAATTTAAGTTTGTTTGTCACCTCCAGACTGTGGACTGTATTTAAAAGATGGCGTTATTCACCTGAACATTATCAGTATGCCTTGTCTTATACCTCATTCTTTATATTTAATGTTTGTGTTTTAGAACAGAAGCTGTCAGATTCATTGCCTAGAAGGACACTGGGACTTGAAGAGTAGACCTGTTCTCATGCATACCATGCCTGTATTATTCTTCTGAATGCTGTCAGTAACTGATTTACAAAGTGAGAATCCTGTGTTCAATGAAATTAAAATCTAGTGATTTAAAATGTGTCAGGTAAACTGTTACTGTGACCACAGATCAGTGTAATTGATGGGACAAGAGACGTTCTATGCAATTCACGAGTTCAGTTTTTAATTTGCAGACTTGGATGATCTCGTCATCTTTTCAATACAGTCTTGTGCTAATTTAGCTAAGTAGCTTCTGGCTTTAGCCTCATCCTGCCTCCAAAGACAGTACAACATCCCTCAAACATGTTTGTGTGCATAGATATCGTGCTGAACTTCCGCACAACCTACGTGAGCACATCCGGTCAGGTGGTGTACGACGCTCGCTCCATCTGCATTCACTACGTCACGTCCTGGCTGTTTGTGGATCTGATCGCCGCCCTGCCCTTTGACCTGCTCTATGCTTTCAACATCAGCGTGGTGAGTCACATTAGCATCCACACATTATGTGTTGTGTGTGTTTTTGTGTGTGTGAAGTACAGTTTGAGCCTCTAAGGGTGCTGCTACTGTAATAGATGTCATTTTTTTTTATCAGTAGCACTTGCATGGTGTTTGACTGTCTTCACCACTGACCATTAGAGTCAGCAAAATGTGCAGTGAACACCAGGGCAACAACACACAAACCCACAAAGTACAGTATGCTACAAATTATAAACGAAACAAACCAAGGAAAACTGGCATTTGTTCTTGTCTTCCACTGAAATCCTGTTCTGAATGTGTTAACTAATTTCTTTGGTTGCTTCAAGGGAGGAAAGGGGGGCCTTTGAAACTCATTATTAGGTAACTTGTAATTAAGTTGATTAGTGAGTGCTCTGAGGAGAAATTGTAGCTTGAAACAAGTAGATTAGCCAAATGATGTGCAGAGAAAGCTATAGTTTCTCTGCAGATAGATATGGGAGATACTGGGTTAGAATTGTACCCCTCAGGCAGATGTCAAGGGCCACAATCTGGCTGTGATTGTAATACTCATTTCTCACATGTGGATTTTTTATCCGCGTTAAGGTGTTCGAAGGTCAAAAGGTCTTTGACTTGAATTACGACTCAAAGTATAAGGACTTAATTGATCCAAACTGTCACCCCATTCACCCGGTGTGGAGTTGAAATGACAAGTTCTCCAAAACCTCATGGTATGATACGATTTACCAAATCACAAGACAAAAATACAAAATTTAGAAAACACGGTTCACATTGTACAACAAACACAGGAATGTAAATTGTAGCACAGTCCAGGTGTGGTAAATGTACATAAAGACCAGGACCTGCATGTGCAAAGGGATCTGTGTGTGGAACTGTCCTTCCTAGAGAGTGTATGAAATCTGATGGTTTATGGGGGGAAGGGTTTAAGGAGCCCAGTGGTGAACGCTTGGAGACATCTGTAGTCCATGTTAGGGACTAGTGCTCATAAGGATTATGTTTAGGAAACGTAATTAACAAACAGGCTTTAGAGCATAGAGGCAGCCAATCGGGACAAAAATCAAGCAATTAAAAAGGTAAACTTGAGTTACACAAAACTTTTAATACACAAAAAATAGCTGTGTTCTGCTGCTGTTGAAGCTTGGTCATCAGGCTGGGAATATTTTACGAGTCAGGGGTGTGTGTGTGTGTGTGTGTGTGTGTGTGTGTGTTTCAAGGGTTATGGAGAGCCTAAGTCCCACCCCCTCTACTTCTGCATATAACTTCAGAAAAGCTCTGTATTGGAGTGAATGGCAAAAGAGAAATTATTTTGCCACAGATTACACATATGATGTTTGTCAATTTAAAATCTAATTGGCCACATAGAAATGCTGTAGGATGCCGTCTAACTGTTCAAGTGTAAGGTTGTGAAAACACTTAAACTGAAAGGCTACGAACCCAAAGTTCTGCCATTGTTTTCAAAGAGAGCCCAGAAGGACCTGACTAACAGCTTTTGGACCAGCTGCAGCTCTCAAAACACTATACAATGCATGTGTATCATTTTTCTTCTCTTCAGATGCTTCTTTCCTCTTTCAGAGGGCACTCAGAGAGGGTATACCGCCGCCAAGGTCGATCTGTTTGTCTGTCTTTAAGCAGAATTACACAAAAACCCACTGGACGGATTTTGATGAAATTTTTTTTATCAGAGGTGGCCCTCGGACTACGGATGAACTCATTAGATTTTGGAGATGATTGGGAGATAGGGACTTGGTGGAGGTATGCATTCTCAGATCACCTCCAAAGTGTGATGGGTTCATCCATCACTTAAAAGCCACAACTGGTGAAAATTTCATCTAAATCCATCCAATAGTTTTTGTGTAAACCTGCTAACAAACAAACAAACAAACAAACAAACAAACAAACAAACAAACCACCCTGATCACATGATCTCCTTGATGGAAGTAAGAAAAGGAGGTGAGCTTTGAGAGGGTAACCACCATAATCATCTTTGGTGACATGCATAGTCCAAGACAAGTAAATGTAGTTCACTAAGCTGGTTGACAAAAACTAAATACAACTCTTTATTATATGACAACCTAGAAGTTTATTTACATGGGAAAATATCTTTAAAGGGACAAACATTGTCTGTTTAATTCATGACAAAATTCAGTATGGATGGAAAAATCATTTCTGCCTTCCCATAGACTTCATTACAGAATTTTTCTGAAGTTAGGTCCCATATGCGGAAGTCGAGGGGGCGTAACTTAGGCTCTCCATTTGTATGTTTTCCATAAAAATGGTTACATCAAACAAAAAAACAAGAGGCCTGGTTTGGGACAATTTCACCACCTTTATTTAAACATTATGTGAAGAATGCCTCATATTGTTAAGCACTGTGATATTACAGAGTTTTGTCGTTTTTGATTACTTCACATAACATTTTACTTAGCACAGTGTCCTTTATTTAACATGATGTGGCAGTAAAAAAAGCACCTGCACATTCTCTGCTGGGATCATCATAACCAGACATCCAGAATGTCATTAATTAAATACTTCAGTGAACAGACCAATGATTGTGGAATCCACCAAGCAGGAGTTGGCAGAGGAAGATGATTTGCAGAGGTAATTCTGATTTCCAAACCATTTCTTTACTGGAAGACATTATCAACCAATATTTTCTTCACATAGTGTCTCTGGAGAATTTCAGACTGAGCAACTAAGGGTAGTATCTCCCTGGGCTGAGACAGCTCGCAATTAGTTGGAGAAAAAAAACAACGTGACCCAAATCTGAGAATTGGCAACAATTTTCACTTGAAGTCACACTGTCTCACGCATGTTGCAATAATGTTGCACAAACTCCCAGTGAATTTTTGGCCAACATTCTCCAGGTGTTTGCATACATGTCCTGCAAGTGTTGCAGGACATTTTCACAACATGCACAAGATTAAATTTAGGGGTTTTTTTTGTACTCATGACTGTCCCGCAATGGCTGCCCAACGCTCACACTACAGATAGCTGTGCCAATTGCACAATCTCTCCCTTATAAATACAGAGCGTCTCTCCATTCCAGTGATCATTTTGTCGTCTGATGTCAAACTCATATATACAATGCAATTACACATGCCTAGGAATCACAACAAGCAATAGAATAACAACGTTTTCACTGCGCACCCACTGCAGCTTCTCTCCCACTGGAGTATTGCACAGGAGCGTACACATAGAACGACTTCAACACAATACAGACACATGTATTCAATAAACATGCCAGGCAATCACTAGGAAAAATAGTAAAAGCATGCAGTATATAACCACTTGCTGCTGCAGAGTAACTGATGGAAATAAACCAGGAATTATCCCCCGAACTTAAGGCTAGTAAGGAAACTCATAATGACGACTCAACATCAGTAAAGCAGTAAGCAGAAAAATAATGCCTCGGTACTAGGCTCCGGGCAGTGATTTGGTGTGGTAATAAATGCCTGCTGCTGGCTGTTCCACCTCTCCAATCAGTCACAACTGCTACAAGTGCTTGTCTCCAATCAGTCACAATTTAGTTTCATAGGTCCTCAACCCACTGCACAGTTGTCTAACTTTTCTCACACTTTTGGACTCAGAAACTAAATTGAGTAGGGTTGGTGACGAGGTTGAGACATATTCCAGGCACCTGCAGTGACTCTGAGAGTATTTTGAGAGAAAAGCTGTTGCACAATTTTTTTGAACATGTTCAAAATCCCTGTGAGAGGAGTGCGAGACCCTGCAACTTGGGAGAGGAAAATGAGAAGCGCCGAGAATGTTTGGAGACAGTTTGGAAACTCCCTCCAGAATGCTGTTCTCCAGCTAGTCTCAAGCTGTCTAAGCCCAGTGAGATGCTACCCTAACTCTACCCGTGCAGTGTATTTCTTTGGTGTTTGCTCATCTCATCTATGTTGCGAGGTTTAGTGAACACTTCTAAATACCGTCCAGGACTGAGTCCCTCAGTCACACAGCTTCCTATCCAGGTGATTAAAACTGTCAGTGGGCACGGGTAATTCTAATTACAAACCCTGCCTGACTAGTGATATAAAAAGATTACACTGGTCTACTCTAAATTCAAATTGACAGAAACTGTCTATTCCACCAACCCAAGAGTAACTAATTCCCTCTAATGAGCTCCACTTTTCACATGTCATATTTTAAGATTTCTTGCCTTCCTCCCTCTCCCAGAACTTCGGCGTTCACCTCCTGAAGACGGTGCGCCTGCTGCGCCTCTTGCGCCTGCTGCAGAAGCTGGATCGTTACTCCCAGTACAGCGCCGTGGTCCTCACGCTGCTCATGTCCACATTCGCCCTGCTGGCCCACTGGATGGCCTGTGTCTGGTACTTCATCGGACGCAGCGAGATTGAAAGCAATAGCCTCACGTCCTGGGATGTAGGTCAGTGTGTGTTTGTGAATTTCAGCTTTATTCAAAGCTTTCAGACTAACTTGTTTGGAGTGTGAGTTTAAGCTTCACCGCTAACTCAAACCAAATCTATTCTGTTTAAAATGCTCTTTCTGGTGGTGGCTACATCCCCCATTCATGCATCAAGTGCTCCAGACTAAAGCGTGAAGACAGCATTTTAGGTGTTACAGTGTGAGTGCGTGTCCTTTTCCTGAGAAAACACTTCTAATTATGGCGATCTGTTTCCCCACCTACTGCACTCACTGATGCCAAACAACAGCAACAATACTGCGAGGTGCATGCACCAGCAAAGTGGGATGAGACAAGAAGTGCCTCAGCAAGATGCATGGAGCGGGGAATGGCCCTAAATCTGCAAAAAGGGTCGCTACCGTGGATGGTATGGGTGGAGAAGCATTGCTGGCCATTAATCGTGGCGCTGGTAATTGAGCACACGCTGCCTCTAATGACCAGAGCCATGCTCCATCACTCAAGTTGAATAAGTGCTGTGGGAATGACTTTTAAAAGCTCCATTAGGAGTTTATTACTGGATCACAGCACATTACACAGGTTTTTTTTTTTTCTTTATGTGTAACGTTGCAAATAAAAACAGCACTCCAAAAAACAGAAAGAAATCAAATCAATACCAAGGCTTTTCCTGTCGCAAAGCAAAGATAAACAGTGCAGGAAAAAAACATCCACCCGACACCAGAACAAATGTTCTGAATGCTTCTCATCAGCATTCGGAGGCCATGCTATTTCAAACAGCTGTAGCAACCCACTATTGGCTGTTCTCTAAGGGAAATTTGTGACAGAAAAGGTTACCCAGAAGGAATCTCACCAGGCGTCCTGAAGAGAAAAGGGTTCATCAAGTGAATCAGAATCAGAATCAGAATCAGAATCAGAATCAGGTTTATTGCCATTGTTCATGTAGTACACAAACTAGGAATTTGTCTCGGTACAATGCTGCAACATTAAACATGATAAGATAAGAGAAATAAACTATACATGTAATAAAGTGTAGGATAAGATTAAGTGATACTGGTCAACAGTTAAAATATATATTAGCCAGCAGCAGATACTGTGGAGAACTATATAGTGCAGTCGGTAATGCAGGAAGAAAACAGTGATGATTGACATGAGTCTGGTTGAGCTGCTGTACATGGTGCACGAGAGTCACTTAGTGTTCAGCAGTCTAATGGCAGAGGGGAAGAAGCTGTTCATGTGACGGGAGGTTTTAGTCTGGATGGACCGAAGTCTTCTACCAGAGGGGAGGGGGGCAAACAGTACGTGACCAGGGTGTGAGGGATCGGCTATGATCCGGCCAGCACGCCTCCGGGTCCTGGAGATGTGCAGATCCTGGAGAGATGGGAGCTTGCAGCCGATCACCTTCTCAGCAGTGCGCACGACGCGCTGCAGCCTTAGTCTGTCCCTGGCAGTGGCTCCTGCGTACCACACGGTTATGGAGGTGGTGAGGATGGACTCGATGATGGCTGTGTAGAACTGCACTAACATCTTGGTGGGTAGCTTGAGCTTCCTCAGCTGCCGCAGGAAGAACATCCTCTGCTGGGCTTTTTTGATGAGTGAGCTGATGGTCAGCTCCCATTTGAGGTCCCTGGTGATGGTAGTGCCTAGGAAGCGGAAGGAATCAGCAGTGGTGATGGGAGAGCCTGAGAGGGTGAGGGGGGGGCAGAGGAGTAGTGACTTTCCTGAAGTCTACAATCATCTCCACTGTCTTCAGAGCGTTCAGCTGCAGGTTGTTATTGCTGCACCAGGACGCCAGCTGGGCCACCTCTCTCCTGTAGGCGGACTCGTCGCCGTTGGAGATGAGCCCGATGAGGGTGGTGTCGTCCGCAAACTTGATCAACTTGACAGACTGGTGGCTGGAGGTGCAGGAGTTGGTGTAAAGGGAGAAGAGTAGGGGGGAAAGTACACAGCCCTGGGGTGATCCGGTGCTGATGCTAGTATAGTCTGAGACAGTCTTTCCCAGCCGCACATGCTGCCTCCGGTCCGTCAGGAAGTCGATGATCCACCTGCAGAGGGAGTCAGGCACGTTGAGCAGGGACAGCTTGTCCCGGAGCAGAGCGGGGCGGATGGTGTTGAATGCGGAGCTGAAGTCCACAAACAGGATCCTGGCGTAGGTTCCCGGGGAGTCCAGGTGCTGCAGGATGGAGTGGAGGGCCAGGTTGACTGCATCGTCTACAGACCTGTTGGCTCGGTAGGCAAACTGCAGCGGGTCCAGGAGAGGGGTGGTGATGGACTTGAGGTGGGACAGGACCAGGCGCTCAAAGGACTTCATGACTACAGAGGTGAGCGCTACAGGTCTGTAGTCATTAAGTCCAGTGATCCGTGGCTTCTTGGGGACAGGGATGATGGTGGAGGATTTGAGGCAGGATGGCACGTGGCAGCACACACGAGTGTTTGCCTCAGAGTAGCACCGCACTGCAGGGCGCTGGGTGCACTTCTTCTTCATTTAAAAGAAACACTATGAACAGAAGGCCTCAAATGTTTTTGCCAAGGGTCCGCATTTATTTGTTCCAGTGGGGTGCAGGTCTGGAGCAGCGCTGACATGACGCAGGGGTGGATATTTCATTTTGATGTTGGGAGATAAACAGAACATGTTCTCCAGTAGATATTGAGAGGAAATTCTAAGTATTATTGTAGTTGCTCCTGGTGGCCTGGTTAGCGCCTGTGTGTATGGCAGCTCTGCTGCCATCAGTGTGTGAATGTGTGTGTGAATGGGTGGATTGCAGGATCTGTAAAGCGCTTTGGCCATCCTAGATGAGAAGAAAAAGCGCTATATACAGTAAGTGAACGCCATTTACCATTTTTATTCACAAATTTATGAGAAATAACGTACAAATATACACTTATGGGAAAAAAGCTGCAAATTTACAAGAAAAAACAAATACGCTTATGAGAAAAAATAGCAAATTTACAAAAATAGTTGCAAATTACAAAAAGTCAGGTTTACTAGAAAAAAGCTGCAAGTTCATGAGAAAAAGTATGTAAATTTACAAGAAAAAAACCCTCAAAATTATTATTGGAAAAGGTTACAAATCTACAAGAAAAAATTGCAGATTTGAGATGCTAAAATGCCAGCAGATTTATGAGGAAAAAGTGAAAAATTTACCAAAAAAGTGTGAAATATATAAGAAAAAAAGACACTAATTTATGCTTCCTGGATGCCTCCAACTTGAGGTGTTTCGGGCACATCCCACTGGGAGGAGACCCGGGGCAGACCCAGGACTCGCTGGAGAGACTGCGTCTCCCAGCTGGTCTGGGAACGCCTTGGTATCCTTTCTGAAGAGCTGGAGCAGGTGGCGGAGGAGAGGGAAGTCTGGGCTCCTCTGCTTGAACTGCTGCCTCTGCGACCCGGACCTCCGGAAAAGCGGTAGAAGATGGATGGTACCAATTTAAGATGCAAAAAGTTAATTTACAAGAAAAAAGTTATTACAGTTACAAATAAATGCAGTAAATTACTGAGAAAAGTTACAAATTTTTGAGAAAAGCTGCAAATACGAAAAAAATTGCCCCGCCTGGATCTCCTTGCTTTACGTCTAAGTCACCAGGCTGTCCTGTTGTGGGAGTGGCTGGGTGAAAGCAGCAACTTTCAGCAGCAGCTAGTGGAACATTGGTGCATGTAATTACACCAATGATGGATGAGTGCCCACACACAAGCAACGAGCATGCTCTTTGAGCTTAGCAGGCAGCGAGGCCAAGTTGGTGGTAGCAGTCAGGCGGCTGTGTTTGGAACGCAGTGATCGTGAGCACAGGTGCCGCTCAGTGTGCGTACACAGCACTGATTCAGTCACACACAGGCAGCGCGGCAAAGCTGGTAAGCACAGAGATGCTCATATATTAAATAAAGGTGAAATAAACAAGTAACGTAGTCCTTCAGTCAAAGATACAGAATTTCCTTCATCTGAATATCAGACATCTAATGAAAACTGGAAACAACCCAACCACTGTCTGACGGTGGCTCCCTGGCTTTTGTTTCGCATCGCATGTGGATTGCTGGTCCATGGGGTGGGGTGGGGTGCTGTGCCGTGGCGATGAGTGGGGCGGGGACTCTGATAACACTGGTCAACGCCAAATTTGTTGTCTAAGTTTTTTTTTAGCTGATTTAGGACGATTTTGATGTGCTGAATCCAAAAATTGGTTTTGCTCAATCAGGTCAACTTTTTGAACTAGGGCCACATGTTTTCTTACATTTTGGTTTACATGTACGGGTATTTTCGCTTTAAATGATGCAGAATTCTTTTTTATGTCTTGAAATTCTCTGAATTTTGAACAATGATGATGTAACATTCAATTTACATGTACTTACCTTTATCAATGTGTACTATTCAATTTACAGTACAACTGTACAACTGCTTATAACTTAACATAAAAACCTGACCTGATGGAGAGAAACGGATGACATTTTCAGATTCAGCGGTGCAAAATTGTCTTAAATCAGTTGAAAAAAAACACAGACAACTTACAAAAAAATAATTTGTATGTTGTGAATTATCAAAGGTGGAATACGGGCGCCACCTCTGGCTGGGGTTCATGGCGTGGTTTCTCCTGCTTGCCTGCCTCCACTGAGCATTTTGCCCTGGTTTGACCACACTCCATCCAGGGCTGTCCCCACGTCATAACCTGTCAACTGGCCACCATTACAACGTTTGAGTTCCACGTGTGCTTTTTTTTTCTTCATTCCATCAAAATGAAACAGGTGTTTTTGTTTGTTTGGTCTTTTTTCATTTTGCATCAAAAGCTTCGGGGTCCGGACGGAAGACCCTTGCGGTCCGGATCCAGACCGAGGTCCGCCATTTGAGGAGCCTTGCTATAAAAGCTTAGATGCATATGACGCAGTGTCCTTATCATGAATTTTTTCCACTTTACAACCAAGTAAATGACTTATTATGATTCCCTCCAACAGACTTTGCTTTGGCCCACCTCTGCCCATTTGATTTGATTTTAGCGTTTCCTTTCTTTAAGAGCAGCACGACCCATTTACTTGCCCGCTGTCTGTCTCGAACACGCTCTAACAGTCTGACAGCTTTCTGTTGTGATGGTCGCTTGGCTGTGAGACGAGCAGTCTCTTATTTCCTGTGAACTGCTGCCGATGACAGTGATCTGTGTGTTGTGACCCAGAGTGTGAGGAGAGCGGCCACTTGTTCCTACAGGATCTAGCAGACGAAGAATCAGATTCTGGGCCAAGCATGCCAGCACTGCACAGCAGATGGAGGACTGTAGCACAGTGGAGTTCAAGTCTGTCCACAGGACAAATGATTCAGAGAAACGGCTGATAATTATTACAATATTTACACTTTATTTTTGTGATAGTAGATGATTATTCCATTATTTGCTATCACCAAGAACTAGATAGTATCTTTGACCTTTTCAGAAAGTATGTTTTGTCTCTGTTCACACTGCTACTGTCCAGTCTGACTGTGTGGGAAAGACTGCATTGGTATCTTTAAACAAATGTTAAAATGTTGGAATCAGTGTTTTTGTGCTTTGCAGCCTCAGAATGTATTTAGATTGGATAAACGCAGCAGCAGAAACTTTGCCATCTGTTTTTCGAGACAGAATTTATTCAGGTGTTTTGCTGTGGGCCAAAACTTCCACATGGATAAACAGTATATTCTTTATTTAAAAAAAAAAAATTCATAAAAATGCAGGAGTCAAGATGAGAAAATATGTCATGTTTTAATGACTGTTTCTGCTTTGGCTGAGATGGTGTTGTGAACTTGAACTTGGTATTTTTATAAACATCGTTGGGGCAGCACTTTTTTCTGCTGATTTCAACCAGGTGTGTGCGTGTGCGCGTGCGTGTGTAAAACTGGCAGTGAGTCTTTACTCAGCCACGGGGGGAGCCCAGCCTGTGTGCTGGTCCCAGCCCGGTTAAACGGGGAGGTCTGCATCAGGAAGGGCATCAGGTGTGAGATCCTGCCAAATCAAATACGCGGCTCCATGATCTGCCGTGGCGACCCTGAATAGGGAGCAGTTGAAAGAAGACACCGACATATACATGCTGTATACTGGAGGTATATATACTGTATATTTATACTGTAAGGTTCTGCCTGGAGTTTTCATCATGCTCATTAATATTAATGAGGCCCTAATCTAATTGAGTAAAGATTTTCTAAGTGCACCCGTCACAAGTGAAGAAACTGTCAGGGTGAATTTCTTTTGTCTTAATTTTGAGAACTGAAGGTGGGGTTTGTTGGTGTGTGACGTCATAAAGTGCAAGAAGTGCACTCTGCTCTTTTCTTTCAGAGCCAAACTAAATAAAATGAGTGTGTATTTCTTTGTGAAGTAATATTTTAATGGAACACATGTGATCCATGGATATAAGGTTAAAACCCACAAGCATTTTGCACAATATAAGACCTTCAAATACATACAGTAATATTTCATTTACATGGATTGATTTAACACTTTTTTTGTTTTATAGAATTTATTTGTTCTAATTAGAATTAATTTGAATAACATGGAGCCAGTTCACCATGTCAATGATCTCATTGATTTTACGGTCATGTGAAAAAATTTGGACACCCCTTTAAATATTCAGTTCTTTATTAAGAAACGTTCACATATCTATGTCTAACCTTGTTTTTATTTTTATTTGCATTTTTTAAAATTTATTTTAGCCATTGTAAGTGGGAATGAATGTGAGGGTGTCCTAAAAAAGATGGCATGTCCTAATTTATTCCTCACTATTTGTTTAGAATTACATTTTACAGAAAATTTGAAAAAGTCTTTAATTAATTTTTGCTTAGTTGTATTACATGAATCTCCCAGTATTTTTAACATTGATATTAAATATCCGTATGTCCAGATATGTTAAAAAAACCCACACAGGCTTATACAGGGTGTCCTAATTTTTTCACATGACTGTATTTGCTATAAAAACAGATGTACTTTGACATAAATATTTGTCTGAAATGATACAGTATATATGAGGAGATAAATGGTTCAGCACTAGAATGGGGGAAAAACTTGAGAAATTTCACTGAAATATAATTAGCTGTAATGCACATCACCCTCCCCTCCTTTTTCCTCTTTCTTGATGTCACAGAAGTTAAATGTTTTTCAAACAACACACTACCAACCTGAAGAATCAGACATATTATTAACTCCATGTAGAAGTACACATATACAGGGGTGTGAAAAAGTGTTTGCTCCCTTCCTGATTTCTCATTTTTTTGTATGTTTGTCACACTTAAATGTTTCAGATCATCAAACAAATTTAAATATTAGCCAAAGAAAACACAAGTAAACACAAAATACAGTTTTTAAATGAAGATGTTTATTATTAATGGTAAAAAAAAATCCAAACCTACATGGCCCTGTGTGAAAAAGTGATTGCCCCCCTGTTAAAACATAAATTAACTGTGGTTTATCACATCTTTGGAAAGCTGAGTTCAGTTTCTCTAGCCACACCCAGGCCTGATTACTGCCACACTGTTCTCAATCAAGAAATCACTTGAATAGGACCTGCCTGACAAAGTGAAGTAGACCAAAAGATCCTCAAAAGCTAGACATCATGCTGCAATCCAAATAAATTCAGAAACAAGTGAGAAACAAAGTAATTTAGATCTGTCAGTGTGGAAAAGGTTATAAAGCCATTTCTAAAGCTTTGGGACTCCAGCGAACCACAATGAGAGCCATTGTCCATAAATGGCAAAAACATGGAACAGAGGTGAACCTTCCCAGGAGTGGTCGGCTAACCAAAATTACCCCCAGAGTGCAGTGACGACTCATCCAAGAGGTCACAAAAGACCCCACAACAACATCCAAAGAACTGCAGGCCTCACTTGCCTCAGTTAAGGTCAGTGTTCATGACTCCACCATAAGAAAGAGACTGGGCAAAAATGGCCTGCATGGCAGAGTTCCAAGACGAAATCCACTGCTAAACAAAAAGAACATAAAGGTTTGTCTCAGTTTTGCCAGAAAACATCTTGATGATCCCAAAGACTTTTGGGAAAATACTCTGGTGGACTGACAAGACAAAAGTTGAGCTTTTTGGAAGGTGTGTGTCCCATTACATCTGGCGTAAAAGTAGACAAGTTAAGATAAGATAAGATAAGATAAGATGAGCCTTTATTAGTCCCACAATGGTGAAATTCCAGGATTGCAACAGCACAGGGATAGCAACACTCAGAGCAATAATTAAGAAGATACGAAAAATATAAATAAGAGCAGTGGATATATAAATGGACACATAAATATATAAATATATATACAAAGTGCGGAGCATTGTAGCAAGATGGAATAAACAGCATAACCGTCTACTTAGTTATCCTACATAGTATGAATATGTACCCATACATATTGCCACCCTTTGTAGCGACTGATATTGTCCTAGTTGTATACTGGAGGGGACCATTTGTGTAAGTCTGTTGGGTCTTTTGCATTCAATACTATTAGGTCGTCATGTTTTTTTGCTATCTCTGTGAACAGCCCTGCTTAGGTTATACAGTCTGACAGCCGTAGGTAGGAAGGACCTGCAAAACCTCTCGGTTGTGCACCTAGGATGATGTAGTCTATTGCTAAATGAGCTCCTCAGTGCGTTCAATATGTCCTGCATAGGGTGGAACTCGGACTCCAGCAGAGATGACAGTTTAGCCACCATCCTTCTCTCTCCTATCTCCTCCACTAGGTCAAGGCGTTGCCCCAGGATGTTATGATCTGAGCGCCGATCTCGTCCGCGCTCGGGTCATACATCATCCCCTTCAGGCTTTGACAGCAGTGTTTCCCCTCTGGCTCCCCGGGCTCTTATTGTGACAGCGCTCGGGGAAGCTTCCTGCTGTCAAAGCCGAACAGCTGTGCTGCATTCAGGGTTCATCAGCGTCCGGTATAAAAGGCGGACGCTGAATGCAGCCCGATGCAGCAGTCTCTGTTAAACTCCCGTCAAGACTCCTCATGGTCTGACGCATCGGGCATCCCCCGGGTCAGACGCGGTCTTTTCATCGTCTACAATTGTAAGTTACTCTGTTGTGATCCTGTTTTTCGTCATAGTGTGTTTTAGCCCATTGAGGCTCGTTCCTTTCCATTACTTTGTGTTATCCTCTGTTCCTTTACCCTTAATAAAACATCATTGCAAACTCACCGGTGACTTGTTGGCATCTTATGGTGGCTCGCAAGGGTCACCGTGACACAGGACAGATCTAGCTTTTTTGATCAGTTTGTTCAGTCTCTTCCTATCGGCTGCTGTAATGCCGTTGCCCCAGCAGACCACTCCAAAAGTGATGGCTGATGCCACCACCGTGTCATAGAATGTCTTCAGCAGCGCCCCTTGTACACCAAAAGACCTGAGCCTCCTCAGTAGGAACAGCCTGCACTGTCCCTTCTTGTAGAGTGCATCGGTATTGTGTGACCAGTCTAGTTTATTGTTCAGATGAACACCCAGGTACTTGTAGGATGTCACCATCTCAATGTCTGTTCCCTGTATATTTACTGGTGCTGTGAGGGGTTGTCCTTGCCTGTGGCAGTCCACCACCAGCTCCTTAGTTTTCCTCGCGTTGATCTGGAGGCAGTTCCGATGGCACCAGTCCACGAAGTCCTGGATAAGTCCTCTGTACTCAGCTTCATCTCCGTTGGAGATGAGGCCGACGATCGCAGAGTCGTCAGAGAACTTCTGTAGATGGCAGTGTGTCGTGCTGTATGAGAAGTCCGCAGTATAAAGGGTGAACAGGAAGGGAGCCAAAACCGTTCCCTGGGGGGCCCCCATGCTACCCGTGCTACCGATGATCGTGTCAGACACACAATCTTGGGTTCTCACAAACTGTGGCCGGTTAGTGAGGTAGTCCAGAATCCATGATTACAGGTGCTGGTCCAACCCTGCGCACAGCAGCTTGTCCTTCAGGATCATCGGTTGGATGGTGTTGAAAGCACTGGAGAAGTCAAAGAACATGATCCTCACCGCATTCCCGGGCTTCTCCAGGTGGGACAGAGAACGGTGAAGGAGGAGGATCACTGCATCCTCCACCCCAATGCCATGCTGGTAGGCGAACTGGAGTGGTTCCATCGCTGGTCCCACCAGGGGGCGGAGGTGAACAAGGACCAGTCTCTCCAGGGTCTTCATCATGTGAGACATCAGGGCCACTGGCCTGTAGCTGCTCAGATCTTTGGGGTGGGAAGTCTTTGGTACAGGTACCACACAAGATATTTTCCACAACTGTGGTACCCTCCCCAGCTTCAGGTTCAGGTTGAAGATGTGCTCTGGTCTGCACAGGACTTGAGGAGCTTTGCGCTGATGCCGTCCGGTCCCAAGGCCTTCCTCGCCTTGATCTTCCTCAGCTCCGTCCTCACCTGGGTCTTAGTGAGGGTCAGGTTGGGGGGCTGTGTGCAAGGAGTGGGGCGGTGTTGGTGGAGTGGGGTGTGGACAGCAGGTCTCGATGATTTTAGAGGCAGCAGTGGTTGTTGTGCAGTCGGGGGGGAGGGCGATTGGTCAAACCTATTAAAAAACAGGTTCAAATTGTTCGCCCACTCCCTGCCCCCCGTGGCCTGGGGGGAGGTATTCTGGAGCCCAGAGATGGTTTTAAGGTTTCTCCAGACCCCGCCGATGTCGCTCTGTTGCAGCTTGTCCTCCATCTTCTTCCTGAAGCTGTCCTTGCCTTCTCTGATCTTTCTCCTCTGCTCCCTCTGTACGGACTTCAGCATCTCCCTGTTTCCCGACCTGAAGATCCTCTTCTTCTCTCTCAGAAGTGTTTTTATCTCAGGGTTGATCCAGGGTTTGTTGTTCGAGCAACACTGTATGGTCTTGGTGGGTACGGTGTTGTCCACACAGAAGCCGATGTAGTCCGTGATGGTGTGAGTGAGGCCATCGATGTCCTCACCATGTGGATCGCAGAGCTGCTCCCAGGCAGTGATTTCAAAACAGTCCTTTAGCGCGTCCATTGCCTTCTCAGACCATAACTTCACCGTGCGCATGACCGGAGGTTGTCTGTGTACTAGGGGTTTGTACACCGGCAGGAGATGAACCAAGTTGTGATCCGATCTTCCGAGTGGGGGGGAGTGGTGATGAGGTGTACGCCTCCTTAGTATTTGCATAAAATAAGTCCAGTGTTTTATTGTCTCTAGTGTGACATGTGACATACTGGGTGAGCATGGGTAGAATGGGGGACAGTGAAATATGGTTGAAATCACCTGAGATGAGGAGAAGAGCATCTGGGTGTTCTGTCATCAGCCTGCCAGTTACTGAGTGGATGACGTCACGCGCTGTCCCAGCGTTCGCCGTCGGATTTGCATAAATAACAATGCAGGTCACGTGTGAGTATTCCCTCGGGAGATATGTAGGCCGCATGCTAACAGCTAGCAACTCGATGTCTTTGCTACAGTGCTGTTCCTTTACCGTGATATGTCCCGGTCTGCACCAGTTGTTATTGACATACAGTACATTATCACTCCTCCGCCCCTTGTCTTCCCACTGTCTGGTGTCCGGTCTGCCCGTATTGCGTGGAAACCCTCCAGTTCGATGTTAGCATCTGTTGCTAGTTCTGTTAGCCACGTCTCAGTGTACAACATCAAACTACTCTCTCTGAAGACGCTCTCGTAGCGGGAGATAGCCGCTAGCTCATCAGTCTTATTGAGTAGCGATCGAACATTCCCCATAATAACGGATGGGAGGACGGGTCTGTACCTTATATTCCTCGCCCGCCGTCTTACTCCAGCTCAACATCCCCGCCGTTTCCGTCTTATTTCTCCCAGTATGTCGAGTTTTTGCGTTAGCATCGTGGGCCGGTTAAGTGCTAACAGCTGGTCTCTATTGTACTGCCTCCTGCAAGAAACAGTGGCTCCGTCCGCTGGCTCAGGAGACATTTGGGCGATCTACGTGTTTGGATGGAATAAAGGTGACGCTGGATCAGAAAGATTGGCAAGAGAGCCAGATAGATCAGATCAGAAAGATTGGCAAGAGAGCCAGATAGTAAATAGAAATAGGCAGAAATTGATCCGCTGTTGCAAAAAGGCAGCCTACTCGTGTGGCGCCGGAAGTAAAGAGCATGAACACAGCATTTCAGAAAAGGAACATCATACCAACAGTAAAATATGGTGGTGGTAGTGTGATGGTGTGGGGCTGTTTTGCTGCTTCAGGACCTGGAAGAGTTGTTGTGGTAAATGGAACCATGAATTCTGCTGTCTACCAAAAAATCCTGAAGGAGAATGTCCGGCCATCTGTTTGTGACCTCAAGCTGAAGCGTACTTGGGTTCTGCAGCAGGACAATGATCCAAAACACACCAGCAAGTCCACCTCTGAATGGCTTAAGAAAAACAAAATGAAGACTTTGGAGTGGCGTAGTCAAAGTCCTGACCTGAATCTGATTGAGATGCTGTGGCATGACCTTAAAAAGACGGTTCATGCTCGAAAACCCTCCAATGTGGCAGAATTACAACAATTCTGCAAAGATGAGTGGGCCAGAATTCCCCCACAGCGCTGTAAAAGACTCATTGCGAGTTGAGTCATTGCAAACACTTGATTGCAGTTGTTGCTGCTAAGGGTGGCCCAGCCAGTTATTAGGTTTAGGGGGCAATCACTTTTTCACACAGGGCCATGTAGGTTTGGATTTTTTTCCCTTTAATAATAAATACCTTCATTTAAAAACTGCATTTTGTGTTTACTTTTGTTATCTTTGTGTAATATTTAAATTTGTTTGATGATCTGAAACATTTAAGTGTGACAAAAAACTGAGAAATCAGGAAGGGGGCAAACACTTTTTCACACCACTGTAAGCTGACATGCTTTGAAATGCTGGTGTGTAGTGTCTGGCCTGTAGCGCTCCCAGAAATATTTACAAAAGTAATGACTGACCTTCCAGCATTGTTACTGCAGCTAATGAAGCATTCTCATAAAGGTCAGCTAATAAACATGGATGCACCCTCATTAAACTGACAAACTCTTGTGGACTGTCACACTTCCTCCACTAGGCTGGCTTCATGAATTGGCCAAACGCTTGGGAACACCATACTTCCTGTCACCGCTGGCCTCCCTGCTGGGCGTCTCCGACTCACCTCAGAACACCATTACAGCAGGACTGACTAATTTAAGCCAGTGGAACGTAACAGGGTTGGAGCCACTTAATGGAGCAGCACTGGGTTCAAGCTCCTGGAATGGCAGCAGGACCAGGCAGAGGGTGCCACATGGCTCTGGGATGACACTGAGTGGCGGCCCGTCCGTCAGGAGCTCCTATGTGACCTCTCTGTATTTTGCTCTGAGCAGCCTGACCAGCGTGGGCTTTGGCAATGTTTCAGCCAACACAGACTCGGAAAAGATCTTCTCCATCTGCACCATGCTGATAGGAGGTGGGTAAAAGTTCAACAGGAAGCCACTGGTGCTTTTATTCAGAAGGAGAAACACTGCAAGTGAAGTTCAAAATATTAGAATTTCTGGAAGTCTTTTTTTTTCATAATTCAAAATTATGAACTTTTAAATGTTCTATAAAGCTGTAAAGCTAATTTTTTGTTTAATTTTGATGATTATGGCATATAGTTTTTAAAATTATATTACAAAGTATAGTATTCTATCTTTGTAGAGATGCATGTGTAGAAGAAAAAAAAAAACAGCCACCACTTCAGAAATTTAAATTGTTTAAATATTACCATGAAGCAAATCTAACACTACGTTCGCATCACAAGCCACATTGTTCATTTTCACTGTTTTTTATTCAGATCACATTTGCCCTTCATGACCCATTCACATTCATAATTACAAATGACTTTTACTTGACTCTAATGTGAACATGCCTGGCCTCTGAAACATTAATGCACACACTTTGCCCATGTCGTCTCATTAAGCAACATCTCATATTTGGGTGACCTGTCATTTAGGTGTGTGGGTGTATTTCTGGTAAGGGCTCCTTCACACAGATAGGACCATGGGTGACCACAGAGACATCAGAAATTAGGTGGATCTCTCAGCGATCTCCTAAAGCCTCAAAAATTTAAGTGTAAATGTCTGGGGGATTGTTGTGCGATCCAAAATTCAATTTTGAAAGATCCTTGAGAGATCATTGAGAGACCAGGAGAGATCATTGAAGGATCATTAAAAGTTTCTTGGGCAACCAAAGATGTACATAGGGAGCATATACGGTGGGGAAAATAAGTATTGAACACGTCAACATTTTTCTCATTAAACATATTTCTAATTGAGCCATTGACCTGAGATTTTCACCAGATGTCAGTAACAACCCAAGGAATCCATACATACAAAAATCAAAGCAACTGTGTTCACAAAACAAGTTTTATTTAATAAAGTGGAATGACACATAGGATAAGTATTGAATACCCTTGGTGAAGTTCATTTAATATTTAGTAGAAAAGCCTTTGTTGGTAATAACAGCTTCCAGACGCCTCCTGTATGGAGAAACTAGGAGCAGGCATTGCTCAGGAGTGATTTTAGCCCATTCTTCCACACAAACTGTCTTTAGATCTTGAAAGCTCCGTGGGTGTCTTCTATGAACTCTGATCTTCAGTTCTTTCCATAGATTTTCAAATGGATTCAGGTCAGGTGACTGACTGGCTCATTCTAGCAGCTTTATTTTCCTTCTCTGGAGCCAGTTGAGAGTTTCCTTGGCTGTGTGTTTGGGATCACTGTCTTGCTGAAATGTCCACCCTTGTTTCATCGTCAGCATCTTGGCAGATGGCAACAGGTTCTTATCAAGGATGTCTCTGTACATTTGTCCATTTATCTTTCCTTAAGTTATATGAAGTCTGTCTGTACCATGTGCTGAAAAACACCAACACACCATGATGGGATGTGCAGTGTCATTTCTCCTCCAAACATGTTGTGTGTTGTGGCATCCAAAAAGTTCAATTTTGGTCTCATCTGACCAGAGTATATTCTCCCAGTATTTTCCTGGCTTGCCCATATGTTGTGCAGCAAACTTTAAACGAGCTTTAACATGCTTTTTCTTCAGCAGTGGAGTCTTGCGAGGTGAGCGGTTATAAAGCCCATGTCGGTTGAGTGCATTACTTATTGTTTTCTTTAAAACAGCAGTACCTGCTAACGCCAGGTCTTTCTGGAGCTCTCCACTAATGGTCTTTGGCTCTCGGATAACTCTTCTGATAATTCTTTTGACTCCTCTGTCAGAAATCTTGTGAGGAGCTTCTGGTCCTGGCCGGTTTATGGTAAAATGATGTTCTCGATTTCCGGTTCCGGCTCTGCCGGACCGGCGGCGCCACACGAGTCGGCTGCCTGTTGCAACAGCCTTTTTTTTATCTTCCTTCTTCTTTCTACACCTTTCACTCTGTATATATATCACGGACGCACGGATCGCCCCGGGGGTCTCCCGGGTCGGCGGATGGAGCCACGGTTTGCAGCGGGAGACGTTATAGCGGGGAGGAGCTAGTGCTAGCTAGCACTTGGCCGCCGCCCGGTGCTAATGGGAAACTCGACATACCGGGAGCTGTAGCGAAAACGAAGCGGGTGCGGGGCTGGAGTTTAGGCGGCGTGAAAGAAATATAAGACAGAATAATAAAGAGCGATGGCAAGAACCAAGCAGACCGCCCGTAAAATCTACTGGAGGAAGAAGCCCCCCAGGAGACAGCTAGCCACCAGGGCTGCTCGGAGAGGCGCTCTGGCCACCGGCAGAGTGAAGAGGCCTCGCCGTCACAGGTCCGTGGCTCTGAGAGAGATCTGTCGCTACCAGAAATCCACGGAGCTGCTCATCCGTAAGCTGCCCGTCCAGCGCCTGGTGAGGGAGATCGCTCAGGACTTCAAGACCGTCCTGCGTTTCCTGAGTTTCGCCGTCATGGCTCTGCAGGAGACCAGCGAGACCCACCTGGTGGTCTCTTCTTCGCTAAGGGGGTCACCATCATGCCCAAAAACTTCCACCTGGCCCGCTGCATCCGCGGAGAGAGAGCTTAGACTTTCTGCTGCACATCCACCAGCCATAATGCTCTGCACTGTGTGTCTATATATATACATTTATAGTAATATGGACATATGTTTGCTAGATGTTGTTTTTTCTTGCCTTCTGATTGTTGCTCTGAGTGTTGCTGTCCCTGTGCTGTTGCAATCCTGGAATTTCCCCATTGTGGGACTAATAAAGGCTTATCTTATCTTATCTTATCTTATCTTTCCACTTCTGAATGATGGCTCCAGCAGTGCTCACTGGACCATTCAGCAGTTTAGAAATGCACCTGTAATCAATGCCATCATTATGTTTTGCAACAATAAGGTTGTGAAGATCAAGAGAGAACTCTTTGATTCTACCCATCATGAGTTCTTTGTGGTGTGACAATTTGATATTCAGTCAGGACTTAACCAGCTGAAATGAATGTACACTGATGGGCGATGGGATGGCTTCCTAAATTCTGATGGATTTCAGCTGTTTTCTTGGCTTTCTATGCCTTTTTGCACCTTTTTGTCCTCATATTTTTCAGTACTTATTCCCTGTGTCATTCCACTTTATTAAATATAACTTGTTCTGTGAACACAGTTGCCTTGATTTCTTTGTATGTATGGATTACTTGGGTTGTTACTGATACCTGGTGAAAATCTCAGGTCAATGGCTCCATCAGAAATATGTTTAAGGAGAAAAATGTTGATGTATTCAATATTTATTTTACCCGCTGTGTGTTTGTTTAGACCTAAATGAAACAGTCATTGTCGCCCCCGACAGACTGCTATGATGATGATGATGATGATGATATGTGTGTGTGTGTGTGTGTGTGTGTGTGTGTGTGTGTGTGTGTGTGTGTGTGTGTGTGTGTATACTCAACAATCTCATTGATCTCCCTGTGATCTTTCAGTGATCCATCAATGAACTCTATTGGTTTTTCATTGAATGCTCAGTGATTCCTCACTTATCTCTCAGCCATCTCTACCTTTTGGGTGGAAAAATTTGGCGTTCACTGAAACTTACTAGCATTGATGCCAACAACACTGCTGACTGATGACATCAGTGCCGCATTCATACACAGAGACAAAAAAATGAATAAAAAATTAATTCCAGTTGGACTATTTTCAGTGAAGTTTCTTGAACATGTGCCAACCATGATATAATATAATCAAGGACCATATTCAGAATTGACTGATTTGTGCCATTCACAGACAGCCTGAGTCACTTCAGGCTGGTGATGTCTTTGATGCACCTTATTTTCATACTGTTATATAATTGTACTGTTACAATTATGTCATGAGAATAGGCATTGGTTGAAATATTTTTTTCTAGACAGTCTGGTGTCAGAGAAAGTGGCAAAGAGGCAACTAATCAGAAGAAAAGTGACTAAAAGGCAGGGTGGTCTTAAGGGGAGACCATTGTTTTCAACACTTTAGCTGAGGCAAAGAAAATATAGAGAGGAATTACCATAGAAGTCCCCTTTAAGCCTTCTGTTTAATGTTATCTCGATATCTTCCATGCAGCTTTAATGCACGCTGTAGTGTTCGGTAACGTGACTGCCATTATCCAGAGGATGTATTCCCGCCGTTCCCTCTACCACACCCGCACCAAGGACCTGAAGGACTTCATCCGGGTGCACCGGTTGCCAAAAGCTCTGGAGCAACGCATGATGGAGTGTTTCCAGACTACCTGGTCTGTCAACAACGGTATTGATGTCAGTGAGGTAGGTCAGATAAAATATGCCAATTACTTACTTTCCCAGAGCAGTTATAGTACAGGAGAGGAGTAAGACCCATGAAGGAAGAAATAAAACTACCAGTATTTTTGGATCAAATTTAGGAATCCTTCAATGAAAATTCACTTATCACTGTCAGACTTTCTGACTTTCTGGAAAGGTCCTCTGTCCTCTCTCTGTCTTCCGGCAAGCCGGTGACTTGAAATGATATCTGTTTCCAGGCCTGCTGGTCTAACATGGCCGCCCTAAGGTTTCTGGCTGGTATCCCAGTGCCTCTCTCTAGGACCATTTTTAGGGTGATACGAGGTCTCCCAACTTTACGTCTTGCCTCAGGTTCCTAGAGTAATACTTGGATAGCTGGCTGGCTGTGGCGGAGGACATGAGTGCATAGCACTGTCTGACGCTTGGCTATGATGTTCGAGAGCCTTGGGCCGTAAAGCAGATAATTTAACCAATGGTCCTTCCAGCTGACGTTAAGAGCCCTTCTTAACATTCTGGTATACGTGCCGTTCAAGGACTGTGCTTGTGTTTTGGTCAATGACCAAGACTGTGATCCATAGATAAGGATAGATTCAACAGACACTTTGAACACCTTTATTTTTGTGTCTCTAGACAGGGGGGCAGCCTATATTTTGGAGAGGGCATTGGGAGCTCCCCGGGCCTTAGCCTTTCTGCATTCAATGTCATGTGCAGTATTCATCCAGCTATCAAGCTATTGGAAGGTGTCTACTCTCTTGATAACATAGCTGTCAAGTGTATGCAGGACCTGGACAGATGACGGGTTTACGTGCATCCATTTCGTTTTGTTCTGTAGCCTGGATTGACTTTATTAGTGACAAAGGGATGAATGGGATTGAAAGTGCAAATGAGGCGACTCGTCTTCCAGACAGACTAAAGAAACCGCTCCAAGTCATGGAGAGGATTTGGCTTTTGTTTTGGTTTCTATTAGACTGGAGCAGCTATCTTAATTTAATGGATTAATGGCCTCATAGACACAAACTTAAGACTTTTTACCATGGTTTTAAATCTTGATAATCCCATTTATGGAAGCAACATCACGGTGGGCAGACGATATTGCAGTGAGGTGATATCCCACAACCTTCCCTCTCCCTTGCAGAAGTTGCAGCTATGAGTGAGTGACTCCGACTACAAAGATATTTCCAACCTTGAAAAAAGAAACTTTATGCTGGGTATGCATTACAGTGACTATGGAGCAAAATGTTTTATTTTGCCTGTTACGTTTGCCTTCCTAGCCACACTGAGATGATGACACAGATAGGAAAGAAGCTCCTCAAAGCTGCACATTGATTGAGCCGTAGTTTACAGAGTCAGACCTCATTTTCTTTCTCGCTCCCTTCTCAGCTGCTGAAGGACTTCCCGGACGAGCTTAGAGCCGACATCGCCATGCACCTGAATAAAGAGCTGCTGCAGCTGCCGCTCTTTGAGTCGGCCAGCAGGGGCTGTCTGCGTTCTCTATCTCTCATTATCAAGACCTCCTTTTGTGCTCCCGGAGAGTTCCTTATCCGCCAGGGCGACGCACTTCAGGCTATCTACTTTGTATGCTCGGGCTCTATGGAAGTGCTGAAGGACAACACCGTGGTCGCCATATTAGGTAAGAAGTTTTTTGTTTTTTTGTTTTTTTTTTAAGTAGTCAAAACCTGTGGATTACAAGACATATTCTCAGTTCACAGGTCAGAGCTTAAAGCAGAGTTGACAAATTCAGTCCCACAGTAGGTGTGGTATTCATGTTTTATTGCTATATGCTTATCAGTAGTTATTTATTTATATACTGACATTACAGTTCCAAAATGTGAACCTATTAAGCATAATGATACGATTTATATTGGAGCAAACAAAAGCAACAATAACAAAATATAATTCAGTACCATTGACAGTGCCCACGGATCGTTACTAAGGAGAGCTTGGCTCCAGTCAGCTATCCTTTTTGTATTTTAATTCAGTCATGCTTCTGAAATGCCTTCCTCAGAGAAGGTTATAGAAGAAGGTAAGTGCATCAGTCATGCTCCCTGGGGAAATATGTATGTCAGTGTCAGTATGCATCAAGCCTCCTGTCAGTCTGTACTAAAAGAAGAGTCATATTTCTACCTGAATCTTGAAGGCCTTCTCTGTCTTGGACTCCAAATCTTAGAAGCCCTCTTAGATTCTGGCAGCAAAGTGACCCAAAATCCACCATCCATGTCCAAGTGCAGAAGGAAGATGGAGCTGAGGAGGAAATAAGGGCATTATTATTATTATTATTATTATAGTCATTATTGTGTTAAGAGTAAGAACCCATCATGGGAGGGTAGCACTAGCACCCAGTCATGGAGATAGGGTGGCCTACCTTTTGTGTCTAATCTTTAATATCTTATTGTTTCACTAATGTGTGAAAATTAAACAAAATCATTGGGGGAAATGATAAATATGTCACTTGACTGATGATTGGTGCATTTTTAAAATGCATATCAAGAATGAAGTACGCACATGTAGCATTTTTAATGTTATTTTTCTACTAGTGGTGTTGGAACGATTAAAATTTCTAATCGCAATTAATCTTTTGAAACGTTGAGTTAATTATAAGATAAGATAAGATAAGATAAGCCTTTATTAGTCCCACAACGGGGAAATTCCAGGATTGCAACAGCACAGGGATAGCAACACTCAGAGCAACAATCAGAAGGCAAGAAAAAAAAAAAAAACAAGCAAGCAAGAGCAGCTAATAAACATATGTACGTATTACTATAAAATATATATATATACACACACACACAGACACACAGTGCAGAGCATTGTAGCTGGATGGAATAATATATGAATATATGAACACACAGTGCAGAGCATTGTAGCTAGATGGAATAAATATGTAAATATATAAACACCCACAGTACGGAGCATTGCAGCTAGGTGGAATAAATATGCAAGTATATAAACACACACAGTGCGGAGCAATGTAGCTAGATGGAATAACATGTAGATATATAAATATATAAACACCCACAGTACGGAGCATTGCAGCTAGACGGAACAAATATGCAAATATATAAACACACACAGTGCAGAGCATTGCCGCTAGATGGAATGAAACAGCATAACCGTCTACCCAGCTATCCTGCATGGTATGATTATGTGCCCATACACACTCTCACCCTCCATAGCGACCGGCAGTTGTATGTAATTGCGATTAATAATGCGTTATTCGAGTGTTTTTCCATTCAGATATGGTGTACCTTAAGTTGGTAAATTTTCAAGTTTCCCATACTGTTATAAACATGGGAGTGGACAAATATGATTTTTTTATTCGCCTGCAGGTTTATTAAAGCTCTCAACATAGCCAAAATGACAAAAACTATCCAGAATATTCTCCAGAAAATCCTCAAAAGTACTACTGCATGTGCAAAAAACATAAAAAGTGTAAACATAAACAAACAACTATCTTGCCCATGACGTCACCCACGCAGCAAAAACAGGGCGTGGGAGTGAGTGGACATTACAAACACAGCTTGAGAATTTTAGACTGCTACTCACCTACCGACAGTTGGACCCAAAGCTATGAAGATGAAACAGGCGAGTGACTGTCAATGTCAGCTGCTGGCAGCTGCTACATCTGTACAGTGTAGCTGTTTATACTGCTAGCTGGCTACCAAAGAAGAACAACCGACATCCAGGCCAAGTGTAGGAGGAGGCTGTGACAATTATCCAGGTGAGAGCTATGACAGATAATGGTGTAAACTTAAACATGACAGTGTTTTGGGGATTTCCATTGCAGTGATCCAGTTTGTTTGACTTTGCAATTTCTGCATGGCGCACACAGTGTCTGCATGGCCAGAGCGGCTTCTGTAGTTCCGTACAGAGTGCAGCTAGGCCAAAAAAGTACTGATCGCGCATTCTGCCGTTAACTGCGGTTAACTGCGATCACAAAATTTGTCACCGTTAACGGGGGAGAAGTGTTAACGGGCGATTAATTCGATAACGCCAACACCACTAGTTTCTCCATATCAAACTTCTATGAGATGTTTATGTACGATGGCTGAATCTGAGTGTGTGTTATGAAAAAAAAAGTGGGGGCTCTGTGATGGGTTCAGTGCTGATCGCTGTGTATAAAGACAGTGAAATTAAACTAAACTAATATTAGCTTACACATTAGCTTAAACATTCACAGTGGTGGTGTAAAAAGTAAGTGAGCCCTTGGATTTAATAACTGGACGAACCTCCTTTGGCAGCAGTAACCACCAACAAGCACTTCTGGTAGCTGCTAATCAGACCTGCACAATGTTCAGGAGGAATTTTGGATCATTCTTCCTTACAGAACTGCTTCAAATTAACGATATTCTTAGGATGTCTGGTGTGAACAGCTCCCTTGAGGTCATTCCACAGCATTTGTGTTGGATTCAGATCTGGACTCTGACTGGATCATTCCAGAATCCTTTTTTGAAGCCATGCTGTAGTATTGATGTTTAGGGTCATTGTCCTGCTGCATCACCCGACTTCTACTGTGCTTCAGCTGGCAGACGGCCAGCCTGACATTATTCTGTAGGATACTTTGATAAACTTGAGAATTCATTTTCCCCTTGATAATGGCAAGCAGTCCACTCCTCGAGGCAGCAGAGCAGCCCCAAATCATGATGCTCCCTCCGCCGTATTTCACCGTAGGGATGATGTTTGTGGTGCCCTTTTAATGCCATACATAGTACTGCATGTTCTTCCTGAATAATTCAACCTTCATTACATTAGTCCACAAAACATTTTCCCAATAGCGTTATGGAGTGCCAAGGTACTATTTGGCCAACTTAAGGTGCACAGTGAATTTTTTTTAAAGAAAGCAGCAGCTTTCTCTGTGGTGTTCTACCATGGACACCATGGCCATTCACTGATTTGCATATGGTAGACTCATGAACAGAGATGTTAACCAGTTCCAATGATTCCTTCAAGCCTTTAGCTGTTATGCTAGGGTTCTTTTTTTTTATTTCATTGCACATTCTGTATTGTGTCTTTAGAGTCAACTCCGCTGGGCATCCACTCATAGGGAGAGTAGTCACAGTACTAAATCGTCTCTGTTTGGAGACTGTTTGTCTAACTGTGGACTGGTGAATACCATAAATCTTGGAGATTACTTGGTAATCCTTCTCAGTTTAATGCAAATCAATAATTCTTGATTGTAGGTCTTCAAAGATCTCTTTATTGTGAGGCATGGTTCACATCACAGATGCTTCTTATGAATAGCAATCTCAAAAAGTTTGAGTGTTTTTTATAAGACAAAGTAGCTCTACATCTCGCTCTAATCTTGTTTCATTGTTTGGACTCCAAGATTGCAAACTCCTGGATTTTGTTGAAGTCATGAGCATAAGGGTTAACTTATGGGGGGGGGGGGGGGGGGGGGCTGAAAAGTTCATAGGTTGACTAAGAAGGCCATACAGTGCATCTGGAAAGTATTCACAGCACTTCACTTTTTCCACATTTTGTTAGAGCCTTATTACAAAATGGATTATATTCATTTTTTTCCTCAAAATTCTACACACAATACCCCATGATGACAATGTGAAAAAAGTTTTTTTGAGATTTTTGCAAATTTATTAAGAATAAAAAACTAAGAAATCACATTACAGAAGTATTCACAGCCTTTGCCATGAAGCTCAAAATTGAGCTCAGGTTCATCCTGTTTCCACTGATCATCCTTGAGATGTTTCTACAGCTTAATGGAAGTCCACCTGTGGTGAATTCAGTTGATTGGACATGATTTGGAAAGGCACACGCCTGTCTATTAAAGGTCCCACAGTTGACAGTGCATGTCAGAGCACAAACCAAGCATGAAGTCAAAGGAATTGTCTGTAGACCTCCAAGACAGGAATGTCTCGAGGCACAAATCTAGGGAAGGGTACAGAAAAAATTCTGCTGCTTTGAAGGTCCCAATGAGCAGAGTGGACTCCACCATCTGTAAATGGAAGAAGTTCAGAACCACCAGGACTCTTCCTAGAGCTGACCAACCTTCTAAACTGAGCAATCGGGGAAAAAAGGGCCTTAGTCGGGGAGGTGACCAAGAACCCGATGGTCACTGTCAGAGCTCCAGGGTTCCTCTGTGGAGAGAGGAGAACCTTCCAGAAGGACAACCATATCTGCAGCAATCCACCAATCAGGCCTGTATAGTAGAGTTGCCAGACGGAAGCCACTCCTCAGTAAAAGGCATATGGCAGCCCACCTGGAGTTTGCCAAAAGGCACCTGAAAGACTCTCAGACCATGAGAAACAAAATTCTGTGGTCTGATGTGTCATGACTGATATGAGCTGGTGGTGCTTGGTGGTGCCTGACTGGGTGGAGGTTACTGTAGGCAATGGTGATGTGGCAGGAGAGTGCGTGCAGTCCTGGCGACAGACCCACACGATGGCAGCAACCTGAACAAAAGGGGAAAAAGCACACTGGTTAATAACTTCTTAACTTGGTGTGATGGTGACCTGCTGTCTTATGGCAGTATACCCAGACGAGCCAGCATTGAATCACTGAAGGATGCTTCCTTAAGTGCGCTGGCTGATGAGAGGGCGCAGGTGTGTCCTCTCCCTCAGGTGTACTGATGAGCTGCAGATAGATGAACGGGAAGGAGGGGGTGTGCTCTTGCTGCCCATGACATGATGAGTCAAAGATTGAACTCTCTGGCATGAATGCCAGGCGTCATGTTTGGAGGAAACCAGGCACCGTTCATAACCACGCCAATGGTGGTAGCAGCATCATGCTGTGGGGATGATTTTCAGTGGCAGGAACTGGGAGACTAGTCAGGATAGAGGGAAGGATCAATGCAGCAATGTACAAAGGCATCCTGGATGAAAACCTGGATGAAAACAGCTCTAGGAAGAGTCCTGGTGGTTCTGAACTTCTTCCACTTACGGATGATGGAGTCTACTCTGCTCATTGGGACCTTCGAAGCAGCAGAAATTTTTCTGTACCCTTCCCCAGATTTGTGCCTCGAGACAATCCTGTTTCGGAGGTCTACAGACAATTCGTTTGACTTCATGCTTGGTTTGTGCTCTGACATGCACTGTCAACTGTGGAACCTTGTACAGACAGCTGTGTGCCTTTCCAAATCATGTCCAATCAACTGAATTCACCACAGGTGGACTTCAGTTAAGCTGTAGAAACATCTCAAGGATGATCAGTGGAAACAGGATGCACCTGAGCTCAATTTTGAGCTTCATGACAAAGGCTGTGAATACTTCTGTAATGTGATTTCTTAGTTTTTTATTTTTAATAAATTTGCAAAAATCTCAAAAAAACTTTTTTTCACGTTGTCATTATGGGGTGTTGTATGTAGAATTTTGAGGAATAAACAAATTTAATCCCTTTTGGAATAAGGCTGTAACATAACAAAATGTGGAAAAAGTGAAGCGCTGTGAATACTTTCCGGATGCACTGTACATCTTAATTCCCTTTGCCTAGGAGGTTATGGTTTCATCCGTGTTGGTTTGTTTGTTTATTTGTCTCATTGTCTGTCAGCAGGATTATGCAAAAACTACTGGATTTGGATCAAATCTTCACCAAAGGTAGCCCTTGGCCTAAGGATAAACCCATTAGATTTTAGTGATGACCTGAGAGTGCATACCTCCACCACGGGCCTTATTTGTATTTGTGCAGCAGGATTACAAAAAAAAAAAAAAAAATGCTCCATGGATTTGAATGAAATTTTCACCAGAGGTGGTCCTTGGCCTAGAGAGGAACCCATAACATTTTGGTGGTGACCTGAGAATGCATACCTCCTCTAAGGTTCTTATCTTCTCACATTGTGTTAGCAAGAATACTCCAAAACTACTGGACAGAGTTTCATGCAATTTTCACCAGAGGTGGCTCTTCGACACAAACCCATTACATTTTGGAGGTGATCCATGAAGGATGGAAGGAGCCTTGGTGGAGGTATGCACTTAGTGTTTTTCTAACATTCTTTATGAAAACCAAGTGTAGAATAAAATGTTGTCAGCATCTGCTTTACAGATTTTTACAGTCACCATATTTGCTATTGCAAAATCTTAAAATGTCCTGAATAGATAACATAAAGAAAAAAATTAATAATTGAAAATGAGTCACAAACCAAAGTGAGAAAGAGATATTTGTCCTCTTTGGTTTATTTTGAAGCCCGACTGTAGCATTTTGAACCAATTGTGAGAAAAAAATGTTTAATACAAAAGAAGTTAGTAAATTCCATCATTTAATAGGCAGCCAGACAGCTTTTATGAAGAGGAACATAATTAAGGATGGTGCTTATAAAACAGTCATCATTTCAATATTAAACTGCCCCTGTGGCCAAACAATAAACATCTCATCAGGTGGAAGATGGAGTGTGACCCAGGGATTGATGAGGCAGTTTGCGGAACCCCTATAAGGCCTAAAGGAAATTCATAAACAGTACTAATTTAGGAATTGTTGAATTACGTGTTTTTCTGCTGAGAAGCTTTTGAATAAGTTGTAAGTTGACACTTTGTCATATTATTATCTTATGTGCAAATGGTGTATAAGCAGATCCTCTGTTTTCCTGGAAAGTGGTTTAATGAGAGGAATTTAATGCCAGAAAACCAAAATGAGTTGAAGTCTCAAAAAGAAGAGCTGAAAAATCCCATGTAAATTAAAGAGTAGAAATGCAATAATCTGTCAGTGTGCAGCACACTGAAGACTGTTTATTTACTGTTAAATGTTTTAGCATAAAGGTAATGTGTGTAAAATTTGGGGCAATCTAAATTCCAAAATTTAATGCAGCATAAATTCTTACCTTTGTATTCATTATTATGTAATCTTACTTGCTTACTACTCCTGTGGGGTGAGGGCTGGGTAGCCATCACCATGCGTAGAGCCAATCAGGTTAACCAGAGCCTGCCAACATTGCGAGTTTTGGGCCAGCTCCTCTGCGTTGTCAACAGCGACTCTGAGCTGTCGGAGGTCTCTCTCCACCACATCGAGCCATCTGGTGCGTGGCTTGCCCTGAGGTCTTTTCCACCCTGAGGCCCTGGGGTCGAACACGAGGATGGCTTTTGCCGGGTGTTCTGGTGGGAGGCAGAGGACATGGCCGCCGCTGTGTAATAAGGTGGGATGCTGTAGTCTGATGTGTTGGGGCTCAGACTGCGTCATTAGATGTGCGCTGGGGCCACCTGATGTTCCTGGTAGTTTTGAGGACCCAACTATCAAACCCATCCACTCTCAAGGCCAGAGTCTTATTCAGTGGCCATGTCTCTGACCCACAGAGTAGGATGGAGAGGACTGACGCATTGTATCTGCAGAGCTTCGTCTTTCGGGAGATTGAACGATGGCCCCAGAGAGGTTTCCATAGTGCCTGCAGGGTTGATGCAACGAGGCCACATCTGCACTTGATCTCTGGTTTCATGTCCCCATTGTTGGTCACTGTGGAGCCCAGATACACAAAGGAATTGACAAGCTCAATGGCATCATTCCCGAGCTGTAACGCGGGTGGGTCCGGTTCGTCGCCGACATGCATTAGATTAGTTCAGCTCACCTGAAGGCTCAACTTTGCTGCCTTTTCGTGGTAGACAACTAGAGCATCTCTCAGCTGACTGTAGGATGGGCTGACCAGGATGGTATTGTCAGCCTGTTCAAGGTCAGCCAGATGGTAGTTGCCAAACTGCATGCCAGGGACCCACTCGCAGACCTTGGTCATCAGATAGTCTGTGACACAATTAAAGAGATCAGGAGTGGCCACACAACCTTGTCGAAACCCACTGTTGATGGGGAACCAGCTGGACTCCTTTCCATTCACACGGACACAGCTCTCCAAGCTGCTGTAAAGCCGCTTAAACAGGGCTACGATCTTGGGTGGGGCTTTGACGGTCTGCAGGATACTCTAAAGAGTAGTGTGGTCCATGGTGTCGAAGGCAGCCTTAAGATCTAAAAAGGCTATATAGAGATGGCAGTCCTTGCGGAATTCATAGGCCTTCTCTATTAATAGGCGAACAGCAGAGATGTGGTCTGAGGTCGAGCAGTTGGGCATGAAGCCTGTCTGCTGAGGATGACGGCCAACTCTGATGGCTGGAAGGGCATGACTGAGGAGGATCCGGGTGAAGAGCTTACCAGAAATGGACAAAAGAGCGATGCTCTGTTCTTGCTGCAGACGAGTTTGTCGCCCTTTCCTTTCCAGAAGGGGAAGATGATGCCCCTCATCCAGTCACTGGGGAGCTGCTCTGACACTCAAACATGACTGATGATGTGGGTGAGCCGCTGGATTGTGCAATTTCTGCCCATCTTCAGTATTTCGGCGGTTATAACACAAATTCCAGAGGCTTTCCTTTTGTTTATCTTGGTCAGGGCAGCTGCGACTTCTTCGGGGGTGACTAGATCGGTTCTTCAGGAATCACAGGAAGCAGTGGCATTGGCAGTGGCTAAGAGACTGGGGTCAATGCGAACAAGACGATGATGCAGGAGGTGACTGAAGTGCTCTTTCCAGAAGGCAGTCTCTCTCAGTGGTGATGAGATTGCCATTGATGTCCTTCACCTGGGCTGTCTTGGTGTGTGGTCCACTGCGTGCTTGACAGAGCATACTGAATACGCAGCTCATGTTGTTATTTCTGGCCACTGACTCCAGGCACGCAACTTCTTCCAAGCAGTACCTCTCTTTGTCCTCTCTGATGGCCACATTGCATAGATGGTTTAATCTGTGGTACTCCATCAGGTCGCCTCGGAGGCGGACCTCTTGGCGACAGTCGATGATGTCCAGAGTCCACCGAATGATCCAAGGGCGTTTTGGGGAAGATTGTGAACGTCCCAGGGCATTGCGGGCAGACTGGATGATGGTTTTCTTGAAAATCTCCCAGTCGCCCACTTTGTCCGTGGTCAGGGCACTGAAGCAGTTGTTGACAGAACATCGGAACTCATCGGAACATTACTCTTTACGTAATCACTCTTCAAAAAAAGTTGTTGCATTTTCTGACTGTTAAGATAAGTTTTTTTATACTCAGGAAATGAGTCCTCCATGTGGGTTGCCATTTTGGACCACTGTAATGTCTTTCCAAGTTTTTAATGTCAGAGTTTAAAAGTCCCATTCACTGCACTTTTCCCTCATTTCGTCAGCTCGCACAAGTCTTAATGTTTGTGACATATTTTGGTCAAATTGCCTTTAAATATTTAATTACTGCAGCGTCATTGTGGATCATCTTTTGCAGCTTTATTCAGAATGGATGGTTTCAGTGCTTGTCTCTTTAAATTTCCAAAGGCTACATTTAACGCCACCCTCCCTCTTACATCACTAATGGTAATCTTAGCTGGCTAGCACCTCAGTCAGATTGAGCCTGAGCCAGTGAACATAAATTTGTCCTAGACAATGAATTAAATAAAGCATCACTGGTGATCAGGGGGTGTGGTGTCAGTGATTGATAGGATATGACCCTGGAGTACAATTGAGAAGGTGCAAGTGACATCACTGGTCACGTGCTGTTTGTTTGGGTCACCACATTGGTAGGCAAGCTTTGTAAAAGGAACAAAGACAGACAATGGTTTATCATGGTATGTGAAAGCGTTATTTTATATGTGAATATGTGAAATCTCTCACTAAAAATCATCTGGGATGTTATAGAAAGAAAATAGTAGCTGAGCAGGGTGCATGCATTTTAAATTAGTAATTAGTTGTTAAATGGTGGCACCAAAATATGTATGGAAATAGTTTGTAAAGTGAATTGAGGATATTCTCCTATTGAATAGCTGAAACCGCTTAACCCACACTCTTACTGTCATGATTTGGTGTTTTGAGGAGGCTTAAGTGCAGGGCAAACCACTTCAGAAGGACACTCAGACTCAGATGAAAAATACACACCACTTTAATGAAAACCAAAACCCCTATACAAACACACTAATTTAAAGAATAAATACACATATCACAATTAAAGAATCCCTCAACCAAAACGCCAAACTATATACAAGGGAAAGCAGTTGCACGCCGGAGCCACATGCAGCCTAGGAGGAAAGAGAGGAGAGGAATGATTAATGATGAGTATAGCACACTGGGAAATGACAACTGAGGAGGTGGATCTTACAATACTGGCAGAGAGCCCACCAGTGAAATTAGTTAAATACGCTGGTGAATCAGGAAGCAGCAGGTGTGCAATCACGCAGGTGCGCTGATGAGCTCCAGAGCCGGGAAAACAGAAACAGGAAAGGAGGGGGGAGGCACACTTGCCTGATCATGACAGTGTCCCCCCTCAAGGGGTGCCTCCTGGTGGACACCCCGGGCTTATGTGGATGGGCAAGGTGGAATGCCCGAACCATACCTTGTAATGGAAGTAGGATCGCAGAATCCATGATCTCTCCTCCGGACCATAACCCTTCCATTGCACCAGATTCTGCATCCCCTGGCCTTGACGGCACACATCCAGAATCTGCTGGATGGTATAGGTGGTATGTCCATCGATGATCTGGGGAGGTGGAGAGGGGTCTGAAGGAGGGGACAAGGGGCTGACAGAGAGGGGTTTGATTTGTGAAATGTAGAAGGTAGGATAGATGGGGAGAGATGGGGGCAACTTCAGCTGGACAGTGACGTTGTTGATGATGCGGGAGATCGGGAACGGACCCAGAAAGTGAGGGGACAGCTTCAGAGAATCCGTCTTCACCTCTACCCTCTTGGTGGATAACCAGACCTTCTGTCCCATGGAGTATTTAGGCGCTGTCGCACGCCTATGGTTGGCATACTGGCGATTCCGCTCGGACAGTCTCTGAAGAGCTCCCCGAGTGGACCTCCAGAGGCGGTGACAGTGACGGATGTGGGCCTCCACTGAAGGTACCGTGATCTCCCTCTCCATCATGGGTAGCAGCGGTGGTGTGTACCCCTTGACGGCTTCGAAAGGTGTCAGCCCCGTGGCGGAGGAGACGGCAGAGTTAAGTGCATACTCCACCCAGGTCGGGTGGGAGCTCCAGGTTGATGGGTTGTAGGATGCTATACACCTCAGGGTGGCCTCCAAGGACTAGTTTGCACGCTCGGCCTGATCGTTGCTGTGGGGATGATATCCAGACATGAGGCTGACGGAGGTGCCCAAGGATCGACAGAATGCTCTCCACACCCGTGAAGTAAACTGTAGTCCTCGATCAGAGACAATGTCTATGGGGATGCTGTGTAACCGGATGACGTGGATGGACAGGAGATTGGCTGTCTCGGCAGCCGAAGGGAGACCAGGAAGGGGAACCAAGTGAACGGCCTTGGAGAAGCGATTAGTGATGGTGAAAATGACAGGGTTACCTTGTGATGGAGGGAGACCCGAGACAAAGTCAATGGCAATATGGGACCAGGGACGGGAAGGGATGAGGAGTGGATGGAGGAGACTGGCTGGGGGGTGAAGAGTCTGATTTATTGGAGACACATGTGTGGCAGGCCTTAACATAATCTCACGTCCTTCCTGAGGGAAGGCCACCAAAACACACGCTGAATAAGCTCCATGGTGTGGGTGATCCCGGGATGACAGGCAAAAAATCTTGTGGGCCCCCATTGGATAACGTCACTATGTAGGGGGGAGAGCACATACAGCCTGTTGGGCGGGCCTCCCTCGGGGACAGGTTCCTCTGACTGGGCTTGTCGGACCCTCTGCTCGATAACCCAAGTAAGGGCTCCCAAAATACAGGAGGAGGGCAGGATAGTGTCCGGGAGGGAGGCAGCGGCTGCAGGAGAGGGAGTGGAGGAGTAGTCGGAGGAAAACTGGTGTGAGAGAGCATCAGGTTTAACGTTACAAGACCCTGGGTGGTATGTGATGGAGAGGTTGAATCTAAGAAAAAACAGGGACCACCGAGCCTGCTGGACATTCAAACGTCTGGCCGATCTGAGATATTCTAAATTTTTGTGATCAGTCCAGCCCATCACCGGCTGATTGGCTCCCTCCAACCAGTGTCTCCACTCCTCCAGCACCAATTTAATGGCCAGCAGTTCGCAGTCCCCTACATCATAATTTCTCTCAGCTGGGGTCAGCTGCCGAGAGAAAAACACGGGTGGAGCTTCTGATTGGAGCCGGAACACTGTGAGAGCACAGCGCCCACCCCTAAATCAGAAGCATCCACCTCGACCACGAACTAGGCTTGGGGGTCTACCTGCACCAAGATGGGTGCGCTGGTAAATTTTTCTTTAAGTGTAGCAAAAGCCCGCTCAGCGGCCTCGGACCACTTGAATGAGCTCTTGGTAGAAGTAAGCTGGTTAAGGGACAGAGAGATTTTGCTATAATCATGGATGAACCGGCAATAGAATTCGACAAAACCCAGGAAGCGTTGAAGCTCCTTCCTGTTTTGGGCCGTAGACCAGCCTACTACCGCCTGAATCTTTTCTGGGTCGGCCTTTAACGTGCCCCTGCCCACGGTAAACCCCAAGAAAGAAGTGGAGCAGGTGGAAAACTCTCACTTCTCAGCTTTCACAAAAAGCTTATTCTCAAGCAGCCGCTGCAGGACAGTCCAGACGTGCACCACATGTTCCTCCAGCATGCGAGAAAAAAATCATTATGTCATCTAAGTAAACAAAAATGAAATTGTTCACCATGTCCCAGAGGACGTCATTGATTAATCGCTGGAAAACGGCGGGGGCATTGGTCAGGCCAAAGGGTGTGACCAGATATTCAAAATGACCCAAATGCATTTTAAACGCCGTCTTCCATTCATCCCCCTCGTGGATACGTACCAAATGATACGAATTTCGGAAATCGAGCTTAGTGTATACCCGCGCCTGTCGGAGGAGTTCAAAAGCTGAATTAATAAGCAGCAATGGGTATTTATCCTTAACGGTGATGGAATTTAGCTCACAATAATCAATGCATAGCCACAGAGTCCCATCCTTCTTACCTACAAAAAAGAACTGCACGCTGAGAGGAGCGATCGACAGATGAATAAGGCCGGCGCTAAGGGAGTCTTTAATGTAGCTCTCCATCGCTTCCCTCTCCGGCCCAGATAAACTGTAGAGCCGGCTGGATGGCAGCCGCACACCCTGAAAGAGGTCAATAACGCAGTCATAGGACCGATTAGGTGGCAAAGATAGGGCCCTTGACTTGCTAAAGACCTCTCCTAAGTCATGGTAGACCTCGGGCACGCGACTGAGATCTGTTGGCTCAGCCGAAGGGGAGGAGAGAGGCAGAGAGGGTGAGCAAGCAGCAGAACGGAGACACGACGACAAACGAAATGAGCTCCAGGAAGAGACTGAAACCTGGGCCCAGTTAATTATTGGATTATGTTTGTGAAGCCACAGATACCCCCAAATCATGGAAGTGGAGGATTGTGGCAGCACAAAAAACTGGATTGTCTCATGATGGTTACCGGACAAAATGACCGAAATGGGCTCAGTTTGCTGGGTCACCACCACGAGACTACAGCCAGATAAGGCGGAAACATTAACACGTGTCGGGAGATTCCTGGTGGGGATCTGAAACTTTGGAACCAATTCCAGGTGAATGAAGTTTTGCTCCGTCCTGGAATCCACCAGAGCGGAGGTTTTACACTCGGCTTCCGGTAACTGGATAAGAGCCGGAAGAATAAAACAACTGTGGGGATTTCGAGAAGAACCTCCGACCAGACCCTCCCACGGTTACTGACGGGCCATTTCTTTTGGCCGAATTGGGCATTTAGAGATGGCATGATCAGTGGCCCCGCAATACATGCATGCCCCTGGCTTTTCCCGATGTCGGCGCTCCTCCAGAGTCAGATGAGTCCTTGCCAGGACCATCGATACCGGAGGCAGCATCGTGGAGGCAGCATCGTGGATGCAGCGCGAGGGGGTGGGGGAACTGGCCATGGGGCAGGCGAGGAAGCAGTGGTCCTCTGCTCCCTAGCGTGCACCTGGAACTGGTTGTCTCAGGCCACTGCTTGTGTGATCAATTCATCCAAAGAGGAGGGATTCACCTGAATAACCAGTTCGTTGCGGAGGTTGGCATTCAAACTCCAGAGGAAGATGCTACATAGCGCAGCGTCATTCCACTCAGAGTCTGCCGTGGTGACCTGTAACTCGACTGAGTAGTCGGCTACTGACCGACTCCCCTGCCGAAGCCCCAACAACTGGCAAGCAATATTACCCTCGCTCTCTGTGTGATCAAATGCCCAGGTGAAATCCTGAACGAAACGTTCAAAAGTACATTGGGCCCCCTCCAGACCACTCAAGACGGACTGAGCCCACTTAAGTGCCCAGTCGCGGCGTAACAGGGCCAGAAAGTGAATCTTAGTTGAATCATCCCTGTATTCTCCATCCACCTGCTGGAAATACATCTGACAGTGTAACAGGAGCCCTTTACCCCCCCCCCCCCACCGTAGGAGGCAGGCGCGTGAATGGAAGTGGTCCTGCGGAAAACGGGAGCTGTCGGGGCAGCAGGTGCAGGAGGGGGAGCGGCCGTACCAGGAAGCTGACACAAATGCTCCGTAACCGTGGTCAGTTGTTGGGTAATAGCTTGGAGTTGCTCAGACAAAAACATGACCTGGTGCTCCGTGGCTTCCAAACCCAAGAGGGCTGATGGTTCTCATGAGGCAGCGCCCGCTAAGCCTCGATCCTGGCTGGATTGTTTTGTCATGATTTGGTGTTTTGAGGAGGCTTAAGTGCAGGGCAAACCACTTCAGAAGGACTCAGATGAAAAGTACACACCACTTTAATGAAAACCCAAACCCCTATTCAAACACGCTAACTTAAAGAATAAATACACACACCACAGTTAAAGAAGTCCGCAACCAAAACACCAAACTATATACAAGGGAAAGCAGTTGCACACTGCAGCCACATGCAGCCTAGGAGGAAAGAGGGGAGGAATGATTAATGATGAGTATAGCACACTGGGAAATGACAACTGAGGAAGTGGCTCTTACGATACTGGCAGAGAGCCCGGCAGTGAACTCCAGCTTGGGAAAGGTGAAGGGGATCTGCTGGCTGCAGGGCAGGAGGAGGAATGACTGGAGAACCTGGGTGGAGAAGCCGTTGTCTTGGAGAGGGATGGTTCAGGCGAGCGAGCACACACAGCTCTGGAGACGCACTGCTGGAGGCAGCAGCAAACCTGAGAGGAGGAGAGGACAAAAGGTAAGACAACTTGAGAAAATAAATTTGCCAAACAACAAGGACAGCAGTTGTGAGGCATCACAAACCCAACGATCCAGCGGAGAGCTGTTCACACATTGGCTCTTAAATACGCTGGTGAATCAGGAAGCTAGCAGATGTGTAATCACGCAGGTGTATTGATGAGCTCCAGAGCCGGGAAAACAGAAACAGGAAGGGAGGGGGGAGGCATGCTCCCCTGATCATGACACTTACGACGATGGGGCTCCATTGACTGAAGCCGGGGCAGACCTCGCTGTTCAGCCTCCTGGTGCTGCTCACCGTTATGTTTTTTCACCTTCCCAAGTTTATATTGTATTTATATTGTACTGGTAAAATATTTTTTTCAAGTGAGCGGAGACAGTTTCTGGATCGTATCAACACCAGCTTTTCCTGACACAGCCTCAACCAGTGAAGAGACTCTCTCCATTGGCTTTCATGTGCCCACTGGAGCTAAGCAATCAGTCAGTTGCCAGCGGCGAAACAGCCCATCTGCCGTAGTTTCCAGCAATGGAGCCCAATGGTTTCAACTATTCAATAGGAAAATATCCTGAATTTATTGAACAGACAGAAGCAGCCTCAGCCAACGGGAGGTGGTGAGCGGTCAAAAAAAAAATTCTGCTAATTTTTTTAGTTGATAATTTATTTAAAATATAGGCACATAAGTATAAACATAACCTGGTCTAGAGGGGAAAATGTTTCTCTCCTCTCGACCTAAACAACTAGCCCCCACCAAAGTTTCAAAACAATAAAAAACCTGCCGAATCTCCTCCTCCGTTTTGCTGATGTCCCTCTCTGAAAAATACCTTGGGCCAGTCTTGCTTTTTATTTTTGAGTTGAATCTGTATGTTTAAACAGTGAGGGAACATAGTCAGGAGACAGTTGGTTCTCTTCATAATAAAACACCAAATATAAGTCTGAGACCAACCACTGCTGGGTCATCATTCATAGCCTAGGCCCATGCATTCATACATGTATTTACCTGTGATGAAATGATCGCTGCAAATTCAGCTTATGCTTTAAGGCTGCCAATCCTCCCATCTGACTGCCATCTGCCTCTACCCACTTGGCTCTCCAAACTAGATTCAATAGAAAGTGAAAAAAGACTTTCCTGTGGCTTTATCTTGCCTATTATGCAAATGTACTGCTGCGCATGTAGTGACCATGGTCAGAGTTGAAATTTCTGCCATTCTAAGCTAGCACAAAGGAAATGGCAACACTACATGCACATTTACAGCTTGCTACAAATATGGAGGTGTGAACAGAACATCAGGTGATTTGGTGACATTGCTGCAAATTCTCAATAAGTACAGAAACATTTGCAAATGAGTGGCTGAACTGCTACAGTGGGGCAAAAAAGTATTTAGTCAGCCACCAATTGTGCACGTTCTCTGACTTAAAAGATGAGAGAGGTCTCCAATTTTCATCACAGGTATACCTCAACTATGAGAGACGAAATGAGAAAAAAAAAATCCAGAAAATCACATTGAAGGATTTTTTTTTTCCACAATATCTTTATTGAACCTTTTTTTTTTTTTTTTAACAAACAATCAAATACTAACACTAAAGTACTACACAAAAAAAAAAAAAAATGCACTAAAAACACCAACAACCACCAACAAAATCAAATCTTCAACAATGCTCCTCTGTTTAGTCTAGACAATCCAATACATTAGTATACATATTATGTTCACCAGTTTGGAATTTACAAGGTCCACACACATCATTCACCTTCTTCTTCAAGAGTTATGTTTAAATTTTTTACATAATCAATAAAAGGTCTCCATATATTCTCAAACACAATTTCCTTTGATTTTAGTATATATGTTATTCTTTCTAATGGAAGGTTTGTTAACATCTGTCTTAACCACTGAGTCACATCTGGTCTATGAGTCTTTTTCCATAATAGTGCAATACATTTTTTGGCATTAAGCAAACTGAGGTCTATGAATGTTCTTTCACTTTTATTAAAATTATGCTTTTCTGGGTACAGACCCAACAAAAACAGTTTAGGATTCAATATGATTTGTTTTGAGATTATTTTTTCAATTGTTACCCTCACCTCTTCCCAAAACATTCTTATTAATCTACATTCCCATAAACAATGAAATAGGGTTCCTTTACTTTCCATGCATTTTGTGCATGTATCTGGTATATTTTTGTTATATCTATTTAACTCCTCCGGTGTAACATACATCCGCATTAACCATTTGAAATGTATCAATTTAAGGCGTGCATTTATTGATTTGGTTTGAGCTTCTGTACAAGCCAATTCCCATTGTTCCTCTGAAATTTCAATTTGCAGATCTTCTTTCCAGTAGTTTAATCTTTTCAGTGAATTTTCACTTGAAGATAGTGTCAATGAGTTATAAAACTCTGAAATAATACCCTTTCTTTTACTATCTTTCATCATCATTTTTTCCAAGGATGAATAAATAGGTCGAGTGAGAGCTTTATTTTGATTTGATCGAATAAAGTTTCTAAGTTGAAGATATTTAAAAAAATGTGTTCTATTGAGATTAAATTTGATCCTCAGCTCTTCAAAAGACATTATGTTGTCTGCACATGGCAAATATAAATCCTGAATCTTTTGTATCCCTTTTAAATTCCATACTTTAAATACAGCGTCCGCTCTCCCTGGTTTAAAATATTGATTACCCCATATTGGACTAAATTGTGACAATAACTGTGGTTCTTTTAAATAGTTTTTAGCTTCACACCATATTTTGATCATATGCTTTACAAATGGATTTTTAACTTGTTTTTGTAATTTTTTTGCCGAATCTGAGTATATGAATATGGGAAGAGGTAAAGGTAAATTGTATGATTCCATTTCAGTCCAGTGAGGGAGATCATTTGATGAAAAATAATATGTCATAGACCTCAGTTGTGCCGACCAATAATACAACATAAAATTTGGACATTTCAGACCTCCACGATCAAATGGTAAATATAATAAAGACAAACGTAATCTAGCCCTCCTGTTGTTCCATATAAATTCCACTAACTTTTTTTTTATTCTTGAGAATAGATCTAAAGGTGGTGATAAGGGAATGTATTGAAATAAATAAAGTATTTTAGGTAAAATATTACTTTTAAGTATATTGATTCTCCCGATCATCGACATTGGTAGTGACATCCATCTCTGAGTTAACTCACTGATATCTGACATTAAGGCTTCATAGTTGACACTGGCGACTGATTCTAGCTTAGGCATAATTTGGATTCCTAAATATTTAAACTGATTTACAACATTGAATTGATTTACCTCAGGGGCTGGGTAATTTCTCTGGGTCTCATTTAGCATTAATATTGAAGATTTAGTTTTATTTATTTTATATCCTGATATTTCCCCAAAATTCTTTATTAAATTCAACAAGGTTGGAATTGATTTTTTTAGATTCGACATAAACAAAATTATGTCATCGGCGTACAGGGAGATTTTATGTTCTGTTGGTCCAACTTTAATTCCATATATTTGTGAATGTAAACGTATCGCTATCGCTAAAGGTTCAATTGCCATAGTAAACAGTAAAGGTGAAAGTGGACAGCCTTGTCGACATCCTCTATTGATTTTTATTGGTTTTGAAATATTGTTATTTGTTAGGATTTCTGCTGTAGCATTATTGTATATTATTTGAACCCATTTTATGAAATTATTTCCAAGTCCAAACCTTTGTAGGACTTCAAAAAGAAAGGGCCATTCAACTCTATCAAAGGCCTTTTCGGCGTCCAATGATAGGAGAGCTGTATCCGGTGCTTCTTTATTAAAATAAATAATATTAAATAGTCTTCTTACATTATGGAAGCCTTGTCTACCCTTTATAAAGCCATTCTGATCTCGATTAATAATATTTGGTAAAATTTCTTGTATTCGTCTTGCTAAAATTTTACAGATTATCTTAAGGTCGGCGTTTAATAGGCTTATTGGTCTCATATTTTCACATTTATTAGAGGGCTTACCTGGTTTTGGCAGCAGTATAATTAAGGCATTATTTATGTATGATGGTAAATTATTATTTTGAAATGCTTCTAAAACCATTTCCAAAAAAGGTTTTATTAATGTATTCTTAAATTTTTTATAAAGGTCAACTGGAAGACCATCTGGTCCTGCACTTTTTCCTGATTTCATATTATCAATGGCTAGCCCAACTTCTTCTTGACTAATTTTAGACTCCAATATCTCCCTGTTTTCATTTGGAATACACGGTATAGATAGTTCGTTCAAAAACCCATTTAGTTTTGTTAAATCAGGTTCATTTTTGGTATCATATAATTTTTCATAGTAATCTCTAAAGGCTCTATTAATTTCTAAAGGATCTATAACTACCTGTCCGTTACTTATAATACTGGTAATTGGTGTTTTAATTTCCAATTGTTTAATCTGCCATGCTAATAATTTTCCTGATTTTTCACCTTGTTCATAAAAAGATTGTTTCAATCTTAGAAGACTCGAGGCAGCTCTATTCGCTGATTTTTTGTCGTATTCAGCTCTCAAAATCAGTAATTCATTCTCCAACCTTGGGTCACTTCCTGCATACACTTTTTCCTGAAGATTTTTTATTTTATGTTCCAATTTAGCTCTCTCCTCTCGAGTCTTCTTAGATTTTGATCCTGTATAACTAATCATATGTCCCCTAATAAAAGCTTTGAAAGCCTCCCACTTTACACATGCTGATGTTTGTGTAGTATTGATGTCAAAGAACTCGTCTATCTGTTTTTCTATATACTTGACAAATTCCTCATCCTGAAGCCATTTATGCTGAAATTGCCATCTACCTGATTCCTTTGTCAATTTTTTATCTACATATATTAGACAACAGGGTGCATGATCAGAGATCACGATGTTATCATAAAAGCAGTTTTGAATCTTAGACCTTAATTCTGTGGAAATCAAAAAATAATCAATACGTGAGAATGTCTTGTAGGTACTGGAATAACAAGAATAGGCTTTAACTTGTGGTTTCATTTCTCTCCATATATCTAACAATCTCAATTCTTTCATAAAATGATTAATAGTCATCCTACATCCAATGTGCGTACAATCCAGTCCTGTTGATCTATCCACACCTGGATTCAATGTACAATTAAAATCCCCTGCTATTATATGTTGCCCTGTAAGTGATGATAAGATGAGAAATAAATTAGCAAAGAACTTCTGATCATCTATATTGGGACCATATAAGTTCACAAGATTTATATTTTCTAATAGCAAAGAACCTTGAATGATTACATATCTTCCAAATTTGTCTCCAATTACATTTTTCACTTGAAAAGGAACTGATTTATGTATGAGAGTCATAACTCCCCTGGCTCGGGATGAAAATGAAGAGGTGAATACACTTCCCTGCCATCTACTCCTAATTCTTTTAACATCCTCCTCTATCAGATGAGTTTCTTGTAAAAACACAATTCTTGAACCCATGTCCTTTATTTTATTCATAACTTGTTTAAGTTTTTTTAAATTTTGTAGACCTCTGCAATTCCATGAAGTTAAATTAAGATTAACACTTTGGTCCATGATCAATAGAGAGTTTGGGATTACCTTGCAGTGTAAACATGCTCATACAGAGAAGCAAAAACATGAGTGGTTGAACATTCATCCTACAAACTACACACAAACAAATTTCCCCTTCCCACACTTGTGGCAAACCCCCCAAAATCAAAAGAAAAATTCTGTCTCACGATATAGCCATCGACCGTTCCACACCCACGGGGAACAGCCTAAGCCACTCCTTCTTCATCCTCCCAATCACCCTAACTCTACTGCTTTTAATGACGTAACATTAACTCTCCTCTGTAGTTTTCCAACTTAACTCCAAAATTTTTAACAACTTTGTACATCATAGTTTTTTTTTTGTTTGTTTGTTTTGTTTTTGTTTTGTTTTTTTAATATATAATACAATCTATATTTTGTAAACTTACTATTTACTTCAAGTCAGTCAGATGCCTGTGCAAATGCTTAATTATTCTACCTTATATTTTGTTCATGCTTAGCTCCCACCAGTCTCTTCTTCTTCTTTGATCTTCTTGATGAACTCCTGCGCCTCCTCTGGGGTCTTGAAGATGTGGGTTCTGCCCTCATACGTGGTCAGCAGTCTCGCAGGATAGATTACACCATGACGAATCCCAAGGTTGCGCAGCTCCTTACGTACGGGATCAAACTGCTTCCTCAATTGCTGGATTCCTGTGGCCAAATCTGGGTAGAACCGCACCTGCTGGTCCTGGTGTTTAATCTCTCCTTTAGCACGTGCAGCGTTGAAGATCTTCATCCTGTCTCTGTTGCTAAGAAACTTCATAATTAAGGTCCTCGGCGGTCCCTTATCTCTCCGTGGGCCAATACGATGTGCTTTTTCCAGAACCACTGCTGATTGCAACTCCTCGCTGCCCAGCACCTCCGGAATCCACTTTTCCAGAAAGGAACATACGTCCCGACCTTCTGATTCCTCTGGAAGACCCACCAGCCTCAAATTATTCTGTCTCGACCGAGATTCCAAATCCAAAATATTATCTTCCAGAGATTTATTTTTTTTTTCCAAAGTGCGCACCTTTAATTGAAGACGGGTGACGTCATCTTCAGCACTACCGAGACGGAGCTCCATCTGCGCCGTTCGTTCTACGCAGTCACCCAATTCCTTTCTTATTCCTTCCAACGCTGTCATAATCCCATCAAATCTAGAGGAAAAGTCCGCTCTCATTGAACTCATGGCTGCCATCAGCGCATCTGCGCCATTCCCCGCAGAAATCGCAGCGTTGCCAGCCTCCTCCGCCATATATGGAGTTTTGTTTGCTGCGTCACAGACCTGAAAGTCCGTTAATTTGGACTGTTTCGGCGGCTCGCTTTTTCCTTTTCCTGGTTTTCCAGCCTTAGGCTTCGCCGACATATCCTCGCCCAAATGCTGGGATACGTTCTGTCCCAAATGAGAGAGTTATTTGCCGATTTTTTTTTTTCCAGGAGCAGAGCAGAGCGAGACACGTCCGTCCTACATGGCAGCCATAACCGGAAGTCCACATTGAAGGATTTTTAATGAATTAATTGGTAAATTCCTCGGTAAAATAAGTATTTGGTCACCTACAAACAAGCAAGATTTCTGGCTCTCACAGACCTGTAACTTCTTCTTTAAGAGGCTCCTCTGTCCTCCACTCGTTACCTGTATTAATGGCACCTGTTTGAACTCGTTATCAGTATAAAAGACACCTGTCCACAACCTCAAACAGTCAGACTCCAAACTCCACTATGGCCAAGACCAAAGAGCTGTCAAAGGACACCAGAAAAAAAATTGTAGACCTGCACCAGGCTGGGAAGACTGAATCTGCAATAGGTAAGCAGCTTGATGCGAAGAAATCAACAGTGGGAGCAATTATTAGAAAATGGAAGACATACAAGACCACTGATAATCTCCCTCGATCTGGGGCTCCATGCAAGATCTCACCCCGTGGGGTCAAAATTATCACGAGAACGGTGAGCAAAAATCCCAGAACCACACGGGGGGACCGAGTAAATGACCTGCAGAGAGCTGGGACCAAAGTAACAAAGGCTACCATCAGTAACACACTACGCCGCCAGGGACTCAAATCCTGCAGTGCCAGATGTGTCCCCCTGCTTAAGCCAGTACATGTCCAGGCCTGTCTGAAGTTTGCTAGAGAGCATTTGGATGATCCAGAAGAGGACTGTGAGAATGTCATATGGTCAGATGAAACCAAAATAGAACTTTTTGGTAAAAACTCAACTTGTCGTGTTTGGAGGAGAAAGAATGCTGAGTTGCATCCAAAGAACACCATTGCATCCAAAGAACACCATTGGGGCTGTTTTTCTGCAAAGGGACCAGGACGACTGATCTGTGTAAAGGAAAGAACGAATGTGGCCATGTATCATGAGATTTTGAGTGAAAACCTCCTTCCAGCAGCAAGGGCATTGAAGATGAAACGTGGCTGGGTCTTTCAGCATGACAATGATCCCAAACACACTGCCCGGGTAACGAAGGAGTGGTTTTGTAAGAAGCATTTCAAGGTCCTAGAGTGGCCTAGCCAGTCTCCAGATCTCAACCCCATAGAAAATCTTTGGAGGGAGTTGAAAGTCCATGTTGCCCAGCGACAGCCCCAAAACATCACTGCTCTAGAGGAGATCTGCATGGAGGAATGGGACAAAATACCAGCAACAGTGTGTGAAAACCTTGTGAAAACTTACAGAAAACGTTTGACCTCTGTCATTGCCAACAAAGGGTATATAACAAAGTACTGAGATGAACTTTTATGATTGACCAAATACTTATTTTACTGAGGAATTTACCAATTATCCATCCATCTTCTACCGCTTTTCCGGAGGTCCGGGTCGCGGAGGCAGCAGTTCAAGCAGAGAAGCCCAGACTTCCCTCTCCCCAGCCACCTGCTCCAGCTCTTCAGAGGGGATACCAAGGCGTTCCCAGACTAGCTGGGAGACATAGTCTCTCCACCGAGTCCTGGGTCTGCCCCGGGGTCTCCTCCCAGTGGGACGTGCCTGAAACACCTCAAGTGGGAGACGTCCAGGAGGCATCCTAATCAGATGCCCATACCACCTCAACTGACTCCTTTCAATGTGGAGGAGCAGCGGTTCTACTCTGAGCCTCTCCCGGATGACTAAGCTCCTCACCCTATCTCTGAGGGTGAGTCCAGCAATCCTACGGAGAAAGCTCATTTCAGCCGCTTGTATCCGCGATCTCGTTCTTTCGGTCATTACCCAAAGCTCGTGACCATAGGTGAGAGTAGGAACGTAGATTGACTGGTAAATCGACAGCTTTGCCTTAGAACTAAGCTCCCTCTTCACCACAACAGACCGGTACAACGTCCGCATCACTGCAGATGCTGCTCCAATCCGTCCGTCGATCTCTCGCTCCATTTTCCCCTCACTCGTGAACAAGACCCCAAGATACTTAAACTCCTCCACTTGGGGCAGGAGCCTGTCCCCAACCCGGAGAGGACAATCCACCTTTTTCCGGCTGAGGACCATGGACTCGGACTTGGAGGTGCTGATTCTCATCCCAGCCGCTTCACACTCAGCGGCAAACCGTCCCAGCAAGAGCTGTAGGTCATTGCTGGATGAAGCCAACAGGACAACATCATCTGCAAACAACAGAGATGAGATCCTGTGGTCACCAAGCATGACACCCTCCATTCCCTGGCTGCGCCTAGAAATCCTGTCCATAAAAATTATGAACAGGACCGGTGACAAAGGGCAGCCCTGGCGGAGTCCAACTCTCACTGGGAATGACTCCGACCGAGTGTTGGCAATACGAACTAAACTCTCACAACGGTCGTACAGAGACCGAATAGCTCGTAACAACAAGCCCGATACCCCATACTCCCGAAGCACCCCCCACAAAAATCCACGAGGGACGCGGTCAAATGCCTTCTCCAAGTCCACAAAACACATGTAAACTGGTTGGGCAAACTCCCACGAACCCTCAAGAATTCTCGAGAGGGTAAAGAGCTGGTCAGATGTGCCACGGCCAGGACGAAAACCACATTGCTCCTCCTGAATCCGAGGTTCGACCAACGGCCGGACTCTCCTCTCCAGTACCTTGGCATAGACCTTCCCAGGGAGGCTGAGGAGTGTGATCCCTCTAAAGTTGGAGCACACCCTCCGGTCCCCTTTTTTGAAGAGAGGAACCACCACCCCGGTTTGCCATGCCAAAGGCACTGCCCCCGACCTCCACGCAATGTTGCAGAGGCGTGTCAACCATGACAGCCCAACAACATCCAGGGCCTTGAGGTACTCGGGGCGAATCTCGTCCACCCCCGGGGCCCGGCCACCAAGGAGATTTTTAACCACCTTGGCGACCTCAGCCCCTGTGATAGGCGAGTCATCCCCCTTGTCCCCAAACCCTGCTTCCTCTGTGGAAGGCGTATCAGTGGGATTGAGGAGATCCTCGAAGTATTCCTTCCACCGCCCGACGATATCCCCAGTTGAAGTCAACAGTGTCCCATCCGCACCATACACAGTGTGGACGGGGAGCTGCTTTCCCCTCCTGAGCCGCCGAACAGTTTGCCAGAATCTCTTTGAAGCCGACCGAAAGTCTTGTTCCATGGCCTCACCGAACTCCTCCCATACCCGGGTTTTTGCTTCAGCAACCACCCGAGCTGCACTCCGCTTGGCCTGCCGGTACACCTCAGCTGCTTCGGGAGTCCCACAAGCCAACCAAGCTTGATAGGACTCCTTCTTCAGCTTAATGGCCCCCCTCACCACTGGTGTCCACCACTTGGTTCGGGGGTTGCCACCACGAGATGCACCGACCACCTTGTGGCCGCAGCTCTGGGCCGCCGCTTCAACAACAGAGGTGGAGAACATGGCCCATTCAGACTCCATGTCTCCAGACTCCCTCGGAATGTGGTTGAAGTTCTTCCGGAGGTGGGAGTTGAAGACCTCCCGGACAGGGGCCTCAGCCAGACGCTCCCAGCACACCCTCACTATACGTTTGGGTCTACCAGGTCTGAATGGCTTCCTCCCCTGCCATCGGATCCAACTCACCACCAGGTGGTGATCAGTTGACAGCTCTGCACCTCTCTTTACTCGGGTGTCCAAGACATACGGTCGCAGGTCTGATGATACGATAACAAAATCGATCATCGACCTGCGGCCTAGGGTGTCCTGGTGCCAGGTGCACATATGGACACCCTTATGCTTGAACATGGTGTTCGTTATGGACAGACTGTGGTTAGCACAGAAGTCCAATAACTGAACACCACTCGGGTTCAGATCGGGCAGGCCGTTCCTCCCAATCACCCCCCTCCAGGTTTCACTGTCGTTGCCCACGTGCGCATTGAAGTCCCCCAGTAGGACAATGGAGTCTCCAGGAGGAGCACCCTCCAGCACCCCAGTCACAGACTCCAAAAAGGATGGGTACTCTGAAACATCATTTGGTGCATAGGCACAAATGATGGTCAGGACCCGTTTCCCAACCCGAAGGCGCAGGGAAGCAACCCTTTCGTCCACCGGGGAAAACTCCAATATAGAGGCAGCAAGGTGGGGCGATACAAGAATACCTACCCCTGCTCGTCGCCTCTCGCCCGGGGCAACTCCAGAAAAGGCCAAGCTCCAGCCCCTCTCCAGGAGACTGGTTCCGGAACCGGAGCTGTGTGTTGAGGTGAGGCCGACTATATCTAGCCGGTATCGCTCAATCTCGTACACCAGCTCAGGCTCCTTCCCCACCAGAGAGGTGACATTCCACGTACCAAAAGCCAGTTTAGAAAGCTTGGGATCAGTCCGCCAAGGTCTCCGCCTTTGACTGCCACCTAATCCACATAGCACCGGACTTCCATGAAGTCCGGTGCACCAATTAATTCATTAAAAATCCTTCAATGTGATTTTCTGGATTTTTTTTTTCTCATTTTGTCTCTCATAGTTGACGTATACCTATGATGAAAATTGGAGACCTCTCTCATCTTTTAAGTGGGAGATCTTGCACAATTGGTGGCTGAATAAATACTTTTTTTTAATCCCACTGTAGCTTCAGCTAGCTGCCTTGGGTCGCTGACTGAGAAAATAAAACTTTAACTACCCTTTTCTTCTGACAGATAAGCTAATGTCAGGCCACAGAGCCGAGCTGTAAGGGGGTTACAATAATGGACTCTCACTGCCTAGCCAAGCTAATGCTAACAGATCAGTGTAGTATCATGGAAAAAATATACCAAAACTAGAGGGCACTCAGAGAGTGCATATCACTGCCAAGGCTGCTGTTCACCCAAACCCCACTCTGCCTCTGCATATCAGCCTCAGGCAAAAATCTTGGCGGAAGCAAAAATCCATCCAATAGCTTTTGTGTAATCCTGCTAAACCATTGCTAGGACATTGAGCCTTGGTGGAGATATGCATTCAAAGATTATGTAACCAAATATTTCCTAGCCCACTTATAAGGTCCTGGAGAAAATAATCAAATGTATCTGCCATGCTGAATTTCCTTTATTACTGCCGGCAGGAGAGAAGTGAATTAACAGCCTACCTGAAGTTTCTGCACTACTCTGCTTAAACAAAGGAGGCTCCTGGTTTTATAGGCACCTTCAGAGCGCTCCCCCACACTACCTTATATGAATACATAGAAACTGGCTGAGAAAGTACGAGAACATTCTGGTAGTAGCCTTCAAACCTAGCAAGTGCTAGAACATTCTGACAGTAACTTTCCACTGACAATGGTTACACAAAGGGCATGTATTGGCAGCAATTGTCCAGGAGAAGAAAGACATTTAAACATAACTGCACATCACCTAGATTACACAACAGATTGGTATATAGCAGTACATTTCCACCGTGATGAACATGTGAATAATAAATTTCTACCACAATTCAAAGATTTTTATTTGTTAATACTACTATATGTACAGGACATACAGGAGAATTGAAATGGCATTTCTCTCTCTCTTCAGTGGTGTGCACAATATAAAAAAAGAAAAGGAATAAGGCTGGAGAAACAACAGCTGTCTATGTACAGTAATGCTACCCGTAGTGCAAATGGTGACAAAAGACAGACCCAGACCTCCCATAGTGCAAATAAAGATAAATGATAAATGATGAATCTGAGACCCAGCAATCTTGTATACAGAAAAGTACAGCAGTAGTACTCATAGTAGTAAGTTCAATGCGGTAGTGTAGGTGCAGTGACAGCTAGGACTGCACATGATCAGTATTGCATTGACAGACAGCAGCAGATATAACATTTGTGCAAATGGTTGCAGTAAAGTGCAGAGACATACAGCAGCAAATGTATTACTGTTGGTGTGCCAGTCCTTCTGTGCCAACAGCTGAGGTACACTACCGTTCAAAAGTTTGGGGTCACCCAGACATTTATTTTGTGTTTTCCATGAAAAGTCACACTTATTTACCACCATGAGTTGTAAAATGAATAGAAAATGTAGTCAAGACATTGACAAGGTTAGAAATAATGATTTGTATTTGAAATAATATTTTTTTCCAGATACTCAACCTGCTCAAAGGAAGGTCAGTTTTATAGCTTCTCTAACCAGCTAAACTGTTTTCAGCTGTGCTAACATGATTGCACAAGGGTTTTCTAATCATCCATTAGCCTTCTGATGCAATGAGCAAACACAGTGTACCATTAGAACACTGGAGTGATAGTTGCTGGAAATGGGCCTCTATACACCTATGTAGATATTGCACCAAAAACCAGACATTTGCAGCTAGAATAGTCATTTACCACATTAGCAATGTATATTAGATATTAGAGTGTATTTCTGATTAGTTTAAAGTTATCTTCATTGAAAAAAACAGTGCTTTTCTTTCAAAAATAAGGACATTTCTAAGTGACCCCAAACTTTTGAACGGTAGTGTAGTTATTTTGTGGGTGAGTGTGTTAAGGTCCAGGGGGAGTGGACAGAGTTCAGGGTCCTGATGGCCTGGCGAACAAAGCTGTTTAGCAGTCTTGTGGAGTGGGCCCGGAGGCTCCGGTACCTTTTCCCCGAGGGCAGGGGGCTGAAGAGGGAGTGTGAGGGGTGGGAGGTGTCGCCTGCAATATTGATGGCTCTGCAGGTGAAGCGAGTGAGGTAGATGTCCGGGGGGTGGGGGTGGGGCACCGATGATCTTGCTGGCTGCTTTCACTGTGCGTTGTAGTGTCTTCCAGCATTGCCGGCACACATGGATCACCTCCAAAATGTAATGGGTGCCTCTCTAGCCCAAGGACCACCTCTGGCGAAAATTCCATCCAAATCAGTCCAGTAGTTTTTGTGTAATCCTGCTGCACAAATACAAACACAGCCCTTAGTGGAGGTATGCACTCTCAGATCACCACCAAAATCTAATCATCTGTTCCATGCCATTACACACCTTTCCTGAAAATTTCTTCGAAATCCATTCATAACTTTTTGAGTTATGTTGCTAACAGGCAGACAGACAAACCAAGAATTGCCGGCAAAATATTGCCTCCTTGGTGGAGGTAATAAGCCAGAATGATGTGAGCTATATTATCAACTATTTAGTTAGCCAGGTGGAAACAGGGATGTTTATTAGGGTAACTGAAATCTAAAGGAAATAACAATATAACCCATTAGCCAGTTTCCTTGAACCAATGTTAGCTCTGAAGCTAATGCCTTGCTTGGCCTTCCCCACCATCTGTGTGTGCTGACTGACAGCTAGGCTGGCCAATAATAGAGCAGCAGCACATATCAACACTGGGCTTATATTTTCTTGATGTTTGGGAAAAACCCCAAAGTGTTAAAACTCTCAATAAACAGAAAAATGGACAGAAAAACAATATATTGTTAGGATGTGGACTGGGCCCCATGTCCTCACCTTGAGTTATTGTTTTATTTTCTTGTTTCCAGGACATGGCCTCAGCCCACGTCCTCACCTTGAGTTGTATTTTGGATTTTTCTGTATTTATTATTCATTATTTTGTCTGCATTTGTGTTCTGTAGGCTTTGTCTCTGCCTGGTCCATAGTTGTTTATTATTTATATTAATATCATGACTTCTGTGTTTTGTATTCTGGGATGTCACTATAATGATTATTCAGTCTTGTTTATTTCATATTACTATCATAATCATGTTTGTGTTTGCCTGTTGTCATTCCTGTCATGATTCTCCGGTTTTGTTTGGCTTTATTCTGACAGTGCCTTTAGTTCCTGCCTTTGCATAGTCTGGTTTTGTTAATGATTCATATCTGTCTGTAATCTCTGTTCATCAGTCTAGTTTATTTAAGGGGCACCATTCCCTCACCTGGGCACGGTGTCCTCGTCAGTGCCAGCGTGAGTAACACGCGTCTGTCTGTTCCTGTCAGTCTCGTCAGAGGTATTAGTTTATTCTTGTCTTGTCTGCCTTTTGCCCGTCTGTTTTGGTTCTTTATCATTTGTTATTTGAGCTGAAGGTGGTGTACAGCCAAATAACTATTTGCAAACTGGAATCTGGCATTTGGGCCCATTTCCTCAACACACACCCTTGACATATACAGGCCGTGTGTGTGTGTGTGTGTGTGTGTGTGTGTGTCTGTGTGTGTGTGTGTGTCTGTGTGTTTTAAGAGGAGTGAGTTTTGATCATTTTTTCAATAATCAGGTAACCAATAGATACAGTACATTTCAGAAGTTTAAAACCTAAAAAAACATATAATTTTTCATTGAATGGGACCTTTATTTACACAAATGGATTCTGCAGACTTTCCTATATGCTTTGGAAGGGGTGATGACTGATAAAATGTGAAATGGTTGCTTTTTAGAATCTGACTGCTAGATCGCACTGAACGTTACACACTGCACTTTTAACTTGGACAATTATAGTTAACTTATGTTGTCCACCTTAGGGTCACGGGGCAGAAGAGGCACTGTGATAGCTGGAATACACCCCAAAACAATTTGTTCTAGCTGTCCCAGGGGGTACTGTTCTCTAACCATAGGACATGAAGTTTGGTACGCCGTGTCGTGTACAGTACAGACTGACATACAGCCATATACTCTGGCATCCACAACTTTGGCCAATGTGGAGTCACAGATGTGCCTAAAATCCAACAGAACATGCAAACTCTTCAAGGTAGGAGGAGGTGGTGCTAACCACTCCACCACCATGACACTTTCATCATCTTTGAGTGTAAATCAGTCAGAGAGGTATATTACAGTATATATTTACAGTTGTGTGTTGATATATAATACACCTTACTGACTGACTGATGCTTAAGGCTGAAGGTGTTTTATTAACATTTTACAAAGTTGCACGCTTTTGATTTGCAGCTCCAGCCATAATCTCTTCTAAATGCAAATGTGGTGAAATTCTTTTCACATGCACACAAGTATCAGTAATGGTGAAGCTGCACAAAAAAAAAAGAAATAAAATCTATCCTGTGGGGCAGTCACATGACTAAAAACACCAATAGTTGCATTCAGACTATCTGAAATTATTTAATGGTCTACCTTTTTCCCTGCTCGCTTGCCTGACTTAACTTAACTTAACATTGTATTTATCTCTTTATTTGTTTGTGGAAACGCCTTTTTCCCATGATATCAGAGGAAGTTTATACTGAGCCACCATGCTGGATAAATTCAGAACTCTACAAAGAGTCTGCTTATGAATCTTCCAATAAGGAAGAGGTCTGAGTTTGCACTGATGCAGGAAGCTAGATCAGTTTACCTACTGGTTTAAAGTCTGATTTTTGTATGGTTTCATTCTGTCAATACAAAATAAGGCTGGAGTTTAAACAGTTTGCATTCACAACAATACAGTCAAACATTAAGTGTAGAAATGCAGTCAGTGAAGACCAGAAAATAACATTTCACAACCCTGACTTACCACGTGTTACTAGTTACTCCACCCTTTAACTTAAACAACCACCTTTCAGGCTGGCTAACTCAAACCCGAGTTAGTGACATCCCACCAGAATGAGAGGGTCAAGAGAGCCATGCCCTACAACACACAGACGCTTCTCCCATTCTCCATAACAGGAATAAAGCAGAATAAGAAATCATAAACAACACTAGAATCAGTTCAGGTCTGCATAAAGCAGAGGCAGCAAATTATCAACACTGAATTTCATTTTAATGAGCTAACCGCTGTAAATAATGAAATGACTGCAGCCTGTTGAGAGAAGACTGCAACCTTATGAGCAAGCTGGACTTGCAATTGCATGTGGATTACAAAATGTGCGCAAACACTCTCTACCTCCATCCCACATATTGCCACAGCAGCAAAGCACACATACGAGTGCACATGTGCACACATAAACGTATTTATGGTTTTCTTTGTCATGCCCATAGAGATGCATGGTGCGAATGCTTTTTTTCTTTTTAATGGTTTTACTACTTGGCTCTTTTTTTTTGCTTTCTCCCTCTCACACGTTCACAAATTGTTTAGGCATTGCCAGTTTGGATTTACCGTGCTGGATATGGCACTGTGGTAGAGAGAGGATGCATACAGAAGAAAATGCAGACCTTCCTTTTTAAATCACAGTTGTGAATCTGTTTCACACTGTTCAGCCATGCATCCCATCAGCTCTTGCCAGTTATTTATAGTGGTATCATTAACTTATTCTAATTTTCCATGAGCAATTCTGCACATTATTTCATTGGTGATTTATTGTCATTAAATCTGCTACAGCTGTGGACAGAATTGTTGGTACCCCTCTGTTAATGAAAGAAAAACCCACAATGGTCACAGAAATAACTTGAATCTGACAAAAGTGGTAATAAATAAAAATCCTATGAAAATTAACCAATGAAAATCAGACAATGCTTTTGAATTGTGGTTAAACAGAATTATTTAAAAAAAACCTCATGAAACAGGCCTGGACAAAAATGATGGTACCCTTAACTTAATATTTTGTTGCACAACTTTTGAGGCAATCACTGCAATCAAACGATTTCTGTAACTGTCAATGAGACTTCTGCACCTCTCAGCAGGTATTTTGGCCCACTCATGAGCAAACTGCTCCAGTTGTCTCAGGTTTGAAGGGTGCCTTCTCCAGACGGAATGTTTCAACTCCTTCCACAGATGCTCAATAGGATTTAGATCAGGGCTCATAGAAGGCCACTTTAGAATAGTCCAATGTTTGGCTCTTAGCCATTCTTGGGTGTTTTTAGCTGTGTGTTTTGGGTCATTATCCTGTTGCAAGACCCATGACCTACGACTGAGACCAAGCTGTCTAACACTGGGCAGCACATTTCTCTCTAGAATACCTTGATAGTCTTGAGATTTCATTGTACCCTGCACAGATTCAAGACATCCTGTACCAGATGCAGCAAAGCAGCCCCAGAACATAACAGAACCTCCTCCATGTTTCACAGTAGGGACAGTGCTCTTTTCTTGGTATGCTTCATTTTTGCGTCTGTGAACATAGAGCTGATGTGCCTTGCCAAAAAGTTCCAGTTTTGTCTCGTCTGTCCATAGGACATTCTCCCAGAAGCTTTGTGGCTTGTCAACATGCAGTTTGGCAAATTCCAGTCTGGCTTTTTTATGATTTCTTTTCAACAGTGGTGTCCTCCTTGGTCGTCTCCCATGAAGTCCACTTTGGCTCAAACAACAACGGATGGTGCGATCTGACACTGATGTACCTTGACCTTGGAGTTCACCATGAATGTGTTTAGAGGTTGTTCTGGGCTCTTTTGTTACCATTCGTATTATCCATCTCCTCCTGCGGCCACGTCCAGGGAGATTGGCTACAGTCCCGTGGATCTTAAATTTCTGAATAATACTGTAGTCACAGGAACATCATGCTGCTTGGAGATGGTCTTATAGCCTTTACCTTTAACATGCTTGTCTATAATTTTCTTTCTAATTTCCTGAGACAACTCTCTCCTTTGCTTCCTCTGGTCCATGTTTAGTATGGTACACACCATGTCAACAAACAGCACAGTGACTACTTGTCACCCTTTAAATAGGCCGACTGACTGATTACAAGTTTGTAGACACCTGTGATGTTAATTAGAGGACACATCTTGGTTGAACATGTCCCTATGGTCACATTATTTTCAATCTTTTCTAGGGGTACCATCATTTTTGTCCAGGCCTGTTTCATGAGTTTGTTTTTTAAAGTAATTTTGTTGAACCACAATTCAAAAGCACTGTCTGATTTTCATTGGTTAATTTTCATAGAATTTTTATTTATTACCACTTTTGTCAGATTCAAGTTATTTCTGTGACCATTGTGGGTTTTTCTTTCATTAACAGAGGGGTACCAACAATTTTGTCCACGGCTGTAAATATCAAAAAGCATGGGGTATATTTTTAAATGTCCTCTGAATATTGCATATCAGCAATGTCAAACTGACACTTTTAGTGGCAGTCTGGGATTAGGTTATTTATATTAATACATGCATACATCAACTTAGAGTAGGGGGGACAAAATATCAGTTAGGTGGAGTATTGCAATACTTGGCAATACTCAGTCAGCGTGTCCATGTGGACCCCACCGTAGGTTTAACTAGGCTGTCTTATGGGTCCCATGTGGGTTTGTCTGTAGGTTCTTCACTAGCTTTCTGTGTTTGCCCACATTGACTTTATCTACTGCACCAATGTTACTGTAGCCTGTACCACAGGTAAAGTTTATGTGGGCAAACACAGATGGGGCCAACATGGAACCCATGGACAAACCCACAGGAGACCCATAAAACAGCCCAGTTAAACCTGTGGTGGGGCCCATGAGGACATGCTGGCTGGGTAATGCACCTCAAGTATGTTCATTTTGTCTTCTTTTAATTATTTAACTTTTGTTCTTATTTACGACACAGATTATCACTGCAGTCTTCGTCAAGGCTGCAGTGAACAATCGAAACATGTAAAGAAGGTAAAAACATCTGCTTTCTATTTTTGTGTTTAATAAGAACAAAAGGTAAATAAATGGGTAATGCACTGATACCTCAACACATGTACCGTTCTTTTAGTGATTATATATACTGTATATGTAAACTTGTATGTCTTGGACGTTCGGGTGAAGAAAGGTGTAGAGCTGTCATTGATCACTACCTGGTGGTGAAGTGGATCAGATGGTGGGGATGGATGCCATTCAGATCCAGTAGACCCAGTGGAAGGAATACTTGGAGGATCTCCTCAATCCCACTGACACATCTTCCATAGAGGAAGGAGGGCTTGAATACAAGGGGGACGACTCATCCATCACTGGGGCTGAGGTTGCTGAAGTTGTCAAAAAAACTCTTTGGTGGCAGGGCCATGGGGGTGGATGAGATTCACCCTGAGTACCTCAAGGCTCTGGATGTTGTTGTGCTGTCATGCTTGACATGGCTCTGCAACATTGCATGGAGGTCAGGGACAGTACCTTTGGCATGGCAAACTGGGGTGGTGGTTCCTGTCTTTAAGAAGGAGGACCGGATGGTGTGTTCCAACTTTAGAGGGGTCACATTCCTCAGCCTACCTGGGAAGGTCTATGCTGAGGTACTGGAGAGGAGAGTTCGGCTGTTGGTCAAACCTCGGATTCAGGAGGAGCAATGTGGTTTTCATCTTGGCTGTGACACAACAGACCTGCGCTTTACCTTCTCAAGAATCCTCAAGGGTTTGTGGGAGTTTGCCCAACAAATCTACATGTGTTTTGTGGACTTGGAGAAGGTATTTGACCGTGTCCCTCGTGGTTTTTGTGGGGAGTGCTTTGGGAGTATGAGTTCTGGGGCTCGTTTTTATGAGCTATACAGTCTCTATGTGACCTGTGACCATTGTGATAGTTTTTTTTTTCCCACAATATCTTTATTGAACCCTTTTTTTTTTTTTTTTAACAAACATGATACAAACAATCAAACACTAACACTAAAGTACTACAAAAAAAAAAAATGCACTAAAAACACCAACAACCACCAACAAAATCAAGTCTTCAACAATGCTCCTCTGTTTAGTCTAGACAATCCAATACATAAGTATACATATTATGTTCACCAGTTTGGAATTTACAAGGTCCACACACATCATTCACCTTCTTCTTCAAGAGTTATGTTTAAATTTTTTACATAATCAATAAAAGGTCTCCATATATTCTCAAACACAATTTCCTTTGATTTCAGTATATATGTTATTCTTTCTAATGGAAGGTTTGTTAACATCTGTCTTAACCACTGAGTCACATCTGGTCTATGAGTCTTTTTCCATAATAGTGCAATACATTTTTTGGCATTAAGCAAACTGAGGTCTATGAATGTTCTTTCACTTTTATTAAAATTATGCTTTTCTGGGTACAGACCCAACAAAAACAGTTTAGGATTCAATATGATTTGTTTTGAGATTATTTTTTCAATTGTTACCCTCACCTCTTCCCAAAACATTCTTATTAATCTACATTCCCATAAACAATGAAATAGGGTTCCTTTACTTTCCATGCATTTTGTGCATGTATCTGGTATATTTTTGTTATATCTATTTAACTCCTCCGGTGTAACATACATCCGCATTAACCATTTGAAATGTATCAATTTAAGGCGTGCATTTATTGATTTGGTTTGAGCTTCTGTACAAGCCAATTCCCATTGTTCCTCTGAAATTTCAATTTGCAGATCTTCTTTCCAGTAGTTTAATCTTTTCAGTGAATTTTCACTTGAAGATAGTGTCAATGAGTTATAAAACTCTGAAATAATACCCTTTCTTTTACTATCTTTCATCATCATTTTTTCCAAGGATGAATAAATAGGTCGAGTGAGAGCTTTATTTTGATTTGATCGAATAAAGTTTCTAAGTTGAAGATATTTAAAAAAATGTGTTCTATTGAGATTAAATTTGATCCTCAGCTCTTCAAAAGACATTATGTTGTCTGCACATGGCAAATATAAATCCTGAATCTTTTGTATCCCTTTTAAATTCCATACTTTAAATACAGCGTCCGCTCTCCCTGGTTTAAAATATTGATTACCCCATATTGGACTAAATTGTGACAATAACTGTGGTTCTTTTAAATAGTTTTTAGCTTCACACCATATTTTGATCATATGCTTTACAAATGGATTTTTAACTTGTTTTTGTAATTTTTTTGCCGAATCTGAGTATATGAATATGGGAAGAGGTAAAGGTAAATTGTATGATTCCATTTCAGTCCAGTGAGGGAGATCATTTGATGAAAAATAATATGTCATAGACCTCAGTTGTGCCGACCAATAATACAACATAAAATTTGGACATTTCAGACCTCCACGATCAAATGGTAAATATAATAAAGACAAACGTAATCTAGCCCTCCTGTTGTTCCATATAAATTCCACTAACTTTTTTTTTATTCTTGAGAATAGATCTAAAGGTGGTGATAAGGGAATGTATTGAAATAAATAAAGTATTTTAGGTAAAATATTACTTTTAAGTATATTGATTCTCCCGATCATCGACATTGGTAGTGACATCCATCTCTGAGTTAACTCATTGATATCTGACATTAAGGCTTCATAGTTGACACTGGCGACTGATTCTAGCTTAGGCATAATTTGGATTCCTAAATATTTAAACTGATTTACAACATTGAATTGATTTACCTCAGGGGCTGGGTAATTTCTCTGGGTCTCATTTAGCATTAATATTGAAGATTTAGTTTTATTTATTTTATATCCTGATATTTCCCCAAAATTCTTTATTAAATTCAACAAGGTTGGAATTGATTTTTTTAGATTCGACATAAACAAAATTATATCATCGGCGTACAGGGAGATTTTATGTTCTGTTGGTCCAACTTTAATTCCATATATTTGTGAATGTAAACGTATCGCTATCGCTAAAGGTTCAATTGCCATAGTAAACAGTAAAGGTGAAAGTGGACAGCCTTGTCGACATCCTCTATTGATTTTTATTGGTTTTGAAATATTGTTATTTGTTAGGATTTCTGCTGTAGCATTATTGTATATTATTTGAACCCATTTTATGAAATTATTTCCAAGTCCAAACCTTTGTAGGACTTCAAAAAGAAAGGGCCATTCAACTCTATCAAAGGCCTTTTCGGCGTCCAATGATAGGAGAGCTGTATCCGGTGCTTCTTTATTAAAATAAATAATATTAAATAGTCTTCTTACATTATGGAAGCCTTGTCTACCCTTTATAAAGCCATTCTGATCTCGATTAATAATATTTGGTAAAATTTCTTGTATTCGTCTTGCTAAAATTTTACAGATTATCTTAAGGTCGGCGTTTAATAGGCTTATTGGTCTCATATTTTCACATTTATTAGAGGGCTTACCTGGTTTTGGCAGTAGTATAATTAAGGCATTATTTATGTATGATGGTAAATTATTATTTTGAAATGCTTCTAAAACCATTTCCAAAAAAGGTTTTATTAATTTATTCTTAAATTTTTTATAAAGGTCAACTGGAAGACCATCTGGTCCTGCACTTTTTCCTGATTTCATATTATCAATGGCTAGCCCAACTTCTTCTTGACTAATTTTAGACTCCAATATCTCCCTGTTTTCATTTGGTATACACGGTATAGATAGTTCGTTCAAAAACCCATTTAGTTTTGTTAAATCAGGTTCATTTTTGGTATCATATAATTTTTCATAGTAATCTCTAAAGGCTCTATTAATTTCTAAAGGATCTATAACTACCTGTCCATTACTTATAATACTGGTAATTGGTGTTTTAATTTCCAATTGTTTAATCTGCCATGCTAATAATTTTCCTGATTTTTCACCTTGTTCATAAAAAGATTGTTTCAATCTTAGAAGACTCGAGGCAGCTCTATTCGCTGATTTTTTGTCGTATTCAGCTCTCAAAATCAGTAATTCATTCTCCAACCTTGGGTCACTTCCTGCATACACTTTTTCCTGAAGACTTTTTATTTTATGTTCCAATTTAGCTCTCTCCTCTCGAGTCTTCTTAGATTTTGATCCTGTATAACTAATAATATGTCCCCTAATAAAAGCTTTGAAAGCCTCCCGCTTTACACATGCTGATGTTTGTGTAGTATTGATGTCAAAGAACTCGTCTATCTGTTTTTCTATATACTTGACAAATTCCTCATCCTGAAGCCATTTATGCTGAAATTGCCATCTACCTGATTCCTTTGTCAATTTTTTATCTACATATATTAGACAACAGGGTGCATGATCAGAGATCACGATGTTATCATAAAAGCAGTTTTGAATCTTGGACCTTAATTCTGTGGAAATCAAAAAATAATCAATACGTGAGAATGTCTTGTAGGTACTGGAATAACAAGAATAGGCTTTAACTTGTGGTTTCATTTCTCTCCATATATCTAACAATCTCAATTCTTTCATAAAATGATTAATAGTCATCCTACATCCAATGTGCGTACAATCCAGTCCTGTTGATCTATCTATACTGGGATTCAATGTACAATTAAAATCCCCTGCTATTATATGTTGCCCTGTAAGTGATGATAAGATGAGAAATAAATTAGCAAAGAACTTCTGATCATCTATATTGGGACCATATAAGTTCACAAGATTTATATTTTCTAATAGCAAAGAACCTTGAATGATTACATATCTTCCAAATTTGTCTCCAATTACATTTTTCACTTGAAAAGGAACTGATTTATGTATGAGAGTCATAACTCCCCTGGCTCGGGATGAAAATGAAGAGGTGAATACACTTCCCTGCCATCTACTCCTAATTCTTTTAACATCCTCCTCTATCAGATGAGTTTCTTGTAAAAACACAATTCTTGAACCCATGTCCTTTATTTTATTCATAACTTGTTTAAGTTTTTTTAAATTTTGTAGACCTCTGCAATTCCATGAAGTTAAATTAAGATTAACACTTTGGTCCATGATCAATAGAGAGTTTGGGATTACCTTGCAGTGTAAACATGCTCATACAGAGAAGCAAAAAAATGAGTGGTTGAACATTCATCCTACAAACTACACACAAACAAATTTCCCCTTCCCACACTTGTGGCAAACCCCCCAAAATCAAAAGAAAAATTCTGTCTCCCGATATAGCCATCGACCGTTCCACACCCACGGGGAACAGCCTAAGCCACTCCTTCTTCATCCTCCCAATCACCCTAACTCTACTGCTTTTAATGACGTAACATTAACTCTCCTCTGTAGTTTTCCAACTTAACTCCAAAATTTTTAACAACTTTGTACATCATAGGTTTTTTTTTTTTTGTTTTGTTTTTGTTTTGTTTTTTTAATATATAATACAATCTATATTTTGTAAACTTACTATTTACTTCAAGTCAGTCAGATGCCTGTGCAAATGCTTAATTATTCTACCTTATATTTTGTTCATGCTTAGCTCCCACCAGTCTCTTCTTCTTCTTTGATCTTCTTGATGAACTCCTGCGCCTCCTCTGGGGTCTTGAAGATGTGGGTTCTGCCCTCATACGTGGTCAACAGTCTCGCAGGATAGATTACACCATGACGAATCCCAAGGTTGCGCAGCTCCTTACGTACGGGATCAAACTGCTTCCTCAATTGCTGGATTCCTGTGGCCAAATCTGGGTAGAACCGCACCTGCTGGTCCTGGTGTTTAATCTCTCCTTTAGCACGTGCAGCGTTGAAGATCTTCATCCTGTCTCTGTTGCTAAGAAACTTCATAATTAAGGTCCTCGGCGGTCCCTTATCTCTCCGTGGGCCAATACGATGTGCTTTTTCCAGAACCACTGCTGATTGCAACTCCTCGCTGCCCAGCACCTCCGGAATCCACTTTTCCAGAAAGGAACATACGTCCCGACCTTCTGATTCCTCTGGAAGACCCACCAGCCTCAAATTATTCTGTCTCGACCGAGATTCCAAATCCAAAATATTATCTTCCAGAGATTTATTTTTTTTTTTCCAAAGTGCACACCTTTAATTGAAGATGGGTGACATCATCTTCAGCACTAGCGAGACGGAGCTCCATCTGTGCCGTTCGTTCTACACAGTCACCCAATTCCTTTCTTATTCCTTCCAACGCTGTCATAATCCCATCAAATCTAGAGGAAAAGTCCGCTCTCATTGAACTCATGGCAGCCATCAGCGCATCTGCGCCATTCCCCGCATTTATCGCACCGCTGCCAGCCTCCTCCGCCATATATGGAGTTTTGTTTGCTGCGTCACAGACCTGAAAGTCCGTTAATTTGGACTGTTTCGGCGGCTCGCTTTTTCCTTTTCCTGGTTTTCCAGCCTTAGGCTTCGCCGACATATCCTCGCCCAAATGCTGGGATACGTTCTGTCCCAAATGAGAGAGTTATTTGCCGATTTTTTTTCTCCAGGAGCAGAGCAGAGCGAGACACGTCCGTCCTACGTGGCAGCCATAACCGGAAGTCGCTACCATTGTGATAGTTTGATTCATATTACCAATAATCGGTCAAACTCATTCCCAGTGAGAGCTGGACACCGCCAGGGTTGCCCTTTGTCATGATCTTCTTTATAATTTTTATGGACAGGATATCTACACTGTCAGATTCACAGCCTTTATTACTTTACAAGGAGAAGCCAACTTTATTGTCAATCCATACAGCCAATCATGTACAGTAGAATGAAATCACGTTTCTCCTATCTACAATGTTAATCATATTTAGAATCAGAGGGGCCGCTGCCATGCAAGGTGCCACCACAAACAACCTTTCCTTCCCCGATTCTATTATGTGGAGTACCAAGCTAGAAGGTGGAAAGTACCATTTTTATATGGTCTTTGCTATGACCCGGCCGGGGCTTGAACCCACGACCTCCCAGCTGTGGAGCAGATGCTCTACCACTAGGCCACCACTCCGGTAAGTGGTAAGTGGTTATTGGTGCTAAGACTAATATACATATGTCCTTTTCAGTCTTCTTAGCTCGTAGACTTTTTACTTATTTTAAGATTTATTTTATTAAATTTTTTGGGACATTGCATATTAATTAACACTTGAAATGTAAATATTTCTGATTGTTGCCAGAGTTTGTTTGCTGTATTCTTTTTAACTGTTTTAATTCACATCTGGCAAGGAGTGGAAGATGCGGCAGTGGCTCAGGAGGTAGACCGAGGTTGTCCAATAACCGGAGGGTTGGCAGTTCGAATCCCGCTCTCCCCAGCCATCCTGCCATTGTGTCCCTGGGCAAGACACTTTACCCACCTTGCCTCCAGTGTCCATGACACTGGGTATGAATGTGTATAAATGTTTGGTGGCAGTCAGAGAGGCCGTTGGCACAGATTGGCAGCCACGTTTCTGTCACTCTACCCCAGGGCAGCTGTGGCTACAGCAGTAGCTTCCCACTACCTCTGTCTGTCGAATGAATGAATAATGGACTCATTGTAAAGCGTTTTGGGTATCATGAAAGGCGCTATATAAATGCAATCCATTATTATTATTATTATTATTATTATTATTATTATTATTATTATTATTATTATTATTATTATTGTTATTATACATTTATCAATGCATAATAATAATAATGTTTCAAACACTGTCTTCTTCAGAGTCAGACACAGAAGTGTTGTGTTAGTCTTAACAACAAAATAGGCTGTGAATTTAACAGTGTGCTCTGACTCGTTTCCTTTGTGAAAGAAATATACGTATACACTTCTAATGAAAAATAGAAGCATTCCTGTCATGAATCTTGGTTTGGCTGTTCCAAACCCAGTTCTGACTTATTGTTATGTTGTGCCCCATTTTTCTTCTGGTGCATCAGAGAGCTGTTTGGGTCCTTCGCGCTCTGACAGCTTGGGCACGCCTCCCTCTCCTGTCAGTGCCATCAGCTGTTTCACATTTTGGGTGTTCCCACACACATACACATGCACACACACACTCTCCATTCACTCCCATTCACACGCTCATACACGCACTCTTACACACCGGGTTTCAATCAGGTTCAGCCCAGGCTTCCTCGCACCGGCAATCTCTTCCCTCCTTAGTTCAGAAGTATTTATTGGCTGCGTTTGTGGAAAGAAATTGTCGGAGCATTCACCTCCATATGTGGCAGCGAGTTTTCACATATTGGTGTTCACCCCCATCTTGTAAGCCAGCCCATCACTTTAAGTCTGGTAAAGCCCTTGGTGTTATGGCTGGTCCAGCTTCTCTGCTTCATCCACCAAACTGCACGGATTAGCCCCCTGGATCACTCCAGTTCTGTAAGTTGTCATTGCCTTTCTTCCCGTGTCTACAGCTGTTTTGTGGCACTAGGCATTTCCGTGTTTGGGCTGTAGAGCTTCCAGGCGGCACCTGTATGTCTGGTGGCCCAAGTTCATCATTTTCAACTTCCTGTACTTGTGTGGTTAAGCTGAACTGTTAATTTTGTGGGATAATTTAATAAAATGGCACTTTCTACTCACGCAGTTGGGTTTTTCATTCTCTCCCTCGTGCGCCGTACAATGGCGCACAGGGATTTATGGCACATTCCTGTCTGCTGGTTTCAGTTTTTTCATGTTTTGGTCTAGCCGTAGCTGTGCAAGTCAGATAACCTTGTTGCCACAGCCATGTTTCACATACATGCATGGATTGTAATCTACCGTCCACATGTCCATATAGCATGACAGTGACACTCCAGCAAACCCATAATTAAATAAAATGGTAAAATGGTAAATGGCATTCACTTATATAGCGCTTTTATTCTCATCTCTTGATGACCAAAGCACTTTACAGATCCTGCTATCCACCCATTCACACACACATTCACACACTAAATGTGTGTGTGAAAAAATGAGGTGTTTTGTGACAGTGTTGAGTGCCGTAGCCACAGATATGAACATACAGTATTATATGCCACGACAAATACTGTCTGGGCACCAACTTCTTTGTTTAAGAGTCCGCTTTTTTTATTCCATTAAAACTAATTATGCTATTAATCTGCGGTCCATATATACAGACAGCATGAAAGCGACGCCTTAGCAACCCGACCCAAATAAACTGAGGAGTCTCGCTTCAGTGTTGTGCATCACGCACAAGACCATCTGGGTGGACGCCAACTTTCGCGTTTAAGGTTCTGCTTTTTTCGTTCCAGCCACATAAGATTACGTTAAAAATACATACAGTATTTAAGAGTCAGAATTTTGCCATTTGTGCATTGATTCAGAATAATTCACTTCCGCATCGAGATGCATTGGAAAAATTATTATTTCTCCCACCCCTAAAGGTTATGCTACTTGACTGAGAAAGGTCAGATGGGAATCATGTGACTTTTTACCACTGCACATGCGTAGAGTGCTGATGTCATCATTTAGCTCAATTGTTAGCATCCATGCCAGCTGTTGCAACAGTTTGAGCATGGTTATCTTTCTGTTCCTTCTCCTGAACTTCATCACATATAGCAGACTAACTCCTTGCAGTCACAGAGAACAAAATCCCAAGCACATCTTTACTAAACACAAACCTATTTTTTGTGTTGTTGCTGATGAAGATGCAGTGATGTATTAATATCTGCATGTGGGCTGCTTCAGAGGACAAATATATCTGAGAGAAATCACTTGTAGTTATGAATGTGGCCTGTCAAGACAGGCAAATTAATGGGCAAAAAAATCAGAATTGAACAATTTGACTTGTAATGTGAATGAAGCCTTTAACTCAGCTTTGGAGTGGTCCTCCAATGGCCTAACAAGGAACTCCAGTTTTTGGAAATTTTGGCTTATTTTTTTAGCCCATGACCTGGGTGATTAGAGCCAAGTGAGGTTTTCAATAAATACATGGAAATACTCAAAACTGATGATTGTGAGTAACACTGAGGCAGTGTTATTTTCCAGGTTGTAATGAATTTGCACTCCATGACAGAGAGATAGCAGGGGGTTACACATGTTTTACCCCAAGTGGTTTGCAACAACAATCTGATATGAAAAATATGCAAGAAGTGACAGAAAATAAAGAAACAGAATGGCTGTTTGGCAGATTCAAAGATTTGTATTTGTCAATACTCTATATGTACAGGGCATACAGGAGAATCGAAATGCCTTCCTCTGTGTTAGTAGTGTGTGTAATATATAAGAAAAGAAGGAATAAGGATGAAAACAACAACAGCAGTCTGTATACAATAATGCTACCCATAGTGCAAATAAATGGTATTCACTTATATAGTGCTTTTATTCTCATCCCTTGATGACCAAAGCGCTTTACAGATCCTGCTATCCACACACACATTCACACACTGATGGCGACATGCTACCTAACATGGCGCTTCCAGACCCACCAGGAGCAATTAGGGGTGAAGTGTCTTGCCCAGGGACACAACGGCAGGATATCCAGGGAGAGCGGGATTTGAACTACCAACCATGTGGTTATTGGACAACCTGCTCTACCTCCTGAGCCACTGCCGCCACTGCCGATAAAAAAATGAACACAGCAAACCTATATACAATAATACCTGTAGTGCAAGTTCAGTGCCGTAGAGGAGGTGCAAACAGTGACAGTCCGGAATGCGCATGATCAGTAGTGCAATAACAGACAGCAGCAGGTGTGGAATTTCTGCAAATGGTTGTAATAAGGTGCAAAGACATACAGCAGGAGATGTAGTACGAGTCTTTCTGTGCAAACAGCTGAGGTACAATTATTTGTGGATGACTGTGTTACAGTCCAGGGGTAGGGGGCGGGAGGAGGAGTGGGCAGAGTTCAGGGTTCTGATGACCTGGTGAACAAAGCCGTTTAGCAGTCTTGTGGAGCGGGCTGGAAGGCTCTGGTACCTTCTCCCTGAGGGGAGGAGGCTGAAAAGGGAATGTGAGGGGTGGGAGGTGTCACCTGCCATGGTGACGGCTCTGCGGTAGAGGTGGGTGTGGTAGATGTCCGTGAGAGAGAGCAGAGGGGCACCGATGATCTTGCTGACTGTGTTCATTGTGAGCTATTGAGTCTAGCAGGAGGTGGTGCAACTTTCGTACCACACAGTGATGCAGCTGGTGAGGATGCTCTCAATGGCTCCCCGGTAGAATGAGCACATGATGGGGGAGGGACTTGTGCTCTCCTCAGTTTGCGGAGGAAATAGAGGTGAGTTTGAGCCTTCTTGGCCAGTGATATGGTGTTGTTGGACCAGGAGAGGTCTTCAAAGATGTGCATCCCAGGAACTTGGTGCTGCTCACCCTCTCCACAGCTGCTGCATCGATGATCAGAAGGGAATGCTGTGTGTGTCCTCTCCTGAAGTCGACCACAATGTCCTTGGTTTTTCCCATGTTCAGGAAGAGATTATTGTCTTTACACCACTGGACCAGTTGGCTCACCTCATTTCTGTAGTTGGCCTCCTCATTGTTGGTGATGAGGCCCACCACCATTGTGTCGTCCGCAAACTTGATGATGTGGTTGGTGCTGTAGGCTGGTACGCAGTCATGGATCAGCAGGGTGAAGGGCAGCAGGCTGAGCACGCACCTTTGTGAGGCCCCTGTGCTCAGTGTGATGGTCTTGGAGGTGTTGCTGCCGACCCACACCTTCTGTAGCCTCCCTGTGAGAAAGTCCAGCACCCAGTGACAGAGAGAGGTTTTGAGTCCCAAGTGTCTGAGTTTTTGTATTAGGTGCTGGGGGATGATTGTGTTGAATGCTGAGCTGACGTCCAAGCACAGCATTCGCACATAGGAGTTCTTTGAGTCCAGGTGGGTGAGGGCTGGATGGAGAACAGCAGAGATGGCATTGTCGGTGGATCTGTTTGACCTGTGTGCAAACTGAGATGGGTCGTGGGAGGGAGGGAGGATGGACTTGATGTTCTGCATGACCAGCTGCTCGAAATACTTCATTATGATGGAGGTTAGTGCTATGGGATGGCAATCATTATAGCTGGATGGGACAGGCTTCTTTGGGACTGGTATTATGGTAGCAGTTTTGAAACACATGGGGACAACAGCTTGACTCAGGGAGATGTTCAAGATTCAAGATTCAAAGGCTTTATTATCATGTGCACAGGTATGAAATGCAACATTTCCTGAGCAATGAAATTCTTACTCTGCTCTCCGAACGAGTGCCAAGGTAATAGATACACATCAATACTAATAAGGTAATAACACACCTAATACTAATGAATAATGTTAGAATAATTCTGAGTTTAAATTATTCAAAGTCAAAGATCAGGTGGAAAATTGGATTTATGTACATGTATTTACCCCAATGGCCATTTGGGGGAGAGATTACAAAGCATGGTCTTCCACACACACTTAGAATCTCTAAAGAATACATTCTTTAGGTCTGATATATATAGGTAAGAGAAAGGAGGGGGAGGAGGATGATGAGAGGAGGAAGGGAGAGAGGCAGAGACAGAGAGTCCTGATAACCAGAGCTTATCCGGGGTGATGAGCAAATGAAGCACAGACATTCCGGCCATAAACTAATCTAGATCACAAACTAGGAGTTCCTGTGCATTCCTGGGACCCAAAAGAGAACAGGACATTTCAAAGTGATTATCAAAGTAGCTTAGATCATTCCTTACACATGTACTGATCCTGTACTGATCCTCAGTCTGAATTCTCTGAAGGCCAATAATTGCTCACAGAAATATGCCAAGAATATACAGACGTAGACAAAATTGTTGGTACCCCTCTGTTAATGCATGTATTAATATAAATAACCTAATCCCAGACTGCCACTAAAAGTGTCAGTTTGACATTGCTGATATGCAATATTCAGAGGACATTTAAAAATATACCCCATGCTTTTTGATATTTACAGCCGTGGACAAAATTGTTGGTACCCCTCTGTTAATGAAAGAAAAACCCACAATGGTCACAGAAATAACTTGAATCTGACAAAAGTGGTAATAAATAAAAATTCTATGAAAATTAACCAATGAAAATCAGACAGTGCTTTTGAATTGTGGTTCAACAGAATTACTTTAAAAAAAAAACCTCATGAAACAGGCCTGGACAAAAATGATGGTACCCCTAGAAAAGATTGAAAATAATGTGACCATAGGGACATGTTCAACCAAGATGTGTCCTCTAACTAATATCACAGGTGTCTACAAACTTGTAATCAGTCAGTTGGCCTATTTAAAGGGTGACAAGTAGTCACTGTGCTGTTTGTTGACATGGTGTGTACCACACTAAACATGGACCAGAGGAAGCAAAGGAGAGAGTTGTCTCAGGAAATTAGAAAGAAAATTATAGACAAGCATGTTAAAGGTAAAGGCTATAAGACCATCTCCAAGCAACTTGATGTTCCTGTGACTACAGTTGCACTTATTATTCAGAAATTTAAGAACCACGGGACTGTAGCCAACCTCCCTGGATGTGACCGCAGGAGGAGACGGATAATATGAATGGTAACAAAAGAGCCCAAAACAACCTCTAAACACATTCATGGTGAACTCCAAGGTCAAGATACATCAGTGTCAGATCGCACCATCCGTCGTTGTTTGAGCCAAAGTGGACTTCATGTGAGATGACCAAGGAGGACACCACTGTTGAAAAGAAATCATAAAAAAGCCAGACTGGAATTTGCCAAACTGCATGTTGACAAGCCACAAAGCTTCTGGGAGAATGTCCTATGGACAGATGAGACAAAACTGGAACTTTTTGGCAAGGCACATCAGCTCTATGTTCACAGATGCAAAAATGAAGCATACCAAGAAAAGAACACTGTCCCTACTGTGAAACATGGAGGAGGTTCTGTTATGTTCTGGGGCTGCTTTGCTGCATCTGGCACAGGGTGTCTTGAATCTGTGCAGGGTACAATGAAATCTCAAGACTATCAAGGTATTCTAGAGAGAAAGGTGCTGCCCAGTGTCAGACAGCTTGGTCTCGGTCGCAGGTCATGGGTCTTGCAACAGGATAATGACCCAAAACACACAGCTAAAAACACCCAAGAATGGCTAAGAGCGAAACACTGGACTATTCTAAAGTGGCCTTCTATGAGCCCTGATCTAAATCCTATTGAACATCTGTGGAAGGAACAGAAACATGCCATCTGGAGAAGGCACCCTTCAAACCTGAGACAACTTGAGCAGTTTGCTCATGAGGAGTGGGCCAAAATACCTGCTGAGAGGTGCAGAATTCTCATTGACAGTTACAGAAATCGTTTGTTTGCAGTGATTGCCTCAAAAGTTGTGCAACAAAATATTAAGTTAAGGGTACCATCATTTTTGTCCAGGCCTGTTTCATGAGTTTGTTTTTTAAAGTAATTCTATTGAACCACAATTCAAAACATTGTCTGATTTTCATTGGTTAATTTTCATAGAATTTTTATTTATTACCACTTTTGTCAGATTCAAGTTATTTCTGTGACCATTGTGGGTTTTTCTTTCATTAACAGAGGGGTATCAACAATTTTGCTCACGGCTGTATGAACTTATCCTATATGGAATGCACATATAAACATTAAACTGACATGTTTCAGGACCCAGGAGACAGACACTGACACGGGTAGATAGTGACAATAATCCCTTTATTGTAAAGTGAGAGTGTGAAGTGCGCGAGTGAGTGCAAGTATGGAATTCTGGTCGCTGGAACTGAGCAGTCCGGATGGAGACCTGGCAACCCTGTAACACACAAGCAGATACAATTACCGCTGTTCAGCACTCGTGAGTAATTGTAGATAAGGGGGCTTACTTGGGTGATCCACAGGTGGCGTCCTGCTGACTTCCAGCGGCCGTACAGCGTGGAGGTGAATGTGCTCGTGGCCGTGGTAGTGAATCCACCTGTTGCTGTGACGATGACAGTTCCTGTGATGGTGACGGCAGTGATTCCACAGACCGTGACGATGACAGTTCCGATGGTGGTAATGGCAGTGATTCCACTGATCGTGACGATGACAGTTCCGATGGTGATGATGACAGTGATTCCACTGATCGTGACGATGACGGTTCCTGTAACTGAGACAATAACAGCTCTTGCAGCTGTGGGGTTAGACGTACCCGTAGCAGAGGTGGTAGCGAGGAGCTACGTGGCTGAGATGGCAACGCTCCGTCGGCTGGGGAAGTTGGTCCGCCGCCTGGGAGGTCCACCTGTGCACAGGGGTAAAGGCAAGGAGTTGAGTAACAAACAGTTCTCTTATGTGGTAATTCCTGACGAGACGTTCTTCACGAAGCTTGGGAACGAAGCTCTGGTTCATGCTCCGATGAGGAGGACAGCCGACTCCGTGACGGGCTGTCAGCAACACTGGCTTTTAACAGCCGCTGATTGGCACCTGTTGGTCTGTGCGCAGCTGGGACTGATGAAGCCAATGACGGCCCAGAGGCCGCCATGACATAAACATGGCATATGAAGGGCATGATTCTTCTCAAATATAATAATACATTATTAGTGACAATAATAATGTGGATAATATGGAATTTTTCTATCAAATACTAATAACACACACTAATAACACACATTAGGCAATTAGGACACCTTAAACACACCTTAATACTAAGTACTAATATTAATGAATACTAATAACACACATTAGGCAATTGGGACAGCTAAAACAGTTAAACTAGAGGAAACAAGAGGAATGAAAAGTGAAAATTCACTGGATAACTATAATGGACAATGGTATATTAATATCAGATATGATATGAACCTAAGATGGCATAAGCCTATGTACAGTGTGCAAATGAGCAATGTACAAATGAGCAATGTACAAACTGGCACCCACCCAGTAGGTGTACAGTGTACAGCCTATGTACAGTGTGCAAATGAGCAATGTACAAATGAGCAATGTACAAACTGGCACCCACCCAGTAGGTGTACAGTGTACAGCCTATGCACAGTGTGCAAATGAGCAATGTACAAATTAGCACCTACCCAATAGATTGTACAATGATAATTTAGCAGCAGAGATGATATGGACATGAGACGGGGTGAGACTATGTACTCTGTGCGAGTGAGCAATGTGCAAATTTAGCAACCAATATGTGAATTCCTATTTCCTACTTCCTCCTATTAGAGCATAGGAGGCCCCCTCTGGCCACACACATATCTTTTTTTTTTTTTGGTCCAATGGCTTTCACTCTGGGTCTGTATGCAGGCCTTAGCAAGATGGTAATGTGGTCAGAGAGACACAGGTGAGGGAGGAGGAGGCCTTGTATGCTCTCTTGTGGGTTGTGTACATCATGTCCAGCAAGCTGTCTCCTCTTGTAGGAAAATCCACATGTTGGTGTAGTTTTGGTAGGAGGGCCTTTAAATCTGCATGGTTGAAGTCTCCTGCTGTGATGAGGAATCCATCTGGACACGCTGTTTGCATCTCACTGATGGCCTAATAGAGTTCATTTAGTGCCTCGTTCCTGTGGCTGGTGGTGGTGGGCGGGATGTAAACAGCGGCGAGCAGAATGGATGTAAATTCTCTTGGTAAGTAGAACAGTCGGCACTTGGTGATCATAAACTCCACCAACGGAGAACAGTGCTTGTGCACAACAGCGGCATAAAGATAAACGTAAAGAAACAAGCACAGTGGGTTGTTTTCAGTATTATTAGATTGGAAAACAAAACTCCCAAAAAGGGAAAGAAATACAGGTACTTCTGGCAAAGCTCTATTAAAGTGTGATCATTTTCCTGAGTCCACTGTAACAGCTATGCTCCCTCTGTCTTTCTCCCTCATCCTCTCTTTATCCTGTTTCCTGTAGCACATCAGGGACTGGCTGAGATATTTAGCATGCTAGCAAGTTGGGAAATGTCTAGTCCTAATTGTTGGAAGTGTGGATTTGTTCCCAACTGGGGACTTTTGATTGGCAAAATGTACTACTCATTGCTTACCTCAAAACTGAACTTAAACTCATACAATGTCAGCTAAACTTTAGTTGGATCTTTTCATTTCCTTATTCATTAGTTTTATATGTAGATAATATATGAATGATGACATTTAAATTGTTAAAGAAATGCTGTTATAGCTAAGTAGAAAGGCTTAAAAAGGGTGTTTACTAACTATTACTGCCTCTCTTTATGATTTCCAGGTCGGGGGGACTTGATTGGCTCTGACTCTCTCACACAGGAGGAAGTGATAAAGACCAATGCCTGTGTGAAGGCACTGACCTACTGTGACCTCCAGTACATTAGCCTCAAAGGGCTCCGTGAGGTGCTCTGCCTCTATCCTGACTATGCCCAGAAGTTCATCACTGAGATTCAGCATGATCTGACGTACAATCTCAGAGAAGGACACAACACCGAGGTACAGCAACAGAAATAACGCCTTTTGATTAATATCATAAAGTTGTGTATGAAGAATATTTTAGGGCTACTGCAATGATGATCTTAGAGGCAACATAAAATAAAATCGAGTTCATAAATTTGGTTTTCTGCAAAAGTTGAAATTGTCCACCCATCCCTAAATTTTTATTCAGCTGGATGGACAGGGGAGTTATCAATGGAATCTAAAAAGTCGTCCCAAGTCACATCATCCATCTGCTCCAGGAAAATACCAACAGCTCAGCCAGATGTTACTTGTAATCCCTCTAGCACGTTCTGGGTTGGTTCAGGCGAATGATAAGATGCCCGATCGACCTATCTGTCTCTTTCTAATCTTAATGTTTTTAGGGTGTCTGCTCTCTAAGATTATGTTTTTTCTTTTTCTTTTTTTGTGGACAACAAAACACATCAAGATCTACACAACCCAGTATCACACAAGAAACAAAATCCAAGAAAAAAATAGGAGGCAGCACTGAAAAAAGAAGCAGCTGCATGCTCAGTTTTAAAATAGTTTTAATATTTTACTGGTCATCCAGTAAAGCATGCTTTTTGTCTCAGAGGTAGGTAGTTTGATTCTTGGTGTAGACCGGGGTGGGCAGTGAGGGCCATTCCACTGCAGGTTTTCTACTCCACCCAGTGTCTTCAGCAGGTGTTTTCAATTATTAACAATCATTGAAGCTGATCAGAGCAAACACCTGCTGAAAACACTGGGTGGAACAAAAAAATCTGCTGTGGAATGGCAATGGCAATGTGTGGCAATGTGGCAATGTGGCAATGGCAATGTGTCTACACTGTAGACACATTTATATAAGAAATAAATACAGCATGTTTGAGGCCCTAATATGACAGCCTTGTGCAGGTGCTTGCATTAGTTTCTGTCAGCGCATTGTCTGGTTTTCTGCTTTGCACCCTCATCACCTAATCAGGAAATGACTGTACATGCGCCTTGCGCTTGTAGGGTGGGACAGATTTAAAGTGGGAGAGGCTCAGCGCAAAGTTTAGCATGTTGGTGTTATGGTACATTCTGTCATTGCACCTTTGATTGTCTTAAAGCAAGTCTGATGTCAACAGTGCATTATCAACCACTATTTCATTGTGGTTTAGACTGCATGAAGGCACATGCATACCTGTTACTACACCAGGGCTAGGATTTCCATGTTCCTTATTTTGATTAACTGTTTTTGTGAAAACTTGTCATAATTCCTTACCTGATCATTCATGCATTCGTTCATTCATTGCCAGTCTGTCCAGGGTGTACCCTGCCTTTTGCCCAGAGATCCTGGGACAGGCCCCAGCCCCCCATGACTTGTAACTTATTGTTAAAGATCAATGAAGGAATTGTAAACTTACAGACAAGTGCACATTCATTTATTTATTTATCATCTCCTTAGGTGATCAGAGTGTAGGTCATTGTGCTTTTAGCTCAAGCCAAAAGGAGCTAATGTGATGACGTGGCGTCCGTCATTTGTTCTTCCATCCATCCATCCGTCTATCCGTCCATCTGTCCATCTGTCCATCTGTCCAAATTCACAGGAATCACTACTCTTCTTATGAAATTGCCCTGATAATTGCCAAACTCACAATGATACTCAGGTGGGTCTGCATCCAAGATATGCTCAAGGTCTGTGTCAGACTGGGCAGACTGGTCCCACTGCGGTCCGGTAGTTAAATTAAAACGAGGACTGAATTGTAAACTCACTGTTTTTTTTCCCTTTGTGCAGTGAAAATCTGTTGCATCTTCAAATAATTCATATTTAACTGTCCTCATTTAACAGACAATGCCGACTGAGTGTTTTTTTAATTATTCAGGATGTACAAGCACAAACGGATATGAGATATGATGATGTGATATGATGACTCAACATATGACAGAATGGTGGCCAGAATACTTTGTCACAGAAAAGGTTTGTAGTTTAGAATCTTCAGACTGACAGTATCTGCATCCACACCAGAACACACACCTGCTCCCTGTTCATTGTTGCATTCCCCTAAAAAATTAATACATTAACGCCTAATCTGTAAACATCAATGGTAAGTATGCAATTAAAATAAGAATGTGGGTGGAATAAAAAAACATTAAGTGTATCATCATGTTATAATTAAAATTATTGGTGTTGAGATTATAACTGTTCCAACTCTCTCCATTAAAATAACTAAAAATCCCAGCGCATGTTGTTTCCTCATGATCTCCTGAGCTTCGGAGCTGCGCGATTTCAAAACACGCCGCTGAAATAGCATGAAGCAATGCGCTTATGATGACAAATCTTTTTCCCGATGAAAAGTGCATTGGCATAAAATGCACCAAATTACCAACACTGTGCTGCTGTCACACCTCTTTGAAATGAGGTCCCTCCTGGCAGCACAAAGTGAGTACACTGTCCACAGTTAATTAGATGATGCATTGCAAAGCGTGAAAAATGGATTATGCGCTGGCAGAAATTGCCAAAAGCACTGGCAGAAGGTGAGAAGCGTCTGCTATTGACTGCACCCTCGCCATAGGGCTCTTAATGTGTTGGGCAGGGGATATAGAATTAGTGTATGGTCCATAGGCTTGACAGTGAAACTCTCTGATATAATGTGATTTAATTTCCATTTTCAACTGACCATGTCTTTAGTCTTTCAAAACACAGTCATGTCCAACACTGTGATAATTTTTCTTTACTCTAATGTAACAAGTCTCTTTTCAGCTATAATAATGAGTGAACAGGTTAGACTCTTGCTGGACATGTCTCCAGTTTTAACCTCTGCTCACGTTCTTGAAAATCAAAAAACTCTCACACTGGCAGGATAACTTTTTTAGGGTGTAGGAGGAGTTTGTCTATTTTTCCTCCTCCATAGTGATTTGTTTTCTATCCATTCTAGCCACACACTTAAGTTGTGTTCGGAATGCCCACTCCCTCCCTCCCTCCCTACTCACTATATAGTGAATTCAGATGTAGTGGACTATATAGTGAACTCAAGGTGCATTCTGATTACCCAATAGTGTACTCAGAAGTGGACTGCACAAGGTATTCCACTATATTAAGTGAGATTCCAAACTGAAGGGAGCGAACGGTCTTCAGTTCAAAGGGAGCTGAGAACTGAGCAGGGAAGAAGTGAACAACTGTGCATCACTTTACCGGAAGTTGACAGGAAGATTACCCATAAGCCATTGCACCTCGAATACAAGTAAAACAAACTATTGTTGCTAACGTTATTAACAAGCTAAACTGATGTTGATTATTGTTTATATTAACTGATAATAATAAAAATATATTTGTATTAAGATTTTATTTAAGAAATATAAATTATCCACCATAGTATCAGTACGTGTCCATGGTTACTGTGGTAACGCACAGAGGAGGGAACCGATAGTTACAGGGTGTTTCAAATAGAGAAATTTTGTAAAGGTCAGTTAACTGATATTCCCTAAGAGTGGAGCAGAGAGTAGGAAATACAGCTGAAGTACACTGTGGATCAGAACGTAGCTTTACAGTAATATAACGATAAAATTATCAGCATTTGGACACTACCCAGCTTGTTTTTGCGGCACGATTAATGACGTCATCATAGTGAGACAGTGAAACGAAACAGATTAATGTAATGATCCGCTCTGCGTGCCTGCTGCCCTAATTACCTCCACAGCTGCACGCACACCTGATGTCCTCATCTAGCAGCCTACTTAAGCCGCGCTGCCCTCTGGTCTGCACGGAGACATCAACGCTCCAACGATCTGGTAGGATCTCCTCATCCTTTCAACTCAGCTTGCTGTGGAGTTCCGTCTCCTCTGCGCCTTCCTGACCGTAGTATCTCCTGGGAGTCTGTACTCCACATCGACAAGTAAGGCTTTGTGATTCCTTCACTCCTACGCTCTGCAACTTCTCGCCTGTGCACAGGTGGTAGCCTCCCGGCGGCGGACCTCCTCCTCCTGGCGGTGGACCTGAGCGCCACCCGCACTTCACCAGCACTGTACTCACCTACACTGCTTCACCTCGTCAGCATCAGCAGCTTGGACACAGAGCAGCGGGCCCAGAGCCCTTGGGAATTCTTCAGCGCTTCAGCTCTCCAGCCAACCCGTAAGACTGTATATTCACAGACTCATTCCTCCAACCTCAATTCACTCATCCACCTGTCTGTGCTCTCTCCTAGGGTTGCCAGTCTTAACGGTGCTCTGCTCGCCCAGCTACCTCACTCCTGCACACACGCACACATTCACACTCTCACACTCTTTAATAAAAGATAATTGTGTCTATCTCGGGTCAGAGTCTGCTTCTGGGTCAACCAATCATGTCAATTAATGGTGGTAAAAAAGGAATCTCTGCATGTATTTTACAGTAAATATGTATTAAATCAAATTGTTTCTGCTGAATTAATAAATATAAATGCCTTAAAATAGTTTGTGATGTTAAGCTCTCCTCTCACTGCTCCGTTGGCTGCACGTGTGGCACACATATTTGAGATGCTTAAGCTGCATATGTATATTACTTTTGAGATGCTTAGGCTGCATATGTATATCACTGTTACCTCACGTCATAGAAGGAACAATAAGTCTGGACCTCCTGGGGATGACAGGAGGGTGTGAAATGTGTCTTTAGAAATGGCTCTGAGAAGACTTCCTGACCACCAGGGTTTAGGTGGAGAAGAGAGGACCTGGGGGGGGGGGGGTGATGCATTGTCTCTGGGGAGTGAATGACAATGTGATTCTGTACTCTGATGTCCCAGGTATAAAAAGGGGAGATGTGGGAAGTTAGTTCTCTTTCTGTTTGAGAAGATGTTGGAGACACGTGATTGTTAATAAACCTGAATTGAGAAATAAATTCAGCCTCTTCATTTCACGTTCTCCACACTGGTGACCTTAAGACGTATAATGGGCAGAGACGATTCCCCCAAACCAGACTCGCCAGGGACCAGCCGGGCAAGCGCAGTCTCAGTCAAGCTACCAGAATTCTGGCAGGACAACCCGGACTCATGGTTCGTCCTGGCTGAAGCCCAGTTCGCTCTCGGGGGAATAACAGCAGATGACACAAAGTTCTACCACGTCATCGCAAACTTGACAGCCACACAGCTCGACATGTGCGGAGCCTGGTGCAGCGCCCACCCGCGGCCGACAAATAAGGTGGGTTGAAAGCTGCCCTCATCCAGCGTTTCACTCCCTCAGCCCAGGAGAGAGCTGAGAGACTCCTGGCCCTGCACGACTTGGGAGAAAGCACGCCTGTTGACCTGATGGAAGACATGCTGAAGCTGAGAGGCTCAGACAACGATGATTTCCTCTTCACTCACATCTTCCTGAGAACTCTACTGTCGCAGACGAGGGCGACCCTGGCGGGCTCCCAGTTTGTGACCCAGCGGGACTTCCACGCGCTAGCCCAGGAGGCGCAGCGGATCCTCAACGCCAGCGGACGGCACACGGCCACCGCAGCAGCGGCAGATCTCGGCGCGACGACCGGGAACGGCAAAGGGCCAGAGACGATGGAGGCAGATACACCAACAACGGCGGCGGCGAAGCCCCGACACCGCGGAGGAGACGACCTCTGTTTTTACCATCGTCGCTTCGCAGAGAGGGCACGCAAGTGTATACCGCCGTGTCAGTTTCAGAGCTCGGGAAACTCCAGGACCGGGAGTCGGTAGCAGTTGCGGCCCTCGGTGAACAGAACAAGCTGCTCTACCTGACGGATGCGCGTTCTGGGAGGCAATTCCTCGTGGACACAGGCTCCCAAGTGAGTTTCATCATGCCAACCTACGCTGACCGGTTGGCGGGCCCCGGGAGTCACGGAGTATCAGCGGCGAACGGCTCAAGCATTAAGACCTTCGGTGAAAGGACCCTACTTCTGTCCCTGCACGGCCGCACATATGAGTGGACTTTTATTATAGCGGCGGTGAGTTTCAACATGTTAGGTGCTGATTTTCTGTGCTCACATGGGTTGTTGGTTGATCTCCCCAATAGACGCTTGGTTAATGCACTCTCGTTTTACTCTATCCCTTGTGCAGCTCGAGTGTTCCCGCCCACAGCACAAGCCAACGTCGCCACAGCAGGCGGTAAGTTTCACACACTCCTCACTCAGTTTCCAGCACTAACGGTTCCTACTTTTTCAGCAGCCGTTGCTAAACACGGGATGGAGCACTTTATCACTACCGCTGGTCCCCCCATTTTTGCAAAAGCTCGGCGCTTGGATGCAGCTAAACTGACCATAGCGCGTGAGGAGTACGCCAACCTTGAAAAATTGGGCATCATTCGGCGTTCGAATAGCCCATGGGCTTCCCCGCTCCACATGGTCCCTAAGGCTGATGGCTCGTGGAGACCTTGCGGTGATTTTCGCAGGTTGAACAACGCCACAGCGCATGACCGCTACCCAGTCCCCCATATTCAGGATTTTTCGGTTCATCTGGCGGGGGTGCGCATTTTTTCTAAAATAGACTTAGTCCGCGGTTATCATCAAGTCCCAGTACGCGCTGAGGACATTCCCAAAACAGCGGTAGTAACTCCGTTCGGACTTTTTGAGTTTTTGCGCATGCCATTTGGGCTTAAAGGCGCCGCGCAAACTTTCCAGCGCATGATGGATGCGGTGTTACGCGATCTCCCTTTTGTGTTTGTCTACCTGGACGACATTTTGGAAGCCAGCACGTCTGAAGAAGAACACGAAAAGCACCTCACGGCAGTTTTCCGGAGGTTGGGGGAGCACGGGTTAATAATCAAACCAGTGAAGTGCCAGTTCGGGGTGGCGCAGATTGATTTTTTGGGGCACCGCGTCTCCCCAGAGGGAGCAGTTCCACTGCCGGACAAAGTGCGTGCGGTAGCAGATTTTCCCCAGCCACAAACGGTCAAAGCACTACAGGAGTTTTGGGGAATGGTGAATTTTTATAACCGTTTCCTCCCCCGCGCAGCGCAGCTCATGCAACCATTGTATGCCGCGCTTAAAAAACAAAAACCCTCAAATGTGATCGAATGGTCCCCGGAGCGGGAGCGCGCATTCTCGGAGGTAAAAAAAAAGCCCTTGCGGACGCTGCGTTGTTGGCTCACCCAGACCCAACGGCCCGCATAGCGCTCACCACTGATGCGTCAGACGTGGCCATAGGGGCGGTAGTGGAGCAACAGGTTGCCGGGGCTTGGCAGCCACTGGCCTTTTTCAGCAGGACCTTGCGCGAGGCCGAGCGAAAATACAGCGTGTTCGACAGGGAGTTGTTAGCGCTCCACTTAGCCATTCGTCACTTCCAGTTCTGGCTGGAAGGTCGGCGTTTCACCACGTTTGTCGACCACAAACCGCTCACTTTTGCGATGGCCAAAGTTTCGGAACCATGGTCGGGCCGGCAGCAGAGGCAGCTGGCTGCAATTTCAGAATTTACTACTGATATTCATCACGTAGCGGGTAAACTTAATGTGGTGGCAGACTGCCTGTCTCGCGCCATAACCACTCCAGTCCGCGCGGAGGTAGATTATACTACCGCGGCTGCAGAGCAAAACAGCAGCGCGGAAGCGTACGTGGCCCCAGTCCATGTGGGGATAGATTACGCAGCTATGGCTGCGGATCAAGGTAGCGACGCGGACGTGTGCGCGCTCCAGTCTGGACCAACAGGGTTAAGGCTGGAGAGCAGGAGGCTGCAAGATGGTATGCCCCCCCTAATCTGTGATGTCTCTACAGGACGACCGTGTCCGGTAGTGCCGGCCGCGTGGCGCCGCCGTGTTTTTGACTCGATTCACTCTCTGGCGCACCCGGGGGTGCGCGCGTCGGTAAAAATGGTAGGAGAGAAGTTTGTTTGGCCGAGCCTGCGCAAGCACGTTAAGGAGTGGGCAAGAGCCTGCATGGCTTGCCAGTGGGCCAAAATACACAAACACACAAAAGCCCCCTTAGAGCCGTTTCACATCCCGGCTAAGAGGTTCGATCATGTGCATGTCGACCTCGTAGGCCCCCTACCCTCGTCGCAGGGGTGCACGCATCTTTTGACAATGGTGGACCGCACCACGCGTTGGCCTGAAGTGGTTCCACTGGCATCAACCACAGCCGCAGAGGTGGCCCGCGCATTTTTAACGGCTTGGGTAGCACGTTTTGGGGTCCCGTCGGATATTACGTCCGACAGGGGGCCTCAATTTGTTTCTGAGCTTTGGTCAGCGATGGCCCACAGCCTGGGGATAACAATCCACCGCACTACCGCGTACCACCCCCAGGCTAATGGTTTATGTGAGCGTTTTCATAGGTCATTGAAAGCAGCCCTCACATCGCTGACGCTGTCGCTGACGGATGCAAATTGGGTAAACAGACTACCATGGGTTTTATTAGGGTTGCGTTCTGCACCTAAAGAGGACTTAAAAGCCTCCCCTGCTGAGTTGGTGTTTGCACAACCACTCCGTCTGCCAGGGGAATTTCTTCCCGATAACCCGGCGCCAGAGCGTCCCCCTGCTCAGCGGTCACTGAACGACACGGGAGCGGACATGCTTCCGGGCCCCGTTCATCACACTTTTCCGCGTGTTTTTGTACCTAAATCCTGAAAAAACGCCGAGTTTGTTTTTGTCAGGCACAAGGCTCAGCGCCCAACCCTGCGACCACCTTATGACGGCCCATATAGAGTGCTGGAAACAGGTGATAAGCATTTTTTGCTAGATTTAGGGGACAGGAGGGAAACAATTGCTATAGACAGACTTAAACCTGCTTTTGTGATGGCTGGTGAAACTGTGCAAGTGGCGAGGGCTCCTCGACGCGGCAGACCCCCCAGGGAGCAGGCCCCAGAGTCCTCTCAGGGATTGACTAACAGTTCTCATCCTCAGATAGCAGATTCACTGCAGGATGGCGCCACGGGAGCGGCGAAGCCCGCCTACAGCAAGTTCAGAAGAAGGTTGAAGCCCAGACAGCATATGGACTGATGTTGTGATTTTATCATGTTGTCTAGACTATGTTGTATTGTTTCATCTTCGACGTTTGGGGGGGGTTATGTGGCACACATATTTGAGATGCTTAAAGGCCAAATGTCACGTAATTTTTTTTTCTAAATGACAACGAATTTAGATAAAATACACATAGCTTAAACCAAATATTCATACCGGAGACCATATCACCCACCTGTATTTACATAATTGCACAAAATACACCAGGTGAAGGCCCCACCTTGCTTGCTGGCTTGTGACAGCCAGTCCAGACCACGCCCATGTTTTTGACATCACCAGTTGTACCCTGGCTGCCCTGCCTATCCACATTCACACTTATCAACATTGGACAATCATGACGGAAAGTGACAGCGATTGTGAACAAATTAGTTTAGTTTTGTCTTTTTTTTTTGTCTTTTTTTTTGTCAGTGGTTCAGACAGTGACAGAGGCATAGAACCTTACCGGTTCGAGCTGTCCGAGATGGAATCAGATGCTTTGTCTGATGACAACAGTTCCAACGATGACCAGAGAGCAGAACCAGTGGAAAATGTCATTGAACTGGACATTAATCGCCTCCAGAATTGCGAAGCCGAAGGGGGTCTGTCGAGGGCGCCCCATAAATATTGATTTTTCGGAAGCCATTATTATTACAGTGGAGGAGAGCCGCTGCTGCCAAGAAATTGACCAGATCAATATGAAAATGGAGGCGCATACCTGTCAAGTGAGACGTTTTCGCCGTATTTTGGTGCCAAGCGCGACTGTGGGGGACACTTTTCTGGGAAATGTTTTAAATGTAGTTCGTGTCAAATATTTTAAGGAAAATACGGGGAAAATGCAATTTTAGCAAAAACGGGCGTATTGCCATTTCTGTACGCCCAAAAGAAAAATATACTGGAAAAAAAATTGAGTGTGTTGAGGAGCACTCCTGTGTGTGATCCCCCACAGCTTGTGCTGGCAGATCGCTCAGCATGAGGTATTATCACTACTGTTCGAAGTGTGGAGTCAATCATTAGTTTAATTGTCTGGGCGGGCTGATCGCTCAGCGTGAGCTATTATCACTACTGTTCGAAGTGTGGAGTCAATCATTAGTTTAATTGTCTGGGCAGGCTGATCGCTCAGCTTGAGCTATTCTCACTACAATGAGAAGTCATTAGGACAATGGTTTAACACGTTCAGCTGTGCAGCGGTTGCGGAACAGACAGAGATCACCTGACAAATACAGAATTCTGCTTTTTTTTTTTATTTAGCGCCGGACGCTGAGTTGTGTTGTTATTGTCAAATATCCATGAATCCTAAAAATATTTGACAATAACAACACGAGTTGCATTTGGGGCATTTCCCAGAGAGGTGTCCCTTGTTGCTCCGCCATTCCTGATAGCCGCTTTTTACGGTGTTGAAGTACGGCGAAAACGTCTCACTTGACAGGTATGAAAACATTTCCCAGAGAAGTGTCCCTTATTACCCAGCTGTCCCTGATAGTCCCGTTTTAAGGTATGGGTGAAATATCCAATTTTTTCTTTCTTGTTGCTCACTTCAACCTTCCAGTCTCCATATAAACAATCAATTGAAATACCCCAAGCATCAAACTAGGGTACAATCGATTTCGTCACTTCCGCCTTCTTCCCCAGGCGATTCCAGGGGCCGTGTCAGGCCAAGCGCGGCAGTTTTAAATTAACGAATATTCCGTTGTTACTGAAGCATATGCACCAAGACCCGAACGGATCGGTTCCCTTTTATATCTAGTTTCAAGATATTTAAAGTACCCTGTTACGTGACATTTGGCCTTTAAGCTGCATATGTATATTACTTTTGAGATGCTTAGGCTGCATATTTACAGTGGGGTAAAAAAGTATTTAGTCAGCCACCAACTGTGCAAGTTCTCCCACTTAAAAGATGAGAGAGGTCTCCAATTTTCATCATAGGTATACCTCAACTATGAGAGACAAAATGAGAAAAAAAACCTCCAGAAAATCACATTGAAGGATTTTTAATTAATTAATTGGTAAATTCCTTGGTAAAATAAGTATTTAGTCAATAACAAAAGTTCATCTCAATACTTTGTTATATACCCTTTGTTGGCAATGACAGAGGTCAAACGTTTTCTGTAAGTTTTCACAAGGTTTTCACACACTGTTGCTGGTATTTTGGCCCATTCCTCCATGCAGATCTCTAGAGCAGTGATGTTTTGGGGCTGTCACTAGGCAACACAGACTTTCAACTCCCTCCGAAGATTTTCTATGGGGTTGAGATCTGGAGACTGGCTAGGCCACTCCAGGACCTTGAAATGCTTCTTACGAAGCCACTCCTTCGTTACCCGGGCGGTGTGTTAGGGATCATTGTCATGCTGAAAGACCCAGCCACGTTTCATCTTCAATGCCCTTGCTGGTGGAAGGAGGTTTTCACTCAAAATCTCACGATACATGGCCCCATTCATTCTTTCCTTTACACGGATCAATCGTCCTGGTCCCTTTGCAGAAAAACAGCCCCAAAGTATGATGTTTAAACCCCCATGCTTCACAGTAGGTATGGTGTTCTTTCTCCTCCAAACACGACAAGTTGAGTTTTTACCAAAAAGTTCTATTTTGGTTTCATCTGACAATATGACATTCTCCCAATCCTCTTCTGGATCATCCAAATGCTCTCTAGCAAACTTCAGACGGGCCTGGACATGTACTGGCTTAAGCAGGGGGACACGTCTGGCACTGCAGGATTTGAGTCCCTGGCAGCGTAGTGTGTTACTGATGGTAGCCTTTGTTACTTTGGTCCCAGCTCTCTGCAGGTCATTCACTAGGTCCCCCCGTGTGGTTCTGGGGTTTTTGCTCACCGTTCTCGTGATCATTTTGACCCCTTGGGGTGAGATCTTGCGTGGAGCTCCAGATCGAGGGAGATTATCAGTGGTCTTGTATGTCTTCCATTTTCTAATAATTGCTCCCACAGTTGATTTCTTCACATCAAGCTGCTTACCTATTGCAGATTCAGTCTTCCCAGCCTGGTGCAGGTCTACAATTTTGTTTCTGGTGTCCTTTGACAGCTCTTTGGTCTTGGCCATAGTGGAGTTTGGAGTCTGACTGTTTGAGGTTGTGGACAGGTGTCTTTTATACTGATAACGAGTTCAAACAGGTGCCATTAATACAGGTAACGAGTGGAGGACAGAGGAGCCTCTTAAAGAAGAAGTTACAGGTCTGTGAGAGCCAGAAATCTTGCTTGTTTGTTGATGACCAAATACTTATTTTACTGAGGAATTTACCAATTAATTCATTAAATATCCTTCAATGTGATTTTCTGGATTTTTTTTTTCTCATTTTGTCTCTCATAGTTGAGGTATACCTATGATGAAAATTGGAGACCTCTCTCATCTTTTAAGTGGGAGAACTTGCACAATTGGTGGCTGACTAAATACTTTTTTGCCCCACTGTATATCACTGTTACCTCACGTCATAGAAGGAACAATAAGTCTGGACCTCCTGGGGATGACAGGAGGGTGTGAAATGTGTCTTTAGAAATGGCTCTGAGAAGACTTCCTGACCACCAAGGTTTAGGTGGAGAAGAGAGGACCTGGGGGGGTGATGTATTGTCTCTGGGGAGTGAATGACAATGTGATTCTGTACTCTGATGTCCCGGGTATAAAAAGGGGAGATGTGGGAAGTTAGTTCTCTTTCTGTTTGAGAAGATGTTGGAGACACGTGATTGTTAATAAACCTGAATTGAGAAATAAATTCAGCCTCTTCATTTCACGCTCTCCACACACGTTGCATTATGGGATACATTGGCTAATGTAGTAACCATCCGTTGTACACTACTGTAGTGGATTTATGGGTTTTATAGGTATTTTATTGTTGGTACAAGTATTAATGTAAATATGAATGTGAGTAGGAATGAAGATTTCCTTTCATTACTCTCATATCCTCGTAGGGCACCAGTCCAGATAATGGACAGTTTTATTAACAGTTCTTTATTTGTACCAATTATGAATCAGTCTAAAAAAAAAAAAAAAAAAAACCCTTGCGAGTTCGTGTCTGCTGACAATCAAGAAGATGGACATGAAATCAAACAATAACTCCCATATGTCTTTCAATAGTTTAATAAGAAATGTCAGAATAGGTTAACACATTTGGATAACTTTAAAACAGAGAATTCAACATGTATCATTGGCATCATAGTGACATAACGCACGGCTCACGAGACACACACGCAGGCTCAGAGTGAATTCAATAGCTTTATTCAGCAATAAGGATAAATGGATGCGTGTTTGTGGAATGTGGATGTACTGCTGGTGGACGTCAGCGTCAGGCACGGAGGCAGGAAACCGTACAGCCGGACAACCCTGGGGAGAGAACACAGGGAGAAGGTGACGGGCATCAAACCAGTACAACAAGAGATGAGAGGTAAGTTGGCTTACTTGGCAGGGCAGGTGGCAGGCACGCACAAGGGAGAGTCTGGGAGACAGAGACCTGACGATGCACCTGACAGCAGCCGCGAGGTGGTGAAGTGGGGGCGGAGTCCGCCGCCGGGAAAGGTCCACCTGTGCACAGGGGAAAGGCTGGAACACAAGTTGAGAGTAGCTTACGTGAGCGATCTTGCTGTTTGGCGAGGGGGTTCCTCTGGAGCAAGTAGCCGAAGGGAACAGACGGCTTCAGGCCGAAGCCCAGGGCAGAGCGGCTTATATGCTCCGCCGCTGACGAGGTGCAGGTGTGCGCTCAGCTGGCGCCGCTAATGAGCGGCGAGTTGTAACACATAGACTGAGTTACAGAGTATCACATGTGAATTAAACATTTGTGAAATCAAAGAAACCATAGTTTAATTTGTCAGTATATGGGAAATTGGAAAACCATAAAATAGCATTGGTTAACAAAAGTGAGTGCAATTTTATGAAGAAAATGATGATTAACTATTAATAAAAATGGAAAATTGGTGTTACTCTGAAAAAGAATGTAAGTTAATTGAAGGACAAAATGTATTTTGAAATTCTGATGGGGGTTTGCATGAAATTAAGTTAAAAGAACTTATACCAGGAATATTCTGAAGAATTAAGTTTAAATTAAACAACAGACCATCGGCCACAGAGTCAGATCACGTCCCTTGGTGGCAGCAGGGCCCCCATATGCCAACCTTGATTCAGCTGGATGTCTGTGGATTCTGTTGATGGAGAGGCTGATAGATTCTCCCACAAGGCCGTGGTCCTGAGATCACAATCAGGCTGTTCTTCAGCAAGCTGGGCGAGGTCTTCTCTTATGCACTGAAGAAGGAATTGATTTATTGTACAAAGTCCTATCAGAAATTCAATCTGAGGCAAAACACATCACAAATCCGTTTCTTCCAATGTTAGTGGTTTAAATGAGTTGGTTTAAGCTTAGAAAAAAATCAAACAAAATCTTCTTGCATGGTGATTTAATGAAAAAAGATTGAAATAAGAAAAATGAATTTTAAAGAAAAGAAACAGGATTTTCACAGAGCATGACAGGCTCTGGGCTTTACTTGGAAGATAGGAAAAAAAAAATTAAGAGCAGAGATGTCTGCTCCTTACAGCTTGACCAAAGCCCCAAAACTGAAACAAAGGAAACAAAAAAATCCCGTTTTTCTCGGGTGTGGCAGGATGGTACTAATTTTCATGAAAACCGAGCTGGCCCAATGACATTGCTTCTTTTTCCAGCAGAAGTCATAAATGTGACCTAAAAAGGAAAATGCAATAAAGCCTGGAGTTCTATTGGTCAGTTAAAGTGCAGCTATGGTCTGTCAAAGAGCAGAGGAAGGAGGGGGAAAGACATTTGATATGAGAAGTGAGATACCCCCCCCCCCAAGTATGTATGCTGAATAAAGCATAGATTCTTTCAACTTTAGTGACTAAGATATTCTACTCAATACTAAGGGAACATACAATGTCTCTACATTGTAACTGTAATTAATTTGTGATAGTAAGCATGCAAAAATTAATTTCTTCCTGAAAACAAAGCAACACATATCAAATCATATCAATAAAATCATTTGAAACCACAGTGTCCTTCCCAAGAGTTCAACCATGTCTTCAGTAGCAGATACTGTCTTGATAGAAAGAATATGAATTAGTTTATTTGTCCATATTGCATAAATTCCACTGCAAAGAGAAAAATATTGAATATTCCTGATTCGTCCACCAGATGGCACTGTGAAACTGTCTGGTTGTTTACTGGAGAATCTTGACTCCTGAAGTCTGGATTGTATCACCCATAAATCTGTCGATTTGAAACATTCCTTTGCCAAAGAGCAGAAAAGGGAGAATGACTAAGTCTTGGACAAGGGATTTACTTCCACTTTATGGCCAATAGATTGTGTTACAACTCTGGTCCTTGGATGAGAGAAGCAGTTCATGACCAGACTTTTGAGCTGAAACAGTTTTCTTCAGCAAAGAATGATTTTATAGATTGGAACTCAAGGTCAACGCTACACTACTTTTCAAAATGCATTATGGGATATTTTGAGTGTACTATATAGTGAATGAAATTTTCAGTTAAGATCTCCAACAGCATTACAAAATAGCTGATTCACTATACAGTACACTATATGGGGAATGACTGAACATTTTGAAAATAGCAACAGATTAGCATAGTACCTTGTTAGCTGAGTTTTCTTTTGATGGCAAGTAACAAACTAAACTAAGGCACATTAGCACCACCTTGTGAGAAATTGTTAACAGGAAATGAAAATACTTTAGAAGGTGCTGGAGGGCGGTGCAGTGGCACAGTGGTTAGCACTGCGGCAGCACAGCAACTCACCCTTGGCCATGGGATCCCTGTTTCGATCCCAGCCCCTGACCAACAGTGATCTGTGTGGAGTTTGCATGTTCTCCCCGTGTCTGCGTTGGTTTACTCCGGGAGTTCTCCAGTTTCCTCCCACAGGCCAAAAACATGCAGGTTAGGTTAATTGGAGACTCTTAAGTGGCCCTAGGTGTGAATGTGTGTGTGAATGGTAAAGGGATAGCGCCGTACCGTGTCTGCTTCATCCATCCAGGTGGATGCCCTCAATTTCCCCTCTGGGGATCAATAAAGTATATAAAATAAAATAAAAAAAATTATGCCCAGTTATCATAATATTAACTTGTTCACAAAATTGTGTTGAAATCATCAACCGTTATTGTCGGTATTCCTACATGTCACTAATTTTCACTATTCTATAAAGTTGCTGTTTTTTCTAAATTCTTTAAATGATCAAACCTGTGTTAAGCAATCTGGATAATTTATTTTCCAAATTTATTACCATTAATTTTGCTATCACTACATTATGCTTTAGAATGACATCATCTGATGTTCTGGATACCTTAAAGAGAATTTTGGAGTAATAACTACAAAGAGGATTTCTGCATTTTAGATCAGTTTCAGCAGTGCAATGACCTCCTCCACTCAAAATTTTACACACTGATGTCTTTGCACAGGATTAGCCATCTGGACTGGGAGTGAGGAGGAGTCCACAGCTCCTGCTTGAGATAAGACAGGAGCTAAACATGGGGATTCAGATGCCAGGGCTTTACAGATGGATCTCAGCTGTAGCATTGCATCCACATGAATAACCAGCATACACTAGAAATAACTCAGTTGCATTTTCACTGTGAGTAGGCTTATTAGAGCAGAGATTCAAGAGGAATATTAAAAGACAAGACAGCAGTATCATAAAATACAATGTCAAGTAATGATTTTATATCTTTATTTGCAGCAAAATATTATAGTAATACATATAGTATTTTGTAAAACTAAATAAAATTAGTGATATTTCCCATGACATTTATGACCAAATTCATTCTGATCAATTCTGAAAAAGTGCAAAACCTTACAGTATTTGACCATTCTGCCTTTATTATTCAACAGCTTACTTCAATATTTAATATCTCAAAATAAAAAGAGAGAAGAAAACAGATGTCAGTCACTAAAAAAGACACATTTTTAGTATTAATAGAATTTAAATTCTGACATAAATTTTGATTAGGTAAACTATGTAATATATAAAATGTATATGTTCCAGCTGAGTTTTGACAGAGATGTGCTTCAAAATGCTTATTGATTTTTCTAGACAAGTACTGTAGTTTCTTCATTGCTTCAATTGAGTAGAAAAGCACAATTGCAGTAATAATTAAATTACAGGTGCTCTAAAATTAGCAAGAACACCTGTCCAAATTTTGTCTTATTCTTCAGGCGTGGAGGCATCTGTCTCTACACAGAACAAAAGGTGCCCACTGGCAACCAAAAGGTTCTTTGGAGTGATGATATAGAAGAACTCATTTCGCTTTCTCAAAGAATCTTTTAGCAAAAGGTTTTTCAAAGAACCGTTTTCACAAATGCAGTGGAGTCGTGGGGCAGTGGTGGCCTAATGGTTAGGGATGTGGAGTTATGACTGGAGGGTTGGCGGTTCAATCCCTGGACTGACAGGATCAGATCTGGGTGGGACTGTGGTGCCCTTGAGCAAGGCCCTTAATTCCAACTGCTCCACTGGAGCTACCCAGTGGCCACAGGTCAGTCTGTGGCTGTACTGGGCAGCTTCCAGGTGTGAATGTGAACAGGGCGCCCTTGAAAAGGAGACGTCCGTGGACCTCCCCTGTATGAATTAAGTTTAAAAAAAAAATAACAACTCACTTCTTTGAAGAACCATACAATGTATGCAAAAAACATAAATCAAAAAGTTCTTTAGTAAGTTGTGGTTCTTTGAAGAACCACAGAGCTGCGTAAAGAGTCACTGAAGAATCATTATTTTTCTGTATAATTAAAAAGCTCAACAGTCTCTGGTATTTGGGCAGATCAGTTTTCCGTTTTCCCAGGTATTGGTTTCAGTTTAACCCTCAGGTTTTGGTGTCGGATATCTGTCCTTCACTCTTTAGCTTAAACTACCAGCTGTCTCCAACAAAGTTATGGTAATATGGCAGATTGTGCCAGTCCGCTATTAGCACAACTAATATTTTGGTACTTTTGCTACAATTGAGAGGGCTGTCATGACATTATTTAGGAAGGTAAAATACTCTGAGCATTGTCCAAAGTTTATGTGTTCTCTGGACTTATGGTGCATTCCCCTCTGTAGTCTTGGGTGAGAAACAGTTTTTAGTTCATTCCAACAAAGCCAAAAGGAGCTCATGCGATGACATAGCGTCCGTCTGTCCATCTCTCCATCCATCCATCTTTCTGTTCGTTGACATTTCATGGGAATCGCTACTACTTCTAGGTATTTGGCCCAGTGGTCACCAAACTCACTCATTGATCCTCAGGTGGGTGTACATCTAAGTTATGCTTAAGGTCAAAGTCAAAGATCAGGGGACATCGACACATACATGATTTTAGAAAAATCACTCATCCTCCTAGTCAATTATGTCGAGTCTCACAAAACTCACTCACAATGACCCTTAGGTACATAGGTCTGCATCCAGGTTGAGGTCAAGGTCATTGGCAAAGGTCTGAAGGCGTGGACATTTTTGAATTCATGAAAAATGTTACTCCTCCTAGGCCACTGACTTCAACTTTAAGCACATCCTACATGGGTCTATATCTAAGTTGTACTCAGGGTCAATGTTAACGGTCAGGAGATCTGAGCACTCCTGGGATGATTCCGTCAGGCTTTAATGAGCCACTCTATCATTGACAGTCTGGTTTTCTGTCACATTCCAGAGCAACAAGTCAGACAACTACGGTGGCCCTGAGCGCTCAAATGCAAAGCAAGGCAAAGCAAGTTTATTTGTATAGCACATTTTATGTACAAGACAATTCAAAGTGCTTTACAAAAAATCATTAAAGCAATACAGCAATTTGCAAAATAAATACATAATTTAAAAGCAAACTCAAAATAAAGAGAAATAGAAACAAGCTAAAATGGAATAAGACAGATAAAGTGCAAGACATAAAAGTTACAGTGCATTGTTCTACTGAAAGGCAGCAGCAAATAGGAAAGTTTTTAACTTCACTTTAAAGCAGCTGAGAGTTTCAGCAGTCCTGCTGTTTTCTGGGAGTTTGTTCCACATGTCAGCAGCATCAAAACTTAACGCTGCCTCATGTTTGATTCTAACTTTACAAACTCTGCCCAGAGGGCAGATCATGACAGCATGACGTCACCAAACCTGGGGCCTCATGTACAAACACTTGTGTGGATTTCCTACTGAAAGATGACGTACGTTTAAATCAAGAAAACGCCGTAAGCAAAAAAAAAAAAAAAAAAAAAAAAATCCAGATCTTTGAAACTGTCTGTACGCAGGAATTCCAAGCACATTTCCTTTGTACATACCAATCTGCCTGAAATTGAACGCATGTGAGGAAATGTTGGACTCCTCCCTTGATATGCCTCTATTTGAATATGCAATGAGAAGCAAATAGGTATGCAAATAGATATATACAAGTGCTGCACATTTGATTCTCCTCTATCCATGATCAAAATTATGGATTTAATGGAATTTCATGGAATATGAGTTGGAGGTGCTTCTGAATGAGGTAGAGGCATGTAAAAATATTTTGTTTGGCACACTGTCCTCCGGCATTAGCGCTGGATACAGGTAATTCAGTAGCCTGCTCACAGCCTTATAAGATTAGTTTATTGTTTCCTTTATTCAGACAGGAATAAGAAGGAAAAGTTTATTTAACTTTAACCTATTTAGACTGACATCTGCAGTTGTCCTCAGAAGCGTCAGCTGATCACTATGATCTGGAGTGTGTATAGCTTAGGGGTTATAGTGCCAGATTTCAAAGCAGAAAGTTCCAGGTACAAAACCAGCTATGATCTCTTTTAGGGACCACAATGGAAATATATTATGGTCCCTCATGTGCCATTACGTGGCGCATGGATGGCAGAATGAAAAACCCACGTGCAGGAGTAGATTCGTGCATTTTATTGAACATTAACTCCAAAACAATAAGTCCAGTAAACAGTCACGATAAACACAGAGTGTTGGAATTCAATTCACTTCAATTCAGCTTTATTTATATAGCACCATGTCACAACAGCAGTCATTTCATAGCACTTTCAAATGTAGGGAAAACCCCACAATTGCAGAAAGACCCCAGCAATCAGACGATCCCCTGTGAGCAAGCACTTAGCGACGGTGGAGAGGAAAAACTCCCATTTAACAGGAAGAAATCTCTAGCAGAACCAGGCTCAGGGAGGGGCAGTCATCTGTTGCGGCTGGCTGGGGGGTGAGGGGATAGAGAAGATGAAAAGAACAGACATAAAGAGAGCAAACATTAACGGAGAGAAGCCAAGTACATTATTGGAGGTCACCCGGCAGTCTAAATCTATTAACAGCAAAACAAAGGGGGGGGGAGGGCGGTTAAGAGACACAAGATCCCTCCCTAGTCGTAGGCTATATTGAAGAGGAAGGTTTTTACCCTTTTCTTAAAAACAGAGATCGAGTCTGACTCCTGAACCCAGATTGGTAACTGGTTCCACAGGAAAGGAGCTTGATAGCAGAAGGCTCAGCCTCCCATTGTACTTTTGGAGATTCTAGGTATTACAAGTAATCCAGCATTTTGGGAGCGTAGTGCTCTGTTCGGATGATAGGGTAATATCAGATCTTTTATATAAAAGGGGGCCTGATTATTACGAGCTTTGTAAGTGAGAAGAAGGATTTTAAACTTAATTCTAAACTCTATGGGAAGCCAATGAAGGGAGGCCAGAACGGGATAGATATGATCTCTCTTTCTAGAACCAGTTGAAACTCTTGCAGCAGCATTTTGGATCAACTGAAGACTTTTTAAAGATATTTTAGGACAACCTGATAATAACGAGTTACAATAATCTAATCTAGAGCTAACAAAAGTGTTGATCAGTTTCTCAGCATCATTCAGAGACAAGAAGCTCCTAATCTTGGCAATATTGTGCAGATGACAGAAAGCAGTCTTAGAAACAAATTTAATATGTGAATTAAAAAACAGATCTTGATCAAAAATAACTCCAAGGTTCCTCACAGAACTATTCAGAGTAAGAGTAGCTGCATCTAAATTAAGAGTTTGATTTGGAAAGGTATTTCTAAGGTTTTTTTGAGCAACAAGAATGACTTCAGTCTTATCTGGGTTTAATAGCAGAAAATTACAAGTCATCCAAGCTTTGATTTCCTTAAGAGAGGCATCTAACTTGGCTAATTGATTACAGTCATCGGGCTTCATTGACAGGTATAATTGCGTGTCATCTGCGTAACAATGATAATGTATACAGTGCTTTCTAATGATGTTGCCTAACAGAAGCATATATAAACTAAAAAGAGTAGGGCCTAACACAGATCCCTGTGGAACTCCATGACTGAGCTTAGAGTTGGAAGAAAACTCATTATTGATACAAACAAACTGAAGTCTATCAGACAAATAAGATCTAAACCACTGCAGCGAAGTTCCATTTAGTCCAACATAGTGTTCTAATCTATCAAGTATCAATCAATCAATCAAGAATGATTGGCTTAAGGCCACCAGACACACAGGGATGCCACCTCGATGTTCTACAGCCCGGGGAGGGGAATGCCTAGTGCCACAGAGCTGCTGTCGGCACGGGGTGAAAGGCAAACATAAACTTACAGTGCTGGAGTGATCCGGGGCAGTCCGTGCAGTCCGGTGGATGAGAAGACTAATTTAGTCATGCAGAAAGTAATCCGTAGGGAATAATAACTTGCATACAGTACATGGAGGTACACGCTGCTGTGTTGGAAGGCCAATGCTCTGGCGATCTCTTCCTACTCTAATAGCATTTAAGTAATAATCATACTAATGAGGGAAGAGACCGCTGGTGTGGAAGGACGTGATCTGGACATAATTGATACCATGTGTGCATGAGTGAGTGTCTGAGCATGTAAATGGAAGTGAATGAGGGGTGTGTGTGCACGTGTGTGAGACACCAATAATGAGGATCAGCTGGCGATACTGACAGGAGGAGGGGGCATGCCCGAGCTGTCAGGGAGCTGAGGACCCACAGGGCTCCCTGAAGCACCTGATTGAAAATGAATAGTGAAACAGTCACGGAGTCACAACTGGGTTTGGACCACCAAACCCAGGTTCCTGACAGAAATAAGTGTGCACACTTTCTTGTTCCCATTGTTTTTAAATGTATGTTTTATGTTGTATGTTGTATGTATCTTTACACAATGTTATTTTAAATGATGAATCAATCAAGCAATCAATTTGTGGCCAGCCGGGTCGATCAGCTGGTTGAATTAAAGGAAAACAGTCACGAAAAATAAGACAATATGAACCTATTTAGTGGGTAACCACGGACACCTGTCAGTTGAAAGCAGATCATATTAGACTCGGCAAGTACATATTTTATGTCCAAAATGCAAATCTCATCCTTTATAGTTATATACAACTTACATGGATTACACACTCTACTACGTAAATGAATGAAGTGTGCCAGGGTATGGGTGAGACTGTTGCATTTCAAACTTTACGCATTTTTATTGACATAACTACTGTACACACTGATCCAATTGGGGGCTTGGTAGAGTGCTGTGAAACTGTAGTTTAATCAGCAAAAAAAGAAAGTCACTTACTCAAATCACGGAATTGTAATGAAGCCTTGAAGAAAGAGTGATATTTGGGGTGCACAGGCATGTTCCATAAGGACTGTCCGTGGAAACTCTCTAAAATACCCTTTCTCTTCTCACTGTGCTATTTGCAATATCCTCTAATCCTCTGTTGTTAGAGGCATTTTCTGCACTTCTTTGCACTTGCTTTTATATCCACTCATCTAATTATGCACACTTGGATGTTTGTTCATCATGTGTCTCTGGTGTGTACAACAATTTTCACATCATTGTCAGTCTCTCAACATCACCTCGAAGTGTCGCCAATGGACCAATAACCGTAGAAACGAACGTACGCCAGCCATGAAGTTGGGGTGGGGCTGCACATATTTCCACGGTCATTTCATTCTTGATGCATCTGAAATTTTCCGTGAAAAAGGATGCATGCCATGTTTTTGTGCATAAGTACCCTTTGTAGATGAGGTACCTGGACTCAGCAGGCAGCCTAACAGCTGGTGGTCCCAACGTGGGTGAGCAGTGGGCAGTCCGTACCTTCGCATTCCTTTTGGTGAACACTCACACAGCTCACACATCTGAGGAAGCCCTTAGGCACCTGGACGTGGCAACAAAGGTACTGGAAGCCTTCCCCAGCCTGTGGGTCTACTCCAAGCTAGTGGAGCTGTTTTTCTTCGCCGGCAGCCACCTCCGTCGGACTTTTCCTGAGCTGGCGCTGCACCCTTCAGCCCTGGGACTCTCCCTAGCTTTGCAGCCACTTCACAGACTGGAGGAGAGCTCACCGCTGAAGGCTGAGCCAACGAAAAAGCGTTCCCTGGCCCCGGCGCCTCTGCTATCCATACCTCCTCACTGTGCTTCCACTCTACAGAGTTCTTCAACGCTAGTTCTCATGGCAGCTGCAATGTCAGATTTCGCAACGACGGCTCCCACGGCAGCTGCAATGCCGGTTTCCACAATGTCGACTCCCACGGCAGCTGCAATGCCAGTTTTTACAATGTCTGCTCCCACGGCAGCTACCACACTGGCTCCTATGAAAGCTGTAACGCCAGCTCCCGCGTAACAGAGACACCTGGCTCTCTTCCGGCAGCGACAACAGAGCAAGTGGAAGAGGCAAGTACATACTCATTTCTTTATACCACCAACTGAGATGTCTTGCCTCCTTTCGGGTGAGCGGTGTCAGCGGCAGCTCCCTTCTGCTGCTGAGCCCTCACTCCCTGCTTCTGCTGTCACCCCATGTTTGCTGTCACCATCCCTCATTACTCTCCTTCTGCCTGAGGCTGTCTTCACCGCTGACGCTCCCATGCTGAAGGGGGTGGGGATCTTCACTTCGTCAGCTGTCTCATCAGTCCCACGCCCCTGCCTACCTCCGATGCCGGTCCCACATTGCTCCCTAGTTGCAGTGCCGGCTTCTACGTCTGCTGCTACACTGGTGCCCTCACTCACAACTGTGTTTGATCATCTCATCCACTGTCCCTCCAGCATTCCCAGAGGTCTCGGCCAATTCGGCAGTGTCCCCAGAGATGTAAGTCACCTCTCCAGCAGCAGAGCTGTCAGGATCATCACCAGCAGAGGAGCAGGAGTTAAGGCAAGTCCCCTTTGTTTCTTCTATACCATTATTAGAAAGGTCTTGTCTTGCTCTTGGTGGGGAGACATAGTTGCAGTCACGGTCTGCTTCTGAGCTTTTTCTGGAGAGCTCCTCTGCTGGTGGTTGTGGGGTTATGGACCAGATACCTACATGTGTTTCTTCTTCCCCATCCGAGGTGGCTACGTCAGGGATGGAGGAGCACCCTTCAACTCCAGCTTCAGTTCTCCTCAAGGTGCACGCTCCAGCTGCAGTTTTCCCTGACATGCACGCTCCAGCTTCAGTTTTTCCTGTGGTGCACTCCCCAGCTCTGGTCATCTCTGAGGTACACGCAGCAGCTTTGGTAGTCTCTGAGGTACATGATTCTGCTCCAGCTGCCCTAGAGGTGCACATCTTAGCGCCAGCCTTCCCCGTGATCAATGCTCCATCATGTTCATCCAAGCAGCCCACTTCACCCTCATCCGAGCAGCCACTGTTCGTTCCAGAGGCAGGTGCACCTCCACCGTTTGTTCCAGAGGTTGGTGTGCCTTCACCGTTTGTTCCAGAGGTTGGTGTGCCTCCACCGTTTGTTCCAGAAGCCATTGTGCCTCCACCATTTGTTCCAGAGGCCAGTGCACCTCCATCGCCTGTTTCTGAGGTCTGGGGGTCCATGAACTTGGGCAGGCCCCCGGACCCACCTTTTTTTCTTATCTGGGGTCTTGTTTACTCTGGCAGGCCCCCTGATCTGCCTAGGTTTTCGGTCTATTGGCCCATGGACCGTGGTAGGCTGCCGGACTTGCTGTGCTCTCTAGTCTGGTGGTCTAGGGACTCTAGGAGGGCACCCGACTCCTCACATTTCCTGGGCTGGGGGCCCTTGGACGCTGGTCAGCCCCCGACTCACCTTGCCCCCCGGTCCGGATAGTCCAAGGATGTTGAGAGACCACCTGTTGAACATTTTTTTTTTTTTTTTATGAGATTCCCGTGTTTCTCCACCGTGCCTTCTCCACCTCCTCCTGTCCATTTTTGTGGGTTTTTTGTATTTCTTAGGGGTGTCTGGCCTTCACCCCTTAAAGGAGGTATAATGTCATGGTCTGGGCATGGTCAGGGACCATGTGCCAGCTTTATGTTTACTTTAGGTTCTTTGTTTTTCCATTATTATTATTATTATTATTATTATTTTTATTATTATCATCATCATCATTAGTATTATTATTATTAGTGTTATTGATTGTCCTTTGTGTCTCTAGTCATGTTGCTTCTCCCCCCGTTTGTCCTTAGTGTCATTATTGATGTCTTTGTGTTTCCCCTGCTGTGATTATTATTATTTGTCAGCTGTGTAATATTTTTATTATTATTGTCTTCTGTTTTTCCCCAGTCCTTAGTCTGTTGTATCATCATTTGTTTGTCTTTACTGTCATTTTTATGGTCTGGTGTGTATAATTGTTACCTTTTGTTCCCAGCGCTCATGTTTTCTGTACCCATAGCCAATTTCCCCTCATGTGTTACCATGCTGCCCTTGATTGTTCCCAGCTGTCTTGCATTTTGCTAATTTGTTCCCTCTCCTACTGTATATATGTGAGTTTGAGTTCGTATTCAGTGTGGCGTCATTGTTGTGTTTTCCCAGCATTTTCCCAGTGAACTTGTTATCTCCATGTGTGAATTTTTGCCTTTACGATTTTTGTGTTTCAGTCCCCATGCTGCTGTTTGTTTGTGTTTGCGTTTTGTTAAATAAATCATTATTTTTGCACTAAATCCTGCCTGCGCCATGAGTCCTCCGTCCAAACCCTCATCTGCACGGAGGGCAAATCATGACAAGAAGATCTGATACATTTCAAATTTCAAAGCTTTATAAACTAACAGTAGTATTTTTTAAGTGTATTCTTTGATAGATGGGAAGCCAGTGTGCAGTTAAAAAAAACAACTGCAAACAGACAAAGCAAAATCAAATTAAGAAGGAATCTGCAAAGTGGCAGCACACAGGTGATGCAAGTACTCACAACACCTGCAAATACAAAAATGTTTTGCAAATATTCACAGCAACTATAAATAGTGAAACACATTTTAACCATTTGCAGCGCATTTCTCTATTTACAGTTGCTATGAATATTTGCAGCTTTTTTTTTTTACCCTATAGTTGCTGTGGATAATAACTACAATATACAGTGCTGTGAAAAAAGTATTTGCTCCCTTCCTAATTTCTTTTATTTTTGCATATTTGTCACATTTAAATAATTCAAATCATCAAATACATTTTAACATCAAAGATAACCAGAGTAAAAATGCAGTTTTTAAAGTATGATTATTATTAAAGAAAAAAAACTGTCTAAACCGCAGTTTGGACACTGGTCCATGATTGAACAGTAACAAAGAGGATGGGCAAAAATGGCATCCATGGGAGAGTTCCAAGGTGAAAACCACTGCTGACCAAAAAGAACACAAAAGTTTGTTTCACATTTACCAAAAAACATATTGATGATTCCCAAGACTTTTGGGAAAATATTCTGTGGACTGATGAGAAAAAAGTTGAAATTTTTGGAAGTTGTGCATCCCTTTACATCTGACATAAAACTGATACAGCATTTCATAAAAAGAACATCATACCAACAGTCAAACATGGTGGTGGTAGTGTGATGGCCTGGGGCTGCTTTGGCACCTGGATGACCTGCTGTAATTGATGGAACCATGAATTCTGCTCTCTACCGGAAAATCCTGAAGGGCCATCAGTTTGTGACCTCAAGTTCAAGTCCTCCAGTGTGGCTGAATTAAAACAATTCTGCTAAGAAGAGTGGGGCAAAATTCCTCATCAGTGATCTAAAAGACTCATTGCCAGTTATTGCAAACACTTGATTGTAGTTGTTGTGGCCAAGGGTGGCACAACCAGTTACTACGTTTAGGGGGCAATTTTTTTTCACACAGGGCCAGATAAGTTTGGATAGCTTTTTTCCCTTGATAAATAAAATCATCATTTAAAAACTGCAATTTGTATTTACTTTGGTTATTTTTGTCTGATATTAAAATTTGTTTGATCTGAAACATTTAAGTGTGACTGTAGAATCAACGTCTCCTCAGGCCAATCCAGGAGATCACCTTCCTTCATTTTAAAGAAATTTCACTTTTCTTCATTTTAAAGCAGCTCTCACTCAAGGTCTGGTCAAGAATGTTGTGTATCTTCCACAGGACCCCAGTGTAAACAATTTCACTTTTGTAGAGAGACTCAGAATCAGAATCAGAATCAGATTTATTGCCATTGTTCATGTAGTACACAAACTAGGAATTTGTCTCGGTGCAATGCTGCAACATTAAACATGATAAAAATTAAAAGATAGAAATAAAAAACTATACATGCAATAAAATGTAGAATAAGAATGAGTAATACTAGTCAAAGCAATTTTTAAATATATTAGCGAGCAGCAGATATTGTGGAGTACCACATAGTGCAGTCGGTAATGCAAAAAGAAAACAGTGATGATTGACATGAGTCTGGTTAAGCTGCTGTACATAGTGCACGAGAGTCAATAAGTCACTTAGTGTTCAGCAGTCTGATGGCAGAGGGGAAGAAGCTGTTCATGTGACGGGAGGTTTTAGTCTGAATGGACCGAAGTCTTCTACCTGAGGGGAGGGGGGCAAACAGTACGTGACCAGGGTGTGAAGGATCGGCTATGATCCGGCCTGCACGCCTCCGGGTCCTGGAGATGTACAGGTCCTGGAGGGATGGGAGCTTGCAGCCGATCACCTTCTCAGCAGCGCGCACGACGTGCTGCAGCCTTAGTCTGTCCCTGGCAGTGGCTCCTGCGTACCACATGGTTATGGAGGTGGTGAGGATGGACTCGATGATGGCTGTGTAGAACTGTACCAACATCTTGGTGGGTAGCTTGAGCTTCCTCAGCTGCTGCAGGAAGAACATCCTCTGCTGGGCCTTTTTGATGAGGGAGCTGATGGTCGGCTCCCACTTGAGGTCCCGGGTGATGGTGGTGCCCAGGAAGTGGAAGGAATCTGCAGTGGTGATGGGAGAGCCTGTGAGGGTGAGGGGGGGCAGAGGGGTTGTGACTTTCCTGAAGTCCACAATCATCTCCACTGTCTTCAGAGCGTTCAGCTGCAGGTTGTTATGGCTGCACCAGGACACCAGCTGGGCCACCTCACTCCTGTAGATGGACTTGTCGCCGTTGGAGATGAGCCCGATGAGGGTGGTGTCGTCCGCAAACTTGATCAGCTTGACAGACTGGTGGCTGGAGGTGCAGGAGTTGGTATAAAGGGAGAAGAGTAGGGGGGAAAGTACACAGCCCTGGGGTGATCCGGTGCTGATGCTAACAGAGTCTGAGACAGTGTTTCCCAGCCGCACATGCTGCCTCCGGTCCGTCAGGAAGTCGGTGATCCACCTGAAGAGGGAGTCAGGCACGTTGAGCAGGGACAGCTTGTCCCGGAGCAGAGCGGGGCGGATGGTGTTGAATGCAGAGCTGAAGTCCACAAACAGGATCCTGGCGTAGGTTCCCGGGGAGTCCAGGTGCTGCAGGATGGAGTGGAGGGCCAGGTTGACTGCGTCGTCCACAGACCCGTTGGCTCGGTAGGCAAACTGCAGCGGGTCCAGGAGTGGAGTGGTGATGGACTTGAGGTGGGGCAGACTTGATAAGGATTTGCTTTTAAAGGCTTAAGTGGACCATAAACTCTTGGAGTCAAATCCCCAACTGGACATTTCATGCTGATAGTATCCATTCGTGCCGGGAACTGATACTCTTAAAAAGTCATAAACTTCTTAAGCTGGTAGATACGTATATGGCCTTCTTCCTTCTTTTAGACATTTCCCAGAACCCTCTAGGCCCCCCTGCTCACATTCCAGAGACCTAAAAATTATCTACAGCTCAACTCAGAATATGTTTCATTGTGTAATCTGACTGTTAATTTTGACTAAACATTAAGCTTTTCTTCCAGCTATCATCTCCCCGGGATTCTAAGGACACTGTGAATATCATTACCCTTTTGATCACCAACAATGCTTTGCAGTAATTCACTAATCTTTGATTTAAATGTGAGTCCATGTCTTAGGAATGTTTTATTTTCATGAGTGCTATTCAAATGAATGTTAAAATTATTAGTAACGGTATAATTGCATGGTCACTGAATATTAGCCTTGAGTCGCTTAAATTAGTTAGATTTTATATTGAGTATATAATTCCATAAGAACTGAATGTTTTATGAATCTCTGTCCATCTTACCTCTCGTGATAATCAATCACCATGCTGCCTCTCTCTGCTGGATAACGTACTGGTGTCTGACTGGCTGTTCACAAACAAAGAAATGTTCCCTCATTGGAGAAAAGCCTATTCAAACTCCTCTTTATGGAAGATGATTGGCCTGTCTTGCGGCCGGCCCCGTTTTATGACCCAGCAGTGCGCTTCAGTTAAATGCTTCAGAGCCGCCCTATATACAGAGAAGAGATCAAGAACGAAATAGGACAAAAGAAAGTTTTTGCTTCCACTCCTTCAGAGTTCTTTGTACTTCCTTGCAGTTTTCTTTTGTCTTAATTGTTCTGTGAGTTTTAAGAAGTCTTTTGTGTGTGTGAACCTTGTCAAATCCTGCGTTAACTTTCCTAAATCATCTCTTTTTCTTGTCTTCTGGTTAACTGAGGAGAAATCATCCTTTTTCTATGAGCTTGTCTTTAAAGAGAGTTAAACTCTCACATCTTTTTTTCTTCCCCTCAGAAGCCATTCTTATTCTATTTGAAGTTTTTTCATGCAGTTAAAATGGACTTTTTAATTTTCCTATTTTAAAGTGAACTGATAGAGATTTTTGGACATTTCTTTTCCGGCCTCATCCACGTCTGACCCCGTCAAGAAATCAGAAGCTCGTGGGTGAAACTGACTAAAACATTCTCCCTTCAGTCTTTTGTTCTGCGGGCCGGAGACATCCTAAATTCGGACTTGTTGCCAAAGGACTACACGCCTGCTCCGTTGCCAGCCTTCGCTGCCTGCCCGGTGTGAGCCCCCAGCCGAGTCTATGCTTCTCACAGCTGTGAACGATCTGAAAGCTGACCAGCAGTCACTTTCCCCCGCTGTTCCGAACGCTGTCTGGCGCTGACCACCGCTGAACACCTGGACCTACAGCTGTTCTTAAGTGAGACTCCCATTTTCCTATCTGCTGGGTTTAAACGTGATGTCCTAAAAATATTAATTACAATTGAGCATAACCAATATTTCATGGTACAATTAGTCCCTCAGCCATAGGACAAAGCTATAAACTGAAGGAAAATTCTTATTCGTCTTTAAGTAACCTCCTTTCATTTTTGTAGATTAATTCAGAAGTTCCTTTTTAGATAATCAGCTTATGGAATTTTTCTCCATAAAATTGCGTTCTGATTTTGTTAGATACTTCAGCCTTCCATTACAGTTGAAACATAAAATCTGGTTTTCTCTTGGTTCCACAAAGGTTTAACTATAGATTTTATGCTCAGGAATCCACGTTGATGTGATATTGAACACCTGTGTATCATTTGAATCTGTTTATTCATCATTTGAATGCCATGTCATGTAACCTGAATGAGTTCATTTAATAAAATTGTAAACAAGAGAAGTTGAAGCGTTTTTCCTTTGCATATACTGTATGTTTTCTAGGTCACGGCAGTAAAAGAACTCACTAAATTTTGAGACTGATTCATTAAGTAATTGAAGGTACGGAAATTAATTAATTGAAATTAATACATTAACAAGTTGTTCTTTTAGGAACACCCCCTTTTTACGAGTGCTTTCCTATTTTATTTAGTGAGTGTTGGGGTGACGGTTAACTGTCCCCTCGCACACCCACTATTAAATAGAATAAATAATTCCTGTACCTTGTTACACTATATTTTATTAAATATCACTACAGTGACATATATGCAAAAATATAAGAAATCAGGAAGGGGGCAAATACTTTTTCACACTACTGTATCTGTGTCGCATTTGTGGGGAGCTTTGATGAAAATGATGCATTCATAATTCATGAAAATTGTCCTTAAATGCCTGCCATGGTGACAAAACTCCACACACTTGTCAGCATGCCTATTGTTGTTCGTCCGTCATTCTCGACGATGACCAAGGACATCACAGGGAAGAGGACTGGGTGCGGTGTGTCTGGCTGTTGCTGATCAGTCCGATGTGGGCATGGAAGGCTCTGCCACAGGTTGGGTACTGGTGGTCTGCGCAGGCAGAAGATACAGTGATGGCTCTGGACTTGCAAAGCTCACATTTTCTCTGGGCCTTGGCAATCCTGTTCAGCTCAAAGGAGGCAGCACCTTTGCTGGTGCTACGCCAGTCTGGTCGGTCTAGCGCTAGGGTCTCCCAGGTGTCAGGACTGATGTCAAAGCTCTTCAGGGAGGCCTTAAGAGTATCTTTGTAGTGCTTCTTCTGACCACCTTGTGAGTGCTAGCCTTCTGCTAGTTCACCATAGAACAGTCTCTTTGGTAGGCGTGAGTCAGGCATATGAACAAGGTGGCCAGCCCACCTAATCTGGGCTCTTTTGAGCAGGGTGTGGATGCAAGGCAGCTCAGCTCGGGAGAGGACCTCTGTGTCAGGGATTTTGTCCTGCCAGGTGATCTTCAGGAGCTTTCTGAGGCAGTTCAGGTGGAAGCAGTTTAGCTTTCTGGCATGGCGCTCGTACACTATCCAGGTCTCGCAGGTGTACAGTAGGGAAGGCAGGACAACTGCCTTGTACACCTTCAGTTTTGTGGTCAGCCTGATGCCTCTCCTTTCCCACACTTTTGCACTGGCAATGCACGAATTGACCTCGTCATCGATGTTGACATCTGGAGAGTGTGCTGCCAAGGTACTTGAACTTGTCGACAGCCTTGAAGGTCTCCCTGTTAACAGTGATGGCTGGTTCCACGTAAGTCTTCTGTGGTGCAGGTTGGTGCAGGACCCCGGTTTTCTTCGTACTGATTGTGATCCCAAAGTTGTCGCAAGCAGTGGAGAAGCAGTTCATGCTCTGCTGCATCTGGGCCTCTGTAGTGGCGTTGAGTGCACAGCCATCTGTGAACAGGAAGTCACGCACTGAGTCCCCTTTCACCTTGGTTTTGGCTTGGAGCCTCCACAGGTTGAAGAGCCTGCCGTCCATCCTGTACCTGATCCTGATGGCACGTTCTTCATCGTCGCAGAAGGCATGAGACACCATGGCTGTGAACATCATGCTGAAAAGTGTGGGCACGAGTACACAGCCCTGCTTGTCCTCGGTGGTGACTGGGAAAGCTTTGGAGGAGTCTCCATCGTCCAGTACTTGAGCAAGCATGCTGTCCTGGAACTGGCGCACCATCCTGATGAACTTGTCCGTGTAGCCGAACTTCGCCATGATCTTCCACGGCCCCTCACGACTGATGGTATCAGAAGCCTTGGTCAGATCTAAAAATGTTGTGTAGAGGTCCCTGCTCTGCTCTTGACACTTCTCCTGAAGTTGGCGTGTGGCGAAGATCATGTCAGCAGTTCCACGACCCTCTCTGAAGCCACATTGGCTCTCCAGCAGGTTTCTCCAGCAGGCCTTCCATATGCTGAATGAGGCGGCTGAGAAAGACTCTTGCGAGGATCTTGCCAGCGATAGCGAGGAGAGAGATCCCACGGTTGTTGTCGCAGGACTGCCTGTTTCCTTTTTTCTTGTAGAGGTGAACAATGGAGGCGTCCTTGAGCTCCTGGGGGATAACTTCCTTCTGCCACATGGTCTGAAAGAGCTCAGTGAGTTTCTGTAATAGAACTGGTCCTCCTGCTTTGTAGATTTCAGCTGGGATGGAGTCAGAGCCTGGTGCTTTGCCATTCGAAATGAGTTTGATCACTTTTTGGACTTCTGAGTCCATTGGAGGTTCTGCCAGAGACATGTTCACCTCTGCTTGGGGCATGCAAGTGATGGCTTCTGCATTGATGGACGAAGGTCTGTTCAGGACACTGCTGAAATGTTCTGCCCATCTTTCCAGGATTGCGTTCTTATCAGTGAGGAGAGTGGAGCCATCAGCACTGAGCAGTGGTGATGTTCCAGAAGACTGAGGCCCGTAAATTGTCTTAAGGGCATCGTAGAAGCATTTGGAGTTGTTGCTGTCAGCGTACTGCTGTATTTCATCTGCCTTTTTGCTGAGCCAGAAGTCCTGCATCTCTCTGAGCTTTGCCTGCACCTTTCCTTTGATGGAGTTGAAGGTTGCCTTCTTAGAGGCAGATCTGCTGTCTTGCTGGTACGCTCTGTGGGCTTCACGCTTCTCATCAAGCAGCTTTTGGATGTCCTCATCATTTTCATTGAACCAGTCTTGGTGTTTGTGCATGTTCTGGCCCAGATGAGTGAATGAGGTGTCGTACACAATGTCTCTGAAAGCTGCCTAGTCTTCTTCTGCTTTGTACGCTCCGAGGTCGAGCTGACTAAGCTTGCTGTCCAGGTCCTCACTAAGGTTCTGTTGCACTTAGCGCTGTTCCAGCTTGCTGACATTGAGTCGCTTGTTTGCTTTTTTCCCCTGTGGACACCGTTTGGGCTGGATATGCATGTTGAGCTTTGAGAGAATGAGTCAAAGAATGAGTCTGTGATCTGTCCAGCAGTCTGCGCCACACATCATCTTCGTCACTCTAACGTCCTGTCTATCTCTCCTTCTGACAATGATGTAATCAATCAGATGCCAATGCTAGCATCCAGGAGGTCTTGTTGCAATTTGGCAAGCGGTAGATGGTATTAGTGATCAGAAGGTCATGAGAGGCACACGTCATCAATAGGAGAAGACTGTTGATGTTGCACTTTCCAACGCCATTTCTCCCAAGGACTCCCTCCCATGTCTGGGAGTTTTTACCAATTCTGCCGTTAAAGTCTCCAAGAACAATGAGTTTGTCCTCCTAAAACTTGTCTTTGATTTCATCTGGGTTCGTCGTGGTGGGGGCATATGCACTGATGAATGTGGCATGGCGTTTTCCTTGGAGGGGGAGCCGCAGGGTCATGAGGTGGTCGTTGATTCCTTTGGGGAGGCTGGTAAGCTTGCTGATCAGATTGGGTCCGATCGCAAAACCCACTCCTGCTTCACGGCATTCTTCGCTGCCTCGGGCACTCCAGAAAAAGGTGTAGCTGGTTTTGACTTCTGTCAGCTGACCTTTGTCTGCAAACCTGATCTCGCTCAGAGCTACGATGTGGATGTTGTACTTGCTTGTCATGAACGGAGCCCGTGTTTCCCGTGGGCTCCGTTCTGATTGTTCCTGGTGGCTTAGGCAGTGGGGTTGTTATGTGGTGTTGTGTTTTGATTTCACGTTGTTTTCATGTCTGTGTTCCGTTTCTGTTCCTGCCTGTAGCTGCCGCTCTGGCCTGTCAGGCCACGCCCCCTCTTTCTCTGACAGTCAGCTGTTTGCCCTGGTAATCATTTTTCCCGCGCCTCGCCCAGGTGTTCCCTATTTGCCACACCAGCGGCGTTTGTACTAAAGCAGCTCTTTGCTGGGCAAACGCCGCTAGACCATTGTACGTGTTGGATCGTTGTTCTTCCACATCTAAACGTCACGTCACTTAAGGACTGTTTCTGTGTGTGCTCGCTGGGAGACTGGGATTTCTTGGACTGCCCCCTTCACTGTGAGTAAACTGTTGTGTGACTTTTCGCCGCTGTGCTGCTACGCTTTCTGCAGCATTCCCTCTGTGCAGCACAGCTGCTACGCTTTGGCTGATTACCCAGTTAATTCTCCGGTGTGTGTGTTGGGCGTCCTGAAGGACTCTTTTGTGTATTCGAGTTGTCCATGTCTTTCTGTATATTCACTTTGTGTTAATAAAGGTGTGTGTGGTGAGCCTGTGAGTAAATCCATTTGTCCTTTTTCCCCTCCTCCATACGCTGTGGAGAAGTGCACGGAGAGTTTATGACACTGCTGAGTTCTGTTGCGACAAGTGCTGTCCGTCTCTCAGGTCTGTCCTCTTTGGAGCGGTCCATGAGCGTTCGCATATTCCAAGTGCCAATGGTGAGTGATGTCACCTTAGTTGATTTCTTCTGAGAATTTCAACTGCTAGGGTGGGATCCCCGCCAGCCGTGGCTTGCTGGCCAGGGTGTAGCGAAGCAGGCTATGTTTAGGTCACCTTTTCTATCCCCTTCCTCAGGCTATGGAGGTGAGCAGAGCGAATCCTAAAGAGGGCTGCTCAGACTCCCAGGGGGCTGCCAAACTCCACTACTGCTTCGGTTCAGTAGAGAGCGACCCTATGCCCTGGGCCGCCTGTGTGTGGGATTGTGGCTACAGCTTCCATTGTATTTGCCACTGCTGCTTCGTCACTTGCCCATTGCCACAGGACTTGGGGGGTGAGGGTGATGTCTTGACTTGCACGTGAATTTGATTTACGTGAGGGAGAGTTGCGCAGGGTCATCAGCCTCACTCTCTTGTCCCAGCCTATCTGGATCCAGTGGCAAGACGTAGTCAAGATGGCTGGAGATAGGTTAGGATGCAGTAGACTGCCAGCAGTGTCCTATGTGTTTCACTGTGCCCTAGTTGTGTTCCGCAACACTTTGCTGGGTCTGCCTTCCTGCCCGTTGAGCCAATCTGGTGGTTTCCTCCGTGCAGTCCACCAGGTCCAGTCTTCGCATGCGTAGGTAGACAAGCCCTACCTCACCGAGGGTTTCAAACCCGTCGGCTATCCTCACCTGGTTTCACCCGCCAGTCGATGTGGTTTACCGGGGTGTGGCTGCTGTTGCATGCAAACAACTACTTGGAGCCCCAGGGGAGAGTTGAGTGCCAAGTGGGAACCAAAGCGGACCGACCACCCGGAGGTGTGACTGTTGCCTCATCAGAGGTAATATCCCTCCCTGACACTCCATACACCCCGCATTGCCTATACAGTATATGCCAGATGCACGTGCTGCTAAAGCAGTAGTGCATCCTCAACCAAGCACAGCGTAGGACTAAAAATAGTCCGACTTGCACGTGCTGCTAAAGCAGTAGTGCATCCTCAACCAAGCACAGCGTGGGACTAAAAATAGCACTGTCAGATGTGAAGAGGGGCAGGGTCATCCCTGGCTGGATAAATATAGAGCCAGCATCCAGATGGAGACGAGACGGGAAAACATCAGGATGAAGGGAAGCTGCATGGGAAGGAAGAAAATAGCTGATATTAACATTCACGTGCCCCCCCACACACACACACACATAAACAGTCCTGTTTCCATTATTGACTTACATTAATTTCCTGAATACTTGCTCTAACCTACATCTTCCATTCAGACTAAGTTTCTGTTATTTTCCTACATTATAATATGATTGTGCAAATATCCCCAGAGCATGAATAATGCAAGGTCACTGCAGACATTGACACATGCAGCGCTGCACTCTGACGAACCAACATACCATAACCATAACACCGCTGATTTGTCCTTGTTACAGCAGTGTATTCAGGCCAAAACACGAGCACGCACGCATGTTCACACTCCTTAATGTACTGTTGGCCAAGCTCCAGCCCATAACGCATGCATTTCTGCTGCTTCACCCCTGCAAACACAACATGCACACAACTGGCCTGTGCTGTGGCTTTCTTCATATTGCGATGGCACGTGCTGGTTGTATTCCCTCCCCACCACACGCACGCACGCGCAGACGCACACACTCTAAACTGTTTCTTCTCCACTTCGTTCCCTCCAGGCAAACCTCTGCTAAAATTAAACCTCTGTGATCTAAAAATACCAAGCTGGCACGTGAGCAAAAGACTGGATGGAGGAGACGACAAACAGAGGGGAGAGGAGGGGGAGGGTGGTGGTGACAGGGGGAAAGACAAGGGCAAGGATTAAAAAAAGAAAGAAAATGTGACTGTTTGGCGGTGTTTAATCAAAGGCTATAGTGATGAAGATAGAAAAAAAATGAAGCCAAGACATACACCAGCCATTAGTTGTAACTATATTTATGAATCCAAAATGATAGAAAACTTTAGACATGGCTGATGGTAAGTTATTGAAGCAGTAGCTTGTTTTTGAATGGGAACGCTCCTTGGCAGTGCTGCCTATAAACTGAATGGAGCTCTTGTGAATGGCAACTTTTCGCTCTCACTGCTGCTGTGAGGTACTCAGCAGCTCCCTCATCTGTTCAAACAGGGACCTGACCCAATTTGGGTTTCTCATAGAGACTCCAAACAACTGAAGAACAATGAAAACTTTGAATTACAGTAATAATGCAGTTTTCCTCTTTGTTCCCCTGTCATTATTAAAAAGTGATAGAAACTGCTGTTGTGGTTTTACCCTCTAGGCAGAATTTGAAAGTAATGGAGGAATCATGAAGAAGCTTCCTTCGATTAAGGAAGATGAAGAAGGATCAGGCTCAGAGGGCGAACACTCACCTCTCCCGAAGATGTCATCCATCGGCAGACTAGGCAGAGGCCTGCGCTCCCCACTGCACTCCCCTCTTCGCTCCCCACTGCTGCCGCCCAGACCCTTCCGACCAGTGGCTGATCCTCCTCGGCCCTCCAGCCTGCAGATCCCCGTGGTGAGCTTCAGCTGCCTACAGCCAGACCTCAGCCCTCGGTAAGGATCCATTCACTGATTTATAGATGTGCTACTGAACATTATCTAGGTTCATTCAGTAGTAAATTATCCTCAGTGGGATCCTTCTCAGTTGTTACCATCTTCAGAATAATTTGTGTTTGTTCCCTGGAGAGGTTGGCAGCAGACACTGGGAATGAGGAATCCTTTCACTTTCTGACAGCTGTGTGAGGGTGCACACCACCATGAATTGTGTCACTCTGTCGGTTTTACAGAATGGTACACTGAGGGGAAAAGTCCCCCGTCCTAACAAAAGTTGCCAAGAGAATTGTAACAAATACGTGTACTGTATGTTTGGAAGCTCCTGGAATCCCACAGCAACAACTTTTGAAGTTTGATATTTTGATTTACTTCACCAAACCATCTCTTCAGCCTAAGCACTCTAGCACCATAAATGAGTCAAAGCTTTTACAGACTTTATTTTACCTCCACCAAGGAGCTAATGTGATCATTGCTCTTTGTTTCTGTTAGCAGGATTACGATTTAGATTTTGATTAAATTTTCATCAGAGGTATACCATATGCAGATGCTGAACCCATTAGATTTTGGGGAGAGTGGCATCAATTTACAGATACTGGATCACTTTTTGTCATTAAATTGTGCGCTAGGGCTTTTTTTTTTTGAAGCATAGATTTGCCAGTAACTCACACATACAACATCCAACCTGAACTAAACTTCACCTGTCCTCTTCTGAACACATCTTCTTATTCTTCAAGTGTCCTGTCTGGCATAGACACTGATGGTCATGGTCCTCTAGTCCTCTCTGTTGCCAGTGCGTCCGATGAGGTCTATCTTGGTTGTTATGCTTCCAGCCATGCAGTCTTTTAAGCTGTTTGAGTATGTGTTACGTTATTGTCCTCTTGCACTTTTTCCTTCAGTTTTACCACATGGTGTTATCTTTTCTAGTCCATTGTATCTGACCATGCAACCGAAAAACTGTAATAATCTTTTTCAGATCATTGGTTAATGTGTTTGTTTTGTGTTTGACATTTTAAGTACCTCTTCCTTTGACTTTTTCTTGATCCAGGAAATATAGAATATTCTCCTCAGAAACCACATTTCTGCTGCTTTGAATCGTATTGTCATTTCTGCGCTGATTGTCCAACATTCACAACCATAGAGAAGTATAAACCATACATATGTTTTCACAACTTGAGTCTTTGTGGTAAACATGATGTTCCTCTTGGTAAAGATTGGTTTAACCCCTTGCACTCTGGTCAATTTCCCTAAAAACGCCTAAAAATAACGTACCCAAATTAAATCAAGAGCTGTTCTTCAACCCTTTGGAGCATCTTCATGGGGTTGGTCTCATTTAAAAGAAAACACTTTGAATTTTTTGGCAAAACAGTCATAATCTTTCTAAGTGCTCCTGCCACTGAGTAACAGTCATCTAAACATACTGAATCTGAAGAAAATAAAGTTCGCTTGGGTGTTTTTTTTAGATACAAATGCTTGCAAATAACACACAGCTGTCAGATACTGGCTGGAAAATGCAACAGAAATGTAGAACCAAGTGTTATCAAGCTGAGGTCAAAATTTTGTAACAATACCACAAAAAATGAATATATTAAACAGCTTTTTTGTCAGGTTGTTCCCAGGCGTTTTTGAACTGTGCCAAATTGTGCCAGATGGCACAGTTTGGAAAAACGTCTGTAACTTTTGAATTCTTCAACATAGAAGCTTGATCTTGGGCTCTAATGAAAGGTGACACTCAGGGCTGTGTGTGTGTGTGTGGGGAGGGTTGTTTATTCATTCATGAATGAATGAATGAACAAACAAGCCCCCCACACACAAAGAAGCATGCCACATAAAAAATGTGTGGCCTTTTTTTACAAGAAAAAATAACCTACAGTGCAATAAAAATTATACTAAAATATCTGCAATGTAGAGGATAACAACTCCCCCACCACCACTACAGAGGAGCTCGGCGCACAAAAAACGGTCCGTCAACGGTCCATCATGTGGCCATGACGCACCGTTGTAATTACCGATTGATCAAAAGTCATTTTTATTACTATTTTCATTGATAAAGAATAATTTAGCTTATAACACTTACCTGTCCACAACAGCAGTGTCATTGGTAAACATCTGTTCCTCATTATCAGACGAACATGAAGCTGGTCCGCTTGTTACGGACTCGTGGTTCTGGTCACCCGCCCGGTCAAACCATCTCCGCTTCCATGATTGCGGTTTTGGCGAATGATTTTTCAAAACAAATAAGAACAGTAGTAATAAAAAAAGACTGGCTAATGCTACCGTTACACACAGGTCTCAATGTGTGTCACCCGGCGGCTTAGACAAAACAGATTTTACGCACGGGATGCACGCGTTTCAGTCATCGAACTTCTCTGCTTCAACTGGCTCATTGTATTCGCGGTCGTTGGTAGGCAGGTCCTTCTTTCTAGGTGTTCAGTCATTGGTTATTCAAGGTTTCAGAAACCCAATTCAAGGCTCTTATTAGTCGAATGAGAGGTCAGTCAAATCTAAATCAATCAAAACACTCCTTTGGCTTTCTGTTCGCGGCTGTGTCTGTACTGGAAGAACGGAAATGCAGCTTTTTTTTTTCAGTGTGCACTGAGACGCACTAGGACGCAGAGACGTGACCGCCCGCGGTATCCTGGAGTGCAACAGGTAAAATTTTTTGAAGCCGTCTTTGGAAATGGCAATTCTCTTTTCAATTTTCCAATCCCATTTTCCTTGTGATGTCAAAGAGTCCTTTTACAGATTAGATCACATATCAGAATTTGTGATTTCTTTGATACTACCGTACATTCGGTCTTTTTCAGATTCAGTCCTAGTCCTTTTGCTTTGCTTGCAGTTGTGACAGTATCGAGACGAGTTTGAAGACCATGTACTGAGTCAGCATTCAGCACAGTATGGTCACAAAGACATCTACATGTTAATATTCTGTCATCACCATAACCCTGCTCACTGACAACAGGAAGTGACATGCTTTTGTCTTGTACCTATTCCTTTGAGCTTGCTTACCATACCCACTTCAAACTTGATCAGAATATGACTGTCATTTTACTGATGTCTAATTGTGCCAATTCTCATGTTACAGTAATTCCAATGGCTTCCAGCTAAATTCAATCCCTCGCCATGAAACAGGAAGTTATTATACAGTAACTCATACATACAAGATACGGTGCGTACCAGACATCCCCTGTTTGATGACAGTCCCGTCCTGGACACATCTGCATGTTAGTATTCTATTATTGACAGCCTTGCCCACTGACAACAGGAAGTAACACATTTTACACTTTTATCTACATTCCCAGCCAGTCCAACACTATCATTTCATAATTGCTCAAGATTATAATGATGTCCCATTTTACAGATTGCCTGTTTATTCCAGTGGCTTACTGTATAATGTCAAACCTTCACCATTAAACAAGAAGTTTCTGTTATTAGTGCATTGTCTAACTTGCCTCAAATTTCTTAATTTGATGAGTTCTGGGCTGAACACGCTTATATTTCAATATCAACTCATAGTCACAGCACCAGCCACTGGCTACAGAAAGTTAGCCTGATGTTAAAAAAAAACCCAAACATCTAATTTCATTGAAATTGGATGGTATGTTATACATGTGATTGAAATGATCCTGAAGTCTCATTACTGGGTGTTCAGTAAGACAGCCCATAGTTTTATTGGGAAGCCATTTGTTCATCCTTTGCAGAACATCAGAGGTGAACACTGGCCTGAATGCATCAGTGCATTGATCTTCAAAGCCCTCAACACCAACACAGACTGGCGCACCTCCAGCTAGGGCCTTCAACACTACTTGCAACTTTAATAATCACATCTTAGGTAATGGACAAGCAGCCTTGATGGAGGTATGTGCTCTCTGAGTGCCCTCTGGCTAAACCACATGGACAAATTAGTGAAGAAAAAAATGTGCACAAATCAATTCCAATTTTGTTTCATATCACATAAAATCTTTGGAAGTAACTGTTATTTGCCAATCAGAATTAACACTCATGATTTTTTGGCAGAAAATAAAACAATTTCACCTGATGAGTCTGTTTAGTAGAAAAAGATTGACCAGGAGGCAGCAACCTCTACTGTACAACAAGAGTTTAACTGTACACAGTCTGCGGCAACAAAATCTACACTAATAAAATTTAGCAAATCAGTAATTTTCTATTCATAAATATGAAACCTTTCTCATGTAAAGTTGCTAAATCCATGTAAGGAGGTACAGTAGGCTGAGGATGGGAGATGGCACTGCAAATAGTGCTCCCACTCTGGAGTCCTGGTTAGAAAAAAGAGTTTGGATTAGGGAGAGGAAAAAGGGAGGGTCAAATTCACACCTATTACATCTGTAACCTTTTGTCCCTTTTTTCTCTAACCTTTTGTCACACCACTGCATGTCATTATTTCTATGACCACTAGAGAGTAGAGTCATAAAAGATGACAGTACAGTCTCAATTTTTTACTCCTCAGCCTCTAAAAGGCTGAAGGGGTATTGTCACCCTGCCGGGCATGATGGGTGGCAGTGGCGGTGTCGACACCTACCTTGTAAACAGGATAACTAGAGAAAGAAATGAAATTTTCTAATCGATACCATAGTTGTATCAATGAAAATAATGTAGTCTTTTCAAATTGATTATTTAAGTCTTGGGCGGCTTACACCCTGAACTCTGACTAGGGGTTTGGTGTCAAAATCTCAAAAGTCAATGCTAACATTCCCTTTGCACTATTGCTGCAGAATGAGTAAAGCTAGGGTCACCAAACTTCCTCCATATAATTTTGCATTATATTGAACTCAATGAAAATGATTTCATGTTTTCTTATTTTTACAATATGTAAAGTAATATGTAAATATTACATAACCCTTTTAAATTATTCTGCCGATAAACAGGTTTCTAGAACACTTACACTTTGATTTGTCCACAGTTCAGTTCTGCTTTCCTCTTGAGACGATAGGATTCGTATTACTGTTATGCAACACTGCATCTGTTGGTGGTGACTCAAATGATTCATTAGTGTCCAAAATCTCAGCTCTCCTAGGGTGACTGAATAATAGATCAGTGAATCAAAGCGCCATTACAGTCAGACTTGCTGTTCAATAGAATGTGTGAATGGGATTTTGGGTGGTTATTAGTAAGCAGGTGTGTGCCGTTTCCCTCCATCATCTGCTCTCGCTGAGTGTGGCTTCTGTCCTGTTGTCTGTCGATGTTTGGATAACATTTCAGTGAGTTATCTCTGCAATGATCTACTCACAGGGTGGTGCAAGAAAACACTGGCCACTCTCAGAACAGCAAGAGTTTCTCAGATAATAGAAACAGCCCCGACCACGCTGGAATGTAAATAAAGAAAATTTTATCTGAGGGGCCTAGAGTAGCCAGAAATTATAGTCAGGTAGACATAATGAATGAATGATTTATGTGAACATGTTGCATCAGTACAAGAATCAATTTAAATAGATAAATAATAAATAAATAAATAAAATCAAATTCATAATGATAATACATAAATACAATCATTATACATATGTTCAAAAGGCGGGGGAAGAAGCTTAAACTTATTTAATCCCACCTTTTCTCCTCATACAAACAAGATGTATAAGTATAAGCAGTCAACAAAAATGTACATGTATAGGAGTAAGCATGTGTCGACTAACAAACATAGTTGGGTAATAACTTGTTATATTTACTTTACTGTGTAGTCTTGTAGGATACGTTTAACTCTGGAGTACAGTCGGGGAATGTGCTTTTAATCAAAATTTCATTGTCGTTTTTGAGTTACTTTGATACTTTGACAATTTAAAATTAGAATTAAAACTTTTATTATGAGTGTTTCCTCTGGCTTAAAGATCGTAGTGTGGTGTCAACATATTTTTCCCGAGGGGAGGGGGGTGGCGGGTGGAAGAAAGCACATGGCACTATTGTAACTGCAATATGTTAATTTTATACTATTTATTCATTTTTTTTAATTTTGCACAGTAACTTTGCATATGGAACTTACCATTTGAAGTATTGTACAACCACGGCTTGAATGTTGGAATATTGGGCCAGTTGAGGTCCCACCCAGATGTCCTGTGTTTGGACTTTTTACTGTTGTCATCCTTGGCTCCTCCCTCTGCTCTCACCTCTCTTGGACCCTCTGCCTGAACACTTTCCTCTCCTTGGCTCATCTTGTCTGTCTCATCTTTCCCTCTCTGAGTCCTGTCTAATTCTGGTTCTCTCTCTCTCTATGGTGGTATACAAACAGGTTAGAAAATACCAAGTGTCACATTTTGTCCTGCATGATTTTTTTTTTTTGTCATGGTTTACATAAATGACAAAAATATGTGTATTTTCTGTATTTTCTTTCTAGTGGGGTTTTTCATTGAGAAAGAGTAGGAAAGGGAAGGGGAAAAAAAAACATTTGTAATAGTAATTTACTCATTCATTCATTCATTCATTCATTCATCTTCTTCCGCTTAATCCTTTTCGGGTCACGGGGGGGGGGGGGGTCTGGAGCCTATCCCAGCATCTTTGGGCGAGAGGCAGGGTATACCCTAGACAGATCGCCAGTCCATCGCAGGGCCAACACAGAGAGACAGACAACCATTCACTCTCACAGTCACACCTAAGGACAATTTTAGAATGCTTACTTAAGTTATATGATCAGAGGCGGGTATAATAGCCAGAAATTTTACTCATGTTAAAGCAGTGCTATGAAATTAATAATTAAAAGAAGACAACCAAAAATTTCTAGTTGAGTTAAGGGTACAAAGAGCACCCACTTAAAAACTTGAGTAATGACTTCAGTCTTAAAAGTTTGAGTTTTTTGTCCAAAATTTATAACAACTGTAGCTAGCTAGCTAGCTAGATGTGCTTTATTGATCCCAAACTAGGAAATTACAGTGTGACAGTAGCATGACACAGTAGATGACCCAAACCAACAGAAATACACACATCATAATAGAATGGTAGTTTTAATAATAGTTTTAATTATAGTTTTCTACTTTTCTCTGTAATTCTATCTAAATTTGCAATCATTTTCCTCATTTGTAATTTCCTCTTGTAAAATTATGACTTTCTCTTGTATATTTGAGACTTTATTATAAACTTGTGAATTATTTTATAGTTAATGCTTGTCTATTTTTATTAAAAAATGTTTTTTTTTTTTTTTTTTTAAATTTGAAACAGACTGTGGTAAAATTTGGACTTTTTCCTTATACAATTTACACTTTTGACCATAGTTTTGCAGAGCCAGAACAGAACAATAATTTAACTCTGATTTCAATTTAATGAAATAAATCAACTTAAATTACCAAAGATGCAGTTGTTTCTGTTATAATATTTTTATATATTTATAGTTTTTTAGAACTCTCCTCACCATGTCATGTTCACCTCCAGTGGGCAGGTAAGAAGAACTCTCTATGCAGGCTGAACTCCAGTGTAACATGATTTATTAGCGAAAGATAACGAAAAACAACACAGCGCAGGTGCTGGAACTTACACAAAGCTGACTAGGCATAAATTCATTCACAGAGACCTGTACAAGATACAGGAACACTGGCAGCGTTCTCAGATGCAAACGTTAATGACACCACACGAGACTTCTTCTTCTTTTAGATTTGATTGGCAGTTGGCAACCAGCTCAAAGGTGCATTACCACCACTGACTTGATTATGTTTTCCTCATAGCTTTGTGACGATTTCCTCATAGCTTTGTCCACCACATGAGACTGATACTGACACGGACATATATACACTGGGTAATCAACAGGACACAGGACAGGTGGGAACAATCAAGGGCAGCAGGGAAGTGGCTGCAGGTGCGGAGAACAGGATGGGCAGGGATGCACATGAAACATGACAGTGAACATACAGAGCAACAGTACAGGAGTGATACAGAGACGACTGGCATAAAGATGACTGTGAAAATAGTAACACTAAAGGGCAGGACCAAGGAGAGCTAAGGCAAAAACTGAGACCATAATAATAACCATGGTACACAAGGAATCAAGATAAAATAAATTAAAGCGTACCTGTGGTGGTCGTCTAAACACATTCAACTTGAAAACATTAGGCAGAGAATTTGTTATTTGGTTAAATAATTATTGCCAGCCATATACCACCAGAGAAATATGCAAATACGACCGCAGGCATGGCCAGCCAATGAAAACTCTGCGCGCAGCCATGACACATGCGGATGTGACGTCACTTCGTTGCTACTGAACAGTCAATGCTCCGCCTGTATGAGAGACTAGGGTGCTGTTGTGAGTGTTTTTATTCTATTATGGCTGAATTGTCGGACTCTGAGGAAGAATTCATCCAACATGGCTACAGGTTTGAGCCAGAAAGGTCTTCTGAGGGTTAAAGTGACGAAGTGGTCCTCACACACAACGCAATTTCGTCTGAAAGGATTCGTCTGTGCCCTGCTCCGAGATTGCGCAATCACTTTTCCGCTCCGATCTTCTGACAAGGTGAGCTGGGTTTGGGTACACAAAAGAAGTGTTTATCTTTGTTTTTTCGCTTATTATTGAGACATCCAAAGGCTTTACATTCCGCCATGTTGCGATATCCGTATCGCATTGTATGTTTTTGTTGTAACAAGAGTGCCGAGTGTCTGCTGCTCTGTATAGCGGCGAGGGAGGAGCCGAATCATCTGCCGTCTGGCGGCCGTTACGACCTCAGATCAGACGAGACGACCCGCTGAATTTAAGCATTTATTTATTTATTTATTTTCTACTCATTTTAGTTCTGCATTTAATATGAACCCTGAGTTTGAAATAAACGTTTGAATTTGAATTTGAATATCCCGAAAGCCACTGCTCATCCGGGCACTCCAGGCTCAGCCAATATTGATCCAGATCGCGGTGCCAATGATATTACGTCACAGGAAGCATCCTGGCAGGCCATGTAGCCGCTAGTATGGCTGCACCCATGTTTTGCTGACATAGCTGAACCAGCACATCAGCAATGGATTTATATCAAATTGCTTTGAACATGAATTTCAACTTAAACTTGAACTAGAACGTGAGACAGGGGCTCAATATAATATCTTTTTTTTCACGACCACCACAGCTACCCTTTAAAAGTGAGAATGTGGCTATGAGCACGGGAAACATGAGGGCCTGGGAACAATAGGTAAACAAATACAGGGGATACACACGAGACACAGAAGACCAAGGGGGGGACACAGAGAACAATAACAACAGGACAACACGACAGACTAAGGACTGCGGAGCACAACAACAATCACAGGGGACCCAGGGGAAGCACAGAAGACAAATGATGCAGACAGTTATAATAAACCAAATCATGGGAAAACACAGAGAACAAAAATGAACATAAAGCGTGGGCATAATCCAGATTATGACAGAGCCCCTCCTCAAGGACAGATTGCAAATGCCCTCCAAACAAAAGAAAGAACACTCCAATTGGGCTGGAGGAGGGGGACATGCAGAATGTAAAGCCTTTGGGACATGGCGGGGCAAAACAAGGACACAAACAGAAAACATGTTCATCGGGTGGTTGGCCAAAATCCCTGGACCACTGGACTGATGAACATGGCGTGTCAGGTGGCCTACCAGAGTCCAAGGGCCACCAGACAGATGTACAAGGTGCATCGGGTGCACAGAGCTTGGATGACAGCAGCTGAAGAGCTGCAACCTCAAGTGGCGATGGTGGAACGGACTGCACTGACAGCAACCAGGATGGAGTGGACTGCTTGGACGGCCCAGGTGAAGCGGACTGCTCGGACAGCCCAGGTTGAGCGGACTGCTTGGATGAACCAGGAGGAGTGGACTGGTTGGACAGCTCAGATGGAGCAGACTGCTCGGCTGGCCCAGGTGGAGCCAACTGCTTGGCCGGCCCAGGTGGAGCGGACTGCTTGGCCGGCTCAGGTGGAGCGGACTGCTTGGCCGGCTCAGGTGGAGCGGACTGCTTGGCCGGCCCAGGTGGAGCGGACTGCTCGGATGTATCAGGTGGAGCGGACTGCTCAGACATACCAGGTGGAGCGGACTGCTCATACGAACCAGGTGGAACGGACTGCTCGGATGAACAAGGTGGAGCATGGTCCTCCTGCTACTCCACCCTCAACATGGCCACCCCAGACAAGAGGAGAGAACAGGAGGTCAGGGAGGTGACACCACAATCATCAGCAGTCGAGACTGGTAGGGAGGACCCTGATGCATGTGGAGTCTGCGCTTGGGTTCCCACCAGCAGCAAGGCAAGTCTTTTCTAACACTGATGTTGAAAATAAGGGAAAAAGTACTTGCCTTAATTCCTGGTCTCTTGCTGCTGGGGTGATGACCTCAGGATGAGAAAACGGGAAAGGTGCACCGGCCTCTGGAACAGCAGGCGGAGGTGCACCGGCCTCTGGGATGACAGGAGGAGGTGCACCGGCCTCTGCGACAACAGGAGGAAGCACACTGGCCTCTGGGATGATTGGTGGAGGCACAGCGGCCTCTGGAACAATCAGTGGAGCGTGCAACTCAGACGACAGCAAAGGTGGAGCGTGCAGCTCGGACGAAGGCGAAGGTGGAGCTGTGGCATGCACCTCAGAAATGTCTGGAGCTGAAGCATGCAACACCATCCCTGACGCAAGCACCTCAGATGTGGAGGATGAGATGGAAGATGGGTCAGTATAGGAACCAGAAGTGGAGCACGGCAAAGGGAGGCCAGAAGCAGATAGGTACTACAACTGAGTTCTCCTGCCAGGAGTAAGGCAAGACTTTTTAAGTACAGCTATTAAAAATAATAAATAAGGTACTTGCCTTAACTCCTGCTCCACTGCCGGTGAGGACCCCGGTAACTCCACTGCTGGAGAGGCAACTGCACTGCAGAGAGGTATCGGCACTGCAGGCGTGATGATGGGCGAAATAGCAGGCTTGACGACTGTTGCTGCCGCTACTGTGGAAACCAATGTGGGAGAGCCTTCCAGGGCTGGAACACTTCATGATGCTGGAGCGGAGGCAGAAGAGTGACGAGTAGGTGAAAAAGCTGGAGTTAGGTGTGAGGAGGGACGCACCGAAGCCAGGGGATGCTTCTTCGTTGGCTCAGGCTTTGGCGCTGATGGTGGGACTGGCATTGGGACTGGGAAGCAGTGATGAAATGAGGATGACCGAACCTGGAGATGCTTCATCGTCAGTGCAAGTTCGGACGTACAAGCATAGGCTGTCACCTGTTCACGGAGGGTACGTTGGAGTTTCAACAGGAAAACAAGATAACAAATTAGCTCTGGTTTTCTGACTGGGCTAGCTGGGCGTTTCCTGGAGTGTTTCCTCTGCGATATCCAGATACTCCAGTGCCTCGTCCGGTCTACGGGAGGAAAGGCCCTCGGACATACAGTCCCTGATCAGCTCCAACCCCGAACGTTCCTCCTTGTCATAGCTGAGAGCCACGGAGTCCATACTTGCAGTGTCCTCGTTTGGTGATGGGACAAACAAGATGGCTGCTGCCAGCGGAACAGATGAGATGGCAGCTGCTGGAATGGACATGATGGAAGCTGCTGGAGGAGACGTGATGACAGATGCTGCTGGCGGAGCCAACATGGAGCACAGGGGAGCGGAGAGAGGAGATGCCAAAGCCAGGGGATGCTTAATTGTCAGCACAGACCTCAGAGAAACAGGTGAGTCCTCTCCAGGCCTCCCGAGTGGCTCAGAGGCTGGGGAACGGTGAGATGTGGATGGCTGAGCCAGGTTTGGATAGCTTTATTCCCTTAATAGATGAAGTCACAATTTAAAACATGCATTTTGTATTTACTCAGGTTATCTTTGTCTTATATTATTTTTTTTTGATTACCTTAAATATTTAAGTGTGACAAATATGCAAAAATATAAGAAACCAGGAAGGGGTAAATACTTTTTCACACCACTGTACATGTGAATAGTTGCAAATTTAAATTCAAAACAAATTCAAAGTAATTGAGTAAAATGCTACCAAGTTATCACAAAAAGCTAAAAATTCGTAAGAAAAAGTAGCTAATTTATTAGAAAAAAATATCAGAAAAAAGGTAATGTATTTTAAGAAAAAAATCTGTGAGAAAAAGAAAAAGTAAAGTAAATTTATGCGGGGAAAAATGCAAGTCTACAAGACAAAAGTCAAAAGCTGGCAAAAATATTTACTCACTACTTGGTATAGTACATTTTAGCTGGTACATTCTTACTCAAGTAATTTCTCTGGCAACTACTCAAACTTGATTAGTAGATTACACTACTTTTACTTAGATACAGTTTCTGATTAGAATAGGATACCTTTTATTGCCATTGTTCCAGGACAATGAAATTCCATTAAAGTGGTAGTCTTTGTGGTGCAAATAGAGCTCTTGTCATGGACAGGGTTGTTGTTCCAACCCCGTTCCATGATCTGTGGCTGTAGTCTCCTGTTGTTAATTATTTCCAGCTGGCAGGTTATTAGAATCTCTGAGTCTGGGCTCCCTGCCAGTCTACAGCCACGCCTCCTCCTCTCAGGCATTCACCAACTTTGCCATCACCTTTTGTGGTCACACACACACACACACACACACACACACACACACACACACACACACACACACATTCATTCTTACTCACATGCTCTGACATTCACTCATGCACCTGCTCAGCCACACTCCTGCATCCACTTGACATCATTAGCTCACTGGGTATTTATGTTTGTCAGTCAGTGCACTCAGTGTGGCGGCGATAGTCAAGAGTGACTAGTTAATAGTCATTAGTCTAAGCCTGAAGGCAACACCTTTCCAGTCTATTCTACACTAGTCTTCATTGATATCCTGGAGCTGTTGGTTTCTTTTCCATGTTGGACTATGCTGGGAGTTGTTGTTTCCAGAGCCAGTTTGCTCTGACACCGCATGTAAATGTTCCCTTATTATTAGCCCTTCCTATCCGCTGCCCAGTTTCATCTGCAAGCGTTTGGAGCTCCTCCTTCTGCCAAGTGAGCTCGGATGTCCGTCACTTTATGTGTCAGACTGTTTTTCCATGGAGCATTTTGTGTATTTTGTGTTTTCCCCTTTTTGTTGATAAACACGTTCACTTCACCTGCCGTTGGGCTCGCTCTAACTCATTTGTGTGTGCGCAATTATGCACGCACATGACAGTTCGCTGCCACCAACAAAGAGCCCAGCGGTGAAGTGCGTGTTGTTTGTTTTTTTACCAATTTTTGTGTGTTTTCATCCACCTGTTCTGGAGCACGATGTCCTCGGCATGGCGTCTCTCCACTAGCAGAAGCAGATGAGCGGCGGGACATCCGAGCGTGGAGGAGGAGTGCGCAGCCATGTTTATCCGGAAGTTCATGCACGATGCTAACGAAACCTACGGCCCTGGAGAAAAGTGGGACTGCCTGAACGGGGCTCTGGATATCCTGGAGGCTCATCCTGACCTCTGGAATTTCCCTTAATATGCCGAACTGTTGTCCTCTGTCTGTGCACTCCAGCAGTCATTCCCTGGCCTGAGGAGAAGGGCGTTCCACGCTAAGCCCAAGCAGAGATGCTCTTCTCAGCCCGTGGCCATCTTTTCCTCCACTTCGTCTCCAGCTCCAACATGGCCATCGTCAGGTCAGCGGCGACGATGTCGTCCGGTCCCGGATTCCCGGAGGAATAATCCAGCCCCTCTAACTGTCTCCTTCCCCACACCGAGCTCGTCTATCTCAGCAGCAAACCCTCATTCACGTTTCTCTTCCCAAGCAGTCCCGTCTGCAAGATCTCCCTCCACATCCGCTGCGAGGACTCCTCCCTTGGTGTTTCCACAGACTGGCAGGCAGCGTTTGATTTCCTCACCAGTGGCTCCTGTTCCCGTGGTCAGAGGGGCGGCTCCTCTACGATCCTCGGGGGGGCCGGAAACGTCCTCACCACGGAGAGAGATGACGAACTCGCTACAGCAGCAGGCAACATCCAAATCCGGGAGTACAGGCAAGTTTTGTTTCACTCTATTCCTATTAATAATGAAATGTCTTGCCTGATTCCTGGTAGGGAGACTCAGGATAAGCAGTCCCCTGAGTTCTCCCCAACTGCTGCTGTTATAAGCTGCTCACCAGCCCTCTCTATGCTCTCTCCTGTTTCCTTCGTGTGCACGCCGGAGCTGAGCCATCAGGACCAGGAGGAGCCAGAGGTCCGGGAGGAATGTTCCCCCCAGCAATGGTGAGCCAGTCCCCAGCCGCCACGCCGGAGGAGTCCCCAGCGTGGGTTATGACAGCTGGGACAACAAGGACTGCAGAGACCATCATGCTTGCTGCGGAGGCCACCACAGCAGAGACAGCGCCTGAGCTGAACCTCCAGGAGGCCGAGCCCAGGAGAACATCGCCCAGATCGTTGCGAGTTCTGGACGGCGGTGGAGCTCGAGCTATGGCAAGTGCTCTCCTTAGTTTTTCTCCTTTTTATTGTAGAGCATTCTTGCCTAGCTCTAGGTGAGGAGAACCAGCTGCAGCCGCACACTGCACCTGAGCTCACCTCGCTGGGCTCCGCTGCTGCTGGCGACCCTGACCCTTCTTCTTCTCTGTCTGAGTCCTCTTCTAAGGTCGCAGGAGAGAGATCTGCATTACCGGATGGGTCAGAGGATCCAGGCTCGCCACTGGAGGTCATCGTGGCTGCTGCCACCCCCACTGAGGTCTCCATGGGTCCAGCTCCCCGTCTGCCGGAGGCCGTGGGTTGGGTTCCGCCTCAGTCCAGGCCCCACCGTGGGTGAAGCAGGGGCCCAGCCGGGTTCCATCGAGGGTGCAACCATGGCCCGGTCGGGGTCCACCGCAGGTTCCTCTCCGGGTTGTCTTCCACCTGCTTCTAATGTGTAGGCCTTCTAATGTGTAGATTTCTTTTGCACCCTGCTGTAATGCTTTAATGTTTTTATGTAAAGCACTTTGAATTGTCTTGTACACGAAATGTACTATACAAATAAACATGCCTTGCCTTGCTCCCTATTCTCACTACAAATCACAATGTCATCTGCAAACATCATGGTCCATACAGACTCCTGCCTGACCTCATCTGTCAGCTTGTCCATCACCATGGCAAACAAGAAGGGGCTCAGAGCTGATCCCTGATATAATCCCACCCCGCCGTGAATCCATCCATCACTCCTACAGTGTGCCTCACCACTGTCTCGCTGTCCTCATACATGTCCTGCACCACCCTCACAAACTTCTCTGCCACTCCTGACCTCCTCATGCAGTACCACACTTCTTCTCTTGGCACCTTATCATATGCTTTCTCTAGATCTACAAAGACACAGTGCAACTCCTTCTGACCTCTATACTTCTCCATCAGCACTCTTAAAGCAAACATTGCATCTGTAGTACTCTTTCTTGGCATGAAACCGTACTGCTGACTAATCGTCACTTCTCCTCTTAACTTGGCTTCAACAACTCTTTCCCATGTCTTCATAGTGCGGCTGATCAGCTTTATGCCTCTGTAGTTACTACAGCTCTGAGCATCACCTTGGTTTTTGAAAATTGGTACCAAAACACTTCTCCGCTCCTCAGGCATCCCCACACTCTCCAAGACTGTGTTAAGCAATCTGGTTAAAAAGTCCACTGCCATCTCTCCTACACATCTCCATATCTCCACAGATATGTCATCTGGACCAGCTGCCTTTCCATTCTTCATCCTCTTCAAAGCTGGCTTCACTTCCGCCTTGCTAATCCTTGGGACTTCCTTCTTCATCATCTTTTCTTCATCCATCCATCCTCCTCTCTCTCTCTCATTTTCTTTAGTCATCAGCTCTTCAGAGTACTCCTTCCACCTTCTCAACACACTCTCATCATTTGTTAGTACAGTACCATTTCTGTCCGTGATCAACCTAACCTGCTGTACATCCTTTCCAGCTCGATCTTTCTGTCTAGCCAATTGATACAAGGCCTTTTTTTCCTTCCTTAGTGTCCAGCCGCTCATACATCTCACTATATACGTTTTCCTTTGCCACCTCTGTCTTTGCCATGCACATAGATTTCAAATACTTCTGTCTACTTTCTTCATCTCCCTGACTATCCCACTTTTTCTTTGCTAACCTCTTCCTTTGAATATTTCCCTGTACCTCCTCATTCCACCACCAAGTTTCCTTGTCTCCCTTCCTCCGTCCACTGGATACACCACATACCTTTCTACCTGTTTCTCTCAATACTTTTGCTGTACTTTCCCAGACATCTGGTCATTCCTCCCTACCACCCAGAGCCTGTATCAACTCCTTCCTGAACTCTGTGCAACCTTCTTCCTTCTGTAACTTCCCCCACTTAATCTTTGGCTCTGCCTTCTCTATTTTCCTCTTCTTGCTTTGCAAAGTCATCCTACAGACTACCATCCGATGCTGTCTAGCTACATTCTCCCCTGCCGCCACCTTGCAGTCTCCTATTTCTTTCAGATTTCTCCTTCTGCAGAAGATGTAGTCCACCTGTGTGCACCTTCCTCCACTCTTGTAAGTCACCCTATGTTCCTCTCTCTTGAACTATGTGTTCACCACAGCCATTTCCATCCTTTTAACAAACTCCACAACCACCTGTCCTTCCACATTTCTCTCCTTAAGCCCGTACCTACCCAGAGCCCCCTCGTCACCTCTGTTCCCTTCACCTACATGTCCATTAAAGTCCGTTCCAATCACCACTCTCTCTCACCTGGGAACACTCTCTACCACTTCATTCAACTTACTCCAGAATTCTTCTTTCTCTTCTACCTGACATCCAACCTTTGGGGTATACACACAATCTCTTTGCAAGACACAAGACTCTTGGTTGGCAAAAGCAACATGAGACTGAGCACTCCATCTCCCCACGGGCCACGAGTGACTTCCATGCCACCGTTAATGACCCTTCCATTTTATGAAAGTTTATGAAAATATACACAGGCATCATCCTCTTTTCCTGAAGTTTCAAACCTATTCATTTCTGTGTTGCATCTGTGCACACTACATTAATCCATTCAGCTGATTTTTCAGCCCAGCAATAGCTTTCTCTTCCCTGTTTGTCCTCTCTAAAATAATTGGCTGGGCATCAACTGTGAGTTACTATCGCATGCATTTTCACTCATCCGCACACCTTTTGGCCAGCACGAAACCTATCTTAACCTTTTGAGTGTGACTGTTGCCGAACTGTGACATAACCCCTAGTGGTCAAGAGTGGTAATCATTTTTTTTCAATAAAATATTGAAAGAGAGATTTCCAAGGCTATAACTTTAAAGTGGTAAGAGATAATGGCTTACTGTCAATTAGAAAGACGTTGAATATGATCCAAAGTTTCAGATAGGAGTGAATTTACGCATCTAATTTGCATACAAACAAACAGACATTCGTCACTTACCTTTGGCAATGCGGCGTCCTTTAGCGGCATTCTAGTGATTATTTTGTCCTCTCCCAGTCATTTTTGCTTTCTGTCCTACATCCAGAAACTGTTATTGATTATTCCACCGTAATTTCACTTTTATTCCGCCGCAGTTTATCTTATATTAACGACGTACAACTGGCGATTGTGCTCCAGTCACAAGCACATCCGGGTACCGGCAGGTGAATTCAATGAGCCTCACGCTCCCTGTGTTATAAGAACATATAAACATCTACCTTCATAAGCTAAATAATCTCTTTTTAGAATCATAGTTGGTAAATTCGGGGCCAAATCCTCTGAATTTCCTTGTCCTTGGGCGATTGTGAATGTCCACAGTGATCGGTGCCTCCATTTTGTGATGTAATCTCAAAAACAAGGAAGAAGGAGGACTTCTTACTCTTTGATGTATTATGCGTCATCAATGAGTCCTCCAACGCGTGCCTGCCACCTTGTGAGCTGTCATGATCAGTACAAATTGTCAGTAAAGGTGAACAGTATTGAGGAAAGTAAAATCAATTGACAGGCACAGCGCCACACTCTACCACTAGGGGCACGCAAAATCTCACACTCAAAGGGTTAAACAAGCCGTTATGATCAGAGCTCACTTTAGATAATGTGCCTCTGTGCATTAAAAGGATGGGCAGGAGCGCTTTCGATTGGATTATTCAAAGCACTCCTTTGAATAATTAGACCAGCCTCCTTGCACCTTGCGCCCAGCGGAAAATTTAGTTATGCACTGCTGTGATAAGGAAATAAACTTGGAAATGCCCAAAAACACGTTCTGCATCAGTGACAACTAATTACAGACTATGTCCTTGTAATATGGCCCTAAGAGTGTAGTGTGTTATCTCATTCTCCACTTGAAATGACTTCGGTTGACATGAAAATGTGAAGTCATTTCAAGTGTAGAATGCGAACGGACCGGGGGGAAGGACCTTGAACCATAGGAGAGGGTAGCTTTCTGTGTTGATAAACCAGATTTTGGATAGATGCTGTTTTTCAGCCTATTTGTCCTTTATTTGATTAAAGTATTATCTTCCAGAAGGCTGCTCTGCACACTTATGTTAAAAAAAAGCTTGAGTAGTAGCAACTTTGATGAAGTTTATTCAATCAAATAATGAACATAACTAAATGTAGTGGATTGAAAGTATTTTTTTCTTCATAAATGTACTCAGAAATAAAAAGTATTCTCAGCAAATTACAGTTTTGTGGAAAAGGTGCTTGAGTTTATGCAACAGAATGCATTTTGAGTTTCAGCCTTTGGTTTTAATTTGAACTTTGTTGGTTTCTGTGTTTTAGTTTCCTCCTTAACCAAAAATTCACAGAGCACATTTAAACTCTCTTTCCTCTTGTACCCAGCATATTTAATAATCTAACAGAAAACTGATCATGAAAATTCATAGGAGATTCATGTCATTAAGTGGAGGAACCTTGATGAATCCTTCTCCCTGCCAAGGCTGACAGGAGTAATGACATTCATACACCAGTGTGTATTTATTATTTAAAATGTTTATATACTGAGTTGGGGTTATTATAGCAGCTCCACAGCCCTCACAGTGGATGAATATTGTGCACAGTTCAGGGAATTAAAATGTTATTATATTGTATTAAATCATGTTCATGATGTCTTTATGAATAATGTAGTTATAGGGAATATGTGGGATCCTGTATATTGGCTGAAATAAGGACAAGCCTTTTCTCCTGCTTGGAGAAATTACTCTCCAGGCAGGAGAAACTATACAACTCTACAGGATTTCAGGTTAACTTTATTAACAAAGAAGCAAATTCAGTTGGGTAACAGGTGCAGCAAGGAGTAGAAGTGGGCAGGGCTAGGTTTATTTCTACTCTAGACCTAAGCAAGGGGTATTGGCAGGTGGCCTTGGTGCCTGAAACCAAGGAAATGACAGCCTTTAAAACACCTTATGGCAATTTTCAGTTTAAGGTTATGCCATTTGGCCTCCAGGGGGTGCCTGCAACTTTCCAGCGGCTCATGGACCAGGTATTAAGAGGGGTATCAGGCTTTGCAGCTGCCTATTTGGATGACATGGTTATTTATAGTCAGACCTGGAAGGAACATTTGTTACATCTTCAGCAGGTCCTTCATTTAATTAAGATGGCAGGACTGACTATTAACTCACGCAAATGTGCGTTTGGACAGCAGCAGGTGGAGTACCTGGGACATGTCGTGGGTCAGGGGGTCATTAAACCATGAGTGGGTAAGGTGGATGCCATTCAGGCCTATCCACGCAACTTACTGCAACAACAACAACAACAAAAAAAAAAATCCTGTGACATCCTGGAGGGACTGTTTAATATCAATTTTAACAATACTGGGAGATTCAAGCAATATAACTAAACAATTAAAACTAAAGAAAAGACTTTTTAAATTTTTCTTTAAAATGTAATTCTAAAATCATACAATTTCTGATTAGGAATAAATTAGGACACCCCCACATTTATTCCCACTTAAAATGGCTAAAATCATACACAGGTGTATCACATCAGATGCACATGATTAGAACATCGTTATTCAGCATTTTGAAGGAGTATTGGGTAGATAAAAAATAATTACTAGCTTTAGTATCTTTGCAAAGATGTACATAATCTTTCATCAGATTTTGTACAAAGGATTCACACAACAGTCACAGCATGCTATAGTCTTCTGAAGTAGGAGTTTGACCAATCGTGTCTGAGTTTCCTTTTTCTTCCCACTGTAGAAGAGCCTGTTCCTAAGGAGGCTTGTCCTGTTTAAACCTCACACATTTAGTTTGGTGTGCTCCTGACTGTTGAAGTGAGAGTGAACACCATGATGAGATCGAACGAGCTGTCTGAGACCTTCAAAAAGAAGATTGTAGCAGCTTATGAGTCTGGTAAGGGATTTAAAGAGATCTCAAAAGAATTTGAAATCAGCCATTCCATTGTCCGGAAAATAGTGTACAAGTGGAGGACATTTAAAACAACTGTAAACATGCCCAGGTCTGGCTGTCCAAGCAAGTTCACCCCGAGAGCAGACTGCAAAATGCTTAAAGAAGTCTCCAAAAACTGTAAAATGTCATCATGGGACCTACAGCAGGCTTTTGCTACTGTTGATGGGAAAGTGCATGCCTCTACAATCAGAAGGAGACTGCACAAGTTTAACTTGAATGGGAGGCATGCAAGGAGGAAACCTTTACTCTCTAAGAGAAATATGAAGGCCAGACTGAAGTTTGCCAGAGAGAACGTAGACAAAGACCAGGACTTCTGAAATAATGTTCTTTGGACAGATGAGTCTAAAATTGAATTATTTGGACACCAGAACAGAGGACATGCTTGGCGTAGACCAAGTACAGCATTCCAGGAAACAAACCTTATACCAACTGTGAAGCATGGAGGTGGAAGTGTCATGGTTTGGGGATGCTTTGCTGCACCAGGACCTGGCCAGCTCACCATCATAGAATCCACCATGAATTCTACCATGTATCAGAGGGTACTTGAGGACCATGTGAGACCATCTATAAAAAAATTAAAGCTGAAGCAGAACTGGACCCTGCAACATGACAGTCACCCAAAACATACCAGTAAATCCACCAAGGACTGGCTAAAAACGAAGAAATGGAGAGTCCTGGAATGGCCGAGTCAAAGCCCAGATCTTTAATCCCATTGAGATGCTGTGAGGGGACTTGAAATGGGCTGGACATGCAAGAAACCCCTCAAACATCTCACAGCTGAAAGAATTCTGTGTTGAAGAGTGGGGCAAATTTTCCTCAGACCAATGTCAGAGACTGGTAGATGGTTACAAGAAGCGTCTCATTGAAGTTATTTCAGTCAAAGGGGCTAACACTTGCTATTAGGCAGTAGGGTGTCCTAACTTTTTCCTCAGGTAGAATATGCATTTTTGTTGATATCTTTTGTTTAATGAGTAAAACAAGGTTAATTTTTGTTATATGCCTGCAATTAAATCACCTTCTTTTCTTCTTCTTCTTCTCTCGGTTACTGGCGGATAGCAAACAACTGAAAGGTACACACCGCCACCTACTGTACAAGAGTGTGTAACATTATGTCATCTGAGCCTGACCCCTAAATTCTATGACTTAATCCTGTGTTATTTAAAAAAGTGATTCGTGATTCGTGATTCTTATTTCCTCTCCATCTCCATCTGTTCCCAGAATCCCAGTTAAATCCCATTCCCTACCGGCTTCTCGAACTTCATTTTCCATTATCTGTCTTTCATTTCCGTATTTGTGATAGTGTAATAAGATGTGCCCGACATTTTCTTTTACTCCACATTCTCTACCTTTTTCACTTTCGCTTTTCCCCATGGTGAATAAAGTGCCGTTTAAATGTGTGTGATCCAGTCTGAGTCTTGCCATAATGATGTCTTCCCTCCTTTTGGGTTTTATGAAATTCTTCATTGCAATAGATTTTTGTATTTTGTAATGCGATCTACCTTTATGATCTTCATCCCATCTTTTTTGCCATAGCTCAGTTCCTTTTTTCTTGATTACTGCTTTCCCTTCACTTTTTCCAAGAGACAATGGTATAGTTATTTCTTTTCCAAGAGCACTTTTTGCTAATTTGTCTGCACAGTCATTCCCTTTCAACCCTTCATGTGCAGGAACCCAACAAAACTGAACTTCTCCACCACCCCTGTGTACCCTAAATAAACTGTGATATAGCTCAATCATCAAGTCTTCCCTTGTAGATTTTAGTGTCTGTATGGTTTTTAGCGCTGCAAGTGAGTCCGTGCACACCACCACCCGGTCCGGTCTGACCTCCTCCACCCACTGCAAAGCAATAATTATTGCCACCATCTCTGCTGTAAACACGGATGTTGTTGGGAGTCTTTTTGCGATGGTCACTTTAAATTCTGGGATGTATACTCCCAACTCCAACAGAGCCCTCTTTATTCTTAGAACCGTCAGTATAGAGCTGTAAGAAGTTACAGTAATTGTTCCTGAGGTAAATGCTTGTTTTAACACCAACTTCACTCATATGCCAATCCTTTTTCCCCATTATCAGACTAGCGGCCATCTACTTCTATTCCCGGAAACAGCCAAGGGGGAACATTACTCACTGGACTGGTGTCATCACTCTGTAAGAGCAAGATCTCTGTGTGTCTTTATGATGTCACACATGAACATCATAGGACGTCCTATGAACTCAGGCATCATAGGATGACAAATGTGTCTTTATGATGTTACATAGACCACAGAGATCATAGGATGATTTGTCTTTATGATGTCACATATACCATAGAGATCATAGGACGATTTGTCTTTATGATGTCACACATAGATTTCTCTATGTGTCTTTGTGCATAGGACATGTGTCTTTATGATGTCATATGATCACTGCCTGAACATCATATCATCTCTGCCGCATCATCATAGCGTGTCCTATGAACTCAGGCATCATAGGACGACTCGCCATGCCTACATGACAGCAAATGTGTAACCTTGACGAATGCCAGTCTGTACTACAAATGTGTAAAATACCAAGCAAAGCGCTGATTTTCTCTGGGTGCTCCGGTTTCTTGGTTTCTACGGGCATGCACAGGCCTTCCTGACCAGGCTCGAAAGCCACTTTTTCAGGATCATGCCCATGAACTAGAATTACGACGCACCTATCCCTCAACCAGTGGTCTGAACGAAGAAGAAGACCCACCAGATGGAGAGCAATAGAATGAGGAGAACTGCTGCACATCAGAAAAGATGCCGTGAACATGAAACACCTCAGGTTCCACCAGTACGCCGCAGGCATGACTGTGAACAACACAGCCATCTGAGACAGGAGGAGATCCTTCAGTGGTCTGAACGAAGAAGAAGAAGACCCACCAGATGATGTCTGTATGACAGCACATAGACAGAGCACATGACTCCCTACAAGACATACAGTATACTGTATATACAGTATAGACACAGGTAAGCTGGTTACCAACTGCCAATCAAATCTAAAAGAAGAAGAACATAACACAGAACAGTGACAGGCAGGAGAAGAAGTAACAAGCAGGGGCAAACAGCCCCAGATGGCAGGGCATATTTTGTGTGATTTTTATGTTTTGCTGCATACAAAAGCTGTCACATGTGATTGCCACTTAGTGCTGTGTTGCTATACCAACTGTCCTGTAACTGGCTAGAATTCTGTTCCAATGCATCCCCTCTACGGGCATGCACAGGTTTCTACGGGCATGCACGGGTATGCACTAGTATAAATAAAAACAAGATTAGACATCAATATGTGAACATTTCTTAATAAAGAACTGAATATGCGGAGCGACCTCCTCGTCAACAATGTACGTTGCACTCTTGTGCACCACATTGCATCAGGCGTTGAGGCCCAGTGAGGCAGTTTGGTGGAGGCACTACACCAACTGGCTTTGGAACTGTGCAAGGCGTCGTGTTTTGAGATTTGAGATTCATAGACCTCAACTCAAACACATGACAGTCATCTTCAGCAACGAAGGACAGTCTGTGTGTGAGACATAAAAGGAAACAGTAATCATGATCCCAAAACAGTAAATAGGGTAAATAAATTAGGTTTCAGTTTTCTGACTCTGTCATGACTAGCTAAGAAAGACCCAGTAGCAGACACAACACAGCAGAATTTCTCCACAGCAGGATAGCAAATGCAGCCCACAGAACGGGAGTGGCAAGGCTCCTGTTGGGGACCAGGGGAGAAAGGTGTAAGTATAACGGCAAATGTAATTGGGGAGAATGATTTTCCAGAGCGAAGCAGTATATAGAGGTTTGGGCTTACTTGTGAGTAGGGTGAGCAGTACGGATGAGTATGCAGAGCGAGGGGACAACCAGCGGTAAGAGTCCAGGAGAGGTTTACTCAGTCAGTATGCTTGCTTGTAGAGAGAAGTCCAACAGAGGGTTCCAAGGTTAGGGTCCAGATATGGGAGGAGCAAGTGAGCGGGCAGGCAGATAAGCTGGATGAGCGTGCAGGAATCCAGGGGGAGGCTGGCAGGCGGGTAGGAGAAAGAAATTAATACTGAGTAGGACAATAACGATCTAGAGCAGAAATGTTGGATTTCTTTTCTCTTGGCCACCAGGTAGGTACCATACGAGATGATCCCATGGTGCTTCTGATATCTTATATAGGAGTGAGACTTTGTTATCCACCAGTGGAGGTGATTAGCCAACTGCCACCAATTAAGACCCCCGGCTCCTGGTGTGTGGCACACATTAGCTACTTTCTGATCCACAGTGTAATTCAACTGTATTCCCTACTCCCTGCTCTGTTCTCAGGGAATTTCAGTTAAGTTAGCCATCCTTCACGAAATTCTCCATTTGAAACACCCTGTAACTGTCGGCCCCCTCCTCCATGTGTTACCATGGTAACCGTGGACACGCGCTGATAGGTGGATAATTTATATTTCTCAGATAAAATCTTAATACAAATATATTCTTATTACTATCAGTTGATATAAACAATAACCAACATCAATTTAGTTTGTTAATAACGTTAGCAACAGTAGTTTGTTTTACTCGTATTTGAGGTGCAATGGCTTATGGGTAATATTCCTGTCAACTTCCAGTGAAGTGATGTCCTGTTGTTCACTTCTTCCTTGCTCAGTTCTCAGTTCCCTTTGAACCGAAGACCGTTTGCTCCCTTCGGTTTGGAATCTCACTTAATATGGCAGAATACCCTGTGCAGTCCAATTCGGAGTACACTGTTGGGTAATCGGAACGCACCTCATGACATCATATATACTGTATGCTAGACTGGACATACTGTAGTTAGCCAAGAGCAGGCATCATATTGGATCGGTAAAGAAACGCAAGTCATTGCGCCACAAAGGCAATGTACTGCATTTTTTTTCATTGTGACTCAAGGTGTTGAACATTGTAAGACATAAACAGCAGACATTGTCACTTTCAATGCCTGATAATGGTAGAAAATTAAGGGGAAAATATGCTCAGTTTTAACAATGTTATTAGTTGATTTAAACACTGATGTGACTGTTTTCACCCAAGTACTGTGTAGACTTTTCAAGATTGTCTCCTGTGTATGCAAGTGATGTTTTATGTTTTTCTCTCTTCTCTCACTTTTTTCTTATATTCATGTTTTTTTATTGTGATGCTCAGTCATTCATAGAATTGTAATTGTGAAAGTGGCAAGTCCAAACACATAGGGTAGGTAATCTGAGAAGTACTTGAGAACTTCTTTTTATTAATAATAATGTAATGGAGTCAATGAAAAGTATCCTTGCTCAGCTTGTCCAGTGGATTGACCCTCTTGGTTACGTGAAGTAAAGTGCAGGAATTCAGTGTAGGAAGTTGTGCGTTCGAATCCCTGATTGGACATTACCAGTTCGACTTCACCACCCATCTCCTCCTCACAATAATAATAAATAATCATAATAATTAAGAATTAAGAATGACAATATCAGTAGTAAGGCAATTGGGAAATAGGACAGTAATAAAGTCACCAGTATGAAATCAACAAATGATGAGATGGTTGGCATTGAAGAAACACGTCAATGATCGCTGCTGACATACAGGCTGAAGCCAGAAGTTGAGCAACAGAGGCAAGATGTTACTTTTTCAATTGGCAGTATTGCTCTGTACATGCGCTACAGAATTTGTCTCCATAACGTTCTGTATACATACAGTAGCCTACTTATACCATTGTTTCTCTATCCTGTTATCACAATGCCACAGGAACTGTTGAAACAACAATTACACAACGTAACAACAATAATTATTTTGTAAGTTGTCTGTGTTTTTTCAACTGATTTAAGACAATTTTGCACCGCTGAATCCGAAAATGACATCCGTTTCTCTTGATCAGGACAGCTTTTTATGTCAAGTTATAAGCAGTTGTGCAGTTGTACTGTAAATTGTTTAGTAGACACTGATAAAGGTAAGTACATGTAAATGAATGAATGAATGAATGAATGAATGAATTTTATTTATTTCGGATAGTACATTACAGGTTAAAAGAAACTGTATAATATAACAACAAGGTCAAATTAGACAAAGACTCCTTCTACTATACAATTCCACGTGAGTTATCCGAAATGGGTGATGGCTGAAGCCGCAGCTTATATTGCCCACCCATATTCCATCCAAGAATTCAAAGGAGAAAAAAGAGAAAACAAGACAAGAGCGATTACAATTTAAAACAAGGCTAAGACAAAATGTGACTGAGAGAAAAAGAAAACTGAGCTAGTCTAAGTTAAGCGGTTACTATTCAAAAACAAATCTAAGACATAGTGTCACAGAGAAAAAAAGAAAAAAAGAAAAAACTAAGCTACAACACAACACAGGCTGGAAATGTCAATCCTTATGTGAGTTTACATGTCGTCTTGTAAATATGTTTGGAGTATTTCTTCCTTTAGTTTTTGTTTAAATTGTCCAAGCTTTGTACATGATTTTAATTCAGGTCCAAAATCGTTCCATAATCTGACTCCTTGCACTGAAATACAGTGTTGCTTGGTGGTTGTTCTCACTGTAGGCTTTTAAAATATACATGTTCCTCTGAAGTGATATCGTTTCTCCCTTGTTTGGAACAACTTTTGGATATTTGCGGGCAGTGATAGATTCTTCACTTTGAACATTATTATTGCGGTTTTAAAGTCAATCAGATCTTTCAACTTGAGAGTTTTTTGTTTAAGAAAAAGTGGGTTTGTTGGTTCCCTGTAAGCTGCTTTGTTGATTATTCTAATAGCTCTCTTTTGAAGCATAAAGAGTGGATATATGTTTGTTTTATATGTATTTCCCCATACTTCATTACAATATGTCATGTATGGGAGTATTAATGAATGGTACAAGGTGTATAGTGTGGGTTGATTCAGCAAATTTTTCACTCTGTGTAATATTGCAATTGATTTGGATACTTTACCTTTTATATAATTAATATGTGGCTTCCAACACAGTTTGTTATCAATTATTACTCCAAGGAATTTAGTTTCGGATACCCTTTCAATCTCTACACCATTTACACTGAGTTTGGGTACTGGGTAGTTGTGATGGTTGTTAAAGACTATAAATTTTGTCTTGCTTAAATTGAACGTTAATTTGTTTGAATCAAACCACAGTTTCAGCTTTCCTAATCCCTTTCCGAGTGTATCCAGAAGTTGTTCCAAATTGTTTCCACTGCATAGCAGATTAGTGTCATCAGCAAACAATATTAAGTCCATTTTTTCTGAAACTTTACATATATCATTTATATACATATTGAATAATAATGGTCCCAAAACTGAACCCTGTGGGACTCCACAGGTGACCTTCAGTAACTCTGAGTTTTTGCTGTTAACACATGCAAACTGATATCTGTTCTTTAAGTAACTACTTAACCAGGACAGTGCTACCCCTCTAATACCACAATTTTGTAGTTTCTTTAATAATAGATTGTGATCTACTGTATCAAATGCTTTTTTAAGATCCAGGAATACTCCAACTGAATACTCTTTATTTTCAATGGCTGTTGATATTTTTTCTGTAAATTCCATTAAGGCATATGCTGTTGTCCTTTTGTGTCTGAACCCATATTGCTGCTCACACAATAAATCATTCTTCAGTATGAAGTTGTCAATTCTCTCATAGAATATTTTTTCAAGTATCTTGGAAAATTGTGGTAATAGTGAAATTGGTCTGTAGTTGGAGAGTTCCCCTCTGTCGCCTGTCTTGTAAATTGGAATTACTTTAGCTATTTTCATTGCATTGGAAAATATACCTGATTGGAGAGACAGGTTACAGATATACGTCAGTGGTTTCACTATGCATTCGATAACAGTTTTGACTAGTAGCATGTCAATACCATCGCAGTCAGTAGATGTTTTACTTTTGAACGATTTAACAATTTCAATGACCTCTCTTTCGTCTGTGTTCTTTATGAAGATGGTGTCTTTTACAGCAGTGTTATTGCATATTGTATCACCTGTAGGCGCCGTAGTGGGTATTTCTCGGGCCAGTTTAGGTCCAATGTTAACAAAAAAATTATTAAATTCATCTGCAGGTGAAGCTATATTCACATTTGGAGTCGATTTAATATTTTTTGGAATATTAGTTGGGTAGCTAGTATTTCTGCTTTTATTTCCAAGGATACTGTTGATTATTGTCCATGTATTTTTAATATTGTCTTTGTTTTTTTCCAGTTCTTTACTGTAATAGTCTCTTTTACTGCATCTTATTATATATGTTAACTTATTTTTGTATGTTTTATACCGTTGCTCTGCTTCTTTTGTCCTTTTCTTTATGAAAGCTTTATATAATAAATTTTTCTTTTTACACGCCTTTTGTAGTCCTTTGGTTAGCCATGGTTTGTCAGCAAAATTGTGTTTAAGCTTTTTTTTAACTAATGGGCAGTTTTTTTCATAAAGAGTGGTTACAATGTTTATAAATGTGTCATAGGCTTCATTTACATCTGATACATAGACTTCTGTCCAGTCTTACTTCAGCAAGTCCTCTTTAAAAGAACTGATTGCGTTTGGTGATTTGTGTCTGAACGATTTTGAGATTTTTTCTGGGTTGGGCCCCGTGTGGCCATGGATAAGTGCAAAGATTGGCAAGTGGTCGCTTATATCATTTATCAATAATCCACTTTCTATTTTCTTATCGATAACATTGACAAACAGGTTGTCAATAAGTGTAGCAGAGTGAACTGTGATTCTACTGGGATGTGTTATTGTGGGATATAGACTCATGCTGTACATAGAGTTCATGAACTCTGTAACTACATTTTGTTGATGTGGATTAAGTAGGTCAATATTGAAATCTCCACAAATTGCTACCATTTTCTTACTAGTAATATTATTGTACAGCTCGACTAATTTATCTCTGAATGTCTCAATGCAAGTTCCCGGCGTTCTGTATATGCAGCTTATGATTAGATTTTTTGTTTTGTCTAGGTCAATCTCAACAGTAACACATTCCAAAATCCCTGGTAGTGCTGAGGACATTTCATTTACAAGCTTACATCTATATAGGTCATCAACATACAGTGCAACACCACCACCCTTTTTTTGAGATCTGTTAATGTTAAACATCTGATATCCCTCTATTGCCATCAGGGGAGCCTGGTCTTCATTAAGCCAGGTTTCCGAGACTGCAATGGCTGTGAATTTTCTGTTTAGCTGTTTTAAATAGTCCTGAATCTGTGAGAAGTTTTTGTTAAGACTTCTGCTATTGAAGTGTATTATTGACAGTTTACCATCTAAATGCACTTGACTTTTGAATTGCTTTTCAGTGTAATATTCACAGTGGTTATGAATATTATTGAAAAAGTGGTTATCGGGATCAATATCATTCTCCATCTCTTGTGGTTTATGTTCAGCATAGTGGCATATTTTTAGAGTTTGAGTTTCCTCACTCTGTGTTTCATAGACAGTGTTCATTTGTATTTATCTAAGTCAGTAGCATCTCTGATCATTATACTTTTTGCTTGCTCAGGTGTTCCGAAATTGTACAGAAATTGAATGTTATGTCATCATTGTTCAAAATTCAGAGAATTTCAAGAAATATAAAAGAATTTTGCATCATATAAAGTGAAAATACCTGTACATGTAAACAAAAATGTAAGAAAACATGTGGCCATAGTTCAAAAAGTTGACCTGATTGAGCAGCACCAATGTGATTTTTGGATTCAGCACATCAAAATTGTCCTAAATCAGCTAAAAAAATCTTAGACAATAGTTGACCAGTGTTATCGACCTATTATGATGCCCCCATTTGTCGGAAAATTGTTAGCCATGTCTTTTCTTGTCAATTGTACATGATCTCAATGGTTGCACAAAATGAAAACAACCAAAGAGCAACCTACCGACAAGAGCTCATCCAAATCCATGACAGTCTTCCATGTCCACATAGTCCATTGATCCACCAAACTACCACGTTTCTACTTGACATTTTTTACATTTATCTCTATTATTTTTCAATATTGTACAGTATTTTGGAAACGTCTTTTGTTTTAAATGTGCTAAATAAACTTGTCTTGCCAAAGAATCAGTATTATTTCCAGGTAATTTTATTTGTGCAGCAGTTATAGCAAAACATTATTCTTTCCTGTGACAATGGTGGCTTTTAAAGAAATAGATTACAGCAGGAACATTTCTGATACAGTGGATATAAAAAGTCTACACACCCCTGTTCAAATGCCAGGTTTTTGTGATGAAAAAGTGAGACCAAGATAAATCATTTCAAAACTTTTTCCATCATTAATGTGAAGCCATTCTTTTGTTGATTTGGATGTGTGCTTTGGGTCATTGTTGTGCTGAAAGATGAAGTTCCTCTTCATCTTCAGCTTTCTAGTAGAAGTCTGAAAGTTTTGTGCCAACACTGACTGGTATTTGGAACTGTTCATAATTCCCTTCACCTTGTCTAAGGCCCCAGTTCCAGCTGAAGAAAAACAGCCCCAAAGCATGATGCTGCCACCACCATGCTTCACTATAGGTATGGTGTTCTTTTGGTGATGAGCAGTGTTGTGTTTGCACCAAATATACATTTTAGAATTATGGCCAAAAAGTTCAACCTTGGTTTCATTGGCCCATAACACATTTTCCCACATACGTTTGGGAGATTTCAAATGTGTTTTTGCAAAATATAGCTAGGCTTGGATGTTTTTCTTTGTAAGATAAGGCTTCCGTCTTGCCACCCTACCCAATAGCCCAGACATAAGAAGAAGACGGGAGATTGTTGTCACATGTACTTAACAGCCAGTACTTGCCAGAAATTCCTACAGCTCCTTCAGTGTTGCTGGTGGCATCTTGGCAGCCTCCCTGACCAGTTTTCTTCTCGTGTTTTCATCAATTTTGGAGGGACGTCCAGTTCTTGGTAATGTCACTGTTGTGCCAAATTTTCTCCACTTGATGATGACTGTCTTCACTGTGTTCCATGGTATTGTGGTGACACAATAAGAGGTGGTACTCCACCCAGGAGTTGAGGTTGGGGGGGGGGGGGCAGGTGAGAGATGGCAATAGTGAAGAGGTGAGTGTAGCCAGCGAAGGGCGCCATAGTGCTAGAGGGTCTTAAACTGAACAAAGAGGTGCCTTCTGTCATGTTTGCCCCTACAGGGCAGAGAGACAAACCCAAGCGCTGAATGGTGTTTGTACATTTATTAACCCCTTGCACTCTGGTCATTTTCCCTAAAAACACCTAAAAATAACGTACCCAAAGTAAATCAAAAGCTGTTCTTCAACCCTTTGCAGCATCTTCATGGGGTTGGTCTCATTTAAAAGAAAACACTCTGAATTTTTTTGGCAAAACAGACATAATCTCTCTAAGTGCTCCTGCCACTGAGTAACAGTCATCTAAACATACTGAACTTGAAGAAAATAAAGTTTGCCTGGGTGTTTTTTTGGATACAAATGCTTGCAAATAACACACAGCTGTCAGATACTGGCTGGAAAATGCAACAGAAATGTAGAACCAAGTGTTATCCAGCTGAGGTCAAAATTTTGTAACAATACCACAAAAAATGAATATATTACACAGCTTTTTTGTCAGGTTGTTCCCAGGCGTTTTTGAACTGTGCCAAATTGTGCCAAATGGCACAGTTTGGAAAAACGTCTGTAACTTTTGAATGATTCAATATAGAAGCTTGATCTTGGGCTCTAATGAAAGGTGACACTCAGGACTGTGTGTGTGTGTGTGGGGGGTGTTTATTCATTCATGAATGAATGAATGAACAAACAAGCCCCAACACACAAAGAAGCATTCCATGTAAAAAATGTGTGGCCTTTTTTTACAAGAAAAAATAACCTACAGTGCAATAAAAATTATACTAAAATATCTGCAATGTAGAGGATAACAACTCCCACCCCCCCACCCCCCACTACAGAGGAGCGCCCGTGTGGCGCGGTCCGTCATGTGGCGATAACGCACAGTTGTAATTTACCGATCGGTCAAAAGTCATTTTGATTACAATTTTCAGGGATAAAGAATAATTTAGCTTATAACACTTACCTGTCCACAACAGCAGTGTCGCTGGCGAACATCTCTTCCTCATTGTCAGACGAACATGACGCTGGTCCGCTTGTTACGACTCGTGGTTCTGGTCACGCGACCCGGTCAAACCATGATTCCATTATTGTGGTTTTGCGCTTCCATGATTGCGGTTTTGGCGAACGATTTTTCAAAACAAATAAGAACAGTAGTAAGAAAAAAAGACTGGCGAATGCTACCGTTACACACAGCGGCTTACACAAAACAGATTTTACGCACGGGACGCACGCTTTCAATCGTTGAACTTCTCTGCTTCAATTGGCTCGCTGTATTCGCAGCCGTTGGTAGGCGGGTCCTTCTTGCTAGGTTTTCAGTCATTGGTTCTTCAAGGTTTCAGAAACCCAATTCAAGGCTCTTATTAGTCGAATGAGAGGTCAATCAAATCTAAACCAATCAAAGCACTCCTTTGGCTTTCTGTTCGCGGCTGTGTCTGTAGTGGAAGAACGGAAATGCAGCTTTTTTTTTTTCATTGCGCACTAGGACGCAGAGACATGACCGCCCGCGGTATCCCGGAGTGCAAGAGGTTAAACAAAAGAACATAATAGTCCAAAAAGGTGCCAACAAAAATGAAAATGAAAAAATGAAAAATGAAAATGCCAAACAAGGAAAACTTACAGAATGTGCCTCAGAGTGGGGAACGCTCTGGAAAAAGGAGAAGCACTTCAGAGGAATAAACAGTTGCTGATCCAAAGGAGATTAATGTAGCCACAATTACACAGTGAAACGGCCGAGCTTAAATACATGTGACAATGATTAACATGAGTGAGCACCTGTGTGGGCTCGCATGAGCAGGCAAAGGGAAACACAATTAGTAATCAGAAACAGATGGAGAGATGAGGGAGGAGCAGCTGGACTGACAGCTTGACAGATGAGTCCTATGCGAAACACGAACCCGGAAATATCACCTGTCAGCCATCAGCCTCCAAATAAATATGAGAAATGAACATGATCCAAAAAACAACTACAAATCAAAACAAGACATGGCCAAAATAATTGGAACACAACTGGAGAAAATAAAAGGCATTGTAACACTAAGAGAGGCATGACAATACAACAGACACATAAATACACTGAAAAAGCCACGAGACTGGGTCTGGCAGAAATTCCAGCCCCAGCTCGTGATACCTTCGCCCCCGCTGTGACAGGGTTCACACCTGAGGTCGCCAGGGCATGAAAGTATAGTATTAAGTCACGCTCTGTGTAGTGTATGTTGATGTGTGTACGTGCTTTGTGTCTCGTATGTTAATGTTTCTCACCCTGGGTCCCAAAGGCGGGAATAAAGAGGATAAAAGTGGTCGCTTTGGTACCCAGGGCAGTCTGTTCTATTTGTTGGAGGAGAATAAAGTTCTGTGTCATCAGCTCGTTGTCTCGTCTGATTCCATCCTCCACAGTGGTGACCCTGAGACGTGAAATGGAGAACGAGCCGAGCACCTCTGTGGAGACACTCCCTTGGGTGCCCCACACCGCTGCATGCCCCGTTACTGTCAGGCTCCCAGACTTTTGGCTCCACAATCCGGCCGCTTGGTTTGTGCATGTGGAAGCCCAGTTCGCCCTCCGTGGAATCTCTACGGACGACACCAAGTACCATCACGTGGTAGCTGCGCTGGACGTGCATGCCACGCAACAAGCCATGAGTCTACTCCAAGACCCGCCAGCCCAAGGAAAATACGGCACTGTCAAGCGGCTGCTGCTGCGCCATTATACCCTTTCAGACGCTGAGAGGGCAGAAGAGCTCCTCACCTGCTCGGAGTTAGGCGAAAGATCGGCTGTGGACCTGGTGGAGAGCATGCTCACATTGATGGGCATGAGTGACGGATCTTTCCTTTTCGCCCACCTCTTCCTCAGAAATCTACTGGTTTCAGCGCGAGCGATCCTCGCTAACTCACCGCTGCTCACAGCCAGGGACTACCACGTGCTGGCAGAGGAGGCAGACCGCATCATCCTGGCAAACAAGGCTTTCAATGTTCAGGCAGTGAGATCGGGATCTCCAGCGGAGCTCAGCGAGATCGAGGAGCCAATGGTGGTGGCCAGGACGGCCACCTGGATACACGGGACCGGGACGCTGTGTTTTTATCACCGCCGTTTTGGCAAGGAAGCGCAATATCGTCTGCCGCCATGCCACTTCAAGAAAGACGGGATAACGAGACAGCCAGCGGTCAGTAGTAGCTGCAACCGCTGGCGACAGGGAGAAGCTGCTTTTCATCACGAGCATACATTCTGGGAGACGTTTTTTGGTAGACTCTGGCTCCCAGAGAAGCCTCATTTTGCCGGTCAGCGCGAACAGGCTGGCAGAAGGCTGCGGCCCGGCTCTTATGGCTGCCAACGGATCCCACATCAGGATGTTTGGAGAAAGGATGGTGACTGTATGTTTACATGGACGCAATTACCAGTGGAACTTTGTGGTAGCTGCATGTTTGGTCCTCATCTTAGGTGCTGATTTTCTATGTGCTTATGGACTACTAGTTGATGTTGCCAACAGACGTTTAGTGGATGCTGTTTCTTTTTCCTCCTTGCCCTGCATAGCTCGGGGAGTTGGGCCACCAGCACACACTAATGTTCAAGCTCCAGGGGGTAAGTACCAGCGTTTGCTTTCCGTGTTCCTAGCACTCATGGTTCCCACCTTTTCCACTACGGTAACCAAGCATGGGGTTGAGCATTTCATCACAACGAAAGGTCCGCCTGTGTTTGCTCGCCCTTGTTGCCTGGACGCGGTTAAACTGGCAAGGGCGCACGAGGAGTTTGCTAACTTAGAGCGATTAGGCATTGTTAGGTGCTCCAACAGTACTTGGGCATCCGCACTGCACATGGTGCCCAAGGTCAATGGGTCGTGGCGGCCGTGTGGTGATTTCTGACGTTTGAACAATGCCACGGAACACGACCAGTATCCCATCCTGCACATCCAGGATTTTTCCGTGCACCTGGCCGGGACACGCATTTTTTCAAAAGTGGATCTGGTCTGCGGTTACCACCACGTCCCAGTTCACGCAGAGGATGTTCCCAAAACGGCGGTAATAACTCCTTTTGGTCTTTTCGAGTTTTTACGCATGCCGTTCGGGTTAAAGGGCGCAGTGCAACTTTCCAAAGAATGATGGACGCGGTGCTTTGTAACTTGACGTTCGTTTTTGTCTATTTAGACGACATTTTGGTGGCTAGTGCGTCAGAGGAGGAGCACCTCGCCCATCTCAAACAAGTTTTCCAGTGGTTGGAAGCACATGGGCTTAATATTAACCCGGCAAAGTGCCAGTTTGGGCTGCCAGTGATTGATTTTTTGGGCCATCGCATCTCGCCGGAGGGCACGATCCCGCTGCTGGATAAAGTGCGCGCAGTGTCAGATTTTCCGCGTCCACAGACCATGAGGGCGCTACAGGAATTTTTGGAGATGGTCAGATTTTACAACCGTTTCTTCCCCCGGGCAGCCCAACTGCTGCAACTGCTGTATGGCACGCTAAAAAAAAAGAAGCCCGTGGAAAGCATTGACTGGACCCCCAAGTGGGTCCAGGCTTTCACAAACACCAAAACGGCGCTCGCTAACATGGCTTTGCTGACCCACCCAACCCCGTCAGTGATAGGAGCCATGGTGGAGCGATACGTCTCCAGATCGTGGCAGCCACTCGCATTTTTCAGCTGTACTTTGCGCAACAATGAGCGTAAATACAGCACTTTTGACCAGGAGTTGTTGGCTCTCCACCTGGCTACGTGTCATTTCCAGTTTGGACTCAAGGGCTGCGAGTTCACCGCGTTTGTTGATCACAAACCACTAACGTACGCATTGTCCAAAGTTTCGGAACCGTGGTCGGCTAGGCAGCAACAGCACTTGGCCGCAATCTCAGAGTTCACTACTGACATTCAACACGTAGCCGGTAAACTTAATGTCGTGGCTGACTGCCTGTTGCACGTGTTAGTCTCCCTGGTCTACATGGGGATAGATTCTCCCACCATGGCCGCTGACCAAACCGGGGATGGAGACATTTGCGCGCTGCAATCCACAGCCACTGGATTAAAACTGGAGAGCAGGGTGGTGCAAGAAGGGTGCTCCCCCTTGATCTGCGATGCCCCCCTCCCAGTGGTTCCGAGCTCTTGGCGCCACTGCATTTATGAATCCGTCCACTCCCTTTCACATCCCGGCATGTGCCCCTCGGTTAAACTGGTGGGGTCCAAATTTGTCTGGCCTTGCCTATGCAGGGATGTGAAAGAATGGGCTGCAGCGTGCGTCACGTGCCAGCAGGCTAAAGTGCACAAGTACACCAAAGCCCCCCTTGAGCTGTTTCAAATTCCAGCCAGGAGGTTCAACCACATACATGTGGATTTAGTGGGCCCCCTTCCGCCGTTGTAGGAATTCACACACCTTTTAACAATTGTGGACCACACCACGCGCTGGCCAGAAGTGGTCCCGCTGGCTTCCACCACGTCTGCCGAGACAGCTCATGTGTTTTTGTCAGCTTGGGTCGCATGGTTCGGATCCCCGTCACACATCACTTCCGACAGGGGTCCGGAATTCATTTTGGAACTCTGATCTGCAATGGCCGATAGCCTGGGGTCAAAATCCACCGCACCACCACGTACAACCTCCAGGCTAATGGGTTGTGCGAACGTTTTCACAGGTCGCTTAAAGCAGCGCTCAGAGCCTCACTAGCGGATGCAAATTGGGTCGACCACCTGCCTTGGGTCCTACTGAGGTTGCGCTTTGCTCCTAAGGAAGATTTGGCAGCTTCCCCGGCAGAACTTGTTTTTTTCTCAGCTATTGCAGATCCCCGGGGAATTTTTTTCAGCGAGCTCCGCGTCCAGGACTGATCCACCCCCACAATTTTTTTCCAGTACAGGGGGATGCCAGCGTTCTGGGCCTGGCGCACTATTGTTTTCCCCGCACCTTTGTTCCAAAGCACTTGGAGAACGCCAAATTCGTTTTTGTCAGGCACGACGCCCAAAGAACCCCACTGCGTTCGCTGTACGATGGCCCGTTCAGAGTGCTGGAAAAAGGGGCGAAACACTTTGTGTTAGACTTGGGGGAGGGGGGTAAGGAAACCGTCTGCATTGACAGGCTTAAGCCCGCTTATATGTTGGCGGGTGAGCAGGTGGTGTTGGCTCAAGCGTCCTGGCACAGACGTCCACCTATGGTGGCTCCGCAAGTTGGTTTTCCCCCTACAGAGAACTATTGGCAGGAGACTAGAGACTAGGTCTTTCCCTTCCCCACCCTTACCCCCTCCAGAGGACCGCTCGCTACAGACCGAGTTTGTCTCCTACCCACCTCAACAGCAAGGCACTTTGGCCGGCCCGGCGGCCCCACATTACAGCCGTTATGGGCACCGGCTCAAGCCCAAGGTTCCAGAGGGTTAGAGTCCCTTCTGGGTGTTTGGGATGGGGGGGCTGAGTGGTGACACAATGAGAGGTTGTACTCCCCCAAGGACTTGAGGTTGAGGGGGGGGTGAGATATGGTAATGGTGAAGAGGTGAGCGGAGCCAGCGAAGGGCGCCGTAGCGCTAGAGGGTCTTAAACTGAACAAAGAGGTGCCTTCGCCCCTGCTGTGACAGGGTTCACACCTGAGGTCACCGGGGCGTGAAAGTATAGTATTAAGTCACGCTCTGTGTAGTGTATGTTGATGTGTGTACATGCTTTGTGTCTTATATGTTAATGTTGCTCACCCTGGATCCCAAAGGCGGGAATAAAGAGGATAAAAGTGGTCGCTTTGGTACCCAGGACAGTCTGTTCTATTTGTTGGAGGAGAATAAAGTTCTGTGTCGTCAGCTTGTTGTCTTGTCTGATTCCATCCTCCACAGTATATTTAATGCCTTGGAAATTCTTTTGCATCCTTCTCCTGACTGATACCTTTGAACAGTGAGATCCCTCTGATGCTTTGGAAGCTCTCTGCGGACCATGGCTTGTGCTGTAAGACGTGACTACAAAAATGTCAGGAAAAGCCTACTAGAACAGCTGAACTTTATTTGGGGTTAATCAGAGGCACTTCAAATGGTGACAGGTGTGTGCTGACTCCCATTTAACATGAGTTTGAATGTGATTGGTTAATTCTAAACACAGCCACATCCCCAGTTATAACAGGGTGTGCATATTTATGCAAACAGGTTATTGTAAGTTTTTTAATTTTTATTTTCCCCTTAAAAGATTTCAGTTTGTTTTTCAATTGGGTTGTACAGGTTATAGGTCACATTAATGGTGGAAAAAGTTTTGAAAGGATTTATCTTGGTTTTATTTTTTTACATCACAAAAACCTGGCATTTGAACAGGGGTGTGTAGACTTTTTATAGCCACTCTATGTGAATTTCTGATATGTAGTTGTTTTCATTCTTCATTGTAATAATCTACTACTGCTACTCAGGTTTAACTTTTGAAATAACAGCTGTGTTTGGTCTTGGTAATTAAATCATTGTTCCACTGAAGTTTGTTTCAGACCAATGATCTTAATCACCACTGTGATTACCATCTGTAATTTTGTTGCAACCTTTAACCATCACGTTACCACCTGTACAGACTGAAAGAACACACAGTAATAAAACAGTTGAAGAATATATGATTCATATCAAATATCTTCAGCTGTCACAAGAATAACTTTCTCTGCTGCATTTTGTTTTTTCATCTCAAATTTCATATTGCTATTAATCTCCATGCCCAAATATATATAGGAATGAACACTATCAACTTTTGTGTCACCAGTTTTAGCTGGTGCTACATCTGTTTTTTGGCTGTCTAAAATCACATCTTTAGTCTTTGTTACACTGACTTGAAGGTAAGATGGAGGTACGTACAGTAGAGATGCCATTTTTGCCAACACTACCATGCAGGGTAGATTTTATTTTATTCAGCATATTCTGCTGCCACCATGTGGGAGTTTTGTCTCAGGCCCAATCATTATCCAAAAGGCTTTGGAGAGTGTTCAGGATGTTTAAATATGCAGACATAGATTATTCAAATTCAGTTATGTGCCAAAGGGGAAATCTCACATTCAGCTGAATAGCTCTTCAAACTGGAACCACTTCTCTGACATCACTTAGGAAACACGCAACAGTACTGACTGAAAGTTCATTCATCCACCCATCTTCTTCCGCTTAATCGTTTTCGGGTCGCGGGGGGGCTGGAGCCTATCCCAGCATCTTTGGGCGAGAGGCAGGGTCCACCCTGGACAGATCGCCAGTCCATCGCAGGGCCAACACAGAGAGACACACAACCATTCACTCTCACAGTCATACCTAAAGACAATTTAGAATCCCCAGTTTGATGCCAATTAACCTAACTTGCATGTTTTTGGCATGTGGGAGGAAACCAGAGAAATCCCGGAGTAAACCCACGGAGACACGGGGAGAACATGCAAACTCCACACAGATCACTGTTGGTCGGGGGCTGGGATCGAACCCAGGATCCCCCGGCCAAGGGTGAGTTGCTGTGCTCCCACAGTACTAACCAGTCCGCCACCGCGCTGCCCTGACTGAAAGTTATGAGATTTAAATATCTTTTATAGTTTATGTCTTAAAAGTGGTGTATTTTTATTCTTGAGTAAAATCCCTTCACTGTCTTCTCTTGTTCTTTAGGTTTGCAGATGGGATCGAGACAGGAAACCACGGAGGTTCAGCCCAGAGGTTTGATTTTTCGCCCAGTGCAACTCTTCTACCCAGCCCCGATTCAGCAGCTTCAGGTGAACACACAAATTCAAGTACACAAACACCTGAAATAAACTCAGTTCAAGAAATTAAATCTGTATGTGGAGATTAACTGCATTTATATTGAATTATAAAAATTTAAGTCTGTTTTTTAGAGGTGGGGAAAACAAATCAGTGCACCATAGTATCACAGCACTTTGTGGTGGTGAAACTGTATGCATTCAGAGACACTAGTATAGTGACACTTCATTAAATATTATTATGCTAGTGGCAGCTGTGGCGCAGGTGTAGTGTGGCCGACTACTAATTGGAGGGTCAGGGGTTCAATTCTCGCTCTGTCTGCAGTCTGCATGTCGAAGTGTCTTTGAGCAAGACACTGAACCCCCAGTTGCTCCTGGTGGGTCAGGCCAGCGCCTGTGCATGGCAGCTCTGCCGCCATCAGTGTGTGAATGGGTGGATAGCAGGATCTGTAAAGCACTTTGGTCATCTAGAGATGAGAAAAAGCGCTATATAAATGTAACACCATTTAAGAATTATTAATAAATATCACAAACTTACCTATTTGGGCACCAGAGTAATACAATAAGCTGACTTTTCAGTCCACTTCCACTTCAGTAACTAACTGGAGTGGTGGCCTAGTTGGTAGAGCATCTACTCCACAACTGGGAGGTTGTGGGTTCAAATCCCAGCCGGGTCATACCAAAAACCATATAAAAATGGTACTTTCCACCTTCTAGCTTGGTGCTCAGCATAATAAAATGGGGAAAGGAAAGTTAACACATAGACCTACCAGAGGACTGACCCCCCCCCCCCCCCCCCCCCCCACCTTAGCTTTCACTACTCACAGTAGCTGTGTGGCCTAGGGTCAGTGAAACGGAGATAGGCGCCACCACATGGTGTCTCACATGCTGTGGAAGGGATTAACTTAACTTCACTTTCAGTCTGCTAGATGGTGCTAAATGCTCACTGTCTGGTTAGGTCAGCACAGCAAAGGAGTGACTCCTGAGATCTAGCCCGGAGTTGAAAAAGACTAAGATCGGTAAGGGAAATCACAACACTGAGGATTTGCAAGTGATGTCCCTGGTCACATAGATCGCCACAGTGGTAGGCAAGCTTTGTGAAAGGAATAATGACAGAAATGGTTTATTGTGGCATGTGACAACATTATTTTATCAGAATATGCAAAATCGCTCACTAAAAATCATCTGGAGTGCTACAGAAAGAAAACAGGTGATTAAAGGCAGCTCTCTCTGCCTTGTTCTGCAGAGGCTTGAAGCGAGCTGGAAGCTGTCATTCAGCTGAGCAGGCTGCATGCATTTTAATAAAAGTTGGTAATTAATAGTTAGAGTGGCAACAAAATATGCATAAAAATAGTTTGTAAATTAAATTGAGGTTATTTTATACTGAAAAGTTGGAACCGATTAACGCACACTCTGCAATGACAGGGCTCTGTGCAGATCTCACTATTCAGCCTCCCAGTTCTGTTCACCTTTTTATTTTTACCTTGCCAAGTTTATATTGTATTCAAATTGCATTGCTAGAATATTTTTTCAAGAGAGCGGAGAAAGTCATGGGTCATATCAACACCAGCTTTACCAGCAGTGATGAGACCAGTCTCTTGGAGTACCAGCTTACCAGCCGGTGTTTTTATACCAAGAACTAAACCACTCGCCTGCCCCATTTCCCAGCAACAGAGCCCCACAATAAGAAAATATCTTTAATTTAATGGTGTTCACGTGTATAGCCCTTTTTCCTCATCTCTAGATGACCAAAGCGCTTTACAGATCCTGCTCTCTACCCATTCACACACACATGGCAGCACAGCTGCCATGCACAGATGTTGGCCTGACCCACTAGGAGCAACTGGGGTTCAGTGTCTTGCTCAAGGATGCTTTGACATGCAGACAGAATGGGAATTGAACCCCTGACTCCCCGATCAGTAGTCAGCCACACTACACCTGCGCCACAGCCGCCCCCAGACACAATGAACAGACACAAGCAGCCTCAGCCAGCGGGAGGCGGAGAGCAATCAAAAGAAAAGCCCTGCCCAACTTTTTTAGTTGATAATTCCTTTAAAATATACGTAGGAACATACCACAAATACAAACAGTCCAATCTGGAGGGGGAAATATTTTCCCCCTCTGGCCTAAACAATTACCCCCTACCACAGTTCCAAAACAATAAAATAACCAGGCTCATCTCCTCCGTTTGCTCATGTGCCTGTATAAGAAATATCCAGGGCCAGTCTTCCTTTTCATTTTTGAACTGAGTCTATTTAAACAACGAGGGAATGTATAGTCAGGAAACACTGGGTTTCCCTGCACAATAAAGCACCAAATATAAATCTGAGACACGCCATTCATACACATACTTACCTTTAAAAATGATCGCTGCAGATCTGACCCGTGTTGTGGCTTGCTGGCAACTCTCCATCTGCCTGCACACTACAGCCGATGGAAGGCGCTAAAAAGACTTTCCTGTGGTTTTATCTTGCCTACTATGACAATGTTGCGCCATGCATATAGTGACCATGGTCAGAGTTGAAATTTATGCCACTGTAATACATTAATTTTAAAAAGCTGGCAAAAGTTAAAAAAAATGCTCTAATCTAGCAAAATGTATTGGCAGCAAGACATTACTTGCCTGCCACCAAGGGGCGTAGATAGAACATCACATGATTTTGTGTCGTTGCTGCAAATCCTCAATATGGTATCACAATCCTCAGCGTATCCCAAGCTTGTGATGATATCTCATTACCGTCCAAGTATTGGGACAATATTGTGAAACCTCTGGTGAATCCCACCCCTACTGTTTATGATGTGTTTTTGTGTAATATTAGAGCAGGGGTGTCCAATCATGCGTCATGGAGAGCCAAGACCCTGCAGGTTTTCTCTTCTACCCAGGCTCTTCAGCAGGTATTTTCACTGATCAGCAATCAGTAGGAAGAAGTCCAGTGAAATCTGCTGTTGAAGACACTGGTTGGAGGTAAAGCCTGCAGGGTCTTGGCCCTCCATGGCACATGATTGGACACCCCTGTATTAGAGCCACTCTGTCTATGACCCTGATGACTGGCCTGGATTGTAATCACTAATCACAGATGCAGTCCTTTAAAGTGTGTATATATGTGTTTGTGTGTCTGTGTATGTCCACAGGGGTCCATTATGAAGGGGACACAATGCAGACTATTGCAAAGCTAAAACATGAGGTAAGGCTAATAATACAGCAGTGTGGTGGAAAAGCTAATTTATAAAATAAAATGTTGCTGGCATTTTGTGAATTTTTTTTTGACATCACATATTTACCGGGTTACTGTGATTTTTGCACAGCTGGACATGCAGCTGCTAGTTATATCTATATATACAGTGTTGCCCATCCTATATCTGTAAGACAAATTTCTCAATATATCCTCAAAACCTTGTCCCCATATTTCCTTCCTTTGCGCCTCTCTTTCCTCATGTTCTTACTTTTCTTCTCCTCCAGATGTGTGTCCTGTCCCGTCAAGTCACCACAGTGAGCCAGGACCTGCAGGAGATGACACGTCTTCTGAAGCCACTCTTTCACCAGCCCTCCTCTCTGCTGATGCCCAGCGCTGTGACCCCCCCTCCCAGCATCTCCTCTTTCAGCTGCTCCCCTGCCCCACCCATTAATACCCAACATGCACCTGCAGACACTTCAGTCAATCAAACTCCTCTGGGTTTCATGGTACCGGAAGCATTTTGTGGAGAGTTTGATCCACCATCCCGAATCCTCACCCCCCCAAATCCTCCAGTCTCCCATCACACCAGCACTGCTCCACCAGTCTGTCATTGCTCAGCTCCTCCTTCACTCAACAGCTCTCCCCATGACCACACAGTTGTGCCACATCTCTGCTCTTCTTCCTCTATCCCTTCGCTTTCTTCATCACACCACCCCTCATCCACCACTCCTCTTCTGGTAGACTTATCAGAAGCTGACAATGAGCCTCAGTCACCCGTCCCGCTCTTGTCCCAGTCCCACCTCATAGAAACACAAATAATGTCCCGGTCCTACCCACACTCCCTTCCCCAGTCTAACCTCCATCCCTCTCTCCAGACCCCCAGCATGACGTCACAGCCCAGAGAGCCCCAGCTGAACCAGCAGGGGGCAGAGTGGGGGGAGCACACCGCCCAGCTCAGCTTTGTTAATGAGGGACGGCCCTCAGAGTGAAAAAAACTGACACAGGACTGAAAAAACTGACACAGGACTGACAGACTGGACCAGCATGCCGCACAACTTACTGCATGACAAAAGTTTGGCATGTGGGTTAAAATGTAAATATGCCAGTTTTAAATGGTTTAAAAACTGTTATCATGAGCACCATAAAGATCTGAAAATAAAAGTTTGTTTTACAATTTCATTCTGTTCAGTTAATCCATAATAGGTGATAATACAGGGATCTTGTCTAACAGGGTGACTGAGTGTCCTTTACATTTTTGAAATGTTTTAAATATGAATTTAGAAATTTAAATGTGCACTGGAAAATATGTGTTTAATTTTCTTCTTTTTTTTCTTTGCTTTTACCTTTTAATTTTCTGTGACACGGGGCTGATTTTTCACTCATATCACATCTCACAATAAGCACAGATTTTCTTGCATACTTGGTGTAAGTACATCAGCATTACAGAGACGATGAAAGGAAGTGGAAGCCTTCTTGAAAGAAAAGAGTGACCGCATATTGTGTGTTGAGCAGTCTGTGTATAAATGATGGAAGCAAGAGCTACACTCTTTCAGATCTGCATGTTTGTGGGCGAGGCTGCAGTGATACAGAAACACCTTTTTTTGGTGTCGTTTGTAACATTTTCCAAGGGGTTTTGTCCAGCTAAAGCTAGTATCTCATGAACTGGCAAATGCTGATGAACATTGTGGTTTTTCGGTTTCATCAGGGTTGTTCTCCATATTTCTGGATTATTTGGTAGGGTTGCCTTTTCTTGTATAGACAACTTCCAGAACTGACTACAGTATACATTGAAAAAAATTATTTCAGTTTCCCCAAAAGCACATAGTAAATGTGTAATACACTGAGGGAAAAAGAGGGAGCTCAAGGATGAACTTTCTGGCCACAATACCAGAAGCTATATGTGGCTCAAAAACAACACTGCACATTACCAAAAGAACACCACTCCCATGAAGCATGGTGGTGGTAGCATCATGTTTTTGGGTTGCTTTTCTTATACTGGAACTGTAGTTTTATGCTAGTATCTCATGGAGCAGCAGCTGCTGATGAACGTTGTGATTTTTGGGTTTCGTCGGGGTTGGTAAAAGGTTGTAAAACAGTTCACAAATAGTTTTTTGTGTGGCAAAGACATTTTGAACATGTTCAAACTGTCTTTGCAAATTTATTTTTTCAAAGTAGTTGCAAACGTTTGCAAAATAGTGGTAAGCGTTTGCACAACGGTTGTAATGGTTGTGTCGCTAAAGATGTTTTTGGTTCACCAAGTAGTAAACACTTGCAACTGTTGAAGAACCTTTTATGACCCTTGAAATCTGAAAGCTTAGGAGGGTTTGCTCACCCTTTTTGTAGGGTTGGGTCCAAGATTTGCCTGAAATTCGTCTGGTATTTTACCTGGAGTTGGAAAAGGGTGGCAAACAGTGGTAAAAGAGTGGCAAATACGTAGTTGCTCACCATCGCAAACACTGTCGCCAGCAGTTGCTAACAGCTATTATTGTTTACAGCTGTCTTTCGCAAACATTTGCGCAAATGTTGCTGATTGTTGCTAATGACAGAATGAACCCTGATTTTCGTGAACATCCCTCAAAAAAGTTGGCGAATCCAAAAATCATAACATTCTTCAGCATTCTGCTCCATGAGATGCTACCTTTAGAAATCTGTTTGAGTTTTGCTGACTGAAATATGAGTGGGTGTCTGTCTCAGAAAACTTTGGAACATTTTTGATGAAGTTGTCTAATGTAATACGGTCTACCCTGAGATTAATTGGACTAACTTTAATCAGGGCGGTAGTGGCTCAGGAGGTAGAGCAGGTCATCCAATAACCGGAGGGTTGGCGGTTTGAATCCTGCTCCCACGATCCTGCCGTTATGTCCTTGGGCAAGACACTTTACCCACCTTGCCTCCAGTGTGTTCATGATACTGGTGTATGAATGTGTATAAATGTTCGGTAGTGGTCGGAGAGGCCGTTGGTGCGAATTGGCAGCCATGTTTTCATCAGTCTGCCCCAGGACAGCTGTGGCTACAGAAGTAGCTTACCACCACCTCTGTCTGTGGAGTGAATGAATAATGGACTCATTGTAAAGCATCTTTGGTGTCATGAGTGCTGTATAAATGCAATCCAATTATTATTATTATTATTATTATTATTCACAGGACCCAATTGTTGTGTGTTACCCAGTGCCTGTTAGTAGGCATCTATTGTTTATCTTTGAGGTGCACACATACAGTTTTTGGATGCTGTGTGCTAATTTGCTAATTAGGTTTTCATGATATTAGCATTTCACAAGACAATTATGATGGCCAGAAATATCTCAGTGGTATTATCACAATACTTGTGGGCAATGTAAAAATAACTACCAGTGAAACTGATCTTTTTGTTTACTTTTTGTAAATAGTGTATTTAAAACTAAAATGTATAACAAAAATCCTAACAAATTTATGACAACGTCTCAAATGTACAAGAACAAAGTCACATCTTTTACAGATTTACATGGTAAAAATCACAAATTTATGTAGTGAAGAAATTTAAATTTATGAGAAAACCTTGGACATTGGTGACTGTTATTCACTATTCAAGTAACAAATTGTAGTCGATTCTTTTTACTCTTTCTCAAGTAGTTTTGTTTTTTGGTGGGTACTATTACTGTTATTTGAGTAATTAATATCATTAAGGTAAAGCTGCTTTTCCTTGTGTACAGTTTCCCGCTACTCTACCCACCTCTGCTCAAGGCTAACACTGTTGTGGTCTCACTGGAAGCATCTGAGTGTTATGTAATGTTTGTCCTTTTATTCCTACAGAGCCCTCTATAATTGAGACTTTTGCCTTGTCATCAGAATGAAGCACAACATTTGAGTCAGTGGTTCCACTGCTACTCTTGTTTCCCACCGTGATGATGTGAATAAAGATCCACTCCATATGGGATTCTAAACAAACACACACACAACATAGCTTCAGGCTACACTCATACACAACACCTGACTTGTCTGAAATGCTGATGTGCATTTTGGTTTAAAGCTCAACTCTGACCGTAATCATGACTGACCTTAGCTGGCAGATGAGCCAAGCTTTGTCTACCTGTCCAAGGCAAGGAAAGTTTATTTGTATAGCACATTTTGTGTACAAGACAATTCAAAGTGCTTTACATAAAAACATTAAAGCATTATGGCAAGGTGCAAAAGGAATCTACACATTAGAAGGCCTCGAGCCTCCTTTACTTTTATTTTTTTATACAAGAAAAAACCCACACAGACAATGTTTTAACTAATCCAAATAGCCTTAGGTTTTGTCAATCCCTTTAAAGAGCCTCAAACTCCTTTTATCAGGGGGCCTCTAACCCACTCCCACAAAAACAAGAATTTAAAAGCAAACTAAAAAGTAAATTAAAGAGAAACAAAAACGGGCTAAAATAGAATGTGACAGAAATAAAAGTTACAGTACATCGTAGGCTACTGAAAGGCCATAGAAAATAGGAGTTTTTAACCTGGATTTAAAGCAGCTGAGAGTTTCAGCAACCCTGATCTTTTCTGGGAGTTTGTTCCATATATGAGGGGCATAAAAACTAAACGCTGCCTCACAATGTTTGGTTCTAACTCTGGGTGGTTCATAATGGACTAGCAGATCTGAAATGTATTTTGGCCCTAAACCATTCAGAGCTTTATAAACCAACAGCAGTATTTTGAAATCTATTCTTTGACAGAGAGGAACCCACTGTAAAGATCTGAGAACCGGAGTTATATGATCCACTTTCTTAGTCTTAGTGAGGATTCGAGCTGCAGCATTCTGAACTAACTGCAGCTGTCTGATGGACTTTTTAGGGAGACCTGTGAGGACAGTGTTACAGTAGTCCAGTTTACTGAAGATAAGTGCATAAACAAGTTTTTCTGGATCCTGCTGAGACATCAGACCTTTAATCCTCGCTGTATTCTTTAAGTGATAATAGGCTGACTTCACTACTGTCTTAATGTGGCTGTTAAAATTCAGGTCTGAGTCCAGAACCTCACCCAGATTTCTGGCTTGGCTATGGGTTTTTAGCATCATTGATTGAAGCTGAGTACTAACTTTGAGTCTTTTTCTTTGGCTCCAAAACTATTATTTCGGTTCTGTCTTTGTTTAACTGAAGAAAATTCTGGCACATCCACTCTTTAATTTGACCAATGCATTTGATCAGGGTTTTAATTGGACCATAGTCTCCTGGTGAGACAGTTATGTAGATTTGTGTATCATCTGCATAATTATGGTAATATACAGTATTTTGTTGTTTTTTATGATTTGAGCTAGTGGGAGCAGATGTTGAAAAGCAAAAGTCCCAAAATGGAACCTTGGGGAACTCCACAGGTTATTTTTCTTTGCTCAGATTTGTACTTACCTATAGACACAAAATAGTCCCTGTCCTTTAAATAGGACTCAAACCAGCTAAGTGCTGTACCAGAAAGTCCCACCCAGTTTTTCAGCTGGTCTAGTAAGATGTTATGGTTGACTGTTTCGAATGCAGCACTGAGATCCAGTAGAACCAAGACTGAAATGTTGCCATTATCTGTATTGGAGTGGATGCCATTAAGGACCTTAACTAGAGCCGTCTTAGTGCTGTGGTGTGGCTGAAAACCTGACTGGAAGACATCAAAACAGTTATTTAATGTCAAGATGTTGTACAATTGTTGAAAAACAGCTTTTTCTATTATTTTACGGAGAAAGGGGAGGTTTGATATGGGTCTATAGCTGTTCATGAGTGAGGTGTCTAGTTTGCTCTTTTTTAGAAGTGGCTTGATAACAGCTGTTTTAAAGCACTGAAGGAAGACACCTGAATGCAGAGACATATTTATGATCTGTAGTAGATCTGAGGCCATACAATATGAAACTTTTTTTTAAAAAAAAGTTGGGAGAGTATCAAGGCAGCAGGTAGTGGATTTCAGGTGGCGTATGATGTCATCCAAGATTTTATGATTGATTGGAAAAGATTTCGCAATGGTGTTTACGTCTTCTCTACGTGGACACAGAGGAAGCACATGTCCAGCACCTGACATACGAGCACTGACTGACTGTCTAATTTTCTGAATTTTGTCAGTAAAGAGAGAGGCAAAGTCATTGCAGGCATGGTTGGATAGAAGTTCAGGAGCTACTGACACAGAGGGGTTTGTTAGCCTGTCAACAGCAGTGAACAAGGTGTGTGCATTATTATTGTTTTTAGCAATAATGTCAGAAAAATATGCTTGCCTTGCATTTCTCAGCTCCAAATTATAAATGCTGAATCTCTCATTATAGATTTCATAATGAACCTGTAATTTAGTTTTTCGCCACTTGCATTCAACTTTTTGACACTCTTTTTTTCAGCTCTGACTAGTTTGGCATTTCTCCATAGAGGCTTCTTTTTAATAGTGACCACCTTCACCTTGATGGGAGCAATGGCATTGATAATACAGTACTTGTAATTTTACCATTGAAATTTTCTGCGAGCTCATTTACTGATGGTGAAGGACGGGGGTGGGGGGTGGGGGTTGGTGGCTTGGATGAATGTTTCACTTGTATTATCACTGATGTGCATTTTTGAAGATGACCTCGGTCTGGATACTTCTGTTGACATTAATAGCACTCTCAAAAAAGACACAAGAATCGTTGGACAGTCCAATGTCCATCACCATAACCTTAGAGATGTTCAGACATATGGAAATGACCAAGTCCAGACTATGTCCTTTGTTATGTTTTTTTCTGTTACATTCTGAGTCAGTCCAGAGTTATCAAGGACATAATACAATTATTTGGTCCCTCTATCCTGAGGGCTGTCAACATGGATGTTAAAATCACCAGCAATAACTACACAGTCAAAGTCAACACAGATCATAGACAGCAGCTTTGTAAAATCATCAAAAAAGGTTGCATGGTATTTAGGTGGTCTGTAAACATTAAGAAACAATACACTGGAGAAGGAACTCAGCTGAGGAGCCACATATTTAAATGAAGTAAACGTATAAGACATCTGCTTGCATTGGAGGAAATGACTAAACAAAACAGCTACTCCTCCTTTCTAATGCAGCCTGGGTTCACTAATACAGCTGTAGTTGGAAGGGGCTGCTTTGATAAGAAGAGATCCACCGTTATTATCTAACCAAGTTTCTGTTAAAAACATAAAATCCAGTTTTGTGCTTTATAATGAGATCTTTAATTAGAAATGTTTTCCTGCCAAAGACCTAATATTTAATAAAGCTAGTTTCAGTATGTTAACCCTTTGAAGTGTGAGAATTTTCGTGCCCCTAGTGGCACAGCGCGGCACCGCACCTGCCTTCTCACTCTGACTTTGTCAAGAGTAAGTGAGAAATTTCTGTTTTTTTTTTTAAATGTACTGATTTCTTGTTCATGTACTTTGAAGATAAGATGATGAGGTACCTCTGTACAAAAAATGGTGTCAAAAGACTGAACCATTTTTTGTGTAAATACGTCCAAAGTCCAGTTTTGACTGAGTTATGGAATTTAAAGAGGTGCCATGACATTATGCAAATTAGATGTGCAAATTTTTTCCTATCTGAAACTTTTGATCATATTTTACATCTTTCTAATTGACAGTAAGTAATTATTTCTTACCACTTTCAAGTTATAGCCTTGGAAATCTGAACTATTTTATTGACAAAAAATATTTACCACTCTTGACCACTAGGGGGTATGTTGCAGTTGTGCACCATTTATTCATTCATTCATCTTCTTCCGCTTAATCCTTTTCGGGTCGGGGGGGGGGGCTGGAGCCTATCCCAGCATCTTTGGGCGAGAGGCAGGGTACACCCTAAACAGATCGCCAGTCCATCGCAGGGCAGGGCCAACACAGAGAGACAGACAACCTTTCACTCTCACAGTCATACCTAAGGACAATTCAGAATCCCCAGTTTTGATGCCTATTAACCTAACTTGCATGTTTTTGGCATGTGGGAGGAAACCGGAGAAATCCCGGAATAAACCCACGCAGACATGGGGAGAACATGCAAACTCCACACAGATCACTGTTGGTCGGGGGCTGGGATCGAACCCAGGATCCCCCGGCCAAGGGTGAGTTGCTGTACTGCCGCAGTGCTAACCACTCCACCACCGCGCCACCCTACACTCAAAGGGTTAAGAACATCATCTGCCAGATTTTTGTTTTGTTTAGGCTGTGACTGGTGAGAAATGAACACTAGATTTGATAAATTTACAGGATGTGTAGAATGGATTTTGTTCATCTGTTAATTTATCAACCTTTTTCTGCTACTTATTAAAACAGGAATTAAGGAAACTACTTCCATACCGGGCCCCGGCTTGTCTTGGAAAGAGCCATGAGTATCAGTGGTATCAGAGCCCGGACCCAGTACATATATCCAGCTTGTGTTGTTTTCAGGCCGTGGATTTCTATTTAGCTATGACGGTGGGCACCGGGGCTTTGGCAGTTGTGTCAGAGCTTGCTGAGGAATTGCTGGAGAGGGGAGATGGGGGGAGGATGAAGTGCGAGGTTTTGGGGTGAGAAAATTGGACTAGGGCATGGGGTCAATTTTGTGCCCATAGTGACCAGCTCCTTCACCTGGTAAGTGAAGTTGAGGAGCAGGAAGGATGGGAAAGAAGAAGCTGAAGAGGAGGGGGTGTGCAGTGGTAGAAAAGGTGGGTCCTCAGTGGTGATTTTTGGTGAAGGAAGGGTCTGCACAGACAGGGGCTGAGGCAGCTTTATCTCACAATTTCTGCTGGGCTGTATCTTATCCTGTTGTTTTGGTTCCTCTTGTCTTTTATCCTGGGAAACAGAATGGCGATTCAGAAAATAGAACAGATTGGAGGTAAACAGCCTCACACCCGACCTGCTGAGGCTGAGTCTATCTCCCTTAAAAAGTGTCTGCGGTCCCAGAAAAAGTTGAAATTGTCAATAAAAGGAAATGAAGTCCAGCAAAAATTTAAGCTCCAACTTTAACTCATGTTGATGGAGACCTTTAATTTCTCTTTTAATAAGGCAGGTCTGTCTCACCAAAAGACTCGGAAACTTGTGAGGTAACTCAGAAAGTTATGTCACTCCCTAAAATAGCTGACTGTACAAATATGGCTGACCATACACATGGTGGTGGGTTTTTTTTTAAATATTTTTATGTATGATAAAATTAAGAATGGGCATGTAACGTCACCCGACAGAAAAACCGCAAGGAATTGTGGGAAAAGTGTTCTGCCTGTCTGTGCTTAGTAGATCAGTGGTTCATCCCTGTTGCCAAAACCTATTTAGCCTGGCACAGGGAGAGCAAAGCAGTGATTGGCATGACACGGAGGAAGTGACATCATCAAACTATGTGCTAATGCCATGGGCAGACCAAAGGTCCGTCCTCTTTGATATATTTTGTATTTTTCAAATCTTTTCTGACTAAACTGAATGTGTCACTCTACCCAATTCAACCCTGTTACTCATATTAACAAAAAGATAAGTTATCCACCTTATTTCTGAGGGCGCTGCTGTAGAAATGATTATGGGGGCAATTTCCGGTTTCGGCTGAAATAGTGTTAAATCAGTCAGCAAGAGTGGAGTAGTGGGGCATTTAAAATAGTGTTTTTAAAAGTGTTTCAATTTGTTTTAATGTGTAGTCCACATACGTGTTTTGCAGTCAAGTGTCAGATAATTTCAGCACTTGTAGTTTTTATATTTTTGAATGTTTTTGCATAGTTCTACTTGTTGCTGCTGTTTGTGGTGTGAGGCTCCTCATAAACAAGCACAGCTAAATCTGTGGCTTCAACAGCAATGAGTAGATCATGCACCGAAAACTAAAAAGGACTGTTGGTGTGACCGGTGGTAGAGACACAGGACAGACGCAACAGCACCACTTGTATGAATGTCACAGATCTGACGTTTATATATGTCACCAGATGCAAGGCTGCATGAAGTAAAATAAATAAAAAATAGTAACAATTTGCTTCCTAATGTCATAATTAGGGAATGATACACTCAACTGCTGGAGTAGAACGTACCATTTATTAACATAAACTACAACCAAAATAACAAGTCCAGTCGACCACAAGAATACTGAGCGCTGCAATAATGGAGAAAGGCCACCAGACAAACAGGAACGCCACCCAGATGCTCTACAGCCCGGTGAAGGGAATGCCTAGTGCCGCAGAGCTGCTGACGGCACAGGGAGAAAGGCAAACATAAGACTGACGGGACTGGAGCGATCTGGGGCTGTCTGTGCAGTCTGCTGGATGAGGGAGTGAGGCAGGGACAGCCGCTAACATCAAGGGATTAACCAGCTTCAAATATCCGGCTGAATAACGAGCAGGTGATGAGACAACATACGTAGAGGAACATGCTGCCACGTATGAGGGTGAATGCCTTGACGATCTCTTCCTGCTAACCCCTCGCTTAAATAATAATAATCCTAATGAGGGAAGAGATCACCGGTGTGAGAATGCGTGGGCCGGACATAATGTGCATGGGTGAGTGTATGAGCGTGTGAATAGGAAGGAATGGTGTGTGTGTGTGTGTGTGTGTGTGTGTGTGTGTGTGTGTGTGTGTGTGAACACCTGTAACAAGGCACAGCTGATGGCACTTGACAGGAGGAGGGGGCGTGCCCAAGCTGTCAGGGAGCAAAGGACCCAAACAGCTGCCTGACACTCCTGATAGAAAATAGGGCAAAACAATAATAAGTCAGAACTGGGTTTGGTGGTGACAGCCCCCCCCCCCCTCCTCCAGGGGTGATTCCAGAACCCCAGTACCATCAGCCGAAAACAAAAAGAACACACCTCAAGGGACCCCCCTCCCCAGCAACAAACAATTACCCAGGGTGGGAGGTGGGGGAAAACCGGTTAGGAGGGAAGCAACCAGTGACAAATACAACATGTAATAAGCAAGTCAAGAACAGTGACCCTCCTAACAGCCCCCACCTAGGACACTAACCCCCCTCCCCAGAAGTCCAAAGTTCAGGGGGTCGACCAGAGTCCTAGGCCCCCAGCATGGCGAGGGGTGACTGATTGGGTGGCCTGCCCAAGTCCCATGTCCAGCAGGCGACCCACAGAATAGCGTCCGGGGGCCAACCCGGGCTGATGGGCCACCCGACCTGAAGGCCAAGTCTTTCAGGTGGCCGACCAGCATAGTGGAGCCACCAGAACCGGAGGGGAAGGCGGAGAGGCAGCCTACCCACCCGGGAACCTCGGTGGCCAAACCAAGGAACAGGAGCCCCCCTGCTCTCTGAAGCTTGGAGCGGGGGGACCGTAGCACCCGTGATGGTCCCGGTCAGGGGACGTGGCTGCACCTGCGATGGTTCCGGTCTGGGATGTGGTTGCACCGGCGGTGGACTCCGGCTGGAGCACTGTTGCACCGGCGGTGGACTCCGGCTGGAGCACCGTTGCACCTGCGGTGGTCCCCATTGGGGGCCTCATTGCTCCCGCAGTGGCCTCCCCAGCGAGGGAGGTGATGTTTCTCATGACCCCTGGTGCTGGGCCCCTATCCTTGGCGGCTTCTGGCGAGATCAGCTGCTCTCCGGCAACCCTGGCAGGGGGCTCTGAACCCGAAGGGAGTGAAAGAGAAACTAGGTCAGGGTCACCGGCAGCAGCAGAGCCCGGTGAGGTGGCCCTGAGGGCTACTACGAGCTGCCTGGGGCCCTCCTTGCCATGAGTCGGGCAGTGTGACATTGACATTGACATTACTGGCATAATGGAGCACACTTTCCTGAACTTGGGCTCCACCGCCTTCCAGGACTCCGGCAACTTGGGGTGTGTGGATTCTGTCGGTTCGCCCGGTGCTGTACCCCCGTCGACCTCCTCAGGGACCGCTAGCCCCGCGTTGTCGTCCATAGGCAACCCCGGTAGTGGCAGCTCCTGTCCGGCGACCCTGGGAAGGAGCTCGATGGGGATAGGAGAGGAGGAACGGTTAGGGTCACCGGCAGCGGCAGAGCCCGGCGAGGGGAGCCCAGGTGTGTCTGGGCGCCGCACCCGACTATCCTCTCCAAGAGCCAGACAAGATCTCTCAATCATTGACAAATGAACTACAGGAGAGATTACTTGCCTGTACTCAAGCTCTACCACCGTCCAGGACTCCGACGATGCCAACAATGACATTCCGGGTCCTGTCAACAGGAGGTCTGGTCTGGGGAATGACTCTGCTGCGGCAGCCCCCGCAGCAGGTGTGATGGTGGTTGCAGTCCTGGTGCTCCTGTATGCCGTCCTCCACGCCACTGGCTCCTCTGGCGTGGTGGCCGAAGGCAACCTCTCCGCTGGCCCATGGGCTGGACCCTCCTGGGCCTCTGGTTCCTCCCCCCTTGAGCGACCTGGTTCCAGAGCAGGCAAGCTCGTAGGGGCACACAAAAGAGGCTGGATGAGGTCGGGTGAGGGAACACTACATGCCACTGGGGCGGAGCACTCAGGGGACTGCACACCCCGAGTCTCCTCGCCAGGAGGCAGGCAAAATTGTTCATCAACAGAAAAAGTCAAATCAGAAAAAACTTGCCTGTTCCCTGGCATTGGACCTCCCCAGCGGCCTCCAGGACGTCCCCTCTTCTCTTGTAATGTTCCTCCAATTCCTCCGGGGATGGAGCAGAGCATGGCTCAGGGTAGAGGGGCAGGGCTGTTGTCGGTGTGGCAGGCCACTTCTTGCGGTGAGAGTTCCTCCTCTTCTTCACGGGCGGCTCGGGAACCAAATAAACCGGGATGCAGAGCACTGTGCTGGGCAGCAAGTCACCCAAGCCGAGAAGCTCTGTCTTCTCTGGAGAAGGAAGCGGAGTGACTGCGAGGAGCTTGAGCACTGGGGAATCCTTATCCGATTCCTCACAGCGTTCCCCCTCCATCCGGCAGTTGAGCCGGGCCAGTCTCTGCTCCTCCTTCGCACGGCGCTCTTCCTTAACCCGGCAGTCGAGCTGGGCAAGCAGGGCCAACCACTCCTCCTCCATCGATGAGCCCGTGGATTGAGTCAGCACAGGAGATGAAACCCTCACAGCCGGGGACGCGCCTCCTTGGGCCTCTTACTCGTGGCGCTCCTCCTCGATCCGATGCTTTATCGTGGCCAGCAACCCCAGTCTCTCCTCCTCCGTCATCATTCCGGAAGAAGAAAGAGAACCGCAAGGAAAGGAGGTCTTCTTCCGCCTGGAACGTTTCTTCTGACGGGGGGCTGTCTCCGGTGTAGGAGAGGCACCCTCCGGCTCCACGTCTGGTGAGGGGAGGATGGCGGAGAGGATGACGTCCACCCTAGGAACGATCCGGAGGTTAGGGTGGCGCTGCTTGACGTCCTCTGCGACGAGCCGTGCCCACTGCATGTCCTCAGGAAACTGTGGCCACTGAAAGGCTGAGATAAATTTAATTATGTCCAACAGTTTTTAACAAAATGCAACCGACTTTTTTGCGGTGGAGACACTGATATATCTCAGAGCTTTTATTTGTTTACAGCGTTAGCATTTTAGCAGTGGAGCTAACAAGTGGCGCTACTGTCTACGAGACATTTTTAAGATCATCTCATCCCTCAATAGTCATAGGAAGTGGTATGATTATATTACTGTTTTTGAGGTGCAAAAGACCGTGTTTCTGCATTTTTGATGCAAAAGTCATTGTTTTTTAACAAGGAAAAGTGTCCCATTTCAGTGACAACTCCATGTTCTAAACTAGCACCTGAAGTTGCGCACATAATTCACGCAAGGCATCATGGGGGCTAGGAATAAGGTGGATTTATTAAGTTTCTTTTATTTATATAACTAAATGTATCCTTTACTTTCTTTTCTATTAGATAAAGAGCACAAATCCACACTCAAGAGGGTGGCAATAACGCCCTCAAAATTTTGCCAACCGTGAATAAATCAAAAGAAGAAGCTTAACTAGTGGTGGGCATAACTTTAGGAGCTGCAGATAGATACTGTTGCAGTTGGATGAAACTTGCAATAAACTGTAGCATTTTTACATTTTCTTCTTAAAAAAGTGTTATTTCCCATTTGTCCATGGCTAAAGTAAATGGGAATAAACCTCTCTTCAAACATTGCATACATGCAATTATCTCGAAAAACTCACTTCTAAACATTTCTATTAATTTGTACAACTATATATAAATACATGTCGGTTTTGATTAATATGTTGTTTGAAAATGTGCAAAAACAGTTGTTACACAGAAGAGGTTGATTTGAAAATGTAATTATTTTTGGTCACATAAACAGAGTTTGAAGGAACTAATGGACATTTTCTATACATTTATACTTGAACGAAATAATAAATACTATCCAGCAGTTTGTTTGTTTTTTTTTAACTCTGACACTCAAAGAAAAAAAGGGGGGAAATGCATAAAAAAGAAATGTATATTTTAGTTCCCAAAGATGTTTTGTTTCACAACTATTTTTAGTGTTTTTGTTCCATTGCAATTGTCCATAGTAGTTATCCTGGTGTAGAATTGGATTTGCAAGCTTCTTTACTCTGACATCTATTGTTATCCTGTCAGTAGTCCATGTCCTCTCCACAGTGAGGCAGCATTTCCTCAGTGAAAGAACCACAGCTCTGCTCTCCTCACAGTTCAGGATTTTTTCCCCTCTGTGTGTGGTAAGCAGAGAAGCCAGAAATTTTACTCAAGTTAAAATAGTGTTACCTAGTGGTTACCAAAAAAATTACTTCTGTAAGACTGAGAAAGTGACACATTCTTGTAAAGTTATAGTTTTTTTTTTCTTTTTTCTTTATTTGTTTTCATTTTCTACTACTATCTTAGACAATTTTACAACTTTTTGAGACAAATTTTGTAATAATTTTGTGATTTTATTTTATGGGGATTAACAACTCTACTCATAAATCTGACATTTTTCTCATAAATTTGCAACTTTTTTTAAATTGTAAATTTGCAGCTTTTTTTCTTATAAATGTGCCAGGTTTCTCTTAAATGTGTTGGTCTGAGAAAAACAAAATATAAACTACCCATTTGTACATTTTCTAAGCACTTTTTGTCTATGTGCAGCAATATCATGAATGTCCATGTTAAGTGTTTAATTCTACTGAAAAAAGTCACATTTCAGAGGGAGTTCAATTTTTTTTGATCATCAAAGTTACTTAGAATAAGGCCATATATGTTTCTTAAATGCACTGTGAGAGTAAAACGTGTCCTACACGAAAGCTGCTCAGTAGAACAATTTTGTGAAAAAGTTACTTGAGTACATGTCTTTGAGTGAACATCTTTTGTCCACTTTGGTAATTTGCTGTATATTTCCACACATTTTTAAGAAAGAAAAGCAGCATTTATTAGCACGCTAAACAACATAAAAGTTTTTAATAAACATGTTTGACTGTAATTATACAAACATTGGTTAAGATGAAAATTGTGGGTTTCGCTCAGAATTTCTAGCATATTGTGATCGGCATATTATTTCTATAACCATTTCTCACAGATAAATGCCAAACAAACTAAATGTGTACGGTGGTAAAATTAGTTAGAAAAAAGCAAAAATTCCAACCCATTGATTTTTTACAATCCCTCTATCAGGGGCGGATCTACAGGGGGCGGTGGGGGCAATTGCCCTCCAACTGTAGAGCCTTGCCACCCCAGCTGCCCCCTAACTTAAATGTCCTTAAAATTATACTTGTAAAAACAAATTGCTTGTGTGTCCAAAAGTCTCTCATAGTAATGAAATAAAAGGTGAATTTGCAAACAAAAAAAAAAACCCAAAACAATTGTAAATATAATCTAAAACTTAACTATATGGCCCTGCATCAAAGAAGCTTCTGGCTCGTGCTCCCTGGCTGCAGCGCTGGTGTGTCACAGACACATGTCGGAGACAGTCTGTCTGCAAACCAACAAACTGGAATGACTGAGTCACACAACTTTCTCCAGGTGAAGTCAGTTTCCTCAGGTGACGTTTTAACACACAAAGTTAAAATCAAATAAATTTTGTAATGAATGGAATGTATGCTAAAGGTGATGGGTGGTCATAGTTCAATATGTCCCTTAAGCACTTGCCAAAAGTAATTCACTCACATGTGATTTGATGGAGCATATTTTCCTAGCTAGTTTTGATTATAATAAGTTTATGAAGCATTTAGATATATATATGAAAAAGTTTGAATTCAGTGTTGCTGTTTCAGGGGCCCAAGTTTCAGTGATGGTGCTATGTGGTCAATATCACAGCAATGAGGCTGCACAGTTAAACCATGTTGCATTCTTACTGTCTGTTATGTATGTAAAAGGCTGGTATTAGTAAGATGGTGGCCGGGTTGGACGGGGAATGGACTAGGGTGGTCAGCTGCCAGTTTCCGGTGGTGACGCCACTCTTAGTATAAAGGAGGTGGGTGGAAGAGGTTAGTCCTCTTTCGTTGTGGAGATACCTGGCCTGCAGGAGAGTGTTGTAAGCCTATATCGTATTGTATATAGTATTCTAATAAAGCTCCGTAAAGTGAGTTCACTATCTACTCGTTATTTCCCAAGTATGGATGCTACATTTGGCGACGAGGTAAAAGCGGTAGTTGAAAGATCTGTTGCCGGTTTTTGGCCATTTTTGGAGACCGCGGGCGAGCCACAAGTACCATGGCCCCGGTGGTTTGCCGCATTTACCAATTATTTGGTTGTTTTGAACCTCGGTGAATTAGAAAAGCTCCACATGAGGGCTGTTTTGGTCCATAACTTAGGCATGGAGGGGTAGAGAATACTGGAGAACCTTGGGGGGGCTGATAGTTTTGACAAAGTAGTGGAGCTAATGGTGCGCTACTTTCGCGCGCCGGAAAATGTCACGGTCCGACGCATCCAGTTTCGACAGCGCCGCCAGCGGTTGGGGGAGCCGGTGAAGAGATTTTTAGCGGACCTCCAGAAGCTGGCGAGGGAGTGCAAGTTCGGGCCCCTGGAGGACGAGATGATTTGGGACCAGCTGGCAGATCACATCCTCTGCCCGGCGGCCTGGTCCAGGCTTCTGACACACCCAGGAGAACTGATGTTGGCTACAGCTATCGAGCTCACTCAACAGTTCGAGGCAGCAGAGACTATCGTGAGGGGTCTTACTGAAGGGGCCACTCTGGGTCAAGATGGGTCTCGAGCTAAGGCGCTGTTATTGGACCCTGGTGACGAAGACAGCGGAGAGGAAGAATATGCCTCCGTAGTGAAGGTCAGGCCTGCCCCAGGTACGCCACGTTGTTATGGCTGTGGGTCCTCTAGTCACCACTATAAGTCCAAAGTGTGCCCGGCAAAAGGCAAGCGTTGTGGGAAGTGTGGTTTGCTGAACCACTTTGCCAGGATGTGCACAAACTTCGAACGCAGGGACTGGTGGAGTGATCCGGGTTCCGTGCAGAAGACTCCTATGATAGTACACGCCGTTTCCCCGGAGACTACTGGACGGATCGGGTGTGATATCATGCTAGATGGCATCAAGGTTCCCCTGCTGGTGGCCACAGGAGCGATTATCTCTTTTTTAAACCTGGTGACCATGAGGAGTTTGTTTCCCCACCGACAAATTAGAAAGCAGGAGAGAGACTACTATGGCTATGGATGGAACAGACTGGCCGTGCTGGGGTTTGTGGAAATGAAGGCTCGGTACAAGTCTGTCGTTGTACCCAAGGCCCGTGTTTATGTCACCGCTGCGGGAGTTAACATCATGGGGTGCAACCTCTTTTGTAGCCTGGGTTTCTCTATAGCCAATGTATCGGGTGAGGAGTGGTCGGGGTGTGGACTTTGGGGCCGACCAGCTCCGCTGGTGGATGGTGTGGAGGTGTGGGATTCAGACTGGCTGGACACAAATGCAAGTGGAGAGCACGTTCGGTGCCATGCGACGCCGCCCTGGGATGGACCCGATGTCGGTCATCATGCTGCCCTGGATGAGGGTGCTGGACAGCACGCTGGAACCCCCGGGGTGGCCCCTAAAGACAAGGTGCCCGCGCTGGAGGATGAGGGGGCGAGACCTGAGAGCGCGGTTGTAAAGCGCTCACAACAACGGCCTGCCAAGAGAAAGACGAACCGGACCCACGAGTCGACCGGATCAGTGAAGGAGGTCAGTCAGGATCAGAGTGATCCGGAAAAGAAGAAAAGGGCTTCCCTGCAGGTTGGAGACAAGGTTCGGCCCAGGGTCGAGGCCTGGATGAGAAGGGATCACGGGTCATGCGAGCGGCGTGATGACCAGAGGCAATTCTGAGTGAAGGCTGCCCGGAGTGATGGGTACCTGCACTTGTCTGACCAGACCTCGAGGCATCCGAATGAGCTGCGTCTGAAGTTGGAAGAGAGGAGACAGCGTAGCAGGAGCCCCGAGGTCAAAAGACGGAGGCGTTCAGAGAGAGACCCGTCCAAGGACTGAGGGTGTTTTGCTGTGTATGTATTTTGCGTTTAACCCAGGTCCTGATGTATATGGTTAATTGCTGCTGTTTTAGTTCTAAAAAAAAAAACAGAAAAGAAAAGGGGTAATAATAAGGAGATGACATTTTATGGGTCGAATTTTGTAATTTGTGTGTTATATGGGAGCTGAATTTTATTAATTTGAGGGTTTTAATGACCATGGTGTAGATAAATTGATACACTGTAAATTGGATATTGGTCTAATTTAGACTTGTGTAGTAGGAATAGTTGACTGTGATTGGGTTGTTTGGTTCTATTGATTGATGGTTTATAATAATTACACTGGCCAACACGTATTGTTTACTGTGTGCCCAAGTGTGGGGTGGGTGTTGGGGTGGGGGCCACCAGTGGTATGTCCAATGTATGTTGTAATTGTTATATGTTGTGTTCATAAGGAGCTGTTCTATGGGATTATTTTATTTAGAAACATGGCTCTTCTTTTGAGTTGGACTGTTTTAAGTATGGTGGCAGAATAACCCGCCTAGCCGTGTAGGGGGTGCTGGCAGTCTACCCAGCCCCCCAGCCTTAGTTGTATGAATGGATAGGCAGTTTGTTTCTTTGTGTACGTATTTTATTTTAGAGTGTGAGTCGGGAGACACATTTGGGTGGGTTACCTGTATGCTTGACACTTTTTTTGAAGGGGGACAAATGTTATGTATGTAAAAGGCTGGTATTACTAAGATGGTGTCCGGGTTGGACGGGAAATGGACTAGGGTGGTCAACTGCTGGTTTCCGGTGGTGACACCATTCTTAATATAAAGGAGGTGGGCAGAAGAGGCTAGTCCTCTTTCGTCGTGGAGATACCTGGCCTGCAGAAGAGTGCCGTAAGCCTATATTGTATTGTATAGAGTATTCTAATAAAGATCTGTAAACTGAGTTCACTATCTACTCATTATTGCCTAAGTATGGATGCTATACTGTCAAACTGGGAAAGTAACAAATTCAGCAAGAAAAAGTACCGTAATCTAAATATAAATGCTTTGTGTCACTTACAGTATGTGCATGTGATGAAAAATTTCCAGTTTCATATTGCTATTGGCTTCTGGTACTATGCAATAAGGATTCTAATCCTGAGATTTTTTTAATTTTGATGCTTGCAATTTGCAGGCCACAATGAAAAGAAAATTTAAAAGTGGATACAGTTCCAGTTTTTTGGGAAAAAAGTGAGGAATGAGCATGAAGCGGAGTGGTGGCTCAGTTGGTAGAGCATCCACCCCACACCCGGGAGGCAGGGGTTCAAATCCCGGCCGGGTCATGCCAAAGACCATATAAAAGTGGAACTTCCCGCCGTCCAGCTTGGTGCTCAGCAATAACGGAATGGAGGAGGGAAATCTGTGGCGGCGCCTTGCATGGCAGCGGCCCTCTGATTCTGCACTGGGGTGTGTGTGATTGACACTGTAGATAGGTAAAGCACAATCTCGTTCTACTGTACATGATTGGTTGTACGGTTGAATGACAATAAGGGTAAAAAAAAAAAAAAAAAAAAAAAAAAAAAGGAGAGAAATGAAGAAGAAAGAATATAAAGCAACCAAGAGAGTCAGTCAAAGAAGGCCATTGAGAGAGCAACATATGAAGAAATAAATGAAGATGAGGAAAAAGATGGTCACTAGGTGGCACATGGACATGCAGCGGCCTCCCCTCTCTCCTTGTTTGTGCCGTTTAGTGTTGTTTTAAACTATGCCTAAGTGTATATTCATGCGTTTAATGTCCATATATGATGTTGCACACAAGCTACAGTCGCCACAGCCTTCTGGAAATAAGGAATATGACCAAACATTACGTCTTGGACCGGAGCATTACAGAGGAACTCCGTGGCCTAGGACTTCTCTGCCAGACTTCCACACCCCCGGACACGACCGCTGCGTCTCATCTCAAATGGAGACGCCGTAGATGATGTGAGAGAAGGCAGAAATGAGGTAAGTGTGGAGGTATCCGACTCCCTAGACTCCCAATCCCAACCTTCATTCTAGCCAACATACACTCACTAAACAACAAAATAGACCGCATACAGCTCCTGAGATCTACGCAACGTGATGCACGGAACTGCTGTGTTTTTATCCAAATGGAAATGTGGCTAAATGACAATATCCCAGACTCTGCTATTCAGTTAGAAGGGCTAACATGCCTCCATACTGATGGGGTGTTCATGGAAGGAGGGAAAACCCGAGGAGGAGGCATCTGTGTTTATATCAATGACACTTGATGCCGAGATGCGGCTGTTGTGCATAAACACTGTTCTCCGTTGGTGGAGTTTGTGATCATCAAGTGCCGACTGTTCTACTTACCAGGGGAAAATACATCTATCCTGTTAGTTGCCGTGTATGTCCCGCCCACTGCCATCAGCGAGAGAAGAAAGGCACTAAATGAACTCTATCAGGCTATAAGTGAGACACAAACAGCACATCCAGACGGATTCCTCATCACAGCAGGAGAACCATGCAGATTTAAAGGCCCTCCTACCAAAACTACACCAACATGTGGACTTTCCAACAAGAGGAGACAACTTGCTGAACTTGGTGTACACAACCCACAAGAGAGCATACAAGGCCTCCCCCCTTCCCCACCTGTGTCTCTCTGATCATGTCACTATCTTGCTAAGGCCTACACACAGACTGCAGTGTGGTGACGTGTACTTCCCGTCATGTCACCGCACTGCCCATATATAAGGGATGGACGCCATCTTACGGCCTCTCTTACGCCGGATGCCCATGCTGATGCCTGCCGTGTGCGTAGTTCGTAATAAAGCTGTGTTCGCCAACCATCATCGTGCCCCATCCTTCACCCAGGTATTTTACATGTATAACATTTGGCAATCGAGGATTAACTTATGGAGGTGTGCATTCCACCGCTTCGTCCCTTTCTCGAGCTCCCGTGCGAACCACCGGTTTTATGGCTGCATTGGCTGGAGGCCTATCAAACTTATATTACAGTGCTGGACCTCGGGAAGCTCAACAAGGTGAGAGCGTGGGCACTTCTCATTCACAACCTGGGTGTTGAAGGCCGGAGGGTCCTAGAGACGCTTGATGTGGCAGATTCATACGAGGAAGTTGTGGAGCTGCTAGCTAAATGTTTCTCCACCCCAGACAACGTGATTGTTCGGAGAATTCGTTTTTGCCGGAGACACCAGCGGGGAGGTGAACCTATCCACCAGTAAGTCATTGACTTGAAGCAACGAGCCAGCGAGTGTTGTTTTGGACCGCTTGAAGAAGAAATGGTATGCAACCAAATAGCAGAGAACATGTGCAATGCTGAGCTGCGTGCTAGGCTATTAGTGGCACCTAATGACTTAACGTTAGCTAAAGCCATGGAGCAAGCCCTTCGGTTGGAGGCCATTGATAAGCTAGCCGTGGAGCTAAATTGGTGCCAGCCACAGATGACGCGGGAGCTGCTCGCCTCAGCTAATGTTGCAGACCCTGATAGCAAGGATAGTTCAGACGAAGATTTTTGGGAAATCAGTGCTGCCAGCCAAAGGTCTGCCCCGGGAATCTCCTGTTGCAGGGGTTGTGGGTCCGCGACGCACCGCCATAAAATGAAGAAATGCCCAGCTAGAGGAAAATATTGTAGCAGATGTTGATGCTTGAATCACTACACCAGGGTGTGCCATTTGTGTTACCCAGCGAATCCAAGGGAGAAATCACCCTGCTCGTCCCCGACGGACACTGGGAGCGAACAGTACGAAGGGCAAACCGACACCCTCGCTTTCAAGTCGACCAGTTTTTGCCCAGGATTGGTACCCTTGCCGACAAGCGACCCCATGCTAGCCCCAGATGCCTTTGGTACTTAGCCACAATTGGATGGGGGTCTGCAGCTACTATGATGAACACTACAACATTTATAGAAGAGGATGGGGCCAGACCGATGAGCATGGAGGTACTGCATGCTCAGCAGCAGCACATCGGGCTAAGTAAAATACCACTCTGGGTGTATGGACTTGGTTCAGGTTCGGGGTGAAGGACGTCCACGGCGAAGATGGGCCAAGTGACAGCCAGCAAAACATCTGGGGTGTCTGTGCATAGTGGCTGAGCTGGATGCAGCATACTTAAGGATGTCCAACAGCTCGTTGAGGCACACCAATCAGCTTCGGCGTGTCCGGGAAGCCGCTCCAGGTGGCAAGGCTGGACGGGAGTCGTGATGGCGGTGTGGGATGCAGGTGCCGTCATCCAGAAGATCGGCCATTACTCCAGGGGTCTGTGGTCTCCAGGGGTGCGCTTGCTGAGGGGCTGCCCTGGACCCCCCCATGCAAGTTTTAACTTTTTCACCAAAATGACTGAGTGGTAGTACTTTATTTATAGTTCTTGGGTTTTGTGCATGCATGTTATGGTATGGGGTTATTTTATGTGTTTGTGTTTTAGTTTAATAGCACAACTGATATTTTTAGTTTGAAATAAAGACTTTTAGTTTAATTGGGTGGCAGAATAATCCACCCCGCTGTACGGGCTTTACGGTAGTCCACCTGTCAGCCCTATTTTAAGTTATTTTGAGTGAGTGTGTTAGGCCAATTTAGTACATTAGTTCCCATTATTTTAGAGCAGGGGTCACTAACTAAAACTGCAAAAGGTCCGATAAGTTGGTCCTCTTCCCCAGCCGAGGTCTGAAATAGGTGTTGGAATTTTTAGGCACCTCATGATTTGATTATGATTCAGAACTCAGACTTGATTCTAAAACAATCCTCAATGCATTTTTATGCATTTTTTTTCTAGTCAAAATTTTTCCCTCCCACTGTGTGACAACTTGGCCCTTTTAAAGCAAAGCATTTGCAATGACCCATGAATTTACTTTTACAACATCTTTTATTAAAACAAATGGAAGAGAAATCTGACACATGGTGGGCAGTGGTGGCCTAATGGTTAGGGATGTGAACTGGTGAGCAGAGGGTGGCAAATTCGATCCCTGAGCAGGATTAGATCTGGGTGGGACAGACAACACAGCAGTTTTTTTTTTTCCCCACTCTCCTTAACCCCACTGTGGCGCCCTTGAGCAAGGCCCTTAACCCCAACTGCTCCAGTGGAGCTGCTCAGTGGTCACAGGTCAGTCTGTGGTTGTATTGGGCAGCTTCATGGTCTGAATGTGAACAGGGTATCCTTGAAAAAGAAAGGTTTCCTCTCAATGGAACTATCCTGTATAAATAAAAGTTAAATAAAAAATTATAAAAAACATGGACAAATTTATCTCAAAATGTGCTTTTCAGAACTGTCATCTTTTCATTGGCATGCTTTCAGAAGACCACAGCTGTCTCCAGACAGGCCAATATCATTTAACTTGCTTTCACACATTATTTTATTGAGCTCATGTTTTAACTGCTTCTAGCTCTGTATTAATTTTTAAACAAAAAAATATTAAAATGAATTCTTTGTTCAGTTTCAAACAAAACGTAATATAATTTTTTTTAATATAGTAGAATACTCAATGTGTTTGTTGACTCCAAATAAATAGGTCTAAAATTGTAAACTCTACAACTAAACTCCTAAAAATGTATCCCAGGAGAACACAAACTAAACTGTATTGCATTAAAAAAAGATTAATATCTAAAAAAACACAAATTTCCAAAAAGTCCACCTCTGTACAATATTTTCAGTGCAGAAAAAAATGTTTCAAACTGTAAGACAAAAAAACGGACATAAAATATAAGTCCAGGACAGAATTCCTCGACATTTTTTTCAGTCTCCACAGTAAACTCTGTTACAGCATGGGGGGGGGGGGGGTAGAACTTCCTATGTTCAATAACACACAGAGCTTTTACAGAGTTTTTACAGTTAGGCCCAGAAATATTTGGACAGTGACACAATCTTCATGATTTGGGATCTGCATGCCACCACGTTGGATTTGAAATGAAACAACTACAACGGAACTGAAGTGCAGACTTTAAGGTTTAATTCAAGGGGTTGAACAAAAATATATGATTAAACATGTAGGAATTGTAGCTATTTTTATACAAACGCTCCTCATTTCAGGGGCTCAAAAGTAATTGGACAAATAAACATAACCCTAAGTAAAATGTTACTTTTCAGTATTTCGTTGAGAATCCTTTGCAGGCAATGACTGCCTGAAGTCTGGAACCCATGAACATCACCAAACGCTGGGTTTCCTCCTTTGTGATGCTTTGCCAGGCCTTTACTGCAGCTGTCTTCAGTTGTTGCTTGTTTGTGGGGCTTTCTGCCTTAAGTTTTGTCTTGAGCAAGTGAAATCCACGCTCGATTGGGTTGAGATCTGGTGACTGACTCGGCCATTGCAGAATATTCCACTTCGTTGCTTTAAAAAACTCCTGGGTTGCTTTTGCAGTATGTTTTGGATCATTGGTGAAGCGCCGTCCAATCAACTTTGCTGCATTTTTTTTTTTTGTTTTTGTTACTTATTTGTACCCGTAGGTAGACTTGGTTTGCAGTCTGGTGACAAGCCACCGGCTGCTGGTCGCTGCGTGCGCGAGCGCCCTAAACCTACATGTTTTTGGTGTGCGGGAGGAAACCGGAGAAATCCCGAAGTAAACCCGTGCAACACGGGGAGAACATGCAAACTCCACACAGCTCACTGTTGGTCGGGGGCTGGGATCGAACCCACGATCTCATGATCCCCGCGATCCCCCGGCCGAGGGTAAAACTGTGCTGCCACAGTGCTAAACCACTGCGCCACCGTGCAGCATTCAGCATTTGGCTGAATCTGAGCAGAAAGTATATCCCTATACACTTCAGAATTCATCCGGCTGCTTCTGTCTTTTGTCACGTCATCAATAAACACAAGTGACCCAGTGCCATTGGAAGCCATGCATGCCCATGCCATCACACTGCCTCCACCATGTTTTACAGAAGATGTGGTGTGCTTTGGATCATGAGCTATTCCAATTCTTCTCCAAACTTTCTTCTTCCCATCATTCTGGTACAGGTTGATCTTAGTCTCATCTGTCCAAAGAATGCTGTTCCAGAACTGGGCTGGCTTCTTCAGGTGTTTTTTGGCAAAGTCAATTCTGGCCTTTCTATTTTTGAGGCTGATTCATGGTTTGCACCTTGTGGTGCAATGATAACACTAATATATTATGCAGTGGAAACAATCTGGAACAACTTCTGGATACACTCGGAAAGGAATTAGGAAAGCTTAAACTGTGGTTTGATTCAAACAAATTAACGCTCAATTTAAGTAAGACAAAATTTATAGTCTTTAACAACCATCACAACAACTCAGTATCTAAACTCAGTGTAAATGGTGCTGAGATTGAAAGGGTATCTGAAACTAAATTTCTTGGAGTAATAATCGATAATAAACTGTGTTGGAAGTCACATATTAATTATATTAAAGGTAAAATATCCAAATCAATTGCAATATTACACAGAGTGAAATATCTGCTGAATCAACCCACATTGTATACCTTGTATCGTTCATTAATACTCCCATACATGACATATTGTAATGAAGTATGGGGAAATACATATAAAACAAACATATTTCCACTCTTTATGCTTCAGAAGAGAGCTATTAGAATAATAAACAAAGCAGCTTACAGGGAACCAACAAACCCACTTTTTCTTAAATTAAAAGCTCTCAAGTTGAAAGATCTGGTTGACTTTAAAACTGCAATAATAATGTTTAAAGTGAAGAATCTATCACTGCTGGCAAATATCCAAAAGTTGTTCCAAATAAGGGAGAATCAATACCATTTTAGAGGAACATGTATATTTCAAAAACCTTCAGTGAGAACTACCACCAAGCAACACTGTGTTTCAGTGCAAGGAGTCAGATTATGGAACGATTTTGGACCTGAATTAAAATCACGTACAACCCTTGGACAATTTAAACAAAAACTAAAGAAAGAAATACTCCAAACGTATATACAAGATGACATGTAAAATCACATAAGGATTGTCATATCCAGCCTGTGTTGTGTTGTAGCTTAGTTTTTTTTTTCTTTCTTTCTTTTCTGTCACATTTTGTCTTAGCTTTGTTTTTGAATTGTAATCGCTTAGCTTAGCTTAGCTTAGTTTTTTCTTTTTTTCTGTCACATTTTGTCTTAGCTTTGTTTTTGAATTGTAATCGCTCTTGTCTTGTTTCTTTTTCTCTTCTCCTTTTTCTCATTTGAATTCTTAGATGGTATATGGGTGGGCAATATAAGCTGTGGCTTCAGCCATCACCCATTTCGGATAACTTACGTTGAATTGTATAATCAGAGGAGTTATTGTCTAATTTGACCTTGTTGGATTTTCTTTCCCCCTTTGTTATATTATTCAGTTTCTTTTAACCTGTACTATCCAAAATAAAGATTCATTCATTCATTCAAAAATCCTTTGTATTTACTCTCATGAAGTCTTCTCTTTATGGTAGACTTAGATACTGATACACCTACTTCCTGGAGAGTGTTCTTCACTTGAGTGGATGTTGTGAAGGAGTTGTTCTTCACCATGGAAAGGATTCTGTGATCATCCACCACTGTTGTCTTCCGTGGACGTCCAGGCCTTTTTGAGTTCCCAAGTTCACCAGTGCACTCTTTTTTTCTCAGAATGTACCAAACTGTTGATTTGGCCACTCCTAACATTTCTGCTATCTCTCTGATGGATTTCTTCTTTTTTTTCAGCCTCAGGATGGTGTGTTTCACCTCCATTGAGAGCTCCTTTGACCGCATGTTGTGTGTTCACAGCAACAGCTTCCAAATGCAAATGCCACACCTGGAATCAACTCCAGACCTTTTAACTGCTTAATTGATGACAGGTTAACGAGGGAAGAGCCCATGCAGCCTTGTTATTTTTTTTTGCAGCCTTCTGAGTCAATTGTCCAATTACTTTTGGTCCCTTGAAAAAGAGGCGGCTACGTATTAAAGAGCTGTAATTCCTAAACCCTTGCTCCAATTTGGATGTGAATACTCTCAAATTACAGCTGAGAGTCTGCACTTTAAGCCCATATCGATTATATAATTGTATCTTGAATATGTTTTCGTAAACAGCTAAAATAACAAAACTTGTGTCACTGTCCAAATATTTTTGGGCCTAACTGTACGTGATAACCAGCGACCTCACATCTGCATCCCAGCATGGACTACTCTCAGCTCACAACAGCGCTTCTTTTTGTGGGTACAGACCGGTCTGTCCGGGCTGGATGTCGACCTTGTGTGTGTGTGGGGGGGGGGTGGGGGGCATCCGCAGCGAATCTGATTTTGCAACCCACTGCATACTCTCTGGAGCAGTTGGAACCACATTTGTGGTACAGCGAAGAGGGCAGTCTGCAGCAGGAGAGCGCCCAAGGGCTCCTGCCATAATCTGTTGGGCAGTTGCTGATACAGCAGTTCAGTTCAGCTTTTTTCCCCCACCAAAATAAAAGTCTCCCTTTACCCCAAATTGTATCAAAGGGCTTCGGGGTCCGGATGGAGGACTCTCGGGGTCCGGATCCAGACCGGAGTCCGCCAGTTGGTGATCCCTGTTTTAGAGCGTGATTTGGGTTTGAAATCGAGGGGTGGGGTGGGGTGTCAACTGTGCGTGGTTTTGGACTTTTCTAAAGTGGGGGTATATTATATATTGAAATGGCACTTTATTGTGAAATGCAGTGTGGTGATGTGCACTTCCCGTCATGTCACCACACTGCCCATATATAAGGGATGGGTGCCATCTTTTGGCCTCTTTTATGCCGGATGCCCACACTGATGTGTGCCGTATGCTGTCTGTACATACTTCATAATAACGCTGTGTTCACCAACCAACACCGTGCCTCATCCTTCACCCAGGTATTTTATATTCATAACAGAGTACACTGACATTGTTGTAGCGTACAAAGCTAAATGCATTGATAATGTCACTTACTGCTAAACCGTCAGTGTTCATGCTCATCAGAAGCCATGGATGACAGCAGAGGTTCAAAACTGCATCCTGAGCAGAGGCTCAAGGCTTCATCCTGAGCCCTCAGGGCCAGTAAGACCACAGGACTAACAGCAGCTAGGGCTAACCTGTCCCGTGGTATCAAGGAAGAAAAACGACAGTACAGCAAGAAAATACCTGGCCACTTCAGCAGTATCAGAGATGCACAGTCTCTCTGGTGTGGGATACAGACCCTCATCAACTACAAACCTCCACCTCTGACCTGTGCAAGCGATATCACACTGCTTAACTTAAATGACTTCTTTGGCCACTTTGAAGCACAAAACAGCACACCAGCACAGAAGTCCACTCCTCCCCCAGACGAGCAGGCTATAAGTCTGGATCCAGCTAGCATGAAGAGGACCCTTTCCAGGATCAACCCACACAAGACAGCTGGACCAGACAACATACAGTGGATATAAAAAGTCTACACACCCCTGTTCAAATGCCAGGTTTTTGAGATATTAAAAAAATGAGACCAAGATGAATCTGTCATGGTGCGGCCCTCACAGACCGCTAATGAGACACTATAGGCGACCAGTGAGTTTGCATACTTATTAAACAAGGAAAAAGGTACAAAATAATGAGCCACGTGGGGCAAAACACAAACAAGGACTATGGTTAAGGCACACAGACGATAAACACAGGCTAAGGAATAAACTTACCGAGAATGGCGAGGAACAGGAGGATGACTGGAGCCTGGATTAGGGACTCCAGCCTAACGTTGGGGAGACCAGCGTTATCCATACACATATGAGGTCGCAGCCCCGAGAGACCGAAGCAGCTCCCTTAAATAGGAACAGGATAGCACAGCTGATGAGGGCATCATCAGCTCCATTGATTCCAGCTGTCACAGCTAGCTCAGCTCTGACAGCCGGAAGCCCCACAGAGATGCTGTCAGAATAAGAGCTCTGCGGGACCATAAGGAATACTAACGAATGGGAGGAAAATACTGCATGACCCGAGCGCGGACGAGATCGGAGCTCAGACTATGACAGAATCATTTCAAAACTTTTTCCACTATTAATGTGACCTATAACCTATACAACCCAATTGAAAAACAAACTGAAATCTTTTAAGGGGAAAAATAAAAAACTTACAATAACCTGTTTGCATAAATATGCACACCCTATTATAACTTCGGTTGTGGCTGTGTTCAGAATTAACTAATCATATTCAAACTCATGCTAAACGGGAGTCAGCACACACCTGCCACCATTTAAAGTGCCTCTGATTAACCCCAAATAAAGTTCAGCTGTTCTAGTAGGCTTTTCCTGACATTTCTGTAGTCACATCTTACAGCACAAGCCATGGTCCGCAGAGAGCTTCCAAAGCATCAGAGGAATCTTATTGTTCAAAGGTATCAGTGAGGAGAAGGGTACAAAAGAACTTCCAAGGCATTAAATATACCATGGAACACAAGGAAGACAGTCATCATCAAGTAGAGAAAATATGACAACAGTGACATTACCAAGAACTGAATGTCCCTCCAAAATTGATGAAAAGACGAGAAGAAAACTGGCCAGAGAGGCTGCCAAGAGGCCGACAGCAACATTGAAGGAGCTGCAGGAATTTCTGGCAAGTACTGGCTGTTTAGTACATGTAACAACAATCTCCCGTTTAGGGTGGCAAGATGGAAGCCTTATCTTTTGAAGTAAAACATCCAAGCCCAGCTACATTTTGGAAAAACACATTTGAAATCTCCCAAACGCATGTGGGAAAATGTGTTTTGGTCCAATGAAACCAAGGTTGAACTTTTTGGCCATAATTCCAAAAGGTAAATTTGGCGCAAACACAACACTGCTCATCACCAAAAGAAGACCATACCGACAGTGAAGCATGGTGGTGGCAGCATCATGCTTTGGGGCTGTTTTTCTTCAGCTGGAACTGGGGCCTTTGTCAAAGTGGAGGGAATTATGAACAGTTCCAAATACCAGTCGGTGATGGCACAAAACCTTCAGGCTTCTGCTAGGAAGCTGAAGATGAAGAAGAACTTCATCTTGCAGCAGGACAGTGACCCAAAGCACACATCCAAATCAACAAAAGAATGGCTTTATGAGAAGAAGATTAAGGTTTTAGCATGGCCCAGCCAGAGTCCAGACCTGAATCCGATCGAATATCTGTGGGGTGATCTGAAGAGGGCTGTGCACATGAGATGCCCTTGCAAGCTAACAGATTTGGGGCATTTTTGCATAGGAGAGTGGGCAAATATTGCCGCATCAAGATGTGTCACACTGATAGAGTCCGACCCAAAAAGACTGAGTGCTGTAATCAAAGCCAAAGGTGCTGCAACAAAGTATTAATTTAAGGGTGTGCATATTTATGCAAACAGGTTATTGTAGGTTTTTATTTTTTATTTTTCCCTTTAAAAGATTTCAGTTTGTTTTTCAATTGGGTTGTACAGGTTATAGGTCACATTAACAGTGGAAAAAAGTTTTGAAATAATTTATCTTGGTCTCATTTTTTTACATCACAAAAACCTGGCATTTGAACAGGGGTGTGAAGACTTTTTATATCCATTGTACCAGGTCGCATTCTGAAGTATTGTGCAGAGGAGCTCATGGTTGCCCTGGCTGACATCTTCAACATCTCCCTGAGTCAAGCTGTTGTCCTCACGTTTCAAAACTGCTACCATAATACCAGTCCCATAGAAGCCCGTCCCATCCAGCTACAATGATTACCGACCAGTAGCCCGAACCGCCATCATAATGAAGTGTTTCGAGTGGCTGGTCCAGCAGAACATCAAGTCCACCCTGCCTCCCTCCCACGACCTATGTCAGTTTGCACACAGGTCAAACAGATCCACAGAAGATGTCATCTCTGCTGTTCTCCATCCAGCCCTTACCCACCAGGACTCAAAGAACTCCTATGTGCAAATGCTGTTCTTGGATTTCAGTTCAGCATTAAACACAATCATCCCCCAGCACCTAATACAAAAACTCAGACACTTGGGACTCAAAAACTCTCTCTGTAACTGGGTGCTGCACATTCTCACAGGGAGGCCACAGAAGGTGTGGGTTGGCAGCAACACCTCCAAGACCATCACACTGAGCACAGGAACCCCACAAGGTTGCGTGCTCAGCCCACTGCTCTTCACCCTGCTGATCCATCACTGCATACCGTCCTACAACACCAATCACGTCATCAATTTTGTGGACGACATGATGGTGGTGGGCCTCATCACCAACAATGAGGAGGCCAACTACAAAAGTGAGGTAAGCCAACTTGTCCAGTGTTGTAAGGACAGTGATCTCTTCCTGAACATGGGAAAAAACGAGCAGATTGTAGTCGACTTCAGGAGCGGGCACACACGGCGCCACCCCTCTGATCATCGATGGAGCAGTGGTGGAAAGGGTGAGCAGCACCAAGTTCCTGGGGATGCACATTTCCGAGGACCTCTTCTGGTCTAACAACACCCTATCACTGGCCAAGAAGGCTCAAACTTGCCTCTATTTCCTCCGCAAACTGAGGAGAACATGAGTCACACCCCCCGTCATATGATCATTCTACTGGGGCACCATTGAGAGCATCCTCTCCAGCTGCATCACTCTGTGGTATGGAAGCTGCATTGCCTCCTGCTGGAAACCTCTACAATGCACAGTGAATGCAGCCAGCAAGATCATCGGTGCCCCCCGTCCCCCCTCTCGGACATCTACTATAACCACCTCACCCGCAAAGAAAAGGTACCTTCAGGGAGAAGGTACCGGAGCCTATGGGCCCACTCCACAAGACTGCTAAACAGCTTTGTTCACCAGGCCTGTCTTGCACCTTACTGTACCCATTTGCACAAATGCCATACCTACTGCTGTCTGTCTTTGCAATACTGATCATGCGCAAACCAATCTGTCACTGCCTGCACCCCCATGACTGCACTGAACTTGCAATTTACTGATATTACGGTTTACTGTACATCGGATTGCTCTGTTTTTACCTTTACTTGCATTATGGGTAGCATTACTGTACATAGATTGTTGTTGTTTTCCATCCTTATTCCTTCCAGTCTTTTATGTATATTGCATACCACTAAGAGAGAGAGAAACGGTATTTCAATTCTACTGTATGTCCTGTACATATAGAAGTACTGACAAATAAAAATCTTTGAATCTTTGAAAGATGGCAGTGTGAGGGATGTGTGACCAAGGGGATGGGCCAAACCTAACTGGTGGTATCCAATCGAGGGTTTAAACTCACAACCTATTGCTTCAGAGTCCAGCACTACCTGTGTCACCAAGATGGTCAACCAACTTGGCAAGCCAAGTCAGAATGCTTTTATTGACTGATACAGATGACAATGAGAAGGTTTCAGATTAGGAAATCAATCAATCAACTTTATTTATAAAGCACTTTAAAAGCAACACTTGCTACACAAAGTGCTGTACAGCAAGAGAACATAAAAGCAGGGCACTAACACAAAGGGCGCTAACACAAGAACCACAGTAAAAAAAAAAAATCATAAATAAAATAAAAAGTAAAATAAATAAAAATCCATTTCATTCAATAAAATCAATGTCTCATACTGGGTCGAAGGCCAGGGAGTAAAAATGTGTTTTAAGACGTGTTTTAAAAATGGACAGTGAAGGTGCTTGTCTAATGTCCAGGGGTAAATCATTCCATAACTTGGGGGCCATGATCGAAAAGGCTCTGTCCCCTCTGAGCTTGCGCCTCGCCTTTGGTACCTCCAAAAGCAGCTATTCAGCTGACCTAAGGGACCGGGTGGGAGCGTAGGGATGCAGAAACTCAGAGAGGTAAGGTGGAGCAAGACCATTCAAGGATTTAAAAACAAATAAAAGAATTTTAAAATGAACTCTAAAATCCACGGGTAGCCAGTGGAGTGAAGCTAAGATGGGTGTGATGTGATTTCTTCCACATGTACCTGTTAAAAGACGAGCAGCGGCGTTTTGAACCAGCTACAGACGGGAAAGCGATGACTGGCTGACACCGGCGTAAAGTGTGTTACAGTAATCCAGCCGAGATGAAATAAAAGCATGGATTACTGTTTCCAAGTGTGGTCTAGAGAGAATGGGTTTTACTTTTGCTAAACGCCTTAGATGAAAGAAGCTGGATTTTACCACAGAACAAATCTGCGTGTCTAATTTAAAACCATTGTCCATGATAAAACCAAGGTTCCTAGCTGTGGATTTAACATAAGGAGTAAGGGGGCCCAAGTATACAGGAAGGGACTCACAGGGGCGACTAGGTCCAAACACCATCACTTCAGTCTTTTTATCATTAAAATTTAGGAAGTTTAGGGCCATCCAAGACTTTTTGTCTTCAATGCACACCAGGAGTGAGTTTACTGATGAGGCAGCTTTTTGTTTTAGAGGGACATAAATCTGACAGTCATCAGCATACAGGTGGAAAGAGATACCAGGCTTTTTAAAAATGGAACCCAGTGGAAGCATGTACAGAGAAAAAAGCATGGGCCCTAGAATTGACCCCTGTGGGACCCCGTAAGGCAGAGGAGCAGAAGAGGATTCAAACCATGCTAACTTTAAAAGTCCTGTCTGACAGATAGGATCCAAACCAGTTGAGAGCAGTGCCACAAATGCCCACTAGGTGCTGCAAATGGGAAATTAAAACATGATGGAAAGAACGACACAAGCAGACAATGCAGAGGAGGCAGCTGATGGATAAATCATGGCACAGGGGTTTCACCCTTTATTCCAGCTGGACCACATGGTATGTTTCTATTCTCCAGATAAAATCCAGTACAGTGACTGACACATACAATGCCTAAGGGAAACAGCTGATAAATGACACATCACAGCGATCGGCTGACGCTTGTGAAGATGACTGCAGATGTCAGTCAAAACATGTAAAGGTAAACAAACTTCTTCTACCTTTTTGTCTGAAAAAAAAGTGTGCTCCTGTCCGGACCCATCATGGACGCCACGCACCAGTGTGGGGTCCACTGAGGGCGCAACACTGGCCCGGTCGGGGTCCACCATGGGTGCTGCAGAGCTCCAGTCGGGAGCCACCGCGGGTGCTGCAGAGCTCCAGCTTGGAGCCACCGCGTGTGCTGCAGGGCTCCGGCCAGGAGCCACTGCGGGTGCAGCGTTGGCCCGGTCGGGGTCCACTGCGGGTGCAGCTGTGTCCCAAACTAGGACTACAGAGGGTGCTACGGGTCAGCCTGAGGATGCCATGGCCCCCCCTCCTCCCTGTCCGACGCCGTGGGGGTTCCCTCCCTACGGTCCGGTCACCCACCAGTGAGCCTCCTGGTGGGCAGGCCGCCTCCTGCTTTGCCCCACCGGCCCTGGTGGCTTAACAACGCTGGCCGACCGCCAGAGGGTCTGAGTCTCTGGGCCAGATGGCCTGTGTTTTCCAGCAGGCCACCGGACTGCGTTCGCCAGACTGCCTGCTGGGCCTGGGACTCTGGGTGTCCTCCCGAGCCTCCATGCCTTTGGACTTGGGGGGGGGGGGGGTAATTGTGGGCCCTGGGCGGGGTGTTCTGTGTTCCTTCCTTGCCTGTTCCCCCTACCTCCCACCCGGGTTTGTGGTTGGTGTTCCTGCTTGTGGGTGGGGGGTGGGGTTCCTTTACTTATGATGTTGCCATGGGTGTCTGGAATCCAACCCCTAGAAGGGGGGCTCTGTCATGAACAGAGCTGGTGCTTCCTGTAGGCTTGATTCTGTCCATTCTCTGTGGCTCGGGCATCGGGTGATTTATGTATTGTGTCATCTTTTGAGTTCTTGTTGTGTTTATGTCTGTGTTCTTTTTCTTTTCCGTGCCTGTAGCCACCGCTCTGGCTGGCGGCTGTTAGGCAGCTTTTTTGACCCACATTTGTGTGGGTGTTGTCTAACATTCGCCGGTCCAACCACACCCCCTCTCTCTTGACAGCCAGCTGATTCCTCCCCGGTAATTCTCTTTCCCACGCCTCGCCCAGGTGTGCCCAATTTGTGGTGCCAGCAGTGTTTGTACTTAGGCAGCCTTTGCCAGTCAAGCACTGCTGGACCATTATGCTATCATACGGTCGTTAATCGCCGTATGACGGTCTATGTCTACGAGGGATTGTGTGTGCTCGCTGGTGACTTGGACAATTGGACTGCTCCTGTACTGTGAGTAATTCTTCTTGCCTTTCCCTGTGCAAGCTGTCTGCTACGCTTTGGCTCCTTGCTCATTCTTCTCTCCAGTCAGTCGAGCCTCCTAGAGTACTCCAAGTTTTCTCGAGCTTAATCATTATTTGTATAACTTGTCTGTGGCCACGGTACATAGTGGTCTGCCTGCTGCACGCTCGCCGTGTGAGCCCTTTTGTATACACAATCACCTTTCTGTATGTCTTTATTTTTGGGAACTGTTTAACTTTTTGTCTAATAAATGTGTGTGTGGTGTAACCTGCACGTAAGTCCCTTTATCCTTCCCGTCCTCCGTGCACTGCGCAAAAGCTCAAAAGAGGCTCATGACAAGGCGTTACACAATAAAATATGTTTTCACTAAAAGCTTTTGTTGTAAGACAACATTTATTTTTATCAGTAATTATGATAAAAATTAAAGAAGAAGCAAATCCTATAATAGAGAAACACTGTGAAACTGCATTAGGTAGTTCTAATTGTCAGTCTATATACAGTGGTGTGAAAAAGTGTTTGCCCCCTTCTTGATTTCTCATGTTTTTTTTTTTATGTTTGTAACATTTAAATGTTTCAGATCATCAAACAAATTTAAATATTAGACAAAAATAACACAAGTAAACACAAAATGCAGTTTTTAAATGAAGGTGTTTATTATTGAAGGGAAAAAAAAAATCCAAACCTACACGGCCCTGTGTGAAAAAGTGATCCCCCCCCCTTCCCCGTTCAAACATAAATTAACTGTGGTTTATCACATCTTTGGAAAGCTGAGTTCAATTTCTCTAGCCACACCCAGGCCTGATTACTGCCACACCTGTTCTCAATCAAGAAATCACTTAAATACACTTGACCAATATAAAAATAGAGGACAGTAATATTATAATGTGTCTTCAGTGAAGAAAGGTTGTTATTGTTGTGATTGTTGAATATATATATTCTGAGTTACTGTATTGTTGAATATATATGCTGAGTACTATTATTATTAATACCGTTATTACTAGAATATTACAATGATATTATAATATTATGGTTGTTGCTTAGGATGGAATTATTTAAAGTATTATATAGGCCAGGTGGTATTATTATTATTGTTGCTGTTGTTATAGTAACTACTATATGGCTACCTATTAGGCCTACCTGGTGGGTCTCTTCGAGGACACCAACCTGTGCGCCATCCATGCCAAAAGGGTCACCATCATGCCCAAAGACATCGGGCTGGCCCGCCGCATCCGGGGAGAGAGACCTTAGACTTTCTGCTGCACAGCCACCAACCACAATGCTCCGCACTGTGTGTCTATATATATATATATATATATATATATATGTATATACACAGTATATATATATATATATATATATATATATATATATATATATATATATATATATATATATATTTATTTATAGTAATATGTACATATGTATACTAGCTGCTCTTGTTTTTTCTTGCCTTCTGATTGTTGCTCCGAGTGTTGCTGTCCCTGTGCTGTTGCAATCCTGGAATTTCCCTATTGTGGGACTAATAAAGGCTTATCTTATTATTATGGTTATTATTATATGGTTACTCATCGCACTTAGGTAATGTAAGCCATGTGGGGGTATATGGTGGTATATATGGTGATTATGATAATGATAATATTGTCTATAATTATATTAAACATACCAGAAGTATTTACTTATTTTTATTACAATTATTATTAGATGTCGGTATTATTGTCACTATAAACTATTGTTGGATTATTTCTATTGCATAATTTAATTATAAGATGCATTATATATTATGGTATTGTATAATGCATGTAATTATGGGATGGATAATGATTAGAATGATATTATAATTTATTGGGTATGGAGAAGGGGTGGGACTATATAAGTGTTGGCTTCTTCCCACTCCTTTTGAACAAATCATTTTTTTATGTTTATTTTTCTTTTGTTTTGATTCCTTGTTTTAATTTTTTTTATCTTGATGTTCAAATAAATCAACAAATAAAATACAATAAAAATAAACAGAACCTGCCCAACAAAGTGAAGCAGACCAAAAGATCCTCAAAAGTTAGACATCGTGCTGTGAGCCAAAGAATTTCAGGAACAAATGAGAAACAAAGTAATTGAGATCTATCAGTCTGGAAAAGGTTATAAAGCCATCTCTAAAGCTTTGGGACTCCAGCGAACCACAGTAAGAGCCATTATCCACAAATGGCAAAAACATGGAACAATTGTGAACCTTCCCAGGAGTGGCCGGCCAACCAAAATTACCCCAAGAGTGCAGCGACGACTCATCCAAGAGATCACAAAAGACCCCACAACAACATCCAAAGAACTGCAGGCCTCACTTGCCTCAGTTAAGATCAGTGTTCATAACTCCACCATAAGAAAGAGACTGGGCAAAAATGGCCTGCATGGCAGAGTTCCAAGACGGAAGCCACTGCTGAGCAAAAAGAACATAAAGGCTCATCTCAATTTTGCCAGAAAACATCTTGATGATCCCCCAAACTTTTGGGAAAATACTCTGTCGACTGACGAGACAAAAGTTGAACTGTTTGGGAGGTGTGTGTCCCATTACATCTGGCGTAAAAGTAACACAGCATTTCAGAAAAGGAACATCATACCAACAATAAAATATGGTGGTGGCAGTGTGATGGTCTGGGGCTGTTTTGCTGCTTCAGGACCTGGAAGACATTGCTGTGGTAAATGGAACCATGAATACTGCTGTCTACCAAAAAATCCTGAAAGAGAATGTCCAGCCATCAGTTCGTGACCTCAAGCTGAAGCGCAGTTGAGTTCTGCAGCAGGACAATGATCCAAAACACACCAGCAAGTCCACCTCTGAATGTCTTAAGAAAAACAAAATGAAGACTTTGGAGTGGCCTAGTCAAAGTCCTGACCTGAATTTGATTGAGATGTTGTGGCATGACCTTAAAATGGTGATTCATGCTCAAAACCCCTCCAATGTGGCTGAATTACAACAATTCTGCAAAAATGAGTGGGCTAAAATTCCTCCACAGTGCTGCAAAAATCTTACTGCCAATTATTGCAAACACTTGATTGCAGTTGTGGGTGACCCAACCAGTTATTAGGTTTAGGGGGCAATCACTTTTTCACACAGGGCCATGTAGGTCTGTATTTTATTTTCCCTTAATAATAAACACCTTCATTTAAAAACTGCATTTTGTGTTTATTTGTGTTATCTTTGTTTAATATTTAATTTTTTTTTGATGACCTGAAACATTTAAGTGTGACAAAAACAAAAAAATGAGAAATCATGAAGGGGGCAAACACTTTTTCACACCACTGTATTTTTTGAAATGACAAAATACAAATGTGACGCAGCAGTACAGCCCAATTTAAAGACATTCCACAATAGCTGTCCTATTGAGAAACAGCGTGTAAAAGCAATACATTTGGATGTGTTTGTGAGATGTTCTGCTGCCCAGCACAATAATCGTCATCTTAGCTCTCCTAAAAGAGATGGCTGATATCAGTCCTGTATTTTAAGTTATTTTTCTGTACTTATTTTGAATAACCTTTGTTTCATTTGAGCCCAAATATTGTCTTTGTTTTCTTAGAAGGGACAATGACACAATAGTTTTAAAGTGTTTTTGTGGATCTTTTGTTGACTCCATTAACATATAGTATGGGGGATTTTCATATACTGCACTGAGGATGTTCAATGCCACCCTGCCTAGACCTCTTGCCACTCCTTTGCCACCCCATGTAAAATTTTCTAGATCTGTCACTGCCTCTGTGGATCGCCATGTTGTTGTGGTGAAGGGCTTTGTATGCCCTAATGATCCCAGGAGCTACTTTATGTTGTTGGGGGCAACTTGATGCTGGTGGGTTTCCCAAGGCACGCTGGTCCTGGGTGAAGGGCCAGACCAAGAGTAGTCAAGTGGATCCCTATGAAAAAATTAACAACAAGGACCCAGTGTACCTGAAGGAGCCACACAAGTCCGCCCTCTAGTGGGCTCACCATCTCCAGGAGGAATCATGGTGTTTTGTGAACTCGGCGACAGTCTGGGCTTCTCTGTTTAAGATGGTGCCTCCACAACCCAGACCCCTGCATGACGGTAGAAGATGGATGGATGATTCTTTATATAGTATACATAGAGTAGTTATCACTATCAAATCAACTAGAAGTATCCCAGTGTGGAGGGTATGTTCTCCTTGTGCCATGTGGGCTTTCCAAGGTTTCCTCCCACAGTCAAAAGACATGCTTGTTAGTTTAGTCTCTTATTTTGATTTGGAGAGATGTCCAAAGAACAGTTGGTGAATGTCATTGGGGGATTAAAGGTAATAACAATTCAACAGCACATGAACCTTTGAAATTCTCCACTTTATACCACAGTACAAAATCAGAAATGTTTCAGCTAGTGTGATAAATCATCACATGGTCGTTTAAGGCCATTAGAGCACATGTAACATCAATATTTGCTGTTACAGGTAATAAGAATTGACTCAATTCCACCGAAGCCTCATGAAAGACCTCTTTGATTGCCCCCCCACACACACGCACACACATACACACACACACCACCTACCTTGTGTGGCCATGATAAGTGACTGACTTGTGGTGAGCTGTCAAAGAATCTTAAGATGATGGAGGGTAGACAAGTGTTGTGTTTACACACACACACACACACACACACACACACACTCACACACACACACACACACACAGAGTAAAACCCACAAAGGAGGAGTGACGGGAAGGCAGACAGGCTGAGTGGTAATGATAGGTGACTATTTCTCCACGTAGAATAAATCAAGGAATGCTGACCACACTGTTGGTCTCTCTCACACACACACACACACACACACACACACACACACACACACACACACACGACAGTGTATAAATAACAAATACTTGGGAAAGTCCAAGGTTTTCTTTCTATCTTTTATGTGTCTGCTCAGCATTTAGAGTACAGTCATGCAGCAATACTGAATAGATGGACTTAAAATAAAACTTGTGTTTTACTGAGCTGAGGAATGCAGTGGACGTCTTCTTCAAAAAGCCACAGTAAAGGAAATGTTTTAAAGGTTTAAGGTCTGGTGTCACTCATCTTCCTCTTGACAATACTCCATAGATTCTCTATGGGGTTTCGGTCAGGAGAGTTTGCTGGCCAATCAAACACAGTGATGCCATGGTCATTAAACCAGGTTTTGATACTTTTGCTCCCCTGTCCATATATACCGGCGTCAGTCTGTGTCAGGTGTGGCATCATCAACGTCTTCATGTCAGTCCGGTCTGTGAGTATTCACATGTCAGTGTATATTCTAGTCAAGTCCTGTCTAGCCTGTCGGTCTGTTAGTTTTTTGTTTCTTTTCAACCCACGCGCTACCATTTGTTTGTTTCAGTTTGATAATAAATCATTGTTTTGCACCATATCCTGCCTGCGCCTGAGTCCTCTCTACCAACCCATGACAGAATGACACCAACAGTTATGGACTCAGCAGGCAGAGATTTTGGGAGCTTGGGGCTGGTCGCAGATCAGACTTGGGCAGCTGAATTCATCCAGGCCGTCATCTCGAGCACCCGCAAAAGTCACACTCCCTGAAGGCCCTGAAGTGTCTAAATGCTGCAGGAGTTGTGGTGAAGATGCATTCTTGTTTGCAGAACCGCCCCGAGTTGGCCGGGTTGTTGGATTCAGTCACCCACCTTTGACACATGTACCAGGAGATGGTGTGGAGCATCCCTGGCACGCCTACCACCCCAGACCAATAACCCTTGCACGGACAGGGGGAGAGCTCTCCGGATGATATGGAGCCTGTGTCGACGAGATGGCGTCCCCTGACTCCAACAACGCCCTCATCTCCACGCCACACACCAGTCCCGCCGTCATGTCTTGAATGAGAAAGGGGGTTGCTGTTTACTCCAGAACCTGTGCCGTCGATGGAGTGTCCCCTGGTTTTGGCATTATGGGACCCAATACCTTCAGTGAGACGTTCCCTGCCACCATTATGCACGTCTCTTCTGCCACCACCGCTGCCAACTTCCACCCAGTTGCTGGAGCCAGTCCCGGCCTGCCTCTCCCCAGTCTTGCAGCCACCCTGCGGGCTGGTGGAGAGCTCACTGCTTACGCCCGATGGCTTTGCTGTGTGTCGGATCGAGCTTACAGTGCCTGTGCCCTCTTGTGTCGTTGAGGACAAAGAGCTGAAGGAGCATAGGCAAATTTTGCTTTCCCAGACTGAAATTATGTTGGACCATAAACCTTGGTTGCTCCCAGATTTTGTCTCTCTGCGGGGTAAGGATTGGCTGGCCACTAAAGGCTCTGTTACGAAGTGAGCATCGGTTAAGCGCCATATGGCACAGTGGTCCAAACAGTCCCCTCCAATCCCCACAGCCCCTTCTTAGTTGTTTTCAGAGTGCTTGCCAATACTGGGTGGGAACAGACTGGTTTTGGAGGTGCCTACTGTTTCCAAAGCTCCTGTGACAGCTCCAGCCGTCTCTGAGGCATGCGTCACGGCTCCAGCTGTTCCTGAGGAGCACGCTCCTGTTTCTGTTCAGCCGGAGGTGCATGCTCTAGTTCCTGTGGCTCATCCAGAGGCGGTCACCCTAGCAGCTGTGGATCAGGAGCTCAGGCAAGTACTTTTCTCTACTTTAACACCAATATTTGTAAAGACTTGCCTAGCTCCTGGTAATTGCGGTGATGCTTCACTCACTCCCTGCCTCTCTCCTTTGTCTGAGGTGACTATAGTGAGCCCGGATGCTCTCGTATCTCAGGAGCTGTTGCTGGAGATCGGCACGCCACAACCTTCAGTGCCTGAGGTCAGTGCACACCCGCCGTTTGTTCCAGAAGACGGTACGCAGCCATCGTCTGTTCCTGAGGCCGGTGCGCACACATCCTTTGTTCCAGAGGACGGCACATCTTCGCCCAGTGTCCCTGCATGCAGTGCACCACTGACACCTGCTCCTGAGCCCTGCGAACTGCTATCATCAGCTCCTGGGAGCATTGTTTTCCAGCAGTCTGTTTCTGTATTCATTGTACTGCTGACACCCGCTAAGGAGGACTGTGTGCTGGTGTCATCTGTCCCTTTAGTCAGTGCCCCCTTGGTGACATCTTACAAGTACCTGGGTGTTCACCTGAATAATAAACTGGACTGGTTACAAAACACCAATGCGCTCTACAAGAAGGGGAAGTGCAGGCTGTTCCTCCTGAGGAGACTCAGGTCTTTTGGAGTGCGAGGGGCACTGCTGAAGACCTTTTACGATTCGGTGGTGGCATCAGCCATCACGTTTAGAGTGGTCTGCTGGGGAAGAGGCATCACAGTAGCAGACAGGAAGAGACTGAACAGTCTGATCAAAAAAGCCACTTCTGTTCTGGGGCACTGTCTCCCTCGACCCAGTGGAGGAGAGAGGAGGATGGTGGCTAAGCTGTCATCTCTGCTGGAGTCCGAGTCTCACCCCATGTGGGACACGCTGAACGTACTGAGGAGCTCATTTAGCAGTAGGCTATTCCATCCTAAGTGCTCAAGGGAGATGTTCCTCAGGTCCGTCCTACCTATGGCTGTTGGACTTTATATAATCTAACCAGTGCTGCTCATAGAGACCGTATTAAACGTCACAACTCTGCACAATAGAGATCGTCCCCTCCAATACACAACTAAGACAATTACAATTATTAAAATTAAATCACCCTTATTGTCATTCAACCAATCATGTACAGTAGAACGAGATTGTGCTTTACCTATCTACAGTGTCAATCACACACACCCCAGTGCAGAATCAGAGGGCCGCTGCCATGCAAGGCGCCGCCACAGATTTCCCTCCTCCATTCCATTATTGCTGAGCACCAAGCTGGACGGCAGGAAGTTCCACTTTTATATGGTCTTCGGCATGACCCGGCCGGGATTTGAACCCCTGCCTCCTGGGGCGGATGCTCTACCAACTGAGCCACCACTCCGGTAATTATTATTGAGGGTGGCAACAACACTGTTCATTCAAATGTGAAATATACTGTCTGTGTCATGAACTGGGCTTGGGTTTCTCCCAAGCTCGGCTTCATGGTGTTTTTCTGCTCCTCTGTGATCTGTGCTTTCTGTTACCTTTTGAGTTCCATATTGTGTTTCATTGTTTAGCCATGTCCTGTTGTATTTTTGGTTCCTGTGGGCCCCTCCACTCCTGTCAGGTTCTGACAGGTGATTCCAATCCATCATTGCCTGCTCAGGTTCACACACCCACACCCACGCACCACATACACACATACTTCACACATGCACACACTCACCCACACCTGTGCTCACTTTAGATCAACACACACCCGTACATTCCTACACGCATGTACACACTCACTCACACACGCACACATTCATTCACACCTGTGCTTACTCCACTCAGCACACACCCATACATTTCTACACATGCGCACACACTCACTCACACTGGCAATCACTCTGTTCATTATGTCCCGTGTTATTTAGTTAGAGGAGATGGAATTAATAAGTGTTCACTTCTTCCTTCTCCCTTTTCGAACACTGTATACTGTTACTTTATTGCATTTGTCATTTGTTTTGTTTTTGTTATACTTTTTTGTTCGAAATAAAGTATCTATCTATCTATCTATCTATCTATCTATCTATCTATCTATCTATCTATCTATCTATCTATCTATCTATCTATCTATCTATCTATTTAAGCTCTGTCTTCCCACTTGTGTTTGCCAGATCATTGCATTGTCATCTGCATCGTCATTTGCATTGTCCACCTGTATTGTCCACCTGTATTGTCCTCTGCATTGTCTCTGTTCAGCTGCGATTGTTTGCTGGGATTGACTTGGACTGCTCCAGCTCTGTGAGTACAATTTTGTCTCTCCCTGCTTACCAGTTACGTCTGGAAGCGCCTTGGGTCTTCTCTTTTTCTTCCTCCCGCTATCAGTCCCGTCTGTAGCGCATTGAGTCCTTTTTCTCTGTGTTGTATTCACCTGCGAGCTGTAGAGCGTCCTGAGTATCATCCCTGTATGCCTTGTGCCATTCGCCTGTTTGTCTGTTGGACTGTAATCACTTTTTGTTCAATAAATTCACACATCACCCTGCATTTGGGTTTCAGTCTCTCCTGTCTCAGAGAGGCAGGAAATCATGACAGTCTGGGTCCATATTTATATTCTTTTTTGTTGGGTAATTTAACTAACGGTAATGCTGTTGCTACCATCTAGCTGCAATGCTCCTGCACTGTGTATATAACTGTGTACATATGTATATTTATTTACTGCTTTGGTTAACCAATTCTTATCTTATTCATTAACTATTGCTCTGAGTGCTGCTATCCCTGTGCTGCTGCAATCCTGGAATTTCCCCATTGTGTTACTAAGAAAGTCTTATCTTATCTTATAACTGTGTAGCAAAAAAATCTGATATCATAACAACCCCAGCTGAGCCCCATTTAGTTTTACAGTATTCAAGAGAAAGCAAATATTTAGAGATGATATTTCTAAAGTTACACAAAAATAATTTCAACTGATACATGGAGTGGAAAACTCCTGAAGTGGTGGCCTAGAGGTAGGGCATCTACCCCACAACCGGGAGGTCGAGGTTCAAGTCCCAGCCGGGTCATGCCAAAGACCATATAAAAACGGAACTTCCTGCCATCCAGCTTGGTGCTCAGCAAAAATGGAACGGAGGAGGGAAATGTGGACAGCAGTGGCTGAGGAGGTAGAGTGGGTTATCCAATAACCGGAGGGTTGGTGGTTTGAATCCTGCTCCCCAGCCATCCTGCAGTTGTGTCCCTGGGCGAGACACTTTTTCCACCTCGCCTCCAATGTCCATGACACTGGGTATGAATGTGTATAAATGTTCGGTAGGGGTCGGAGAGGCCTTTGGTGTGGCTTGGCAGCCACCTTTCTGCCAGTCTGCCCCAGGGCAGCTGTGGCTACAGTAGTAGCTTACCACTATCAATATCTGTCTGGAATAAATGAATAATGGACTCACTGTAAGCACTTTGAGACGTCACTTGACATGTAAAGCGCTACATAAATCTAATCCATTATTATTATTATTATTATGTCCACCTTATTCCTAGGCCCCATGATGCCTTGTGTGAATTATGGTAGCAACTTCCGGTACTAGTTTAGAGCCTATAGTTATCACTGAAACGGGACAATTTTCCTTGTTAAAAAACAATGACTTCAGCATAAAAACTGAGGGAACACGGCCTTTTGCACCTCAAAAACAGTAATATAATCATACCACTTCCCACGACTATGGAGGGACGGGAAGATGACCTTAAAAAGTGGCCTTGCAGACAGTAGCTCTGTTTGTTAGCGCCGCTGCTAAGATGCTAAAGGTGTAAACAAATAAAAGCTCTGAGATATATCAGTGTTTCCACCGCAATAAATTCAGATGCATTTTGTTAAAAGCTGTTGGACATAATCAAATTTACCTCAGCGCAGACGTAGACTCTAGTCAGAGCCACAAAGAACCACAACACTATGCTTGGGTGTTTTAATGTCGGGGTACATACAGACAACTGCAGCTGTTTGTTTTTCCCCAAAATTAAAATGCACACGCTGCTGTCATGCCACAAATGCTTGTTATTTAATTTAACACGTACAGACCTTTTCTGACAATTGTTAACAGTTTTATTGATCTATATTTTGTCATTATTTAAAAATTAATGCATGCTGAAGCTGCTAAAATCAAGCCCATATTGTTCCAAGGCAGTGCAACAAATGCAAAAACTCCATTCTTGCTGACTGATTTAACGTGACTTCAGCCAAAACCGGAAGTTGCGCCCATAATTGTTTCTACAGCAGTGCCCTCAGGAGTAAGGTGGATTACACAAGGTTACAAAAAATTATTTTTGTAAGTTGTCTGTGTTTTTTCAATTGATTTAAGACAATTTTTCACCACTGAATCCGAAAATGACATCTGTTTCTCTCGATCAGGCGCTAAGTAAAAACCTGTACTTACTTAGTACTGTGCATGTACTTACCTTTATATAAAGGTAAGTAAATTGAAGGTTTTGTCATCATTGTTCAATAGTCAGAGAATTTCAAGACATAAAAAAGAATTTTGCATCATATAAAGCGAAAATACCAGTACATGTAAACAAAAATGTGTAAAACAACGTGTGGCCATAATTCAAAAAGTTGACCTGATTGAGCAAAACCAATGTGATTTTTGGATTCAGCACATCAAAATTGTCCTAAATCAGTTAAAAAAACTTAGACAATAAATTTGGTGTTGACCAGAGTTATTATAGGGCGGCGCGGTGGCGGAGTGGTTAGCACTGCGGCAGCGCAGCAACTCACCCTTGGCTGGGGGATCCTGGGTTCAGTCCCAGCCCCCGACCAACAGTGATCTGTGTGGAGTTTGCATGTTCTCCCAGTGTCTGCGTGGGTTTACTCCGGGATTTCTCCGGTTTCCTCCCACATGCCAAAAACATGCATGTTAGGTTAATTGGCATCAAAACTGGGGATTCTAAATTGTCCTTGGGTGTGACTGTGAGAGTGAATGGTTGTCTGTCTCTCTGTGTTGGCCCTGCGATGGACTGGCGATCTGTCCAGGGTGTACCCTGCCTCTCGCACAAAGATGCTGGGATAGGCTCCAGCCCACCACCACCACCCCCCCCCCCCCCGTGACCCGAAAAGGATTAAGCGGAAGAAGATGAATGAATGAATGAATGAATAAATAAATGATCTACATTTTTTTCCTTTTATTTGTATTTGTTTCTTTTAGCTCATAGAGATACTTTTTGTATGAAATTTGTTCTATAAATAAATTTCTTCAAAAGGTAAATTACATTTAAAAAAAATTAATTCCGTTAATTCATATTTTTTACCAATAGGTGGCAGACAATCCGCTTCTTAAAAAATACATATACACCAATGAAGTGGAGCCTTTACCACCTCATTAATAAGTATGTATGGTTTTTACATATTGAATCACATGCAAATGTGTGGATGTCTGGAGTGAATTTTAACATTTTCTTTAACATTAATCACCATTTTCATCTTAGAGCTGTTTCCACACCTGATATTGTAGCATGTGGGAGATTAATTAGCCCTTCTCAATCTGTGATCATTTGGTGTGTGACTTTAAAGAATGAGAAGGTGAGCTGGTCTGGGGAGCCTCCAGAAATTTTCCATGGGGGGGGGGCATGGGGGCCTCTGAAAATCTTGGGGTGGCACATCAAATATGACATAGAGAAACAAGTTAAAAAAAAAATATATATATAGTTAAACAGTGGCAGGGACCAGGGGTGGCCGCTGGGGAGCTGATTGAACGTCATCCGAAGCACACTTGACATTTCCTTTGGATGAGGTCTAAACTGACACTGAGGACAAAATGTATGCGAAGTAAAGTAAGAATTTAACACCGCCCCCCCCTCTCCCTCTCTCTCTCTCTCTCTCTCCCTCTCTCTCCCTCTCTCTCTCTCTCTCTCTCCCTCCGGCAGCAGTCCGTCCTCATCACTCTTTGTCTTCGCATCTCCTTGGTCTGTCTTCTTGGCTTTTGCGCATTTGTTTTGCAGTGAAGAAGAAACTTTGCGACAGCTCCCATTCCATCCCCTGGACTTTGTTTCACCAATGGATTGAGATTATTCCCAAGCGCGCGCAGGAACTTCTTAAAAAGTGAGTGAGAATTACCCACAAGTGTTTTGACATGCAGGGGCAGAGTTTGGGTTTTTCTATACCAAACTACAGTTATGTAAAATGAGAATAAGTGTTGCAGTTTGGGAAAGGTTTGGCCTGCAGCTAGAAGCCTGCCGCCTCACTGTTTGCCAGAATGATGATGATAATAATGCTTAATATTGTAGAACTGATTTAATACTTAAGTGGTTAATTCTCAGCAATAATTAGAAGTCACTCCAAACCTTCTCAACTTTGGGCATAAAAACATATTTTTCCTCACGTTAAAATCAAAAAGTGGTTATTGCTATATCTCTGTATTATTGCGTGCTTAATAGCTCTTATTTTACGGGACCACCTGAAAGTTTGGAACATTTTCTTGCCTTATGTTCATTTAAAAAAAAATACTGTAGTGGTAGTAAATATATAAATATATATATATATTTAAAAATCTGTTTGTTTTACTTGTACTAGTGAACCCTTTTCACAAAATCCACTTTTGCAGATGAATGAACCAGTTTGTAATTTCACCAGTAACACGTTTTATCCAATTTTCTTCACAGTCACTGCCCGCAAAAAAGTCCTTATATATAGTTGAATTCATAATATTTCGATATGACATTCAACTACAGTATATCACCATTAAAACAGACACAGGTAAAAGCCAGTTGAATCAATCAGATTGATGTGCATCAGACGCCTGTTCCGCTGAGATCCAACTCAAACTAAGCAGCGAATGTTCCCCCGGTGCCGCAGCGCAGTGGCTTTGGCGCTGACGCTGCGGCACCCCCCTGTCTCACGCGCCTCGTTCTCATTGGTTAAACACAGCTGCGGCTAATAAAGTTAATAAGTGGAGCACCGTTGATCTGGTGTGTGACTGAGCGTTAACAACAGGCTGCTGTTTCTGTCTGTGCGCTCAGCGCTTCATTAGGCGCACCTGAATCACCGCCATCAGCCTGGCCGCGTTATCAGGCGCAGCTGTGCGCGTCCTGATGGGCAAAAAAAAGCTGCTAATAAGCGCTGACCTGCGCAAGGGTTCACCCAAGATGACCAAACATGTGGGCTATTAATGCCAGTTTAACTAGAATTACTGAATATAATGACGGTGAACAAAGCTGGCATTACATTGTTGAATGTAATACAGTCCATATTAAAGCAGACAGAAGGAGTTTAAACTTAGCTGCCCTGGTGTTGCCTAAATAAAACAAGAAAATAAGACGCACTATTGTGAGAGAAATGGTTTTGCCAAAAATATCAATTGATAGTATTTGTTGCAAAGTAAATTTTGTACAAATTAAGTTTTGTAGTAATAGCAAGAGCAACTTCCTTTAAATAATGAATGAATTACTTGCAGATACATTAAGTAAACTTTACATTCCTTTAGACAAACTTTACAACATATGTTTTGATAGAAATGATGAATTAATAACTTATAATACATTATAAGTGTATTACATACATTTCTTGTAGTTTGACATTTTAAATGACTTTTTAAATCAAATTTTTGCCCACATAGAGTCATAATTACACTGTTACATCCACACCAGCTGACAGTTAGCAGGTGAACCTAAAGAGCAAGACTGTGGGGAAACTGGAGTAAACTGGCCAAGGATCAGGAGGAACATGGACTGTGAAGACACAAAGGGCCCTGCCAACCTGCTGGACTTGAGCCGAGAGCCTTCTCCCTGCCTTCGGTCCACACATCACAGTCTAAGTGTTGCTGATGGAATGTGAACGGAGCGAGAACTTTAACATGGACACATGACCTACAGCATCGTTACTTTAACCTTGAAATCTGAAGAAATGTTTAGAAGACCTTTGATCCGGTTACACGTATCGGAACCTAAACACAGCTGACAATAGATGATCTACACATAACGTAAAGCATTAGTGCAATTTTTCCTCAATAAAAATAACGCCGCCCATGAAACGCCACAGAAAACTCCATATAGGCAGATTTGGACCTTTTTCCACAAACTTGCGTAACTCATCAGACCCCAGCAATTTTAATTAAATCATATTAGTACCCAGCTGCTCTTTACTGGCTCTGATTTCTTGGAACTTGCTGAAGGACCCCATGAACCTGAAGGACACACAGAAGTGCTACTAAACACTACTTCAACATCATTCCCTTAATAATGAAGATAAACTCCCATCTTAGCAGGTTCTTGATTTTTGAAGTCTGTGGAGCTTTCAGTGTGATTTGTCAGCTGGGGGCTACTGAGTGTGATGGTACATTTGGCCTCCATGTGTGCTTGTAAAGTGTGTGGTCTCTGCACTCAGTGTGGGTTTTTTTTGGGGGGGTGTGAGTTAACGATGCTTTTAAAAGAAAGCATAGCAAGGCTTTACTCCAAGTTTTGCTGTATTGCTGTGAAAAACAAAATAAATACGACTGTAAAGTTAACGTGTGAAATGAAAACATAACTCACCTCAGTTTAAAGATTAAAGACCTTTTGGTTGTAAAAATGATTTCACATGCCTCACAAATTATTATTTTTTTGGAAAATTTATGTCACAAACTTCCCCTGTTGACTAGATTTATGTGAAGTCAAGTCAAATTCAAAACATTTCCTGTAAAGATTTAGATATTGCACTAAAATCACAGTCAAACTGAAACAACAGACTGCAATCTGTTGTTTCAGGAATAGTGTTTAATGAATTCACTGGAGATCTGGAACCTGATTAAATAACACATCGTAATCATGTGGTGCTGAAGCTGAAATGTATTTCTATAGTTTTGTGCAGTGCATCAAATGAGCAATAAGGGCAGTGTAGGCAGAAGTGTTAAACTGTTTATCAACGGTTTTAAGGGAATAAATAGTTTGAAAGTAAATGTGCCAAAATGTTACACTTTAGTAGACAATTTCTCTGATGTTCTCAATTTTGGTTCCTTGCTTTTTATTTTTATAAATGCTACAAATTTACCTTGGACTTCATAAAGGACCACAAAGGTTGTGTCATTTTCTGAAATTATTTTACACATGAATTCTTGAAACATAAACTCATCAATTAAGAGCAATTCATGCTAATTATTATAGAATAATTGCTATCATAATGAATGAAAGCAGTAGTGGAGGGATGCAGTAGAGAGAGAGATGGGGGTTGTGATGATAAAAAAATCTTCATGATAAATTATTTACAAACCATTTCCACCTTTAATGTGACCTATAACATGCATTGATTGAGCATTGCATATTTTGGGGAAAAAAACAAAGTACAATGGGCTGATTGATTGCTTAAGTGTATGAGGGGGCTGAAAAGTTCATAGTGGTCAAATTTGACTAAATGTTGTTTATTTTTCAACATAGTTTCCCCTTGAGTCCACACACTTCTTCCATTGGTGTTGCAGCACTTGGATCGCTGCGGTTGAAAAATAAACCACGTTTGGTCAAATTTGACCACTATGAACTTTTCAGCTTATGAACTTTTAAGCCCCCCCCCCCCATATACACCATTAAATTCATACTTTGCAACTCAACACATGATGCTCCCACCACCATGCTTCACTGTGGGTATGTGGTTCTTTTGGTAATGTGCAGTGTTGTTTTTGAGCCAAATATACAGTGGAGACCAAAATTAGAGAACAATATATTAATACTTGATTTATTCTAACATAAGTTATTCTTCATTGTTCAGAATTTGACAGAATATCAGCTGTGGCTATACCACTGCTGTACTAGTGTGTTTTTTGAAAATAATTAAGGTACTTAAACACAAACATTTATTTTGTAAAACAAACACACATACACACACACACACACACACACACACACACAAAAACAGTGAGCAAAATTAGAGAACAATAACCACTGTGTCAGAAGAGAAGATTTAAGCTTTTGTTTTTCAGGGCTATAGCATTCAGAAATTAATAGGAAGTGTAGAGGACCTTGCTTTGAATGACTTCAGCACATCTACGTCCACAGCACATCACTAATTTCTCTCACTACATCCCCCAAGCACAGTTTAATAAATGTCAGCAATACAGGACAAAATCTTATGAGTTGTTTGTATAACTAGTTATTTTTTTCCACAGAGAAAAGTAGTCCCTTCTGAAAGTAGTTAACTGTTGCTCAGCACCTCACTCAGCATAGTATAGAAAACAATAGGGCTATTGTCATTTCACACACATGTAAACAAATTAAATATTGTCCAGTGCAGTTTATGTACATACTGATCACCTGTTGAGTAGGGTTTGTTGCTCACGTTACTTACTGTACATCGGCAGCTAGTTGGCGATTTAGCTTCAGTGCATTTCTGTGTTTCTGTGCACTTCACTCATGTTTTTCTTTTTTGGCATTTTCAGAGGAAATAAAGTAGAGCTGTGAATCTTTAGAAGTCACATGATTTGATTATGATTTTTGGAATTGTGATTTGATTCTGAATCGATTTTTGATTCTAAATGATTTTTGATTCCCATTTGGCTCTCAGTTCTGTACAAAACCCCACTAATCTCACGAAAAAAATCCACTGCACTGCAAAAAATACTGAGGTAAGCTTGAAAGTAGAGTACAGTATGTTGATGTTTTGGGGGGTTATATTTTTAAAAAATTACGTCAACTGATTTGCAATAAAATACTGTTAAATGAAAAAATAAGCTTAGGTTACCAACTGCTTTTTTATTTATTGAAAACTTGTGAGTTTCAAAAATGAAATTGTACACAAGTGAAATCAATTTTGAAAATTTTCCTTTTCAGCATATCACAATTCCTAACAGCTTTTACACAGTGTGTAGGTTTGGTCGCCCTCCAGCATTCTAGAAATAGGCTATTCATTTAAAACAAACGTAAATTCTATCACAAATACTTTGAACATCCATTTAAATAGTAGTGCTACCTGACTGTATGCAGTCAATGTCCAGTTACCTATTACAGTAACTTCATGCAATGAACAAATTCAATAAGAACTGAATGCAATTGATGAATAAGATAAGTAGCATTACTTATCCACCGGAGTGGTGGCCTAGTTGGTAGAGCATCTGTCCTACAACTGGGAAGTTGGGGGTTCAAGTCCCAGCCAGGTCATACCAACGACCATATTAAAAAAAAAAAAAAAAAAAAAGGTACTTTCTAGCTTGGTGCTCAGCATAATGGGAAAGAGAAGTTTTTGGTGGCACCTTGCATGGCGGTTACCACTCTGATTCTACATGGTAGATAGGAGAAACATAATTTTGTTCTACTGTACAATGATTGGCTGTGTGGCACTCATATTTTGGATAATATGTATAGCACATTGATTGAAATGCTTAAGACTGCATGTGTATTTTGTAACCTCACGTCTTTGAAGGAACAATATGTCTGGACCTCCTGGGGATAACAGTAGGAGGTGGAGGTGCCTTTGGTGAGGACTCTGAATGAATGAATGAATGAATTTATTTATTTCGGATAATACAGTACAGGTTAAAGAAACTGTATAATATAACAACAAGGTCAAATTAGACAAAGACTCCTTCTACTAAACAATTCCACGTGAGTTATCCGAAATGGGTGATGGCTGAAGCCGCAGCTTATATTGCCCACCCATATTCCATCCAAGAATTCAAAGAAAAAAGAGTAAACAAGACAATAGTGATTACAATTTAGAACAAAGCTAAGACAAAGTGTGACTGAGAGAAAAAAAAAGAAAAAAAAGAAAACTAAGCTAAGCTAAGTTAAGCAGTTACTATTCAAGACAAATCTAAGACAGAATGTCACAGAGAGAGAAAAAAAAAAAACTAAGCTACAACACAACACAGGCTGGAAATGTCAATCCTTATGTGAGTTTACATGTCGTCTTGTAAATATGTTTGGAGTATTTCTTCCTTTAGTTTTTGTTTAAATTGTCCAAGCGTTGTACATGATTTTAATTCAGGTCCAAAATCATTCCATAATCTGACTCCTTGCACTGAAATACAGTGTTGCTTGGTGGTTGTTCTCACTGTAGGCTTTTGAAATATACATGTTCCTCTGAAGTGATATCGTTTCTCCCTTGTTTGGAACAACTTTTGGATATTTGCAGGCAGTGATAAATTCTTCACTTTGAACATTATTATTGCGGTTTTAAAGATCTTTCAACTTGAGAGTTTTTTGTTTAAGAAAAAGTGGGTTTGTTGGTTCCCTGTAAGCTGCTTTGTTTATTATTCTAATAGCTCTCTTTTGAAGCATAAAGAGTGGATATATGTTTGTTTTATATGTATTTCCCCATACTTCATTACAATATGTCATGTATGGGAGTGTTAATGAATGATACAAGGTGTATAGTGTGGGTTGATTCAGCAAATATTTCACTCTGTGTAATATTGCAATTGATTTGGAGACTTTACCTTTAATATAATTAATATGTGACTTCCAACACAGTTTGTTATCAATTATTACTCCAAGGAATTTGGTTTCAGATACCCTTTCAATCTCTACACCATTTACACTGAGTTTGGGTACTGGATTGTTGTGATGGTTGTTAAAGACTATAAATTTTGTCTTACTTAAATTGAGCGTTAATTTGTTTGAATCAAACCACAGTTTAAGCTTTCCTAATTCCTTCCCGAGTGTATCCAGAAGTTGTTCCAAATTGTTTCCACTGCATAGCAGATTAGTGTCATCGGCAAACAATATTAAGTCCATTTTTTCTGAGACTTTACATATATCGTTTATATACATATTGAATAATAATGGTCCCAAAACTGAACCCTGTGGGACTCCACAGGTGACCTTCAGCAACTCTGAGTTTTTGTTGCTAACACATACATACTGATATCTATTCTTTAAGTAACTACTTAACCAGGACAGTGCTACACCTCTAATACCAGAATTTTGTAGTTTCTTTAATAATAAATTATGATCTACTGTATCAAATGCTTTTTTAAGATCTAGGAATACTCCAACTGAATACTCTTTATTTTCAATGGCTGTTGATATTTTTTCTGTAAATTCCATTAGGGCATATGCTGTTGTCCTCTTGTGTCTGAACCCATATTGCTGCTCACATAATAAATCATTCTTCAGTATGAGGTTGTCAATTCTCTCATAGAATATTTTTTCAAGTATCTTGGAAAATTGTGGTAATAGTGAAATTGGTCTATAGTTTGAGAGTTCCCCTCTGTCGCCCGTCTTGTATATCGGAATTACTTTAGCTATTTTCATTGCATTGGGAAATATACCTGATTGGAGAGACAGGTTGCAGATATACGTCAGTGGTTTTACTATGCATTCGATAACAGTTTTGACTAGTAGCATGTCGATACCATCACAGTCAGTAGATGTTTTACTTTTGAACGATTTAACAATTTCAATGACCTCTCTTTCGTCTGTGTTCTTTATGAACTTTACTCTGAAAGGACTTCCTGACCTCCTGGGGTCAGGTGGAGGAAGAAGGGACCTGGGGGAGAGTTATTGTCGATGGGGGGTTTGATGACAATGTGATTCTGTTCTTTGATGTCCCAGGTATAAAAGTGGGGGTTTGGGGGAGTTCGCTCTCTTTTGCTGTTTGAGAGATGGTTGGAGATGTGAGATCGTCAATAAACCTGAATTGAGAAATAAATTCAGCCTCTTCATTTCATGCTCTCCACATTGGTGACCTTACGACATACAATGGGCAGAGACAGTTCTCCCGAGCCGGACTCGTCAGAGACCACTCGAGCAAGCACGGTCTCAGTCAAGCTACCAGAGTTCTGGCAGGACAACCCGGACTCGTGGTTCCTCCTGGCCGAAGCCCAGTTCGCACTCGGGGGAATAACAGCAGATGACACGAAATTCTACCACGTCATCGCCAAACTCGGCACGTGCGGAGCCTGGTGCAGCAACCGCCCGCTGGCAACAAATACAGCGGGTTGAAAGCTGCCCTCATCCAGCGTTTCACGCCCTCGGCCGAGGAGAGGGCTAGGAGGCTCCTAGCTCTGCACGACTTGGGAGGACGCAGGCCAGTCGACCTGATGGAAGACATGCTGCAGCTGAGAGGCACAGACAACGATGATTTCCTCTTCACGCATATCTTCCTGAGAACCCTTCCAGACGAGGGCGACCCTGGCAGGCACGCGTTTCGTGACCTAGCGGGACTTCCGTGCGCTGGCCCAGGAGGCGCAGCGGATCCTCGACTCCAGCGAGGAGCACGCGGCCACCGCAGCAGCAGCAGATCTCGGCGCGGCGACCAGGAGCAGCGGTGGGCCAGAGGCGATCCCACCAACGATGGCGGCAGCGAAGTCCCGACACAGCGGAGGAGACGACTTCTGCTTTTACCATCGTCGCTTCGCAGAGAGGGCACGCAAGTGTGTACCGCCGTGCCAGTTCAAGAGCTCGGGAAACGCCAGGACCGGGAGTCGTTAGCAGCAGCGGCCCTCGGCGAGCGGAACAAGCTGCTCTACCTGACAGATGCGCGCTCTGGGCGGCACTTCCTCGTGGACACGGGCGCCCAAGTGAGTTTCATCACCCCAACCTACGCTGACCGGCTGGCAGGCCCCCGTGGTGACGGGGCAACAGCGGCGAACGGCTCGAGCATTAAGACCTTCGGTGAAAGGACTCTGCTTCTGTCCTTGCACGGCCGCACTTATGAATGGACTTTTATTATAGCGGCGGTGAGTTTCAACATGTTAGGTGCTGATTTTCTGTGCTCACATGGGTTGTTAGTTGATCTTTCCAATAGACGCCTGGTTAATGCACTCTCCTTTTACTCCATTCCTTGTGCAGCTCGAGTGTCCCCGCCACCAGCACAGACCAACGTCGCCACAGCAGGCGGTAAGTTTCACGCACTCCTCACACAGTTTCCAGCACTCACAGTTCCCACCTTTTCGGCAACAGTTGCGAAACACGGGGTGGAGCACTTTATCACTACCACTGGCCCCCCCGTCTTTGCGAAAGCTCGGCGCTTGGATGCAGCTAAACTGTCCATAGCGTGCGAGGAGTTCGCCAACCTGGAAGGGTTGGGCATCATCCGCCGTTCAAACAGCCCATGGGCTTCCCCACTGCACATGGTCCCTAAAGCTGACGGCTCGTGGAGACCTTGCGGTGACTTCCGCAGGTTAAACAACGCCACAGCGCATGACCGCTACCCAATTCCACATATTCAGGATTTTTCGGTACATCTGGCGGGGGCGCGCATTTTTTCTAAAATAGACTTGGTCCGTGGCTATCATCAAGTCCCAGTGCGTGCTGAGGACATTCCCAAAACAGCGGTGATAACCCCGTTTGGACTTTTTGAGTTTTTATGCATGCTGTTTGGCCTTAAAGGCGCCGCGCAAACCTTCCAGCGCATGATGGATGCCGTGTTACGCGATCTCCCTTTTGTGTTTGTCTACCTGGATGACATTTTGGTAGCCAGCACATCCGAAGAGGAACACGAAAAACACCTCACAGCAGTTTTTCGGAGGTTGGGAGAGCACGGGTTAATAATCAATCCAGCTAAGTGCCAGTTCGGGGTGGTGCAGATCGATTTTTTTGGGCACCGCGTCTCCCCAGAAGGGGCAGTTCCGCTACCGGACAAAGTGCGCGCAGTGGCAGATTTTCCCCGGCCACAAACGGTCAAAGCACTACAGGAGTTTTTAGGAATGGTGAATTTTTATGACCGTTTCCTCCCCCACGCAGCGCAGCTCATGCAACCACTATATGCCGCGCTTAAAAAGCAAAAACCCTCCAATGCAATCGAATGGTCCCCAGAGCGGGAGCGCGCATTCGCGGAGGTAAAAAAAGCCCTTGCAGACGCTGCGTTGTTGGCTCATCCAGACCCAACGGCCCGCATAGCGCTCACCACTGATGCGTCAGATTTGGCCATAGGGGCGGTTGTGGAGCAGCACGTTGCTGGGGTTTGGCAGCCGCTGGCCTTTTTCAGCAGATCCTTGTGCGAAGCCGAGCGAAAATACAGCTCGTTTGACAGGGAGCTGCTAGCACTCCACTTAGCTATTCGCCACTTCCAATTCTGGCTAGAAGGTCGGCGTTTCACCGCGTTTGTCGACCACAAACCGCTCACTTTTGCGATTGCCAAAATTTCGGAACCTTGGTCGGGCCGGCAGCAGAGGCAGCTGGCCACAATTTCGGAATTTACTACTGATATTCAACACGTAGTGGGTAAACTCAATGTAGTGGCAGACTGCCTCTCTCGCACGGTAACAGCACCAGTCCGCGCAGAGGTAGATTATACTACCGCAGCCGCAGAGCAAAATAGCAGCGCGGAAGCGCACGTGGCCCCAGTTCACGTGGATGCAGCCATGGCAGCGGATCAGGGTAGCGATGCGGACGTGTGCGCGCTCCAGTCTGGACCATCGGGGTTAAGGCTGGAGAGCAGGAGCCTGCAAAATGGTATCCTCCCCCTAATCTGCAATGTCTCTACTGGACGACCGCGTCCGGTAGTGCCGGCCGCTTGGCGCCGCCGCATTTTTGACTCGATTCACTCCCTGGCGCACCCAGGGGTGTGCGCATCTGTGAAAATGGTAGCGGAAAAGTTTGTTTGGCCGAGCCTGCGCAAGCACATTAAAGAGTGGGCAAGAGCCTGTATGGCTTGCCAGCGGGCCAAAATTCACAAGCACACAAAAGCCCCCTTAGAGCCGTTTCACATCCCGGCCAAGAGGTTTGATCATGTGCATGTCGACCTCGTGGGCCCCCTACCGTCGTCGCAGGGGTTCACACATCTTCTGACAATGGTGGACCGAACCACGCGCTGGCCGGAAGTGGTCCCACTGGCATCAACTACAGCTGCAGAGGTGGCCCGCGCATTTTTGACGGCTCGGATAGCGCGTTTCGGGGTTCCGTCGGATATTACGTCCGACAGGGGACCTCAATTTGTATCTGAGCTTTGGTCAGCGATGGCCCACAGCCTGGGTGTGACAATTCACCACACTACCACTTACCACCCCCAGGCTAATGGTTTATGCGAGTGTTTTCATAGATCATTGAAGGCAGCCCTCAGAGCGTCGCTTACGGATGCAAATTGGGTAAACAGACTACCATGGGTTTTATTGGGGTTGCGTTCTGCGCCGAAAGAGGACTTAAAAGCCTCCCCAGCAGAGTTGGTTTTTGCGCAGCCTCTCCGGCTGCCAGGGGAGTTTCTGCCAGATAATCCGGCGCCAGGGCGTCCCCCTGCTCAGTGGTTGCTGATCGGCACGGGAGCGGACATGCTTCCGGGCCCCGTTCATCACACTTTTCCCCGTGTTTTTGTACCCAAATCTTTACAAAATGCCAAGTTTGTTTTTGTCAGGCACGAGGCCCAGCGCCCAGCTCTGCGTCCACCTTACAATGGCCCATATAGGGTGCTGGAAACAGGTGATAAGCATTTTGTGCTAGATTTGGGGGACAGGAGGGAAACAATTAGTATAGACAGACTAAAACCTGCTTTTGTGATGGCTGACGAGTCTGTACGAGTGGCGAGGGCTCCTTGACGTGGCAGACCCCCCAGGGATCATGCCCCAGAGCCCCCGCAGGGATCAACTAACAGTTCTCATCCTCAGTTAGCAGATTCATTGCAGGATGGCGCCACAGGAGCTGCGAAGCCCGCTTACAGCAAGTTTGGAAGTCGTTTGAAGCCCAGACGGCATATGGACTGATGTTGTGGTTTTATCATGTTGTGTGGACTATGTTGTATTGTTTCATTCTTCGACGTTTGGGGGGGGTTATGTGGCGCACATATTTTGGATAATATGTATAGCACATTGATTGAGATGCTTAAGACTGCATGTGTATTTTGTAACCTCACGTCTTTGAAGGAACAATATGTCTGGACCTCCTGGGGATAACAGTAGGAGGTGGAGGTGCCTTTGGTGAGGACTCTGAAAGGACTTCCTGACCTCCTGGGGTCAGGTGGAGGAAGAAGGGACCTGGGGGAGAGTTATTGTCGATGGGGGGTTTGATGACAATGTGATTCTGTTCTTTGATGTCCCAGGTATAAAAGTGGGGGTTTGGGGGAGTTCGCTCTCTTTTGCTGTTTGAGAGATGGTTGGAGATGTGAGATCGTCAATAAACCTGAATTGAGAAATAAATTCAGCCTCTTCATTTCATGCTCTCCACAGGCTGTATGGACTGAATGACAACAGAGATGGCTTCTTCTTCTTCTTAATTTTAAACCTGCACAAATATAAACTTAAGTATCTAAATTCTTCAGAGACATAAAAAACAAATTAAAGTTATAAAACAAAATATAGTGCTGTTACAAGGTTTTGTGATATTTTTTTTTTTTGTCCGTTTAGAATTTGCTGGGAGTTTGCTAAAGTGGTGCATTGTGCATTGTTCAGCAGGAGGACTTACAACTTTTTCCACTTCTTTCAACTCTGGGTGATTATCTGGTCATGGTCCTTTGCCTGGTGAAGCTTCTCCAGTAAAAGGTAAAGTAAATGTAATAATTTAAAACAAACAAACAAACAAACAAACAAACAAACAAACAAAAATAAACTTCCACCCAGTGTTAATTTCAGCAACTAAAACTATATTTTTTCATCCCTCAAAGCAAGAAGTTAAACTAGAATTTCCATTTATGCATTTTACTTTTGACACCTAATTTGAGTCCAGATTTATTGTGATGATTTTTATAGTTTTATTTTAGTCTGTTCATTAGCCATAGTTTTAGTTTTTGATTTGATTTTTGTTCAGTGAAAAGAACACTGCTTCCATCACTGACAAAAATGTTAGAAAAAAACCCTCATTTGCAGCTGTTAGGGTTGCTGGGCAACGGGGTAGCGTGTGGTCACGCAAACAAATGTCATCCAAAGACTAGACTATAAACTTTTTTATACTGCCTATGGACTAACTCTCTCGTTTTTAGATTCTTTTACATTCATCCTTTGAAATGTGTGGCCGCCGTCGGCCCGTCTACAAGGCTACAACACCTGAATTTGTGTATGATCAGCCCAGTGCTGACTCAGCCATATTTGCACGGTTAGCTACAGCCAGCCATTTTGTGGAGTGACATAACGTGGGGGTGTAACTTGCTGAGGGAGCGTAACTAGTTGAAGGGGTGTAACATGACAGAGTCTGCGAACTGCTATCCCAGTTTTTTTACTTCATTACGATTGCTTCATAGTAGCTTAGTTTAGTAAACTACTCTGCGTGTTTCTCCTGCGTTGGCAGCATCATTGTGTAACTGTATCACAAAGCAACAATATTTGTCATGTGATAGGACCCTGGCACCACCACACACAAGAAAAAATATAATAATAATAATAATAATAATAATAATAATAAAATTGATTCTTAATTTTTGTGAACTGGTTCTGGATCATGTAAAATGAAAATCTAGGTTCTTATGTGAATCGATTTTTTTTCCCCAACACCCCTAAAATAAAGAGTCCATCACCACAAAGTTATTATGATTGGCTAGTCGAGGCAATAAATCCAACTCTAGCTTGTCTGTTTAGTAGTAAACAGATATGAAATATCTAGCCAGATGATAAAAAGGGCAGGACTTTGAGTCATGGAGGTCTGGATTTTTAGGACCATCTCTTTTCAAACAGCACCTCCCTGTGGGAATTAAGGTATCCAACACAGTATTACAATTCTCACATACATACTATAAGAAGCCACTGATTTTAAAGATCATTAGAACGAATATTCTGTGAAACATCTGAGTGCGATTGTTGGGGAATAACTCCTGGAATCCCTGTTGTCCAATCAGATTGCTCAGTCAGAACAACTTCTTCTTCTTCTTTCCGCTGCTCCCTTTAGGGCTCGCCACAACTCAGTCGAAACTAATGGTTGTATAACTGAATTTAATCAATGTCACTTTAATTGATGGCAGGCATGGACCCAGAAAAAAACTGTCTGTTGTACTTGAATTAATGGTACTGTCACACCTTGATGATTTAGCGAGCGTATGCCAGCGTATCAAAATTTCTCTAAAACACTGGCATACGCTGAACTATCAATGTTTTTTTTTCAGTTTTGGATGTATACATAACATATTAGTAACTTATATAGAACGTTTCAATAACTTATAGATAACTTACACCAGCGAATGCTTAATGTGTTGCCGGCATTCACAACTTATGCCCAACAATAGTCTAACTTATGCATAGCGCAGTCATGCCAAACTGCTGTCGCCTCCCGATCCTTGGTCTCACCCAGTTACTTCTCGTCCATTCACCTCTTCGTCTCCTGGCTGTATTGCAACGCAACTGGTACAGTGTCAAATCGATGAGGTCATGCTGATGCATGCACAATTCCAGTTTATGGCTCATATGTACTGCATACATGGGGCATAACTTGTAGGTAAGTTATGCGATCATTGACACATTTACGCGTTACCTGTAAGTTACTCATAAGTCGAAATATGTCAAGATAATGTCTAGCGTACCCAAAACTTATTTTTAACCTTTGAGTAATGTGCTTTGAATCTATGTGTAACTTATATCAAACTTATCTCCAACACATGTTGACGTATGTAGATGTATTTGACGTGTTCTGGACAACCACATAACTTACTGAATATGTTTCTAACTTACAGCTGCTGTATAATGGCATATTGGCAGCATTTGGGGGAATTGGTATAAAAGAAGGAAAGTGTCAGTGCTCTTCAAAACTCCATGGTGAGCAGATGTCTATGGGTCATTCCAGAATTGGAGGACATTTGGGCTTCAAAATTCTTGAAAAATAAACCTTCACTTTTCTGATTTTCTGCTACATATTCATCAATAATAGGTAATAAACTATCAAAGGCTTGATTAGCTCAGCTTACAGATCAATGGTACAATTTTTATTACATGATTTATTTGGTGTTTACAATACTTGGTGCAACCCACAGCAACAGGGTTGCAGGTAATAGGGTTGCAAATCCAGACGAATGTTAGCTTTCTCTCAGGAGTAGAAGCTAGCTGTTTAGCCAGCTGTTACTGCTGACCAAGAGGACAAACTTACTTATGTAAATAAATAAAGAAAAAATAAAAAAATAATTGTCTTATTCTGATCATATGCATAACAGGGTTGCATGAGGTAGAGTGAGACATTCAATCAAGGCCAACTATGTTATAAAAATATGAAAAATAGAAGAGAGGACATACCTTTGCTCTACCCATTCTTTTGGAAAACTGTTTGATAATGTCAAGTCCAGCGTATCATGTGATTCACTGCTTTCTTTTTCCTCTACCATGCCAAAAAGGTTATGGTAACAGGGTTGCGTGCATGTTGTGGGACACACGTTCCATGAATAATAATTATTATTTGAAATATTATGTTTATTAAAACAAATGTTCCCACAGTTACAAGAGACAGCAATAAAACAAATAATACCAAAAAAATGAAATTTAATTTTCATTTTAACTGTTTTATTTGAGATTCAATTTGGTCATTAGGGGGGTGGGACAAGAGAAAAATGGCATTTTAGGGGGTACTCCAGACTTATTTGGTATTTTTAAAACTATTTTCAAGCATTCTTTTCTCTTAGTTTTTTTTAGATTTGGTCTCAGAACAAGTAAATTTACTCAGAAACTGCATGTTTTAGTATTTTGTATGTGGATTATTTAAAATTTGATGGGTGGGACGTAAAATGTCCTCCAATTCTGGAATGACCCCTATGCCAAACTGGTCTTGTTCTTCTATTCAGACAAAGTAAAGAGATCTTTCATACCTTGACATGTTTCGATTGTCATCTGACCTTCGTGACATGCCACATCAACTGTTTTATCCTTTCTGTAGGCGTGACCGAACTAACAGATTTGACAGACCTGCCAGGTCAGTCACGCCCCCTGCCATGCCATGGTCTTTGGAGGAGAGAATAATCTCGGTTGAACTGAGATGATGGAGCCTTCACACTCAAACACAAATCAAAAAATAATTGAGCTGACAAAGCAGAAGAAACAAACAAACAAAAACAAAACTGTGTCATCAAATAAAAAGTAACAAAGTCAAGAAATGTACCTTTGCAGTGGTGCTGCTTCTGAAATGGGCCAAAATTTTCTGAATTTTGGCCCAGATGCCACTCAGCACTGGGGTCTAGTCAAGTGCCTTCTGAACCATCAGGTTGAGTGTGTGTGCAACACAAGTGGATTGACGGAGATGTAGGTCCTTGGCACATGCACCCATGTTGGCAACATCATCTGTGACGAGGCATGTCACTATGTTTGTGATCCCCCACTCTGCTCGGAGTGAGGTTATTGCCATTGCCAGATTTTCAGCTGTATGGGCTTGAGGAAAATGTAGCACTCCCAGAACTACTGAGTCTAGGCTTCTGCTATCATCCACAAAGTGGCAGGTGACAGCAAGGTAAGCATCTGTATTTATGGAGGTCCACATATTGGAAGTGATGCTCACTGCAGATGTCTTCTGTAAGCTTGTTTGGGCCTTCTCCATTGTGACTTTGCGCCTGGCCTATACCATAGCTCCCAGAGCCTAAATGACAGTTGGAATGGCAAATATTTGGGAATGAAATTGCCCATAGTATATTTACTTAATGGTTATAATAATGCTCATTAGCACACCTTCCTTGTGGAGAGGACATATAGGGTTCAATGCGTCAACAAGCTTCCTAAAGCCTTGGTCCTCAACAGTACTAAAGGGCTGAGTATTGTTAATGACCATATCAACAAAGGCCTCATCTAATAGCGTTCTTCTCTCCTGAAAAATACATTAGCACGCCATTACACTTGTGTCATAAACCCTGCATTGTAAAATGTTTGCCAGTCTTCGTAATGCATTATTATAACCTTTCAATGATACAATGCATGCTGCTTTATTGCATTTTGAAATGGCTTTCCTGAGCTCGGTTCACCCCTGTTGTCCTTATTCCCATGTAGGGCATGATAGTGCCTCAGCATAGATGATGTGTTATACATATAAATGTCATCGATACAAGCCTTGATACGTGCTTCTCATTATATTTCCTGGTTTACTTGGCACTCACTCCAAAGCTCCAGCGCGGCACATCCCATCACTAGTTATAGGTCACATTAAAACTTCAAAAAGTTTGGAAATTGACTTCTTGCACAATGTAGAGTGAGGTACTACTGGAAATAGTGGAAATTGTGTTTTCTTTATAAAGTTTGTGTTTCACATTTTGATTGACTGAGCTGTTTAATAGTTCACCCAGTTAGCTTTAGCAGCTAGCAGCTATCGTGTTGTTTATGTCCCTTCAATTCCAAATACCACTGCATGGGCTGCAATAGACCTGTGTAATGGACACGTATTGTGCACAGTCTTAACATGAGCTCATTCACGTTCATTTGAGTCCATGCAGTGTTATTGTGAGTGAGTCGAAGTATATTAGGAGAAGAAATAACACACTAGTAACTGGAAGCTAACTAAGCTAATATCAATAACAGTAATGGTAACATCAATAACAGAGGGATTCTGCATACACAAAGTAATATTAAAAGAAGTCAGGTAACAACTGGGAGCTGGACATGTGTTTCAGTGAGTTTCCGTAGATTGCCACCTTATTGTGGTGGAGGGGTTTGAGTGTCCAAATGATCCCAGGAGCTATGTTGTCAGGGGCAACTTGCCCCTGGTAGAGTCTCCCAAGGCACGCTGGTCCTGGGTGCAGGGCCAGACTAAGAGTGGTCCAGTGGATCTCCATGAAAAACATTACATCAAGGACCCAGTGTACTCAAAGGAGGCACATGGGTCCGACCTCCAGCAGGCTCACTACTTGCAGGAGGGATCATGGTGTTATGTGAATTGGGTGGAAGTCTGGGCTACTCTGCCTGGACTGATGCCCCTGCGACCCAGATCTCCGGATAAGCGGTAGTGGATGGATGGATGAATGGATGGATGGAGTTTCGCAGGTCATGTAGTGGTATTTGGAAAGGAAGAGATATAAACAATGCAATAGCTGCACTATGGACACAATGGACACACAAGCCTAGAGGAGTACACTGAGGTTGTTGTAGCATACATAGCTAAATGCACTGATGATGTCACTCACTGCAAAACCATCCCTGTTTGTGCTAACCAAAAGCCATGGATGACAGCAGAGGTCCACAGGCTCCTGAGGGCTCAGGACGCAGCCTTCAGGGCCAGCGACACAGCAGGACTAACAACAGCTAGGGCCAACCTGTCCCCTGGCATCAAGGAGGCAAAATGACAGTACAGCAAGAAAATATCCAGCCACTTCAGTAACACCAGAGATGCACGTTCCCTCTGGCGTGGCATACAGACCCTCACCAACTACAAACCTCCACCTCAGACCTGTGCAAGTGACACCACACTGCTCAACAACCTAAATGACTTCTTCGGCCGCTTTGAAGGACAAAACAGCACAACAACACAGAAGACCACTCCTTGTCCAGACGAGCAGGCCATAAGTCTGGACGTGGCTAGCATGAAGAGAACACTCTCTAGGATCAACCCATGCAAGGCAGCTGGACCAGACAACATACCGGGTTGCGTCCTGAAGGACTGTACAGAGGAGTTCAAGAATGTCCTGGCCAACATCTTCAGCATCTCCTTGACTCAAGCTGTTGTCCCCACATATTTCAAAACTGCCACCATAATACCAGTCCCAAAGAAGCCTGTCCCATCCAGCTACAATGATTACCAACCTGTAGCACTGACCCCCATCATAATGAAGTGCTTCGAGTGGCTGGTCATGCAGAACATCAAACAGTCAAACAGATCTGCAGAAGATTCAATCGCTACTGCTCTCCATCCAGCCCTCACCCACCTGGACTCAAAGAACTACGTGTGAATGCTGTTCTTGGACTTCAGTTCAGCATTCAACACAATCATCCCCCAGCACCTAATACAAAAACTCAGACACTTGGGACTCAAAATCTCTCTCTGTAACTGGGTGCTGGACTTTCTCACAGGGAGGCCACAAAACGTGCAGGTTGGCAGCAACACCTCCAAGACCATCACACTGAGCACAGGGGCCCCACAAGGGTGCGTGCTCAGCCCACTGCTGTTCTCCCTGCTGACCCATGACTGTGTACCAGTCTACAACACCAACCATATCATCAAATTTGCGAATGACACAACGGTGATGGGCCTCATCACCAACAACGAGGAGGCCAACTACAGAAATGAGGTGAGCCAACTGGTCCAGTGGTGTAAAGACAATAACCTCTTCCTGAATGTGGGAAAAACCAAGGAGATTGTGGTTGACTTCAGGAGAGGGCACACACAGTATGATCTGATCATCAATAGTGTAGCTGTGGAGAGGGTGAGTAGCACCAAGTTCCTGGGGGTGCACATCTCTGAGGACCTCTTCTGGTCCAACAACATCACTGGCCAAGAAGGCTCAAACTTGCCTCCATTTCCTCCACAAACTGAGGAGAGCACGAGTCCCACCCCTATCATGTGCTCATTCTACTGGGGCACAATTGAGAGCATTCTTACCAGCAGCATCATGGTGTGGTATGGCAGCTGCACCGCCTTCTGCCGGAAGACACTACAATGCACAATGAAAGCAGCCAGCAAGATCATTGGTTCCCCTTTGCCCCCCTTCGGACCTCTACCTCACCCACCTCACCCGCAGAGCCACCAACATTGCAGGCGACACCTCCATCCCCTCACACTCCCTCTTCAGCTCCCTGCCCTCGGGGAAAAGGTACCGGAACCTCCAGGCCCGCTCCACAACACTGCTAAACAGCTTTTTTAATCAGGCCATCAGGACCCTGAACTCTGTCCACGCCCTTCCCCCCACCCCCGGACTGTAACACACGCACCCGCACAATAACTACCTCAGCTGTTGGCACAGATAAACTGGTACACCAACAGTAATACATTTGCTGCTGTATGTCTCTGTACTTTACTGCAACCATTTGCACAAATGCCATATCTGCTGCTGTCTGTCGTTGCAATACTGATCATGTGCAGTCCTATCTGTCACTGTCTGCACCTACACTACTGCATTGAACTAACTTGCAACTACAGGTATTACAGCTCCACTTTTCTGTATATAGGATTGCTGGGTTTCCTTATCGTTTATTGTTTATCTTTATTTGTACAAAGGGAGGTCTGGGTCTATCTTTTGTCGCCATTTGCACTACGGGTAGCATTACTGTACATAGACTGCTGTTGTTGTTTTTCCAGCCTTATTCCTTTTTCTTTTTTTATATTGTGCACAGCACTGAAGAGAGAGAGAGAAATGCCATTTCAATTCTCCTGTATGTCCTGTACTTACAGTTGTATTGACAAATAAAATCTTTGAATCTTTGAATCTTAATCTTTGAACTATACTAAGCTACTGGGCAAACTATTAAACAGCTCAGTTGCCATTTATAAAAATGTTAGCAGGCTACAAAAATGATCAAAATGTGAAACACAGACTTTATAAAGAAAAAAATGATCTGCCTGTACGCTATTTCTGGTATGTACAATGGTAAGTGAAAGTGATAATACTGATTTCTTGATGAGAAAATACCAGGGAATGGACAAATGTAATGGAAGCGGAACCGGAGCTTCGGGAGGACCGGAATGCGGAAGTATGTCACTCTACATTGTGCAAGAGGTCCATTATGCAGTCTAATTTTTACACAGCAAAACCTGGCATTTTTACAGGGGTGTGTACACTTTTTATATTCCACTGTATTGGCACTTCTTGCCCACTTTTTGTAAGCATAAATTTGACACTTCCAATACAGCTTGAGATAATGATGCCTTTTACGAAGGGGTGGGGTGGGGCTGAAAAGTTCAAAGGCTGAAACGTTCGTAGTGGTCAAATTTTGACCAAATGTGGTTAATTTTTCAATAGTCTCCCCTTCGGTCTACACACTTCTTCCATCGGTGTTGCAGCGCTTGGCTCCCTGCGGTTGAAAAATAAACCACGTTTGGTCAAATTTGACCACAATAAAGTTATCAGCCTATGAACTTTTCAGCCCCACCCCCCCCCACCTTGTATAATAAAGCATCCTTGACTGTTTTTGGATAACTGGGCTGCACTCTCAGGAACTATTAATGGGCAGCTTGTGATGTTCATATGGACAGTTTGTTGTACTGACAGCCAGAGGTGGGTATTTAACTGCATGTGCTCAAGTAAAATTTAGCAAAATTGTACTTTATGGAATACTTTTTTTGAAGGATACTTTTTGTTAAACTTTTACTTGACTAAAGTTTTGATGGAAAAAGCTCAACTTTTAGTCAAGTATTTTTACCTCTGCCAAGAAGATGTGATGTAATTGGGATAGCTGTCTGTGTGCTGGATTATACAAACACTATTGGACATATTCTGATAAAATTTTCACCATAGGTGGCCTTTAGGCTACAGATGAACCTGTTAGATTCTGGAGATGCATACCTCCGCCAAGGCCCTATCTCACAATGTTAAAGAAAGTGAAAAGTAATCTAGAATCCACATTCTGACACAGATCACCTCCAAAATCTAATGGATTCGCTCATAGCCCAAGGACCACCTCTGGTGAGAATTTAATCAAAATCTGTCCAGTAGTTTTTGTATAATACTGCTCACAAACAGATAGACCTTGGTGGAGGTATGCACTCTCTGAGTGCCCTCTAGTATGTGTTACTTTTGTTTTCACTGATTAAATTAGTTTGAGTTCATTTTTGATTGTCCTCAAATTTGAAGTCATTGTACTCTCATTCCGGTTCAAGAAAAGTTTGATTTATTACTCTTTATTTTGTAATCAAGATCACATTTGAGGGCACGCATGGCAAGTTTTTTTTTTTTTAATTTTACCTCACACTAATACATCGGAGTGGTGGTCTAGAGATTTGCCCCACAATTTGGAGGTTGGGGTTCAAGTCCCAGCCGGGCCATGCCAAAGACTATATAAAAATGGAACTTCCTGCCATCCAGCTTCGTGCTTAGAAAAAATGGAATGGAGGAGGGAAATGTGGGTGGCAGTGACTAAGGAGGTAGAGCGGGTTGTCTAATAACTGGAGGGTTGGCGGTTTGAATCCCGCTCTCCCCAGTCTTCCTGCCATTGTGTCCCTGGGCAAGACACTTTACCCACCTTGCCTCCAGTGTACATGACACTAGGTATAAATGTTCGGTAGTGGTTGTTGGTGCGGATTGGCAACCATGTTTCTGTCAGTCTGTCCCAGGGCAGTTGTGCTACAGTAGTAGCTTACCATTGTGTACGGAGTGAATGAATAATGTATCCATTGTAAAGTGTCTATGAAAAAGCGCTATATAAATCTGATGCATTATTATCTAACTAACTAACCTACACTTATATAGCGCTTTTCTAGTCACAAAGACCACTCAAAGCGCTTTCACTAGTGATAACCCTCTATTCTAAGGGCCTATAGGAAACAGATATCTAGGGACAATTTAGAATAGCCAAATAACCTAACATGCATGTCTTTGGATTGTGGGAGGAAACCGGAGCTCCCGGAGTAAACCCACACAGCACAGGGAGAACATGCAAACTCCACACAGAAAGGTTCCAACCCCTGCCAGCCTGGGGATTCGAACCAGGAACCTTCTAGCTGTAAGGCAACAGTGCTAACCACTGCACCACCGTGCTGCCCCCCGTGTATCTAAGAAAAACCTGAGAAACTCATGAGAAGACAGTCAGAAATTTACAAGAAAAAAGCTGCAGATTTATTGGCAAAATGTCCAAATTTGTGGGTAAAACAATAAATGTATTATTTATTTATTTATTTATTGCTGTGACTACTCGTGTACTTAAATAATTACTATCATAAGTTATTGCTTTTACTTGAATACAATCTCTGACCACTTTACACACCCATGCTGACAGCATCTGTTATATTTAAATAACACAGAACGTCTTTGGCAAAATGCCAACCGGTAATGTACATTTATTTGATATTTGTAGTCGACTAACAGGAAGATGCTACCATGGCTACTCATGTGTTTCCATACAACAATAAGAGAACTTATTAAATAGTGAAAAAAATGAATCTGACTTTAAATGTTTCACTGTATTTACCCAAGTTATCTGGTCCTAGAATTTGAATCCTTGGCATATGTGAAAGATGGGTTGGATAATGGCTAGACTTTGTTCCCAGCTCCATTTCTACTGTATCTTTGAAGATTTTTTTTTTCATTTAGTGGTGGGTGTCTGAGTGAACGTTTGAAAGGAACAGCTACTGGTTTGTATGAAAGTCAAATCAATTGGATTCAAGTTTTTAAAAATTTCTGAGACGTTTCACCATTCATCCAAATGGTTGCATCAGTCAGAAATGAATGCACAGAAGGATGCAAACAGACAAGATGTTAACAGATATTTACATCAGAGAAGCAAAATAACTGCATAAGACAGGCCCAACACAGGAGAAACAACATTACTGGACCAGGCTCAGCAGTATATCTTCATCTGATGGACAAAGGACATTTGTTTGAGGATGATGATGTGCACACTTTGGGCAGAGAGGATCAGTGGTTAAAGAGGCCATTTACAGTAGAAAAAAGTATGTGAACTTTTTGGAATTTCATGGTTTTCTGCATTAATTTGTCACAAAATGTGATCTGATCTTCATCTAGGTCAAGGTTATTGACAAATATAATGTGCCTAAAATAGTAAGTAAGTAATAAAAGTAATAGCTGTGGATCAGACCTGAACATCGTTCTGGAGGATTTTTAGCCCATTCTTCCTGGCAGAACATAGAACAACTTCTACAGAGTTTCAGCTGACGCACAGACATTCCCACATTATCCTGAAGATTTTTTGATGCACATGGGAATTCATCTCCCCCTTAATGATTGCAAGCTGGCCAGGCCCTGATACAGCAAAGCAGACTGAAATCATGATATTTCATCCACCATACTTTACATTTGCGATGATGTTTTCAGGATGCTATGCAGTGCCCTTTTTAGGCCAGATGTAGAACTGCATGTTCTTTCCAAATAGTTCAATCTTAGTTTCAACAGTCCACAAAACATTTTGCCAGTGGAGTGTCAGTGTGCTATTTCTCAAACTTCAGGCATGCAGCAATGTTCTTGTTAGTAAGCAGTGGCTTCCTTCGTGATGTCCTGCCATAGACACCCTGCTTGTTCAATATTTTACATACTGTAGACCAGGGGTGTCCAATCATGTGCCATGGAGGGCCAAGACCCTTCAAGTTTTCTCTTCTACCCAGTCTCTTCAGCAAGTGTTTTCACTTATAGGCAATCAGTGGGAAGAAATCCAGTGGAATCTGCTGTTGAAGACTCTAGTTGGAGGTAAAGCCTGCAGGGTCTTGGCTCTCCATGGCACGTGACTGGACACCCCTGCTGTAGACTCATGAACACAGATGTTAGTCAGTTCCAATGCTGCCTTCAAATCTTTGGCTGTCACTCAGGGTTGTTTGTTTACAATATAGACTAGTCTTCATCGTGTGCTTGGGGCCAATTTGACTGGGAGCCCACTTCGTGGTCGAGTAGCCACAGTCCCAAAGTGTCTCCATTTGTAGGTCATTTGCCTCACCGTAGACTTGATTTGATTTTGATTTGAGATCTTTATTTCGAACATGTAAAACGATTATACAAAATAAGATTTTAAAACAAACCAGCAAAAAGAAACTAAAGAAAGCAAACAAAAAAAAGAGAAATAATGAAATAAATGTACCAAAGACAGACACCTGTGTTCATCATCATTTTAGCATGCCCGAAAAGGAGGAGACAGAAGTAAAAACTTATTAAAGATCCTCTCCAGCGGCTCTAAAACCACCTCAAAAATTAATGTGTTTTGCCCAAAATAGGATATTGAGGCTTTTTATACACACACAAAAACACAAACATTCATTGCCTTAGAATGAGCTTTCCTACTGTTATAGCCCCAACTGGGACAAGGCCAGAATTGTCTATATTATCCTGGGGTTTCAAAGTCCATTTCAGCTCTTACGCCTAGGTGGAGCAGCCTGGTCATTTTCACCCCTTCTTTGGACAAGGTAGACATTCACCTATATCCCAGGCTGGGATTTGAACCCATGACACCATGATTTCAATACCTGCGCTTTACCACTGAGCCAAAGAGGAAATCCTCTCTAGCACTTGGTGAGTACCAGAGTTGTACTCTAAGGCAGGGGTTCCCAAACCTTTCAGCCCACGACCCCCAAAATAATGGTGACCAAGACTGGTGACCCCCACTATCCCCGGAGGTGACTGGAACATAAAATAACATACACACAGGACTCACACACTGATATGGACATGATATGGTTTTACATATAACAATTTACTAAATGATTAAAGCAGAATACATTAATTTCCATGTAATTTAGGAGTGATCATTGTTGCTGTCGTGCAAACTTAATTTTGACACAATGCTTTCATTTCCATGTTAACAGAACAATCAGTCAAAGTAATAGCCATAAACTGTGGCATTGTGTAAACATGTGAACATTTTTACGGTACAAATATATATTTTGGCAAACTATGTTTCAGCGTTAATCTCACCTAATGAGATGGATGAGCAATATGCGTGGAGCACAACAAGTCAATTCTGGGTTTAATTTTGGAAATGGCCACTCGGAGATCATCTATCCTCCATGTTTAGACACAATCTGTATTTATTTTTAATATGTCAGTGCTGAGAAAGTCTTTTCGCACAGGTATGTAGAGCCAAATGGCATCAGTACGTCCATCGCGGCCCTGGATAGCTGTGGATATTCTCTCTCAACTGAAATCCAGAACTCAGCAAGCATTTTTGAATGAAAAGCTGCCTTTAAGGTGCGGCCACTTTACAGGTCAATCAGTGCGTCCTCCATGCTGGATGGCAGATGACTTGTGACCGTTACAGTGAATGGTGATCTTATCCAGTCATATTTTTCTGGAGTTGTTTCCTCGGGGAAAAACTTGTTAAAGTTTTCCAGGAGGGCTTGAAGGTGGGTAGTGATGGACTTCTCACAGTGTTAACACTCAGATTATTTTCCTCCATGAGCTCCTCCAGCTCAGGAAACATATCAATCCTGCCCATCTCAATTCTCGCAGTCCAGCAATCCACTTTCCTTTTGAATGCGCTATTTTATCATTCAGCAACATGATGCTTGTGTTTTCACCTTGCAATGACATAAGTCCTTTCAGTCTGTCAAATATGCAGGACAAATACGCTAGCCTTGTTAACCAGTCAGGGTCAGTCAGGTGGTCAGAAAGCTGTGACGCGTTATCCATCAGAAATAAGCGCACCTCATCCCGCAGTTCATACAGGCGGCTGAGGACATTTCCTCACGAAAGCCACCTGACCTCTGTGTGGAACAGCAGGCCCTGATGCTCCAATCCCAGTTCATTGCAGAGAGTAGCGAACAGCCTGGTGTTGAGTAGATGTGATTTTGTGTAGTTGACAATTTTTATGGCAGTCTCAAGAGCGCTCTTAAGATCTGGGTTGAATGTTTTACTCGCAAGAGCTTCTCTGTGAATAATACGATACGTAAAGTTTACGTAGGGTGCCACTTGTAAGACGTACTTTTAATCCTCTCTTTTTCCCCAGCATTGCTGCAGCACCATCTGTACACACACTGTCTACCCCGTCAGAGAATCACGATCTGCTCCCTCCAAAGTAAATAAAAATATAATGTATAAGCATAAGCTCTAAACAATCAGGCCCCTTTTTATTTAAAAGATCTGATACTACCCTATCATCCTAACAGAGCACTACGCTCCCAAAATGGTGGAGTACTTGTAATACCTAGAATCTCCAAAAGTACAATGGGAGGCAGAGCCTTCAGTTATCAAGCTCCTCTCCTGTGGAACCAGCTGCCAATCTGGTTTCGGGAGTCAGACTCGATCTCTGTTTTTAAGAATAGGGTTAAAACCTTCCTTTTTGATATAGCCTACAATTAGGGAGGGATCATGTGTCTCTGAACCCTCCCTTAGTTATGCTGCTAATAGGTTTAGACAGCCGGGGGACCTCCAATAATGCACTGGGCTTCACTCCTTTCTTCACTGTCAATGAAATATTTTTATTTTTTTTTTGCTGGTTATTAACATCTGTTTGTTCTCTCCCATAGATTGAGTCCCCATCGTGCTGTTTGCTCTCTACATGTCTGTTCTTTTCATCTTCTCTTTCGCTCACTCCCCAGCCAGTCGCAGCAGATGACTGCCCCTCCCTGAGCCTGGTTCTGCTGGAGGTTTCTTCCTGTTAAAAGGGAGTTTTTCCTCTCCACCGTCGGCAAGTGCTTGCTCACAGGGGATCACATGATTGCTGGGGTCTTTCTGCAACTGTGGGGGTTTCCCCTACAGTTGAAAGTGCTATGAGATGACTGTTGTTGTGAAATGGCGCTATATACACTACCGTTCAAAAGTTTGGGGCCACCCAGACAATTATTTTGTGTTTTCCATGAAAAGTCACACTTATTTACCACCATGAGTTGTAAAATGAATAGAAAATATAGTCAAGACATTGACAAGGTTAGAAATAATGATTTGTATTTGAAATAATAATTTTTTTCCTTTAAACTTTGCTTTCGTCAAAGAATCCTCCATTTGCAGCATTGCAGACCTAACATGATTGCACAAGGGTTTTCTAATCATCCATTAGCCTTCTGACGCAATGAGCAAACACATTGTACCATTAGAACACTGGAGTGATAGTTGCTGGAAATGGGCCTCTATACACCTATCTAGATATTGCACCAAAAACCAGACATTTGCAGCTAGAATAGTCATTTACCACATTAGCAATGTATAGAGTGTATTTCTGATTAGTTTAAAGTTATCTTTAAAGTTATGCTTTTCTTTCAAAAATAAGGAAATTTCTAAGTGACCCCAAACTTTTGAACGGTAGTATAAATAAAGTTGAATTGAATTAAATTGATGCACTCATCCCAAGACAGTCCCTCTTCTTTTAGTTTGTTGTCAAGTTTTGTGAAAATGTCCACAGCTGTGCACTTTACATCCAGCGGGGTGCAAAACAGCATGTCCTCTTTAAGTTTTCCATCAAAACTGTATCCGACGAAAACAAGCAGCTGGGCTGAGTTTGATATATCTGTGGATTCATCTAACTGCAAAGCATATTTCCCTTTCGTCACTCTGTCAGTGAGCTGACACTTATGTCCTAGGCCATGTCCATGATACGCTGGGATATGGTCCCGTCAGACAGCAGCACGGCTACCAGCTCCCATGCCTGTTTATCCCCATGAATTGTCTGACTCATAGTGATAGCAGCAGGTTTTATTAGGGTTTCTCCAATTGTGTGTGGCTTTTTTGCTGTGCAATTAAATATGCCACCTCATATGATGCCTTTTGAGGTTTGGTTGTGGATGTTGTTTGGTTAGCTATGACTTTCTTTTGGCATTGCAATTCTCTCTCCTTTTGCTGGAAAAAATCTGCTGGTTTAGCGGCAAGAGATGGGTGCTTAGTTTTCAAGTGTCTGAGCATTTTTACGGGCTTTAAACTATCATGTGCAAGCACCTTGGTGCACACTACACATTGGGCATGTTATACTTCATTGATAACGATGCATGTGAATCCATACTGACTATATTCCTCTCGATACTTGCAACACTTGGAGGAAGGCTGGTCTGACTGCTGGAGCCCTTTATGCTTGCGGTGCTCTCCTCTTTCTCCTCCTCCCCCAGCAGCAGACGTCGGCCTTTCTGGCATCATGTCTCCGCTCTCCTCTTCTGCCGTCTCTGCTGGCCTTGCTGTGTTGTCTTTGGTTGGTATTAACCAATGTTTCATTTTTAAAAATAATATCCTGGGCTTAAAGCGTCGTGTTGTGGACGATGAAAGCAGACGAGACATGAGCTGACAACACAGAGGTTTATTTCTCCTCCAACACAAAACAGACTGACTCTGAGTGCCAAAGCGACCTGCTTTATACATTTTCTCCCCGCCTCTGGCACTCAGGTTAAACACATTTACATACTTGTTACCAAGTGTGAACACACATCAACATACACAGATTAACACATTCGTGGCCCTGCGTCCTCAGGTGTGAGCGTGGCACAGCGGGGGCGAAAGGCACATCTTTATTTACTGCATACCCCCTGCTGCTCTGGCGCCCCTGGCTAGCACCCCCAACACGCCGAAGTACTGGGCGGAGTGTCATCTCCTTTGTGTCACCACAGTGTGTTGATTTAAGCTGTTCAGATGAAATCTACTGGTGCACACTGACCTGCGTGTGACCTGTGACATTTACTGTGGCGCAGTTAAAGTGACATGTCACCTGAGTAATCACCTAAGGATTCTCAAAATCATCTTGCGACCCCCCCTCAGCGTCTTGGGACCCCCCAGGGGGTCGCAACACCCATTTTGGGACTCTCTGCTCTAAGGTGTCAGGACCTGCACCACTGACTAATTACTCATGGAGGGGGCCGTAACAACTACTTAAGTATGTGCAGATCTATGAATATTCTAATTAGCTCCACCCATACTCCCGCCCACCAGTAGCTGGAAGAAGATGAGGACATTGTACTAGGCTCCGAGAAGGCGCTCTAACTTGAGGAAGTACTGTTGTAGGTGAACCCACGGAAACGTTGCTGCCCGGCCTGTCATGGAGGCTGAAACTTCGAGCCTGGAAGGCTCCCAGCCAGTCTCTGGTTACCCATTCACCACGGATCGCCTCACTGGGGGCCGGTGTACAGTTTGTCTTGGTCCGGTGCACCTGCCAGCCAGCTCGCCTCCGAGGCGCTCCTCAGTCTTCTTCCTTTGGATCTCACCTCACTTTGAGCTGTTTCGAGGCAAACTGCTCGCCGGCCCTCAGCGAGGCGATCCACGGTAAGTGGGTAACCAGAGACCTCTCCTTCGGGGGAAGAGAGAGGAACTAAGGAGTGCTCAGTCAATTCCTTCAGAGCGTTCTACTCGGCTCGCTCCGGAGAGAGGCTAGCCGGCTGGCGGGGTGCACCAGCGGGGGCTCCCAGCGAGGCAAGGAGAGCCCTCCAGCTTGGCAGCGACTGCCTCTCTGCTCCACCGACAATGATCCTTCCGCAGGTTCACCTACAATGATACTCGCCCGGCTGTTGCACCGCGCACACCAGGGCCGTCTTCCCCTGGCATGCGGGCTGCAAGCCCGTGTCCTCTCTGGTATTTTAGCAGGGACACTGAGGTTTTTCCAAATAAAATTAATCATTGCTATCATATTTTCATGTCTGAGGGTAAGATGTGTAATTTAAAAGAGGATTTCTTGCTCACACAGCCAAAAACTGAACATGTATGTGGGGCTGAAAAGTTCATAGTGGTCAAACTTGACCAAATGTAGTTTATTTTTCAACATATTCTCCCCTTTGGTCCACACATTTCTTCCTTCGGTGTTGCAGTGCTTGGATCCCTGTGGTTGAAAAATAAATGACATTTGATCAAATTTGACCACTATGAACTTTTCAACCAATGAACCTTTCAGCCTCTTCCCCCCTCCCCAGTATAATCTGCCATGATTCCCAACTTGTAAAAAGCTGAGCTCCTGCTTGCTCCTCGGCTCCAGCCCTCTTCACCCGAGAGTGTTGTAAGTTTTGTTTGTGTAGTCTGTGTGTTACTGATTAGTTGATCTTTCTGTAGAATTTAATCATTTGAAAATCAACTACCCATAGATCTGTCAAAGATTATATTTTAGGCATGTGTTCATTTTACAACATTCCTTAGAAACATCAACCCTAAGGCATTACAAGACAGAAAAGATGTGTCAGCAATGGTAAAAGAGCACTTCTTCAAGATGCTGATTTAACAGCATGTTTGTTTGTTGTAGGTATGCTTTGGGCTGACCTTGCAAGACAGAGCTTGCATTGAAATAACCATCCTAAGCACAAAATGATTTTTTTTAAAGCAATGCTAAATGATAGACATTTCCAGTTTTTGCTACAGGCAAAGGGATATGAGTCTCTTAAACAGGGATGGAGAACATGTGCCATGGGGGGCCAAGACCCTGCAGTTTTCTCTTTTCAACTCTTCCCTTCAACAGGTAATTTCACTGAATTCCATCTCACTGATTGCTGATCAGTGAAAAGATTTGCCTTGGCTCACTAAAAGAAAACCTGTAGGGTCTTTGCCCTACATGGCACATGTTGCCCATCCCTGCTCTAAAAGGATGATAAATGTAATATCTTTCCATGCAGCAGTTTTTGGCTAATGCCCAGGACAGACAAACCGACAGATGCCACTCTATTTTATCATTGGCTAGCTCTTCTAGATGAGGAGGGTCAGAGTGAAGCCCTGTTGGAGTTGCACAGGTAACTGTTTTACATAATGCATCCTTTGCACGTTGCCTAGTGACTCCTCTCACTAGAATAATTTTTTTTCAAATCTCAATACCTGTCGATTTTGACCTAAAACCTTCAGTTGAAAGCTGAAGCTGAAGAGAAATTTCACCTTTCATCACAAATATTTTATGAGACAGAGCAACTTTGTTTCTGCTGAAATTACAGTGGATATGAAAAGTCTACACACCCCTATTCAAATGTCAGGGTTTTGTGATACAAAAAATGAGACCAAGATAAATCATTTCAAAGCTTTTTCCACCATTAATGTGACATATAACCTGTACAACCCACTTGAAAAACAAACTGAAATCTTTTAAGGGAAAAAAATAAAACATAAAAACTTACAATAACTTGTTTGCATAAATATGCACACCCTTAAGCTAATACTTTGTTGCAGCACCTTTGGCTTTTATTACAGCACTGAGTGTTTTTGGGTAGGAGTCTATAAATGTGGCACATCTTTATGTGGCAATATTTGCCCACTCTTTTTTGCAAAAATGTTCCAAATCTGTCAGATTATGAGGGCATCTCCTGTGCACAGCCATCTTCAGATCACCCCACAGATGTTTGATTGGATTCAGGTCTGGATTCTGGCTGGGCCATTCCAAAACCTTAATCTTCTTCTGGTGAAGCCATTCTTTTGTTGATTTGGATTTGTGCTTTGGGTCATTGTCGTGCTGCAAGATGAAGTTTCTCTTCATCTTCAGCTTTCTAGCAGAAGCCTGAAGGTTTTGTGCCAACATCGACTTGTATTTGGAACTGTTCATAATTCCCTCCACCTTGACTAAGGCCCCAGTTCCAGCTGAAGAAAAACAGCCCCAAAGCATGATGCTATCACCACCATGCTTCACTGTAGGTATGGTGTTCTTTTGGTGATGAGCAGTGTTGTGTTTGTGCCAAATATACCTTTTGGAATTATGGCCAAACAGTTCAACCTTGATTTCAATGGACCATAACGCAATTTCCCACATGCATTTAGGAGATTTCAAATGGCTTGGATGTTTTTCTTCATAAGATAAGGCTTCCATCTTGCCTCCCTACCCCATAGCCCAGACATACAGTATGAAGAAGACGGGAGATTGTTGTCACATGTACTAAACAGCCAGTACTTGCGAGAAATTCCTGCAACTCCTTCAGCATTGCCGTTGGCCTCTTGGCAGCCTCCGACCAGTTTTCTTCTCGTCTTTTTATCAATTATGGAGGGCCGTCCAGTTCTTGGTAATGTCACTGTTGTGCCATATTTTCTCCACTTGATGATGACTGTCTTCACTGTGTTCCATGGTATATTTAATGCCTTGGAAATTCTTTTGTACCCTTCTCCTGACTGATATCTTTGAACAATGAGATCCCTCTGATGCTTTGGAAGCTCTCTGCAGACCATGGCTTGTGCTGTAAGATGTGACTACAAAAATGTCAGGAAAAGCCTACTAGAACAGCTGAACTTTATTTGGGGTTAATCAGAGGCACTTTAAATGGTGGCAGGTGTGTACTGACTCCCATTTAACATGAGTTGTAATGTGACTGGTAAATTCTGAACACAGCCACATCCACAGGTATAACAGGGTGTGCATATTTATGCAAACAGGTTGTTGTAAGTTATTTATTTTTTATTTTTCCCCGTAAAAGATTACAGTTTGTTTTTCAATTGGGTCGTACAGGTTATAGGTCCCATTAATGGTGGAAAAAGTTTTGAAATGATTTATCTTGGTCTCATTTTTTTACGTTACAAAAACCTGGCATTTGAACAGGGGTGTGTAGACTTTTTATATCCACTGTATCGAGGGTACAGTAATATATAGACAATTTATTAATATTTTGTATATTAATATAGTGTATTAACTAGAAAAGCACTCAGAGAGTGCATACCTCCACCAAAGCTCCCTCCTTCCCTCCTTTTGTGCATACATCTGTCTGTATCTCCCAGCCTCCATCCCACCATACATTGCAAGATAGGGCCTTGGTAGAGGTATGCGCTCATAGATTAGCTCCAAAATCTAGTGGGTTTGTCTTTAACCCAAGGACCTCCTTTAATGAAAATTTCATCAAAATCCATTACTTTTTGCGTAATCTTACTAACATATTGTGAGAAGATACAGCTTGGCGGAGGTATGTGTTCTCGGATCATCAACAAAATCTAATTGGCTCTTCTGCAGCCCAAGAACCATCTCTAGTGAAAATTTCAACAAAATCCATCCAGTAGTTTTTGTATAATCTTGCTGCATAAATACAAACAAGGGCCTTGGTGGAGATACGCACTGTCAGATCATCATCAAAACCTAATGGGTTAATCCTTAGGCCAAGGGCCATCTTTGGTGAAAATTTCATCCAAATCCATCCAGTAGTTTTTGCATAATCCTGCTTACAGACAAACAAATAAACAAACACTGGCGAAAACATAACCTCCTTGGCAGAGGTAAATAGAGGGAGTGTCTACAGTTACGGAAGACGTATCCCTATACAAAGTGTTTACAGATACAGAAGAGTTGACGATCTGACAACAGCTTTTTAGATCAGCTCAAGCTTGCTGGGTCGGTGACACGGGTGTAAAGTGTGGTTGCGGGTTAGTGGTTCGCTTCCTGCTCTTGTCGTCATGCCCTCACTATTTTACTTGACATGAGATGGAACTTAGAATTAAAATTAAGAGGTTAGTCTGAGGATTGGGAGTGGGTAAAGTTACCCCCCCCCACCCCCACCCCACGGACCGTAACACACTCACCCACACAATAATTACCTCAGCTGTCTGCACAGAAAGACTGGCACACCAACAGTAATACACTTGCTGCTGTATGTCCTGCTGGAAGACACTACAACACACAGTGAAAGCTGAAGCAAGATCATTGGTGCCCCCTCTCCTGGACATCTACCTCACCCACCTCACCCACAGAGCCACCAACATTGCAGGTGACACCTCCTGCTCCTCACACTCCCTCTTCAGCCCCCTGCCCTCAGGGAAAAGGTACTGGAGCCTCCAGGCCCGCTCCAAAAGACTGCTAAACAGCTTTGTTCATCAGGTCATTGGGACCCTGAACTCTGTCCACTCCCCCCACCCCTGGACCATAATGCACTCACCCTCACAATAACTACCTCAGCTGCTGGTACAGAAAGACTGGCAAACCAACACTAATACATCTGTTACTGTATGACTCTGCACCTTACTGCAACCATGTGCACAAATGCCAAACCTGCTGCTGTCTGTTATTGCAATATTGATCACACGAAGTCCAATCTGTCACTGTCTGCACCTACACTACCACATCGAACTTGCAACTGCGAGTATTACTGCTCTACCTTTTCTGTATGTAGGATTGCTGGCTTTTATTGTTTATCTTTATTTGCACTATGGGTAGCATTACTGTACATAGACTGCTGTTGTTGTTTTTCCAGCCTTATTCCTTTTTTTAAAAAAAAATATTGCACACACCACCGAAGAGAGAGAAATGACATTTCAATTCTCCTGTATTTCCTATATGTATGGTAGTATTGACAAATAAAATTTTTGAATCTTTGAAAATAGATATTAAAAAATTGAAGCAAATAAATGCCTCAGATTTTTGTACCTTTAGCGGCTGCCTTCAAGACATGGCATTAACGGAACATACTGACCAATCAGATTCAAGCCATATCTGTAGCAAGCATTCTACAGATACGGTTCCATACCTGTAACCACTGCCTTAAATATGCTGTACAACTTTTAGCTTTTAACATTTTGTTTGTTACTGTATGTGCAGACTGCTCTTGCATCTGGATGGGAAAACACCATAATTGCCACTTTCAAGACAAAAAATAGACTCACTCATGAAATTGGTGGAATTCCTCTGTACCATAAAATCTGTGTGACTCTTTTCATGATAAACGTTGGATAGCACATTATTTTTTTTATGATTTTTTTTCTCTCTGAAATCAGCAGGCATGAATAGAGAAACTTTTCAAACTTGGAAAACAGATGAAAAAAGTTTATAGGAAGGCGGGATGTTCTTCTAAGCAAACTTCAGGAATTCCTTATTGTTTTCTGATTTGAATGTTTTTTTAACAATTATTTTTTTTTGTGTGTTTTATTATAATCACATCTTTTGAGCTGAGATTTATGAGTTGCTGCTGACTTTTTTATCATACCAGTGCAAACCACACAGTTTGTGAAACAGCACATTAAATTGAGGGAAGAAAGATTTCCCAAGTGGAGAATTCAGCAGCCACTGCACAATGGTGTAGATTTTTAGGTCAGCTTCATATAATCAAATTTAGAAAGCTGCAGTGGGTAAATAAATGTGTTTGATGTCAGGGTGACCTTGATTATAATGCTTTATATCTTAAAAACAGAGACGGCACAACTCAGCACAAATCTAGCACTACTGGCATTTTTTTTTCTTCATTTTTAAGAAATAAAACCTCTCATGGATTGTCACCTTATCGTGGTGGGGGGTTTGCTCCCAGGAGCTATGTTGTCTGGAGCAATTTGCTTTCGGTAGGGTCACCCAAGACAAACTGGTCCTGGGTGAAGGGCCAGACTAAGAACAATCCAACAGACTCTCATGATGAATGCTAGACCAAGGATTCAGTGTACCCGCCCGGTATGGGGTTACCGGGGCCCCACCCTGGAGCCGGGCCTGGGGGAGGGGCTCGATGGCTAGCGTCTGGTGGCCGGGTTTCCACCCATGGGACCTGGCTGGACTCAGCCCGAAGGAGTTACATGGGTCCGCACTCCAGTGGGCTAACCACCTGCAGGGGGGACCATGGGGGTCCGGTACTATGTGGATCAGGTGGCGGTCAAAGGCGGAAACCTTGGCGGTCTGATCCCAAGCTTCCTAAACTGGCTTTTGGGACGTGGAATGTGGTGGAGAAGGAGCCTGAGCTGGTTCATGAAGTTGAGAGATAGCGGCTAGATATATTCGGCCTCACCTCAACACACAGCTCCAGTTCCGGAACCAGTCTCCTGGAGAAGGGCTGGAGCTTGGCCTACTCTGGAGTTGCCCTGGACGAGAAGCGATGAGCAGGGGTGGGTATTCTTGTATCCCCCCACCTTGCTGCCTCTATATTGGAGGTTTCCCCGGTGGATGAAAGGGTTGTTTCTCTGCTCGTTTGGATTGGGAAACGGGTCCTGACCATCATGTGTGCCTATGTACCAAATGATGTTTCAGAGTACCCACTCTTTTTGGAGACTCTGACTGGGGTGCTGGAGAGTGCTCCTCTTGGAGACTCCATTGTCCTACTGGGGGACTTCAGTGTGCACGTGGGCAACGACAGTGAAACCTGGAAGGGGGTGAGTGGGAGGAACGGCCTGCCCAATCTGAACCCGAGTGGTGTTCAGTTATTGGACTTCTGTGCTAACCAGAGATAGGGTGAGGAGCTCAGTCATCCGGGAGAGGCTCAGAGTAGAACCGCTGCTCCTCCACATTGAAAGGAGCCAGTTGAGGTGGTATGGGCATTTGATCAGGATGCCTCCTGGGCACCTCCCACTTGAGGTGTTTCGGGCACGTCCCTCTGGGAGGAGACCCCGAGGCAGACCCAGGACTCGCTGGAGAGACTATGTCTCCCAGCTGGTCTGGGAACGCCTTGGTATCCTCTCTAAAGAGCTGGAGCATGTGGCTGGGGGGAGGGAAGTCTGGGCTTCTCTGCTTGAGCTGCTGCTTCTGCGACCCGGACCTCCGGACAAGCGGTAGAAGATGGATAGATGGATTTTTAAGAAAATAGCTTAGTGGAATATGAACAAATAGTTCTGATAAGCAAAAAGTCAGGTCTCGGTAGCATCATACAGTAACATAATAAGCCTAAACTTTTTGCTTATCAGAACTATTTGTACATATTGTACTATGACACATTATTGGAAACACAAAACTGTTTTTACATACTAATTGCATGTAGATCTTATGTTTCTTGTCATGCTGTTTGTCACTTGAGCCCCTTTTAAACTACCCCGGCAATCCAGGCAAACCCAGTTAGATCTGAGTTCCTTCTGTTGTCTGAATCGGGTCACCCGGGCTACTTGACATGGGCTAATTGACCCTACAAATGACATGGGTTGTTGCCTGCCTCACCTTTGATCAGCAGATATTTGAATAGGACAAAGTGGATAAATACACAATGAAGTAGGTGTCACCGTCACCATGTCACAGCACAGCAATAGAGAGTGGAAAGGAATCTGAAGGCTGTCTGTTATTATTCTGACAGATTATATTGTTAAAGCTGCAGCAGACAGCTGTGTGTGCGACAACTACACAAATATCACAGCAGCTGAGAGTGAAAAGTTTCTTGCAACAGAATCCCTCAGAGTCTTCAGCAGCTCTGACCTTCTCTGGCAGCTGTCAAGGCGAGACCAGCATGTCCAGGAATAAAGGCTGTGGGAGACATATCAGTTGGGACCGAGCCAGTCTCCCTGTTCAGCACACACATAAGTGCACGGTGCAACCCTGTACTCTGTGCTTGTTTGTGCATCCCAATTCATGACACATTAACATGCACCATGTGATCCTCCGCTCCTCTTGTTTTACTTGCTTGTCCCCTCAAAAAACAAACAAACAAACAAACAAACAAACAAACAAACAAACAAAAAACCCCAACTTATCCTACTTTGTGTGGTGGTGGACACAGAAAGTGCCACAAACACATTGCCCCACCAAATAAGTGCAAGCGCATGCACACACACCATGTCTCTTGTAAATATGAAAACTATTCACTGCCTATAAAAAAATGAACGTAATTATGTAAAATGTCGGGTGCAATTTACAACCCTGTCCGTTAAAATGGAGGACAAAGATTATTCCAATCAACCACTGATCTGTGCTTGTAAGGGTTTGGACATGGCTGTGCTCACATCCTTGCTTTATGTTCATATTTGTTTTTTCTGTTATCTTCGGGACATGAGTTCAGTCCACATTCTCACCCTTAGTTATTATGTTTCTCTGTGTTTTCCTTACTGCCAGTAAGTACAGTTTTGCAGTGTTATTTTTTTCCCTGCCTCAGCCCACTTGTGTTTTTAGTTATCACGTTTATTATTAGATAGATGGATGGATGGATGGATAGATGAACTTTATTGATCCCAAACTGGAAAATTACAGTGCAACAGCAGCATGACAGTAGACAACCAAACAACAGAAACACACACAGCATAATAGACAAAGGGATTACCCATGGAAAGTAAAACTGCTAAAAAAAACTTATATATGATAAGTTTATATCATATACTTATATATGATAAACTTATATACATCATAGATGAATGGATGGTGACCCATATCGATACATGAATCATACTTGCTGTACAAGGCAGGACTATCAGGTGCAGAGTGAAATGTGAGGTACCAATTAGACTGCAAGGTGCAGTGTGGCAGCATTGTTATAACCAGAATTCAACATTAGAGTGACTTATTGTACAGTGAAATGGCATGTGGCGGGAAAGATTTCCTGTACCTAACCATTCGGCAGCGAAGCTGTAGCAGTCTGCTGGAGAAAATGCTCCGCTGTCTGTCCAGTGTGTGGTGGAGGGGGTGACCAGGATTGTCCATGATGGATCACAGTTTATTTAGTGTCCTCCTCTCCGCCACAGTCTCAAAGATCTCAGGCCTGAGACGGATTACAGAGCCAGCCCTCTTAATAATCTTGTCCAGTCCGTTGGTGTCACTGGCTCTGATACTGCTACCCTAACAGACAGCAGCAAAGAAGATGGCACTGGCAACAACGGCCTGGTAGAAAAGCTCCAGAATCCTGTTGCACACATTGAAGGATCTCAGCTTCTTCAGCAAGTAGAGTCTGCTCATCCCCTTCTTGTGTGCAGCATCAGTGTTGGATCTCCAGTCCATTGCTGATCATGACACCCAGGTATTTGTAGTCCTCAACTACCTTCACATCCTCCCCCCTAATCTGCAATGGCTGTGAAGGCGTCCTCTTCTTCCTGAAGTCAATCACCATCTCTCTCATCTTGCTGACGTTCAGCCTCAGGTGATTCTGCTCTGTCCACTGCACAAATCTGTCTACCAGTGCCCTGTACTCCCCCTCCTCTCCCCTTCTTATACACCCAACAACAGCTGAGTTGTCAGAGAATTTCTGCAGTTGGCATGACTTGGTGTTGTACTGAAAGTCAGTGGTGTATAAGGTGAAGAGAAAAGGAGAGAGAACAGTCCCTCGTGGAGCTCTCATATCACTACCCACCATGTCAGACAAGACACTGCCCAGTCAGACAAACTGTGGCCTGCCTGTCAGGTAGTCAGTAATCCAGGAGAACACAGAGTTGTTGACCCCCATCACCCACAGTTTCTCACCCAGCAACAGTGGCTGGATGGTGTTAGAGGCACTGGATAAATCAAAGAATGTGATTCTCACAGTGTCTCCTCTGCCATCCAGATGCAGATGGGCTCAGTGCAGCAGGTAGATGACAGCGTCTTCAACTCCTAAATGGGGCTGATATGCAAACTGCAGAGGGTCCAGCCATGTCTTCACCTGCGGCCTCAGGTGGACTAAGACCAGTCTCTCCAGGACCTTCATCACATGGGATGTGAGGGCAACTGGTCGATAGTCATTCAGGTCAGATGGAGATGACTTCTTGGGGACAGGAACCAGGCAGGACATCTTCCACAGCACCAGTACTCTCTCCAGACTCAGGCTCAGGTTGTACAGGTGTTTCAGTACCGAAGCTAGCTGGTTGACACAGGTCCTCAGTTTCCTGGTGGAGATGCCTTCAGGGCCTGCAGCCTTCCACTGACGGAGTCTCTCCAGCTGTTTCTTAACCTGGTCTGTAGTCACAGTGATGTGAGGGGGGCTGGTGTCCCCAGAGGAGGGTGAGGAGAGTGAGGGGGGAGATGGAGAGAGGTGCTGCACAGGAGGGTGGTTGGGAGGGGTGTGTGGGGGTGTGGCTGTGTTGTGGGGGTGACAGAAGGGGGGGAGGGGTGTGTGGGGGCCTGGCTGTGTTGTGGGGCTGACAGACAGTGAGTTGAACCTATTAAAAAACAGATTCAGCTTATCAGCTCTCTCAAGGATCCCAGATGTCTGTCTGTCTCTCCCCTTACACCCAGTGATTTGTTCCATTCCCGTCCACACATCCTTAGTGTTGTTTTGCCTGGGTTTATGCTCCAACTTCCTCCTGTAATTGTCTTTACACCTCCTTAGCATCTCTCTCATTATTATTATGATTATTATGGTCGGTCATGTTCACAGTCTTTGTCATTGTGGTCCTTGTCTTAGCCTTAGTCCCTGTTGTGGTCTTGCCTCCTTCTGGTCCCTTGTTCATGTCTCATGTTTACCTTTTTGTCTCAGCCCTCATGTTTCCTGTACCAGTAACCACTTCCCTGCTGTCACTGATTGCCCCTGATTATTCCCACCTGTTCTGTGTCAGTAATTACGCCTTGTCTATATATGTCTGTGTTTAGTCTCAGTCTGGTGTGGCATCATTAATATTCCTGCCATGGTCAATGTCGGTCTCCCTGGGTGAATTATTCTTGCCATGCCGTGTTTTATGTTTGTCTAGCTTGTTTTGTTTTCAGCCTATGTGCTGCCATTCATTTGTGTTTGTAGTTTATTTAATAAATTACACTGGTCAACACCAAATTTATTGTCTAAGTTTTTTTTTTAGCCGATTTAGGACAATTTTGATGTGCTGAATCCAAAAAATCACATTGGTTTTGCTCAATCAGGTCAACTTTTTGAATTATGGCCACATGTTGCTTTATACGTTTTTGTTTACATGTACAGCTATTTTTGCTTTATATGATGCAAAATTCTTTTTTTTGTCTTGAAATTCTCTGAATTTTGAACAGTGATGACATAAGATTCAATTTACATGTACTTACCTTTATATAAAGGTAAGTACATGCACAGTACTAAGTAATAAGTAAGTACATGTTTTTACTTGGCACGTGATCGAGAGAAACAGATGTCATTTTTGGATTCAACGGTGCAAAATTGTCTTAAATCAGTTGAAAAAACACAGACAACTTACAAAAAAAATATTTTTGTTATCATTCTGCACCGTATTCTGCCTGCACTTGAGTCCTGTCCACCACCCCTTCCTGACAGAACGATGCCACGCATGAAAGACTCAGTGGGCAGGATCGGCAGGCTGAAGGGTTGAATCAGAACCTGGTGGAGAAGGATCTCGACCGGGCGCTTCAGCTGTTTGATCAGGCTTTGTGCCGTTCCAACCCTTTGGAGATGCTTGAGGATCTGGTGGTAGTGAGGGCCATTCTAAGTTCTCTGCCCTTGTTGCAACTCCCGAAGGCATCTGAGCTCCACTCCTGCATAACACGGTCCTGTGATGAGCTAATGCGAAGAGGACCTTTGCTCCGCCCAACCTGGGTCAGGGCCGTTGACCCCAACTCCTGCCTCCAGTGTGTTGCCTCCCACCTTCCCCATCACTCCTGTGCTGTCTGCTGCCTCCGTTCCACCAGCCACGGCAGCTGATGTGTTGGAGCAGGAGGAGCGGAGGCAGTCCTCGCACAAAAATGACATCCTGCTGGAATATAAGCCCTGGCTCACTCCGGAGGTGTTATTCCTGGCGTGTGGGGACCAGCCAACATCCAAAGGCCTTGAGGAAGCATTGCTCCGCTCGCCATCCAGGCCCTTAACTCGAGGTCTCTCCGAGGGTTTCCGCTGCCGCGGCCCCATCATCCTCAAGTGCTTCACCTGCAGCAGCAGAGCAGGAGGTGCACATCACATCTCCAATTGTCTCCATGGTGCACACATCAGCTCCCACTCCACTGTGTTCACCTGAGCAGGCTGCTCCACTGCGTTTGCCTGAGCAGGCTGCTCCATTGTGTTCGCCTGAGCAGACCACTTATCCTTTGCTTTCAGAGACCATTGCTCCTGCAGCTTATCCTGAGGTGGTCACCCCGGCACCAGAGGACCAGGTGCTGAGGCAAGTTCTTTTCATTTCATTAATTACATGAATATTAGAAAAGACTTGCCTTACTCCTGGTGATTTTGGTGTCACCTCACTCTCCCCTGTCTTTCTCCCTCATCTGAGGTGGCTGCAGCGAGGACAGCTCTTCGGGCATCTGGGCCGGACACTCTCGCACTTCAGTAGCTGTTACTGGTGGTCAGCGCTCCCCAGCCACTGTCTTTTCCTGAGGCCAGTGAGCCTCCATCACCTGTTCCTGAGTTTGTCATGCCTCAGTCATCAGGGCCGGAGGTCAGTGCGCTCCAACCATCAGTGCCTGAAGTCAGCATGCTCCAACCATTAGCTCCTGAGGCAGGTGTGCCTCAGTCATGTGTTCCAGAGGCCGGTGTTCCTCTGCCATTTGTTCCAGAGGCTGGTGAGCCTTCACCGTTTGCTGCAGAGGCTGGTGCACCTCCACCTGCTGTTCCTGAGTCTGGTGCACCTCAGCCATTGTATCCAGGGGCTGGTGTGCCCCCGCCGTCTGCTCCTGAGACTGTTGCACCTCCGCCGTCTGCTGCAGAGGCCGGTGCGCCTCCATCTTCTATTCCTGAGGCTGGTGCACCTCAGTCTTCGCATCCAGGGGCCGGCACGCTCCTGTCATCCGCTGCTGAGGCTAGTGTGCCTCCGCTGCCTGCTACAGAGATGGTGCATCTCCACCTACTGTTCGTGATGCCGGTGCACCTCAGTCATTACATCCAGGGGCCAGTGCGCTCCTGTTGTCTGCTGCTAATGCCGGTGCACCTCCATTGGCTGTTGCTGAGGCCGGTGTGCCTCCACCATTGGCCGCTGAGGCTGGTGCGTCTCCATCAGCTGCTGCTGAGGCCGGTGTGCCTCAGCCATCACCTGCTGCCTCCGCCATCAGCTGCTGAGGCCGGTGCCCCTCCATCACCTGTTGCGCCTCCGTCGACTGCTGTTGACACCTGGACGCTACTGTTCTTTGTTCCTGAGTCCAGTGCATCCCCAGAGGTGGTGCGCCAATAGAGGGTGCACTGCCTAAAATATCCAAAATAAATCAATCATGATATGCAAAATATATGAGAGACATAGCATGTCCTTCTGTAGTTGATATGTAATCTTCTGTAGCAGCAGCCATTTTAAATAACATTTCAATCTGTAGGCTTGCATTATAGACCACTTCCTGGTTCGGGGCACCGGTCACACTGAGAATCATTCAAGCCATTAAACTTTTGTGCCCCATGTGAGCAAGAGGAGCTTTTTATTGGCCATCCAAAACTTGACTCTGGGGACCCATATCTGGGTGCCCTGGAGCCAGTGGTAAGTTGGTTTTGTATTTCTATCTTAATGTGATTGGGAGTCTGATCTGTCAATCATCAGATCTCTCACGCTAGCCAGGAAACATAGTTGCCAAGTCCTTTTATTATAAGCGACTTTGGGCTTGTTTTTCTCTAAAGTCGTTTGCAAATCTCGTCAGTCACGGGTTGTGGATTTTTGGGCTTGTTTTTTAATGTGTAGTTGCTTATTTGGGCTTGCTTTGCCAACTGTAGTTGCCAACATGTTTTTTTGTTGTTTTTTTTTAATGCAGATCAGTGCATATGAGACCTTAAATCGAAAAAAAAAAAAATCTCCACTGAAATGAATGGCAATAGTGTAAAAATTAATTTTGGACAGTTAGCAGAATTTTTTAAGTTAACCAACCTATAATCACAGAAGAAATACTATTTTTCAGCTTGACTTTTATTGAACCACGCAAGGAGTCAGTGTGCATGGCCACAGATCCTCTCCAGCTCTCTTTCTCCTGGAAAGGACCCAGAACAAAGCACAGCACAGCTATAAAAAGGCTTCCAGTTAGCGGGCGTTTCCCAGTAACTTTCCAGCAATACATGCCCATTGTCCAAACTGTCCTCTTGGCATCCAGATGGCTCCCAGGGTCTCCTCGTTTTTATGCCCTCTATCCTGTTGTTTCCTACCTCTCACCATGCCCATATATGGAAACAGGAACAGAGACTTTCCTGTGGAGTTTGTATGTGTGTTTATGTGTGTAAGCAACTAATGTGTACTGTATGTGTGAATGGTGTATGTGTGGGTTTAAAAGATATTTGTATGCAAGCACTTTGTGTAATATCTAATTAACTAATCTTCACTATTTATTTATTATAACAGTTTCTTCTCTTGACTCCATTTTCATGGACTCAATAACTGTAATAGACAGGTATCAGACACCTGATGTTATTTTCATGTGTGATGAGTGAAAAACCTTGAAGCAGTATATACTTTAATGAGTAATCATTGTAATGCAATTTCTTTCCTGTCTTCATTCTTTGAGCATATATACAGAAAAAATTCTCACCTCATTTCTACTACCTTTGACAACCATAAAAATGATTTATCATTTACAAACATTCAGTATTACAATTTCAATATCAAAAATAAAAACTTAAAAAACTTCCAATAAATGTATTTACACAATTTTCAACTGTTCCATCATGCTTTAGTCATTATAGGCATATTGTCAATACCAACATGTTTTACTTGCAGAGACACTGGTAGACATGATATTAAACCTGTTTGTCCTCATCACTTGAATCCCTGTCGCTCTTCTCCTGCTGAGCTAATATAAGATACTGGCGTGCAACAGCAGCATGTACTGTTTTTTTTTTCAATAAGGCCCCTACAACAGGGAATGCAGCAACATCCTACACACATAAAGATGGCATTTCTATTCATAAGGGATAATATTATGGTTTTTTTATTACTCCTGCCCACCATCCAAAGAAGGATTGTAGCCAGGCAGTGAAGACATCAGGTGACCAAACTCAGTCCTAAGAATATTCTTTCCAACCCCTGTTCAAGGAAATAGTGCGAGTGTGACCTTTTGGCCAATGCTCCCATGTTTAAATTCAACTGGTATATCCGTTGCTCAGACTGCATCATGCGGTTTGTACTCAGGTCCTTCTTTCAACGCCTTGACTGTCTGACTTAATCCAGATACATCATGATAGTGTGATCAGTCAGTCATACAGGGGCACAGACACCTTCCAGTTAGAGGGCAGGTGTGAGCAGACCCTATGCCCACAGAGTCACCATCCTCCATTTAGTTCAAAGGTGTTGTCCTGCCCTGGCACCATTTACGCTGGGACTACGACTGCAGAGGATGGCTTGGAGGAACTGTTTGAAATGTTTCTAAGTCCTGAGTAGGAGAAATTTGTTTTATTTATCCGACTAGCAAGGAACTCTGCATATCCCCACCAATAGTTAGTTGAGAATACATGGCTGTGATGATGTGGATCAGGTAACCAATTATGTTCCAAATGTTCTACATATCTTGGTGTGTGTTTGAATATAGTGTTATTGCTTCAAAATTAGGATTAGAATGAATAGTAGACCATGCCTACACTCCCGAAGGGGTCTTTTTCAAGTACATTTACTCCAACATAATATTGTCCAGTGTCAGACAACTTCAGAGATGTTTTAGTTATTCTAATAGGGTTACAAATTGTACATTCCTTATGGCCATATGTGAAGCTCGTGTCTGCAGCACTTGCCCCATGGTAGGGTGACTATATAATGTATATGTTTTCTTAACCCAATGACTGCCTATGGCGCTCCATTGTGCCGTTTCCTCCTCTCCCCCTGGTGGTCAAGATTTTTTTCAAGAAAATATTCAGTTCAGATGTCAAAGATTTCCAAAGCTATAACTTGAAATTGGTAAGAGATAATGGCTTACTGTCAATTAGAAAGATGTAGAATATAATCCAAAGTTTGAGACAGGAGTAAATTTACACATCTAATTTGCCACCAGATTATTACTCAAATCAAATTGTTGCAGGAGCTTTTCAACTAAAATATGAGGTTGGATTGTATTAAAGACGGAAGAAAAGTCCACAAATAAAAGCCTGGTGTGTGTCCCATTAAAATCCAGATGTTCAAAAAGCATGTTAAACAGAGTGACAGTGGCATCCTCCACTCCTCTGTGAGGCCTATAGGCAAACTGCAAAGGATCCAATGCATACTCAGTCTGCTTTAGGACCTCAAATCTGACCAGTTTTTCAAAAATTTTCATTAAAATTGAAGTCAAAGCAAATGGTCTGAAATCATTTACCGTTTTAGGACAGCTGGATTTTGGAACGGGGACAACCACAGCAGCTTTCCAGATCTTAGGCACATGTTGTGTCTGTAAGGACTTATTGAAAACGTAGTGAAATACAGGACTCAATTCATGTGCACAGGACTTTACCAAGCGCCCACATACAGAATATTATCAGGGCCCTGACTTTTGTTCACTTTTACAGCACAGAACACCCTTTTAACATCCTGCACCTCAATATTAAAGTGCTGATTGTCTTTGAGTTTCTGTTTCAAATCTTGGGTTTCTGTGCTAAAATCAAAGGAGTCAAAATGACCATAAAAACAATTAAGAGCATTAGCCAGCTCTGTGTCTGAATTAAAACAATCTAAAAACACACGATTACTGCGCTCTGTGCTCTGAAGCAACATGGCAACAAAGAAACCAAGTTTCTTTGTTGCCATGTTGCTTTCCAACTCTGATTTATAATTCTGTTTTGCTCTTAAAATTTTGGCCTTTAGCTTTTTTGTGGCAACCTGTAGCTCAGAAACAACCCCCTGTTTAAAGGCAGGTGCTTTCCTCTGTAAGCAGGATTTAACTGATTTTGTAACCCATGGCTTGTTGCTGGGATATATTTTGACATGTTTACGTGGAACGATCATGTCTCTACAGAAAGCCATGTATGAGCATGTCACGTCCACTAAAGAGTTCAAATCATCCCCGCAGGCCAGTGTGAACACCTCCCAGTCCGTACAGTTAAAGCATTCCTGGAGGCAGAGCACTGAATCCTCTGTCCACACGTTTATGTCTCTGGTCTTCGCCTTGTCTCTTTTGAGAGCAGTTTTATATGTGGGCAGCAAATGCACACAGTTGTGATCTGAGGATCCTAAAGGAGGAAGGGGAATAGATTTATAGGCCCGCTCTGTGGATCCATAACACAGGTCCAATGTCTTTTTTTGCCTGGTTGGGCAGGAGACATACTGATAAAAGTTTTTAAGTGTCTTCTTTAAAGAAACATGGTTAAAATCCCCAAGGATAAAATTTGGAGCCTCTGGGGAAGTCGACTGCAACCGCTGTACCACATCAAAGACGGTGCTGGAGGCGGAGGCAGCATCCGCCCTCGGGTGAATGTACACAGTCGTTATGAAAAGTTGGGGGAACTCGAGGGGCAGATAAAAGGGGCGTAGCGATACGGACAGAAGCTCCACATCTGGTGTACAGATGCGCTCTCTGACCGTGGCAGATGTACAGTACTGTTTATTAATATATAAACATACGCCGCCCCCCCCTGATGTTTCCCCATTACCTCTTCCTGCTGATCCGAGCGAAGTGGGGCTCCAAAGCCGTCAATACACAGGTCCGGGTCCCGGTCATGTGCCGTAAGCCACGTCTCCATGTAAGCCATGACACAGCAGTTCTTGAAATCCTTCTGATATCGTACATTTCCTTGAATTTCATCCACTTTATTTCTCAGGGATTGTACATTCCCCATAATAATGGAAGGAAGATAAATGCGGTTAAGCTGACGCCTCCTCAGGTTTAATCTTACGCCTCCACGCTTTCCGCGTTTCCTCCTTTTGTCTCTCTTTTCATCACTGTGTCCATGAAAATCTCTTAAAATAAAGTCCGGCAGTTGCGACACAGACTCAAACACAGATGCTGCATTATCCATGTTTAAATGCAGTAACATGTCTCTGGAATACTGTGTTCTTCCCGGCGTGACCGCGATCGCGCTTACCTCCAAGACAAAGAGCCGGTAGGAAAGAAACGACGGTGCAAAAACAAGAAGGAAATCCACACTGATGGAACCAGGGAGCTCTTCGTTATATAGTCCACAAACATTCAAGGACAAAAACGATACAGAGAATCACGTTAAAACACCTTAAAGTGCATAAAAACAGAGACACAGACATAGAACTTTTTTTCACCCACTGCCGGTCGCTGCGTGCGCATGCGCCCAACTTTGAAGCTTTATTATAAATTTGTGGATTATTTTATGGCTTATTTTTGTCTGTTTTTTTTTAAAATAAAATTACTGTTTTTTAAATAAATCTGAAACAGACTGTTTTTTTTTTTTAAACTTTTTCCTTATAACAATTCGTATTTTTGACCATAACTTTGCAGTCAGAACAGAACAATAATTTAACTCTCATTACAAAGAAAAAAATATTAATAAAATTGTATTTAATGATTTAAAATAAAAAGGATTATGCGGAAGAAGATGGATGGATGGATGGAAATTAACTTAAATGACCAAGGATGCTGTTATTTCTATTATAATATTTCTATATATTTAAATTAAAATCACTCTTATTGTCATTCAACCGTACAACCAATCATGTACAGTAGAACGAAATTGTGCTTTACCTATCTACAGTGTCAATCACACACACACCCCAGTGCAGAATCAGAGGGCCGCTGCCATGCAAGGCGCCGCCACAGATTTCCCTCCTCCTTTCCATTATTGCTGAGCACCAAGCTGGACGGCAGGAAGTTCCACTTTTATATGGTCTTCGGCATGACCCGGCCGGGATTTGAACCCTGCCTCCCGGGTGTGGGGCGGATGCTCTACCAACTGAGCCACCACTCCGGTATTTTTTAGAAATCTCCTCACCACCAAGAAAAACTCCCTTATTTTGAAGTCCAAATGCTGGCACGTTTAGTTTGTCTGAAGGCTGCTGACGGATTAAAGTAATGGACTTGGTGAATTTTGGTCATCTTAACTTGCCAGGTACATAATTGGGAACATAATATTGTAGTGGCTGGTGAAATATATCCTCAGCAATTCAGTAGTCCCCCTTGTCTTTCGCTTCATATGAAGCTGGCTGCATTTGAATTCTAACCACATCTCTCAGCTAAGCGACTCTTTCCTTATTGCTCTAGTCGTTCAGTTGAACGCGAGAAATATACCCAGAAATAAATTCCCGTTCCAGTAAAACCGGTCTAAATGATCTTCACACAGTAATGTTGTAAAAAATATTTTGAAGAACAATTCACATAGTTCAACTCGAAAAATATGCACAAAAACGAAATCTAACTCGAGAAAAAATTTAACATTTACAATTTTTTCAACGCGAAGATGATCGCCACGTGATCCGTCTGGACCAATCACTGATCAGCTTTCCTCTCCAAGCAACGAGTAAACATGGCGTCCCCTGCTGCGGAAACCAGCAAGGCAGATAGTGACGGGCAAATAAAATGCTTTTTCCACCTCGATTCCGTGAAAAATGAGAAAGCTGCTCCCATGACAGCAGTGAGGTGGATTAAGGTTCTATTTTTATAGGTTTCTGCAAGATACACCTGGAAAAAGTTTCAACCTGAACAAAACAGTGGGCACTAGTTTTTGTCTTCATGACATCTTTCTTAGTTTTAAGGGCTGCATTGTCTGACACTTCAATCTCTCCTTTTCAGTTTGCAACTGTAATTGTAGTGCCTGGAAGGTCCTAAATTCGGACCAAATTATATTTTACATATTGTGTATTTTCCTTGTACATGTACATACATTTGCATTTTTATTCCACGGGCCAAAATGACATGGCTAGAATTTTTTTTTTTCAACTAGCTTATCATGAATTGTTCAATGGAGGTAGTTTGTTTTTAGTTGATCTCTAATGAACTACATGAATCATTGCAAGCACATGTACATGTAATTTGAAATCATTTTGGGAGATCACTTTGCTGTAGGGAGACAACATGGAGACAGTTATTGATTTAATAGTGTCTGCCCCTTAAATACAAAAAGCATGGAAAGCTCGATGGTGATGATGAAGATAAACAGTGAGGAAATATTTAAAAATGAACAATCATATTATTTATTCGGTTGCTTTGGTGTCTGGGTAAAAAATAAAAATCAAGAAATTTTAATGCCATTACATGTAACATGTTGATATTGAAGGGGAAAGGAATGTTTTCATAAACCAAGTCAACTGGAAAGCACGAATTCAGCGATAGCTACCGGTCCCTATATTCCTTTAGGAAGCGGCAAACAGTCTATGTTGAGTCCTTAGGACACGGAGCCAGTCTATCTATGCTAATGCCACACACAGAGTTGACTCGGGGCGGCGATTCGTATGTGGCAGACCGACCCAATGCGCATCAATGCCACCAAGAGGGCGCTCTCGTCTGTGTACATTTATTGGCGGCTTGAGACACGTCTAAATGCTAAAACCTTTCGCGCAGCCACTTTCAATGATTTCTCGACGGAATTGATCACATTTCCGTAGCAAATTTCTCCCATTTGTGCAAATGAAATGTGTTGAACTTTTCAAATTTACGTTGTACATATTTTACTGTACCACCAGTATAATGTTCACCTAGACCGATTTCACTGGAACGGGAATTTATTTCTGGGTATATTTCTCGCGTTCAACTGAACGACTAAAAATGATTTCAAATTACATGTACATGTGCTTGCAATGATTCATGTAGTTCATTAGAGATCAACTAAAAACAAACTACCTCCATTGAACAATTCATGATAAGCTAGTTGAAAAAAAAAAATTCTAGCCATGTCATTTTGGCCCGTGGAATAAAAATGCAAATGTATGTACATGTACAAGGAAAATACACAATATGTAAAATACAATTTGGTCCGAATTTAGGACCTTCCAGGCACTACAATTACAGTTGCAAACTGAAAAGGAGAGATTGAAGTGTCAGACAATGCAGCCCTTAAAACTAAGAAAGATGTCATGAAGACAAAAACTAGTGCCCACTGTTTTGTTCAGGTTGAAACTTTTTCCAGGTGTATCTTGCAGAAACCTATAAAAATAGAACCTTAATCCACCTCACTGCTGTCATGGGAGCAGCTTTCTCATTTTTCACGGAATCGAGGTGGAAAAAGCATTTTATTTGCCCGTCACTATCTGCCTTGCTGGTTTCCGCAGCAGGGGACGCCATGTTTACTCGTTGCTTGGAGAGGAAAGCTGATCAGTGATTGGTCCAGATGGATCACGTGGCGATCATCTTCGCGTTGAAAAAATTGTAAATGTTAAATTTTTTCTTGAGTTAGATTTCGTTTTTGTGCATATTTTTCGAGTTGAACTATGTGAATTGTTCTTCAATATATTTTTTACAACATTACTGTGTGAAGATCATTTAGACCGGTTTTACTGGAACGGAACTGAAAGACAGATTTTTCATCCGAGTGACTACTCCTGTTTCCAGAGGGTTAAAACCATGACAAATGCTTCCAGTGCTTGCATACCTCTCATGATTTTTTTTTTCCGCATTTAAAGTTCTTTAATAAACTCATGTTTCTGTTGGACAGTCAAGTCTTATTATGCTGCATTTCCCCCCAAACCCGCCTTGGTCCGCGTACGCTTTGGACGAGCCTGACACGCACGCGGCGCTGTACATGCTCACTTTTTTCATCTACCCAGGCCAAGCAGTTGATGCATGCACACAACCATTATTTGTAGTTTCACTCCCGCCCAATAGGTATTGCCAAGGCGCTGATGTGCCAGGATTTTCACCAATGAAGAAACGGCGGACTTCTTCACAAAGTTTCTCTTCAAATAGAGTCCATTTCTGCTGTTTGACTTCCCGGTTGTCACTCCTTTTCCACGAAGATGCTGCTGTAGCTAGCGAGACACTGCCTGTTGATTGACTGGAAAGCTCGCGTGGGCGGGGCACTTCGAAACTCCGCGCGGATGATGGCCATGCGCGTTGTTCATGTGCGCGCATGCAGAAAGTCATTGCTTCATATATTTTTCTTAAATTCATATCTCCTCTTGGCGCGGCGGTAATTTTCTGGCGTGGCAGGCCGCCACCGAGAAATATTACCAGAAGAAACCCTGATTGTATCTATCCCAGTAGTCAAACTGGGTTCCACAAGCTTTATCTTCAGTGCATGTTATGGTGGTTGATGTCCCTTTATCCTTCATGTGGATGTTTAGTGATCTGTCAGTTCCCTTTTAAAATAGCTACTGAGCTGCACAACAACCATATCAGGAGGACTACGACAAGGACAAGCACGAGCAACACACATGTGAGCCATTCAAAAAACTGGAATCTATGTCAGTAATCTCTGAGGGGTCTTTCATTGTTAGCCATTTTGAGTGTATTCTACCTGCTGTAGACTCTTAATTTCTTCACCAAGATTTGAGACAATCAGGTCAACTAAAATACCTGACTCCCTTTGTATCCCCAGACTTCCTCCACAACAGCAACACTCTCTATGACATTCTCCCTATAGCTTCCATGGTTTGTTTTGATAATAATTTACAGTGTGTAAGGTGTACCCAAGTGTCTCTGCCTTGTGCTTTTACAGCTGTTGGAATTGACAATATTACTTTATATGGCACCTGCCAGGGGGCTTCTGACCAGGTCTTGTTTTAACAGTCTTGGTCTCCTGGTTTTATGGTGATGATTCCTCCTTTGTGTTCCTTCCTAGGAAGAATGGCATGAACAGAATCTTTTTGAGTCAACATTTTTAACATGTAATCTGCTTAAAAAAAATCTCTTCATCTTCTGGGTTGAATGGCCTAAAAAGGGGTACTAATTAAGGCTTTTCATGTAAACTTCAAATGGAGATAAACATTCTTTTGTAGATATTATTCTCATAACATAGTATCAAGGTAAACAATAAATCCAATTCTGACCTGTTTGTGTCACGGTGGCCCTCGCGAGCCACCATAAGACACCAGCAGTCACCGGTGAGTTGCAGTGATGTTTTATTGAGGGGTAAAGGAACAGAGGATAATACACACGACAATGAGGGTAGGATAATCACAGGATAACTTACAAACAGACGACGAATGAACAGCGTCTGAGCCAGGAAACGCCCGAAGCGCCAGAAAATGCGACGTTCTGTCGGGAAGTATAACAGGTAGCATAACAGAGACTGCTGCATCGGGGTGCATTCAGCGTCCGCTTTTAACACCGGTCACTAATGACCCCGAATGCAGCGCAGCTGTTGACTTTGACAGCAGGAGGCTCCACCGGGTGCTGTCACAATAAGAGCCCGGGGAGCTAGAAGGGACCCACTGCTGTCAAAGCCTGGAAAAGATAATGTATGACCCGAGCGCGGACGAGACCGGCACTCAGGTGGTGACAGTTTGGGCCATTGTTTTCTTAATCTTTCTATAATGGTCCTGTTATGTTGTTCCACAAATCCTGCAGACTGTGGGTGATATGCTGCATGGTGTTCCAAATCACTATTCAGCACTTTCCCTAAATGTGAAATAATCTGGCTACAAAATGAGTACCATTATCTAAATAAATTTTCTCTTGGATCCCATACCTTGGAATAATGTCTGTTAGTAGGTTTTAGCTACTGTAGTTGCATCTGGATTTTTACAAGTAAAACTAAACAATATATCTTCCCTTCACATTTGTTTAGTTCTGTCATGAACTCCTCGTGCGCTTCTCCATAGCGCACGGAGGAGGAGATAAGGACGAGGATTTATGCGCTGGGTTACACCACACATACCTTTATTAAACACCCAAAACTGACAGACAGTTTAAATGCATAACATTCACAATGGCTCAAGGAGTCTTCCAGGACGCTCGACACTCTGGGTGAGAATACTGGGGAAACCACACACACAGATTAGACTCACCAGACTGGACCTGTCTAAATAAATCCAAATAAGCTCCAAGCGAATACAGTCCTTTAATGTGACTCCATACAGTGAACGAAGACCATAGATGAAGTGCAATGACCCAGCAATGCATGACTGGAAAAAGGCTCCTTATGTACATGCATTGCTGGATCCACAAATTGATCACACCTGGGCGAGGAGCAGGGAGATGGCACACAGGAGTGGGAACAGCTGGCGGTAATAGAGAGGGGGCGTGGTCCGACCGGCAGACAGTTAGACAGCGCTCACTCCAGCATGAGCCCAAGAGGCTGCCTCACCGCTGCCGGCCAGACAGCAGTGGCTATGGGTACGGCAGAGTACACAGAAATACATATTAACATACATACAACGTGGCACATACCCACAGAGAGGCCAGGACCGAGCCGGGGGAAACCAAGCTGGCTTGGTTCCTGACAGAGCCTCCCCCGACCCTTTAAGGGGTGGATTCCCAGACACCCAAAGAAACATCCCAACACCCCCCCCCCCCCCAACAGGAACAAACAACACAAACCCGGGTGGGAGGTAGGGGGAACAGGAAGGTGGGAACACAACACCCAGCCCAGGGACCACAATTAATCCCCGCCCCCAAGTCCACGGGTGTTGGGGCTCAGGAGGTCCAGCAGAAGGTCCAGTGGATGGAATCCGGCGGTCTGCCAGAACACATGGGCCACCAGACCCGGGGATTCAATCCTTCTGGCGGCCAGCCAGCATTGCTTATCCACCAGGGCTGGCAGGGTGAGGCAGGAGGCGGCCTGCCTACCGGGAAGCTCGCAGGTGGGTGACCGGACCAAAGGGAGGGAACTCCCATGGCATAGGGCCGGGAGGAGAAGGGGACCCCGGCGTTCTCATGGCGATCCACAGCGCCTTCGATGATCCCGGCTTGGGACCCAGCTGCACCTGCAATGGGCCCCGACCCTACGGCTCCGCTGCACCCACGATGGACCCCATCTGGGTCAGCTCCACTGCACCCGTGATGGACCTCAACCGGGCCGGCTCCGTTGCACCCATGATAGACTCCAGCGGGAGCCTTGCAGCACCCATGGTGACCTCCAGCTGAGGCTCTCTGGTGAGATCAGCTGCTCTCCGGCGACCCTGCCAGGGGGCTCTGAACCTGGAGAGGGAGAAAGAGAGACCGGGTCAGGGTCGCCGGCAGTGGCAGAGCCCGGTCAGGTGGTCCCGGGGGCTACTGAAAGCTGCCCTGGGTCCTCTTCACCAAGAGTCGGGCAGTGTGACGTCGACATAGAAACTATTGCCATAATGGAGCACACTTGCCTGAACTCGGGCTTCACCGCCGTCCAGGACTCCGGCGATTTAAGGTGTGCAGGTTCCTCTGGTCCGTCGGGTGCTACACCCCCATCGATCTCCTCTGGAACCACTGGGCCCACGTTGTTGAGAGCTGGACCCTCCCAGGCCTCTGGTCCCTGTCCCGTCTAGTGACCTGCATCCGGTGCCGGCGAGCTCGTGGGGGTACATAGAAGGGTTGGGTGAGGTCGGGTGAGGAAAGACTATGTGCCGCTGGGGCGGAGCGCTCGGGGGACTGTGCACCCCGAGTCTCCTCGCCAGGAGGCAGGCAAAATTGTTCATAAACAGAGAAAGTCAAATGAGAAAACACTCACCTGTTCTCCTGGCATTGGACCTCCTCAGTGGCCTCCGGGACGTCTCCTCTTCTCTCCTGGTGTTCCTCCAATTCCTCTGGGAATGGGGCGGGACATGGCTCAGGGAACCCTCACAGCCGGGGAAGCTTGTCCTTGGGGCTCTCTCTCACGGCGCTCCACCCTCTCTCTTGATGCTCCTCCTCGACCCAGCTGTTGACCATGGCGAGCAGGTTCGCCCACTTCTCGTCCGATGGTGAGCCTGGGGGGTTGAGCAGGCACGGGGGGTGGATCCCTCGCAGCCGGGGAAGCGCGTCCTTGGACCTCCCTCTCGCGGTGCTCCTCCTCAACTCGGTGGTTAAGCACGGCGAGCAGAGCTGACCACTCCTCGTCTGTCGGCACACCCGGGGAAGGATCAGGTGCCGGCCTGGAAGAAGAGGCAAGGGTCTCCACCGGCATGACCGCTCCGAAACACCTCAGTGCTGGCTCTGGAGCAGGATCCTCCAAGGCCACTGGATCCTCCGCTGTCCGCTGGCTCCGACCCTGGGTGGACAGGCACTCAGGGGAAATGGGAGGAGACATGGAGAGGGGGAGAAATGAATCAATTTTTGCAGCTGGAGGAGAGAACCCAGCAGACTGCTTAAACTGGACCTCTCCCTCGGGAGACAGGCAAGATTCAATACTATTTGATGGAATGGAAAGAAAAAATACTTGCCTGTCATCCCGGTTGTTATAAGATAAGATAAGATAAGATAATCCTTTATTAGTCCCACAATGGGGAAATTCCAGGATTGCAACAGCACAGGGATAGCAACACTCAGAGCAACAATCAGAAGGCAAGAAAAAACAACATCTAGTAAACATATGTCCATATTACTATAAATGTATATATATATAGACACACAGTGCAGAGCATTATGGTTGGTTGGTGAATGTGCAGCAGAAAGTCTAAGCTCTCTCTCCGCGGATGCGGCGGGCCAGCTTAAAGTCTTTGGGCATGATGGTGACCCCCTTAGCAAAGAAGAGACCACCAGGTGGGCCTCGCTGGTCTCCTGCAGAGCCATGACGGCGAAGCTCAGGAAACGCAGGACGGTCTTCAAGTCCTGAACGATCTCCCTCACCAGGCGCTGGACGGGCAGCTTACGGATGAGCAGCTCCGTGGATTTCTGGTAGCGACGGATCTCTCTCAGAGCCACGGGCCTGTGACGGCGAGGCCTCTTCACTCTGCCGGTGGCCGGAGCGCCTCTCCGAGCAGCCCTGGTGGCTAGCTGTCTCCTGGGGGGCTTCTTCCTCCAGTAGATTTTACGGGCGGTCTGCTTGGTTCTTGCCATCGCTCTTTATTATTCTGTCTTATATTCCTTGCACGCCGCCTAAACTCCAGCCCGGCACCCGCGTCGTTTTCGCTACAGCTCCCGGTATGTCGAGTTTCCCATTAGCACCGGGCGGCGGCCAAGTGCTAGCTAGCACTAGCTCCTCCCCGCTGTAACGTCTCCCGCTGCAAACCGTGGCTCCGTCCGCCGACCTGGGAGACCCCCGGGGCGATCCGTGCGTCCGTGATATATATACAGAGTGAAAGGTGTAGAAAGAAGAAGGAAGATTAAAAAAAAAAAAAAAAAAAAAAAGGCTGTTGCAATGGGCAGCCTACTCGTGTGGCGCCACCGGTCCGGCGGAACCGGAACCGGTGCTCACAGTCCCGTTGTCCTCCTGTAGCGGCTCCAACGCGGGGGATTCCGCTGGCGTGGCTTCAGGGAAACACCTCCATGCAGGCCCCTGGGCAGGATCATCCAGGGCTCCGACCTCTTCCACCGTCTGGCAGCTCGGTTCTTGGACTGACAGACACTTGGGAATTAACGGAGGAGACACAGAGGGGGTAGAAAAAGAGTTTTTAGCTGCAGCTGGTAGAGGGAGCCCAGCGGACTGCTGTAACTGGGCCCCTCTACCGGTAGAGAGACAAGGTTTAGTGTCATCAAAATAGATAGAATGAAAAAACACTTGCCAGTCATCCCGGTCTTTGATGTTGACTGCTGCAGCTGGCAAGCTGTCATCCCTCTCTGTGTCCACGGTGATGTGGCCCTCTTCAACAGATGAAGGAGGAGCTGTCTCCATGGCAACGGAGGTGGGTGTTCCCGAGGCGGCCCCGTCTAGCCTCGCAGCAGCTGGGAGGGTGATGGCAGCTGACGACGAGGGGGGCTTCTCCCGGCGTGCCCACGCGGGGTGACACTGTCCTCTGTTTACTGGTGCTGACCATGCTGGAGTGGGAGGAGGGGCGGGCAAAGCGTCACAGGGGATGACGGTCTGCGAGTTACTGGTCCTCTGCCTCAGCGCTGTGGGCCACGCCAACCCGGGGAAAGAGCGCTGGAGTGAGCAGACTGTGGAGACCAGGTCGGCCAACTGTGGATAGTTCCATAACCCAGGATGCGCTTCCAGGATCCCTACTGCTCCGTCCAGGCATTCCAGCATGTTCTTCGGTCCACGAGCGGTGATGGTTTCATTCACAAAGCTTCAGATGAACTCAGTGGGCCATCCCTCCTCCACCGTGGGAAACCCGGCTGCCGTTCCTCTTCCTCGGCGAGACCGGGGCATGATGCTCTCCAGATTCAGGTTAGTCCAAAAAACAGTTCCAAAATAGAAGAAGAGTGATGTGTGGGTGTACCCGCTAAATCCTCTTATTCGGCTGGGTCATTTTGTCATGAACTCCTCGTGCGCTTCTCCATAGCACACAGAGGAGGAGATAAGGATGAGGATTTACGCGCCAGGTTACACATCATTATCATCATCATAGCAGTCTGTCATGGGCGACAATGACTGTTTCATTTAGGTCTGATCAGATTCCTCCACACAGCTCTGTCCTTAGCCTTCCACTGCCAGGAACTCCTGTCTATGTCCAATTTCTTCAAGTTTCTTTTTACAGTGTCTTTAAATCTGAGCCTTGGTCTACCCTGATTGCGTTTGCCCTCGCATAACTGTGAGTAGAGTAACTGCCGAGGGAGACGCTGGTGGTCCGTCCTCTCAACATGTCCAAGCCATCTCAGGTTCATCTGTATTAGCATGTCCTCCATTGATGGTAGACCAGCTCGTTTCAACACTTCTGTGTTGGTTATCTTGTCTTTCCATGAGATGTTCATTATGGCTCGAAGGTGTCTCATCATGTACGCGTGGAGTTTCTTCACCTGCACTCTGTAGACAGTCCAAGTTTCAGCACCGTATAATAGAGTAGCCAGTACTGTCGCTCTGTACACTTTGCATTTCACACGGATAGACACATGTCGATTGTTTCAGAGTCTCTCCCTCAAGTTTCCAAACACAGCGCTCGCTCTTCCCATTCTGAGAGATAGTTCATCCTCCAGCCTAGCATTCTCTGAAACAGTACTCCCTAGGTACTTGAAAGTCTTGCACTTGACTAGTGGCTCTGTACCAATGCTGATCTCTTCTGGTAGTGATGTTGATAACTGGAACTTTGGTGGTTGATAAAGGCACTCTGTCTTCTTGATGTTGATTTGGAGGCTGAATTGGCTAGCTGCTCTTGCAAATTTCTCCACTAAAGATTGCATATCTTCCACGCTGTGTGCAACTAGAGCGCTGTCGTCGGCAAAGAGCATTTCTCTTACTACCTTTATCGATGTCTTACTCTTGGCTTTAAACTGTGCCACATTGAACAAGTCTGCTTCTTTCCTTGTTTGAATGTATACTCCTTCTGAAGTGTCTCTGAAGGCCACCTCAAGCATGGCTGCCAGATATAGCGAGAAGAGTGTAGGCGCCAGCACACACCCTTGTTTCACCCTGTTGCTTACTGAAAAGTCTTTAGATACTGAACCACTCATTGCCACGTTTGCTTGCATACCTGTATGGAGTGCCTTGATCAGGCTGACAAACTTCTCTGTACAACCATATTTCTTGAGTACCTGCCAAAGTCCTTGTCGTGAAACAGTATCGAAGGCTTTACTGAAGTCTATGAAGACTACATAAAGCGGCATGTTCTGTTCGATACACTTTTCTTGAACCTGTTTCAAGCAGAAAATCATGTCCATTGTGCTTCTTCCACTTCTAAAGCCGCACTGGGTTTCCGGTAGTACATTCTGTGAGATGTGTTCACTGAGTCTGTTAAACAGTACACGTGAGAGAATCTTACCAACAGTGGCTAGCAGTGATTCACCTCGGTAATTTCCACAATCTTTCCTGTCACCTTTCTTGAACAAAGGCACAATACTTGCATCCTTCCAGTCCTGAGGTATTTTCTGGGCATCCCATATCTCTTGGATGAGCTTGTGCAGGCAGTTGGTCAGCTTAACACCACCAAATTTCCACACTTCTGCTGGAATTCCATCCCTTCCTGGAGCTTTACCATCCCGTGTTGTCCTGATAGCTGCCATTAGTTCATCAAAATTTGGTGGTTCATCCAGACTTGATACAGCTGGTCGCTGCACTAGAGCTTCTTTAGCCTCTTCAGTGAGATCTCCAGGGTTGTTTAGTAGTTGGTCAAAGTGGTCTGCAAATCTGTCCAAGATCTTGCCTTTCTCCTGCAAAACCGTTTCACCATCCATAGCCTTTAGTTGGATCAATCCTCTCGGTTTAGGGCCATAGATTTCTCTCAAACCTGTGAAGAATGTTTTCATGTCCTTCCTGTCTGCTGCAGTTTGAAGTTTCTCCGCTTTTTCATCCCACCAGTTGGACTTCATCTCTCTGGTGTACTTCTGTAGCTCACTCTGAGCCTTTGAGTATTTCATCTTCTTCAACCTTGTGTTACACTGTAGGTTTTCCTGCCTAGCTGTATTCCTCGCTTCTAGTAGTTTCTTCAGGTATTCATCATGCTCATCAAACCAATCTTGATGTTTCCTTTCAGGTTAGCCTAATACATCACTCGCAGTCTGATACACCATATCCTTCAGTGTTGCCCATTTCTCTTCTATTTCATTCTCTGAGTTGTTGCTGTCCCAGTCTTTCAAGTTTTCATCCATTTCCTGTGTAAGTTCTTCCTGCTTCTTTTGGCCTTTCACTGCGCAAGTGTTTAGCTTCTGTGGTGGCTTCGCACCTGTCCTGCAGTGCTGTTTTTGTCTGCAAATCCTTAATCTAGATCTCAGCATAACATGATCAGTACCACAGTCTGTGCCTCTCATTGCTCTGGTGTCCAATACATCCCTTATGTCTCTCTGCCTGACTATGATGTAGTCTAATAAGTGCCAGTGCTTGGATCTGGGGTGCATCCATGTCTTCTTGTGTGTGTCCTTGTGCTTAAATAGAGTGTTGGTTATCACGAGGTTGTACTCTGAACATGAAAGTAGACGTTCTCCATTAGCATTGCTCTTGCCTACTCCATGACTGCCTAGCACTCCTTTCCATTTCTCAGTGTCCGAACCAACTCTGGCATTAAAATCTCCAACGAGTATCAGCCTGTCATCAGTCGGTACACGCCTGATAGTCTCACGTAAATCACTGTAGAACTTTTCCTTCACCTCCTCTGTGTTGGTCATTGTTGGGGCATATACACTGATGAGTGTGGCATACATCTTCCGCTGTAGTGGGAGTCTCATAGTCCTTATCTGTCATGCGGTGATCCTCGCGGATCACCATAAGACGCCAAGAGTCCACCAATGAGTTTGCAATGATGGTATTTATTAACAAAACAGGACGTAACACAAAACTGTGAGCCGCTAGGGCAAAAACACACACACTATGAGATACAGGGGCTCGTAGGGCTAACTCCAGCCACTATGAGCTAGACTATGACATGACGAGGATAAAACGAACCTGACATGAAGGTCTGACGAACATACAACGACCAAACTCGACGAGGTTTGACGATACTCCTGCAATTGGACTGTCATCAGTGCCCGCCTTATAAAGGCGAATGCTAACGAGCAGTAATGACAGCCAGCTGACGGCCCTTGACAGGCAGAAGCCCCACCGAGCGCCTTCACAATAAGAGCCCGGTGAGGCCAGAATACAACCCACAGCTGTCAAGGCCGGCAGCGAGCTATGCGTGGCCCGAGCGCGGACAGGACCGGCGCTCGGGTCGTAACAGTACCCTCCCTCCAAGGCGGGCTTCCAGAACGCCCATGGACCACCCTGCCCCCCCACCCCCTCCAGGGTGGGTGGCTGGGGGTAGGTCCGGAGGGAGAGAGACCAAACCCAGAATCAGTGCAATAACAAAAACAGGACTAGGCAAGAAATACCAAATACACAGAACACATTAAATGCCCGAGTAACAATTAAAGCAACCAGCACGGAACAGCAAGAAAAAAAATAAATAAATTAAATCTTTACCCACATATTTCACAAGAAAGTGGCTTCTCACCTGCGTGAATGCTCGTGAACTTTCAAAAATAACCATGTACAGAAAACACACAGAATAACAAGGAAAAAAAAAAAACAAGACAATTACTGGGTCAATCCTAACTGCACACAAAACAAAATAAGGCAACTGCAGGGCAAACCACAAATACCCACAGATATCCAAATAACCATTACAAAAACACAGGATAACAAGAAAAAAAAAACAGAACAATTACTGGATCAACCTCCAGCAAAAAGTGACCACTACACCCCCCCCCCCCCAACAGTTCATGCCGATTGGCGGAGACCAGGCACCACAGGAACAGTTCAGGTGGTCTCCCCGCGTCCAACGGCCGACGGGCGGTCATGGGGGGTGGGACATGACCGGGCGGCTCATTACAGTCCAAAGCCCAGCATGTCCACTCCTCTGGTGGCCGAACCAGGTCGCCCAGCAAAACACATAACACGTCGGGTGGCCGACCCGAAGCGCCGAACCGGCGAAGCAGTTCCTCAGGCGGCCGACCCACGTCCCTCAGCCACCAGTACCAGGGGAAAACAGCCCGCGGCGGCCTCTCCGGCAGAGACAAAGCTCGGGAGAGTGAGCGAGAAGGGACCACCACGGCCCCTGGTGATGATGCGCTGGGGCGATGACTCAGTAGAGGGACTAGAAGGCAAAGATGAGCCCAAACTCCGTCCGATGGCGAAGGGTCTGCAGCTCCTCCACCGTCCGCGGACCACACCGGCGCTGCACCTCTGCTGGGCCCCGATTGAGTCCCGGTTGCACCCACGTCGGACCCCGATTGGGCCAAAGCAGCTCCCTCGATGGACCCCGATTGGGCCTTGGGGGAACTCCCGTCCGGCCCCGATTGGGCCAGAACCGCGCCTGCGGTGGACCCCGATTGGACCTCTGGCGCACCCACGTCGGACCCCGATTGGGCCAAGGCCGCTCCTGCGATGGGCCCCGATTGGGTCTCGGGCACCCCCCCGTCGGATCCCGATTGGGCCACCGCAGCCTCCACAACGGACCCCGACTGGGTCGGTGCAGCTCCGCTGACGATTTCCACCCCCAAACCTGGAACCTCCAAATCAGTGACCCCAACTCGCTCCATGCCGGCGACACTGCAATGAAGCTCACACACAAGAAAACCGGGATCAGTATCACCGGTAGTAACAGAACCCCGCGAGACGAGCTCGGGCGCAGCAGGTGGCTGCTCCTCACTCGCCTCCCCGAGAGGCAGGCACAAATGCTCCGAAACAGAGGACAGAGACACAAGAGGGAGCACTTGCCTGTACTCGGGTTCTGTTGCCACCCAGAACTTTGTCAATCCAGGTTCAGGGCGGCGACTCTCATTCGCAGGCTCCAACTCAGCTGCGTCGGGCTCCGCAGCTGGCAAGATGACGTCTGCAGCCTGAGGTTCCTCCCGCGCTGATGTCCACGCCGATGACCCGTTTGGTATGGGGGCAGGGGACCCTCGACCCGCTGATTCAGACCGTTCCTGCGAGGAAACCCGGGGACGCTTCTCCGTCGGCACAGGTTCCGGGCCGCAGTCTGCTCTCCTCCTCTGTCCACGACGTGGCTGCTGGGCTGGATCCAGGCTTTCCAGCCGCGCAGGCCCGCTCCTCCTACCGCGATGTAGGCCTGGTGTCGCGGACCACTCGGCAGGGGAAGACACAGAGGCAGCAGGTTTAGGAATAACAGTTACAGCAGGTGGCGGAAGCTCGGGGAGCTGCGAACCCCGAACTCCGGTCCCAGGAGTCAGACAAGGCAGATCATAATAATGATGGGAATAAACAATTTGCTCTTGCCTGTCTCCTGGAGAGAAGATGATGCCTGCTGCAGCAGGTGGAGTTCTCCTTTTATCCCTCCAGGAGAAAACGGCAGGCTCCTCGGGGCCACGAGGAGGAGCCGCTCGAGATGGATTGCTGACAGGCCTCGCCGAAGCACGACTCACAGCATTCCCAGCCACAGGGGGTGATGGCACAGAGGAGGACATGGCAGTTGGGGCGACGCGGGCACGAGGAGTTGACAGCGCAGCTGGAACAGATGACCCATGGTCGGCGGCTGTGGGGATTCCCTTCTGTCGTGACATGAATGATGCGGCCAATAGGGAGGCTGGGTCCCTCCGATGACCCAGAGCTGGATCCGGACGGGATTCTCGTTGGGGCTTGGTAGGAGCACGGCTATGGGGCCTATTGGCCGATGGAGAGGCGAAGGGCCCGGGAACACATGACGCTGGGACTGGGCGGGCGGCAGGCACTGGATTCCGATCCACAGCTCCCCTGCCGGGCTTTCCCTGCAGCCGACGAATCTCCACTCTCGCCAGGGACGCTGTCCTCGCGGGAGGTGGAGGGGTTCCCAGGAGCGCCTTCTCCCTCAATGTGCGTTGTGAAAAAATCCATGATAACCTCTTTTCTCCTTCCGGAATATAGGTAAGATGGTAACGGTGCACAGCCCACTGGGCGAGATATAAGGGATAATCAGCCTCTTCAGAGGGCATGAGACGGGCGGCTTCCGCCAGATAGCCGTCAATCTCCTCCAGCCACTCCGGGCAATAATCACACTCGCTGTCGGGCATCTCCCTCCCAAGTCCAACTACAGGAGAAAAAAACTCCACACAATAGCAAAACTCACGGAAGAAAGGCATCTCAGTGTGGCATCTCCGTTTAGACGTCCGTGGCAGGAGTATACTGTCATGCGGTGATCCTTGCGGATCACCATAAGACACCAAGAGTCCACCGATGAGTTTGCAATGATGGTATTTATTAACAAAACAGGACGTAACAGAAAACTGTGAGCCGCTAGGGCAAAAACACACACACTATGAGATACAGGGGCTCGTAGGGCTAACCCCAGCCACTACGAGCTAGCCTATGACATGACAAGGATAAAACGAACCTGACATGAAGGTCTGACGAACATACGACGACCAAACTCGACGAGGTTTGACGATACTCCTGCAATTGGACTGTCATCAGCGCCCGCCTTATAAAGGCGAACGCTAACGAGCAGTAATGACAGCCAGCTGACCAACCTTGACAGGCGGAAGCCCCACCGAGCGCCTTCACAATAAGAGCCCGGTGAGGCCAGAATACAACCCACAGCTGTCAAGGCCGGCAGCGAGCCATGCGTGGCCCGAGCGCGGACAGGACCGGCGCTCGGGTCGTAACAGTACCATCCTTCCAAGGCGGGCTTCCAGAACGTCCATGGACCACCTTGCCCCCCCACTCCTGCTTCTCTCCTTTCTTGAGTTGATCTCCCACTCCAAAAGAAGATGTACCCATGGTCTTTCAAGCTATCATATCCAGGCAATCTTGTTTCACTAAGTGCAGCTATGTCTACATTGTGTTACCACCCGAGTGCCGGTCTTGTCCGCACTCGGGTCATATATTATCCTTTCCAGGCTTTGACAGCAGCGGGTCCCTCCTAGCTCCCCGAGCTCTTATTGTGACAGCGCCTGGTGGAGCTCCCTGCTGTCAAAGCCAACAGCTGTGCTGCATTCGGGTTCATTAGTGACCGGTGTTAAAAGCGGACGCTGAATGCACCCTGGTGCAGCAGTCTGTGTTATACTTCGGGCTGTTATACTTCGGTCTGTTATACTTCCTGGTAAGCTACCGTCTGTTATACCTCCTGTTATTCTACCGTCTGTTATGCTACCTGTGATACTTCCTGACAGAACGTCACATCTGCCCTGTAAGTTATCCTGTGATTATCCTACCTGCACTGTCGTGTGTATTATCCTCTGTTCCTTCACCCCTTCAATAAAACATCACTGCAACTCACCGGTGACTGCTGGCGTCTTATGGTGGCTCGCAAGGGCCACCGTGACACATTGTACCTGTTCATTTCCAGGGCCACAAGCGCGGTCTGTCTTTCTGGGCGCTGTGATGTTGTTCTGTCCAACAGAGTGCGTACATTACATTATGCTACACACAAGGCTGCTGTTTTCCTCTTCTTTTGTCTTCCTGCTCCTAGCTTACTTTTCACTGCCTGTCGGAGTGTGAACAGATCAGCGCGGACCTTGTAAGCCTGGGCGACGTCCGAGCTAGTATGAGTTGCTTTCTGATTGACCATTTCATGAACTGAGAAACTCAATTTCTCAGTTCAACTCAGGCGGGTGGGTGAACACCCCCCCCCCCCCCGTGAACAATGACACAGCCTCACCTCCGTTTCCTGCACGGTGGAAAGTGTGCTGTTTTAGTTAAATCGCCTATATCCCACATACAACATCAACATGCACAATATTTACAGAGTGTTATTGTGTATATGTTCCTGCCGCTTCATGACCAGCTTAACTCCATATAGAGACTATTTTCCCTGACCCCGCGTCCAGAATCAGAACAAGTGATAGCTTATTATGGAGATTTGTGCAACTAATTTTAACAAACTGGCAGTTACAATTACTGTAACCTCTTATTCCATTAACATATGAAAGCCTTGTTTTACATCAAGACTCCCTATGTATCTTTTGGTAACATATAAAAGTCTCAAGACTTTCCATGTATCATTAGTAACATATGAAAGTCTTATTTACATAAAACTTTCTATGTATCATTAGTAACATGTAAAAGTCTTAAGACTTCCTATATATCTATAACATATGAAAGTTTTATTTTATATTAAAACTCTCTATGTATCTTTAAAAAGCGGCTCATCAATCTGTCCCTAACATGTAAATGCATTCATAATTATGACTCCCTGCGTGTACTTACAATCATAGAAAATAGCCACAAAATATAACACTATCTTTATATTAAGTTTTTCCAATAGAATTTAAAAAACAGGAGCAAAGACTTATTGTGACTGAATGTCGCAGACAATCCTACAAAGATTTTTAGAAGAGGTTCTCACCTGATCGGTGGGGGTCCTGGATTGTCCACGATATGCAGACAAAGGCTTTGTCTCCCGATATCCATCGTCAAAGCAGTTGGCTAAATGCACGCATTCTCCACCATTCTTGTAAAAATTAATTTTGGACAGTTAGCAGAATCTATTCAGTTAACCGACCAATAATCACAGAATAAATACTATTTCTCGGCTTAACTTTTATTGAACCATGCAGGGAGTCAGTGTACACAGCCGCGGATCCTCTCCAGCTCTCTCTCCTGGAAAGGACCCAGAACAAAGCACAGCACAGCTATAAAAAAAGGCTTCCAGTTAGTGGGCGTTTCCCAGTAACTTTCCAACAATACATGTCCATTGTCCAAACTGTCCTCTTGGCGTCCAGATGGCTCCAAGGGTCTCCTCATTTTTATGGCCTCTATCCTGTTGTTTCCTGTCTCTCACCATGCCCATATATGGAAACAGGAACAGAGACTTTCCTGTGGAGTTTGTATGTGTGTGTGCACGTGTATGTATGTGTGCATGTGTGTGCATGTGTGTGTATGTGTGCATCTGTGTATGTGTGTAAGCAACTGATGTGTATGTGTGAATGGTGTATGTGTGGGTTTAAAAGATATGTGTATGCAAGCACTTTGTGTAATATCTAATTAACTAATCGTCACTATTTATTTGTTATAACAAGAGCAAAATTATCTTTTGATCCTGATCAAATTTTGCCATGAGTTACACATTGAAGTTTTGTTGTTGATGTTTGTCAAAGATAATTTCCACATAATTAAAGTTGTCGGCTGTCGTATAATAACAGAGTAATATTTAGTTTTTGTTTAAACAACTAGCGGAGAACAACTCCCATCATCCCACATCATTAAACTGTAATCACGTTTAGTGCTGTTACTTATGCAAAATGCACACGCCTTTTCTTTTGATCAGAGTTTAAAAATTTAATTTATTCAAAATTTTTATGTTGACTGTGTTTACTATAAATTTGCTGTTGCTTATGCAGAATGCATATGTATTTCCTTTAATTAGAGTTTATAAAATTCTGTTATTCACTGCTGACTGTGTTTACAGTCAATTCACTGCAAAAAAAAAAAATAAAAAAAAATCTATATATCAATATATATCAAGCAGCCTCTCTTTTACGCACTGTGGTAGGTTGCCTGTTGGGCTTTTTGGCTTGTTTCTGTAGAGCTGGTTGCTTGTTACGATCGTTATTGGGAAAGGTAGATGAGCTAGCGGCTATCTCCCGCTGCGATAGCATATACCGGGAGTGTAGTCTGTATCTGTTCACAGAGACTTCCATCCATCCATCCATCCATCTTCTACCGCTTTTCCGGAGGTCCGGGTTGCGGAGGCAGCAGTTCAAGCAGAGAAGCCCAGACTTCCCTCTCCCCAGCCACCTGCTCCAGCTCTTCAGAGAGGATACCAAGGCGTTCCCAGACCAGCTGGGAGACATAGTCTCTCCACCGAATCCTAGGTCTGCCCCGGGGTCTCCTCCCAGTGGGACGTGCCTGAAACACCTCAAGTGGGAGGCGTCCAGGAGGCATCCTAATCAGATGCCCATACCACCTCAACTGACTCCTTTCAATGTGGAGGAGCAGCGGTTCTACTCTGAGCCTCTCCCGGATGACTGAGCTCCTCACCCTATCTCTGAGGGTGAGTCCAGCAATCCTACAGAGAAAGCTCATTTCAGCCGCTTGTATCCGCAATCTCGTTCTTTCGGTCATTACCCAAAGCTCGTGACCATAGGTGAGAGTAGGAACGTAGATTGACTGATAAATCGACAGCTTTGCCTTAGAACTAAGCTCCCTCTTCACCACAACAGACCGGTACAACGACCGCATCACTGCAGATGCTGCTCCAATCAGTCTGTCGATCTCTCGCTCCATTCTCCCCTCACTCGTGAACAAGACCCCAAGATACTTAAACTCCTCCACTTGGGGCAGGAGCCTGTCCCCAACCCGGAGAGGACAATCCACCTTTTTCCGGCTGAGGACCATGGACTCGGACTTGGAGGTGCTGATTCTCATCCCAGCCGCTTCACACTCAGCGGCAAACCGTCCCAGCAAGAGCTGTAGGTCATTGCTGGATGAAGCCAACAGGACAACATCATCTGCAAACAACAGAGATGAGATCCTGTGGTCACCAAGCATGACACCCTCCATTCCCTGGCTGCGCCTAGAAATCCTGTCCATAAAAATTATGAACAGGATCGGTGACAAAGGGCAGCCCTGACGGAGTCCAACTCTCACTGGGAATGGCTCTGACCGAGTGTTGGCAATACGAACCAAACTCTCACAACGGTCGTACAGAGACCGAATAGCTCGTAACAACAAGCTCGATACCCCATACTCGCGAAGCACCCCCCACAAAAATCCACGAGGGACGCGGTCAAATGCCTTCTCCAAGTCCACAAAACACATGTAAACTGGTTGGGCAAACTCCCACGAACCCTCGAGAATTCTCGAGAGGGTAAAGAGCTGGTCCGATGTGCCACGGCCAGGACGAAAACCACATTGCTCCTCCTGAATCCGAGGTTCGACCAACGGCCGGACTCTCCTCTCCAGTACCTTGGCATAGACCTTCCCAGGGAGGCTGAGGAGTGTGATCCCTCTAAAGTTGGAGCACACCCTCCGGTCCCCTTTTTTAAAGAGAGGAACCACCACCCCGGTTTGCCATGCCAAAGGCACTGCCCCCGACCTCCACGCAATGTTGCAGAGGCGTGTCAACCATGACAACCCAACAACATCCAGGGCCTTGAGGTACTCGGGGCGAATCTCGTCCACCCCTGGGGCCCGGCCACCAAGGAGATTTTTAACCACCTTGGCGACCTCAGCCCCTGTGATAGGCGAGTCATCCCCCTCGTCCCCAAACCCTGCTTCCTCTGTGAAAGGCGTATCAGGGGGATTGAGGAGATCCTCGAAGTATTCCTTCCACCGCCCGACGATGTCCCCAGTCGAAGTCAACAGTGTCCCATCCGCACCATACACAGTGTGGACGGGGAGCTGCTTTCCCCTCCTGAGCCGCCGGACAGTTTGCCAGAATCTCTTTGAGGCCGACCAAAAGTCTTGTTCCATGGCCTCACCGAACTCCTCCCATACCCGGGTTTTTGCTTCAGCAACCACCCGAGCTGCACTCTGCTTGGCCTGCCGGTACACCTCAGCTGCTTCGGGAGTCCCACAAGCCAACCAAGCTTGATAGGACTCCTTCTTCAGCTTAATGGCCCCCCTCACCACTGGTGTCCACCACTTGGTTCGGGGGTTGCCACCACGAGATGCACCGACCACCTTGCGGCCACAGCTCTGGGCCGCCGCTTCAACAACAGAGGTGGAGAACATGGCCCATTCAGACTCCATGTCTCCAGACTCCCTCGGAATGTGGTTGAAGTTCTTCCGGAGGTGGGAGTTGAAGACCTCCCGGACAGGGGCCTCAACCAGATGCTCCCAGCACACCCTCACTATACGTTTGGGTCTACCAGGTCTGAATGGCTTCCTCCCCTGCCATCGGATCCAACTCACCACCAGGTGGTGATCAGTTGACAGCTCTGCACCTCTCTTTACTCGGGTGTCCAAGACATACGGTCGCAGGTCTGATGACACGATAACAAAATCGATCATCGACCTGCGACCTAGGGTGTCCTGATGCCAGGTGCACATATGGACACCCTTATGCTTGAACATGGTGTTCGTTATGGACAGACTGTGGTTAGCACAGAAGTCCAATAACTGAACACCACTCGGGTTTAGATCGGGCAGGCCGTTCCTCCCAATCACCCCCCTCCAGGTTTCACTGTCGTTGCCCACGTGCGCATTGAATTCCCCCAGTAGGACAATGGAGTCTCCAAGAGGAGCACCCTCCAGCACCCCAGTCACAGACTCCAAAAAGGGTGGGTACTCTGAAACATCATTTGGTGCATAGGCACAAATGATGGTCAGGACCCGTTTCCCAACCCGAAGGCGCAGGGAAGCAACCCTTTCGTCCACCGGGGAAAACTCCAATATAGAGGCAGCAAGGTGGGGCGATACAAGAATACCCACCCCTGCTTGTCGCCTCTCGCCCGGGGCAACTCCAGAAAAGGCCAAGCTCCAGCCCCTCTCCAGGAGACTGGTTCCGGAACCGGAGCTGTGTGTTGAGGTGAGGCTGACTATATCTAGCCGGTATCTCTCAACCTCGTACACCAGCTCAGGCTCCTTCCCCACCAGAGAGGTGACATTCCACGTACCAAAAGCCAGTTTAGAAAGCTTGGGATCAGTCCGCCAAGGTCTCCGCCTTTGACCGCCACCTGATCCACATAGCACCGGACCCCCATGATCCCTCCTGCAGGTGGTGAGCCCACTGGAGGGCGGACCCATGTAACTCCTTCGGGCTGAGCCCGGCCGGGTCCCATGGGTGGAAACCTGGCCACCAGACGCTAGCCTTCGAGCCCCTCCCCCAGGCCTGGCTCCAGGGTGGGGCCCCGGTAACCCCATACCGGGCGGGGTACACTGAATCCTTGATATACAATTCATGAGAGTCTGTTGGATCGTTCTTAGTCTGGCCCTTCACCCAGGACCAGTTTGTCTTGGGAGACCCTATCAGAGGCAAATTGCCCCGGACAACATAGCTCCTGGGATCACTGGGGCACGCAACCCCCCCCCACACCGATAAGGTGATGATCCATTAGGGGGGTTCACAGAGACTTGGCTAACCGAATTAGCAGCAGATGCTAACATTGAACTGGAGGGTTTCCACGCGATATGGGCAGACCGAACATCAGATAGTGGCAAAGCAAGGGGCGGTGGAGTGATAATGTATGTTAACAACAACTGGTGCAGACCGGGACATATCACTGTTAAACAACAAAACTGCAGCAAAGACATTGAGTTGCTAGCTGTTAGCATGCGGCCTACATATCTCCCGAGGGAATACTCACACGTGATCTGCATTGTTGTTTATGCAAATCCGACGGCGAACGCTGGGACAGCCCGTGACGTCATCCATTCAGTAACTGGCAGGCTGCAGACAGAACACCCAGATGCTCTTCTCCTCATCTCAGGCGATTTCAACCATGTTTCACTGTCTCCCATTCTACACACGTTTACCCAGTATGTCACATGCCACACTAGAGACAATAAAACACTGGACTTATTCTATGCAAACACTAAGGAGGCGTACACCTCATCACAACTCCCCCCACTCGGGAGATCGGATCACAACTTGGTTCATCTCCGGCCGGTGTACAAACCCCTAGTGCACAGACAACCTCCGGCCATGCGCACAGTGAAGTTATGGTCTGAGGAGGCAATGGACACTCTAAAGGGCTGTTTTGAAACCACCGCCTGGGAGCAGCTCTGCGATCCACATGGTGAGGACATCGATGGCCTCACTCACACCATCACGGACTACATCAGCTTCTGTGTGGACAACATCGTTCCCACCAAGACCATACGGTGTTGCTCAAACAACAAACCCTGGATCAACCCTGAGATAAAAACACTTCTGAGAGAGAAGAAGAGGACCTTCAGGTCGGGGAACAGGGAGATGCTGAAGTCCGTACAGAGGGAGCTGAGGAGAAAGATCAGAGAAGGCAAGGACAGCTTCAGGAAGAAGATGGAGGACAAGCTGCAACAGAGCGACATCAGCAGGGTCTGGAGAAACCTTAAAACCATCCCTGGGCTCCAGAATACCTCCCCTCAGGCCACGGGGGGCAGGGAGTGGGCGAACAATCTGAATCTGTTTTTCAATAGGTTTGACCAACCGCCCTCCCCCTGACTGCACAACAACCACTGCTGCCTCTAAAGACATCAAGTCCTGCTGCCCACTCCCCACTCCACCAACACCCCCCCACTCCCAACACACAGCCCCCCAACCTGACCCTCACTAAGACCCAGGTGAGGACGGAGCTGAGGAAGATCAAGGCGAGGAAGCGTCGGGACTGGATGGCATCAGCGCAAAGCTCCTCAAGTCTTGTGCAGACCAGCTGTGTGGGATTGTGGAGTACATCTTCAATCTGAGCCTGAAGCTGGGGAGGGTGCCACAGCTGTGGAAAACATCTTGTGTGGTACCTGTACCAAAGACTTCCCACCCCAAAGATCTGAACAGCTACAGACCAGTGGCTTTGACATCCCACATGATGAAAGACCCTGGAGAGACTGCTCCTTGCTCATCTCTGCCCCCTGGTGGGACCAGCGATGGATCCACTCCAGTTCGCCTACCAGCATGGCATCGGGGTGGAGGATGCGGTGATCTTCCTCCTTCACCGTTCTCTGTCCCACCTGGAGAAGCCCGGGAATGCGGTGAGGATCATGTTCTTTGACTTCTCCAGTGCTTTCAACACCATCCAACGATGATCCTGAAGGACAAGCTACTGTGCGCAGGGGTGGACCAGCACCTGTCATCATGGATTCTGGACTACCTCACAAACCGGCCTCAGTTTGTGAGAACCCGGGACTGTGTGTCCGACACGATCATTGGTAGCACGGGGGCCCCCCAGGGAATGGTTTTGGCTCCTTTCCTGTTCACCCTTTATACTGCGGACTTCTCACACAACACAACACACTGCCATCTACAGATGTTCTCTGATGACTCTGCGATCGTTGGCCTCATCTCCAACGGAGATGAAGCTGAGTACAGAGGACTTATCCAGGACTTCGTGGACTGGTGCCATCGGAACTGCCTCCAGATCAACGCGAGGAAAACTAAGGAGCTGGTGGTGGACTGCCGCAGGCAAGGACAACCCCTCACAGCACCAGTAAATATACAGGGAACAGACATCGAGATGGTGACATCCTATAAGTACCTGGGTGTTCATCTGAACAATAAACTAGACTGGTCACACAATACCGACGCACTCTACAAGAAGGGACAGCGCAGGCTGTTCCTACTGAGGAGACTCAGGTCTTTTGGTGTACAAGGGGCGCTGCTGAAGACATTCTATGACACGGTGGTGGCATCAGCCATCACTTTTGGAGTGGTCTGCTGGGGTCTGCTGATGTTGCCAACACCTGCTTTACAGATTTTTACAGTCACCATATTTGCTATTGCAACATCTTAAAATGTCCTGAATAGATAACATAAATAAAAAAATTAATAATTGAAAATGAGTCACAAACCAAAGTGAGAAAGAGATATTTGTCCTCTTTGGTTTATTTTGAAGCCCGACTGTAGCATTTTGAACCAATTGACTCAGGTCTTTTGGTGTACAAGGGGTGCTGCTGAAGTCATTCTATGACATGGTGGTGGCATCAGCCATCACTTTTGGAGTGGTCTGCTGGGGCAGTGGCGTTACAGCAGCCGATAGGAAGAGACTGAACAAACTGATCAAGAAAGCTAGCTCTGTCCTGGGGCAGCGCCTTGACCCAGTGGAGGAGATGGGAGAGAGAAGGATGGTGGCTAAACTGTCATCTCTGCTGGAGTCGGAGTTCCACCCTATGCAGGACATACTGAATGCACTGAGGAGCTCATTTAGCAGCAGACTACATCATCCTAGGTGCACAACCGAGAGGTTTCGCAGGTCCTTCCTACCTATGGCTGTCAGACTGTACAACCTAAGCAGGGCTGCTCGCAGAGATAGCAAAAAGACGTGACAACCTAATAGTATTGAATGCAAAAGACGCAATAGACTTACACAATGGTCCCCTCCGGTATACAACTAGGAAAAAAACGGTCGCTATGGAGGGTGAGAATATGTATGGGTACATAATCATACCATGTAGGATAACTAAGTAGACGGTTGTGCTGTTTCATTCCATCTAGCTACAATGCTCCGCACTGTGTGTATTTATATATTTACATATTTATTCCATCTAGCTACAATGCTCCGCACTGTGTGTGTTTATATATATATTTGTATATTTACTCTATCTAGCAACAATGCTCCACACTGTGTGTGTTTATATATTTACATATTTATTCCATCTAGCTACAATGCTCCGCACTGTGTGTGTTTATATATATATTTGTATATTTACTCTATCTAGCTACAATGCTCCACACTGTGTGTGTTTATATATTTACATATTTATTCCATCTAGCTACAATGCTCTGCACTGTGTGTGTTTATATATCTACATATTTATTCCATCTAGCTACAATGCTCCGCACTGTGTTTATATATCTACATATTATTCCATCTAGCTACAATGCTCCGCACTGTGTGTGTTTATATATTCAATTCAATTCAATTCAATTCAACTTTATTTATATAGCGCCATTTCACAACAACAGTCATCTCATAGCACTATCAACTGTAGGGAGGACCCCCACAGTTGCAGAAAGACCCCAGCAATCAGGCGATCCCCTGTGAGCAAGCACTTGGCGACGGTGGAGAGGAAAAACTCCCTTTTAACAGGAAGAAACCTCCAGCAGAACCAGGCTCAGGGAGGGGCAGTCATCTGCTGCGACTGGCTGGGGGGTGAGGGGATAGAGAAGAAGAAAAGAACAGACATGTAGAGAGCAAACAGCACGATGGGGACTCAATCTATGGGAGAGAACAAACAAATGTTAATGACCAGCAAAAAAAAAATATTTCATAGAGAGTGAGGAAAGGAGTGAGGCCCAGTGCATTACTGGAGGTCCCCCGGCTGACTAAACCTATTAGCAGCATAACTAAGGGAGGGTTCAGAAAACACATGATCCCTCCCTAATTGTAGGCTATATCAAAAAGGTAGGTTTTAGCCCTATTCTTAAAAACAGAGATCGAGTCTGACTCCCGAATCCAGATTGGCAGCTGATTCCACAGGAGAGGAGCTTGATAACTGAAGGCTCTGCCTCCCATTGTACTTTTGGAGATTCTAGGTATTACAAGTAAACCTGCATTTTGGGAGCGTAGTGCTCTGTTAGGATGATACGGTAGTATCAGATCTTTTAAATAAAAAGGAGCCTGATTGTTTAGAGCTTTGTAAGTAAGAAGAAGGATTTTAAACTTAATTCTAAACTCTATGGGAAGCCAATGAAGGGAGGCCAGAACCGGAGAGATATGATCTCTCTTTCTAGTACCTGTTAAAACTCTTGCTGCAGCATTTTGGATCAGCTGAAGACTTTTTAAAGATGTTTTAGGACAACCTGATAATAAAGAATTACAATAATCTAATCTCGAGCTAACAAAAGCGTGGATCAGCTTCTCAGCATCACTCTGAGACAAGATGCTCCTAATCTTGGCAATATTACGCAAATGATAGAAGGCAGTCTTAGAAACAAATTTAATATGTGAATTGAAGGACAAATCCTGATCAAAAATAACTCCAAGGTTCCTCACAGAGCTATTAAGAGAAAGAGTAACTGCATCCAAACTGAAAGTTTGATTTGGAAAGGAATTTCTAAGGTTTTTTGGACCAACAAGAATGACTTCAGTCTTATCTGAATTTAATAGCAGGAAATTACAAGTCATCCAAACTTTGATTTCCTTAAGACAGGCTTCTAACTTGGCTAATTGATTAGTATCATCTGGCTTCATTGACAGGTATAATTGTGTGTCATCTGCATAACAGTGAAAATGTATACAGTGCTTTCTAATAATGTTGCCTAATGGAAGCATATATAAACTAAAAAGAGTAGGGCCAAGCACAGATCCCTGTGGAACTCCATGACTAAGCTTTGAGCTGAGAGAAAACTCATCATTTACATGAACAAACTGGAACCTATCAGATAAATAAGATCTAAACCACTGCAACGAAGTTCCATTAAGTCCAACATAGTGTTCTAATCTATCAAGTAGAATATTATGATCAATAGTATCAAAAGCTGCACTAAGATCTAAAAGGACAAGTACAGAAACTAGTCCATTATCAGATGCAATGAGGAGGTCGTTAGTGACCTTCGCTAAGGCTGTTTCAGTGCTATGATGGATTCTAAACCCAGATTGAAACTCCTCAAATAAACCATTTCCCTGCAGGTGGTCAAATAATTGCATAGCAACAACTCTTTCTAAGATTTTTGAAATGAAAGGGAGATTAGAGATTGGTCTATAGTTAGCTAAAGCTCCTGGATCTAGCGTTGGCTTTTTGAGTAAGGGTTTAATTACAGCCGTTTTAAAAGCCTGCGGTACATGGCCTAAAGTTAATGAAGAATTGATTATATGAAGAATAAAGCTACCAATAAGTGGGAAGACTTCTTTAAATAACCTGGTAGGAATAGGGTCTAAAAGACAAGTTGAAGGTTTGGATGAGGAAACTATTTTGTCTAACTCACAAAGGTCGATTGGAGTAAACTCATCAAGACAGACATCAATAGAAGGAGTTGTAGTAGTTACAGTATTTAAGTTAACTGTGGGAAGAATCTGATTGATTTTATCTCTGATGGATGAAATTTTATTATTGAAAAAGTTCATAAAGTCCTGACTAGTAAGCTCTAAGGGGATGCTAGGATTGACAGAGTCCTGACTCTTTGTCAACCTGGCTACAGTACTGAAAAGAAACCTGGGATTATTCTTGTTCTCTTCTATTAATGCAGAGTAATAACTCGTTCTAGCTTTTCTAAGAGATTTTTTATAAATTAAAAGATGATTTCTCCAAGCTAAATAGATTTCATCTAAATTAGTAGAGCGCCATTTTCTTTCTAATTGACGAGTCTTCTGTTTTAAGCTACGAGTTTCTGTGTTGAACCAAGGAGTTAAAAATCTCTGATTAGACTTTTTCTTTTTTAAGGGGGCCACCAAGTCTAGAGCCTGATGCAGAGAAGCTGAAACACTATCCACCATGTTATCAATTACAGAAGGAGCAAGCTGTCTATAGCTTATTTCCGTTGTGTTGACACATGGCATAGAGGAAACAATCTGCATAAATTTGGAAACAGCATCATCTGAGAGGCATCTACTGTGATAATATTTTTCTTTAGGAGCCAAATAGTCAGAAATAGTAAAATCAAAGGTTAACAGACAATGGTCTGACAGTACAGGGTTATGAGGAGACACTACCAGATTTTCTATTTCTATGCCATATGTCAGAACAAGGTCCAATGTATGGTGGAGGTAATGAGTAGAATTTCCTACTTTCTGAGAAAACCCAATCGAGTCTAATATTGAATTAAAAGCCACATTAAGGCAGTCACTATCTACATCCACATGTATATTAAAGTCCCCTACTATAATTATTCTATCAGATTTCAGCACTAAATCAGCTAAGAAATCAGGAAATTCGGATAAAAATTCTGAATAGGTTGATGGGGGACGATAAACTATGGCAAATAAAATTGGGTTTAACCTGGAATTGCTAAAGTGCCCAATACTGAGGACCAGGCCCTCAAAGGAATTATAACATGTTTTTTGCTTTACATTAACTAGTAATTTGGAATGGTAAATTGATGCTACTCCTCCTCCACGACCAGAACTTCTGGGATTTTGACAGTTTAAATAACCAGAGGGAGTTGATTCATTTAAACCAACATAATCCTCTTGTCCTAACCAAGTCTCTGTAAGGGAAATTAAATCAATCTGATGATCAATTAACAGATCATGGACTAACAGAGACTTGGGAGTTAGAGACCTAATATTTAATAAACCACATTTAATTTTTAAATTATGAGGAGGAACAGAGGCCAAATCATTCAATTTAGAGGCTTTATGTTTAATTTGAGTTTTACCAATATTTTGCTTTATCACTTTGGGATGCTTATACATTATATTTTTATTTACTTTGGAGGGAGCAGACAACGATTCTCTGATGGGGAAGACAGGGGCTAAGCTGAGGGGTGGCGGATGAAGAGGAGCTGCAGAGAGGCGTGTAAGACTGCGACTCTGCTTCCTGGTCCCAACTCTGAGTAGTCACGGTTTTGGAAATTTGGATAAAAAAGATGCCAGATTGTTAGATAAATGAGAAGCACCATCCAAAGTGGGATGAATGCTGTCTCGTCTCATAAGACCAGGTTTTCCCCAAAAAGAGCTCCAATTGTCAATGTAGCCCACGTCATTTTTAGGACACCACACAGACAGCCAGCGGTTCAAGGATGACGAGCGACTAAACATGTCATCACTGGTCAGATTGGGGAGGGGCCCAGAGAATACTACAGTGGCAGACATCGTTTTTGCAAAGTCACACACCGATTCTACATTAAGTTTCGTGACTTCCGACTGCCGGAGACGGATGTCATTAATGCCGGCGTGAATAACAATTGTGGAATATTTACAGTTACTTTTAGCCAGCATTTTCAAATTTGACTCGATGTCGCCTGCTCTGGCCCCAGGAATGCATGTGACTATGGCCGCTGGAGTCTCTAGGTTCACGTTTCTGACTACAGAGTCGCCAATGATCAGAGTTTTTTCCTCAGCGGGTGTGTCGCTGAGCGGGGAAAAACGATTAGAAACGTGAACAGGTTGGTGGTGAACCGGGGCTTTGCGACTAGGCTTCCTTCTCACCGTCACCCACCCAGTCTCCTCGCTGCAGAGGAGAGCCGGGGAACCGGTGACAGGGGGACCTAAGCTAGCTAGCTCCGCTGCAGCTAAGGGGCGTCCGTCGAGATTAACTGGCGCAGACGGTGTTTCAATGCAGCGGAGCCGGGATTCCAAATCAGACAACCTCGCCTCGAGCGCCTCAAAAAGACAACATTTATTACATTTACCGTTATCACTAAAAGAGGCAGAGGTGTAGCTAAACATCTGACAGAGAGAGCACACCAGAGGAGGAGAGGAAGGAGAGCTAGTAGCCATAGCTAGTGGCTCGAGAGCTGGAGAGCAAACCACACAGGCAGACAGCAAAACAGGAAGTGACGATACGTTACCACAAGGAAGTGACGATCTCAGCCAAAAGCTCGGCTTTGGCTGAGATCTACATATTATTGGCATATATCTACATATTATTCCATCTAGCTACAATGCTCCGCACTGTGTGTGTTTATATATCTACATATTTATTCCATCTAGCTACAATGCTCCGCACTGTGCGTTTATATATTCATATATCTATTCCATCTAGCTACAGTGCTCCGCACTGTTTATATATCTACATATTATTCCATCTAGCTACAATGCTCCGCACTGTGTGTGTTTATATATTTACATATTTATTCCATCTAGCTACAATGCTCTGTACTGTGTGTTTATATATCTACATATTATTCCATCTAGCTACAATGCTCCGCACTGTGTGTGTTTATATATTTACATATTTATTCCATCTAGCTACAATGCTCCGTACTGTGTGTGTTTATATATCTACATATTTATTCCATCCAGCTACAATGCTCCGCACTGTGTTTATATATTTATATATCTATCCCATCTAGCTACAATGTTCCGCACTGTGTGTCTATATATATATATATATTTATATTTATATGTACATATGTATACTTGCTGCTCTTGTTTTTTTTCTCTCGCCTTCTGATTGTTGCTCTGAGTGTTGCTATCCCTGTGCTGTTGCAATCCTGGAATTTCCCTATTGTGGGACTAATAAAGGCTTATCTTATCTTATCTTATCTTATCTTATTGTTTCTCTCGTGAAACCTAGCAACACTGCCAGGAAACTGACAGAGCAGCGAGCAACTGGGACCCAATCATCCAGATTAATCTGTAAACCTAACTGGAATATAAACTGGAATATAAGCAGAGGTGAGTATAGTAACCAGGAATTGTACTAAAGTAAAATTAGTGTTATATTAATAGCTTAAGTATAAGTAACAGTTGCTACCAAAAAATACTGAAATACAGAATGGTAATGGTTAATACAATGTCTGCATTCCAAGCACAGCTATCTTTAGCTGTAAGCAGAGTAAAGAAAAGTAAACTTACATGAAAAAGTTGCAAAATTTGAGTAATCACAAAGCAGTTGTACAAGGTAATCAGAAACATGAAAATTTTAAAAGGAAGTTTCAAATTTATGATTTAAATGTGACAGATTAATAAAGACCTGCAAAGTACATGAGTCACAATTTTTTAAAATAGAAAAGCCTCACTAAAATCAGTGAGAGTAAAAGTTCTTACTACTTAAGTAACTTTTTCAGAAGATACTCATATTTAAGTATTTTTCACTATAGCCAGTCCATTCATGCTTTCCTGCAATCTAGTGATTATAAATAGTAACTGTTAAATGTGAAATCCGTCGTTAATGTGATTTTTCTTTATATTGCACCAGGTAGTTGTGATGTGGGGTTTTAATATGAAGAATGGTGTAGTGGTGGCCACTTCCTTTCCTGCCACTGCACCGCCTCTATAAATACCAGCGGGCATCTTTATCCGGCCTCATTGCCGATGCCCTGCCTGGTGGCTGTGTACTGTGTTGCCAACCCAAATAAAGCTGAGTTCTACTGTGCACCTGGCCTCATCATTTGGGAGGTAATTCCATACATAACATTTTGGCAACGAGAATAAAAAATGGAGGTGTGTGTTTCACCACTTCGGCCCTTCCTGAAGCTCCCAGGCGAGCCACCTGTGCCCTGGCAGAGATGGTTTGCCGCCTTTCAGGGCTACATCGTGGCGCTCGACCTGGGCAAGCTAGATAAACTGAGGGCATGTGCACTTCTGGTGCATAATTTGGGGTTTGAGGGCCAGCGTATCCTACCTACACTTGGCACTACTGACTCGTATGAGGATGTGGTCAAGTTGCTAGCGCGCCATTTACACACCCTGGAAAACCTCATCGTCTGGAGGATTCGGTTCCGACAACGACACCAGCGAGTGGGTGAGCCTGTCCACCAGTTTGTCACCGGTCTGTGGCAGCTGGCTAGCGGATGTTATTTTGGGCCATTGGAGGAGGGAATGGTACGTGACCAGCTGACAGAGCAGACAACCAGCAATGCATTACGAGCTAGGCTGCTCTTGGCGCTCAGTGAACTAATGTTAGCCAAGACTGTCGAGCTAGCCCTCCAAGTGGAGACCGCAGACAAGCTAACTTTGGAGATAAAGTGGCGCCAATCACAACGGCAGCTGCGACCTACCGCTGCAGCATTAGTAGCGGACTCTGACAGCAAGATTAGCGTGACTGGCGACTACGCGGAAACCAACGCTATCAACCTGAGGTCTGCCCTGAGAAACCCTTGTGTATGGGTTGTGGGTCCGCGAAGCACCAATACAAGGCTAGGAAATGCCTGGCTAGAGGGAAGCGCTGTGGCAAGTGTGGCCGCTTGAACCATTATGCCAGGGTATGTCGTATGTCTGAGCCAGAGAGCCCAAAGAGATAAACAACTTCACCTGCCTTGACAGCTGTCCATGCGGTGTCCCCGAGTACCAACGGGTTCAAGTTCTGAAAGGTGACACTGGATGGTGAGGAGGTACCGCTGCTGATTGACACGGGGGTGGAGGGATCGTTACTGAATTGGGCCACAGTGAGGAAATTTTTCCCCCACTACAAAATAAGAGATAACCCAGCACCGCTCTACGGATATGGAGGTGGGACACTGCGCACGGTTGGAACACTGGAGTTAACGGCTCGGTACAAGTCGGCGGTGATGGCTGACTGCATGTTCCACGTGTCGGCCCAAGGCGACAACATCATGGGCTGTGACCTGTTTTATGGACTGGGGTTCACCATTAGAGATGACACTGGGGAAGAATGGACTGGTTGTGGCCAGCGGAACCGCCCGGTTCTGGTGGTGGAGGATGACGCGATGTAGGAAGAAGATTTATCAGACACCACGGCAGTCAAGCAGGACCAGCCTCACTCAGGTTCGACACAGGAGGGTCTCAGTGCCGGTGCTTGGGGTATGGTAGGAGAAGGTACCAGGTGCGGAGGCAAGGCACCTGCGTCGGCGAGTGACGCCGACGAGCTAGCCTCAGTTTCCTCTGGAGTTCGGTCACAGTGGGCTGGAGGATCTGGAGCTACAACGGCAACTGCTGCAGCAGCTTTCCAAGGAGTTGGGGCCAGACCGACAGGCACGGAGGGACCGCATGCCGATCAGCAACACTGCAGGCTGAGCAGAGCTCTTCTGAGAGTTACTGATCTGGTCCGGGTTTGTAGTGGGGGACGTCCACGGTGGATGTGGGCCAAACGACAGTCAGAGGGTCACCAGGCACGGCTGTGCAACGTGGCTAAGCTGGGCACAGCCTACTTCCAGCTGTCGGGCGACTCGTGGAGACACGCCAATGAGCTGCGGCATGCTCTGGAGGAGGCTTCAGATGGCGGGTCCGAAGGAGAGAGGTGGTTGATGGCGAAGAGAAGAGGTGCTCTCGTCTATGAGGTCAGCTGCGATTCTGGAGGCATGCCGCTTCCAGGGGCAGGTCTACTGAGGGGCTGCCCGGGGCCTCCCACAAGCCAGTTCTGCCCCTTTCTGCCAAATGGACAGTGATGTGAGTTTGTGAAATGAAAAAAAAAAAAAAAAAAAGCTCCAACGTTATAATGTTCATACCGTATGTTTGCATGTGTTTGAAAAAAAAAATCATACTGGCTGTATTTGGGAGCATGTGCAGATTTTTGCTGCATGTTGATATGGTGTTAGAAGGCAAACCCTGTGTGTGTGTGTGTGGGTGTGTGGTTTATAGATATACTTAGTTTATGTGTATCAATCTGTGTGGTTTTAGTTATTAACACTACTTTGTCACATACTGTTATTGTTCCATGCTTTTAGTTTAGGACACATGGCAATGTTCTGATTTTGATGGCCTTTTAGAGTTCACAGGTGGAAGAATAACCCACCTTGCCACGTGGGGTGGGACGGTAGTCCACCCATCCCCTCTAGCTTAGGTTTGTTGTGTGTATGTGATAGGGCCTTTAGTAATTTCGGTTCTAGTTTTAGTGTGTGATTCGGTGGTCCTAAATTTGGGAGGGTCTCAATTGTATGTATGGTTTTTGACTTTCTGTGGGGGGGAGGTGATGTGGGGTTTTATTATGAAGAGTGGTGTAGTGGCGGCCACTTCCTTTCCCGCCCCTGCACCGCCTCTATAAATACCATTCGGCCTCAGTGCCAATGCCCTGCCTGGTGGCTGTGTACTGTGTTACCAACCCAAATCAAGCTGGGTTCTACTGTGCACTTGGCCTCGTCATTTGGGAGGTAATTCCATGCATAACAGTAGTCTTAAACAGTAGTATTCACATTTGATCCAGGTGAAGGCTCTTGAAATAATATTTTAATTAAGTAACATTTTTTTTTTTTTTTACTTAAGAGAATAAGTTTAGTTTCCCTTTTAAAAACTGCTTGCAGTAGGTCTATAAATTTGGTCATTTTTTCTTAGCATCATTTAAAAAAAATCTCCCAGTCCCTGCAGGTCTGTGATACCATTCTAGGACACACCAGGGAATGCTTTGCATTTTCAAACCACCTGGTCAGTGGCATGTTGCTATGGGGGAACGGTTTGAAGAATATTGCAAGGCATTCCCTGCAGTTGCACTGAGCTGCACGTTGAAGGCATATCCAGTGCTCAATGGAAACAAGCTGAAGACAGAGCTTAGCCTCCTCTACAGCAAGGATGAACTCAAATCCTGTTGCGTTGCCTTGGATCTGCTTCCATTATTCATGGACAATAACCTGTCAGAGGTATTCTCAGAGACAGTTACACTCCTGAAAATTATTACAAAACTGATGACCACACTGAAAAGGATTAAAACATTAGCCTTCGCCATTCTCTCCATGGAAAAAAAGCTTGTGACTGACATGACTATAGTTTTAGTTAGTTACAGTTTATTGGTTTATTTGTCAGGGACTGACTTTAATCAGAAGGTCATAAAAAATTTGCTAGCTTGAAAGACAACAGAGCTAAATTTCTGTACAGATAGTGGGCACTACTACTGATGATCATGCAAGAACCATTAGCACAAACAGATTTGTTCACAAATGTGACATTTGATCGATTTGGTGAATCCTACAAGTTCACGTGATCTATTGTATCTTGAAATTTAGTACAGGTAAAATTTAGGAGTGGTCCAGACTAGTTGTAAGAGTTTTGTGTAAATCGTTTGCTGTTATTCTTTTTTGATTTTTTTTAATTTAAGTTTTTGTAAAGGGTATACATGTCATTACAACATTACATTGTTTACTTTTTCATCACGTTCCCTTTTTTTTTGTTTTTTGACAACATTGGAAAAATAATTCTTACAACACCCTTTTTTTAAGTGAAAGAAAAAGAGAAATTAAAAAAAGAACAAAAGAAACAAAAAACAAAACAAGAAAAAAAAAACAAAAGAGCAAAAAAAAAAAAGAGCAAAAAATAAAAAGAGTATCTGAGTAGCGTTGGAACAAAGAGAGGTGCCATTATTGAAATGGTATTTGTCAAAGATTAGATCTAATGGAAGACACATATGCGTTTCAGGGTTGCCAAAAGTTCAAGAACCCATCCATGTCCTGTCTCAGTGCGAATGTCAACTTTTCCATCGAATAAATGTCCTGAATCACGTTAATCCAATCTTCAGGTGTAGGACAGTCCTTGGGCTGCACGGTGGCACAGTGGTTAGCACTGTGGCAGCACAGTTTTACCCTCAGCCGGGGGATCACGGGGACTGTGAGATCGTGGGTTCGATCCCTGCCCCCGGCCAACAGTGATCTGTGTGGAGTTTGCATGTTCTCCCCGTGTTTGCGTGGGTTTACTCTGGGATTTCTCCGGTTTCCTCCCACATGCCAAAAACATGCAGGTTAGGGAGATAAGGAAATTCCCCTCTTTTTCCCATCTCTCTTTTATATATGATGTGTTGTCTCCTTTTAAGTCTTGAAGACCTTGGTATATTTTAGAAATGTATCTGATCCTTGGGATCCCTTTATATGCCATTAAGAAGACCTTGAGAACACCTGACTGGGCCCTTTCCAAATCCTCCTTTTTAAGTATTTTGTTTATGTGGTGTCTAAGCTGAAAGAACCTGTAAAGGTCTTGATTTATTAGACCTTGTTTTTTCAAATCTTCAAAACTTCTTAAAGTTTGCCCTTTAAAAAAATCGTAATATTTTATCAGTCTGTTCTCTTTCCACTTTTTAAATCTAGTGTCTGTTTTATTAGGAGTAAAGTCTTGATCATAGGCAATCCATTGCAGTAATCGATAGGGTTCTTTTGTTTGATTCTCTCTGACTATCTTAAACCAAATTTTTAGCGGGGTCTCTATCCACGGGTTAGTTTTATTCAAAAGTTTAGGTAAGGCATTGTTCCCTATTATCGCCTGTAGGGGAATGTCACTTGTTATTTGGCATTCCATCTCCTTCCATTGTGCAGTGTAGACTGGGTTACATATTTCTACTAAAGTTTTAATTTGTGCGGCTTTAAAATAGTCCCTGATATTTGGCAGCGTGAGCCCAACTTTGTCATTGTTTAGATGTAGGGTTCTATATCTGATTCTAGGTCTCTTGCCCTGCCATATGAATCTTGAGATCCTTCTGTCCAGTTCTTGCCATGTTTTTTTGGGAGGTTCTACCAGCATTGTTTGGAAAAGGTATAGAAGACGTGGAAGTATATTCATTTTGACTGCTTCAATTCTTTGTGCAGTACCCAAGAATGGTATCATATTCCATCTTGCTAGATCCGATTTTATTTTTGCCATCAGTGGATCATAGTTTAGTGTTATAATTTTGTTGAGTTGTTTCGGGATATTGACCCCCAGATATTTCATACAGTGGGGCAAAAAAGTATTTAGTCAGCCACCAATTGTGCAAGTTCTCCCACTTAAAAGATGAGAGAGGTCTCCAATTTTCATCATAGGTATACCTCAACTATGAGAGACAAAATGAGAAAAAAAAATCCAGAAAATCACAATGAAGGATTTTTAATGAATTAATTGGTAAATTCCTCGGTAAAATAAGTATTTGGTCAATAACAAAAGTTCATCTCAATACTTTGTTATATACCCTTTGTTGGCAATGACAGAGGTCAAACATTTTCTGTAAGTCTTCACGAGGTTTTCACACACTGTTGCTGGTATTTTGGCCCATTCCTCCATGCAGATCTCCTCAAGAGCAGTGATGTTTTGGGGCTGTTGCTGGGCAACACAGACTTTCAACTCCCTCCAAAGATTTTCAATGGGAGTTGAGATCTGGAGACTGGCTTGGCCACTCCAGGAACTTGAAATGCTTCTTACGAAGCCACTCCTTCGTTGCCCAGGCGGTGTGTTTGGGATCATTGTCATGCTGAAAGACCCAGCCACGTTTCATCTTCAATGCCCTTGCTGATGGAAGGAGGTTTTCACTCAAAATCTCACGATACATGGCCCCATTCATTCTTTCCTTTACACGGATCAGTCGTCCTGGTTCCTTTGCAGAAAAACAGCCCCAAAGCATGATGTTTCCACCCCCATGCTTCACAGTAGGTATGGTGTTCTTTCTCCTCCAAACACGACAAGTTGAGTTTTTACCAAAACGTTCTATTTTGGTTTCATCTGACCATATGACATTCTCCCAGTCCTCTTCTGGATCATCCAAATACTCTCTAGCAAACTTCAGATGGGTCTGGATGTGTACTGGCTTAAGCAGAGGGACACGTCTGGCACTGCAGGATTTGAGTCCCTGGTGGCGTAGTGTGTTACTGATGGTAGCCTTTGTTACTTTGGTCCCAGCTCTCTGCAGGTCCTTCACTAGGTCCCCCCGTGTGGTTCTGGGATTTTTGCTCACCGTTCTCGTGATCATTTTGACCCTACAGGGTGAGATCATGCGTGGAGCCCCAGATCGAGGGAGATTATCAGTGGTCTTGTATGTCTTCCATTTTCTAATAATTGCTCCCACAGTTGATTTCTTCACACCAAGCTGCTTACCTATTGCAGATTCAGTCTTCCCAGCCTGGTGCAGGTCTACAATTTTGTTTCTGGTGTCCTTTGACAGCTCTTTGGTCTTGGCCATAGTGGAGTTTGGAGTCCGACTGTTTGAGGTTGTGGACAGGTGTCTTTTATACTGATAATGAGTTCAAACAGGTGCCATTAATACAGGTAACGAGTGGAGGAAAGAGGTGCCTCTTAAAGAAGAAGTTACAGGTCTGTGAGAGCCAGAAATCTTGCTTGTTTGTAGGTGACCAAATACTTATTTTATTGAGGAATTTACCAATTAATTCATTAAAAATCCTTCAATGTGATTTTCTGGATTTTTTTTTTCTCATTTTGTCTCTCATAGTTGAGGTATACCTATGATGAAAATTGGAGACCTCGCTCATCTTTTAAGTGGGAGAACTTGCACAATTGGTGGCTGACTAAATACTTTTTTTGCCCCACTGTAGATTCCATCTCCCAGTTAGTTTTGAGTTTGCTTAGTAAATATTGATTTGGGTCATAGTTGAATGTTAAAATTTAGGTTTTATGCATGTTTAATTCATACCCCGATAAATCTCCATACTCTGAAAAAACTGAGATTAGTTCTGGAAAAGAGGTGTCCGGCTGCCCCAGGTATATTAAAATGTCATCAGCAAAGAGTGCTATTTTATGTTCCTTCTGACCAAGTGTAATACCTTGAATTTTTTGATTCTGTCTTATCCATTGGCTCAGAGGTTCTATGAAGATTGCAAAGAGCAATCGGGCTGCACGGTGGCGCAGTGGTTTAGCACTGTGGCAGCACAGTTTTACCCTCGGCCGGGGGACCGCGGGGATCATGAGATCGTGGGTTCGATCCCAGCCCCCGACCAACAGTGAGCTGTGTGGAGTTTGCATGTTCTCCCCGTGTTGCGCGGGTTTACTCTGGGATTTCTCCGGTTTCCTCCCGCACACCAAAAACATGTAGGTTTAGGGCGCTCGCGCACGCAGCGACCAGCAGCCGGTGGCTTGTCACCAGACTGCAAACCAAGTCTACCTACGGGTACAAATAAGTTTAAAAAAAAAAAAAAAAAAAAAAAAAAAAAGAGCAGTGGAGACAAGGGGCAGCCCTGACGACATCCTCTTTCCAGTTTAAAAGATGATGATAATTTACCTTTAATCCTTATTTTAGCTGTTGGTTTTTTATATAATGCCTGGATGGTTCTAATGAAGTTGTTATGAAAATTGAAACTGGATAAGATTCTATATAGGAAAGACCAGTCAACCGAATCAAATGCTTTTTCAGCATCTAATCCCAATATGGCTGCATTTAAATTATATTTTTTTTATATGATGAATTATGTGTAAAGTATGTCTAATGTTATCTTGTGTCTGTCTTTGTCTTATAAAACCTGTTTGGTCTAAATGAATTAAGTCTGTCAGTATATTTTCTAACCTTTTGGCAAGGATAGTGGTAAAAAGTTTATAGTCCTGATTTAACACACTGATTGGTCTGTAGTTGGAGCAGTCTAGTTTATCCTTTTCAGGTTTAGGTATGACTGCAATTTTTTTTTTTTTTGGACTTATTTTGTACCCGTAGGTAGATTTGTTCTGCAGTCCGGTGACAAGCCACCAGCTGCCGGTCGCTGCGTGCGCAAGCGCCCCTTAACTCCCTAACCTGCATGTTTTGGCATGTGGGAGGAAACCGGAGAAATCCCGGAGTAAACCCACGCAAACACGGGGAGAACATGCAAACTCCACACAGATCACTGTTGGCCGGGGTCAGGGATCGAACCCACGATCTCATGATCCCCGCGATCCCCCGGCCGAGGGTAAAACTGTGCTGCCGCGGTGCTAACCACTGCGCCACCATGCAGCAATGACCCCTTCTCTCCAGGAGGGGGGATTTCCTCAGTGTGGAGGACATAGTTAAATGTTTTCAGGAGGAGAGGAGATAGTTGTGTTTAAAGGTTTTGTACCACTCTGCTGTATAGCCATCTGGTCCTGGGGATTTGTTAGGTTTAAGTTTCATAATTGCTTTTTCTAATTCTTTAGGTTGTATTTCTGACAATAGTGTTTTATTTTGTGACTCAGTAAGTTGGGGAAGGTTTAATGTATTTAGGAAGGCTTTGGATGCGTTTTTGTGTTTTTTGAGGGAGTACAAGTTCTTGTAGTAGTTCTCGAAGCTTTTAAGAATTTCCTGAATTCTAAATTTTATTTCCTTTGGTACTGGGTCTCTGATTTTGTAGATTGCTCTCTCCGTTTGTTGTTTCCTCAATTTATAGGCTAGTAATTTTGCCGATTTGCTACCTGTTTCATAGTATTTTTGTTTCAGAAATGTAAGTTTCTTCTGGATTTCTATTGTGTAGATCTCATTTATTTGTTTTTTAATTTCCTTAATTTTAAGCGAGTCATTAGAACGAGTGTTGTCTTTGTGCTCTTTTTCTAGTTAGTTCTGACTCCAATGTGATTAGTTTTTCTTGTCTCAGTTTCTTTTGGATTGCCAGTTTTGCGATAATCTTTCCCCTTATTACAGCTTTGCATGCGTCCCACAGTATTAAAGGGGATACTTCTCCATTATCATTTTCTTCCAAATATCTGAGAATATCTGATTCCAATTCATCTTTCAGTGGTCCTTTCAGCACATTTGAATTTAACCTCCAAGAAAATGTATTATTTGTGTATTTCTGGATACTTAAGTCCATATAGATCGGACTGTGGTCAGAGAAATCCATCAGTCTTATTTTACATGTTTTTACTCTTCCAATGTCTCTATTAAACATAAAAAAATAGTCAGTCCTTGAGTATGATCAATGTGGTGCTGAGTAAAATATATAATCTTTTACACTGGGGTTGAATTCCCTCCACACGTCACAGATTCCCATTTCTTTTAGTAGCATCTGAGTTTTTCTACTTTGAGTGTTATTCTGATGTGGAGAATTACCTGATGCATCCCAGTATGGATTCAGTCTTAGATTGAAGTCTCCACCACATATCACTAAACCTTGAGCTTTAGTTATCATTAGGTCAAATACATTTTTATAAAATTTCTAGTTAGCCCCTGGAGGTGCATATACATTCAGCAGGGTGATATCTTCTCCCTCTAGCCGACCAAGTACCATGCTGAATCTCCCTTCTTTATCTTTGTGTTCTGATTTTTTTTCAAATATAATTTTGGTTGAGATCAATGTTGCTACCTCCCTCCTCCTCCCTGACTTATATGAAGATGAAGAGATCATTTTAAACCCTTGTGTATTAAGTTTAGTGTGCTCCACGTCTGTTAGGTGGGTTTCCTGTAAAAATATTATTCCTGCTTTGTCTTTTTTCATTTTGCCTAGAATCTTGGATCTTTTAACTGGATTCAGGATCCCTTTTACATTATATGAGATTATTTTGGTTACACCCTGTTTCTCCATTGTGTTGTCTTATTTAGTATAACAGTGTGGTGGCCCTCTTTTATGCTACTCAGAAACTGAAAGAACATTAAGAACATAAAAAACATTAAGAACATAGTATATAAAACTTTAAAACAAAAAACTGACAAAAGATCTTCCTGAGCTGAGGTCTTTTTAGCGACCTTAGAAGAGCCTTGTTGGTGCGTTGGCTCTGAGGGAAATTCCTCAAACTCTGTTACGTGCTGAGGGCCCTCTCTTACCCCTGTAAGTTGTCCCATGTTTTTAACGTGAATTTCAGATCCCAATCCGAACTTGTAATGATTTATTTATTTATTTATTTTTTTATGCCTATACCCTATGAAATTGTGCGCAACCTCCCACCACCGTCACAGCAAACAATCACGTTAATACAGTATTATTACAGATTATTATATACAGAAACACCTACAAGACCAACCTACAGTCAATATGCACATTACAAAAAAGAGCTATAAGGATAATAAACAATGCAGGATATAGAGACCATACCAATTCGTTGTTCTTGAAGTCACATGTCATAAAGTTCATCGATTTAGTTAAATTTAAGACAGCACAAGTAATGTACAGGGCAATTAATAATCAACTACCAACTAATATACAAAAAATATTTAAAAAAGAGACAATGATCATAATTTGAGGGGGGACTTAAACTTTACAAAACCCAAGATACGTACTACCAAGAAAAGTATGTGCATATCTGTCTGTGGGGTGGATTTGTGGAACAGTCTAGAGCCGCAACTGAAACTATGTACAAACAGAAATCAATTCAAAAAGAGGTATAAGCATCATTTGCTGAAAGGGTATATGTTAGAAGGGTAGTAGTTATATGTACGATTCATTATGTTCACTCTGGGATATTATGGGACACTATGGAATGGTGGGTAGGACAGCACTGTGTATATCTGTGTTGTTTGAGGCTGGTTTTGTTGTATGGACATCATTGTATGTTAGAATGGATGGGTGTTAATGTTGATTTGTAAAAAATACAGTAAATTGTTTACTTGGGGTCTTAAAGGTGGTAATTTGTATAAAATTCACATGGGTGTATCTATGGAAAAGAGGAGATGGAATTAATAAGTGTTCACTTCTTCCTTTTCCCTTTCGAACAGTGTATAATGTTACTTTATTGCATTTGCCATTTGCTTGTATTTGTTATATTTTTGTGTTCGAAATAAACTATCTATCTATCTATCTATTTGTTAGTGTGGAGAGTTCATGTGGTTCATTGTCACATTTCTATTTTAACAAGTTTTTTTTTTTTAAAGACTTATTTGTTTCTAATATTATGACTGTTCCATGAAATGTTTTACCACTTCATACTTGCTGATTCTGCATCTCCTTTAATGTTTGTTACCTTGTAGGAGGAGGGTTTGATGCACAGATTGATTAAAAATATCGTTATTCCCTCAAACGCTCAGTTTTTCCTTATAGCCCTGGCGCTGGGTTTCCCGCTGCTGGCCCGTGGATTTTGAGGGTCTCTGTGTGGACCACGTTTGAGCCTTGATTCTTTCGATCGGGTCTGCTGTGGGTTTATACACCGTTACCGGGAGCCCTCTTCTCACCATATCCGTGGTTGCTTCTTCCGCCGAGTTGTAGAGACACGTCTCATCCCCATAAAAAACCCACAGCTTCGCCGGAAATAGAGTTTGAAAGTGCAGTTTCTTCTCTCGTAGTACCTTTTTAGCGTTGTTGTATTCCTGACGCTTTTTAAGGACCTCCGGGGCATAGTCGTGCTCCACAAAAACTTTTCTTTCTTGGTGCATAAATCCTTTTTTCTGCCAAGCCAGCCTCAAAACCTCCTCCTTTGTTTTGAAGTTGGAGAACTTAACCACCACCGAATGCGGGGGTGCTTCCGCCGACGGCCTTGGGGCTAATGAACGGTGCACCCTTTCTATTTTCAATCGGTGGATTGGGGAATTTCCAACTTCTCTCTCAGTATGGTTTCCACGCATGCAGCCATTGTGGTGAAACCATCCTCGACTCCTTCTTTCAGACCATAAATTCTTATGTTGTCTCTTCTTAGTCTTCCTTCTTGGTCGGTTAGCTTAGCCTCCAGTCTTGACTGTCGTTTGAGTAGTTCCAGCACGGTTTCTTCCAGCCCTTTTATTCTTTCCTCTGCTTCCATGATTCGGTCCTCAGCCTGGTCCACTCTGCTGTTTGTCCTTTTTATTTCGTCTTTAATTTCATGAAATTCGGCCCAACACTCTTGGCGAAATTGTCTTAATTCTTGAAGTACCATTTTTAAGCTAACCGTGTTGCTAGCCTCATTCAGCTCCTCTGCTTCCGAGTGGTCATTGTCCTCCAGGTCAGATTCTCCTGCCGATGCGCGTCTTGGCCTGGGAAATGTCGATCTCTTCTGTTTTCCTTTAGGCATAATGACTTTGTCTTTTGATTTTCACTCTTCCAAAAATCCGTTAAATCTGATTTTCAAGGTATTTTCACGGATCGGGTCTGGGAGCTTCAGCATTAAGCTGCTATCACCATGGTGTCCAGACCGGAAGTCAGTTTGCTGTTATTCTAACCTACTTTTCACTAAATGGCTTTGTATTTTGTCTAACTCAAGTATCTTATACCTTTTAAACCCTATAAACTTAATTAGTTGACAAAATGTAATACTTTGATTCAAGTAATAATTAAAATAAAAATAATTACAAATAATCAAAAGCAGTATCATTTCGTCAATGTCCAAAATATACCATGCAAATATAAGGTTTTATGTGTGTGTGTCTCCATGTTGGTCATTAACAGGACCATCTGAAATATCTCCTAGAATCTGATGGATTCTTTCATTTTTGCCCGTCCTTTGATTCCACTACTGATGCTACTTAAATTATATATTTTTTTACCTTTTGGATCTCAGACAGGAGAACTCCACCTTCCCTCAATACTTTTTTTCTTACACTTTGAAATAATTTTTGTGAATGAAACTTTTGGCCAGACAATGGGAAGCATTGCCTTATATGATAGTTTTAGGACCTCAGTTATGCAAATCTTCAATACTAGTGAATGTGCACTCCTTAACTACGCTGGCTGATGAGAGGGCGCAGGTGTGTCCTCTCCCTCAGGTGTGATGATGAGCATCGGCAAGATGAACGGGAAAGACGGGGTGCGCTCTCACCACCCATGAGTTAACATCTCGCTCTCTGTAAACATAACCTTCATAGTTATTTGTATATACTGAAAACCTGCAGCAAAGGCAGACTTTTATGACCAATTTAAAATGCTTCTCAATATGTGATCATAAGAAGAGACCTTTTAATTGGGGATTTTAATGTAAATTGAGATGAAAATAAAGATAGGAAAAATCTAAAAAAATATTATAGATCACTTTAGCTTTCATCAATTAATTGATAAATCGACTGGAGTCACTAATCGCTCACAAACCAAAATTAATTTATTGTTCACTAATAGACCTGAAAGTGTCACTCAGACCTATAATCTCCTAACAGAACTGTCAGACCATAATATAATCTTTTTTACATGAACACTTTCAAAAAAACGACATTTTAATTTATATAGTAAGACACCTGACAATGTAACATATAATTCCTAAGAACCAACAGCTTTACTTGGAAAAGGCAATAAATGAACTGGACTGGAACAAAATTATACTGTCAGATGACATAAACTCTAGCAGTCATAACTTCTCAACCAAAATGAATGCAACCATAGCAACTTTCTACAGTAACAGAAGACAAAGGAAAAAAACAAATCTTCCTTGGCTAAATGCAGATTGTTCGCAACTTATGAAAAATATGGACCACCTGCTCAAGATAGCTTTGATATCTGGTTTGACTACAGATAAACAGAAATTCACCTCAGCAAGGAATAAAGTTACTCAATCTCTATGCAAGGCAGAGGCCAAATTTCTTTATAGCTATTATGGAGGGGACAAAAGGCAGTTGTAAAAAAATCTGGTGAACTATTAATAAACTGACTGGTAAACAGAATAATAAAAAAGAAAATAGAGCTAGAATTAAATATTAATAACAAGATGATGAAAGACCTGATCATTGCTGCAACAGAGCTAAATAACTTTTTTATAAGCTCTGTTCAAGAGCTAGCCAAACTATTTGACCCTACTGACTATAAAAGCATTCCTGTTGACCACTCACAACCTGTCTTTAACTTAGAAGAGATCACACACACAGAGGTAGCCAATATTGTTGGCTCATTAAATACCTCTAAAGCTAAGGATAACTTTGATATGTACACTGACTTTCTAAAAAAAACACAAAGACACACTGATACCACCTATTACACATTTAGTTAATTTATCAGTTAGGCATGCTATAGTTCCATCTGTTTGGAAAATAGGCATGATTAGTCCAATTTTTAAATCTGGAGATCAAAAGGATATAAATAATTACAGACCAATCAGTATTTTACCAGGGATTTAAAAAATAATAGAGAAATGGGTGGCTAAACTTTTAACTGAACATCTGACCACGGGCCATACTCCTCTGCTTCCTATGCAGTTTGGATTTTGCACCCTTCGTTCAACAGAGACTGCTATCAGTGTGTTCTTAGAAAAAAACTAAAGGTTCTCTGGACAGGAACAGTTGTGTTGATGCAGTATTCCTAGATCTCAAGAAGGCATTTGACACTGTAGATCACAAAATCCTTTTAGCCAAAGTAATTCACTTCACTTTTCAGAACAAGCATTTCAATGGATCAGATCATACCTTACAAACAGAAAACAGTGTGTTGTGGTTGGCGGTGTCAAATCACCTTATGTGGAGTGCACGATAGGACTCCCACAGGGTTCTATTCTTGGGCCAATATTGTTTTCGTTATATGTCAATAACCTTGCGGATGCATGGAAAGACATTCATATCCAAATGTATGCTGATGATGCAGTTATATATACACCAGCAAAAAATATCCAAGAAGGCGGCCATATTCTTTCATCAGCAATGCTTCAAGTTCAGGATTGGCTTTCAAAATCATGTCTTCTACTAAATACTAAAAAAATAAAGTATGCATGATGTTTTCAAAACAACCAAACAACATCATCCACTTGAATGTATTCTTGGGAAGACAAGAATTGGAATTAGGGCAAGAATTCAAATGCCTTGGTGTCATTCCAGATGCTTTTTTAACCTTCAAAAATCACATTAAAAATTTCTAAAGCAATTAAATTTAACCGACCCAACTTTAGACAGACCAGCTCAATGTTAAATATTCATGCCACAAGAATGTTTTTGCATGCAATGATTTTTTCACATGCAGAATATTGTTTCACTAACTGGTCTCTCACTGGTATAACTCTACTCAAACAAATAGAATCATTATATAAAAGCTATCTAAAAATTTTTGACAAAAAAACAATTTCACAGCATCACTGTCATATTTTGGAGAAAGATAACTTATTAAGTTTTGAAATATAGTTGTATTGTATATAAAGTACTTAATGGACTTGCACCACCACCACTAAAAAAATTCATTAAACTAAAATCAGTAAAAGGCATGTCTACTAGGGCCACAGCCAGAAGGGAGAGCTGTCTACATATAGCACCTTCAAAACATATCTTAAACATTGGCTCAAATCAAACCAACATTGTGATCATTCAAATTAACCACATTTTGTCTCACAGAGCATGATACACATAGGTATGTGTCATGATTTTGAGTTTGTAGGGTTTATACAGTATCTCACAAAAGTGAGTACACCCCTCACATTTTTGTAAATATTTTATTATATCTTTTCATGGGACAACACTGAAGATATGACATTTTGATATAATGTAAAGTAGTCAGTGTACAGCTTGTACAACAGTGTAAATTTGCTGTCCCCTCAAAATAACTCAACACACAGCCATTAATGTCTAAACTGCTGGCAACAAAAGTGAGTACATCCCTAAGTGAAAATGTCCAAATTGTGCCCAATTAGCCATTTTCCCTCCCCGGTGTCATGCGACTTGTTAATGTTACAAGAGCTCAGGTGTGAATGGGGAGCAGGTGTGTTAGAATTGGTGTTATCATACTGGTCACTGGAAGTTCAACATGGCACCTCATGGCAAAGAACTCTCTGAGGATCTGAAAAAAAAGAATTGCTGCTCTACATAAAGATGGTCTAGGCTATAGGAAGATTGCCAACACCCTGAAACTGAGCTGTAGCATGGTGGCCAAGACCATACAGTGGTTTAACAGGACAGGTTTCACTCAGATCAGGCCTCGCCATTGTCGGCCAAAGAAGATGGTCTCGCCATGGTCGGCTCATGCTCAGCGTCATATCCAGAGGTTGTCTTTTGAAAATAGACATATGAGTGCTGCCAGCATTGATGCAGAGGTTGAAGGGGTGGGGTAGGGGGGGCAGCCTGTCAGTGCTCAGACCATATGCCGCACACTGCATCAAATTGGTCTGCATGGCTGTTGTCCCAGAAGGAAACCCCTTTTAAAGATGATGCACAAGAAAGCCCACAAACAGTTTGCTGAAGACAAGCAGAATAAGGACATGGATTACTGGAACCATGTCCTGTGGTCTGATGAGACCAAGATAAACTTATTTGATTCACATGGTGACAAGTGTGTGTGGCGGCAACCAGGTGAGGAGTACAAAGACAAGTGTGTCTTGCCTACAGTCAAGCATGGTGGTGGGAGTGTCATGATTTGGGGCTGCATGAGTGCTGCTGGCGCTGGGGAGCTACGGTTCATTGAGGGAACCATGACTGTGGCATACTGAAGCAGAGCATGATCCCATCCCTTCGGAAACTGGGCTGCAGGGCAGTATTTCAACATGATAATGACCCCAAACACCAAGACGACCACTGGCTTGCTAAAGAAACTGAGAGTAAAGGTGATGGACTGGCCAAGCATGTCTCCAGACCTAAACCCCATTGAGCATCTGTGAGTCATCCTCAAACAGAAGGTGAAGGAGTGCAACATCCACCAGCTCCGTGATGTCATCATGGAGGAGTGGAAAAGGATTCCAGTGGCAACCTGTGAAGCTCTGGTGAACTCCATGCCCAACAGAGTTAAGGCAGTGCTGGAAATTAATGGTGGCCACACAAAATATTGACACTTTGAGCATAATTTGGACATTTTCACTTAGGAGTGTACTCACTTTTGTTGCCAGTGGTTTAGACATTAATGGTTGTGTGTTGAGTTATTTTGAGGGGACAGCAAATTTACACTGTTACACAAGCTGTACACTGACTACATTGTATCAAAGTGTCAAATCTTCAGTGTTGTCCCATGAAAAGATATAATAAAATATTTACAAAAATGTGAGTGGTGTACTCACTTTTGTAAGATACTGTTTGTATGTGGACATGCGCCACATCTTTATATTTTTATCTTATTTGCTCTATTCTATGACATTGTTGTATTTGGTTTTCGTTTGCTGTATTGAATGGACCTTTTCTTGATGGTGTGTTTTTCCCAAAGGCTTGGTCTTCTCTAGGCGGCAGGAGTAGATCAACCCCTTTTGGAAATAATTATTTATCTTCTCATATGTACATACTTGTTGTTAAACATACCATACACTAACTTTCATATTCTATTCCAATTATGCACCTAAGCAAATGTGTATTTTGCAAATTATGTCTTTTATAGGCCCGCTTGTTGTTATGGTTGAATGTGTGTTGTCTGCATTGTTTGTCAGACTATGTGTTTTCTGTCTTGCATTGTTGTCACTCTGTTTATATGTAACATATTTCTGTTCTTTCACCTGCCAAAGGGACTCTGAATGTAAATTAGCTTTTGCTAACTTGAGCATATTTACGTCCATTTTTTTTTTTTACTGATGTTCATTAATGTGCACTGCCCCTTTTAAATAAATAAATAAATAAATAAATAAATACTGTGTGGATGGAGACTACATTCCTTTTCGTTCCAAGCCGTTTTACTTTTCTGCAGTGTTTGGTGGTAAGAGTGCATTGTGTCTGGGGTGCAGAGGTGCGTGGCCATGCACGTAACTCTGCGGGAAAAGCTCAATATTAATAAATAAAATAATTTTCAAAAAATTTCTGGATCCAGATCATCACCAAAATCTAATGATGTTCCCTGTATCCTGACAACCTCTTGTAGACATGGTTGGCGGACTCAGGAAGCAGGCTGGACTTTCAGTACAAAACAAGGTTTATTAACAGTGAAAACTAAAAGGAACAAAGGTACAGCATGGGGGCTGAAGATAACGCAGGTGATAACTTAGGCAAACAAACTCACAGGGACAATTCTGGACACAAGGGTACCGGCAGGGAATTTAGACAATGATGCTACAATGAGTAAAGACAGAGACAGACATGTATACGGTAACAGACGCTCAGGGAACACGGGACAGCTGGGCTGACAATCAAGGGAAAACAGCAACATATGAGGAGAAATGGCTACGGATATGGAAGACATGAGGGACTGGGAACCATAGGTAAACAAGTACAGGGAATACACACGAGACTTGCACAGAAGGCCAGGGGAAACACAATGACACTAGGACTAAGGACAGACAAGGATGACATTAGGAATATGCAACATAACCAAAACTAAGAACTAAGAAAAAAGTCATAGAACAGTTAACAAAAAAACAAAATTAACCAAAAGCATGGTTCCAGAACATAACACCCCACGCCATTACACACCTTTCCTGAAAATTTCATCAAAATCCATTCATAACTTTTGGAATACTGTTGCAAACAGACAGACAAACAAACCAACCAATACCAGCAAAAACATTAGCTCCTCCTTTGGTAGAGGTAATAAATAGTAAATTATTACTTTTGTAATAAATTTAGCACTTTTTTTTCCTATAAATGTGCCATGTTTTGTGATAAATTTGTTACCTTTCTCCCATACAAATTTACTACAATAAACGGAAGAAGATGGATGGATGGATGGATACTCATAAATTTGCAAACTGTTTCTATAAAATTTGCAACTTTTCCCTCAAATTTTCATGATTTTTCTTGTTAATTGTTACATTCGCTACTATACTATACATTTTATAGGGACGGAGGGTGGCAGGTTAACAGAGGGGGCATTTTAGATCATTTTACTGACAAGGGGACTTACCTTTTTAAATTTTTTGCAAAGATTTATTTCTTTAATGGCGATTTAATAGTTTCTTTATTGCAAGAAAAGCCTTTTTCAGATTATTGCAAAGATTTATCTGGAACATTTTTTTAAGAGGAGCTGCCTATTTTTTTATCACTGACCTTGATGAAGACCATTATCTGAGTGAGTTGATAATTTTGTAAAAATCTATGGACATAGTTTCCTATGTCTAATTATTAGTTATTGTTTAAATTTCTTTCTGTCCTTCGTACTTGTGTGGTGTCATCACCTCTGTCAGTGGACTATCCCCTCTCTTCTCCTGGTTCTGTGCTCCCCGGTTGGTAATGTTATCCATGCTTAGTTTATTTCCTTGTTTTCAGTTTATTCAGTCAGCATTTATCCAACCCTCAAATTGTGTCTTTTGTTCTTTATTTTACATTTAAAATAAATCTTTAAACTGGACTCCACCTCCATTTGGGTTTTTACTCTACCAGCTCCATGTATCCTCCCCCGTTGTGACACTGGTGCAATATAACTTCATTTCACAATAGTGAAACTCATGCAAAGCAGTGCCTTGTAGTGGTTGTGAAAATGACTCCATGCAGTGAGATGGGAGTGAGAGGAGTTTTAAAAATATTTAAAAACGGCACCCCTCACCTTACCAGTAAAACACATTTTAACCATGAACAAGTACCTCACCCTACCCTTACAACCTAAAATGTGAATATAATTGCAAAAAGTTGCATGTGGGACTGTATGTACAGTGGTATGAAAAAGTGTTTGCCCCCTTCCTGATTTCTCTTTTTTTTGTATGTTTGTCACACTTAAATGTTTCAGATCATCAAAGAAATTTAAATATTAGACAAATATAACACAAGTAACCACAAAATGCAGAATTGTTGTAATTCAGCCACACTGGAGGGTTTTCGAGCATAAACCACCTTTTTATGATCATGCCACAGCATCTCAAGCGAATTCAGATCAGGACTTTGACTAAGCTACTCCAGAGTCTTCATTTTGTTTTTCTTAAGCCATTCAGAGGTGGATTTGCTGGTGTGTTTTGGATCATTGTCCTGCTGCAGAACCCAAGTGTGCTTCAGCTTGAGGTCACAAACAGATGGCCGGACATTCTCCTTAAGGATTTTTCGGTAGACAGCAGAATTCATGGTTCCATTTACCACGGCAAGTCTTCCAGGTCATGAAGCAGCAAAACAGCCCTACACCATCACACTACCACTGCTATGTTTTACTGTTGGTATGATGTTCCTTTTCTGAAATGCTGTGTTACTTTTATGCTAGATGTAATGGGACACACACCTTCCAAAAAGCTCAACTTTTGTCTCGTCAGTCCACAGAGTATTTTCCCAAAAGTCTTGGGGATCATCAAGATGTTTTCTGGGAAAACTGAGACAAGCCTTTATGTTCTTTTTGCTCAGCAGTAGTTTTCGTCTTGGAACTCTGCCATGCAGGTCGTTTTTGCCCAGTCTCTTTCTTATGGTGGAGTCATGAACACTGACCTTAACTGAGGCAAGGGAGGCCTGCAGTTCTTTGGATGTTGTTGTGGGGTCTTTTGTGACTTCTTGAATGAGTCGTTGCTGCGCTCTTGGGGTAATTTTGGTCGGCCGGCCACTCCTGGAAAGGTTCACCACTGTTACATGTTTTCACCATAATGGCTGTCACTGTGGTTCACTGGAGTCCCAAAGCTTTAGAAATGGCTTTATAACCTTTTCCAGACTGATGGATCTCAAGTACTTTGTTTCTCATTTGTTCCTGAATTTCTTTGGATCGCAGCATGATGTCTAGCTTTTGAGGATCTTTTGGTCTACTTCACTTTGTCAGGCAGGTTCTGTTTAAGAGAGTTCTTGATTGAGAACAGGTGTGGCAGTAATCAGGTCTGGGTGTGGCTAGAGAAATTGAACTCAGCTTTCCAAAGATGTGATAAACCACAGTTAATTTACATTTTAATGGGGGGCAGGAGTCACTTTTTCACACAGGGCCATGTAGGTTTGGAATTTTTTTTACCCTTAATAATAAACACCTTCATTTAAAAACTGCATTTTGTGTTTACTTGTGTTATCTTTGTCTAATATTTAAATTTGTTTGACGATCTGAAACATTTAAGTGTGACAAACATACAAAAAAAAAAAACACTTTTTCACACCCCTGTAAACTGGGATATGTTGAGTTGGAGCACCTTCATAATATCAACAACCATCTGCCCATCTGTCTGAAAATGTGACCATTTTGGAAAGAGGGAAAATTGTGATGCAGCCATTCTGGCAAGTGTTTAATTGGAGTATAACATGAGTCCAATCCACACAGAAAATTGGAATATATGTAACTCATTTTAAGAGCTGGAGAACCATGATATCTATTGTGGTGGTGCGGTGGAGCAGTGGTTAGCACTGCTGCAGCACAGCAACTTACCCTTGGCCATGGGATCCCGGGTTCGAGCCCAGCCCCTGACCAACAGTGATCTGTGTGGAGTTTGCGTGTTCTCCCCGTGTCTGCGTGGGTTTACTCCGGGATTTCTCCGGTTTCCTCCCACAGGCCAAAAACATGCAGGTTAGGTTAATTGGAGACTAAGTGGCCCTAGATGTGAATGTGTGTGTGAATGGTGAAGGGATAGCGCCGTACCGTGACTGCTTTGAATTTCCCCTCTGGGGATCAATAAAATACACAAAATAAATAAAAAAAAATATCTGTAAGCATTTTGGTGAGATGGGGATGGTAGTATCTTTGGTTTGATTTGGATCTGGAAAAAAGACAAGTGACAGGCTTTGTTCTTGTGATATCCTACCGTGTAGCAATGATCACACTTGAGTTATTTCTTTGGCTAACTCTGCCGTTTATTCTGCAACACACATAATATGACTGAACATGGATTCTGCGCGGGGTTTTCACACTCTTGTTCTAATATGTCCCCTTAATAGTAGTGCTGAACAATACAGGTAGTTCCCCCTAGAGGCATGTGCCAGTAATGTTTTGAATTAGACTTGCAGTCTACCACATCCCTCCCCTCTAGATTAAACTACTTTTAATTACACTAGCCAATTATGCTAGACATCCTGGAACTCCCATTTAACCCTAAACAATCACAGTTACTTTTAACTTCTTAAACACATGTGCCATACACATAATTTCTTTCTCTCTTTTTTTTTTTTTTTACATGTATAACACACATAACAGTCTAACTGGGGATTTGGTTTGACTACCGCATCCCAGTGAGGTTCCAGGACGCATTCTTGTCCTGTGGCTGGGGAACTCACTACTGACTAAGTATAGTCCTTCAAGTAGTCTGGAGCTTTCCTAGCTCGCTGAGATCTTCTCACGGCGGGTGAGCCAACTGCAGGTGAAGACTCAGACTGCTCCACGGTTTCGGCTGCTGCAGTGCTGCCCGTAGAATCTGCAGAGACGGTTACCTCAGGTTTCACCTGAAGTGGTGGTTCATTGATGCTCTCCTCAGGATGGGTGTCAGACAACACCTCGGGTGCCATCGGCAGGGGAATGGAGCTCCTACCACGAACTTGGTCGATGTGTCGCCTCACCACTTGTCCATGACCTAATGTCACCTTGAATGACACAGGGCCTGTCTTTTCTGTTATTTCTCCTGGTACCCAGGCTGGTCCTGAGCCAAAGTTGCGGGTGTAGACCACGTCTCCTTCTCTCAGTATTCTCTCTCTAGCATGCATGTCATGATAACCTTTTTGTTTCTCTTGTTTATCATGCACTTTGTTTCTGAAGTCTGGATGTATTAAGTCAAATGTTGACCTCAACTTCCTTCCACACAACAGCTCAGCTGGTGACTTGCCAGTTGTAGATTGGGGTGTTATTCGATAGCTGAACAGAGCTCTCGACATTCGGGTTTCAATAGAGTCTCCTGTCATCTTTGTCATGAGTGACTTGAACGTCTGCACGGCCCTCTCGGCTAAGCCGTTAGAAGAAGGATGGTATGGCGCAGTCGTGATGTGACGTATGCCATTCTTTTCAGAAAACTCTTGGAACTGTTCACTCGTAAAACATGTACCGTTATCTGATACTATGATTTCAGGTAGCCCATGTTGGCTGAAACTCTTTCTAAGACATTCAATGGTAACAGTAGAAGTAGAGCTACTCACAGAATATGCATCGATCCACTTTGAGTATGCGTCAACTATGATCAGGAACATTCTTCCCATCCATGGACCTGCGTAGTCAATGTGAATTCTTCTCCATGGTTTATCTGGAACTTCCCAGGGATGTAGTGGGGCTGCTGGAGGACTGTTCCTGTTCTCCTGGCATGCCGCACATGACTTCACAAGCGCCTCCACCTCTGCATCCATGTTGGGCCACCACATGTAACTCCTCGCCAACGCTTTCATGCGAGTGATGCCAGGGTGTGCTTGGTGTAGTTGTTGCAGTAAGGCATTCCTACCAGGTGGTGGAACAACCACGCGTCCTCCCCACAGGATACAACCTTCCTGGGTGCTGAGCTCATCCTGTCGTCGGGCATAGGGAATGAACTCAGGACTGTTCATCTTCGGCCATCCTCTCAAGATGTATTCTCGCACTCTTGCTAGAACAGGGTCTTTGTCTGTCCACTTCTTTATTTGTTGTGCGTTCACCAGGGGCACGCCGATATCTTCAAACAATAGCACTCTCTCCTCCTCCTCAGGCGTGCTGTCTCTTCCTCCATCCAAGGGTAGCCTACTCATCGCGTCAGCATTCGTATGGTCCCGTCCGGCTTTGTAAACGATGGTGTACTCATACGCTGCTAATGTAACGGCCCATCTCTGAATTCTCTGAGATGTCATCTGGGGTATGGCTCTCATTTCACTGAACAGTGAAATTAGTGGCTTGTGGTCAGTCACTATAGCGAACTGTCTCCCGTACAGGTATTTGTGGAATTTTTTTACACCAAATACTACTGCAAGGCCCTCCTTGTCTAGCTGGGAGTAGTTTTTCTCAGCTGCACTAAGAGTTCTTGAGACGAACCCTATGGGTCTCTCTGAGCCATCCTCCATACGATGAGAGAGTACAGCACCCACACCGTAGGGTGATGCGTCACACGCCAGGATGAGTGGTTTGTTTGAATCATAGTGCACTAACACACTACAGGACTGAAGTAGCGCTTTGGACTCTTCAAACGCCTTCTGCTGCTTGACCCCCCATGACCATTTTTCTTCCTTCTTAAGTAAGGTATGTAGTGGTGCCAGCAGCGTGGAGAGCTTTGGGAGGAACCTATGGTAATAGTTCAACAAGCCCAGGTAGGCTTTTAACTCAGTAACATTTTGTGGCTCAGGCGCCTCCGCAATGGCTTCCACTTTGTCTGTTAGAGGGTGTAGACCACTGGCGTTGATCTTGTGGCCTAGGAACACCACCTCTTTTCCCATGAACTCACACTTGCTTCTTTTCAACCTCAGACCGCTTTTCTCCAACCGTTGAAGCACTTCCTTCAGCGTTTTCAGATGTTCTTGTTCATTTGGTCCTGTACAAAGGATGTCATCCAAATAAACGGCAACATTCGGAATTCCACCTAGGATGCCCTCCATAGTTCTCTGGAATATAGCAGGACTGGAAGCTACTCCAAATGGTAAGCGTGTGTAGGTATATAAGCCTTTGTGTGTATTGATGGTTACATACTTTCTTGATTCTTCTTCCAGGACTACTTGTTGGTAGGCGTGACTCATGTCTAATTTCGTGAAGTGTCGGCCGCCATTCAGCTGTGCGAAGAGGTCCTCCACTTTAGGAATTGGATACTGATCCACCCGTGATGCTCGATTGACAGTGAGTTTGTAATCTCCACATATTCTAATGGAGCCATCCGGCTTTCTCACTGGGACTATGGGCGCCGCCCATTCTGCAACCTGCACTGGCTCAATGATCTTGTCATCCAGCAGCCTCTGTAGCTCGCTTTCGACCAGTGGCTTGACTGCATAGGGCACCGGTCGGGGTTTGCAGAATCGTGGTTGGGCCTCCTTGTCCACATTAATCTTTGCAGTGACACCTTTTAGCTGTCCTAAGCCTTCTTTGAACACCTCAGCGTGTCTTTCGAGGATCTCCTCCAGCTGCAATTTGGGCTGAGATTCCACTTTATTCACCAACTGATCAATCATGGCCAGTTCTTGTAGCCAACTTCGCCCTAGTAGATTTGGTCCTTCGCTCCCAACTACTACTACAGGTAAGTCCTTTTCTTTGTTTTCGTGCTGCACCTTCACTTGTGCCATGCCTAGCACGTCTAGCTTCTCTCCTGTGTATGTTTTTAATTTTAATGAACAGGGATTTAATTCTGCTGTGTCTGTTTTCTTCCACAGTTGTGTATATTGCTGTTTACTTAATATGGTTACTCCACAGCCTGTATCAACTTCAAATGTTACTTTCATTCCATTAACATTCATGGTACGCGTGATGGGCGCTACCTTGGTCAGCTCCTCTGACGTGTTGTAAATTGTGTGAAAACCCATGTCTTCTGTATCACTTTCTCCCTCCCCTCTCAGTTGATTCGCTCGCTGTTCCTTTCCTGGGCCCTTGTTTTCATACTTTTGCCCTTTTACTGTTGCTTTCAGCACCTGTGCGCTGTCCACCTTTATTCTACATGCTTTCTTAATGTGCCCTCGCTTGCCACAATTATGACACAGCTCAGTGGCAAATTTGCACTCGGCGGCATTGTGCTGGCCTTTGCAGCGATAACAACTGGGGAATTTGCGATGATTTTTATCAGTTGACACTTTGTGGACACCTACTTGGGTCTTAGGCACACGAACATGCGTTGCTGTGTCCTCTGTTAGCTTCCTTTGCATTTCTCTCACATCTTTAGATGCTGTTTCCATCGCTTGGCATAATTCCAAAGCCTTCACAAAAGTGAGTTTTGTTTCAAATAAAAGTCGCCGTTGCATACGGTCATCATTCACTCCACACACAAGTCTGTCTCTTAACATTTCTTCCAATGAGTCTTTGTAATCACAGTGCAGTGTTAATTTCCTCAATTCTGCCACATACTCTGCTATGGACTCAGTGTTCCTCCTTATGCGTGAATTAAATTTGAATCGTTGCACGATTTCACTCGGTTTGGGGCTGAAGTGCTTCTGAAGCTCAGCAGTAAGCTGGTCGTACGTTTTATCTTTTGGTAATGCAGGGCTTATTAAATTTCTCAACAAGCTGTAAGTAGTTGCACCAACTCCACTCAACAGTACAGCCTTCCTTTTGTCTGGCTCCTCAATATCATTAGCTTGGAAGAAAAAGTCCAACATTTCACTATATTCTTCCCATGACTGAGTCGAGTTATCAAAAGGGGTTACCGTTCCGATTACAGCCGCCATTGCTCGTCGTGGTGGGGAAACCTCGTTTTTCCTCCTCTGAACTTGCACTCGAACTACTGGAGTCACTTGAGTTCGCCACACTTGCAATGTTCTCTGTTTCTCGCCGCTGATTTTTTTCTTTTAATCCTCGTCGCCAATTGTGTGATATCCTACCGTGTAGCAATGATCACACTTGAGTTATTTCTTTGGCTAACTCTGCCGTTTATTCTGCAACACACATAATATGACTGAACATGGATTCTGCGCGGGGTTTTCACACTCTTGTTCTAATATGTCCCCTTAATAGTAGTGCTGAACAATACAGGTAGTTCCCCCTAGAGGCATGTGCCAGTAATGTTTTGAATTAGACTTGCAGTCTACCACAGTTCTGTATCTACTCATACATTCAAAGCTGAAGTTGTAACACATCTGATTTTAGCATTGTGTTTTTTTATGAGTTAATGCTAAAGCCTGTGACCTAATTCTCTGTCATCGACTGAGACTTGTATTGTCATGTCATTGTGACGTCTCCGGTCATATACCGTCATGCCCTCCACTGTCACATGATGTTCTGTGATGACCTCTGTCCTTTCATGCCTTGTTCTGCTATGTCCCTCAATATTACATCACATTGCCTTGTCCTAACACAGTCATGTTATCTTCTAAATTCACTTTGTGCAGAAAATCTGGGAAAGAGTAATTTGTCCTACACTGAAGAAAAACCCTTCCTCTCACCTTGAGTATTATTTTCTATAATTTAATTGTCAGGGAATGACAGGAGCAGCATAGTTGCACCACAGGTTTTCTGTATAAACGAAGTAGCTATATGTTGGTGCAATTTGCTGCATATTTTAGCATGTTAATGAAGGAAAAATTGATTTTTCTACCCGAATAACTTCATCATTAGATGCATAGTTGATGTTAATAACAAAACTTTTAAAGCAATATGGACCCAGTTCTCCTAAATAGTCTTTGATCTGGTTTAAATAATAATCTCATTAGCATATGTAGCTGCTGAATGATGGGTGTGATGGTGAAACAATGCAAACTTAGACAAAGTTTGAATAATTTGGTCTAAATGACAAAGTGTAGGTGTACATTTGTTTATTTATATCCTTATCTGCAGTATAAAGAGTGCATTGCCAGTGTTCACAAGCACCTTAAATACCTTCACGTCTTTCATTATAACCTGTTGTATACAGCTCTGTGTCTAAACACAGGATAATAAACGGGTCTGTATTTAGTCTGCTGTGGTTGTCCCTGCCTCCCTTCTAGGTAAATAATGCAGAAGCATGTTATCTGTATCTGTGACTAGGGAGGGAATGAACAAAGTCATGGTGGTTGGCAGAGCGATTTATAAAGGCTCTGAGCTGTCAACAACAGCAAAGAAAGATGATATACTGGATATTTTCTGTGTACATATGCTGCAGCAGGGCTATTTCAGCTTACTTTTTTAAGGATCGTTTTGCTTACAATCATGGGAAAGCTTATAAATAAAGTTATCCATACATATGTTATAAATTCAGACTAAATGTAGTGATAGTTTAAGAAGGTACTGCAGAGCAGGGATTTACTCTCAGGCTACTCTGACTGAATTCTTGTGGTTTTTCAGCTTCACAGACGGTGCAAGGTGATCATCCGGCGTTTGAGAGGATGGAGCAATGTGGAGGTGCAGGAGGGGGGCCAGAGAGCCCCAGTCGCCAGAACAGTGCCAGCCCAGAGGAGAGAGGGGAGAAAGGAGGGAGCCCAGCCTCCAGCGGCCCCCCTCAGTGCAAACTGAGCCGTGCGGAGGTTAACGGAAACCCCACATACCCACAAACCCAGCAGAACTACTCACCACTCAGACCACTTGGAGGTTGGCTGCTAACATGCCATAGCATGTATTGTTTAGACAGAAAAGTCATTAGTGTGGCTGATGAAAACCAGTAAAGGAGAACTTCATATGATTTTGATTGCTGTGACAATTATAAAATTGTAATCACTCCCACTCTGCCTTGTGTTTGAGTATAGATAGTTGTAATTTCTTCATTAAAAGTCCCATAGTGTACATTTTTGGAGATTAGGTTTTCTCATCTTTAGGGATATACAGTATGTATTGAAAGGCTTTAAAATGCATCATTGTGGTAATTTCAAAAAGTGGTACAAGTTGTCTTAAAACACAAATGAAGATACACTTCATAATATTTATGGTTATTGGTGCACAGATTCAGATCATCTGGATGTACAAATATGTAACAAAACCTAATCCTTCATCATTTCTCTTGATTTATCATCAATATTGTGTGTGTGACCTCCATTTGCAGCAATCAAATCCCCAATTCTGTGTGGGACTGATGACACTGAGTATTTTATTTTACATGCACATAATTGTAAAGATATAAAGGATTTTGTTTTCTTTGTATGTAATGTTTTTAATGCCTCTCAGCATACAGCTCTGGAAAAACTAAGAGACCACTGCAAAATCTTTTCTAAATTAGCATCTCTACATGTATGGCAGCCATTCAATTTCAGTATCTGCTGAATTCCAATTCAAGGACACCTCAGTCTATTTAAGGAGGTACTGATTAGGCGATCAGCTAAACATGGTAAGACACATGAAAGCTGTGAATAAAAATCAGAGTTGTTACACAAATACAGATTTTTGAGTTCTTCCTACATTAAAACTTAAGTAGCCTATTGTAATATTAAAGAATGAACATGAACTTGTTTTCTTTACATTATTTGGTCTAAAAGTGCATCAAAAAGCAACACCTTTTTTGTCCTTTTGGCCAGTTGTCATTTTCTGTAAATAAATACTGTAAATGATGATTTTATGGCTTGGAATTCCGTTGAGTTGTTTTCAGTGGGTTAGACAATAAAACAAAATTAATTTTTCTCAAACACATATGTGTAAATAGTAAAACCAGATAGTGATAATTTTGTAGCGGTCTCTTTGGGTTCTTAAATTTTTCCAGAGCTGTATGTCCTTTTAAAGACCAAAAACCATTTCTGTGGTGTTTTACAGCCCATCAAAAAAGCTGTCTGAAACTGCTGGTTTTCAGTTGGTTCATTAATATCAATAAACCTCAAATCTGCTTGAGTAAAGATTTTTTTAAAATGTGCAAGTAAGGTGCCAGTCAGGAAGAACTTGTTTTATTAATTTTGAGAACTGTTAATTTGTGACAACATGCTACTCTTTAAGAGCTTAACTAAATAAAGACGTTGCGTACTTTTGTATAATTGGGGGCGGCTGTGGCACAGGTGTAGTGTGGCTGACTTCTGATCGAAGGGTTGGGGGTTTGATAACTGCTGTCTCTGTAATCTGCATGTCGAAAGTCCTTGAGCAAGACACTGTACCCCCACTTGCTCTTGGTGGGTCAGGCCAATGCCTTGCATGGCAGCTCTGCTGCCATAAGTGTGTGAATGTACATGAATAGGTAGATACTAGATAGCAGGATCTGCAAATCCCTTTCAGAGAGCCCCTTTTTCTCATTCAGAGATGAGAAAAAGTGCTATAAGTGAACATCATTTACCATTCTTATATTTTAACAGTGTACATGTAACCTTGTTTAAAAGGGTTAAAACCCACAAAACACCATTTTGCACAACATGGGACTTTTAAAAAGCAGTACCTTTACATTTGAAAGAAGAATGCAGCAAAAGCTATGTTCTCCCTCTTTTTGTGCCTTTTGATATCCTGTGAAGATGGTATGAAATATTTTATGAGGCAACATAGTTAAACAGTCACACTACCACTGCACGTTGTCTGTCACTCCTGTCACATACACGCACAAGCCACTTTAATAAATATGCCTTGCTATTACTGGGTTGGGCTCCTATTGCCTTCAGAACTTCCCCAGTTCTTCATGGCATAGATTAAACAAGGTGCTAGAAATATTCCTCAGAGATATTGATCCATATTGTTATGCTGGGATCACGGTGCAGATCTGTTGGCTGCACATCCACGATGCTCTATACATGCATCCATTCTTTCACATTGTTTTTGCTAAATTCTGACCCAAATTGGAATGCTGCAGCAAAAAATGACTCTGAACAGGCAATATTATTTCACCCTTCTACTGTACAATTTTGGTGAGCCTGTGTGAATTTTAGCCTCAGTTTCCTTTTCTTGGCTGACAGGAATGGAACCAGTTGAGGTCTTCTACTGCTGCAGCCCATCTGCTTCAAGGGTCAATGTGTTGTGCCTTCAGAGATGCTCTTCGTTATATCTTGGTTGTAATGAATGGTCATTTGAGTTACTGTTTTTTTTTCTGTTACTGAAGCCAGTCTGGTCATTCTCTGACCTCTGGCATCAACAAGGCATTTGGGTCCAGAGAACTGCTGCTCACTGAATATTTTCTCTTTTTCAGACCATTCTGTGTAAACAATAGAGATGGTTGTGCATGAAAATCCCAGCAGATCAGCAGTTTCTGAAATACTTAGAACCACCTGTCTTGCACCAACAGCCATGCCATGTTCAGTTACCTTTCTTCTCCATTCTGATGCTCAGTTGGAACTTCAGCTGTTCATCTTGAACTTGCCTACATGCCTAAATGGACAGAGTTGCTGCCATGTGATTGTCTGATAAGCTATTTGCATTAACAAGCAGCTGAACAGGTGTACGGCATGATTGTATGGATCCTTTTTTATTGAACAACTTGCACAAACATGTACAAATATACATACATTTGCTAATTCCAAAATAAACAGTTACCTAAAAGACCTTTATATGCCTAAATTCCAAGTAAACCTGCATATTTTTTAAATATTCATTTACAGTTCTGTGAAAAAGTATTTGCCCCTTCCTGATTGCATATTTGTCACACTTAAATGTTTCAGATCATCAAGCAAATTTTAATATTAGACAGAAATAACCTGAGTAAATCAGGGCGGCGCGGTGGAGCAGTGGTTAGCACTGCAGCAGCACAGCAACTCACCCTTGGCCGGGGGATCCTGGGTTTGATCCCAGCCCCCGACCAACGGTGTTCTGTGTGGAGTTTGCATGTTCTCCCCGTGTCTGCGTGGGTTTACTCCGGGATTTTTCCGGTTTTCTCCCACATGCCAAAAACATGCAAGTTAGGTTAATTGGCATCAAAACTGGGGATTCTAAATTGTCCTTAGGTATGACTGTGAGAGTGAATGGTTGTCTGTCTCTCTGTGTTGGCCCTGCGATGGACTGGTGATCTGTCCAGGGTGTACCCTGCCTCTCACCCAAAGATGCTGGGATAGGCTCCAGCCCCCCTGCGACCCAAAAAGGATTAAGCGGAAGAAGATGAATGAATGAATGAATGAATGAATGAATAAGTCAAAAATCGAGTTTTAAGTGATTTAGCATTCCAGCCAATTTCCCTAAAAATAGCATACGCAAAGTAAATCAAATTATTTCTTCAGTGAATGGCAAAAAATTTGAAAGGCCCTGCGGGTGGGTCATTGGAATTTTAAGAGGTTAAGGGAAAAAGGCTCTCCAAGCCTACTGGGCTATGTGGAAAAAGTAATTGCTCCCTAAACCTAAAAACTGGTTGTTCCACTCTTGGCAACAACAACTGCAATCAGGCATTTGCAATAACTGGCAATGTTTACTTGGACACAAGTAACCAGATTAAAAGCCTAATTGGAATAATAATGCTTCATGTAAACACACCAATCTGAATATTCTGACCCGATCACACTCATTTGGATCAAAATTTCCTTCCGATTGAGACGGGTGGGTTATGCCAATTGTTAATCTGATTGGTGCGCATATAAACACTTATTCCAAAGTTTGGGTAGAAAATAAGTTTACTGCGCATGTATGTACATCAGCCACATGTTGACGTGACGTATTTCAGCCTTTACAGCAGCTAGCGGAAGACATGGCGGAAGTAAAACAGAAGTTGTCTGTATCGTCCTGCTATCTCCCTCTGTTCGTCATATGCAGAAGTATGTACTGCTGGGCTTGTAGCTTCATTATGGAGACCAGCAGAAGCAAAAGTACAATCAGAATAACACAATACAGGTCCATCTCAAAAAGAGAAAGACACGAAGCGGGATTTGTTTACATCGGAAGTTGCTTCTTCTTCTACTGTTTCCGAAATGTCGGATAATTGTGCGCATGTCAAAATGATTTAGTCCATTCAAACGTGTGACACATGGAAACGCACGTCCTAATTAGATCAGCTTTTTCAGGATCCAAGTAAACAGTAAAGTTCTGATCTGAATTGTATTCAGATTGAAGAAATTTTGCACATGTAACCGTGGGCTATTGAGTCTTTTACATCACTGCTGAAGAACTTTGGCCCGAGCTTCTTTGCGGAATAGTTTTAATTCAGCCATATTGGAGGGCTTGAGCTTGAGGTCCCAAACTGATGGCAAGAAATTCTCCTTTAGGTTTTTCTGGTAAAGAGCAGAATTCATGTCTCCATCAATTATGGCAAGTTGTTCAGGTCCTGAAGCAGCAAAGCAGCCCAAGATCATCACACTACCACCACCATGTTTGACTGTTGGTATGATGTTCTTTTTATAAAATGCTGTGTTAGTTTTATGCCAGAGGTAATGGGATGCACACTTTCCAAAAAGTTAAACTTTTTGTCTCATCAATCCACAGAATATTTTCCTAAAAGTCTTGGGGATCATCAATTTTATTTTATTATTATTTTTTTTTTGTAAATGTGAGATGAGCCTTTGTGTTCTTTTTGGTCAGCAGTGGTTTTTGCCTTGGAGCTCTCCCATGGATGCCATTTTTGCCCAGTCTCTTTCTTATTGCTGAGTCATGGACCAGTGTCCAAACTGATGCAAGTGAGGCTTGCTTCTCTTTAGATGTTGTTCTGGGTTTTTGTTTCTCATCTGTTCTTGAATTTCTTTAGATCGCAGCATAATGTGTTGGTTTTTGAGATATTTTAGCTTTCTTTACTTTGCCAAACAGGTTCTGTTTAAGTGATTTCTTGATTCAAAAGGTCTGGCAGTGATCAGGCCTTGGTGTGGCTAGTGAAAATGAACTCATCTTTCAAAAAAGATGTGGTTAATCACAGTTAATTCATGATTTAACAAGAGGAGGCAACTACTTTTTCCACGTAGGGTCAGGTAGGTTTGGATAGGTTTGGATAGGTTTTCCCCTTAATAAATGAAATAACCATTTAAAAACTGCATTACTTGTGTTATCTTTGTCTAATATTAAAATTAGTTTGAAAATCTGAAACTTTTTAAGAGTGACAAATGTGCAAAAATATAAGAAATCAGGAAGGGGGCAAATTCAAAAAATAAATCACTTTTAATGTACCCGAATAAGACTGAAATTTACTGAAATAAGAGTGAAATTTAATTATCAATCAAAATAATCAAGATCTTGGATCCAGAGTTATGCCCAGTAGCATCATCTCACCACCATAGTGTGAATGTGATAAAACTGAATAACATGGACATGTGGAAGATGATGGTGTCTTTATTCTTCAGATTAGGAAACCACATATAAACAGCCAAAAACACAAATTCAGCCTCAGTATTACAGGTGGCTCATGCACAACTAGAAACTATACTGAGAGACATTAAAAGCACAGCATAGATAGACAGATACATACTTTATTTTGAACAAAAACGTAAAAAAACAGAACAAATGACAAGTGCGATAAAGTAACAGTATACAGTGCTCGAAAGGGAGAAGGAAGAAGTGAACACTTATTAACTCCAACTCCTCTTTTCCATAAATACACCCATGTGAAATATATACAAATTACCTCAATTTAAGACCCCAAGTAAACAATTAACTATATTTTGTACATATCAACATTAACACCCATCCATCCCAACATACATACAGTCCATACATCAAAACCAGCCCCAAACAACACAGATATACACAGTACTGTCCCACCTACCATTCCATAGTGTCCCAGAGTGAGCATAGTGAATCGTACATATAAATACTACCCTTCTAACATATATTCTTTCAGCAAATAATGTTTATACCTCTTTTTGAATTGATTTCTGTTTGTACATAGTTTCAGTTCCAGCTCCAGACTGTTCCACAAATCCACCCCACAGACAGATATGCACATACTTTTCTTAGTTGTTCGTACCTTAGGTTTTGTAAAGTTTAGGTCTCCTCTCAAATTATAATCATTGTCTCTTTTTTTGAATATTTTTTGTATATTAGTTGGGAGTTGATTACTAATTGCCCTGTACATTACTTGTGCTGTCTTAAATTTAACTAAATCCATGAACTTTATGACATGTGACTTTAAAAACAACGAGTTGGTATGGTCTCTATGTCCAACATTATTTATTTTCCTTATACTGTAGCTTTTTTTCTGTAATGTTCATATTGACTGTAGGTTGGTCTTGTAGGTGTTTCCCCAGACCTCTACACAGTAGTTAAGATAAGGTAGAAACAGTGAATTGTACTGTAAGAACAATGATTTATAGTCCAAGATGTGTCTTGTTTTCCCCAGTATCCCTATACATTTTGCCAACTTGGCCCGGATGTGACTGATGTGAGGTTTCCAGCAGATTTTATTGTCTAGTGTCACCCCCAGAAACTTATTTTCCTGTACTGTTTCTATTCTGGTATCATCTGTCGTTACCATTATTTCATGATTTATTTTATAATTTCCAAACAACATAATCTTTGTTTTTTTCAGATTTAGAGATAATTTGTTTTTGTTGAACCACTGTGTTAACCTTTTCATTTCAGTTGTGACCACCTCTACAACCTGTTGCAAATTCTCGCCAGTGCAAAGGATATTTGTGTCATCCGCAAACAAAATAAATTTCAGAATTTTTGATACTTGGCATATGTCATTTATATACAAGATAAAGAGGGACCACATTCCCCAACATTAAACTGACGACTTAGTGCTATCAGTCCCATGCAAAATTGAGGCTTTGCTGGCAGCAATTTTTTTTTAGTATACTTTATTGATCCCCAGAGAGAAATTCAGGGCATCCACCTGGATGGATGAAGCAGCCACGGTACAGCGCCAGTCCCTTCACCATTCACACACAGGGCCACTTTAGAGTCTCCAGTTAACCTAACTTGCATGTTTTTGGCCTGTGGGAGGAGACCGGAATAAACCCATGCAGACACAGAGAGAACATGCAAACACATCTACACAGAAGGGTCACTCATGGTCAGGGGGTGGAACCGATCCCATGACCTTCTTACTGTGCTAACCACTGTGCCACCGAGCTGCCCAAATGTATTATGTCTGGAAATAAGGTAAATACCGGCTGTGTGTTGAGTTAGCTTTATTAAGTGTTAGCTTTACAAGATGGCACAGGACAGTGGGCAATTGGTAGTGTGTATGGCCCTGGGCAGCCGTATAATATACCCTGACGTGCTGACGTCACACATGCATACGTGCTACCGCAGTGTGATGCATCACGCCGTTTCACATACACTACATTACCCCCCCCCCGAAAAGCTTTGAACATCATACCTGTATGAATTAGCCTTAGCAAGGGTGACAAGTAAAGGAATGTACGTGTTAGCATATTGGCTAACGTAAAACTGACCATGCATGGCTGAGCCGAATGGCTGATATAACGATTAGTGTATTGGCTAATGTGAAATGGAACACATACCTGGCTGGGCCGAGCCGGCCGTTATAATGAACCACTTAAGCACATTTCTAACCATAACATTTCTAACTAGGCAACCGGGTCGACTGCCGGTGTGCCCGCATGGTCCCGTGGGTTATTCTGCCACTTAGCAGACCATGCGCTGACTATCAATCAATCAATCAATCAATCAATCAGACTTTATTTATAAAGCACTTTTCATACAGTATTGCAGCTCAAAGTGCTGTACAAAATAATAAACAACATACACCAAAAGCCAAAACATAGTGTCAACCATCCACACACACATACACTCACAACACACTGACTAATCGACCTACCATATAAAACCATGTTAAAAAAAAACATATAAAACATTAAAACTGAACTGAGGAAGCACTACTATCAGTGAGGAAAAACCAGAGGTAAAAAGACATGAACCAAGCAATAACAAGTTAAAAAAGTTAAAACAGGATAAATACAAATAAAAACAGGATAAAAAATAGTTAAAACAGGATTAAAAGGTGTAAGAACAAGTAAAAAGGTGGAAAAACAAAACTAAATTTAAATAAAAACCAAGTCAAAAAGGTGGGTCTTTAGTTTGGTTTTAAAAGTATCAACATTCTCTGCTGCCCTCAGGTCTTTAGGAAGGCTGTTCCACAGACGTGGACCATAATGACAGAAAGCCGTCTCACCGTGAGTTTTAGTTCTGACTTTAGGAATGATTAAAAAACCTTGACCTGAAGACCTGAGGGTTCTTGAAGTCTCATAATGTAAAAGCAATTCTGATAAATAACAATGGCTAAGAGCATTAAGAGCCTTAAAAACCAGTAAAAGAACCTTAAAATCTATTCTGAAGCTGACAGGAAGCCAATGCAGAGACTTTAAAATGGGTGTTATGTGTACACTCTTTCTCGTCTTGGTCAGAATCTGGGTGACTGAGTTCTGCAGTAGTTGTAGGGGGGATATAGTCTTTTTAGAAAGACCAGAAAGAAGAGCATTGCAATAATCTATTCTAGAAGAGATACAAGCATGTAAACGAGTCTTTGCATCAGCTTCAGAGAGAAACTGCCGCACTCCGGAGATATGCTTTAGATGATAAAAAAACAGCCTTAATTATATTTCTAATATGTTGTTTAAAACTAAGATCCTGGTCAAAGATCACTCCCAAATTTTTCACAGTTTTGGAGGACTTTGTTGCCAGTATCCATAAATGTGCTGACAGTTTCTCTCTCTGAGCTTCCATCCCTATGACTAAAACTTCTGTTTTGTCCTGGTTGAGCTGTAAAAGTTGTCTGACATCCACTGTTTAATATCATAAATACAGTTTAAAAGAGAATCAATAGGTCCACGGACATCAGGAGACACGGCCATGTATAGATGGGTGTCATCAGCATAACTATGGAAATTTATGCCGTGCCTCTTGATGACCTCACACAGTGGCAACATATAGAGATTAAAAAGTGATGAACCTAAAATTGAACCTTGCAAAACACTGTAATTTATTTTATAGCTTTTAGGTGACTGACCCTCAATATTTACAAAGAACTCTGTTAGTGAGATATGATTGAAACCATTTTAAAACTGAACCAGAAAGACCAATAAAATGAAGTCTATGTAAAAGAATTGATTGGTCCATAGTATGAAAGGCTGCAGTTAAGTCAAGTAGCACTACAACTGAAGGCTTATTCTGATCCATATAGGATCTGAGATCATTTAAAATCTTGACTAATGCAGTCTCTGTACTGTGGTAAGCCCGAAAACCTTGATATTTCTCACATATATTGCATGAAAAAGTCATGTAACTGACTAGAAAAAATCTTCTCTAAAATTTTATTTAAAAATGGTAAACTAGATATGGGCTTATAGTTGTTCAGCTGGGAAGGGTCTGAGTTTTTTCTCTTCAGAAGGGGCTTAACCACAGCAGTCTTGAGCGCTGAGGGAAAGACTCCCATCTGAAGAGAATAGTTTACTATGTTAAGAACAATATCTTAAAGAAGTCATAAAATGTTTTAAAAAAAAGTCAGGGGGGATGGGATCTAAAAGACAGCTAGCCAAATTGAGTGAAGAAATAATTTTAGAAAGCATTTCAGCATCAACCAGGACAAACTCCTCCAGTTTTTCCCCACATAGGTAAAATCATTCTGCAGAATTAGACTTTATCAGTTGTTGATTTGTCAGACATGATCTAATGAGCAAAATCATCACAGGTAAAATTGTTTAAAATAAATTAATATTAAAATATATTGTTTAGTACTGGGATTGATTAAACGGTTGATGGTGGAGAAGAGGATTTTGGTATTTTTATGGTTGACTTGAATGAATTTAGAAAAATGTGCACGTCTTGCTTGTTTTATGGTTTTGTTATAAATATATAGATATCTGTTCTCAAAATATCCGATGATTTATTGTGTTTAAAGTCAGCAACATAGTTCTCAAGATGAATAGGTCTCCACTGGACTCGTACCAGGCAGGACTTGGGCTGCGCTGGGCCTGGTGGTTCCGGGGGGCATCCCGCTGGAGCTGCGAACCGTCGAAGGGTGGGCCGGCTTAGTCGCGGTCCGTTGATCAGGAGCAGGAGGTGGTGTCGTCAGTCTGCGGCGGCTGGAGCACCGTCAGTTCTGATCTGCTACAACAAGATGGCGCCCACAGCGGTCGCCATGGTGTATCGCTGCCCTTTAATTTTTATAATTTGTCTGTTTTTGTTCACTGATTGTGCATCTGCCGGTTCATACACCCGTGAAGAACTACTAAATATCAGGACTCTCACCCCCACGGACCTTCTTCCAGTTTTTTTGGCTCCAGCCGCCGATCTGATCCATTGTTTGGCCAAAAGAGCAAGACGGCGGAAAAGAGGAAAAAGAGGGGGTGTTCTCGCTCGACTACGAAAAAGAGGCTCGCGAACAGCCTTGCCTGGCATATTTCTATCCAATGCCAATTCTCTCCTGAACAAGGTAGAAGAATTAAGACTGCTGATGCGTTTCAAGGACCTCGCTTCCTCGTCTGTCATCTGCTTCTCTGAGACCTGGCTTAATGAGAACATTCCAGATAGCGCGATCAGCCTCGAGGGCTTCCAGCTGATTCGTGCTGACCGCGTCACAGAGCTGTCCGGTAAGTCTATTGGAGGAGGAGTGTGCTTCTATATTAACAACAGCTGGTGCTCTGATGTAACGGTGATTTCCAAACACTGTTCTCCCGCCCTGGAATTTCTTTTCATTAACTGCAAGCCATTCTATTCCCCGCGCGAGTTTGCCTCATTCATTCTCGTCGCTGTGTACGCCCCTCCTGACGCGGACACGCGCGAAGCTCAGCGCGTGCTCGCAGATCACATCCAACTTACGGAGCGGAACTTTCCAGACTCCCTGGTTATCGTGGTGGGCGATTTTAACCAGAGCAATCTGAGTCACGAGCTCCCCCGCTACAAACAGTGTATTAAATGTCCAACCAGAGGAAATAACACGCTGGATCATTGTTATACTTCAGTAAAGGACGCTTATCGCGCTGTTCCCCGCGCTGCGCTGGGTCTATCTGATCACGTGATGGTTCACCTCATCCCCACATACAAACAAAGACTGAAAATCACTAAACCTGTTGTGACCACCACAAAGAAATTGACCAGTGAAGCTGGAGAGAAACTGAACACATGCATGGAAATAACTGACTGGGGCATGTTTAAAAGAGCCACACATGATCTTAATGAGTACACATACACTGTGAACTCATATATCAACTTCTGTGAGGAGAGCATTCTCCCATCGCGCACCAGGGTGAGATATTCTAATGACAAGCCTTGGTTCACAGCTAAGCTCAGACGGATCAGGAAGGAGAAGGAAGCAGCGTTGAAAAGTGGAGACAGGGACTGCTACAGGGAGGTCAAATATCGGTTTAACAGAGAGCTGAGGAGAGCTAAATCTGTGTATTCTGAGAGACTCCAGCAGCAGTTCACTGCTAATGACTCGGCTTCTGTGTGGAGAGGACTGAGGCAAATCACCAACTATCGGCCTCAGGCTTCTAAGGGTCAGGATGACAAAGCCCTTTGTCAAAGACTGTCCCAACACTATGCCCGTTTTGACACCTCGTCAGCTGTGTCCAACTCACCCACTCCACCCAGCTCCACTGCCTCCTCAGCCCCTAATTCATCAAAAGCGGTCCCCCCCTCCTCCTCCTCCTCCTCCCCCCCTCCCCTTGTCATCAGTGAGCAGGACGTGCACAGACAGTTCTCCAGACTGAACCCGCGCAAGGCCCCCGGGCCGGACGGTGTGTCTCCCTCCACCCTGAGACACTGTGCAAAAGAGCTGGCTCCTGTCTTCACAGACATTTTTAACACCTCCCTTAAGCAATGTCACGTGCCGACCTGCCTCAAATCCTCCACCATCATCCCTGTCCCCGAGAAGCCACGGATTACTGGACTTAACGACTACAGACCTGTAGCGCTCACCTCTGTAGTCATGAAGTCCTTTGAGCGCCTGGTCCTGTCTCACCTCAAGTCCATCACCACACCCCTCCTAGACCCGCTGCAGTTTGCCTACCGTGCTAACAGGTCTGTGGACGACGCAGTCAACCTGGCCCTCCACTCCATCCTGCAGCACCTGGACTCCCCGGGAACCTACGCCAGGATTCTGTTTGTGGACTTCAGCTCCGCATTCAATACCATCCGCCCCGATCTGCTCCAGGACAAGCTGTCCCTGCTCAACGTGCCTGACTCCCTCTGCAGGTGGATCACCGACTTCCTGACGGACCGGAGACAGCATGTGCGCCTGGGGAAGTCTGTCTCAGACTCTGTTAGCATCAGCATTGGATCACCCCAGGGCTGTGTACTTTCCCCCCTACTCTTCTCCCTTTATACCAACTCCTGCACCTCCTCCCACCAGTCTGTTAAGCTGATTAAGTTTGCGGACGACACCACCCTCATCGGGCTCATCTCCAACGGCGACGAGTCCGCCTACAGGGAAGAGGTGGCCCAGCTGGTGTCCTGGTGCAGCCACAACAACCTGCAGCTGAATGCTCTGAAGACAGCAGAGATGATTGTGGACTTCAGGAAAGTCACATCCCCCCTGCCCCCCCTCACCATCACAGGCTCTCCCATCACCTTTGCAGATTCCTTCCGCTTCTTGGGCACCACCATCACCCGTGACCTCAAATGGGAGCCAACCATCAGCTCCCTCATCAAAAAGGCCCAGCAGAGGATGTTCTTTCTGCGGCAGCTGAGGAAGCTCAAGCTACCCACCAAGATGTTAGTGCAGTTCTACACGGCCATCATCGAGTCCATCCTCACCTCCTCCATAACTGTGTGGTACGCAGGAGCCACTGCCAGGGACAGACTAAGGCTGCAGCGTGTCGTGCGCACTGCTGAGAAGGTGATAGGCTGCAAACTCCCATCTCTCCAGGATCTGTACATCTCCAGGACTCGGAGGCGTGCTGGCCGGATCATAGCCGATCCTTCACATCCTGGTCACGTGCTGTTTGCCCCCCTCCCCTCAGGTAGAAGGCTTCGGTCCATTCGGACTAAAACCTCCCGGCACATGAACAGCTTCTTCCCCTCTGCCATCAGACTGCTGAACATTAAGTGACTTTTGACTCTCGTGCACTATGTACAGCAGCTCAACCAGACTCATGTCAATCACCACTGTTTTTCTGTTGCATTATTGACTGCACTATGTGGTACTTCACATTATCTGCTACATGCTAATTTTTTAAACTGCCTTGACTAGTACTACTCATTATTACTAGTATTATTATTATTATTACTTATTATTACTTATTTTTCTACATTATTGCACGTTTCTAGTCCTTTAGTTTTTTATTTTATCCAAACCTTTCTCATTATGTTTTTAATGTTGCAGCATGGCACCGAGACAAATTCCTAGTTTGTGTATCACATGAACAATGGCAATAAATCTGATTCTGATTCTGAGTCAGAAGAACGACGGCTGGTCCTAGTTAAGCGGTGATCCACATCGGTGTTGGCCAGACAGACTGCAGCTTGTACAAGTGACTGGGTTGACGTATCCGGACCTAGTTAAGCACCATGAGTGAAGGGCGCTCCGCTTGGCGTTCCTCCTTCATGAAGTGTTGTTGTCACTCTGCAATGCTGTTGTTAGGGGAGAACGCCACTGCTGGAGTGTCATGGAGTGATGGAGGACATAGCCAGTTCTCCTGCGATGAGGTGGCAGCTCAAGAACGCTTGTGCTGTGTGCAGACCAGCTCTGGGTCCCGCATGGATGCAGTCTTGAACTCCTGTGGTGGCTCCGGGTCCTGCGTGGGCATAGGCTGGCGTTCCTGTGGTGGAGCATTGGCTTGGGGAGGCTCACGCTGTGCAAGGATCAGTTCTGAGTCTCCTGTGCTCTGCTCGTTATGTGGTGCGAAGCAGGGAGTGGCTACATCCACGTCTGAATAAAGCGGGCTCAGGCTGTCAGTGGCCAAACAGAGTCCCATATGAGCTGGGATGGAAAATCTCAATTTGTGGAGTAGATCACATCCCAGGATGTTGTTACTGAGGCATGTCACTTGGAATGTGAACGCTGGGAAGGCTCAATAGAGTAACAGTTCCTACCATGCTGATTTTTGTGTGTCCATACCTGAACAGTTACATTGTGTCTAGCTTGATTGGTTGCAGGGGAATCGGGCCATTGTCGGTCAAACTGAGCTGGCACCTCTGTCCTTTGGCTGGGCAGGGCAACATGTGTGTACGGTGCGAAAAAGGGCCCCAGTTACCACATGGTTAGTGTGCTGTAGTGCCTTATCGTCCCACGATGTTCACTTTGGGGCCGTCGCGAAGAGACGTGGGGTCAAAGGGCTGCGCAGCCGGGGCAACGGCCTGTACCCGCAGGGATGACTGTAGGGAGTGTGAGCTGGAGGCTCATAGCTGCGTTGCTAACTGGCCAGCCTATTCTAGCCTTAGCTGCGATGCTAATTCCACTGCTTTGGTCAGCGGCAGGCTGCCCGGTGCCGTCAATGGCTTCTGCGGCTTCGGGTTGGTGATGTGCTCTTCTAACTGCTCTCACACAAACTCGGCTTCCAAGTGTTCAAACCCACATGTACTAGCCCTAACAAAACCTAACCCTAACCCCTAACAGTGGAGGTTGGCGACATATTGCTGGATCGACTCACCTGCACGCTGTCAGTGCTGGTGAAACTTCATTCTGGGCCATTCTCATATCGGCAAAATGTGCCAGCTCAGTCGTCATTATTCTCGGTGTTGTGTGGGTCATCCTCGTTGCCATTATTATGTCTGGAAATAAGGCAAACACCGGCTGTGTGTTGAGTTAGCTTTATTAAGTGTTAGCTTCACAAGATGGCACAGAACAGTAGGCAGTTGGTAGTGGGTATCGCGGCAAGACAAGAGGGCTGGCCCTGGGCAGCCGTATAATACACCCTGACGTGCTGACATCACACATGCATACGTGCTACCACAGTGTGATACGTTTCACATACACTACAAAATGGAGGTCACACATGCAATATTAATGAATGAAAAAATCAAGGGAAATGATTAAGGATTAAGTTTTGTTGCATATGTGTACATCCAGATTTGAATTTGTTAACTAATAGCCATTAGCTAATAAACATTATGAGATGCATCTTCTTTTGTGTTTTATTTAAAGCTGCTTTCTGAAATTGATGTAGTGTTTTGTTTTTAATGCTTCTCAGTATAGAAAGGAACTGACCAACAAGGTCACTTAATTTTCTTCCTCATATTTTAATTTCTCTCAACAGCCTGTTAACTCTCAGCAGACAGTAACCTGTGCAGATGACAATCAAAACATCTGACGGGACACAACATTCATTCCCACTTTAAATATTAAAAAAAAAAAAAAAAAAATCCTGTGGGATGATGGTGGTTTAGAGAATGTTGAAAATCTGACCAGTCACTTCTTGATCCATTTCAATCTTCTAATGAAAATTTCTGGCTAACTTTTTGAGTTAAAAGAATGAATGGTGGAGGTAATTAGAAATGTCATTTTAGTTTTATGCAATAGAAAAATCGTCATGCTAAAATCAACACAAAAATGTAAAAGTACTTGGACTTTTAGACAAACACCCCACCACTGACATCCTGCTGTAATGACCCCCTCCTCTGCTCCCATAAGCAGTTGGGGTATTGGCTGGTAGCGTGCCTGATGCTGCTGTGGTTTGGCTACAGCTTATCCATAGCTGCTTTGTCAGAAATTGAGGGATTGATGGCTCATTAATTAGCAGTTCCTGTGGGACAGACCACTGGGCTGGGTGGGTGTGAATGCTGTCAGTATCTCCCAGTAGAAACCTCACAACCAGTCTGGACCAGTACAGAGGAACAGTGGCATTGCTTCTGGATACTGGATGTGGATTTTCATCAGCTGTTCTGGAAACATGTTTTGTGGGTTTTACTAGGGGCTGCACGGTGGCGCAGTGGTTTAGCACTGTGACAGCACAGTTTTACCCTCGGCCGGGGGATCGCGGGGATCATGAGATCGTGGGTTCGATCCCAGCCCCCGACCAACAGTGAGCTGTGTGGAGTTTGCATGTTCTTCCCGTGTTGCGCGGGTTTACTCCGGGATTTCTCCGGTTTCCTCCCGCACACCAAAAACATGTAGGTTTAGGGCGCTCGCGCACGCAGCGACCAGCAACCGGTGGCTTGTCACCAGACTGCAAACCAAGTCTACCTACGGGTACAAATAAGTAACAAAAAAAAAACAAAAAAACTTGAGTACAGTTGTACAATTTTACACTGACTAGCTTTCATGCTGGTAACTTCCTAGCCAAACCAGAGTCGCACAGTGAGACCACTAAATACTTTAACTGCAACAACACATACACTCTGAAGCAAAAAGGCTGTAATGTTTTGTTTTTTTGTCTTCTGGACAGATACTTTTAATCAAAACTTTGCTAACAACATTGAAACATTTAATTGAATGCCTTTTATGTTGCTGTTACTTAAAAGTAATGTAGTGATTACACCAGAACATTTCCTGACACTGTATTGCTACATAGTTGCCAGTAAACAATATATTGAATGTTTGCTCAAATATTGGTACAAACACTTGTCCGTCCATCAACATTTTTTTTTAAACTGATCTGCAATTCTCTAGAGTTTCAAGTTAAAGGCCCTTCTAATGTTCTTTGTCATGCAGCCAGTTGAGTTCAAGGACATGTTTGTGCACAAGTTCTTGTTTTTTCCAGGTTTGTGTACATTTTGACAAAGAAATACACATCTCATTCTCCCAAATAAAACAGGTCCTAGACTATTTCAGTACATGTTTAGCATACATACAGTAATTGCCTTGCATTTTATATACAATTAAACTTATAATGTGGGTTATGTGGTTTTTCCATCAGAAAAATAACAAGCCTGGGCTACACAGCTAAAACACAGTCTCCCTCTCTGCCATCAACTGCCAGGTTTGATGATCCCCGTCTACTGCGTGGTCGAGCATGCAGACATAGGAGTGGCTGGCAGTGGAGAACGGCGTAGCGACTGTCACGCTGAGTTTGTATTGGTCCGTAAGGATGTCCTCTTCACGCAACTGGTAGAGACTGCACTGGTTGCTCTTGGATACTCTCACAACTCAGCTGTACAGGCACGTGGTAAGTATTCTGTCTGTGAAGTCCACCATTGGGGAAAAAAACTGAATAAATTTGATCTAGGTCATAAATAAACACATAGCCATTTCCCTCATAGAACAAAGTATGCAAATGCTATGAACCCTCAGCAGCTTAGGAGGCCCCCAAGCTGAAAGATGAATGTCAATATCCTAGCGCCAAGAACTGTTGTCAATGACTTAGTAATATTTCTGAAATTAGACTGTCATTCATGTTTCACTAGGGATGGTTTCACTCTGGTCACACAGCACTACAATGAAGGGTGGTCTATCCTGGCCATACCATGTACACTGATGATGGCCACAAAGATAGAAATTACAAATATGCCAACAGAAACAGCTTTGACACATGCACAGCAGTAACACATGATAAATTGATGGTCTAACTTGTCTCTAAGCCTTTTTTCTCAAGGAGAACATCTAACATTTACCATTTTCCATCAGCCCTTGTGGCTGAATTCGTCCAGAAGGCTACAATATTTTAGAGAAAATATAAAGTAGCTGGCTTTATTCGTATCAGTTAAGCGCCTCATACGTTTAGTGAAGCACTTAAAAATGTAGTGTATAACATAAACAAAATTAAACTTCAGTGATAAGGAAGTGTGTGATGTAATCAGTTCGATACATGCACTGGTAGTGCATGTATGTTACCACAGTTCTGGTAAAGTACTTCTGGTATAACAGAAGGTGACATCCACTTGCATTTCTGTCAAGTTGCAGACATGTCACAGAAAAACGGGTTCAAATTAAAAAAAACAACAAAAACAGGAGACATTAAGTCGAGGGCTCTATGGATAATTCATGTGCTGATACATGGACAAATAAGCAGGAAGGTAAGGAGATTTTTATTGTTTTTCTCTGCTGTCTGTGGTGATTATTAAATATGTAGCTGGCTATAATTATTGCTATATATGCTGTTGTGTAGCGTGTATGTGTGTGTGAGTGTGGACATACAGTATTTTACTGTAAACCAAACAAACTAGATTAAGGAGATTGTTTTTGCTTATTGTCAAAATAAAATTTGGCCCTATGTACTTCCTGATTTTCCATTTGTGCAAATCTGGCTGAAGGGAAAAGACAGAAGTAGCCAATCACTGCAAACTGTTTACAGCTGTTTACCAGCTCAGACGTCGCCCAGGTTGACAAGGTCGGGAGTTCCTGGCGGCGGAGGGCGAGGGACGGAGCTGTTTGGAGGAATCTGATCGGACCTGGGTAAAACAGTCATTGTCGCCCCTGACAGACTGCTATGATGATGATGATGATGCGTCTCCTCCTGCTAATTTTGAGTGAACATATTACTCTGATTAATGCATCTATAAAAATATTACTCTGGTTTTTAAAACTGTTTTGTTTCGATTTATTTAGTTGAAAAACTTAAGACTTGGGTGGCCTAGTTGATAGAGCGTCTGCCTGACAACCTGGAGGTTGCTGGGTCAAGTCCTAGCTGGGTCATACCAAAGACCATATAAAAATGGTATTTCCCACCTTCTAGCTTGGTACTCAGCATAATAGAATGGTGGAAGGAGAAGTTGTTTGTGGTGGCACCTTGCATGGCAGCAACCCCTCTGATTCTCCATGTGATCAACACTGTAGATAGGAGAAACATAATTTTGTTCTACTGTACGTGATTGGCTGTATGGACTGAATGACAACAGAGATGGCATCTTCTTCTAATGTATTTTTTCTTTTGTGTGTATTTCATAATGCGTTTACTAATTTTTATATCTGATATTAGGGGGTCGGGGGTGGCAGACTAACTCTTCCATAGGGCCCTCAAAACCAGGAAACAGCTCTGTATGAACACACGACAAACAGAAACGTAACAAGAAGTCACCTTGAACTCTTGCCTTTCGACCTCAAAATTAATGCATGTTTAGAACTTTGCATGTTCTCTTTCTGCCCGCGTTTGGCATCAGTATCTGCAGGACATGAACAAATATTTTAAAAACTAAGCTGTATACAGCTTAGATTGCAGTTTATAGGGAGAAGTGAAAAAAGAAAACTTTTCAAATTTACCGATGACTTAAAAAACAAAACAAATATTCCACCTTACCCCTTTCTTGCCTCTGTTTTCTGTGGCTTTTTTTCATTTTTGAAAAATAAAATTTATATAGAGTATCGGCTGTAGATGCACACCGACTGATGAATGTGCTGCTAGAATAAGAAGGTGGGTGATGCACTGACTGTTACAGAGCATTCTGAGATTTGCAATATCTATGGTATAGTATGCTGCATGCTGTTGTGTCAGTCATATTAGATAATAGAATGGGTATTATCTCATGGGCCAGACATAATTGTGCCATGGTCTAAATGTGGCCTACAGACCTTGAGTAGAATATAGAGTAGGGGTGTCAAACTCATTCCATGGAGGGCCAAGACCCTGCATGTTTTGCTTCCATCCAGTGTCTTCAGCAGGTGTTTTCACTGATCAGCAATCAGTGGGAAAAAAATTCAGTGAAATCACTTGTTGAAGACACTGGGTGGAGATAAAACCTGCAAGGTCTTGGCTGGCCATGGAATGAGTTTGACACCCGTGGTATAGAGGCACTAAAGAAGATAATCTTTAAATTTAAATCAGGTATGGTTTTTGTTTTTTTTTTTGTAATTTGAATTTTATTTAGGTATGTTTTTTTTATAATATGTTTTATTAAGGAGAAATTAACAAAATGGAATTATCTCAAAAGTTTCAATGATTTCATCACTTTGAAGGATGACTGAACAATGGATTGTTGGATTTTCTGGTTTTGAACTTTTATATCACAAGTATAAATATAGATAACTAATCATTAAATGGTAATGAAAAAAATCTCATATTTCAGTCTTTGTTACCATTGTATTTGGTGACTGAGTATTTACAGCAGCAGACTAAAGCATTACTGTTTTCCTGATGTGTGGGCTTTGCCACATGGCTAAAATGAGTGCTCTCTAGCATAGCAGACAATCAAAGGAGTTATTTCAGAGATTCAGTCTTCCCACCTGGTAAGTCCATATCTCAATGCAACAACCCAGCTTCAAAGTTTTTTTTTCCCTTATGATCAAAACAAGAAGGCAGGTGGTGTTAGTTCTATGGTTTAGCATGGTCAGCACACACACACACACACACACAAATAGAGCCGTGCAGTTTGGCATTCCTGGTGTGTCCCATAAACACAGGGCACTGTAACCAAGTGGCCAACGCCCTGCGACCCCCCCCCCCACACACACACACACACACACCACGCCTCTCCCAAATAGCTAGGTTTTGTTCTGAGAAATAAGCCTTTTCTTTTCAAATAAATAATTTTTGGCTGCAGTCATGCATTTTTCCCCCCAAGTGTGGTCACAACCAAAATTATATAGAGTCTCTTCTATTTTCTTCTGCCACTGAATTGCATCTTGCATAACTTTAGCTGGTTTGAGTATTTTTAAACTAACTAACTCATTGTTATTTCTTTAATTAACTGGCACATTACGTGATTAAAGAGTGGCTGTTGTTTATTTGAAGTTTATAGTTAGTGATCTAATTTTAATGTGGCGTACTCTCAGTGAATAGTTGAGTAAACTGGACAAACTAAATGTAAGCTAAGACTGTGTTTTTGAAAAATCTATTGATTACTGACTTTAAAAAAAAGAGCTTCAAAACCATAAGCAGATTCCCTAAACAATGTATTCCCTTTAAGACTTAATCATTTTTAGGTATTTGAAATCAACTCAGTTTTATATCACCTTATCTAAAATTCATTCTTCCAATAAACATGGCTGTTTCATCAGGTTTCATCATGTTCTGACATGGTTGGTCACATTTAAAAATTATTCATTCTTTGGGACATGGCAGATATTTGATATTTTGCTGGTTTGATGTTTGATGCAATCTCATTAATATGTGTTGATTTAAAACATGCATGCATTGTGTGAGTAGTTGATCAAGATTAGCATTGCTAAATGGCCTTTATTTCACTCATTCTGTCTGATATGCTCATGATGTTTTGTCGAGGTTACATACTCTTAAGGCTTTGAGTGTGACTGTCGCCGAATTGCGACATAACCCCTAGTGGCCAAGAGTGGTAAATATTTTTTGTCAATAAAATAGTTCAGATTTCCAAGGCTGAAACTTGAAAGTGGTAAGAGATAATGGCTTACTGTCAATTAGAAAGATGTAAAATATGATCCAAAGTTTCAGATAGGAATGATTTCACACATCTAATTTGCATAATGCCACGGCAGCTATGTTGAATTACATAACTCAGTCAAAAGCGGACTTTGGACATATATACACAAAGAATGGTTCAGTCTTTTGACACCGTTTTTTGTACAAAGGTACGTTATCATCTTATCTTCAAAGTATATGAACAAGAAATCAGTACAATGTAAAAAAAAACAAAACAAAGAAATTCGTCACTTACCAACGGCTAAGCGGGATTGCTTGCTGCCGTGGTCGGTGTGTTTTCGTCCATCGTGGTCATTACTTTGCGTTCTGTCAGTCATTTACACTCTCTACCACATCAAGTCTTATGATTATCCCACATAAATTTCACTTGTATCCCGTGGCTATTTTCCATGGACAAAGCCGTCTAAGTGACGGTGCACGACGATGGATGTGCAGCCATATTAGCTTTTTGGGCTAAAAGGATGAAAACAGGAAAAGGAAATGAGGAGTTCTTCTTCTTTGATGTATTACGTGTCATCCATTGAGTCCTCCAACTCATGTCTGCCACCTTCTGAAACTGGCAGATCAGTACAAATCAGTACAGTGTTTCCTCTGGCTTAAAGACCTTGGTGTGGTGGCATCATATTTTTCCCGGGGGCCAGTAAACATACCAGAACATGTTAATTTTATACTATTTATTTCTTTTTAAAATTTTACACAATAACGTTGCATGTGGAACTTACCATTTGAAGTACACACGTGGACAAAATTGTTGGTACCCCTCTGTTAATGAAAGAAAAACCCACAATGGTCACAGAAATAACTTGAATCTGACAAAAGTGGTAATAAATAAAAAGTCTATGAAAAATAACCAATCAGACAATGCTTTTGAATTGTGGTTCAACATAATTATTTTGATAAACTCATGAAACAGGCCTGCACAAAAATGATGGTACCTTTAACTTAATATTTTGTTGCACAACCTTTTGAGGCAATCACTGCAACCAAACGATGTTTGTAACTGTCAATGAGACTTCTGCACCTCTCAGCAGGTATTTTGGCCCATTCCTCATGAGCAAACTACTCCAGTTGTCTCAGGTTTGAAGGATGCTTTCTCCAGATGGCATGTTTCTGCTCCTTCCACAGATGTTCAATAGGATTTAGATCAGGGCTCATAGAAGGCCACTTTACAATAGTCCAATGTTTGGCTCTTAGCCATTCTTGGGTGTTTTTAGCTGTGTGTTTTGGGTCATTATCCTGTTGCGAGACTCATGACCTGCAACTGAGACCAAGCTGTCTGACACTGGGCAGCACATTTCTCTCTAGAATACCTTGATAGTCTTGAGATTTCATTGTACCCTGCACAGATTCAAGACACCCTGTGCTAGATACAGCAAAGCAGCCCCAGAACATAACAGAACCTCCTCCATGTTTCACAGTAGGGACAATGTTCTTTTCTTGGTATGCTTCATTTTTGTGTCTTTGAATATATAGCTGATGTGCCTTGCTAAAAAGTTCCAGTTTTGTCTCGTCTATCCATAGGACATTCTCCCAGAAGCTTTGTGGCTTGTCAACATGCAGTTTGGCAAATTCCAGTCTGGCTTTTTTATGATTTGTTTTCAACAGTGGTGTCCTCCTTGGTCGTCTCCCATGAAGTCCACTTTTGCTCAAACACCGACGGATGGTGCGATCTGACACTGATGTACCTTGACCTTGGAGTTCACCATGAATGTGTTTAGAGGTTATTCTGGGCTCTTTTGTTACCATTCGTATTATCCATCTCTTCCATTTTTCATCAAGTTTCCTCCTGCGGCCATGTTCAGGGAGGTTGGCTACAGTCCTGTGGATCTTAAATTTCTGAATAATATGTGCAACTGTAGTCACAGGAACATCAAGCTGCTTGGAGATGGTCTTATAGCCTTTACCTTTAACATACAGTTAGGCCCAAAAATATTTGGACAGTGACACAAGTTTTGTTATTTTAGCGGTTTACGAAAACATATTCAAGATACAATTATATAATCAATATGGGCTTAAAGTGCAGACTCTCAGCTGTAATTTGAGAGTATTCACATCCAAATTGGAGCAAGGGTTTAGGAATTACAGCTATTTAATACGTAGCCACCTCTTTTTCAAGGGACCAAAAGTAATTGGACAATTGACTCAGAAGGCTGCAAAAAAAAACCAAAAAAGCAAAACAACGCTGCATGGGCTCTTCCCTCATTAACCTGTCATCAGTTAAGCAGTTAAAAGGTCTGGAGTTGATTCCAGGTGTGGCGTTTTCATTTGGAAGCTGTTGCTGTGAACACACAACATGGGGTCAAAGGAGCTCTCAATGGAGGTAAAACAGACCATCCTGAGGCTGAAAAAAAAAAGAAGAAATCCATCAGAGAGATAGCAGAAATGTTAGGTGTGGCCAAATCAACAGTTTGGTACATTCTGAGAAAAAAAAGAGTGCACTGGTGAGCTTGGGAACTCAAAAAGGCCTGGACGTCCACGGAAGACAACAGTGGTGGATGATCGCAGAATCCTTTCCATGGTGAAGAGCAACCCCTTCACAACATCCACTCAAGTGTGCATCAGTATCTTAGTCTGCCATAAAGAGAAGACTTCATGAGAGTAAATACAAAGGATTCACCACAAGGTGCAAACCATTAATCAGCTTCAAAAATAGAAAGGCCAGAATTGACTTTGCCAAAAGACACCTGAAGAAGCCAGCCCAGTTCTGGAACAACATTCTTTGGACAGATGAGACTAAGATCAACCTGTACCAGAATGATGGGAAGAAGAAAGTTTGGAGAAGAATTGGAACAGCTCATGATCCAAAGTACACCACATCTTCTGTAAAACATGGTGGAGGCAATGTGATGGCATGGGCATGCATGGCTTCCAATGGCACTGGGTCACTTGTGTTTATTGATGATGTGACAAAAGACAGAAGCAGCTGGATGAATTCTGAAGTGTATAGGGAAATACTTTCTGCTCAGATTCAGCCAAATGCAGCAAAGTTGATTGGACGGTGCTTCACAGTACAGATGGACAATGATCCAAAACATACTGCAAAAGCAACCCAGGAGTTTTTTAAAGCAAAGAAGTGGAATATTCTGCAATGGCCGAGTCAATCACCAGATCTCAACCCAATCGAGCGTGGATTTCACTTGCTTAAGACAAAACTTAAGGCAGAAAGCCCCACAAACAAGCACCAACTGAAGACTGCTGCAGTAAAGGCCTGGAAGAGCATCACAAAGGAGGAAACCCAGCGTTTGGTGATGTCCATGGGTTCCAGACTTCAGGCAGTCATTGCCTGCAAAGGATTCTCAACAAAATATTGAAAAGTAACATTTTACTTAGGGTTATGTTTATTTGTCCAATTACTTTTGAGCCCCTGAAATGGGGAGCGTTTGTATAAAAATAGCTACAATTCCTACATGTTTAATCATATATTTTTGTTCAACCCCTTGAATTAAACCTTAAAGTCTGCACTTCAATTCCGTTGTAGTTGTTTCATTTCAAATCCAATGTGGTGGCATGCAGAGCCCAAATCATGAAGATTGTGTCACTGTCCAAATATTTCTGGGCCTAACTGTACTTCTCTATAATTTTCTTTCTAATCTCCTGAGACAACTCGCTCCTTTGCTTCCTCTGGTCCATGTTTAGTGTGGTACACACCATGTCACCAAACAGCACAGTGACTACTTGTCACCCTTTAAATAGGCTGACTGACTGATTACAAGTTTGTAGACACCTGTGATGTTAATTAGAGGACACATCTTGTTTGAACATGTCCCTATGGTCACATTATTTTCAATCTTTTCTAGGGGTACCATCATTTTTGTCCAGGCCTGTTTCATGAGTTTGTTTTTTAAAGTAATTCTGATGAACCACAATTCGAAAGCACTGTCTGATTTTCATTGGTTAATTTTCATAGAATTTTTATTTATTACCACTTTTGTCAGATTCAAGTTATTTCTGTGACCATTGTGGGTTTTTCTTTCATTATCAGAGGGGTACCAACAATCTTGTCCACATGTGTAATTTACAACTTAGGCTTGAATATTGGGCCAGTCGGGGTCCCACCCAGACATCCTTTGTTTAGACTTTTTAGTGGTGTTATCCTGCTCTCCTTCCTCTGCCTGAACACTTTCCTCTCCTTGGCTACTCTCTTCTGTCTCATCTTGCCCTCTTTGAGCTCTGTCTAATTCAGGTTCTCTCTCTGTCTATGGTAGTATACAAACGGGTTAGACAATATCAAGTGTCATGTCTTGTCCTATAGGATTTTTTTTTTGTCATGGTTTACATAAATGACAAAAATATGTGTATTTTTTTTGTATTTTTATTCTAGTGTTTCTTTTTTTTTTTCATTGAGAGAGTAGGGAAGGGAAAGAAACATTCATAATAGTACTCATGCGTACTTATATGATCAGGTGGGTATAGTAACCAGAAATTCTACTCATGTAAAAGCAGTGCTTTGAAATTAATAATTAAAAGTAGACAACCAAAAATTTCTACTTGAGTTAGACCTTCAAGACTTAAGTCTTGAAGGTCTGAGGTTTTTCTCAAAAAAATTATAACAATTTTCTTATAGTTTTTCCTCTGTAAATCTATCTAAAGTTGAAACCATGTTCCTCAAATTTATAATTTCCTCATGTAAAATTGACTTTTCTTGTACATTTGAAACTTTATTATAAATTTGTGGATTATTTTATGGCTTATTTTTGTTTTTATTTAAATAAAATTACTGGTTTTTTAGATAAATTTGAAACAGACTGTGGTAATTTGTTTTACTTTTTCCTTATAACAGTTTACATTTTTGACCATAATTTTGCAGTCAGAAGAGAACAATAATTTAACTCTGATTACAAAGAAAAAATATTAATAAAATTGCATTCAATGAAATAAATGAACTTAAATGACCAAGGATGCTTTTATTTCCATTATATTTCTTTATATTTATAGTTTTGTTTTTTTGTTTTTTTAGAAATCTCCTTACCACCCAGACAGCAGGAAAAACCTCCCTTATTTTGAAATCAAATGTTGGCACGTTAAGTTTGTCTGAAGGCTGCTGACAGATTAAAGTCATTGACTTCATGAATTTCGGTCATCTTAACCTGCCAGGTACATAACAGGGAACTGTTGCAAACTCTAAAGACATAATTCACCACATTATGTGTTTATGTATAGAATGATCTGCTTAGGCAGTTATAGTTGTGCTCTCAGGCTTTCTCATCAGGCACCTCGCTAGGCAGCCGCTGAAGGACCTCAGTTTAGAGTGAAAAGACAGCTAGCGTTTTTAGCTGTTGCTTTTTGTCACTGCTGCTGGAGAATAAAAACGGCACGCCTGCTCGTGTGAGAAAAGAGAGAGTTGCCAGTCTCTTCGTTCCTGCAATTCCTACAGAACATAACTTAATTTTGTAGTGGCTGGTGAAATATATCCTCAGCAATTCATCAGTCCCCCATGGCTTTCCCTTCATATGAAGCCGGCTGCATATGAATTCTAACCACATCTCTTAGCTAAGTGACTCTTCCATTATTGCTCCCGTTTCCAGCGGGTTAAAACCATGATAAATGCCTCCAGTGCTTACATACCTCTAATGATTTTTTTTCCGTGTTTAAAGTACTTTAATAAGCTCATGTCTCTGTCGGACCGTCGCGCTTAGTGAGACACTGCCTGCTGACTGACTGGAAAACTCGTGTGAGCAGGGCGCTTCTAAACTCCGCGTGGATGACAGCCATGCACGTTGTTCGTATGCGCGCTTGCGGAAAGTCATTGCTTCATATATTTTTCTTAATAAATTCATATCTCCTTGGTGCAGCGGTAAAATTTCTGGTGAGGCGGCCCGCCACCGAGAAATGTTACCAGAGGAAACCCTGCAGTACAAATCCTCAGTGCAGCCTGGGATGTCAGTGGGATGACAGGCACAGCGCTGTGCTCTGCCACTAGGGGCACACGAAATTTCACACTCAAAGGGTTAAGGCAGCAGCTCCTAAGGTTTTTTTTTTCTAATAGTAAAATCTTCCATCGTGAGTGACATATAAATTAAGGCTTGAGATGTTAACATCAGAGGTTGCTGTTGTGTCTAAGAATGAGGTGCTGACACTGGACATGAACCGAACTCTCCTTTATTGAACACACAACTGACTATGTACAGAAGGATGGTGCTGCCCTGCACCACTGCCAGTTCGCCACGTGATGACGTCTCCTACAGCACGCCACCATGTCCAAACACTGCATTTAACCCCGCCTTAAAAAAACCCCAAAGAACTTTACACAGCTAACTGAGCACCCGGGGTAGACCACCAGTATGCTCGTGTGATCGAGTGGATTATTCTACCACTGTTGTCGGGCACGTCCTAACTACAAATAAGAGTCCAAATTTCAAAAGTCAGTCATAAAATCCTTTAGGTGGAGGGACCTCTGCCAAACCTGGGCTGAGCGGCGCTTGAGTTGTGTCTCCACTGCAGTCTTCGGGGGGGTGGGGGTGGGGGGTTCTTCAGGGATTGTGGATCTTGTGTCACCAAAGTTCCAGCCCGATCCCGCTGTGTCCGCAGCCATCTCCTGATCTGGGGCCGAAGTCAGTGTCACTTTTCTGAGGTGACTGGTGTGCCACCATGATCCATCAGTGAGATGAAAGGTGGCTGGGACCAACTGCATTGTGATCTGCATTGGCGTTGTCCAAAACAACTGCAGCTTGGGAGTGCAGTTGGGTGCCGGATCCTGTCCCAAGCCAGTACTACAAGCCTGGGTTGCTTTGCCCGGTGTTTCTTGTCAAACCTTTGCTTCATATGTTGCTGTTTTTCGACCACCCTCCCACTAGGTGAGGGCATTTCTGTTGGGGTAGCATCTGATGGAGGGCGTAGTCAGTCCAGGGGAAGACACATCTTGCGTCCTAGCATTAGTAGGGTTGGGGCACTGCCTGTCGTGGCGTGAGGTGTTGCTCTGTAATGTAGCAGGGTGCTCTGTTGTGCAGCTGAAAATGGGAGCTAGGCTCCACTAGGTGTGCTCTGAGACTGTTCTTGAGGGTCTGGTTGAATCTCTCCACCCCCCATTCGCATGAGGGTGGTAGAAGGCAGTTCTTATGTGCTTAATGCATCTTTCCCCCCACAAAGGCCGCAAAGTCCGCTGAGATGAACTGTGGTCCGTTGTCTGTTGTGACTGCGTCTGGCACGCCCCAGCGGGCAAAAAGGGAGGTGAGGAAATTGGTGACTGAGCCGGTGGGCAACACCTTGGGCCATTTTGAGTGGAGATTGTAGGCCACTAATAAAAAAATGTTGGTACAGGGAGGTGCTATGCAGTTTGCTGCATATATCCAATTGGACATGTTTCCATGTGACTGATGGCCATGGCAGTGGCTGCAGGGACAGGGGTGGTGGTACACCAGTTTTTCCACAGGCTAGGCAGGGCATACAATCTTTAACCATGATCTCCACGTCCTTGTCGATCCATGGCCACCAGACTGAGCTCCTACACCACTGTTTGACAATGCCCAGGTGGCCCTCGTGTGCCATGTTCTGGATGCGACCCACCAACACCTCTGGGATTATTGTGCAGATCCCCGTTGCCACGCACATGTTGTTCCAGCATGATAGATTGACTCTGACTCTGTGGAAGGGTGCTAGCTCTTCCGGCACACTGGGTGGCCAGCCCTCGCGAATGAAGGTGTGGAGGTGGTTTAGTACTGGATCCTGTTCAGACGTGGCCTGGAGCTCTTGCAGGGAGACAGCAGGCTGAAGTGGGCCATGCAGTAGGTGGACCAGTTCAGGCTCTAAGGGGTCCTAGTTGACACTCATTGTGGGGGTAGGTGTGGCCCGGGACAATAGGTCCGTCATTATGTTTTCTCTGCCCGGCGTGAACTGGTGGTGAAGTTATATGCTTGTAGCCTTTCTGTCCATCTGTAGATGCGCAGAGGTTTATGCTCTGACCCTGATGTTTCCAGCAGTGCCGTGACGGCCCTATGGTCTGTCTGCATTGTGAAGCGTTGTCCATACAGGTACATGTGCCAGCGTTCACATGCCCAAACCCATGCCAGTGCCTCCCTCTCCCCCACTGAGTACTTCTGCTCTGCTCGGCTGATGTGAGTGACCTTGAGGCGAACGCCGCTGGGCGCTTAGTCCCCCCTTGAAGTTGTGACAGAACGGCTTCTACTGTTGTAGAAGCAGGGTGCATCCTTCCGGCAGTGGGGACGGCAGTGGCTCAGGAGGTAGAGCAGGTGGTCCAATAACCACATGGTTGGCGGTTCGAATCCTGCTCTCCCCAGATATCCTGTCGTTGTGTCCCTGGGCAAGACACTTCACCCCAGTTGCTCCTGGTGGGTCTGGAAGCGCCATGTTAGGCAGCATGCCACCATCAATGTGTGAATGTGTGTGTGAATGGGTGGATAGCAGGATCTGTAAAGCGCTTTGGTCATCAAGAGATGAGAATAAAAGCGCTATATAAGTGAGTACCATTTACCATCCTGCTTCAGAAGGGCACGCAGTGGCTCTGTCATCTCTGAGTAATGGGGAATGATGTGCCCATAAAAGTTCGTCATGCCCAGAAAGGATGAGAGCTGTGTGGGGCATGATGGTTCAGGTAGCTGCAATACCGCCTTGATATTTGAGTGCAGGGGGCTCAGGCCCTGGGCGGTCAGGCGGAAACCCACAAACTCAGTGGTCATTGCTGCAAAGATGCACTTCTTTCCGTTGAGTGTGAGGCTGTGTTTTGATAGCACCTCCATTACCTTAGCAAGGCGGGCATTGTGGGAGGCCAAAGTTGCTCCGTGCACCACAATGCCAGCTAAGTACACCACCACCCCTGGGAGACTGGCGAAGATGGTAACCATGATTTTTTGAAAACAGCTTGGGGCAGAACTGAGGCCAAAAGGCACATGGGTGTACTTGCGATCGGTGGGTGAAAGAGGTGAGGCAGCCCAGTCCCACGAAGAGAGCTGGCCAGCGGTGCTGCCAGGATGAGGAAACAGTCAGAACAGTAGAGCCCATTAGGTCAGTGATGGAGAAACCCAGCTCGCTGATCAGATCGATGCCCAGCAGGTCGACCCTCTGGCACGTCACTTGGAAGGTGAAAGGTTTTAGGACCACAGCGTACAGAAAAGGCAACCGTCCCTATGATGCCAATTCTGACATGCCGTAGCCAAATAAGTCCTCCGCATTAGCTGTGATGGTCTTCCAGGGAAACAGTTTCCTGACCGTAGCCACGCTCAGAAGAGACCTCGAGGCCACTGTATCCAGTAGCAGTGGCATGTCGACACCATCCAGCTACACTGTGCACCACTTGAATGGCCAGCTTTTGGAGCCGACTGCGTGAATGGCGGCTGGGCCTGACTGGCAGGCTGTTGAATTTGCGAAGGTTGAGTGGCAAACTCAAGCAAAGTGGTTGAGTTCCCCCCCCCCCCGCCTTGTCCTGTCAGACAGCTAGTTGAGCAGAACAGAAATCCACTTCCCTTATTGTGCCAAACAGATTTACTTTGTCAAAAGGAGCTTTATAGAGTACATATATATATGTACTGTATACTGTTTATAAACTCGTCTTGTAATAACTTTTAATACTTTAAATTGTTTTACCCATGAAGGACCCGACCCGGGGGGGATGGAGGTAGAAAAGGGAGAGAAACAAAGAAAGAAGATGAACTAACAACTGAAACAAACAGAAGACAGACTGTTTCTTCCACTGAAGAGGTCTCAACATGAGTCTTGTATCTGCACCTGTTAAAGGAGAGACATATGTTTGTGTGCATACGTGTGCGTGTGGATGACAGCGCGTGCAAAATAAGTGTGTATATGTGAATATTTTGTCAGAGAACATACAAAAAGGGTGGCCGGTAGCAGCAACTCCCCCTACCCCCTGGAAACCTCGAGACAGCAGGACAATGCCACCAACCCTCACAGGGCATAGGTGTCCTGAGGCCAGCAAGCCCCAGGACAGCCAGGCATCTGCCCCAGGAGGGATGGCTGAGGGGCGCCCACACTACAGGTCAGATTCCCCCCCACCCCAGAGGGGCCAACGCCAGCCCCTGGGCCCCAGGCACTGGGAGGCCTGTGTTCCCATCCCCGGGTCGGAAACTGGCCTGTGCCCCTGGCGCAAGCCCCCCCAGACACCCCCACAGACGGCCTGCCCCCACCCCAGCACACCCTGGGGACCCCCATGCCTCACGCCCAAAGAAGGCGGAAGCAAGGCACAAGGACCCCATGAGGGGCTATCCCCCCCGTTCAGGGGAGCCCACGGAGCCAAGAGGCGCTACCCCCTCAATCCAGCACCTCCCGACCAGCACACACACCCATTTCCACTCACGCTCTCATAGGCACCCACTTGCACCCACATGCACTCACTCACTCTCACTCGCCCTCTCCCCCACACAATCCCACACTTGCACTCCCGGACCCACCCCCTCTCTCCCACTCCTATACCCACGCAATCTCACTCCCACTCCCACTCGCCCTCAGAGTCACCCGCACTCACTCACGTTCACCCATACACACATTCTCACTCATGGTCCGACCTACTCACATCCACTCGTGCTCTCCCCCACACACTCACCCACACTCATTCACCCTTATTACTTAGGGCGGCCGCGGTGCAGATGCAGTGAGCATGAACATGCATCAGCGCCCAGCAGCGGCCAAGGAGACCACCAGCGCAGGCCAGCAGCCACACCCCTGTCGACCTGCCCCAGGGCGGCCGAGGCCACAGAAGCACACCACTGCCCCCAATGCCCACCAGAGTGACTGATCAGCAGACCATCACTACCCGACACGCAAAGCGCCACACAAAACCGACCCACCATCACCATCTCCACTCATCACTCCCTCACGCTTGCTTACTCTCTTGTTCAATCACTCTCTCACTCCCTTGCTCTCACCTATTCATTCGGCAGCACCCAGGGATTTTGACAACATGACGGGCCCCAGGCCTCCCGCAGAGTCCCCAGGTCCCCGGCAGAAGCAGGGCAACAGGGGTGGGGGAAGACCCACCCCTGTAAGAAGGTTGAGCTTCTTACAGCGGTAGCATTTCAGCCCTCTGGCTGGGCAGGAGGGTGATTGAGTCTGGTGTCTAGATGAACCACAGTTATTGCAGGGTAGGCACTCACCTAGGGTAATAAGGGTGAATAAATCCATTTTTTTTTTTGATATGGCGGCGCACATAGTTTCAGCGGCTCAATGGTTCACCAGTCGGAGCGGTATTTGGATGTGGTTTTTTTTTTTTTTTTTTTTACGTCTTTGTTTTGTGCACATTTTGCCAAGCGAATATCACCTATAGCCGGCATGATATTCTGAAGATCGGAATATGCTACGAGGGGAAAGTAACAAGTGAGTTTCTCCGCTTACACAAGATCCCGGTGGAAGTAGCGAGGAGTCCCGGCTCTCCGTGGATTACCATCCCAGCGGGGAGGAGGCGCAGGCGGCGGAGGGAGAGGAAGCAGAAGCAGGGCTGTAGAGCTGGCGCGCTAGTAAGGCTACGGAAACAGCCATTCAAACCTCCGCTTCCCAGCCTTTTCCTCTCAAACGCCAGATCTCTTGTGAACAAGATGGAGGAGCTAAGGTTACAGATTAAGATAAACAACTGTGCCAGGGATGCATGCATTCTTCTTATCACCGAGACCTGGCTTCAACCATCTATCCCGGACTCGGCTATTGAGCTAGCGGGGTACTCTACACAGCGCTATGACCGAACAGCGGATTCCGGTAAAAGCAGAGGAGGTGGGCTCTGTGTGTACGTAAATAACAGCTGGTGTACTAACTCAGTGATCATGGAAAGTCACTGCTCACCAGACATAGAGTATCTGACTGTTAAGTGTAGACCTATTTATCTCCCGAGGGAGTTTACTGTAGTTTTGGCAACGGCTGTTTACATTCCACCGGATGCTAATGCTAACTTAGCTATCGGATTGCTACATTTTATTTTTTTTTTGTTACTTATTTGTACCCGTAGGTAGATTTGGTTTGCAGTCTGGTGACAAGCCACCGGCTGCTGGTCGCTGCGTGCGCGAGCGCCCTAAACCTACATGTTTTTGGTATGCGGGAGGAAACCGGAGAAATCCCGGAGTAAACCCACGCAACACGGGGAGAACATGCAAACTCCACACAGCTCACTGTTGGTCGGGGGCTGGGATCGAACCCACGATCTCATGATCCCCGTGATCCCCCGGCCGAGGGTAAACTGTGCTGCCGCAGTGCTAAACCACTGCGCCACCGTGCAGCCCATGCTAGCATTAGCCATACACAGAGTACTTACCCTGACGCTGTGCAAGTTATAGCGGGGGATTTTAATCATGCAGACTTAAAGGCAGCACTCCCTAAATTCCATCAGCATGTCAAGTGTGCTACTAGGGGAGTGAACACTCTGGACAAGGTCTATTCAAACATCAAACTGGGCTATAGGGCTAGACCATTACCACATCTGGGCCAGTCTGACCATTTGTCCATGCTATTAATTCCTGCATACGCCCCCCTCAGGAAAACTGCTCCCATCATCTCTAGCACTGTGGCCATATGGCCGGAGGATGCTTCCCAGCAGCTGCAGGATTGCTTCGATAGGACAAATTGGGAAGTCTTTGAACATCAGGACCTGCAGCTGTTCACAGATAGTGTGCTGTGCTATATTAAGAATTGCATAGACACTATCACAGTGAACAAACGGATCCGCATCTTCCCTAACCAGAAGCCCTGGATGAACCGGGAGGTCCAGCAACTGCTGAGGGAGAGAAACATCGCCTTCAGGTCTGGTAACAGTGAACTTTACAGCACAGCTCGGGCCAACCTGAAGAGGGGCATCAGAGAGGCTAAGGTAGACTATAGGAGGAGGATTGAGGACCATCTGGACAGCAATAATAGCCGGCAGGTATGGCGGGGCATCCAGCACCTGGCCAACTATCGAACGAATCCGGGAACCGCTGTAGGTGACCTCACACTGGTGGAGGAGCTAAATATCTTCTTTGCCCGCTTTGAGGTCGCTGCACCTGTCTCGGCCAACCTACACCAGGCCCACAGCAGTACGTTCCTCACTTTGGAGGAACATGAGGTGAGGCGCACCCTGCGGTCCATCGACCCAAGAAAAGCAGCGGGTCCGGACGGTGTCCTGGGACGTGTGCTGAGGGACTGTGCAGATCAGCTGGCTGGAGTCTTTACTAAGATTTTCAACCAATCCCTGGCACAGTCCACTGTCCCATCTTGCCTGAAGTCCTCCACCATAGTCCCCTTACCCAAGAAACCTCACATTTCTAGCCTCAACGACTACAGACCAGTCTCACTCACCCTGGTGGTGATGAAGTGCTTTGAAAGGCTGGTCCGTAGTCATATCATAGCAGCCCTGCCCCGCAGTATGGACTCCCACCAGTTTGCCTACAGAGCAAATCGATCCACAGAGGATGCGGTGGCCACAGCACTCCATGCCACTCTAGCCCACCTGGAGCGGCAGGGGAGCTATGTGCGGATGCTCTTCGTGGATTACAGCTCTGCATTTAACACCATTCTTCCACACAAACTGGTGGTCAAGCTGGGGGACCTGGGGCTTCCTCAGGCTATTTGTATGTGGATCAGCAGCTTCCTCTCTGGTCGCAGACAGAGAGTCAGGGTGGGCCATCATACATCTACGGCCCTAAGCCTCAGTACCGGATACCCCAGGGCTGTGTGCTGAGTCTCCTGCTGTACTGTCTGTATACACACGACTGCACCCCCGCTCATCACAACAACACCATCGTGAAGTTTGCAGACGACACTACAGTGGTGGGTCTCATTTCGGGGGGGGGGGGGGGGGACGAGTCTGCCTACAGAGATGAGGTGGTGCGGCTGTCGTCATGGTGTAAAGAGAATAACCTTCTCCTGAACACCTCTAAGACTAAAGAATTAATAATAGACTACAGGAGGAAGAAGACAGAGATTTCCCCTCTCATCATCAACGGGGACTGTGTAGAGAGGGTAGCTGACTTCCGTTTCCTGTGAGTCCACATAGAGGAGAACCTGTCCTGGAGTGTGAACACCTCTGAGCTGGTGAAAAAGGCCCAGCAGAAACTGTACTTCCTGAGGATTCTCAGGAAGGAGAACATCACACAGAGACTGCTGGTGTCCTTTTATCGAGCTTCTATTGAAGGCATATTAATATACTGTATATGCATCTGGTACAGTAGTTGTACAGTAGCTCAGAGGAAAGCACTCCAGAGGGTCATTGACACCGCCCAGAAGATCATTGGCTACCCTCTCCTCATGTTGGAAGACCTACACCGCTCCCGTTGCCAGAAGAAGGCTCAAAATATTTTAAAGGATACTTCACATCCTGGACACTCATTGTTTGAACTACTGCCATCTGGGAAACGATATAGACAAATGAACACAAGGACAAACAGACTCAAACACGGCTTCTATCCAACAGCAATAACCATTCTGAATAATATGAGGAAGTAATGTGCTAAATGGACATGATTGTATGTTGTTGAATGCTCCTTGCAATGACTGTATGTGCATGATGTCCTGTGTTGATGTCTGTGTGAATGTGGCTTGTTATTTATTCTTTTTAATTATTATTTTGTCTGATTTTTATGTTTTTTATAATGGGGCAATGTTTTTATAAATGGGGCACTGACTGGAGAACACTTTGAATTTCGTTGTACTTGTGACAATGACAATTAAAGATCTATCTATCTATCTATCTATCTATCTATCTATCTATCTATCTATCTATCTATCTATCTATCTATCTATCTATCTATCACCTGTGTTGTCCCATTTTCTACCCTTTTTCCTCTGGTTGTAGCGGAGGGATGCAGGGTTGGAGTGCTGGATAGCGGTCACGACGGTCTGTGCTCGTGGGGCCATATGAGGGGCTTGTTGGTTAGAATCAGAATCAGAATCAGCTTTATTGGCCAAGTATGCGCAACACATACAAGGAATTTGACTTTGGCTAAAAACTTGCTCTCATTGTTCAGGTGGAGGATTTAAATAAGGATTCAATGACAACAGAGTATGTACAGTAAATTACAGTCTGTCCACGTTTCTATAAAAGGATGCAGATATATACAGGAATATATGCAGTTATTTACTCAGACTAACCACACTTTGCAGAAATATATGAAAAAATATACAGTCACACAGTATTTCAATGTGAACTCAGATTCAGTGATATAATGTGAATGAAGTAAAAAGCAGTGTGAGAGTTATGTGCAATGTAATAATGGATGAAAAGTCATGAGTACAGCAACAGGTAGGACTAGGTGAATGTTAGGAGTTCATCAGAGTGATGGCTTGAGGAAAGAAACTGTTCCTGTGACGGGTGGTTTTGACCTTCAGTGATCTGTAACGACGACCAGAAGATAGAAGTCCAAACAGTTTGTGGCCGGGGTGTGATGGGTCAGCACAGATGTTTCCCGCCCGTTTCCTGGTTATGGACCGATATAAGTTCTCAATGGAGGGTAGGTCGGTACCAATGATCCTCTCCGCAGACTTAATGATCCGCTGCAGTCTGGTCTTGTCCTGTTTAGTGGCAGATCCAAACCAGACAGTGATGGAAAAGCAGAGGACAGATTGGATGATGGCGGTGTAGAAGACAACCAGAAGCTCCTGAGGCAAATCAAACTTCTTGAGCTGACGCAGAAAAAACAACCTCTGCTGGGCCTTTTTCCAGACAGTGTCTATATGGGAGGACCACTTCAGGTTCCGGGAGATTGTGGTACCCAGAAACTTGAAGGAGTCCACAGTGGACACTGTGCTGTTGAGGATGGTGAGTGGGGGGAATGAAGGGGGTGTCGCCTGAAATCCACAGTCATCTCCACCGTTTTGGCTGGGTTAAGGTGGCGTTGGCTGCATTGATAGCTGGATGGCCATTTCCAATTGGGATGCCATCCTCACAGCCTTGTCTAATTTCAGGTCGTCCTCTGATCACTGGTATGGAATGGTGTGATTTTGCCATCTGTGCCCATGATGACATGTTTCTGCAGCACATTTACAGAGACACAACTGTGTTAAATACCCTGAGAGAGAGGTGTGATTTCTTTTTCTTTTATACATATCTGCCAAAATTCCTCTCTATGCACAAGTAACTGAGGAGATCCAAAACATTTTGAGTAGCTTAATAAAAAAAAGTCAGAATTCTCTGAATGCAGCTTCTTAAATGTAAATATTTTCTGGCTTCAGCCTGTTTACTATGAATCTGTGAATATTTCCAGGTTTCAGCTTGTTAACTGTAAATATTTCTGGTTTCTTTGGTCCTCTATGACAGCAAACTGAATATATTGGTGTTGTGGACCAAACAAGACATTTCAGGATGTCATCTTTGCTTTGAAAAACACTGCATTTTTCAGCATTTTATTGAGCAAACAACTAATCAGTTAACTGAGAAAATAATTGACATTCACCCTTTTGTAGGAATCTGTAGTGGTAATTTTCTGAAAGATCTAGGTTCACGAGTTGTGTACATGACTGGTGAACTCTGAGCTTTCAGAAAATGAAGCAACCACGAGTATAACTACAAACATCTATCAAGTGTGATAAATTAGAGGAAACATGACAAATTCACTAACTCATTTATATCAAAGGCCTAACTATGTCAGAAACAAAAGAACACAGACCTCTCTTAAAACTGCAAAGAGTACCAAAAGTACTCTTTGAAGTCTGTCAGGTAGAACAAGTCAGAGGAAACAACAAATTCAGTTCTTCATTTAGGCCAAAGGTCTCCACTGTGTTAAGGTGTGAACTCGATGTGAATTCTGTGAGTTGATGATGTCACCACCTCTAAGAGAGGGTGAGATTTTTTTCTATGCCCCAAAACTGATGCTGCAGACCTCCAAAAGAAAAAATGAGATACTCTTGGCCTTCTATCACTATCTCTGAAAATTGGAGAGGGAAACACATTCCACGTTGTGCTTCTACATTATCTTTACTTGCTTGCCTAGGATTTGATTAAGGGTCCATTTTGGTAGTTAACCAAGAGACAGACCACTGCGTACAGCTGATTGATGCTGCCTGTGAGTGAAAGAGTGATGACTGTGCTGAATATTTTGTGTTCCTTCACCCTTCGAATGAACTGCTCAACATGCACTCTCAGACTTGCAATAGATTGTCTCCGTGATTTCTGGCCCAGTCCGTTGTGCTCTCTTGGAGAGAAAGGCAGGTATGTGGACCTTGCAGGGGACAGAGTCTTCCACAAGGAAACCCTTGTTCACCATGATGGCGGCTGTTGGTTTGAGGAGAGACACAATGACAGACTGCTTCAGGATCTCTTTGTCACTGATGGAGCCTTCATAAAGAGATGAAACAAAGGTTATTGCACCATGAGGGGCCATGCCAATCAGGCCTTCGAAGGTGCAGTGAGATTTGTAGGTGGAGAACACCTCACTCTGCAGGAGAAGAGAGTTTGGTGTTTGGCAGTGCAGCGCTGTGCAGTCTAACACCACTTGTGTATCAGAGTAGTTCAGAAAAACATCTGGCAGGTGAGCCTTCACTTGCTCCTCAGGCAGCCAAATGGTCACAGCTCCAAGTACAGTGTAAATAAAGTTAGCCCATGTGTTGATGAAGTAGCTTACAGTTGACTGGTGGATTTTGAATCTGTAGGCCAGATCTCTCTGCATCAGACCCAAGGACAGATACAATAGGTCATAAAGGGGGAAAACTCATCAATGGGCTCAAGAGACTGTAAAAGGAAAAAAATACAGTGCATTTTATATATTTTTATTACTCATTACACAGATCATAACTTACATAAGTGGTAGGGGATCAAATAGTCACTTCCCTCAATCAAACCCTTATTTGATGTTTTTTCTGGATTTTTTTTTGTTTGATCTTCTATCTCTCTCTTTAAAAATAAATCTACCATGAAAATTATGGACTGTTCATTCCTTTGTAAGGGGGTAAACTGACAAATTCAGCAGGGGATCAAATACTTATTTCCCCCACAGTGTGTATGTATATATACATTATATATACACTACTCACAAAAAGTTAGGGATATTTGGCTTTTGGGTGAAATTTCATGATGCACTATAACCTTTCCAGGTGAACTTAATTTGACCTTCTCTAACCTTTTGAATGCACATGTCCAACTGTTCAATGTTTCAGTACAGAAAAATTCACAACAGGTGTTTGATCCATGAATCGATCAATAAATATTCTGGTTCAATTAGAATTGGTATTTAAACAGTCCTCTTCATCATGCTGTTCACATTTTGACATCATGAGACCAAGACGACACCTAACAACTGGTCAACAGTACCTTGCCATTGCGAGGCTTCAAACAGGATGTTCTCAGAGGGAAGTGGCCACTAAGCTTAAAGTGTCACAGAGGCTCTGTCTCAATTCAGGTGTTGCATCCTCATAGACCATTGCCCAGGAGGCCAGAACACTCAAAGGCTGTTAGGCTGCATCTAAAGACTGATTCATGGCTGATTAAATGAGACAGTCTAGTCTTTGGAGGATGTATATTTGGGTGACTATGCACCACCCTGTTGCCTAGCAACCATGACAGCGTCAGTTGAGGGTTTTTTTGCTGACATTTTTGACCAAGATAAAACTTTATTTTTTAAGACTTTAAGAAGTTTATAAAACTTTAACTCATGTTAAAGTCAGTAGGTAAAATTATGGTAAGTTAAATATGTATATCAATTAGATTGAACTCTAAAATATATTCTTAATGACATGACCAGTGGAAAATATGAAAATTTGCTGTTGTCATTTATTAACATTATGTAGCTAAACAATTAGATGTTTGGCCTTGTATCAGCTCTGACATTTAGTTTTTAATGTTCTTAACCAGACCACAGTCTTGTACTGTAGGATGATGACCCTCAGTGAGTTTCAGCAGCATTTGAACAAATTCCATCTTCAGCTTTCATCTCAGTTGTACCAGTGCATCTCAGTAAATTAGAAAATCATGATTTGTCATTTAATTTAAAAAAGTATCCACCTTATTCCTGGGGGTGCCACTTTAGAAGCGATTATGAGCGGGACTTTCGGTTTCGGCTGAGGTAGTGTTAAATCAGTCAGCAAGAGTGGAGTAGCAGAGGCATTTAAAATAGCATTTTTTTTTAAAGTTTTTCCAATTCGTTTTAATGTATAGTCCACATACAGTACGTGTTTTGCACTCAAGTGACAGGTAATTTCAGCACTTGTAGTTTTTGTATTTTTTGAATGTTTTGGCATAGTTCTGGTACTTGTTGCTGGTGTTCGTGGTTGTGCCATAGACTGTATAAATGGAGGCTTCTTTGTGACTCTGACTAGATTCTACGTTTGCTCTGAGGTAAATCTGATTATGTCCAACATATTTTAACAAAATGCAGCCAACTTTACTGCGGTGGAGACACTGATATTATCTCAGAGCTTTTATTTGTTTACACCATTGGCATATTAGCAGCAGTGCTAACAAACGGAGCTACTATCTGCCAGGCCACTTTTTAAGGTCATCTTCCTATCCCTAGATAGTCATGGGAAGTGGTATGATTATATTACTGTTCTTGAGGCGCAAAAGGCTGTGTTCCTGCATTTATGATGCTGAAGTCATTGTTTTTAAAAAAGCAAAAGTATCCCGTTTCAGTGACAACCATACGTTCTAAACTAGTACCGGAAGTTGCTACCATAATTCAGGCAAGGCATCATGGGGCCGAGGAATAAGGTGGATAATCATTATCATTAATATTAAATCAGGTTTAAAATGTTTCACTCTGTGTGGAATAAAAATATGAAAGTCTCTTTTGGACTTCTTCTTCATCTTCGTCTTCGTCTTCTTCTTCCTCTTCATCGTCTTCTTCTTCTTCTGCGACAGCGGATCATCTGCCAGCATCTCACCATATCCCTTTGCATCTTCCTCTGTAACACCAACCCTCTCCATGTCCTCTTTCACTACATCCATGAGTCTTCTCTGTGGTCTTCTTCTTTGTCTCCTGCCTCGCAGCTCCATCTTCAACATCCTTTATCCAATATATCCACTATCCCTCCTCTGCACATGTCCAAACCATCTCAGCCTTGCCTCTCTTACTTTGTCTCCAAACGGCTCAACCTGAGCTGTCCCTCTGATATACTCATTTCTAATCTTGTCCCTCCTAGTTACTCCTAATGAGAGTCTTAGCATCTTCATCTCTGCCACCTCCAGCTCCACCTCCTGTCTTTTTGTCAGCGCCATGGTCCGTCTCCAAACCATACATGCAGTGGTGTGAAAAAGTATTTGCTCCCTTCCTGATTTTTCCTTTTTTTTGGTTTGTCACACTTAAATGTTTCAGATAATCAAACAAATTTAAATATTAAACAAAGATAACAAGTAAACACAAAATACAGTTTTTAAATGAAGGTGTTTATTATTAAGGGGAAAAAAATCCAAACCTACATGGCCCTGTGTGAAAAAGTGATAATAATAGTAACAGGTTGGGCCACCCTTAGCAGCAACAACTGCAATCAAGCATTTGTGATAACTGGCAATGAGTCTTTTACAGCGCTGTGGAGGAATTCTGGCGCACTCATCTTTGCAGAATTGTTGTAATTCAGCCACATTGGAGGGTTTTTGAGCATGAACCACCTTTTTTAAGGTCATGCCACAGCATCTCAGTGGGATTCAGGTCAGGACTTTGACTAGGCCACTCCAAAGTCTTCATTTTGTTTTTTTTTTAACCCTTTGAGTGTGTGAATTTGCATGCCCCTAGTGGCAGAGCGTGGCGCTGCGCCTGTCATTTCACTCTGACATCGCCGGCTGCATTGGGGATTTGTACTGATTTGTACTGATCTGCCAGTTTCAGAAGGTGGCAAACATGCATTGGAGGACTCAATGGATGACCCGTAATATACCAAAGAAGAAGAACTCCTCATTTCCTTTTCCTGTATTCCCTTCTTTTAGCTCAGAAAGCTAATATGGCCGCGATCGGTCATCGTCACCGTCACTTAGAAGGTTTTGTACACAGAAAGCAGCCGCGGGATACAAGCGAAATTTATGTGGGATAATCATAAGACTTTGTAGATGTGGTAGAGAGCATAAATGACTGACAGGACTCAAAATAACGACCACAATGGGTGAAAATGCAGCGACCACGGCAGCAAGCGAGTCCTGTTAGCCGCCAGTAAATGACTTTTTTTTTTTTTTAATATTGTACTGATTTCTTGTTCATATACTTTGAAGATAAGATGATGAGGTACCTCTGTACAAAAAATGGTGTCAAAAGACTGAACCATTCTTTGTGTAAATATGTCCAAAGTCCAGTTTTGACTGAGTTATGGAATTTAAAGAGCTGTCATGACATTATGCAAATTAGATGTGTAAAGTTATTCCTATTTGAAACTTTGGATCAAATTTTACATCTTTCTAATTGACAGTAAGCCATTATCTCTTACCACTTTCAAGTTATAGTCTTGGAAATCTGAACTATTTTATTGACAAAAATCTTTACCACTCTTGACCACTAGGCGTTATGTTGCAATTCGGCGACAGACACACTCAAACTGTTAAGCCATTCAGAAGTGGACTTGCTGGTGTGTTTTGGATCATTGTCCTGCTGCAGAACCCAAGTGCGCTTCAGCTTGAGGACACTAACAGATGGCCGGACATTCTCCTTAAGGATTTTTTGGTAGACAACAGAATTCATGGTTCCATTTACCACAGCAAGTCTTCCAGGTCCTGAAGCAGCAAAACAGCCCCAGACCATCACACTACCTCCACCATATTTAAGTGTTGGTATGATGTTCCTTTTCTGAAATGCTGTGCTACTTTTACACCAAGTGTAATGGGACACACATTTTCCAAAAAGTTCCATTTTTGTCTCATCAGTCAACAGAGTATTTTCCCAAAATTCTTGGAGATCATCAAGATGTTTTCTGACAAAACTAAGATGAGCCTTTATATTCTTTTTGCTCAGCAGTGGTTTTTATCTTGGAACTCTGCCATGCAGGCCAATTTAGCCCAGTTTCTTTCTTATAGTGGAGTATGGTGGAGTTCTTATCATGCCTGAGATGGGGAAAGAACAGAAACTAATTGGAAAAAACTGAAAGCATGAGCATGGTTCCCCAACTGTGCTCAGTATCATGACACCTTCAGGATTTTTTGGTAGACAGCAGAATTCATGGTTCCATTTACCACAACAAGTCTTCCAGGTCCTGAAGCAGCAAAACAGCCCCAGACCATCACACTACCACCACCATATTTTACTGTTGATATGATGTTCCTTTTCTGAAAAGCTCTGTTACTTTTACGTTGGATGTAATGGGACACACATCTTCCAGAAAGTTCAACATTTGTCCAATTTTCCCAAAAGTCATGGGGATCATCAAGATTTTTTCTGGCAAAACTGAGATGAGCTTTTATGTTCTTTTTGCTCAGCAGTGGTTTTCGTCGTGGAACTCTGCCATGCAAGCCTTTTTTGCCCAGTCTTTCTTATGGTGGAGTCATGAACACTGACCTTAACTGAGGCAAGTGAGACCTGCAGTTCTTTGGATGTTGTTGTGGGTTCTTTTGTGACCTCTTGAATGAGTCGTCGCTGCGCTTTTGGGGTAATTTTGGTCGGCCGGCCACTCCTGGGAAGGTTCACCACTGTTACATGTTTTCGCCAAAATGGGTCTCGCTGTGGTTCGCTGGAGTCCCAAAGCTTTAGAAAAAGCTTTTTAACTTTTTCCAGAATGATAGCTCTCAATTACTTTGTTTGTCATTTGTTCCTGAATTTCTTTGGATCACACAGGAGCTTAAATCCCGGGGGGGGGGGGGGGGGGGTCATGTCCCCCCCTTCCATAAAGTTGTTCCCCTCAAAAATGACATTGTAAACACAAACATTTTTTATTTGAATAGCATAGTAATGTTCATTGAAGGCACAATACAAGTGATGCGACTTAAAAACACGTTGTTTGACATTTATAACTATTGAAAGATTAGAACCACCCCCCCATTCCCATCCTCACAGTAGTTTAGTCCAATCTGTTTCTCCCCTGTGGGCGGGGCTGCTGCGGCTCCAACACACACGCAGACAGAGAGGCAGCTCAGGTAGAGAGCGGTTCCAAGTGAGTTAATGCGTTGAAAGCTTAATGGGTGAACGGTTAATAAGTTATTTATCAGTCCATGTTTTCAACAATCACATACAGAACATGGAAAGCAATATTTCATCTCATTTGTCCAAAGTGTTGTTGAGAGGAGTTTTAGTGCACTGCGCAGATTTAAGAGTTGGCTTCAGGCTACTATGGTCCTAGACAGACTGAACAATGTGGTTGTCTGTAATGTCCATAAGGAGAGACTAGACAAACTGGACATAAAAATGATCTGCCAGGAATTTGTTGGATCTAGTGACACCAGAAGAAAAACATTTGGTTCTTTTGTTTAGAGAAATGGAGACCAGTTTGTTGTGACATGGTGTTCCAAAGAGTGTGCAAGGTAGTTCCCCCCTTCGTTAGGAGCCAAAGAGTGCATTTGCTTCAAGATACTTGGCCCATTTCCTGTACATTGCTACTATAAAAAAAGAGCCAAATAAATAAGTAAAATGTTGCAAATGTAATAAAAATGCATGGATGACCCTTTAGATACTTAGGAGGATGTGTTTAAGTGCACATTCCCTCATTGCAGACACAGACTGTTTCCTTATCTGGCATCAATGATGATGAAAAATCATCAGGATAAAAAAAAAAGGAGTGGGACATTTCTGTTTATATTGTAAATAATGCATTTTGTATGATGGAGTAATATTGTTATTATTGTTTATTTTGATGCATTGTTGTCTATATTTGTTCACTTCTTCAATCATGAGTCTTTTTGCCTGCACAAAAAGAAACATAAGTAATAATGGATGGGTATTAATCGTCATTACTGTAAATTAATCCACAGTATCACTATGATTAATCTGATTAAAAATTTGTATTGTTTGACAGCCCTTGTTTTAAGACATATTAAGATTTTGTTTTGTTGCTCCTTGTTAATAAAGACATATTTCTGAAGAATAGTTTGATGTAGTTTAGTTATTCATTAAGGTATTTCTTCTAGTTTTAGAACTTATTTTGAGCTTTAAATTCTTGTAAAGCTGCTGTGGTGGGGATCAGACCAGTGTTCATGGTGAGCAAAGACATTTTGTTAGATCATATATGGTGTAATTGACACCGACCACCCAATACAACTTTTGGTATTGCTGGTTGATCATATAAAAACCTGTAGATGGGTAGGATATGGACTAATAAGGAACAATGACATAATTATCGAATACCATTATAAAAGACATTTGAGAAAGTATCAGACAACACAGCAAAAAAATTGCATTTTTTATGTCCCCCTCAAAAATTAAGCTCTCAAATGTTCCTGTTTGTCTCCCCCAACAATGAAATGGTATTTTTGCCCCTGGGATCACAGCGTGATGTCTAGCTTTTGAGGATCTTTTGGTCCATTTCACTTTGTCAGGCAGGTGCTATTTAGTGAGTTCTTGATTGAGAACAGGTGTGGCAGTAATCAGGCCTAGGTGTGGCTAGAGAAATTGAACTCAGTTTTCCAAAGATGTGATAAACCACGATTAATTTATGTTTTAATGGGGGTGGGGGGGATTCACTTTTTCACACAGGGCCATGCAGGTTTGGATTTTTTTTTACCCTTAATAATAAACACCTTCATTTAAAAACTGCATTTTGTGTTTACTTGTGTTATCTTTGTCTAATATTCAAACTTGTTTGATGATCTGAAACATTTAAGACACCTCCCTCATGAACAGCTATAGACCCATATCAAACCTCCCCTTTCTCTGTAAAATAATATAAAAAGCTGTTTTTCATCAATTGTACAACTTCCTGACATTAAATAACTGTTTTCTTGTCTTCCAGTCAGGTTTTCGGTCACACCACAGCACTGAGACAGCTCTAGTTAAGGTCCTGAATGACATCCACTCCAATACAGATAATGGCAACATTTCAGTCTTGATTCTACTGGACCTCAGTGCTGCATTTGACACGGTCGACCATAACATCTCGCTAAACTGGCTGAGAAACTGGGTGGGACTTTCTGGTACAGCAATTAGCTGGTGTGAGTCCTATTTAAAGGACAGGAACTATTTTGTGTCAAGAGATAACTACAAATCCGAGAAAACAAAAATAACCTGTGGAGTTCCCTAAGGTTCCATTTTGGGACATTTGCTTTTCAACATCTATATGCTCCCACTAGCTCAAATCATAAAAAAACAACGAAATATATTACCATAATTATGCAGATGATACACAAATCTACATAACAATCTCACCAGGAGACTGTGGTCCAATTAAAACCATGATCAAATGCATTGGTCAAATTTAAGAGTGGATGTGCCAGAACTTTCTTCAGTGAAATGAAAACAAAACTGAAATAATATTTTTTGAAGCCAACGAAGAAAGACTCAAAGTTAGTATTCATCTCCTATCAATGATGCTAAAAACCAACAGCCAAGCCAGAAATCTGGGTGTGGTTCTGGACTCAGACCTGAGTTTTAACAGCCACATTAAGACAGTAGTGAAATCATCCTATTTTAACTTAAAGAACATGGCAAGGATTAAAGGTCTGATGTCTCGGCAGGATCTAAAAAACCTTGTCCATGCATTTATCTTCAGTAAACTGGACTACTGTAATACTGTTTTCACAGGTCTCCCTAAAAATTCCATCAACCAGCTGCAGTTGGTTCAGAATACTGCAGCTCGAATCCTCACTAAGACCAAGAAAGTAGATCATATAACTTCAATTCTCAAATCTTTACATTGGCTTCCTGTCTGTCAAAGAATAGATTTCAAAAATACTGCTGTTGGTTTATAAAGCTCTGAATGGTTTAGGGCCAAAATGCATTTCAGATCTGCTAGTCCATTATAAACCACCCAGAGCCCTCAGGTCATCAGGGTCAGGCCTACTATCTGTGCCCAGAGTTAGAACCAAACATGGTGAGGCAGCGTTTAGTTTTTATGCCCCTCAGATGTGGAACAAACTCCTTGAAAGCATCAGGGCTGCTGAAAATCTCAGCTGCTTTAGGTTAAAAACTCTATTTACCACAGCCTTTCAGTAGAACAATTGTTAATCTCCTACAATGCACAGTAAATTTTAATTTCTGTCATATTCTGTTTTAGCCTATTTTTTTTCTCTTTAATTTACTTTTGAGTTTGCTTATAAATTCTTATGTATTCCTTTTGCAACTTTTTCTAATGCTTTAATGTTTTTATGTAAAACACTTTGAATTGTCATGTACACGAAATGTGCTATACAAATACACTGGCGTTGCCTTGCCTTACCACTGTAGCAGGTCTCACTACCATCTTATAAATCTTCCCTTTCACTCTTGCTGCTACCCTTCTATCACAAATCACCCCTGACACTCGTCTCCATCCATTCCACCCTGCCTGCACTCTCTTCTTCACCTGTCTTGTGCATTTTCCATTACTTTGGATGGTTGACCCCAGGTACTTAAATTTATCTACTTTCACTACTGCTACTACTTCCATCTTCAATGTTGCACCTGCATCCCTCTCATTCACACTCATGTATTCTGTCCTGCGTCTACTAGCTTTTTTTCTTCTTCTCTCCAGAGCATACCTCCACCTCTCCAGGTTCTCTTCCACCTGCTCCCTATTCTCACAGATCACAATGTCATTTGCAAGCATCATGGTCCACGGAGACTCCTGTCTGACCTCATCTCATCTGTCATCCTGTCCATCACCATGGCAAACAAGAAGATGACTCCCACCCTTTGCACTGCAACTTTCAGCTTCTTCCCTCCAGACGGAGGTTTGCTGTCCCAAAAAGTAGAACCCAGCGCTACAAAAACAGCTTTGTCCCTGCTGCTGTCAAAGAGTTGAACAAGCTATAAAAATTATATTGTACATATTTTATATTTACCTATTTGTAAGATGTGTGCCTGTGTTTGTGTCTATGTTGAATGTAATTAGTGGCTTGTAAATATGGATGTCACCAACTGCAAAACAAATCTACCTATGGGTACAAATAAAGTAACCTGAACCTGAACCTGAACCTGAAGAAGGGGCTCAGAGCCGATCCCTGATGTAATCCCATCTCCACCTTGAATCCATCCATCACTCCTAGAGCGCATCTCACCACCGTCTCGCTGTCCTCAAACATGTCCTACAGCACCCTTACATACTTCTCTGCCAGTACCACACTTCCTCTCTTGGCACCCTATCAAATCCTTTCTCTAGATCTACAAAGACACAGTGCACCTCCTTTTGACCTTCTCTGTGCTTCTCCATCAACACTCAAAGCAAACATTGCATCTGTAGTACTCTTTCTTGGCATGAAGCCATACTGCTGCTCACTGTCACCTCTCATGTTAACCTGGCTTTGACATCTTTTTTCCCATATCTTCATAGTGTGGCTGATCAACTTTATGCCTCTGTAGTTACTACAGCTCTGAGCCTCACCTTTGTTTTTGAAAATTGGTACCAAAACACTTCTTCCCCATTCCTCAGGCATCCTCTCACTTTCCAAGGTTGTGTTAAACAATTTGGTTAAAAAGTCCACTGCCATCTCTCCTAAACATCTCCATACCTCCACAGGTATGTCATCTGGACCAACTGCCTTTCCATTCTTCATCCTTTTCAAAGCTGCCCTCACTTCCACCTTGCTAATCCTCGGGACTTCCTTGTTCACCATCTTTCCTTCATCCATCCTCCTCTCTCTCTCTCATTTTCTTTATTCATCAGCAATTCAAAGTACTCCTTCATCTTCTCAACACACTCTCATCATTTGTTAGCACATTACCATTTCTGTCCTTAATCAACCTAACCTGCTGTACTGTACATCCTTTCCAGCTCGATCTCTGTCTAGCCAATTGATACAAGTCCTTTTCTCCTTCCTTAGTATCCAGCCTCTCATACAACTCACTATATGCATTTTTCTTTGCCTTTGCCACCTCTCTCTTTACCATGCACCTTGATTCCAAATACTTCTGTCTACTTTCTTCATCTCCTTGACTATCTCACTTTTTCTTTGCTTACTTCTTCCTTTGACTACTTTCATGTACCTCCTCATTCCACCACCATGTCTCCTTGTCTTCCTTCGTCTGTCCACTGGATACACCACATAACTTTCTACCTGTTTCCTTCAATACTTTTGCTGTACTTTCCCAGTCATCTGGTAATTCGTCTCTACTACCCAGAGCCTGTATCAACTCCTTCCTGAACTCTGTGCAACCCTCTTCCTTCTGTAACTTCCCCCACTTAATCTTTGGCTCTGCATTCACTGTTTTCCTCTTCTTGCTTTGCAAAGTCATCCTACAGACTACCATCCAATGTTGTCTAGCTACATTCTCTCCTGCCACCACCTTGCAGTCTCCTATCTCTTTCAGATTTCTCCTTCTGCATAAGATGCAGTCCACCTGTGTGCACCTTCCTCCACTCTTGTAAGTCATCCTATTTTCCTCTCCCTTCTTAAAGTATACGTTCACCACAGCCATTTCCCTTTTTTTTTTTTTTTTTTTTTTTTTTTTTAGCAAAGTCCACCATCTGTCCTTTCACATTTCTCTCCTTAAGACCATACCTACCCAGGACTTCCTCATCACCTCTGTTTCCTTCACCTACATGTCCATTAAAGTTCACTCCAATCACCATTCTCTCCCCCCTGGGAACTCTCTCTACCACTTCATCCAACTTACTTCAGAATTCCTCTTTCTCTTCTACCTGACATCCAGCTTGTGGGGCATACTCGCTGACAACATTCAACATCACACCTTTGACCTCTAGCTTTAAACTCATGATTCTGTCTGACTCACTCTTTACCTCCTGAACACTCTTCACATACTCTTCCTTCAAGATTACTCCTATTCCATTTCTCTTCCTATCTACACCTTGGTAGAACAGTTTAAATTCGCCTCCAGTGCTCCGAGCCTTGCTTCCCTTCCATCTGGTTTCTTGAACACACAGTATACCTTTCTTCTCTCAATCAAATCAGCCAACTCACTGCCTTTACCAGTCATAGTCCCTACATTTAACGTCCCTGCATTCACCTCCACACTTCTACCTTTCTTTTTCTCTCTCTTCCTCCTTCTCCTTGATCTTTGACTAACAGTAGCCCGATTTCCACCAGCACCCTGTTGGTTAACAGCACTGGTGGCAGTCGTTGTTAACCTGGGCCTCGACCGATTCGGTATGAAAGTCTCATCGTCATGATCCGCATGTTTGATTTGGCAAAGGTTTTACATTGGATGCCCTTCCTGACACAACCCTCCCCATTTACCCGGGCTTGGGACCGGCACTAGGAGTACACTGGCTTGTGCACCCCCTGTGGCTGGGTTGAAAGTCTCTTTTGGAATTATCTTGCAAAAAAAAAAAAAAAATCCTCTTTTTCAAAAAACTGCTTCATTAAAATACAGTTTTTCTAACTATTAACAGTAAACATGCAATATTTTTATTTAGCTTGTTTCAGTTTGCAAAGTAAACTTCTAAAAAAGTTCACAGTCAATAAAACAATTCAGCAAATTCTCTTTTATTGTGGTTATTTCAGTCAAATATCAGTTGAGTTCAGCCCATTTTCCCCACAGCTGACCCTCTGTTCCAGCAGGTTCACCACCGCGGACCTCAGAAATAAACGAGAAAAAAAAAAAATCAGAGAAATCTGATTATCGCTTCAGATGTGATGGGACATTTTTGAGATCAGCATAATCAAATTATTGCAGATGTCCTGTCCCTCCTCAGCTTCATAAAGTGCTCTGTTTACTCTAAAAATAACCTTAGGTGTTTGTTTTTACATTCCCGATGTCTCTACGGGACTTTAAAAGTTATCTTAAAGCAAGTTATTTCAATCACATCATGCTGTATTTTTATGTTACTGACATTAGTTAATAAACTGACATAATGGAAAAAAGGTTTGATTTCTGAAAAAATAACAGTTCAACATGTTTAATTAATACATTAAGTGAAGCATACAGCACATCAGGAAAAAAATAATGTCACGTAACATGATCTTAAATAATCAGATGTTGCTGTTTTCTGGATTATTGGTGTTTTCAAGTTCAAACCGCTGCATAATTCAAGAAAAAAAAATCTTACTTTGAACTGTTTCTGACTTTGTTCTGCTTCTGCCTGAGCCAAGGGAAAAAAAGCCAGTCTGAGCCACGTGCTGAATGCTGGGATATGTTAAGGCCACAAGGATACTCTTCATGTATCCTTCGTTTTTGAGGTTTTGAAGGCTGCATTTGTCGGCCGCATGTCAAGGAGCCCATGGAATGGGACAGCCTTGGATGCAGCACAGTGACGTATCTGGCCTAAAAATACACACTTGGAGGACGCAGAACCTGAATTGAGACACAACAAGAGTGTCATCAGCAGGTTGCAACCGAGCTACAGATAGACTGGAAGAGTCACAGAAAGGCATAGAAGTGAGCGTCCTTTGGCCACATCCCACGCTGATGACCGCTTCATTGTGAACAGTGCCCTGCGGAACCGAATAACGATTTCCACTCAACTCCAGGCACATTTAAGGGAGGTAAGAGGCACCCAAGTGTCAGTTTACATCAGCATGGTCTTTATGCTAGACGACCTTCAAGGGTACCTGACCACACCATCAGGCACAGGCATCATTGTCTTGCCTGGTCCAGGGAGCATTTATGCTGGACAAGGGGCCAGTGGGCCTCAGTGGTGTTCTGTGATGAAAGTCAATTCATGTTGAGCAGAAATGATGGCTGCCAACGATGTTTGAGACATCAAGGAAAGTGCTATGCATCAGCCAGTTTTGTCACCAGATGAGCCTTTGGTGGTGGTGTTACAGACTGGGCAGGTGTGTCCAGTCAATACAGAACTACCCTACACCTTGTGAATAGTACAGTGACAAGCCGATACTACTTGAATAACATCATTAATTCAATCATTGTGCCCCTGCATGAACAACACAGGCCTAATTTCATATTCATGGACATCAGTGCTCCAGCTTATCGAGGTTGCATCATTAGGGAATGGCTGCTGGAGACTGGGGTACCTCAATTGGAGTGGCCTGCACTTTCTCCAGACCTGAATACCATAGAAAACCTATGGGATCAGCTGAGTCGACGTGTAGAGGCTTGTAACCCTGCACCCCACAACCTCAATGACCTGAGGGCCACCCTTCAAGAAGAGTGGAATGCCATGCCTCATCAGACAAGAAGCTGACTTGTGAACAGCATGAGACGTTGCTGTCAAGCTGTAATTGATGCTCAAGGGCACATGACAAGTTATTGAGACACTGACATTTGTTGTTGTGGTATACCCACCACTGTTGTTGGCTTTTGTTTCAATAAATTGTTTGAGATGAAAAAATCACCATTGCTTCTACTTAAATGCCCTACTTTCATGATATAATGTCACTGTAGTGTGAACTTTTTACATTTTCCATAAATTTCACCTGAAAGCCAAAATCCCTAACTTTCTGTGAGTAGTGTACTGTATATGTATGTGTATATGTGTATGTATGTATGTATGTGTGTGTGTATAGTTAGCTTTAGCTTAGCTGGTAAAACAAAATTTCTCAAAATTTGGCTGACAGTGTTTTTAGTATTTTCGTTATTTTAGGTCATGAAGAGGTTAAAATGTTAATCTGTGTTATATTAGAAATGAGCTGATGGCATGAAAACTTTTCAAAAATCATATCTAAAACAAGCCAGATGTAGGTCACAGAAAATCTGCCATTTGTGAGTAGTAATATTTTGCTCTTAGAATAACAATGACATCAGTGTTTATTCAGTGCATCAACATCAAAACGCCACTCGCATTTATTGCCTCCTTCAGTTTTGAACGTAGAGCTGATTTTACTTTTCCTCCTCTGATTAATCTGCTGGAGAGTCCAAAGAGATCAGCCTTTGTACTTTTGCCCCCATCGCAGCCATCCTCATGTAATGAGAAAACACACACACACACACACACACACACACACACACACACACACACGGCCGAGGCTGGCAAGAGAAGACTAGAGAGGGTCTGTGTTTGATTTGGAAGATACTAATGTGATTAGGCTTGTTTAGATTTGCACTTCCAGTCATGGCTGTATGAACGCCAGGGGAATGTTTAGATCAGGATGGTGATTCAACGGGAGTTTAACTGTTAGGTCAAGAAGCACAAATGGGTCGAGACTCTCATCAATTTTCTCTCATTGGGAAGAGGAAACCCTACAAATGTCATATTAATCAGAGAGACTGTGAAACGGTCAATGACATCTGATCCGTGTGTGTGTGTGTTTTTTTTTTTTTTTTTTTTGCTCCAGGCATCATTAAAGTGGGCCGATGGAACCCTATGCCCATCCACTACCTAACAGATGCTCCAGAGGCCACGGTGGCAGACATGCTGCTGGATGTTTACCACATGGTCACACTGCGGATATTACTGCACAGGTCAGCCAGTGCACATTGATGCAAGATATGTAGAATATTGATCCATTTGATGTAGTGCTGGGCAATGATAAAAAAAAATCTTAATCATGATTAATCTCCAATTTTGTTCATTTATTCACGATTAAATATATATATTTTTTTCTATGTAGTGTACCTTAGACTTTTTTTGTTGTATACTTTATGAATTCCAGAGGGAAATTCAGGGCATCCTCCTGGATGAAGCCGCCACAGTATGGCGCCAGTCCCTTCACCATTCACACACAGGTTAACTGGAGACTCTAAAGTGGCCCTAACTTGCATGTTTTTGGCCTGTGGGAGGAAACCGGGGTACCTGGAGAAAACCCACGCAAACATGGGGAGAACACGCAAACTCAGCACAGAAGGGTCACTGACGGTCAGGAGTGGAATCGATCCCATGACCTTCTTGTTGTGCTGCTACAGTGCTAGCCACTGTGCCACCGAGCTGCCCAGTACAAATACAAAAAATACAAATACAAAATAAATACTGTATATGTGAAAACAACCAGCGAACACTTCAGCAAAACCACACAAGCCGTCATCCCACCAGCTGTCACACCAGTTGCATCTCTTAAATCTCCCTTTGATATGAGCTGCAGAGGTAGACAGTCAAGTCTGTTCTCCAGGGAGCAGACACTCACAAACAGAACTGAGGGGGAACTGCATTTGCGCAGATCCAGCTCCTAGCTTAGCTCCTAACTTTTAGTCTAGCTGCTATCCCATCCCCTTTCTCATCTGCTCGACTTCACTGCTTGCTCATGGGGCAGCTCCCATCTTCAAAATGATGAACCACTGGACCAGTGCCATCCATAAGCCAGTGCTGAACCTCAGATCCTCCAGCTGTTGGGTCCAGCAGCAGCACAGAACCGCTCCACCCAGGGCCCATGTGGCTCCCTCCTCTCCCAGCGGCCTCCTCTCTTCTCTCCAGCGTACCAATATGGTCCACACATCCACACAGCATGACAGCGACACTCCAGCAACCTGACCTGAACTCCCAGAACTAAACAAAATGAGGAGTCCATGCCACGGAGACGGAGGACACTGAAAAAAGGCTGTATATTAGTGCTGTTAAAACTGTGAAAGCTGGTAAAATGTGTTGACATCACTGTGTCCCCATGGTCCACAGGGGTCATACTGGGAAGACTGGAACCAACAACATCCCGTGACATACCAAACACAGGACTTATTGGTCTTGTTTAACACATCTTTATTCATACATTGTTTTATACTGACAGGTTTGGAAAATACTAAACTAGCCAACTTAATTGCAGATTAAGGTTTATCTGTGGAAATTAATTTCATTTTCATGGTATTTCCTTTAGCTTCACCCGGCTGGAGGAGCTGCCATCAGAACAGTGGACCCACGCCACGGTGAGAGATGCCCTGAAAGACCTGCTCAAGGAGACCAACCAGAGCACTCTGGCTAAGGAGTGTCCGCTCTCCCAGGTGATTGTTCTATACCGCTACTTCAGATCAGGTTTTTAAGTGTTCCCATGATAGTTTTGCTTAAATTGTAGAGAACAATGCCATATAAAATTAGTTATTCGAAGCACATTTTGAAATACAAATATGTAATTAATTTAAATAGCTTGCAATTTATTAAACCTTAAAAGTATCATTCACCAGAACATTGTGTGTTTGTGGGTTGTAACCTTCTAAAATTCTATCACAGGTCATATGACTACAGAAAATATATTAAAATCTCTCTTCACTTAAATATATTTTATTATTTTGGGCAGAATGGGCAGAAACTGGGTTTGCCTTTCTGGAATCTTTTTTCTTGTGTGAACGACAAATGATCTGGTCTTCAGTTACAACTAGGACTGGGAAATATGGCCTAGAACATTTAGTTTTGATTAATATTTTTGATAGAAGACAAGAATTATTTCAAATTTTTTTCTCCCCAAACAAACATAATTTCCTATCATGGATAAAGTACAAACCTGGTTTTAACCAAACGTTTTGTACAATGAAGATTTGATCAAACAAAGATGAATCCACACATTTCTGATTGCCAACTTCACTTTCATAAAATAAACTTTGAAGGGTGGGGGAGGGGGTTAGAGCTGGAGGCTACCATATTTCCTCATGAATGGGAAAATAAATTTTCATGATATTCATTTTTTGACATTGTCCAAACAAAAAAATGTCTAATTTAAAATTGATTTACTGCCCAGCCCTAGTTACAACACATTGCCATGCTGGGATGATCCAGTCTCTGCCCAGATAGTGAGCTCAAGGTGTTAACTTCAGAGCTAACAGTGCTACTTAACAAGCGTGGTTTATATTGTTATTTTCTTTAAATTTCAGTCATCCTAGTAGAAATCCCTGTTTCCATCTGCTTCACTAATTCACAGCTGATATATAACTTGCCTCAGTCTGTGTTATTTTGTTATATTCTCACACTATATCGAATAGTTAACATTAGCTTGGCTAGGCAGTTGGAGATGGTCTTTTTACCGCGTTAGAGCTCGCCTCAGTGAGGAGGGGCTGACAGACTGTCGATCCAGCTGGTTTTGATCACTATTTTCTATCAGTTATATCCACCCCCACTGAAATCCTTGCCCAGCCACCGGCACTTGACTATATAATGTGTTTCTGTGATTTGATTTTTCATTTGAGATCTTTATTATACAACGATTATACAAAATAAGATTTACAAAAAACAGAATGAAACAAAAGAAAAAACAAACATAAAAAAGAAATAATTAAATAAATATGTAATGTAATGTACTTCATTTATGTAGCTCTTTAAAACAACCCGTAGGTGACCAAAGTGCTTTACAGAAAATTAAACAGCACTAGAAACACACACAACATTAAAACAAATTACATAAACAAGGAGATAAGCATAAATACCTAAAAATAAAACAAATGCCAAAACAGATGTCGCTACTACTGGGTATTAAAAGCCATCCTAAACAGACTTCCGGTTATGGCTGCCACGTAGGACGGACGTGTCTCGCTCTGCTCTGCTCCTGGAGAAAAAAAATCGGCAAATAACTCTCTCATTTGGGACAGAACGTATCCCAGCGTTTGGGCGAGGATATGTCGGCGAAGCCTAAGGCTGGAAAACCAGGAAAAGGAAAAAGCGAGCCGCCGAAACAGTCCAAATTAACGGACTTTCAGGTCTGTGACGCAGCAAACAGGGCTCCATATATGGCGGAGGAGGCTGGCAACGCTGCGATTTCTGCGGGGAATGGCGCAGATGCGCTGATGGCTGCCATGAGTTCAATGAGAGCGGACTTTTCCTCTAGATTTGATGGGATTATGACAGCGTTGGAAGGAATAAGAAAGGAATTGGGTGACTGTGTAGAACGAACGGCGCAGATGGAGCTCCGTCTCGCTAGTGCTGAAGATGACGTCACCCGTCTTCAATTAAAGGTGCGCACTTTGGAAAAAAAAAATAAATCTCTGGAAGATAATATTTTGGATTTGGAATCTCGGTCGAGACAGAATAATTTGAGGCTGGTGGGTCTTCCAGAGGAATCAGAAGGTCGGGACGTATGTTCCTTTCTGGAAAAGTGGATTCCGGAGGTGCTGGGCAGCGAGGAGTTGCAATCAGCAGTGGTTCTGGAAAAAGCACATCGCATTGGCCCACGGAGAGATAAGGGACCGCCGAGGACCTTAATTATGAAGTTTCTTAACAACAGAGACAGGATGAAGATCTTCAACGCTGCACGAGCTAAAAAAGGAGAGATTAAACACCAGGACCAGCAGGTGCGGTTCTACCCAGATTTGGCCACAGGAATCCAGCAATTGAGGAAGCAGTTTGATCCCGTACGTAAGGAGCTGCGCAACCTTGGGATTCGTCATGGTGTAATCTATCCTGCGAGACTGCTGACCACGTATGAGGGCAGAACCCACATCTTCAAGACCCCAGAGGAGGCGCAGGAGTTCATCAAGAAGATCAAAGAAGAAGAAGAGACTGGTGGGAGCTAAGCATGAACAAAATATAAGGTAGAATAATTAAGCATTTGCACAGGCATCTGACTGACTTGAAGTAAATAGTAAGTTTACAAAATATAGATTGTATTATATATTAAAAAAAAACAAAACAAAAACAAAACAAACAAAAAAAAAAAAACTATGATGTACAAAGTTGTTAAAAATTTTGGAGTTAAGTTGGAAAACTACAGAGGAGAGTTAATGTTACGTCATTAAAAGCAGTAGAGTTAGGGTGATTGGGAGGATGAAGAAGGAGTGGCTTAGGCTGTTCCCCGTGGGTGTGGAACGGTCGATGGCTATATCGGGAGACAGAATTTTTCTTTTGATTTTGGGGGGTTTGCCACAAGTGTGGGAAGGGGAAATTTGTTTGTGTGTAGTTTGTAGGATGAATGTTCAACCACTCATGTTTTTGCTTCTCTGTATGAGCATGTTTACACTGCAAGGTAATCCCAAACTCTCTATTGATCATGGACCAAAGTGTTAATCTTAATTTAACTTCATGGAATTGCAGAGGTCTACAAAATTTAAAAAAACTTAAACAAGTTATGAATAAAATAAAGGACATGGGTTCAAGAATTGTGTTTTTACAAGAAACTCATCTGATAGAGGAGGATGTTAAAAGAATTAGGAGTAGATGGCAGGGAAGTGTATTCACCTCTTCATTTTCATCCCGAGCCAGGGGAGTTATGACTCTCATACATAAATCAGTTCCTTTTCAAGTGAAAAATGTAATTGGAGACAAATTTGGAAGATATGTAATCATTCAAGGTTCTTTGCTATTAGAAAATATAAATCTTGTGAACTTATATGGTCCCAATATAGATGATCAGAAGTTCTTTGCTAATTTATTTCTCATCTTATCATCACTTACAGGGCAACATATAATAGCAGGGGATTTTAATTGTACATTGAATCCAGGTGTGGATAGATCAACAGGACTGGATTGTACGCACATTGGATGTAGGATGACTATTAATCATTTTATGAAAGAATTGAGATTGTTAGATATATGGAGAGAAATGAAACCACAAGTTAAAGCCTATTCTTGTTATTCCAGTACCTACAAGACATTCTCACGTATTGATTATTTTTTGATTTCCACAGAATTAAGGTCCAAGATTCAAAACTGCTTTTATGATAACATCGTGATCTCTGATCATGCACCCTGTTGTCTAATATATGTAGATAAAAAATTGACAAAGGAATCAGGTAGATGGCAATTTCAGCATAAATGGCTTCAGGATGAGGAATTTGTCAAGTATATAGAAAAACAGATAGATGAGTTCTTTGACATCAATACTACACAAACATCAGCATGTGTAAAGTGGGAGGCTTTCAAAGCTTTTATTAGGGGGCATATTATTAGTTATACAGGATCAAAATCTAAGAAGACTCGAGAGGAGAGAGCTAAATTGGAACATAAAATAAAAAATCTTCAGGAAAAAGTGTATGCAGGAAGTGACCCAAGGTTGGAGAATGAATTACTGATTTTGAGAGCTGAATACGACAAAAAATCAGCGAATAGAGCTGCCTCGAGTCTTCTAAGATTGAAACAATCTTTTTATGAACAAGGTGAAAAATCAGGAAAATTATTAGCATGGCAGATTAAACAATTGGAAATTAAAACACCAATTACCAGTATTATAAGTAAGGGACAGGTAGTTATAGATCCTTTAGAAATTAATAGAGCCTTTAGAGATTACTATGAAAAATTATATGATACCAAAAATGAACCTGATTTAACAAAACTAAATGGGTTTTTGAACGAACTATCTATACCGTGTATTCCAAATGAAAACAGGGAGATATTGGAGTCTAAAATTAGTCAAGAAGAAGTTGGGCTAGCCATTGATAATATGAAATCAGGAAAAAGTGCAGGACCAGATGGTCTTCCAGTTGACCTTTATAAAAAATTTAAGAATAAATTAATAAAACCTTTTTTGGAAATGGTTTTAGAAGCATTTCAAAATAATAATTTACCATCATACATAAATAATGCCTTAATTATACTGCTGCCAAAACCAGGTAAGCCCTCTAATAAATGTGAAAATATGAGACCAATAAGCCTATTAAACGCCGACCTTAAGATAATCTGTAAAATTTTAGCAAGACGAATACAAGAAATTTTACCAAATATTATTAATCGAGATCAGAATGGCTTTATAAAGGGTAGACAAGGCTTCCATAATGTAAGAAGACTATTTAATATTATCTATTTTAATAAAGAAGCACCGGATACAGCTCTCCTATCATTGGACGCCGAAAAGGCCTTTGATAGAGTTGAATGGCCCTTTCTTTTTGAAGTCCTACAAAGGTTTGGACTTGGAAATAATTTCATAAAATGGGTTCAAATAATATACAATAATGCTACAGCAGAAATCCTAACAAATAACAATATTTCAAAACCAATAAAAATCAATAGAGGATGTCGACAAGGCTGTCCACTCTCACCTTTACTGTTTACTATGGCAATTGAACCTTTAGCGATAGCGATACGTTTACATTCACAAATATATGGAATTAAAGTTGGACCAACAGAACATAAAATCTCCCTGTACGCCGATGATATAATTTTGTTTATGTCGAATCTAAAAAAATCAATTCCAACCTTGTTGAATTTAATAAAGAATTTTGGGGAAATATCAGGATATAAAATAAATAAAACTAAATCTTCAATATTAATGCTAAATGAGACCCAGAGAAATTACCCAGCCCCTGAGGTAAATCAATTCAATGTTGTAAATCAGTTTAAATATTTAGGAATCCAAATTATGCCTAAGCTAGAATCAGTCGCCAGTGTCAACTATGAAGCCTTAATGTCAGATATCAGTGAGTTAACTCAGAGATGGATGTCACTACCAATGTCGATGATCGGGAGAATCAATATACTTAAAAGTAATATTTTACCTAAAATACTTTATTTATTTCAATACATTCCCTTATCACCACCTTTAGATCTATTCTCAAGAATAAAAAAAAAGTTAGTGGAATTTATATGGAACAACAGGAGGGCTAGATTACGTCTGTCTTTATTATATTTACCATTTGATCGTGGAGGTCTGAAATGTCCAAATTTTATGTTGTATTATTGGTCGGCACAACTGAGGTCTATGACATATTATTTTTCATCAAATGATCTCCCTCACTGGACTGAAATGGAATCATACAATTTACCTTTACCTCTTCCCATATTCATATACTCAGATTCGGCAAAAAAATTACAAAAACAAGTTAAAAATCCATTTGTAAAGCATATGATCAAAATATGGTGTGAAGCTAAAAACTATTTAAAAGAACCACAGTTATTGTCACAATTTAGTCCAATATGGGGTAATCAATATTTTAAACCAGGGAGAGCGGACGCTGTATTTAAAGTATGGAATTTAAAAGGGATACAAAAGATTCAGGATTTATATTTGCCATGTGCAGACAACATAATGTCTTTTGAAGAGCTGAGGATCAAATTTAATCTCAATAGAACACATTTTTTTAAATATCTTCAACTTAGAAACTTTATTCGATCAAATCAAAATAAAGCTCTCACTCGACCTATTTATTCATCCTTGGAAAAAATGATGATGAAAGATAGTAAAAGAAAGGGTATTATTTCAGAGTTTTATAACTCATTGACACTATCTTCAAGTGAAAATTCACTGAAAAGATTAAACTACTGGAAAGAAGATCTGCAAATTGAAATTTCAGAGGAACAATGGGAATTGGCTTGTACAGAAGCTCAAACCAAATCAATAAATGCACGCCTTAAATTGATACATTTCAAATGGTTAATGCGGATGTATGTTACACCGGAGGAGTTAAATAGATATAACAAAAATATACCAGATACATGCACAAAATGCATGGAAAGTAAAGGAACCCTATTTCATTGTTTATGGGAATGTAGATTAATAAGAATGTTTTGGGAAGAGGTGAGGGTAACAATTGAAAAAATAATCTCAAAACAAATCATATTGAATCCTAAACTGGTTTTGTTGGGTCTGTACCCAGAAAAGCATAATTTCAATAAAAGTGAAAGAACTTTCATAGACCTCAGTTTGCTTAATGCCAAAAAATGTATTGCACTATTATGGAAAAAGACTCATAGACCAGATGTGACTCAGTGGTTAAGACAGATGTTAACAAACCTTCCATTAGAAAGAATAACATATATACTGAAATCAAAGGAAATTGTGTTTGAGAATATATGGAGACCTTTTATTGATTATGTAAAAAATTTAAACATAACTCTTGAAGAAGAAGGTGAATGATGTGTGTGGACCTTGTAAATTCCAAACTGGTGAACATAATATGTATACTTATGTATTGGATTGTCTAGACTAAACAGAGGAGCATTGTTGAAGACTTGATTTTGTTGGTGGTTGTTGGTGTTTTTAGTGCATTTTTTTTTTTTTGTAGTACTTTAGTGTTAGTGTTTGATTGTTTGTATCATGTTTGTTAAAAAAAAAAAAAAAGGTTCAATAAAGATATTGTGGAAAAAAAAAAAGCCATCCTAAACAAATACGTTTTAAGTTCTGATTTAAAAAGGGCCAGGTCAGAGATAGCACACAGGCCAGGGGGGAAATTATTCCAGAGCCTGGGGGCGACAACAGAAAAGGCTCGGTCACCCCAGTGTTTATACCTCGACCTGGGCACATCCAGCAAAAGCTGACTGGATAACCTCAAAGCCCTGCCTTGGTCACGGACAGTTAAAATCTCAGACAAATAAACCGGAGCAAGGCCGTTAAGGGCTTTAAAAACAAAAAGTAAAAGTTTAAAATTAATTCTAAAATGGACTGGAAGCCAATGAAGTGAAACAAGAATTGGTGTAATATGCTCTCGCCTAGGTGGCCGAGAGAAGACTGAGAGATGCCAACATAAAGTGCATTGCAGTAATCAAGTCGAGAGGTGATTAAAGTATGGATGGCTATCTCAAGGTCATGACGGCTCAGGAAAGGTTTGGCTTTGGATAACAGACGTAACTGATCTATCAATCTATCTATCTATATAAGATGATGATATGATATATCAAAGACAGACACCTGTATCCATCATCACTTTAGCATGCTTGAAAAGGAGTAGGCAGAAGTAAAAAACTTGCTAAAGCCTACACCTTAATATATCGTCAAAAACACTCCTTACAAAAAGTTAGGGATATTTGGCTTTCGGGTGAAATTTATGGAAAATGTAACAAGTTCACACCACAGTGAAATTATATCATGAAAGTAGGGCATTTAAGTAAAAGCATGCAATGGTGATTTCCTCATATTAAACAATTTATTGAAACAAAAGCCAACAACAGTGATGGGTATACCATAACAAAAAATGTCAATGTCTCAATAACTTATCATGTGCCCTTGAGGATCAAATACAGATTGACAACGACATCTCATGCTGTTCACAAGTTGACTTATTGTCTGCTCAGGCATGGCATTCTATGCTTCTTGAAGGGCGGCCCTCAGGTCATTGAGGTGCAGGGTTACGTGTCTCTACACGGCGACTCAGCTGATCCCATAGGTTTTCTATGGGATTCAGGTCTGAAGAAAGTACAAGCCACTCCATTTGAGGTACCCCAGCCTCTAACAGCCATTCCCTAATGATGCAACCTCGATGAGCTGGAGCATTGATGCCCATGAAGATGAAATTAGGCCTATGTTGTTCATGCAGGTGCACAATGATTGAATTAATGATGTTATTCAGGTAGTATTGGCTTGTCACTGTATTATTCACTAGGCGTAGGGTAGTTCTGTATTGACTTGGTTGATTCATAGATCAAACACCTGTTGTAAATTTTGGCATTAAGCATCTTGTGAGAGAACAGCAAGTCATCCAAAAAGTACTGAAACACTGAACAGTTGGACATGTGCATGGTTAGAGAAAGTCAAATTAAGTTCACATGCAAAGGTTATAGTGAATTTTAGGTACATCCTGAAATTTCAACCGAAAGTGGAATATCTGTAACTTTTTATGAGTAGTGTACAAGAAAAAATAGAATTATAGTCTCATACCCCCACCCCCACACACATATTATACAGTGCATCTGGAAAGTATTCACAGCCCTTCACTTTTTCCACATTTTGTTACGTTACAGCCTTATTCCAAAATGGAATAAATTCATTTTTTTCCTCAAAATTCTACACACAATACCCCATAATGACAATGTGAAAAAAGTTTTTTTTTTGAGGTTTTTGAAAATTTATTAAAAATAAAAATCTAAGAAATCACATGTACATACAGTAAGTATTCACAGCCTTTGCTCAGTACTTTGTTGCTGTACCTTTGGCAACAATTACAGCCTCAAGTCTTTTTGAATATGATGCCACAAGCTTGGCACACCTATCTTTGGGCAGTTTCGCCCATTCCTGTTTGCAGCACCTCTCAAGCTCCATCAGGTTGGATGGGAAGTGTCAGTGCACAGCCATTTTGAGATTTCTCCAGTGATTTTCAATTGGATTCAAGTCTGGGCTCTGGCTGGGCCACTCAAGGACATTCACAAAGTTGTTCTGAAGCCACTCCTTTGATATCTTGGCTGTATGCTTAGGATCGTTGTCCTGCTGAAAGATGAACCATCACCCCAGTCTGAGATCAAAAGCGCTCTGGAGCAGGTTTTCATCCAGAATGTCTCTGTACATTGCTGCATTCATCTTTCCCTCTATCCTGACTAGTCTCTCACTTCCTGCTGCTGAAAAACATCCCCACAGCATGATGCAGCCACCACCATGCTTCACTGTAGGGATGTTATTGGCATGGTTATGAGTGGTGCCTGGTTTCCTCCAAACATGACGCCTGGCATTTACGCCAAAGATTTCAATCTTTGTGTCATCAGACCAGAGAATTTTGTTTCTCATGATCTGAGAGTCCTTCAGGTGCCTTTTGGAAAACTCCAGGCGAGCTGCCATGTGCCTTTTACAAAGGAGTGGCTTCTGTCTGGCCACTCCACCATACAGGCCTGATTGGTGAATTGCTGTAGAGATGGTTGTTGTTCTTGAAGGTTCTCCTTTCTCCATAGAGGAATGCTGGAGCTCTGACAAAGTGACCATTGGGTTCTTGGTCACCTCCCTGACTAAGGCTCTTCTCCCTGATCACTCAGTTTAGATGGCTGGCCAGCTCTGGGAAGAATCCTGGTGGTTCCAAACTTCTTCCATTTATGGATGATGGAGGTCACTGTGCTTATTGGGACCTTCAAAAGTTGCAGAAATTTTTCTGTACCTTTCCCCAGATTTGTGCCTCGAGACAATGCTGTCTCGGAGGTCTACAGACAGTTCCTTTGACTTCATGATTGGTTTGTGCTCTGACATGCACTGTCAACTGTGGGACCTTATATAGACAGGTGTGTGCCTTACCAAATCATGTCCAATCAACTGAATTTACCACAGGTGGGCTCCAGTTAAGCAGTAGAAATATCTCAAGGATGATCAGTGGAAAAAGGATGCACCTGAGCTCAATTTTGAGCTTCATGGAAAAGGCTGTGGATACTTATGTACATGTGATTTCTTAGTTTTTCATTTTTTAATAAATTTGCAAAAATCTCAAACAAACAAGGGTTTACTCCAGGAGATCCAGTTTCCTCCCACAATCCAAAGACATGCATGTCCGTTTAATTGGTGATGCTAAATTGTCCCTAGGTATCCACCTCTGGTAGGCCCTTAGAATACAGGGTTAGTACTAGTGAAGTGCTTTGAGTGGTCTTTGAGACTAGAAAAGCGCTATATAAGTGCAGGTCCTTATCCTTAAAATTCACTATTGTGGTGGCACTGAGTGGGAGGCTCTCCACCCAGAGTCGGAAAGCAGGGGTGGGGGGTGGGGGTGCTGGAACAGAGCACTGAAAGAGGAGGTGGCACCGGGGGGTCTCAGATGTAACAGAAAGGACTAGCCGCCCCACGGGGAGTCAGGAGACACTGGAGTTCGCTAGAGGAGAAGCAGGGCTTGTGTTCTATAATGTTAATGTGCCAGACATTCTTTGTACACTGATTGCATTGTCTTTGGCTCCCTGGGTCTCATGGGGCAGAAATAAAGGGTATAAAAAGGAGTCACCCAGAGATCCCAGGAGAGTTTTTTCTGTACTTTGTGTTGGAAGGTGATTAAAGTTTGTGTGTCGTCCAGCTCGCTGTCTTGTCTGCTTTCATCTTCCACATTGGTGACTCCAAGACGTGCGATGGAGAATGAGCCGAGCACCGCCCTGGGGACAACCCAGAGGGAGAACACCAGCGCGGCATATGCTGTCATGGTCAAGCTCCCAGACTTCTGGCTTCACAATCCGACCGCATGGTTCCTACATGTAAAAGCCCAGTTCACACTCCGCGGGATCACAATGGACAACACTTAATATTACTATGTGTCGCTGCGCTGGATGCGAGTGCCACGCAGCAGGTAACGAGCCTGCTCCAGGAGCCGCCGGCCCAGGGGAAATATGAAGCGCTCAAGTGGATGCTACTCTAGCGTTATACCCTGTCGGACAGTGAGAGGGCAGAGAGACTCCTAACACGCTCAGAGTTAGGTGACAGATCAGCTGTGGAACTGATGGAGAGCATGTTAACATTGATGGGACAGAACGATGAATCTTCCTGTTCGCCATCCTTTTCTTCAGGAACCTACCTGCTACAGCGAGGGCGATCTTGGCCAACTCGTCGCTGCTGATAACCAAGGACCACCGCGCCCTGGCGCAGGAAGCCGACCACATCATCCTTGCAACCAGAGCTCTCAGTGTGCATGCAGCGGCACCGGCATCCATGAAGGACTCCAGCGACATTGAGGAGCTGTTGGTGGTGACTGGGACGGATGCCAAGAGATGCAGGAACGGGACACTGTGTTTCTATTATTGCTGTTTTGGCTCGAATGCCCAACGCTGTCTGCAGCCGTGCCAGTTCAAGATGCCGGGAAATGGCATGGCCAGCAGTCAGTAGCAGCTGCAACCGCCGGTGACAGGAACAAGCTTCTTTTTAACATGGACACACATTCGGAGAGACCTTTCTTGGTGGACTCCAGCTCCCAGAAGAGCCTCATCCTGCCAGTCAGCACAGACAGGTCGGCAGGAGGTAGTGATCCCGAGCTCACGGCCGCCAATGGATTCACCACCAGGACGTTTGACGAATGGACACTGACGGTATGCTTACACGGACGCAATTACCAGTGGAACTTTGTGGTAGCTGCATGTTCTGCCCCTGGTTTAGGTGCAGATTTTTTATGTGCTTATGGGTTGTTAGTTGATGTTGCCAACAGACGTTTAGTGAATGCTGTCTCTATTTCTTCCATGCCCTGCACAGCTCAGGGAGTTGGGCCAACAACACTGGCTAACGTTATAGCTCCAGGGGGTAAGTACCAGCATTTACTTTCACAGTTCCCAGCACTCACAGTCCCGACTTTTTTGGCAACAGTAACCAAACATGGGGTCAAACATTTCATAACCACAAAAGGCCCGCCGGTGTTTGCGCACCCTTGGCACCTGGACTCGGTTAAGCTGGTCAGCGCGCGTGAGGAGTTCGCTAACTTAGAGCAACTGGGCATCATTAGGCGCTCCAACAGCCCGTGGGCATCCCCGCTATACATGGTGCCCAAGGCTGATGGGTCATGGTGACTGTGAGGTGATTTCTGGTGCTTGAACAACACCATGGAACACGACCGGTATCCCATCTCACATATCCAGGATTTTTCCGTGCATCTGGCCAGGACACGTGTTTTTTTTCAAAAGTGGATTTGGTCCGCGATTATCACCAGTTCCCTGTGTGCACGGAGGACGTTCCCAAAACAGCAGTAATAACTCCTTTTGGCCTTTTTGAGTTTTTACACAGCCATTTGGGTTGAAGGGCACAGCGAAACCTTCCAAAGAATGATGGACGCGGTGCTCCATGACCTGCTTTTCATTTTTGTCTACTTAGATGACATTTTGGTGGCTAGCACATCCAAGGAGGAGCACCTCGTTCATCTCAAAATGATTTTCCAGAGGCTGGAAGCACACGGGCTTATAGTTAACCCGGCGAAGTGCCAGTTTGGTGTGCCAGTGATTGATTTTTTGGGCTATCGCATTTTGCCGGAGGGCGCGATTCTGCTGCCTGATGAGATGCGTGCCATGTCGGATTTTCCGCGTCCACAGCCTGTGAGGGCCCTACAGGAATTTTTGGGCATGGTCAACTTTTACAGCTGTTTCCCCCCCCAGGGCAGCCCAGCTGCTGCAGCCGTTGTACGCCGCGCTTAAGAAAAAGAAGCCCGCGGAAAACATTGACTGGACCCCCGAGCGAGTCCAGGCTTTCGCAGATGCCAAAACAGTGCTTGCTAATGCTGCCTTGCTAGCCCACCCTCCCCCATCAGCATGAATAGCACTCACCATGGTTGCGTCTGACGTTGCCATAGGGGCAGTGGTGGAGCAGTATGTCTCTGGTTCGTGGCAGCCACTCGCATTTTTCAGCCGTACTTTGCGTGACAATGAACGCAAATACAGTACGTTTGACAGAGTTGTTGGCCCTCCACCTGGTGACGCACCACTTCCAGTTTTGGCTAGAAGGGCACGAGTTCACCGCATTCATTGATCATAAACCTCTAACGTACACAATGTCCAAAGTCTTGGAACCGTGGTTGGCCCGGCAGCAACGACATTTGGCCGTGATCTTGGAGTTCATGACCGACATTCAACATGTAGCTGGTAAGCTTAACGTCATGGCAGATTGCCTGCCGCACGCGTTGGTCTCCCCAGTCTACATGGGAATAGATTTCCCTGCCATGGCCACGGAGCAAACTGGGGACGCGGACATTTGCGTGCTTCAGTCCGCTCCTACTGGGTTAAAACTGGAGAGCAGGGTGGTGCAAGAAAGGTGCCCCCCTTGATCTGCAACGTCCCCACCGGTCGCCCACGTCCAGTGGTTCTGAGCTCTTGGCGCTGGCGCATTTTTGAGTCAGTCCACTCCCTTTTGCATCCCAGCGTGCGCGCCTCAGTAAAACGGGTGGGGGCAAAACCTGTCTGGCCTCACTTGCGCAGGGAGGTGAAAGAGTGGGCTGCAGTGTGTGTTGCGTGCCAGCGGGCCAAAGTGCACAAGCACACCAAAGCCCCCCTCGAGCCGTTCCAAATCCCGGCCAGGAGGTTCAACCGCGTCCATGTGGATTTGGTGGGATCCCTCCCACTGTCGCAAGGTTTCACGCACCTTTTGACAATTGTGGACTGCACCACGCGTTGGCCTAAAGTGGTCTCGCTGGTTTCCACCACGTCTGCAGAAGTGGCTCGTGCTTTTTTGTTGGCTTGGGTTGCACAGTTCAGATCCCTGTTGGACATCACTTCCTACAGGGGTCCGCAATTCATTTCGGAACTCTGGTCTGCGATGACCCAGAGCCTAGGGGTCAAAATCCACCTCACTACCACGTACAACTCTCAGGCTAACGGGTTATGCGAATGTTTTCATAGGTCGCTTAACCCTTTGAGTGTGTTTGTCGCCAAATTACGACATAACCCCTAGTGGTCAAGAGTGGTAAATATTTTTTGTCAATAAAATAGTTCAGATTTCCAAGGATATAGCTTGAAAGTGGTAAGAGATAATGGCTTACTGTCAATTAGAAAGATGTAAAATATGATCCAAAGTTTCAGATAGGAATAAATTTACGCATCTAATTTGCATAATGTTGCGGAACCTCTTTAAATTCCATAACTCAGTCAAAACTGGACTTTGGACGTATTTACACAATGAGTGGTTCAGTCTTTTGACACCCTTTTTTTGTACAGAGGTACCTCATCATTTTATCTTCAAAGTATATGAACAAGAAATCAGTACAATATAAAAAAAACACAAAACTGAAAATTCTCACTTACTTTTGACAAAGGGGAGATGGCTGGCTTGCTGGCGTGGCTGCTGCATTTTCACCCATCATGGTTGTTATTTTGCGTTCTGTCGGTCATGTTAAAGTCTGTACCACATCTACAAAGTCTTATGATTATCCCACATAAATTTTGTTTGTATCCCGTTGCTATTTTCTACGTACAAAGCCAGTAAAAGTGATGGTGACCGATTGTGGACATATTAGCTTTCTGGGCTAAAATGCGAAAAACAGGAAAAGGAAATGGTGAGGTCTTCTTCTTTGGTGTATTACATGTCATCCACTGAGTCCTCCAACGGATGTCTGCCACCTTTTGAAACTGGCAAATCAGAACAAATCCCCAATGCAGACCCCAATGCAGGAGATCATGTGAGAGTGAGACGACAGGCGCAGTGCCGTACTCTGCCACTAGGGGCACACAAATTCACACACTCAAAGGGTTAAGGCAGCGCTCAGAGCTTCCCTCACGGATGCAAACTGGGTCGACCGCCTGCCCTGGGTCCTGTTAGATTTGTGCTCCACGCCTAAGGAGGATCTGGCAGCCTCCCCGGTGGAACTCATTTTTTCTCAGCCTCTGCGGATCCTTGGGGAATCTTTACCGGAAAACCCCACACCCGGGACCGACCTGCCTGCGCAATTTTTGTACAGTACAGAGGCTGTTAACATGCTGGGCCCGGCCCACCATTGTTTTCCCTGCACCTTCGTCCCGAAGAGCTTACAGAGCGCCAGGTTTGTTTTTGTCAGGCACAATACATATAGAACCCCGCTGCGCCCACCGTACGAAGGACCATTCAGAGTGCTGGAAACTGGGGCAAAGCATTTTGTGTTAGACTTGGGGGGGCGTAGGGCGACTGTCTGCTTCAACAGGCTGAAGCCCGCTTTTGTGTTGGCAGACAAGCCCACTGATGGTGGTTCCGTAAGTTGGTGTTCCCTCGGTCGAGACATGCGCTCGCGAAGCTAACCTTTTTCACCCCCACCCTCTTTCCCTACACAGACCAATGTGCCCTCCCTCATACCTTGCCAACAGGGCGCTTCGACCGGAGTGGCGACCCCCCGCTACAGCCACTATGGGCACCGACTAAGCCCAAGGGACTGGGATGTTAGTTCCCGTTCTGGGTGTTTGGGAGGGGGGGACTGTGTGGTGGCACTGAGTGGGGGGTTCTCCACCCAGAGTCAGAAGCTGGGGGGAGGGGGGGTGGAACAGAGGACTGAAGGAGGAAGTGGCACCGGGGGCCTCAGATGTAACAGAAAGGCCTAGCCACCCCCCGGGGAGTCAGGAGACACTGGAGTTCGCTAGTAGAGGAGAGGGTGTGAGAAGCAGGGCTTGTGTTCTATAATGTTCATGTGCCAGACATTCTTTGTGCACTAATTGTATTGTCTTTGGCTCCCTGGGTCTCATGGGGCAGAAATAAAGGGTATAAAAAGGAGTCACCCAGAGATCCCAGGAGTTTTTTCTGTATTTTATGTTGGAAGGTGATTAAAGTTTGTGTGTCGACCAGCTGGCTGTCTCATCTGCTTTCATCTTCCACACTATAACATTTACAGGTGAACTTAATTTGACTTTCTTAAACCTTTTGAATGCACATGTCCAACTGTTCAATGTTTCAATACTTTTTGCATAACTTGCTGTTCTCAAATGAGGTGCTTCACAGCAAAATTCACAACAGGTGTTTGATCCATGAATTGACCAATACATTTTCTGGTTCAATTAGAATTGGTATTTAAACAGTCCTCTTCATCATGCTGTTCACATTTTGACATCATGAGACCAATACAACACCTAACAATTGATCAACAGTACCTTGCCATTGTGAGGCTTCAAACAGGATGTTCTCAGAGGGAAGTGGCCACTGAGCTCAGTGTGTCACCAAGTGCCATCAGCAGGTTGCAACAGAGATACAGGGGGACTGGAAGAGTCACAAAAAGGCATAGAAGTGGACATCCTTAAGCCACATCCCACACTAATAACCGTTTCATTGTGAACAGTGTCCTGCAGAACCCAATGATGAATGCCACTCAACTCCAAGCACATTTAAGGGAGGTGAGAGGCACCCAAGCATCACTTCAGACCATTCGAAACAATTTACATCAGTGTGGTCTGCGTGCTAGATGACCTGCAAGGGTACCTGACAAGACCACCAGGCACAAGCATCATTGTCTTGCATGGGCCAGGGAGCATTTACGCTGGGAAAGGGACCAGTGGGCCTCAGTGCTGTTCTCTGATGAATGTCGATTGACGTTGAGCAGAAATGATAGCCACCAATGATGTTGGAGACGTTAAGGAGAGTACTGTGCATCAGCCACTGTTGTCACTAGACAAGCCTTTGGTGGTGGTAGTGTTACAGTCTGGGCAGGTGTGTCTAGTCAATACAGAACTGCCCGACACCTTGTGAATGGTACAGTGACAAGCTGATACTACCTGAATAATATCATTAATCCTGTCATAATGCTCCTGCATGAACAACACAGGCCTCATTTCATCTTCATGGATGACATTTTTAAAGATTCAAAGATTTTAATTTGTCAGTTCTTCCATATGTACAGGACATACAGTAGAATTGAAATGCTGTTTCTGTTTCTCTTGGTGGTGTGCAATATATAAAACAAGAAAGAATGGAAAACAACAACGGTCTATGTGCAGTAATGCTACCCATAGTGCAAATAAAGGTAAAACACAGCAATCCTATGTACAGTAAACCATAATACCAGTAAATTGCAAGTTGAATGTGGTAGACGAGGTGCAGACAGTGACAGATTGGCCTGCACATGATCAGTGTTGCAATGACAGACAGCGGCAGGTATGGTATTTGTGCAAATGGTTGCAGTAAGGTGCAGAGACATACAGCAGCAGATGTATTGCTGTTGGTGTGGCAAGTCTTTCTGTGCAAACAACTGGGGGGGGGGTGCAGGAGTGGGCAGAGTTCAGGGTCCTGATGGCCTGGTGAACAAAGCTCTTTAGCAGTCTTGTGGAGTGGGCCCGTAGGTTCTGGTACCTTCTCCCTGAGGGCAGGGGGCTGAAGAGGGAGTGTAAGGGGTGGGAGGTGTCTCCTGCAATGTTGATGGCTCTACGGGTGAGGCGGGTGTGGTAGATATCCGAGAGCGAGGGCAGAGGGGCACCGATGATCTTGCTTGCTGCTTTCACTGTGTGTTGTAGAGTCTTCCGGCAGGAGGCAGTGCAGCTACCATACCACACAGTGATGCAGCTGGTGAGGATGCTCTCAATGGCGCCCCGGTAGAATGAGCACATGATGGGGGTGGGACTGGTGCTCTTCTTAGTTTGCGGAGGAAATAGAGTCAAGGTTGAGCCTTCTTGGCCAATGATGTGATGTTGTTGGACCACGAGAGGTCCTCGGAGGTGTGCATCCCCAGGAACTTGGTGCTGCTTACCCTCTCCACTGCTGCTCCCTTAATGATCGGGGGGGTGCGGTGTGTGTCCCCTCCTGAAGTCCTGAAGTCGGCCACAATCTTCCTGGTTTTTCCCACATTCAGGAAGAGATTATTGACTTTACACCACTGTAAAGTAGTTGGCCTCTTCATTATTTGTGATGAGGCCCACCATCGTCATGTCGTCCGCAAATTTGATGATGTGGTTGGTGCTGTAGGCTGGTACACAGTCATGGGTCAGCAGGGTGAAGAGCACCCTTCACTTCCGCCCTCCCAAGAGAGTAGACGCTTTTTTCTTCTCTCCTGCTCTGACCTTTTCCTCCCCTCCTAACTACTGGATCCCAGCTTGCTGTTGTCTGTCTGCGTCTAACTGCGACCGCCGAAAAGAAATTATGGAGTTAATAAGCTGGGCTTTGAACACAATTGACACTATTTTTTCAACAAGGAAAAGTGCTCTGGGGGAAGCTGTCTGCCCCGCTGGAACGGCTCCAGCGGGCTATTTACGTGACACAGGTAATTGGAAAATGCTGTGTCTCACTAATCTCTCTATCGAAGATATTGAAGATTTGTTTATCTTCGTAATATTGGTGATCGGGATTTTTCTGATTGGGTCTGGAATTGTCCTGGTTTACTGCAAATTGCTGAAGATGGATTCAACCTATCAAAATGCTGACCAGGCGAGGTGCATCCATCAAATTGAAAAACTGGAGAAGACCCTGATAGTGACTACTGGAGAACTGTCTCGTAAGGTGGATTACATCATGATTTCGCTTAGGTCTTTCCACGACGGATTTAAAGCCCCACAATGAAGGACTAGTACTGAATCTACAGAAGAAATATAAGCCTTCTCTGTGATCAGTCCTATTTGGCTCATTCCCCATGAAAATTCCTCCTGGCTGTCTGCAAACTGTGTTCAAAATCATCGAGCACAAGGCCTTGGACAGTCAGCTGTACTGCGCCAGATAAGGACTGGGCGCCAGCCAGACAAAACATCTTTTGCCAAGTGTCCTTGGGTCTCTCTTATTATCATTAACACTGCTCAACACCGCACACACACTGATCCAAGAACTGAATAAAGATACACTGCTCTCTTGTGTCTCGTGAATCCTGTGTAGCGAATGTATGTGCAATGAGAGCTTTTTTTTCCCTTGAACTCTTAATATTGATTAATTGTGTAACCAGTATTTTGAATCAATGATTTTTTTGCTCCTTCCTGTTGTATTATCCTTATGCTACCTGTACCCTCCTGCTGATAGGCGCGTTTCAGATGCGCCGCGGCACGGAAATGCAGGTTCATTACTGTGTCAAGTCAAATTCTCTCGTATGTTATCAGTGATCTGTTAATGTACTTGGCAATAAATCTTTTTCTGATTCTGAGCAGCAGGCTGAGCACGCACCCTTGTGGGGCCCCTGTGCTCAGTGTGATGGTCTTGGAGGTGTTGCTTCCGACCCGTACATTCTGTGGCCTCCCTATGAGAAGGTCCAGCACCCAATTACAGAGAGAGGTTTTGAGTCCCAAGTGTCTGAGTATTTGTATTAGGTGCTGGGGGATGATTGTGTTTAATGCTGAACTAAAATCCAAGAACAGCATTCGCACCTAGGAGTTCTTTGAGTCCAGGTGGGTGAGGGCTAGATGGAGAGCTGCAGAAATGGCATCTTCTGTGGATCTGTTTGACCTGTATGCAAACTGAGATGGGTCGTTGGAGGGAGGCAGAGTGGACTTGATGTTCTGCATGACCAGCCGCTCGAAGCACTTCATTATGATGGAGGTCAGTGCTACTGGCTGGTAATCGTTGTAGCTGGATGGAGTGGGCTTCTTTGGGACTGGTATTATGGTAGCAGTTTTGAAACGCATGGGGACGACAGCTTGACTCAGGGAGATGTTGAAGATGTCAGCCAGGACATTCATGAGCTCCTTTGCACAGGTATGTTGTCTGGTCTGTCTCTAGCCGGATCCAGACTTTTAGCTTGCTCGTCTGGGGGAGGAGTGGTCTTCTGTGCTGATGTGCTGTTTTGTGCTTCAAAGCAGTCAAATAAGTCATTTAAATTGTTAAGCAGTGTGATGTCACTCACACAGGTCTGAGGTGGAAGTTCGTCATTGGTGATGGTCTGTATGCCACACCAGAGAGACTGTGCATCTCTGGTGTTGCTGAAGTGTCTGGATATTTTCTTGCTGTACTTGTCGTTTTGCTTCCTTGATACCACGGGACAGGTTGGCCCTAGCTGTTGTTAGTCATTAATTCTCCAGCTCATTGAGGTTGCATCATTAGAGAATGGCTGTTGGAGGCTGGGGTACCTCAAATGGAGTGGCCTGTACTTTCTCTAGACCCAAATTCCATACAAAACCCATGGGATTAGCTGAGTTACCATGTAAAGGCTTGTACCCTTGTCAAAGCGTTATCCTGTTCCCTTTTGTTTATTTTTATTAACTTCATTTTTAATTCTTTATCTCTTTTTACTAATATTAGCTTTTTTCCTAGTGTTAGCTTAGTGTTGGCCAAGCAGAAAGCCCGACTGGCACACAGGTGAATCAGACCACGGGCAGGGCTGTTTTCACCAGGCTAGGCTAACCTGTTTTTAGCTAGCTAGCTATCCACTTCTCGTCAAACGTCATGACTCCATCCCCGACGTGTGTCAGCTGTTTGTCCCTCCTTAAGAAGGTTTCTGAGCTGGAAGTGAGACTCTCCAACCTCTATAAGATTCGGGAGGCTGAAGACCACCTAGACACCATAATTCGGGAAAACATCGGCCCCGGCAACCGACTCTCAACTAGCAGAGACGGCTACTTACCTGGGTGAATTCAGCACATCGCCATCATCTTCCACCCCTGCTCCAGTCTCTTCAGCTGTCCAGGACCCTGGCAATAAACCCTGGACCTTGGTTGAACCAACTAGCAAGCATTGGCGGTTGACTAGACCCGGTCGTGCTTCCTCTCTCCCGTTGCTATCGGAAAACAGATTTGACATCCTTTCCCTGGAAGATTTTCCCCACCTGGAAGTTGATCGTCCTCCCATGCCCACCCCCCCTTTTAGCAGAGGGCCCAAACCTGCAAGCCCCAGATTAAAACCATTTTAGGTGTGCCAAACTATACACCAGCTCCAAAAAGAAGAGAGCGCATCACCCCGCCATCACAAGAACAACATCGGCAAAATTATCCCCCATTTCAGAAACCATCGGCAAGGCTCCCCCAGACAACATTGGTAATTGGTGACTCGATTATGAGGAACGTCAGAAGCAGGTACTGTGTCACTAAATTTTTTCCTGGGGCTAAAGTGTCAGACATCGAGGCTCTTATCCCTGACCTGTTAAATGAATACCCCCACACTAAAACTGTCATTGTACATGTTGGATGCAACAACATCCCAGATGAAGCGTCGGAAATTTTAAAGAGTGACTTCAAGAGCCTTCTGTCCACTCTTATGAACTATGGCAGACGTGTATTTATTTCTGGGCCCCTGGCCCCTTTTAGACGAGGTTGCAATTATTTTAGCAGGACTCTCAGTCTTAATACCTGGTTGTGTTGTACATGTCCTACTTTTAACATTGGTTTTGTAGACAATTTGCCCCCTGTCTGCACAACAACCACTGCTGCCTCTAAGAAATCAAGTCCTGCTACCCACTCCCCACTCCACCGACACCCCCCCCACTCCCAACACACAGCCCCCCATCCTGACCCTGACCAAGACCCAGGTGAGGACGGAGCTGAGGAAGATCAAGGCGAGGAAGGCGTCGGGACCGGACGGCATCAGCGCAAAGCTCCTCAAGTCCTGTGCAGACCAGCTGTGTGGGATTGTGACGTATATCTTCAACATGAGCCTGAAACTGGGGAGGGTACCACAGCTGTGGAAAACATCTTGTGTGGTACCTGTACCAAAAACTTCCCACCCCAAAGACCTGAACAGCTTCAGACCGGTGGCCTTGACGTCCCACTTGATGAAGACCCTGGAGAGACTGCTCCTTGCTCATCTCCGCCCCCTGGTGGAACCAGCGATGGATCCACTCCAGTTCGCCTACCAGCATGGCATTGGGGTGGAGGATGCGGTGATCTTCCTCCTTCACCGTTCTCTGTCCCACCTGGAGAAGCCCGGGAATATGGTGAGGATCATGTTCTTTGACTTCTCCAGTGCTTTCAACACCATCCAACCGATGATCCTGAAGGACAAGCTGCTGCGCGCAGGGGTGGACCAGCACCTGTCATCATGGATCCTGGACTACCTCACGAACCGGCCTCAGTTTGTGAGAACCCGGGACTGTGTTTCCGACACGATCATCAGTAGCACGGGGGCCCCCCAGGGAACGGTGCTGGCTCCCTTCTTGTTCACTCTTTATACTGCGGACTTCTCACACAACACAACACATTGCCATCTACAGAAGTTCTCTGATGACTCTGCGATCGTTGGTCTCATCTCCAGCGGAGATGAAGCTGAGTACAGAGGGCTTATCCAGGACTTTGTGGACTGGTGCCATCGGAACTGCCTCCAGATCAACGCGAGGAAAACTAAGGAGCTGGTGGTGGACTGCCGCAGGCATGGGCAGCCCCTCACAGCACCAGTAAATATACAGGGAACAGACATCGAGATGGTGACATCCTACAAGTACCTGGGTATTCATCTGAACAATAAACTAGACTGGTCACACATTACTGACGCACTCTACAAGAAGGGACAGCGCAGGCTGTTCCTGCTGAGGAGACTCAGGTCTTTTGGTGTACAAGGGGCGCTGCTGAAGTCATTCTATGACACGGTGGTGGCATCAGCCATCACTTTTGGAGTGGTCTGCTGGGGCAGTGGCATTACTGCAGCCGATAGGAAGAGACTGAACAAACTGATTAAGAAAGCTAGCTCTGTCCTGGGGCAACGCCTTGATCCGATGGAGGAGATAGGAGAGAGAAGGACGGTGGCTAAACTGTCATCTCTGCTGGAGTCCGAGTTCCACCCTATGCAGGACATACTGGATGCACTGAGGAGCTCATTTAGCAGCAGACTACATCATCCCAGGTGCACAACCGAGAGGTTTCGTAGGTCCTTCCTACCAACGGCTGTCAGACTGTACAACCTAAGCAGGGCTGCTCGCAGAGATAGCAAAAAGACGTAACAAACTAATAGTTTTTTTTTTTTTTGTTTTTTTTTTTTTTTTTTTTTGAATGCAAAAGATGCAATAGACTTACACAATGGTCCTCTCCGGCATACAACTAGGAACATACCGGTCGCTATGGAGGGTGAGAATATGTATGGGCACATAATCATACCATGTAGGATAACTAAATAGACGGTTATGCTGTTTCATCCCACCTAGCAACAATGCTCTGCACTGTGTGTGTTTATATATTTACATATTTATTCCATCTAGCTACAATGCTCTGCACTGGGTGTGTTTATATTTATATATCTATATATTTATTCCATCTAGCTACAATGCTCCGCACTGTGTTTTTATATATCTACATATTATTCCATCTAGCTACATTGCTCCGCACTGTGTGTGTTTATATACTTGCATATTTATTCCACCTAGCTGCAATGCTCCATACTGTGGGTGTTTATATATTTACATATTTATTCCATCTAGCTACAATGCTCTGCACTGTGTGTTCATATATTCATATATTTATTCCATCCAGCTACAATGCTCTGCACTGTGTCTGTGTGTGTGTGTGTGTATATATATATTTTATAGTAATATGTACATATGTATATTAGCTGCTCTTGCTTGCTTGTTTTTTTTCTTGCCTTCTGATTGTTGCTCTGAGTGTTGCTATCCCTGTGCTGTTGCAATCCTGGAATTTCCCCGTTGTGGGACTAATAAAGGCTTATCTTATCTTATCTTATCTTAATTTCAACCTGTTTTGGAACCGCCCATCGTTTATGAGGCCAGATGGCATCCATCCAAATAGACTTGGTGCACGTGTTTTAAGGGACAGTCTGTTCTATTCCATTCCGTGTTTTTTAGTACAGTGACTGAATTTTGGTGCGTTAACTCACCCCGAAGTTCCTGGGTCTGCCAACCAGCCCTTCTCTGTTTCCACTTCTCATATTAATCCTATTAATCCAAATAATCCTCACTGTTTAGATCAGCCTTCAGTTTATAACCCCATTGAGATTGTGTCTGTCTCCTGTTACCCAAAATATTATAACCCAAGACAAATACAACATAACTTGATAAATTCACGCCTTTCTGCAGCTCCTCCTCATCTGCCACCCCTCAATTTAGCTCCTGTCTTCCCCCTCAGAGAACCTTTGTCTACTCCCCCCACAGTTAATAAAAATATAATGTATAAACATCCTAAAGTGATTAAGCAAAAAGTTGGTAAAACTCAAATTAAACATCACGTCTCTAAATTTAATGATTCGGCCTCTCTTCTTCCTCCTCATAATTTAAAAATTAAATGTGGTTTGTTAAATATTAGGTCTCTAACTCCCAAGTGACATAACGCACGGCTCAGGAGACGCACACACACAGGCTTAGAGTAGTTCAAAGAGTTTATTAACAGCAGGAGTGAATGAGTGCGTGTCTGCGGGATGTAAATGTGTTGGTGATGGTGTCTGCTCCAGGCACAGAGGCAGGTGACCGTACAGCCGAGCAACCCTATGGAGAGAGCACAGGGAGAGGGTGACGGGCATACACCAACACAGGAGGAATTTATGGCGAGAGAAGGACTTACTTGGTGGGTCAGGACAGCTGGCACAACAAGGGGGCGAAGCCCGGAAGACAGCCACCTGGAGAGCTCCGTACAGCAGCGAGGATTGGGCGATGGAGTGGAGATGTCCGCCGCTGGGGAATCCACCTGTGCACAGGGGAGAAGACTGAAGAAAAGAGGTAAGCGATCTTCTTACCAAAATGGTGACGCTGAAGGGAAGTATGCTCACAACGGTGAGGGACGAAGTCTGACGGCTTCAGGCCGAGCCTCCGGGCGAGACGGCCTTTATCCCTCGCCGCTGATGATTGTCAGGTGCGTGAGCAGGTGGCGCCGTTGATGAATGGCGCGGCGTGACAGTACTCCCCCCTCTAGCAGCGCCTCCTGGCGATGGCTTATCCGGGTGCGCTCGGTGGAAGTCCGCGATGAGCGATGGGTCCAACACAAACGACGGGGGGCACCCATTGTCGATGCTCGGGCCCATAGCCCTCCCAGTCCACCAAGTATTGCAACCCACGACCCCGGCGCCGGGAGTCCAGGATGGAGGAGACGGACCAGGCCGGATGGCCACCAATCATCCGGGGCGCGGGTTGCGCTGCAGGAGGAGGGCAAAGGGGGTCAGTGACTGCCAGTTTCACCTTCGACACATGAAAAGTGGAATGGATGCGGAGGGAGGGGGGAATAGCCACGCGCACAGCCACCGGGTTGATGATCCGGGTGATGGGAAAGGGACCCATGAAACGCTGTGCCAGCTTCCTCCTCTCGCCTTTTAATGTGACGTCCTGGGTAGACACATACACGAGTTGCCCAACTCTGTACGCCGGGGCAGGTCTTCTGTGCCGGTCCGCCACGGTCCTGTTGCGCTCCGCTGTGCGTAAAAGCGCATGACGCGCGGCAGCCCAGGTGGAGCGGAACTGCCTAAGGTGCGCCCTAACGGAGGGGACAGTCACCTCGTTCTCCTGCGCTGGAAACAGCGGGGGGTCGTAACCCAGGGACGCCTTGAAGGGGGACATCCCCGTTGCAGAAGAGCGGGCGGTGTTGTGGGCATACTCCACCCAGGCGAGATGGTTGCTCCAGGACGTCGGCTTGGATCTAGTAACACAGCGGAGCGCAGCCTCCAGCTCCTGATTGGTCCTCTCACACTGCCCGTTAGACTGGGGGTGATGGCCGGAGGAGAGGCTCACCTTGGCTCCGATGGCGTTACAAAAGGATCTCCAAACCTCGGATGAAAATTGGGGGCCCCGGTCCGAGACCACGTCCACCGGAATCCCGTGCAGCCTGACCACGTGTTGGACGAGGAGGCCCGCCGTCTCCAGGGCAGTAGGGAGACCTCGCAGGGGAACGAAGTGCGCCGCCTTGGAGAAACGGTCCACAATGGTCAGGACGGTGTCAAAGGAGTTGGAAACGGGGAGTCCGGTGACGAAGTCCAGTGCGATGTGCGACCAGGGCCTGCCGGGGACGGGCAGAGGCTGGAGCAGACCCGCTGGGGGGGCATTTCCCGACTTGCTGGTGGCACAGATTGGGCAAGCCCGGGCGTAGCGGGCTGCATCCCTCCGCAGGCCTGGCCACCAAAAGGACCGCTGGAGGAGGCTGATCATCCGAGAGGTGCCGGGATGACAGGTGAGCCGGGAGGTGTGGAGCCAGTGGATGACCTCTCCTCGGACCGCAGATGGGACGAACAGTCTTCCCTCCGGTCCGCCGCCAGGATCAGGTTCCACCTCCTGCGCCTTCCGGATCTTGTCTTCAATGTCCCAAGAGATGGCACCGAGGATGCACGACCTGGGCAGGATAGTGTGGGGCGTCTCCTCAGCCTCCACGGGGGTGAACTGCCTAGAGAGGGCGTCAGGCAGGCCGTTTTTGGAGCCCGGCCTGAAGGTGATCGAGAAGCGGAACCTGGCGAAGAACAAAGACCAGCGCGCCTGGCGGGCATTCAGGCGCTTGGCAGATCGTAAATACTCTAAGTTCTTGTGGTCCGTCAGGACCACAAACGGCAGGTCCGCCCCCTCTAGCCAGTGGCGCCACTCCTGTAAGGCGAGTTTAATGGCCAGGAGCTCTCTGTCCCCCACATCGTAGTTCCTCTCCGCCGGGGACAGGCGCCGGGAGAAGAAGGCGCACGGCCGTTTGGCGCCATCGTCAGGTGACCGCTGGGATAACACTGCTCCCACTCCCGTGTCCGATGCGTCCACCTCCACAATGCACTGCAGCGCGGGGGTCGACCTGGCGAAGGACCCGGGAGGAGGAGAACTCCGCCTTCAGCGCCCTAAAGGCAGCAGCGACCTCTTCAGTCCAACGGAACGGGACCTTCGGGGACGTGAGGCGGGTCAGCGGTCCGACGATCGAGCTGAAATTTGGGACAAAGCGGCGGTAAAAATTGGCGAAGCCAACAAACTGTTGCACCTGCTTCCGGGATGCGGGAGTAGGCCACTCCACCACCGCCTTCACCTTCTCTGGGTCTGGGAGCACCTGATCTTGAGCGATGATGAATCCCAGGAAGGATGTGGTCCTAGCGTAGAATTCGCATTTCTCAGCCTTCACGTACAGACGATTCTCCAGCAGTCTTTGGAGGACCCGCCTCACATGGACCTGGTGCTCGTCCCTGGACCTGGAGAAGATAAGGATGTCATCCAGGTAGACGAACACAAAAAGGCCGATGAAATCCCGGAGGACGTCATTAATGAGGCTACTGACATAACGCACGGCTCAGGAGACGCACACACACAGGCTTAGAGTAGTTCAAAGAGTTTATTAACAGCAGGAGTGAATGAGTGCGTGTCTGCGGGATGTAAATGTGTTGGTGATGGTGTCTGCTCCAGGCACAGAGGCAGGTGACCGTACAGCCGAGCAACCCTATGGAGAGAGCACAGGGAGAGGGTGACGGGCATACACCAACACAGGAGGAATTTATGGCGAGAGAAGGACTTACTTGGTGGGTCAGGACAGCTGGCACAACAAGGGGGCGAAGCCCGGAAGACAGCCACCTGGAGAGCTCCGTACAGCAGCGAGGATTGGGCGATGGAGTGGAGATGTCCGCCGCTGGGGAATCCACCTGTGCACAGGGGAGAAGACTGAAGAAAAGAGGTAAGCGATCTTCTTACCAAAATGGTGACGCTGAAGGGAAGTATGCTCACAACGGTGAGGGACGAAGTCTGACGGCTTCAGGCCGAGCCTCCGGGCAAGACGGCCTTTATCCCTCGCCGCTGATGATTGTCAGGTGCGTGAGCAGGTGGCGCCGTTGATGAATGGCGCGGCGTGACACCAAGTCTCTACTAGTTCATGATCTATTAATTGATTGTCAGATTGATTTAATATCCCTTACAGAGACTTGGTTAGGGCAAAAGGATTATGTTGGTTTAAATGAATCAACTCCCTCTGGTTATCTAAACTATCATAATCCTAGAAGTTCTGGTCGTGGAGGTGGAGTAGCGGCAATTTACCATTCTAAATTACTAGTTAATGTAAAGCAAAAAAACCTGTTTCAATTTCTTTGAGGGCCTGGTCCTCACTATTAGGCACGTTAGCAATCTTAGCTTAAGCTCTATCTTCTTTGCCATAGTCTACCATCCTCCCTCTGCCTACTCAGAGTTTTTATCCGATTTTGCCGAATTTTTAGCTGATTTAATGCTGAAATCAGATAGAATATTTATAGTAGGGGATTTTAATATACAGTGGGGCAAAAAAGTATTTAGTCAGCCACCAATTGTGCAAGTTCTCCCACTTAAAAGATGAGAGAGGTCTCCAATTTTCATCATAGGTATACCTCAACTAGGAGAGACAAAATGAGGGGAAAAAAATCCAGAAAATCACATTGTCTGATTTTTAAAGAATTTATTTGCAAATTATGGTGGAAAATAAGTATTTGGTCACCTACAAACAAGCAAGATTTCTGGCTCTCACAGACCTGTAACTTCTTCTTTGAGAGGCTCCTCTGTCCTCCACTCGTTACCTGTATTAATGGCACCTGTTTGAACTCATTATCAGTATAAAAGACACCTGTCCACAACCTCAAACAGTCAGACTCCAAACTCCACTATGACCAAGACCAAAGAGCTGTCAAAGGACACCAGAAACAAAATTGTAGACCTGCACCAGGCTGGGAAGACTGAATCTGCAATAGGTAAGCAGCTTGGTGTGAAGAAATCAACTGTGGGAGCAATTATTAGAAAATGGAAGACATACAAGACCACTGATGTCTTTCATCTCTCGGCGCCACACCAGTCGGCTGCCTTTTGCAACAGCGGCTCGATTCCGAGTTTTTTTTTCCCTTCCTCTCTCTTTTGATCACTTTTTTTTTTTTTTTCACCCCACTTATATCACGGACACACAGATCGTCCCAAATGTCTCCTGAGCCGGTGGACGGAGCCACTGTTTATAGCAGGATTCGATACAACAGGGAAGAGCTGCTAGCATTTAACCGCCACCCGGTCCCACTGGAAAAAACTCGACATACCGAGAGAACTGAGGCGAAAACGCTGCGGCTGCCGGGCTGGAGTAAGGCGGAGGACAAAAAATATAAGGTACAGACCCTCCCTTCCATCTGTTGTCATGGGAAATGTACGGTCGATACTGGGAAAGTTAGATGAGCTAGCGGCTATCTCTCGTTATGATAGCACTTACCGGGAGTGCTCTCTCCTTTTGTTTACTGAGACGTGGCTAACTGAACTAGCAGCAGATGCTAACATTGAGCTGGAGGGTTTTCACATGATACGAGCTGACCGAACACCAGAGAGTGGCAAAACTAGGGGCGGTGGAGTGATAATGTATGTTAACAACAACTGGTGCAGACCGGGACATATCACTGTTAAACAACGACACTGCAGCAAAGACATTGAGTTGCTAGCTGTTAGCATGAGGCCTACATATCTCCCGAGAGAACACTCACACGTGATCTGCATTGTTGTTTATGCAAATCCAACGGCGAACGCTGGGACAGCGCGTGACGTCATCCATTCAGTAACCAGCAGGCTGCAGACAGAACACCCAGATGCTCTTCTCCTCATCTCAGGCGATTTCAACCACGTTTCACTGTCTCCCATTCTGCCCACTTTCACCCAGTATGTCACATGCCACACTAGAGACAATAAAACACTGGATTTGTTCTACGCAAACACTAAGGAGGCGTACACCTCATCACAACTCCCCCCACTTGGGAGATCGGATCACAACTTGGTTCATCTCCGACCGGTGTACAAACCCCTAGTGCACAGACAACCTCCGGCCATGCACACTGTGGAGTTATGGTCTGAGGAGACAATGGACACTCTAAAGGACTGTTTTGAAGCCACTGCCTGGAAGCAGCTCTGCGATCCACATGGTGAGGACATCGATGGCCTCATTCACACCTTCACGGGCTACCTCAGCTTCTGTGTGGACAAATCCGTTCCCACCAAGACCATACGGCGTCACTCAAACAACAAACCCTGGATCAACCCTGAGATAAAAACACTTCTGAGAGAGAAGAAGAGGATCTTCAGGTCGGGGAACAGGGAGATGCTGAAGTCCGTACAGAGGGAGCTGAGGAGAAAGATCAGAGAAGGCAAGGACAGCTTCAGGAAGAAGATGGAGGACAAGCTGCAACAGAGCGACATCAGCAGGGTCTGGAGAAACCTTAAAACCATCCCTGGGCTCCAGAATACCTCCCCTCAGGCCACGGGGGGCAGGGAGTGGGCGAACAATCTGAATCTGTTTTTCAATAGATTTGACCAACCGCCCTCCCCCCTGTCTGCACAACAACCACTGCTGCCTCTAAGAAATCAAGTCCTGCTACCCACTCCCCACTCCACCAACACCCCCCCCACTCCCAACACACAGCCCCCCATCATGACCCTGACCAAGATCCAGGTGAGGACGGAGCTGAGGAAGATCAAGGCGAGGAAGGCGTCGGGACCGGACGGCATCAGCGCAAAGCTCCTCAAGTCCTGTGCAGACCAGCTGTGTGGGATTGTGACATATATCTTCAACATGAGCCTGAAACTGGGAGGGTACCACAGCTGTGGAAAACATCTTGTGTGGTACCATGTACCAAAAAACTTCCCACCCCAAAGACCTGAACAGCTTCAGACCGGTGGCCTTGACGTCCACTTGATGAAGACCCTGGAGAGACTGCTCCTTGCTCATCTCCGCCCCATGGTGGAACCAGCGATGGATCACTCCAGTTCGGCCTACCAGCATGGCATTGGGGTGGAGGATGCGGTGATCTTCTCCTTCACCGTTCTCTGTCCCACCTGGAGGAAGCCCGGGAATAATGGTGAGGATCATGTTCTTGACTTCTCCAGTGCTTTCAACACCATCCAACCGATTGATCCGAAGGACAAGCTGCTCTGCGCGCAGGGGTGGACCAGCACCTGTCAGCATGGATCCTGGACTACCTCACGAACCGGCCTCAGTTTGTTGAGAAACCCGGGACTGTGTTTCCGACACGATCAATCAGTAGCAAGGGGGGGGCCCCCAGGGAACGGTGCTGGCTCCCTTCCTGTTCACTCTTTATACTGCGGACTTCTCACACAACACAACACATTGCCATCTACAGAAGTTCTCTGATGACTCTGCGATCGTTGGTCTCATCTCCAGCGGAGATGAAGCTGAGTACAGAGGGCTTATCCAGGACTTTGTGGACCTGGTGCCATCGGAACTGCCTCCAGATCAACGCGAGGAAAACTAAGGAGCTGGTGGTGGACTGCCGCAGGCATGGGCAGCCCCTCACCAGCTCCAGTAAATATACAGGGAACAGACATCGAGATGGTGACATCCTACAAGTACCTGGGTATTCATCTGAACAATAAACTAGACTGGTCACACAATACTGACGCACTCTACAAGAAGGGACAGCGCAGGCTGTTCCTGCTGAGGAGACTCAGGTCTTTTGGTGTACAAGGGGCGCTGCTGAAGTCATTCTATGACACGGTGGTGGCATCAGCCATCACTTTTGGAGTGGTCTGCTGGGGCAGTGGCATTACTGCAGCCGATAGGAAGAAGACTGAACAAACTGATTAAGAAAGCTGCTCTGTCCTGGGGCAATCGCCTTGATCCGATGGAGGAGATAGGAGAGAGAAGGACGGTGGCTAAACTGTCATCTCTGCTGGAGGTCCGAAGTTCCACCCTATGCAGGACATACTGGATGCACTGAGGAGCTCATTTAGCAGCAGACTACATCATCCCAGGTGCACAACCGAGAGGTTTCGTAGGTCCTTCCTACCAACGGCTGTCAGACTGTACAACCTAAGCAGGGCTGCTCGCAGAGATAGCAAAAAGACGTAACAAACTAATAGTTTTTTGAATGCAAGAAGATGCAATAGACTTACACAATGGTCCTCTCCGGCATACAACTAGGAACATACCGGTCGCTATGGAGGGTGAGAATATGTATGGGCACATAATCATACCATGTAGGATAACTAAATAGACGGTTATGCTGTTTCATCCCACCTAGCAACAATGCTCTGCACTGTGTGTGTTTATATATTTACATATTTATTCCATCTAGCTACAATGCTCTGCACTGGGTGTGTTTATATTTATATATCTATATATTTATTCCATCTAGCTACAATGCTCAGCACTGGGTGTGTTTATATTTATATATCTATATATTTATTCCATCTAGCTACAATGCTCCGCACTGTGTTTTTATATATCTACATATTATTCCATCTAGCTACATTGCTCCGCACTGTGTGTGTTTATATACTTGCATATTTATTCCACCTAGCTGCAATGCTCCGTACTGTGGGTGTTTATATATTTACATATTTATTCCATCTAGCTACAATGCTCTGCACTGTGTGTTCATATATTCATATATTTATTCCATCCAGCTACAATGCTCTGCACTGTGTGTCTGTGTGTGTGTGTGTGTGTATATATATATTTTATAGTAATATGTACATATGTATATTAGCTGCTCTTGCTTGCTTGTTTTTTTTCTTGCCTTCTGATTGTTGCTCTGAGTGTTGCTATCCCTGTGCTGTTGCAATCCTGGAATTTCCCCGTTGTGGGACTAATAAAGGCTTATCTTATCTTATCTTATAATCTCCCTCGATCTGGGGCTCCACGCAAGATCTCACCCCGTGGGGTCAAAATGATCACGAGAACAGTGAGCAAAAATCCCAGAACCACATGGGGGGACCTAGTGAATGACCTGCAGAGAGCTGGGACCAAAGTAACAAAGGCTACCATCAGTAACACACTACGCCGCCAGGGACTCAAATCCTGCAGTGCCAGACGTGTCCCCCTGCTTAAGCCAGTACATGTCCAGGCCCGTCTGAAGTTTGCTAGAGAGCATTTGGATGATCCAGAAGAGGATTGGGAGAATGTCATATGGTCAGATGAAACCAAAATAGAACTTTTTGGTAAAAACTCAACTTGTCGTGTTTGGAGGAGAAAGAACACCATACCTACTGTGAAGCATGGGGGTGGAAACATCGTGCTTTGGGGCTGTTTTTCTGCAAAGGGACCAGGACGACTGATCCGTGTAAAGGAAAGAATGAATGGAGCCATGTATCATGAGATTTTGAGTGAAAACCTCCTTCCATCAGCAAGGGCATTGAAGATGAAACGTGGCTGGGTCTTTCAGCTTGACAATGATCCCAAACATACCGGCCGGGCAACGAAGGAGTGACTTCGTAAGAAGCATTTCAAGGTCCTGGAGTGGCCTAGCCAGTCTCCAGATCTCAACCCCATAGAAAATCTTTGGAGGGAGTTGAAAGTCTGTGTTGCCCAGCGACAGCCCCAAAACATAACTGCTCTAGAGGAGATCTGCATTGAGGAATGGGCCAAAATACCATCAACAGTGTGTGAAAACCTTGTGAAGACTTACAGAAAACGTTTGACCTCTGTCATTGCCAACAAAGGGTATATAACAAAGTATTGAGATTAACTTTTGTTATTGACCAAATACTTATTTTCCACCATAATTTGCAAATAAATTCTTTAAAAATCAGACAGTGTGATTTTCTGGATTTTTTTTTTTCTCATTTTGTCTCATAGTTGAGGTATACCTATGATGAAAATTGGAGACCTCTGTCATCTTTTAAGTGGGAGAACATGCACAGTTGGTGGCTGACTAAATACTTTTTTACCCCACTGTACATGTTGATGTAGATAGTGACTGTCTTAATAAGGCATTCAATTCAATATTAGACTCAATGGGGTTTTCCCAGAAAGTAGAAAATTCTACCCATTATCTCCACCACACATTGGACCTTGTTCTGACTTATGGTATAAAAATAGAAAATCTGGTAGTGTCTCCTCGTAATCCTGTACTGTCAGACCATTGTCTGTTAACCTTTGATTTCACTATTTCTGATTATTTGACTCCTAAAGAAAAATATTACTACAGCAGATGTCTTTCAGATGATGTTGTTTCCAAATTATTATTATTAATAGATTATTTCCTCTATACCACGTGTCAACACAACGGAAATAATAGCTGGAGAGCTTGCTCCTTCCGTAGTTGATAGCATGGTAGATAGTGTTGCAGCCTCTCTGCATCAGACTCCAGACTTGGTGGCCCCTTTAAAAAAGAAAAAGTCTAATCAGAGATTTTTAACCCCTTGGTTTAACACAGAAACTTGTAGCTTAAAACAGAAGACTCGTCAGTTAGAAAGAAAATGGCTTTCGACTAATTTAGATGAATTCTATTTAGCGTGTAGAAATCATCTCCTAATTTATAAAAAAAATCTCTTAGAAAAGCTAGAACAAGTTACTGCTCTGCATTAATAGAAGAGAATAAGAATAACCCCAGGCTTCTTTTCAACACTGTAGCCAGGCTGACAAGGAGTCAGGACTCTGTCGATCCTCACATCCCCCTAGAGCTTACTAGTCAAGACTTTTTGAACTTTTTCAATCATAAAATTTTATCTATTAGAGATAAAGTCAATCAGATTATTCCCAACTACTACAGCTCCTTCAATTGATATCTGTTTGGATAAGTTTACTCCAAATGACCTTTTAGAGTTAGATAAAATAATCTCCTCATTCAAGCCTTCAACTTGTCTTTTAGACCCTATTCCTATCAGCTTATTTAAAAAAGTCTTCCCATTTATTGGTCGCCGTATTCTTCAAATAATCAATTCTTCTTTAACCTTTGGTCATGCATCGCAGCCTTTTAAAATTGCTGTAATTAAACCCTTACTTAAAAAGCCAACACTCGATCCAGGAGTTTTAGCTAACTATCGACCAATCTCTAATCTGCCTTTCATTTCAAAAATCTTAGAGTTGTTGCTACGCAATTATTTGATCACTTACAGGGAAATGGTTTATTTGAAGAGTTTCAATCTGGGTTCAGAATTCCATCTAGTACTGAAACAGCCTCTAGTGAAGGTCACTAATGACCTTCTTATCGCATCTGATAATGGACTCATTTCTGTACTTGCCCTTTTAGATCTTAGTGCAGCCTTTGATACTATCGATCATGATATTCTACTTGATAGATTAGAACACTTTGTTGGACTAAATGGTACTTCACTGCAGTGGTTTAGATCTTATTTGTCCGATAGACTTCAGTTTGTTCATATCAATAATGAGTTTTCTTCCAACTCTAAGCTCAGTCATGGAGTTCCACAGGGATCTGTGTTAGGCCCTACTCTTTTTAGTTTATATATGCTTCTGTTAGGTAACATCATTAGAAAGCACTGTATACATTTTCATTGTTACGCAGATGACACACAGTTATACCTGTCAATGAAGCCGGACAACTGTAATCAATTAGCCAAGTTAGGTGCCTGTCTTAAGGAAATCAAAGCTTGGATGACTTGTAATTTCCTGCTATTAAACCCAGATAAGACTGAAGTCATTCTTGTTGGTCCAAAAAAACCTTAGAAATAGCTTTCCAAATCAAACTCTTAATTTAGATGCAGCTACTCTTACTGTGAATAGTTCTGTGAGGAACCTTAGAGTTATTTTTGATCAAGATCTGTTTTTCAATTCACATATTAAATTTGTTTCTAAGACTGTCTTCTATCATTTGCATAATATTGCCAAGATTAGAAGCATCTTGTCTCTGAGTGATGCCGAGAAATTGATCCACGCTTTTGTTAGCTCTAGATTAGATTATTGTAACTCGTTATTATCAGGTTGTCCTAAAATATCTTTAAAAAGTCTTAAGTTGATCCAAAATGCTGCAGCAAGAGTTTTAACAGGTACTAGAAAGAGAGATCATATCTCTCTGGTTCCGGCCTCCCTTCACTGGCTTCCCATAGAGTTTAGAATTAAGTTTAAAATCCTTCTTCTCACTTACAAAGCTCTCAATAATCAGGCCCCCTCTTATATAAAAGATCTGATATTACCCTATCATCCTAACAGAGCACTACGCTCCCAAAATGCTGGATTACTTGTAATACCTATAATCTCCAAAAGTACAATGGGAGGCAGAGCCTTCTGCTATCAAGCTCCTTTCCTGTGGAACCAGTTACCAATTTGGGTTGGGGAGTCAGACTCAATCTCTGTTTTTAAGAATAGGGTAAAAACCTTCCTCTTCAATAAAGCCTACGATTAGGGAATGATCTTGTGTCTCTTAACCCTCCCTTTGTTTTTCTGTTATTAGATTTAGACTGCCGGGTGACCTCCATTAATGTACTCGGCTTCTCTCTGTTAATGTTTGCTCTCTTATGTCTGTTCTTTTCATCTTCTCTATCCCCTCATCCCCCAGCCAATTGCAGCAGATGACTGCCCCTCCCTGAGCCTGGCTCTGCTAGAGGTTTCTTCCTGTTAAAAGGGAGTTTTTCCTCTCCGCCGTCGCTTAGTGCTTGCTCACAGGGGATCGTCTGATTGCTGAGGTTTTTCTGCAATTGTGGGGTTTCCCCTACATTTGAAAGTGCTATGTGATGACTTTTGTTGTGATATGGCACTGTATAAATAAAGTTGAATTGCATTTCATGCTCTCGGGAGGAGAGCCACCCAGAGGGGCTGCCCTTCAAGAAGAGTGGAATGCTATACCTCAGCAGACAATAAGTCAACTTGTGAACAGCATAAGACATCATTGTCAAGCTGTAATCGAGACATTGACATTGAGCAAGTTGTTGAGACACTGACATTTTTTGTTGTGGTATACCCACCACTGTTGTTGCCTTTTTTTTCAATAAACTGTTTGAGATGAGGAAATCACCACTGCATGCTTCTACTTAAATGCCCTACTTTCATGATATAATATCACTGTAGTGTGAACTTTTTATTTCCATAAATTTCACCTGAATGCCAAATATCCCAAACGTTTTGTGAGTAGTATATAGCCACCATCATCATAGCAGTCTGTCGGGGGCGACAATGACTGTTTCATTTAGGTCTGATCAGATTCCTCCACGCAGCTCTGTAATTTGCCTTCTGCTGCCTGGAACTCCTGACCTTGTTAACTCGGGCGACGTCCGAGCCGGTATGAGTTGCTCTCTGACTGACCATATAACTGTAGCTATTTACCATAAATAAGTCAGATATAAATACTGATAATATATAGAAAGCTATTTATACATAATTATACATTATATAATAATAATAATAATAATATTAATAATAATAATAATAATAACGATGGATTAGATTTATATGGCGCTTTACACGTCAAGTGACATCTCAAAGTGCTTATAGTGAGTCCAGTATTCATTCATTTCAGACAGACAATGGTAGTGGTAAGCTACTACTGTAGCCACAGCTGCCCTGGGGCAGACTGACGGAAATGTGGTTGCCAATCTGCCTCTCCGACCACTACTGAACATTTATACACATTCATGCCCAGTGTCATGGACACTAGAGGCAAGGTGGGTAAAGTGTCTTGCCCAGGGACACAACGGCAGGGTGGCTGGGGAGAGCAGGAGTCGAACTGCCAACGCTTTGGTTATTGGACGGACCGCTTTACCTCCTGAGCCACTGCTGCCCACATTTCCCTCCTCCATTCCATTTTTGTTGATCACCAAGCTGGACGGCAGGAAGTTCCATTTTTTATATGGTGTTTGGCATGAGCTGGCTGGGACTTGAAACCCGACCTCCCAGTTGTAGTGCGGATGCTCTACCTCTAGGCCACCACTCCGGCTCCAATATACAGTATAATGATGACAATAATGACCATATGTCATCATATTGATGCCTGGTTATTCTTATTCCCCCATTTCCATGTACTGTGTAACAATTTTCCCTTTCTATTTGCTTTTAAACTGGCTCATGTTTAGACATTGCTTTAAATCTGCATCAAGTTTGTTCCAAATTTTCACTCCCATGACTGTGATGCTAAATCTTTTTAATGTTGTTTGAATTCTTCTCATTTTAAAATGTAATGTCCCCCTTCACTCATACCTCCCATATCTTTCACAAAATATTTTCTGTAGGTGAATTGGTAATAAATTGTTCTTAATTTTGTACAGAAATTGTGTCGGTTGGAGTTCTACAATGTCATAAAATTTCATTGTTTTAGACTCAACAAATAAATGGATATGTGTTTTCATGGAAACAAACATTATGAATTATTCTAAATGCTCTTTTTTGCAGAATGAATAGTGGCTGAACTGTAATTTTATACAGTGATGTGAAAAAGTTTTTGCCTCCTTCCTGATTTCTCAGTTTTTGAATGCTTGTCACACTTAAATGTTTCAGATCATCAAACAAATTTAAATATTAGACAAAGATAACACAAGTAAGCACAAAATGCAGTTTTTAAATGAAGGTGTTTATTATTAAGGGAAAAAAAAATCCAAACCTACATGGCCCTATGTGAAAAAATGATTCCCCCCCCCCATTAAAACATAAATTAACTGTGGTTTATCACATCTTTGGAAAGCTAAGTTCAATTTCTCTAGCCACACCCAGGCCTGATTACTGCCGCACCTGTTCTCAATCAAGAAATCACTTAAATCGGACCTGCCTGACAAAATGAAGTAGACCAAAAGATCTTCAAAAAGCAAGACATCATGCTGCGATCCAAAGAAATTCATGAACAAATGAAAAACAAAGTAATTGAAATCTATCAGTCTGGAAAAGGTTATGAAGCCATTTCTAAAGCTCTGGGACTCCAGCAAACTAGCCATTAGTCATTATCCACAAATGGCAAAAACATGGAACAGTGGTGAACTTTCCCAGGAGTGGCTGGCTGACCAAAATTACCCCAAGAGCACAGCGACAACTCATCCAAGACATCACAAAAGACCCCACAATAACATCCAAAGAAGTGCAGACCTCACTTACTGTACCTCAGTTAAGGTCAGTGTTCATGACTCCACCATAAGAAAGAGACTGGGCAAAAATGGCCTGCATGGCAGAGTTCCGAGACGAAAACCACTGCTGAGCAAAAATAAAGGCTCATCTCAGTTTTGTCAGAAAACGTCTTGATGATCCCCAAGACTTTTGGGAAAATACTTTGTTGACTGATGAGACAAAAGTTGAACTTTCTGGAAGGTGTGTGTCCCATTACACCTAGCGTAAAAGTAGCACAACATTTCAGAAAAGGAACATCATACCAACAGTAAAATATAGTGATGGTAGTGTGATGGTCTGGGGCTGTTTTGCTGCTTCAGGACCTGGAAGACTTGCTGTGGTAAATGGAACCATGAATTCTGCTGTCTACCAAAAAATCCTTAAGGAGAATGTTCGACCATCCATTAGTGTCCTCAAGCTGAAGTGCACTTGGGTTCTGCAGAAGGACAATGATCCAAAACACGCCAGCAAGTCCATCCCTGAATGGTTTAAGAAAAACAAAATGAAGACTTTGGAGTGGCCTAGTCAAAGTCCTGACCTGAATCCCATTGAGATGCTGTGGCATGACCTTAAAAAGGCAGTTCATACTCAAAAACCCTCCAATGTGGCTGAATTACAACAATTCTGCAAAGATGAGTGGGCCAAAATTTTTCCACAGTGCTGTAAAAGACTCATGGCTACATGGCTACATAGCTCAGAGCCATGTAGGTTTGAATTTTTTTCCCTTAATAATAAACACCTTCATTTAAAAACTGCATTTTGTGTTTACTTGTGTTATCTTTGTCTAATATTCAAATTTGTTTGAGGATCTGAAACATTTAAGTGTGACAAACATACAAAAAAAATAAGAAATCAGGAAGGGGTAATCACTTTTTCACACCACTGTATGTATTTACCCATACTTCAGTGCTGTATTGTAGATATGGTGACACCAGGGAAGAGAATGTGGAGTGACTTGTTGTCTACTAAATTCTTTGGTTTAGCCATGACAGAAATGCTGAACAATTTGGGGCAGATGTTTTTGATGTGAGATTTCCAGCAAATTTTGCCATCTGTTGTCACTTCAAGAAATTTAATTTCATGTACTCTTTCTATATTTACACCCTCAGTCTGTATCCTTTCTTGCTGAGCTATTTTATTGTTACTGAATACCATAATTTTTGTCTTGCTTAAGTTTAGTGACGGCTTATTTATGTCAAACCAGTTTTTAGTTTTGCTGAATTCTGAAGTGATAATGTTTTAGAGTTGCTGTAAATTCTCACCTGAACCAAAAATGTTTGTGTCGTCTGCAAATAATACAAAATTTAGGATTTGTGATGTTTTGCATCCGTCATTAATGTAGATGATGAATAATTTCGGACCCAAAACTGAACCCTGTAGAACACCACACACAGTGTCCAAACATCTTCAATGATATTCTCCCATCTTCACAAATTGTTTCCTGTTCTTTAAGTAGCTTCTCACACACTGAAGTGTCAGTCCCCCTTATCCCATATTGTTCCAATTTACTGACTAATTATTGTGCTCCAGGGAACAGTCATATCATATAGACCACATACTCCTGTCCACCAGTGATGCTTTATTTTATTCATTCTGTAAGACAAATTCAAATTAGGTAGTACAGGATCACTGCCAGAGTGAGAGCTAGCCAGTTTTATTATCAATAGTGATGACAGAGGAAGGACTGAGTTAACTGTGGTTCTTGAGCATTTAAAGAGACATGCCCGAAAATGAACCATTCTGCGAAGGTCTGCAGAAGATGATTCACAATAACGATAAAATAATTAAATGATTACAAGAGTGGTGTCACAAACATTTCATTAAGACCTGTGGTACCTGTCAACATGTGTGCAGTACAGTAAATGTCATGGTTTGTTTAGCTGGATGCTCACGTGCTAGACAACTAACACCAGAGGAAGCACACAGACTCGAGGAAGCACGTTTCAGCATAATTTATAAACCTTACTCCTAGGTCCCATGATGTCTTGCGTGAATTATGGTAGCAACTTCCGGTACTAGTTTAGAACATATGGTTGTCACTGAAATGGGACACTTTTCCTTGTTACAAAACAATGACTTTGGCATTCGAAATGCAGGAACAACGGCCTCTTGCACCTCAAAACAGTAATATAATCATACCACTTCCCACAACTATCGAGGGATGGGAAGATGACCTTATAAAGTGGCCTCGTACACAGTAGCTCTGTTAGTTAGCGCTGCTGCTAAGATGCTAACGCTGTAAACAAATGACCCGTGCTGGCAAAATGAGTCACTTTGAGAACATTTTCAAAATTGATGTAACGTTATTTTCATATTCTGTACTGGAAGACCTTCAAAATGATATTTATTTAGTAGGTAGTGCGCAAAAACTGACCCAGAAAAAGACAATTTGTTTATATTTTAGCTAGGTTGAAAACTCGCGTTCGATCGGTCGAGAGTTACTTCTTCCGCAAAAACATACACCACCGTTCAAAAGTTTGGGGTCACCCAGACGATTATTTTGTGTTTTCCATGAAAAGTCACACTTATTTACCACCATGAGTTGTAAAATGAATAGAAAATATAGTCAAGAAATTGACAAGGTTAGAAATAATGATTTGTATTTGAAATAATAATTTTTTCCTTCAAACTTTGCTTTCGTCAAAGAATCCTCCATGTGCAGCAATTACAGCATTGCAGACCTAACATGATTGTACAAGGGTTTTCTAATCATCCATTAGCCTTCTGATGCAATGAGCAAACACATTGTACCATTAGAACACTGGAGTGATAGTTGCTGGAAATGGGCCTCTATACACCTATGTAGATATTGCACCAAAAACCAGACATTTGCAGCTAGAATAGTCATTTACCACATTAGCAATGTATAGAGTGTATTTCTGTTTAATTTAAAGTTATCTTCATTGAAAAAAAGTGCTTTTCTTTCAAAAATAAGGACATTTCTAAGTGACCCCAAACTTTTGAACAGTAGTGTAGGTATTTTTAGAAAGTACGATTTCTAAGCTTGACAATGATACCAGGCACTCATGGGGGTTTTCCCGGGACTTTGCCGCTACCAAACAAAGAGAGTCATGATTTATGACTTCTCGTTGCCTGTACTCATAATGACGTGGTGCATATTCGGCTGCATTTTGATAAAATATGTTGGACATAATCAAATTTACCATAGAGCAGATGTACACCACAACACTGTGCTTGGATGTCATCTGTCACTGTGTGGTGAGAAGCCTCCATTTATCCAGTGTATGGCACAACCACAAACACCGGCAAGTTCCAGAAGTATGCCAAAACATTCAAAAAATACAAAAACTAGAAGAGCTGAAATTAGCTGCCACTTGAGTGCAAAAGACGTATGTGGACTATACATTGAAATGAATTTGAAAAACTTTTAAAAACACTATTTTAAATGCCCCTGCTACTCCACTCTTACTGACTGATTTAACACTATGCCAGCCGAAAGTGGAAGCTCCGCCCATAATCGTCCCTACAGCAGTACCCCCAGGAACAAGATGGATTGAAAACACACCACAGTAAAGAAAGCAACACCCACTGAGGGAACACCCAGCCTGTAGGGGAAAGAAACGAGAGCTGGTTAGAGGTGGGGAGTAAAACTGGGAATAATGGGCAAGTGTAGAGGTTATCTTACAAGAGGTGAGCAGAGAGCCCGACAGTGAAACCCAGCAGGGAGTTGGAGGAGCCAGCAGGGCAGAGCTGGTGGAAGGAATGGGGTGGGAAGGAGCTGGGGAGAATCTGACCAGGTGGAATAGGTAGTCTTTGGAGATGATGACAAGGAAGGCAGGTGAACGCACTGCAATCCCGGGGACACACCGCTGAGATGGCAGCAACCTGGGGAAAGAGGAGGAGAAGGGAGATTAGGCAGAGTTTCAGTGATAATTTTTCAAACCTTAACTTCAAGGCAGCAGTACCCAATGACCAGCCCAGAAGCATTCACAAACTGATCCTTTTAATCACTGGCAGTGAGGAGGCAGCAGGTACATCTACTCACGCAGGTGCGTTGATGACCTGTGGAGCGGGGAAACAGATGAAGGCCCTCCTACAGAAAGGGAGGAGGAGAGAGCTCACCCGATCATTACAGTACCCCCCCCTTAAGGGGCGCCTCCTGGCGACCCACTGGGCTGTTGGGATGAGCCCGGTGAAAGGCTCGGATCATCCCTTTGTCATGGAAAAAGGAACTGGGGATCCATGATCTCTCTTCCGGTCCGTAGCCTTCCCAGTGGACCAGATATTGTAGACCCCGGCGGCGAACGTCCAGAATCCTCTGGGCGGTATATGTATAGGTGGTCTGGCCATCGAGGATCCAAGGAGGAGAATGCGGCTTTTGGGGGGGGGCAGAGAGGGCTGGTGGAGAGGGGCTTGATCTTGGATACGTTGAACATGGGGTGAATACGGAGTGTCAGCAGTAGTTTCAGACGGACCGTCACGTCATTGATGATCTTCGAGATGGGAAAGGGACCAAGGAAGCAAGGTGACAATTTTCTCGATTCTGTCTTCAAAGGAACCTGATCCACTGATAGCCACACGCTCTGACCCACAGCGTATTTGGGCGCCGGGACCCGTTTGCACTCCGCATATTGATGATTCTGCTCAGCCGAATGGAGAAGGGCAGTCTGGATGGACCTCCACAAGCGGCGGCAGCAGGGAGCGTGGGCCCTCACAGATGGTATGGCCACGCCCCTGTCCGCCATAGGCAGCCTATTGATGCCTCGAATGGTGTGACTCCGGTGGCAGAAGAGATGGCAGAATTATGGGCATACTCCACCCAGGTCAGATGGGAGCTCCAAGTGGAGGGGTTGCAGGAAGCCACACGTCTCAGGGCGGCCTCCAGGGATTGGTTAGCACACTCAGCCTTCCTGTTGCTTTGAGGGTGGTAACCAGAGGTGAGACTGACAGTGGTGCCCAGGGAGCGACAGAAGGATTTCCAGACCAGAGAGGTGAATTGGGGACACCGGTCACACACAATGTCCAGGGGGATGCCGTGAAGGTGGATAACATGGATGGTGAGTAGATTAGCAATTTCAGTGGCAGAGGGCAGCTTTGGGAGAGGCACTAAGTGAATGGCTTTGAGAATCGGTCTACTATAGTGAGGATGACAGTGTTGCCCTGCGAGGGATGGAGGCCCGTAACGAAGTCCATGGCGATGTGCGACCAAGGGCGGCTGGGGACCGGCAGGGGGTGCAGGAGACCAGCGGGTGGTGAAGAGTCTGACTTGTTCATAACACAAACTTGGCAGGTCTTTGCATAATCCCGAACGTCCGTCCGCAGTGTAGGCCACCAGAACACCCGCTGGTAGATCCCAGGGTTACAGGCAAAGTGACCAGTATGCCCCCACCAGATGACGTCACTACGTAGGTCTTAGGGAACGAACAGGGGATCGTCAGGGCCCCCCTCGGGCTTGGGTTCATTAGACTGGGCCTTCCAAACTTCTGCTCAATCTCCCACGAGAGGGCGCCAATGATACAGGAAGGGGGAACAATGGACTCAGGAGTGGATGAGGACAATGACAGGTCAGAGGTGAACTGGCAGAAGAGAGTGTCAGGCTTGATGTTACGCGACCCGGGCCGATAGGTGATCACCAGATTGAATCTAAGAAAGAATAGGGCCCAGCAAGCCTGTCTAGAGTTCAGCCTGCAGGCCAACCTTAAGTATTCTAGGTTTTTGTGGTCAGTCCACACAATGACGGGATGAATGGCTCCCTCCAGCCAGTGCCTCCACTCCACAAGTGCCAATTCAATGGCCAGCAGCTCTTGATCGCCTATGTCGTAGTTTCTCTCGGCTGGCGTCAACCGCCGAGAGAAATACGCGCATGGGTGGTGCTTCTGATCAGAAGCCGGATGCTGCGAGAGGACAGTGCCCACCCCCGAATCAGAAGCATCCATCTCTACAACAAACTGGAGCTGAGGGTCGACCTGCGCCAAGATGAACGTGTTAGAGAATAGGGTCTTTAATTCAGCGAAGGCCTGCTCTGCTGCCTCAAACCATTTAAAGGGGACTTTGGTCGAGGTCAGCTGAGTCAGGGGCTGCGCAACCCTACTGTAGGTTTCTGATCAACCTTCGATAGTAATTAGCAAAGCCCAAAAAGCGCTGGAGCTCTTTCCTAGATTGAGGAGTGGGCCAACCTAACACCACCTTTACCTTGACCTGGTCAGCCCTCAGCTCCCCTTTGGCTACAATAAAGCCCAGGAAGGAAGTAGAGCGGGTGGGAAAACTCACACTTTTCAGCCTTCACAAAGAGCCGATTTTCCAGGAGCCGTTGTAACACAGCCTGGACATGGACTGTGTATTCCTCCGGCATGCGGGAAAAAATCAGAATATCGTCGAGGTAAACAAAAACAAACTGATTCACCATATCACGAAGGACATCATTAGTCATGCGCTGGAAGACGGCGGGGGCATTAGAGAGTCCAAATGGCATCACAAGATATTCATAGTGCCCCAAATGCATTTTGAACGCTGTCTTCCATTCATCTTCGCGTATGCGAAACAAGTAATACGCGTTGTGCAAGTCGACCTTGGTAAATACCCACACGTGCTGAAGAAGCTTGAACTTGGAATTGATTAGGGGCAGCGGATATTTATCCTTAACAGTTATCTCGTTAAGCTGGTGGTAGTCGATACACGAACGCAGGGATCCATCCTTCTTTCCGACAAAGAAAAACTCCGCCCCAAGGGGAGCCAAAGAAGGCCAAATAAGGCCAGTGTTCAGAGAGTCCTTGATGTACCTCTCCATCATCTGCCTTTCCAGCTGGCTATAGAGCCGGCTGGACAGCAACAGTGCACCCGGGAGGGGGTTGATAGTACAGTTGTAAGAGCGATGAGGTAGTAAAGAAAGCATTCTCGATTTGCTAAAGACCTCCCCGAGGTCATGGTAGACCTCAGGTACAAGGCTGAGGTCTGGCAGCTCCACCGGAAGGAAGGTGATAGGGAGTGAAGGCGAACAGGCAGCCGAACTGAGGCAGGACGATAAACAAAAGGAACTCCAAGAGGAAACTGAGTTCTGAGCCCAACTGATAATAGGGTTATGTTTCTGGAGCCAAGGGTAACCCAGGACCCACGGGGAGGATGAACTAGGGAGGATATGGAATGAGAGAGTCTCCCGGTGGTTCCCGGAAAGAAAAACGGAAACTGGCGCCATGCGATCGGTAATGGAGGCTAGGTTACAGCTGGATAGTGTTGTTACATTAAGCACAGCTGACAGTTTTATAGTTGGAATACCTATCTCCCACATGAGAAGCAAAGAAATGAAATTTTGTTCTGCCCCTGAATCAATTAATGCTGAAAGCTTCCTCTCGGCGACCGGCAACTGAATGAGAGCCGGCAACGAAAAGTTACCGGGGGATTGACGGGAGCCCCACCCGCCAGACCTCCCACGGCTACAGATGGGCCGAATCATTTGATCTTGACCGGGCAGTTATATAATTTGTGCTCCACAAAACCGCAATACATGCAGGCACCTGTCAATTTCCGGCGCTGGCGCTGCTTCAGAGTCAGTCGGGTCAGGCCCAGGACCATTGGCTCGGAGGAGAGATCAGGCTCGGCGGAGCACGTAGCCAGGGGGAATGATCGCACAGAGGACGGGGCGAGGAAGGCCTTCTGCTCCTTTGGGCATTTGCGGTACCGGTTGTCCAGGCTCATGGCCTGTTCGATCAGCTCGTCCAGAGAGGAGGGGCATAAATGAACCGCCAGGTCATCGCGGAGGTTGGAATTCAGACCCTGGAGGAAGGAGCTGCGTAAGGCAATGTCATTCCACCTGGAGTCCGCCTCAACGAACCAGAACTCAACTGAGAAATCAGTCGCAGAACGATTCCCCTGTCAAAGTAACATGAGGCAGCTCATGATGTTTCCCTTGCTCTCTGAGTGGTCGAAAGCCTGGGAGAACACCTGGACAAAGCGATCAAACACGTAATTGGGACCCCCTGAGCTGCAAAGAACGGATTGAGCCCAATTGAGGGCTCTGTCTCGGAGCAGCAGAGTCAAGAAATAAATTTTGGATGTGTCGTCTGGATACTCCTCTCCCACCTGCTGACAGATAAAGGCAACTATGGAGTAAAAACCCCTTGCATCCCCTCCACCTGCCCCGCATACGGGGCAGGTGACAGAACAGTGATGGTCTGGCGGGTGGTAGACACCGCCGGGGCAGCAGGAGGAGAGGAAGGACCCGGATGAGACAGATGGCCTAGGTGCTTAACCACTGTGGCCAACAGTTGCGTGACTGTTTGGCACTGCTCGGCGAGCTTGGCAATTTGCCGCTCGATGGTGGCTAACCGGAAGGACGCTGAGTGCTCCCCTGGTGAAGCGTCTGCTGACCCTTGATCTTGGCTGGACCGTCCTGTCATGGTTTGTTTAGCTGGAGGCTCATGTGCGAGACAACTAACACCAGAGGAAGCATACAGACTTGGTGAAGCATGTTTCTGCATAATTTATTGAAAACACACCACAGTAAAGAAAACGTCATCCGCCAAGGGAACACACAGCCTGTAGGGGAGACAAACAAGAGCTGGTTAGAGGTGGGGAGTAAAACAGGGAATAATGGGCAAGTGCAGAGGTCATCTTACAGGAGGTGAGCAGAGAGCCCGGCAGTGAAACCCAGCAGGGTGTTGGAGGAGCCAGCAGGGCAGAGCTGGCGGAAGGAGAAGAGTGGGAAGGAGCTGGGGAGTCTGACCAGGTGGAGTAGGCAGTCTTTGGAGATGATGATGAGGAAAGCAGGTGAGTGCACTGCAATGCCGGGGACACACCGCTGAGATGGCAGCAACCTGGGGAAAGCGGAGGAGAAGGGTGATTAGGCAGAGTTTCAGTGATAATTTTTCAAACCTAAACTTCAAGGCAGCAGTACCCAACGGTCCAACGCAGAAGCATTCACGAACTGATCCTTTTAAGTGCTGGCAGTGAGGAGGCAGCAGGCGCATCCACTTACGCAGGTGCGTTGATGACCTGTGGAGCGGGGAAACAGATGGATGCCCTCCCACAGAAAGGGAGGGGGAACACTCTCACCCTATCACTACAGTAAATGGGACCTTTATAAATTTATTGGGCTATATGACAAATAACAGCATCCCAAGCCACCAAATGTAAGTCATTTTTTGGTCAAATATTGGAATGTAATATCCTTACATTTGTCACTCTTTGAATTCTCATTTGTATACGTATATGTTAGTCATTACCTGATGATGTTTCTGATGAAATGATCTTTATATATGATGATGGTTCTTTCATTTTTGCTCATAAGAAAAAAATGAGCTACATCTCAGTTTTGCACTTGATGCTGCAAAGTGTTTTCTCTAAACACACAGTTTCATCATCAGTTTACCACACACTTAGTGCAGTGTGTAATTTGACTTGCTCACACACACACACACACACACACACACACACACACACACACACACACACACACACGCGCAAGCAAATATTGATACCATCCCATGGGAAAGGATGCAAACACACACACACCTCAATTATCCTACTCTCGCACACCCTGCACTCATTAGAGCCAAGAGTGTGTCATTTGGACTTGTGATTTATACATATGACTTAGTCACAATGTAATTAGTGATGAGGGGAAGTGTGTGGGTGGTGTGCATTTGCAGCCTGACTCATGTGAGTTTTAATCCTCAGTGTTTCCCACTGAAGTATGAGTATCTCCTCCTTTGCAGAAGTGACCACAGTCTGTTACATGGAAGGGCGGGTGCATGGTGGGACTGACAAATCAATGGTGGGGTGGCCAGTCGCTTCCAATTTTTGGTCATGTGATCCCAATCGAGTTCTATCTGTTTTCTTGCCAGAGTATGATCTCAGCTATCGTGAACAGCTCATATTACGCCAATGTCTCCACCTCCAAATGCCAGGAGTTTGGACGCTGGTACAAGAGGTACAAGCGCTTCAAAGGTAACGCTCAAGTCCTACATTCACTAAGAGAAACAAGAAAGAGAAACACTTTCTGGAGTGTAACTGCTCAGTGGAAATCAAGTCTTTTTTTGTATATACAGGTGCATCTCAATAAGTTAGAATGTCATCAAAAAGTTGATTTATTTCAGTAATTCAATTAAAAAAATGAAACAAATATATAGATTGATTACAGACACAGTGATACATTTCAAATGTTAGTTTCTTTTAATTTTGATGATTGTGGCTTACATCTAATCAAAACCCCAGATTCAGTTTCTCAATAAAATTAGAAATTACATAAAATTAATTAAAAATATTTTTATTAGAAATGTTAGCTGATTGAAAAGTATGTCCATGTACATACTCAGTACTTGCTTGGTCTGGGCTCCTTTTGCATGAATTACTTCATCACTGTGGTGTGGCGTGGAGGCGGTCAACCTGTGGCACTGCTGAGGTGTTATGGAAGCCCAGGTTGCTTTGATAGCAGCCTTCAGCTCGTCTGCATTGTTGGGTCTGGTGTTTTTCAGCTTTCTCTTGACAAGAACACATAGATTTCCTATGAAGTTTAGGTCAGGACAGTTTGATGGCCAGTAAAGCACAGTGAAACCAGGTATTGGTAGTTTTGGCAGTGTGAGAAGGTGCCAAGTTCTGCTGGAAAATGAAATCAGCAGCTCCATAAAGCTTGTCAGCAGAGGAAATCATGACGTGCTCTAAAATTTCCTAGTAGATGACTACGCTGACTTTGGACTTGATAATGCACAGTGGACCAACACCAACAAATGACATGGCTCCCAAATCAGGTTCCAAGTCCTGTCATTTGGATATCAAGGTCCCAGAGTCTAGAGGAAGAGTGGAGAGGCACAGAATCCAAGTTGCTTGAGGTCCAGTGTGAAGTTTCCACAGTCAGTGATGATTTGGGGAGCCATGTCATTTGGTGGTGTCGGTTCACTCTGTTTTGTCAAGTCCAAAGTCAGTGTAGCCGTCTATCTGGAAATTTTAGAGCACTTCATACTCATGTTCAGTTCTCAGTTAAAGTTTTTGTCAATAGGAAAGCCATTCTATGTTTTGTTACTATCTCTTCTTAATATTTGGTATCATAGATGGGTAGATTAGTCAGACAGTATTGTTTCTTCTTCATACTAATAATAATAATAATAATAGTGCTACCATTAACTGAAATAATATAACAAATGATTCTCTTCACAAACAAAATTGAAACACTTCTGGATGGGCTGTGCAATTAACCTACATAATACAAGGTTCATAGGAATACATTTTCTTATGACTACCATCATCAATATTCTTTAAACACATACAGTAGGTGAAGAGCTTTATCTGTGACAGTTAGCTGTACCCTGTCTCCTCATCAAACCGGCCACTGCTTTGATAATGCAGACGTTTAAGTGTTAAAGTATAATAAGATGTACAGTGTAAAAATTAACCCATCCTACAGTTTTTACAAAAAAAATTGGAAGAAACTAGATAAAACCATGTTTATTTCTGCTGTAGAACTGAACGTTTCCTGTTTGGCAGGAAATTTAGTTAGTTTAGTGTTGGATTTACTTTCGAGCTCCAAACACTGCTGTTTGCTGTCGGCACATTTTATCGCACTAATCTTGCTTCTTTCTCAACACAATTTGTCATATTTTTTTTTTAATATCCTTGTAGTAACTGTCCAGTTTAGTGTGCCCCAGCAGCCCCCACTTCACTCCTTATTTGAAAACTTTTACAATTAGTGCGTCCAACTCTCCTCTGTCCCGACCACCAGCTGTTCAGCTGTTTATGCTTTATTTTCCTTCTGTCGCTTTGAAAACTCATAAAGCTCAAAAGTGTCAGACACCTTTTTAAACTGACACTCAGTGCTAGTTAATATGACTCACTTGCCTCACTGCCTTCGTTTGCCAGTCCTTTCTAATGAAGCTTTTCCATTCTTCTGTCCGCCCCCTGTGTGAGTGCGAGCACGTGCGCCAGCTTCCGTGTGTCTGCTGTGCTGCATGAGACGTCTGTCAGTGACAGCGCTCAGTAGGAAAGAACTGTCACACATTGTTCACATTAATGTCACCCTTAATACACATGACAAAACTAAATGCTCTCAACTCTTAATGGAAAACAGCAGTGTATGCACACACACACACACACACACACACACACACACACACACACACACACACACACACACACACACACACACACCACTAAAATCTAGCAGTATTATTCCAAGCACACACTGTGAAGGTAAATAACTGAGCCTCCCAGCAACTTTTATTCCTCTAATAACCAAAAATGTGACACACAAGCAAACTCTGTAGAAACATAATAAGAAGCAGATTTTTGGAAGGCTGCTGAAGGCCAGAACAGAATGTTCACAGGGCTGCGATAAAGATTCTCGCTCATATGATAATCTTATCTGGGAATTTGGAGGCAGTAAGTGTAAAATGAAACCTCAGTGCTATACCTTAGCCAACAACTGTGGTGTTACCTGATCAGTCTTGGAACCACGGTGCACACCTGTTTCTCTGAACACAGGAAAGATGGCTGAGATTTCCCTCTCAAAAAGTGTTGTAGATACAGTGCTTTTAAGAGGTTGAAATCTTCCATCCTTCACACAGAAATTCTCTAGAAAAAAAACACACACACACAGATGCACCTTTGGTATTATTATGTGGTCTTGAGTTGATCTCCTGTTGGGCTGTCAGTCTTGAAGGTGAAATATTACCTGATTTTAATGTACAAATGTGTGAAACTTTTGATAACTCCAGGTTCAGCATCATCTTGTGGCCTATGAGAGTTTTAAAGTGCTTTATACAAACCCTAGTTCTAATGAAGTTGGGACGTTCTGTAAAACATAAATAAAAAAAAAAATACAATGATTTGCAAATCCTTTATTATCCTTATGGGTGCTTAAAAACAGTGTCAGGCCTGACACCCACATCAGAATCAATGCTTCTCTGATGTATTTATATGGAATTGTAAAAGATCCCCAATTTTACATCATGTGATGTGAGTTGTGAACAAACCTGGAGAGTGTATTTAAGTCAGGGGTATCTAACAAATTTATTGTTGTGACATTTTTCATTTAGGTGAATACATTGAGAAAATGTGGTCATCACACAAGAAATCAGATGTTAAAGGTACAGTAAATCCACTCATTTAAAAAAAAAATACTATTTAGTTGTTATTTTTTGCTGACAGAGATGTTTTCTTTAAATCTGAAATGAGTTTTAGCCCCAGGTTTTCATACTAGATTTCTTCACAATGAATAAAAACATATGCACAACAGATCATTTAACTCAGTGGATATAAAAAATGCGTTCACACCCCAGTTATAATGCCAGGATTTTGGATTTAGATTTAAAGTCCTTTATTAGTCCCACAATGGGAAAATTACAGGGCATCCACATGAGTGGATGAGACAGCCACTAGTGCAGCGCCCAACCCTTTCACCATTCACACACACATTCACACCTGGGGCCACTTTAGAGTCTCCAATTAACCTAACTTGCATGTTTTTGGCACGTGGGAGGAAACCGGAGAAATCCCGTAATGTCAAAAAAGAGCATGGCAAATCATTTCAAAACTTTTCTCAGGGCTCACTTTTGGGCCCTCTTCTTTTTCCCTTATACATGCTGCTTCTGGGTTCCATTTTTAAAAACTAATGACTGTGCTTCTGTTCAGGTTCTGTTAGACTGCCTTAAAGATGTCCAGTCTTGGATGATAATTAACTTCTTGAGTTTGAACAAAGATAAGACTGAAATCATTGTATTTGGACAACAAAATATCTTAGAAGGATATGACAGCACCTTTAGTTCTTATTCTAGTTGGTCTGTTTGAAACCTGGGTGTAATTTTTGATGGTGATTTTAAAGAGGCACTCCAGCGGCTCTACAACCACTTCAAAAACATTTCAAACAGGTTTATTTTGTCTTCTTAATGATAAAACTGATATTGTTCTTCTATTAAGACAAAGCAAAGGAATGCCTCATACTTCTGACATGTTTCAACTGTCGTCTGCAGTCTATAACATGTCACATCAGCTGTTTTATCCTTTTTGTAGGCGTGACCATCCAGGAAAAAAAAACAAATACATAGGTTGCAGATCCATTTTTCACTGATTTCCCTATCAAAACATGCACTTACAGTAACTGAAAAGAAAGCCCTCTCCCGGGGTTTAAATTTTGCGGTCACACCAAGAAAAATCACACGTGAACAATACATATTAGCAACAGAACTGGCATGCCAAACAATACAAGACCAAGGTGAAAAAAAAGCAGAAATACGAAACACAGTGGCGGGAGAGATAAATCAGCCAAATTACCCGAAGAAAACATGATCAGAAATGAAGAAAAAACCATAGACGCACTCAGAAAAGATGACACAATCATCATATTACCGGCAGATAAAGACAGAACGACAATCATTGTGGACAAAGAAACATATGAAGCACAGATGGAAAACATGTTGGCAGATAAAGATACATATGAAATCCTCAAAAAGGATCCCCCAGAAGAAAAGAAGAGAACTCTAAAGGCCCTACTCAGTCCCTGCTGGAAACCAATAAAATAACCGAGTACATATGACCATTTGACACCCACTGCAAGTATCACCCCCCGGATCCATGGCACACCAAAAATACACAAGAAAGACACTCCACTACACCCCATACTAGACAGTATCAGTTCAGTCACCTACAATCTATCAAAAGCACTAGTAGAAGTCATCAAACCCATCCTTGGACTAACAGAACATTGTAGAGAGAGGAATGAGCAGGCGAGGCAGTGAGCTGGAGCAGAGCAGACTTTATTACTCTCTCTATAATCAGTCAACAAGAAGAATAACCCAGGTCACTGGCATATCCTTTTTATACCATACAAACTTGCCTCGCAACCTGGGGGGTTCACATCGCAATACATACACTTACAATAACAATTTTCTTTGTCACCCAGCCTGTCGGCGCATTATTATGCAGTCTGGAGGAGAATGCGTATTATCATGCGGTCTTATGGAGAAAACCACAGTCTGTCCTGCATAACCATTTCACAACCTTTAAGCGTCTCCTCCTGTGCCATTCAGTCTGAGTAGAGAATGTATTGTCTGGGTCCCCCCCCCCGCCCCGAAAACTCAGACTGGGCCTTAACCCTCATGTCCTGTGGGCTTCAGCCGACATCCGTAGCAGCTGTAATGGGGGGTCGCTGGCTCCGAGGTGCTGCTGTGCCGGTGGGGCGCTCCTGGAGGCGCGCCCGTCTGTGGGGGGGGGGGGGGGGCACATCTTCACCATGCCATTGTGACTGAGCTGACGAGTCATTTACCTGGGGAGTTCTCAGTGGGGGTTGTCCGCACCGAGGAGCTTGGGCCAACACCACTTGCTCTTCTGCTAATACGAAGGCGGGCTTAAGCCTGTCTATACAGATTGTTTCTCTGCGTCCCCCCAAGTCTAACACAAAATGTTTATCCCCAGGTTCCAACACTCTGAACGGGCCGTCGTAGGGCGGGCACAACAGGGTCCGGTGGGCATCGTGCCTGACAAACATGAACAATGCGTCCTTCAAGGTACTTGGCACAAAAGCGCGGGGAAAACAGTGGTAGGCCGGGCCGGGTACTGTCCCTACCTCTGCGCTATGTAGTGAAGGCGGGGATAGATCGGTGTTCGGCGCGGGGTTGTCCGGCAAAAATTCTCCGGGGAGCCGCAGCGGCTGGGAAAAAAACAAGCTCTGCTGGGGAGGCAGCCAAATCCTCCTTCGGTGCTGAACGCAACCCTAATAGAACCCACAGCAACCGGTCCACCCAATTTGCACCCGTAAGCGAAGCCATGAGCGCTGCTTTAAGCGACCTATGGAAATGCTCGCATAACCCATTGGCCTGGGGATTGTATGTGGTCATGCAATGAATTGTGAAGCCCAGGCTCTGTGCCATCATGGACCAGAGGTCAGAAACAAACTGTGGGCCCCGGTCGGACGTGATATCTGAAGGGGCACCGAAGCGTGCCACCCATGTTGTCAAAAAAGCGCGTGCAACTTCTGTGGATGCGGTGGAAGCTAGCGGCACCGCCTCGGGCCAGCGCGTGGTGCGGTCCACCACTGTCAGGAGGTGTGTGAACCCCTGCGATGGTGGGAGGGGGCCCACGAGGTCCACGTGAACGTGGTTGAACCTCTTAGCTGGGACATGGAATGGATCAAGGGGGGCCTTTGTGTGCCTGTGCACCTTGGCTCGTTGGCACGCTACGCAGGCTGCAGCCCACTCTTTCACCTGTTTGCGCAGGCTCGGCCAAATGAACTTTGCTCCCACCATTTTGACTGACGCGCGCACTCCTGGGTACGCCAGCGAATGAACCAACTCGAAAACGTGGCGGCACCAAGCACGTGGGACCACCGGGCGCGGGCGGCCTGTGGAGATGTCACAGATTGGGGGGGGCATCTTGCAGTACTCTGCTCTCCAGCCTTAATCCTGTTGGTCCAGACTGGAGTGCGCAAACGTCCGCATCGCCGATTTGCTCGGCTGCCATGGCAGTGTAATCTATCCCTACGTAGACTGGAGCCATTAATGTGCGCGAGATGCAGTCTGCCACCACGTTGAGTTTACCGGCCAGATGCTGAATATTGGTTGTAAACTCTGAGATCGCGGCCAGCTGTCTCTGCTGCCAGGCCGACCATGCCTCCAAAACCTTGCCCATAGCATACGTTAGCGGCTTGTGGTCCACAAACGCAGTGAAGCTGCACCCTTCCAGCCAGAACTGGAAGTGGCGTATGGCCAGGTGGAGAGCCAGTAACTCCCTGTCGAATGCGTTGTATTTACTCTCATTGTCGTGCAAAGACCTGCTAAAAAAGGCGAGCGGCTGCCAAGAACCAGCGACGCACTGCTCCACAACGGTCCCTATGGCCACGTCCGATGCGTCGGTAGCGAGCGCTATCCTTGCCACCGGGTTCGGGTGCGCCAGTAGTGCGGCGTTTGCTAGAACTGTTATGGCGTTGGAAATTGCCTGCTCTCACTCAGGAGTCTAGTTGACTCTGTCCGCCGGTTTCCTTTTCTTAAGCGCGATGTACAATGGCTGCATGAGCTGGGCTGCGTGGGGGAGGAAACTGTTGTAAAAGTTAACCATCCCCAAAAACTCCTGCAGCGCCCTGACCGTCTGAGGCCGGGGAAAATCTGTCACTGCGCACACTTTGTCCGGTAAGGGTATTGCGCCCTCCGGTGAGATGCAGTGGCCCAAAAAATCGATTCCCATAACCCCGAACTGGCACTATGCCGGGTTGATTATTAACCCATGCTCTTCCAACCTCTGGAAAACTGTCCTGAGATGGGCTACATGTTCGTCCCCGGACGTGCTGGCCACCAAGATGTCATCCAGGTAGACGAACACAAATGGCAAATTGCGCAGCACCGCATTCATCATGCGTTGGAATGTCTGCGCCGTGCCTTTTAACCTGAAAGGCATGCGTAAGAACTCAAAAAGACCAAACAGGGTTATTGCTGTCATTTTGGGTATGTCTTCTGCACGCACCGGGACCTGGTGGTAACCGCGGACCAGGTCCACCTTAGAAAAAATGCGTGCCCCAGTCAAGTGGATGGAAAAATCCTGAATATGGGGGATTGGGTAGCGATCGTGCGCTGTGGCGTTGTTTAATCTGCGGAAATCTCCCCATGGTCACCACGATCCCTCGGCTTTAGGCACCATATGTAGCGGGGATGCCCATGGGCTGTTTGAGCGCCTGATGATGCCCAGCCTTTTCAAGTTGGTCAACTTCTCGCGCGCAATGGCCAGTTTAGCTGCGTCCAGGTGCTGAGGTCATGCGAAAACAGGTGGCCCTGTTGTGGTAATGAAGTGCTCCACCCGGTGTTTAGTGATGGCTGCCGAAAATGTTGGAACTGTGAGTGCTGGCAACTGGGTGAGTAGTGTGTGGAACTTACCCCCTGGAGCTGTGACGTTGGCTAGTGTTGTGGACCAGGCTCCTCTAGCTGTACAGGACAGAGAATCAAAAGACATTGCGTTAATCAGGCGTCTGTTAGCCACATCAACTAATAGTCCGTGTACACACAAAAAATCTGCGCCCAAAATGGGGAAGTTACGTGCCGCTATGACAAATGTCCATTGGTATGTACGGCCATGCAAGGATATAGTCAGTGTCCTCTTACCAAAAGTCTTAATGTCTGAGCCGTTTGCGGCCGCCAGCTCGGGGCCGCTACTTCTTCTTCTGCGTAGGACGGCAGGATGAGGAGCCGGAGCCACGAGGAACTGTCTCCCCGACCGTGAGTCTGTCACATAGAGCAGCTTGTTTGTGTCACTGGCGGTCGCAGCTGCTACCAACTGCCGGCCATGGCGTTTCCCGAGTCCTTGAATTGGCATGGTGGCACGCATCGGCGCGCGTCTTCTCCAAAACAGCGATGGTAGAAGCAGAGTGTGTCCCTCCGGTGCTTCTTGGCCTCCGCTGCGGCCATCGTCACTGGCTCCTCGCCCCCGCTGGCCGTCTCCCTGGGTTCCGATGCTGCTGCATTCACTGTGAAGGTTCTGGTCGCCAGGATAATCGATCTGCCCTTTGTGCTAGCGCCTGGTAGTTGTGCATGGCCAGCAGTGGTAAATTGGCAAGCACCGCTCTAGCCGCTGTTGGGAGGTTCCGGAGGAAAAGGTGGGCAAAGAGGAAATGCCCGTCATCTGTGCCCATCAATGCCAACATCTTCTCCATTAATTCAACTGCCGACCTGTCTCCCAACTTAGAGCGCGTCAGGAGCCTTTCCACTCTCTCTCTGTCCGAGAGCATGTAGCGCCGGGTCAGCACGGTCTTGAGAGCGTCATATTTGTCGTGGGCTGGGGGCTGTTGGAGCAGGCTCGCCACCTGCTGTGTTGTGCGTGTGTCCAGCGCTGCAACCACATAGTAGTATTTGGTGTCATCCGCTTTCACTCCACGGAGCGCGAACTGAGCCTCGGTGTGGAGGAACCAAGACTTTGGGTCATATAGCCAAAAGTCTGGGAGATTGACTGAAACGGCGCACGTGGTGCTGGCGCCTCCAGTCTGGGTCTTCTCCGGGGTGTTTGCGTCGAGTTCCATTATGCGTCAAGGGTCACCAGTGTAGAGAGAGGAATGAACAGGCGAGGCAGTGGGCTGGAGCAGAACAGACTTTATTACTTTCTCTATCATCAGTCAACAAGAAGAATAACCCAGGTCGCTGGCATCTCTCTTTTATGCCATACAAACTCACCTCGCGACCTGGGGGGTTCACATCACAATACATACACTTACAATAACAATTCCCTTTGTCATCCAGCCTGTCGGTGCATTATTATGCAGTCCGGAGGAGAATGCGTATTATCATGTGGTCTTATGGAGAAAACCACAGTTTGTCCTGCATATCCGTTTCACAGCCTTTAAGCGTCTCCTCCTGTGCCATTCAGTCTGAGTAGAGAATGTATTGTCTGAGTCCCCCACAACATCGCTGTAAAAATTCAAAAGAACTGGCACATGAACTCAACAATCTGAAAGTGGAAACAGACGAGATATTCATTTCTCATGACGTGGTGTCATTCACAAAAACCCACATTGATGTCACTTCACACATTGTATAGGAACGCCTCAAGAAGGATAAAATCCTAAAAAAACGCACAAATCTCACAGTTAACGACATATCACAACTCTTAAAGTTTATTGCCAAATCCACCAACTTCCAATTCAAAAACAAAACATACAGACAAAAAGAAGGATTTGCAATGGGAGACCAAAAATTCTTCACACAATACCCCATAATGACAACATGAAAAAAGATTATTTTTTTTCTGAGATTTTTGCAAATTCATTAAAAATCAAAAAACTAAGAAATCACATGTACATAAGTATTCACAGCCTTTGCTCAATACTTTGTTGATGCACCTTTGGCAACAGTTACAGCCTCAAGCCTTTTTGAATATGATGCCACAAGCTTGGCACACCTATCTTTGGACAGTTTCACCCATTTCTCTTTGCAGCACCTCTCAAGCTCCATCAGGTTGGATGGGAAGCATCGGTGCACAGCCATTTTCAGATCCCTTCAGAGATGTTCAATTGGATTCAAGTCTGGGCTCTGGCTAAGCCACTCAAAGACATTCACAGAGTTGTCCTGAGGCCACTCCTTTGATATCTTGGCTGTGTGCATAGGGTCGTTGTCCTGCTGAAAGATGACCCATCACCCCAGTCTGAGGTTAAGAGTGCTCTGGAGCAGGTTTTCATTCAGGATGTCTCTGTACATTGCTGCATTCATCTTTCCCTCTATCCTGACTAGTCTTCCAGTTCCTGCCGCTGGAAAAACATCCCCACAGCATGATTCTGCCACCACCATGTTTCATTGTAGGGATAGTATTGGCCTGGTAATGAGCGATGCCTGGTTTCCTCCAAACATGACGCCTGGCATTCACGCCAAAGAGTTCAATCTTTGTGTCCTCAGACCAGAGAATTTTGTTTCTCATGGTCTGAGAATCCTTCAGGTGCCTTTTGGCAAACTCCAGTCGAGCTGCCATGTGCCTTTTGCTAAAGAGTGGCTTCCCTTATGCCACTCTACCATACAGGCCTGATTGGTGGATTGCTGCAGAGATGGTTGTTGTTCTTGAAGGTTCTCCTCTCTCCACAGAGAAATGCTGGTGCTCTGACAGAGTGACCATTGGGTTCTTGGTCACCTCCCTGATTAAGGCCCTTCTCCCCCAGTCACTCAGTTTAGACGGCCGGCCAGCTCTAGCAAGAGTCCTGGTGGTTCTGAACTTCTTTCATTTATGGATGATGGAGGCCACTGTGTTCACTGGGACCTTCAAAGCAGCAGATATTTTTCTGTACCCTTACCCAGATTTGCGCCTCGAGACAATCCTGTCTCGGAGGTCTACAAACAATTCCCTTGACTTCATGCTTGGTTTGTGCTCTGACATGCACTGTCAACTGTGGGACCTTGTATAGACAGGTGTGTGCCTTTCCAAATCATGTCTAATCAACTGAATTTACCACAGGTGGACTCCAATTAAGCTGTAGAAACATCTCAAGGATGAGTGGAAACAGGATGCACCTGAGCTCAGTTTTGAGCTTCATGGCAAAGGCTGTGAATACTTACAGTGGGGCAAAAAAGTATTTAGTCAGCCACCAATCGTGCAAGTTCTCCCACTTAAAAGATGAGAGAGGTCTCCAATTTTCATCATAGGTATACCTCAACTATGAGAGACAAAATGAGGAAAAAAAATCCAGAAAATCACATTGAATGATTTTTATTGAATTAATTGGTAAATTCCTCGGTAAAATAAGTGTTTGGTCAATAACAAAAGTTCATCTCAATACTTTGTTATATACCCTTCGTTGGCAATGACAGAGGTCAAACGTTTTCTGTAAGTCTTCACAAGGTTTTCACACACTGTTGATGGTATTTTGGCCCATTCCTCCATGCAGATCTCCTCTAGAGCAGTGATGTTTTGGGGATGTCGCTGGGCAACACGGACTTTCAACTCCCTCCAAAGATTTTCTATGGAGTTGAGATCTGGAGACTGGCTAGGCCACTCCAGGACTTTGAAATGCTTCTTACGAAGCCACTCCTTCATTGCCCGGGTGGTGTGTTTGGGATCATTGTCATGCTGAAAGATCCAGCCACGTTTCATCTTCAATGCCCTTGCTGATGGAAGGAGGTTTTCACTCAAAATCTCACGATACATGGCCCCATTCATTCTTTCCTTTACACAGATCAGTCGTCCTGGTCCCCTTGTAGAAAAACAGCCCCAAAGCATGATGTTTCCACCCCCATGCTTCACAGTAGGTATGGTGTTCTTTCTCCTCCAAACACGACAAGTTGAGTTTTTACCAAAAAGTTCTATTTTGGTTTCATCTGACCATATGTCATTCTCCCAATCCTCTTCTGGATCATCCAAATGCTCTCTAGCAAACTTCAGACGGGCCTGGACATGTACTGGCTTAAGCAGGGGAACACGTCTGGCACTGCAGGATTTGAGTCCCTGGTGGCGTAGTGTGTTACTGATGGTAGCCTTTGTTACTTTGGTCCCAGCTCTCTGCAGGTCATTCACTAGGTCCCCCCGTGTGGTTCTGGGATTTTTGTTCACCGTTCTCGTGATCATTTTGACCCCACGGGGTGACATCTTGCGTGGAGCCGTGGATCGAGGGAGATTATCAGTGGTCTTGTATGTCTTCCATTTTCTAATAATTGCTCCCACAGTTGATTTCTTCACACCAAGCTGCTTACCTATTGCAGATTCAGTCTTCCCAGCCTGGTGCAGGTCTACAATTTTTTTTCTGGTGTCCTTTGACAGCTCTTTGGTCTTGGCCATAGTGGAGTTTGGAGTCTGACTGTTTGAGGTTGTGGACAGGTGTCTTTTATACTGATAACGAGTTCAAACAGGTGCCATTAATACAGGTAATGAGTGGAGGACAGAGGAGCCTCTTAAAGAAGAAGTTACAGGTCTGTGAGAGCCAGAAATCTTGCTTGTTTGTAGGTGACCAAATACTTATTTTACCGAGGAATTTACCAATTAATTCATTAAAAATCCTTCAATGTGATTTTCTGGATTTTTTTTTTCTCATTTTGTCTCTCATAGTTGAGGTATACCTATGATGAAAATTGGAGACCTCTCTCATCTTTTAAGTGGGAGAACTTGCACAATTGGTGGCTGACTAAATACTTTTTTGCCCCACTGTATGTACATGTGATTTCTTAGTTTGTTTGTTTTTTATTTTTAATAAATTTGCAAAAATCTAAAAAAAAAAAAACTTTTTCACATTGTCATTATGGGGTATTGTGTGTAGAATTTTGAGGATAAAAAATGAATTTAATCCATTTTGGAATACAGCTGTAACATAAAACATGGAAAAAGTGAAGTGCTGTGAATACTTTCTGGATGCATTATATATGAACGGACCACCATCATCACGGATGAGGAGGAGAGACAGAAGGAAGAAGGGCACATATGACACGCACTCATGGACTGTCAATACCCAACATGGGCAATAAACAAAGGAAAATGTCAAGTCCAAAACAAAGACCAAGAACAAAAACAAACAGGGAAAAAAAACAGACACCAAAAACAGAAAACAACAAAAACATAGTGACCCTACCATACATGCGGAGAATAACTGAACCCATACAAAGAATGATGAAAAAACATGGAATAAACACAGCAATAAAACCCCACACAAAACTGCAGCAGCTTTTGGTTCACCCCAAGGACAAAGTACAGCCAAACAAAAAAATGCAACGTAATTTATGAAATACCATGCAAATCACGTGAAAAAACATACATAGGCAAAATGGAGAGGATGGAAAAGGGAACACTAAAAAGAATGTAAAAAAGAAACAGCAGGGTGACACAAGGATGCAAAAAGAAAAAGCAGAATGGATCATCAAACAAATTTAAATATTAGACAAAGATAACACAAGTAAACACAAAATACAGTTTTTAAATGAAGGTGTTTATTATTAAGGGTAAAAAAAAAAAAAATCCAAACCTACATTGTCCTGTGTGAAAAAGTGATTGCCCCCTGCTAAAACATAAATTAACTGTGGTTTATCACATCTTTGGAAAGCTGAGTTCAATTTTCTAGCCATTCCTTAAGTTTTGGGACTCCAGTGAACCACAGTGAGAGCCATTATCCACAAATGGCGAAAACATGGAACAGTGGTGAACTTTCCCAGGAGTGGCCGGCTGACCAAAATTACCCCAAGAGCACAGCGATGACTCATACACAGCGACTTGGCAGAGTTCCAAGACGAAAACCACTGCTGACAAAAAGAACATAAAGGCTTGTCTCAGTTTTGCCAGAAAACATCTTGATGATCCCCAAGACTTCTGGGAAAATACTCTGTGGACTGATGAGACAAAAGTTGAACTTTTTGGAAGGTGTGTGTCCCATTACATCTGGGGTAAAAGTAACACAGCATTTCAGAAAAGGAACATCATACCAACAGTAAAATATGGTGGTGGTAGTGTGATGGTCTGGGGTTGTTTTTCTGCTTCAGGACCTGAAAGACTTGCTGTGGTAACAGGAAACCCTCAAATCAGCAATATCAGACCATTGCAAGATAAATAACCACATCATGGACTGGAACTGCACAAAAATAATTGGATCAGAGGACAACAAACACAAACCCTGGATCAAAGAAGCAATTGATTTCAGGAAGCGAGCCCACAACACCATGAACCAAGATGATGGAGCCTTCATGCATCTCTTTACTTTGTCTTAATAGAAGAACAATATCAGTTTCCCCTTAAAAACGAATGTGTATTGCACATAATAGTATATTGTGTCTTTTTATCCACAAAAAAAAAAAAAAAAGTTCATTGCCTTAGAATTGCTTGGAACAAGCTTTTACATCTTCCACCTACTGAAGTATACACAGATCTATGAATATTCTCATTAGCTCCACCCATACTCCCGCTCAACAATAGCGGATGCTACAAGGCCAACCCTCCACCGTCCTCTGACCTGAGAACATAGACTGCTTCGCTAAACAATGGCTAGTCAAAACATTGGAGTGATTCAGCCATATACAGTGGTGTGAAAAAGTGTTTGCCACATTCCTGATTTCTCATTTTTTTGTATGTTTGTCACACTTAAATGTTTCAGATCATCAAACAAATTTAAATATTAGACAAAAATAACACAAGTAAACACAAAATACAGTTTTTAAATGAAGGTGTTTATTATTAAGGGTAAAAAAAAATCTAGACCTACATGGCCCTGTGTGAAAAAGTGTTTGTCCCCTGCTAAAACATAAATTAACTGTGGTTTATCATATCTTTGGAAAGCTGAGTTCAATTTTCTAGCCATTCCTAAAGTTTTGGGACTCCAGCGAACCACAGTGAGAGCCATTATCCACATATGGCGAAAACATGGAACAGTGGTAAACCTTCCCAGGAGTGGCCAGCTGACCAAAATTACCCCAAGTGCACAGAGACAACTCATCCAAGAGGTCACAAAAGACCCCACAACAACATCCAAAGAACTGCAGGCCTCACTTGCCTCAGTTAAGGCCAGTGTTCATGACTCCACTATAAGAAAAAGACTGGGCAAAAATGGCCTGCATGGCAGAGTTCCAAGACGAAAACCACTGCTGAGCAAAAAGAACATAAAGGCTTGTCTCAGTTTTGCCAGAAAACATCTTGATGATCCCCAAGACTTCTGGGAAAATACTCTGTGGACTGACGAGACAAAAGTTGAACTTTTTGGAAGATGTGTGTCCCATTACATCCTGGGTAAAAGTAACACAGCATTTCAGAAAAGGAACATCATACCAACAGTAAAATATGGTAATGGTAGTGTGATGGTCTGGGTTTGTTTTTCTTCTTCAGGACCTGGAAGACTTGCTGTAGTAAATGGAACCATGAATTCTACTGTCTAATAAAAAATCCTGAAGGAGAATGTCAGGCCATCTGTTTGTGACCTCAAGCTGAAGCGCACTTGGGTTCTGCAGCAGGACAATGATCCAAAACACACCAGCAAGTCCACCTCTGATCGGCTTAAGAAAAGCAAAATGAAGACTTTGGAGTAGCCTAGTCAAAGTCCTGACCTGAATCTGATTGAAATGTTGTTGCATGACCTTAAAAACGCGGTTCATGCTTGAAAACCCTCCAGTGCAGCTCAATTACAACAATTCTGCAAAGATGAGTGAGCCAAAATTCCTCCACAGCACTGTAAAAGACTCATTGCCAGTTATCGCAAACGCTTCATTGCAGTTGTTGCTGCTAAGGGTGGCCCAACCAGTTATTAGGTTTAGGGGGCAATCACTTTTTCACACAGGGCCATGTAGGTTTGGATTTTTTCCCCCTTAATAATAAACACCTTAATTTAAAAACTGCATTTTGTGTTTACTTGTGTGATTTTTGTCTAATATTTAAGTTTGTTTGATGATCTGAAACATTTAAATGTGACAAACACAAAAAAAAAGAGAAATCAGGAAGGGGGCAAACATTTTTTCACACCACTGTATGTACACGCTGCTGACCCCCACCAAAGTTAGCTGGCTCTCAGCGGTCCCACTTGGGAGCTGACAGGCGCCTGCCGGGCAGCTCGCTGGGGGCCGGTGGACCAGTGTGCACACCCACTGCCATGGAACCACAACCTCAGTGTGGCCCGTGCGGCCTCACCCCAGCTGTTGCGCACATGCCCCCCGGTTACCCAACTTGCCTCCGTCCTCCCTGGCAGGGACAGAATGGAATGCCCAGGGGGTTTTGTGCCCCCCCTTCCCGAAACCCCCTTCACCGAACTGTGTCAAATGAATGCAAAACGGATAGGTAGTGGTCTTGGCGCATTCATCCCCCTAAGAGCAGACATCTCTGTCTGGTTCGGCCTTCTAACTGTGTGCCTCGCATTTCTCCGTGAGCACCTCCAGAACCCCGCACATACAGGAGTGGCAGCCGGTGGACTCTGGTCTTCGAGCTGACCGTGTTACGGGGTTCTGGAAGATGGTAGCCGCAATGGTGGGAAAACTACGGGCGGCCGCGGTCGGTTTTGTGCTGTCCCCAGGAAGGGACGCTGACTGTCCGCGTGGTCAGTGGTAGGTAGACCATGAGCCTTCATCCACGGAGCCACATCAGCTCCTCCCTCATCCCCTGGGGGAGTGAACTCAGGTGTTTAGCCATGCCCGGTGCTTAACCTGATTGGTTAACCCTCTAACTGCCCATGTTAAATGGATGGGTCGCGCGCCCCCAGTGGCACAGCGCAGCAACTGCACTGGTCAACTTATTGACGTCCCCCAGCTATACTGAGGATTTGTACTAATCTGTATTGATCTGACAGTTTAGAAGGTGGCAGACACGCGACGAAGGTATCATGGCTGACATGGAATACAGCAAAGAAGAAGAAATCCTCATTATTATTCTTCCTTTTTCCGCTTTGAGCTCACACACCAGTGTGGATGCCTCCACGATTGGTCATTGCGGCAGCGATGATGACTGAAACTGCATGAAATGGGGAAAATAGCCGTGTAATACAAACGAAATTCATGTGGGATAATCCTAAGAGTTTGTAGATGTGGAAGCGAGTGTAAATTACTAAGTAAACATGATACATTGACCACGATGGACAAAAAACTGAGCTCCCATTACCAAGATGGTGGCACCCACCAGCGGCTGGATTCTCACAGGAAAAATGCACCAAACAGAAAAAATAGCCACGTAATGCAAACGAAATTCACGTGGGATAATCATAAGGGTTTGTAGATGTGTAAGTGGGTGTAAATTACTAAGTAAACGCAAAACATCAACCACGATGGATGAAAATGGACCAGTCACGTGGGCAAGCGAGTCCCCCCCCCCACCCGGCAACAGGTAAGAGAAATATATGTTTTGTTTTGACATTTTATTGATTTTCTGGTTGATATACTTCGAAGATTAGATAAAAACATACCCGTCGACAAATCGGCGTCAAAAAAACAGACCATTCTTTATGTAAATGTGTCCAAAGTCCACTTTTGACAGAGTTATGTAATTTATATAGCTGCCGTGACATTATGCAAATTAGATGCGTAAATTTATTCCTATCTGAAACTTTGGGTCATATTCTACATCTTTCCAATTGACAGTGAGCCATTATCTCTTGCAACTTTGAAGTTATAGCCTTGGAAATCTGAACTATTTTATTGACAAAATGTTTTTACCACTCTTGACCACTAGAGGGGCCTTGACCACCCTTTAAGCGTTCCTGTTGCCATACGGCGCCTGGGGAAGTTAAAAGGTTAATGTTATAACCAATCAAGCTAAGCACGAATGCTTACATAGCTAGAAACGCTCTGTCCAAAGTCACCTTTTTTTGGGTGGGGGGGCAGTTGAACTGGACTGTCACAGCAGAAAAACACAGACTTGGGACTTGGGACTGATTTTGTTCTTGATATGTCTTGTAAGTCACAAACACCATGTTACAGACATGTTAACAACAGAAAAATCATGATTTTTTTTTTGGCATTGTCACTTTAAATGTAATGAACAAATGAATGGTCAAGATTAGTTCCATTCAATTACAACTTTTAGCGAAGATTAAGGCGTACCACCCCAAAACTCACTTTGAGAGAGTTATTCACACTTTTATCACATCACACATTGACTTCTGTAATTCTCTGTTGTTGGTCTTCACCAGTCATCACTAAGTCATCACTTCTGTGTAAATGTTTGGGAGATCTTTATACGATCAAATATCCCATTTTTGGCAACTTTCATGGTGATCTATAGAGCTCTTTGAGAGATCAATAAGAGATCAGTGAGGTATCATTTAGTGTTTCTTGGGTGACAAAGAAGGTTGCTGAGCATTTTAGAGGTTTCAAGTACTCTTCTTCCCCCTTTACACAGGGGGGAGATCATTGCAAGATTGTTGAGTGATGTAAAAGTGGCCAGATCGCTCAACAATCTCATCAATCTCCACAACAGATCTCACAACGATATTTTACTGATCTCTCAATGATCGCCAAGATCTTTCAATGATCTCTCAATGATCTTCCAGTGATCTCCACCATCACCATGGTCTCCTCAAAATGCTGACTCACTCCAATGCGGCAGTGGCTCAGGAGGTAGAGCAGGTCGCCCAATAACCGGATGGTTGGCAGTTTGAATCCCGCTCTTCCTAGATATCCTGCCTGGGCAAGACACTTTACCCACCTTGCCTCCAGTGTCCACAACACTGGGTATGAATGTGTATATGTTCAGTAGTGACCGGCGATGCCGTTGGCGCGGCTTGGCAGCCACGTTTCCATCAGTCTGTCCCAGGGCAGCTGTGGCCACAGTAGTAGCTTGCCACTACCATTGTCTGTTTGGAGTGAATGAATAATGTATCTATTTGTAAAGCGTCTAGGATAAAGCACTATATAAATCTGATGCATCATTATTATTAGTAAAACAATCTCTCAATGATCACCAAAGGGAAGCGATCTCTCAACGGACTCTCAAGGATGTCATCAATCTCCCAATGATCTCTAGGCAATCTCCGCTGTGGTCATTCAGTGAACTCTAATGGTTTTTCATCAAGCACTCAGAGATCCCAGCCATCTCTACCTTTGGAGTGGAAAAATTTGGAGTTCATTGAAAGATGCCTGAGTTCATTGACAGATTGCTGAGTGATCATTGGGAGATCAGTGAGATTGTTATGTGCTCCTTGAACATTCCTTGACCGCTCATGGTGGGAAAAGTTTGGAAATGATTTATCATTTTACATCTCAAAAGCCCAACATTTTGACAGGATGTTTACACTTTTTGTATCCACTGTAAATGAAATTGATGAAGGACTCTCATAAACATGTGTCTGTGTTCATGTAGTGGAACGGGATTTGGACCTAAGCATCCTTGGCCCTCGTCCTCCTGCTCTCCTGCCATCTCCCACTCATTTAGGCTCCTTGGGCGGCCCAGAACCTCTTCCCATTAAGAGTAGCCTCGGGGACACTCAGACTTCCACCCAGCCACATGCCCTGCCTCGCCCTGGTGGCCAGAACCACCCCAGTCCTCCGTTGCGTCCACAGGCTCCTCCCCTCCTGACCCACAGTGGGCTCTTGCCCCCGCAGCTTTCCCCTCAGCTTGTACGCCAGCAGTTGGCCATGGCCCACCTGATCAACCAGCAGCTGGCAGTCAGCCGTCTGCTTGCCCACCAGCACCCACAGGGGGTTAACCAGCAGTTCCTCAACCACCCCCCTATCTCGCGGACCTGTAAGGTGTCCGTAGCCGCTACTGAGCCCAGTCTCAGCTGCTCTGGAGCTGAAGTCTCCTCAGACATTTACCAACAAGTCAGGAATGAACTGAAGAGAGCCAGTGTTTCTCAGGCTGTGTTTGCCCGCGTGGCTTTCAACCGAACACAGGTATCCAGGAATAATGCATGTCCTGATATTATTATAGAAGACTTTCTTTTCTACAATGGAACAATAAATAGCTTTGTAAACCTCTGTTTCTCAGGGCTTACTGTCAGAGATCCTTCGTAAGGAGGAGGATCCCCGCTCTGCCTCCCAGTCATTGCTGGTTAACCTGAAGGCCATGCAAAACTTCCTCAACTTGCCAGAGGGTGAGCGAGACCGCATCTACCAGGAGGAGAGAGAGAGAAGCGCTGGCACCAACCACAACCACTCCACCAACCACATCTCCAGCTCCAACACCCACAGGCACACTCAGGTACACACATTCACACACAAATCAAGGTCTGCCCGTGCTGAGTGGAGCAACACCAATTAAAAGTAAAGGCAAATTAGAGCAGTGAAGATATGAAAGCTGTTTGTTAATAGGTGTCTTATATTAGAAGTAGTCAGTGACAGATGTTTGCATATCCAGATGTGTAACTTGTCAGAGGATCAAGTATGTATACTAAAGGAGATGCTTTAGTTTAGGTGTTTCTAAATGTGCTAAGTGTTAACCCAAGAGCAGACGGCAGCAAGGTAGCGATTCTAAAACTTAATGCACTTTTTTCTTTTCTTTTCTTTTCTTTTCTTTTCTTTTCTTTTCTTTTCTTTTCTTTTCTTTTCTTTTCCTTTCTTTTCTTTTCTTTTCTTTACTTGATATTATAATTTATTTTATTATTTGACTTTTTATATTTAATATTTACAGTGAATATAAGAATAATATTGGCAAATTTATTCTTTTACAAAATGATCCAGAAGGATATCTGCAAGGGGATTTGTGTGTCGTATTTTCTTAAACATAAACATCAAGGTTCCCTGATCTATTTTTTTTGGGGGGGGGGGGGGTAAAGGTGAAAGTTGGAAGGTCATCTGCTCTCTAACTCCAGAGCAAATGAAGCTATGGTCACCAAAGTTGGTACACAAGTTGACATTAGGACCCTCACCTGTGAATATGGTTTTGTGGTTAAAAGGTCAAGGCTAACATAGGCATTCCGTATGTCACTGATGCATGTTTGCTCATATCTTTTGAAAGATGAGAAAGAGATGGGGAGCTACTCAGAGCTGTTGTCAGAGAATGCAAAGGAGAGACATACACCAGCATCTCTGTTGAGTGCAGTTCTTGTTCATTCTGGGTGTATTTGTGAAATAATGAATCGAGATTAATTTCTAATTTGACCCCACCACTAGTACTGTAGCTTGTATGATATGACATCTCTAAATTTCTTAGTAATTCTGCTTATCAGCAAATCAACTCCAAAACCTTCTTTGTAGAAGTGAAGTGAAATAATCAGATTTGTTGTTTTTGTCAAATATGTATAGTTAAGAGATCATCTTGTCTGTCTTTCTTTGTGTAGCCAAAATGCAGCATGTCTGGTTCAGATCTGCAGCTGAAGCTCGACTCATTGGTAAACATCACATCAGGGATCTATGAGGAGATCCAGCAGGAGATGAAGAGAGCAAAGGTCTCCCAGGCTCTCTTTGCCAAGGTGGCTGCTAATAAGAGTCAGGTCAGTCCCAACAAGAAGAGTCTGGAGAAGAAAAAAAAAGAAGCTCTTGACTTATCCGTGATGACTGTACTAGATAACTGTCTGAAAGTGATGGTTTTGGCAAGAAAGAACCCAAAAGCAGACGCAGACCAAAGTTGGGATGCAAAGATTAAGTTTATTGAACTGTATTTTTTAAAAGGCGAATATTAGCACTCCTGTGGGGTGAAGAGGGGAGAAGGTAAGTGGGCAGAATTGACAAGGAGGTATTTAACTGAATATTTAGTAGTTACTTCGTTGATGGGGTGGAGGAGAAGGGCATTATGGAAGGAGGTAGGACTCCTCTTCACTGCAGCGTGTGTGTGGCTTGGATCGGCTAAGAGTGGAGATTTAGTTGGTGAGAGAATAGTAGAAGGACCCGGGACCGGGGCCTGCACTGAGGGGAGGAATGTTAGTGATTGATTGTCCATTGATGAATGCTTACACAAGTAAGCAGATTTCTTGGTTGGATGAGGCAGCCAGGTAAGTGGAGGAGATTAGGAGAGTAGGTAGGAGAGTTCTGCCGCATGTGCTTCCTGGAGTAAGAGTTAATTGGAGGAATTTTAATTTACAAGTTTGCTTACGTAGAACAGTTCCAGGCTGAGGCAACTCAAGGGGCAAGGAGCACAGAGGACAACAGGATCGAGGATTGGGAAGGAAGGAGTTACAGCGAGCTGAATTTCTTCACGTTCCCATAAGGTGAGACTGGAGAGCTGCTCTTTTATAGCAGCCAGGTAATCAGTGGCAGGTGAGGAATTAGGAGCAGCTGCAGGTAGGGAGAGACTGCTTAGTGGCAAAGTGTGTGTGTGAGAGAGAACTCTTCCCGCCCGAGATCATTACAGAAAGAGCACTTTAGTGTGCTGTTACTGTTAAACGTACATTCATGTGGGAAGTCACACTTTATAATCTCTGAGAAAAATGTTTAAGCATGAGTTAAAAATTCCAGGGTGAAAGAAATGAAAACTTCATAGATGAAAAATAATGTCATAGTGCTGTTAAAATATTGTTCAAGAATGTATGAGTTTTGAGTGTTTGAAGGAGCTGGTGTGTGTATGTGTGTGGGGTATTTGATTACCCGCTGTGGCGTGCCATCAAGGCTCCATCCACAGATAAACAAGACGGGTGATCAAGGCAAGATCTGAGGCAGTCTGCCCACAGAGGAGGGCCGGGCGTAAACAAAGAGGGCTTTATGGTTTTAAAATAGCTTTAAATGTATGACATATTTTTACCAACAACTTGTTTCTTAGCGAAAACAAGGAGAGTTTGAAGTGAGTGTGTTTAAACGTGAGATAAGCATGGAGGGAAATTCTAAAATCTGAAATAATGAAGCAGTAAATACACTGAAAAGACAAAGGATGATCGCGCAGCAGGATGCAAGATGGAGGAAAAGATGGTCAAGATGATGGAGGGATGATCACATTATTACCATTAATTTCCAGGCTGAAGGCTGCGCATAAACAACAGCTGGTGGCAGATCCTGGGTCAGCCTAGCAGAGATAATGCAATCTTCACACACCCGCATGCAGACACTCGCTGCTCATTTCAGACTTTCCTTCTGGTTTTTTTTTTTTTTTTGTCTTCATCCACCAAGGGAATAATGTCTGTTGTTGTCAGGTGATGTATGAGGAAACTGCACAACAATTTTAAAACTGCAGTGCATGATATACACTGTAGTGTTTGGTTTTAGTTATTTACAACTTTAATAAGGGGAAAAAAGATTTAATCATCCACACAGAAGTCAGAGAACTGCCAAATATGAACATAATAGATGTTCAGATTGAAAACATGCCATGTATTCACAGCTATAAAGGTGAACGTAATGACCAGTCTGACTAATGGGAGCTCATGCAAGAGTATGTTTGTGTGTCTCATATATGCAGCTAAGGCCAGTTTGTACAATAAGCAACATCGTAATCGGTATTGGAAGTAACGCGTTACAAAGTAACATTACAGTAACGCGTTACAGTAACGCCACTGCTTTTGCAGTAACGTGCTCTGTAACAAAATTACTGTTTAAAGATTCAGTAATGCGTTACAGTTACTGAAATTTGATCAGATGTGTTACTCACGTTACTCGTTTTATTAATATGGATAGATATTTTAGTGCAAATAAACTGATCCTACCATAGCTGGCGCAGCCGTCAGTCTCCTCCCCCGCGGGTTGGTTTCCTGTTCCATGGTGGGAAGAAATGCTGTGGCGGCTTCTCTTATGGAGCCCTGATCACCTGTTGTCCGAGCGGTGAGTAGCCCCCCAACAGCTCCTACCTCTGTGGTTAAACATTAGTATTTTTTGAGCAAGAAGCTCACATCTGTCCGCAGTTGTGCAAATGTGTAAGTGGTGTAAGTAATTGTAAGTTTTCTTACGCACAGAGAAAAAGTGACTCGGTTTGTTGCAGTAAAGAACAGCTTCTTGTAAGCGGTGAATGTTCATTTATCTGTGCTTTCTGTTTTCATTCATTCATTCATTCATTCATTCATTCATTCATCTTCTTCCGCTTAATCCTGTTCGGGTCGCGGGGGGGCTGGAGCCTATCCCAGCATCTTTTGGGCGAGAGGCAGGGTACACCTTTTATTTTATCTTATTCATCTACATGCTGTTGTGATATGCAACTATTTCATGGAAGTAAATCCTCTAAATATGCATTTTTAATGGGTTGGTCCAGGGGTGTCAAATATAGGGCTCGTGGGCCAAAAACAGCCCACCAGGGGGTCCAAAATTTTCTCTGTGAATTTACAGCTTTATTTCTAGTAAATTTCTTTCTACTGATTGTAATAGTTTATGTAAATCTGAGACATTTTTTCTCTGTAAGATGAGACTTTTTTTCTCATCAGTTTTCTTTTTCTAATGAGAACAAGGGGCCCTTGATCTTGCTGTGTGTGCAAGATGATTTAAGTATGCATTTAAAAGTAACGTGAAAGTTACTTTTCCAAGTAACTAGTTACTTTAATCATGCAGTAACTCAAAAGTAACCCAGTTACTTTTGAAAAGAAGTAACTAGCAACTGTAACTAGTTACTATTTTTTAGTAACTTGCCCAACACTGGTCATAATGTGGAACTGTCAGTGAACTTGAAAACACATGGTGATTTGTTAGGTGTATTGTACAGCACATCCGGAAAGTATTCACAGCGCTTCACTTTTTCCACATTTTATGTTACAGTCTTATTCCAAAATGGATTAAAATTAATTTTTTTCCTCAAAATTCTACACACAATACCCCATAATGACAACATGATATTTTTTTGAGATTTTTGCAAATTTATTAAAAATAAAATAAAGACTAAGAAATCACGTGTACATAAGTATTCACACCCTTTGCGCAATACTTTGTTGATGCACCTTTGGCAGCAATTACAGCCTCAAGACTTTTTGAATATGATGCCACAAGCTTGGCACACCTAGCTTTGGACAGTTTGGCCCATTCCTCTCTGCAGAACCTCTCAAGCTCCATCAGGTTGGATGGGAAGTGTCGGTGCACAGCCATTTTCAGATTTCTCCAGAGATGTTCAATTGGATTCAAGTCTGGGCTGTGGCTGGGCCACTGAAGGACATTCACAGAGTTGTCCTGAAGCCATTCCTTTGACATCTTGGCTGTATGCTTAGGGTCATTGTCCTGCTGAAAGATGAACTTGTTACGTGTGGCCCTCGCCAGCCACACAATGAGAGCCAAGGGCGAGCCAGTGAGTTGTGATGTTTTATTATAATAAGGGACAGGGGATAAGGAACACGGCCTCGTAGACCAAAAGCACAGATACTCATACAGGGTAACACTCACGAGTAATACAGCAAAGGAGTAGAGAGCTGGCACCAGGCATAGGGGTTCCAAGGCACAAATACTCACAGCGGGTAACACTCACAAGAATGCAGCAAGACGAGTAGAGAGCTGGCACCGGGCATAGGGGTTCCAGCCTTCACAGTGCTTAAGTCGCAGCCCCGAATGATCGGAGCTGCTCCTTTTTATCCTCATTAGCAGCGCCTCAGCTGATGAGGATTAATTGGGCCCCAGCCGTCCCGTAACACTGACAGCTGGGAGCCCGCTGAGACGTTGTCAATGAGAGAACAGAGATGAGGTCTGATATGGTCTGAGTGCCAGATAATACGGCGTCTCATCCCATGGTGACAGAACTGTCACCCCAGTCTGAGGTCAAGAGCGCTCTGGAGCAGGTTTCCATCCAGGATGTCTCTGTACATTGCTGCATTCATCTTTCCCTCTATCCTGACTGATCTCCCAGTTCTTGCCACTGAAAAACATCCCCACAGCATGATGCTGCCACCACCATTGGCATAGTTATGGGTGGTGCCTGGTTTCCTCCAAACATGACACCCGGCATTCATGCCATAGAGTTCAGTCTTTGTCTCATCAGACCAGAGAATTTTGTTTCTCATGGTCTGAGAGTCGTTCAGGTGCCTTTTGGCAAACTCCAGGTGGGCTCTGCCATGTACCTTTTACTAAGGAGTGGCTTTCATCTGGCCATGCTACCTTACAGGCCTGATTGGTGGATTGCTACAGAGATGGTTGTCCTACTGGAAGGTTCCCCTCTCTCCACAGAGGAACACTGGAGCTCTGACAGAGTGACCATCGGGTTTTTGGTCACCTTCCTGACTAAGGATCTTCTCCCCCGATCGCTCAGTTTTGACAGCTGGCCAGCTCTAGGAAGAGTCCTGATGGTTCTAAACTTCTTCCATTTACGGATGATGGAGGCCACTGTGTTCATTGGGACCTTCAAAGCAGCAGATATTTTTCTGTACCCTTCCCCAGATTTGTGCCTCGAGACAATCCTGTCTCGGAGGTCTACAGACAATTTCTTGACTTCATGCTTGATTTGTGCTCTGACATGCACTGTCAACTGTGGGACCTTATATAGACAGGTGTGTGCCTTTCCAAATCATGTCCAATCAACTGAATTTACCACAGGTGGACTCCAGTTAAGCTGTAGACACATCTCAAGGATGATCAGTGGAAACAGGATGCACCTAAGCTCCATTCTGAGCTTCATGGCAAAGGCTGTGAATACTTATGTACATGTGATTTCTTAGTTTTTTATTTTTAATAAATTTGCAAAAATCTAAAAAAACCAAACAACTTTTTTACGTTGTTATTATGGGGTATTGTGTTCAGAATTTTGAGGAACAAACTGAATTTAATCCACTGTTACAAAGACTGTAACATAACAAAATGTGGAAAAAGTGAAGCGCTGTGAATACTTTCCGGATGCACTGTATATGGCTTTGTTCACGAGAAACATCAGCCTCATTTTTTTTTTTTTTTGTTACTTATTTTGTACCCGTAGGTAGATTTGGTTTGCAGTCTGGTGACAAGCCACCGGCTGCCGGTCGCTGCGTGCGCGAGCGCCCTAAACCTACATGTTTTTGGTATGCGGGAGGAAACCGGAGAAATCCCGGAGTAAACCCACGCAACACGGGGAGAACATGCAAACTCCACACAGCTCACTGTTGGTCGGGGGCTGGGATCGAACCCACGATCTCACGATCCCCGCGATCCCCCGGCCGAGGGTAAACTGTGCTGCCACAGTGCTAAACCACTGCGCCACCGTGCAGCCCACCGTGCACCGTGAATGGCTAGCTTGTGCCATTCACCCACTGTAGAGAAATGTTCTCCTTTCCTATAATGTTCTCTTTTTTATTGTTAGATTTAGTGGATCTTTGTAGGTCCTGGTGCTGTTTTCTTTAAGCACAGTGATGTTTATCATTCCCTGTGTGTTTGTAACATTAAGGTTTTTTAAGGCTGGTTTTGGCTGCTACAGTTTCAAAGGATGTAACAAATCTGCAAATAAAACATTGTGTTTATTTACAGGTCTCCCAGTAAAACTGAAACCCAGGCATATGCCAATGAGCCGATGTCATCTCAGACCCACATCAAGATCAAAAACACAGAGCAACGCAGACTACAGCCATATGCTGAGTGTTTTTTGCTCCTGTCTTTGGAAATGTTTTCTTACGTATGCTCATGATGTCTCGAAGTAAAAACCAACAAGAAACTGGAGATTATTGTCTTGCTTATCTGGACACAGAAATATTTCACAGTCTATGGAATGTTTTTAAACGGGTTCCCTGAACGTTCAGGTCCAAAAAATTGCAAATAATTTGCAGTTGTTGTGTATGGGTGCCTGTAGACGGCAATACTCCATCAAACTCATTTGAACACACAGAATTAAATACAAAATAAAATTAGACAATTTCTCGAGGAACCCTGAATGTTTCGGGAAAAATACTGGATCACTGACTCAGGGTCTTTTCAAAGACATTGATACTGCATGGTGATAAACATTTCTAAACTTTGTCAGTTTTAAAAGCATAAATGTGTTTATGTATTTATTACATGGTACAAGTAGCCACAAGTCCTCCAGCTAATAGATGAAAACATTCTGTGTTTTCAACCCCCCCTCTGTGGATCACCACATTATCATGATGGAGGGATTTGTGTGCCCTAATGAGCGCAGGAACTATGTTGTCAGGCCCAGTTTGTCCCTCGTAGGCTCTCCCAAGACACATTTGTCTTGGATGAAGAGCCTGACTAAAAACAGTCCAGTGGATCCCCATGGAAAAGTTACAGCAAGGATCCAGTGTACCCCACCTGATCGAGGTCACCAGGGCCTTGCCCTGGAGCCAGGTGGGAGGAGTTCAAAGGTAAGTGCCTGGTGACTGGGATTCTTCCCATATGACTCACAGGCCACCACCTTCAGTGGACTCACCACCTACAAGAGGGATCATGGGGATCATCAGTGCTTGTGGACTGGGCAGAAGTCTGGGCTTCTCTGCTTAAACTGCCCCCCACCCCCACGAGCTGGATCCCTGGATAAGTGATAAAAGGTGTTTTCACAGCCCAGATGAGGGTGTACTAAGCTTCAGTACTGTGTACTGCAGTGGATATAAATCCCCTTAAAAACAAATCTCCATCTTCTAAGATGGCACCTTATGCTTGTTTGCCACAAAAAAAAAAACATTCATGGTCTAACAGTTTCTTGTGAAAATCTTTTCCTTTTTCCTCCTCCTTCAAATGCCAGGATCTATGAATATTGTAAGTATGCCCACCCATAGCCAGTGCTTAGTCCTGATTGGTTCACTTGTTATAATGGCATCACAGAAATGTGCCATCTAAACTTGCCTTTTTCCAAGGGGAGGAGCTTAATTGAACTTTAACAGCTGAAAAACAGACATGACAACATGACACACAAAAGTGATTTAGCTTTTGATATGTGTTGTGATTAAAAAAAAAACATGTTACAGACATGTTAATAAGGAAAAAAAAACTTGTTTTTCACTGGAGTGTCACTTTAAGACAGTAACTTTACTGCCTTTCATTGTTTCTCTGTTTCAGAACCCTTTAATGTCAAAACATGAAGAGAGATTGTAAGACCTGCTTGTAAAAATGCCCATATAGATCATCATCTGTCTACAACAGATGATGAAAGCAAAGCTGAAGTTGACACATGTACTTGAAAATCTATTAATATAGAATAGAATCTGTAGACATACGAAGTTACAAGCTGTTACATGCTTACATATCTGTAATAAAGCTTCATGGTGTCTTCCATGCGTGTTCCAGGGTTGGTTATGTGAGCTGCTCAGGTGGAAAGAGAGCCCGAGCCCTGAGAACCGCACCCTGTGGGAGAACCTGTGCACTATCAGAAGGTTCCTGGTGTTACCACAGGCAGAACGAGACCAAGTCTATGAAGAAGAGTCGAGGCAGCAGCACAGTGACAGGCTCCACACCATCCTGCAAATCCCAGACCAGCAGGTAACAAGCCTGCATGCCAGTTTTGTGCTGAATATGGTTAAAATTTTTGGTTTAAAAAAATGTTGAGAAAGAAAAATGAACAAGCACTCTCAACCACAGTGCAGTTATGTGAAAACAAACGGCATGAATCAAAGTGTTTTTTTACAAGTGAGAAAATGGGGGAAAACAAGCACATGTAAGCCTTGTGTGTCGTGTCCAAAAGTTTCCCTGTCTCGGTCTGTCTGATCCCACCACCTGCTCCTCTCAGCAGCCCTCCTCTTTGTCATGTTTGTGTCCCATAAGTCATTGAAAATAGAAGTGGTAAATGACCAGCCCACACATTTCCTGTTAAACCCTCCTCCATCCCGCCCTCTCCCCAAACCAAAATGCTCTCCAGTCTCCCTCTAACCTCAATATTATTCGGAACATACCCTGTAATTATTGAAGCAGAGAAAAAGGAATTGCCATTATCTTTATTTAGGTCCTTTAATTTTGAAGGGCCGCAGATTTATGGTGTCGGATTCCTGTGTTTGGGTGTGCTGGCCACCCCACCCTGTTAATGAGCTCTAGTTGTGTGGTGTGTGATGAATTTGGGAGTTTAGCATGTGTGATGGAAGCTGGTCAATCACTCTTCCGCTTGTCGTGCTTTTCCTTTGACTCCTAAGGACAAACTGAAAGGTTCCCTCATTACTGTGGGGATGTCAAGTTGTTAACAACACAGGATAATGAATACGTACATTTGTTGTCAGCGGCTGGGCATATTAAAGCTTCCAAAGATTAATTCTCCTCTTTATACAACAGTCAAAATAGACAGCCTTTTCGGACATAAATCAACAAATCACATCAATCAAATAACATGACAACTATGTAAAGTTTCCTAATGAAATGCTGCATCAGCAGTTTTAAGTGTTTTAGGATGCATTGCCATGCAGCTATGCAGATAAGAAATTAGATGAATAATACACATGGCCTACTACAATAAATAATGCAAGTGTGTTAAATGTTTAAACACATTTCTTTGGTTTTGCTTGCATGTTTTCTACTTTAATATCACAAAAATAGCCTGTACAGAAAAATTGCTAAATGCCCAAATTACTCATTTTATCATGTGAATGCCTGAAATGGGTGGGTGGTTAGTGAGAGGGTGGGTTTTTTTCCATGGATCTATTCATAATTGATATAGTAACCAAACATCTGCATATAACAAGATTATTGGAGTTATTCCTTAAATATGTCTCTATTTTAACCTTTTATGCAAAGTATTCCACACCTTTGTAATGCTATGTCAAAATCACATCAGTTTCTACTGCCTTAAGCATCATTTAGGTGGGAATGTGGATATTAAATCTTGATATTATTGTAAATTAATAATAGCTTGTGGTAGATCAGTTTATGAACCTTTTTTATGATTCACGCCTGTAAATATCTAACACATATGACCAAGAATTGCATTGCTTAAAAATACAATATGGATTTATGATGTATCCCTGCTGTACAAAATGAAAAGAATACAATACTGAGCATGAGTTACTTTTCCAGAAATAACACTTGAGTAGTTGTAGCAGCAGGGGATCTTTAACAAGCTTAGAGTTAGTTACTAAGTTATTATTATTAGTTAAGACCAGTCTTTAGAATGGATTTTACATCACTTGGACCAATCAAAGTCAAGACTGAGCTTAATCACAGCCACCCCCCCACCCCCCCGTCCTGTCAAGCAGCTAGGGAAGCAGAACAGAAATCTGCTTCCCTTATTGTGCCAAACAGATTTACTTTGCCAAAAGGAGCTTTATACAGCACATATCAATGTACTGTGTATTATTTATAGACTCCTCTTGTAATAACTTTTTAATACTTTATTTAAATTGTTTTACTCATGATAGACTTGACGGGGGAAACAGGGAAGGGAGGGGTGGGGAGGGGGAAAGAAAAGAGAGAGGAACAAACAGAAAAAAACAAACAAACTGACACAACTGAAACAAACGGAAGACAAATTGTTTCTTCTTCTGAAAAGGTCTCATCACAAGTCTGGTATCTGCGCCTGTAAAAGAACGTGTGTGTGCGCATGTGTCTATGTGTCTACATGCGCATGTATGAGAGCACTCAAAGTGAGTGCGTGTGTGTGTGTGTGTGGTTTGCCAGGAAACATACAAAGAGGGCAGCAGGTCACAGCCCCCCCCCCCCCCGAAACGCTGAGCAAGCAAACAGCGCCACCAGCCCCCACAGACCACAAATACCATGAATCCAGCAAGCCCCAGGCCAGCCATGCAACAGCCCCAGGAGGGACGGCTGGGGGAGGTTGGCGCAGTGTGCCACTGCCCCCAGACCAGCCCACCCCTACACCCCCAGCGGGGCCAACACCAGCCTCCGGGCCCCAGGCGCTAGTAGGCCCCAAGCACGCCTCCCGAACCCCCCCCCCCCCACACACACACACACACAGTGAGCCCGTGCCCACCTCAGCACCCCCGACTAATGCCCTGGGAGCCCTAGGCCCCTACACCCAGAAGAGGTGGCAGAAAGGCGCCGTGGGAGTCCCACAGGGCGTCAGTCCCCCCAATCCAAGGGTTCTCCTGCGGCCAAGAGGTACTAGGAGGCGCCATCCCCTCAGTCTAGCACCCCCCCCCCCCCAGCACATACACTCACTCTCACGCACTCACACACTCATACTCTTACACGCACTCACTCACTCACTCACTCACTCACTCACTCACTCACTCACTCACTCACTCACTCACTCACTCACTCACTCACACTCTCACTCACCCTCTCCTTCACACAATCTTACACTCGCACTCCCACACTGTCATTCAATCTCACCCACTCTCATACTTGTTCAGTCTTGCTCCCATTCCCACTTGCCCTCATAGTCACTCGCACTCACACATGCTTCCTTCCACTCACGCTCACTCATATATACACTCTCATTCACGCTATGACTCACTCAAATTTACTTGTGCTCTCTCTTATGTACTCACACTTATTCACCCTTGACACTTGGGGAGGCCATGGCGCAGATGCAGCAAGCTCGAATATGCATCAGTGCCTGGCAGCGGCTGGGCAGGCTGCCGGTGCAGACCAGCAACCATACCCCTGCCAACCCGCCCCAGGGCAGCCGCGGCCACAGAAGCAGCCCACCGCCACCAACGCCCGCCTGGAGCGAATGACCAACGGACCCACTGCAAGCGCCGAGATGCCACCGGACATGCAAAGCATCACACAAATCTGACCCACCACCACCATCACTACTCATCACTTCCTCACTCTCACTTACTCACTTTCTCTCACTTGCTCACTCACTCTTTCTCTTGCTCACTCCCTTGCTCATACCTATTCACTTACGGTAGCACCTTGGGATGACGACAGGAGGACGGGCCCCAGGTCACCAGCCAGGCCCCAGGCCCCAGGCCCCCGGCAGAAGGAGGGCAGCAGGGGTGGAGGAAGACCCCCACCCCCCCACCCCTCATGTGCGAATCGTGATGGGTGAGTGTTATTTGTGTGGGGTCATTGGGTGCAGGTGTGTGAACTACCAAAGTGCAGTTAAAATTAGGGGGATAGTGTGATAGGGCACTGCTACCCACTGCTATGGGCAGCAGAGCTCCCATCCCCCAAGCCCTCAGTCAACAGCTTCATGAATGATCATGTGACTGTTGCTGCTTCCACGATTTTGACCATTTGTGGTTTCTGACAAAAGGAACATTGGAGAAAAAAAAGTTGGTCTGTAAAATACGGCTGAGGGATATAGCTAAAAAAATAGTATCCGGTATCTTCCGGTTTGCAGTCATATGGAGTAAAAGCAACCTCAAGGACTCCTGAATCTTTTCTCTCTTTTCATACTCTTTACTCAACAATATTTTAAGTAAAGTGTGACATATTTTTTTCACTTAAGTCATTTACTCCACATTACCACAAAAATGGCTGCAAAAAGCACCAAAATGGCAAAAAAAAAAAAAGACCTATCAACTAGACTGATGATGGAGACTATATCCGAGCTACTTGACCAGCACCGCAAAGCGCTAACTTCCACCTTTTAAAACTCTTTCATCTCGCTGGAAACGAAGTGTGACTAGGTCCAATCCACTATAGAGCAACATGGTCAACGAATCTCATCCTTGGATCTTGTTTCAGACGACCTGAGCCAGCATGTAAGCAAGCTGGAAAATATATGCTGTAGCTTACATGAAACCAACACCAAGCTAACAGTTAAATTAACTGATCTCAAAGGACGGAGTTGGCGGCAAAACCTGAGTATTCTTGGCCTGGCAGAGTCCACTGAAGCTGGTTGCCCTGCTGAGTTCTTCTCTGGTCTGCTATGTGAGGTTTTTGACAGCGAGACACTTCCATCCCCACCGGAGACTGATAAAGCTCACCGCTCCCTAGCAGCCAAGCCAGGGAAAGGACAGCAGCCGTGTCCAGTTATCATCCGCCTGCACTGTTACCAGGTAAAGGCGCTGCTTATCTGTGAAGCCCGGTGAAGAGGGAGACTGGAGTACCGCGGACAACAGATTTGTGTGGTGGAAGATCACTGTCCCGAAGTTCTTAGCCAGCAAGCGGAGTACAGAGAAGTGATATCGGAACTGTATAACCGAGGACTTAGACCATCCCTTCTGTATCCGGCACGGCTCCATGTCATCCTTTCAGCTGGAGAAAAAAAGTGGCTTCGCTCAGCAGACGAGGTGAACAAATTCATAGCCGGAATACCGACTGAATAAATGGTATCTGTGGCTGACTATTTACAGCCAACTGCCTTCTACGCTTTGTCGGCTTTCCAGAAAATTGTGAAAAATCAGATGCCCTTACCTTCATGCGCAAAGCTATCCCACATCTGCTGAAAATGGAGTTCCCTGGAGGGCTGGAAATTGACTGTGCGCATCGGAGCCTCGCCGGACGCAGACCTGATGGGCAGCCACCCAGGGCTATCCTGATTCGACTTCTGCGCTTCCAGGATAGGGAGCGTATTGTGGAGGCAGCACGCAGGATGGGAAAGCTGGATTGGAATGGTCATCACATCATGATTTTCCCGGATTATTCCAGACGAGTATCCGAGATGAGAGCGGCGTTCAAGCAGTGTAAACACCTGCTGCACCAGAAGAAGATTGCATTCTCTCTCAGGTACCCTGCAGTTCTCGTTGTGAAGTTGGCAAGTGGTAAACAGGAGTTCACTGACCCTAAAAAAGCATTGAACCTGATTCTTTCACTACCGTGAGACATTGATGAACAATGGTATGACTATATGCTATATGTTTATTTGTTATATATTTTTGACTGAGGATTTGATGCAGTATTAATGTAAGGTTCCTTTTTTTTGCCCACGCTATATTGTCTATAGGCATGAGGCTGCTGCGATGTTGCGGCTCTCCCTAAGTTTGTTGCACTGTTCACAGTCACGGTCCTAGAGTTTTTTATTTTCTTTTTTTTGGTTGGTGCGGTTTTTGTACACCGATGGGTGACATTGGTTTCAGGTCACCGATTATGTTACTTTATGATTATGTGGTTTTCGTTTTTTGTTTTTTTTTTTTGTATTTTTAATTTTTATTGTGTTTGTCTTTTGCCCAGTGAGGGGGTTTTTGGTGGAGAATTGCTGGATATTTTGGATGGTAATATGTACCGTTTATGATGTCGGCTAGTTGTCAGAGCGTTCTTAACCTCATTACTTGGAATGTTAAAGGCCTTAACCACCCAATTAAGAGGAAAAAAATTCTGGCGTTTATTAAATCAAAAAAAGTGGATGTAGCATTGCTTCAAGAGACCCACCTCACTAAAACAGAATCTAAAAAACTCCATCGGGACTGGGTGGGCCATGGGTTTGCGTCTTGTGGTAATAGCCAGAGCAGGGGGGTAGCAATCCTTATTCATAAACATTTGCAGTTCAAGTGTCTAAAAGAGGTTAGTGATGATGATGGACGACTCCTTATAATTCTTATAGAAATTCAGGGCCATAGGATGATACTCGCTAATGTTTATGCACCAAATATAGTTGATTGTGCATTTTTTGCACAATTGGAACACGAATTAAGCGAAATGGGTAATTATCCCATTTTAGTAGGCGGGGATTTTAATCAGGTCATGGACAACATTTTAGATCGGAGCACCCCCTCACAGCGTTCATCTAAATCTGGCTCTATATTGAAAGACATGTGCAATGCAATTGGTTTGGTAGATGTTTGGCGGCTTTTTAATCCGTCCACAAGGGATTACACTTTTTATTCCACTGTTCATAATGTGTTTTCCAGGATTGATTATTTTTTAATGTCAAAATTTTCTGTTTCTTCTGTAAATTCGAGCGTCATTGGTAGCATAATACTATCAGATCATGCCCCTGTTTTTCTACATATGATCCCGCCTTGTCAGTTGAAAAAAAATTCTAGATGGAGGCTTAATTCAAGCTTTCTTTTTAATCCAGATTTTGTGTCCTCTTTGAAAGCAGAGATCTCCTTATATCTTGAGACAAACTGGGATTCTGCTCCCTCTGCCAGGGTTGCTTGGGAGGCCTTTAAGGCATTTATTAGGGGACATATTATTCAATATGCATCTTTTAAAAAGAAAACTAACATTGCTAAACAGATTGATTTGGAGAGGAGAATAGCTATATTAGAGACTTCATTCAAACAAGACACAAATTTAGTAAATTTGTCACCCCTTCTGAAGCTTAAGTATGAGCTGAATTCAATTCTAACACAAAAAGTTGAATTTTCCCTATTTCGTCTTAGGCATAAACAATTTGAGGAGGGGGATAAAGCTGGCAAAATGCTGGCTAGATATATTAAAATGAAAGAAGCTCAGTGTACTATATCTGCTATTAGGACACAGGATGGTACTCTGGCGTCAGACTTAAATGAAATTAATGGTGCTTTCAGAGAATTTTACACCTCGCTTTATTCTTCTGAAATGGAGGCTGGATCTCAAGAGATCTATGCATTTTTATCATCCCTATCTTTGCCCTCCTTAACGAAGGAACAAATAGACTTACTTGACGCCCCAATTACTAAAGAGGAAATTGTGAAAGTGATTAAGAGCTTCCCGACTGGAAAGGCACCGGGCCCTGACGGATTCACTGCAGAATTTTGCAAGGCCTGTGTTGATGAGCTTTCTCCTTTACTTTTAGAAATGTTTGCGGAATCTTTTGAACAAGGCCGTTTGCCCCCTTCTTTAACAGAGGCTTTCATTTCGCTTATTTTAAAAAGCAATAAAGATCCGTTAGAATGTAAGAATTATAGACCAATTAGTCTTATAAACTGTGACTGTAAAATTCTCTCCAAAATTTTGGCATTAAGATTAGATAAAGTAATGATATCTCTTATAAATCCTGATCAGGTGGGTTTTATTCGTTCCAGGGGTGCGGCAGACAATATTAGGCGATTTATTGATATCATATGGTTAGTTCAAAATGATCCCTCACTTGCACACCTCTCTCCAGTGGCAGCCCTCTCCCTGGATGCTGAAAAAGCATTTGACAGGGTTGAGTGGCAGTATCTCTTTGCAACTCTAGAGACTTTTGGTTTTGGTTCAAAGTTTCTTTCTTGGATTAAATTACTATATAATGAACCTAGAGCTTCAGTGATATCAAATCGAGTTACATCACAGTCTTTTAGACTTTATAGGGGTACGTGCCAGGGCTCCCCTTTAAGTCCCTTGCTTTTTGCTTTGGCATTAGAACCATTAGCTGTTGCTATCCGCAAAGACGGCAATTTTCCAGGTATTCAGGTCCATGGCAGTACCCATAAGATAATGTTGTATGCTGATGATGCATTGGTACTGATTACACAACCTCAAAAATCAATTCCAGCTCTCCTTAAAATTATTAACCAATTTTCACGTTTGTCTGGTTATAGAGTTAACTGGATAAAATCAGAAATTCTCCCTCTAACATCTTATTGCCCTAAAACACTGTTTACATTTGGTCAAAATATAGGCTTCTCTTGGCCAAAATTAGGAATTAAATATCTTGGCATCTTGTTTCCTCACATTTTATCAGATCTGATTCAGATTAATTTTGAACCCTTGCTTGAAAAATTTAAAATAGACATAGAAAGGTGGTCACCTCTTTTTTTGTCTCTCTGGGGCAAGGTCAATGTTATTAAGATGATTTGTGCACCCCGATTTAATTACCTTCTGCAATCTCTTCCTCTTAGGATCTCAGTTGGTTATTTTCGACAATTTGATAGGCTGTGCAATAAGTTTTTATGGAATGGTAAGCGCCCTAGATTAAAATTGAAAAGATTGCAGAAGTCTATAGATTCAGGAGGTTTGGGGGTCCCAAATTTGGTTTTATATCATTACGCTTTTAGTCTTAGACATTTGATTCATTGGGCTCTCCCCCCTGAGAGAGCTCCCCCTTGGTTTTATTTGGAGAGTTATTTGAGCAGCCCTCTTCCCCTAGTACATCTAATCACAATTAAACTGTCTTCTGAATTTCAGTCGCATCCTATTATATCCTTTTTACAATACGTTTGGAAGAGAGTTGCTTCTATACTGGAGTTTAGCTCTCATCTTCATTCTATGGCTTCTATTTGGCTTAATCCAAGTCTCCATATTGGAAAATCCCCATTTATGTGGAAAATCTGGGTGAAAAAGGACATCTTGATGTTAAAAGATCCATATGAAGGGGGAGCTCTCAAATCAAATCATTTGATGTTCTACGGGCACAGTATGGACTACCACAGAATCAGTTTTGGAAATATTTACAACTTCGACATCTGCTGTGTCAAGTCTTTGGATCTACAGCTACCCCTCCTCCTGATGTAGATTGGCTCATCCAGGCTTTGAGTTCCTGTGGCAAAAGATCTAAGGCCTCAAATTTCTATTTAATGCTCCTTAAGAGCTCAAATAAAGATTCTACATTCCTTAAACACGTATGGGAAAAAGATCTGAATTCACACTTTACTGATGTTGAATGGGCAAATATTTTAAAGAATGGGAAGAAAGTGTCTAGGGAATTGAAAACCAGACTTGTTCAATTTAAAATTTTGAATCGATTTTACTGGACACCTCGTAAAATGTTGAGAGCGAATCTCACTCACTCTTCAAGCTGCTGGAGATGTCTACAGGGGGAGGGGACATTAATCCATATGATCTGGAGTTGTCCGGTAATACAGGACTTTTGGTTGCAGATCCATAGACATATTATGACAATTGTTAAGCAAGAAGTGCCATTTACTCAGAGACTTTTTGTCCTTGGGGATCCATCAATGATTCAGGACCCAATCTCTGATGCCGAGTGGATTCAGACTGCTTTGATGCTGGGCCGAAAGTTGATCACTTTTTACTGGAAATCTTCCTCTGCCCCACCCGTAGCTCAATGGCTCAGGGAGTTGGGCAAGCTTGCTGCACTAGAACGCCTTTCATATAAGCTTCTGGACAGGATGGACAGCTTCTATAATAAGTGGGGATCCTATCTTACTTTTATAGGTGTAGTAGATTAAGCTAATCATTTTAAGAGTGTTAGGGTGGAAATGGAATGTTTTATCCTCTCACTGGGTATACTTGTTTTTTTTTTCTTTTTTTTTCTCTTTTTTTGTGTTTGTTTGTCTCTGTTTTATTTTCTAAATTGAAAACCCAATAAAATTCAAATTACAAAAAAATAAAAAGGTTGTAATTTTAGTTGAAGTAAATTTTACCATGCGGTAGTCAAATTTGATCATAATAAACATAATTTTCCAACCACAAAATTGTGGTTAGTGAAAAGGCTGAGTGGCTAGTAACTCTGGAAAATCACTAGCCCCAGTGGCTGGTGAGTAAAAAAGTTAATGTCAAGCCCTGTTCATCATCACCTGGAGCTTTGAAGCCATTTGTGCCAGTGAACCGTATCTATCAACCACAGGCAATGCATAGTCCTCTTAACCCCTTGAGTTGGAATGTCAAAGGTTTAAACCACACTCTTTAAAGAAGTGAGGTGTTTTTATTCATAAAACAGTTGACAATAGGAATTATTTTCCTACAGGAGACACATATTCGTGGCTGTGACAATTTATATCTCATATCTTGGTGGGCGGGGCAGCATCTCCATTCCTCTTTCCAGACCAAGGCCAGGGGTGTCTCAATTCTTATTGACCACAACATACCGTTTGAACAATATAGCGTGATTTCAGATGCAAATGGTTGATTTATTATTGTTTCAGGAAAGCTGGGTGACTTTAAAGTAGTGCTGGCCAATGTGTACGCCCCGAATTTTGATGATACAGGATTTTTTTGAAAAGTTCTTTTCGTCTTTACCTGATCTCAGTTCATATTCTTTCATTCTCGGTGGGAATTTTAATTGTTGTCTGGACCCTGTGCTTGATCGGTCTTCCTCTAAGCCTGGCATATTGAGTAAATAAGCCTCTGTAATTCAGTCCTTTTTGTCAGATTATGGAATCTCTGATGTGTGGTGTTGCCTTTATCCACAAAACAGAATACTCTTTTTCCCAGGCACACCACACCTATTCTAGGATTGACAATTTTTTTATTCAAAATGAACTCCTCCCATCTGTGCGCTCATGTGTATATGTACCAATTGTAATATCAGACCATTTACCTGTTACATTAAAAATGAACTTTTCAAACCAAATTTGACCTCTCTATGTATCCAATTGAACAACAACTCCTGAAGAGCAAAAATTAGTTTTACACACATGGGGACAAGTCTGGCAAGATGCTAGCTAATTGTCTGAGAGGATTCAGAGCAAAACGGCTTATTACCCAAATTCAGGTAGGTAAAGGAAAAACAACATCAACTCATACTGAGAAAAATAATGTATTCAGAGACTATTGCTACAATCTTTACACTTCTGAATTTCAAGATGATAACATGCAGATGGAAAACTTTCTGGATAATTTAAACATTCCTAGGATCTCTCCGGATGACAAAAAGTGACTTGATGAACCAATAGCACAGGAAGAAATGGCTCTGGCTATCTCTTCTTTACAATCAAGAAAATCCCCTGGACCTGACAGGTTTCCAGTGGAACTTTTTAAATTGCTATCTTCTTTGCCTATACCCCGTTGAGCTTGGTTCTATCTGACTCATTTAAGCAAGACAAACTCCCCGCATCATTCAGTGAGGCAACTATTACATTAATTGCCAAAAAGGACAAAGATCCAACACAGTGCTCCTCCTATAGACCAATTTCTTCAATGAATGTAGATGTTAAAATTCTCGCTAAAATTATGGCTCACAGATTAGAGAATGTTATCAGAATCAGAATCAGGTTTATTGCCATTGTTCATGTAGTACACAAACTAGGAATTTGTCTCGGTGCAATGCTGCAACATTAAACATGATAAAATAAAAGAAATAAACTATACATGCAATAAAGTGTATACTGGTCAGCAGTTAAAATATATTAGCGAGCAGCAGATACTGTGGAGAACCATATAGTGCAGTCGGTAATGCAGGAAGAAAACAGTGATGATTGACATGAGTCTGGTTGAGCTGCTGTACATAGTGCACGAGAGTCAATAAGTCACTTAGTGTTCAGCAGTCTGATGGCAGAGGGGAAGAAGCTGTTCATGTGACGGGAGGTTCTAGTCTGGATGGACCGAAGTCTTCTACCTGAGGGGAGGGGGGCAAACAGTACGTGACCAGGGTGTGAGGGATCGGCTATGATTCGTTATGCCTTTGGTCATATTCACAGATCAAAATGGCTTTATTAAGAACAGTCATTCCTATTTTAGTACACACCATTTATTCAGTATTTCGTACTCTCCTACTGCCATAGTCCCTGAATGTGTTCTTTCTCTAGATGCTGAGAAAGCTTTCGAGTAGGGAGGGCATACCTTTTAGCATTTTAAAAAAAAAAACTGATTTTGGACCAAATTTTGTCTCATGGATTAGAATATTGTATTCAAGTCCCACCGCTTCGATACTCACTAATTCATAATTATCCCATCCATTTACCCTCCACAGGGAAATTCACCAAGGGTGCCCCTTAAGTCCACTACTTTTTGACTTTGCTGTAGAGCCACTGTCAGCTGCTCTCCATGACTTTAAGGAGATTCCAGAGATATGGGATCACCTTAAAGATTCCGTATGAGGCCAACCTTATGGCAAATCAGGCCATAAGGTGGCCTTATACGCAGACGTCCTTTTACTTTTTCTGTCAAAGTCCAGTGTTTCTTCTCCTCATGTACTGTCCCTATTGAGCAAATTTAGCCAGTTCTGAGGATGTAAGCTAAATTTAAGCAAAAAAGTTTTTCCAACGAACGAAACAGCCCTTAAAACACAATACACCAATTTCCCATTTACATTTACATTTTACCTACCTTGATATTAAGGTCACAAGACAGCACAAGGATCTTTTTCAAGAAAACTTTCTTACTTTGTTAAACAAGATTAGTCATTGCCTGGCACAGTGGTCACCCCTGTCAACTTCCCTAGTAGACCGACCTGGCCCTCCGCTCAGCCAGGTCTGCGCTTTCAAAGGGAATTAAGACGGCGAAGCGCGCCTATGCGGAGAAAATCCAGGGACACCTCTGTGACACTAGGAACACCAAGCAGATGTGGCAGGGAGTTCGGACACTGACGGGCTATAAGTCTAGACAGGGGGTCGATGATGACGACGCTTCGCTTCCAGACAGGCTCAACGACTTCTTTGCACATTTTGAAGCATCAAACCCAACAATCAGAGGGAGGGCTGGCCCATCCCCACCATCGGTCGGACCAGCTTTCACCATCAACACAGCAGACACACGGGGGACCCTAACCAGGGTCAATCCACGTAAAGCTGCAGGTCCGGACAACATCCCGGGACGTGTGCTCCGAGACTGTGTGAGCGGGTTGGCAGATGTACTGACTGACATTTATAACATCTCCCTGAGTCAGGCCACCGTTCCCAGATGCTTCAAGACCTCTATCATAGTACCGTGGCAAAGAAACCAGTTGTGTCCTGTCTGAATGACTATTATCCTGTTGCACTGACACCAATTGTGATGAAATGTTTTGAACGGCTTGTCAAACCACACATTACAGCCTGCCTCCCTGCATCACATGACCCGCTCCAGTTTGCATATCATTCAAACCGCTCCACGGAGGATGCTATAGTCACCACCCTGCACTCTGTCATCACCCACCTGGATCAGAAAGACACCTATGCCAGACTCCTGTACATTGATTTCAGTTCAGCATTCAACACCATTATTCCCCAGAGACTGATGGAGAAATTACTCCTTCTTGGTCTGAACACCGCCACATGTTTCTGGATCCTGGATTTCCTGACTGAGAGACCTCAGTCTGTCCGGGTTGGAAACAACATCTCCAACTCTGTCACACTGAGCACCAGATCCCCTCAAGGCTGCGTACTCAGTCCACTGTTGTTTACACTTCTAACACATGACTGTGTATCCAGACACGAGGGGAACCAGATTATTAAGTTTGCAGACGACACCATGGTGGTGGGACTTATTCAGAGGGATGAGGAATCAATGTACAGGGAAGAAGTGAGAGACCTGGAGGGCTGGTGCAAGGAGAATAATCTGGTGCTCAACGTGGACAAAATGAAGGAGATGATTATCGACTTCTGGTGGTCACAGCCTGAACACGTCCCCCTCAGCATCGGCAGCCGTTTAGTGGAGAGAGTGGAGAACATCAAGTTCCTCGGAGTGCAGATCTCGCAGGACCTGACCTGGAGCAAGAATTCCTTGGGGATCAGGAAGCGGGCCCAGTAGAGACTGCACTTCTTGAGGAAACTCAAACAGGTCTCTCTCCCCATCTGCATCCTCAGGACCTTCTACAGAGGTGTGGTGGAGAGTGTTCTGACGTACTGCATTGCTACATGGTACTCCAGCTGCAGTATGTCAGACAAAAAAGCCCTGCAGAGGATAGTCAAGGGGGCTGAGAGGGTAATTGGAGTCTCCCTCCCCTCTGTCCAAGAACTTTTTCAGAACCGTTGTAGGAGCAGGGCACTGAACATTGTCAAGGACCGTTCTCACCCTCTGTATAAACACTTTGAACTTCTGCCATCTGGCAAACGATTCTGGAGCATCAGAGGCAGAACCACCAGACTGATTAACAGCTTCCTTCCACAAGCTGTTAGGATGCTGAACAGTTGATCTGGAATCTCTCATACATACTACTGCACCTACGGACATTATGTACATTATTTGTATATTATAGTTCTGGTTAGTTTTTTCAAGTATGTCTCAGGGATGTGTAATGGATGTGGAGGGGTGGGGGGGTGAGGGTATGTGTGAGTGTGTCTTAAATCATGTTCTTTTACTTATATGGATGCCGAGAGAAACACAATTTCACCTTGCCTGCACTACAGTTGTATGTACAGCAATATGACAATAAAGGTTGATTTGAATTGACTCTATTAAGATGAATATTCTCCTTAAATTTTGTACCTTTTTCAAACTGTACCAATCTTTCTACCCAACTCCTTTTTTGACTCATTAGATTCAGTTATTTCATCCTATATCTGGAAAGGCAAACACCCTCATTTGAATAATGCCCATCTTCAAAAATCAAAAAATAAGGGAGGCCTGGCAATGCCTAACTTCCGTTTTTACTACTGGGTATGTCATGTCTGGCCCTCACGAGCCAGTATAAGACGCTACAAGTCACCAGTGAGTTTTGCAATGATGTTTTATTAGCAAAACAAGACAAGACACAAGGCTATGAGCCGCTAAGGGCAAAAACACACACTAAGCGATACAAGGGCTCATAGGGCTAACCCCAGCCACTACGAGCTAAACTATGACAAGACCAGAATGAAAATGAACCTGACATAAAGGTCTAACGAGGCCTCACGAGGATTGTTTGATGATTGTTGACTTAAGGTCAACTTATGCTCCCGCAATCTAACTGCCGTCAGTGCCCGCCTTATAAAGGCGAACACTAACGAGCAGTAATGACAGACAGCTGACCAACCTTGACAGGCGGAAGCTCCACCGAGCGCCTTCACAATAAGAGCCCGGTGAGGCCAGAATACAACCCACAGCTGTCAAGGCCGGCAGCAAACTGTGCGTGGCCTGAGCGCGGACAGAACCCAGCGCTCGGGTCGTAACAGGATAACTAATTTGCGGTGTCTAGCTTTTTTTGTTTCACTCTCATAACTGAGTTAGCTGCCCACTTTGGCTTAAGATGGAGCTGAACTCTACAGAAAATGTTTCTATTCCTGCGCTGCTCGGATCCTCACTCTCTTTACCTCCAAACATCTCAATTTCTAATTCAGTTGTAAAACACACCGTGAGTGTGGACACAGTTTAGGAGGCACTTTGATTTTCTTAATTTCTCAGTACTCAGTCCTATCCTTAATAACAATCTGTTTCACCCCTCTGTGCAAGACTGCCTTTGTGGAGAGGTATAGAAAGGGCTTGCTGCGTTTCAAAGACATCTTCATGAACAATTGTTTTCCCTCATTTGAACAACTTTCCTAACAGTACAATTATCAAAAGTTCACTTTTTCAGATATCTGCAAATCAGAAATCTCAGTTACCTAGCTTCCCTGATTTCCCTGATACAAATACTGTATGACTGATGATATTCTCTCTCTAAACCCAACACACAAACACTTAATATCTGTCATTTATGATAAACTGGGGGAAATCAGACAAGCTCTTCTCGATAAGCTCAAAAAGGCCTGGGAACAGGATTTAAACACTTCATTGTCAGACAGTGAATGGGACTCTATTTTCTACCTAATTAACTCATCATCTCTCTGTGCCCATCACTGTCTATTACAGTTCAAGGTTGTGCACAGGGCGCATTGGTCTAAAGTTGGACTGTCAAGCATTTACCCAGATGTGGACCCAGGGCTGGACTGACCATTTGGCATTTGCCCGGTGGGCTGACGCACATGTGGGCCTGTGCGTTGTCATTAATATTATTATGTAACCACGGCCTTCAAGGACCGCTGTGCAGTGCGCAACAACTTTTGCAATTCTGACAGCAGCCCATTCGTTTATTTTCATTACTGACACTGGACTGTCCAATCAAATCTCTTAAGCACCCCTAACACCCCCACCTGTTCCTTCCCAGTGCACACTGGCCCCTTTCAGAGCTGAGTTTACTGTGGAAAAAATTGTGTAGCAGCAGGTGTGTCAGATGAAAATGGACAAATAAAAGCGTAAAAGTGGAGCTGAAAAGATTAGGGTAAAAAATGAAAAAATGGCAATAGATGCCACTAAATTTATTAAAATAAAGGACATATTAGCTCGAGTAGGTTCATTTTGTCTTCTTTTTCGATTATTAGTTTTTTGGTTTTCTTATTTCAGTAAGAAAAAAAACTAATAAAGGACATATTAGTCAGTTAAAAAAGCTCCAGAAAAAGTTTTACGTGTCAGACTTTGTTTTACCCTACTAATATGTATATACACATGTATATTTATTTACTGCTTTGCTAACCAATTCTTATCTTATTAACTATTGCCCTGAGTGCTGCTGTCCCTGTGCTGCTGCAATCCTATAATTTCCCCATTGTGAGACTAATAAAGGCTTATCTTAAATCTGACAAAGTCAAACTTCTGAGTCTATTTGAATGCAACATCAGGGCCCTCCCTTTCTCAACAGTGGGGAAGGTGAGTGGGCTGGAGGCTACTTCAGCTCTTTTACAGGTAGTTTAGTTTATTTGTTCTTCGTTAAAATGACTTTGTATAAATATACTAGATCATTAAAACAAATGGATAACACAAAAAAGTGCAAGCTTTGGTGACACAAAACGTGCAGGCAAATTTTTCCACCATTTGAGCCACGCCTGCTCATTCATCTCTACCAAGTGTTTGTCACATTTCATAATGATGTATGATGCCAGCCTCATCTTGAATATTCTGCAGTTATGCATAGTTTTTTGGTCTGTCTGAATTTATTCGGTAAGAGTATGATGCATGCCTGCAAATGTTTAGGTTTCAAAGTACGTGAGGTTTTCACCTGGGGTGGGAGTTAGAAAATGGGCTATTAATAGGCTATAATATAACAGAAAATGCTGCATCTTTGCTCATTTTATTTTTGATTTTTAATTTATGAGGAAAAACCTCACAAATCCGTGAGAGTAAAGTCTTAAATGTACAAGAAAAAATCCCTAAATTAGCACTAAAAACAAATTATGAGAAAAAGTCGATTTAAGTGGGGGAAAAATCTTTCAAATTTACAAGGGAAAAGTATTACATTTAGAATAAAACTGCCATAAATTTAGGAAAAAAATCTCAAACTGTCCACACTGCACTCACATCTCAATAACTTATTCTTCAACTATTTTGGGGCGATTACTCTTATGTATATTCGAGTGATAATATAGAAAGAAAACCTATGTTTACTTGTGTACCATTTCAGGCCACTCTACCATGTAAATTAGAGATATTTTTAAATTGAAAATGTGGAATTTTTTACGTGAATTTGGAGACTTCTCATATATTATCTACTTTTTTTCTTATCCCCCGTGACCCAAAAAGGATTAAGCGGATGAAAATGGATGGATGGATGGATGATTTTTTTCTTTTTTTACTTATAGACTTTAACAAAATTTTGAAACTTCATGAAAATTGAAACTTCATGAAAATTGAAATGTTGTGAAAAAACTTTTGCACATGGATGACATTTTTTTCTTGAATTTGACTTTTGTGTCATAAATTGGCATAATTCTTCCGTCTTTGTACTTTTGCTTCAATAATTTTCCCTCCCTCTTTTTTTCTTTATTTTTTCTTTAAATATTGCAAATGAGCTACATTTCTCTTGTAATTTTCTGACCTTTGTCTCAACAATTTATTCATATACTTTTTCTTAATGGATTTAGTAAATCTTTTAAATAACTTCTTGTGTTTACATTCTCAATGACTGTACATATCTCAATTTTTTCTTCATACATTTGCAACTTTTGCACCTTTGGAAAATTTTAAGAATTTAAAATTATGACAAAATATTTATGCAAGAGAAAATAAAGTAATTTCTTTCTTTCTACTACTCAGCTTTACTGTTGCTTTGGGGAATGACACAAGACTTTCACATGTTTAACTGGACTGTCTGTCCTGTTGTTGTTTGACTGATCATGGTGGGCCGCCTGGACAAAAAATGCCAGGGTCATTTTTTTTTTTTTTTTGTCCCAGTCCAGCCCTATGTGGACCCCCAGTGTGACAGCTGTTTGGGTGACGAGGCTTCCCTCATCCACATGTTTTGGAAAATTTCTGGAAAAGTGTCGTTCACACCATATCAGCAATTCTTAATCTCGACCTGAAGCGCAACCCCCTGGTTGCCCTCTTTGGCACCACTGGGGACGACGATGAACGCTTGTCACCAACCCAATGCCATATTGTGTCTTTTGCCTCTTTGTTGGCTAGGTGAGCTGTTCTGATCAGATGGCGGGATCCTGCCCCGCCCACCCATACTGAGTGGCTTTGGGATGTTATGTCTTGTCTTATTCTTGAGAAAATTTGCTACTCAATCCGTAACTCAGACAGAAAATTTTTAAATGTATGGAGGCCGTTTTTGAATTATTTTCACAGTCTTCAATTGAACTTATATCTTTGTACTTATTTCTTTGTATCTGTCTATCATACTTAATTCCTGTTGTGTACATCTGTATCTCCTGTCTTCTTCTGATTGCTAAATTTGACTTCCAGTTGATTGACCGGAGTAGTGGCTCAGTTGGTAGAGCATCCACCCCACACCCGGGTGGCAGGGGTTCAAATCCCGGCCAGGTCATGCCAAAGACCATATAAAAGTGGAACTTCCTGCCATCCAGCTTGGTGCTCAGCAAAAATAGAATGGAGGAGGGAAGTTTGTGGCGGTGCCTTGCATGGCAGCGGCCCTCTGATTCTACACTTGGGGTGTGTGGGATTAACACAGTCGATAAGTAAAACACAATCTCGTTCTACTGTACATGATTGGTTGTACAGTTGAATGACAATAAAGGGTGATCTAATTAATTTAATTTAATTTGTTTTTGTCATGCTCCAGGGATGGAGATTGATCATACAGTCAGTACTCCGGCTGTTATGGGTTAGGGGGTTTGGGGATAATAGTGTTTTTTGTTTGTTTGTTTTTTAAAATTTGGTATGTATGGGCATGTTTATGCTTGGATGTTAAATTCGATAAAATATCCTGGACAAACAAAGTATTGTGATACAATTTCTTTATATAGCTATATTAACACACACACGTGTGTGTGTGTGTGTGTGTGTGTGTGTGTGTGTGTGTGTGTGTATACAGGTGCCTCTCAATAAATTAATAAATTATCACTGAAAAGTTAATTTCAGTAATGCAATTCAAAAAGTTATTCATTACACACAGTGATGTATTTCAAGTGTTTGTTTCTTTTAATTTTGATGATTATGGTTTACAGCTCAGGAAAACCCAAAATTCAGTTTCTCAAAAAATTAGAATATTATAAAAGGTCAGTTTAAAAAAAATGGATTTTTAATAGAAATGTTGGCCTACTGAAAAGTACTGTATGTCCATGGACACACTCAGTACTTGGTCAGGCCCTTTTTTGTATGAATTGCTTTATCAATGCAGTGTGGCATGGAGGTGATCAGCCTGTGGTATTGCTGAGGTGTTATGGAAGCCCAGGTTGCTTTGATAGTGGTCTGCAGCTCATCTATTGTATTGTTGGGTCTGGTGTCTCTCATCTTCCTCTTGACAATAGTCCATAGATTCTCTATGTGGTTTTGGTCAGGAGAGTTTTCTGGCCAGTCAAGCACAGTGATATGCTACTTGTTTCTTGTAAATTTGCTGCTTATGTCTCAAAAATTTGACTTTTTTCTCCACTTAAATTTGTGTCTCGTAAATTTGCAACATTTTTTTCCACAAATTTGACTTTCTTGTAAATTTGCAGCTTTTCTTGTAGAGTTGAAACTTTTCTCATAAATTTGCATTGTTTTCTCAAATTAGCTTTTTTGTAAAGTAAAAACTTTCTCAAACTTGCCAATTTTTGTCCTCATAAATTTGTTACTTTTTTCTTGGAAATCTGCAATGTTCATATGGATGCTGGGTAAATTTTTATATTCTGTGTTTATTTATTTTTGATCTGGACAAGGATGCATTTCTATTTATTTTTTATTTTTTTCTTGGAAGGGAAGTTTTTTTGGAGTCCATTTTAAAGGTTTTGGTGGATAGATGGATGGATCTTTTTAAAAAGACATCTTCCTGGGTGTTTTTACAAACATTTTAAATCCATAATAATTTGTACATTATTTTTAAAAGAAGACAATTGTGTCCTTCATATTTCCTGCACTTCCAAAGCAAATGGGCTAAACAATGAATTCAAAAGAATGCTGAGGAAGTTGGCAGATGCAGAACACTTGTAACCCCAATAATTACATTATTGTTATGATTATCACCTCCACTTCTAAAGGTTGGTTACAAAAGGTCACCTTTGACCTCTTTTATGGTCAAGAGATCAGTGAAACTATGTCAGGTGCACTCTTGAGCTATTGTGGCATCACCATGCAAGAGAAGAGAGCCCGTGGTCAAGTGGCCTCCAAGTTGGCATTGGGACAAAGTTTCTGCATCATACAGTGGTGTGAAAAAGTATTTGCTCCCATCCTGATTGCTCATTTTTTTTTTTGTATGTTTGTCAAACTTAAATGTTTCAGATCATCAAACAAATTTAAATATTAGACAAAGATAACACAAGTAAGCACAAAATGCAGTTTTTAAATGAAGGTGTTTATTATTAAGGGTAAAAAAAAAAATCCAAACCTACATGGAGCTGTGTGAAAAAGTGATTACCCCCCTCCCCTGTTAAAACATAAATTAAATGTGGTTTATCACATCTTTGGAAAGCTGAGTTCAATTTCTCTAGCCACACCCAGGCCTGATTACTGCCACACCTATTCTCAATCAAGAAATCACTTAAATAGGACCTGCCTGACAAAGTGAAATAGACCAAAAGATCCTCAAAAGCTAGACATCATTGCTGTGATCCAAAGAAATTCATGAACAAATAAGAAACAAAGTAATTGAGCTCTCTTAGTCTGGAAAAGGTTATAAAGCCATTTCTGAAGCTTTGGGACTCCAGTAAACCACAGTGAGAACCATTTTCCACAAATGGCGAAAACATGGAACAGTGGTGACCCTTCCCAGGAGTGGGCCGGCTGACCAAAATTACCCCAAGAGTGCAGTGACGACTCATCCAAGAGGTCACAAAAGACCCCACAACAACATCCAAAGAACTGCAGGCCGCACTTGCCTCAGTTAAGGTCAGTGATCATGACTCCACCATAGGAAGGAGACTGGGCAAAAATGGCCTGCATGGCAGAGTTCCAAGACGAAAACCACTGCTGAGCAAAAAGAACAATAAGGCTCATCTCACTTTTGCCAGAAAACAGCTTGATGATCCCCATGAGTTTTGGGAAAATTGGACAAAAGTTGAACTTTTTGGAGGATGTGTGTCCCATTACATCCAGCATATAAAAGTAACACCATTTCAGAAAAGGAACATCATACCAACGGTAAAAAATGGTGGTGGTAGTGTGATAGTCTGGGTTTGTTTTGCTGCTTCAGGACCTGGAAGACTTGCTGTGGTAAATTGAACCATGAAATCTGCTGTCTATCAAAAAATCCTGAAGGAGAATGTCCGGCTATTTGTTTGTGACCTCAAGCTGAAGTGCAATTGGGTTCTGCAACAGGACAATGATCCAAAACACACCAGCAAGTCCACCTCTGAATGGCTTAAGAAAAACAAAATGAAGACTTTGGGGTAGCCTAGTCAAAGTCCTGACCTGAATCCAATTGAGATGCTGTGGCATGACCTTAAAAAGGCAGTTCATGCTCGAAAACCCTTCAGTGTGACTAAATTACAACAAATAAGTGGGCCAAAATTCCTCCACAGTGCTATAAAAAAACTCATTTGCCAGTTATTGCAGATGCTTGATTGCAGTTGTTGCTGCTAAGAGTGGCCCAACCAGTTATTAGGTTTAGGGGGCAATCACTTTTTCACACAGGGCCATGTAGGTTTGGATATTTTTCCCTTAACCACTTGCACTCCGGGCAATTTTCCTAAAAATGCCAAAAAATAATGTGCCCAAAGTAAATCGAAAGCTGTTATTCAACCCTTTGCAGCATCTTCATGGGGTTGGTCTCATTTAAAAGAAAACACTTTGAATTTTTTGGCAAAAAAAAACATAATCTCTCTACGTGCTCCGGCCACTGAGTTACAGTCATCTAAACATACTGAACTTGAAGAAAAAAAAAATGGACACAGTGTTTTTTTGGATACAAATGCTTGTAAATAACACACAGCTGTCCGATCCGGCTGGAAAATGCAACAGAAATGTAGAACCAAGTGTTATCCAGCTGAGATCCAAATTTGGTAACAATACCACAAAAAATGAATATTTTACACAGCTTTGTTCTCAGGCTGTTCCCAGGAGTTTTGGAACTGTGCCAAATGGCACAGTTTGGAAAAACGTCTGTAACTTTTGAATAATTCAATGTAGAATCTTCATTTTAGGCTCTAATGAAAGGTCACACTCAGGGCTGTGTCTGTGTGTGTGTGTGTGGGCGGGGGGTCATTTCCCCCCCCCCCCCCCCGCTACCAAGGACCGACTTCGGCCCTTGCTACAGACGGATTACACTCCTTGCATGTTTTCACAGCGGCTCCCCTCCCCCCCCGCTACTGTGTGTGTGTGTGGGGGGGGGGAACCGTGAACGGACCGTGAACGCCCCCCCCCCCCTCGCTACAGAAGAGGGCCATCGCTACATGATGGAATAGACTGATATGCTTCCCCCCGCGGACCGGGGGACGTTCGGACCGTGAACGCCCCCCCCCGCTCCTCTTCTGCAGCGGGGGGGGGGGCGTTCACGGTCTGAACACGGCAAATGAACCGTTTATCGCGGCGCACGCACTTCGTACTTTGTGCGCAGTACAGTTGTAATTTACCGATCGGTCAAAAGTCATTTTTGGATTACAGTTTTCAGGGATAAATAATAATTTAGCTTATAACACCTTACCTCTTCAAAGCAGCAGAGTCGTGGCGAACATCTCTTCCCACGCGTCAGACGAACGCGACGCTGCTCCGCTCGTGGATCCCGATCAACATAATTCCATTATTGCCGTTTTGGCGAATGATTTACGACTTTTGTCGTCGGCCTCCGTCTATTCTGCTGGAATGAGTGCAGGTCCCACTTGTGGGTGTTCTCCATGCTGCTGGGTCTGTATTAGATTCGTCCAGCGTCCTTTGTTTTCATCTGTGGCAACAGTAAATCTCTCTTCACCCTGCCTGAATTTCTGTGCTTCAATTGGCTCCTGCGTTCACAGTAGGCGGGTCCTCCTTCCTAGATTTTCATTCATTGGCTCCTCAAGGTTTCAGAAACCCAATTCAAGGCTCTTATTAGTCGAATGAGAGGTCAATCAGATGAACTAATCTGTTCGCGGCTGTCTCTGCAGGTTTTTTTTGAGTGGCGCTTGGACGCTACTACATCACCATCACCACCATCATGCGTCATGCGTCCAAGCGCGTCATAGGACGCAGAGACTTGCCCGCCCGTGGAACAACGGAGCGCAAGTGGTTAAAAACAAACACCTTTATTTAAAAACTGCATTTTGTGTTTACTTGTGCTATCTTTTTCTAATATTTAAATTTGTTTGATGATCTGAAACACTTAAGTGTGACAAACATACAAAAAAAAAAGAGAGAAATCAGGAAGGGAACAAACACTTCTTCACACCACTGTATAGATCCTCACTGCAGAATCCATTTTATTTATACATAAAAAATATACATACACACACACAGTGTGGGGGGGGATTATTTGATCACCTGCTGAACAAGTTTACCCCCTTACAAAAAAATGAACAGTCCATAATTTTTATGGTAGGCTTATTTTAACAGAGAGAGACAGAATATCAACAAAAAAAAAATTCAGAAAAAAACACTGAATAAGGATTGTAAATTAGTTTGTCTTGTAAGGAAGCATGAAGTGCTCTAAAATTTCCTGGTTGCCAGCTACGCTGACTTTAGACTTGATGAAACACCATGGACCAACAACAGCAGATAACATGGCTCCCCAAATCATCACTGACTGTAGAAACTTCACACTGGACCTCAAGCAACATGGATTCTGTGCCTCTCCGCTCTTCCTCCAGACTTTGGGCCTTTCCAATTGAAAAGCAAAATTTACTTTGATCTGAAAAGAGGTCGTCTGCTGGTGTTGGTCCACTGTGTTTTTCCAAAGTCAGCGCAGTCGTCTACCAGGAAAATTTAGAGCCCTTCATGATTCCCTCTGCTGACAGGCTTTATAGAGAAGCTGATTTCATTTTTCCAGCAGGATTTGGCACCTGCCCACACTGCCAAAAGTATCAATACCTGGTTTAATGACCGTGGTACCACTGTGCTTTATTGGCCAGCAAACTCTCCTGAAATAAACCCCATGGAGAATCTACGGAGTATTGTCAAGAGGGAGGTGAGAGACACCAGACCCAACAATGCAGACGAGCTGAAGGCTATCAAAGAAACCTGGGCTTCTCAACACCTCAGCAGTACCACAGGCTGATCGCAGTAATTCATACAAAAGGAGCCCTGACCAAGTATTGTGTGCATGGACATACTTTTCAGTCAGCTAAGATTTCGATTAAAAATCAGTTTTTAAAAATTAATTTTAAGTAATATTCTAATTATTTGAGAAACAGAATTTTGGGTTTTCATGAGCTATAAGCCATAATTATCAAAATTAAAAGAAATAAAACACTTCAAATATATCACTGTGTGTGTAGTGAATCTACATAATGAGTTTTTTTTTTTTAAATTGAATTACTGAAATCAACTTTTAGATGACATTCTAATTTATTGAGATGCACGTGTACCAATGAAAAGTTTTTGTTTCAACCTTAGGCAGTCTTCAGAAAGAGAAAGGTGGCCTTGACCATTTAAGATTTATTTTTGCTTTTATTGGATGGATAAAGTTAACAGAGAGACAGGAAATGAGGTTGACAGCAGGGGAAAGATATGTTGGAGAGACCTGCAAGAAAATGGACAGATGTCTATGTTAACACGGACTTTGCAACAAGTCCTTCAACTGATATGAAAAAGGTAGTCCTAAGTCCCCACCCCCCACTTCATTATACACACATGCAGTGGCATAGCCAGCAATGGAAAAAGTAGGTGAGCAGAGAAAAAAATGAGGTGGCAAAACCCATAACACAGAGGCTACCAAATAAGCCAACTATACCTGCTTGAATGCACCACAGGTTTAATTAACCATCAGCCTTATCACAAACAGCATTACAACAGCCATGTAGGAACAACACTGTTGGCACAGAGGCCACACAGCACTGCTGACAGAAGAAACACGTGACAAACATCACCTGTAATAGGCTACAGGCTCCTCAACAGTCTATGTAAAAGAAAAATACTTGAATATACAGTATACCCTGGGCTCAGCACAGCCACGTAAACTACACATGTTTACCAGTCAAAAAAACAGTTTTGATAAAAGCAGACCAGGCAGCCACATAAACCACACTTTGGAAAACAGTCCAAAAGAGTTTATTTTAATAAAGCTGGCTCAGCGGCCACAACACACATGAAATAGACTTCACAGTCCAAAAATGACTTACATTTGATGATTACAGTCAGAGATGATGAGGCTTGGTGTTGAACACTGCAATGATGTTCTGTGTAGTCCCTTGATTTAGTCAGATCTTTTCTAAAGGCGAAAAAGGGACCGAGTTCAGCCTGTCTGTCAGGACTGATACTATAATGGTAGATGTATATAACAAATCAGTTTGTTTATAGTTTATGCTGTAATATTCTCACCAAAAATGGCTGTATCTACAATAATTTTAGTAAATTAATCATCTTATTTTATTGAGATTGGTGCTGATATGATTCCTCTATTTAGGTTCAAGTGCAAATTATAATAATAGCTTTGTAACTTGGAAGGAGTTAAATTTATGAGAAAAACATTGCAAAATTCTGAGTAAAACATTGCAAATTTATATGAAAAGCTATATTACATAACATCAAAATTAATCAAAAGTTTAAAAAAAGTCTCAGAGGTATATGAAAAAAGTCACAAATTTATGAGGGAAAAACCCACAAATTTTATAAGCAAAAGTTGCAAATTTCTGTCATAAAAATCCCATTTGTGGGAAAAATTTATATATACAAGGAAATAGTTGTACATGGATTCATGAGAAACGGGTCCTAAGTTGATGAGGGTAAAAAATGTACAGTGCATCCGGAAAGTGTACACAGCATTTCACTTTTTCCACATTTTATGTTACAGCCTTATTCCAAAAGGGATTAAATTATTTTTTCAAAATTCTACACACAACACCCCATAATGACAATGTGAAAAAAAGTGTTTTTATTTTAGATTTTTGCAAATTTATTAAAAATGGTATTCACTTATATAGTGCTTTTCTTCTCATCGAAGATGACCAAAGCGCTTTACAGATCCTGCAATCCACCCATTCACACACTGATGGCAGCAGAGCTGCCATACACACAGGCGCTGACCAGGCCACCAGGAGCAACTGGGGGTTCAATGTCTTGCTCAAGGACACTTTGACAAGAGGACAGCAGACAGAGCAGGAATCAAACCCATGACCCTCCACTCAGTAGTCGGTCACACTACACCTGCACCACCGCCGCCCCATAAAAATAAATAAAAAAAATAAAAAACCTGAGAAATCACATGTACATAAGTATTCACAGCCTTTCCATGAAGCTCAAAACTGAGCTCAGGTGCATCCTGTTTCCACTCATCATCCTTGAGATGTTTCTACAGCTTAATTGGAGTCCACCTGTGGTAAATTCCGTTGATTGGACATGATTTGGAAAAGCACACACCTGTCTACACTACCGTTCAAAAGTTTGGGGTCACTTAGAAATTTCCTTATTTTTGAAAGAAAAGCACTTTTTTTCAATGAAGATAACTTTAAACTAATCAGAAATACACTCTATACATTGCTAATGAGGTAAATGACTATTCTAGCTGCAAATGTCTGGTTTTTGGTGCAATATCTACATAGGTGTATAGAGGCCCATTTCCAGCAACTATCACTCCAGTGTTCTAATGGTACAATGTGTTTGCTCATTGCGTCAGAAGGCTAATGGATGATTAGAAAACCCTTGTGCAATCATGTTAGGTCTGCAATGCTGTAATTGCTGCAAATGGAGGATTCTTTGACGAAAGCAAAGTTTGAAGGAAAAAATTATTATTTCAATTACAAATCATTATTTCTAACCTTGTCAATGTCTTGACTATATTTTCTATTCATTTTACAACTCATGGTGGTAAATAAGTGTGACTTTTCATGGAAAACACAAAATAACTCTGGGTGACCCCAAACTTTTGAACGGTAGTGTATATAAGGTCCCCCAGTTGACAGTGCATGTCAGAGCACAAACCAAGTATGAAATCAAGGAATTGTCTGTAGACCTCCGAGACAGGATTGTCTCGAGGCACAAATCTGGGGAAGGGTACAGAAAAACTTCTGCTGCTTTGAAGGTCCCAATGAGCACAGTGACCTCCTTCATCCGTAAATGGAAGAAGTTCGGAATCACTGGGACTCTTCCTAGAGCTGACCGACTGTCTAAACTGAGCAATCAGGGGAGTAGAGTTTATTCAGGTAGGTGACCAAGAACCCAATGGTCACTCTGTCAGAGCTTCAGTGTTGCTTTGTGAAGAGAGGAGAACCTTCCAGAAGGACAGCCATCTCTGCAGCAATCAACCAATGAGGCCTGTATGGTAGAGTGGCCAGACAGAAGCCACTCCGTAGTAAAAGGCATATGGCAGCCGACCTGGAGTTTGCCAAAAGGCACCTGAAGGACTCTCAGACCATGAGAAACAAAATTCTCTGGTCTGATGAGACAAAGAATGAACTCTGGCATGAATGCCAGGTGTCATGTTTGGAGGAAACCAGACACTGTTCATAACCATGCCAATGTTGGTGGCAGAATCATGCTGTGGGGATGTTTTTCAGTGGCAGGAACTGGGAGACTAGTCAGGATAGAGGGAAAGATGAATGCAGCAATGTACAGAGACATCCTGGATGAAAACCTGCTCCAGAGCGCTCTTGACCTCAGACTGGGGTGATGGTTCATCTTTCAGCAGGACAACGACTCTAAGCACACAGCCAATATATCAAAGGAGTGGCTTCAAGACAACTCTGTGAATGTTCTTGAGTGGCCCAGTCAGAGTCCACACTTGAATCCTATTGAACATCTCTGGAGAGATCTGAAAATGGCTGTGCACCAACGCTTCCCATCCAACCTGATGGAGCTCGAGAGGTGCTGCAAAGAGGAATGGGCGAAACTGCCCAAAGATAGGCGTGCCAAGCTTGTGGCATCATATTCAAAAGGGCTTGAGGCTGTAATTGCTGCCAAATGTGCATCAACAAAGTATTGAGCAAAGGGTGTGAATACTTATGTACATGTGATTTCCTGTTTTTTTATTTTTAATAAATTTGCAAAAATTTCATTTTTTTTCACACTGTCATTATGGGGTATTGTGTGTAGACTTTTGAGGAACGAAATGAATTTAATCCCTTTTGGAATAAGGCTGTAACATAAAATGTGGAAAACGTGAAGTGCTGTGAATACTTTCTGGATGCACTGTACATGAAAAGAGTCACAAGTAGGAGAAAAAATCTTGCACATTAGTTTGTCTGTTGATTAGACTATTTTGGCTTCAGTAACTTAGTAGATACTTTCTTGCCATTAATGTCACAAGGTAGCCCTACTTTTGTTGAGCACAATTTCTGTCTGTTTCACCCACCTCTGTCATGGATTGGTGCATGGATTCTGACATGCAGGGGAGAGAGACTTGAGCAGGAGGAGAGGAGTTGCTGACGTGAAATATTTAAAGCCAGCATCTATCTATAAATGCAAGAAATCTCCATGTGTTTGTGTGTGTGTGTCTGTCTGTTCCATGCATATCTCTTGAACCGTTCATCAGACTGGCCTCAGATTTTAAACGTGGTTTCCTGAGGTTACGAGGGTGTGCATCCCCGAATATGGAGTCACTCTGTCAAAATATGTAATTTTCATCAATTAAAATTTTAGCCACCACTCTGTGTCTCTTCATGAGCTGGCTTTACAAAGTGTGGGTGGGGTTTCAGATTGACTCTGTGCTGACTGGACAATACACGGCATCATGACCATGCTGATTGGATAACACACAGCATCACGACCTGTCAGTCACCACAGTGTTCCCGGGACAAAACAAGGAAATGAAAGTTAGAAAGAAAAAGATAATACTGAAGATTTAATGCTTTAAAAAATTATACTATAAAGTTGCCCTGATTGCGTAGGTCTAAAGGATAATTCACCATATGTGGAGAATGAGGTGCGTGAGCAGACTGGACAGAGCGTCAGTGGGGACCAGGTCTGACAAATCAACACAGAACATGCCGGAAGAAGCAGTGGCCAGACCTGGCTCAAAGGCACACTAACTGATGGCGATAAAAAAAGTTATTTTCAATAAAGTGAAAAAAAGATAATGCATGGCATGTGCTTTTACCATGAGCCTGATTTATCATGGCAAACAGTTGGAGCTCTGTGGTTCGAGTGATCAGCTGATTGGATCCATGGGTGTTTTGATGGCATATCTATCAGAACAGCTGATATACGTGCAGGACATACAGGAGAATTGAAATGGCATTTCTCTCTCTCTTCAGTGGTGTGCACAATATAAAAAAAGAAAAGGAATAAGGCTAGAAAAACAACAACAGCAGTCCATGTACAGTAATGCTACCCGTAGCGCAAATGGTGACAAAAGATAGACTTAAGGTTTAATGCTTAAAGAATTATACCATAAAGTTGCTATGATTGTGTAGGTCTAATGAATAATTCGACATGAAGAACACCAGGTGTGCCGGGAGGGAGCAGCTGCTGAACCGGTGGATCGCAGTCCTTCGGAGGCACACGGGTAAAGCAGCGGCCAATGGGTCTCAGATATTTGTGAACATGTCCTGTTATAGTACTGCATGAGTTTATTGACGATACACAGAAGAAATTCAACATTACATGGAACTCAATCACTGAACAATGGTATAAACTAAAATAATTATTACTGAACAACTCCCATTCCCCAAAGTTCAAGATACACTGTTATCTTCAATAAGTGATAAAAGATCACACAAATAAGTGATCTGACAAACAAATTAACAAGGGATCTGAAACAGTCGCCAATATTGAATGTCCCATTCATTTTCAATAATTTAGGTATTCTGTAATTAATATTCAAACGATCAAATAAATCTTAGTGCCATTTACTCCCTTTTATATTTGTCAAAGTCTAACATGTGATTGCCTACATATAGCCTACACCTCTTTGTCTTCCACTTTCAAACACAGCCTACATTTGGGTCTGTAAAGCCTGATTGCGATACCTGTTTCAGACAGAAATACTTGCGTTCTATGCACTAGTTACATTAGTGTGTCAGACTCCTATATAAACTCTGAGAACACAGTGGAAACACCTTGATCCTCACCAGTGTTGGGCAAGTTACTAAAAATAGTAACTAATTACAGTTACTAGCTACTTCTTTTCAAAAGTAAGTTATTTTACTGCATGATTAAAGTAACTAGTTACTTGGAAAAGTAACTTTCATGTTACTTTTAATACACACTTAAATCATCTTGCACACATAGCAAAATAATTTAATTAATGGATTACATGAAATGGATTAATGGATTGCTATCCTACTGCTATTTATTATTGTTGTGTCATTTGCTTTGTCATTATTGTATTGTTTATTGTTGTTGTATTGTGTTATCTGTTCTTCGTGGCTGGCATTGGCTGGCCAGGGGACACAAGATAGAAATTAGCTTCAGCAACAGTCTACTTTCACTGTTGGGTTTCTCATTCCCTCCCTCGCAATGGCGCACAAGGATTCATGATCACCAAGATGGCCGCACCGCCTGTGTTTCTGGCTGCTGGTCGTCTCCGCTTGTTGCCGTGCTTGTTTGTCCTGTTTTTGATTGTGTTATTGTTTCTGGATTATGTGCAATCAGCCATTGTTTATGATCGCCAAGTGCTGCTGGATATTCAATCTTCCATGGTGGGGTTTGGCTGTCATAATCAGGAGGGAAGATTCTTCCATCGGTCTCTGCGTTTGCAACTTCCCATTGGTACCTGGGATCCCCGCTGTGGTTATACTGGCAGAAAGCAATCCAAACCTCGGGGAAGACGTGCAGGTGCCGCGATGAAATCCAGAAGGCTTGCTCGGCTTCGCCGTCTCGCTCACTCCACCTCATCTTCTCCTAATGCTGCAGCTGGCCTCTTTGCTGGATCCTGGCCCTCGGGTATGCCCGGAGTGAGGCCATCATTTCTCCGGCCTGTTTTCCTGTTCTACCGTGCCAACCGGCCTTGTCCCTGCTCCGAGCCAGCAAATCCCCTGCAGGTAGCGGGTGCCTACGTCAACTTTCACCGACCCTCATTCCTGGCGAGACTGCTGCTGTTACAGAGCCCATCCAGCTGGCGTTGCTTAATGCACGTTCTATCTCAAATAAATCTTTCTTTTTGAACGATTTATTCATTACTGCGGGGCTGGACTTTTTATTTCTTGTTGAGACTTGGCAGAAAAGTGAGGAATTTGCCTCCTTAATTGAACTTTGTCCACCGGATTGTACCTTCTCCTGTGCTCCGAGATTGACAGGCCGCGGCGGTGGTCTGGCCATCGTGAACCGGAGCCGCTTCGTTACACGGACAGTGAGCCATGGAACTTTTTCATCATTTGAACTGATGATTTTAAAAATTGGCTCCTCAAACCCATTTTATTGTGTTTTAATTTACCACCCTCCAGGAGTTTATGCCTCATTTTTATCTGAGTTTATCCATCCATCCATCCATCTTCTACCGCTTTTCCGGAGGTCCGGGTCGCGGAGGCAGCAGTTCAAGCAGAGAAGCCCAGACTTCCCTCTCCCCAGCCACCTGCTCCAGCTCTTCAGAGGGGATACCAAGGCGTTCCCAGACTAGCTGGGAGACATAGTCTCTCCACCGAGTCCTGGGTCTGCCCCGGGGTCTCCTCCCAGTGGGACGTGCCTGAAACACCTCAAGTGGGAGACGTCCAGGAGGCATCCTAATCAGATGCCCATACCACCTCAACTGACTCCTTTCAATGTGGAGGAGCAGCGGTTCTACTCTGAGCCTCTCCCGGATGACTGAGCTCCTCACCCTATCTCTGAGGGTGAGTCCAGCAATCCTACGGAGAAAGCTCATTTCAGCCGCTTGTATCCGCGATCTCGTTCTTTCGGTCATTACCCAAAGCTCGTGACCATAGGTGAGAGTAGGAACGTAGATTGACTGGTAAATCGACAGCTTTGCCTTAGAACTAAGCTCCCTCTTCACCACAACAGACCGGTTGTGACCGGTATCTGAGTTTAGTGATTTTTTAACTTCTATTATTAAATTTGAGCGGATTTTATTACTTGGAGATTTTAATTTGCATATTAACGATCCCAATGACAGTTTTGCAGTTAAATTTCTTAGGTATGATTGAATCACTTAATTTTGTTTTGTGTCTATCTGGCCCTACGCATATAAAAGGAAATACACTTGATCTTGTTTTTACACTTGGTCTTAATGTGAATAATGTTCAGACTAAGGAGCTTCTTGTGTCAGACCATTTTTGTGTTCTTTTTAATTTATCAGTTAAATTGGTCTGTTACACTGGCAAGCGTGTAAAATGCTCTCGTGTCATTGACCAGTTTTCAGCTGTGAAATTTTCTGCTGCCTTTGACAGCAGTGTGGTTTTATCCTCTGCTGACGACACTGAGAGCTTGGTCTGTTCTTTTAACTCACACTGTTCAAGCATCTTAGATGTATTTGCTCCCTTTAAAACCAGGACTGTCCGTGCTGTTAATTCATTCCCCTGGTTAAATGATGATCTCTGTTGTTTTAGACGTAAATGTCGGAGGGTGGAAAGACTGTGGAAGTCCACTAAACTTGAGGTGCATCGATTGTACCTTAAGGAACTGTTAATTGAATTTAACAATATGATCAAAATGGCAAAAACTTCTTTTTGCCATTTTTTTTTCAACAATTTTTCCAACATTGTTTTGATTTTTCATTGATTTTTTTTCATTGATTTTTTTTCATTTTTTTTCATTGATTTTTCCAACATCATCTCCTCCAATAGTAACAATACAAAGATCCTCTTCAGCACAATAGACAGTATAGTTAATCCTGTTAGTTCTGCTCCCCCTGTTTATTCAATTAATGACTGTAACAAGTTTCTTTCCTTTTTTGTTGACAAGGTCACTGCTGTTAGGGCTGGTTTTACTCATTCCTTTCCCCTAATCCTTGATTGTCCTAACAGACAGGCCTTTTTAAGTGATTTTACCCCAATTTCTTTTGAGGATTTGTTAGTGTTGGTGAGTTCCATGAAATCCTCCTCCTGCGCTTTAGATATTTTGCCTTCCTCAATGTTAAAAGAGGTAATTGGCTCAGTGGGTACATCTTTGGTTAATATCATTAATAGTTCACTTGAATCTGGTTGTGTCCCCTCATATTTTAAACATGCAGTTGTGCAGCCACTTTTAAAAAACCTAGCCTTGATCCATCTGTTTTTAAAAACTTCAGGCCAATTTCTAAGCTTCCTTTTATTTCTAAGCTTTTAGAAAAAGTTGTTGCCAAGCAGCTCACTGACTTTCTGATTGAACACAATATTTTCGACAAACTTCAGTCAGGTTTTCGTCAGAAACACTCGACAGAGACCGCTCTTCTCAGGGTGTCAAATGATATTTTAATGTCATCAGACTCTGGCAAATGCTCTGTTTTAGTGTTATTAGATCTTACTGCAGCATTTGATACTATTGATCATTGTATTTTGTTACAAAGGCTTAGAGATTGGGTAGGTATTTCTGGAAAAGCTCTGGATTGGTTTTTCTCCTACCTTTCTGGTAGGAGTTTTTCCGTGGCTGTTGGCTCTTATTCATCTGACTCTGCTCCTTTAACCTATGGGGTGCCTCAGGGTTCTATTCTGGGTCCACTTTTATTTGCCCTATATATGCTGCCACTTGGTTCTATCATCAGCAAATTTAAAGGTGTGTCTTATCACTGCTACGCTGACGATTTACAGCTACTTTTCTCTTTTAAACCTGACCGTGTTGACAATTTAAAAATTATTCATGATTGTCTGTCTGCAATTAAGGACTGAATGTCTAGTAACTTTTTGCAACTTAATGCTGATAAAACTGAAGTCCTTATTGTAGCACCTGATAATCTAATTCCTAAGTTGGTTAATAACATTGGTTCATTAAGCTCTAACATACAGTCTGATCTAAAAAATCTTGGTGTCATTTTCGATCAATCGATGAATTTTGATCAGCATGTCAAATCTCTGACCTGGAGTTGTTTTTTCCACCTTAGGAATATATCCAAAATTAGGTCATTAGTTTCCTACAGTCAGTTAGAAATCATTATTCATGCCTTTGTTTCTTCACATTTGGACTACTGTAATGCTCTTTTCACATGTCTTAGCAAATCCTCTTTACACCGCCTACAGTTAGTCCAGAATGCTGCTGCAAGATTATTAACTAGGTCCAGTAGATTCTGTCATATCACTCCTGTTTTGGCCTCCTTGCATTGGCTTCCTGTAAATTATAGAATTGATTTTAAAGTTCTTGTTCTTACTTACAAAGCCATTCATGAAGAGGCGCCTTTTTATATTAGTGACCTGCTCTTTCTACACCAGCCCAGCAGGTCTCTCAGGTCTTCTCATCAGAATCTATTGCTAGTCCCTAGCACTAGGCTCAGAACCAAAGGCAACAGAGCCTTTGCTGCTGTTGCTCCCAGACTGTGGAACTCCTTACCTTCTGAACTTAGATCTGCACCTTCCATTGGTGTTTTTAAGAAGCAACTAAAGACCCACCTTTTTAGCCTGGCTTTTTAATTAACTATGTGTTGATTGTATTTTTATGTGCTTTTACTGTCTACTTTGTTTGTTTTACTGTTTTATGTGCCTGTGTTTTTATTTTGTTTTTTACCATGTTAAGCACTTTGTGACTCTGTCTGTGAAATGTGCTGTATAAATAAACTTATTATTATTATTATGACAAAACCTGGTTTAATGAGCATGGCATCACTGTGTTTGATTGGCCAGCAAACTCTGCTGACCTAAACCCCATAATCTATGGAGTATTGTCAAGAGGAAGATGAGACACCAGACCCAACAATGCAGATGAGCTGAAGGTCACTGTCAAAGCAACCTGGACCTTCATAACACCTCAGCAGTGCCACAGGCTGATCACCTCCATGCCATGCCACATTGATACAGTAATTAATCCAAAAGGAGCCCCGACCACGTATTGAGTGTGTATATGGACATACTTTTTAGTCGGCCAACATTTCTATTAAAAAACTATTTTTTTTAGTTAATTTTATGTAATATTCAAATTTTTTGAGAAACTGAATTTAGGGTTTTCATTAGCTATAAACCATAATCATCAAAATTAAAATAAATAAAGACTTGAAATATATCACTTTCTGTATAATGACTCTATATAATACAGAAGTTTAATTTTTTGAACTGAATTACCTAAATAAATCAACTTTTTGTTGACATTCTAATTTGTTGAGATGCACCTGTATAGGACATGTTTACTGGAGGACAGACTTGACTTTGTCCTTGTCTCTTTATTTTATTTTCAACAGACCCTCCACAGGCAGCCTTTGCCTGCTCTGACTGCTCCATCTCCAGTTCATGAAGACCCCCAACCCATGATTTCGCCCATGTTGTATGGCTCAGAAGATGGACCTCAGCGTGGAATGAGTCCTGGACTCAGTGGGGGAGCAACAAAAAAGGCCCGATCACGGACAAGGATTTCCCTGGAGGCGCTGGGAATCCTGCAGAGCTTCATTGGTGATGTGGGACTTTATCCTGACCAGGAGGCCATCCACACCCTGTCAGCCCAGCTGGACCTGCCCAAACACACCATTGTGAAGTTCTTCCAGAACCAGCGCTACAATGTCAAGCACCACAGCCAAGCCAGAGAGTTTATTCCTGGGGAGGATGACAGGGAGAGCTTGAGTCCCATCGAGGGAGGCGTTTACATGATCGATAGTAGAGAGGTGACAGTTCTCTCTGCATCTGAGGAGTCGTGCGAGGATGGGAGAGGATCGGTGGAGGTGTTCAGAACAGAAGGAGATAGAGAAGGAGGGGAAGAAGAAGATGAGATGGAGGTAGAGAAGGAGGAAGGAGATGATGGGAAGGCCTCAGGGCCAGTAACTTCTTCTCTATCCCCCTACAGCAGCGTGGACAGCCCCCAGTCAGCTGAACAGCAGAGATAACAGAGGGAAAAAGCAGAAGGAACTGTGGGAAATTCTGGCAAACACAAATGTGAATAAACACATTCTCACATGTAATCACTGGAGCTGTAATCAGAGCTCTTTAATATCTGAAGGACTAGAAAATATTTAAGTTACACTAACACTACCTTTACAACCAGTATTTTTGGTTTGGTGAAGCCTCTAACCTGTGTCCGGGACGATTTTCTGTGCCACATGTTAAAAAGTGTTTCCTCAATAATTCTACTTCTGCTGTGGTCCCGGAAAATGATGGAAGAACAATAGTACATTTACTTTGAAGCACAGATTTTCTGATTTCTTCACTCGGTTTCCCCAGAGTGAACATCTTCTTGATTTTGATGGGTCTAATTTTTTCTGAAGTGGACCTCCTACCACTTGCTGTTTAATGGACTAAAGAGCTGCATCCAGGTTTTTGAACTATGAATCATACAAAGCAACTCTCTAAAAGCAAAATTATGAAGCTTGGAGCAGGTTCATTTTAAGTCTGTCTTAAAGCACAATCCCTTTATTTGCTGTCCAACTTTATTAACGGTCTGAGACACTTCCTTTGTTATGTTTAAATGCAGTTGTGTGGCACAGTAAGGCATTAATATACAATATTTTTGATTTAATGGTAGACATACAGTATGTGCATAAAAAAACTGAATAAAAAAGACAATTCATCATAAACCTTGATGTTCAGGTGGAATTTTATTGGGACCAAATATAAACACTGAGCTGCAGTGGACAGTCTCCTTTTAAATACAGTCATGCAGGGAAATGACACTAAAACCTCCATTCAAGCTTGCTCTAATTTTATATTCTGTATTTGTTTATATGTGTGTATACATATGCAAATGTATAATTGGTTGTCCTGTGATTTATTTTATTATTTTTTTTTGGGGGGGGGCGCTCACTGTGGAAAATCTGTAAATCTGTTGTAGCCATCAGTGAAGATCAAACAGGTCCAGCCGACTCTCCAGATAACTTTTGATATTAGTTTTATATTCTCTGGAATTTGTAGTTATAACTTCCTTGTTGTCTTTGAATGAGTTACACATTCTTTAAGGTTTTAAAGTGTGAACTCTGATTTGCACTTGCTAAGATGAATTGAAAGGGAAATGAACAGAAAAGAGTTTGTGGACTTTAATGTGCATTATGATGCAAATGTTGGCAGTCTGACTGCAAACATGAATCTGTTAATGTGTATTGGATGCAACCACTTTCACTTGACAGAGCTTTGTGGAGATTGAGCAACAAATGAAGAAAAGAAAGATGTTATGCTTTACAATTTATTTCAGTTTAATACTGCCATGAAGTCTTTCAAAGTTTCTGATTTCTTCTACATTGATGTTTAACTTGTTGTGGACAGGACACAAAAATCAGATAAAGGTTTTCCTAAATATACTGTTCTGTGTGAGAAGTTTGCACTCTTTGCCTAATGAAAATCTCTGAGTGCTGATCCTTTTGTGCAGACAGTACACGAATACACACAGACAATAGTCTGCCCCCAAATGAAATGATCAGCTCACAGTAGGGATAAGAACTGAATTGTCTGAATTAAATTGGTTGTCAAGATGATTCCAGTCCTTTTTAATGCAAGTTTACAGTATTCTATGAAATGTAAGGGATAAGGACCTGTACTTATATAGCACTTTTTCTAGTCTCAAAGAGCTTCACTAGTACTAACCCTCTATTCTAAGGACCTATAGGAGACAGATATCTAGGCCCCAGAGTAAACCCACGCAGCACAGGGAGAACATGCAAACTCCACACAGAAAGCTTCCTACTCCTGCCAGCCTGGGGATTCGAACCTGGAACCTTCTAGCTGTAAGACAACCACTGCACTGCCGTCACCAGTTCAGGCAGGCGTGTACGTGGGTATTCATTGCTGTTTTCCAACCATGACAATAGAAAAAGAGCAAAAGAAGACACCAACCCTCAAAGTGCATGAGCTGTACATCGGAGAGCAAAAAAAGAATGGTCAGCCCAGATGATACACAAGAGCTTGAAAATCCACCTGCCCCAAATCAGCAGCATGGGAACACTTCAGACTTCCCGCAAACTATGGGGGCAGTGTAGAACACCCAACACTGTAAGATGGCTGCGTAGTCTGTGAGTGGCAATACTTCCAACATCCTAACACATCATGCTCACACATCACCCAGATTCACTGCTGACTGGTGCAAGGAAAACGACTACACAAGTGCAAAAATCTTATCCCTGCTGCTTTTAACCAGCTGCTAGATGTGAAAGCAGACTGGACCCAAGTCATTACTGAGACAGTTGCCATTTACATTTCAGCATCCACACATAGTAGTAGAGCAGCCTGGCTTCAGATATTTAATAAAAGTATTTCAGCCTCATCATAATGTCCCATCCCGTGTACACATAAGTCAGTCCATGCAGACTGTAACGTTTTGTTTTTCCGGGTATGTTGGAGAGCCAAAACAAGAATAACCAACCCAGATGCTGCACAAGGGCCCAAAGATCCACCCGCCCCAAATCGGTATGTGTGGGAAAGGCTCCTAATGAAACACGGCATTAGTGGAATACTAAGCCAGTCCGTGATTACTTTCTGTTCAAAATAAATGAAAAGAAACCCGGCATTTGAATTTATTTCTTTTTTTCTGTTGTATCAAATGCATATCAAACTCTGACCCTAAAACAGAGGTACATACCTAACCGTGCCCTCCATGTACCATTCCACCCCGATTAATATATATTATATATTCAGATTCTTAGGAAAATTATGCTTATTAATTGTTAATCCATTGATAAAGTGAATCAATTAACAAGTTGATTATTTGCATCCCTTGTTCACAGGTACACCAATTTTCCTGTTATTACTGTCACTGTCAGTCTACTCTGTTGATGTTGGTGTACAGATGCATGAAGATAAGATGTACACTATAAGCTAAATGCATTTAGAAAAAAAAGACCATGTACAGTAAAAGTCTGTTTCAAAATACTTGTCATTCCACGCCTGAGTCTAAGCACTCGCATTCCATAAGTTTAACCCACAACTATTATCAAAAGAACAGCTGTCTAATGCACAAAATGTGCCGTCTAACCACAAACATGTGAATGTGAAAACAGCTGTTGTAAACATAGAAATGTAAAGTGCACAATGCAATTAAAGGGGTGGGGCGCAGACGTTTTTCTCCAACATGACACACATTACCTCCAGAGCTGCGCGTGGATTAGAATATCAAATTAATCTGGCTGTAGGATGTGTGAGTTAAATGACTTTGAAAGGATTTTCTTAACATAGTGTTAAAATAATTCAAGTAAATATAATTCTGTAAAAATGCTGTTTGTATTCTCCATTTTAGAAAAGTTAAGGGTACTGTACAGTTGCAATCAAAATCCTTCAACCCCCACCGCAAATTAGGGTTATTGGCAAAATGTACAAACTAACAGCTATTTGCAATAAAGTCAAACAAGAATGATTTAAATAGCTCAACAAAACTAATATTACCAGTGGTTTCTCCAAATTCAACACAAAATGCCACTTTTAATGATTACTGCAGTCTCAAAATTATTCAACCCCTTCATGACAGTCATCTTTAGTAGAGCACCCTTTTGCTGTCATGAACTGCTGCATCCCCAGACACCAGCTTCTGGCAGCGTCCCTGAGGAATCTTAGCCCATTCCTCATGGACAAAGACCTCCAGTTCACTAATGTTCTTGGGTTTGTGTGCTGCAGCCACCTTTTTCAAATCCCACCAGAGATTTTCAATGGGGTTCAGGTCAGGCAACTGTGATGGCCACTTTAGTATCTTCCAGGACTACTTCTGAAACCTGATGCAACTAATGAAGCCGTTGATTGGTTGCATCAAGTGTGCTTGAGACCACACCTGATTTGCAAATGTGTGTAATCAGGGGGTTGAATAATTTTGAGACTGCAGTAGACATTGAAAGTAGGATTTAATGTTGAATTTGGATAAAATCCTTGTAATATTAGTTTTATTTAGTATTTAAACTGTCCTTGTGTAATTTGTTCATTTTAAATACCTGAAAATTTTAAAATTTTGCCAATAAACCTAAAATGCAGTGGGGGCTGAATGATTTTGATTGCTGCCGTATACACCAATATCATATCCAAAAACTCTCAACATGAACACTGCTTAAATGCCACTACATGGAATAATTTTTTCTGTTGTTTAAACCTGGGGTAGGCAGTATAATTTTGTTTAAATTTGAAAATAAATCCACAATTTGTAATGCACAAGGTCTTACAGGGTAACTACACCACAGCACCTCCTCTGGGTTCTGTTCAACCTGCACAAAGTTTCACACACTGCCACATGGCTATTTGCATTTGTAGCATACTCCTGTGCTCCTGGAGTCAACAGGGTTAGTCCCATGGAGGCTGGGCATAAAGCTAAATGTTATGAACCTCTGTACTGTACATACCTCTTTGAATTAGCTATTGATTATGATATGGAAACCTTTAAAAACCCTTCTACCACATCTCATTGATATTTGGTCAGTAGTTTTTTGTTTTTTTCACACTAGTGAATTGCCCGTTGAAAGCAAGTATTCCTCTCTGAACAGTGGCAATTTCAGATATGAGCCATGTGGGCGGGTGCCCAAGGTTCCATTCTTTTGGGGGTGCCACGAGAATCAGAAAAATAAAACTAATAAAAGATTAATAATTATTTGTGCTGAGCATGTATTTGTGGCAAATGGGCTCCCTCTACAGGCAGGATGGTGGCACCGGCTGGCAAACTCCACAGATCAATTTCCAGTATTATGGACATTCAAAGCACAGCAAAGGAGGAAAAAATATTAAAAGTATGTTTTTTTTCTTCTTAAATTATGCAGCAGTTTGAATTTTAAAACACTGAGCCATTAAATGGCAACATTTGGTTATCACAGCTTATTTTATTTATTTTTTTATAATCCTTTATTAGTCCCACAATGGGGAAATGTTATGAAACATAATTTTTCCAATGTGTTGTAGTCAGCTTCAGTTTACTGTCCACATGAATTAATTTCAGGGCTGTGCAAAGACCATTTGAGGGTCAGGGGCACAAATTCATAACAAATTCATAATAAAAAAGGATACATGGAATGAGATTTGTTAAAAATTTATGTCAACTTTATGTCTTACTTAGTTGGTATCTATTTAATAACTATACACTCAAGGTCATATTTAATACCCCCCAGATCTTTACAAATTACCAACTCACACAGAGACCAGGTCTTCATCATTAATTTTGTAAATTAACCCCTTGCACTCCGGGCAATTTTCCTAAAAATGCCAGAAAAAAACGTGCCCAAAGTAAATCGAAAGCTGTTATTCAACCCTTTGCAGCATCTTCATGGGGTTGGTCTCATTTAAAAGAAAACACTTTGAATTTTTTGGCAAAAAAAAACATAATCTCTCTACGTGCTCCGGCCACTGAGTTACAGTCATCTAAACATACTGAACTTGAAGAAAATAAATTTGGACACGGTGTTTTTTTGGATACAAATGCTTGCAAATAACACACAGCTGTCCGATCCGGGTGGAAAATGCAACAGAAATGTAGAACCAAGTGTTATCAAGCTGAGATCCAAATTTGGTAACAATACCACAAAAATTGAATATTTTACACAGCTTTGTTCTCAGGCTGTTCCCAGGCATTTTGGAACTGTGCCAAATGGCACAGTTTGGAAAAACGTCTGTAATTTTTGAATAATTCAATGTAGAATCTTCATTTTGGGCTCTAATGAAAGGTCACATTCAGGGCTGTGTCTGTGTGTGTGTGTGGGGGGGGGGTTGTCCCCCCCCGCTACAAAAGACGGAGTTCGGCCCTTGCTACATGACGGATTACACTCCTTGCATGTTTTCACAGCGGCTCCCCCCCCCCCGCTACTGTGTGTGTGTGAGGGGGGGGGGGTTGCCCCCCCCCCCCGCTACAGAAGACGGCCATCGCTACATGACGGAATAGACTCATATGCTTCCCCCCGCGGACCGGGGGCGTTCGGACCGTGAACGCCCCCCCCCCCGCTCCTCTTCTGCAGCGGGGGGGGGGGGGCGTTCACGGTCCGAACATGGCAAATGAACCGTTTATCGCGGCGCACACACTTCGTACTTCGTGCGCAGTACAGTTGTAATTTACCGATCGGTCAAAAGTCATTTTTTGATTACAATTTTCAGGGATAAATAATAATTTAGCTTATAACACCTTACCTCTTCACAGCAGCAGAGTCCTGGCGAACTTCTCTTCCCCATTGTCAGACGAACGCGACGCTGGTCCGCTCGTGGATCCCGATCAAAACAATTCCAATATTGCGGTTTTGGCAAATGATTTACGACCTTTGTCGTCGGCCTCCGTCGGTCTATGATGACGGAAGAGAATCCTAAACGTCTATTCTGCTGGAATGAGTGCAGGTCCCACTTGTGGGTGTTCTCCATGCTGCTGGGTGAGCCTGGGTCTGTAGCAGGTTCGTCCAGCGTCCTTTGTTTTCATCTGCTGCAACAGTAAATATCTCTTCACCCAGCCCGAATTTCTGTGCTTCAATTGGCTCCTGCATTCACAGTAGGCGGGTCCTCCTTCCTAGGTTTTCATTCATTGGCTCTTCATGGTTTCAGAAACCCAATTCAAGGCTCTTATTAGTCGAATGAGAGGTCAATCAGATAAACTAATCTGTTCGCGGCTGTGACTGCAGCTTTTTTTTCAGTGGCGCTTGGAGGCCAGCACCATCTCCATCTGCACCATCATCAGTATATCATGCGTCATGCGTCCGAGCGCGCACGAGGGCGCACGAGAGCGCCCTCGTGTGCCCTAGGACGCAGAGACTTTCCCGCCCGCGGAACAACGGAGCGCAAGTGGTTAATAAACAACTGGAAAAATTCATAGACAAACATAATCTGATCGGTGATCGCCAATACGGATTCATAGCCAACAGATCAACATCGCTTGCACTTTTAGACTCAGCTGAAGAAATACTAAACTCCATAGATCAAAATAAGCAAGCAATTGGACTATTCATCAATTTACAAAAAGCATTTGATACAATAAATCACAACATATTGTTAATGAAATTGGAACATTATGGTATTAAGGGCGTGGTTTTAGAATGGGTAAAGCGTTATCTCACAAACCGGAAACAGTTTAAGTTTGGTGACTGTTGCTTCTCAAAACTAAACATTACTTGTGGTGTTCCCCAGGGGTCAGTGCTGGGCCCCAAATTTTTTATTCTCTACATTAACGACATATGCAGTGTATCAAAAATATTGAAATTGGTTTTATTTGCTGACAATGCTAATATTTTCTGTAATGGAAACCAATTGGGTGCGCTACTGCAGCTTGTAACACTGAAATGGGAAAACTAAAAATATGGTTTGACAGAAACAAATTGTCAGTAAACCTGAGTAAAACAAAATTAAGGATATTTGGGAACAGTAAATTGAATTCACAGACAATAATTCAAATAGATGGTATTACCATTGATACAGTTGGGGAAAATAAATTTCTGGGAGTCATAACTGTCATAAATGCCCCTTGCAGGGCATTAATGAGGCGCCAGGAGCCAGTAGTAAGTTTGTTTGTTTATTTAAAAAAAGGACAAAATGACAAAGTAAACAGCCATGTGGGGCAAAACACGTACATAAACTAGAACACAAAATAATAAACACTGACATCAAATGTGAAGGAGCAGCGAGGACGGAACCTACGCTGTAAAACATACACTTACGAGAGACGAGCACAGATGAATCCAAAACACAGAAAGAAGACTGGATTCGGGGGTAGGAACTCCAGTCCAGGAACACGAATATGTGAGTGTTGGTCGCAGTGAGGAGTGGGCCTCAGCTGCTCCCTTAAATACAGGGCATGAACCAAACAAGAAGGGGAAATAAATTAACAAAATGACGAACAGCTGTCATGGCTCCGGCTCGGCTTTGACAGCCAGAAGTTCGGCCGTGACGCTGTCACAATAAAAGCCCTGAAAAGGCCCTAATAACAAAACCCAAAATAATATGGAAAAAGGGAAAATACTGAGTAACCCGAGCGCGGAAGGAATCAGCGCTCAGATCACCACAGTACCCCCTGTTCAAAGGGCGCATTTCAGGTGTCTAACGTAACATCTAAGGTCCCCCCCCCCCCCGCCCCAACCAGAAGGCTACCAGGACCGACCCAGGGAGGGTGGAGGGGGAAACAGGCCAGGAGGGAGAGAACCAAGAAACAAAAAATGACAACAGCGACACCCAGAGGAGGAAAAAAACAAGGAACGTATAACAACATGGATAAACATAATGGCTTGACTTAGACACAGAAATGACCAAAACTAGATAAACGCTCCAACCAGAGAAATAATCAAATGCAACAGAATGAAAAAACAAAATACAGGTACACTTCAAAATATATAAGTACCATATAAGCACTACAAAAAATACTCAAGAGCTACAAAATAGGCAAACAGAAAATATAGGCATAGCCCACACTATCACCCAGGCAAAGAAAAGAGCATCCCTACAAAACACATGGGAAAAAAACAAAAACAAAAACACAACTTCAGGGACACTGACAGGTAGAGAGCGGAGAGAAAAAAAAAGGCAATTCAGGTGGTCTACCAGCATCCAGATTCCACATAATGAAAGGAAAAAAAAAAAAAAACAGTTCAGGCAGTCTACCTGCATCCAGATTCCACATAACCAAAAGAAAAAAACAGTTAGGGAGGCCTACCCAAGTCCCAGACCTGGGGAAACAGTACCTCAGGCGACCGGACCATGTTGCCGAACCAGTGAAGCAGTCCTTCGGGCGGCCGACCCAGAACGCAGAACCGGCGAGACAGTCTCTCAGGCAGCCGACTCACGTCCTTAGACCACCAGGACTGGAGGGGGAAGCTCGGAGGTGGCTTTCCTACCAAGAGGCACAGTGAAGGGAAGCCGACCCAAGTAAGGGAGACCCCAGCGGCGTCTGGTGGAGGAGAATAGGGGAGAGGATGAGGAATCAACCCGGTGTCAGGCGGAAGGGGATCTGCAGCTCCCTCACTGGCCTTGAACCGAACCAGCGCTGCACCCTCGGTGGACCCAGACCGGGCCAGCGCAGCACCCACGATGGACCCCGATTGGGCCAGCGCAGCACCTGGGATGCCCTCCAAGCATGAACGTGGCGCCTCGATGATGACAACCGGAGCCGACTCATCTGTGGTGACCCTGGGAGAAGGCTCAGATAGACTGAGAGAACAGCGGTCAGGATCACTGGCAGTGGCAGAGTCTGGCGAGACAAGCTCGGATGCAGCGGTCAGCTGCACCCAGCTCTTCTCCCCAAGAGACAGGCAAGAATGCTTCAACATAGAAAGCACAAAGACAAAATAGAGCACTTGCCTGATCTCGGGCTCCACCGCTGTCCAGGACTCCGACAATCCAGGCTCAATGATCTGGAGGTCCATTCCTGGTTCTGGCTTGACTGTGGTGGGCTCCGCAGCCGGCATGATGGTCCTCACACTCCGGGAACCCCCTGGCGCTGAAGCCCACACCGAAGGCCCGCACAGCGTGGTGGCAGGGGATCCGTGACCTGCTGGGGCCAACTGCTCCTCCACGGAGACCCGGGGACGCTTAATCATTGGCTCAGGATCCAAACGGCAGTCAGGCCTCCTCCTCTGTCCGTGACATGGCTGCGGGACTGGAACCAGGCTCTCCAGGGCCTCAGGCTCCTCCTTCATCCAACGGTCTACTCCTGGCACCGGGGAACGCTCAGGGAGAAGGGAAGGAGACACAGAGGTAGCAGGTTCAATGTTTATGGCTGTAGCAGGTGGTGGGAGCTCAGAGGACTGTGAACCCCGAGCTCCACCCCCAGGAGTCAGACAAGGCAATTCATTATATTGAGATTTAGTAGAGTCATTTTTGGGGGTTTCGTGACCAACCTCCCAGGACCTTTTTTTCTCACTGGATTTAGCATTCTAGACCCATTTTAATGAAAATAAGCTCCCATGTACCTCCCAAAAATTACGGGAAACCTTTTTTTTGCCCAAAATTCAAAATGGCCGCCAAAATGCATATCACCACCTATATCTCAGTAACTAATTCAGCTAGGAGGTTGATTTTGGTGTCTAGACATAGGTTTTTGGGGTCAAGCATTCCATTAATGCTATTAGTTTACTTGTGAAACAAACCCATCACGATGAAATCCAATATGGCCGCCGATATGGCCACCGATTAACATTTTTTTTGTTTCTTGACTACTAAGGCACCTAGAAAGCTGATGTTGGTGTCAAAACAGAGGTTTAAGGGGTCATACTATCTGTTTATTCCAATAAAAGTGTGTTTAAATGATTACATAATCGAGAAATCCAAGATGGCGGCCGGCTGTCATTTTCACATGCAATGGACTTTTTCATATCCGTCACCAAATGAGCTAAAAATGTCAAATGAGGTATCCTTACATTCATTTTTAATAATTATTAGAAAGCTCCTGCATTGAATCAGTGATTTCACTGAGGAACACTTGGGTAATCCCCTTAGGATTCCCGGAATCCTATGCTTGATTCATTGATTCCTTTTTGCATAGCAAGAGAGAGGATGCAGTGATTTTGTAACGTCTGTGCTGCCATAATATGTAGTCCTAATCTTTCCAGTTTAACCAAGGTTGCCAGGTATGTATAAATTTAGCTTTAAACTTATCTGGAGAGGTTAGAATTCTGAATCTTGTTCCATACTGTATAGTCAGGTAATGTTAGCATATTGACCATGCTGCTTGCTTAATGCTACCGTAATGACAGTAGACAGTACAAGGGCCTTTGACTCTAGGTCTTGTCATCCCTCCTTTTTCTCTCCTCTGTTCTGATAATGACAAATTTGTTTTTGTTTTCAGACACTTATTCATATAAAGTGAGGGATAAAATGGATACTGCAAGTGACAACGATGAATTACCATCAACGTCTTCCGGTGAATACGAATGCATTCTACGTTGTGGTCAACCATGTACCAAAAGTGACTCTTTGGATAATACCAAGGACCAAAAATGGAATTCAATTCGTGAAAAAACTCTACGATGGAAAGGACTTGATCGGTTTCAATGTGGGAATATTGATTGGGCCAAAGGGCCAAAAGGGCATTATATGCACCAGACATGTTACACCATGTTATCTAACAAGCGTTGTCTATCTCAAGCCGAGAAACGTAAGCATAAATTAGAGGTAGATCTTGAAAGAGACAATCAATCAGTTCAGGGGGATCCATCTCCATCTGCTTCTCTCTTTTCACCGAAGAGGCTCCGGTCCAGCATTGGTATTGTGCATGACAAGAACCTATGCGTGTGGTGCAATAAGGGACCACAGAAAAGCAGTCACCGGGACTGGAAACAATTGCTCCTAATATCAACAAAGGACGCCTGGAGAAAATTCAAGTTACACACTGTACACCTGAATGATCCGGTCCTGAGGTCGAGGCTCAACACGCTGATTGCATCCATTCCAGACTGTGAAACAGCTTTCGGGTGGGAAATCCGTTACCATCGTGGCTGCTGGAAACACTACATTCCCGATTCCCAGCCTCTTACAGAAGAAGTCACTCAACACCTGCATCATCACCTCCTCAGGACAAACTACCTTGCGTACTTGCTGACGAACTTCCACCTTCAAAGTCACCCATCACCAATCGGTCATGGGTGGCATTTGGTGAATGGTCTATGTCTACCTGTACGATCGACTCAACCGCCACTTCCCCTGTCAATGCCGAAACCGAACACAGAAGTCAACAGTGAGGAGAGCAGCAGTGGTGAAGACAGTGCTTCAGATAGCGCAAGTTTATACAGTGACTCATTCATTGATAGTGAATCAAGTAGTGATAGTGATGTGTAGTTGGACATCTTAGTATGATGTGATGTGGTGATTGATAGTGGACTACATGCAATTGAGTTGGACGTTTGCGTGGCATTAACATAAGGTCTAGAGAAAATGTGCCTGCGTAAAGTGTATTCCAAGATGGCGGCTGGGGGCCATTTTGAGCTTGATAGACAATGAGGGCACTAATGAACACAATGGATGGTTCACAGGAGCCTCACTTGACTTTTTTTAGCTCATTTGGTGACGGATATGAAAAAGTCCATTGCATGTGAAAATGACAGCCGGCCGCCATCTTGGATTTCTCGATTATGTAATCATTTAAACACACTTTTATTGGAATAAACAGATAGTATGACCCCTTAAACCTCTGTTTTGACACCAACATCAGCTTTCTAGGTGCCTTAGTAGTCAAGAAACAAAAAAAATGTTAATCGGTGGCCATATTGGCGGCCATATTGGATTTCATCGTGATGGGTTTGTTTCACAAGTAAACTAATAGCATTAATGGAATGCTTGACCCCAAAAACCTATGTCTAGACACCAAAATCAACCTCCTAGCTGAATTAGTTAATGAGATATAGGTGGTGGTATGCATTTTGGCGGCCATTTTGAATTTTGGGCAAAAAAAAGGTTTCCCGTAATTTTTGGGAGGTACATGGGAGCTTATTTTCATTAACATGGGTCTAGAATGCTAAATCCAGTGAGAAAAAAAGGTCCTGGGAGGTTGGTCACGAAACCCCCAAAAATGACTCTACTAATTTAAGAATGAAACAACACTTGCCTGTTCTCCCGGGGAACAATGGTGGCTGATGCAGTGGGCTTGGTTCTCCCCTTTCCCCTAAGGATGGTGATGGAGGGCCACCCGGGAAGATGAGGAGGAGCAGCTCTTACAGGATCGATGACAGGCGCAGCCAGAGCAGGACTCGCTGGGCTCTCAGCAGCCGAAGGGAGCGCCGGGGAGGAGGGAGAAGCAGCCGAGGCAGTCCGGGAATGAGAAGCTGACGGAACAGCAGGGAGAGGTGACCCGGAGGCTGGGGCTGCTGTCTCAACCCTCTGACGTGACACTGGGGAAACAGCTGGCTGGGAGACGGAGTTCTTGCAGCGGCCCGGGACAGGATCTGGACGGGGAGCTCACAGAGGTTGATCACAGGCAGGGTGACGGCATCTTCCGGCAGAGGGCGAGGCTAGGTTCAAGTCAGGAAAGCGCTGCTGCTGCACAGAAACGGAGGCCAGCAGCTCGACATACTCAGGATAGTTATTGAATTCAGGATTAGCCTCCACCAGTCTAACTGCTGCCACCACGTTACTCAGGATTCTGCTGGGATGAGAGGAAGAGCGTGCTTCAGCCACGCAGCCCCTGATGAGCTCAGCTGCCCACTGCGTCTCTTCACAGGGAGCCCCGGCTGCCCTCTTCCTCTGCTGCGTATAGAGACGACCCTTCGGTGACGCAGAACTTAGGGCTGGAGGTGTAGCAGGAACCTGATCCCGAGGTGAGGAGCGGAGATGCCTCACCGTTGGCTCCGACTTTGGCTTCCTGCTGGGACTCTTCACCATCCCGCGGTTCCTCCACCGAAGTGCCACGAGTTCGGCCATCCTCTCCATGCCCTCGCCATGCTTGGCCAGGTGAGGATGGCGCTTTACAGCAGCCTCTGCGCGGTCCAGGTACCAGCGTGCGTCTACGGAAGTGGCCGACATACGCGCATTGGAGAGGAGGCCATCAACCTCCATAAGAGCCATGATCAGTTCGTAGCCTAGGTCCAAGGGATAACCAGTCCTCGATGACGCCATCTCCCGAAATACACTGGCACTCAAAAAAGGGGAAAAAACTCAAGCCAGTGAAAACAAACTTACTGAGGCTGGCACCTCTCTTGGCTGCAATCTACTGTCATAAATGCCCCTTGCAGGGCATTAGTGAGGCGCCAGGGGCCAGCAGTAAGTTTGCTTGTTTATTTGACAAAAAGGACAAAATGACAAAGTAAACAGCCACGTGGGGCAAAACGCATACATAAATTAGAACATGAAATAATAAACACTGACATCAAACGTGAAGGAGCAGCGAGGACAGAACCTACACTGTAAAACATACACTTACGAGAGACGAGCACAGATGAATCCAAAACGCAGAAAGAAGACTGGAGTCGGGGGTTAGGAACTCCAGTCCAGGAACATGAATGTGTGAGTATGTAGGTCACAGAGAGGAGTGGGCCTCAGCTGCTCCTTTAAATACAGGGCATGAACCAAACAAGAAGGGGAAATAAATTAACGAAATGACGAACAGTTGTCACTGCACCGGCTTGGCTTTGACAGCCGGAAGGTCGGCTGTGACGCTGTCACAATAAAAGCCCTGAAAAGACCCTAATAACAAAACCCGAAATAATATGGAAAAAGGGAAAATACTGAGTAACCCGAGCGCAGAAGGAATTAGCGCTCAGATCACCACAAAAACAGATGAACAACTTAATAGGAAATCACATATAAACTACATCCACTCCCAGTTAGCACAAAGCATAGCAATATTAAATAAAGCAAAGTTGGTTTTTGATCATGATTCACTCTGCATTGTGTACTGTTCTCTGGTTTCACCATATCTGAGTTACTGTGCAGAGGTTTGGGGCAGTAACTATAACAGCACAATCTGCTCACTAATCACTCTCCAGAAAAGAGCAATAAGAATCATTCACAACGCAGGGAATCGGAATCATACAAATAAGTTATTTTTTACAGTCAAAAATACTCAAACTATCAGATTTAGTAGATTATCAAATAGCGCAACTTGTGTTTAAAGCAAAATATAATCACCTGCCAGGCACTATTCAGAACATGTTCACAGAAAGAGAGGGTGAGCATAACTTAAGGGGATTATTTAAATTTAAATTGGCACTGGTGAGAACAAAAAGGAAAAGTTCTTGTGTTTCAGTGTATGGGGTGAAACTAGGGAACAGTTTTAATGTGGAATTAAAGAAATGCACAAACATCACGCAGTTCAAAAATATGTACTGAGGGGATAATATTCACTAAGTACTGTATAAGGAGAAGGGATTTGATTGACACCTGGTATGCACATTGATTTTGGTTTTTTGTTTCTTTTGTCTTGTTTGTTTCTTTTCCCTCTTTTTTGCACTTGTTTTATGGTCAGATATACTGGTATAAATGATATCCTCATATTATACTTCATATAAATAATTTACTATGGAGAAAATACTGTATATTAATAATATAGTACATTATACAATAATAGAAGAAAATATAATATATAAGAATATAAGGAAATGCAGCATAATATATAATACTATAAGGGAATATGTTACAATAGATTAGAACATAAAAAGTGTATAAGAAAAATAAGAGTAAAAGGAAACATAAAAAAAATATAAGGAAACCTATAACTATATAATGAATGGAGCTCATCTAATTGGCGTGTAAGCTAGGGAGAAGGGGTGGGACTCGATAAGTTTGATAAGTTGATAAGTCTCTTTTAACCGGAATGGTGGCCTAGTTGATAGAGCATCTGCCTGACAACCGGGAGGTGGTGGGTTCAAATCAAGTCATACCAAAGACCATATAAAAATGGTACTTCCTGCCTTCTAGCTTGGTGCTCAGTGTAATAGAATGGTGGAAGGTGAAGTTGTTTGTGGCGGAGCCTTGCATGGCAGCGACCCCTCTGATTCTACATGTGATTAACATTGTAGATAGGAGAAACGTAATTTCGTTCTACCGTACATGATGGACTGAATGACAACAGAGATGGCTTCTCTTCCCACTCCTTTTTGAATGTGCGATTTTTCTTGTACTCATCATTTTTTTGTTGAGATTTGTTTGTTTTGCTTTGTTAGTTTTGTCTTGCTCTGTTTGCTTATTTGCTCCTATTTTTGACATTTCAGTATTTGTGTGTGTGTGTGTGTGTGTGTGTGTGTGTGTGTGTGTGTGTGTGTGTGTGTGTGTGTGTGTGTTTCGGTTGGTCCCTTTGGGGGTCACCACAGCGTATCATCACCTTATATTGTGATGATCCGCATGTTTATTTGGCAAGAGTTTTTACGCTGGATGCCCTTCCTGACACAATCCTGCCCATTTATCCGGGCCTGGGACTCGCACAGGGAGTACACTGGCTTGTGCACCCCCTGTGGCTGGGTAACCAACATTTCCCTCCTCCGTTCCATTTTTGCTGAGCACCCAGCTGGACGGCAGGAAGTTCCATTTTTATATGGTCTTTGGCATGACCTGGCCGGGACTTGAACCCTGGCCTCCCAGTTGTGAGGCGGATGCTCTACCTCTTGGCCACCACTCCGGTATTTTTGACATTTCAGTATATGGTATGTAAAATTACAATTTTGGTATAAATTCACTACATTTCATACATGTTCAAAATAAAATGAATTGAAATTTAAAATAAATGTCTATGGCAAAAAGTAAATAAAGATGGGCATCTCCCATTGAAAATGACTATCTCTTCAAAATTAAAACATCTTTGCAAAAATCTGAAAAAAGCTTTTCTTTCAATAAATAAATTTTTAAAACTTAATTCAAAGGACCAAATCTTTGTAAAAAATTAAAAAGGCCATTCGCCTAGTCAGCAAAATGGGCCAAAACCATCTCCTATGCTTAACTGCCCCCTCCATCCCCACAAAAGACTGCAAGGATAGTTTATACAAGAAAATGTAGTACAGGTGCACCTCAATAAATTAGAATGTCATTGAAAAGTTGATTTATTTCAGCGATTCAGCTAAAAAAAATAAAACTCATATATTATATAGATTCATTACACACAGAGTGATAAATTTCAAGTGTTTGTTTCTTTAATGTTGTTGGTAATGGCTTAAAGCTTATGAAAACCCCAAATTCAGCTTCTTGAAAAATTAGATTATGTATAATTAATTAAAAAAAATGTATTTTTAATAGACATGCTGGCCGACTCAATACTTGGTCTGGACTCCTTTAACATGAATTACTGCATCAATGTGGTGTGGCATGGAGGCGATCAGCCTGTGGTACTGCTGAGGTGTCACGGAGGCCCAGGTTGAGAAACTGAATTTAGGGTTTTCGTTAGCTGTAAGTCATAACCATCAAAATTAAAAGAAATAAACACTTGAAATATATCACTCTGTGTAATGAATCTATATAATATAGGAGTTTCATTTTTTGAATTCATTTACTGAAATAAAAGAACTTTTTGATGACATTCTAATTTATTGAGATGCACGTATCAGTGAGAGGATAGGTGCAAATGTACAAGAAAAATCTTGAGCATATGAAAAAAAAAAAGTGAAACATGGCAAAAGCTTTTTAAAAAAGTAATAAACTTGCCAGGAAAAAAAGTTGCAAGAAAAACCTCACTAATTGTTGAGCAAATTGAACATTTGAGCATTTAAGGGGGAAATAAAAAGTAAAAAAAACAATGTCTGTGTGTGTGTTTGGGGGGGGGGGGGGGGAGGCAGTCTGCCCAGGGCGTCAAGCCAGGACCGCCCCTGTCTCTGAAACAGGTAGGCCATTGAGGCTTTACAGGCCCAACTGTAGGCTGTGTTTGAAAGTGCAATATAAAAGAGGTGTAGGCTATATGTAGGCAATCACAGATGTTAGACTTTGACAAATATAAAGGGAACTGAAACGATTTTGAATTTTGTGAATATTAATTACAGAATACATAATTATTGAAAACGAATGAAACATTCAGAATTAGCGACTGTTTCAGATGCCTTGTTTATTTGTTTGTCAGATCACTGATCTGATCTTTAATGACATATTCATAACAGTGCATGTTGCACTTTGGGGAATGAGGGTTGTTCAGTCATCATTATAATTTTTTTAGTTTATATCACTGTTCAGTGATGGAGTTCAGTGTAATATTGAATTTCTTCTGTGTGTCATCAATAAACTCATGCAGTACTATAACAGAACACGTTTACGAATACTTGAGACCCATTCTAGTCCATCCTTTTATATTTTAGCAATATTTGGTTATTAAAAGTTTTTTAAAGTCACAATCAATCAAATGGACTCTATGCACAGCAGCTCGTGACGTATTTTCCGGTGTCGAGTCAGGTAGCTCCACAACTTCCGCCGAGCATTGAGCGCTATGGGAACTACTAAATACTAATCACATTTTATGTTTAAAAATGGCTAAACTGCATAAAGTTTCAGCACTAGCCCAGCCATTTTTTTTGGTATATTTTTTTGTATATCTTCTTAATTATTTATCAATTATAACATTATATCATGACCGCAAAATGAGTTAAAGTTTCTTTTCAAAAGCGGGAGGACAGCACTTCAGGGCACCACTGCTGTGTACCACAGTGTACAGCTTCAGCAAAGTTCACTCACTTCTGAGTTTCCATACCTTTCCTAAAGACCAAGCGCTGCAAAGGAGATGGCTGGTTAAAATCCAATGGGACAACTTTACAGTTACAGACCACACGAGAGTCTGCAGCAGACATTTTCAAACTACGGACTTGATTGAGCCACCAACGCCAGTCGGACGCAGACGACTGAAAAAGGGAGGTTTTATACAAGGTAAGCTAAAATGTCAGCAGCGTTTGTTAGGTTTATATAAAAGTATTTATCCTATAAATACTAGTGTTGACTAAGCAATTTTGTGTATGCCCTTTTTTATTTTGTACCATATCTCATTTTAATATTACAAAATTACAACTAGGATGCTGTCCATATGCTGAATTGGTGGTCACGAGATTCTATTACTATCCATAATCAGAAAGGTTATAGCTTATGTGTCGATGATGTGGCTCACAGGAAAAACTCATCAATGGGCTGAAGAGACTGTAAAAGGAAGAAAATACAGTGCATTGCAAATATTTTTTATTAATCAGTACACTACTACCATAGCTGACATAATTATGTAAACTAGTGCATACCTGTGCATGCCCGTAGAAACCAAGTATAAGCATGTATTTCTGCATGCCCGTAGAAAGCAGGTGTGAGCAAGCACGTCAGCACTCGTTCAGTGATGCCTGCCTTTGATCTTTGATGGTGTCATATAGACACCATAGTCATAGACACTGTGATATACACACAGATTTTCATTGTGTCTATATGATGTCATATAAACGTCATGTAGACATCATAGGAACATCAATCCTATGGTCTATATGCCGTCGACATCATGTAGACGTCATAGGAACATCATAGGCAGTCCTTTGATCTTTCAGCGAGTCCTATAATCGTGACACACTGACACACACACACAGAGATTATATATAGAGTGATTCAACCTAACAAAAATTCATAAAATCCATCCATCCATCCATCTTGTTCTGCTTAATCCTTTTTGGGTCGCAGGGGTGGGGGTGGGGGTGGGGGGCTGCAGCCTATCCCAGCATCTTTGGGCGAGAGGCAGGGTACACCCTGGACAGCTCGCCAGTCCATCGCAGGGCCAACACAGAGAGACAGACCTATGATGTCGTTGTATGATGTGCTATGTCTATATGACATCATATAGACATATCTTTTAGGGTCATTGTAGGACATCATGCAGACATCATAGGCCGTCCTATGATGTGATCTGTCTATGTGCCGTCATATAGACATCATATCTTTATGACGGCATCACGAGTCCTATGATATCTGAGATCATAGGATCATCATGGGACATCAGGCAGACATCAAAGGCCGGCCTATACATTCCTGTGTCTACGTAACTGTGTTTTTAGTTTGTTTTGCTTTATATTTTATCCTATTATACTCCATCTGTATATATGTTATATAACCTAGTGTGTAGCATGGCATACGTACAATAATAATAATAATAACCTTGATAGCTTGATCATATCTGCATTTACGTACATCCCACAGGTTTGTGAGTCATGCCAACCTGATGGCCTTTTGGAGGCAGATAGAGCTAGCAACACACAAGGTGGTGCGTGTGACAAGAGCTCAGACTGCAGCTTGGACTAAAGACATCCCTCACACTGCTGGTGCAATGGTAAATTTATTCTCCTGGCCTTATTGAGTGAGAAATGTAATTGCTGTTATTTTCAACTGAATTTATTTAAATGAAAATTAGTTACGTCAGTTATGGTCTGTCCATGTAATGAGTGATTAAAAGATATAGAATGTACTGTATCTTCTTCCTTTAACAGCCTCTTCAGCCAATTGATGAATTTTTCCTTTTTATGACGTACCTGTCCTTGGGTCTGATGCAGAGAGATCTGGCCCACAGATTCAGAATCCACCAATCAACTGTGAGCCACATCATCAACACATGGGCTAACTTTATTTACACTGTACTTGGAGCTGTGGGCATTTGGCTGTCTGAGGAGCAAGTGAAGGCTCACCAGCCAGATGTTTTTTCTGAACTACTCTGATACACAAGTGGTGTTAGACTGCACAGCGCTGCACTGCCAAACACCAAACTCTCTTCTCCTGCAGAGTGAGGTGTTCTCCACCTACAAATCCCACTGCACCTTCAAAGGTCTGATTGGCATGGCCCCTCATGTTGCAGTAACATTTGTTTCATCTCTTTATGAAGGATCCATCAGTCATAAAGAGATCCTGAAGCAGTCTGTCATTGTGTCTCTCCTCAAGCCAACAGCCGCCATCATGGTGGACAAGGGTTTCCTTGTGGAAGACTGTGTCCCCTGCAAGGTCCACATACCTGCCTTTCTCTCCAAGAGAGCACAATGGACTGGGCCGGAGGTCAGGCAGACAAGTCTATTGCAAGTCTGAGAGTGCATGATGAGCAGTTCATTCGAAGGATGAAGGAGCACAAAATATTCAGCACAGTCATCACTCTTTCACTGACAGGCAGCATCAATCAGTTGTATGCAGAGGCCTGTCTCTTGGTTAACTAGCAAAATGGACCCTTAGTTAAATCATGGGCGAGCAAGTAAAGAAACTGCGGAAGCACCACATGGAATGCGTTTCTGATTAAGAAACAAATTTCTGATTCTGTTTCTGTTTGAGTTCTGTGTTCTTTTGTTTCTGACATAGATAAACCTCTGCTATAAACGAAATAATGCATTTGTCATGTTTCCTCTAATTTGATCACACTTGACAGATGTTTGTACTTGTTCTTGTGTTTACATCATTTTCTAGAAACTCAATTCACCAGTCATATACTCAACTGAACTTGGATCTTTTGGAAAATTACCACTACAGACTCGACTGTGAATCCCACAAGAGGGTGAATGTCAGTAATTTTTTTAATAGTTGTTTGGTCAATAAAATGTGGAAATATTTTGAAAAATGCAGTGTTTCTGAAAGCAAACATTACATCCTCAAATGTCTTGTTTGGTCCACGACACCACCATATTCAGTTTACTGTCATAGAGGAGCAAAGAAACCAGAAATATTTACAGTTAACAAGCTGAAATCAAACTATTCACAGATTCCTAGTAAACAAGCTGAAACCAGAAAAAATATTTACATTTACAGTAAGAAACTGAATTCAGACAATTGAATTTTTTTTTTTGCTCAGCTCTGAGGTACTTGCAGTCAGTGTAGCTTCGTGCATTTGGGCATTTCATTTCAACTAACCCAAATGATGGTCTCTCAAGTGGGTCATACACCAGCCCACTGGGGGATGCACCCGGCCAAGGTGCATCAGGATGAATCGCTAGTCCACATTTTCTCAAGTTCAGATTTTTCAGAGTTGCATAATCTCTTAAGGCTTCCGTCTCCAGGTCCAGTCCTCTCTTCATGAGTGCTGTTTGGCATGTCCCTCGGATGATCCTCTCTGCCAGGTTTTCTGCTGCGCTTGGCCCTTGAACGTGGCTTACCTCCCTAAAAGTTGAAGCCGTCATCCATTCCTTCCTCAGTGAAGGCCACACAGGTGCTGCACTTTGGCACCTTGTTGCTTCTTCAATCTTTTGTGACTGTAACAAACTCACAGACAGCGATTTCAGATACAGCTGCTCCTGATTTGTTGGCACATATGTACAGTCTGCTGGCTTTAACTGGTAGTCTTCTTGTGGCACTTTTGGAAATGATGGGGCACCCACATGTGCGATAACACCATCAGATGCAGGAGGTGGATGCTGATATGAGAGGATGCTGCCAGCCTGTACTTTACTGAAGATGGAGACCACAAGCAGTTTGCTAGGTGAGATATCCATTGTGCAGATTAGTGGAAGAGAGTCTGGGCTGAAGCCAGCATAGGCAGTGCTTGGGTAAAGGGTTGCTGGGTCTGGCAGCTCACCACTGTAGCCTTTATATAGTGCAGATTTGGAATAACATCAGAGAATCAATAACCATTTTTGGAACACAGTGTAGTGTGCTGGTTTACACTGACTTTGAATACCTACTGTAATTCCACTTGATGAAGTATCACCCAGTTTGGGCTTCAAAACCACCATGGCCTCCACAGGTCCCAGCTTCACTCCCCATTTACAGTAATCGATGGTATTAATAAACATACAGTAGTAATCAAACATCATGTCAGATATTTAAATGATACAAACCATTGTTCGAGGTTTATGCCACTTCTGTTCCATCTCGGTGCACGAAAGGACAGGTGGGACAACCGACATGCCACATTCTGAATAATGGGCTGTCTGATACAGCAAAGTTACCAAATGGTTGCAGACCACGCTCCCAGCCGCACAAGAGAAGAAGCTGTTAACCAGTACAACTGGATCTGAATGACGCAAAGTCATCTGAAATAAAGAAAACAAAAGCTGTGAATGAACCTAAAAAAAACTGTCATTACGTACATCTGCTACCGAGCAGTAAAGCTGGAAAAGGAAAACGCAAAAGGACAGTTTTGTGGTGGAACATAAGTTTAAAAGCTAGCCGAGTGAGGAAAATGTCACCATCTTCTGCATTTGCAAATCATCAAATTGAGGTTAAAACAGAATTAAATAAAAGCCTTGTCCAGATTCCACAATTATATTACTGTACCTAAATTAACCATTTTTTTTAAAAATTTTTACAGACCAATTATAAACTATCTCAAGTTCTTCACTCAGCTATCCCATAACTGCATGACCACCGTTTCAACTGGATTTTGTTTTGGCTTAAGTCCATCATGAATATCACTGCATTGCTTTTATTTTTTTTTTCTTCTCTGTATACCATCATCTCCTTCCTCTACTAGCAAAGATCACCTCTTTGACTGTATAACTGGCCGAGCTGAAACATGGTAGAACAGTAAAAATCCAGAACATGAACACAACAGAACTTTGAACGTGACACTTTTCATTAAACCTACTCTCAGCTGGTGTGGTGTCTCCGCTTTCTTCATAGAGCAATAGTAGTTAGCTCTAATAGAGGTCTCATTTGTAGCCCTGTTTTTACCCGACACTGGAAGACAAAAATACAAACATGGACATTAAAGGGGGACAGTACTATTAAAATGATTAAGGTGACAGTATTCACGTATGAGAAGCCTCAACTTAGAAAGCAGCTGAGAACAGCCTGGCATTAGCCCAAGTAGCAACAGTTAGCTAGTATTTACCTTCATAATTGCAGAGATACGAGGACACGTAAAACTTGAAACCTTTCTCAGGTTTCCTCTGCGGTGTTGTACTGCACCTCGGGACTAATTGCCACACGTCATTAACAGTAAATTTTGGTAATTCCAACAAACAACGAGTGAAAAGGAGAACTTCTGCCATTCTGCCAATCGCGGACCGGATGTGAACGGTCGTCCTCATGCCAAACACGGAAATGATGCGTGCATAGAGCCCATTAAATACAAAATACTACCTATCTATCTATAATATATAGTATATATTATAGATAGATAATTCTGCTAAACCACACAACCAGGCAAACTGTAGTGCTGTGGAAACTCATACAAAACACACCAGACAGTTGTGTAGCCTTTAATTTCAATAAATTTATTTTATTTCAAATATATAATCAAAGTATCACATCTGTACCTGTACTCAAAAAACCCTCTTCACCTTCTTTGAGTGTAAGTGAGGCCTCCAGTGCTTCCGTGGCAGTCCCAGGATGGTCCTCCTTGGCTTCCGTCCCCCCAGGCACAACTTCAGGTTGGTTGCCACTTGCGGTCGCAGGCCATTGGTTACTGTACATGGGGTTGTCCCGTGGTTGGAAAGTAACGCTCAGACTCTCCTCAAAGCAAGGATAGGTGGCCACACACCAGCAGAAGGAAGGCCCGAATCAACCAGCCAAACTGGCCAGCCGGCCCGCCGGGATCAACTCCTGAGTATCACCACCAAGAGACACGTGTGCGCCAATACCACCCAGGCAGACACACAGCACAGGAGGAGAGAAAGCATCTTGCAGTTTTTCAAAATAAAACACCCAGCAGACTTAGCCAATACTGAGGAACAGAACAAATTGTTCATTTTTTTTTGCTTGCAGCTCTCTACAAGCGGGTACCAAGTGGTCCGTGAACGCATACCAGGTTGTGACCCGGCAGTTGGGGACCACTCCTCTAGGTAAGTCCTTGCCGACGCTGTGAGTGAAGTTTGTGGAAACTTTTTTTGTGGTGTCAGAACACTTCCCTCTCTCAGTGGTCCTGCACATGAAAAAACTGTAACTTAAACTGAATTCATGCTTTGCCAGTCTGCTTCACCATAAGGGCCGGGCGACATGAATTTCATCATCCTCGCCAGTCCACGAGGGTCTGCATGGTCCCTCCGCTGCTGTACATGTGCAGCCCAGAATTTTGTAACAATGCAGACAGTGCGCACCCACTACACATGAACCAGGATTCAAGCCCTCATTACTCCCCTTTTAAAAGTGGGTGTCTAGTCAAATGGTAGGTGTGGCTGACAATGATTACAAGCAGTTAGCGTATATGTGGCCAGTCAAAAGTTTGGAAACGCCTGCAAATTTGTTTTGAATGAGTAGCTGTGTCCAAACTTTTGACTGGTTGTGTTCTTCTCAGGGCTCTGTTTTTTCCCCCCATTGGTTACATGGAGTTGAAATCAGGTATAAAACAGAAATTTACTGACACAAAGGCGTGGGAAGTAAAATGCCCACGAGCCAACAACTAAAAGTATGAAATATATTTTTCGTGCATGTCTCATGGTTTTTTTTTTTTTCCTGTGTTCATCGGTTGTTTCAAGTGCGATGAAAGCTAATTGGAGATCACAGTTAACTCACATCTAATATTACAACTGCATCAGTGAGTGTCAGCACGGTCCACCGGTTCTCTGCTCACACAGCTGGCTATTAGAGCCGTATGGCAGGCTGATACGGGGCCATTAGAGGTGTGTATGTTTGTGTGAGTGCTGTGGGACGGGGGACGCAGGTGCTCCGTGGGCTGATATTACCCAGGATGCTCGAGGTGGGGGCATGAGGGTTATAGAGGGAAGGAGGCTCTCTGTGGGGCTCGAAAACACACCTGTGATCCCTTGCTAGCATGCTAACGCACACACACACACACACACACTCGCCTCAGCCCCTACGCTGCAGCACGTTAATACACACTCTGATAAACAGGCTAATACTCACTGCGGCAGCGCTTCACACACCATTGAACTCGACACACGGTAATCAGTGGAGCCAACACGTGGCTTTGTGTGTCTGTGTGTGATGCTCAGGAGGCCCTTATATGCATCGCATTTATGCAACAGAGTATAGTCAGGCGTGAGATGAAGTTGGCAGAGTTAACTAACTTTTGATCACTGTTTTTGAAAAAAAAACAAAAAAACAAACATACTCCTTATCAGTTTGGCCTTCCACATGTAATGTAAATCTGAAAAAAAAGTCTTGATGTGGTTTAGATGACAAAGACGCTCAACAGCCACACTTAAAGCCTCATTTAATAATTCACTTAATCAGTAGAACTTCATCTTTGCATAATCCTTGGGGAAAATCGCTTGTGGGAATAGCAGCAGCTGAAATGACACTGATACCATGGAGTGAGGCAGCTTCAATAATTTTTCACATACCATACACAAAATTTGACTGTAAATATGAATAAAGGGGGAGCCTTTTATTTGATTTTTGATTTATGGTGTGAAGGTATGGAAGCTCAGTGGTTCTCTGTGCGCCTGCTTGGGCTTCCTCTGGATGTCCCACAGGCCATTTATTGCAAACTTGTGATTCTACGCAGATGTCTGAGTTTTAGAATAAAGCACTCTGATTGCAGTGAGTAGGTAAAAGCACTTTGGTTGGTTAGTATGTCTAGAAAAACTGTAAATACAAGCCATTCTTTCACTCGTCTGTGTTTTAGAATACATACAAACGCCACCCAGGCCACAGTCAAAGAAGAACCTTCTGGATGTCAGGCAACAGTATTAGCTCTTAAGTTAAATCCAAAACCATATCCCAGGCGTTCTCACCAAACACTGAGGTAATAAACTGTGGTCTAATAGAGTGTTCCAGGAGCGGTCCAAAGTGGGATTTTCTCAGTCAGTCCCTGGAAGTTGACATTTTCACAAAGTCACAAAACCAAGATAGACGCCTTCATGTAAATACATTTTACTTTAGTTTCCACTTTCTCTTGATGCTGACAAAAGTCATTTTAATTGGGTATGGTGCTGGCTGGCTGATTTACACTGTCAGAAAACGGACTTCAGGGGGTGTCATATTCAGCAACTTTCAGTTAATGATTGGGAAAATCCCACCTACGAAAATTCCTGGAACAGATGATTAAACCTCCCCACCCCTTCCGCCAAGGAGGTAATGTGATCATGGCAGTGTGTTTGTCTGTTTGTTAGCTGGATTACGCAAAAACTACTGGACGGATTCGGATGAAACTTTTACCAGATGTGACCCTTGGACTACGAATGAACCCATAAGATTTTAAAAGTGATCCATGAATGCATAGCTCCACCAAGGCCCTATTTTGTATTGTATGGATGGACGAAGGGAGGGCGGGGCAGACGGAGCCTTGGTAAGCGTTCTCTGAGTGTCCTCTAGTTGCTGTATACAATTAGCATACTTCCATCCATTCATCCATCCATCCATCCATCCATCCATTCATCTTCTACTACTTTTTCGGAGGTCCGTGTCACGGAAGCAGCAGCCCAAGCAGAGAAGCCCAGACTTCCCTCTTCCCGGCCACCTGCTCCAGCTATTGAGAGAGGATACCAAGACGTTCCCAGGCCAACTGGGAGATGTAGTCTCTCCTGCATGTCCTGGGTCTGCCCCAGGGTCTCCTCCCAGTGGGATATGCCTGAAACATCTCAAGTGGGGGGCATCCAGGAGGCATTCTAATCAAATGCCTAAATCACTTCATCTGGCTCCTTTTGATGTAGAGAAGCAGCACTTCTACTCTGAGCCTCTCCTGGATGACCAAACTCCTCACCCTGTCTCTAAGGGTGAGGAGTTCAGTCAGTTTACTTTCATGCACTTATCATAGAAAGTACACGGGGGGAGGGGGGCTGAAAAGTTCACAGGCTGACCATGATGCAGTGGTCAAATTTGACCAAGTGTGGTTTATTGTTCAACATTTCCACATTGGTGTTGCTGCCCTTGGATCCCTGCGGTATAGAAGCTCTCTTCTTGATCCTCAAAGACATAACTCCTTCTTAGTCAGCCTATGAACTTTTCAGCCCCCCTTGTATACTTAAAGGGGTTATTGATTCCATTGTTTCCACATTTTAACAGCTCACACATCTTTATGAAATATTTGTGCCATATTTTGTTAAAATTTTCTTTAATGTTGTTTAATTATTTAATTAAAGGCTGCTTGTCCCTTTAAAATCTCTCAGTCTACATTCAACTCCGCCCTCCTCTTACATCACTATTGCTAGCCTTAGCTGTCCATAGCTGCCTATCTCAGAGCCAACTAATGTAACTTTGTCTCAAGCAGTGAATGAAATAATGCATCGTTGGTGGGCAGGGGTGTGTAGTTTATGTGGTCAATAGAATATGACTATTCCCTGGAGGACAATAAGACCAGAAACATACATGAATGAGTGGCTAAACTGCTAGTTTCAGCAAGACACCTTGGATCACAGTCTGAGAAACTAAAACTTTAACAGAGCCAAAATAATGTCTAGAACAAAATACATGGTCAAGTGCTGTTAGATGAACAAGGATTCCAGTGGGGGTGAACAGAATTAATAGAAAATGGCATTCAAAACTATCCGGATCCAGGCAGCCTGTCTTTCACCTCCATCTCACAGGGGCAAGCTGTGTCTGAGTACAGTGATCAACTCAGACCAACTAGCACACTAGCGCATTCTTCTAGAAGCTTCTAACCCACAAAAGGTCACATTGCATTCACTTCCTTAATCCTTTAACATCCTTCCAGAAGTTTCTAACACACAAAAGATCACACTGCATTCATCCTTCACACCTCCCTGTTATCTCCCAGGGAAACTCTGCTCTTTGTTCTTGTCTAAGATACTATACAATTATGCACTCCCCATGTGTCACCAAACGACCCCCCCGAGCGTCTTGGATAGAACAATAGAATGACAGTCCATATGCTGTGGTAAAATCATTAAACATCAATCCACATGCTGCTTGGGCTTCAGTCTTCTCCCGTATCTGCTGTAACCAGGATTCACCGCCTCCGCGGCACTGTCATGCTGGGGGGGCTGATGTTTGAGGGGTAAAAGTCTGTCCGTGTGGGTGCTCTGGGGAATCTTTTCTCTGGGAAGCTCCCCGTGGGGGTCTTCCACGCCGAGGGGCCCTCGCCAACAGCACTTGCTCGTCCGCCACCACAAAAGCGGGTTTGAGTCTGTCTATGCCAATCTTTTCCCTCCTACCCCCCAAATCTAGCAAAAAATGCTTGTCCCCTGTTTCCAGCACTCTGAACGGTCCATCATAAGGTGGGCGCAGTGGAGGGCGATGGGCATCGTGTCTGACAAAAACGAACTCCGCGTTTTTCAAAGTTTTAGGCACAAAAACGCGAGGAAAACTGTGGTGAGCAGGGCCCGGCAGCGTGCTTGTGTCTATGCTACGCTGCAACAGCTGAGACGGAGAGCTGCCCAGCGCGGGATTATCTGGAAGAAACTCCCCGGGCAGCCGAAGTGGCTGCGCAAAAACGAGCGCTGAAGGCTGCACTCATCCAGCACTACACACTCTCGGATGGTGAGAGAGCAGAGAGACTCCTGACACGGACTGGGTTAGGAGATGGGTCGGCCATTGACCTGATGGAGAAGATGCTGAGATTAAAGGGCACGGACGATGACCATTTCATTTTTACCCACCTCTTCCTCCGGAACCTTCCGTCAGCGACGAGAGCGACCCTGGCCAATTCGCCGTTGCTGGCCAAGCGGGACTATCGTGCACTGGCCCGAGAAGCAAACCGGATCATCATCGCCAGCAGAGAGTTCACGACCATGGCGGCAGCGACGGAGCTCAGCGTGACGGCCGGAGGAGGCGAGGAGCCATCGACGGCAGCAGCAGAGCCACCGACGACAGCAGCAGCGGGGGCCAAAGAACGCGGGAGAGACACCCTTTGTTTCTACCACCGCCGCTTTGCAGAGAGGGCACGCAAATGTATACCACCGTGCCAGTTCAAGCGCTCGGGAAACGCCAAGACCGGGGATCGGTAGCAGCTGCGACCCTCGGGGAGGAGAACAAGCTGCTCTACTTGACGGACGCACGCTCGGGGAGGCATTTCCTCGTGGACACCGGCGCCCAGATGAGTTTCATCATGCCGTCATACGCCAACCTGCTGGCAGGATCTAGCGGCCCCGAGATGGCAGCAGCAAACGGCTCGGAGATTAAGACCTTTGGTGAGAGGACTCTACTCCTGTCTCTACACGGCCGTACATTTGAGTGGACTTTTGTCATAGCAGCATTGAATTTCAATATACCAGGGGCTGATTTTTTGTGCACACATGGTTTGTTGGTTGATGTTGCTAACAGGCATCTAGTTAATGCACTGTCCTTTGATTCTATCCCCTGTATAGCTCGAGCGTCCCGGCCAACAGCACAAGCCAACGTCACAGCTGCATGCGGTAAGTTCCACACACTGCTCACTCAGTTCCCAGCATTCACTGTCCCGACATTTTCGGCAGCCATCGCTAAACACGGGGTGGAGCATTTTATCACCACCACCGGGCCGCCCGTTTTTGCAAAACCTCGGCGCTTGGACGCAGCTAAACTGGCCATAGCGCGTGAGGAGTTCGCCAACCTGGAGAGGTTGGGCATCATCAGGCGTTCAAACAGCCCATGGGCTTCCCCACTACACATGGTCCCTAAAGCTGAGGGATCGTGGCGACCTTGCGGGGATTTCCGCAGGTTGAACAACGCCACAGCGCACGACCGCTACCCAATTCCTCACATTCAGGATTCTTCCGTTCACCTGGCAGGAGCTGCGTTTTTTCTAAAATAGACGTGGTCCGCGGTTACCACCAAGTCCCAGTGCGCGCTGAGGACATACCCAAAACAGCGGTGATAACTCCGTTCGGTTTATTCGAGTTTTTGCGCATGCCATTCGGGCTTAAAGGGGCTGCACAGACGTTCCAACGCATGATGGATGCAGTGCTGCGTGATCTCCCTTTCGTGTTCGTCTACTTGGACGATATCTTGGTAGCCAGCGCGTCCGAAGACGAACACGAAACCCACCTCACGGCGGTTTTCCGGAGGTTGGAAGAGCACGGGTTAATAATCAACCCAGCGAAATGTCAGTTCGGGGTGATGCGGATTGATTTTTTGGGGCACCGTGTCTCTCCCGAAGGAGCGGTTCCGCTGCCTGACAAAGTGCGCGCGGTAGCAGATTTTCCCTGGCCGCAAACGGTCAGGGCGTTACAGGAATTTTTGGGAATGGTGAATTTTTATAACCGTTTCCTTCCCCGCGCAGTGCAGCTCATGCAACCACTGTACGCCGTGCTCAAAAAAACAGAAACCCGCGGATAAGATCGAATGGTCCCCGGAGCGAGAGCGGGCATTCTCGGAAGTCAAAGCAGCCCTGGCAAACGCTGCGTTGCTGGCACATCCAGACCCAACGGCCCGCATAGCGCTCACCACTGACGCGTCAGATGTGGCCATAGGGGTGGTCGTGGAGCAGCGCGTAGCCGGGGCTTGGCAGCCGCTCGCCTTTTTCAGCAGGACTTTGCGCGACAGTGAACGTAAATACAGCGCGTTCGACAGGGAGTTGCTGGCTCTCCACGTGGCCATTTGCCACTTCCAGTTCTGGCTGGAAGGGTGCTGTTTCACCGCGTTCGTTGACCACAAGCCACTAACATTCGCGATGGCCAAGGTTTCAGAACCGTGGTCGGGCCAGCAGCAGAGACAGCTGGCCGCGATCTCAGAGTTTACTACCGATACTCAGCATGTGTCGGGTAAACTGAATGTAGTGGCAGACTGCCTCTCGCGTGCCGTGGCTGCCCCGGTCTGCGTGGGGATAGATTACGCAGCCATGGCCGCGGAGCAGGTTAGTGACGCGGACGTGCGTGCACTCCAGTCTGGACCAACAGGATTAAGGCTGGAGAGCAGGGTGCTGCAAGACGGCATGCCCCCCCAATCTGCGATGTCTCCATGGGGCGTCCGTGGCCCGTGGTCCCGGTCGCGTGGCGTCGCCACGTGTTTGACTCGGTTCATTCTTTGGCGCACCCGGGAGTGCGCGCGTCGGTCAAAATGGTAGAGGAGAAATTCGTGTGGCTGAGCCTGCTCAAACAGGTGAAAGAGTGGGCGGCAGCCTGCGTGGCGTGCCAACGAGCCAAAGTACACAGACACACGAAGGGTCCCTTGGAACCGTTTCATATTCCGGCTAAGAGGTTCGACCATGTCCACGTGGACCTCGTGGGCCCCCTCCCGCTATCACAGGGGTGCACGCACCTCCTGACAATGGTGGACCGCACCACGCGCTGTCCGGAAGCGGTTCCGCTGGCCGCAACCACAGCCGAGGAGGTGGCGCGCGCGTTTTTAACAGCATGGTTGGCGCGTTTTGGAGTCCCGTCGGACATTACGTCCGACAGAGGCCCTCAATTTGTTTCCGAACTCTGGTCAACAATGGCCCGCAGCCTGGGTGTCTCAATTCACCGCACTACCGCGTACAATCCACAGGCTAATGGGTTATGCGAACGTTTTCATAGATCAATGAAAGCGGCTCTCAGGGCTTCACTGACGGATGCAAATTGGGTAGACAGGCTACCGTGGGTTTTATTGGGGTTACGTTCTATTGGTTATTACGTTTTATTGGGGTTACGTTGGGCTCTGGGACTTTGGCCGGCCCCCTGAACGTATGGCCGTTCATGGGCTCTGGGACTCTGGTTGGCCCCCTGGAGTGTGGGACTCTTGGGGTGGGGTGGGTTAGTTTAGTTTTGGGGTTGGGATTTTTTGTGCTTCCTTGTGTTGTGTTGTTTTGTATATGTTTTTCGTTAGTTGAATCCTTTCTGACCTGTTCCCCCACCTCCCGTCCTGGTTAGTTGTGTTGGCCTTCTGAGTGGGGAGGGGGTGGCAGGTTTTCTCTTGTATTTTGTTTCTTTTCTGTGATGGTACGGTGGGTGTCTGGTATCCACCCCTTGAAGGGTTAGCTCGGTCATGTGCGGGGTTGATGTTCAGCCCCGCCCATGATTGGTGGCTGTAGTTCTTGATTTATTAATAATTAGGTCCAGCTGGCAGGTTGAGCCCCGAGCTTTGGCTCTTGCCAGTCTACAGCCACACCCTTCTCTTTGCCAGACACTCACCAGCTGTTAGTTATTTTTTCATTTGTTCCTGTACACACACACACACACACACACACACACACACACACACACACACACACACACACACACACAGAGGCATGCACAATCACACACTCTTACACAGACTCCCGCCACACACCTGCGTCCACTTGTCACTCATTAGCCTGCTTGGTATTTATTGGATGACAATGGGGGCATTCAGTGTCGTGGCGTCAGTCTATACTACACGGTTCAGTCTGTTGTCTCCGGCCAGTGTTGATGTCCTGGAGCTGTTGGCACCCTTTCCTTTTGCACTTCTAAGGTGTTGTTTTCCAGAGCCCGCTGAGCTCCAACCGAGCTGAGTCGGGCCGTGATGTGACGTCAACAGACTGGTCGCCGCTGATTGGTCAGGTCGTAACGTCACGAAAGCGACCTCTTCTGATGAATCTACACGACCGCCATTTGCAATATTTCACGGACTAACTCGGTCACGGAGTAAATACGATATTAATACAGACAGCGTTGTAGGTTTTGCGGAACTCTACACCTTGGTCCAACGAAGAGGTGCGGAGTTTTCTCTGCTTGGTGGCAGATCCACAGTGAGAGGAGCGACCCGCACCGATACAGATGGCAGCCCAGCATAGAACTGGACTACGGACAAGCTGAAGACGAACGTGAGAGAACCATCGATGGTGAGTGATTTGTAATAATGTGCATCTATTCACTTATTTATCCTGTTGGTGGTAAGCTCACTTTTTTGAGCCATACAGCGCCGTTTTGTGCTGGCTAACGAGTTTTAGCTAGTAGCTAGCTAGCTAGCTAGTAGCCAACTCTGCTGATTCGCGCTTGTTTTCTCCTAAGTATTCGCTTGTGAGAGCAAAACGATGAAATATGTTAATCCTGGTTAAAGTCCTGGTTTGTATACGTATTGCACTTTGGTGCTGTGCATTAAATTGTGTGCAATTTAATGCTAGAATGTGTTTCCACATGCCAGATGTTAGCTTCCCTCAGTGTTTATAGTGTGGATACTGGTGAAATGGACCACAGGAGCCGAAATCTCGTCATATTAAAATTGCTTTTTCAAACCAGTGATTTATAAAGTCATTCATATAATTTTCTAAAGCGTCAGAATAGACCCTCACACCTATTCTGTGGATCCTGCAGTGCTTGTCAGGGAAACGAAGCATTTTTGTCACATCCCACCACTGACTTTCACAGGTGTATTTCCCTAATACAGGTACATCTCCAAAAATTAGAATGTCATGAAAAACTTCAATATTTTTGTCACTCATTTCAGAAAGAGAAATCCGTATATTATATAGATTCATTACACAGACAGTGATATATTTCAAGTGTTTATTTATTTTAATTTTGATGATTACGGCTTACAGCCCCTGAAAACCCCAAATTCTATTTGGCAAAAAATTGGATTACATAAAATTAACTTTAAAAAATAGTTTTTAAATATAAATGTTGGCCGCAGAGGTGTTGGTTAATATGGGCTGTAGCCGTAATCATCAATATTAAAATAAAGACTTTCAATATATCACTGTCCCTGTAATGAATCTATATATGGGTTTCACTTTCTGAAATGAGTGACAAAAATATTGAATTTTTTCATGGTATTCTAATTTTTGAGATGTGCCTGTATATGTGTTGAACTTGCTTGAACCTAACCACCATCCATTTCTGTCGTTCATCTAGGCAAGAGGAAAGCAGCCGCCCCACAACGGAACTCGCCACTGTGGAACGTACTGAAATCCTTTGCTTTTATAGGTAAAGAGTCAAAACCAAAGTAGCACAATTTCCACTTAATATAAAAGGGACTGAACTGAGATTTATTTGATTGTGTGAATATGGCACATCAACTGTAAAATAAACCGCTTGTTAATGTATTTATTTTTTTGTCAGATCACTTGTGTGATCCTTTGTGAGTTATGTTCATAACTGTATGTTTTGGCGAATGTGAGATGTTCAGTCGTCAATATAATTTCCTTTATATGTGTAGTTTATAGTCTATCATCAATAAACTCATGCAGTAACAGGACACATTACAAATATTTGAGACCCATTGTAGTGCTTCCTTTTATATTTTAGCAATGCTAGTACAAAACACCACCCACACATGAAGCCAGGGCAAGAAGAGACACTTTTACAGACAAGACAAACTTTTATTGATAAAAACTCCATATTTTGACTGAGCAACTCCATACTCGGTGATGCACACCTTCAGTTAAAGTACTAGATTCCATTCACGTGAATGTATTAATTCATTCTGATTGCTGAGGCCACAGTAAAAACAGATGATTTTAAATGTAACCCAGCCCTTGTAAAATCTACTGAAGCGCAGCTACATGAAAATTATGGTTAAATACAACAACGAAGTACTTTATTGTCACATTCAAATTGTAATCCCTCCTGTTTTGTTTTTCTTTTGAATTCTTGGATGGAATATGGTGGGCAATATAAGCTGCGGCTTCAGCCATCACCCATTTCAGATAACCTATGTTGAACTGTATAATCAGAGGAGTTATTGTTTAATTTGACCTTGTTAGATTTTTTTCCCCTTTGTTATATTATTCTATTTTCTTTTAATCTTTACTTTTAATCTATCCGAAATAAAGATTCATTCATTAATTCACATTCCACCACTGGCTTTTAGCAACAAGTGTATTTCCCAAATATGTTTTAAACTTGCTTTAATTAACCACCACCCATTTGTCTTTTGTCTAGGCAAGAGGGAAACTGTCCACCCCAACTGGACCTTGCCTCACTATTTACAGAGATGCAGGCTGAAGATCTGCTGAACCAGGACCAGTACGAGGGGCCGATCCAGTTGCTTCTCAGTGAGGCAGCGTGGCTGCCGTGTGTGACCCATTCCAGTTTTTTTTTCTTTTTTACAGTTTGAATTTTGCACATTCTGAATAATCTGGAATTTGCTGCTGATTGTAATAAACAATTTAGTGACTTATGTGTTTGCATCATGATTTTCCATTTTGTCTGTTAAGACACCGGTGGGAAAAGAGTCAACTGTACAAAGGATTTATCGCTGACCTTGAAAATAATGGCTCATTTTTAAGAAAAAAGTAGCCAAAACAATTATTTTATTAACTGAAGACTGTATTGTTGGATGTGCCACCGCAGAAGACCCTGCATACTTTAGTGACAGTACCAGTATATGGAGGAATTCTGGGTCATATTAGCATCTGCTCTTCATCATAATGGGTTTGGGCGGGGGTGTCTAATCATGTGCCATGGAGGGCCAAGACCCTGCAGGCTTTACCTCCAACCAGTGTCTTCAACAGCAGATTCCACTGAACTTCTTCCACTGACTGCTGATCAGTGAGAACACCTGCTGAAGAGACTGGGTAGAAGAGAGAACCTGCAGGGTCTTGGCCCCCCATGACACCTGATTGGAAGCCCCCGGATTAGGTTTAATGGGATTTAACATTTTAACACAAACTGCTTTATGGTTCATAATTCTGTTGACAGACTTACACCAAACCAAAAGTGATTTCTCAAACTGCTGGATTGTTCTTAGACAGCTTTTCCACTCTTTCAGTATTTAATTTGTGCCACATGGTGGTAACCTTCACATATAAAAAAGAGACATCTGCAAAAACTTTGGAGGTTTATTGTCAGTGCAATTCCCAGTGCAATACTACATGAATGCATGTATAGTACATTGTTGATGCAGAGAATATATATTTCTACAGTACATGTATCTAGTAAATCAAGTATTTTCCATGTAACCTTGTGACTGCATTATTTTAATTGCTTTTAATCCTAGATCAAGTTTGTTTTGGCCTAAAATGCATCATAACTGTCAAATATATCTTATTATATGTAACTCAGTACTGTTTACTTTTTGAATATATATTTTGTGGCTAATATAGTTATTAACCTGGCGATCAAGTTGTGTCAGCTGATCATTTTTTGCCATGACACCACCTCAGACTCAGTGCTGCAGAAGCAGGTACGTCCATGATGTCTCAACAGTCTCTCCATGATTTTCACGCAGAGCAGAGCAATTTGTTGCACAGGAAATAAACGTTTCTACAGACATTCATAAGCTCTATAACCACTGATCGTTTGTGAAGCTGTGTTGACATCAGTGACAGGCTGATGACATCAGTGACAGGCTGTTGACATCAGTGAGAGGCTGTGCTGAACGCCAGACCGACCGTTTGAAGCGGTAATTTCCCCACAACAGAGCCATCTGAAACACACACACACAGCGTACATATTTTAGTACCTAACTTGCAGACATTACAGTGTAGCATGACGTACTTATAGCAAACTAGCATTAGCAACCATTAGCTTACCGTCATATATGACCTAGTTTGTATCCTCATGTCTTCGGCTCTCCCAGAAGCTGCAGAACTATTCCAGAGTGTTTCGTCTCGCTGCTTGTACCCTTGTCTGGCGGTCCCTTTTGGTATTTACGGTGAAAAAAGCCACAGACCGAGGAGTCGCCTTGTACAGCCGCCATGGTATGTTTGCTTGGGTCGCGCGCTTCACGTCACGAGAGTGTGGCGCCGCCTTGCTGTTCAAGAAATCCCACCCACTGCAGGCGTATCAGCAGTAATGTGGAAACGCAATCGAGGCCGAAACGAGTCGTTGTGAGTCGTGTCGTGTTTGCCAATCAGGGCCAAGTGGGGCTAGTGGAAAAGTGCCTTTTGTCTGTCCGTCCGTCCAACCATTAGCAGGATTATGCAAAAACTACAGGACAGATTTTGATGAAAATTTCACCAGAGGTAGCCCTTGGACTAAGGATAAATCCATTAAATTTTGGTGATGATCTGAGAGCACATACCTCCACCAAGGACCTTGTTTAAATTTGTGCAGCAGGATTACACAAAAACTACTGGATGGATTTGGATGAAATTTTCACCAGAGGCGGCCCTTGGGCTAGAGAGGAACCTATAACGTTTTTGTGATGATCCGAGAATGCATACCTCTCCCAAGGCTCTTATCTTCTCACAGTGTTTTAGCAAGAATACTCCAAAACTACTGGATAGATTTGGATAAAATTTTTACCAGCGGTGGTCCTTGGCCTAGAGAGGAACCAATAACATTTTGGTGATGATCCAAGAATGCATACCTCTGCCAAGGTTCTTATCTTCTCACAGTGTGTTAGCAAGAGCTACATAGACTTCCGTGGCCTCTTTGGGCAGTCTGGTACGTGAGTTTGGGAAGGCCTGGAAAGATGCAATGACATCCTTTCTCCCAAAACCATCTTGTAGCTATTTCTTTGTCAGTGCAAAAAAAGCATTTAGTGGCTAGAGGTAAATTGTCCCACACAATAAAATTTTCAGGAGGCAGTCTAGTGGGCAGCTCTTTTGCCATAATGCAGTCCAAATCATCATCTGTATCTCCATATTGTGCCTCTTATGTAACTTCATAGCGTTGAGCCCATTACTAAAAAGACTCCTTACCATGGTTGCTAAATAGCAGGGGCAGGGGAATATCCCTTGCAAGCTTTGGAGAAAGAAGTGGTGCAGCTCCGTTTCCCCGCACAGCAGCACAATTTGGTACTGGTGCTTCTTCATCCGACATGACTATAGCTTAAAGTCTGGTAAAGACAGCCAGTCAGCGGTAATGGAACCATCACCGCTGCCACTTCTGTGTTGATGTAATGGTTCTTCTGGGGGTCATTCGATAATAATACAATGCACTATATTACGGGTTCATTGTGTTAACTCTTCTTTTATTCTCCGCTTCACAGACTGCCAAACCTTTCTCCACTTCCTGGCTTCCCACTGTGAAAGCCTTCTGGGAAATGAAGTTCAAAACTGACTCAGCTGATTAAAACCTATGGTGTGGGCACCCAGCACACGTGTGGGCACCCAGCACAATGCAGACTGATAATATTCACGCTCAGCAGGGATTGCATACGAACAGAGAGTCCTAGGGGGACAACCAGAACAATGACTATTGTTATTCATCCCCGGAGTAAGGAGAGGAGTCTGGCGCCAGTTAATCACGCGATTGATATGTATTGTCGGATATGTATATCAATATGTAAATGTGCCATGCATTCTCTCTTGTCTGTATAAAAGAGCTGACTTTACATGCCTCACTAGCGCACTCAGGAGAGTGCACACACAGCACACAGTGCTGCAGTGTGTCTCATGATGATGGAGAAATAAAACTCTTAAACCTTCAGCTCGCCATGTCTCGCCTGAACTTATTTTGTTCCTCCACACTGGTGACCCTTGACAAAGAATGGAACACCAGGTGAACACCCCGCAGATGACCCGGATGGGAAGCCTCAGCACGCGTCATGGTGCGACCCTCGCCTGATCTTTTACCTCCACACTGGTGACCTGACGGGGGAGAATGACCGTCTGCTCCTTCTCACCACGCTGTGGATTCCAGAGACCGGGGATCGCCTACATCCTTCGCACCCACACGGGAGCGAGCGTGCCTTGTCCTCTCTCCACGATGGCAACCTCCAGGGCCGGATGGAGAGTGCAGCGCTGGAACCAGAACGCACCATGATTAACACGAGCTAATGAAGGAAGCAGCCTGAACGGAGACAATCATTGACGCCGACTGCGTTGATTTCCATCATGCTCCCTGACCCTGACTCACCTCTCGACAACGGACCTTCCGTGCACAGAAGCCACGCGCGCACACTGCAGGGTTACGAGGACGGTGCAACTTTCAGCTATGTGGTTACTGCGCCAAGCGTGTGCCACGCACGGGACAAAACTGGTTCCACAGACTGATACATTCGTCCTCCGCCGCTGCACATGCCCAAGAAAAACGGCCGAGCGCCACCTTCGGAACCTTCAGGGCTGCTCGAGCACCTGGAACGGACGTGCAGCCCCCACACAGGACTTTGTATGGGTTTCCAGCCACGGCGCACAAGGGGAATTTAGCCGATTGCTTTCCCTGATGACTTTAGGGCTGCTTCCTGCACCTAAAGCCAAACTGCCGAGTCTCTGACACAGCTTCAGTTTATCACAGCCACTACGCATCCTCAGGGAATTTGGCCGCTCGCCTTCCAGACATCCTCGCTGGACCAAAACATGAGAGAAGTCAGAGATATAATTTTTTCACAGCCGTTGTGGATCTCCGCCATGTTTAACGGGAAAAGTTCCTCACCATCGTGGAGCCACATGCAATTTTTGCGTGGCCCAGACACCTTTGACGTCCCGGGCCGGCACTCGCTTACTCCCACCCCCTCAACCTCCTCCTGCACAGAGCTTTTCCCGCACCTCACTCCCAAAGCCGGCCGATCGCTGTCTGGTTCCATTACGCACGACTGCACACCGGCCCGTGTGCCCACGATCCACGGCCATTCAATGTGCTGAAACTCGGAGCGGAGCACACTGCCCTTTCCACCAGCTCCCCCGTCCCCATCATGGACTGACATGCCCTCCGACAATTCTAACGTGTGGGCACCCAGCACAATGCAGACTGATAATATTCACGCTCAGCAGGGACTGCATATGAACAGAGACCCCTAGGGGGACAACCAGAACAATGACTATTGTTATTCATCCCCGGAGTAAGGAGAGGAGTCTGGCGCCAGTTAATCACGTGATTGATATGTATTGTCTGATATGTATATCATTATGTAAATGTGCCATGCATTCTCTCTTGTCTGTATAAAAGAGCTGACTTTACATGCCTCACTAGTGCACTCAGGAGAGTGCACTAGTGAGACACACTGCAGCACACAGTGCTGCAGTGTGTCTCATGATGATGGAGGAATAAAACTCTTAAACCTTCAGCTCGCCGTGTCTCGCCTGAACTTAATTTGTTCCTCCACAATGTATTCAATACCGGAGTGGTGGCTCAGTTGGTAGAGCATCCGCCCCACCCCCGGGAGGCAGGGGTTCAAATCCCGGCCGGGTCATACCAAAGACCATATAAAAAATGGTACTTTCTGCCTTCTAGCATGGTGCTCAGCATAATAGAACGGGGAAAGGAAAGTTACGCACAGAGCTACCAGAGGACTGACCCCCCACTGTAGCTTTCACTACTTACAGTAGCTGTGTGGCCTAGGGTCAGAGAAACGGAGATAGGCGCCGCCTCATGGTGCTCCACATGCTGTGGAAGGGAATTAACTATTTAACTAACAATGTATTCAATAACATTACAGCTGCAATTTCAAAAATAACACATTTGAGTTCCTACAATACTTTCTAGTGCCAGTTAAAAAGCGTGCTGCGGCATTTACTTGTAAATGAAGTAAATTTGCCTATCCTTTTGGACAAAAATGTCTAACTTTGTTAAAATGTTATCTTCTTTTATTTTTAAAAAAATCCTGTGCATATGGTGCTGAAGCCCCCCGTGCGCATTAAGGCAACAGTACTGCTGCCTCTGACTGTGATTTTTAACTAAAGTTTAATGTTAGATTGGGAAGACTAAATATGTTATAAACACACGTGAAGGACATTATCTCGACTGTGGAAAGTGAGGACTCAACAAAAGTTGCTACAAACACTATTGTGTTGACATACAGAGAGATGGCAGTGGGAACATGCATGGGAACGTGCATATTGCAAGAGCTCAATCAGGTTTGTGAAGGACTGCACAGTCATCTGAGTCATCTGAGGCTCCGTTTGCTGCTGCATCACTTTGCCTCTGCTTTGAACATGAAATACACAGATTCATAAATATATATAAATGAAATTATTAGAATCATTCACAAATTACATGTAGAACTACACAGCAGAGGACAAATAATAATATTTATCATTATTTTTTTTTTCTTTTTCATGATGACAGGTGCAGTTCTGCCTCACCTGCCTCACTTGACTACACGTCACTGGTACCTGTATATTCTCTGATATGATTGCATATATTCAAGCAATCACATGTTATGATCAGTTATACATGGTGCCACTAAACTTCACAACTTTTGCTCCAACTCACTCACTCACACAGATGGTGAAAACTCTCCTCAAAACACCCAAAGATGAAACAAGTCACAAAAACAACCACATCACATCGCCTTCAATAACAAACATTTAATTATGGCAGCTCTGCTGCATTAGTGGCGGACCAGCGGGTTTTGATGGGCGCCTCTAAATAGTGTTATATTGAGCCAGTAACATTTTTATGCCAACAAAAAGACACTCAAAGCAAATCACTTCAAGAGGAAAAAATGATTTAAGACTAATAGGGCTTTAATTTCCAAAAGTCTGAAATCTGATAATTTAATGTTCCATTTCATGTAATAAAAAGCTACATTTGTTATAAATATATTCAATGGAAACTTTCCAGCAAAAATGGTTAAATCTACATTAAAGTGTCTGTGTTTTGGAACAACCATAAGAATGAGTGAGTTATATTTTAGTTCCTCACTAATGCATGTGGTTTACCATTACTGTTTTCTTTAGCTCAGTTACCTCTTACTGTGTACTGTCTTGTTTGTTTTTGTTACCACACTGCTGTATGAATGCAGATTTAAAGATAACTCTAACCCACAAAAAAGTATTTGGCAATATCACAATCTGTCCTATTTTTTCCATCAACATTCACATCATTTCTTTCATATTTACTTTCATATTTAATCCATGGCTGTCAACAGTTCAAATTTTAAGTAATTCCTTTTCCTTTAATGTGTGGAACAACACAATTCCAATGAAGTTGGGACTTTGTGTAAAACAGAAATAAAAAACAGAATCAGTGATTTTCAAATCCTTTTCAACCTATATTCAATTGCATACACTACAAAGACAAGGTATTTAATGTTCAAACTGATAAACTTTATAGTTGTTTTTTTTTTAAAATATTCACTCCTTTTTGAATTTTAACAACATTCATTAAGCATTTAGGAACTGAGGACATATTGTTGAAGCTTTGTAGTTTATAGGTGGAATTCTTTCCCATTCTTGCCTGATGTACAACTTCAGCTTCTCAACAGTCTGAGGTCTCCATTGGTGTATTTTGTGCTTCATAATGCACCATGCATTTTTAATGGCAAACAGATCAGGACTCCAGGCAGGCCAGTCGAGTACCCGCACTCTTTTATTACAAAGCCATCCTGTTGTAACGTGCAGAATGTGGCTTGACATTGTTTTGCTGAAATAAGCAGGGACGTCCCTGAAAAAAAAGTTGCTTGAATGGCAGCATATGTACCGTTCAGCATTAATGGTGCCTTCACAGATGTGTAAGTTATCCATGACATGGGCACTAACACACCCCCATACTATCACAGATGCTGGCTTTTGAACTTTGCGCTGATAACAGTCTGGATGGTTCTTTTCCTCTTTAGCCCGGAGGGCACGATGTCAATGATTTCCCAAAACAATCTGAAATGTGGCCTCATCAGACCACAGCACACTTTTCCACTTTGCATCAGTCCATCTTAGATGAGCTCAGGCCCAGAGCAACTGGTGGTGTTTCTGGGTATTGTTGAAATACAACTTTCGCTTTGCATGGTAGAGTTTTAACTTGCACTAGTAAATGTAGTGATGAACTTTGTTAGCTGACAATGGTTTTACGAAGTGTTTGTGAGCCCATGTGGTAATATCCAAGAAATCCCTAAATTCCTTGCAACTGTACCTTGAGAAATGTTATTCTTAAACTGTTGGACTATTTTCCCATGCAGTTGTTCACAAAGTGGTGAACCTTGCCCCATCCTTGTTGTGAATGACTGAGCCTTTTGGGGATGCTCCTTTTATACCCAGTCATGACACTCACCTGTTTCCAATTAACCTGTTCACCTGTGGAATGTTCCAAAAAGGTATTTTTTGAGTATTCCTCAACTTTCCCAGTCATTTCTTGCCCCTGTCCCAGCTTTTGTGTTGCAGACATCAAATTCAAAATGAGTGAATATTTGCAAAAAACCAATAAAGTTTATCAATTTGATTAAATATCGTGTCTTTGTAGTGTATTCCATTTAATATAGGTTGAAAAGGATTTGCAAATCAATGACCCTGTTTACATGGTCACGAGTAAACTGATTACAATCAGCTTTCCGGAGTTACCTGATTATTCAAACTGTCATGTAAACAGAGTAATCTGATTACCTTTATTGGTTTACTCCAGTAATCAGTTTACTCATGACCATGTAAACAGGGTCAAAGGCTTATTAACAGTTTATGAGAAAACAGATTAACACACCTAGTTTATTTTCCCAGTAAACCGTTTACTCAGTGCATGTAAACACCATAAGCTGTTTATTACCTTTATCGGTTTACTCCAGTAATCAGTTTACTTGTGACCATGTAAACATGGTCACTGTATTCTGTTTTTATCTATGCTTTACACAACAGCCCTGTCATGAACCCAGGGTTGGAAGCCAAACCCGATTCTGACTCATGGTTATGCTTTGACCTAGTTTCCTCCTGACAGCTCGGGCACGCCCCCTCCTCCTGTCAAACTCCGTCAGCTGCACTCACCAGCACACACACACACACACACACGAGCACGCGCTCCACTCACTCTCATTCACATGCGCTCTTACACACCTATTCCCAATCAGTTCTGCCCACGCATTCACACCAGCAATCTCTTTCATCGTTAGCATTTGGAGTATTTGGTTGCCAACGCTGAGGAAGGAGATTGTCGGGACATTCCCCTTCATATGTGGTAGCGTTTTCCTCCGCATGTGTTATCCACTCCCTGCACTCTACTCAGCCGGACATTTTAAGATGATCTATACCTTGGTGTTTCGACTGGTCCGCGTCTCTGCCTCTGCCTCCAGTCTGCATGGCTCGCCCGGATTAGCTCCAGAACTGTGAGTGTGCCTTAGCCTTCTTTTCTGTGCTAGCAGGACTGCAGCATCAGGCTGCTCGCCTTCCCTGTTTTATGCGTTACGCAGCCCTGCAGCACCAGGCTTTATATTCACCAGTCTGTTGAGCATTGTGGCAAGCGCCCTGTATGTTGGTGGCCAATACTGTCATTGCACCCCCCCATATATTGTGTGGTTGACTGAACTGCATTTGGCAATTATTGAACCGGTTATTTTAGTGAACTTTAATAAACACAGCACTCTCTACTCCTGTGAATGGGTTTTTCATTCTCTCCCTCATGCCCCGTGTAATGGCGCACAGGGGTCCATGACAGAATGTCCCGACCGTAAACCCCCCCCCCCCCCCAGCTGAGTAGAGTTGTTTTTTTTTTTTACCCTTCTCCTTTCCTCCTCATATGTGGACATAATGACTTGGACAGACAAGGAGCAGGAAGTCCAGGATTTACTAGAGGAGGCAGGCTTCTCCTTTCAGTGATCTCGGTCTCCCAAGGAGCGGGAGTGGGCATGACTCTTCACGGAGAACTTCGAACGGCGCTACCCTCACCTTCGGGAGAACCACAGGGTAGACGCCATCCTTTCTGTCATCGTTCCCGCTCCCAACACAGAGCTGGAGGATGCCTCTTTGCGATCGGAGCAGGCCCCTCGCCAGAAGAAATGCTCCCATCAGAGGAAGACTTCCCCCCTCCTCAGACCTCCTTCGTCTCGCGGTCCAGCGTCCACCCAGCCTGCGGACGGGAGGACGGAGATGGAGTTAGACAGGGAGCAGCGCTCGTTATGTCAACTGGAGGAGGTTCTCTCCTGGATGCAGACACCCTGTCCCTCTCCGACAGTTCGTCAGGCTCAGGACACCGTGAGGAGGGTGATGGAGCGAAACAGCCTCTGGGATCATCCGGAGGCGATGGAGATCCTCCGGGACATCTTTGCTGCGCCATATGAGGAATCGGCTGAGGATCTCCCGGTGCTTGAGCTCCTCGCGGCCACCTCGCTCTCCTTTCCCAAGGACGCGAGGCCTCTCTGCACAGGTGACCATCTTCTCGACACGGTGCTCCACGTTCCGGGTGACCTCATCCCTGCGTCACCCAAGAGGAGAAGAGGAAGGAAGCCCCACAGCAAGAAGCGTCCAGTCCCGCGTACCGCAGCTTCGCCCTCCCGCTCCGAGCAATGCTCCGCCCCATCACGGGAGGAGATGGAAGAATGTAGGCGGGCTATCCTGGCTGAAACGGATCTCATCTTGGAGGTGAAACCGTGGCTCCTCCCGGAGATGGCTGAGAGACTGAAAGAGTGTTCCCCGAGGGAGGAGGAGCTTCAACCCGATGAGGAACGCCATGAGAGTGGAGAGGACACCTCGGAGGCCACTGGGGACCTCCAGTGCCAGGAGAACAGGCAAGTTTCTTTTCATTTGAGTTACACAATCAATGATCAATGTTGCCTGCCTCCTGGTGAGGAGACTCGGGGCGTGTAGTCCCCTGAGCCCTCCGCCCCAGTGGCATACAGTACTCTTGTGCTGGGTCTCAATGACTCTTCTCTATGTGCCCCCACAAGCCCATCGGTCCTGGATCCAGGTCGCTCGGGGGAGGAGGAGCCAGAGGACCAGGAGCGTCCAGCCCATGGGCCAGCTAAGAAGTCATCCACGGCCGCCAAGCCAGAGGAACCGGAGGCGTGGAGGACGGCGCACGAGAGTTCCACTCCCGCAACTGTCATCATGCCCGCTGCGGGGGCCGCCACAGTGGAGTTGTTCCCCGGACCAGACCTCCAGCCGATGGGACCCGGGGCATTGTCACTGAAGTCCTGGACGGCAGTAGAGTTTAAGCACAGGCAAGTAGTCTCTCCTGTAGGTCATTTGTTGATGGTGGAGGGATCTTGCCTGGCTTTTGGGGAGGGGAGTCGGGTGCGGCCCCCAGCCACAACTGGACCCCCCTCACCGGGCTCTGCCGCTGCCAGCGACCCTAATCGCTCTCCCTCTCCTAACCCCTTCGAGCTCCAACCTAAGGTTGCCGGAGAGGAGCAGCCACCACCTGGGCCACCCATTGACGACGAGGCGGGTCCAGCTTCCACGGAGGGGGCCGACGGGGACGAGACACCTGACGGACCGGAGGAACCCACGCACCTAAGATCGCCGGAGTCCTGGACAGCGGTGGAGCCAGAGTTCAGGCAAGTGTGTTCCATTATATCAGAAATTTCAATATTAATGTCGCACTGCCCAACTCATGGTGAAGTGGACCCGGGGCAGCTCACAGTAGCCCTCAGGACCGCCACACCGGGCTCCACCACTGCCTGCGACCCTGACCCGGTTTTTCTCTTTCTCCCTTCAGACTCGAAGTCTCCGGCCAGGGTTGTCGGGAGAGCTGTCGAAGGCAACCAAGGATCGGGGCCCAACGCCGGAGGATGTGAGGAGCATCACCTCCCTCACTGGGGAGGCCACCATGGAAGCAATGAGGCCCCTGATGGGGGTCACTGCAGGTGCAACGGTGCTTCAACTGGAGTCCACTGCGGATGCAGCAGGGCCTGAGCCAGGGTCCACCGCGGGTGCAGTAGGGCCTGAGCCAGGGTCCACCACGGGTACAGCAGGGCCTGAGCCGGGGTCCGTTGCAGGTGCAGCCATGTCCCAGACCAGGACAGTCACGGGTGCAGCCACGTCCCAGACCGGGACCATCGCGGGTGCTACGGTTCCCCTGCCCCAAGCCTCGAATGGCAGGGGGGGCTCCCGTTTCTGGGCTTCCCCGCCGAGGTCCCCGAGGTTGAAGGCTGTGTCTCCGCCCTCCTCTCAGGGCCTGGTGGCTTTACTACGCTAGTCGGCCACCCGAAGGACTTGGCTTATGGGTCGGGTGGCCCATCGGCCTGGGCAGGCCGCCGGACATTATCTCATGGGCTGCCTGCTGGACTTGGGACTTGGGCAGGCCACCCGATCTGCCACTCCTCACCACACTGGGGGCCTGGGACTCTGGTCGACCCCCCGAACTTTGGATTTCTGGAGAGGGGGGTTAGTGCTCCAGGTTGGGGGTTTATTAGGAGAGATTGTTATTCATTCTGTTTTTGTGCTATTGTGTTTTCACGGGTTGCTTCCCTCCTAACCAGTTTTCCCCCACCTCCCACTCTGGGCTAGTGTTTGTTGCCGGGGGGGAGGGGTTCCCTTGAGGGATGTTGTCTCCTTTCTTTTTTGGCTGATGGTGCTGGGGTATCTGGTTTCCACCCCGGGGGGGGGGGGGGGCTGTCATGAATCCGGGGTTGGAGGCCAAACCCGATTCTGACTCATGGTTATGCTTTGACCTAGTTTCCTCCTGACAGCTCGGGCACGCCCCCTCCTCCTGTCAAACTCCGTCAGCTGCACTCACTGGCACACACACACCACACACACACACACACACACACACACACACACACACACACACACACACACACACAAGCGCGCACTTCACTCACTCTCATTCACATGCACTCTCACACACCTGTTCCCAATCAGTTCTGCCCACGTATTCACACCAGCAATCTCTTTCATCGTTAGCGTTTGGAGTATTTGGTTGCCAACGCTGAGGAAGGAGATTGTCGGGACATTCCCCTTCATACATGGTAGCATTTTCCTCCGCGTATGTTATCCATTCCCTGCGCTCTACTCAGCCGGACATTTTAAGACGATCTATACCTTGGTGTTTCGGCTGGTCTGCGTCTCTGCCTCTGCCTCCAGTCTGCATGGCTCGCCCGGATTAGCCCCAGAACTGTGAGTGTGCCTTAGCCTTCTTTTCTGTGCTAGCAGGACTGCAGCATCAGGCTGCTCGCCTTCCCTGTTTCATGTGTTAGGCAGCCCTGCAGCACCAGGCTTTATATTCACCAGACTGTTGAGCATTTCGGCAAGCGCCCTGTATGTTGGTGGCCAATACTGTCATTGCACCCCCCCACATATTGTGTGGTTGACTGAACTGCATTTGGTAATTATTGAACCGGTTATTTTGTGAACTTTAATAAACACAGCACTCTCTACTCCTGCGATTGGGTTTTTCATTCTCTCCCTCGTTCCCCATGTAATGGTGCACAGGGGTCCATGACAGGCCCAACTTCATTGAAATTGAGGTTTGCAGATAAAACAAGGTAAGAGTATGGTATATTACGGAGGTGAGTGAGGGGACAAAACCCTTCCTTCCCAAAATCTTTTGTGGTTATGGTTGTTATGATCATATAAAAAGTATGTACTCCTGTAAGCCCAAGATCTTTATTGGAAAATGTTTACATTTAAATAGTTCTGGATGTATGTTTGAGGCTCCTCCAGTTTAGCTATATCCTATGCCACACCACTAAAACTGAAATAAAAGCTATACAACATACATAGCAAATAATCCAAAGCACTGACCCAGACACCTAGCAGATGTAACTGGTCAGAGCTGCATTGGTGATTGTGGTGATCATCAGCCAAGGGGTTCATAAGTGTATGGAGAATTAGAAATGCATCCCTGAAGAAACACCAGTCTAAAGAGAGACTCCATGATCTATTTAGGCTATGTGTAGTTATGTAAGGCAGCAGTGGTTTAATTCACGCTCTGTAAATAATTGTGTCATTGCACAGTGAACTCGGTTCACCAATCTAGATTTCACACCATATCAGCTACTTCCAATTATGGTGTCTAGAAAAAAAAAATAAAATTATAAATTAATGAAGCATCTAGGGATCTAACTGCGAGTGGTTCACACTGTAAATGCTATATTTAATCTTTTGGAACGCTTGTAAAGTCTTATAAAGTTTTTAACAATCAATCAGTGACAACCAGTCAGACAAGAACATTTCTCCAGTATACATCAAATACAATAGGTGGCACTGACTGTAGCACAGCTGCATTCTTTAACCCTCTAAGCAGACTTATACATGTATTGGTCTAACCTCTGAGTGAGCCAGAGGAGCCTTCGAGGAAGCACAGCTGGCCCGGTGGCTGTGGGCTCTCGACACCAGCTGCAGACTCTTGTGCAGAAAGAGCCACCAGGTGTTTGGGATTTCACGCTCCTTCCCTCCACTGATTCCCACCGCCGCCTGCTGAACCATTACTGGGTTGGATTAGCACCGGCTGTTCCTCCGCAGTGCCGCCACGGGCCCTCAGCCCAGCACGCTTAACTGCCTGTCTCCCTCGCACAAGATGGAACAAAGTATGTTTGGGTTGATTTTCAAGTTTACTTTGGGACTTTGGTAAAAGACAAAATCTGTTTGGAGTTTGTAACAAACACATTTGATTCAGTTCTTTGAGTATGAGCATCAAGTCAAGAATTTTTCAAATTAAAAAGGGTTGTGTACCTCTACTGTCTACATAATCAACAGCCACAGTCAAGTTCTGCAGCTCTTTTAATGTTCAGGGGCTGTGATTTAAAATGACTGCGTAAAATGATGCCCTTTGAGAAGGGTTCTGCTTTTCATTAATCTGAAGACGCACATATGAAAGAGCACCCAAAATGATGCTGCTGGATCAAAAGCTAAAATACATGGTTAAAGTGCATTTTCCCTTTCCAAGACATTGAATCAGAAGTTGTGAATCTGCAGTCATGGAGCATCCTGTGTGTGTTTTTGTTTTTGTTTTTTTTTTTTACATTAAGGATAAATTCACATTACCAGCCTGAAGTGACTCAAATGTGATTTTTTTTTTACTCTAATTTGTCACAAATCTGTGTTTAGGGCTCTCTGACTACCAATCTAGTCTGAGATCCAACCTTTCACACGAGATATTCTTTTGTCCTCTTTCTCACTCTCACACCACAAACCCTATTTCTCTCTCCGAATTGAGGAAAATATTACCAATATTGCATTGACATCTTCAGATTTTTACACAATAAGAGCTTTCAAGGCAGAACTAGACTGTCAGCGTGTGGTCAAAGCTGATTACTATGCTTACTTTTAAAGCAAATTAAAACAGCTTATGTAAGGCATGTGTAAGTTTTTACAGCACCAACATTAGATCTCATGATGGTAGTGACCAGAGGTTTGTAGCTACTTTTGCTTGATATATGTTTATAGCATGTAACTTTGGGTAAACTTGTCTTACCGAAAAGATCAACTTAACTTACAAATTCATTCAGCACAACCATTAAATAAAGCAGAGTGGACATGTTCTAAGGTAAGGAACTGTATATGTGATGAAAAAAAATAATTATGTGTCTTGTACACATGCATGTTCACTCCACCCCTCCTGCCCTCCATCCATTTTCTTAACCACTTAATCCTTTGGTGACCCTGAATATGAGTCACTTTCACACATGATCCTAGATTGGATATATATCCAGTATGTGGCCGTGGCTTGACTGAGAATGGTTGGAAAAGAATTCATACATCGTCATCAGTCAGCACTACTAGTAACATCAGTGCTAGCAGCAGCTGCTACAACAGCTCTCCGATGCTTACACATCTTAATGCCAACATAGATAACTTTGTCCCAGTCCCTATTAGCCCATAGCAAAATAAGGGACACTGTAGAATAATGTTGAGTCATTACATCCACTTCCTTTTACAAAATGATGCAGGTATTAGGCTTCCTTTACTTACTCACCTCCTCTTGACAAAGGTATTTCTTTTTACTGATGTAATCAGACTGGGAAAAATGATCTATAATGGCTTATAATGGCCGCACTGTCAGAGTGTAGATGTGTGTTGCATTCAAAGGTACCTATAATATGCACTTTAAACACAGAGCTATCCCTAGCTTGTTAAGACACAAATACACTAACACAGTCTTCAGACCATTTAGCTCAAACAACTGCTAACAATTACAACAATTAGTGGTAGGACTTTGCCAGTCAGCCAAACTGCCTGTTTATAATGTGACTGACCAAAAATGTCATAACAGTGGAGTTTGGAGACAAACAAGATGCTCTATCAACATGGGGTATCAACATAGGATCCATTTTATGGTAAACTACAGGAAAGACAACTTTTTTAAAATCAAGGCAAGAAGAAGTTCCGATCTTCTGCATGTAAAAAATACTGTATATAATTTCATTCTGTGTTGGACTCAAGTCCTCTACATCCTCTGTGACTGTAGCAGCTCCACAGGTTGCTTAACAATTTTAAAATTATTGAAGCAAATTTGTTATTTTTTATTTTCCCTGGCTTTCATGAAATGCTCCGATTTAAAGCCTATCACTTTAAGAATCATTTAGATTCCTTTATTAGTCTCACAATAGGGAAATTACAGGGCATCCACATGAGTGGATGAGGCAGCAACTAGCACGGCGCCCAACCCTTTCACCATTCACACACACCTGGGGCCATTTAGAGTCTCCACTTAACCTAACTTGCATGTGGGAGGAAACCGGAGAATCCTGGAGTAAACCCACGCAGATCACTGTTGGTCAGGGGCTGGGATCGAACCCAGGATCCTCTGGCCAAGGGTGAGTTGCTGTACTGCCACAGTGCTAACCACTCTGCCACCATGTTGCCCGCGGTCCTTCAGCCATTCAAGATTCAAAGATTTTATTTGTCAATACTACTATACGTACAGGATATACGGGGGAATTGAAATGCCGTTTCTCTCTCTTCAGTGGTGTGTGCAATATAAAAGGATTAAGGCTGGAAAACAAAAACAGTAGTCTATGTACTGCTCACCCTATCCACAGCTGCACCATTGATGATCAGAGGGGGATGCTGTGTGGTGTGTGTTCCCTCCTGAAGTCAACCACAGTCTCCTTAGTTTTTCCCACGTTCAGGAACAGATTATTGTCTTTACACCACTGGAAAAGTTGGCTCAACTTATTTCTGTAGTTGGCCTCCTCGTTGTTGGTGATGAGGCCCACCACCGCCGTGTCGTCCGCAAACGTGATGATGTGGTTGGTGTTATAAGCTGGTACACAGTCATGGGTTAGTTGAAGAGCAGCAGGCTGTACATGCACCCTTGAGGGGCCCCTGTGCTCAGCATGATGGTCTTGGAGGTGTTGCTGTCAGCCCACATGTTCTGTGGCCTCCCTGTGAGAAAGTCCAACACCCAGTTACAGAGAGAGGTTTTGAGTCCCAAGTGACTGAGTTTTTGTATTAGGTGCTGGGGGATGATTGTGTTGAATGCTGAATTGAAATCCAAGAACAGCATTCGCACATAGGAGTTCTTTGAGTCCAGGTGGGTGAGGGCTGGATGGAGAGCAGCAGAGATGGCATCTTCTGTGGATCTGTTTGACTTGTATGCAAACTGAGATGGGTTGTGGCAGGGAAGGGGGATGAACTTGATGTTCTGTATGACCAGCCGCTCATAGCACTTCATTATGATGGGGGTCAGTGCTATGGGCCGGTAATCATTGTAGCTGAATGGGACGGGCTTCTGTGGGACTGGTGTTATGGTGGCAGTTTTGAAATATGTGGGAACAACAGCTCGATTCAGGGAGATGTTGAAGATGTCAGCCAGGACATTCTTGAGCTCCTCTGCAAAACTCCACACAACTCTGCCCTCCATCTTACGTCAATTAGCTATTAGCTGAGTAGCATCAAGCTTGGATGAGCAGCGGTGGTTCACTGATCCACAGTCAATTGTGTATCTCGTGTCATTCCGGCTCCCAATAACCCCACCGATCGCAGCAACCCGAGGCCACTGGCAGAGCAGAGCTGCTGAGCCATGGGATCTCAAAGTGCAGTCTCTCGCTCTGCGGGACTCCGCTCCTCTGCCACAGCCAGCTGGGGGATGCTCCATCACAAAGCTGCTCCCCTACGTTGCCTGCAAGAGTAGATTGGAGTCGCACGGAACCCTGGAGGATGGTGTGGGAGCTTGGGGGAGCTGCCCGCCACAGGCAGTTGCCGCAACCAGCAAGCCGGTGTCGGCTGCAGAATCACGGTGAAACCACAGGGAGATGGGCCGTAGCGATGAGAGATATATTGTGGACTGTGGACCGGTGAACAAAGTGGTAACATTGATGGTTATTGGAGTGACTAAGATCTGAAGAAAATATATAAGCTTGGTTTGAGCTTCGTGGTATTAGCTTGGGGGCTAATGGTTCAGGGGCTGCCTTTAACACCCTTTCCACCTACATGACAGACTGCTAGGTGGGCCAATAATAGAGCAGTGGGCTGGTCTCAAGGATGGACGGCAGTGGGTTGGCTTTTTCTTTTCATGACGTTAATGATTTAGACATAAAAGTCAAAAATGTTTCTGGCATTGCTGGGAGAGAAAAACGAGATAAAGGCTGTTTTTTTTTTTAAGAGAATTGACTGTTTTGAAAAAAATTTTGGATAATTACGTGGCCAGTAGACTCATTTCAGAGCAGGCAGCATGGTGGTACAGTGGTTAGCACTGTTGCCTAACAGCTAGAAGGTTCCAGGTTTGAATCCCCAGGTTGGCAGGGGTGGGAACCTTTCTGTGTGGCGTTTGCATGTTCTCCCTGTGCAGCATGGGTTTACTCCGGGAGCTCTGGTTTCCTCCCACAATCCAAACACATGCATGTTAGGTTAATTGGCGATTCTAAATTGTCCCTAGGTATCCATCTCCGATAGGCCCTTAGAGAATACAGAGTTAGTACTAGTGAAGTGCTTTGAGTGGTCTTTGAGACTAGAAAAGTGCTATATAAGTACAGGTCCTTATCCCTAGTTAAAACCTACAAACACACCATTTTTTCAGTCAATGACCCCTTTAATACACAGACTCTTCCCACAAGAACATCCGCACAGAAGATTTCATGGAACGTTGAATTTGTTAAATAACATGTGTTAGGGAAAAATTGTGCTGTCTGAGGAATATTCTAATGTAAAATGAAGAGAGAAGAGTTCAAAAACAAGCAAATGCAAGTTTTTAATACTTGTGCAAGGGAGCATACATATCAGAGTGCACAGATAGGAATGCTCCCCTGACAGTCGGGCTGGGCTGATTTTATACAATTTCAAATCTACATGATTCAAACACAACACAGGAATACATATCTCTTAGTAAACAGGTCTAAGTTAGCACAAAGACACCTTCTGTCATTATGATGAGAGCTGTTTATCATATCCCGAATAACAGCTGGAACTTCAAACAGGACTTTTTGTGCAGGGTCTTCTTCTTGACTGTACTTTTCTTCTAGTTATCACAGTGATGCAAGCTGTAACTGTACTTTGTTATGCTGAGTCTTCAAACAACTTCATAAAACCATTATACTGTAGTAGTGAGTTCATAAAGCACAATTTAACATAGAAGAAAGTCCCTTTCAATGTGGCAAAGGTCTTTTCAGTGACTGTGATCTGGTGGCAAACTCGGGCTATGATCAAGTGTACTGAAGGTTCAGCAACATGAGGACACAGCATGAGAGCTTTAATGGCTGCTGCTGGATTGAGGAGTTCTAACTGAATTAAATAGAGGAGGAGGAGAGCTTGAAAGTGACTAAAACAAGATTAGCAGCTCTGTATGTGTGTGTGTGTGTGTGTGTGTGTGTGTGTGTGTCTGTGTGTCTGTGTCTGTGTCTGTGTGCGTACGCGCGCGCATGTGTGTGTGTGCAAATTCACATTGCAAATCAGTTTTTAGGACAAAACAAAAGTCTCCATAACGTGTCTTTAAATTTTAGCCTTAAAACTTTAGGACATGTAAAGAAATGTCATGTATATTCCCTCTGAAGTTATGGAAACACAGATGTGTGCAGGGCTGTATAGGATAATGCTGGACTTGGTGGTGCATTAATCTTTTATTAACTTTGAAACAAACAGGTGAGCTAACACAATAAGCTCTTTTTCCAGTAGACATTTTGACATATTACAGTAGGAAATGTTCTGAATAAATAAAATGAATGATCACAAAGTCACATTTAAGCTCCTTCAGTTCAGGATTTTGAAACGTCACTGTCACACAACTCACTGGGATGCCTGAATAAAACAAAGCCATTCCAAACAAGTCTTGTGGTTTTCCCTCTCTCATTATGAAAAAAAAAAATATATCTAACAGTCTTGTATAACAGTTCTTATATCTAGTGAGCTCACTTGGTATAATATTCTATAAGAAAAAAATATCCACTGAAGGGCACGTAATTTGTAAAAAACAATGTTAAATATTTAAACTTAAAAACAACACATTATTAATTCAAGTGTAAATATTTTATTTGCATCAATATTTACATAGCATGACAATTTAATTTAGTATTTAGCAGTCCATAGTGTATTCTTTTTTTAGGTGGGCAGCTTCTTTTATTCTCCTTTTTTGTCAAAGGTGAAATGAGCTAATGTCATGGTACTGCACCTATCGTCCGTCCATCTGTCCATATTTTTGAATGAACTAGTGCTCCTCCTCATCAATTACCTGGATGCTCATTAAACTCACTCCTACAGCACACATCACCACTGTCCCACTGTCCTTATACATGTGCTGCACCACTCTCACATACTTCTCTGCCACTCCTGACTTTCGCATACAGTACCACTCTTCCTCTCTTGGCACCCTATCATATGCTTTTGTTAGGTTCTGGGCATGGTCTGGGGACCATGCTCACATTTTGAGTTTATTTATTATGTTTCTCCGTGTTTTCTTTCAGTCATGCTTTCTATTATTATGTTCCCTGCCTCAGCTTAAGTATGGTCATTGTGTTTATTTCCATTATGTCTCTTGTTATATTCCATAGGATTGTCCCTGGCTGGTTCTGAGTTGTGATTATGATCATTGTTTGTCATGGTTATATACTCTCTGGTCCTGTGTTCATGTATCTTGTGCATCCTCCATTCCTGTTCACCCTTATGTCTCAGTCCCTCATGTGTCCTGTATCTGTAGCCACTTCCCTGCTGTCTCCGGTTGCCCTTGATTGTTCCCACCAGTCTCGTGTTTGTTGATTACCCATGATGCTACATAGGTCTGTCTCAGTCATTGTCAGTTGTCCTTATTAGTGTTTGCGTGTTCCACACGGTTTTGCCTTGTCCTGTCTGAGACCTTAGCCCTGTATGTAACCTTGTTCTGCCTTGTATCCTGTCTAGCTGTGTTTTGCTTTTAGTTTCAGCCCATGAGCTGTGTTACTTTCTGTTTTTCACAATAAATAATAGTTTATGAAATGTGCCTCACATTTGGGTCCTCTTCCATGCCCCAGAGTGGCAATTCTAACAGCTTTCTCTAGATCCACAATGACAGTGCAATTCTTCCTGACTTTCTCTATACTTCTCCATCAATACTCTTAAAGCTAACATTATCTGTGGCACTCTTTCATTTTCTGCATTGCATTCTTTATTTTCCCCATTTTTATCCATATTTTCTAAGCCATCACACACTCACTTTATCTGGAAATATTAAACAAAACAGCTTGTTTCTTGAAAACAGTTTCTATAATTTGTACAAATAGCCCCAACTGTCATGAAAATGCTGTGGGTAGATGTGACGCAACAATCTGTGACTGTGTGATCACATAAATTCAGCTTGCTGATATGTGAAGAGGGTCTCTCCATCTCTGGAGGTATGTGGTGTAGAGGTGCTGGCATTTGGCTTGGACCCCTCTCAAGACTGTTTAAAAGGAAATTCAATAGATCTTTAATAGTTCAAGAAGGTGAAGTGAATTGTCAACTATTCAACTATTTGTCTCTTTCTGTCTGTCCTTCTGAATCTCCCCAGTCGTCTGTCTTCCTGGCAGGCAGCAGTCAATCCTACACTGGGACCGAAGCCTCCTCAGCAGACAGCAGCCCTAATTTCATTAATTATAAACCAATATGCTGCTCACAGTCCCTCTGGAGAGGACTTTACCCAGCACTGGCATCTGTTCAGAGCAAACAAAGTGAGGGATGAAGGGATGGAGGGAGGAGAAAACAAGGACATCTCTGGCTCCCACCTAAGGAGAAGCATGGTGCTTTGAGGCAGAGTTAATGGAGGGTGAAGAGTTGAGGTTTTTTGAAGTGTTTTTTTAAGTGCGTTAGTATGGATGACAGTTTCTTTTTTTAATTAATGGAATAAAAAACAAAAGTGTGTATTTAAAAAAAAATCAGCAGTGAGTTATCCCATGCTGTCCGTGCCTCCATCTCCCCCAGCTCACCAGCCCACCAAGTTAGCCTCGGATCTAAATTGGCGCCAGTCACAGAAGTCGCCTAAACAGACGATGTCAGCCAATGTAGTGGACTCGGAGGATGGAGAGAGCATGGAAGAAGAATATGAGGCTAGTGCAGTGAACCGAAGATCCGCTCCGAGAGGCCTCATCTGCGGAGGCTGTGGGTCCACGCACCAGAGCAGAGTGCGAGTTTGCCCGGTAAGAGGAAAATGGCGCAGCAAGTGTGGACACATGAACCACTTCGCCAGGGTATGCTGGTTGCCAGCACTGCGGAGCCCGCCAAATAAGGTATCCCGCCCGTCAACGATGACCATCCACTTGGTGAGTCCCAGTCACAACAGTTACTCTTACTGCACAGTTAAGTTGGATGGTGTAGCTATACCATTTCTACTCGGCACGACAGCGGTGTGGTCTATGCTAAACTGGGCGACAGTGAAGAAGTTTTTCCCCTACCACAGGATCGGAAAGAGCCCAGCGCTGCTGTATGGATACAGTGGTCACAGACTGTGCAATATTGGGACTGTGGAATTGACTGCTCCTGAAGCTGTGCACAACTTCACGTTGCAGGTGGCAGTGCACGGTGAAAACATCATGGGGTGCAGCCTTCTCTACAGACTGGGTTTCGCCATTAGGGACAGCGCTGGGTTTGAGTGGTCTGGGTGCGGACGTTGGAGCTTGCAGAACCCAGAGGACGACATCGTGGTGTGGGATGAGGTACCTATGGATGGTACCGACACCAAAGTGCTCAATGCTGGCTAAAAGTAACTGTAAATACTCCACAATTGTTATCCACGCCAGCATTAACGATGTCCGACTCCGGCAGTCGGAAGTCTCAAAACGTAATCAGTGTGTGACTTTGCCAAAAACAATGTCTGCCTCTGTAGTATTCTCTGGGCCCCTCCCCAATTTGACCAATGATGACATGTTTATCCGCTTGTCATCCTTCAACCGCTGGCTGTCTATGTAGTGTCCGGCAAACAATGTGGGCTACACAGACAATTGGAGCTCAAATGAGGTTTTCCCCAGTCTATCCCAAGGTTTTCCCCAGTCCATCCCACTTTGGATGGTGCGTCTCATTTATCTAACAATCTGGCATCATTTTTATTCAAATTTCAAAAACCTTGACAATTCAGAGTTGGGACCAGGAAGCAGAGTCGCAGTCTTACACGCCTCTCTGCAGCTCCTCTTCATCCGCCACCCCTCAACTTAGCCCCTGTCTTCCCCATCAGAGAATCATTGTCTGCTCCCTCCAAAGTAAATAAAAATATAATGTATAAGCATCCCAAAGTGATTAAACAAAAAGTTGGTAAAACTCATATTAAACATGAAGCCTCTAAATTGAATGATTTGGCCTCTGTTCCTCCTCATAATTTAAAAATTAAATGTAGTTTGTTAAATATTAGGTCTCTAACTCCCAAGTCTCTGCTAGTCCACGATCTGTTAATTGATCATCAGATTGATTTAATATCCCTTACAGAGACTTGGTTAGAGCAAGAGGATTATGTTGGTTTAAATGAATCAACTCCCTCTGGTTATTTAAACTGTCAAAATCCCAGAAGTTCTGGTCGTGGAGGAGGAGTAGCAACAATTTAACATTCCAAATTACTAGTTAATGTAAAGCAAAAAACACATTATAATTCCTTTGAGGGCCTGGTTTTCAATATTAGGCATTTTAGCAATTTTAGGCTAAACCCAATTTTATTTGCCACAGTTTATCGTCCTCCATCAACCTACTCAGAGTTTTTATCCGAATTTGCCAAATTCTTAGCTGATTTAGTGCTGAAATCAGATAGAATAATTATAGTAGGGGACTTTAATATACATGTAGATGTAGACAGTGATTACCTAAATTTGGCATTTAATTCAGTATTAGACTCGATGGGGTTTTCTCAGAAAGTAGGAAATTCTACCCATTATCTCCACCATACGTTGGACCTTGTTCATGGCATAGAAATAGAAAATATGGTAGTGTCTCCTCATAATCCTGTACAGTCAGACCATTGTTAACCTTTGATTTTACTATTTCTGACTATTTGGCTCCTAAGGAAAAATATTACTACAGTAGATGGCTCTCAGATGACGCTGTTACCAAATTTATGCAGATTGTTTCCTCTATGCCATGTGTCAGCACAACGGAAATAAGCTATAGACAGCTTGCTCCTTCTGTAATTGATAGCATGGTAGATAGTGTGACAGCTTCTCTGCATCAGACTCTAGACATGGTGGCCCCTTTAAAAAAGAAAAAGTCAAATCAGAGATTTCTAACTCCTTGGTTCAACACAGAAACTCGTAGCTTAAAACAGAAGACTCGTCAATTAGAAAGAAAATGGCGCTCCACTAATTTAGATGAAATCTATTTAGCTTGGAGAAATCATCTTTTAATTTACAAAAAATCTCTAAGAAAAGCTAGAACGAGTTATTGTTCTGCATTAATGGAAGAGAACAAGAATAATCCCAGGTTTCTTTTCAGCACTGTAGCCAGGCTGACAAAAAGTCAGGACTCTGTCAATCCTAGCGTTCCCTTAGAGTTTACTAGTCAGGACTTTATGAACTTTTTCAATAATAAAATTTCATCTATCAGAGATAAAATCAGTCAGATTCTTCCCACTGTTAATTTAAATACAGTAACTACTACAACTCCTTCAGTTGACATCTGTTTGGATGAGTTTACTCCAATTGACCTTTTAGAGTTAGACAAAATAGTTTCCTCATCCAAGCCTTCAACTTGTCTTTTAGACCCTATTCCTACCAGGTTATTTAAAGAAGTCTTGTAGAGGATGCCTTTCACAAACGAGACTGAGTTTATTTCTCAGGGTTGGTTTATTGAGAGGTCACATCCTCCAACAAGAACAGAATCTCAGAAAAGAGGCAGAACAATCATCCTTCACAGTTCTTATACCCCAACATCAAATAACACACCCCCAACCCACAGTCCTTGAGTAAACATACAGCCCCCAAGGCTCCTTTTGTCTCTCTCATCCTTCTAGCCTCCGGGGCTCCTGCTGGGACATTCTCTCCCACTTCCCATCTCCTAAAAGACCAACTTCACACCTCTCGTAGGTCTCTGCAGGGTCAGGTCCTCTTTGGCCATTGAGACGTGAAGCTTCCAGAATATGCACCGTCATGCCTACTAGGTATATGTGGGTGAATATGAATGCCATATATGCGCCCTAAATATGCGCTATAGTCTTCCCATTTATTGGTAGCTCTATTCTTCAAATAATCAATTCTTCATTAACTTTAGGCCATGTGCCACCTCAGGCTTTTAAAACGGCTGTAATTATAAACCCTTACTCAAAAAGCCAACGCTGGATCCAGGAGTTTTAGCTAACTATAGACCAATCTCTAATCTCCCTTTTATTTCAAAAATCTTTGAAAGAGTTGTTGCTACACAATTATTTGACCACTTGTAGGGAAATGGTTTATTTGAAGAGTTTCAATCTGGGTTTAGAATCCATTAAAGTACTGAAACAGCCTTAGTGAAGGTCACTAATGACCTCCTGATCGCATCTGATAATGGACTTGTTTCTGTACTTGTCCTTTTAGACCTTAGTGCAGCTTTTGATACTATCGATCATAATATTCTACTTGATAGATTAGAACACTATGTTGGACTCAATGGAACTTCGTTGCAGTGGTTTAGATCTTATTTATCTGATAGGTTCCAGTTTGTTCATGTCAATAATGAGTTTTCTTCCAACACTAAGCTCAGTCATGGAGTTCCACAGGGATCTGTGCTAGGCCCTACTCTTTTTAGTTTATATATGCTTCCATTAGGCAACATTATTAGAAAGCACTGTATACATTTTCATTGTTATGCAGATGACACACAATTATACCTGTCAATGAAGCCAGGTGATAGTAATCAATTAGCCAAGTTAGAAGCCTGTCTTAAGGAAATCAAAGCTTGGATGACTTGTAATTTCCTGCTATTAAATTCAGATAAGACTGAATTCATTCTTGTTGGTCCAAAAAACCTTAGAAATGCCTTTCCAAATCAAACTTTTAGTTTGGATGCAGTTACTCTTTCTCTGAATAGCTCTGTGAGGAACCTTGGAGTTATTTTTGATCAAGATATGTTTTTCAATTAACATATTAAATTTGTTTCTAAGACTGCCTTCTGTCATTTGCATAATATTGCCAAGATTAGGAGCCACTTGTCTCAGAGTGATGCTGAGAAACTGATTCACGCTTTTTTTTAGCTCTAGATTAGATTATTGTAACTCTTTATTATCAGGTTGTCCTAAAACATCTCTAAAAAGTCTTCAGTTGTTCCAAAATGCTGCAGCAAGAGTTTTAACAGGTACTAGAAAGAGAGATTATATCTCTCTGGTTCTGGCCTCCCTTCATTGGCTTCCCATAGAATTTAGAATTAAGTTTAAAATCCTTCTTCTCACTTTCAAAGCTCTAAACAATCAGGCCCCTTTTTGTTTAAAAGATCTGATATTATCCTATTATCCTAACAGAGGACTACGCTCCCAAAATGCTGGATTACTTGTAATACCTAGAATCTCCAAAAGTACAATGGGAGGCAGAGCCTTCAGTTATCAAGCTCCTCTCTTGTGGAACCAGCTGCCAATCTGGATTTGGGAGTCAGACTCGATCTCTGTTTTTAAGAATAGTGTTAAAACCTTCCTTTTTGATATAGCCTACAATTAGGGAGGGATCATGTGTTTCTGAACCCTCCCTTAAATATGCTGCTATTAGGTTTAAACAGCCGGGGGACCGCCAATAATTGCACTGGGCTTCACTCTTTTCTTCACTCTCAATGAAATATATATATACAGTGTATATATATATATATATATATATTTTTTTTTTTGCTGGTCATTAACATCTGTTTGTTCTCTCCCATAGATTGAGTCCCTATCGTGCTGTTTACTATCTACATGTCTGTTCTTTTCATCTTCTCTATCCCCTCACACCCCAGACAGTCGCAGCAGATGACTGCCCATCCCTGAGCCTGGTTCTGCTGGAGGTTTCTTCCTGTTAAAGGGGATCGCCTGATTGCTGGGGTCTTTCTGCAATTGTGGGGGTTTCCCCTACAGTTGAAAGTGCTATGAGATGACTGTTGTTGTGAAATGACGCTATATAAATAAAGTTGAATTGAATTGAATTTCATGCTCTCGGGAGGAGAGCCACCCAGAGGGGGCACCGGACACCTTCAGTACCCGTAACGAGCCTCAACCGACTAAGGAGACGACAGGTGAAGGGTCTGCTGTGAATGTGGTGGCTGCAGGGCCACCAGGAGTACAGCAGCATGTAAAGCCAAGCAAGGTACCGGTCCAGGTCATGGACTGGGTTTGGGTTCATGCCGACGAGAGACGGGGGCGACAACTGGTGGGCCACAGCCAGCGAAACAACGAGCGCCACTTAGGATCATGGCGAAGTTAGGGGCGGCGTGTTTCTGGCTGACGGACGGCTCGGTTTGACATGCAAACTAGCTGCAGCATGTCCAGGTGACGGCTCCAGGTGATGAGACTGTGTGGGAGTCAGCAGAGGTGGTGTGGAGTCCGGGCTCCTGCATTATTAAGATCGGCCCTTGTCCTGGGGGTCTGGCACCAGGACAAGGGCGCGGGGTGTCGCGGGGGTCGCTGCAGAGCCCCCCCCCCCCCCGGTAGACCCACCCATACTATGGGAGACTGTAAAACGAAAGAGACTGTTTAGTTAGGAGCACGGCTGGAACGACTTAAAATGGCAGAATACCCCACTTGCTTGGTCTTGTGGCAGTCCACCCACAGACCCTAGTTTTCGGTTTTGTTCAATGGTGTGTTGAATGTTTTATTTTAGTGTTTTTATTGGGGTTCTAGTATACCAAATTGGGGAGGGTCTTAATTGGATGTGTTTTGTTAAGGGGGAGAGAATGTAGTGATAAGTTTTGTATAATATGTGGTGTGATGGCATCACCATCCAGCTGCGTCATCACGCCGACATATATATGGGCGAGTCTGCCATTTCAGGGCTGTCTTGCCCTGGCGACGGTACAGTGAAGACGTATAGTGTATTGTGACCAGGTCCATAATAAAGCTCAGTTCCAGTGCAGCATCCTTGTCCGTCTCTTTACTGCCAGGTTTGTGGACATAACAACCGCTACAACAACTCCAGGCACCCCACCCGTGATGACTGTGAAACTCCAGTCCTAACCCAGAGCAACACGTCTCCCTGGCTAAACCCTGGGGAGCTCCTCCTCCCAATACAACTCAAACTCTTTTTGAAAGGAAAGATTGCTTGTGGGTTTAATGTTCAAGGATCACACTAATTATTACTTATGAGACAGGTGTGTGTTACGACATGCAAATACGCAGAGATGTTCAGGAGCCACTAACTTAAAGTCTAAAGTCTTGACTTTAAAGCAGTGTTATGTAACTTTCTCTTTCCAGGTAGGAACACTGAAAAGATTACAACTATGGCGACTATAACCTCAGTCCCAAAAGCCAATCACAGGGTGCTTAGTTGTTGGTGGCTAAAGTTATGCCGTGTGACTGGCTGTTGGGACTGAGGTCATAGTAGTCTTTTGGTTTGTCTGAAGGTCCAGAGACAGCCAGGCTTCTAATGATTAAACGGGAGTCATCGGCTGATTTAACCAGAGTAGAAATGGAGAGACTGCATTGCTTTGGAGGGAAAAAGTAGTTTCAGTCGTAATCCTTCCGTCATTAGAGAAAATATGCAGTTTCTCCCTAATAAACTGGATGAGTTTAAAATGGTTGCTGGACACAAAAGGAGAGAACCGGAAGTATTAAATAGAAGAAGTGTACAATAATAATAATAATGATAATAATAATAATAATAATCATATATTTATATAGCAGGATTTACCAATGTTGCCTTTTGTTTTTAACTTTTCTTATGTTTTTTTTCCCCTGTCATTCTCAAGTTCACATCTTATTATCATTCACATGCTTGCGATGCAAAAAAAAAAGTGATGCAGCAGTGTGGAAAGTCCACATGACATTTTTTTCTCTACATCACACCAATCCAGAGAGAAACTTTGTTAAAAGTTGATGAGTCACAGCATTTTCTGGAGTGACAAGGATAAAGGTGCTTTCACACCAAATGTGAACGGGTGAATTTTTCGCACAGCACGATTACAGTATAACTCAATGTAAACACACGAATAGACATGAATTCACTGTCTGAGTGAGCTGCAGACAGGCGAAGTTGCCTTTATAACTTTTGCAGCAGTGTTCAACCTACTGTGGAAATCCCCAAAATGACGTCATGCTTTAGGTTTACATTATCTGACGGAGGGCTCACCTGAAAAAGTTGTCCCTGTCTCCAAAACTTTACAAGATGATGAGTGCTTCCATTGCTAGCTTGCTAGCCTTGTTTTCATGTCCGTGGCAGGAATTTGTGGGTGAAAAACTCTGACATCCCGATTCAACTGAAGAGCTCCCAATCCTTCTGTCTCCAGGTGAGTGGCAGTCTCATTTTCAAACTAGTCTTCTCTACAGTGGTGATACTTTTACTCCAGTGACAGCAGAATCTCAAAGCTAGTGCTATCCTTCGGACGTGAATGCGCAAATGTGTGATTTTGCGTGTCCTTGCCTCTTCCCATTGACTTTGTATGGATTTGCACCGCCCGTTCGCATTTGGTCTGAAGGCACCTTAAGACTAGAATAGAATAGAAAAGAATAAAATAGGCTTTATTGTCATTGTACGGTTGTACAGTACAACAAAATTGTGGGTGCACCATCAGGCTACTTCGCAATTATGAGAGAAGGATTAGATAAAACACGGTTACAGAACACATGATTGAATACATGACTGAAATAGAAAAAGGATTATGGAAATATACACAGGTATGGTAGTGGCTTCACGGATGAAACAATATACATACAGTGGTGGGAGAAAGTGTTTGCCCCCTTCCTGATTTCTCATTTTTTGCATGTTTGTCACACTTAAATGTTTCAGATCATCAAACCAATTTAAATATTAGACAAAGATAACACAAGCAACCACAAAATGCAGTTTTTTAAATGAAGGTGTTTAATATTAAGGGAAAAAAAAATCCAAACCTACATGGCCCTGTGTGAAAAAGTGATTGCCCCCTAAACCTAATAATTGGTTGGGCCACCCTTAGCAGCAACAATTGCAATCAAGCGTTTGCGATAACTGGCAATGAGTCTTTTACAGTGCTGTGGAGGAATTTGGGCCCACTCATCTTTGCAGAATTGTTGTAATTCAGCCACATTGGATGATTTTCGAGCATGGACCTCCTTTTTAAAGTCATGCCACAGCTTCTCAATTGGCTTCAGGTCAGGACTTTAGGCCACTCCAAAGTCTTCATTTTGTTTTTCTTAAGCCAATCAGAGGTGGATTTGCTGGTGTGTTTTGGATCATTGTCCTGCTGCAGAACCCAAGTGCGCTTCAGCTTGAGGTCACAAACAGATGGCCGGACATTCTCCTTCAGGATTTTTTGGTAGACAGCTGAATTCATAGTTCCATTTACCACAGCAAGTCTTCCAGGTTCTGAAGCAGCACAACAGCCCCAGACCATCACACTACCACTAACATATTTTACTGTTGGTATGATGTTCCTTTTCTGAAATGCTGTGTTACTTTTACGTTGGATGTAATGGGACACACATCTTCCAAAAAGTTCAACTTTTGTCTCATCAGTCCACAGAGTATTTTCCCAAAAGTCTTGGGGATCATCAATATGGTTCTGGCAGAACTGAGACAAGCCTTTATGTTCTTTTTGCTCAACAGTAGTTTTTGTCTTGGAACGCTGCCATGCAGGCCATTTTTGCTCAGTCTCTTTCTTATGGTGGAGTCATAAACACTGACCTTAACTGAGGTAAGTGAGGCCTGCAGTTCTTTGGATGTTGTTGTGGGGTCTTTTGTGACCTCTTGCAGGAGTTGTCGCTGTGCTCTTGGGGTAATTTTGGTTGGCTGGCCACTGCTGGGAAGGTTCACTACTGTTCCATGTTTTTGCCATTTGTGGATAACGGCTCTCACTGTGGTTCACTGGACTCCCAAAGCTTTAGAAATGGCTTTATAACCTTTTCCAGACTGATTGATCTCAATTACTTTGTTTCTCATTTGTTGTCATGATTCTGAGCATGGCTGAGAGCCTCTAGTAGGGTTAAGTCATTTTCTGTATTTCTGCTTCTCTGTTTATTTTGTATAAGTTGCTCTGCTTTTAGATTAGAGTGGCGGTTAGCAACCAGTTTACAGATGCATTACCGCCACTGTACAGTGATCTGTGTGGAGTTTGCATGTTCTCCCCGTGTCTGCAGGGGTTTACTCCGGGATTTCTCCAGTTTCTTCCCACATGTCAAAAACATGCAAGTTAGGTTAAATGGCATCAAACAGGATTCTAAATTGTCCTTAGGTGTGACTGTGAGAGTGAATGGTTGTCTGTCTCTCTGTGTTGGCCCTGTGATGGACTGGTGATCTGTCCAGAGTGTACCCTGCCTCTCGCCCAAAGATGCTGGGATAGGCTCCAGCACCCCCACGACCCGAAAAGGATTAAGCGGAAGAAGACAAATGAATGAATAAATGTTTATTTTGTATTAGTGTGGTTGTTTATGTATTTCTGCATTATCTTGTTTTCCATTTATGTCCCTGTGTTTATAATTTGCCCTTGTCTTAATTCTCCTTTTGTAGTATCAGTATTTATTTGTATTATTAGCTTTCCTCAGTTTTCTCCTTTAGTGTATTATTGTTCATGTATTTGTTCCTGATTTAATTTCTTCACGGTTGGTACTTTTACTTTGACGGTCATTGTTTACTTCCTCCTGTCAAGGCCTGTTCACGGGCTTTGACGGCTGTCACCTGTTAGGTTAATTATTCCTCGCTCTTGTACCCACACCTGGATTCATGTGAGCAATTGTTCTGTGCCTATTTAAGCTGTGCACTGTTCTCAAACCCAAACACTATTCCATGTCTCTCTCCAGTTTTTTGTTGTGAGTAATTGACTGTATCCTGCTCATTATTTTGGTATCTTGCCTTGCTTCCCATGCTCCTTAGTATCCATGCCTTTTCGACGTTACTCCAGCCTTTGTGTGTAAGTGTAGTGTTTTTGTGTATTCTTGTTTTTTTTGTGATTAAATGTGCAAACCTACAGCTCACTTTTGGTGTTCTCAGTTCTGCCCCTGAAAGGGCAATTCATAGCATTTGTTCCTGAATTTCTTTCTATTGCAGCATGATGTCTAGCTTTTAAAGATCTTTTGGTCTACTTCACTTTGCCAGGCAGGTCCTATTTAAGTGATTTCTTTATTGAGAACAGGTGTGGCTGTAATCAGGACTGGGTGTGATTAGAGAAATTGAACTCAGCTTACCAAAGATGTGATAGTTAATTTATGTTTTAACAGGGGGCAATCTCTTTTTCACACAGGGCCATGTAGGTTTGAATTTTTTTACACTTAATAATAAACACCTTTATTTAAAAACTGCATTTTGTGTTCACTTGTGTTATCTTTGTCTAATATTTACATTTGTTTGATGAGCTGAAACAATTAAGTGTGACAAACATACAAAAAAATAAGAAATCAGGAAGGGGCAAACACTTTTTCGCACCACTGTAAGAGTGCGGAGTGCAGAATACACAACTGAACACACGATTAAATAAAAAAATAGCCCAGGATTATGGAAAAATATACACAGGTATGGTAGTGATTTCACAGATGGGTCAATATGATGAGATGAGATGAGATTCAACTTTATTGTCATTACACATGTATGAATACAAGGTAACGAAACGTGACTTGGCATTTGGGCACGCTCTGCAGAGCGCATCCAAGGCCGGGGCAGCCGCTAGGCGCCAGTCATAAAGAAGAAAAGAAAAAAGAAAAGAAATGATATGACACAATAGGCAAGAGAAAAAAACATGTTTTATCAAATTGACGCTTAATGGGTAAGCGAAATTTTGATTGCAGGCAAAAAAACCCTCAATGCATATTTAGCAGTAGTGGACAATCACACAGCAGAGGGAGGGAGAGCAGTGTGTGTATATTTGCATGTCATTGTGTAGTGTAAATGTAACAGTTGTTAGTGAGCAGCAGAGGGAGCCTCCTGGCAGTGGATAGATGTTATAATCATGTGATTTATAAACAAGTCCAGAGTTCAGAGTCTATCTCTCTTTCTCTCTTGCTTGCAGAAGGCACATGGGCATTGTCCTTGAGAGTCCAATCCGCTGACGACAACAACTGATTGTTGATTGTATGGGTAGACATAAGAGCCGGTTCTTCCACTAATCTCAGTCAGGAGGAATGTAAACACGGGGCAAACAAGGTCAAATCAAATCAAATCAGCACAGTGCACTCAGAGAGTAGAATTTTGTCCTCACCCATGTAATTCTGTGCTTCCATTATATATGCAGGCTTAAACTGTTTTTCCATAGAGAGCACAGGGCTTTCAGATGTATTCCTTCACTGAATCACTGTCATTCAGTTCACCGTTTGCCGCTACTATAATATAATAGTATATAATATAATATATAATTATATTTATATATTATAAATTATATATAATAGTATATAATATAATATATATATATATAATATAATATTATATACTACTATAATAATATATACTATACTATAATATTATATACTACTAATATAATATAATATACATGAAAGTGCAGAGTGCAAGGACAGGTGTGATTATTATGATAATTGAAAGGGTCCTCAGTTCTGTACATGTGAGTGTTCGGAGGGAGGGGGTGGGGCCTCTGACTGTTTGCCCAGGGGAAGAAACACTTTGTCAATCTGGAGGTGTGGGACCTGATTGATCTGAACTGTTGTCCAGAGGTGGACGGGATGTGAGGGGTCTCCTGTGATGGCCTTGATCTTTCTGAGACAGAAAGATCTGGAGGTGACCTCCAGGAAGGGCAGAGAGCTGCCAATGATTTTTTGGGTGGTGTTGATGACCCTCTGCACAGCCTTCCTGTTCTCAGCCGTGGAGCTGGCATGCCACACACCCAAACAGTAGGTGAGCATGCTCTCCACTGAGCAGTGGCAGAAGGCCAGCAGCAGCTTCTGATCCAGGCTGTTCTTCCTCAGGACATGGGGGAAATGCAGTCGCTGCTGGGCCTTCTTCACCAGGGCCTTGGTGTTGACAGACCAGGAGAGGTCAGTGGAGGTGTGGGTGCCCAGGAACCTGAAGGTGGGGACGGTTTCCACGCGGTCGCCATTTATGAGGAGGATGGGGGGAGGTCCTGTCTAAGTAAAACTTGACTCAGTTCCTTCTTTGGTCCATCCATCCATCCATCCATCCATCTTCTACTGCTTTTCTGGGGGTCTGGCTCGTAGAGGCAGCAGTGCATGCAGAGACGCCCAGACCTGGAGGAGGTCTGAAGAGGTCTGAAGAGTCTGAACAGACCATTTTCATAGAACAGAAGATGCCAGTAGCAGATTGTTGTTCTCTGTACAGAGCTAAAACTCACACCTCACCCTTACTATAGCTCAACTAAAAAACACTGGCAGCCTCAGAGAGGGAGAGGAACCCTGGAAAACAGCATATGTGATGACATCACATCCCGACGTACTGTAACCATAGTAACATGTAACACAATGAATAAGGATGCCAATGAATAATAATCAACAAAGTTACATCATGTGCAACAGTGGGTAATTTACTCAAGTGCATTAAAAAATTGTACTTGCCAAAGTTGTTTTATTGCAGCATAATTTTTACTCATACATGAGAGCATTTTTGAGTAAAAATTTTTTACTTTTATTCAAGCGGATTTAGTGAGTTACTTTTGAGATCACTGATTTCAAAACTGGTTAGAAATGTTCCTTTTTGTGGTAATAACTCATTCTCACCAAAAATGGCTGCATCTTCTGTCATTTTAGTAAAAGGAAATCATATTTCTTTGCAAACTGCGCTGAAATGATTGTTCTTCTAATTCAATTAAATTTTCAATTCAACTTGTTGAGATTTGGTAATTTACTGTCATGTCCTGGCGAGCACTCGCCCCCTCCTTCCCGTTTCCTCTGCTTCCCTAATCACCTCATCTGACGCACCTGCTGTTCCTGCTGAGCCAGTGTTTATAAGGAAGCGCTCTTCAGTGATTCAACGCTGGCTCGTTTGGGTATACTGCCTCGAGCAGAGAAAGTTCTATTAGCAAGCTACATGTGTTTTGGGTTTCCGTACCTGACAAGTTTTCGCCTCTTCCTTTTCTTCCAGGTTGCTGCCGACGAAGTGGTGTGTCTTCAGGGGTTTCGGTGCGCTTGCCAGCCTGTTGCTCTCCCATTGCAGCTCATCATCTCCACCCAGTCAGACTCCACTCCTCATTCCCCTGCCAGCAGTTCCGACCGGCTGGTTCATCTCCCTCGCTGGGTTCTGAGCCGGTCTCTCTCTTCCTCCCACATGAGTGGTATTATTTGGATTTTCACATCCTCCTCCATTCCTCTATTAATCAGCCTCATCTCATCCTCTACAGGGTTGCTGCTCCTGTGGCGAGTGACTGGTTTTCTCCAAGTTCGCGTTTTTGAAAATTAATAAAGGGTCAAATGTTCTCGTGTGTGTTTCTTTGGTGATTGCACCTTGCATGTAGGCTGATTGTCCAGTCAATATGACAGAATGAGCCAGCCTGGGTCACAGCCTAGCAGGTTCCTCATCAACAGAGCACACCACGCTCCACCGCCTCGACGTTACAGGCAGGTGGCTGAACACACTCAGCTGCTGCAGACCATTACGCAACAGCTGAGTGTCATTTCTGATCATTTGGGCTGCAAGTCTGTCCTGGCAGCTCCGCTCCCACCTGCTCATCCGACTTCTTCAACCATCCGCTGAACACTTTCCATTTCCACTCCTGCCCCATACGCGGGGAAGGTGAGGAAATGTAAAGATTTCCTTTGTCATATTCGGCTTTATTTTGAGCAGGTGAGGGGGGAGTTTCCAGATGACATCTCTAAAATTCATCAGTTTACCCTTCTGCTTCAGGGCCAAGCTCTTAGTTGGGCACGGTCTGTAATCAATAGCTGAAGGGACGCGCCACCAACATTTGACCAATTTGTGACTGAATTTTCCCCCACATTTGACCGTACCAAGAGTGAAGGGAGGATCATGAGTCGCCTGTTGTTGCTCTACCAGGGCAGCTGGTTGGTGGCCGACTTCTCGGTGGAGTTCCGAGTTGAGGCAGTGGATTCGGGATAGAACGAGGTTGCACTGCGCAGCGCGTTCCTCCACAAGTTAAGTCCTCGGCTCCGCGACGACCTGGCGGTTCATGCCGTTCCTGCCACCTTGGACGGCCTTATTGATCAGGTGGTCAGGTTGGATAACCGGTACCATGAGCGCACCAGGGAACGCGGCACCTCCTCCCGCCCATTTGTCACATATGTGCTCCCAGCACTTACTGACCTAGGTGAGTCCGATTCTGCTGCCGAAGCCATGCAACTCAGTTCTGCTTGCCTTCCATGGGCAGAGGTTGAGCAGTGGTGGGGGAATAGGGCATGTGCTTACTGTGGTTAAGCACAAGCGGGACACATGCCACTTATGGCCAAAAAGACATAGCCCGTCAGTAGCCACGGGGGGTCTGGAGGGTGGGACTCACCCACATCCCCCCAGTAATTTTTCTATTTCGTCCCTGGTTCAGTAGCTGGGGGTTGAGAGGAGGGTCTCTGCAAGAGGCTCACTTTTCACGTGTTTCCATGTGCCTCTCATGCGGTGGTTCTAGGGCAGGGGTCGGCAACCGGCGGCTCCGGAGCCGCATGCGGCTCTTTCATCCCTCTGCTGCGGCTCCCTGTGGCTTTGGAAAATAAATAATGAGTATTTAATTAAAATGTATTTTATTTTAGTTCATTAGTTTTTAAAATGTAATTCTAAATTTGAAGATATTATGGTGATCTTGTAAAATCTAAAAAAAAAACGTGTTAAAGTTTAATCACCGTCAGCAAAAATCAACACGAAGTCGGAAGTCGTCTCCCGCGATAACCCGCATGTGTTGTGTTCAAGCTACTGCTGTATTGTAAACAGCCCTGCGATTGGATAGTTGCAAACGATTGGACCAATCAAATGGCTCGTTGTATGCTTTTTCAAAGATTTATGGCGGCGTGTTCTCAGGGATGTGATTTTCTGTTAATTCGCCGAATTCCGCTTTATTTTATGTTCCAGGAAGATAAAGTACATTAAGTACGTTAGCGGCTTGTGGTCCACGAACACAGTGAAGCTGCGCCCTTTCAGGCAGGACTGGAAGTGGCGTATGGCCACCGGTAATCGATATGGCCAGGTGGAGAGTCATTAACTCTACAAAGGCTGTATGAGCTGGGCTGGCGCGAGGGATTAAACGGTAATAAAAGTTAACCATCCCCTTTTATGATTCCAAACAGTTTGAAATTGACAGTGCACAGTGGACATTGACTCATAACTTTTGAATATTTCTAAGACTTGGCTACATCAGTGATTGTACAAAATGAACTGCTCAAGACTCAATAGAGATTGAAACTGGTGATCTGAAATGAATGCTGAAATTATAAAAAGTAATGGTATGTTGGAATTTTATTTCTATTATGGAACAGATAAAATTAATTGATTTTGATTTGATCAAGTGTTAAAGCATGTGATGGATAATGCTTGTTGGAATATTTTAGGAATGCTATCTTCTTGGAACATAAGTCAATATTATACATTAATAAGTGGCATTCAGCTGTTTGTTTTATGTCATTTAAGCACAGTTCTGGTACTTAAAAATCATAAAAACCCAGGAGCTTCGGGGGGCTTTGCCCCTCTTGCCCCCCATCCCACCCCAGACCCCACTGGAGGACTATGTCCCCCAGATCCCCTGCTGAATTTTCAGATAATTTCCCCAACCCCAAATCACATCGCTGGTTGGTGTTGGAATTCTGAGCTTTCGGTGTTGTTTTCAGCGGAATTATGAGATTTTTATTGAAGGATCAGGAGTCCTCAGTGCTAGAAATAGCACTCTCCTTTCAACCCAATGTCAACCTTCAACCCAATGTCTTTGTTTTTTCGGAGTTCAAAATGTTTTTGTTGCATGCAGAAATGTAATTTTGTTTTCTCTGCAGGAGTTCCCTGATTTCATAAATGCAACACATTATAGTTTGTTTGCCTGGACAGATCGCCAGTCCATCGCAGGGCCAACACAGAGAGACAGACAACCATTCACTCTCACAGTCATACCTAAGGACAATTTAGAATCCCCAGTTGATGCCAATTAACCTAACTTGCATGTTTTTGGCATGTGGGAGGAAACTGGAGAAATCCCGGAGTAAACCCACGCAGACACGGGGAGAACATGCAAACTCCACACAGATCACTGTTGGTCGGGGGCTGGGATCAAACCCAGGATCCCCCGGCCAAGGGTGAGTTGCTGTGCTGCCGCAGTGCTAACCACTTCCCCACCGTGCCGCCCACAACCAATCCACTAGTTGTCAAATTGAGAGTCTGGAGAACAAGTGAAGGATACAGATTTATATTATATTAATACATTTGAACAAGGAGCATTATGAGGAAACAGGATGAAAAGTAGCTTCTTCTAAATAAAACTTTCATCTCTAATTTATGAAAATATCAGGAACTAAAGCTATGTGATCACTGTTGAAAGTAGGAGATGGGTGATATTTTTCAGATTTAAACAATTTATGAATGTGCTGATAATTAAAACTATGCAAAAATTATGGTCAGATATTCAGAAATTTATTTTTCAGCACAAAACAATTTATAATATATATCTAACATTTATTTCATGAATGAAGCTATATAAATGAAGCTATAAGCAGTTTTTTCCCACTGCTGTAGTAGGAATTCATTAATGCCACATAATATTCAGAGCTATGTACAGTATATAAAAAACTTTATAAGCAACATAATCTTTATTTTAAAGGTCAAATTCCGTTGCGGCTCTCAGCCACATCTGTTTTAGTCGGAGACGGGCAAAACGGCTCTTCGGCTGGCAAAGGTTGCAGACCCCTGTTCTAGGGTATCCATGGCTCTGGAGGCATAATCCTATTCTCAATTGGGCACAAAACACCATCACCTCCTGGAGCCCTAATTGTTTGGCTACATGTCTAAGTTTGGCCGAGTGTTCGCCATCCCTCCCCGTCTCCTCTCCTCAGGTCGAGCCTCCAGACCTCAGCCTCGTACCCGAGGTTTATCACAACCTCTGGGAGGTCTTCAGCAAGTCACGAGCATTAGCGCTTCCCCCGCATCGCTTGTATGACTGTGCCATTGCCCTCCTTCCGAGCACGAGGTTGCCGTCCAGCAAGCTCTATAATATTTCTGGACCTGATAGGGAGGCGATGGAGAGGTACATTAAGGATTCTCTGAACGCCGGCCTCATTCACCCATCCTCGGGGCGGAGTTTTTCTTTGTGGGAAAGAAAGACGGGTCTCTGCATCTGTGTATTGACTACTGGGAGCTTAATGCTATAACCGTCAAAGATAAATACCCTCTGCCCCTGATGAACTCTGCTTTTGAGCTCCTGCAGCACTTGTGCGTATTCTCCAAACTCGACTTATGCAAAGCTTACCATCTAGTCAGAATATGTGAGGGAGACGAATGGAAAACAGCATTTAAGATGCACCTGGGGCAATTTGAATACTTAGCTATGCCTTTTGGGTTAACCAACGCCCCTGCTGTTTTCCAACATTTAACTAATGACATCCTCTGCGACATGCTAAATCGGCTTGTTTTTGTCTATCTTGACGACATCCTGATTTTTTCTTGCACGCCCGAGGAGCACCAAACTCATGTTAGAGCCGTGTTACAGTGGCTCTTAGACAACCAACTGTATGTCAAGGCTGAGAAGTGCGAGTTTTCCACCAATTCCACTTCTTTCCTTGGCTTTATTGTAGCGGAGGGGGAGCTTAGGGCCGACCCGTCCAAGGTGAAGGCTGTGCTAGATTGGCCAACACCCCACTCCCGCAAGGAGCTGCAGTGCTTCTCGGGGTTTGCGAATTTCTATCGCAGGTTCATTCGGAACTATAGTGGGATAGCACAGCCTTTAACTAAGCTGACCTCTGTTAAGGTACCATTTTTATGGACCGAGGCAGCTGAACAGGCCTTTGTTAAATTTAAGGGCCTGTTCGCCAACAAACCCATCTAGGCTCAGGTCGACCCCCAGCTCCAATTTACCCTGGAGGTGGATGCTTCAGAAATGGGGGTGGGCGCGATTTTGTCCCAGTGCTCCGCCTCGGACTTGAAGCTCTGTCCGTGCACACATTTCTCTCGGTGGCTCACCCCAGCCGAGAGGAATTACAACGTCAGGGATCGAGAGCTGTTGGCTATAAAATGAGCTTTTGAGGAATGGAGACATCGGCTGGAGGGAGCTGTTCATCCTGTAGTCGTGTGGACCAACCACAAGAACCTTGAGTATCTGCAGTCGGCCCGCTGGCTGAATTCAATGCAGGATTGCTAGGCCCTATTTTTCCAGCGTTTCAATTTCACTGTTACCTATAGGCCCGGTTCCTGTAATATTAAGCCTGACGCTCTCTCCAGACAGTTCAGCCAGGACCCAGCTGATCCCCCTTGTCACTCCCAGCCCATTCTTCCACCTTCGTGCGTCCTGGAAATCCTTACCTGAGAGATCAAGAAGAGAGTCCGCCAGGCCCAGTCCTCTGAGCGCGAACCAGCGGGTTGCCCCCCTAACCGCTTTTATGTCCCTGCTGCCCTCCACAGTGAAGTTATCCAGTGGGGGCACGCCGGACGTCTTGCCTGCCACCCTGGGGTAGTGCGCATTGTGGATATTATCAGGCGAGCATTCTGGTGGCCCACGCTGTGGTGGGACGTGCAGGAGTACGTGAAGCCCTGCCAAACTTGTGCCCATAACAAATCCCCCGCTGGTCTTCTTCACCCCCTCCTCGTCCCCACCAGCCCTGGTCCCACATAGCCATGGACTTTGTCACTGGTCTTCCTCCCTCCCATGGCAACACTGTCATCTTGACTATTGTGGACAGATTCTCCAAGGCTGTTCATCTGGTTCCTCTCCCCAAGCTGCCATCCGCCTCCAAGACAGCCAAATTACTCTCCCATCACATCATCAGACTGCACGGCATCCCCATGGCCATTGTGTCTGACCGGGGTCCACAGTTCATCTCACGTGTTTGGAAGTCATTCTGTCACTGCCTTGGCACCACTGTCAGCCTCACCTCCAGTTATCATCCGCAGAGCAATGGGCAGGCTGAGCGTGTCAACCAGTCCCTGGAGGCTGCCCTTCGTTGCATGGCAGCGGATGACCCTGCATCATGTAGCTCCCATCTGACCTGGGTGGAGTACTCATTGAATTCTACTGTCTCTTCGGCCACGGGGCTGTCTCCATTTGAAGCCTCCGTGGGTTATAACCCCCCACTGCTACCCATGACGGAGAGAGAGGTGGAGGTGCCGTCCGTGGGGGCCCATTTTCGTCACTGTCGCCGGGTCTGGAGGTCTTCCTGAGCGGCGCTCCTTCGTTCCACGGAGCACAATCGGCGTTATGCTGACTGTAAGAGGGTTCCGGCGCCGGACTACAAGACTGGACAACAGGTCTGGGTGTCTGCGGATCAGGTTCCACTGAAGGCTGAAGCTCGTAAGCTTGCTCCCCGGTTCGTGGGCCCTTTCCCGGTCACCAACAACGTGGGCAATTCTGCTGTCCGGCTCCAGCTCCCGCTGGTGCTCTGTACGCATCCAACAATCCATGTTGGATGCGTTGGATGATCAAGCCTCTCTCCTCCAGTCCCCTCTGTCCCCCCCAAAGCTGCCGCCTCCTGCTCGGATCCTCGATGGCCACATCACGCACACTATTCAAGAGATCCTGGATGTTCGCCACCGGGGCCAGGGGTTCCAATACCTGGTCCACTGGGAGGGTTACGGTCCAGATCATCGGTCATGCGTCCCCTGGTCAAGATTCCATGACAAAGGTATGGTCTGGGCCTACCATCGAGCCCACCCAGAGAAGCCTGGTGGACCAACAGGAGGCGTTCCTTGAGGGTGGGGCACTGTCATGTCCTGGTGAGCGCTCGCCCCCTCCTTCCCGTTTCCTCTGCTTCCCTAATCACCTCATCTGACGCACCTGTTGTTCCTGCTGAGCCAGCATTTATAAGGAAGCGCTCTTCAGTGATTCAACACTGGCTTGTTTGGGTATACTGCCTCGAGCAAAGAAAGTTCTATTAGCAAGCTACATGTACCTTTGGGTTTCCGTACCTGACACGTTTTCTCCTCTTCCTTTTCTTCTAGGTTGCTGCCGATGAAATGATGAGTGGGTTTCGGTGCGCTCGCCAGCCTTTTGCTCCCCCATCGCAGCTCATCATCTCCACCCAGTCAGACTCCACTCCTCATTCCCCTACCAGCAGTTCCAACCTACTGGTTCATCTCCCTCGCTGGGTTCTGAGCCGGTCTCGCTCTTCCTCCCACGTAAATGGTATTATTTGGATTTCCACATCCTCCTCCATTCCTCTATTAATCAGCCTCATCTCATCCTCTACAGGGTTGCTGCTCCTCTGGCGAGTAACTGGTTTTCTCTAAGTTCGCATTTTTGAAAATTAATAAAGGGTCAAACGTTCTTGTGTGTGTTTCTTTGGTGATTGCACCTTTCACGTAGTTTGATTGTCCAATCAATATGACAATTTGCATCCTTACTTATTGTGTTTATGATGTGTTCCTGTTGCCGAGCTCCCAGCGCCCTAACTGAGCATGCGCCTGTAGAGTGCACTTGTAGTCAAGCCTTTGTAGAGAGAGCAACTGTTTACTCCAGGTTCTGTGTATATTAAATAAACTAGTGCATTGCCCGAACACAGCTTTATTGAGAGATGTTGAACAGTGGTTACACAGCAGGCACCTGGCAGAGGGCACCAGTCTGAGAGGCCGCAATATGGGCGATCTCCGCCTTATATAGAGGGGTTGCACGTGACGTCAGTGGTCACGTGCCACATTGTTTTTCTGCCATTGTGGATGGCAAATAGCCTGGACCCTGTGTTGAGAATAATAATAATTCCACTAGCACGTACTCAGTCCAACTCACCACGGTGTTGTTTGTTATCCATTATGAGTGAATACCACCTTAAGTGCGTGAGATCTTTACAGCAAGGCGGCCCGACACTCCCATGACATCGTTTGTATGTGACAAGAAAAACACAAGATGGATATGGAGGCGAGCCTGCTGCTGGCAGGCTTTTTGTCAGAGTAAAGGCCAAAAAAGACAGCCAGAGAAGGCTACAGGTGGTGAGACAAAACTCTAGAAAAGTACTGGAGAGTTCAGGAAGCCATGGAGTAGTATGAAGCGGAAGACGTGAGGATATGAACTAGATCACATATGAAGGTAAGCTAATGATTGCTAATGCTAGTTAGCACTAATAAGTCCCCTGTACTACATTGTAATCATGGCAAGTTATCACTATTAGGTACTAAAATATGTATGCTGTGTGTGTGTGTTTGTGTGTGTTTCAGATGGCTCTCTTGCGGCAAAATTATCGCTTCAAACTGTCGGTCTGGGTGTTCAACCAGTCTCTAGTGGTAGGATGTCATCCCAGCTTCACAAACCGCAGTGACTGCAGAGCTTCATAATGTCTGTAGAAACGTTTAGCTTCCTGTTCTACAAATTGCTCTGATCTGTGTGAAAATGATGGAGAGACTTTTGAGACATCATGGGATGTACCTGCTCCAGCCTGTGGTGGTGTTGTGGCAAGTGATCAGCTGCCAAAAGTTGATCGCCAGGTGCCATATTGTAGTTATGGGGTTATATCAGCCGTAAAATATATATTTCAACAGGTAAACAGTACTGAGTTAGGCATGATAAAATATATTTAACAATTATGATGCATCTTTAACCCAAAACAAATTTCATCTAGGATTAAAAAAAGCAATTAAAATAATGAAGTCACAAGGTTACATGGAAAATACATGGATTTACTGGATATATACATGTAGATACTGTATAAATGTATATTCTATGTGTGAATAATGTACTATGTGCTTGTTTTGTATTGCACTAGGAAGTTTTACAATAAACTTTTGTGCCTTTTGCAGATATGTCTCCACTTTTGTTTATGTTTTATTTGTGAAGGTTACCAAGATTTTATGACATAAATTAAATGCTAAAAGATTGGAAAAGCTATCTAAATAAACCAGCAGTTTGAGAAATCACTTTTGGTTTGGTGTAAGTCTGTCAACAGAATTATGAACCATGAAGTAGCTTGTGTTAAAACATGTTAAATCCCTTTAAATCCTAACTCATTATTAGGAAATGCAGATGCTAATATGGCCCAGAATTCTTCCATATACTGGTACTATCACTAAAGTGTGCAGTGTCTTCTGCACTGGCACATCCAACAATACAGTCTTCAGTAAATAAAATAATTGTTTTTGTTTACTTTTTCTTAAAAATGAGCCATTATTTTCAACATCATTGATAAATGTTTGGTTTGTACTGTTGATGTCACAAATCCCCGTGCACCATTATACGGTGCACGAGGGAAAGAATGAAAAACCCAATTGCGTGAGTAGAAAGTGCCATTTATTAAATTAAACCACAGACATAACCAGTTCAGCTTGACCACACAAATACAGGGAGTTGAAATGATGAGATTGAGCCACCAGACATACAGGGCGCCTCCCCGATGCTCAACAGCCCAGCGACGGGAACGCCTAGTGCTGCAGGGTAGCTGTCGACACAGGAAGAAAGGCAAATATAACTTATCGAGCTGGAGCGAGCCGGCGCTATTCCGTGCAGTCTGGTGGATGAAGGTGAAAAGCAGGGCCAGCCGTAACACCAAGGGATTAACCAGACTTAAAGTGACTGGCTGGATGACAAGACGGTAGTGAACACCGTCTGGCTTTGGAACAGCAAAACCTAGATTCATGACAGTTGGCTCTTCCCACCGGTGTCTTAACAGACAAAACAGAAAATAATGATGCAAACACAAAAGTCACTAAATTGTTTATTACTGTCATGAACCGGGCCAGTTTGTCCTTTTGACCTGGTTCCGTGACTCTTCTCTGTGTGTTTATTTATCTAGGTATTGTGTTATTTTGTATCTGTTTCTAGTTTTGAGTTTACTGTGTGTTTGGGTTCTCTAAAACTGACAGACTGTCAGGCAGCTCGTTTAGCCTACACTTGGTGTGGGTGGGCCTGCCAGTCTGCCAGCCAGACCACATCTCCTTCTCTTGACAATCAGCTGGATCCACTCCTGGTAATAACTCTTCCCGCTCCTCACTCGGGTGCACCCAATTATTCAGTCATTAGTGTTTATACTTAAGCAGCTCATTGTCAGTCAAGCATTGCTGGATTATTGTTTCTGTCACGGCCATGTTACGTCGTGGTTGCTCAAGTGCATTGCCTCTTCCATGTCACGCCATGGGTTGCTAAAGTTCTAGTTTCACCACGTTATGCCGTGGAACACTGTAAGTCTATTTGTGTTTGGATTATTGTATGTCTGCACTATCTTTGGAACCATCAGTCTTTACTTTAATAAATGTGTTTGTGGTGTAGCCCTGCACGTAAATCTGTCTCTCTCCTCCAAGCGCTGCATAGAAGTGCACGGGGAATCATGACAGAATAATCCAGCCATATAAGGATTTAGTGGGTTACACCCAGACGTCATTTTTTCTTTTTTAAACTGTTTCTTGGTTTACCTGGTCTGGAGTTCTTCATGGATGCAGTGAGTCTCCTGGAAGACAGTTGGTCACTGGCACAGGTCTCTTGCTCCCCAGTGACGGTCCAGAGGAGCCGGAACAACGCAGCCTGTGTTATGCAGGCATTCTCTAGCCTGTGGGGCCATCCAAGGGTGGAAGAAATTCTCTCCTCTTCCCTGCCGGGTGAGGGGATGGTGGAGATGGCTCCTGTGCCTGCGCTGATTCGAGCACGCTCATTGCCAACAACAGTACCTACGCGACAGAGTCATCCTGCGTCCAAACACTGGAGGAAGCCCTCCTTTTCGTCAGCAGCTTCTCCCTCGTCAGGTCAGACTACTCCCGCTGCAGGGTCATCCTCATGCTCAGTATTTTCCGCTGCTGCAGCGCTCCCAGTCACCGTGATGAGTCCTCCCGCTGTCAGGAGATCTTCCAGGCTTCCTTCGGCTACGCCCACCTCTGTCGCCATGGAAACGGCTTCTCCTCTCTTCTCCAACGGGGCTGGATTTACCATCGGCACGGAGAGGGATTACTGCCTGCCATCTGCAGCCGTTAACAACAAGAACTGGGAGGACAGGCAAGTGTTTTTTCTTTTTATTCAGCATCCTAATGATAAGCCTTGTCTTCCAGAGGAGAGCCTCAGTTTAAGCAGTCCGCTGAGCTCTCCCCTCCGGCTGCAGCTAATAACTCTTCCTCAAGTCTCTCCGTGTCTCCCCCATCTTTCTATGAGTGTCCGCCGGTCCTGGAGCAGAGCCGTTGGGTGGTGGAGGACCTGGTGGCCGCAGAGAATCCTGCTCTGGAGCCAGCACGGAGCTGTTCCTCAGCTATCACGCCGGAGGAGTCTCTAGCATTGCAGCCACGGCTGGGGAACTGCAGGACTGCTACCACCATCATGCCAGCTGTGGAGGCACTCGTGGCGGAATGGGAGCCAGAGTTGGACCTCTTGGAGACCGGGCCCAAGACAACATTGCCAAGTTCGACAGAGTCCTGGACGGTGGTGGAACTCGAGCTCACACAAGTTATCTCTCTTGAGTTTCTAATGTAAGTTTTGGAGAGATCTTCTCTGGCTCTAGGTGAAGAGAGTCAGGTGCAGCCCTCAGCCACATCTGAACTCCCTTCGCCAGGCTCCGCCGCTGCCGGCGACCCTAACCAATGCTTTTCTTCTGTTGTTCGTGAGCCTTCTCCTAGGGTCACCGGAGAAGTTCCACCATCACCAGGGGCCTCTGTGGATCTGGTGTCATCACCGAAGGATGCCGGGGTCCAGCTTCCCCTGCTGAGGTCATCCTGGAGTCAGCTCCCCTTCTGCCAGAGGCTGTCGTCTCCTCCTTGGTCTGAGGCTCCATGGGTGCTGCTTCCCGGCCGGGGACCACCATGGGTGCTGTGCCACAGCTTCAGTCCCATGTGGGTGCTGCACTCCAGTTTAAGTCCGCCATAGATGCTGTGCCTCAGCTTGGGATCCACCAAGGGTGCAGCACTGGCCCAGCTGGGGTCCACCCAGGGAGCAGCGTTCACCCAGCCGGGGTCCACTGAGGGTGCAGCGTTGGCCCAGCCGGATCCCACCGAGAGTGCAGTGGAACTCCAGCCCGGAGCCACCGTGGGTGCAGCCGGGGATCATCCGGGTAATGAGGTCCAGGACCAGGACCACCGCGGGTGTAGCTGTGTCCCAAGACCGGACCACCGAGGGTGCTGCCATCCTGCCAGATGCTGTCATGGCTCTCTCCTCTCCTCAGGTAGATACCGTTGTGGCCCCCTCCTTTTCCTTGTCTGATGCCGTGGGGGTTCCCTTCCTACGGTCCGGTCACCCACCAGTGAGCCTCCCGGTGGGCAGGGCACCTCCTGCTCCACCCCTCCTGTCCTGTGGCTCAACAACGCTGGCCGGTCACCTGAAGGACTGAGTCTCTGGGTCAGGTGGCCCATGTTTTCTGGCAGGCCACTGGACTCTGTTCACCGGACTGTCTGCTGGGCCTGGGATTCGGGGCCGCCTCCTGAGCCTCCACACTTTTGAACTTGGTGGTGGTGGGGGGGGTAATTGTTGTTTTTCTGTTGTGGGCCCTGAGCAGGGTTGTTTTTGTTCCCTCCTGACCTGTTTCCCCACACCTCCTGCCCTGGGTTGATTATTGTTGTTATTCCTGCTTGGGGGGCGGGGGGGGGACAGGGTTTTTTCCTTTCTTTGTGATGTTTCTTTGGGTGTCTGGACCCCACCCCTTGAGAGGGGGGGCTTTGTCATGAACCGGGCTGGTTTGTCCTTTTGGCCCGGTTCTGTGACTCTTCTCTGTGTGTTTATTTAGCTAGGTACTGTGTTATTTTGTATCTGTTTCTAGTTCTGAGTTTACTGTGTGTTTGGGTTCTCTGACTGATAGGCTGTCAGGCAGCTCGTTTAGCCTACTCTCGGTGTGGGTGGGCCTGCCAGTCTGCCAGCCAGACCACACCTCCCTCTCTTGACAATCAGCTGGTTCCACTCCCTGTAATAATTCTTCCCGCTTCTCGCTCGGGTGCACCCAATTATTCAGTCATTAGTGTTTATACTTAAGCAGCTCATTGTCAGTCAAGCATTGCTGGATTATTGTTTCTGTCACGGCCATGTTACGTCGTGGTTGCTCAAGTGCATTGCCGCTGTCATGTCATGCCATGGGTTGCTGAAGTTCTAGTTTCACCACGTTACGCCGTGGAACACTGTAAGTCTATTTGTCTTTGGATTATTGTAAGTCTGCACTATGTTTTGGAACTGTCAGTCTTTACTTTAATTAATGTGTTTGTGGTGTAGCCCTGTGTGTAAATCTGTCTCTCTCCTCTGTGCGCTTCTATGCAGCGCACAGGGAATCATGACAATTACAAACACCAGCAAAATCCAGATTATTTAGAATGTGCAAAATTCAATCTTTAAACTGTAAAAAAAACTCAGAATGGGTCACACACGCCAGCCACACATGCTGACTTTGCCTTCGCAAAGTGGCCTAGCACACCAAGGAATGCTTGATTGAAAGCAGCATTCTGAGCCATCTCTTCCCTTCAGAAGGTAGTTTCATGGGATACAGGTCAAGTGGACCCCTGACCAAGTGAGCACCCCAAGTGGACCCCAGGATCCAATCTGTACATGTACAAGTACATTCTCAATCCAGTGATTTGTAAACATGCAGAAGGAGAACAATAAGAATTTGTGTAAAACTGTTGGAAAGACTTTTCCCGGTCACCAAGAAGTGTAAAAAAAAAAAAATATATATATATATAGGTGCATCTCACTAAATTAGAATATCATCAAAAAGTTGATTTATTTCAGTAATTCAATTCAAAAAATGAAACACATTTTATGTAGATTCATTAGGGAGTGATATATTTCAAGTGTGCATGCCGACAGCTGACTCCCATACGGCTCACACTCATGAAGTCATATTTTCCGTTACCTGACAGGATACTCTATAAATAAATAGCTGGTGGTTATGGCTTGCAGCTCATGAAAACCAGAAAATCAATTTCTCAAAAAATTTGAATATTACATAAAATCAATTTTAAAAAATTAATTTTTTGAATAGAAATGTTGGCCAACTAAAAGTATTTCCATGCACACACTCAATACTTTGGCCTAACTTTGGACTTGATAAAACAAGTTGGCAAAACCCAGTCCATAAAGCACATCACAGCCCATGATGTTATCACCTCATGCTGTCATGTGGAACATGAAGTCAACCACCTTTGCAGACTTGTACCGGACCGTTAACTCCAAAGTCCCAACCGTGCACAACCTGCCACCTCCATAGTCATACAACGGTGTCGGGTTACCTCTAATCCTGTAGTGGGGGAAAAACTTCCTCATCGTGACCCAATTCAGCAGCGACCCCTCTGCTCCCGTGTCGAGCAGAAGTGCACCTCCATGCTGTCCAGTTCCATTGTGCAAAACATGTACCCATTTGTGCTGGGGGACACCGTATGGATGATCGTCAGGGGCAGGCGGAGTGATTTCTTCTGTGGGCTTTCTGGTTCAGATACATGACGCACTCTAGCATAATGGTTCAAGCATCCACATCTGCTACAACGTGCTCCCCTAGCCAGGCAGTCCTTAGCCTTATTGCAGTGCATTGCAGACCCACAACCCTTGCACAGGGGTTTTCCTGGGGCAGACCTTCGGCTGGCAGTGTTGGCATCCATAGTATCGTCGTCCAAGCTATCCTCACTATCTGAGTCCACAACATTTACTGCGGCAGGAGGCTCTGGGCCCGCTGTGACTGGTGCCAAGACAGCTCCAAAGCTAGCTTGTCTGCGGTCTTCAGCTGGAGGGCTAGTTTGACAGCTCTAGCTAATGTGAAGTCACTGGGCGCCGTGAGTAGCCTAGTCCGCAATGCGGCACTGCATGTGTGCTCTGTGAGCTGGTCACGTACCATTAAATCTCCCAACGGCCCAAAGCGACACTCGCTAGCTAGCTGCCTCAAGTTGCCGACAAACTGACGGATAGGCTCACCTACCTGCTGACGTTGCTGCCGAAAACGAATCCTCCGGACAGTCACGCTATCTGGGGTCTGAAAATGGTTGGCTAGCAGCTCCACAACCTCTTCAAAAGAGTCCAAAGCTCCAAGTGTGTGCAGGATCGCTGCCCCCCAGTAATCAGGTTGTGAACAAGTAGTGCACATGCTCTTAGCTTGTCTAGCTCATCCAGGTCCAGCCCGGTGATGTACGTCTGGAAAGCCTCAAACTACATGGGCCAAAGCACTAGCGGTTCACCTGGGAGCTTGAGAAAGGGGCGAAGTGGTGTGATACACGCCTCTATGAGTTAATCCTCGATCGCCAAATGTTATGTATGGTAAAATACCTGCGTGAAGGATGAGGCAAGATGATTGGATGAACACAGCTTTATTGAGAGGTGTTGAACAGTGGTTACACAGCAGGCACCTGGCAGAGAGCACCAGTCTAAGAGGCCGCAATATGGGCTCTCTCTGCCTTATATAGGGCGGTGCAGTGGTATTTTTATCAAACTTTTATTGATAAAAATTACATATTTTGACTGAGTGACTCCAAACTCAGGGTTGCACACCCTTGTAACCTCAGCAAAGCACGTATAAAATCTTAGGCCAGCCTAACGAATGGTTTAAGAGATATGCGTGGAACACACACACACACACACACACACACACACACACACACACAGAGATTCCGTGCATTTATAGATAGATATGCCCAATGGCTAAATAAGAAGAAACTTTGCTTCTCCCTCTACATGCCAGAAGACCATTTTGATCAGCTCTGCTCAACACAATTTTACTGGTATAGTACCTAATCAAAAACAAAAAGTCATCTCAAGCAATCCCCTACAAGCAAGCAATTCAATTCAATTCAATTCAACTTTATTTATATAGCGCCATTTCACAACAACAGTCATCTCATAGCACTATCAACTGTAGGGGGGAACCCCCACAGTTGCAGAAAGACCCCAGCAATCAGGCGATCCCCTGTGAGCAAGCACTTGGCGACGGTGGAGAGGAAAAACTCCCTTTTAACAGGAAGAAACCTCCAGCAGAACCAGGCTCAGGGAGGGGCAGTCATCTGCTGCGACTGGCTGGGGGGTGAGGGGATAGAGAAGAAGAAAAGAACAGACATGTAGAGAGCAAACAGCACGATGGGGACTCAATCTATGGGAGAGAACAAACAAATGTTAATGACCAGCAAAAAAAAAATATTTCATAGAGAGTGAGGAAAGGAGTGAGGCCCAGTGCATTACTGGAGGTCCCCCAGCTGACTAAACCTATTAGCAGCATAACTAAGGGAGGGTTCAGAAACACATGATCCCTCCCTAATTGTAGGCTATATCAAAAAGGTAGGTTTTAGCCCTATTCTTAAAAACAGAGATCGAGTCTGACTCCCGAATCCAGATTGGCAGCTGATTCCACAGGAGAGGAGCTTGATAACTGAATGCTCTGCCTCCCATTATACTTTTGGAGATTCTAGGTATTACAAGTAATCCTGCATTTTGGGAGCGTAGTGCTCTGTTAGGATAATACGATAGTATCAGATCTTTTAAATAAAAAGGAGCCTGATTGTTTAGAGCTTTGTAAGTAAGAAGGAGGATTTTAAACTTAATTCTAAACTCTATGGGAAGCCAATGAAGGGAGGCCAGAACCGGAGAGATATGATCTCTCTTTCTAGTACCTGTTAAAACTCTTGCTGCAGCATTTTGGATCAGCTGAAGACTTTTTAAAGATGTTTTAGAACAGCCTGATAATAAAGAATTACAATAATCTAATCTCGAGCTAACAAAAGCGTGGATCAGCTTCTCAGCATCACTCTGAGACAAGATGCTCCTAATCTTGGCAATATTACGCAAATGATAGAAGGCAGTCTTAGAAACAAATTTAATATGTGAATTGAAGGACAAATCCTGATCAAAAATAACTCCAAGGTTCCTCACAGAGCTATTAAGAGAAAGAGTAACTGCATCCAAACTGAAAGTTTGATTTGGAAAGGAATTTCTAAGGTTTTTTGGACCAACAAGAATGACTTCAGTCTTATCTGAATTTAATAGCAGGAAATTACTAGTCATCCAAGCTTTGATTTCCTCAAGACAGGCTTCTAACTTGGCTAATTGATTACTATCATCTGGCTTCATTGACAGGTATAATTGTGTGTCATCTGCATAACAGTGAAAATGTATACAGTGCTTTCTAATAATGTTGCCTAACGGAAGCATATATAAACTAAAAAGAGTAGGGCCTAGCACAGATCCCTGTGGAACTCCATGACTAAGCTTTGAGTTGAAAGAAAACTCATTATTTACATGAACAAACTGGAACCTATCAGATAAATAAGATCTAAACCACTGCAACGAAGTTCCATTAAGTCCAACATAGTGTTCTAATCTATCAAGTAGAATATTATGATTGATAGTATCAAAAGCTGCACTAAGGTCTAAAAGGACAAGTACAGAAATTAGTCCATTATCAGATGCAATGAGGAGGTCGTTAGTGACCTTCGCTAAGGCTGTTTCAGTACTATGATGGATTCTAAACCCAGATTGAAACTCTTCAAATAAACCATTTCCCTGCAGGTGGTCAAATAATTGCGTAGCAACAACTCTTTCTAAGATTTTTGAAATGAAAGGGAGATTAGAGATTGGTCTATAGTTAGCTAAAGCTCCTGGATCTAGCGTTGGCTTTTTGAGTAAGGGCTTAATTACAGCCGTTTTAAAAGCCTGCGGTACACGGCCTAAAGTTAATGAAGAATTGATTATATGAAGAATAAAGCTACCAATAAGTGGGAAGACTTCTTTAAATAACCTGGTAGGAATAGGGTCTAAAAGACAAGTTGAAGGTTTGGATGAGGAAACTATTTTGTCTAACTCACAAAGGTCGATTGGAGTAAACTCATCAAGACAGACATCAAAAGAAGGAGTTGTAGTAGTTACAGTATTTAAGTTAACTGTGGGAAGAATCTAATTGATTTTATCTCTGATGGATGAAATTTTATTATTGAAAAAGTTCATAAAGTCCTGACTAGTAAGCTCTAAGGGAATGCTAGGATTAACAGAGTCCTGACTCTTTGTCAACCTGGCTACAGTACTGAAAAGAAACCTGGGATTATTCTTGTTCTCTTCTATTAATGCAGAGTAATAACTTGTTCTAGCTTTTCTAAGAGATTTTTTATAAATTAAAAGATGATTTCTCCAAGCTAAATAGATTTCATCTAAATTAGTGGAGCACCATTTTCTTTCTAATTGACGAGTCTTCTGTTTTAAGCTACGAGTTTCTGTGTTGAACCAAGGAGTTAGAAATCTCTGATTAGACTTTTTCTTTTTTAAGGGGGCCACCAAGTCTAGAGCCTGATGCAGAGAAGCTGAAACACTATCCATCATGTTATCAATTACAGAAGGAGCAAGCTGTCTATAGCTTATTTCCGTTGTGTTGACACATGGCATAGAGGAAACAATCTGCATAAATTTGGAAACATCATCATCTGAGAGGCATCTACTGTAATAATATTTTTCTTTAGGAGCCAAATAGTCAGAAATAGTAAAATCAAATGTTAACAGACAATGGTCTGACAGTACAGGGTTATGAGGAGACACTACAAGATTTTCTATTTCTATGCTATATGTCAGAACAAGGTCCAATGTATGGTGGAGGTAATGAGTAGAATTTCCTACTTTCTGAGAAAACCCAATTGAGTCTAATATTGAATTAAAAGCCACATTAAGGCAGTCACTATCTACATCCACATGTATATTAAAGTCCCCTACTATAATTATTCTATCAGATTTCAGCACTAAATCAGCTAAGAAATCAGCAAATTCGGATAAAAATTCTGAGTAGGTTGATGGGGGACGATAAACTATGGCAAATAAAATTGGGTTTAACCTAAAATTGCTAAAGTGCCCAACACTGAGGACCAGGCCCTCAAAGGAATTATAACATGTTTTTTGCTTTACATTAACTAGTAATTTGGAATGGTAAATTGTTGCTACTCCTCCTCCACGACCAGAACTTCTGGGATTTTGACAGTTTAAATAACCAGAGGGAGTTGATTCATTTAAACCAGCATAATCCTCTTGTCCTAACCAAGTCTCTGTAAGGGAAATTAAATCAATCTGATGATCAATTAACAGATCATGGACTAACAGAGACTTGGGAGTTAGAGACCTAATATTTAATAAACCACATTTAATTTTTAAATTATGAGGAGGAACAGAGGCCAAATCATTCAGTTTAGAGGCTTTATGTTTAATTTGAGTTTTACCAATATTTTGCTTTATCACTTTGGGATGCTTATACATTATATTTTTATTCACTTTGGAGGGAGCAGACAACGATTCTCTGATGGGGAAGACAGGGGCTAAGCTGAGGGGTGGCGGATGAAGAGGAGCTGCAGAGAGGCGTGTAAGACTGCGACTCTGCTTCCTGGTCCCAACTCTGAGTAGTCATGGTTTTGGAAATTTGGACAAAAAAGATGCCAGATTGTTAGATAAATGAGAAGCACCATCCAAAGTGGGATGAATGCTGTCTCGTCTCATAAGACCAGGTTTTCCCCAAAAAGAGCTCCAATTGTCAATGTAGCCCACGTCATTTGCAGGACACCACACAGACAGCCAGCGGTTCAAGGATGACGAGCGGCTAAACATGTCATCACTGGTCAGATTGGGGAGGGGCCCAGAGAATACTACAGTGGCAGACATCGTTTTTGCAAACTCACACACCGATTCTATATTAAGTTTCGTGACTTCCGACTGCCGGAGACGGATGTCATTAATGCCGGCGTGAATAACAATTGTGGAATATTTACAGTTACTTTTAGCCAGCATTTTCAAATTTGACTCAATGTCGCCTGCTCTGGCCCCAGGGATGCATTGGACTATGGCCGCTGGAGTCTCTAGGTTCACGTTTCTGACTACAGAGTCGCCAATGATCAGAGTTTTTTCCTCAGCGGGTGTGTCGCTGAGCGGGGAAAAACGATTAGAAACGTGAACAGGTTGGTGGTGAACCGGGGCTTTGCGACTAGGCTTCCTTCTCACCGTCACCCACCCAGTCTCCTCGCTGCTGAGGAGAGCCGGGGAACCGCTGACAGGGGGGCCTAAGCTAGCTAGCTCCGCTGCAGCTAATGGGCGTCCGTCAAGATTAACTGGCGCAGACGGTGTTTCAATGCAGCGGAGCTGGGATTCCAAATCAGACAACCTCGCCTCGAGCGCCTCAAAAAGACAACATTTATTACATTTACCGTTATCACTAAAAGAGGCAGAGGTGTAGCTAAACATCTGACAGAGAGAGCACACCAGAGGAGAGGAAAGAGAGCTAGTAGCCATAGCTAATGGCTGGAGAGCAACCACACAGGCAGACAGCAAAACAGGAAGTGACGATACGTTACCACTAGGAGACAGTGGGAAGGAAAAAACTCCTTTATAGGAAGAAACCTCTGGCATAACCTAGCTCAGAAAGGGGCATCTGCCACAGTTGGTTGGGGGATGATGGGAGAACTCACTTGCAAAGAAATAAGGAACAAAAGGAAAAGTTTTTTTTTGTTTTTAAATCATGTGGAAATAAAGCCACGGTATTATCAAAAATAGTCACAAATAAACTTCAGTTCATACACCCATCTAGTTAACTGGGTCATGAGACAAATAAATTTAAAACGAAAATGTTTCTGATTTCTCTGACAGTCCTCTGACATTTGCTCTATCACCAACAACAAACATTAATGGGAATATGTGCAAGGCAGTACTAATTCATTTGCAATCAAAGTGCAAAAGCATGTTACCAAAGTGGATGATGTTAAGACCCTCATCAATCATAAATTATATACACAGGCATGCACACATATAGAATCCCTTACAAAAGTGCTAAAGTTTTATTTGTGTATTGCACTGTCATGTCGAACAGAACAAAGGATTCATAAGTATGCAGGATAAGTGTCAACAGTGGAATGTGAATTGACATTGAAAGAATTAAAGTAGGAATTGAGCTATTTCTACTTCTATTAATAAATAAGCTGCATATATTCCTGTATATATTTGCATCCTTTTATAGAAACGTGGACAGACTGTAATTTACTGTACATACTCTGTTGTCATTGAATCCTTATTTAAATCTTATTTAAATCCACCACCTGAACAATGAGAGCAAGTTTTTAGCCAAAGTCAAATTCCTTGTATGTGTTGTGCATACTTGGCCAATAAAGCTGATTCTGATTCTGATTCTGATTAAAAAGGAAAACTTGATTATAATATTTAAAATAAGGTATTCATGCTAATTTTACCCCTTTGTCATTTTAAACACTTATTACAGTTTGTGTTAGGTTTCATGCATTTCATTCCCAAACAAGCAATGGGAAAAGGTGAGCATACTTCCTGTATCAGAGAGTAGCTCTAATGTGATTTTCAGCTCTAATTAGAGTTAAGTCACTTAGTGTGTTGTAATGATGTTTGGCTCACAGAGTGGCAGACGCCGTCCATCAGCCAAATGAAATATTAAACTGACCTACCGCTGGATTATGGGAGTGTGCATGCATGTGTGTAGATGTATATTTGAAAGTTGTATCAAGAGACCCCTAGTAATCACACTGTGCGTCCATGTACAATAAACAGACACACACACTTACATTTTTGACCTATATTCACCGTACACAAACAACAGGGTGTCAGTAGGGGTAGGGCATCAAATGGGGTTGAAAATCTGCAGGTGCATTGGGCCGTAAATCTAATGCAAAATTAGTGTTATCTTCCCTCCAAATAATTCATGAGGCCACCGTCTGAATTGATAGCAGAAAGACTCGACTTGTCGTCCCCTCTGTCTTTGTCACTCTCCCCCATGAATGATGTTTTATTCAAAATGTTGCATGGAGTAGAACTTGTAAATAAGAACAGCTACAATTGGCTGTCCTCTGGTTTGTTCCCACATGACTTTAAGACCTGATTCAAAGCTTACACACAGTACAAAAATGTTCACTGAGAAATTACTTTTCTGCACTTCACAAGACAAACTTTTTCATGTTTTGTAAAACTGCAAGGACTTAAAGAACAATACATGTTGAAAACAGACCCAAAAAATGAAGGATTTGAAACTGAACCAGACATTAAAGACCCATAAGTTGCTAAACACATTAAACACTTCCATTTAGTGGGTGATCGGTGGCCGATAGAACCCACATTAACATGCTGCTCTGCAGTGATCCTCAATTTGAGTTCTGGCCAGAGCAATCCCTCTTGCACTAGGAGTGGGAATCAAGAGGGACCTCAAAATACAATACCCATCAAGATACTTGGGTCACAATGCAATACTAGCATTAATGGGCCATATTACAAGGATATAGTCCATAATCCATTGTCTCAGGTGCAGGGGACAGTTATGGGTGTTTTCAAGTTCATTTCCTTATTACTTTTTAATGACAATTAATGCTTAATTCTGACTTTCAGAGATCTTAATAACACTAACATCATCTTAAAGCTTTTAACACTGGGGAAAATAAAATAACAGAGTAAGCAGCAATCATTAAAATTGTAAATCTATGACTTTTTCAGGTAAATTTTGACCTTTTTTTTCTCTCATAAATGCATGACTAAGACTTGGGAATTTTTCAAATAAATTTTGCAACTTTTTTCATGAATTTGCTTTTTTTTTTTCAAATTTTAAATATTTTTTTTTTCTGATATGTGATTTTTCTCCCTTGTAAATTTGATTTTTCACAAACATTTGCCACTTTTTCCAGATAAGTTAGTGACCTTTTTCCTCATACATCTGGAACTCTTTTCCACATAAGGTGCCCGTCTGTTTTGCACAAGCAGTACTTGTGAGGTTTTTGTGGAGAAAATTCTAGGTAGTATTTATCAGTATGTTGACATGTTAAATAATAATGAACCTGGATGCAGAAAGCAAGCACATTTGTTCACTCCCATGTTAATAATAGTATGAAAAACTTGAAAAATGACCTATTAGCCTTTTGTTTTTTATTAAAGACAAGGATAGAAAGGAGATTGTTTTTACCTTAACATGTTTCGACTGTCCATTGCAGACTTCACCAGACAGTGGACAGTTGAAACATGTAAAGGTAAAAACTGTCATGGCGGCCTCTGGGCCGTCATTGGCGTCATCAGCTCCAGCTGCGCACAGACCAACAGGTGCAAATCAACGGCTGTTAAAAGCCAGCGTCACTGACAGCCCGTCACAGAGTCGTCTGTCCTCCTCGTCGGAGTATGAGCCTGAACTCCGCTCTCGTGCCTCGTCAAGAACCTCTCGTCAAGTTCAACCAAGTAAGAGAACAGTTTGTTACTCAACGCTTGTCTTAACCCCTGTGCACAGGTGGACCTCCTAGGCGGCGGACCTGCGTCCCCAGCTGACGGGGCAACGCCACCTCGCCCACGTAGCTCATCGCTACCACCACGACTACCGGTACGTCTTGCTCCTCAGCTACAAGAACTGTTATTATCTCAGTTGCAGGAACATTCGTCACCGCTATCAGTGGAGTCATTGTCATCATTATCATCTGTATTGTCATCGCCACGTTCTGAGGAATCACTAACCTCGTCATCGTCAGAACTATCATCATCCCGGTCTGTGGAGTCACGGCCGGTATTATCACAAGGACTTCCCTCGTCACAGCCACGGGTGGAATCTCCAGCACGATCACGGACACCTTCACCACCACGCTGCACGGCTGCTGGAATCCAGCAGGGCGTAACCTGTGCTTCACCCAAGTAAGCCTCTCCACCTGCAGCTCCTCACGAGTGTTGAGCATAAGTAATTATATCTGCTTGTATGTTCCAGGGTTGCCGGGTCTCCGTCCAGGCTGCTCAGTTCCAGCGACCAGAACCCAATCCTTGCACTCACTCACACACTACACACTCTCACAATCAAATAAAAGGATTATTGTCACAATCTGCCCGTGTCAGTGTCTGTCTCCTGGGTCCTGAAACATGTCAAAAACATCTCATTTCTGTCCTTGTCTTTAATAAGAAAACAAAAGGCTAATTATTAAAAAGAAGACAAAATGAACATACTCGAGCTACATGGAAAATGACCAATTTGAGGTACATTACATAGGAAAACAATTTCAGTAGTGCACTTAAGATAAAGCAACCGTGAGCTGGAGAATGACGGGCAGGCTAACCTCCAGAACTGCTATCAAACCTAAAACAATTTTTACGACTTTCGTTTGAAGAAAAGTGTTAGCTTTTAAGAAACACCAACACCTAACCTATTTAATCTCCAACAAAGGAGAGGACAGAAATAAAAATAAAGTTTTTTAAAAAAGAGAGAGTTTTCAAAACTATAAAATATTAAACTTTTCTGTCAACTTTATTTTCTTGGAATTAGGATTAGGGTTAGGTAAACCTGAACTTTTTTATTTCAAGGAGTTTTTGATGGATTTGGAAAGGGGGAAATGTACTTTGTGGAAGTTTGAGCTTTAAGTGGTTCTGGTTAATCTTAGTTTGCTTTGAAAAGCTGATGTGGGGCAGTGTTGGCCTAATGGTTAGGGATGTGGACTGGTGAGAGGATGGCTACTGGTTCAGTCAGGTTGCAGGATCAGATCTGGGTGGGACAGATAATATTGCAGTGTTTGCCCCACCCTCCTTGTGGTGTCCTTGAACAAGGGCCTTAACCCCAACTGCTCCAGTGGAGCTGCTCAGTGGCCACAGCTCAATCTGTGGTTGTACTGGGCAGCTTCCAGGTGTTAATGTGTAACTGTGTGAGTGTGAACAGGGTGTCCTTGAAAAAGAGAGGTTGCCTCTCAGTGGATCTTCCCTGTATAAATAAAGGTTAAATAAAAAAGCAGCCATCCAGATTATTTGCTTACCAAACTCTAATTTACTGTATTATACTGGATCAGCTTTTCCTTTCTAGAGTAACGCTTTAGCTTGAAACCCCCCAATCACATTTTGTAAATTCAACAACGTAGAACCTTTTGACATTAAAAGTTTCTTTTGTTTGTGTCATAAGTGTGTAACATCTTATTTGGTACTTCCGTGATAATAGAAGAATGATTCCAATTTAATAACAATAGTATGCTGCATGTTTCCACTGGTACATAAAGAGAAAAATAATGGTTCTTAAATGGTTCTTCAGACAGCCATCAGTTCTTGAAGAACCTCTTTGTTTAGAGGATGGTTATTGGCAGGCACGGACTGACTGTTTGGAAGGGCGGGGCAAATCCCAATCACTGGCTGATGGGGAGCAGTGTTGCCAGATGGGAAATGAAGTATCGTACGAGTGGCTTAAAATCATTGTATTTTTAGGAAACTTATCATACACACTTAGTTTTCATTCTGATGTAGCTCGGGATCATCTGCTTCAGCAACACATTATCACAGATTGTGCATATTACAGCCTATAATGCACTTTTACCTTTAAATAATCTAACAGATTGGTTGAAAAAAAGGCATCTCTACCCATGTGGAGTACAGGATGAGCCCCTGGTCTGCACTGAACAGCCCAGAGTATCAATCATACTGAACTATCTTCTACATGGCTTCTGTTGAGTCATCATATATCAAGGTCTTGCCTCGTAAATATTTTAAGAAGTAATCTGTTTATACATTAGGAATAAACATCAATCAAACCATCTAAACTACTACTAAAATGCCTCTGACAGTTGAAGTAGAAACCTGTTTCACAGGTTTATTGAGAACCACAATCCAGTGACATTTTTGTAGACATTTACACATTGCAGCAGCAACAAAAAGCTTTAGTGCTAATGCCAACAACAGGTTTGAACCACCCAGTAAAACTGGGGTCGGTTACCCCCTCCCCCCCCCCGATTCATTTCTCAATCTGCTGACAATGTTGCTTACTTGTTGAATCTGCCATGCCTGGATTAGTGCTGTAACGCACCCAAATAATTCGATCGAATGTACTAGTTTTTATGGGTGAATGTACTGTGTTGAATCACTCACCAGAACTGTACTGGAAGCCAGGGATCGCCAGCTGAATCACCTGTCTGAGCAGCAAATGACCCCCACCTGCTTGGTTCAGCCGGTTCTCAGTTCAGTGAGTGGTAGACAGTTGGAGCTCCAGTACAGCACTGAGTGATTTGCAGTGTTGGTGGACATGAGTCCGATTTCAGCCTCGAGGCAGGACTTGAGGGTGGTTTTTCCTGGCCTCAGCCTTATCTCGGCAAGGTAATGCCTCGGCCTCATCCTCAGCCTCGAGACCTATGGCCTCGGAAACTTGGCCAAGGCCTGCTTGAGACCATGCAATTTCAATGTTATTTTTTTATTTTTCTAGATTCAATTCTCCTTACATTATTTTCAGATATTACTTTTTGATGAATATACATCAAAAGCCACCTTGTAATTTTGGGAAATGTAGCATTTTTCATAATCTGACAATGCCCCCCTCAAAATAATAAAAAAAAATGAATTATAGCAAAAACATTTATGATTTGTCTAGTTTCTTCAGCAAAGCCCTCATACTGGCAGTGTCCTGTTCCTTCCCTGACAGGTGAGTGCTGAGTCTCACTGTGCTGCTCTGCTGAGTTCCAGAGGAGAAGCAGTTCACTTCGGTGTGTGGTCAGACTGGGAGCCTTCCTTGTATCCGATCTTGCGGGTGTGCTCCGACTATTTTGCAATAGGTTTGTAGAAATAATTGACTAATGATATTGTTTAAGAGTCTGTGATGCTCTGTGGACATTTTCACATATTCACCTGGTCTCTGTTCTGATTAGCTCAGCTGCTGCCTGCAGCGCACTCAGAGAGCTAAACACATGTACGTGTTTGTGTAAAGGGACCTGTTAGGGACGGGTTCTGTCAGAGCCAACTTAAGTGTAACACTTTCAAGCTACAGGATATTATCAAGGCTAATTAGCCTTTAACTTTGAGGATTATTTCTGTACAAGTACCTGGGAGTCTACAAATCAACTGCTTATTGTTAACAATGAGGATAACGATTAGACACCAAGACAACGATGTCTAACTTCATCCGAAAGCACCTGGACAGGTGAGTGTGCTGAAGCCTTTAGCTAATGCTAATTCAAATTAGATCACATATAAAAAAAACTGTGAGCAAAAACAGAGAAAAACAAACAGGAGAAATTAAGTTGAGAGCTCTGCGAATAGAAAGCTTGGGATCATGGAGAGTCTGGAGAGGAGAGTCCGGCCGTTGGTCGAACCTCGGATTCAGGAGGAGCAATGTGGTTTTCGTCCTGGCCGTGACACATCGGACCAGCTCTTTACCCTCTCGAGAATTCTTGAGGGTTCGTGGGAGTTTGCCCAACCAGGTTACATGTGTTTTGTGGACTTGGAGAAGGCATTTGACCGTGTCCCTCGTGGATTTTTGTGGGGGGTGCTTCGGGAGTATGGGGTATCGGGCTTGTTGTTACGAGCTATTCGGTCTCTGTACGACCGTTGTGAGAGTTTGGTTCGTATTGCCAACACTCGGTCGGAGTCATTCCCAGTGAGAGTTGGACTCCACCAGGGCTGCCCTTTGTCACCGATCCTGTTCATAATTTTTATGGACAGGATTTCTAGGCGCAGCCAGGGAATGGAGGGTGTCATGCTTGGTGACCACAGGATCTCATCTCTGTTGTTTGCAGATGATGTTGTCCTGTTGGCTTCATCCAGCAATGACCTACAGCTCTTGCTGGGACAGTTTGCCGCTGAGTGTGAAGCGGCTGGGATGAGAATCAACACCTCCAAGTCCGAGTCCATGGTCCTCAGTCGGAAAAAGGTGAATTGTCCTCTCCGGGTTGGGGACAGGCTCCTGCCCCAAGTGGAGGAGTTTAAGTACCTTGGGGTCTTGTTCACGAGTGAGGGGAAAATGGAGCGAGAGATCGACAGACGGATTGGAGCAGCATCTGCAGTGATGCGGACGTTGTACCGGTCTGTTGTGGTGAAGAGGGAGCTTAGTTCTAAGACAAAGCTGTCGATTTACCAGTCAATCTACGTTCCTACTCTCACCTATGGTCACGAGCTTTGGGTAATGACCGAAAGAACGAGATCGTGGATACAAGCGGCTGAAATGAGCTTTCTCCGTAGGATTGCTGGGCTCACCCTCAGAGATAGGGTGAGGAGCTCAGTCATCCGGGAGAGGCTCAGAGTAGAACCGCTGCTCCTCCACATTGAAAGGAGTCAGTTGAGGTGGTATGGGCATCTGATTAGGATGCCTCCTGGACGCCTCCCACTTGAGGTGTTTCAGGTACGTCCCACTGGGAGGAGACCCCGGGGCAGACCCAGGACTCGGTGGAGAGACTATGTCTCCCAGCTGGTCTGGGAACGCCTTGGTATCCCCTCTGAAGAGCTGGAGCAGGTGGCTGGGGAGAGGGAAGTCTGGGCTTCTCTGCTTGAACTGCTGCCTCCGCGACCCGGACCTCCGGAAAAGCGGTAGAAGATGGATGGATGGATGGCTCTGCGAATAATTTATGGGCTGATATGAATAAACATGCATAAGATAATATTTTGCTGTTTTTATAAATATTGCTCTGGTTTTTAAAACAGTATTGGCTTGCCTACAGGAGCATGAGTCTAATTTTAATTTGACTTTTTTCTCAATTTTTACATGTTTAATATTTTAAAAAACCACAACAGGTGCTTAGGCCCCAGTTTTATAGCCTTTAAGTATTTTGTGTAAAGCTTTACAAAATATTTGCAAGTGAACAATCTGATTTTTTTCTACTTTTTCACCCCCAGAAATCACGTTTTGTTTACCTTGGCTGCAGGTGTTGTCTGTAAATGAGGGACAGCAGAGGCGGTGACTATGCTGAACAGTGTAGTGATCCCGAGTGCGGGTCTGCAGAGTCACTTATTATTTTCCCTATTTTCTGTCTTTATAGTCAGTCTCGTTTATTATGGGGATTATTTGTGCTTTCATTTTGACAGCGCCGCGGCAGGACTTCTGCCTGTCAAGCCTGCTCGCGGCCTGTCACAGCTGTTTGTGATTAGTGATTACTTTCTCTCCTCACCTGTTGGTTCATTAGTTTTTCTATGTATTATTTAAGATCGCTGACGAGGCTTAGTCTTCGCTGCGACCTCACCCTACCAGACTGGAATCCCCAACCCTGGTTCCAGTCCTTTGTTCAGCATTAAGTTTCACCCTTGCTAAGTACATGTAAGTGTCTGTTTTGATTCTTTGTGTGTTCAGTTATTCACCCTTTGAGGTCGTATGTATAGTTATTGTGTTTTGCCCCTCGTGGCATGTTCTTTTGTTTTCCTTTTTTCATTAATAAGTAAGCAAACTCACTGTTGGCGTTTTGTGTCTCATGTATGCCCTGAAAGGGGCATTCATAACAGTAGGTTGCATCCAGTAGGTGCCAGTCACAGTGAGTCTGTTTTTTGGCTCTAAAATTTTCCTTTTCCGGGTGCCACCGTTTTTTGGGGGTTATGGCATCCTCCACCAGGTGGTATCCTATGAGCCTGGGTTTTGAGCTCGTCCAGGCTCTTTTGGAAATAGACGACCTCCTGGCCATAGCTCATGAACGTTCCTCTGAAGATGTATTATGGTACCTGGGCCTCGTGGAGGCGGCTGCTAAATGTCATCCTCGCCTTGCTGAGCATGCTGAAGGCAGGGAGAGGATTTCTGAGCTATCGACACTCCAGCAGAAGAACTGTGAGTTGGAGAAGAAATCCTGCAGGAAGCCTAAGACAGGGCCGACGGCAAAGCACTCCCGTTCCTCGCCTCATTATCAGGTTCCTGCCACAGCTCCAGCTCACATGTCTGCTTCACCAGCGAGCCATTTTCCAGCGCACCGGAGGAGGAGGGCAGCCGGGGTTCCCAGTCAGGATGAACAGTGGGCAGCTGATTTCATCAGGGACCGTATGGCTGAAGCTCTCTCTCTCCTGCAACCCAGATAAAGTTCTGAAGAGCGTGGTGGCAGCTGTTAGGGCTGTGGAGGCACATCCCGATCTGAGCAATTACCCTGAGTTCGCCGAGCTGCTAGCCACTGTATCCGCTCAGCAGCGGCATTTCCCTGATTTGATGATAGGTTTGTCTCCAGCCCGAAGATGCCACCACACTGCTCAGAACCCTTCTCCTTCCCGTGACATGGCTGTCCCAAAGCGGAGGGAGAACTACTGGGTGAACACGTCGCGGGGTTCCCGTTCGGATCCAGCTACGGGCCGCCAGAAAGATTCCTCTGTCTCCCAGCCAGATTTTTCTCCGCCCCTGCAGAGTGAAATGACAGCAGCTTCAGCCTCTGAGTCTTCTTTGTTAGCTTTTTCGCCAGCTCCCCTACCCCGGACTGCCTCAGCTGCTCCTCCCTCCTCTACGGCATTTCCTCCAGCTGCTGCGAGCCCAGTGGTTTCATTTCTGGCTACCCCCAGCACCAATCCTTCTGAAGTGGTTCCTCCTTATTTTCCCGAGGGGTTTGCTATCACCGATACAACGGGAGAGGGTAAGAACAGAGCCTGCTGCAGCAATGACCACCGTTCTCCAGGAAAACAGGCAAGTGTTTTTTCATTCTTTATCACTAACTGATGAATTACCTTGTCTGATTCCCGGGGGTGAGGCTCAGATCATGCAGTCCACTGAGCTCTCACCCCTTGCTGCAGCCACAAATATATTACCTGCGTCCTTTGTGTCTCCTCCTATATCCCCCGAGTGTCCGCCGGTGCCAGGATTAGACCGCCGGACGGAGGAGGAGCCTGCGGCCCTGGTGAACCTGGTCCCAGCCCCACAGCCACAATATGGACAGAGGAGGAGGGCTACCTGCCATTTGGAGTCTGAGTCGCCAACGAAGCTTCCCTGGGTCTCCATTGAGCAGAGTTTAATCCCAGCTGGGAATGGATCTCCTGTCACCACGCAGAGCAAGCCATCTGCATGGGTTGCAGCGCCAGGGGATCCGATGACTGCCAAGACCATCATGCCTGCTGTTGGGGCTTCCACAGCAGAGTTGGAGTCGGACCTCCAGGAGGCTGGGCCAGTTGGATTGCCATCTGGATCGACGGAGACCTGGACGGAGGTGGAACTTAAGCTCAGGCAAGTACTCTCCTTTGTTTTCATTATTTCCATATTGGAGAGACCTTGTCTGGCTCTTGGTGGGGAGAGCCAGGTGCTGCCATCAGCAGCATCTGAGCTTTCCTCGTCGGTTCCACTGCTGCCGGTGACCCTGACCTTGTTCCTGTGCCCCTTTTTTTTGAGCCTCTTCTCAGGGTCACTGAGGAACTTCCTGCCACTGTAGAGGTCTCCTTGGGTTCCAGTCCGCTGCCCGAGGTCTTCGTGGGTCCAGCTCTGCCAGCCGAGGATGTGGTGGATAAGCCTCAGTCTGGGGCCACCAAGGGTGCAGCCACGCCTCAGTCTGGGGCCACCGAGGGTGCAGCCACGTTTCAGTCCAGGGCCATTGAGGGTGCTGCTACGCCCCAAGCCGGGGCCACCGAGGGTGCTGCGCTGGTGCTCAAGGCTGCTGTGGGTCTGCTACAGTCTTCTGTTTCCATCATGGTTTGTTCCCTGCCAGGGGTCGGCGGTGGTAATCGGTCTCATCTTCTGCCTGCTGGGGGAGGTGAGCGGGGTACCATGGTCCGCTGGCCTAGTGATGCGGGGAGGCCACCTGATGGACCTTTTCGTCTACATTGGTGGTTCTGGAGGTCTGGTAGGCCGCCTGACCTTTTCCTTGTGATGGTTGGGTGGATCTGGAACTCTGGGAGGCCACCAGATCATTTCATTTATTTGACTGATAATACTCGATTCTTAGTGTTTTTCTATTGTTTATTAGCTGAAGGCATGTATTATCAAGTCATCTTAGTCCAGATTTCTGTTCTGATTTGACTTTTCTGGGAGAAAAGTAAAATTCTCGTTTTGAACTCTTAGTGTGGCAGGTTTTTTTTTTTTTTGTTTTTGTTTTTTTTGTTACTTATTTGTACCCGTAGGTAGATTTGGTTTGCAGTCTGGTGACAAGCCACCGGCTGCCGGTCGCTGCGTGCGCGAGCGCCCTAAACCTACATGTTTTTGGTATGCGGGAGGAAACCGGAGAAATCCCGGAGTAAACCCACGCAACACGGGGAGAACATGCAAACTCCACACAGCTCACTGTTGGTCGGGGGCTGGGATCGAACCCACGATCTCATGATCCCCGCGATTCCCCCGGCCGAGGGTAAACTGTGCTGCCGCAGTGCTAAACCACTGCGCCACCGTGCAGCCATGCACGGTGTTTGCTATGTTTGTGTTCTCCTACACTGGTAAATTTTCACTTTGACTTTTCCAAAAAAAAAAAAAGGAAAAAGAAAGAAAAAGGAAAAAAAAGAAATTCTCATTTGTACTGGTAGTTGCGGGTATTGCTATTTTTGTGCTGGGTACTTTGTTTTATTTTCACATTGTCATTTCTAGGAAAGAAGGATATTTTCTTTTGTCCTTAATAAACTTGTGATACCTGCTATGATATTTTTTGTGTTGAGGTACTTTGACAGTTTTTCACTTTGTCTTTTGTCCTAGTATCTTGCTGTTAAACATTTTTGAGTCTATTTTCATTCTAGCCTCACTCCCTCCAGACCTGGATCCCCCCTCTGCCCTCCCAAGGCTGGTTTTGATAGTTTTTCTGGTTGGGGGGGGGTGGGGTAGTATTCCGTTTTTCCTTGATGTTACTGTCATGTCCGCTGCGTAATAGCACAGCAAACATATGAATTGATGCGAGCCCAAATACAAGTGAAGTTTAACGTGTTTATTAACAAAGGAAAAATGAGGTATAAAGTGTCCATAACAACTGTCCAAATAATGAGTAGTATGGTGAAGATGACTGGCTACAAGCTCAACAGGCAAGCCCCACGCGCCCCCAGGGTGGAACTGGGCAGCGGACAGTAGAGGGCTGAAAAATAATAGAACAGGAGACTTACATCATGTCGGAGCCACAAGGCTCTGGAAACACAACACTAGTAGTCCAGGGGAGAGCGAGCCAGATCATCCATGTAGACTGACTGATGCCAGCGCACTGAGTGTTTCCACTGTTGGCCAGAAATACCCCCAGATACTAACGAGTCGCAAGTAGAAACGGGTTCGTGGCAAACAGAGTGGATGAATCAGTATGCATGAGTGTCTGGTGTGTGTGTGTGTGTGTGTGTGTGTGTGTGTGTGTGTGTGTGTGTGTGTGTGTGTGTGTGTGTGTGACCCCAGGTGACGGTAATAGGCTGATAGGTGTCTGGCAGAGAGAGGTGAGAGGAGGGCTGTGGCAGCTGAAAAAGATAATCAAAGGCTGAAGCCACAGGTCATGAAACGGGGCAAGAAACACAAGTCATGTACATGGCAGTTATGTCGGGATGCCTGGAAAACATCCCTTAAAAGGGGGGCACTGTAGTGATCCCGAGTGCGGGTCTGCTCCGCGGTCAAGTCACTTATTATTTTCCCTATTTTCTGTCTTTATATTCAGTCTTGTTTATTATGGGGATTATTTGTGCTTTTATTTTGACAGCACCGCAGCAGGACTTCCGCCTGTCAAGCCTGCTCGCGGCCTGTCACAGCTGTTTGTGATGAGTGATTATTTTCTCTCCTCACCTGTTGGTTCATTAGTTTTTCTGTGTATTATTTAAGATCGCTGACGAGGCTTAGTCCTCGCTGTGACCTCACCCTACCAGACTGGAATCCCCAACCCTGGTTCCAGTCCTTTGTTCAGCGTTAAGTTTGGCCCTTGCTAAGTACATGTAAGTGTCTGTTTTGATTCTTTGTGTGTTCAGTTATTCACCCTTCAAGGTTGTATGTATAGTTATTGTGGCTTATATTAATCATATATTCCATACCTACATATGTATAGACATATTAGAATGTTTAGTGATTACATATGTGGAATGACCTCACGCCTCAGAACAGGACAAGAGGTCTCAACCACCGGCGAGGATCAAAGAACAGACTGAGTCGCAGCGGTGGAGACTGGATCGAACTTCCTGACCACCCAGGGTCAGGTGGAGGAGATGGAAGACAATGGAGGGGGATTATGTTAATGCGGGATGTCAGCTTTGATATGCAATGTCTTTTGTTGAGTGTGGGTATAAGTATGAAGGTCTGACTGCGCTCGACCTCTTGATTCTGCTTCTGCATCGAGATGAGACATGTTTGGGAGGTGAAGCTGATAATAAATCTTGATTTATAAAATCACATCGCTTCTTCATTTCAAGCTCCCTGCACTGGTGACCAGACGTGAGGATGGAACAGAGACGTTCTCCCGCGACGAACTCATCGGAGGCGACCCAGGCAAGCGCCGTTGCCCATGCAGACAGGGGAACGGATGGAAGACGTTCCCCCACGGCAGAATCCATAGAGAGGGCTCAACCGAGCACCATCCCCAGCTCCGCCGTGAGGACAGAAGAAAGGCGTCCTCACCCGGCGGACACATCAGGGATGGCCCACACAAGCGCCGTCACCGTCAAGCTGCCAGAGTTCTGGCAAAACAACCCGAGCTCGTGGTTCCAGCAAGATGAGGCTCAGTTTGCACTGGCGGGCATAACGGCGGACGAGACGAAATTTTATCACATCGTCGCCAAACTCGACGCCGCCACGTCAAGATGCGCGCGGAGCATAATTCAACAACCGCCCGCCCACGACAAATACAGAGAAGTAAAGGCGACCATCACAGAGAACTTCGTCCCCTCAGCCGAGGAGAGAGCGGAGAAGATTCTGGCGATCTATGGCCACAGAGGATGCAGACCAAAGGCCCTCATTGAGGACATGCTGCAGCTTAAGGAAGCAGACAACGACAACTTCCTTTTCCAGCATATCTTCCTCAGCACTCTGCCGCCACACATGAGAGGGACACTGGCCAACATGCGGTGCAACACCCAGCAGAACTTCCGCACGCTGGCCCGAGAAGCGCAGCAGCTCATCAATGCCTGCGGCGAACAGATGGCCACAGCAGCATCTGCAGATCTCAGCGCGGAAGCCCAGAGCAGCGGAGAACCGCAGACAACGGAGCAGAGCCCGGCCACCATGGCAGTGACACGACCAAGGCGCAGCAGGCGGAACGACCTCTGCTATTATCATCAGCGTTTCGCCGAGAGGGCGTACAAATGCATGCCCCCCTGCAATTTCAAAAACTCGGGTAACGCCAAAGCCAGGAAAACGTTAGCAGCTACGGCTCTTGGCGAGACGAATAAGCTGCTTTATGTGACTGACGGACACACCGGGAGACAGTTCCTTATCGACACCGGAGCTCAGGTGAGCTTCATCACCCCTTCCAACGCAGACCGGGCCATGGGACCCCGGGGAAACGGAGCGATGGCAGCCAACGGCTCGACCATCGACACTTTCGGTGAAAGGAACCTGCCTCTTTGCATTCACGGCCGCAACTATAGATGGATGTTTATTATAGCGGCGGTGAGTTTTAACTTGTTGGGTGCTGATTTTTTGTGTGCACATGGGTTGTTAGTCGATCTTGCAAATAGATGCTTGGTTAATGCTCTGTCATTTTCTTCTATCCCCTGCTCAGCTCGTGTTTCTCCACCACCCGTGCAGGCCAGCGTCACCACAGCAGGAGGTAAGTTTGACCAACTCCTCACCCAATTTCCAGCACTCACAGTTCCCAAATTTTCAGCAACAGTAGCGAAACACGGGGTTGAACACTTCATCCCCACAACAGGCCCACCCGTGTTTGCCAAAGCTCAGCGCTTAGACGCGACCAAGCTCGCCATAGCACGTGACGAGTTTGCCAGCCTAGAAAAATTAGGCATTATTAGGCGCTCAAAAAGCCCCTGGGCATCGCCACTCCACATGGTCCCGAAAACCGACGGTTCTTGGAGACCTTGCGGTGATTACCGCAGATTAAACAATGCGACAGCGCATGACCGCTACCCAATTCCTCACATCCAAGATTTTTCACTACATCTGGCGGGTGCGCGCATTTTTTCTAAAATAGACCTGGTCCGCGGCTATCACCAAGTCCCCGTTCGAGCGGAAGACATTCCTAAAACGGCTGTAATAACCCCTTTTGGTCTTTTTGAATTTTTGCGAATGCCGTTTGGCCTCAAAGGCGCTGCTCAAACTTTTCAGCGTATGATGGACGCGGTATTACGCGACCTCCCCTTCGTGTTCGTCTACCTCGACGATATGCTGGTAGCCAGCCCGTCAGAGGAAGAACACGAACAACACCTCACTACAGTTTTTCAGAGACTAGAAGAGCACGGGTTAATAATCAACCCAGCCAAATGCCGATTCGGCGTGTCACAAATTGATTTTTTGGGACACAGAGTTTCACCAAAGGGGGCAGTCCCATTGCCAGACAAAGTCCGCGCGGTAAAAAATTTTCCACGACCACAAACGATCAGATCGCTGCAAGAATTTTTGGGAATGGTGAATTTTTACAACCGTTTCCTCCCCCGCGCAGCTCAACTCATGCAACCCCTGTATGCCGCACTCAGAAAACAAAAACCTTCCAACGCGGTCGAATGGACCACGGAGCGCGAAAGCGCCTTCGCGGAAGTAAAGAGTGCTCTAGCGAATGCCACATTGTTGGTTCACCCTGATCCCTCGGCCCGCATAGCGCTAACCACAGACGCTTCAGACCTGGCCATAGGGGCAGTTGTGGAACAACACGTTGGCGGAACCTGGCAACCGTTAGCATTCTTTAGCAAATCTTTAAATCAAACCAAGCTCAAATACAGCACTTTTGACAGGGAGCTGCTAGCGCTTCATTTATCCATCCGCCACTTCCAGTTCTGGCTGGAAGGGCGGCGTTTCACAGCTTTTGTAGACCATAAACCATTCACTTTTGCGATGGCTAAAATTTCAGAACCATGGTCAGGCAGGCAACAAAGACAGCTAGCTGCAATTTCAGAGTTCACCACAGACATTCGACATGTGGCAGGCAAACTTAACGTAGTAGCAGACTGCCTCTCTCGCGCTGTGACATCGCCAGAGCACGAGGAGACAGATTATACTACCTCAGCCGCAGAACTCTTCGCCAATGCGGACGCGTACGCGGCCCCAATTCACGTAGGGATAGATTACGCAGCCATGGCAGAGGAACAAAGCAGTGACGCGGACGTGTGCGCGCTCCAGTCTGGACCAACAGGGTTAAGACTGGAGGAAAGGGGTTTACGTGACGGTGTACCCCCCCTAATCTGCGACGTGTCAACCGGCCGACCTCGCCCGGTAGTTCCAGCTGCATGGCGCCGCCGCATTTTTGACTCGGTTCACTCCCTCGCGCACCCAGGGGTGCGCGCCTCGGTTAAAATGGTCGCGGAAAAGTTTGTTTGGCCGGGCCTGCGCAAAAATGTAAAGGAATGGGCAAAGACTTGCATGTCTTGCCAACGCACCAAAATACACAAACACACAAAAGCTCCTCTAGAGCCTTTTCGAATCCCAGCCAGGAGGTTTGACCACGTTCATGTCGACCTCGTGGGACCACTTCCTTCGTCTCAAGGTTTCACACACCTGTTAACAATGATAGACCGTACTACGCGCTGGCCGGAGGCGGTCCCTTTGGCGTCAAAGGGACCGCCTTTGGCGTCCCATCGGACATCACGTCCGATAGGGGGCCTCAATTTGTCTCAGAACTGTGGTCAGCCATGGCCAGCAGCTTAGGAGCGACAATTCACCGCACCACCGCGTATCACCCTCAAGCTAATGGGTTATGCGAGCGTTTTCACAGATCTTTAAAGGCCACCCTCAGGGCCTCACTAACGGATACAGATTGGGTGAATAAACTTCCCTGGGTTTTATTAGGGTTGCGTTCTGCGCCTAAAGAGGATCTAGACACCTCCCCAGCAGAATTAGTTTTTGCACAACCTCTCAGACTCCCAGGTGAGTTCTTACCAGAGCATCCAGAACCTGGGCATCTTCCAGCCCTGGGGCCCTTAAGCAGCACCGGACCGGACACGCTCCCCGGACCGGCAAATCACTCTTTTCCACGGGTTTTTGTCCCCCAAGCTTTAAAAAACGCAGAGTTCGTTTTTGTTAGACACGAACCTTTAAAATCAACCCTCCGTCCACCATACGACGGACCATTCAGAGTGCTGGAACCTGGTGATAAGCATTTTGTGCTTGATTTAGGGGACAGAAAAGAAACAGTCAGCACTGACAGACTTAAACCTGCCTTCTTGTTGAGCGACGAGCCTGCACGGGTGGCGAGAGCACCTCGGCGGGGTAGACCCCCCAAGAAAAAAAACTCAGCCCCCCTGCAGAGAACGAATAACCACTCTCCTCCCCAAGCTGCAGATTCCTTACAGGATGGTCCCACCAGGATGCCAAAGCGGACCTACAGCAGATTCGGGAGAAGATTAAAACCCAGACGGCACAGGGACTGATGCAAAATTGACAAAGAGTTGTTAACTATGTTATCAGATTGTGCTGTGACAGTTTTAAGGCTGATTTGTGACATTACTATATTGTTGTTGTTACCACTGAATCTTCTACAGGATCATGACTGCTGGAAAGATTTTTTCCTTGTTTTCCCTGTCAAGATGTTTAACAGTATAATATGTCATAGAGATTATCTTAAACTGTAAACTTAATTTGATTGTCCTTTTCTTAGTTGTTTGGGGGGGCTGTGGCTTATATTAATCATATATTCCATACCTACATATGTATAGACATATTAGAATGTTTAGTGATTACATATGTGGAATGACCTCACGCCTCAGAACAGGACAAGAGGGCTCAACCACCGGCGAGAATCAAAGAACAGATTGAGTCGCAGCTGTGGAGACCGGATCGAACTTCCTGACCACCCAGGGTCAAGTGGAGGAGATGGAGGACAATGGAGGGGGATTATGTTAATGCGGGATGTCAGCTTTGATATGCAATGTCTTTTGTTGAGTGTGGGTATAAGTATGAAGGTCTGACTGCGCTCGACCTCTTGATTCTGCTTCTGCATCGAGATGAGACATGTTTGGGAGGTGAAGCTGATAATAAATCTTGATTTATAAAATCACATCGCTTCTTCATTTCAAGCTCCCTACAGTTATTGTGTTTTGCCCCTCATGGCATGTTCTTTTGTTTTCTTTTTTCATTAATAAATAAGCAAACTCACTGCTGGCGTTTTGTGCCTCATGTATGCCCTGAAAGGGGCATTCATAACAAACAGTACCTTTATTAAAAGAAAGCCAGTAGCACATGTTACGCACAAACAAACTAGCAAACTAACTAACTGGGAGAACGGGCTGGTGTTATCTAGAGGCAGAGTGCCAAAAGAGAGTGGGTTGCCTCCAACAGTCCGCCTATTATAGGCATGGCGGGATGATGTCACCCGTGCCTGCGCCCTCACGTCCATATTGCTTGTTGTTATTATGGGAAAAAACAAAACCATTATGAACATTATGGCAGGCATGTGAACTCACATCAAACTGGAGTGTCTGTAGGTCCAGGTGTTTAGATTGGCGCACCCGAACCCAATCAAATACTGTGAGTGGCAATCTGCTCAGCTGCACTCTGTGCTGCTGCTTTATCGTGCCTGATGTTGGTTGCTGTTGTGGCAGTGTGCTGCTCTCACTGGCGACAGGACGTGCTCCGGGTTGTTGTTGTTCACTGGGGTCCTGCTTGGCCACGGACTCTTTCTCTTGCAGCGCTGCGGCAGTTCCCTGAGGCTTATGCTGGGCGAGGATCAGAGACAAGTCCGGTTATGCCCTCTCTCCTCTGATGCTGGTTGTGGTTGTAGCACCATGTCATCCTCACCTGCAACGGGACGAGCTCCAGGTTATCGTCATTCACCGGGGTCCTGCTTGGCCATGGACTCTATCTCCTGCAGCTGTACGGCAGTTCCACAAGGCTTACGGTGGGCGAGGATCAGAGACGAGTCTGGTTTATGCCATCTTGCCGTGTGCTGGCATCACTGCCTCCTGGTCAGGCAGGAGTGCGCTCTCACTTGGTATGTTGGGGAACCACAGTTACTGCATGTTTGGGGTCTCATGATGTTCCGTTGACCGGTGGTCTTCACCTCGGCGTCTTCCGAGAAGGTTGCGGTGTAACCGGGTTCTTCTGCCGGGGTAACTGCTTGTGCTAGCGGGGTCCGTTGTTGTGGGTCACCTAGCTATGATGTAAGCTTGTCGTGGCCTCCAGTTGAAACACTAACTCCACCGCCTTCACCAGCAGCAGGTCATCTGGAGCCATTAGCAGCTTCGCCCGCAGCCACAGGTTGTTGGTGTGCTCCGCTAGCTGGTCCCACACCGTTCTGTCCTCTAACTACTCAAACCTGCACGTGCTCACCAGATAGTGGAGGTCGTACTGTTGGGTTGTCTCTCCACTCCGTGCCGGCGTTGGCGGAGCTTGATTCGTCTAGCCACCTCACTCTTCTGCAAGGGGACCAGACACGCTTCCATCTTCAGGAAAAATGTCATATTTTCCTCCAGAAGATCAATTTTTCTCCTCGTCGCCATTGTTATGTCTGTAAATGAGGGACAGCGGAGGTGGTGGCTGTGCTGAATGGTAGCTTTATTAAAAGAAAGCCAGTAGAACATGTTACACACGAACAAGCTAGCAAGCTAACTAACTGGGAGCACAGGCTGGTGTTAACTAGAGGCGGCGCGCCAAAAGAGAGGGGGCTGCTGCCAACGGTCCCCTATTATAGGTACAGCATGATGACGTCACCCGTATCTGCGTCCTCATGTCTGTGCTGCTTGTTGTTATTATAGGAATGCATAACAACGGGCACACAAAGGTTGTTGATTTCACACACTGCCATGTCTCAGACCCAGCCGTTTACAAAATGGTTATAGGCTTCTAGACCTTTGTAGGAGCTTAAAGATATCTGGATAGGTGATGCTAGCCCACTTCTCCATGTCTTTTGAACAGTTTTGCTTTGAAATGAGATGGGGTCCTGCTTCTCCCAGTTGTTTTGACTATTTTGATAATGCCATGTGAAATGATTAGCTTTTCTCTCTCAAGCAAATTTGTGTCTTTGTGTTGTGTTAATAACAGGGTGTGGTGTGCTGTGTTTCTGCAGGCTGGATAACTGTTACCCTTCTAGCTGACAAAATCACAAACCTGTCCTTAGTTCATCTGCTTGGTGAGAAATAGCCACAGAGTGAAGTGGTGATATGATACACTAATGAATAAACATTAGTCCTGTCAGAATAAAAGTGTTTTTCGCCACAATTGATTAATAACAAAATAAAGTGAGTTAAGAATAATGGTGGTTAATCACCGGTGACCCGATTAAGCCTCATCCACATTCAGCAGCTGCATTAACCTCAGTTGATGCTGCTAAGAGGGAAGTGTAAGGATTCCTGATGCTCTGCCCCCTGTTCTCCTTCTCTCCTCTTGATAAGGCAATCTCCCTGCAGTCGTGATTACCACCTGGTGCCAATCTAAGAGGAGCCCTTAAATAGCACGCTCTCCCATCACCCTGGTCTGGTCACATTGACTCTCAACCTGCCTGTACCTTGCCTTGTTAACAATTGATATCTGTTTTGCTTTGCCGTGTTTTTGACCTCTGCTTGCTTTAGACCCTGTACCTGCCTCGAGCCTCGGATCTTGTCTGCCTTTTGACCGCCTATTGTTCCCTGACCCCTGCCTATCTCTGGATTTCTGTACCAGCCTCTTGGATTGGATTCGTTATTCCCCGGATTGTGCACATCCCTCTCCCTGTACCACAAGTAAGTCGACTTACCACCTTTATCTGCACTGCTTCCTTCACCTTCTCCCCTCACCCAATGCCTGGCCAGCCTCATCCCTGTCTCTTCCCCATGGTTCCCTGTTGTCCTTCCTGCACTGGAAAGCACGTCCTTCCATGGACCTGTTCCCTCCGGCAAAGGACAATCAGTGACTTGGTACCAGCCGTTCCTCCCTGGCAGGCCTGTAAGCATTAGAGCATAAAGATACATTCAAAACCATTGCTTTTTTCTGAGTACTCACCCTTGTTCTTCTCTCCCCCTGTAGGGTTGTCAGATCCTTGCTGTGGTTCACTTCTGCACATTTTCACTGCACAGTTATTGTAAATAAATCATTGCTTGACACTCGTCTCCATCTGTGTTGCTTTTGGGTCTGAGCCGCTGTACCAAGACAGTACATGACCAGCACTTTCGGAACCAGCAACTAAGATGGAGGCAATATTAACCAGACTCAGTGTACTTGAACAGTGTCAGGACCAAACAGATGACCAAAACCAGATTATCCTTAATGAACTGAGTAAACTTACTGAACATTTTACCAAACTGGAAGAAATGGTCCAGGGTCTCTGTTGTGTCCGAATAAAAGAGGAGTTGAGGTTTTATAATAATACGAACTACTAACACGGGAGTCCCTACCGCGAGTACAGGAGCCACAGCGAAGAGACAATCTGTCTCCCGCAGCTGGCTTATATACCTCAGGTGACGCCACCCTCCAGAGGCGGGGCGTCACCCCTCCCTAGCCTAGGGCACTGCTATAATAATATAATATATATAATATATGATCTCACATCCTCCCCCCCTTTTGAAAAATGCAAACATACAAATTCACCCAACCTTATAATTTATACCCGATTCACAGTCTAATACAAAGGGATATAGGCCTACACACACATGCACCGCACTGGCCCAGCGAAGCCCTCCGCTATGCAAACAAAACAGTCACTGAAAGGAAAAGGGCCACACACCAAAATAAATGAATCCTGAGGAAAATAGCTATAGATATACAAATAAACAGTTACAGACATGAACAATAACGGTACCCAACCCCATAAACTCGCAGGATATACACAAGAAAATACAGAGATTCCTGACAAAATTACACAAGTTACACAATACAGGGCAGTTATCACACTTACACCCTACACAAACTTTTGCGCTCAAGTGTTACTGCACCCTCAACACACAACATTCAGTCACCAAGCATTTACAACGTACAACGGTGGTCATGTGCATATAAAACATATAGTCAAACAGTCAATATCACACAATCCACATTACCATATTGACAAAGCTGTGTCACATAGCTGAACATACCTCGAACACAATAACATTAACTTTAGCAGACACATTTTTAAATGCACTAAACCAGACATACCATAAGCCCCCACTCAAAACCTAACCTGGGTCTCCCGAAGGCCCCCCTCTGGAGTGTCCGTCCTGTGGCCCACTCCCAGAGCATCTCTGTTTTCTTGTGATCGGAGATGGGCTGCATTGATTTTCCTTTCTGCCCAAACGCCGCAGCTCGTTTGGATGCCGTCTCGACCCATCAGTCAAATTCAGGTACCCGTCACCAGCGGACTGCACCACCCGTAGATTATCCTGTCCAACTTTCAGTTCTCTCAAACTGCGCACCCGACTAAGCCGAGGCTCGACCCTAGGGCGGACGTCATCACCCTTGCCCAGAGGAGCGCTCACTGGCTTCCTCCGCCACCTGCGTCATGATCTGGCACCTCTATGGCTCCTCAGTGGACCCGCCAAGTTTACTTGAGCCTAGTCCCTTGCTTTCATTTTTGGCACGGCTAGGGTTTGTACCCTCTGATGTTACCCTGGCTGCTTTTTGCTACTGCGTTGGAGCGGCACCGGCAGCGTCCGGCTCAACAGTGGCACTCGGCTGGTCACCGGAGCCCTGCTGCTCTCGCTGTCTGGACCCTTTCGCCTTCACGGGAGCTAAACCATGCCATTCTGGACCCCCATCCTCGGGACCACAAACACTGGCGCGGAGCCCCCGTCTCATCGGCGTACTCTGGTGCTGGTGGCATCCCTCTTCACCTGGAATGGGCCACCCAAAGTCCCACACTTCATCATCACTTCCTACATAAAATGGCCGGTCCCACAGGCCACCACCTCACCACTATTCCACTTCTCCGCAGGTGATGGAGAACCCAAGCCCGTAAAACAAGTCACAGCCCATCAGATTATTTCCATCTCGAGACACCATGTACTCGGCTGCGCACATAGAGGCCTCCTTTTACCTCACTGACAGCCACACTGAGCCCACAATGTCAAGGGGGTTACTGCCATATCCATAACAGGCTATGCTTGTTCTACTCACAGTGTAGTGGGGAAAACACCGTCTTGTGGGGGAGCTAGGTGATAGACTTCTCCACCCAGAGAGTTGTGGTCCAGGAGAAGAGAGGTCGCCGGGGGGTCCAGATGGAGCAGCAAAGGTTGGGCACCCCCCGGGGAGAAGAGGAGACCCTGGGCCGCCGGGAGAAGGAAGTAGTGTGGCACCAGTGTGATGTTATGTTAATGCACTGCACGGGTTTTGTCATGTAATAAGTATGATGTCGGAGCCCCAGGCCACTATGCAAATGACTAAAGGTATATAAGTGAGATGCACTGTGGTCTGGGAGCTCTCATGTGATCTTGACTTGTTAGAGAGAATAAAGTCTGTGCTGATTCAGCTCGTTGCTTCGCCTTGTTCATTCTCTCTATAGTCTCACTGTTTCCAAGTTCAGAATGGAGACCGCTGACCCTGTGTCCACCAACAATGATATTGGTGTACCGTCCAGCAGAATGTTGCAAATAATACGACCGTACGTGTTGGGCGAGACAGTGTGGACCACCATAGGCACTTTCTTTTTCACACCGTCCTCTGCAGGTCTCCATTCCTCCTTGTCGAAATTGTGGCAAACTCTGGCGAAGTGATGGCGCAAACCACACCATCCACAACGCTTGCCCTTCGTTGTGCACTCCCTCGCTCTAAAGCGGTGCCTGCTGGATCCGCAGCTGTAGCATCTCGGCATCCCCGGGGTGGACTTTATTTTTACGATGGTCGTGTACTCATCGTCGCTGCCATCATCCGGATCCAAGGCCAGAGTCTTCCACCATGCGTCATTCCTGGGCAGGGCTTCGTCATCACCGAGATTTCTCATTAGCCGTTCCGCTGCCTCATGTTGTTGTGCCAGCTCCATGGCTGCTAGCAGTGTTAGTTCACCAGCATGGGTTAGCAGGTGGACCCTGACCGAGGAATAGGCCACATGTTCCACTAACTGGTCACGGACCAACTCCTCCTTCAAAGTCCCAAGCCTGCACTCACCCGCCAGCCGCCAAAGGTCCACTACAAACTGTGGAACCGACTCTCTGGGTCGCTGACGCTGCTGCCCGAACTGCATGCGCCGTGTTATGATGCTTTCAGGGGCGCGAAAGTAGCCCACCATGAGCCTCCCAATGTCGTCAAAAAAGTCACCTCCTCCAAGCGTGCTCAGGACTCTCCGGCTTCCCACACCCAGGTTATGGACCAGAATAGCCCTTGCATACAATTTGTCAAGGTTGCCGAGGTCTAACGCCAACAGACAGTTCTCGAAGGCCACATACCATCTGGCCCAAGGGACCAATGGCTCACCCGGAGCCTCCAAAATTGAACGGAGCGTGGTAGCAGCCTTCTCCATCCCCGGATATCCTTGTCACCAAATGTGTCTGAATTAAAGAGGAGTCGAGGTGATGTTTTATAGGTTTTATTATAATATGAACTACTAGTGCAGGAGCCACAGCGAAGAGACAATATGTCTCCCACAGCTGGCTTATATACCTCAGGTGGCGCTACCCCCCAGAGGCGGGGCGTCACCCCTCCCTAGCCCAGGGCACCGCCATAATAATATAATATACTGTATATATATATATATAATATACAATCTCACAGTCTCGTAGCTGCAACCACTCCACTCGTTGTTGCTACCCCGGCTATCCAGCCTACCCGCTCCCAGCTAGTTCCCTCGCCGCCGTGCTATAATGGATGGCTGGGGAAGGCTCGTTTTTGTTTTTTCTTGTGGTAGAGGCAAAAAAGCAATGGTGGCGAACAAAGCAGTTGGTTCCACAATATAATGGTAGAGGAAACACTGTTGATTTTTTTTTCAGGAATTCAAGGTTTTTGTGGTATCATAATAGTCAAGAAATTCAGAATTTAACATTTCAATTACAGCGGGGAAAATAAGTACTGAACACGTCAACATTTTTCTCATTAAATACAGTGGTGTGAAAAAGTGTTTCCCCCCTTGCTGATTTCTCATTTTTTTGTATGTTTGTCACACTTAAATGTTTCAGATCATCAAACAAATTAAATATTAAGATAAGATAAGCCTTTATTAGTCCCACAATGGGGAAATTCCAGGATTACAACAGCACAGGGATAGCAACACTCAGAGCAATAATTAAGAAGATACGGAAAATATAAATAAGAGCAGTGGATATACGTACATCTCGTCGGCCTCCGTCGGTCTATGATGACCATGGAAGAGAATCCTAAACGTCTACTCTGCTGGAACAGCACCGCCTGTGGCTGAACAGGCCGATGCGCGAATGACAGTCCCTGTCACACAGGTCACACTTGTGGGTGGTCTCCGTGCTGCTGGGTCTGTGGCGGTTCTTCCTGCGGGTCCTTTTTTCATCTGCTGCAGCAGTCAGTCTCTCTTCACCCGCCTTGAGCTGTCTGGTCAGGGTGCCTCTCCATTTGGAGCGGTCCGTTGCAAGGTCCTCCCAGCGCTCTGTGTTTATATCCAGGGCCTTCATGTCTCTCTTGCAGACATCTCTAAAGCGCAGCTGTGGGCGGCCAGCGTCTCTCCTGTCAGTTGCCAGTTCTCCGTAGAGGACGTCTTTGGGGATTCTGCCATCCTCCATACGGTGAACGTGGCCTAGCCAGCAGAGCCTGCGCTGCCTGAGTAGAGTGAACATGGAGGGAAGGCCAGCGCGGGACAGAACTTCTGTGTTGGGCACTTTGTCCTGCCAGGATATGTCCAGGATGTGGCGAATGCAGCGCGAGTGGAAGGAGTTCAGTCTCTTTTCCTGCCGGGCGTATGTTGTCCACGTCTCACTCCCATAGAGCAGTGTGCTGATGACGCAGGCGTTGTACACTGCCATCTTCGTCTTGACAGAGAGTTTGGGATTCTCCCACACTCGTGTGGTGAGGCAAGCGAGTGTGAAGGCTGATTTTCCAATCCTCTTGTTGATCTCTGTATCAAGGGAGAGGTTGTTGCTGATCGTGGACCCCAGGTACGTGAACTGATTCACGACCTCCGGCTTGTAGTCATCAATGGTGATGGTTGGTGGTGCTTCCGTGCCTTGCGCCAAGACGTTAGTCTTCTTCAGGCTGATGGTAAGCCCGAAGTCCTTGCATGCCTGGGAGAAGCGGTCCATCAGGGTCTGAAGCTCCTGCTGTGTGTGGGTTGCGACTGCAGCGTCGTCTGCGAACAGCATGTCTCTGATTAGAGCCTCGCGTACTTTGGTTCTGGCTTTCAGGCGAGCGTGGTTGAAAAGCCTGCTGTCAGATCTTGTGTGCAGGTAGATTCCCTCTTTTGCTGTGCTGAAGGCATGCCTCAGGAGCATAGCAAAGAAAATCCCAAAGAGGGTTGGCGCAAGTACACAGCCCTATTTCACTCCGCTGCGTATGTTGAATGGCTCTGAGACGTTGCCATCGTGCTGCACTATCCCCTGCATGTTGGTGTGAAACGATTCGATGAGGCTTTGCAACTTTGGTGGGCATCCTATCTTTGGCAGGATCTTGAAAAGGCCCTCTCTGCTGACCAGATCGAACGCTTTGGTGAGGTCGATGAAGGCGACGTACAGAGGCATGTTCTGTTCTCTGCATTTCTCCTGGAGTTGGCGGATGGAGAATATCATGTCTACCGTCGATCACTCAGCGTGGAAGCCACACTGAGACTCGGGGTAGACACGTTTGGCAAGCTTCTGTAGACGAACGAGAACAACTCGTGTGTAGACTTTGCCAACAACGCTGAGGAGGGAAATGCCCCTGTAGTTGTTGCAGTCGCTTCTCTCCCCTTTGTTTTTGTAGAGGGTGATGATCTTGGCGTCCCTCATGTCCTGTGGTACGGCACCTTCCTTCCAGCACTGGCAGAGGACGTCATGCAATGGCAGCAGTAGGGCGGTCTTGCAGTGCTTGATCAGGTCAGGGGGTATGCCGTCATTGCCGGGTGCCTTGCCAGCGGCCAAGCTATCAATGGCCTTACTGAGTTCGTCGATGGTTGGCTCGGCGTCAAGTTCGTCCATGGATGGCAGGCAGTCGATGGCATCAAGGGCTGACGGTGTCACGGTGTTCTGTCTAGAGTAGAGGTCGGAGTAGTGTTCCGCCCATCTCTCCATCTGCTTGTTCTTCTCTGTGATCATCTCCCCAGTGGAAGATTTGAGGGGGGCCGTCTTGCTCTGAGCCGGACCAAGTGCTTTCTTGATGCCATTGTACATACCACGGATGTTCCCTTTTATGGCAGCGGTTTGAATGTCTTGGCTGAGCTGAGTCCAGTACTCGTTGGCACAGCGCCGAGCAGTCTGCTGAACTTTGCTTCTCGCAGCCCTGAGAATCTGGAGATTCTTCTCGTTTGGGTACTTCTTGTACTCAGCAAGTGCTGAGCGCTTGGCTTCAATGACGGGGGTCATCTCGGTCAACTTGGCATCAAACCAGTCCTGTGACTTCAAGGTCTTCCTCCCAAAGGTAGCCAAGGCTGTGCGGTAGATGGTGTTTCGCAGCTCTTCCCACTTCTGCTCTGCAGATTCTCCTCCTTGTGGTACACCAAGTTCCTTCTCAAAGGTGGAGGCAAACTGCTCAACAAGTTCTGGTTGGGCCATCTTGCTGGTGTCAATCCGTGCCTTTCCAGGTTGTCTAGCACGATGGAATTTCTTCAGCTGCAGCTTGACCTTGCAACACACCAATGAATGGTCTGTGTCGCAATCTGCACTCTGGAACGAACGGGTGATTAGCACGTTCTTCAGTGAGGTGCGCCTGGTCAGGATCAAGTCTAGCTGGTGCCAGTGCTTTGAGCGCGGATGTTGCCAGGAAACCTTGTGTTGGGGCTTGGTCTTGAAGAACGAGTTTGTGATGCACAGATCGTGATATGTGCAGAACTCGAGCAGCCGCTGTCCGTTGTCGTTCATTCTGCCCACGCCAAAAGGTCCAAGACAGGAGGGCCAGGAGTCGTGGTCAGCACCCACTCTGGCATTGAAGTCTCCAAGGAGAATGAGTTGTTCAGAGTTGGGGATGATCCTGACAGTTGTTGCGAGATTCTCGTAGAACTCGTCTTTTGCCTCTGGTGTGGCTGTCTGTGTTGGGGCATACACACTGACGAGGGTGACTGGGCCTTCAGTGGTGTTCAGGCGGAGGGTGAGGAGTCGTGCAGAGCCAGTGCTGCCCGGTTCCACCATCTTCAGCAAAGTGTTCTTCACTGCAAAGCCCACTCCGTGTTCCCTGTGTTCGTCACTGCCCTTTCCCTGCCAGTAGAACGTGTAGTCCTTCTCTCTCAGTGTGTCTGCATCAGCTAACCGTGTTTCCTGGAGAGTGGCGATATCCACTCCCAGTCTCTTCAGCTCATTATTGATGATGGCAGTCTTCCTGGTGTCGTTGATGTCCTTTAGGTTAGCAGCGAGTCCTGTCATCATAGTGCGGACGTTCCAAGTTCCCAGTTTTAGAGTTGGTCTCTTTTGTTTTATTGTCTTGCCTGGTGCGAAGGTTCTCAGCCTGCTGTTTGGATTTCTCCTTATTCCCATGCACCCAATGAGGAAAGCAAGCTGTGGCGGGACAACACCTTATTGGCTGGGGGCTGCCCAGCTTGAGGCGGGCGGTAGCTGTCCAGTGAGATCTGATGATCCCTCCCACCGTCGGGAACAACCCCTGGTGCCACGCTCTACGCCAATTGAGCAGTGGCTTATAACCGGTAACTGTCATTCCCCGTGTTTTGTCTACGCCAAAGGCGAAGCTGGAGTGTCCTCTCCAGTGATCCGGTGTTCTACCTTCCAGCGTTGGGCGTTGGTAGGATTCAAGCCTGGGCAGGAAGATATGGAGGACAAGATGTTGCCCATGCAGCATGTCCCCCCTCTTCACGTCACTGATGAATCCAAAGAAACAGCAGGGCTGCTACAGTTTGGCACCAGCGCCATCGCAGGAGCTGCCAGAACGATGTTGAGCACAACATAGAACTGCCTTAGGGGCTCCGACTCCGGATTTTTCCTCAGGGTTGACTCCCGAAGCCTTTCCCATGACCGGGTATGCCGCAAGGCAGCAGAGGTTTGAAATCAGGGTTTACCTTTCCCTAGATGGGCTACCTTCCCAGGTTGACAAGCCACCATCTACCCGAAGCATCTGGTTTTAAGGCGCCAGAGATCCGCCCTCGCCCCTTCTCCTATTAGTAAAAGCAGTTCCGCCGGGCTGAGAGACTAAACCACACGGGCAGGCTAGGAGTTGGACTTAGTTGTCAGAGGCTTTTCGAGACGCACGCCATAAGGAGCATTTTATGAGCACTGGGAGCTTAACCCCAGTGTCGCTCCTGGCTATGACAACCTTGGAAACCGGATATACATACATACACATCCATCCATCCATCCATCTTCTACCGCTTTTCCGGAGGTCCGGGTCGCGGAGGCAGCAGTTCAAGCAGAGAAGCCCAGACTTCCCTCTCCCCAGGAGAGGCAAATATATATAAATAAATATATAAATATATATACAAAGTGCGGAGCATTGTAGCAAGATGGAATAAACAGCATAACCGTCTACTTAGTTATCTTGCATAATATGAATATGTATCCATACATATTGTCACCCTCCGTAGCGACTGATATTGTCCTAGTTGTATACTGGAGGGGACCATTTGTGTAAGTCTGTTGCGTCTTTTGCATTCAATACTATTAGGTTGTCACGTTTTTTTGCTATCTCTGCGAGCAGCCCTACTTAGGTTATACAGTCTGACAGCCGTAGGTAGGAAGGACCTGCAAAACCTCTCGGTTGCGCACCTAGGATGATGTAGTCTACTGCTAAATGAGCTTCTCAGTGCGTTCAATATGTCCTGCATAGGGTAGGACTCGGACTCCAGCAGAGATGACAGTTTAGCCACCATCCTTCTCTCTCCTATCTTCTCCACTGGGTCAAGGCGTTGCCCCAGGACAGAGATAGCTTTCTTGATCAGTTTGTTCAGTCTCTTCCTATCGGCTGCTGTAATGCCGTTGCCCCAGCAGACCACACCAAAAGTGATGGCTGATGCCACCACCGTGTCGTAGAATGTCTTCAGCAGCGCCCCTTGTACGCCAAAAGACCTGAGCCTCCTCAGTAGGAACAGCCTGCGCTGTCCCTTCTTGTAGAGTGTATCGGTATTGTTTAACCAGTCTAGTTTATTGTTCAGATGAACACCAAGGTACTTGTATGATGTCACAATCTCAATGTCTGTTCCCTGTATGTTTACTGGTGCTGTGAGGGGTTGTCCTTGCCTGCGGCAGTCCACCACCAGCTCCTTAGTTTTCCTTGCGTTGATCTGGAGGCAGTTCCGATGGCACCAGTCCACGAAGTCCTGGATAAGTCCTCTGTACTCAGCTTCATCTCCGTTGGAGATGGGGCTGACAATCGCAGAGTCGTTGGAGAACTTCTGTAGATGGCAGTGTGTTATGTTGTGTGAGAAGTCCGCTGTATAAAGGGTGAACAGGAAGGGAGCCAAAATCATTCCCTGGGGGGCCCCCGTGCTACCGATGATCGTGTCAGACACACAATCCTGGGTTCTCACAAACTGTGGCCGGTTAGTGAGGTAGTCCAGGATCCATGAAGACAGGTGCTGGTCCACCCCTGCGCACAGCAGCTTGTCCTTCAGGATCATTGGCTGAATGATGTTGAAAGCACTGGAGAAGTCAAAGAACATGATCCTCACCGCATTCCCGGGCTTCTCGAGGTGGGACAGAGAACGGTGAAGGAGGAAGATCACTGCATCCTCCACTCCAATGCCATGCTGGTAGGCGAACTGGAGTGGATCCATCGCTGGTCCCACCAGGGGGCGGAGCTGATTATACAAAGATAACACAAGTAAACACAAAATGCAGTTTTTAAATGAAGGTGTTTATTATGGGGGGGGGGGGATCAAAACTTACTTGGCCCTGTGTGAAAAAGTGATTGTCCCTTAAACTGAATAACTGGTTGGGCCACCCTTAACAGCAACAACTGCAATCAAGCATTTGCAGTAACTGGCAATGAGTCTTTTGCAGCACTGTGGAGGAATTTTGGCCCACTCATTTTTGCAGAATTGTTGTAATTCAGCCACAATGGAGGGTTTTCGAGCATGAGCCACCTTTTTAAGGTCATGCCACAGCTTCTCAATTGGATTCAGGTCAGGACTTTGATGAGGCCACTCCAAAGTCTTCATTTTGTTTTTCTTAAGCCATTCAGAGGTGGACTTGCTGGTGTGTTTTGGATCATTGTCATGCTGCAGAACCCAAGCGGTCTTCAGTTTGAGGTCACGAACAGGTGGCCGGACATCCTCCTTCAGGATTTTTTGGTAGACAGCAGAATTCATGGTTCCATTTACCATTTGGTTTGCCGGAATCCCAAAGCTTTAGAAATGGCTTTACAACCTTTCCAGACTGATAGATCTCAATTACTTTGTTTCTCATTTGTTCATGAATTTCTTTGGATCACAGCATGATTTCTAGCTTTTGAGGATCTTTTGGTCTATTTCACTTTGTCAGGCAGGTCCTATTTAAGTGATTTCTTGATTGAGAACAGGTGTAGCAGTAATCAAGCCTGGGTATGGCTAGAGAAATTGAACTCAGCTTTCCAAAGATGTGATAAACCACAGTTAATTAATGTTTAAACAGGGTGGGGGGGGGGCAATCACTTTTTCATACAGGGCCATGTAGGTTTGGATTTTTTTTTACCCTTAATAATAAACACCTTCATTTAAAAACTGCATTTTGTGTTTACTTGTGTTATCTTTGTCTAGTATTTAAATTTATTTTTGATGATCTGAAACATTTAAGTGTGACAAACATACAAAAAAAAAAGAGAAATCAGGAAGGGGGCAAACACTTTTTCACACCACTGTATATTTCTGATGGAGCCATTGACCTGAAATTTTCACCAGATATCAGCAACAACCCAAGTAATCCATACATGCAACAAAATCAAGCCAACTGTGCTCAGAGAACAAGTTATATTCAATAAAGTGGAATGACACAGGGAATAAGTATTGAACACAGAGGCGCAAAAAGGCATAGAAAGCCAAGAAACCAGCTAAAATCCATCAGAATTTAGGAAGTCATCCCATCCCCCATCAGTGCAAATTAATTTCAGATGGTTAATTAAGTCCTGACTGATAGTGTTATGATTCCCCATGCGCCATTACGCGGCGCACGAAGGAAGGAATGAAAAACCCAATTGTGGGAGTAGAATGTGCACTTTATTAAGCCTAAACCCCAAAAATAACAAGTCCAGCAAATGATCATGCAGAACAGTGAGTTGACAAGATGCAGTAATGACAATAGAGGCCACCAGACATACGGGGATGCCTCCTGGATGCTCAACTGCCCGGGAGAGGGAAAGCCTAGTGCTGCAGGGCTGCTGTTGTCACGGGGAGAAAGGCTGACATTAACTTACGGTGCAGGAGCTTACGCGTCAGCAAACCCAGGTTCATGACAGATAGCCTTTAAAAAGGTCTGTGAATATCAGATTGTCACACCACAAAGAACTCATGATGGGTAGAAGCAAAGAGCTCTCTCTAAGCTTTTACAACCTTATTGCTGCAAAACATAATGACAGCATTGGTTACAGGTGCATTTCTTATTTTTATTTATTTTTATTAAACCTTTATTTTACCAGGGATAAAACCAATTGAGGTAAGGACCTCTTTTACAATGGTGCCCTGGAAATTTCTAAACTGTTCAATATTCCAATGAGCAATGTTGGAGCCATCATTTGGAAGTGGAAAGAACATCATTTTACCATAAACCGGCCACGACCAGGAGCATCTCACAAGATTTCTGACAGAGGAGTCAAAAGAATTATCAGAAGAGTTATCCCAAGAGCCAAAGACCACTCGTGGAGAGCTCTAAAAAGACCTGGAGTTAGCAGGTACTGCTGTTTCAAAGAAAACAATAAGTAATGCACTCAACCAACATGGGCTCTATGCCCACTCACCTCACAAGACTCCATTGCTGAAAAAAAAAAGTATGTTGAAGCTCGTTTAAAGTTTGCTGCACAACATTTGGGCAAGCCAGAGTAAAATGCTGGGAGAATATAGTCTGGTCAAATTAGACCAAAATTGAACATTTTGGATGCCACAACACACAGCATGTTTGGAGGAGAAATGGCACTGCACATCAGCCCAAAAACATCATAGCAACAGTGAAGTTTGGAGGTAGGAGCCTCATTGGGCCTTGATCCAAGATGGTGCCCACAGTGGTCGCCATGGTGCTTCACTGTGCTTTTTTTTGTTTGTTTTTGTTCGTCGATTGTGTGTCTGCCTGCTCTTACACCCGTGAAGAGCTACTAAATATCAGGACTTTCACTCCCACGGACCTACTCCCAGTTTTTTTGGCTCCTGCCGCCGATCTGGTTCACTTTTTAGCCCAAAAAGTGAGACGGCGAAAGAGAGGAAGACGAGCGGGTGCCCTTATGTGGCTTCGCAGGAGAGGCACGCGCACGGCCTTGCCTGGGATCTTTCTGTCCAACGTCAATTCTCTTTATAACAAGGTAGATGAACTGAGACTGCTGATGCGATTTAAGGACCTCTCCACCTCGTGTGCCCTCTGCTTCACTGAGACCTGGCTGAAGGAAAAGACACCGGACAGCGCGCTCCTCCTCGAGGGATTTCAGCTGTTTCGTGCAGACCGCGACACGGGGCTCTCCGGCAAGACCACAGGTGGAGGAGTCTGCTTCTACATCAACAGCAGCTGGTGCTCCGATGTAACTGTGATCTCCCAACACCGTTCTCCCGCTCTGGAATATTTATTCATCAACTGCAAGCCATTTTATTCCCCCCATGAGTTTGCTTCATTCATCCTGGCCGCTGTTTACGTCCCGCCCGACGTGGACGTGTGCGAGGCTCAGCGCGCACTCGCGGATCACATTCAGCAAGCGGAGCGGACTTTCCCGGACTCTCTGGTTATTGTGGTTGGCGACTTTACCCAGAGCAACCTGAGCCACGAACTCCCCCGGTACAAACAGTTTATTAAATGCCCCACCAGAGGAGAGAACACGCTAGATCACTGTTACACTACAGTTAAGGACGCGTATCGCGCTGTTCCCCGCGCTGCGCTTGGACTATCTGATCACGTGATGGTCCACCTGATTCCCACATACAGACAGAGACTGAAGCTCACAAAACCTGTTGTGAGCACTACGAGGAAATGGACCAGTGAAGCTGTGGAGGAGCTGAGCACGTGCTTGGAAATAACTGACTGGGACATGTTTAAAGGAGCCACGCATGATCTGGATGAGTACACGGACACTGTGACCTCATATATACACTTTTGTGAGGAGAGCATTCTTCCATCGCGCACCAGGGTGAGTTATTCCAACGACAAGCCGTGGTCCACAGCTAAGTTCAGACAGATCAGGAAGGAGAAGGAAGCAGCGTTGAAAAGTGGAGACCGGGACTGCTACAGGGAGGTCAAATACCGGTTTAGCAGAGAGCTGAGGAGAGCTAAATCTGTGTATTCTGAGAGACTCCAGCAACAGTTCACTGCTAACGACTCTGCTTCTGTGTGGAGAGGACTGAGGCAAATCACCAACTATTGGCCTCAGGCTTCTAAGGGACAGGATGACAAAGCCCTTTGTCAAAGACTGTCCCAACACTATGCCCGTTTTAACACCTCGTCAGCTGTGTCCAACTCCCCCCCTCCTCCCAGTGCCACTGCCTCCATGGTCCCCACTTCATCAAACGCAGCCCCCCCCTCCTCCCCCCCTGCCCTTGCCATCAGTGAGCAGGACGTGCACAGACAGTTCTCCAGACTGAACCCGCGCAAGGCCCCCGGTCCGGACGGCGTGTCTCCCTCCACCCTGAGACACTGTGCGGAGGAGCTGACTCCTGTCTTCACAGACATTTTTAACACCTCCCTGAAGTCATGCCACATGCCGGCCTGCCTCAAAACCTCTACCATCGTCCCTGTCCCCAAGAAGCCACGGATCACTGGACTTAACGACTACAGACCTGTAGCGCTCACCTCTGTAGTCATGAAGTCCTTTGAGCTCCTGGTCCTGCCCCACCTCAAGACCATCACCACTCCCCTCCTGGACCCGCTGCAGTTTGCTTACAGAGCCAACAGGTCTGTGGACGACGCAGTCAACCTGGCCCTCCACTCCATCCTGCAGCACCTGGACTCCCCGGGAACCTACGTCAGGATCCTGTTTGTGGACTTCAGCTCCGCATTCAATACCGTCCGCCCTGCTCTGCTCCAGGACAAGCTGTCCCTGCTCAACGTGCCTGACTCCCTCTGCAGGTGGATCACCGACTTCCTGACGGACCGGAGGCAGCATGTGCGGCTGGGAAAGACTGTCTCAGACTCTGTTAGCATCAGCACCGGATCACCCCAGGGCTGTGTACTTTCCCCCCTGCTCTTCTCCCTGTACACCAACTCCTGCACCTCCAGCCACTAGTCTGTCAAGCTGATCAAGTTTGCAGACGACACCACCCTCATCGGGCTCATCTCCAATGGCGACGAGTCCGTCTACAGGAGAGAGGTGGCCCAGCTGGCGTCCTGGTGCAGCCACAACAACCTGCAGCTGAACGCTTTGAAGACAGTGGAGATGATCGTGGACTTCAGAAAAGTCACAGCCCCTCTGCCCCCCTTACCCTCACAGACTCTCCCATCACCACTGCGGATTCCTTCCGCTTCCTGGTCACCACCATCACCCGGGACCTCAAGTGGGAGCCGACCATCAGCTCCCTCATCAAAAAGGCCCAGCAGAGGATGTTCTTCCTGCGGCAGCTGAGGAAGCTCAAGCTACCCACCAAGATGTTGGTGCAGTTCTACACGGCCATCATCGAGTCCATCCTCACCACCTCCATCACCGTGTGGTACGCAGGAGCCACCGCCAGGGACAGACTAAGACTGCAGCGCATTGTGCGCGCTGCTGAGAAGGTGATCGGCTGCAAGCTCCCATCCCTCCAGGACCTGTACATCTCCAGGACCCGGAGGCGTGCAGGTCGGATCAGAGCCGACCCTTCACACCCTGGACACGCACTGTTTGCCCCCCTCCCCTCAGGCAGAAGGCTTCGGTCCATTCAGACTAAAACCTCCTGCTACATGAACAGCTTCTTCCCCTCTGCCATCAGACTGCTGAACGCTAAGTGACTTATTAGACTCTCGTGCACTACGTACAGCAGCTCAACCGGACTCATGACAATTATCACTGTTTTCTTTTTGCACTACTGACTGCACTATGTGGTACTCCACAATATCTGCTGCTTGTTAATGTATTTAAAAATTGCATAGATTAGTATTACTTATTCATATTCTACCTTTTATTGCATGTATAGTTTTTTATTTTTATCTTTAGCGCTACTCCATGTTTAATGTTGCAGCATTGCACCGAGACAAATTCCTAGTTTGTGTACTACATGAACAATGGCAATAAATCTCATTCTGATTCTGATTCTGATGGTGTGGGGATGTTTTTCAGCACATGGTACAGGCAGACCTCATATACAGTGGTGTGAAAAAGTGTTTGCGCCCTTCCTGATTTCTCATTTTTTGTATGTTTGTCACAGTTAAATGTTTCAGATCATCAAACAAATTTAAATGTGAGACAAAGATAACACAAGTAAACACAAAATACAGTTTTTAAATGAAGGTGTTTATTATTAAGGTTAAAAAAAAAATCCAAACCTGCATTGCCCTGTGTGAAAAAGTGATTGCCCCCCCTTGTTAAAACATAAATTAACTGTGGTTTATGTCATGATCAGGTGAGTGCGCGTGCCCCCTCACTTCCCGCGAGGCTTTCCCGGCTCCGCAGGTAATCATCACACCTGCGTGAGTAGACGCACCTGCTGCCTCTTCTCTGCCAGCGCCAAAAAGGACCAGTCTGTGAACGCTTCAGCGCTGGCTCGTTGGGTATACTGCCTAAACAGCAAGTAAGTCTATGTCTCGCTCTCTGAGGGGCTTTAATTTAATTCCTCTTCTCCTCTTTTCTCCTCCAGGTTGCTGCCATCTTCGTGGTGCATCTGCGGGGTTCATTGTGTGCTCACCTTCCCATTCATCCTCATCACCACTTCAGCTGCCTTATTCCACACGGTCAGACACCTCACAAAGCTCCATTCCTGCTACAGTGATCCCTCGCTACTTCGCGCTTCACCTTTCGCGCCCTCAGTGCATCGCGGATTTTTCAAAAATATTCATCAAAAATTCAAAATTGAGAAATAATGGGCGGGCGCTAGCAGAAGGCAGGGAGACTACATTAGACCATCAGGTATCAACACGGAGAGCCGCACAACTCAAAAAATCCACCTCTCTGTTCGCTGTTCTCGTGTTGGCTCGGCTCGGAAATCTCGCAAGCTGATTGGCCGAGACGTTTCACCCACCTCCTCTCCCTGCCGAGCGCCCATGAAGGAAGGAAGACCGCATTCATTGCTCTTTATCGCTCGTGTTACGTAGTCTCGCAGCGTGGAACTTTTTGCTGTTCTCTTGTGCCATTTTGTGCGAAATAGTCTTCCCGTCGAGCCACTACGCCGTCTCCTGCAGCTTCTCCAGCTCTATTGGAAGCTGCCCTCGACGATCCTGCGCTTCTAGCACCTGACGATGAGGCGTCACCTGAGGAGCAGTAAAGCTCTCATTAACCTGTGAAGGAAATCATCTTCATCTTGAGTTACGTATCTTGTTATAAGAATAAAAGAGTTCTAAAAACATATTTATGTACACTTTATTTACATCTACGTATGTATGTACACGTACACACACACACACACACACGTATCATATGAGAGAGAGAGTGAGAGAATGAATGTACATATTATTTATGGATGACGTCATTAGGGGTGACGCTACTTCGCGTTTTTTCACTTTTCGCGGTCGGTTCTGGAACCCATTAACCGCGATAAGTGAGGGATCACTGTATATTCAATTCAACTTTAACTTTATTTATATAGCGCCATTTCACAACAACAGTCATCTCATAGCACTTTCAATATCACTATCAATTTTCAATATTATATCAATATTCAATATCAATTTCACTTTCTATATCCCTACCATCATCCTCTCTCTGGTTCGCCTTTTCCCTGCTGGGTTCAGCTGCCGGGCTCGCTGCTCACCCCACTTGAGTATTGTCCTATTTTCCCCTTATCCTATCTCCCTCCTCAACTAATCAGCTCTCGTCACCCTTTACAGGCTGAGTCTTCCTCTGGCGAGTGGCGTCTTTCCTTATTTGTGCAATCTTTTGGATCAATAAATTGTGATTACGCAGCTTCTCTGTGTCGTTTGAGTGATTTCTCTGGTGTTGTTTCCTGCACGCGAGCTGATCATTCTTCAAACATGAAAGAATGAGCCAGCCATAGTCCAAGCTCAGCGGGAGCGGCATCAATGGAACGCTCTGCTTTAGACCGTCTCAGAGCCACAGAGAGGCAGGTGGCCGTGCTCACGCAGCAGCTGCAGACAATTACGCAGCAGTTGGGCATGGTCGCCGAGCATTTGGCACATATGTGTCGTCCGGGTTCTATCCCCCCACCTGTTGCCCCGGCTTCTTCCACTGTGAGCCAAACCACCTCTGTTCCCTCACTTGCCCCATACACGGGAGAGGTGGGGAAATGCAAGGGGTTCCTTTGCCATGTTCGGCTTTATTTGGGCCAGGTGGGTGGGGAGTATCTGGACGATACCTTCAAAATTCACTTCATGACCATCCTGCTGCGAGACCGAACCCTCAGCTGGGCCCAGTCCATTCTGGACAGTCCGGAGGGTCCTAGTTTTTTTTTTTTTTGATAAATTTGTAAGTGAAGTTGCCCGTGCTTTTGACCAGAGAGTGAGGGCAACACCATGAGCCGGGTCATGTCACTCCACCAGGGGAGTCGGTTTGCCGCCGACTACTCTGTGGAGTTTCGGGTCGCCGCTGCGGACTCTGGCTGGAATGACATTGCGTTGCGCAGCGTCTTCCTCCAGGGTTTTAAAAAAAAACCTCTGTGACAACCTAGTGGTTCATGCTGTTCCCTCCTCCCTGGACAGTCTCATTGATCAGGCCGTCAGTTTAGACAACCAATACCCCGAGCGCGTGAGGGAGTGCAAGGCCTCCTCCGGCCCGTCCGTTCTGCATGCGCCTCTCTTGGCTACTGACACAGGTGAAGCCGACTCTTCTTCCGAACCTATGGTGCTTGGCTGAGCCCATCTGGCTCAGGAAGGGTGCCAGTGGACAGCCGGCGCGTGCATGTACTGTGGCTCTATGGAGCACACACTGTGTAAGTGCCACTTGAAGCCAAAAGATGCAGCCCGTCAGTAGCCGTGGGGGGATCTGACGGGCGGGAATTCTTTTCATCCCCCGGGAACTTCTCCATTTTGGCCCTCATCCAGTTGCCGGGGGTTGAGAGGAGAGTCATGGCATTAGTTGATTCAGGCGCAGAGCAAAATTTTGTTTCCTCACAGCTCGTGTGGGAAGTAGGCATCCCCACAACCAAATTGCCAACCCCTCTTAACGTCACAACCTTATCGGGCGGTAACGTAACTTCCGTTACCGAAAGCACGGTGCCAGTTTCCGTCCTCCTTTCCAAGAACCACCAGGAGACACTATCATTCCTCATTCTCCCTAAATCATCTCACCCGGCGGTTCTAGGGTTCCTGCGGCTCCGGAAGCATAACCCCGTTATTAATTGGGCACATAATTCCATCTCTTCCTGGAGTCCCTTTTGTTTGGCACCCTGTCTCAGCTCGACTGAGTGTTCACCGTCGCTGCCCATCTCCTCCCCTCCGGTAGAGCCTCCGGACCTCAGTCTCATACCCGAGGTCTATCACGATCTTGGGGAGGTCTTTAGCAAGTCAAGAGCACTTTCTTTGCCTCCTCATTGCTCTTATGACTGTGCCATAGACCTCCTCTCGGGTGCGCGGCTGCCGTCCAGTCAGCTTTACAGCATTTCTGGGCTTGAGAGGGAGGCAATGGCGAGCTACATCAAAGACTCCTTGAACGCCGGCCTCATTCGGCCCTCCTCGGCCCTTCTTGGGGCAGGATTCTTTTTCGTCAGGAAGAAGAACAGATCCCTGCGTCCATGCATAGACTACCGTGAATTAAATGCCATAACAGTTAAAGACAAATATCCTCTGCCCCGATGAACTCCGCGTTCGAGCTCCTTCAGTGTGCGTGAGTATTCACTAAATTGGATTTGTGTAATGCCTACCATCTGGCTCGCATTGGTGAAGAGGACGAATGGAAGATGGCCTTTAAAACACACTTGGGGCAATTTGAGTACCTTGTGATGCCTTTTGGGCACACCAGTGCCCCCGCCGTCTTCCAGCGTATGATCAATGACATCCTCCATGACATGGTAAATGAATTTGTTTTCGTCTACCTTGACAACATTTTGATTTTCTCCCACATGCCAGAGAAGCACGCAGTCCATGTCAAGGCCGTGTTACAATGGCTCCTGGAAAACCAGCTCTTTGTTAAAGCCGAGAAGTTTGAATTTTCCACCAACTCCACTTCTTTCCTTGGTTTCATAGTAGCTGAGGGGGGACTGAGGGCCGACCCGGCCAAGGTGAACGCTGTGCTGGATTGGCCTACGCCCCGCTCCCGCAAGGAGCTCCAACGCTTCTTGGGGTTTGCGAATTTTTATCGCCATTTCATTAGAAACTACAGTGGGGCAGCACAGCCTCTGACCCAGCTTAATTCGGTCAAGGTACCCTTCACCTAGTCCGAGGCAGCCAAACGGGCCTTTTCCAAATTGAAGGACCTGTTCTCTAACACCCCCAATTTCGCCCAGGTCGACCCTCAGCTCCAGTTTATTCTTGAGATGGATGCTTCTGATTCGGGGGTGGGCGCTGTCCTCTTGCAGCACTCAGTCTCCGATTAGAAGCTCCATCCATGCGTGTATTTCTCTCGGCGGCTCACGTAGCCCAAGAGGAATCACGATGTAGGGGACCGAGAGCTCCTGGCCATTAAATTAGCACTCGAGGAGTGGAGGCTTTGGCTGGAGGGAGTGGTCCATCCCATTATAGTGTGGACTGACCACAAAAATTTAGAATTCCTCTGGTCGGCTCGCCAAATCAACACCAGGCAGGCCCGCTGGGCCTTATTCTTCGCTAGTTTTAATCTTACTATCACTTACAGGCCTGGATCCTGTAATGTCAAACCGGACGCTCTCTCCCGCCAGTTTAGTCCCAACCCCTCTACCCCTCATTCCCTCCCCCAACCACTTATCCCACCCTCATGCATCCTTGGGGCTCTCACCTGGGAGATTGAGCAGAGGGTCTGGCAGGCTCAATCCACTGAACCCAGGCCCGGGGGGATGGGGGGGGACAACTGTCTGTTTGTCCTGGCTGGCCTCCACAGCGATGTCATCCAGTGGGGCAACACCTGCCATTTCGCCTGCCACCCTGGAGTCTTCCCTGACTATTAACCTTATCCGGCGGGTGTTCTGGTGGCCCACCCTGCGGATGGACGTCCGGGACTACGTCAAGGCTTGCCAAATCTGCACCCTTAACAAGTCCGACTCCTCCTCCCCTGCTGGTCTCCTCCACCCACTACCCATCCCCAGTCGACCTTGGTCCCACATCGCCTTGGACTTTATTACTGGACTTCCCCCCTCACAAGGCAACTTTGTTGTTCTCACCTTTGTGGATCATTTTTCCAAGGCGATCTATCTGGTACCCGTCCCCAAATTACCCTCGGCCTCTGAGACTGCCAACCTATTAATCACCCATGTAATCCAGCTGCACGGCATCCCCCTAGACATTGTGTCTGACCGGGGTCCACAATTTAACTTCCAGGTCTGGAGATCCTTCTGCCACTCCATAGGAACCACAGTCAGCCTTACATCCGGGTACCATCCCCAAAGCAATGGGCAGGCTGAGTGTGCCAACCAATCCCTGGAGGCCACCCTAAGGTGTGTAGCAGCCTGCAACCCATCCTCACAGAGCACCCATCTGACCTGGGTAGAGTAGTCACATAACTCTGCAGTCTCAGCATCTACTGGACTGACTCCTTTCAAGGCCTCCATGGGGTATACCCCCCCAACCCCTGTCTATGGTGGAGAGGGAGGTTGCTGTACTATCGGTGGGGGCTCATGCACGTCGCTGCCGCCAGCTTTGAAAGGCCACTCGGGCTGCTCCTCTCTGCGCTGCCAAACTAAATCGCCAGTATGCAGACCGCAGGCGGGTCCCTGCACCCAAATACTCTGTCAACCAGCGCGTATGGCTGTTGGCAAACCAGGTGCCCCTTAAGATGGAGTCCCGGAAATTTTCCCTGTGCTACCTGGGCCCATTCCCAATTTCCCGGGTCACTAATGATGTCACGGTCTGCCTTGAGCTCCCGCCGGCACTTCGTATTCACCCCACCTTTCATGTCCCCAAAATCAAGCCCCTCTCCACCAGTCCTCTTTGCACCACCACCACCTACCCAGTCTAGAGGATTCTGGACGTCTGCCATCGGGTCTGAGTGCTACAGCACCTAGTCCACTGGAAGGGCTACAGCCCCAAAGAAAGGTCATGGATCCCAGGGTCCAGCTTCCAGAATAAGGGGATGGTCCGGGCCTTTTACAAAGCACACCCCAACAAACCCAGTGGACCGCCAGGAGGCGCCCCTTGAGGGGGGGGGCACTGTCATGATCAGGTGAGCTCATGCTCCCCCTCCCTTCCTGCGAGGCTTTCCCCAGCTCCACAGGTAATCATCGCACCTGCATGAGTAAACACACCTGCTGCCACTTCTCTGCCAGCGCCGAAAAGGACCAGTTTGTGAACGCTTTAGCACTGGCTCGTTGGGGATACTGCCTAAACAGCAAGTAAGTCTATGTCTCGCTCTCTAAGGAACTTTAATTTAATTCCTCTTCTCCTCTTTTCTCCTCCAGGTTGCTGCCACCTTTGTGGTGGGTCTCCGGGGTTCATTGTGCTCTCATCTGCCCCATCATCCTCATCACCACTTCAGCTGCCTTATTCCACATGGTCAGACACCTCACCCAGCTCCACTCCTGCTATATCCCTGCCAGTGTCCTCGCCACTGGTTCGCTTTTTCCCTGCTGAGTTCAGCTGCCGGGCTCGCTGCTCACCCCACGTGAGTATTGTCCTATTTTCCCCTTATCCTATCTCCCTCCTCAATTAATCAGCTCTCGTCTCCCTTTACAGGCTGAGTCCTCCTTTGGCGAGTGGCATCTTTCCTTAACTGTGCGCTCTTTTGGATCAATAAATTGTGATTACGCAGCTTCTCTGTGTCATTTGAGTGATTTCTTTGGTGTTGTTCCCTGCACGTGAACTGGTCATTCTTCAAACGTGACAGTTGGTCACATCTTTGGAAAGCTGAGTTCAATTTCTCTAGCTACACCAAGGCCTGCCACACCTGTTCTCAATCAAGAAATCACTTAAAAAGGACTTGCCTGACAAAGTGAAGTAGACCAAAAGATCCTCAAAAGCTAGACATGCTGACATGGATCATGCTGTGATCCAAAGAAATTCATGAACAAATGAGAAACAAAGTAATTGAGATCTATCAGTCTGGAAAAGGTTATAAAGCCATTTCCAAAGCTTTGGAACTCCAGCTAACCACAGTGAGAGCCATTTTCCACAAATGGCAAAAACATGGAACAGTGGTGAACCTTCCAAGGAGTGGCCGGCTGACCAAAATTACCCCAAGAGTGCAGCGTCGACTCATCCAAGAGGCACAAATGACCCCACAACAACATTCAAAGAACTGCAGACCTCACTTGCCTCAGTTAAGGTCACTGTTCATGACTCCACCATAAGAAAGAGACCGGGCAAAAATGGCCTGTATGGCAGAGTTCCAAGACGAAAACCACTACTGAGCAAAAAGAACATAAAGGCTTGTCTCAGTTTTACCAGAAAACCTCTTGATGATCCTTGAGACTTTTGGGAAAATACTATGTGGACTGACGAGACAAAAGTTGAACTTTTTGGAAGGTGTGTGTCCCATTACATCCGGCATAAAAGTAACGCAGCATTTCAGAAAAGAAACATCATACCAACAGTAAAATATGGTGGTGGTAGTGTGATTGTGTGGGGCTGTTTTGCTGCTTCAGGGCCTGGAAGACTTGCTGTGGTAAATGGAACCATGAATTCTGCTGTCTACCAAAAAATCCTGAAGGAGAATGTCCGGCCATCTGTTCGTGACCTCAAGCTGAAGCGCACTTGGGTTCTGCAGCAGGACATTGATCCAAAACACACCAGCGAGTCCACCTCTGAATGGCTTAAGAAAAACAAAATGAAGACTTTGGAGTGGCCTAGTCAAAGGTTGAAAACCCTCCAATGTGGCTGAATTACAACAATTCTGCAAAGATGAGTGGGCCAGAATTCCTCCACAGTGCTGTAAAAGACTCATTGCCAGTTATCGCAAGCGCTGGTGGCCCAACCAGTTATTCGGTTTAGGGGGGCAATCACTTTTTCACACAGGGCCATGTAGGTTTTGATTTTTTTTCCCCCTTAATAATAAACACCTTCATTTAAAAACTGCATTTTGTGTTTACTTGTGTTATCTTTGTCTAATACTTAAATTTGTTTGATGATCTGAAACATTTAAATGTGACAAACGTACAAAAAAATTAGAAATCAGCAAGGGGGCAAACACGTTTTCACATCACTGTACGTAATTGAAGGAAAGATGAATGGACAAATTCTGATAAAAAGATCGAAATGTTGTGGTGAACACATACTTCAGGAAGAGAGGAACAGAGGGTAACTTACAAGAGTGGAGGAGGGTTTACACAGGTGGACTACTACATCTTATGCAGAAGGAGAAATCTGAAAGTGATAGGAGACTGCAAGGTGGTGGCAGGGGAGAATGTAGCTAGACAGCATCGGATGGTAGTCTGTAGGATAACTTTGCAAAGCAAGAAAGGGAAAACAGTGAAGGCAGAGCCAAAAATTAAGTGGGTGAAGTTACAAAGGGAAGAAAGTCGCACAGAGATCAGGAAGGAGTTAATACAGGCTTTGGATGGTCAGGAAGAATTACCAGATGACTGGGAAAATACAGCAAAAGTATCGAGGGAAATGGGTTGAAAGGTGTGTTTTGTATCCAGTGGACAGAGGAAGGAAGACGAGGAGACTTGGTGGTGGAATGAGGAGGTACGGGAAAGTAGCCAATGGAAGAGGTTAGCAAAGAAAAAGTGGGATAGTCAGGGAGATGAAGAAAGTAGACAGGAGTATTTGGAATCTAGGCGCATGGCAAAGAGAGAGGTGGCAAAGGCAAAGGATGAGGCATATAGTGAGTTGTATGAGAGGTTAGTCTATCTTGGAGAGTAAGAGGATGCCCGAGGAGCGGAGAAGAAGTGTTTTGGAATCAATTTTCAAGAACAAAGGTGATGCTCAGAGCTGTAGTAACTACAGAGGCATAAAGTTAGACAGGTTAGTCGTACTAGACAGCCTGGAAAGGCACGGATTGACACCAGCAAGATGGCTCAACCACAACTTGTTGAGCAGTTGGCCTCCACCTTTGAGAAGGAACTTGGTGTACCACAAGAAGGAGAATCTGCAAAGCAGAAGTGGGAAGATCTGCGAAACACCATCCACCGCACAACCTTGGCTACCTTTGGGAGGAAGACCTCAAAGTCACAGGACTGGTTTGATGCCAAGTTGACCGAGATGACCCCCGTCATTGAAGCCAAGCGCTCAGCACTTGCTGAGTACAAGAAGTACCCAAACGAGAAGAATCTCCAGATTCTCAGGGCTGCGAGAAGCAAAGTTCAGCAGACTGCTCGGCGCTGTGCCAACGAGTACTGGACTCAGCTCAGCCAAGACATTCAAACAGCTGCCATAACAGGGAACATTCGTGGCATGTATGATGGCATCAAGAAAGCACTTGGTCCGGCTCAGAGCAAGACAGCCCCCCTCAAATTCTCCACTGGGGTGATGATCACAGAAAAGAACAAGCAGATGGAGAGATGGGTGAAACACTACTCCGACCTCTACTCCAGAGAGAACACTGTGACACCGTCAGCCCTTGATGCCATCGACTGCCTGTCATCCATGGACGAACTTGACGCCGAGCCAACCATCGACGAACTCAGCAAGGCCATTGATAGCTTGGCCGCTGGCAAGGCACCCGGCAATGACGGCATACCCCCTGACCTGATCAAGCACTGCAAGACCGCCCTACTGCTGCCATTGCATGACGTCCTCTGCCAGTGTTGGAAGGACGGTGCCGTACCACAGGACATGAGGGACACCAAGATCATCACCCTCTACAAAAACAAAGGGGAGAGAAGCGACTGCAACAACTACAGGGGCATCTCCCTCCTCAGCGTTGTTGGTAAAGTCTACACACGAGTTGTTCTCGTTCGTCTACAGAAGCTTGCCGAACGTGTCTACCCCGAGTCTCAGTGTGGCTTCCGCGCTGCGCGATCAACGGTAGACATGATATTCTCCATCCGCCAACTCCAGGAGAAATGCAGAGAACAGAACATGCCCCTGTACGTCGCCTTCATCGACCTCACCAAAGCGTTCGATTTGGTCAGCAGAGAGGGCCTTTTCAAGATCCTGCCAAAGATAGGATGCCCACCAAAGTTGCAAAGCCTCATCGAATCGTTTCACACCAACATGCAGGGGATAGTGCAGCATGATGGCAACGTCTCAGAGCCATTCAACTTATGCAGCGGAGTGAAACAGGGCTGTGTACTTGTGCCAACCCTCTTTGGGATTTTCTTTGCTATGCTCCTGAGGCATGCCTTCAGCACAGCAACAGAGGGAATCTACCTGCACACAAGATCTGACGGCAGGCTTTTCAACCTCACCCGCCTGAAAGCCAGAACCAAAGTACGCGAGGCTCTAATCAGAGTCATGCTGTTCGCAGACGACGCTGCAGTCATAACCCACACACAGCAGGAGCTTCAGACCCTGATGGACCGCTTCTCCCAGGCATGCAAGGACTTCGGGCTTACCATCAGCCTGAAGAAGACTAACGTCTTGGCGCAAGGCACGGAAGCACCACCAACCATCACCATCGACGACTACGAGCTGGAGGTCGTGAATAAGTTCACATACCTGGGGTCCACGATCAGCAACAACCTCTCCCTTGATACAGAGATCAACAAGAGGATTGGAAAATCAGCCTTCACACTCGCTCGCCTCATCACACGAGTGTGGGAGAATCCCAAACTCTCTGTCAAGACGAAGATGGCAGTGTACAACGCCTGCGTCATCAGCACACTGCTCTATGGGAGTGAGACGTGGACAACATACGCCCGGCAGGAAAAGAGACTGAACTCCTTCCACTTGCGCTGCATTCGCCACATCCTGGACATATCCTGGCAGGACAAAGTGCCCAACACAGAAGTTCTGTCCCGCGCCGGCCTTCCCTCCATGTTCACTCTACTCAGGCAGCGCAGGCTCTGCTGGCTAGGCCACGTTCACCGTATGGAGGATGGCAGAATCCCCAAAGACGTCCTCTACGGAGAACTGGCAACTGGCAGGAGAGACGTTGGCCGCCCACAGCTGCGCTTTAGAGATGTCTGCAAGAGAGACATGAAGGAACTGGAGATCAACACAGAGCGCTGGGAGGACCTTGCAACGGACCGCTCCAAATGGAGAGGCACCCTGACCAGACAGCTCAAGGCGGGTGAAGAGAGACTGACTGCTGCAGCAGATGAAAAAAGGACCTGCAGGAAGAACCGCCACAGACCCAGCAGCATGGAGACCACCCACAAGTGCGACCTGTGTGACAGGGACTGCCATTCGCGCATCGGCCTGTTCAGCCACAGGCGGTGCTGTTCCAGTAGAGTAGACGTTTAGGATTCTCTTCCATGGTCATCATAGACCGACGGAGGCCGACGATGAGAGGTTAAACACTAAGGAAGGAGAAAAGAAGTTGTATTGACTGGCTAGACAAACAGATCAAGCTGGAAAGGATGTACAGCAGGTTAGGTTGATTAAGGACAGAAATGGTCATGTACTACCAAATGACGAGAGTGTGTTGAAAAGGTGGATGGAGCTCTTCGAAGAGCTGATGAATAAAGAAAATGAGAGAGAGAGGAGGATGGATGAAGGAAAGATGGTGAATAAGAAAGTCCCAAGGACTAGCGAGGCAGAAATGAGGGCAGCCATGAAGAGGATGAAGAATGGATAGACGGTTGGTCCAGATGACATGCTTGTGGAGGAATGGAGGTTTAGAAGAGATGGCAGTGGACTTTTTAACCAGAAAGTTTAACAGATTCTTGGAGAGTAAGAGGATGCCCGAGGAGCGGAGAAGAAGTGTTTTGGAATCAATTTTCAAGAACAAAGGTGATGCTCAGAGCTATAGTAACTACAGAGGCATAAAGTTGATCAGACACACTATGAAGATATGGGAAAGAGTTGTTGAAGCAAGGTTAAGAGGAGAGGTGACAACCACCAGCAGTACGGTTACTACAGATACAATGCTTGCTATAAGAGTACTGATGGAGAAGTATAGAGAAGATCAGAAGGAGTTACACTGTGTCTTTGTGGATCTAGACAAAACATATGATAGGGTGCCAAGACAGGAAGTGTGATACTGTATGAGAAAGTCAAGCGTGGCAGAGAAGTATGTGAGGATGGTGCAGGACATGTATGAAGACAGGGAGATGGTGATGAGGTGCGCTGTAGGAGTGATAGATTCAAAGTGGTGGTGGGATTACATCAGAGATCGCCCCTGAGCCCCTTCTTGTATTCCATGGTAATGGACAGGTTGACAGATGAGGTCAGGCAGGAGTCTCCGTGGACCATGATGTTTGCAGATGACATTGTGATCTGCGGTTAGAGTAGGGAGCAGGTGGAAGAGAACCTGGAGAGGTGGAGGCATGCTCTGGAGGGAAGAGGAATGACAGTCAGTAGAAGCAAGACAATACATGAGTGTGAGTGAGAGGGAGGCAGGTGCAACAGTGAAGGTGGAAGGAGTAGCGGTAGTGAAAGTAGATGAGTTTAAATACCTGGGGTCAACCATCCAAAGCAGTGGAAAATTCACATGAGGTGACTTTTCTTAAGACACAAGACACAAGAGGTGGCATGTTAAGACACTAACATGATGTTTATCATTTGAGGCATATTAACTTGAGTCAGATAAACTCTTTGAACGTTTTATGCCCGAAAAATTGAATACAGCATGTCATGAACCGGGCTTGGGATCCTCCCGAGCTTGGCTTCATGGCTTTTTCCTGTTTCTGAGTTATCTGTGTTTGAGTTCCATTGTATGTTTCATGTCTGCCTTGTCATTGTCTATCCTGTTGTTGTGCTCTGTTGTATTTTTGGTGCTTATTATTTGTCTATTTTTGCTCTTGGTCATGTGATTATCTTTTGAGTTAATTGGAGTTATTCCTTAGTTTGCTTTTGGTTTTGTGTTTATTTATTTTGTGACTGGCAGCCACTCCCCCCTCTCCTGTCAGTGCTTGACAGGTGATTACAATCTGTCATTGCTTCTCCTCTATGCTCAGGTTCACACCCACACTCACGCACACACATACACATAACTGCTCACACGCACACACTCACTCACACCTGCAATCACTCAGTTTATCATGTCTTGTATTGTTTAAGCTCTGTCTGTGCACCTGTGAATTTGTCGGTTCATTGTATTGTCAGCCCACTGCCAGAGCAGCCCATGCTCTGGCGTTTCCTCTACTGTAAGTACCAACACTTGCCAGTTGTTCACAGTGTCTGGTTTTCCCTGTGTTTTCCTGGCGCTACCTTGGTGCAGCCTGTAGAGCCTTGGGTTGCCCGGCTCCAGCCTGCACTTTTGTCTCAGGTGTGTTTTGGGGTATTTATCTCTTCCCTCTGCTCACCATTTACGCGTGGGAGCATTTGGATTCATTTTGTATAGTTGTCCATGCCATTTTGTCTGGGGACAACTTCTCTGACTATTTATTGTACTTGTTCACCTGTTACCCTTTTGGATTTGTTGTTTGGGACACTTTATGTTAATGAACACCACATTCCCCTGCATTTGGGTTTTTCTCGTCTCTGCTGCCTCTAAAGCAGCAGCAAATCTTGACACAGCAAGAGTTAACCATGCGGAATCATTTAAATTTTGGTAAATGATTCTGCTTTTTTTTTATTGGTATAACAGATGTCTGTCATGGTTTTATTAATTACAGCAGGCTTTTCATTAAAGCAAGTTATTTTGTTTGGTAGTAGCAGTCATGGCTGTGTTAAGGTTGGTACAAACTATAATCATGATCATCAAAACTAACTGGAAAAAAAGACGAAGTGTCTCACTGTGCGTGTAATGAATATTGAATAAATCGATTTCTTTTTTAATTATATTGCAAAACACCTGGTTCACATTACTGTAATTTACTGAGATGCACGAGTTATGTTATTTAGTTACTGTTCATTCTTTTATCAGTGATTAATTTACTTCTGCAGTGCTCCATCAGCGAGAGCTAGCTCAGATTTTTTAATACAGACCTCACACGTCTGAACTTGATCTGTTGCATCAGTGTTAGGTTGTAATATTTATGTTGGATTCATGATTATATAATTAAATCAGAGTTTGATTTAAAATAATTTTTTCATGATGTACATTATCTGTGTTTCCTGTATTCCAGCACTGTGAGGTCATAGTCTCAGTGTAACAACACACTAGTGTATCTCAGTATATTACAATGTCAGGACTTGTAATTTATTTAAACAACTACAACCATGGTCATCAAAATTAGGATGAAAAATGATTTGCAATATTTCAGTTTGTGCAATCAATATAAAATTAAAGCTTACCTTTTTAAATATACTGCACAATGTACTAACGTTTTCACAATATTCTAATTTACTAAGATGCACCAGTAGGCTAGAGCAGTAGTGAGTGATGTTTGTACCTAAGAATAGAACAGGGGCGTCCAATCATGTGCCATGGAGGGCCAAGACCCTGCAGATTTTCTCTTCTACCCAGTCTCTTCAGCAGGTGTTTTCACTGATCAGCAATCAGTGGGAAGAAGTTCAGTGAAATCTGCTGCTGAAGACACTGGTTGGAAGTAAAGCCTGCAGGGTCTTGGCCCTCCATGGCACATGATTGGACACCCCTGGAATAGAATAAGTTTCCTAAGTTATCATCATTTTGTCATTACAAAGTTATACAAAGCCATTTACTGTCTCCTCAGCAATAGGCGCCACCCTGCATAAAGTTCCTAACAAAAATCAATACAACTCTGCACAAAAATTTAACAGCAAGTATGAATATACAGTAAACACAGTACTAAAGAGTTAGTACCTTTATATAACTTCTTATTTTGCTAGAAATATTAAGCTCTTGTAAAACCGATTTCTTGGCCACCCCAAACTGATCATATATTCATCCTGGCCACCCCACTGAAAATTTCCTGGCTCTGCCACTGCAGGTACTGAGGTGACAACTTGACCTTTTTCTTACCTGATACATCCAGAGGCAAAAAGAGCAGTGAGGAGACCTGACTTGGCCTTTAGTTCACTGGCCAGAGCCCAGCTGGCTGTCTTTACTTTATTATAGGTCAGTGTGTGCACACCCACTAACTATATCCGAGGCCCCAGCATATGAAAACCTAAATAATATGTCTACATTTAGAGAAATCATCGGGTGTCGCTGTGGAATGTAACAATATTGTGGTGACATATTTTCACAAAACAGAAAGCAACCACTGGGGGGGAGGGGGGCAGACATTGATAGTATCTCTCTAGAATACACTGGTATGCAGTAGCTGTTTGCATAAATTTGGGCACATCTTGACAAACAGCATCATTTTCTGATTTTTGAGCAGTGTTTTTCAATTAGATAATCATGTACATGCCCATATGTTACTGTGTATTTATTCATTTATGAAATAAAAAGTAACAAGGCATTAATGTTTGCTCGTAACAACTGGTCACTTTTTTCCATATCTCACAGTGTTTACATTTTTTCCAAATAAAAATAAGAAAATATATATATGTATATAATATGTATAAAATATTACACACACACACACACACACAGAGTGGTGTCAAAAAATGTTTCCTCCTTCTTGATTTCTCTTTTTTTTTTGTATGTTTATCACACTTAAATGTTTCTGATTGTTAAACAAATTTAATTATTAGACAAAGATAACACAAGTAAACAAAATTGTTATGACTTCCTGTGTGCTTTTACGTAGTGCACGGAGGAAGGAATTAAAGCCCACTCGCTGGAGATAGTTGTGCGTTTTATTAATGAAAGATAGACAAACAGTTCAAAATAACATAACTGTTCAGGATTACTTAGGAGTCCTCCAGGATGCTTTACAGTCTTGGGTGAGTACAACCGGGAAAATGTTCCAAAGTGTGACAGACTGACTGCAACGGGGGGATGCACACAGTTAATACTCACGGTACTGAAGCAGTCCGAGTAAGTCCAAGTTGAGTCCGGCAAACACAAACAACAAATACGGATAATCACGCCTCCCAGTGTGATGCGGTTCCATGGCATAGGCAGGGCATCTAGACATGGGAGGCGGAAAACATACAGTGTGGGGAACAGCAGCAGTGTAGTTCCAAACACATGCAATGATCCGGCGATCTCTCCCAACAGGCAATGGGCTAAAATAGTGCCAAGCCTAATCAGGAAGAGATCACCCGTGTGAGTGATAAGTGGGTGTGTGTATGTGTGTAAGAGTGTGCATGGAAGAAAATGTATGTATGTGTGTGTGCGTGAGCCAGAGAGTGACAGTGATAATGAGATACAGCTGGTACCACTGACAGGAGGAGGAGGCGTGACTGAGCTGTCAGGGAGCCGGGCAGACCCAAGAGGCTCCCAGAGAGTGCCTGATGAAAAATAACAACAAGTACCCAAAAGAGTGAACAGCCACTGTGTCACAGAACTGGGCCTAAACATCAGCCCAGTTAATGACAGAAAATGCAGTTTTTAAATGAAGGTGTTTATTATTATGGGTAAAAAAAATAAAAAAAATCCAAACCTACATGGCCCTGTGTGAAAAAGTACCCCCCACACACCCTGTTAAAACATAAATTAACTGTGGTTTATCACATCTGTGGAAAGCTGAGTTCAATTTCTCTAGCCACACCCAGGCCTGATTACTGCCACACCTTTCTCAATCAAGAAATCACTTAAATAGGACCTGCCTGACAAAGCGAAGTAGACCAAAAGATCCTCAAAAGCTAGACATCATGCTGTGAATCCAAAGAAATTCATGAACAAATGAGAAACAAAGTAATTGAGATCTATCAGTCTGGAAAGGCTATAAAGCTATTTCTGAAGCTTTGAGACTCCACCATGATCCATGTTTTCGCCACAAATGGCGAAAACATGGAACAGTGGTGAACCTTCCCAAGAGTGGCCGGCTGACCAAAATTACCCCAAGAGCACAACCATGACTCATCCAAGAGGTCACAAAAGACCTCACAACAACAGCCAAAGAACTGCATGCCTCACTTGCATCAGTTAAGGTCAGTGTTCATGACTCCACCAAAAGAAAGAGACAGGGCAAAAAAGCCTTTCATGGAAGAGTCCCAAGACGAAAACCACTGCTGAGCAAAAAGCACAAAAAGGCTCATATCAGTTTTGTCAGAAAACTTCTTGATGATCACCAAGACTTTTGGGAAAATACTCTGTGGACTGACGAGACAAAAGTTGAACTTTTTGGAAGGTGTGTTTCCCATTACATCTGGCGTAAAAGTAACACAGCAGTTCAGAAAAGAATCATACCAACAGTAAAATATGGTGGTGGTAGTGTGATGGTCTGGGGCTGTTTTGCTGCTTCAGGACCTGGAAGACTTGCTGTGGTAAATGGAACCATGAATTCTGCTGTCTACCAAAAAATCCTGAAGGAGAATGTCTGGCCATCTGTCCATGACCTCAAGCTGAAGCGCACTTGGGTTCTGCAGCAGGACAATGATCCAAAACACACCCGCAAGTCCACCTCTGAGTGGCTTAAGAAAAACAAAATGAAGACTTTGGAGTGGCCTAGTCAAAGTCCTGACCTGAATCCCATTGAGACGTTGTGGCATTACCTAAAAAAAGCTGTTCATGCTCGAAAATCCTCCAATGTGGCTGAATTACAACAATTCTGCAAAGATGAGTCAGCCCAAATTTTTCCACAGCGCTGTAAAAGACTCATTGCCAGTTATTGCAAACACTTGATTGCAGTTGTTGCTGCTAAGGGTGGCCCTACCAGTTATTATTAGGTTTAGGGGGCAATCACTTTTTCACCCCCCCCCCCACACACACATATATATATATATATATATATATATATATATATATATATATATACAGTGGGGCAAAAAAGTATTTAGTCAGCCACCAATTATGCAAGTTCTCCCACTTAAAAGATGAGAGAGGTCTCCAATTTTCATCATAGGTATACCTCAACTATGAGAGACAAAATAAGAAAAAAAAAATCCAGAAAATCACATTGAAGGATTTTTAATTAATTAATTGGTAAATTCTTCGGTAAAATAAGTATTTGGTCAATAACAAAAGTTCATCTCAATACTTTGTTATATACCCTTTGTTGGCAATGACAGAGGTCAAACGTTTTCTGTAAGTTTTCACAAGGTTTTCACACACTGTTGCTGGTATTTTGGCCCATTCCTCCATGCAGATCTCCTCTAGAGCAGTGATGTTTTGGGGCTGTCGCTGGGCAACACAGACTTTCTACTCCCTCCAAAGATTTTTTATGGGGTTGAGATCTGGAGACTGGCTAGGCCACTCCAGGACCTTGAAATGCTTCTTACGAAGCCACCCCTTCGTTGCCCGGGCGGTGTGTTTGGGATCATTTCCATGCTGAAAGACCCAGCCACGTTTCATCTTCAATGCCCTTGCTGGTGGAAGGAGGTTTTCACTCAAAATCTCACGATACATGGCCCCATTCATTCTTTCCTTTACACGGATCAGTCGTCCTGGTCCCTTTGCAGAAAAACAGCCCCAAAGCATGATGTTTCCACCCCCATGCTTCACAGTAGGTATGGTGTTCTTTCTCCTCCGAACATGACAAGTTGAGTTTTTACCAAAAAGTTCTATTTTGGTTTCATCTGACCATATGACATTCTCCCAATCCTCTTCTGGATCATCCAAATGTTCTCTAGCAAACTTCAGATGGGCCTGGACATGTACTGGCTTAAGCAGGGGGACACGTCTGGCACTGCAGGATTTGAGTCCCTGGCGGCGTAGTGTGTTTCTGATGTAGCCTTTGTTACTTTGGTCCCAGCTCTCTGCAGGTCATTCACTAGGTCTCCCCATGTGGTTCTGGGATTTTTGTTCACCGTTCTCGTGATAATTTTGACCCCACTGGGTGAGATCTTGCATGGAGCCCCAGATTGAGGTAGATTATCAGTGGTCTTGTATGGCTTCCATTTTCTAATAATTGCTCCCACAGTTGATTTCTTCACACCAAGCTGCTTACCTATTGCAGATTCAGTCTTCCCAGCCTGGTGCAGGTATACAATTTTGTTTCTGGTGTCCTTTGACAGCTCTTTGGTCTTGGCCATAGCAGAGTTTGGAGTCTGACTGTTTGAGGTTGTGGACAGGTGTCTTTTATACTGATAACGAGTTCAAACAGGTGCCATTAATACAGGTAATGAGTGGAGGACAGAGGAGCCTCTTAAAGAAGAAGTTACAGGTCTGTGAGAGCCAGAAATCTTGCTTGTTTGTAGGTGGCCAAATACTTATTTTACTGAGCAATTTACCAATTAATTCATTAAAAATCCTTCAATGTGATTTTCTGGATTTTTTTTTTCTCATTTTGTCTCTCATAGTTGAAGTATACCTATGATGAAAATTGGAGACCTCTCTCATATTTTAAGTGGAAGAACTTGCACAATTGGTGGCTGACTAAATACTTTTTTGCCCCACTGTATATATATATATATATATATATATATATATATATATATATATATATATATATATATATATACTGTATATATATATATATATATATATATGGGGGTCTAAATGGGTTAGGACGTGCTGGGGTGGCATGCAGAAATGACCACCTACATTTCCACTGAAATACCCCACTCATTGCACAGCATCTCTCCAATAGCCTCTCCTAACCAAATCCTGCTGTCTGGCTTCTCCTGCCGACCCTGTTTTCACTAAATGACAGAGGGCATCAGCGAGTCTCTGGCGCTATAACCAGGTTGCTCCGGGTAGGTGGGGCTCGTCAGACATGAGTGTCAGTCCACCTAGGAGAAGGACTACTCTGATTTCAAATCCAGGCAGATGGTGCCCATTAGCCTTGGTCGGCAAACTACCTAGGAGAAGGTAAACTCTGATTCTAAACCTCTGCTGCTTTGCGGCTATACCTGATTACAGGAAAGGCTTCAGGAGTAAACCTCGAGGATAAATCTGGAGTGGAGCCCTAAGGCAGTTGGCAGATGCTTAGCATGACTTCCGGCAACTGCTGCAGTGGAACTGGTCCCAAACTGTATTGTATCATCCTTTCCTTTGGACTCAGCCAGTGACACCGAGAGGGGGACACTGACGTATGGGCAGCCCTGTGTCTCCATACTACCCCGCCCAGGCTTTTTAGTGCAAACTGGAGAGGCCACTCCAACAGCGTCACAAGATTCCGGCACAACACGGGACGAGGCAATTACCGATTATAAGCTCCAACTGATTGGCGTAGGGAGGAGCACCAGGGGTCTTGCCTGATGGTGGGAGAAGCCTTCGCAGCTTCATTGGGCAGCTACCACCCGCCTCAAGCTTGGCAACCCCCAGCCAGTAAGGTGCCGCCCCGCCATGGCTTGCCTGCTCTACTGGGTGCGTAGAACTTAGGGTTCTCTCCCAACAAGCAAGCGTCAATCTGCACCAGGCAGTCAAAAGGAGAAACATACGAGGACTCCAGCTCTTCGATTTGCAAGCTGGAACGTTTGCACCATGTGCCCCAGACTTACCGCTGATCTCCAACAAATGGATGACTCTCGCAAGGCCGCCATCATCAATAAGGAACTGGCACAACTTAACATCGATGTTGCCTGCCTTCAGGAAATCCACCTGGCCGACAGCGGCTCTCTTAGAAAATCAGACTACACCTTTTATTGGCAGGGCCTGTCCCAGGACGAGTCCAGGCAGCATGGTGTAGGTTTTGCAGTGAGGAACTCACTGATCGCCACCACAGAAACCCCTACAGGAGGGTCCGAAAGAATCCTCACCCTCCGCATGAAGACATCATCAGGCTTTGTGAACTCCAGAAGCCAAAGATCAGTTCTACGAGGCTCTAGAGGAAGTGCTATCTAGAATCCCCTGCTCTGAAGGCTTATTTTTGCTCGGCGACTTCAACACTCGCATCGGAGCAGACTGGCAAGTGTGGCCATCCTGTCTTGGCCACTTTGGCATAGGCAGGATGAACGAGAGCGGACAGAGGCTGTTGGAATTCTGTTGTCATCATGGCCTCTGCATTACAAACTCCTACTTCAAGTGTAAAGAGCTGCGGAAAGTGTCTTGGAGACACCCCCGGTCCTGTCACTGGCACCAGCTAGATCTTGTCATCACCAGAAGAGCGGACCTCAGCAGTGTTCTTCACACGAGAAGCTATCACAGCACTGATTGTGATACAGATCATTCCCTTGTTGCCAGTAAGGTCAGACTGAAGCAAAGGAAGATCCACCATGCCAAGACTAAGGGTCGCCCCTGCATCGACACTTGCGGAATTTCCAATCTGATCAAGGCTCAGACCTTCACTGACAGCAGAACAGAACCCTTGCCCTGGTACACGTGACGCCCTTCAAGCAGCAAGGAGCAAGACCCAGCAGATTGCCCGCCGTTGCACCAGTGAGTACTGGCAGAACCTGTGTTCCAACATCCAGGTAGCTGCCAATTGTGGATACACCAAAGGAATGTATGAGGGCATCAAAACAACTATCCTATCGGCCCCACAAGCATCAAAACAGCACCGCTCAAAGCTAAGACAGGCAAAGCCATCACCAACAAGAGCAACTCTAGCATTGGGTCGAGCATTATCTTGAATTGTACTCAACCCAGAACATTGTGACAGATGTTGCCCTCGACGCCTTGCCTGGCCTACCAGTCATGGAGGAGCTTGACGAAATGCCCACGCTGGAAGAGCTCAGCAAAGCCATAGACTGCCTCGCCTGTGGTGAGGCTCCAGGGAAAGACGGTATCCCCCCAGAAGCTCTGAAACACGGGAAAACAGCCATCTTACAACCACTATATGATCTCCTCTGCTTTTGCTGGGAGCAAGGTCACATTCCCCAAGATATGAGAGATGTCAACATAACCACGCTGTACAAGAACAAAGGCAACCGCAGTGACTGCAACAATTACCGCGGCATCTCTCTTCTGAGCATTGTTTGCAAAGTCTTTGCCCGGGTCACCCTGTTCCGCCTGCAGAGCCTCGCTTAGCGAGTCTATCCTGAGTCCCAGTGTGGCTTCAGAGCCGGAAGGACCTTCTCCCTCCATCAGCTGCAGGAGAAGTGTCGAGAGCAGCAGCAGCCATTATTCCTTGTGTTGTTGGACCTGACCAAAGCCTTTGACTTAGTCAAAGCGGGCTCTTCCAAATCCTGCGAAAGATTGGTTGTCCCCCAAAACTCCTTGCAATCATCTCCTCCTTCCACATGGACATGCATAGTGGGCTGCACGGTGGTGCAGTGGTTTAGCACTGTGGCAGCACAGTTTACCCTCGGCCGGGGGATCGCGGGGATCATGAGATCGTGGGTTCGATCCCAGCCCCCGACCAACAGTGAGCTGTGTGGAGTTTGCATGTTCTCCCCGTGTTGCGTGGGTTTACTCCGGGATTTCTCCGGTTTCCTCCCGCATACCAAAAACATGTAGGTTTAGGGCGCTCGCGCACACAGCGACCGGCAGCCGGTGGCTTGTTACCAGACTGCAAACCAAATCTACCTACGGGTACAAATAAGTAACAAAAACAAAAAAAAAATAGTACTGTTTTCTTTGATGGAGCCACCTCAGATGCCTTCCCAGTCAGCAGTGGAGTGAAGCAGGGTTGTGTTCTAGCACCAACTCTCTTTGGGATTTTTTTTTCTCAATGCTTCTCCACTACGCCTTTGCTGACTGTCCTGAAGGTGTCTACGTCCGCACGAGATCAGATGGAAAACTCCTCTACATCGCAAAACTTTGTGCTAAAACCAAAGTCTATGAGGTCCTCATACATGAGCTGCTGTTTGCAGACGATGCTGCTCTAGCATCGCACAGCGAGGAGGGGCTGCAGCACCTGGTCGATAAACTGTCCCACGCCTGCAAGGAGTTTGGGCTCATGATCATCCTTAAGAAAACCAGTAATCATGGCGCAAGATGCTGTCTCCTCTCCTGTAATTACCATTGACAACACACAGCTGGAGGTTGTGGACACCTTCACCTACCTAGGGTCCACTGTTTCAAACACGCTCTTGCTGAACACTGAGATCATCTCCAGAATCGCCAAAGCAGCTGCTGTCATGGCCAAACTCAACAAGAGTGTGTGGAACAACAATCTGCTGAGTTTGAAGACCAAGCTACTCATATACCGAGCTTGCATCCTGTCCACTCTCCTGTACGGCAGCAAGTCCTGGGCAGCCTATGCCAGGCAGGAGATGCGGTTAAACGGGTTCCACCTTCACTGTCTTTGGCGCCTTATGCACATCAAGTGGCAGGACAGAGTCCCCAACACTGAGGTCCTTGAGCGCACTGACTTGCCAAGCATCCCTGCATTTCTCAGTCAGAGACGACTCTGGTGGCTTGGCCACGTGCACCACATGGAACCTGACCATCTGCCGAGAGAAATCCTTTATGGAGAACTGCGGGTGGGCGTCCGCCATGTGGGCCGACCGCTGTTGTGTTTTAAAGATGTCTGCAAATGCAACATGCGGTGTGCGCAGATCAACGCCAATAACTGGGAGGTCATTGCCAAAGATCGAGCCACCTGGCGCCACAGTGTCAAAGAGGGTGTTCTTAAGATGGAAGCAAACATGAGAGTCCAGATGGCGATGAAGCATGCGGTGAGGAAAGAATGTGCAGCATCAGCACGTGCACCATCAATCTTCATCTGCGCCAACTGCTCCAAAGACTGCCACTCAAGGACTGGGCTGTATAGTCATTCCAGGCGCTGCTCCAACCCTTGATGCGCTAATCATCGCCTCTTCGAGACGAAGATGCCATATATATATATATCCTCCACCCTGGTCCTGTTATCAGAGACTGTGCTACGTTTAAAGATGCTCGTGTCCTCTGACTTGAGGTACTTCAGACAGCAGAGGAAGGTTGCATTATTCCACCTCTTCTTCAGTATTACAGGTGATATGGCTATTTTTTTTGCCACACAGAAGTTTGTTGAGGGAGTCGACTGTCTTGCGCATCTCGGAGGGAGAAAAACGCCTCGTGGGTAAAACCAGGTCTTTGGTGGACCACTCCCAGTTACACAGGGTGAGACTGGACATCCTGGCAGATAAACACATCTGTCGCAAGGACTGTGGTGGACTTTTGCAGTCGGTGCATCACCAGTCGGTGACATGCACTACACAAAGAGCAAAGATAAACAAACTTATCATCTAGTCAGTCACTGCAACAGATACTGGAGTCAGTTTGTCTTGGCCTGTCCTTGCCACTGATAATACTGTACCTCTATCTGCCAAGAATGTGTTGCGAGTCCAGCAAAAGCTAGCGGTACTCAAACACTTTGCAAGCAGTTTCATGAAATGTTCAGAGAGCAACTCATACCGGCTCGGACGTTGCCCGGGTTAACAAGGTCAGGAGTTCCTGGCAGCGGAAGGCGAATTACAGAGCTGCGTGGAGGAATCTGATCAGACCTAAATGAAACAGTCATCGTCGCCCCCAACAGACTGCTATGATGATGATGATGATGATGATGATGATAGATATATATACAGTTAGGCCCAGAAATATTTGGACAGTGACACAATCTTCATGATTTGGGCTCTGCATGCCACCACAATGGATTTGAAATGAAACAACTACAACGGAACTGAAGTGCAGACTTTAAGGTTTAATTCAAGGGGTTGAACAAAAATATATGATTAAATATGTAGGAATTGTAGCTATTTTTATACAAACGCTCCTCATTTCAGGGGCTCAAAAGTAATTGGACAAATAAACATAACCCTAAATAAAATGTTACTTTTCAATATTTTGTTGAGAATCCTTTGCAGGCAATGACTGCGTGAAGTCTGGAACCCATGGACATCACCAAACACTGGGTTTCCTCCTTTGTGATGCTTTGCCAGGCCTTTACTGCAGCTGTCTTCAGTTGTTGCTTGTTTGTGGGTCTTTCTGCCTTAAGTTTTGTCTTAAGCAAGTGAAATGCATGCTCAATTGGGTTGAGATCTGGTGATTGACTTGGCCATTGCAGAATTTTTTACTTCTTTGCTTTAAAAAACTCCTGGGTTGCTTTTGCAGTATGTTTTGGATCATTGGTGAAGCGCCAGCCAATCAACTTTGCTGCATTTGGCTGAATCTGAGCAGAAAGTATATCCCTATACACTTCAGAATTCATCCGGCTGCTTCTGTCTTTTGTCACATCATCAATAAACACAAGTGACCCAGTGCCACTGGAAGCCATGCATGCCCATGCCATCACACTGCCTCCACCATGTTTTACAGAAGATGTAGTGCTTTGGATCATGAGCTGTTCCAATTCTTCTTCAAACTTTCTTCTTCCCATCATTCTGGTACAGGTTGATCTTAGTCTCATCTGTCCAAAGAATGCTGTTCCAGGACTGGGCTGGCTTCTTTAGGTGTTTTTTGGTAAAGTCAGTTCTGGCCTTTCTATTTTTGAGGCTGATTCATGGTTTGCACCTTGTGGTGAATCCTTTGTATTTACTCTCATGAAGTCTTCTCTTTATGGTAGACTTAGATATTGATACATCTATTTCCTGGAGAGTGTTCTTCACTTGAGTGGATGTTGTGAAGGGGTTGTGAAAGGATTCTGCGATCATCCACCACTGTTGTCTTCCGTGGACGTCCAGGCCTTTTTGAGTTCCCAAGCTCACCAGTGCACTCTTTTTTTCTCAGAATGTACCAAACTGTTGATTTGGCCACTCCTAACATTTCTGCTATCTCTCTGATGGATTTCTTCTTTTTTTCAGCCTCAGGATGGTCTGTTTCACTTCCATTGAGAGCTCCTTTGACCGCATGTTGTGTGTTCACAGCAACAGCTTCCAAATGCAAACGCCACACCTGGAATCAACTCCACACCTTTTAACTACTTAATTGATGACAGGTTAATGAGGGAAGAGCCCATGCAGCCTTGTTATTTTTTTTTTGCAGCCTTCTGAGTCAATTGTCCAATTACTTTTGGTCCCTTGAAAAAGAGGCGGCTACGTATTAAAGAGCTGTAATTCCTAAACCCTTGCTCCAATTTCGATGTGAATATGCACTTTATATGCACTTTAAGTCCATATTGATTATATAATTGTATCCTGAATATGTTTTCGTAAACAGCTAAAATAACAAAACTTGTGTCACTGTCCAAATATTTTTGGGCCTAACTGTATATAAAGTGTTTTTCTTTCATGGACTTTCTGTCTTTAAAAGCTTCAAGGTTGCAAAATTGTTTTGTCAGTGTGAATGCTGTTTTGGAAGTATACAAAGATAAGAAAAAATAAAATCTGTAAAATAAGTTAAATAAAAAACAATCCTTTTCCAAAATAAATACAGTTTGTGATCTGCTAACATTAGTTTTGTGTAGATTAATTTATTCCTTGTGAGCAGCAATGGTATTTTGTCATAATGTAGAGGATTCTTTATTTACATATGCTTGCTTGCTGAAAAATATCTATTTTATAACCAATCTGTGCTTGGCTATACACAGGACTGCATGACATGAGAAAGAAGAATGAGTCAACTACCTAACGAGTATCCAAAGAAAAGGACCTATCCAGGATGATCTCAAAGGTTATATGCACGAGGAACTGACTGAGGAACATAAGGACACAATAAATACCTTAGGGTCATTCTGTGTCAATTCACCCAGATGGTCCCATAACACTTCTTTGATTCTCTTTGGGAAAAAGGAAATCAAAAGTGTCCCTATTGCAAAGTTATGGAAAAATCCAAAATATTTCTATTCATTTTAAAATTATAGCCTTTTGAAAATTTTGCTTTTGGCTAAACCAGTCTTTTGCACAAACTTATGACATTAATAGCTCCTTTACCATCATCTCATGACAGTTTTTAAACTTAATGACTGGAGCTAACTTTTTTTATAGAATTTAAATATGAATTTAAATGAATTTAAAAAATGAAATCAGTGCAAGTGTATTTTATGAACTAAAACTCTAGAAATGAGTGAAAATTCAAAATTTACCAAGACAAGACATCTTGAGCTTCTCACTGAAACAGTATGATAGATAAAGTACTCAAAAGTTTGTTTTCCCCCATCATTTATGATGCATTAGGCCATGTCTGTGCAGTAACTATATTTATACCTGTAATAAGACTGTCAGAATAATTTTAAAAAAAAGTTCTCTGATTTAAAATTTCCTAAAAATTCCCAGCATTCATGCTCCCATTTGACCACAGTTAAGAGTTATGATTATTATGCTAATTTTTTGAGATTATGTCAGTAATTACAGAGTAAAGTTAAAAACAAGAATTAAGGTTCATAATTTGCTGACAACATGGGAGGTGCATACTGTAATCAAAATATGACAGTTTTTTTAACACTGTATCTTGACATGGCTTTTGACTGATGCAGATAACTGAAAATACTATTCAGTATATACAGTATGTTAGTAGTGTTATGGCCTGAGCGCTGATTCCATTCGTGCTCGGGTTCAGTATTTTCCCTGTTCTCCCATTTTATCTTGGGACTGGCAATGTGGCCTCCTCCAGGGCTTTTATTGTGACAGCGTCACGGCGGGACTTCCGGCTGTCAAAGCCGAGTCGGCGCTGTGACAGCTGTATGTCATTTCATTGATTACATTCCCCTTCTGTGATTGGTGTGCATTCTGCACTTAAGAGAGCAGCTGAGGCTCACTCCTCGCTGTGACCTACAACTCCGTACAACTCTGTACAACTCCGTGTACATAACTGGAGTTCCAATCCCCAACTCCAGCCTCTCCAGTGATTCGTTTCATCTTCCTTCAGGAAGTGTCTTGTTCAGCGCAGGCTCCGTCCTCGCTGCCTCTCGTAGTAATCTTCAGAGTCAGTGTTCTTGTGTCTAAGTTTATGTTCATGTTTTGCCACACGTGGCTGTTTATTTTGTCATTCTAGTCTTTCGTTAATAAACAAGCAAACTCACTGGTTGGTCTCTAGCATCTCATTGATGCCCTGCCAGGGGCATCTGTAACAAGCAGGTTATTACAAATTTGTCATTTATCTTGATGTAACTGAAGCTATGTTTTAGTATGGATAAATAGTGATTGATGTCTGAAAGGATACATTATATTTAGCATTTACCATAATTCATTTTACAATTAACATTCAGCAGAAACATCAAAGACTTGCAGAATAATTGTGTGATAGCAGGTATGGCTAGTACTTAGTGTAATGATTCTGGGGTGAGAGCACAAACATGCACGCACACTCTGCCTGTAATCAGTCTCTCAGATTACCTGTAGATCCTTCTAATTCTCAGCCTGCAGCTGATTACCTCTCCTCTATAAAAGAGCAGTTCACTTGTCACTTCTTGTGGGAACATGATGACTACTCAGCTCACTGTTGCTTCTTGCCTCCCGTTCTTTGATCCTTCACTAATCTGCTCCACTGGCTGCTTGCTCTCTGTGCCCTGCGCTCCTTGAGTTACCTCTGCCTTGATCCTCTCCACGTAAGCTCCATCTGCAAAAGCAATTCATTCAACTAACTCTCACCCCAGAAAAACACACCGGCTGTGCTCTCATTACCCGCATCTCATCCACCTCACCTGGCCTCCGTCTCCTACCAGGAAATTCAAGTTAGCAAAGATTATTGAAAAATCCTTCACTAACGCCCTCCCTCAATGTAAGCCCCAGCCCCGGGCACCTTTTCCTCACCTCCAGAAGACGCCTTCCCCACCTGGTCCTATCCCCCACATGTTCTGCAGTCACCTATCTCTTCCTGTTTCCCCATTCAACTGCTCCTCTGATGAAGTAAAAACTGAGTATTCTGATAATTACCTCTTCCATATCTGTCCACTTTTCTTCTCCCTTCTCTTTCCTATAGGAGTGCTAATGATCTCCCTCCAAAATTATTCAATAAATACTTGGATTCAAAACTCTGGTCTGGTTTCTGTGTCTGCTTTTGGGCCCTGGTTGGTTAAAACATATCATTTAGTATAAAAATATAAGCGGAGACAGCTAAAATGACATTTCAAACATGTCCAATAGTAAATAAATATGAGGTATAGCAATGTCAGAGGTTTTGGACAGACTAATGCAAAATACAGATGCTATATGAAATGCACAAGCCCAGTCTCCACAACAAAAAAAAAACATTCAATAGCACGTTCTGTCAGTCAGAGAAAACGTACAGAGGCATGTAAAAAGGATTTTTTTTCCCTGGACTGTGGGGTTGGCCAATCAAGGACCACCTTGACCTTCGCCGGGTCAGCCCTTAACTCGCCCTCAGCAACAATGAGCCCCAGGAAAGAAGTGGAACGAGAGGAGAACTCATACGTCTTAGCCTTCACATAAAGTTGATTCTCAAACAGGCGTTGTAACACAGCCTGGGCGTGGACTGTGTGCTCCTCCAGCATGCGGGGGAAAAAATAAGAATGTCATCAAGATAGACAAAAACAAACTGATTCACCATATCCTGGAGGACGTCATTAATCGTGCACTGGAAGACGGCGGGGGTGTTGGTCAGCCCGAAGGGCATTATGAGCTACTCGAAATGCCCCAAGTGTGTTTTAAATGCTGTCTTCTATTCATCACTCTCACGTATACCAATCAGATGGTACGCATTCCGGAGGTTGAGTTTAGTGAAAACGCTTGAAGGCTGAGTTGATGACCGGAAGGGGATATTTATCTTTAATAGTGATGGCGTTCAATTCCCGGTAATCTATACGGGCCACAAGGACCTGTCCTTTTTCCCCACAAAGAAAAACCCAGCGCCGAGAGGAGTGGAGGAAGGATGAATAAGACCGACATTAAGAGAGTGTTTAAGATTGCTCTCCATCGCCTCCCTCTCCGGCACAGACAAACTGTAGAGCTGACTGGACGGCAGCTGTACGCCTGATAGGAGGTCAATAACACAGTCGTAGGACCAATGAGGTGACAAAGAGAGGGCCCTAGATTTGCTAAAGACCTCCCCAAGGTCATGATAGACCTTGGACTGAGGTCCGGTGGCACGGCCGTAGGGGAGGAAATAGGGAGAGTAGGCGAACACATGGCCGAACAAAGGCAAGATGAAAGGCAAAATGGGCTCCAGGAAGAAATGGAATTTTGGGTCCAATTAATTATTGGGTTGTGCTGGCGGAGCCGCGGATAACCCAGGACCACAGTGTTATGATCTGAGCACGGGGGATTCTGCCGTGCTCATGTTTTTTTTTCTTCTCATATTTGTATATTTGTTGTACTTTGTGTTCTTTGGCTCCTGTCTTTTCATTCCATGGTCAATTTTCGTATATCTTGTATTGTTTTTTATTCGTCTTATTCCCCTTGTTTATATAATCATAGTTTTGCTACTTCTTTATTTGGTATGTGTTTGTATTTATTCCTCAGTCCTTATTTGTTGGCATTTAGTTCTTTATATTGTACTGTTATGTTTTCTCTCTCTCTCTCCCTCTCCGGGGCTGTCGCTGTCAGTGGCACTTCAGGGTTTTTTGCTCTGTTGTGGGCAGTGCTGCTGTCAGCTGTCAGTCCCGTCTTCTCTCCTCATTACTCCGAACTGACCCTAGTTGTAATCATTGTCAGCTCCTGCCCACTCATGTGATCCACATGTGCTATCACTTGTATCATTTGTTGCTGGTACTATTTAAGGGCTGTTATTTCTCTTCCTCTTTGCCAGAGTCTAACCCATTCATCTCCACCAGAACCTTTCCCCTGTTCTGGTGAGCTCTGTATCTTCAACTTATTCTTCCATTCGTAAGTTTGCCTTGTTATCAGTTTGGACTTTTGTGTTGATGCACCATTTGGACTTGTGCTTTTTTGTCAATAAATATCACAAACTACAGTTCAGTGTGTGGATCTCTGTTCCTGCCTCGAGGGGCAAATCGTGACAGTAGACTCCGGCCTGTAGGAGACCAAGTTGCTGTAGTTTGTGTTTTTTGTTTCACCCACCTGTTTATCTGGAGCGGTCAACATGTCGCCAGCTTCCATGGACTCTGCAGGTGGGCGCTGGTACCTGTTGAGCCTGGGGTGGGAGTGCTGCAAAACCCTAATGGAGATGGATGAATTAATCTCCGCTGCTTGCATCGGTCCTACCCCAAACTACGCGTTGTGATATCTGGGTCTTGCAGAGGCAGCTGCTTGCCAATGCCTTCAGCTTAACGAGTATGCTGAGGGGATGGAGAGGATTTCTCTGGTGGCGGCTCTGCAACACGAGAACAGTGAGATGGTGAGGAATTCTCCGAAAAGGTCGGGGCCTGCGCCGAATGCCTCTGCATTATCAGCTTCTCACCAGTCTCCGGCACCCATTCCTGCTCTCGCGCCATCTACTCTAGGTCGCCGCTGTCCAGAGAAATCTCACCAGAAGAATGCCTCCACCTCCTCATCAGCAGTCCCTCCTTCGTCGAGGTCAAAGACTTCTGCAGCAGTTCCTTTATTGGTTTTTCCTGTCCAGCTGTCCCGTCAGCCTCCTCCTCCACTGCTGCTGCCTCTCCCTCCTCCTCAGAGATTCCTCCCACTGCTGAAGGACTGGTTGCTTCATTCCTGGCTCCGGCCGTCACCACATCTGCTGGGACAGCTCCTCTACGTTCCTTGGAGGGGTCTGCAACAACAGCAGCCACAGAGAGGGCAGATTCTACACCTGCTGCAGCAGAAAATATCATGCCCCAGGAACACAGGCAAGGGTCTCTTCATTCTCTATTACCAACACATAAATTATCTTGCCTGATTCCCAGTGGTGAGGCTCAGCCTTTGCAGTCCCCTGAGTTCTCACCGCCTGCTGCAGCTAAAGACTTTTCACCTGCTCTCTCCGTGTCTCCTCCTCTGCCTCTTGAGTGTCCGCTGGCCACAGGATTGAACCACCAGACGATGGAGGAGCCTGCGGTCCTGGAGGACCTGGTTCCAGCCCCACAGCCATGGTCTGGATGGAGGGAGAGTGCTGAGACAAAGTTGAAGCCTGCACCAATGAAGGAACATCCCCTGGCCTCAGCAGTGCAGTATCCAGCGCCAGCAGAAAACTGACCTCCTGTGTCTACGTCGGGCGAGCCACCTGCATGGGCCACATTGTTGGGAGGCCTTGGGACTGCATCCACCACCATTCCCACTGTAGGGGCCACCACAGCAGGGTCAAAATTGGACCTCCAGAGGACCGGGCCCGAGACGTCTCCACCTGGATCGACGGAGTCCTGGACGGTGGTGGAGCTTGAGCTCAGGCAAGTGGTCTCCTTTGTTTTTGTTGTTTCTATGTTGGAGAGATCTTGTCTAGCTCTTGATGGGGAGAGCCAAGTGCAGTCGTCAGCTGCACCTGAGCTCACCTCGCCAGGCTCCACTTCTGCCGGTGACCCTGACACTGTGTCTCTGTTCCCTTTGCCTGAGCCTTTCCCCAGGGTCACCGAGGTTTGTCCAGCTTCGCCAGAGGTCTCTGTGGGTTCAGTCTCACCGCCGGAGATCTTCGTGGGTCCAGCTCCTCCTACTGAGGTCATTGCAGGTGCTTCATCCCAGCCCGGGGCCTCCGAAGATGCTGCTTCCCAGCTAGCTGAGGTTATCGCGGGTGCTCCGTCCCAGCAAGGGGCCTCCGTGGGTGCCGCACCCCCTCCGGATGAGGTCTTCATGGGTGCTTCATCCCAGCCCGGGGTCTCCGAGGGTGCTGCTTCCCCATCAGATGAGGTCATCGCGAGTGCTCCATCCCAGCCCGGGACCTCTGTGGGTGCAGCTCTGGCCCAGTCCGGGTCCACCAAGGGTGCAGCTCTGACCCAGTCCGGGTCCATCAAGGGTGCAGCTCTGCTCCAGCCTAGAGCTACTGAGGGTGCAGCTCTGTTCCAGCCTGGAGCCACCGCAGATGCTGCCTTTCTCTAGCCCGGAGCCACCGCGGGTGCTGCTCTGCTCCAGCCCGGGATCACTGCGGGTGCTGCGATATCCCAGTCCAGGACCACCGAGGGCGTTGCAGAGCTGCCAGATGCCATCCTGGTCTCCTCTCCTCTGCCAGACGCCGTCGTGGTTCCCTCTCCTCTGCCAGATGCCATTGTGGTTCCCTCTCCTCTACCAGACCCTGTCGTGGTTCCCTCTCCTCTGCCCAAGGCCGCCGTGGTTCCCTCTCCTCTGTCCGAGGTCGTTGTGGTTCCCTCTCCTCTGCCCGAGGCCGTTGTTGTTCCTTTTCCTCCACCTGATATTGTTGTGGTTTTATCAACAACTCTGTCCCCTTCTTCGTTGGGCTTCCCCATGGACCATTTGTCTCCTGGGCCACCCCTTCTGTTTAGGTAGCTAAAGGACTCCGGCCGATCACCTGATAAACTATGCTGCTGGGCTGGGTGGCCCACGTTCTCCGGCAGGCCATCTGATTCGTTCCATCACGCCATCTGCTAGGTCTGGGACTTTAGCCGACCACCTGAACTGTCTAGCTCTCTGATCCAGGGGGTCTAGGTGCCTGGTTCCGCGTGGGTGTGGGTCCTGAGGTTTTTTTTTTTTTGTTTTGTTCCCTCCTAGCCTGTTCCCCCCACCACCCACCCGGGGTGGTTTAATGTGATGCTCCTTTTTTTTGGGGGGGGGGGGTCTTCTTCTCTTTTGATATTACTCTGGGTGTCTGGTACCCACCCCTTGAGAGGGGGACTCTGTTATGATCTGAGCACGGGGGATTCCACCGTGCTCAGACTCATGTTTTTTTCTCATATTTGCGTATTTGTTGTACTTTGTGTTCTTTGGTCCCTGTCTTTTTATTGCCTGGTCGATTTTCGAATATCTTGTATTGTTTCTTATTCTTCTTGTTCCCCTTGTTTATATCATTGTAGTTTTGTTACTTCTTTATTTGGTCTGATGGGACAATTACTAACTAACTTCTAACTAACCTGCACTTATATAGCGCTTTTCTAGTCACAAAGACCACTCAAAGCGCTTTCACTAGTACTAACCCTCTATTCTAAGGGCCTATAGGAAACAGATATCTAGGGACAATTTAGAACAGCCAATTAACCTAACATGCATGTCTTTGGATTGTGGGAGGAAACCGGAGCCCCCGGAGTAAACCCACGCAGCACAGGGAGAACATGCAAACTTCACACAGAAAGGTTCCAACCCCTGCCAGCCTGGGGATTCGAACCAGGAACCTTCTAGCTGTAAGGCAACAGTGCTAACCACTGCACCACCGTGCTGCCCATAAACAGCATGTGTTCTGTGGAGCCACAGTACATGCAGACTCTCATCTCCCTTGGGCATTGGCGTTCCTCCAGAGACAGACGAGACTAGCCCAGGACCATTGGCTCCACGGGGGGAGGGGGGCTGATTTCTTGGAACGGAAGCACGGCGGCTGCGACGTGGAGGATGAGGCAGAGGACTTCTGCTTTTTAGCACATTTGCGGTACAGATTATCCAGGCTGATGGCCTGCTTAATCAACTCATCCAGAGAGAAGGGGTTAGCTCAGATAGCCAGGTCATTGCGGAGGTTGGAGTTGAGGCTTTGGAGGAAGGCACTGCATAGAGCAACGTCATTCCATCTGGAGTCCGCAGCGATGACCCGAAACTCAACAGAGGAATTGGCGACTGACCAATTTCCCTGCCAAAGCACCTTTTGTTGACTAGCAATGTTCCTCTCACTCTCTGTGTGATCAAATGCCCGAGAAAACTCCTGAACAAATTGATCAAAAGTGTAACGGGGCCCTTCTGGACTTCTCAGTATAGACTGGTCTCTGAGCAGCAAGGTCATGAAATGTATTTTGGAGGCATTGTCCGGATACTCCCCCGCCACCTGCTGAAAATATAGCCAGCAGTGAAGTTGGAACCCTTTACATGAGGCAGAAATACCCAACAGTCCAGCAGAGAAGCATTCACAGACTGGCTCTTTTAAACGCTGGCACACGAGGTAGCAGCAGGTGTGCCCAATCACGCAGGTGCATGTAATCAGCTCTGGAGCTAGGAAACAGACAGGGGGGGAAAAACACCAGAGGGGAGGAGGAGCACGCTCACCTGATCATCACATTTACATGTTTCAACACCATTCGAAACATGCAAAGACTGCAGACGCCAGTCGAAACATGTAAAGGTAAAAACATTTCCTTCTTATCCCTGTCTGAAATAAGAAAAGCAAAAACTAATGGAGTACAGGTAGATTGGGGTGTGTCCCAATTCTCATTTGTACTCCTACCCCTTCCCCTTTGCCTATGAAATAGGACACCCCTTTATGGCGACACTACGTTGTTAGTAGTTGCAAATGGATTTAACCTAACCTGTTTCGCCGGAAAAAAAAGAAGAGAAAGAAAAAGAAAACTGATAAGAAAAAAGTCTCATCTTAAGGATAAAAATGTCTCAAATTTACCTGAACTATTCTAATCAGTAGAAAAAAAAAAAGAAATCTACCAGAAAGACAGCTGTAAATTTAGAGAGAAACATTTGGGCCCCCTGATGGCCCGTTTTGGCCCACGAGCCATATGGCTGACATCCCTGGACTAACCCGTTAAAAATACATACGTATTTAGAAGGTAAACAACAACTTCTTGCTCTAAAAAATAATCATGTTTAACCACAGAGGCAGGAGCTGATGTGACGCGGTGTGGGGTGGGGGTCACAGGGATTAACTACTCATCACTGGGACAACAAGGATTAGGGACAGTTTTCCTGGTAATCTGATTGCTGAGAGCTGGCACAGGTGTGTTTTGCTGGCTGCTGCCTGTTTGTAGAAGACCCTTCGTAGAAGGTCTGTATAGCAACCATCAAGGCGTTTTTGAAGGCACACAGCGAGGATCCAAGTTTCTGAACTGTACATTAAAGTAAGCTCGATGGTACACCTGAAGAGGTTAAGCTTTAGCAATTTTGGAAGATTAGAGCACCAGATGCTATCCATTTTGTTACACGCCTTCCAGGCTTGGGCTTTCTGGGTAACAAAGTTTATTTTCCCAAGTCCATGATCCAGGAGCCGAGATACCTCAAATTGTCAACTTGCTTTAGACAGGCCTGAGCTTTGAAGGTCAAGGTGGCATTCGGTTAGGTGGAAATGAACTCTGTCTTGAATTTCAATCCTATTCACTCAGCATCATCTTCCAGGGCATGAAGGAATGCATCAGCATCGGCTACCAAGCTCGTCCAAATAATAATGTCATCTGCAAAACTGGGCTGAACAGCAGCAGGGCGGGAGACTGACCCATGGAGTAGACCGTCCGCGGCTTCTCCAGACCCTGTCCACGGTGACTGTGGACTAATGATCACACACTGTGTGCAGATGACGCTAATGGGAGTTGCAGTTTCATCATTTCACATTGCAACAGGTTTATTATTTTAGATACTGTTTGAGAAAACTACAGCCTTCCAAAGTGGCTAGTGGGAGTGGCTGTCTTACCGGCCACTGCTGAAATCCACCAGCCATTGGCTGGTTGGCCAGTGTTAATGTCAAGCCATGATCACCATACATTTCACAGTTTTATATTCCATTTAACTGTGTTGTATTCTGCATAGTGACAATGACGTTTAATTTAATGTAATATAATCCAAAAAGCAATCTGGTAGGCCTCTTGTAGCCACATATAAACTTTACATTTCCTCAAGACCTGTGACATCTGTGGCATTGTGTTGTGTGATCAAACCTCAGTCACACTGGTCACTGATGTGCCATAGGAAAACTTAGATTCAGGTCTGAAAAGTATAGAAAGGTCTAAAATATACATATGTACCAATCTGTGATCTTTTTTCACCACGTAATTAAGGAAACTAAGACCACAGACCAAAGTTGATCTGATGACAACAAATGATTACAAACAGCCCACTCAAGGGTACATCCACAAATTAAAAGGTTATCAGGTCCACCAGCAGTTTAATTGAGTTATACTGTTTAAAAATGAGTGTGAATAAGTTGGGAATGTTAAAGACATGTGGGATCTGTGTTCTATCCAGGTAAACACATTTTGACAAGAAAAACAGTCAAAAGAAGAGTCTTCCTTCTCTGATTACGAAAACACACCGGCATACAAATACACAAACTCACTCACATTCCGAGCCAAATGTCTCATTTAATCACATTTGCCAGTGAAGCTGCATGACTGCAACACAAACAAAATGGAACTAGGGCGGTCTGGAGCCTGTAGTCACCTGAGCCTTAGCAGATGCGAAGGTGCGTGCTGCTGTGCAATGTCTTCTTTAACATTCTTCAGTTGAGCTCTTTTGTTGAACCATCACAGTTTACACCCCACCATTTTTGATGCCTCCCCACCCCCCTGCACAGTAACAGAGGAATAAATGGATAAAGAGGAGGGAAAACAGTGGACTGAAACCACAGTGGAACTCAGCGATGGTCAGCCGGGCCCACCACGCCTCAGCAAATGTTTGTCCAAACCTGTTATTTCTGGCATTGTAGTGTCTCAAAGAGATCATTTTATTCTGTGAGAGGAATGCAGCAGCTATAAATAGTCTGGAGATGAAAGAGGGGAAATCAGAGATTTGTGGAGTAATTACAGAGTGAGAGTTTGAACCCTTCTGTTACAGCTCATTTTTCATCAACCTCTGTCTCCACAGCTGTCTGACTGACTGTCCAACTGAGAGGGAAAAAAAGATCATTTCTGACCTGTATTTGTCAGAAAATTCTGATTTAGTTATGTTATTTATTAGGGCCCATCCGTGGATCATGGTGGAGGGGTTTGAGTGCCCTAATGATCCCAGGAGCTTTGTTGTCAGGGGCAACTTCTCCCCGGTAGGGTCTGCCAAGACAAAATGGTCCTGGGTGAAGGCCAGACCAACAGCGGATCCCTATGAAAAAAGTTACAAGGACCCAGTGTACCTAAATGAGCCACATGGGTCCACCCTCCAGGGGGATTACCACCTGCCGGGGATCATGGTGCTATGTGAACCAGGCAACAATCTGGGCTGGTCTGCTTGGACCACTGCCCTTGTGACCTGGACCCCTGGAAAAGCAGCAGAAGATGGATGGACGGTTATTTTCTAGGGGTGGGATTCACAAGAGACTGCACGATACTTGGGCAGTAATACAATACTATCATAATATTGCAATCTGCTCAGAATTCCAATATCATACTGTATATTGCCATTTTCCGTCTCAATCTTTGTCTCGTCCATCTCCTGGCTAGGTTTCATCAGTCTCTCCTTTGCTGGGCTGACCTAAAGGTGGTGAGCATTTAGCACCATCTAGTGGACTGAAAAGCCAGCTGTTTTTTATTACTCTGGTGTGGAGGAATGAAGTGACGAGACACGAGAGCTGCAAGTTCATAACTTTATTCAACTCCAGCATTAACTCAAATGAATCTTGGCGCCAATGCGCAAACATTAATGTTCCCCATCTGTCCCCCCTTCTCCCCAAGTGACTGGGTGTGAGTGGAGCCTCCTAGTGGTCCACCACACAGCCCCCCTCCCCCCGAACACCCAGAAGGGGCCTTAACAGTCCAGCACCTTGGGCTTGAGCAATCGTCCATAATGGCTGTAACGTGGAGCAGCCGGGCCAACCAAAGGGTCTCTCGGTCGAGGCAGGGTGGGAAACGACTCAGTCTTTGATCTTTGCAAACAGTCCTCTGAGGGGGAAAACAACTTGTGAACCCACAACAGGCAGGTGTCCACGCCGGGAACCCTGGGCCAGCACCACCTGCTCATCTGCTAACACATGAGCAGGCTTAAGTCTGTCTATGCAGTTTCCCTGTGCCCCTCAAAAGCCAACACAAAATGTTTTGCACTCGTTTCCAAAACTCTGAAAGAGCCGTCAGAAAGCGGACACAGTGGGGTCCTGTGAGCATTGTGTTTGACGAAAACAAACTCGGCATTCTCCAAATGCTTCGGAACAAAAATGCGGGGGAAACAATGGTGCACTGGCCCCGGAACATTACTTAACTCGACACTAGAAAAAAGGCATGCGGACGAGTCGGTACTGGGCGCAAAACCTTCTGGCAAAAATTCACCTGGGATCCGCAATGGTTGACCAAAAATGAGCTCAGCCGGGGAAGCTGCAAGATTCTCCTTTGGTGCGGAGCGCAACCCAAGTAGGACCCAAAGTAGGCGGTCGACCCAATTCACATCGGTCAACAAGGCTCTAAACGTGGCTTCAAGCGACCTGTGGAACCTCTCGCACAAACCATTAGCCTGTGGGTTGTATGCAGTGGTAAGGTGAACTTTGACCCCCAAGCTCTCGGCCATAATGGACCAGAGTTCTGAAATGAACTGGGGGCTCCTGTCAAAGGTAATGTCCAACAGGAAACCAAAATGCGTGACCCAAGATGACAAAAATGCACGGGCTATGTTGGCAGAAGTGGTGGAAGCCACCAGAACTGCCTCTGGCCAATGTGTGGTGCGGTCCACTATCATCAACAGGTGCATGAAACCTTGCGACGGTGGAAGGGGGCCCACTACGTCCACATGGATGTGGTCGAATCTCCTGCTTGGAGTCCGGAAAGGTTTGAGGGAGGCCTTGGTGTGCCTCTGAACTTAAGCTCGTTGGCATGCAATGCAAGCAGCAGCCCACTCTTTCACATCCTTGTGTAAGTGGGGCCAAACGAGTTTAGACCCCACCAGGTTAACCGAAGTGTGTACGCCAGGGTGTGAGAGAGAGTGAACAGAGTCAAAAATGCGGCGGCACCAAGAGCTCGGAACAACCAGGCGGGGATGGCCAGTGGAAACATTGCAAAGCAAGGGGGCAACCCTCTTGTACCACCGTGTTCTCTAGTTAAAGGCCCGTACCTGTGGAGTGGAGTGTGAGAATGTTCACGTCTACCGGTTGGTCGGCGGCCATGGCAGAAAAATCAATGCCCAAGTAGACTGGAGGGACCAGCGCGTACGAAAAACAGTCGGCCACAACATTGAGCTTGCCAACCATATGCTGACTGTTGGTAGTAAACTCCAATATTGCGGTTAGATGACATTGCTGACGTGCTGACCACGGTTCCGAGATTTTGGACATTGCTTAGGTTAGAGGTTTGTGATCGACAAACACGGCAAATACGTGACCCTCAAGCCAAAACTGGAAGTGGTGCATAGCCAGGCAGCGAGCCAATAACTCTCTGCCGAAAGTGCTGTACTTACGCTCATTATCGCGCAGTGTGCGGCTGAAAAAGGTAAGAGGTTGCTATGAACTGGAGACATACTGTTCCACCACTGCTCCAAGCACGATGTCAGAACCATTCGTAGTAAGCGCAATCTGCGCCGACGGGGATGGGTGGGCCAGCAAAGCCGCATTAGCGAGCGCAGCTTTGGAGCCCGAAAAAAACCTGGACCTGATTGGGGGTCCAATCAATGCCATCCGTGGTTTTCTTTTTCTTGAGCGCATCATAAAGCGGTTGTAGCAGCTGGATTGCCTGGGGAAAGAAACGGTTGTAAAAATTAACCATCCCAAAAAATTCCTGCAGCACTCTCACAGTCTGCAGACGCGGGAAATCCGACACCGCCCGCACTTTATCCAGCAGCGGAATTGCATCCACAGATGAGATGCGATAGCCCAAGAAATCAATCTCCAGCAACCCGAACTGACATTTTGCTGGGTTACCTATCAGTCCATGTGCCTCCAGCCGACAGAAAACTTGCTTCAAATGAGAGAGGTGCTCCTCCTCAGACGCGTTAGCCACCAGGACATCATCCAGGTAGACGAACACGAAGGGCAAGTCATGGAGCACCGTGTCCATCATCCTCTGAAAAGTCTGAGCTGTGCCCTTAAGCCCAAACGGCATGCGAAGAAACTCAAAAAGGCCGAAAGGTGTTATTACTGCCGTTTTTGGAACGTCTTCAGCATGAACTGGGACCTGGTGGTAGCTGCAGACCAGCTCCACCTTAGAAAAAATGCACATTCCGGCCAGGTGCACCAAAAAATCCTGAATGTGAGGGATGGGATAACGGTCGTGCTTCGTGATGTTGTTCAAGATATGGATATCACCTCACGGCCACCACGAACCATTGGACTTGGGCACCATGTACAGCTGGGACGCTATTGGATCGTCTAACAATCCCCAAATGTTCCAAGTTAGTAAACTCTTCCCACGAGATGGCTAGCTAAGCTGCGTCAAGGCGGCGTGGGTGCGCGAAAACCGGAGTGCCCTTTGTGGTGATAAAATGCTCAACCCCATGTTTGGTCACAGTAGCGGAAAAGGTAGGCACTGTGAGCGTGGGAAAATCAGAAAGCATGAGCTGGTACACATCCCCTGAGGCTTAAAAATTAGCATGTGTTAGTGGCCCAGCTTCCCGAGTCATACAAAGCAGTGAAGAAAAAGAAATAGAATCAATTAAATGTCTAATAGCAATGTCTACAAGGAGACCATAAGCGCACAGAAATTAAGCACCTATGATAGGAACCGAGCAGGCAGCTACCACAAAGTCCCACTTGTAGTCGCGTCCATGAAAACACACAGTGACTGATCTTTCTCCAAACATCTTGATAGGGGAGCCATTAGTGGCCGTTAATGATGGGCCACAGCCTTCACCCAGTCTATCAGCACCAGTTGGCAAAATAAGACTCTTCTGGGAACCAGAGTCAACCAAAAAACGTCTCCTGGAACATGTGTCCTCGAGGAAAAGCAGCTTTTCTTTGTTGCCAACGGTCACAGCTGCTACTGACTGATAGCTGGTCCATTTCCCGGTGTCTTGAAATGGCACAGTGGGAGGCAACGGCGCGTGTCGGTGCCAAAACGCTGATGGTAGAAGCACACATTCCTGTTACGGCATCTCCGAGTGGCTATCCTGGCCACAACTGTCCCGCAGCCTCCGTGAACACCGCCAAAGGTCTCAGTGCCACCGCCTGGACACCGAAACTCCTATTTGCCAGGATAATGCGGTCCGCTTCTTCCGACAGCGCACGGTAGTCCCTGGCAGCCAACAGTGGCGAGTTGGCCAAAATTGTCCGCGTCGAAACCAGAAGTTTCCTCAGGAAGAGATGGGCGAAGAGAAAAGATCTGTCATCCGTGCCCAGCAAAGCCAACATGCTTTCCATTAACTCCACAGCTGAGCCATCGCCTAACTCAGAGTGAGAGAGGAGCTCTCTCTGCTCTCTCCCCACTGGAGAGTGTGTAACGCTGTAACAGCAGCTGTTTGAGAGCGGTGTATTTCCCCCAGGGTGGGGGTCTTGGAGCAGGCTCATGGCGCGCTGAATGGAGCGCGGGTTGAGTGAAACCACCATGTAATGCTATCTCGTGTCGTCTGCAGAAATCCCATGGAGGGCAAACTGAGCCTCAATGTGAATAAACCAGGCAGCGGGATCATGGAGCCAGAAGTCCGGGAGCTTGATTGCCACGGCGAATGAGGCCGGGGTCGGGGACCGGGGAAAACCCTAGCATGAGTGTTCCCGAAGAGGAACTTGCTTCGTCTTCCATTTTGAGCATTATCGACGTCATAGGTCACCAGTGTGGAGGAATGAAGTGACGAGACACGAGAGCCACCAGTTCAGAACTTTATTCAACTCTAGCATTAACTTGAATGAATCTTGGCGCCAATGTGCACACATTAATGTTCCCCATCTCTCCCTTCTTCTCCCCAAGTCACTGTGTGTGAGTGGAGCCTCCTAGTGGTCCACCACCCTGGTACCTAAATAGAAAAGTTTGTGTTTGCAACATTTACTAATAATTCTTCATAAAGTATCATGATACTGGTGTCAAAAAATCGTGATTTACGATTCATCAATATTTTTCCCCACCCCTATTATTTACTCTTTGAGAGTTTTTTAAGGCTGAAAAAAATGCAGTTCATAGAACTCAGTGACAAATAGAAGATGCAGAAGCTTTCTTTATTAAAAAAACCCCACACTTTTCGAGAAAGATTAATAATATTAACACATAATATTAATTCAAATGAAACTAGTCAATACAAAGAGCAAAACTAAAACAGCCAAAGAATAAAACCTTCACTCTTTGCCCTCTTGTTTTCAGTCAAAACTCAAACAGCTAACCTGCCCTGACAGCACTTGTGTTTTAAACGATCTTTGTGGAGTATAAAACGACATCTTAAACTTGTAAATTGCTGTAATTATCAAACGCGCCCTTCTCATTTTGCACAGTCAGACCTCTTTGGCAAATTCACCCTGGCAATTAAGAAAAACTGGAAATGAATGACAAGCATTGGCGTAGTCCCATGTTACTCAGATGGGAGAAGCAATCAGGACAAAGAAGACTTTAATGGTGAGAAATGTTACTGGGGTTAGAAACTGTTTGTAAGTCCTCCACATGTCTTCTGTCTGTGTAAGCTTAGAAAAAAAGTTTAATCCTGTTGCTGCCTTTGTGCTCCTTTAATACTGTTGCTACAGCTGTGGACTTGCTGCTTTTCTCCCTGATGGAGACACTGTCACTTTGTTGTGGTCTGAACGGGCAGGAGGCTGAGATGCACGGTATAAAAGGCAAATGACAGTGTTTCAAATCCATTTGTATGCAATCAGAGTCAAACTGCAGCTGTTTTGTTCAGTAACAGCAATCACTTCTAAATGATATAAAGGAAAGAAGGTCATAACTCATTCTCCAAGACAATTCTTTTTAAAGATTTAGGTGAAAATGTGAGTCCAAATAAAGGTGATTCACTGTTTTATTCTATTTGGTCTCTTTATTCTAAACATTGTCACTGATTATACAGTGAAAATTATCGTAAATAATGTACTTGTGGCAAGAATGTGTCAAATACCCTTTCTGTGCATAAATTAAAATATAAGCGCTTACTAATTTACCAGTGTGATTAATAAAATCTTTTATTTTCAGAGAAATGGCGCCCCCACCTGAACAGTAAGTATAACTGCACTGGTAACTTTTGACATTTAGACAATTCAGTCTGAAACGCAAATGTTCCTCCACTTTCTCTGGGAGGAGGGTGTCTGCTCCAACATGAACGGAGGATTTTTTTCGGTCATCAAGAAGCATATCTACATCTGCAATAATGATTCACACATAGGTTTTAAAACAGTCATATGAAAAAATATATGTATTAAAAATGGGGGGGGGGGAGTGATGTGTGGTTGGGATCAAAGTGAGAAATAACTTTAGACAGGTGTCACTGATGATGCAAAGAGTAGAGAGCATAGTCTGTTGCAGAGGCAGAATAAAAAGAAAGTTTACTTAATTTAAAAAATTGTAAAAATGGCATTACCAAATGATTGACGATACTCAGAGTAGTCACCAAAAATTATTTATGTAAAAAAAAGTATCACTTTAAGAAAATCAGTGTGGGTTGCTGCCAGTCTGGGAGGTTATTCACTTATATTTGTTAAAAAAAAGAAAAAAGAAAAAAAAAGGAGGCCTCCTTTCTTTAATTCTGATAGTTGGGACTACATTTCCCAGAAAACATGGCACTGCCACAGCGGTGTGTACACAGGTGTACTACATACTGCTGATGACTAATATACAGTAGAATGCTCTGCCATTTAACCTTGCTCATTGCTATAGTCTGTATGCTCTGATGAAGGCTTGACAGAACTGAATGCTTAGCAGTAAAGTGAAAATTGCACTAAGTGTGCGGACGTCTTGATTTCTATTTAAAACTGATTTCAAAGAAATACTTTTTTAATCCCTAAAATTACTAAAGATGCAGTCATCTCTGGTGAGAACAGTTACAGTATAATCAAGCACATTTCTAACCAATTTGCAAATAATTATTTACTGAAGTACAAGTACTTTCACTAAAACAGTGACTTCAGTAGTGAATAAAAACATGACTGCTGTTAATGTTTTTTTCCTCATAAATTTGTTACATTTTTCTTTTAAATGTATTTTTCATGCTTTTTGTTTCCATAATTTGTGACTTTTTCATGAAAAAATGTAACTAACTGCTTATGACTATTTTCTGGGACATCTGCAACATTTTTAATTAAAAATTTCACTTGTAAATTTGCATTTTTTTTATTTTTATTTTTTTTTGCAGTTTGTGAGGTTTTCCCTCTAGCCGCATATGCAAACTGGTGAAATGCAAACCATATAGGAAAAGTAATAAATAGCCTATTTACTGAGCCAAAATTGAAAAAAAAAAAAAATCATCAGGAACCCAGTGAGGAGAAAACTAACGAGACAAATGATTTGCCTTCATTTCAATCAGATATACTTGAGGAAAAAAAATGTTTTAATTATTATTTTAAAATGTATTCCAGTAAGCAAAGTATCCTGCAATAAAACTGCTTATAAAAGTACAATTTTGCGAGAAAGTTCCTTGAGTAAATATACTACCCACCTGTGAATAAATGTAGTTTTTTCTGATTAACAGGCACCTCTGCACTGTGGAAATCAGAGAAAACTTGACGCACAGCAAAACTCCGTAAACGTGAGGACACAGAGGGCACAAGTTCGCCGCTCGCTTTAAACGCAGGGCTGTATTTGTCATTTAGCAGCACAGGCAGGAGGTCCCGGGTTAGCTCCTCTGCTGGTGGGTGAACAGCTGGAGGCTGGTGATGAAGAAGTGATGAACTGTAGCCGTCAAAGCGAGATTGCAGCATAAATATTTGACATTTTGAAGCCCATCAGAGGCCGTTTCAATGGAAGAGTGCACCGGAACGCAGGTGAGGCAGCCGTTGGAAGGCTTTGCTACCTAGCGAGCTAACGATGCTACTACACCTTAATTATACATTTGACGGTAGATTTTTTTGATTAATATGAATTTATTGAAAGAAGCCGGGGAAGTAACTGATAGTGAGAATAAAACACGCCATTTCCAAATCAAGTCTTCAATATATCAGGTGAGCAAAGAAGTTGGTATTACTGGCTCAGGGTTTAACATGCTAGCTGAAGAGGTGGACCAACTGATATGACTGTTAAAGTTGTTTTATGGGCGTTTTTATTGCCTTTTCTTGAAAATCTTCTATGGTTATTTAAATGTTTGATAAAGTACCACTGTATGGCAGAATTGCTGTTTGTTTTTCACTGGATTTTGTCTTTCACACTTAAAGTTAATTTGTACATTAAGTTGTGACTGTTAAAGTTGAAGTTCAATTCAATTCAACTTTATTTATATAGCGCCATTTCACAACAACAGTCATCTCATAGCACTATCAACTGTAGGGGGGAACCCCCACAGTTGCAGAAAGACCCCAGCAATCAGGCGATCCCCTGTGAGCAAGCACTTGGCGATGGTGGAGAGGAAAAACTCCCTTTTAACAGGAAGAAACCTCCAGCAGAACCAGGCTCAGGGAGGGGCAGTCATCTGCTGCGACTGGCTGGGGGGTGAGGGGATAGAGAAAAAGAAAAGAACAGACATGTAGAGAGCAAACAGCACGATGGGGACTCAATCTATGGGAGAGAACAAACAAATGTTAATGACCAGCAAAAAAAAATATTTCATAGAGAGTGAGGAAAGGAGTGAGGCCCAGTGCATTACTGGAGGTCCCCCGGCTGACTAAACCTATTAGCAGCATAACTAAGGGACGGTTCAGAAACACATGATCCCTCCCTAATTGTAGGCTATATCAAAAAGGTAGGTTTTAGCCCTATTCTTAAAAACAGAGATCGAGTCTGACTCCCCAATCCAGATTGGCAGCTGATTCCACAGGAGAGGAGCTTGATAACTTGGAGATTCTAGGTATTACAAGTAATCCTGCATTTTGGGAGCGTAGTGCTCTGTTAGGATAATACGGTAGTATCAGATCTTTTAAATAAAAAGGAGCCTGATTGTTTAGAGCTTTGTAAGTAAGAAGAAGGATTTTAAACTTAATTCTAAACTCTATGGGAAGCCAATGAAGGGAGGCCAGAACCGGAGAGATATGATGTCTCTTTCTAGTACCTGTTAAAACTCTTGCTGCAGCATTTTGGATCAGCTGAAGACTTTTTAAAGATGTTTTAGGACAGCCTGATAATAAAGAATTACAATAATCTAATCTCGAGCTAACAAAAGCATGGATCAGCTTCTCAGCATCACTCTGAGACAAGATGCTCCTAATCTTGGCAATATTACGCAAATGATAGAAGGCAGTCTTAGAAACAAATTTAATATGTGAATTGAAGGACAAATCCTGATCAAAAATAACTCCAAGGTTCCTCACAGAGCTATTAAGAGAAAGAGTAACTGCATCCAAACTGAAAGTTTGATTTGGAAAGGAATTTCTAAGGTTTTTTGGACCAACAAGAATGACTTCAGTCTTATCTGAATTTAATAGCAGGAAATTACAAGTCATCCAAGCTTTGATTTCCTTAAGACAGGCTTCTAACTTGGCTAATTGATTACTATCATCTGGCTTCATTGACAGGTATAATTGTGTGTCATCTGCATAACAATGAAAATGTATACAGTGCTTTCTAATAATGTTGCCTAACGGAAGCATATATAAACTAAAAAGAGTAGGGCCTAGCACAGATCCCTGTGGAACTCCATGACTAAGCTTTGAGTTGAAAGAAAACTCATTATTTACATGAACAAACTGGAACCTATCAGATAAATAAGATCTAAACCACTGCAACGAAGTTCCATTAAGTCCAACATAGTGTTCTAATCTATCAAGTAGAATATTATGATCGATAGTATCAAAAGCTGCACTAAGGTCTAAAAGGACAAGTACAGAAACTAGTCCATTATCAGATGCAATGAGGAGGTCGTTAGTGACCTTCGCTAAGGCTGTTTCAGTACTATGATGGATTCTAAACCCAGATTGAAACTCTTCAAGTAAACCATTTCCCTGCAGGTGGTCAAATAATTGCGTAGCAACAACTCTTTCTAAGATTTTTGAAATGAAAGGGAGATTAGAGATTGGTCTATAGTTAGCTAAAGCTCCTGGATCTAGCGTTGGCTTTTTGAGTAAGGGTTTAATTACAGCCGTTTTAAAAGCCCGCGGTACATGGCCTAAAGTTAATGAAGAGTTGATTATATGAAGAATAAAGCTACCAATAAGTGGGAAGACTTCTTTAAATAACCTGGTAGGAATAGGGTCTAAAAGACAAGTTGAAGGTTTGGATGAGGAAACTATTTTGTCTAACTCACAAAGGTCGATTGGAGTAAACTCATCAAGACAGACATCAAAAGAAGGAGTTGCAGTAGTTACAGCATTTAAGTTAACTGTGGGAAGAATCTGATTGATTTCATCTCTGATGGATGAAATTTTATTATTGAAAAAGTTCATAAAGTCCTGACTAGTAAGCTCTAAGGGAATGCTAGGATTGACAGAGTCCTGACTCTTTGTCAACCTGGCTACAGTACTGAAAAGAAACCTGGGATTATTCTTGTTCTCTTCTATTAATGCAGAGTAATAACTAGTTCTAGCTTTTCTAAGAGATTTTTTATAAATTAAAAGATGATTTCTCCAAGCTAAATAGATTTCATCTAAATTAGTAGAGCGCCATTTTCTTTCTAATTGACGAGTCTTCTGTTTTAAGCTACGAGTTTCTGTGTTGAACCAAGGAGTTAGAAATCTCTGATTAGACTTTTCCTTTTTTAAGGGGGTCACCAAGTCTAGAGCCTGATGCAGAGAAGCTGAAACACTATCCACCATGTTATCAATTACAGAAGGAGCAAGCTGTCTATAGCTTATTTCTGTTGTGTTGACACATGGCATAGAGGAAACAATCTGCATAAATTTGGAAACAGCATCATCTGAGAGGCATCTACTGTAATAATATTTTTCTTTAGGAGCCAAATAGTCAGAAATAGTAAAATCAAAGGTTAACAGACAATGGTCTGACAGTACAGGGTTATGAGGAGACACTACAAGATTTTCTATTTCTATGCCATATGTCAGAACAAGGTCCAATGTATGGTGGAGGTAATGAGTAGAATTTCCTACTTTCTGAGAAAACCGAGTCTAATATTGAATTAAAAGCCACATTAAGGCAGTCACTATCTACATCCACATGTATATTAAAGTCCCCTACTATAATTATTCTATCAGATTTCAGCACTAAATCAGCTAAGAAATCAGCAAATTTGGATAAAAATTCTGAGTAGGTTGATGGGGGACGATAAACTATGGCAAATAAAATTGGGTTTAACCTAAAAGTTGTTATGTTATAAACACAGTGATTAGTGGATTTGTTTGTACTTTGTATTTGTACACTTTATTAATCCCAGAGGGAAGTGTTGTGTATACTTTGGACTCTTATTTTGTGGTATGGGTGGTGGTTCCATCTTCCGGTTACGCCACCACTCAGGGCTGTAAGAGGGCAAGAGGGGCCGGTCTCTTGGCACCTCTTCTGCCTAACGGTCGTGCTGTGCTGTAAAGGGCCTCTTCAGTAAACCTGTGTTCAGTTTGACACCTGGACTCATCCTTGGCTCCATATTCATACATAACATTTGGCAACGAGGATAAAAATGGATTACAACAAGATATGGAAGTGTGCGGGTTTGAAATCCGGCTGGTTTTGGAGCTCCCCGGTGCACCTTTGGAAGCTGGGAGAGTGGAAGGCACGTGAGTCGCTGGTGTGCAATTTTGCAGTGAAGGAACAGTGTGTTCTAAGCACACTGGGTGACTGTGATACTTTTGATGAAGGGATTGAGCCAATGGAGCGCTATTTTTGCGCCCTGGAAAACGTCGTGGTTGGCACGATTCGGTTTTGACAGCACCGCCAATGGGTAGGCGGGTCTATTCAGCGGTTCATGACAGACTTGGAGCTGTTGGTCAGCAGGTGCCAGCTTGGACTATTGGAGAAAGGGATGATTCGCGACCAGTTGGCAGATTATAACAACTGCGCTACGATCGTGTCGAAGCTGCTTATGTTTTCAGGTGAATTAGTGCTGCCCACTACCATTGGGTTAGCTCAAAGGCTGGAAGCTGCGGACGAACTGTCACGGTAGCTGAGTGAGAGCTTGTCACACCAACATCTGGGATCACCATCGATCGTATATGCAGTGGACCCGGTCAGCATGGAGGATGACGCCAGCGCTTTGAATGTGCAGTTCACCCCGGGAAAGCCCAAAGGTGAGGGCTGTGGGTCCATGAAGCACCGTTTCAAGGCTAAGAGTTGTTCGACAAGAGCAGAGCGCTGCGGCACGTGTGGCTACTTGCTTCATGTCACCAGGGCATGCCACAGATCCGAGCGAGGAGGTCCGTGGCACAGAGTAGACTCTTGCGCCCTCACGGTTGTTCACACTGTGTCTCCGAGCACCAGCGGTCACGCAGACTGTATGATGGAGTTGGACGGGATGGAAGTGGTGTTGTGGACTGACGTGGGAGTGGTGGATTCCGTGCCAAATTGGACGACCGTGAGATGTTTTTCCCCACATGTCAGAATTGAGAAGGACCCAGTGCCACTTTGTGGTTGTGGAGGAAGACAGCTGGCCACAGTGGAAATGTTGGAACTGATGGCTCAGCATGAATTGGCTGAGACGTGGAACTGTGCGATCCTGAGCGTGGCAGACGATGCAGTGTGGGATGAGGAACTGCCTGGCACCCTGGAGAGTGAGCAAGACCAATACCATCCAGGGCCAGCGCAGGAGGGTTCCTGTGCCAGATCCCAAGTAGCCCTAGATTAGGGAACTGGGCAACACGGTGGGACGCCTGTGATGGCGGGTGGCACCGAGTGGCTGGCTCCATCTGTTCCTGGATTTCGGCTGGAAGGTACCAGTGAACAGGGGGTCACAATGGTGATGGCGGCGGCGAAGTTAAGAGGTCGGGGCAGGACCGATTGGCACTGAGGGAGCAAGTGCAAAGCAGAGGCACTGCATGCCGAACAGAACCCCTCTGGGAGCCACGGATCAGATTCGGACTCGGGGGGTGGTGAAACCACGGTAGGTGGAGGGGACTGTGAGTGGTGAGACTGGACGAGTGAGACATCCGAGGGTGAAGAGGAAGCGCACCGGTGTCGAGGCGACCTGCTGTGGCCCAGGAGGTGGTTCTCTTCCAGGGGCCGACTAATGAAAGGACGGTCCAGGGGGCCCTTGGACACACAGCATCTTCCCATGCTGTGTGTATATAGTTTGTTTTGTTGTTTATTGTATACTAGTACATACCCGTGCATACCCGTCCATGCCCGTAGAAACCAAGTATAAGAAAGTATTTATGCATGCCCGTTGCTGAAGGGTCTCCTCCTGTCTCAGACGGCTGTGTTGTTCACAGTGATGCCTGCGGTGTACTGCTCGAACCTGAGGTGTTTCATCTTCACGGCATCTTTTCTGAAGTGCAGCAGTTCTCCTCACTCTATTGCTCTCCATCTGGTGGGTCGTCTTCTTCTTCTTCGTTGAGGCCACTGATTGAGGGATAGATGCGTCGTAATTCCAGTTCATGGACAGGATCATGAAAATAGATATGAGCAAAAAGTGTCTTTCGACCCTGTTCAGGAAGACCCGTGCATGCCCGTAGAAACCAAGAAACTGGAGCAACCGGAGAAAATCAGTGCTTTGCTTGGCATTTTACACATTTGTAGTGTAGACTGCCATTCTTCAAGGTTACACATTTTTATTGTGTCAGCACTGCTTTACAAACAACATTGCTCAGAAAGCGACGCTTTTGCTTAGTTTCTTCATCTTGAGCAAGAATACGAAGACTGCTTGATCTGTCAACTGTGCTCGCGGCAACGAGCACAGCCATGGCTGAAGAAATCTCTTGTGCAGAAAACACCAACGTGCTGTAAAGACTGACCCTGTGACTTATTCATAGAACCTCAGCTGTGTCATCTTCACGGGATCTTTCCTGATGTGCAGCAGATCTCCTCACTCTATTGCTCTCCATTTATGTAGCGTCTGGTTTAAATTAGATTAGATTAGAGTCAACTTTATTGTCATTACACATGTATGAATACAAGGTAACGAAACACAGTTTAGCATCCAATCAGAAGTGCAAAGGACAGCAGTGCAGTATATATGGTAATTAACAGTATGTGCAATTTAAACAAATATATGCAAATATATGCAGCAGTGCAGAAAGTTAAGAGTAGTTATGTGCAAATAATGTACAATAAGTTAGATGGGCAGTTATGTACAGGTGAGGATGGTAAGAGATGATGGTAAGAGAGTCAGCGGGGAACTAAGTTCAATAACGTGACAGCTGTTAGAAAGAAACTGTTCCTAAACCTGCTGGTTCTAGTCCGAAGGCTTCTGAAACGCCTTCTGGAGGGGAGAAGCTGGAACAGTCCATGAGCAGGATGGTTGGAGTCCCTAAGAATGCTGCGTGCCCGGCGCAGACATCTTTTCCTGTAGACGTCCTCTATAACTGGAAGTGGAGTCCCTGTGATGCGTTGGGCAGTTTTCACCACCCGCTGCAGCGCCTTACGGTCAGCGACAGAGCAGCCCCTATACCAGACTGTGACGCAGTTGGTCAGGGTACTCTCTATCACACAGCGGTAGAAGTTGCCCAGGATGTCAGTTGACAGATGGTTCTTCTTCAGTGTCCTCAAGAAGAAGAGGCGCTGATGGGCCTTCTTGATCAGGCTAGTGGTGTTAACTGACCAGGACAGGTCCTCCGAGATGTGGGTCCCCAGGAATTTGAAGCTGGGGACACGTTCAACAGCTATGCCATTGATATGGATGGGGTCATGTGTCTCTCTCCTCTCCTTCCTGTAGTCCACGATGAGCTCCTTGGTTTTGCTGGTGTTAAGGAGCAGGTTATTGTCAGCGCACCAAGTAGCCAAGTGCTCAACCTCTGCCCTGTAATCTGACTCATCGTTGTCCCTGATGAGTCCAATCACCGTGGTGTCATCTGCGAACTTTATGACAGAATTGGATCCATACATAGGCCTGCAGTCATGGGTGAAGAGGGAGTAGAGGAATGGGCTGAGCACACAGCCCTGTGGTACACCAGTGTTGAGTGTGATGACGGAAGAACGGTTGGGGCCTGACCTAACATGCTGGGGTCTGTTGGTCAGAAAATCCATGATCCAGTTGCAGGTGGAGGTACTGATTCCCAGGTCCCCAAGTTTAGTGATCAACTTGGAGGGGATAACTGTGTTGAATGCTGAGCTGAAGTCAACAAACTGCATTCTTGCGTAAATTAGTGTGTCCTATTCTTAATTGGGGGATGAGTATCTCTTCTTTCCTGTTTCTGGCAACTCCCATTCCACAGTTTACATGCTTTTGAACATCATAAAGATGTCTTCCTGTGTCTGTTGAGTCCCAATATTCTTGCCACTTTTCAACTATATAATTTATAATTATTGATTTGTCTTCTGCCTTACTGAGTGAGATTTCCAGATTTACTGCTTCAAATGCGTGTGGTTTAAAGTACTGTGTCCTATTCTTAATCGGGTGATGAGTATCTCTTCTTTCGTGAGTGATGGTCTATATGACATCATAAAGACATCAAGGCAGGCATGGTGAGTGATTGTCTATATGACATCATAAAGACACATTTGTCTATATGACGGCATCGCAAGTCCTATGTTGCCTGATATCATAGGATCATCATAGGACATCATGCAGACATCATAGGCCGTCCTATGATGTGCGATGATCATGGCACACAGACACACAAACTGACAAGAGATTTCTTGAATTTACAGAGTGATGATGATGATGATAGAGTGATGATATTTCTGGGGACTATTTTGTGCATTTTCTTTTAATTTAGGAACACACCAGTTATTTTCTTTAGTTGGTCTGTTTCTTTTAGTGTAGCTGGCAGAATAATCCGTCTTGCCATGTGGGGGTGGGACGGCAGTCCACCTGTCCTCCCCTAGTTTTTAGTTGTTTTGTGTGACTGTGATAGGCCCCTTTTAGGAACCTGACTTTAGTTTTCTTAGTGCGTGATTCAGGTTCTAAATTGGGGAGGGTCTCAATTGTGTGTGTGTGTTTTGGACTTTTCTGAAGGGGGGGGAATGTTGTGTATAGTTTGGACTCTTATTTGTGTGGTATGAGTGGTGACTCCATCTTCTGGTTCCGCCACCATCCGGGACTATAAGAGGGCAGTGGGCAAGAGGGGCGGTCTCTTGGCCACCTCTTTTGCCTAACGGTCATGCCATGCTGTAAAGAGCCTCTTTAATAAACCTGTGTTCAGTTCGACACCTGGTCTCATCCTTGGCTCCATATGCATACATAACAGGAAGTTCAGGGCATCCACGGTATGGCGTCTGTTGTGTCCGTACACATACAAAGATAAAGACGGGCCGGAGATGCCGTTTATAGAGCACTTTTTAATTAACAGGTCGTTGGAGCATACAGACTGCTCACACACTGCGGTTACTAGTCAGTCGCTAGCTTAGAACTTTTGTTTCCCATAATGCAGTGTGCATGAACTAGTACGGTAGCCTGTAAGACATTCAATAAACAACATCCCCCCCATTAATATGACGTGTCTATGGCATGAAATTGTAATAACACAAACACTCTAACTCAAAACTTTTTACAACTAGGGCCAGAGGATGGACTGTCTCTATGACCCACTAATCCTGGGGTTTATTCTGCCCCATTGTTCCTGGGTTAGTAATATAATGTAAGGTGATCAGGAGGTTTTCTCTCGCGATGTGAGTTGCGTCTTAACACAGGAACAGTTTCAGTGAGAGGCAGTCTCTCGTGAGAGGCAGATGTGCCGCTCTCATCTTCTGCTACAAATGGAGCTGGAACTGGTGTCCCAGGTAGTGTAGTAGTGACAACTTCAGAAGGGTTCTGTTGCCTCCTGGTGTTCACCTGGATCCTTACCAGATGCTTCTCTGGCCAGTAGCTGGTCAAGATGCTGCTGCCACATCTGTTTGTCATGAGTCTGAACGGTGTAGGACACGGGTCTCATCTTCTGAATGACAACAGCAGGAACCCATTTCTCTCTACCTGAATAGTTGTTGGCGAGCACTGCGTCGCCACCAGAGAAATGCCTCTCCTTAGTTCTTTTGGATCTCTGACAACTTGATCATTCTGTCCACTCTGCACGATTAATTATGTGGCTTTTGGTCTCAACAGATCTAATTGTGTTTTCAGTTGGCATTTCATGAAAAAGGCTGTAGAGGATCGATCCAAACGTGGATCGATCCATATCGATATATTGATCTTTTGAACCCACCCCTAGTGCCAAGTCCTGCTGGAAAATGAAATCAGCTTCTCCATAAAGCTTGTCAGCAGAGGGAAGCATGAAGTGCTCTAAAATTTCCTGGTAGATGACTGCGCTGACTTTAGTCTTGATAAAACACAGTAGACAAACACCAGCAGATGATCTCTGTTCAGATAAAAGTAAATTTTGCATTTCATTTGGAAATCAAAGACCCAGAGTCTGGAGAAAGAGTGGAGAGGCACAGAATGTAAGTTGCTTGAGGTTTAGTGTGAAGTTTAGTGTGAAGGGCCAGACTAAGAACGATCCAACAGACTCTCATGATAAATTCTATATCAAGGATTCAGTGTACCCCGCCTGGTATGGGGTTACCGGGGCCCCACCCTGGAGCCAAGCCTGGGGGAAGGGCTCGAAGGCTAGCGTCTGGTGGCCGGGTTTCCACCCATGGGACCTGGCTGGGCTCAGCCCGAAGGAGTTACATGGGTCCGCCTTCCAGTGGGCTCACCACCTGCAGGAGGGATCATGGGGGTCCGGTGCTATGTGGATTAGGTGGCGGTCAAAGGCGGAGACCTTGGCGGACTGATCCCAAGCTTTCTAAACTGGCTTTTGGTACGTGGAATGTCACCTCTCTGGTGGGGAAGGAGCCTGAGCTGCTGTACGGGGTTGAGAGATACCGACTAGATATAGTCGGCCTCACCTCAACACACAGCTCCGGTTCCGGAACCAGTCTCCTGGAGAGGGGCTGGAGCTTGGCCTTTTCTGGAGTTGCCCCGGGCGAGAGGCGACGAGCAGGGGTGGGTATTCTTGTATCCCCCCACCTTGCTGCCTCTATATTGGAGTTTTCCTCGGTGGATGAAAGGGTTGCTTCCCTGCGCCTTCGGGTTGGGAAACGGGTCCTGACCATCATTTGTGCCTATACACCAAATGATGTTTCAGAGTACCCACCCTTTTTGGAGTCTGTGACTGGGGTGCTGGAGGGTGCTCCTCTTGGAGACTCCATTGTCCTACTGGGGGACTTCAATGCGCACATGGGCAACGACAGTGAAACCTGGAGGGGGGTGATTGGGAGGAACGGCCTGCCCGATCTGAACCTGAGTGGTGTTCAGTTATTGTACTTCTGTGCTAACCACAGTCTATTCATAACAAACACCATGTTCAAGCATAAGGGTGTCCATATGTGCACCTGGCACCAGGACACCCTAGGTCGCAGGTCGATGATCGATTTTGTTATCATGTCATCAGACCTGCGACCGTATGTCTTGGACACCCGAGTAAAGAGAGGTGCAGAGCTGTCAACTGATCACCACCTGGTGGTGAGTTGGATCCGCTGGCAGGGGAGGAAGCCATTCAGACCTGGTAGACCCAAACAGATAGTGAGGGTGTGCTGGGAACGTCTGGCTGAGGCCCCTGTCCAGGAGGTCTTCAACTCCCACCTCCAGAAGAACTTCAACCACATTCTGAGGGAGTCTGGAGACATGGAGTCTAAATGGGCCATGTTCTCCACCTCTGTTGTTGAAGCGGCGGCCCAAAGCTGCGGCCGCAAGGTGGTCGGTACATCTCGTGGTGGCAACCCCCGAACCAAGTGGTGGACACCAGTGGTGAGGGGGGCCATTAAGCTGAAGAAGGAGTCCTATCAATCTTGGTTGGCTTGTGGGACTCCCGAAGCAGCTGAGGTGTACCGGCAGGCCAAGCGGAGTGCAGCTCGGGTGGTTGCTGAAACAAAAACCCGGGTATGGGAGGAGTTCGGTGAGGCCATGGAACAAGACTTTCGGTCGGCCTCGAAGAGATTCTGGCAAACTGTCCAGCGGCTCAGGAGGGGAAAGCAGCTCTCTGTCCACACAGTGTATGGTGCGGATGGGACACTGTTGACTTTGACTGGGGATATCGTCGGGCGGTGGAAGGAATACTTCGAGGATCTCCTCAATCCCACTGATACGCCTTCCACAGAGGAAGCAGGGTTTGGGGACGAGGGGGATGACTCGCCTATCACAGGGGCTGAGGTTGCCAAGGTGGTTAAAAATCTCCTTGGTGGCCGGGCCCCGGGGGTGGACGAGATTCGCCCTGAGTACCTCAAGGCCCTGGATGTTGTTGAGCTGTCATGGTTGACACGCCTCTGCAACATTGCGTGGAGGTCGGGGGCAGTGCCTTTGGCATGGCAAACCGGGGTGGTGGTTCCTTTCTTCAAAAAAGGGGACCGGAGGGTGTGCTCCAACTTTAGAGGGATCACACTCCTCAGCCTCCCTCAGGCCTCCTCAGACTTGGAGAAGGCATTTGACCGCGTCCCTCGTGGAATTTTGTGGGGGGTGCTTCGGGAGTATGGGGTATCGGGATTGTTGTTACGAGCTATTCGGTCTCTGTATGACTGTTGTGAGAGTTTGGTTCGTATTGCCAACACTCGGTCGGATTCATTCCCAGTGAGAGTTGGACTCTGCCAGGGCTGCCCTTTGTCACCGATCCTGTTCATAATTTTTATGGACAGGATTTCTAGGCGCAGCCAGGGAATGGAGGGTGTCATGCTTGGTGACCACAGGATCTCATCTCTGTTGTTTGCAGATGATGTTGTCCTGTTGTCTTCATCCAGCAATGACCTACAGGTCTTGCTGGGATGGTTTTCCACTGAGTGTGAAGTGGTTGGGATGAGAATCAGCACCTCCAAGTCCGAGTCCATGGTCCTCAGCCGGAAAAAGGTGGATTGTCCTCTCTGGGTTGGGGACAGGCTCCTGCCCCAAGTGGAGGAGTTTAAGTATCTTGGGGTCTTGTTCACGGGTGAGGGGAAAATGGAGCGAGAGATCGACAGACGGATCGGAGCAGCATCTGCAGTGATGCGGACGTTGTGCCGGTCTGTTGTGGTGAAGAGGGAGCTGAGTTCTAAGGCAAAGCTGTTGATTTACCAGTCAATCTACGTCCCTACTCTCACCTATGGTCACGAGCTTTGGGTAATGACCGAAAGAACGAGATCGCGGATACATGCGGCTGAAATGAGCTTTCTCCGTAGGATTGCTGGACTCACCCTCAGAGATAGGGTGAGGAGCTCAGTCATCCGGGAGAGGCTCAGAGTAGAACCGCTGCTCCTCCACATTGAAAGGAGTCAGTTGAGGTGGTTTGGGCATCTGATTAGGATGCCTCCTGGACACCTCCCACTTGAGGTGTTTCGGGCACGTCCCACTGGGAGGAGACCCCGGGGCAGACCCAGGACTCGGTGGAGAGACTATGTCTCCCAGCTGGTCTGGGAACGCCTTGGTATCCTCTCTGAAGAGCTGGAGCAGGTGGCTGGGGAGAGGGAAGTCTGGGCTTCTCTGCTTGAACTGCTGCCTCCGCGACCTGGACCCCCGGAAAAGTGGTAGAAGATGGATGGATGGATGGATGGATAGTGTGACGTTTCCACAGTCAGTGATGATTTGAGGAACCATGTCATCTGCTGGTGTTGGTCCACTGTGTTTTATCAAGACCAAAGTCAGTGCAGTCGTCTACCAGGAAATTTGTAATCCTGGCCACCAGAGGTAGCTCCTTGCAAGCTCTTTCATCCTCATGATGCCACTGTGCCCTGAGTGTAGCTCATCGAGGACCAGCTTTCTCAGGCTTGGTGGTATGATGACACGCATGCCCCAGAGCAAACATCCTGCTGCTACTGTCAACTCCTTCCCCCTTGAAAGGTAAGGCCGCAGGTTAGGTACAACACCAGTGATGGAAGTGATGTCTCCTCGCATCACTTCATCCAGCACTTGTGACAGAACTGGATCAATTCTTATTTCTTTTCTGATCTGGTGAATAGTGACGGGGCTGTTTTCAACCATACTGAAATAAAAGATGTCCTGCTTCTGGACAGCACCAGATTATTGAACAGACAATGGCAGTCTAGACAAACCGTCAGCATTTGCATGTGCTGCAGAGTGTCGATACTTGATATCATAGTTGCGAACACTCAAGATGAGTGCCCAACACTGTTGTCTGCTAGCAGCTAGCGAAGGTGTACCTGAGTGTGGTCCAAAGGTGGAAGTTAGGGGTCTGTGGTCTGTCAGCAAAATAAACCTTTGCCCAAACAGATATTGATGAAATCTCTTTATTTCAAACACTATACCCAAGGTTTCTTTTTTGATTTGTGGGTATTTCAGTTCTGCACAGCTCGATGTTCTTGAGGCGAGTGCACAGGTTTCTCCTCACCTGAAAGCAGTATGTGCAACAGTACTGCCCCCACCCCATAAGGTGATGCATCGCATGTAAGCTGAATGGGCAGTGATGAGTCAAAATGGGTCAGAACTTTACTGTCAAAGCTGTTTTGGCTTGGAGGAATGCCTTATTGCATTCTTCTGTCCATTTCCAGACCTTGCCATCATAGAGTAGTTCATGTAGGGGTTTCAGCAGTGTTGCCAGCTGTGGAATGAACTTGCCATAGTAATTTATTAAAACACAAAAAGGATCATAGCTGAACAACATTCTGGCTATTTTTGACTATTTGTGTATTTTTTCCATTTTCCATCAGGCGCTCTCAGGGAGCCTCTGGGGCCTGTTTGGCTCCCTGACAGCTCAGCCACGCCTCTCCCTCCTGTCAGTGTCTTCAGCTGTGTCTTATTGTTGGGTTTCCCTCACACACACACACACACACATACATTCTTGCGCTCAGCCTTACTATGTCTACATGCACACCTGTTTCCACTCTCATTACTCACACTGGCAATCTCTTCCCTGATTAGGTTTGGCATTACTTAAGCCCTGTTTCTGTAAGAAGAAGTTGCTGGATCATTGCGAATATACACTGTTGCTGCTCCTCTCAGTGTATGTTAGCCACCATTCACGTCTAGAAGCCCTGCCTGATCCCTACGGTACCGCTTCGCACTGGGTGGTGTACTTATTAGTATCTGGGTGTTTATGTGCTTCTGGATTTTCATTGGGACTTACTTGGACTGCACCAATCAATGTGAGTACTGACTGTTTCCATTCCTCCGTTGCAGTCCCGCCTGCCATGGAACATTTTCCCTAGTCTCCTCACTTGTGCATAGTGTGTCCTGGAGGACGTCCCTTTGTCTCCAGCACTTTTCTCCAGTCTTACAACCTTTGTTTATCATTCCATATATTCATCTGTTTACCTGGACTGTTTATTCACTACTGTCATTAAAGTACACACAATTTTCTCCTGCATGTGGGTTTTATTCCTTCCTCTGTGCACTGCGTAAAGGCGCACAAGGGATCATAACAGACTGTGATATCAGTGAAACAGCAGCTCCTGTATCCACCTCCATTTTGACTGGTTTCCCCTCTATGAGTGGAGTAACACTGTAGGCTGTATACTTGCCTTCCACCTAAAGCACTTTAACTGGGAATCCATCAGCTGATGTTGTCCCACCACTTTGCAGCGAACTTTCATTTACTGTGTGAAGATTTTTCTTTTTAGATTTCCACTGCTTTTTCTTTGCACATTTTTCTTTTCCTGTGCTTGGAAGTACTTTTTCTTTCTTGCTTTCTAGCTCTTTCTCCCCCCCCCCCCATCCTGTCAGGCAGGTAGGTGAGCAGAACAGAAATCTGCTACCCTTATTGTGCCAAAACAGATTTACTTTGCCAAAAGGAGCTTTATACAGTACCTATCTATGTTCTGTATATTGTTGTAAACTCCTCTTGTAATAACGTTTAATACTTTATTTAAATTATTTTACCCATGAAGTATCCGACAGGATGGGGAATGGAGAAAGGAAGTGTGGGGAGGGGGAAAGAAAACCGAGAGGAACAGACAAAAAAGACAAACAAACCAACAACTAAAACAAACAGAAGACAGACTGCTTCTTCCACCGAAGAGGTCTCAACACGAGTCTGGTATCCACACCTGTTAAAGGGGAGACATTTGTGTGAGTGCATCAGTGTGCGTGTATATAAGAGCGTGCGCAAAATAAGTGTGCGCATGTGAGTGGTTTGTCAGGAAACATACAGGGATGGCAATTTTCCGCCGATCCGCGGATTTCCGCCGATTTATTTTCAAATTGATCATTTCTGTGAATCGTCTAAATCCGTTGAGAAAATTTTAGGGGGGGTAAGGTACCTTATTGTTACCGATTTTAGCAAAAATCAACACGATTACATAAGCGCTCGGCGCTTCCGCAGGTCAAGTCTCCCGCGATAACCTGGATGTGTTGTGTTCAAGCTACTGCTGTATTGTAAACAGCCCTGCGATTGGATAGTTGCAAATGATTGGACCAATCAAATGGCTCGTTGTATGCTTTGTCAAAAAATCATGGCGGCGTGTTCTCAGGGATGTGATTTTCCTCTAATTCGCCGAATTCCGCTTTATTTTATCTTCCAGGAAGATAAAGTACGTTAAGTACGTTAGTGGCTTGTGGTCCACGAATGCAGTGTAGGTGCGCCCTTTCAGCCAGAACTGGAAGTGGCGTATGGCCAGGTGGAGAGCCATTAACTCTCTGTCGAACACCCTGTATTTACGCTCACTGTCGTGCAAAGACCTGCTAAAAAAGGTGAGCGGCTGCCAAGAACCGGCAACGCATTGCTCCACGACGGCCGCTATGCCCATGTCCGAGGCGTCGGTAGTGAGCGCTCTCCGAGCCGCCGGGTCTGGGTGCGACATTACTTTTATGATCCCAAACAGTTTGAAATTGACAGTGCACAGTGGACAATGACTCATAACTTGAATATTTCTAAGACTTGGCTACATCAGTGATTGAGCAAAATGAACTACTCAAGACTCAATCGAGATTGAAACTGGTGATCTGAAATGAATGCTGAAAATATAAAAAATAATGGTATGTTGGAATTTTATTTCTATTATGGAATAGATAAAATTAACTGATTTTGATTTGATCAAGTGTTAAAGCATGTGATGGATAATACTTGTTGGAATATTTTAGGAATGCTATCTTCTTGGAACATAAGTCAATATTATACAGTAATAAGTGGCATTCAGCTGTTTGTTTTATGTCATTTAAGCACAGTTCTGGTACTTAAAAATCATAAAAACCCAGGAGCTTCGGGGACTTCGCCCCCCTTGCCCCCCCCCCATGGGGGACTGCGTCGTCCCCCAGACCCCCTGCTAAATTTTCAGATAATTTCTCCAACCCCAAATCACATCCCTGGTTCGTGTTGGAATTCTGAGCTTTCGGTATTGTTTTCAGCGGAATTATGAGATTTTTATCGAAGGATCAGGAGTCATCAGTGCTAGAAATAGACAAAAGTGTCAAAAATAAGTTCAGATGGAATTGGCTTGAGAGAAAAGTGACGGTAAAGGTGAAAATTGGCTCAAAGTTCGACGAGGTAACAAAAACACTTGGACAGTTTCTGAAGAAACCAGAAAAGGAGATGAAGTTCAAAGTTCAGAGACTGACACAGCTTGCTGCCAAAAGAAAGAAAGTTTCACATTAGAAGTGACTTGGTGACCAGTGTAAATAGTGTAATAAACTCTTATAGAACTGTTAAATACGTTGGACTAAAGACAGTGAGACAACATTGAAGAAAAAGTAAGTTAACTTTTCATTAAATTTAATGATTTATCTAAGTCTAGTATTTCATTTTTTTTTAATCATTTTTTCCAGTCTAAATTACTTCTGTTTTACTGAAAACCTTTCAGCTTCAAGGGAACTGTGCCCCCCCGGCTCCCCCATAAGTCAATCGACCAAATTAGATTTCAGCTGAAATCAGAATTTCCTGTTGCCATCCCTGAACATATGAAGAGGGCAGCCGGTTGCAGCAACCCCCCCCCCCCCCCCCCCGAAACCCAGAGCAGGCACTGGTGACCCCGACATGACCCAGTGTGGAGAGAGGAATAACCAGGCTGTGTGTTCAGAGCAGATGAATTTTATTCACTCTCTCACATCTTCCAGAATCAGAAAACATTAACCTCATGTAGCAGGGACTCTTTTATATCACAACCCCCACACGTCCCTGCTACCTGAGGTCCTGCATTACAATTCATTCCCGTATGACAGTTCCTTTTGTCCCCCAGCCCTTTAATCCCCATGCTCTTCCGTCAGAGGAAATTACCGCATCTCCATGTCTTTCAGTCTGAGATGAATACCACAGCATGGGTCCCACATAACATTAACATTAGGGATAGACAAGCAATAGTTATATTTCAGATACAGTCCATTATCGTATATGAATGGTTCTGAATCATGTAAAGAACTGTTTTTAAAGGCCAAATGTCACGTAATTTTTTTTTCTAAATGACAACGAATTTAGATAAAATACACATAGCTTAAACCAAATATTCATACCGGAGACCATATCACCCACCTGTATTTACATAATTGCACAAAATACACCAGGCGAAGGCCCCACCTTGCTCGCTGGCTTGTGACAGCCAGTCCAGACCACGCCCATGTTTTTGACGTCACAAGTTGTACCCTGGCTGCCCTGCCTATCCACATTCACACTTATCAACATTGGACAATCATGACGGAAAGTGACAGCGATTGTGAACAAATTAGTTTAGTTTTGTCTTTTTTTTTTGTCTTTTTTTTGTCAGTGGTTCAGACAGTGACAGAGGCATAGAACCTTACAGGTTCGAGCCGTCCGAGACGGAATCAGATGCTTTGTCTGATGACAACAGTTCCGACGATGACCAGAGAGCAGAACCAGTGGAAAATGTCATTGAACTGGACATTAATCGCCTCCAGAATTGGGAAGCCGAAGGGGGTCTGTCGAGGGCGCCCCATAAATATAGATTTTTCGGAAGCCATTATTATTACAGTGGAGGAGAGCCGCTGCTGTCAAGAAATTGACCAGATCAATATGAAAATGGAGGCGCATACCTGTCAAGTGAGACGTTTTCGCCATATTTTAATACAGGGAAAATGCAATTTTAGCAAATACGGGCGTATTGCCATTTCTGTACGCCCAAAAGAAAAATATACGGGAAAAAAAATTATTGAGTGTGTTGAGGAGCACGTCGTGTGTGTGAGACCCACAGTTAGGGTGCTTGCAGATGGCTCAGCGGGAGCTATTATCACTACAATGAGAAGTGTGGACTCAATCATTAGGCTGATTGTCGGGGCGGGCAGATCACTCAGCGGGAGCTATTCTCACTACAATGAGAAGTCATTAGGATAATGGCTTAACACTTTCAGCTGTGCTGCGGCTGCAGAACAGAGAGGAATCGCCTTACAAATACAGAATTCTGCTTTTTTTATTTTGAGCCGGACGCTGAGTTGTGTTGTTATTGTCAAATATCCATGAATCCTTAAAATATTTGACAATAACAACACGAATTACATTGAAAACATTTCCCAGAGAAGTGTCCCTTATTACTCCGCCGTCCCTTATAGCCCCGTTTTACGGTATTAAAATACGGCGAAAACGTATCACTTGACAGGTATGAAAACATTTCCCAGAAAAGTGTCCCTTATTACCCAGCTGTCCCTTATAGCCACGTTTTAAGGTATGGGTGAAATATCCAATTTTTTCTTTCTTGTTGCTCACTTCAATCTTCCAGCCTCCATATAAACAATCAATCGAAATACCCCAAGCATCAAACTAGGGTACAATCTATTTCGTCACTTCTGCCTTCTTCCCCAGGCGATTCCAGGGGCCATGAGTAGGAATGTCAGGCCAAGCGCGGCAGTTTTAAATTAACGAATATTCCGGCGTTACTGAAGCATATGCACCAAGACCCGAACGGATCGGTTCCCTTTTATATCTAGTTTCAAGACATTTAAAGTACCCTGTTACGTGACATTTGGCCTTTAAATGTCCACAGTTCAGCACACACTTGTCCACACAATGAGAAAAAATAAATCCTGAATAGAAAAAAAGATGTGTCAAGATGAATCAGTAATCATTTTTTACAGCCCTCTACATTGTAATGAAATCGTGAAGTGGCTAGAGATTTCTGTCTCTAGTCAGCCAGTGATCTGTATAAAATACCTGGATAGCGCACGCCCCATTAGCGAGTACAGAGCCGAGTGAAGCCACGTTGCCGCCATATTAGTACACCCAAAACACTCGGCAAGCCAATGGAGAATGAATGGGTTTAGTAGTAAATGGTGCCACTTTTACCTCAATAACTTCCCAAAGAATAAACAGATTTTGAACTTCTTGGTATGGAGACACAGCTTATAATCTTGCTCAACCGGTGAACTATAGAAATCGAGTTGACATTATGTTTAGCGGCCATGGGAAGGCTGGATAATCAGAAAAGTCAAGCCAAGGCAAGTAGTTCTGTGAGTAATGCATGCAGTTAGTGTGTTTAGGCTTGTCGTCATAATAATAATCCTAATAATAGTCCTGTATGAGTAAACTAAAATATCATGCAGTGCTTTAATCTTGCTATTAAGTGCTTAGGCCTAATCTAATAAGCAAAATATGGGATCACAACTTTTTCACAAAGGTCCTATTTAAATTGAGGTAAAAATTTGAGAAAAAAGGCCTCACATATTTTCTGATGATGTAGATCTAGGCCTTGCTATACATAGCCTATTTAACTAGTATAGACTAACCATATATTGAAATAATTTGTCACACTGTGATGAATAGGCCCAAATAGAATAAAACTTAAGGCCTAATGCTAATTCTTATATAATTATCTTCACCAATTTTAGGATTCTGATACAAAACATGACACCTTCCCTCCTGCTTACACGTCCTGGGCTTGGGACCAGGCAGTGGTGCAGTTAATGGTGACTGGTAATCAACAAAAGTCGGCATGCAGAATTGCTCCAGTGCTGATTGGTAATCAGTAGTTGATGACTAGCATCAGGAATAATTTAGCACAGATACAGTATAAACACTATCAGATGATCAAGAATCAGAAGTCCTCCTTAGGTGTCCTTGCTGATCACTATTTCTGGTAAGTATATTTTAAATAATTTAGTCATCATATGTGTACCACCATCATGACAAATAAATTAAGAGTTCACAGATATTTACACTGTATGATGACCAGCATGCTGAATAAATTAATTTATTCAGCATGCTGGTCATCATATTTTGCAAGTTAGATTAGGCATAGGCACTTAATAGCAAGATTAAAGCACTGCATGATATTTTACTTTACTCATACAGGACTATCATTAGGACTGTTACTATGATGACATGCCTAAACACACTAACTGCATGCATTACTCATAGAGCTCCTCGCCTTGGCTTGACTTTTCTGATTATCAAGCCGTTCCACAGCCACTAATCATAATGTCAACTCGATTTCTATAGTTTACCGGTTGCGCAAGATTATAAGCTGTGTCTCCATACCAAGAAATTCAAAATCTGTTAAGTTTTTGGGAAGTTATTGAGGTAAAAGTGGCACCAGTTACTACTAAACCCATTCATTCTCTGTTGACTCGTTGAGTGTTTTGGGTGTACTAAAATGACGGCCATGGAGTTTCTGGTGGCTTCACTTCTGGCAGCCAGTGAGCGATCCAGGTATTTTATACAGTATATACACTCACCGGCCACTTTATTAGGTACACCATGCTAGTAACGGGTTGGACCCCCTTTTGCCTTCAGAACTGCCTCAATTCTTCGTGGCATAGATTCAACAAGGTGCTGGAAGCATTCCTCACAGAGTTTGGTCCATATTGACATGATGGCATCACACAGTTGGCGCAGATTTGTCGGCTGCACATCCATGATGCGAATTTCCCGTTCCACCACATCCCAAAGATGCTCTATTGGATTGAGATCTGGTGACTGTGGAGGCCATTTGAGTACAGTGAACTCATTGTCATGTTCAAGAAACCAGTCTGAGATGATTCCAGCTTTATGACATGGCGCATTATCCTGCTGAAAGTAGCTATCAGAAGTTGGGTACATTGTGGTCATAAAGGGATGGACATGGTCAGCAACAATACTCAGGTAGGCTGTAGCGTTGCAACGATGCTCAATTGGTACCAAGGGGCCCAAAGAGTGCCAAGAAAATATTCCCCACACCATTACACCACCACCACCAGCCTGAACCATTGATACAAGGCAGGATGGATCCATGCTTTCATGTTGTTGACGCCAAATTCTGACCCTACCATCCGAATGTCACAGCAGAAATCGAGACTCATCAGACCAGGCAACGTTTTTCCAATCTTCTATTGTCCAATTTCGATGAGCTTGTGCAAATTGTAGCCTCAGTTTCCTGTTCTTAGCTGAAAGGAGTGGCACCCGGCGTGGTCTTCTGCTGCTGTAGCCCATCTGCCTCAAAGTTCGACGTACTGTGCGTTCAGAGATGCTCTTCTGCCTACCTTGGTTGTAACGGGTGGTTATTTGAGTCACTGTTGCCTTTCTATCAGCTCGAACCAGTCTGGCCATTCTCCTCTGACCTCTGGCATCAACAAGGCATTTCCGCCCACAGAACTGCCGCTCACTGGATATTTTTTCTTTTTCGGACCATTCTCTGTAAACCCTAGAGATGGTTGTGCGTGAAAATCCCAGTAGATCAGCAGTTTCTGAAATACTCAGACCAGCCCTTCTGGCACCAACAACCATGCCACGTTCAAAGTCACTCAAATCACCTTTCTTCCCCATACTGATGCTCGGTTTGAACTGCAGGAGATTGTCTTGACCATGTCTACATGCCTAAATGCACTGAGTTGCCGCCATGTGATTGGCTGATTAGAAATTAAGTGTTAACGAGCAGTTGGACAGGTGTACCTAATAAAGTGGCCGGTGAGTTGTAGATCAGTATAGTTAGCATAGAGCCTTTATTATTGGCTCCCACATGTCACTGTGACATGTGCGACACAAAAGACTCAGTGACCCACTGTTGATTATTGTTATATCTTATGATCTGTGATGATGTACCATGGCTGAATATAGGAATACCCACACCAATTTAAAAACGTGTATTATGTAAATAAATGTCCAATTTAGCTATTTAAATTTAAAATTCCAGTACACAGCCACTTTCCCTATAGAGCAAACCTTGTTCCACATAGCTCATTACAGTGAAGTCACTGCTTGCTGCACTGAGTCAGAATGAGACCATCATGCATATTTTTTTTGTCACACCTGTTCATCCTAGATCGACAGCAGTTCATCCATTTCAGCTGATGTACCTCTTGCGGAAGCTTGTGCAGTTGGCTGGACCCAGGATGACACCATCACCAAAATTATCCCCAACCGGATTTTTGTTGGGAAGCTTGGCTACAAGGTGAGAGGAGCACTGAATATGGAGCACTGAATATTTGTGCTCACAAAGTATGTTTTTGAACCTTGCTGTATATGTAATAGTACACACTCTGATATTGAAACATGAACATACGGTATGTTTTTTTGTGAATTATTTGAATGATACCTTTTTGTCATTTGTTTTTTTGTTTTGTTTCTTTTTAAAAAATACTTAGTAAATAATCTGTCTGGATGTATATTTATGGTGTGAGCCATCCAAAGACATCTTTTTTTTGGAAATAAATGCGCCCGATAGCTACAGGTGAGGGTCCAGAGCTCAACAGTGGTGCTGAGTTTGGTGACTAGCTTTCTTTTTACTGGAGTTAAAAGTGTGGATGACCTTGCAACTAGGGGTGGGCAATATTGCGTAAAAATTATATCACAGTATTTCTGTGAATGTTTACGATAACGATATTTTCCGCAATATTGCAGAATAGTTGTTTTTTTTTAATTCATGCAAAAAGGACAGTTTGACAGGCCAGCATTATTTACCTTCAACATGTTCAGAAAAAAATCAGTTCAATTCAGCTTTATTTATATAGCACTATTTCACAACAACAGTCATCTCATAGCACTTTCAACTGTAGGGGAAACCCCCACCATTGCAGAAAAACCCCAGCAATCAGGCGATCCCCTGTGAGCAAGCGCTTGGCGATGGTGAAGAGAAAAAACTCCCTTTTAACAGGAAGAAACCTCCAGCAGAACCAGGCTCAGGGAGGGGCAGTCATCTGCTGCGACTGGCTGGGGGGGGGGGGGGGTGAGGGGATAGAGAAGATGAAAAGAACAGACATGTAGAGAGCAAACAGTACAACAGGGACTCAATCTATGGGAGAGAACAAACAGATGTTAATGACCAGCAAAAATATTTCATTGAGAGTGAAGAAAGGAGTGAAGCCCAGTGCATTGTTGGAGGTCCCCCGGCTGTCTAAACCTATTAGCAGCATAACTAAGGGAGGGTTCAGGGGCACATGATCCCTCCCTAATTATAGGCTATATCAAAAAGGAAGGTTTTAACCCTATTCTTAAAAACAGAGATCGAGTCTGACTCCCAAATCCAGATTGGCAGCTGGTTCCACAGGAGAGGAGCTTGATAACTGAAGGCTCTGCCTTCCATTGTACTTTTGGAGATTCTAGGTATTACAAGTAATCCTGCATTTTGGGAGTGTAGTGCTCTGTTAGGGTAATAGGATAGTATCAGATCTTTTACATAAGAAGGGGCTTGATTATTTAGAGCTTTGTAAGTGTGAAGAAAGATTTTAAACTTAATTTTAAACTCTATGGGAAGCCAGTGAAGGGAGGTCAGAACTGGAGAGATATGATGTCTCTTTCTAGTACCTGTTAAAACTCTTGCTGCAGCATTTTGGATCAGCTGATGACTTTTTAAAAATGTTTTAGGACAACCTGATAATAAAGAGTTACAATAATCTAATCCAGAGCTAACAAAAGCATGGATCAGTTTCTCAGCATCACTCTGAGACAAGATGTCCCTAATCTTGGCAATATTATGCAAATGGTAGAAGGCAGTCTTAGAAACAAGTTTAATATGTGAATTGAAAAACAGATCTTGATCAAAAATAACTCCAAGGTTCCTCACAGAACTATTCAGAGAAAGCGTAACTGCATCCAAACTAAGAGTTTGATTTGGAAAGGTATTTCTAAGGTTTTTTGGACCAACTAGAAGGACTTCAGTCTTATCTGAATTTAATAGCAGGAAATACAAGTCATCCAAGCTTTGATTTCCTTAAGACAGGCCTCTAACTTGGCTAATTGATTACTGTCATCTGGCTTCATTGACAGCTGTAATTGTGTGTTATCTGCATAACAATAAAAATGTATACAGTGCTTTCTAATAATGTTGCCTAATGGAAGCATATATAAACTAAAAAGAATAAGGCCTAGCACAGATCCCTGTGGAACTCCATGACTGAGCTTTGAGTTGGAAGAAAACTCATTATTGACATGAACAAACGAACCTATCAGATAAATAAGATCTAAACCACGGCAATGAAGTTCCATTAAGTCCAACATGGTGTTCTAATCTATCAAGTAGAATATTATAATCGATAGTATCAAAAGCTGCACTAAGGTCTAAAAGGACAAGTACAGAAACAAGTCCATTATCAGATGCGATAAGAAGGTTATACAAGACATTCTCACGTATTGATTATTTTTTGATTTCCACAGAATTAAGGTCCAAGATTCAAAACTGCTTTTATGATAACATCGTGATCTCTGATCATGCACCCTGTTGTCTAATATATGTAGATAAAAAATTGACAAAGGAATCAGGTAGATGGCAATTTCAGCATAAATGGCTTCAGGATGAGGAATTTGTCAAGTATATAGAAAAACAGATAGACGAGTTCTTTGACATCAATACTACACAAACATCAGCATGTGTAAAGTGGGAGGCTTTCAAAGCTTTTATTAGGGGACATATTATTAGTTATACAGGATCAAAATCTAAGAAGACTCGAGAGGAGAGAGCTAAATTGGAACATAAAATAAAAAATCTTCAGGAAAAAGTGTATGCAGGAAGTGACCCAAGGTTGGAGAATGAATTACTGATTTTGAGAGCTGAATACGACAAAAAATCAGCGAATAGAGCTGCCTCGAGTCTTCTAAGATTGAAACAATCTTTTTATGAACAAGGTGAAAAATCAGGAAAATTATTAGCATGGCAGATTAAACAATTGGAAATTAAAACACCAATTACCAGTATTATAAGTAACGGACAGGTAGTTATAGATCCTTTAGAAATTAATAGAGCCTTTAGAGATTACTATGAAAAATTATATGATACCAAAAATGAACCTGATTTAACAAAACTAAATGGGTTTTTGAACGAACTATCTATACCGTGTATTCCAAATGAAAACAGGGAGATATTGGAGTCTAAAATTAGTCAAGAAGAAGTTGGGCTAGCCATTGATAATATGAAATCAGGAAAAAGTGCAGGACCAGATGGTCTTCCAGTTGACCTTTATAAAAAATTTAAGAATAAATTAATAAAACCTTTTTTGGAAATGGTTTTAGAAGCATTTCAAAATAATAATTTACCATCATACATAAATAATGCCTTAATTATACTGCTGCCAAAACCAGGTAAGCCCTCTAATAAATGTGAAAATATGAGACCAATAAGCCTATTAAACGCCGACCTTAAGATAATCTGTAAAATTTTAGCAAGACGAATACAAGAAATTTTACCAAATATTATTAATCGAGATCAGAATGGCTTTATAAAGGGTAGACAAGGCTTCCATAATGTAAGAAGACTATTTAATATTATTTATTTTAATAAAGAAGCACCGGATACAGCTCTCCTATCATTGGACGCCGAAAAGGCCTTTGATAGAGTTGAATGGCCCTTTCTTTTTGAAGTCCTACAAAGGTTTGGACTTGGAAATAATTTCATAAAATGGGTTCAAATAATATACAATAATGCTACAGCAGAAATCCTAACAAACAACAATATTTCAAAACCAATAAAAATCAATAGAGGATGTCGACAAGGCTGTCCACTTTCACCTTTACTGTTTACTATGGCAATTGAACCTTTAGCGATAGCGATACGTTTACATTCACAAATATATGGAATTAAAGTTGGACCAACGGAACATAAAATCTCCCTGTACGCCGATGATATAATTTTGTTTATGTCAAATCTAAAAAAATCAATTCCAACCTTGTTGAATTTAATAAAGAATTTTGGGGAAATATCAGGATATAAAATAAATAAAACTAAATCTTCAATATTAATGCTAAATGAGACCCAGAGAAATTACCCAGCCCCTGAGGTAAATCAATTCAATGTTGTAAATCAGTTTAAATATTTAGGAATCCAAATTATGCCTAAGCTAGAATCAGTCGCCAGTGTCAACTATGAAGCCTTAATGTCAGATATCAGTGAGTTAACTCAGAGATGGATGTCACTACCAATGTCGATGATCGGGAGAATCAATATACTTAAAAGTAATATTTTACCTAAAATACTTTATTTATTTCAATACATTCCCTTATCACCACCTTTAGATCTATTCTCAAGAATAAAAAAAAAGTTAGTGGAATTTATATGGAACAACAGGAGGGCTAGATTACGTTTGTCTTTATTATATTTACCATTTGATCGTGGAGGTCTGAAATGTCCAAATTTTATGTTGTATTATTGGTCGGCACAACTGAGGTCTATGACATATTATTTTTCATCAAATGATCTCCCTCACTGGACTGAAATGGAATCATACAATTTACCTTTACCTCTTCCCATATTCATATACTCAGATTCGGCAAAAAAATTACAAAAACAAGTTAAAAATCCATTTGTAAAGCATATGATCAAAATATGGTGTGAAGCTAAAAACTATTTAAAAGAACCACAGTTATTGTCACAATTTAGTCCAATATGGGGTAATCAATATTTTAAACCAGGGAGAGCGGACGCTGTATTTAAAGTATGGAATTTAAAAGGGATACAAAAGATTCAGGATTTATATTTGCCATGTGCAGATAACATAATGTCTTTTGAAGAGCTGAGGATCAAATTTAATCTCAATAGAACACATTTTTTTAAATATCTTCAACTTAGAAACTTTATTCGATCAAATCAAAATAAAGCTCTCACTCGACCTATTTATTCATCCTTGGAAAAAATGATGATGAAAGATAGTAAAAGAAAGGGTATTATTTCAGAGTTTTATAACTCATTGACACTATCTTCAAGTGAAAATTCACTGAAAAGATTAAACTACTGGAAAGAAGATCTGCAAATTGAAATTTCAGAGGAACAATGGGAATTGGCTTGTACAGAAGCTCAAACCAAATCAATAAATGCACGCCTTAAATTGATACATTTCAAATGGTTAATGCGGATGTATGTTACACCGGAGGAGTTAAATAGATATAACAAAAATATACCAGATACATGCACAAAATGCATGGAAAGTAAAGGAACCCTATTTCATTGTTTATGGGAATGTAGATTAATAAGAATGTTTTGGGAAGAGGTGAGGGTAACAATTGAAAAAATAATCTCAAAACAAATCATATTGAATCCTAAACTGTTTTTGTTGGGTCTGTACCCAGAAAAGCATAATTTTAATAAAAGTGAAAGAACATTCATAGACCTCAGTTTGCTTAATGCCAAAAAATGTATTGCACTATTATGGAAAAAGACTCATAGACCAGGTGTGACTCAGTGGTTAAGACAGATGTTAACAAACCTTCCATTAGAAAGAATAACATATATACTAAAATCAAAGGAAATTGTGTTTGAGAATATATGGAGACCTTTTATTGATTATGTAAAAAATTTAAACATAACTCTTGAAGAAGAAGGTGAATGATGTGTGTGGACCTTGTAAATTCCAAACTGGTGAACATAATATGTATACTTATGTATTGGATTGTCTAGATTAAACAGAGGAGCATTGTTGAAGACTTGATTTTGTTGGTGGTTGTTGGTGTTTTTAGTGCATTTTTTTTTTTTGTAGTACTTTAGTGTTAGTGTTTGATTGTTTGTATCATGTTTGTTAAAAAAAAAAAAAAAGGTTCAATAAAGATATTGTGGAAAAAAAATTAGAGAACAATGTATTAATACTTGATTTATTCTGAAATATTGTTATTCTTCATTGTTCAGAATTTGACAGAATATCAACTGTGGCTATACCACTGCTGTACTAGCATGCTTTTTAAATAACCATGGCACTTCAACACAAACATTTATTTTGTTTAAAAAAAAAAATGAGCAAAATTAGAGACCAGTAACCACTTTGTCAGAAGAGACAAAGTGATGAGGACATCACTAGTTTGTCACACTGCTGTGGTTTGATCTGGTTTGATCTTGGCCTATTCTACTTGCAGTGTCTTCCACAGTTCAGTGACTGTAGGTATTTCTTTGCCATTATTTTGTCACCAAGGATTTTCCAGAGATTCTCTATGGGGTTTAGAGCTGGACGCTGGGCTGACTTCTTGTTCTTGTTCTTGTTCTTGTTCTTGTTGTTCTTGTTGTTCATGTTGTTCTTCTTCTTCTTGTTCTTCTTCTTGTTCTTCTTCTTCTTCTTCTTCTTGTGCTTGTTGTTCTTGTTCTTGTTGTTCTTGTTGTTGTTGTTGTTGTTCTTCTTCTTCTTCTTCTTCTTCTTCTGGCTGCTCCCTTTAGGGTCGCCACAGTGGATCATTCCATTGTTTCAATATTGTTAGCTTCAAGGAACTGTTTAGTCCATCCTGTTTAACAACAGGATGAGAGGTGGGATTGGTGGTGTTACCCAGGATTTCCACTGACTCCGGATACGGTCCATTACGGCTGTAATCCGGTCTCCGCAGCAAATAGTTCCCATTCTAATTATTAATAATAATGATGATGGATTAAATTTATATGGCACTTTACATGTCAAGTGACATCTAAAGCTCTTACAGTGAGTCCATTATTCATTCACTCCATACAGACATTGATAGTGATAAGCTCCTTCTGTAGCCACTGTTATGTCTGAAATTACCTCGGTAATGATGAGGCCAGGTGCACAGTTGAACTCAGTTTTATTGGGGGTTGGCAACACAATACAGCCATCAGGCAGGGGCATCAGCAAAGGGGCCATAACGTGGATGCCCCTGGTATTTACAGGGCGGTGCAGTGGTGGAAGTGGAAGTGACTGCACTAAATAATAAAAGTTACAATAACATAACTTTTAGAAAGCTTGGGATCAGTCCGCCAAGGTCTCCGCCTTTGACCACCACCTAATCCACATAGCACCGGACCCCCATGATCCCTCCTGCAGGTGGTGAGCCCACTGGAGGGCGGACCCATGTAACTCCTTCGGGCTGATCCCGGCCGGGTCCCATGGGTGGAAACCCGGCCACCAGACGCTAGCCTTCGAGCCCCTCCCCCAGGCCTGGCTCCAGGGTGGGGCCCCGGTAACCCCATACCGGGCGGGGTACACTGAATCCTTGATATAGAATTTATCTTGAGAGTTTGTTGGATCGTTCTTAGTCTGGCCTTTCACCCAGGACCAGTTTGTCTTGGGTGACCCTATCAGAGGCAAGTTGCCCCAGACAACATAGTTCCTGGGATCACTGGGGAACACAAACCCCACCACCGCGATAAGGTGACGATGCATGAGCTCCCTGTCCACACTGTGTATGGTGCGGATGGGACACTGTTGACTTCGACTGGGGATATCGTCGGGCGGCGGAAGGAATACTTCGAGGATCTCCTCAATCCCACTGATACGCCTTCCACAGAGGAAGCAGGGTTTGGGGACGAGGGGGATGACTCGCCTATCACAGGGGCTGAGGTCGCCAAGGTGGTTAAAAATCTCCTTGGTGGCCGGGCCCCGGGGGTGGACGAGATTCGCCCTGAGTACCTCAAGGCCCTGGATGTTGTTGGGCTTTCATGGTTGACACGCCTCTGCAACATTGCATGGAGGTCGGGGGCAGTGCCTTTGGCATGGCAAACCGGGGTGGTGGTTCCTCTCTTCAAAAAAGGGGACCGGAGGGTGTGCTCCAACTTTAGAGGGATCACACTCCTCAGCCTCCCTGGGAAGGTCTATGCCAAGGTATTGGAGAGGAGAGTCCGGCCGTTTGTCAAACCTCGGATTCAGGAGGAGCAATGTGGTTTTCGTCCTGGCCGTGGCACATCGGACCAGCTCTTTACCCTCTCGAGGATCCTTGAGGGTTCGTGGGAGTTTGCCCAACCAGTTTACATGTGTTTTGTGGACTTGGAGAAGGCATTTGACTGCGTCCCTTGTGGCTTTTTGTGGGGGGTGCTTCGGGAGTTTGGGGTATCAGGCTTGTTGTTACGAGCTATTCGGTCTCTGTATGACCGTTGTGAGAGTTTGGTTCATATTGCCAACACTCGGTCGGAGCCATTCCCAGTGAGAGTTGGACTCCGCCAGGGCTGCCCTTTGTCACCGATCCTGTTCATAATTTTTATGGACAGGATTTCTAGGCGCAGCTAGGGAATGGAGGGTGTCATGCTTGGTGACCACAGGATCTCATCTCTGTTGTTTGCAGATGATGTTGTCCTGTTGGCTTCATCCAGCAATGACCTACAGCTCTTGCTGAGACGGTTTGCCGCTGAGTGTGAAGTGGCTGGGATGAGAATCAGCACCTCCAAGTCCGAGTCCATGGTCCTCAGCCGGAAAAAGGTGGTTTGTCCTCTCTGGGTTGGGGACAGGCTCCTGCCCCAAGTGGAGGAGTTTAAGTATCTTGGGGTCTTATTCACGAGTGAGGGGAAAATGGAGTGAGAGATTGACAGATGGATTGGAGCAGCATCTGCAGTAATGCGGACGTTGTATCGGTCTGTTGTGGTGAAGAGGGAGCTTAGTACTAAGGCAAAGCTATCGATTTACCAGTCAATCTACGTTCCTACTCTCACCTATGGTCACGAGCTTTGGGTAATGACCGAAAGAACAAGATCGTGGATACAAGCGGCTGAAATGAGCTTTCTCCGTAGGATTGCTGGACTCACCCTCAGAGATAGAGTGAGGAGCTCAGTCATCCAGGAGAGGCTCAGAGTAGAACCGCTGCTCCGCCACATTGAGAGGAGTCAGTTGAGGTGATATGGGCATCTGATTAGGATGCCTCGTGGACGCCTCCCACTTGAGGTGTTTCAGGCACGTCCCACTGGGAGGAGACCCCGGGGCAGACCCAGGACTCGATGGAGAGACTATGTCTCCCAGCTGGTCTGGGAATGCCTTGGTATCCTCTCTAAAGAGCTGGATCTGGTGGCTGGGGAGAGGGAAGTCTGGGCTTCTCTGCTTGATCTGCTGCCTCCGCGACCTGGACCTCTGGAAAAGCGGTAGAAGATGGATGGATGGATGGATGGATAACATAACGTCATCCACCCCCCCAGTAGAAAGTCCAAAACCAAACATACAGTTGAGACCCTCCCCAATTTAGGACCCGAATCAGGCACTAAATCTAGAACTGAAATCATTAAATGGCCTATCACATTTACATAACAAACCTAAGCTAGGAGGGATGGGTAGACTGCAGTCCTACCCCACACAGCAAGGTGGGTTATTCTGCCACCTGTAACCTAACCAAAAGTCCATCTGTAATGGAGAACATTGCCATGCTTCTAGAATAAAAAAACGCCCAGAACAATAACAGATTAATTTTTTTTTAGCACACACAAACATATGAACATTAGAACTATTTTTATTTCAAAACCACACTACTGTCCTTCTGGAAGAAAGGGGTAGAACCAGCTTGTGGGGGGCCCAGGCAGCCCCTCAGTAGACCTGCCCCTGGAGGCAGCATGCCCCTGGGGCCGCAGCTGACCTCATAGACGAGACCGCCTCTTCTCCTTGCCATCAGCTGCCTCTCTCGTCTGGACCCACCATCCGAAGCCTCCTCCTGGGCACACCGTAGCTCGTTGGCGTGCCTCCACGAGCCGTCTGACAGCTGGAAGTAGGCTGCGCCCCGTTTAGCCACGATGCACAGCTGCTCCCGGTGTCCCTCTGGCTGTCATTTGGCCCGGTTCCGCCGTGGACGTCCCATCCCTTGAACCTGGACCAGGTCCATAACTCATAGAGGCGCTCTGCTCGGCCTGCAGTGTTGCTCCATGGCTGTCGGTCTGGCCCCGACCTCTTTTAAAGCAGCTGTAGTGGTTGCCGTTGTAGTTCCAGATCCTCCAGCCCTCTGCGGCGAAGCTCCGGAAGAGTCTGGGGGTAGCTCGTTGGCGTCACTTGCCGATGCAGGCGCCTCGCCGCCACACTCGGTACCCTCTCCTACAATACCCGGAGCGCCGGTACTGAGACCCTCCTGCGTCAAACCTGAGTGAGGCTGGTCCTGCCTGACTGCCGTGGTGCCCGGTAAATCCTCATCCCACACAGCGTCATCTTCCACCACCAGAACTGGACAGTTCCACTTGCCACAACCAGAGGTGAACCCCAGTCCATAAAACAGGTTGCAGCCCATGATGTTGTTGCCTCGGGCTGTCATGTGGAACGCGAAGTCAGCCTTCACCGCCGACTTGTACCGAACTGTCAACTCCAGTGTTCAGACTGTGCACAGTCTGCCACCTCCATAACCGCAGAGTGGCGCCGGGTTACCTCTTATTCTGTAGTGGGGGAAAAATTTCCTCACAGTGGCCCAATTCAACAATGATCCCTCCACACCCGTGTTGATCAGCAATGGTATCTCCTCACCATCCAGCATCACCTTGCAGAACGTGTACCCGTTGGTACTCGGGGACACCGCCTGGATAGTTGTCGGGGCGGGTGAAGTTGTTTTTCTCTGTGGGCTCTCCGGCTCGGACGTATGGCACACCCTGGCATAATGGTTCAAGCTTCCAGACTTGCTGCAGCGCTTCCCTCTAGCCAGGCATTCCCTGGCCTTTAATTGGTGTTTTGTAGACCCACAACTCATATACAAGGTTTTTCCTGGGGCAGACCTACGGCTGGCAGCATTGGTTTCCATAGTGTCATTGTCTGTGCTATCCTCGCTGTCTGGGTCCGCACTAGTGCCACGGCGGGAGGCTCCAGCTGCCGCTGTGACTGGTGCCAATTTAGCTCAGAGGCTAGCTTGTCCGTGGTCTCCAATTGGAGCGCTAACTCGATAGCTCTGGCTAGCGTTAGGTCACCCGGTGCCGTGATTAGCTTCGCTTGTATAGCGGCGCTATTTGTGTGCTCCATCAGCTGGTTGCGTACCATCTCTTCCTCCAGTGGCCCAAAACGACACTCACTAGCTAGCTGCCTCAGGTTGATGACGAACTGGTGGACAGGCTCACCTGCCCTTTGGTGCCGCTGCTGAAACCTAATCCTCTGGACGGTCACGCTGTCCGGGGTGTGGAAATCGCGTGATAGCAACTTGACCACGTCCTCATACGAGTCGGAAGCCCCTGGTGTATGCAGGATACATTGACCCTGAAACTCCAAATTATGCACCAGAAGTGCACATGCCCTCAGTTTATCTAGCTTACCCAGGTCGAGCGCCACAATGTAATTTTGAAAAGCAGCAAACCATCTTGGCCAGGGCACAGGCGGCTTGCCCGGGAGCTCCAGGAAGGACCGAGGTGGTGAAACACACACCTCCATGTTTATTCTCGTCACCAAAATGTTATGTCTTAAATTACCTCAGTAATGACGAGGCTAGGTGCACAGTTAAACTCAGCTTTATTGGGGGTTGGCAACACAATACAGCCACCAGGCAGGGGCATAGCATGGATGCTCCTGGTATTTATATGACGGTGCAGTGGCGGAAGTGGAAGTGACCACCACTACACCGCACTTCTTAATAAAATTACAATAACATCACAGCCACCCTGGGGCAGACTGACAGAAAGGTAATTGCCAATCTGCGCCAACAGCCTCTCTGACCACTTATACACATTCATACCCAGTGTCATGGACACTGGATGCAAGGTGGGTAAAGTGTCTTGCCCAGGGACACAACGACAGGATGGCTGGCGAGAGCAGGATTCGAACTGCCAACTCTCCGGTTATTGGACGACCCGCTGTACCTCCTGAGCCACTCCTGTTCTAATCTCCACCTGGTCCAGACCACTGTGGAACGAATCCAGCTCTTTGGATTCGTATTGCTAAAAATACGCAAGTTTTATTTTTGACGGATGCCGGATCCAGTCCGCAAGGAGAAGCTCCAGTATCTACTGTATTTAATAAGTGTTTGCTCATTAAAAACTATTTAAGGATCATCCATTATTTTCTGAGGTCTGCTCTTCCAGCACCATTTCAGAGAAGATAAAGCTTTGACATAACATGCAAACACTTCATAGAATTAAAATTAACGGGCTAGTTACGTATTATAAAAGCACAAAAATCCAGGTGGAGATTTGGTATATCACGCTTCCTTGTTGTTATCACGTGATCACAATCAGTCATCCTCTCTCAGGTCTTTCTCACGATCTTGCTTTATTTTATATAATTCTCATGCAGACTTGTATTTTGACCTCCGTTCTTATCCATGCTGTTTCAAAACACAAACAGCTGGTAGGAATGGACGCAAGGCTCCATCTGCACTGCATTTGCATCTGGAGTCAGTGTAAATCCTGGGTAAGGCAGTAACAGCTGTTCATGTAAATGTGCATAACTACTTTACATTGCTGCATTACTGTAAATTGCACTACGCGTTTCCAAATTCCATTTGCTTAGCATATAACCCACAACTGAATGTACTACCCACATCTTTTTCATATTACACAGTATCAAATATAAAAAAAAATAACTAGAGGGTACTCAGAGAGTGCATATCTCCACCAAGGCTCTGTCCATCCCTCCCTACCTATGTCCATCCATCCGTCAGTCCATCCATCTGTCTGTTCTGTTCCTCTGTGTATCCATTGTAAGGTAGGGTCTTGGAGGAGGTGTGCAGTCATGGCTCACCACCAAAATCTAATGGGTTCATCTGTAGCTCAAGGGCCACCTTTGGTGAAAATTTCATCAAAATCCATTAAGTAGTTTTTGTGTAATCCTGCTAACATGCAAGAAGATTTTTTTTTTCTCCCCTGTTCTCCCTTATAGTTTACTGACAAGGCTCATAAGCAATATTACACAACAGTGCAGTATCATTATAACACTGCAATGCATAGTAAATGAGCATAATAGAACAGGCCTATTGTCATTTCACACACAAATTAAACATTGTCCAGTGCTGAAGGCACTGTGTTTACATACCGTGTGGGTCACGTGGATCGCGATGGAATCCTTAGCTTATGTCCCCGCAGAAAAAAAGTTGAGATGACGCAGATAGCAGAGGCTGAGAAACTTAGCTTCAGGCACCTACATGTTAGTTTCCACGCACTTCTTTTTCTTTTTCTTGGCATCTTCAGATGAAATAAAGAGTCATCACACACTGTGTTTGTTATGATTCTGAGCACGGTCACTGTCGTGTCTCCTGGGTTCTGTTGATTTTCGGTTTATGTACAGTATTTGTTCTTGTTTCATTCATGATGGTTGGTGCTTTTATTTTGACAGCGCCATTATGTGGTTTGCGGCTGTCAAATCTGTCTGCGGGTTGTCCCAGCTGTTTTCTGTTATCTTTGATTGTGTTCTCACTTATGCATCCTCAGCTGTTCCACATTTTGGTTTCCCCCAGCTGTCTATTTAAGATCGCTTGCATGGTTCGTTCCTCGCAATGACCTTCCCTGTGCTTAGACAGGAATCCCATTTTGTTCCTGTTTATTCCTGCTCTCTTCTTAGCCTCTCCTATTAACCTGTAAGTTACCCTTCGTGGTTATTTTGTGTTTTTGTAAATTACGCTTCGTGGTTAATATTTGTGTTTATTATTATTATTATTAAATGTGCAAATTCACAGCAGGCGATTGGTGCCTTATTTCTGCCCTGAAAGGGCCATTATGACAGTGCTATATGGATGGAGACCACATTTCTTTTCGTTACAAGCCATTTTACTTTTTCTGCAGTGTTTTGCTGCTTCTACAAAGCCCTAAGAATGTGCTGCTTCCGGGGTGCGGAGGTACATGTGCGTGGTACATGCTGCCACCACCGCAGTTCCTGGAAAGTATGTTAGTCCATGTTCACTGACTGAGCAGTGTTAAAAACATTACTATTGCATGGTGAGCTAGGTGGCTGCATGCTAAACATTTTGCTGTTGTAACTGGAAACAGCTACAACTGGTACGTGGAATAAACAGGAACAAAATGGGATTCCTGTCTAAGCACAGGGAATGTCATTGCGAGGAATGAACCACATGAGCGATCTTAAATAGACAGCTGGGGGAAAACCAAAATGTGGAACAGCTGAGGATGCATAAGTGATCCCTCATGGATCGTCACCTTATCGTGGTGGGGGGGTTTGTGTGCCCCAGTGATCCCAGGAGCTATGTTGTCCGGGGCAATTTGCCTCTGATAGGGTCACCCAAGATGAACTGGTCCTGGGTGAAGGGCCAGACTAAGAACGATCCAAAAGACTCTCATGATAAATTCTATATCAAGGATTCAGTGTACCCCGCCCGGTATGGGGTTACCGGGGCCCCACCCTGGAGCCAGGCCTGGGGGAGGGGCTCGATGGCTAGCGTCTGGTGGCCGGGTTTCCACCCATGGGACCTGGCCGGGCTCAGCCCGAAGGAGTTACATGGGTCCGCCCTCCAGTGGGCTCACCACCTGCAGGAGGGATCATGGGGGTCCGGTGCTATGTGGATTAGGTGGTGGTCAAAGGCGGAGACCTTGGCGGACTGATCCCAAGCTTTCTAAACTGGCTTTTGGTACGTGGAATGTCACCTCTCTGGTGGGGAAGGAGCCTAAGCTGGTGCACGAGGTTGAGAGATACCGGCTAGATATAGTCGGCCTCACCTCAACACAGAGCTCCGGTTCCAGAACCAGTCTCCTGGAGAGGGGCTGGAGCTTGGCCTTTTCTGGAGTTGCCCCGGGCAAGAGGCGACGAGCAGGTGTGGGTATTCTTGTATCCCCCCACCTTGCTGCCTCTATATTGGAGTTTTCCTCGGTGGATGAAAGGGTTGCTTCCCTGCGCCTTCGGGTTGGGAAACGGGTCCTGACCATCATTTGTGCCTATACACCAAATGATGTTTCAGAGTACCCACCCTTTTTGGAGTCTGTGACTGGGGTGCTGGAGGGTGCTCCTCTTGGAGACTCCATTGTCCTACTGGGGGACTTCAATGCGCACGTGGGCAACGACAGTGAAACCTGGAGGGGGGTGATTGGGAGGAATGGCCTGCCTGATCTGAACCCGAGTGGCGTTCAGTTATTGGACTTCTGGGTGTCCATATGTGCACCTGGCACCAGGACACCCTAGGTCGCAGGTCGATGATCGATTTTGTTATTGTGTCATCAGACCTGTGACCGTATGTCTTGGACACTCGGGTAAAGAGAGGTGCAGAGCTGTCAACTGATCACCACCTGGTGGTGAGTTGGATCCGATGGCAGGGGAGGAAGCCATTCAGACCTGGTAGACCCAAACGTATAGTGAGGGTGTGCTGGGAACGTCTGGCTGAGGCCCCTGTCCGGGAGGTCTTCAACTCCCACCTCCGGAAGAACTTCAACCACATTCCGAGGGAGTCTGGAGACATGGAGTCTAAATGGGCCATGTTCTCCACCTCTGTTGTTGAAGCGGCGGTCCAGAGCTGCGGCCGCAAGGTGGTCAGTGCGTCTCGTGGTGGCAACCCCCGAACCAAGTGGTGGACACCAGTGGTGAGGGGGGCCATTAAGCTGAAGAAGGAGTCCTATCAAGCTTGGTTGGCTTGTGGGACTCCCGAAGCAGCTGAGGTGTACCGGCAGGCCAAGCGGAGTGCAGCTCGGGTGGTTGCTGAAGCAAAAACCTGGGTATGGGAGGAGTTCGGTGAGGCCATGGAACAAGACTTTTGGTCGGCCTCGAAGAGATTCTGGCAAACTGTCCGGCGGCTCAGGAGGGGAAAGCAGCTCCCTGTCCACACTGTGTATAGTGCGGATGGGGCACTGTTGACTTCGACTGGGGATATCGTCGGGTGGTGGAAGGAATACTTCGAGGATCTCCTCAATCCCACTGATACACCTTCCACAGAGGAAGCAGGGTTTGTGGACGAGGGGGATGACTCACCTATCACAGGGGCTGAGGTCGCCAAGGTGGTTAAAAATCTCCTTGGTGGCCGGGCCCCGGGGGTGGACGAGATTCGCCCTGAGTACCTCAAGGCCCTGGATGTTGTAGAGCTGTCATGGTTGACACGCCTCTGCAACATTGCGTGGAGGTCGGGGGCAGTGCCTTTGGCATGGCAAACCGGGGTGGTGGTTCCTCTCTTTGAAAAAGGGGGCTGGAGGGTGTGCTCCAACATTAGAGGGATCACACTCCTCAGCCTCCCTGGGAAGGTCTATGCCAAGGTACTGGAGAGGAGAGTCTGGCCGTTGGTCGAACCTCGGATTCAGGAGGAGCAATGTGGTTTTTGTCCTGGCCGTGGCACATCGGACCAGCTCTATACCCTCTCGAGAATTCTCGAGGATTCGTGGGAGTTTGCCCAACCAGGTTACATGTGTTTTGTGGACTTGGAGAAGGTATTTGACTGCGTCCCTCCTGGTTTTTTGTGGGGGGTGCTTCGGGAGTTTGGGGTATCGGGCTTGTTGTTACGAGCTATTCGGTCTCTGTATGACTGTTGTGAGAGTTTGGTTCGTATTGCCAACGCTCAGTCGGGCTCATTCCCAGTGAGGGTTGGACTCCGCCAGGGCTGCCCTTTGTCACCAATCCTGTTCATAATTTTATGGACAGGATTTCTAGGCGCAGCCAGGGAATGGAGGGTGTCATGCTTGGTGACCACAGGATCTCATCTCTGTTGTTTGCAGATGATGTTGTCCTGTTGTCTTCATCCAGCAATGACCTACAGCTCTTACTGGGATGGTCTGCCGCTGAGTGTGAAGTGGCTGGGATGAGAATCAGCACCTCCAAGTCCAAGTCCATGGTCCTCAGCCGGAAAAAGGTGGCTTGTCCTCTCCGGGTTGGGGACAGGCTCCTGCCCCAAGTGGAGGAGTTTAAGTATCTTGGGGTCTTATTCATAAGTGAGGCGAAAATGGAGTGAGAGATTGATAGATGGATCGGAGCAGCATCTGCAGTGATGCGGACGTTGTACCGGTCTGTTGTGGTGAAGAGGGAGCTTAGTTCTAAGGCAAAGCTGTCGATTTACCAGTCAATCTACGTTCCTACTCTCACCTATGGTCACGAGCTTTGGGTAATGACCGAAAGAATGAGATCGCGGATACAAGCAGCTGAAATGAGCTTTCTCCGTAAGATTGCTGGACTCACCCTCAGAGATAGGGTGAGGAGCTCAGTCATCCGGGAGAGGCTCAGAGTAGAACCGCTGCTCCTCCACATTGAAAGGAGTCAGTTGAGGTGATATGGGCATCTGATTAGGATGCTTCCTGGACACCTCCCACTTGAGGTGTTTCGGGTATGTCCCACTGGGAGGAGACCCCGGGGCAGACCCAGGACTCGGTGGAGACACTATGTCTCCCAGTTGGTCTGGGAACGCCTTGGTATCCTCTCTGAAGAGCTGGATCTAGTGGCTGGGGAGAGGGAAGTCTGGGCTTCTCTGCTTGAACTGCTGCCTCCGCGACCTGGTCCTCCGGAAAAGCGGTAGAAGATGGATGGATGGATGGATGGATGGATGGATGGATGGAAGGAACTGGAAACAAAATCCTTTCTTTTAATAGTCTTGACCTGCTTCTGTTGAGGATCTCTGTCCTCTGCACACTGAGGGAATCTGCATAAACTGCAGTCTCAACAGGGACATGCTTGGGACAGTAAAAGCTTATACGTACTCATATTTTGTGTTGTTTGAAGTGGAAGTTTGCAAATGCTGTTGGACCATTCAAGATCTGCGCATGTTCTACCAGCTTTCCTTGACATTTTTTTCAAACAATGCTAAATACAATTAAAAAATATAAAAAGAAATTGTAGTGTTGTAAGGGCAACTCGTGCTCAAACAGGTACATACAGTATCTCTGGAAGCAGTCACAGCAGTAATGGTGGATTGTTTACTTCTGTATTTCACTGGAGTGATCTATATCCCCAGGTACCTAATGGATTGAGACCCAATGAGTGGGGATGTGTACTTTCTTTTGAGGTGCAGATACACTCAAAAACATGTTTATGTTTGAATGTTAAAGGTCCATGAGGACAATCTGCGAGACATCTTCTCTCAACACGGTACAGTGAAGGAGGTGAAGATAGTGAGTGATCGCTTTGGATGGTCCAAAGGGTGAGTTGATGTGACTGTTCGTCTCATATTGAAGTAGTGACTCTGTTTTAATGCTTACAGCCCAGAATATTTATCCAGAAAGGGGTAGTAATGAGTTACATTTACTCAAGGGCATGTAGTCAAGCAATTTTTCCACAAAATTCTACTTTACTGAGTAGTTTTATTGTAGGATACGTTTACTGTTATGTGAATACATCCCTACAGAAAAAAAAACAGTACTTTTACTAAACTACATTTGGTTGTACTTGTTGAATAACTTCTGATTTCACTGATATATAAACTGCTAAGAAATTGTCTTGTTTATGCCATAAAAAATGTTCCTAACAGAGGTGCAGACATTTTTTGTCATTTTCTGAATTTATCATTTTTACTTTAATGAAATCAGCTCATTCTTCTGTTTGGTAGGAAATTGTGTTTCTTTATGATATACAGATAATTTCAATCATATTAGTGAGTACTTGTCTATAGTTTGTATTACAGTTTCCTCAGATGATCACTTTTAAGAGAAAAATCTCCAAAATTTGTGAATATACATTTGCAGATTTAGAAATAAAATGTTGCAAAGGAAAGAGGAAAAACTTGGAATTTTACATGGAAAAAATACCTGTTAGAATACACTTGTGAATTTACCATAAAATGTCCCAATTTTATTAGGAAGAACTTGCCAGATTTTGAGAAAAGTCATACATTTACAAGAAAATGTCTCAAATTTATGAGCAAAACTCCACAAATTTATGAGAATCAAGTCTCAAATAAAAAAGAAAAAAATGACAAAGAGCAACCAAATTTTATGAGGAAAAAGGTTGGACATTTAAATGAAAAAAAAAACCCTGCACATTTATGCAAAAAAAAAAATTATAAGGAAAAAGTCATGAATATAAAACAAAGAAGACGTAGATTCATGAGAAAAACATCACAACGAACAAGAGTAAAGTTGTTACAACTCAAATGCTTTTTTAGTTGATACGTTCTTTTCTTACTCAAGCAATTTTTTTGGCAACTATAGCACTTTAAACATGGGTCATTAAAATCATAAGGTAACACTACTTTTATGTGAGTTCTAGCTACTCTACCCATCTCTGATTTCCATAAAAGTCCCAGCAGAACATTAAAGTCTAGTTTTCTTTGATCTTGTCTCTTTGAACAGATATGGGTTTGTGACGTTTGAAACCCAGGCAGATGCAGAGAAAATCCTTGGTAATGTAAGTTTAATACCACCACTAAACCAACCAGTATCCACATATGTTAATGCATTTTTTTTAAATATTTCTAGACCTTGTTGTCTTAACTGACATTTTATTTTTATGTTTGAACTTTGATTGAAGGCTAATGGAATCTATTTCAATGAGAAGAAGCTCAGTATTGGTCAGGCCTTTGGAAAAAGCCAAAGGTCAGGGCAAAGTAAGTGATCACTAAAGTATGTGGCCTATGTTTTATCATCTTGCAGTGAGATTTTGACTGTAAAATGCTTGACGTACCTTATTAATTCACACCCTCATTTTTTGTCACTTGAAGTTATGTGACCACATTCCAAGTTTACAGTTACAGTGGGGCAAAAAAGTATTTAGTCAGCCACCAATTGTGCAAGTTTTCCCACTTAAAAGATGAGAGAGGTCTCCAATTTTCATCATAGGTATACCTCAACTATGAGAGACAAAATGAGGGAAAAAAAATCCAGAAAATCACATTGAAGGATTTTTAATGAATTAATTGGTAAATTCCTCTGTAAAATAAGTATTTGGTCACCTACAAACAAGCAAGATTTCCGGCTCTCACAGACCTGTAACTTCTTCTTTAAGAGGCTCCTCTGTCCTCCACTCGTTACCTGTATTAATGGCACCTGTTTGAACTCGTTATCAGTATAAAAGACACCTGTCCACAACCTCAAACAGTCAGACTCCAAACTCCACTATGGCCAAGACCAAAGAGCTGTCAAAGGACACCAGAAACAAAATTGTAGACCTGCACCAGGCTGGGAAGACTGAATCTGCAATAGGTAAGCAGCTTGGTGTGAAGAAATCAACTGTGGGAGCAATTATTAGAAAATGGAAGACATACAAGACCACTGATAATCTCCCTCGATCTGGGGCTCCACGCAAGATCTCACCCCGTGGGGTCAAAATGATCACGAGAACGGTGAGCAAAAATCCCGGAGCCACACAGGGGGACCTAGTGAATGACCTGCAGAGAGCTGGGACCAAAGTAACAAAGGCTACATCAGAAACACACTACGCCGCCAGGGACTCAAATCCTGCAGTGCCAGACGTGTCCCCCTGCTTAAGCCAGTACGTGTCCAGGCCCGTCTGAAGTTTGCTGGAGAGCATTTGGATGATCCAGAAGAGGATTGGGAGAATGTCATATGGTCAGATGAAACCAAAATAGAACTTTTTGGTAAAAACTCAACTTGTTGTGTTTGGAGGAGAAAGAACACCATACCTACTGTGAAGCATGGGGGTGGAAACATCATACTTTGGGGCTGTTTTTCTGCAAAGGGACCAGGACAACTGATCCGTGTAAAGGAAAGAATGAATGGGGCCATGTATCGTGAGATTTTGAGTGAAAACCTTCTTCCATCAGCAAGGGCATTGAAGATGAAACGTGGCTGGGTCTTTCGGCATGACAATGATTCCAAACACACCGCCCGGGCAACGAAGGAGTGGCTTCGTAAGAAGCATTTCAAGGTCCTGGAGTGGCCTAGCCAGTCTCCAGATCTCAACCCCATAGAAAATCTTTGGAGGGAGTTGAAAGTCTGTGTTGCCCAGTGACAGCCCCAAAACATCACTGCTCTAGAGGAGATCTGCATGGAGGAATGGGCCAAAATACCAGCAACAGTGTGTGAAAACCTTGTGAAAACTTACAGAAAACGTTTGACCGCTGTAATTGCCAACAAAGGGTATATAACAAAGTATTGAGATGAACTTTTGTTATTGACCAAATACTTATTTTACCGAGGAATTTACCAATTAATTCATTAAAAATCCTTCAATGTGATTTTCTGGATTTTTTTTTTCTCATTTTGTCGCTAATAGTTGAGGTATACCTATGATGAAAATTGGAGACCTCTCTCATCTTTTAAGTGGGAGAACTTGCACAATTGATGGCTGACTAAATACTTTTTTACCCCACTGTATCTGTGTTGTCCCATTAAGGCAGTGCTTCTCAATTATTTTTTGCAAAGCCCCCCCTAGGAAAGAGAAAATATTTCGCGCCCCCCCCCAACTTGCTGCAGTGACTTTAAATAAGATCATTATCTATAAAAATTGTATAAGTATACCTAAAATTGTATCCTTTTTAACATTAACAAAAGAAAAAAGCAATATAAATCAACTTTCAACAAATATTAACTTTATTTTGCCACACAGAAACCCTGTTATAGTCTAAAACAGAAAAAAAAACTTAAAGTGCATCAAAGTGCCTGAAATAAAAAATATGTCAATCCTTATTTAAACTAGAAACATTTTTGACCAACTGAACCATTTGATGCTGAGAAAAATAATTCAATCAATAAATAATATTAAATGTAAATTGATCTGGAACATTAACACAGGAGTACCAATATATTTAACATTTTAGTCTGAAGAAAAAGGTAGAAAAAGGTAGTATCAACTCCTCTGCAATTGTGTGGGGTTTTTTGCACTGCGCAATTTGGTGCGCCACTTTGAATGATGCTGAAAGTGCTCGCTGGTTTACTGATGTAGCGTTCACAAAGCGGGATGATTGTTGGCCGTACTCCGCACGTTTTCGCTGAAAAAAATCAAGCGGCTTATCAACGTGTTGAGGATGTAATGTCTGTAGGTGACGTCTTAATTTATTTGGCTTCATGCTGTCCGCTGCCAACATTTTCAGACACAGTGAACACACCGGTCTTTCCTCGTCTCCCACCGTAGTCAGAGTGAAGCCAAGCGCTAGATAAGCTTCGTCATATTTCCTCGTCTTAGCTTTTGGGAGACTTTCATTTGTCGCTTTACCTGTGTCTCTCTCCGCCTTTCTTTTCGTTACTGTTAAATATTTCTCCATGGTGTCTCTCGAGGGGTTTGTTGACAGCAATTTAAAAAGTTTTAAACTCCCGCACAGACTTTGACAATGAGAGCGCCACTGCACCACCTGCTGCCGTGGATGTGCAATTACACTTTACACGGCAAAAGCAAAGCCTGTTCCCCGGGGTCACACGCGCCCCCCCCCCCCCCGCCCCACTATTTGAGAAGGACTGCATTAAGGGAACTTACTCTGCAGCAAGAGTTCATGGAATAACAGAAATCTAGTGTTGTCGGCGTTATTGCGTTAATTGCCCGTTAACGCAACCCTCCCATTAATGGTGACAAATTTTATGATTGCAGTTATTTGCAGTCAATCTCAAGCACGAACGGTACACTTTTTGGCCTCGTTGCACTCCGTACCAAAGCTGCTCTGCACGCCATACAGAGATTACGAAGCCAAACAAGCTGGATCATGCGGTTAATGACGTCATCATGGTGAGACAGTAAAATGTAAAGAAGCTCACTTTGTTGATGTTTACAATTTTTCTACTAAAAGGGAAATTGTGTCTGTTGTGACACCTGAGGTCCATTGTTTTGTGTTGAGCTGCTTAAAAACAGTGAATGTTTACACTAGGACTAGAGTTGGACACTGAATTGTGTCAGTATTGTAAATAATGTTACAATGACGTTATTAAGCCCTGACATTCTGTTGTTTGCACATGCAGTAGTACTTTTGAGGATTTTCTGGAGAATATTCTAGCTAGTGTTACGTCTCAAATCAGTGAGACAGGAGTCGTCTTATGCCAAACAATGAACTGAACTTTATTGAGAACACACAGACTTTTATAGCAGCCGCAGCCCGCATGATGTCACTCTTCCCAGATGACCACGGCAAGCCCCAAAGGCCAATTCCACACACAACATTCTCCCCCCCGCCCCCCTTTAGAAAAGTCCAAAACACACACACAATTGAAAACCTCCCCAATTTAGGACCCGAATCACGCACTAAAATAATGGAACTAATGTACTAAAACTGGCCTAACACATTCACAAAAAAACAACTAAAATAGGGCTGATGGGTGGATTACCGTGCAGCCCGCACGGCGGGGTGGATTATTTTGCCACCCTTTAACTAAAACAGAATCCATACATAAACTAAAATTACATGCCGTGCTCCTAAACTAAGCAAAATGTACAAAATGATCCCATATATAACACACATGCACAAAATACCAAAGAACTATAAATAAACACAGTCATTGTGGTGAAAAACACTGTAACTTGTATGGGGTTCCAGGGCAGCCCCTCAGCAGGTGCGCCCCTGGAAACCATAGACCTCCGGAACAATGGCCGAACCTCTGGATGGCGGGGCCTGGATCCCACACCGCCATCACCGACCCTCGTCCAGCCTTGCCACCAGAAACCTCTTCCCCGACACGCCACAGCTCGTTGGCATGCCTTGCCAAAACGCCAGACAGTTAGAAGTAAGCTGTGCCCAGCCTAGCCACGATGCGAAGGTGTTCCTGCTGTCTTGCTGGCTGTTGTCTAGCCCGCATTCACCATGGACGTCCCTGCCCACGAACCCGAACCCAGTCCGTAACTCTCAGGGGAGCTTTGCTCGGCCTGCAGTGTTGCTGATAGGCACTCGGTCCAGTGCCTGTCGGTCTGGCCCCAACTCCTTGTAAAGCTGCTGCAGCGGTCGCCATCGTAGCTGCAGATCCTCCAGCCCGCTGCGGCCAAGTGCCGGGGAAAACTGGAGCCAGCTTTTCAGCGTCGCTCGTCAATACAGGTACTTCGCCGTCACACTCGGTGGCTCCCTCCACCGTTTCCTGAGCGCTGGGACCAAGACCCCCCCCCCCCCCCCACGTCGAATCCGAGCAAAATTGGTCCTGCTTGACCGCCGTAATGCCCATTAGCTCTTTGTACTGCTCACTCCCAGTGTCCGTCTTTGACTGTGGCTCGTCTTGGGTACAAGAACAGTCCGGTACCTCCTCTCTGTCGTCCGAGGTGCCCCACTGTGCTGTCTCTCTGTCCGGCTGTCGCTGCTGTTTTTCGGGGCTCAGCATGCTTGCGCTCCCCTTCTCACTGCTCTGACACTAGCTGCAGGGAAACCCGAGCCGAGTTTGGTCGCTGCTCTCCCCCCGTGCCATCTTTGCTCACCGTGCTGTGTTCACCTCCAGTGCTGTGGTCACTCACTGTGTTGTGCTGTTCGGCTGACTTGTCATTCTCGGTGGATGTGGGCTCCCTCACTTGTGGCTCCGACTACACCGTGATATCTAGCTTGTAGCTTTTAGCTAGTGTTTGGCGCCCACCTAGCTCCGTGGCTAATTTCTCCATTGCCACCGGCTGGGTTGTTCGCTTCCCCAAGCTAGCTAGCTTAGCTTCTTTTGGTGCCAACAGCCTTTCCACCCACAGCTTTGTGTTCCTTGTGTGTTCGGCAAAGTATTCAGCCAGCCGCCCGACAGCATCCGCATAAGACTCCGTCTCCTCCAATGTGTGGAAAATTTTCCGACCTTCTACGCCGAGATGGTGAGCCAGAAACACCCACCTCTGGGCTTTGTTGAGTTTACTCAGGCCCAATTCCACGATGTACCCCTCAAACGCAGCCAACCAGTTAAGCCACAGAAACGCTGGTTCTCCTGGATACTGTAGAAACGGTGGTAGAGGTGCCCTGTACGCCTCCATAGTTTATTCTCATCGCCAAAATGTTATGTCTAAAATCAATGAGACAGGAGTCATCTTTTGCCAAGCAATGAACTGAACTTTATTGAGAACACACAGACTTTTATAGCAGCCGCAGCCCGCCTGACTTCACTCCCCCAGACGGCCACCGCAAGCTCCACAGGCCAATCCCACATACAACAGATAGTTTTTGTCATTTGTGAAATGTTGAGAGCTTAAATAATTACCAATTTAAGGTACAACATATTTGAATGAAAAAGCATGCAAGTAATGCATTATTGCAATTAATGCAATGCTTAAAGCGATTAATTGCGATTTAAAAAATTTAATCACCTGACACCACTACAGAAAGCACATCAATACAGATAATTTTTTTCTAGAATACAAATGTGTTTTGATGTTCTGTGGTTGCCATCTTTTCCCAGGAAGGAACAGACAATTTGCCAATCCGGAACATGGCATACCACGGCAAATGTCCTATGAAACCATGTCCCTGACTACATCCACTGGGTGTCCCTACACCTTCCATGATGGTGTTGCCTACTTCTACACTCCCAACATGAATCCTGCTCCTTACTACTGGCCTGTAAGTCCTGATCAATACCACACACACACTTACATATAGTCATGCATAATAAGGGTTTTAAGAGCACCTAGTATTTGTATTTGCCTCCTAAAAAATAGGGATGCTACAACATTTTCTACTTTGCCAAGAGCAATTGCACAGACTATGTCCAGAGTTGATTTTGCACTTCAAATAATCAGCTCTAGCCCAAACAAAACGGCTTAGAAAATTCATTGTATGAAAAAAACGTGATAATAATAATAATGGAATTTCTCCATTGTGGGACTAATAAAGACTTATCTTAATGATGATAATAATAAAATAATAATAATAATAATAATAATAATAATAATAATAATAATAATAATAATAATATTTAGGGATAGACCGATTGTGACATTTTGGGACGATAGAGATGGTCAAAATGATGATGATAATAATTGGTATGAAATAGTTACTGTATTTGGAATAACAAGTTATTTGTGCCATTCCGAATGTCATATTTGGATTTGGGAACACCCCTACTGACTAATGGTGGTGCCACACGGAATGTGATGAACGACTGCAGCCACATTTCACAGGAATTGCTACTCTTCCTAAGCATATGCCCCAATGGTCACCAAACTCACTCACAATGATCCTCAGGTGAGTCTGCATCTAGGTTGTGCTCAAGGTCAAGGTCAAAGGCCAGAAGATCTGGGCATGTATGTAATTTAGGAAAAACTGCTACTCCTAAGCAATTGCCCTAATTCTCAACAAACTCATGCACAATAATCCTCGGGTTTATCTGCGTCCGGGTTGAGTTCAAGGTTAAGGTCATCATCAAAGGTCAGTAGATCTGCACATTTATAATTTTATGAAAATTGTTACTCCTCCTAGGCAATTGCCCCAATATTCAGCAAAATCATACATAATGATCCTCGGGTGAATCTGCATCTAGATTGTGCTCAAGGTCAAGGTCAACAGTCAGGAGATCTGAGCACTGTCAGGGTGATTTCATTAAATGAGCTACTCTGTTATTGATGGTCTGGTTATTATTTTATTTTATGAAAAATACTGATTGTTGTGAGCTGAGTGCCCTGATGTTTGTGTGTTCAATAAAGTTAAACTAATGTTAAACTTGCCTGGAATACTGATACATAGGACGGAAAATCAGAAAAGGGACATGTTAAAGAAGGTTGAGGCATTTTGTGTTAAAAGTTGGTAACAAGGTGTTTTAACACAACTTGGATGTGCTGATTACAAATATAGTGGTTGTAGAAGAGCTTGGAATAACGAGGCGATGTGACTTATAAACCAAAGTTTATTATCAGCTTCGCTCCTCTAACAAGTCTCATCTAGTGCAGCAGCAGAAGAAGTAAGAGAGCAAACACATTCGGCTCTGTGTACTTATACTCACACACAACAAAAGACATGCATATCAAAGCTGACATCCCCCATTACTTAATCCCCTCCTTTGTCTCCGTACCCCTCTACCTGGCCCTGGGAGGTTAGGGCGACCTATCTGGTCTCCACCGCAGTGCCTCGGATGCTCTTTGATCTTCACTGGCGGTTGAGACCCTTTGTCCTGTTCTGAGGTGTGAAGTCGCTTTACATATGTAGTCACCAAACATTCTCACATGCTTATACATATGTAGGTTATGGGATATATGATTAATATAGACCACAGCCCCCCCCCCCCCAAACGACTAAGAAAAGGACAATAGAAAAATTCACAGTTAAAGATAATTATTATGACATACTAACTGCTACACCTCTTGACAAAGAAGAAACTTTCCAGCAGCTATGCTCCTGTAGAGAATTCAGTGGTAATCATAACAGCATAGTAATATCACAAATCAGTCCTAAACTGTTACAGCACAATTAGTGAACAACTTTTGAGTAGTTTGCATCAGTCCCTGTGCCGTCTGGGCTTAAATCTTCTTCCGAATCTGCTGTGGGTCCGTTTGGGCGTCCTGGTGGGACCTTCCTGTAAGGAATCTGCAGCTTGGGAAGGAGAGTGATTATTTGTTCCCTGCAGGGGGGCTGAGTCTTTTCTCTTGGGGGGTCTACCCCGCCGAGGTGCTCTCGCCAACCGTGCAGGCTCGTCTCTCAACAAGAAGGCAGGTTTAAGTCTGTCAATGCTGACTGTTTCTTTTCTGTCCCCAAAATCAAGCACAAAATGCTTATCACCAGGTTCCAGCACTCTGAATGGCCCATCGTATGGTGGGCGGAAAGTTGGTTTTAAAGCTTCATGCCTAACAAAAACGAATTTGGCGTTTTTTTAAAGCTTGTGGGACAAAAACCCGTGGAAAAGAGTGATGTGCCGGCCCAGGGAGAGTGTCCGGTCCGTTGCTGCCTAAAAACCTCGGGGCTGGAAGATGCCCTGGCTCTGGGTTCTCTGGTAAAAATTCACCTGGGAGCCTGAGAGGTTGTGCAAAAACTAATTCTGCTGGGGAGGCGTCTAGATCCTCTTTAGGTGCAGCACGCAACCCCAATAAAACCCAAGGAAGTTTATTTACCCAATTTGTATCCGTTAGTGAGGCTCTGAGGGCGGCCTTTAAAGACCTGTGAAAACGCTCGCATAACCCATTAGCCTGAGGGTGATAAGCGGTGGTGCGGTGAATTGTCGCTCCTAAGCTGCTGGCCATGGCTGACCAAAGCTCCGAGACAAATTGAGGCCCCCTATCGGACGTGATGTCCGATGGGACGCCGAAACGTGCCACCCAGTTTGTCAAAAAAACGCGAGCGACTTCCTCCGCTGTGGTTGACGCCAGAGGGACCGCCTCAGGCCAGCGCGTAGTGCGGTCTATCATCGTTAGCAGATGTGTGAAACCTTGGGAGGAAGGTAGTGGTCCCACGAGGTCGACATGAACGTGGTCGAACCTTCTAGCAGGGATTCGAAAAGGCTCTAGAGGGGCTTTTGTGTGTTTGTGTATTTTGGCGCGCTGACAAGAAATGCAAGTCTTTGCCCATTCTTTTACGTTTTTGCGCAGGCCAGGCCACACAAACTTTTCGGCGACCATTTTAACCGAAGCGCGCACACCTGGGTGTGCGAGGGAGTGAATTGAGTCGAAAATACGGCGGCGCCATGCAGCTGGGACTACCGGGCGAGGTCGGTCGGTTGAGATGTCGCATATTAGGGGGGGTACACCATCGCGTAAACCCCTTTCCTCCAGCCTTAACCCTGTTGGTCCAGACAGGAGTGCGCGCACGTCTGCGTCACTACTTTGCTCCTCCGCCATGGCTGCATAATCTATCCCTACGCGGATTGGGGCTGCGTATGTGTCCGCGTTGGCGAAGAGTTCTGCGGCTGAGGTAGTATAATCTGTCTCCTCGCGCTCTGGCGATGTCACAGCACGAGAGAGGCAGTCTGCTACCACGTTAAGTTTGCCTGCCACATGTCGAATGTCTGTGGTGAACTCTGAAATTGCAGCTAGCTGTCTTTGTTGCCTGCCTGACCACGGTTCAGAAATTTTAGTCATCGCAAAGGTGAGCGGTTTGTGGTCTACAAAAGCCGTGAAACGCCGCCCTTCCAACCAGAACTGGAAGTGGCGGATGGATAAATGAAGCGCTAGCAGCTCCCTGTCAAAGGTGCTGTATTTACGCTCAGTTTGGTTTAGCGATTTGCTGAAAAATGCTAAAGGTTGCCAGGTTCCGCTGACGTGTTGTTCTACAACTGCCCCTATGGCCAGGTCTGAAGCGTCTGTGGTTAGCGCAATGCGGGCCGAGGGATCGGGGTGAACCAACAATGTGGCATTAGCTAGGGTGCTTTTTACTTCCGCGAAGGCGCGTTCGCGCTCCGGGGTCCATTCGACCGCGTTGGAAGGTTTTTGTTTTCTGAGCGCGTCATATAGGGGCTGCATGAGCTGAGCTGCGCGGGGGAGGAAACGGTTGTAAAAATTAACCATTCCCAAAAATTCTTGCAGCGATTTGACCGTTTGTGGCCGTGGGAAACTTTTTACTGCGTGAACTTTGTCTGGCAGTGGGACTGCCCCCTTCGGTGAAACTCTGTGTCCCAAAAAATCAATTTGTGACACGTTGAATTTGCATTTGGCTGGATTGATTATTAACCCGTGCTCTTCTAGTCTCTGAAAAACCATAGTGAGATGCTGTTTGTGTTCTTCCTCAGACGAGCTGGCTACCAGCATATCGTCGAGGTAGACGAACACGAAAGGGAGGTCGCGTAATACTGTGTCCATCATCCGCTGAAAGGTTTGAGCAGCGCCTTTGAGGCCAAAAGGCATCCGCAAAAATTCAAAAAAACCGAAGGGGGTTATTACAGCTGTTTTAGGAATGTCTTCCGCTCTAACGGGGACTTGATGATAGCCGCAGACCAGGTCTATTTTTGAAAAAATGCGCGCACCCGCCAGATGTAGTGAAAAATCTTGGATGTGAGGAATAGGGTAGCGGTCATGCGCTGTCGCATTGTTTAATCTGCGGTAATCGCCGCACGGTCTCCAAGAACCGTCGGATTTCGGGACCATGTGAAGCGGTGACGCCCAGGGGCTTTTTGAGCGCCTGATAATGCCTAGTTTTTCAAGGGTGGTAAACTCGTCCCGAGCTATGGCGAGCTTGGTCGCGTCTAAGCGCCGAGCTCTGGCGAATACGGGTGGGCCCGTTGTGGGGATAAAGTGTTCGACCCCGTGCTTAGCCACTGTAGCTGAGAATTTGGGAATTGTGAGTGCTGGAAATTGGGTGAGGAGTTGATCAAACTTACCTCCTGCTGTAGTGACGCTGGCCTGCACGGGTGGTGGAGAAACTCGAGCTGAGCAGGGAATAGAAGCAAAGGACAGTGCATTAACCAAGCATCTGTTCGCTAGATCGACTAATAACCCATGTGCACACAAAAAATCTGTGCCCAACAAGTTAAAACTCACCGCCGCTACAACAAATGTCCATCTGTAGTTGCAGCCATGGATGCGGAGGGGCAGGTTCCTTTCGCCAAAAGTGTCGATGATGGAGCCGTTGGCTGCCACCGCTCCATTGCCCCGGGGGCCCATGGCCCGGTCTGCTTGGGAGGGCATGATAAAACTCAGTTGAGCTCCCGTGTCAATGAGGAACTGCTTGCCGGTGTGTCCGTCCGTCACACCTCCCAGGGCCAGGTGGAGGGGTACGGAGACAAAGGAGGGCAATTAAGTTAATGGGGGATGTCAGCTTTGATATGCATGTCTTTTGTTGTGTGTGAGTATAAGTACACAGAGCCGAATGTGTTCGCTCTCTTACTTCTTCTACTGCTGCACTAGATGAGACTTGTTAGAGGAGCGAAGCTGATAATAAACTTTGGTTTATAAGTCACATTGCCTCATTATTCCAAGCTCCTCTACACTGGTCTGCATCCTCTGTGGCCGTAGACCGCCACAATCCTCTCGGCTCTCTCCTCGGCAGAGGGGACGAAATTTGCCACGATGGTCGCTTTCAGTTCTCTGTATTTGTCCTGGGCTGGCGGCCGCTGGATGATGCTCCGCGTACATCTCGAAGTGGCGGCGTCGAGTTTGGCGACGATGTGATAGAACTTTGTATCGTCAGCCGTGATGCCCGCAAGTGCAAACTGGGCTTCAGCTTGCTGAAACCACGAGGCGGGGTCTTCCTGCCAGAAGTCCGGCAGCTTGACGGTGACGGCATTTGTGTGGACCATCACTGATGTGTCCGCAGGGTGAGAGTGCCTTCTTTCGGCTCTCGCCGCGGCGCTGGTGCTCGGTTGAGCCCTCTCTATCACTTCTGCCGTGGGGGAACGTCGTCCATCTGTTCCCCTGTCTGCATGGGCGCCAGCGTCTACCTGGGTCGCCACAGATGAGTCGATCGCGGGGGAACGCCTCTGGTCCATCCTCGCGTCAGGGTCACCAGTGTAGAAGAGCTTGGAATAACGAGGCGATGTGACTTATAAACCAAAGTTTATTATCAGCTTCGCTCCTCTAACAAGTCTCATCTAGTGCAGCAGCAGAAGAAGTAAGAGAGCGAACACATTTGGCTCTGTGTACTTATACTCACACACAACAAAAGACATGCATATCAAAGCTGGGGCTGCACGGTGGCACAGTGGTTTAGCACTGTGGCAGCACAGTTTTACCCTCGGCCGGGGGATCGCGGGGATCATGAGATCGTGGGTTCGATCCCAGCCCCCGACCAACAGTGAGCTGTGTGGAGTTTGCATGTTCTCCCCGTGTTGCACGGGTTTACTCCGGGATTTCTCCGGTTTCCTCCCGCACACCAAAAACATGTAGGTTTAGGGCGCTCGTGCACGCAGCGACCAGCAGCCGGTGGCTTGTCACCAGACTGCAAACCAAGTCTACCTACGGGTACAAATAAGTAACAAAAAAAAAAAAAAAAAAAAAAAAAACCTGACATCCCCCATTACTTAATCCCCTCCTTTGTCTCCGTACCCCTCCACCTGGCCCTGGGAGGTCAGGGCGACCTATCTGGTCTCCACCGCAGTGCCTCGGATGCTCTTTGATCTTCATTGGCAGTTGAGACCCTTTGTCCTGTTCTGAGGTGTGAAGTCGCTTTACATATGTAGTCACCAAACATTCTCACATGCTTATACATATGTAGGTTATGGGATATATGATTAATATAGACCACAGTGGTTACTAATTATGATTTTGAGATATAAGCCCTGAAAATTAACTTTGAAATGGCTACCCATATATGATGCTAAAATAGGCAATTCATGAATGACATACAGGTATTATCGTACTAACAGCTGCAGGAACTACTTGTTGTCAATGAAAAATGATGTAGCATGTGTTGTTTATACTTACTTTAAAATTTCATAGTTTTGGCAATAGTTTATGGACAAGTTACACTACGTTTTCCCCAAAATTTTGCAATTTATTTCTAGCAAGACCCATAAAGCTGTCCCCATTGACAGGAAGAGGGACCTTTTCACTGTCGATTTGCTTACGAATCGGTCTGTTGGACTTTGTTCTTCATTCACGAGTGCCTGATTTGATGTTCATGTTGTTGTACCTATCAAAAAGTGTATGAACATGATCAAAGCTGTGTCCTACCCGTAGTACTGCCAGTTGTCCAAATGTCTTGCTTCCGTATGGTTTTCCTAATGAATGAATGAGTGCAGGGCCATCAGTGATCAAACAAGATCACTCCTGTGTAGAGACTGAGGCTGGACAAACAATATTGAGTGCAAGGCCATTCACAAGCAAAGATCTGTCACCTGAGCGTAGACTGCCATTTGTTTCAGCCAATGCAAGTGGAACTGATGTCGGCTCATATTTCAGTATTTTCTGCAAATCCACTTGTCTGTTTGCTTGATATGCTGTTATAAGGCTTTGCAGAATATTTCTAACTGCTTTAAGCAGTTGTTCCTTTCCCACATATTTCCTTGAAACACTGTACAGGTCTGAGAAGGTAAGTGGTTTTTGCTTCGTAAGTAGTTCATGGAATTTCACTTTAGAATAGAATAGAATAGAATAGGCTTTATTGTCATTGTACAGTTGTACAGTACAATGAAATTGTGGGTGTTCCACCAGGCTACTGCACAGTTAATTATGATAGAAGGATTAGATAGTAGTAGTAGATTAGTTTATTTGACAGGGACAGTGCAATAAACATAGACAATTAATCAAAGACAATCAATCTGATGTGTTGCACATAGAGTGTATAGCTATTAGCTAATTCACAACTCTTGTCCCCGGTTACAGAACACACGATTAAACACATGACCGAAATAAAAAATAGCCCAAGATTATGGAAATATACACAGGTATGGTAGTGGCTTCACGGCTGAAACAATGTACATAAAAGTGCGACGTGCAGAACACCCGGTTGAACACACAGTTGAATAAAATAGCCCAGGATTATGGAAAAATATACACAGGTTGGTAGTGGTTTCACGGTTGGGTCAATATACATGAAAGTGCAGAGTGCAAAGACGGGTGTGATTATTATGATAATTGAAAGGGTCCTCAGTTCTGTGCATCTGAGTGTTCGGAGGGAGGGGGTGGGGCCTCTGACTGTTTGCAGTTTGGATGGCCCAGGGGAAGAAACTGTCAAGTCTGGAGGTGTGGGACCTGATTGATCTGAACCATTGTCCAGAGGAAAGCAGGTCAAACAGGTGGTGGGCGGGATGTGAGGGGTCTCCTGTGACGACCTTGACTTTCTGAGACAGGAGGCTCTGGAGATCTCCTCCAGGGAGGGCAGAGCACTGCCAATGGTTTTTTGGGTGGTGTTGAGGACCCTCTGCACAACCTTCCTGTTCTCAACTGCGGAGCCGGCGTACCACACACTCAGACAGTTGGTGAGCATGCTCTCCACTGAGCAGCGGTAGAAGGCCAGCAGTAGCTTCTGGTCCAGGTTGTTGTTCTTCAAGACATGGAGGAAGTGCAGCCGCTGCTGGGCTTTCTTCACCAGGGCGTTGTTGAGAGGAGCGGTCAGAGGAGCTGTAGCTGCCCAAGACCCTGAAGGTGGGGACGGTTTCCACCCGGTTGCCATTTATGGGGGGGGGGGGGGGGGGGGGGTCCTGTCTGTTCTTTCTAAAGTCCAGTATGAGTTCTTTGGTGTTTTGGACATTCAGTTTCAGGTTGTTTGCTTGGCACCACAGCAGCAGATTCTCTAACTCCACCCTATATGCCTTCTTATCGTCATCAGTGATGAGCCCCACCAAGGTGGTATTGTCTGCGTACTTCATGATGACAGTGGTTGGGTGGGTTGGAATGTAGTCAAAGGTATACAGGGAGTACAGTAGAGGGCTTAGCATGCAGCCCTGGGGGGGAGCCAGTGCTGAGAGACGGTGTGGAGGAGTGGTGGGGGCTGAGTCTGACTGTTTGTGGGCAGTTGGTGAGAAAGTTTTTTATCCAGAAGCAGGTGGGGGAGGGGTTCTAGAGGAGGTGCAGTTTTTTGATCAAGATGTCCTGAATGATGGCGTTGAAAGCTGAGCTGTAGTCCACAAAGAGCATCCTCACTTAGCTCCTCGGGTTCTCCAGGTGGCTTTGCGCATTGTGGAGTGTGGTAGCGATGACATCTTCCGTGGACCGGTTCTCCCTGTTGGCGAGCTGGTAGGGGGTGAAGGAGGGGGGAAGACAGTCCCTGATGTGCTGGGACACCAGTCGCTCAAAACACTTCATGACTACAGACGTGAGTGCTATGGGTCTGTAGTCATTCAGGCTGTCAATTGCGGACTTTTTGGGGACGGGGATGATGGTGGAGGCCTTGAGGCAAGAGGGGGCGGTGGCGTGTGTCAGGGAGAGGTTGAACAGCCTGGTGAGGATCTCTGCCAGCTGGTCTGCCCATGTTTTGACCACCGCTCCTGGGATGCCATCAGGGCCAGCAGCTCTGCGGGGGTTCACTGCTTTTACTTTCCTCCTCACCTCGTGCATCTGTAGAGAGAGAGGGGTGGGTGGGGCAGAGAGAGGAAGGGGGGAGAGAGAGAGGGGAGGAGGGGGGACGAGTTGGGCGGAGGTGTGCTCAAACCGAGCAAAGAAGTTGTTAAGCTCCTCTGCCCGAGTGAGGCTGCTGTCCGATGTTGGGGGGCATTGGCCCCTGTCGTTGGTGAGGGCCTGGATGCCTCTCCACATCTTTCGGGGGTTGTTCTCTGTGAGAAAGCCCTCCACTTTCCTCCTATAGGCATTCTTGGCATATTTCATGCCTCTTCTCAGGTTGGCTCTAGCAGTGCTGTACAGAGAGCTGTCCCTCTGCCTGAAGGCTGAGTTGCGGGCTGTGATCAGAGCCTGGATCTCACTGCATCCATGGTTTCCGGTTTGGAAAGAACCAAGATGTGTTTGGTGACTGTCACATTTAGGGCTGTCGCGATAACCGCAATTATGTAGTACCGCGCTATAAACAAGCCTACCGCGGAGGATAATGAGCAACCGCAACAACTGCAGTGTTCACTTTTTTGTCTGTGTGGCTATATCTTGTTGCTCACTTATGTGCCCCTACTGATTATTAAATAAATTGTTAAATGTTAAGTGTATTTTTATTGCCAACAGCATTTTTGCACCTGATGCTGTGGACAGCCTGATGCTGTGGACAGCTTCCACAGTACCGGGTGCTGGTGGTGACAGCACCTGATGCTGTGGAAGCTTCCACAGTACCGGGTGCTGCTGCCACCGCCAGCACCGTGTGGGGCACTCTTTCCCCTGACGGACTCCAGCAGGCAGTTAATGGCGGAAGCGTTTGGACGAATTGCTAAATACAGCCGTGACAGTGAGCACTGAAAGGGCACAAAGCATGTTATTTCCTTCTGAGCGGAGTGTTTATGATCCTGACAATTGAGCTCTGAGAGTGAAACAATTACTGTATAGTGCATTGCTTGTTTGAACATGATTTTTTGGACAGCAGCAAAAATCCCAAAATCACAGTGACAAGAGCCACTCAGAGTCCTGTACGGAGACTGTCCTGTTTAAATAAGGTGAATGTCGCTGCAGTCTCCAGTCCTCACACCCCGTAGTTGAAATACTGGCGTTACTGCCACTGCTTCATGAAAATGATTGTTTTTTTTTTGTTTTGTTTTTTTAACAGAATCAGCAGTTCATGCCTAGAAAGACTGGAGCTCCGCACAGTTGTCACACTCGCACATAAAGTTGAGAGTGGAGCTGCAGCGAGTTTCTCACAGCTTCCATCGTTTGCCACATATGTTATGAGCCCTGTTTAAATTACAAGACCACAGGGTCCTAAAAACATTTGCAGTAATACCACATATCGCGGTGTTGAGCTATCCACCGTCACCGCAGAGGAAATTCCTCCACCGTGACAGCCCTAGTCACATTTTCTACACAACATTTAATGTAGAAAAGGACAGACTCGGTGTAGGAGCCCAGGGGCCTCATGTACAAAGACTTGCATGGATTTCCTACTGAAAGATGACATACGTTTAAATCAAGATAATTCCGTAAGCAAAAAAAAATAAAAATCCAGATGTATGAAATCGTCCGTACGCAGGAATCCAAGCTCATTTCCTTTGTACAGTCCGATCTGCTTGAAATTGAACGCATGTGAGGAAATACCGGACTCCTCCTTTGACACGCCTCCGTTTGAATATGCAAGTACATGCAAATAGCTATGCAAATAGATACAAGTGCTGCATGTTTGATTCTCCTGTACTCACGATCAAAAATAATGGATTAATGGAATTTCATGGAATGTGAGTTGGAGATGCTGTGATGGTTCGCTCTGGCTGGTAATCATCCTCAGCTGTGCGCACACCTGCTCTCCATCACGGCCAGGGCTATTTAGACCGTGCTGCCCTCGGATCAGCGCGGAGTCGTCTGTCTCCATTCCTGATGAGACCTACACTTGCCTTCATCCTCGTTCCAGAGTCTCCTTGCCTCGGCCTACCCTCATCTTCGTATCTCGTCTCCTGTCATCCGTCATCAGGAAGGATCATCACCACAGCTCCAAGTAAGCCCTCGCTCAATTCACCTTTGTCTTCACTCGTTCCCCTGTGCACAGGCGGAGATTCGTGGCGGCGGACCACTCTCCCTCCTGGCAGCGGACCGAGCTGCACTGTGCTTCCCCAGACTCTCCAACCACCTCCAGTTGCAACTGGGACAGCGGGCACTGTCTTCCTGGCCAGAGCCACCGAGCTGAACCTGAGCCTAACACCATCTATACAAACAGTAAGCACTGGACAATTCTGTTCATCCCTTCCAGGGTCCGTCACTAACTCTCCCTGTCTCTGTTTGTCCTTAGGGTTGCCAGGTTGCACGGTGCTCTGCTCACCTCCAGCTGCTACACTATCACACACACACATATTTAGACTGACATCTGCAGTCATCCTCAGAAGCGTCAGCTGATCGCTGTGATTTGGAGCGTGTATCTGGTCAGTCACTGCAACAGATACTGGAGTCAGTTTGTCTTGGCCTTTCCTTGCCACTGATAATACCTCTATCTGCCAAGAATGTGCCGCTAATCCAGCAAAAGCTAGCAGCACTCAAATGCTTTGCATACCAGCTCGAATGCCGCCCGAGTTAACAAGGCCAGGAGTTCCTGGCAGTGGAGGGTGAAGGACAGAGCTGTATGGAGGAATCTGATCAGACCAAAATGAAACAGTCATTGTCGCCCCCAACAGACTGCTATGATGATGATGATGATGATGATAATAGCTCAGTGGTTATAGTGCCAGATTTCAAAGCAAAAGATTGCAGGTATGAGACCAGCTGCAATCTCTTTTAGGGACCACAATGGAAATAAGTGTGTACACTTTCTTGTGTCATCCCATTGTTTTTAGATGTATGTTGTATCTTTCATACAATGTTATTTTAAACGATGAATCAATCAATCAATCAATTTGTGACCAGCCGGGTGCATCAGCTGGTTGAATAAAGGAAAACGGTCACGAAAAAGAAGATGATAACCTATTTAGTGGGCAGCCAAGGTCACCTGTCACTTGAAAGCAGATCGCATTAGACTCAGGAAGTACATATTTTATGTCCAAAATGCAAATCTCATCCTTCATAGTTATATACAACTTACATGGATTACACACATACTACTAAATGAAAGAAGTGTGCTAAGGAACGGGTGAGACTGTTGCATTTCAAACTTTACGCATGTCTTTATTGACATAACTACTGTACACACACAAGCAGTTGGAGGCTTGGTAGAATGCTGTCAAACTGTAGTTTAATCATCAACAAAAGAAAGTCACTTACTCAAGTCACTGAGTTGTAATGAAGCCTTGAAGACAGGATGATATTTGTGGGGCACACAGGCACATTCCACTAGGGCTGCCCATGGAAACCTAAACCAGCTGACAAGCCAGTCATCATCCTGAGCCATAAAATCTTCTCTCTGCGCGATTTGCAATATCCTCTAATCCTCTGTTGTTAGAGGCATTTTCTGCACTTCTTTGTGCTTGCTTTTATATCCACTCATCTAATTGTGCACACTTGGATGTTTGCTCATCATGTGTCTCTGGTGTGTACAATCATTTTCACATCATTATCAGTCTTGCAACATCACTTCTAAGTGTCGCCAATGGACCAATAACAGTAGAAACGTACGTACGCCAACCATGAAGTTGGCGTGGGGCTGCGCATATTTCCACGGTCATTTCATTCTTGATACATCTGAAATTTTACGTGGAAAAGGACGTACGCCATGTTTTTGTGCGTAAGTACCCTTTGTACATGAGGCTGCCCCCAGTCCTGCTGTTCAAAGATGTTCCAATCTGTGCAGCTAAAGCAGTCCTGTAGCTGGAGGAGAGCATTTTCAGGCCAGGTTTTAATTGTTTGTTTGGTTGGTGGGGAACTCTTCCTAAGGGGGGTGTAAGCAGGTATTAGAAGCAGGGAGAGATGATGATCTGATTTCCATTGTTCTTCACATGGCATCAGTCTTTCAAACACAAATTTATCCACCTGATTTTGTCCAAGTTGCTTAGCATGAAGCTGTGAAGTTTTTATCTCATCTGTTGCAATGTCCTTTGTAGCAATGTTAAGTAAGTGCATCTGGGGTTCAGTTGTGAAGACAATAAATTGTCTCAGTGTCCCAGTGATTGCAGCTTCATCCAGATTATCTTTTTGGTTTCTACATTTTATTGTTTCTTTATCCACCAGTTGTTCATCTCGGCACAAGTTGTACAACTCACAACAAAATGAAAAAATGTTATATATTCAGTTCACAATTCTGAAATTACAGATCCTCATCAGAAACTGTTTTGGCCATTTGCATTCAGGTTAATTGCACAAAAGTATTGCTGACATAATATGTCTGAAAGCGTAAAATTCTTAAGTGATCATTTAACGCATAAGACATTTAAAAGTTCAGCGACAAATGAGCAAATGAACAATCGTCTGAAATAGACTGAAACATAATTCAACAAAGACATGAGTCCAGAAACTGTATGGGATGTAACCTTGTATATCTGATGAAAATATATTTCCACTTTATTATGCAATTATTTAAACAAAATAGTTGATAGGTATTTGTTTTCTTCAAGTCATTCACAGTTTGATTTGGATGTGGATCTGAAATAAAAAAAAAATTATAATAAAGAGAGTGTTTGACATAACATACAGTGGTGTGAAAAAGTGTTTGCCACTTCCTGATTTCTCAATTTTTTTGTATGTTTGTCACACTTAAATATTTCAGATCATCAAACAAATTTAAATATTCGACAAAAATAACAAGTAAACACAAAATACAGTTTTTAAATGGAGGTGTTTATTATTAAGGGGGTAAAAAATCCAAACCTATATGGCCCTGTGTAAAAAAGTGATTGCCCCCTAAACCTAATAACTGGTTGGGCCACCCTTAGCAGCAATGACTGTAATCAAGCATTTGTGATAACTGGCAATGACTCTTTTACAGCGCTGTGGAGGAATTTTGGCCCACTCCTCTTTGCAGAATTGTTGTAATTCAGCCACATTGGAGGGTTTTCGAGCATGAACCGCCTTTTAAGGTCATGCCATAGCATCTCAGTTGGATTCAGGTCAGGACTGTGACAAGGCCACTCCAAAGTCTTCATTTTGTTTTTCTTAAGCCATTCAGAGGTGGACTTGCTGGTGTGTTTTAGATTATTGTCCTGTTGCAGAACTCAAGTGCGCTTCAGCTTGAGGTCACAAACAGCTGGCTGGATATTCTCCTTCAGGATTCTTTGGTAGACAGCAGAATTTATTGTTCCATTTACCACAGCAAGTCTTCCAGGTCCTGAAGCAGCAAAACAACCCCAGACCATCGCACTACCACCACCACAGTTTACTGTTGGTATGATGTTCCTTTTCTGAAATGCTGTGTTACTTTTATGCCAGATGTAATGGGACACACACCTTCCAAAAAGTTCGACTTTTGTCTCATCAGTCCACAGAGTTTTTTTTTTTTTCCCCCAGAAGTTTTGGGGATCAGCAAGATGTTTTCTGGCGTAACTGAGACGAGCCTTTATGCTCTTTATGCTCAGCAGTGGTTTTCATCTTGGAACTCTGCCATGCAGGCCATTTTTGCCCAGTCTCTTTCTTATGGTGGAGTCATGAACACTGACTTTAACTGAGGCAATTGAGGCCTGCAGTTCTTTGGATGCTGTTGTAGGGTCTTTTGTGACCTCTTGGATGAGTCGTCGCTGCGCTCTTGGGGTAATTTTGGTTGGCCGACCACTCCTGGGAAGGTTCATCACTGTTTCGTGTTTTCACCATTTGTGGATAATGGCTCTCACTGTGGTTCACTGGAGTCCCAGCGCTTTAGAAATGGCTTTATAACCTTTTCCAAACTGACAGATCTCAACTACTTGGTTTCTCATTTGTTCCTTAATTTCTGTGGATTGCAGCATGATGTCTAGCTTTTGAGGATCTTTTGGTCTACTTCACTTTGTCAGACAGGTCCTATTTAAGTGATTTCTTGATTGTGAACAGGTGTGGCAGTAATCAGGCCTGGGTGTGGCTAGAGGAATTGAACTCAGCTTTCCAAAGATGTGATAAACCAGTTAATTTATGTTTTAACGGGGGGGGCAATCATTTTTTCACACAGGGCCATGTAGGTTTGGATTTTTTTTTTACCCTTAATAATAAACAGCTTCATTTAAAAACTGCATTTTGTGTTTACTTATTTTTGTCGAATATTTAAATTTGTTTGATGATCTGAAACATTTAAGTGTGACAAACATACAAAAAAATGAGAAATCAGGAAGGGGGCAAACACTTTTCACACCACTGTACCAGTTGTTGTGACTAGTGCTTTAAAAGTATACTGAAGAGGTCCTTACATGTTTTGTTCTCTCTAGTTTTGTTCTAAAACCAATGGCTACTATAAAAAGAGGCATTTAATGCATCACAGATGACATGATTTGGTACTTAGACCCAGGAGTAGACAACAGACTCAGTTAGAATAACAGTAATCTTTATTGAAAGTGAATGTGCGTGTGTGAGAGTGTGTGCAGAGCAGGAGGAGTCTGGCAACCCTGCAGAAAGGAGAGAGAAAGAGATGTGAGTAATCTTGTAGCACACAGGTGAGTTTAAGATAAGCCTTTATTAGTCCCACAACGGGGAAATTCCAGTTTAGTGGAATAAATAACAATCCTACAGAGCTGGGAATGGTAGGAGTGAAACAACTTGCAACCACGTTCTCTCCAGGTTGCCATAGTCCCGCAAAGGTGAGGAGGTGCCGGTGCAGATATATACAGTGCTCAGTGCAGAGTATTCCTCAGCTGAAGAGGGAAAGGAAAAGTACAGTCTAGTGCTGAGGCACTTACAAGATGCTGGCGAGGAAGAGGAGCCTCCAGCTCATGGAATGAGTCCTGGTCCGCCGCCCAGGGTAGGGTTGGTCCACCAGGAGAATGGTCCACCTGTGCACAGGTAATGAGGACAAGCAGAGGATGATGCAGGTAGATGAAAACAGGTTAGAAGGCTGCTTACAGTTTGTAGAAAGGGAGGCGAAGCTCCCAGCTGATGAGGTGAAGAGAAGACAGGCGTTGAGTAGCTCTTTAGCAGAGTTGGAGCGTTGATGTCTCCGTGCAGGAGTAGAGGGGCCCACTCCTTATAAAGACTGCCTGATTAGGAAGCACAGGTGTGAGTGAAACTGCAGCTGTAAAATATAATTAGTGAGAGAAGGGAATAACAACACACAGCTCGGTTCACCACAGTGCCCCCCTCCCCCCTCAAGAAATGCCTCCTGGTGGCCGACTCAACCTTCCAGGGTGAGCCCGATGGAAAGCCCTGACCAGTTCTCGATCTGTGATGAAAGAAGCTCAGACCCATGACCTTTCCTCAGGTCCATACCCAGCCCAGTCCACCAGGTACTGTAGACCTCACCCCCTGCATTGTACATCCATGATGTGGGTGACCTTAAATGCTGGACCGCCGTCGATCATCACCGGTGGCTTAGATGGAGGACATAGAGGGCTGGTGGAAAGCGGCTTCACCTGAGAAACATGGAAAGTAGGACAGATGCAGAGAGCAGGGGGAAAAGACAGGTAAACAGCAACCGGATTGATTATGTGCGAGATGGGGTAAGGACCAATAAAGCGAGGAGAGAGTTTCTTGGAATCAGTTTTAAGGTTGATGTGTTTAGTAGACAACCATACCTTCTGACCAACCCGGTAAGACGGGGTTGGGGTCCTCCGGCGGTTGGCGATCTCGGAGTTGCGACCCGCAGTGTAGCAGAGAGCAGCCCTGGTGGTCCTCCAAATCCGATGACAGCGCTTGATGTGAGACTGCACAGATGGAACAGCGATCTCTACCTCCCCCTCCGGGAACGGGGGGCGGGGGTTGTAACCCAAGGACACCTCGAAGGTGGAGAGACCTATAGCTGCAGAAGTGGCAGAGTTGTGTGCATACTCGATCCAAGGTAGGTACGTACTCATGGATGCAGGATTGGAGGCCGTGGCACACCTCAGGGCTGCCTCCAGCTCTTTGTTGGCACGTTCGCACTGGCCATTACTCTGAGGGTGGTATCCAGAGGACAAGTTGACTGTCGCCCCAATGGCCTTGCAAAAGGATTGCCAAACCTGGGAGACAGACTGAGGACCCTGGTCCGAGACTATGTCTACCAGAATCCCATGAAGGTGGACAACATGTAGCATGAAAAGGTTGGCCGTCTCCTTGGCAGATGGGAGCTTATTTAGGGGGATGAAATGAGCTGCCTTAGAAAACCTGTCGATTGTATGTCCAGCAGAGGGGGGAAGCCCGGTCACGAAGTCCAGAGCCACATGGGACCATGGTCTGCTGGGGATGGGTAGGGGGTGCAGCAGTCCTGAGGGGGAAGAAGAGGATGATTTCCCGGTGGCGCACTGGGGACAAGACCGGATGAACTTGTTGACATCCCTCCTCATTGATGGCCACCAGAAGGTCCTTAACAGCTGTGACAAGGTGTGAGACACACCGGGATGACACATGACCTTAGAAGAGTGCAACCAATCAATGACCTCGCCACGGACCAAGGAAGGAACATAAACCTGTCCCGCCGGACCCCCACCTGGGTCAGGCTCTGCGTCCTGCGTCTCTTGACCCTCTCCTTGATCTCCCAGGAGAGCACGCTGACCACACACAAGGGAGAAACAATAGGGTGTGGCTCAGGCAACACTGTGTCAGGGGAGAGCTGTCTTGAGAGAGCGTTAGGCTTAGTGTTTTTGGACCCCGGGCGGTAGGTGATGGTAAAATTAAACCTACCGAAGAACAGGGACCAGCGGGCTTGTCTCGAGTTTAGCTGTTTAGTCGTTGTGAGGTACTCCAAGTTCTTATGGTCAGTCCAAACCACAAACGACAGCAAGGCTTTCTCCAACCAGTGGCGCCCCTCCTCCACGCCTCTCGGCTAGAGACAGACATCGGGAGAAGTAGGCGCAGGGACGGACCTTATTATTGGAGATCGAGCGCTGAGACGGGACCGCCCCCACTCCGGAGTCTGAGGCATCCACCTCTACCAGGAACTGCAAGCGTAGATCCACCTGAGCGAGGATAGGGGGAGAGGAGAAGCGAGACTTTAATTCAGAGAACGCTGCATCAGCCTCTTCAGACCACCAAAAGGGGGCCTTGGTAGAGGTGAAGCAGGTGAGAGGCAGAGCAACCACACTGTAGTCGCGGCTAAAACGCCAATAAAAATTGGCGAATCCCAGGAACTGCTGCAGCTGTCTATGGGAGGAAGGAACAGGCCACTCCACAACTGCCTTCACCTTAGCTGGGTCAGCCAGGGTCTGTTTATGGGCAATGACAAACCCCAGGAAGGTGGTAGAGGATGTATGGAACTCACACTTCTCAGCCTTGATGTAGAGTTGATTCTCCAGCAGCTGCTGAAGGACCCTCCTCACGTGCAACCGATGCTCCTCTAAAGAACGAGAGAAAATGAGAATATCATCCAAGTACACGAACACAAAAGAATCCAGGAAGTCCCTCAGCACGTCATTGATGAGCCGTTGAAATACTGCTGGCGGGTTTGTCAACCCAAAAGGCATCACCAGGTATTCGAAGTGGCCACTAGGTGTGCGGAACCCTGTCTTCCACTCATCGCCCTCCTTGATCCGGACCGGATGGTAGGCGTTGCGCAGGTCCAACTTGGTGCAGACAGTTGCTCCCTGAAGCGAGTCAAAGGCAGAGTTAACGAGTGGCAGAGTGTGCTTGTCTTTCACAGTAATGTTATTAAGTTCCCTCAAATCAATGCAGGGTTGAAGGGAGCCGTCCTTTTTACCCACAAAAAAAAAAATCCTGTCCCCACCGCCAATGAAGAAGGCCTGATGATGCCTGAGCTTAATGACTCCTTAATGTGTTTGTCCATCGCCTCCCGCTCCGGGGCAGCGAGACTATAAAGCCTACTGGATGGCAACGGGGCTCCTGGAAGAAGGTTATGGCACAGTCATGAGGGTAGTGGGGGGGGGGGGGTAGAAAAAGTGCCTTAGCTTTGCTGAAATCTGGAGCAAGGTCATGGTATTCAGGAGGAACCGAGGTGAGATCGGCCATGTGGGTGGGCAGGGAACTAATAGAGACAGAGGGAGAACAGGCTGCAGACTGTAAACAGGCGGCTAAGCAAAAGGTGCTTCATGAAATGACCCTCCCTGCCTACCAATCAATAACTGGGTTGTGGAGTCTTAACGAAGGATACCCTAAAATGACAGGGGAGGCAGAGGTGGGCAAAACAAAAAAAAACTCAAGTGCTCCCGATGGTTACCTGAAACCAAAATTGAAATGGGAGCAGTCTTCTTTGTTACTGTGGTGAGTGGCTCTCTGGAAACAGCAACCACATTCAATGGAGTTTCCAAATCTTGACAAGGGCGCTTCAGCCGGGTTGCCAGACTCTCCGAAATAAAGCTTTGTTCTGTGTCTGAATCAATTTTTTTTTTTTTTTTGTTACTTATTTGTACCCGTAGGTAGATTTGGTTTGCAGTCTGGTGACAAGCCACCGGCTGCCGGTCCCTGCGTGCGCAAGCGCCCTAAACCTACGTGTTTTTGGTATGCGGGAGGAAACCGGAGAAATCCCGGAGTAAACCCGCGCAACACGGGGAGAACATGCAAACTCCACACAGCTCACTGTTGGTCGGGGGCTGGGATCAAACCCACGATCTCATGATCCCCGCGATCCCCCGGCCGAGGGTAAACTGTGCTGCCACAGTGCTAAACCACTGCGCCACCGTGCAGTAGCATGAGAGCAGTAGTGGAAAAATCAGTGTGATAGTGCTGAAAGCAAATGGGCAATACCAGTCGTGTAAGGGTTTTAGACTTTCCCACATCCATTAGCCCCCCTACTGTGACGAACGGACTCCCATTTTTGGCTGGTTGGGGCAGGAAGCGACCTCGTGATCGGCACTAGCACAGTACATGCACAACCCGAGATGGTGGCAGCACTGTCATCCAGCGGGAGGCAACCTAGACCAGCCCAACGACATAGTTTCGCCGGTGTCAGAGGGTTCGGAGGGGGGGAGGACTGGGAGGGGGGGCTGAGAGGGAGGACGTGGCTGAGAGCCCGAGCGATTATTAAGACAGCGCTTGTTGACCCGCTCCCTTAAATGGTTATCTATATTGATGGCTAGGGAGATTAACTCGTGTATTGAGGAGGGTTTATCTAAACGAGCCAACTCGTCCCGAAGGCTAGGACTGAGGCTGCATGTGAAAATACTACAAAGTGAAGCATCCTCCCATTCCACCTCAACCACAACAACCTGGAAATCAACAGAGTAGTCAGCCATGGACCTGGCCCCCTGTCGGAGATTGAGAAGGCCGGTGAGGACATTATCCCGGTCAGAATGGTCAAAAACCTGGGTGAATTCGGATGCAGATCGGTCATAGGTGTAGTTGGGATAATTGGGGCGATCCACTATAGCATACTGCAAGTCCAGGCTAAAGTCCACCCCTCCAGCCAGTTCACTACGTAGCTAATTTGGCTATGGTTAGTGGGGAAATTCTCCGGCACCCGCTGAAAAACTAAGCTACACTGAAGGAGGAACCCCTGGGCCTCCCCCAGCCTGCCACTAAAACGGGTTGGTGTGGGAACTGGCGTTAACCGAGGGTGCCACACTGAAGGGGAGGACGGAGTCGGCGGTACGGCTGATACCCCGGAAGCAGTCTGAGATGGCAGTGCTGTAGTAAGCTGATCGAGCCGAGAATTTATCCGAGTTAATTGATTCAAGATTACTTGTTGCTGGTATGTGAGCTGGTCTAACCGAGCCTCCGTGATGTTAAGTCTTTGTGCAGTAGCACCGTCTGCTGGGTCTGACTGGTGGAAACATACTGACATGATTTGGTACTAAGACCCAGGAGCAGACAACAGACTCAGTTAGAATAACAATAATCTTTATTGAAAGTGATTGTGTGTGTGTGAGAGAGAGAGAGAGAGAGAGAGAGTGTGTGCAGAGCGGGAGGAGTCTGGCAATCCTGCAGAGACGAGAGAGGAGGAGATGTGAGTAATCTTGTCGCACACAGATGAATTTAGTGGAATAAATAATAATCTTACGGAGCTGGGAATGGTAGGAGTGAAACAACTTGCAGCCACGTTCTCTCCAGGTTGCCGTAGTCCCACAAAGGTGAGGAAGTGCCGGTGCAGATTATACAGTGCTCAGTGCAGAGTATTCCTCAGCTGAGGAGGGAAAGGAAAAGTACAGTCTAGTGCTGAGCAGTGTTGGGAGTAACGCGTTACAAGTAACGCTACAAGTTACAAGTAACGTTACAAGTGGCATTACAAGTAACACGTTACTGTAACGCCACTGCTTTTGCAGCAACGTGCTGTGTAACGACATTACTGTTTAAAAATTCAGTAATGCATTGCAGTTACTGAAATTTGATCAGATGCGTTACTCGTATTACGTACTTGTTTTATTAATATGGATAGATATTTTAGCGCAAATAGACGATCATACAACTTGCAGTTGCTAGACACCCTCCTCTTCAGCTGCCAACTCGGGATGAATACACAGTTTCAGTGGCTATTGGTGGGACTGCCATCCCAAGCGCCACCAGTGGCCTCAAGCCACTGGAGGTTGTCATGCCAAAGGCAAAGGCAAGCAAATAAATATAAACTGACCCTACCGTAACTGACGCAGCCGTCACACAGTCTCCTTCGCGGGTCCATTTCCTGTCCTGCCCCAGTTAACATCACAACCCGGTGAAGAAATGCTGTGGCAGTGGCGACTTCTCATACTGAGACCTGATTGCCTGTTGTCTGAGCAGTAAGTAGCCCCTAACAGCTCTTACCTCTGTGGTTAAACATGAGTATTTTTTGAACAAAAAAGCTCGTATTTAATGTCCGCATTAAATGCATTTAAAGTTTTCTTAGGCACAGAGAAAAAGTGACTGTGATTTGTTGCAATAAAGAACAGCTCATTTATCTGTGCTTTCTATTTTATTTTATCTCATTCATTTACATGCTGTTGTGATATGCAACTATTTCATGGAAGTAAATCCTCTAAATATGCATTTTTAATGATCTGGTCCAGGGGTGTCAAACATATGGCTTGTGGGCCAAAAACGGCCCACCTGGGGGTCCAAAATTTTCTCTGTGAATTCACAGCTTTATTTCTAGTAAATTTCTGACTTTCTACCGATTACAATAGTTTATGTAAATCTGAGACATTTTTTTCTGTAAGATAAGACTTTTTTTTCTCATCAGTTTTCTTTTCTTCTTTTTTCTGATGAGAACAAGGGACCCTTGATCTTGCTGTGTGACAGATGATTTAAGTATGCATTTAAAAGTAATGTGAAAGTTACTTTTCCAAGTAACTAGTTACTTTAATCATGCAGTAACTCAAAAGTAACAGTTACTTTTGAAAAGAAGTAACTAGTAACTGTAACTAGTTACTATTTTTTAGTAACTTGCACAACACTGGTGCTGAGGCACTTACAAGATGCTGGCAAGGAAGAGGAGCCTCCAGCTCATGAAATGAGTCCTGGTCCGCCGCCTGGGGTAGGGTTGGTCCGCCAGGAGGATGGTTCACCTGTGCACAGGTAATAAGGACAAGCAGAGGATGATGCAGGTAGATGAAAACAGGTTAGAAGGCTGCTTACGGTTTGTAGAAATGGAGGCAAAGCTCCCAGATGACAAGGTGAAGAGAAGACAGGTGTCGAGAAGCTCTTCAGCGGAGTTGGAGCGTTGACGTCTCCGTGCAGGAGTAGAGGACCCCACTCCTTATAAAGGCTGCCTGATTAGGAAGCACAGGTGTGAGTGAAGCCACAACTGTGAAACATAATTAGTGAGAGAGGGGAATAACAACACACAGCTCGGATCACCACAACAGAAAATTAATAATTTCCCTTATTTGGAATTTAAGCTACTTCAAGATGAAAATTATGAATCTTTAGGGGTCTATTTTAAATTTGCACTTTCAGTGCTTCAACCCCAAAATTGAGGGTGGTAGCCATCATATTCTTGTTCAGCATACTCAAATTGTGTTAAAACACCATGTTACCAACTTTTAACAAAAAATGCCTCAAACTGTCACATTTTCTCAAAATCTGTCCCATCTATGACTCTAGTCCCAAACTGATGCAAAGATTAAAACTCTCATCACTTTTTATGTCCTTAAGTGGAAATATACACCTTATTCCTGGGGGTGCCGCTGTAGGAACGATTATGGATGGAACTTCCGATTTCGGCTGCAGTAGTATTAAATCAGTCAATTATGGTTTGCAGGGGCATTTAAAATAACGTTTTTAAAAGTTTTTCAAATTCATTTTAATGTATAGTCCACATACGTGTTTTCCACTCAAGTGGCAGCTAATTTCAGCTCTTCTAGTTTTTGTATTTTTTTGAATGTTTTGGCGTAGTTCTGGTAGTTGTTGCTGGTGTTCGTGGTTGTGCCAGATTGGATAAATGGAGGCTTCTCACCACACGGTGACAGACGACATCCAAGCACGGTGTTGTGGTGTATGTCTGCTCTAAGGTAAATTTGATTATGTCCAACATATTTTAACAAAATGCAGCCGACTTTATTGCAGTGGAGACATGCTGGTCTGAATGTGCATCGTGTCATTATGAGCACAGGCAACGAGAAGTCATAAATGACTGGTAGCGGCAAAGTCCCAAGAAAACCCCCATGAGTGTCTAGTATCATTGGAAAGCTTAGAAATTGTACTTTCTAAAAATACCTATGCTTTTATGGAAGACGCAACTCCCGACCGACTGAAAGCAAGTTTTCAACCTAGCCAAAATATAAACAAATTGTCTTTTTTCCGGATCAGTTTTTGTGCACTTCCTACAAATTAAATATCATTTTGAAGATCTTTCAATACAGAATATGGAAATAAAATTACATCAGTTTTGAAAATGTCCTCAAAGTGACTCATTTTACCAGCACGGGTTATTTGTTTACATCGTTAGCATCTTAGCAGCGGCGCTAACTAACGGAGCTACTGTGTATGAGGCCACTTTTTAAGGTCATCTTCCCATCCCTCAATAGTCGTGGGAAGTGGTATGATTATGTTACTGTTTTGAGGTGCAAGAGGCCATGTTCCCACATTTCTGATGCCGAAGTCATTGTTTTTTAACAAGGAAAAGTGTCCTGTTTCAGTGACAACCATATGTTCTAAACTAGTACCGGAAGTTGCTACCATAATTCACACAAGGCATCATGGGGCCTGGGAATAAGGTGGATACTGTTAGTTCATTGGCTGTGAAGTAAAACTGACCCTGATTGGTCATCACCAGGCAAAAGCTTTAAAAAGTAGAAATATTTTCATTTCTGTCATGTGTCATCACGGGGAGAGGCAACATCCCCTACCATGTGTCTAAACCTTGAGTGTAGTATCTGCAGTGTTTCCAACTGTATAAGGATTAAGGGCACTCAGATTTACATTTTTAACAACCGAGACACTGATTTATTTTATGGTTGATTGGCTTTCCTCAGGTTGCACCGCAGTCTGCTGCACTTGTTTACCAGCAGCCAGCACCTCACCACTACCAGGTCAGCTCAGCCTTTCAGGGATTGACCCATCACTACAATTAGAGCAGTACAACAAATTTAAACTTTCATTAAACTGTTTCCTGTCTTTTTTTGTGTGTCTTCTCTTTGTTTGCCATAAACCAGTATCAGTGGAATACCCCCCAGGTAGGCCAAATAAGATCAAACTTTTAATTCATGTAAATAACTGTAGGTCAGATTTTTTAACATGCTTACATGGTATATTCTCCAGCTGCCGATAGCCTCCAGTGCAGTTGCGTATTACCAGCCATGGGAACATCTGAACCAGCCTCTTAATGGAGGTTCTATCCAGCCTGTAACTGAGGATGTCCCAGCAGAGGTACAGGCTTTTTTTTATTTCCCATCAGTCAAAGCCCAAAGGGGGATTATGTTATGGGTCAGTCCATCCATCCATCCCACTTTCGTGAAATCAACCCTTCCTACAGTTTTGGCTGATTGTTTTGAAACTTGGTACCATGGTTTGATATACTCTGATGATGCACATATTGCAGTTTGGTTCTGATCAGATGATTTTTTGCAGGAATTGTAGCCCCTGACCTATGACCTCCTATTTCACCTCACTTCATAGACAGTTAACTGTCTTGTGAAATTAACTCCTACAGTTTTGGTTCAATTGTTTTGAAACTTGGTACCATGGTTTGATATATACTGAGGAGGCACATATTGCAGTTTGGTTCTGATAGGAAGATTTTTGCAGGAACTGTAGCCTCCTGACCTATGATCACCTGTTTCACCTCGCTTCATAGACAGTGACTGTCTTGTGAAATCAACTCCTCCTCCAGTTTTGTTCCGATTGATTTGAAACTTGGTATCATGGTTTGATATATACTGAGGATGCGTGTATTGCAATTTGGTTTTGATTGGATGATTTTTGAAGGAATTGTAGCCCCTGACCTATGACCTCCTGTTTCACCTCACTTCATAGACAGTAACTGTCTTGTGAAATCAACTCCTCCTACAGTTTTATTCCGATTGTTTTGAAACTTGGTACCATGGTTTGAGATACCCTGATGATGTGCTTGTTGCAATTTCACTCTCATTGAATGACTTTGAGGTCAAAGGTCAGAGGACAGATTTTTCCCTAAATCATCTAAACACAATACGAACTGAAAGAAATGATATAGGCTTTTCAAATCGATACAGGAGTTGTATCTAATACACATCTTGGATGACTTACACCCTCACCTTACTATGGGTTTGGTGTCAAGGGGTCAAAGTTCAAAGTTAACATTGCAGTTGCACTATGGTAAATGCTACATTTACTATTCCTATAAAACGATTAATGCTAGGGCCACCACTTGGAATCCTCACCTCTTACTATGGGTTTGGAGTCAAAAGGTCAAAGGTCAAGGTTGCCATCACTTATATCTTATTACTGTACAATGCATAAAGCTAGGTTCCACCAAACCTGGTACACAGGTTCACCTTGGAATCCTGACCTCTGACTATGGGCTTGAGGTCAAAAGGTCAAAGGTCAAGGTTAGCATTCCATTTTTTCTTCTTCTTCTTTTAGACTTGATTGGCGGTTGGCAACCAGCCCACAGGTGAGTTACCGCCACTGACTTGATTATCATCACTCTATATCTTTGTATAAGGAGTTCTGAACAACTCCTTATGTGTGAAAAAAATTATCTGTCCTTGGACGGTCTCCAATAGTGGATGCTGCACCTCTGCATTTGCATCTGCATTCTTCATTAATACTAGGGCATACCCGCCCATGCCCGCAGAAAATAAGTACAAACAAGTACCTCTGCACGCCCGCAGAAAGCAGGTGCAAGCAAGCACGCCACCACCCGCCCAGCAACGCCTGCCCTCGATCCCCGACGATGCCATAGGGAGCTTCACGGTCCTCGATGATGCCACAGTGAGTCCTGCAATCTCCGACAATGCCACAGCAAGCCCCACGATCGCGAGTGATGCCTGCCTCCGATCCCCAAAGATGCCACAGCGAGTCCCACGATCCTGGATGATATCATCATATAGATACCATAGGCTGATGTCATAGTGAGTCCTATGATGCCTGCATTTGATCTTTGATGATGTCATAGCAAGTCCCATGATCCCTGATGACGCCACATTAAGTCCCACGACCATGAGCGACACCCGTGTCTGATCCCCGATGTCCTATGATTGTGAGTGGGTGTGAGTGATGCCTGCCCTCGATCCCCGATGTCCTATGATCATCATAGGCGATCCTATGATATTTCAGCAAGTCCCATGGCCGTTGAGTCCTATGGCCGTGACAGTATCTACGTCATGTAGACATCATAGGCAATCCCATGATCCTTCCGCGAGTCCCACGGTCGTGACACACAGACACAAACAGACACACAGACAGAGATTTCCTGGATTATATATAGAGTGATATACTAGACCTGTGCATTTCCATGACTGTGCACGTGCGCGCGCACACACACACACACACACACACACACACACACACACACACACACACTTTTTTAAAAGGAGCCATAAAGGCCTTCGATGTAAAGTTTACATCGTTTACATTGTAAACATTGTAAACAATGTTATAAAGGCCTGTGATGCCTTTGGCTGATGTCAGTGATGTCACAAAGGCAGGTGGGCAGTTTTGTGGTATTAAAAACGGCTTTTTAAAAACTTTAAAATACCCGTGCTTGCCTGTGTATCTGCGGCCACACCTTGGCCTGCATCCGACCATTAGTCTGTTGTGTATGCCTGTGATGTCATAGAGATGTCAAAGAACTGAGTTTATAAGTAGAACATAGTGTGTCTGTGATGTCATAGTCCTTTGATCTGTGACATCATAGATGCATGTCTGTACGTCTATGATGTCACAGTATGTCATAGCTATGAACGCCCATAGCTTCCCCATGGAGGTTCATTAAAAAATTTCCCCTTCTAAACTTCTGCATATCCAGGGAAGTTGAAATTTGGGGATGCACACCCTTGTAACCTCAGCAAAGCACGTATAAAATCTGAGGCCAGTCCAACGAACGTTTTGGGAGATATGCGTGGAACACACACACACACAGACTGACAGACACACAGAGATTTCTTAAATTACAATATGACTAGTGCATACCCATGCAAGCCCATAGAAACCAAGTATAAGCATTTCTGCATGCCCGTAGAAAGTTACTGTTACCATGGCAACAGTAACCATGGTGAAACCTGCCCTTGATCTTTGATGCCACCACTTGTTCAGTGATGCCTGCCTTTGATCTTTGATGAGGTCATAGCGAGTCCTATGATTTTGATGATGTCATAGCAGTCTATGATCATGAGTGATGCCTGCCTCGTTCAGTGATGCCTGCCTTTGATCTTTGATGATGTCATAGCGAGTCTTTTGATCTTTGATGTTAGTGAGTCCTATGATCTTTTAGCGAGTCCTATGATTGTGACAGACACACACACATGCAAATCCTATGATCTTTTAGCGAGTACTATGATCTTGACAGACACATACCAGACAGATTTCTTGAATTAGAGTGATATGTAAACATATTTAAATATGTATATCTTCCTTTAGAAGATCGTAGGTCTCGCTAAAAGATCATAGGACTTACTATGACATCAGCAAAGATCAAATGCAGCCTTCACTCACGATCATAGGACTCACTAAAAGATCATAGGATTTGCTATGACATCATCAAAGATCAAAGGCAGACTTCACTCACGATCATAGGACTGTCATATAGACATCATAGGCACATCATAGGCTCAGTGATGCCTGATGTCATAACTGACATCATCAAACCCTGTCTGTCATGATGTCATGATGCCATGAGATGCCATGGTCATAGGACTCGTTGAAAGATCATAGGACTTGCTTTGAGATTAAAGGCAGGCATCACTCACGATCATAGGACTCGCTATGACATCATCAAAGATCAAAGGCAGTCATCACAGATCAAAGGCAGTCATCACTGAACGAGTGGTGACGTCAAAGATCAAAGGCAGGTTTCACCATGGTTACTGTTGCCATGGTAACAATAACTCTACGGGCATGCAGAAATGCTTGCTTACACCTGCTTTCTATGGGCATGCACGGGCAAACACAGGTATGCACTAGTTACTATAAAACAAGTAAAGCTAGGGCCACCAAACCTGGTCCACAGGTTCACCTTGGGATCCTGTAACCTCAGACTATGGGTTTGGGGTCAAAAGGTCAAGGTTAACATTCCCTATGCCTTATTGCTGTACAATGAGTAAAGCTAGGGTCAACAAACTTGTTACACAGGTTCACCCTGTGACCCTGAAGTGTAACTGGTTTTGGGATCGCAAGGTCAAAGGTCAACATCAAAATGACTTATAAACTATATCTCAACAACAAAGAAAGCTAGGGCCACCAAACCTGGTACACAGGTTCACTCTGAGACCATAACCTCTAACTACAGGTTTGGGGTCAAAAGGTCAAAGGTCAAGATTGGCACTCACTATGATCTCTTTCTATAGAACATGTAAATCTCTCCAGGATCACCATACTTGCTACATGGGGTCACCTTGGGCTCCTGTCCTACAACTATGGGTTGTATACGTTATTGTATATTCGTGGATGATGGGCTTATCATAATTTGATTCTGCCACAGTAATTATATTGAAACACTGAAAACTGCTCTCTGTCAGTAAGTATTAGGATTGTCAAAGAAAATGGAGGCAGGGGATATTGCACTCGCCTCAGAGTGCTTTTGTAAATTTAGTGCAAGAATACTTATTTGAAGAACTTGCAATTACTTCTAGCAAGAACATGCCATATGGTTTAGTCTAAATTGTTATTTTAAAACCTTCCAACAATTTAAAGGGGTCATTGACTGAAAAATGTTGTGTTTATAGGTTTTAACCATCTGAAATGTATCTACTGGCCATTGATTATTGAAAAAAAAAAAGTCAAAACACTTGGTTCTCTTTAAAAAAAAGCACACAGCCTTTATACCATTTTTCACTTCAAAAAATCAAATTGACTGTTCTGGATTTGCCTTGGCACAGCACTCACATAATAAACCCAGCCCAGCGCCATCCTTGATATCCGCCTGCTGCTCTATTACTGACTAGCCTAGCTGTTAGTCATGTAGATGGACAGAGAGCTAAAGGTATTAACCCATGAGCTAACAGTGGTAGTAGGAAGCTCACACAAAGTGTGGTTTATACTGTTATTTTCTTTAGATTTCAGGCAACTGTTACACACCCCCTATAGTTTAGTCAGTGGTGCAGTCTCTGACACCTTAGTACACCTCCGTTACTAGCCAAGGGCTAGTGAGGAATTCCTCTTTAGCTTGGTGGTAGAGTAGAGGTTTTCAGACCACAGTGTCATGGGTTCGAGATTCAACATGGGATATTAGGAGGTGTATGTCTACCTTGCCTGAGGGTGAAAGTGACTTGGATATGTCCACCTTGACTGAGGGTTAAAATGGACTTTGTGATCCCAGGATTAGTAGGTGATTCTGGTCTTGACACAGAGAGTGGGTTGTAGCACCTTAATAGACATCCCAGTTTCCACCTGGTTCACTAATCCACAGTCAGTAATATATCTCAGGTCATTCTAGCTTATTTCATTATATTTTCACCGTCATTCTACAATGAACTGTTAACACTAGTGCACTAGGCGGTCCAAGTTGATCACTGTAACCAGGAAACAGCTCGCTTTGGCGGGGAGGAGGTGATGGACAGGCTGCCTGGATCTGACTGGTTTTGGTTACTATTTTCTATAAATTCTATTCACCCTTACTGGAATCCTTGTTCTAACAATACTTGTCCAAATTTTTCATTCTTAGATGTTATTTTAGCTTAAAGCTTTATTTTCTCAAACCAGACTTCCAAGGCGGCTAGTTGAAGCTATTGTGCTTATTTTTCTCCAGCAACAGGTCTTATCTACTCGACCACTAAAACCACACACCCCTGTCAACCAGTAATGCGTTATTTCATTCATTCTTTCAGACAAACGTTCATGCCTCAGGCATAGGGGTAACAGGGCGGGCCGGCCACTGGCCTGGTCAGCTCTCCAGTTCGGCCTCTGGGTTGGTCCTGAGATCTTTGGTGGCTTGAACAGAGATTTTCACACAATATTCCTTCCTTACAATAATTAAATAATTAAAGAAATTTTGAAGAAAATTTGTCACAAACATTTCATTAAGATATGTGAGCTGTTAAAATGTAGAAAAAAAAGTGCAGTCAGTGACCCCTTTAAAATCTGTGTAAAGCTTTGTAGAATGAATGAAGCATCATATTATGATTTCTTTAATGTGTTTTAGTTTAATTTCTGCCTGTGTGTTGAGGAAATCAGTTTTTTGAGCTTGCATTAACTTTGTCTTTTTTAATACTTTTAAAGTATCTTGACCCAACACTGCAGAACACTTACGCAGCGTATCCTCAAAGAGCAGATGGAGTGACGCCCACTGCTGCAAAGCATTACCAGGGAAAGGTAAAGGCTGTTTTGTGTTTTCTATTGTCATTTGTGGTTCCACAGTGAATTAAGCATGCTTACATAAAAATATCAAACATGGATAGATTACACACTTATGGTGCATTCACACCAAACGCAAAGCGATTGCATGTTAACTCAGTGTACACAGGCGAATACATGCAAATTCCCGCATTTGCGTCTGAGGGTTTTGGTAGCGATAGCTAGTAATCAGCCTTGAGATCTACTGGAGTAAAAGTATCAACACTGGAGAGTAAACTAGTTTAACACTGAGTTAACATGTCATCACGCCACGTGAGAAATAGGCGCTTTTGCGTTTGGTTTGAATGCACCATTACTCTTGTCCTAACAGAACTTGTACCATCCCAGCAGAAAAACAAAAACACAGAAGAATGTAAACTGAGAGGGGAAGACATTGTACTAATGTTTTTCAGTATTTGTCTCCTGGCATCTGTATCAGCTACGAAAAAGGAGAATATTTAATTTAAATTTTAGGGAAAATGTTGATCAACTGTGGCATCTAGGAATTACACTTTTTCAGTTGAACATGCCTTTATTCAATATCTCAAAAAAAAATTAAAAAGATGGTTTCTGTCTTTGTATGTAGTTCCTGTTAGGCATGGGCGATACCTGCATTTTTCCTTTTGATAAGATACCATTAAATTTATGGGACTTTTTCTTTGATACCGATACTCTTTGCCTCTTAAAGGAAAATTACGATTGCAGTTTCATTAACAGCTTTATTCAAAGGGCAATATGAAATATGAATAAAACTCATGAACATAACTACTTGAAAGAAATGCTTACAAAATGATAATAAAATAGAACAAAGAGCAAAGTAAATACAAATAAAATGAAATATAATTCAATTATAATAAAAATAATTAAGACTTAAAATGAATGCAAAATTAATTCAATTTCTTAATTTGGTGAAGATTCTCAGTCATCCAGGCTGGTAAGTGTGCTGTATGAAAGCTCAGTCAAGTCAACTGGATTCAAGTATTTTTTTTTACTTCTGAAATGTTTTACCATTCATCCAAATTCTATGGTAATACCAAGCAGCATACAGTATATGTGTAATTTTTTCACAATGCAATTTTTTTTTAATTTAAATTTTATTATTTATTCATTTATTTATTTTAACTGCGGTTGATTCCCAATCCATGAATCCTAGGTGTGCGAGAGATCACCTCTGTTCAACTGAGAGGATTCTCCCCTCCAAAGACCACGGCGGGGGGCGTGACCGACCTGGCAGAGCTGTCAGATCTGTTAGGTCGGTCTATAGCTGATGTGACAAGACAGGAATGTCAGATGTTGTTGTTGTTGTTGATTTATTCATCGTTTAAAATAACATTGTATAAAAAAAATTACAACATACAGTATATTAAAAACAATGGGATAACAAAAAAGTCTGCACACTTATTTTCATTGTGGTCCCTAACAACAACAACAACAACAACAACAGACACATCCCCAACAGATCCCATTATACGAAAAAGTACATGTGTTTAGCTGTGTGTGTGTGTGTGTGTGTGTGTGTGTGTATGCGCTGCACCAATGCAGCAAATCCACCATTATAGGGTAGCTGTAAGTTTTAAACCCGTTCAGTAAGTTACACATAAGTTCAAAGAGCGTTACTCATACTTCTTCTGCCACCCACAACACTGCTGAGCTCACTCTGCTCTGCACCAGAGTCAGTGAGTGCTTGACTGAGGCCGCCAGTGCGCAGTGAGTCTTCGGCTCTGACATCTGATAGGCTGTCATAATCATGTGACACGGTAGACCATCTCTAAAACATGCTTAGGCTTGTTTTTCACCAGTTTTCACATAAATTTAATGCCTAAAACTGTCAGAAGTGAAAACAAATTGCAGGTTTTGTATTAACACGGTGGTATCGCGATTAGGGCTGCAACTAAAGATTATTTTAGTTGTCGACTAATCTAACGACTGTTTTTTTCAACTAGTCGACTAGTTGCGTTTATTTTTCTCATGTCCACCATCTCTGCTTCTTGTCGGGGCTACATATTTTACCTCAGCCGCTGTTTAATACCTCTTAATGTTCTGTCTCCCGTGGGCGGGAGGCATTTAAATGCCATTTGTCTCAGCTGGACACAGTGTAACACAATGTAGCTAATATTCAGAATGAGGGCTAATATTAACAAAGATGAAAAAGCGATGGCGACTCCTGCAATTCAGTCACTACATTCAACACGCTAGCTATGACAGCCCAACCCTCAGCAACCAGAGAGCTGATTGTCAACCAGGTAAACTAACATTAACAGCACATATTAACAGTATTGTAATTTTTCTAAAGCTTGAAACAGTTGGTCATTGAAAATAAGCAGCGCTTAACTTTCTTTACTTGCTAAAACTTACCCAGCAGACGGTAATGTGGCTCCCGGGACTCCCTGTGAATTAAAGCTAAAATGTCTGTATTTTAGCCTGTCTCGTTAGCTGGTAACAGGCTTTGCTCTAGGTAGGTTCTGCAGCCAGTTAGACACGGCACACACGTTAATACCTTTACAACAGTGGGTCTTTATTCTCCTTTCTCTGTGTTGGAGAGACACATATAGCCGCTTCGCTCTTAAACTCTGTAACAACTGTGAAAACAAAACACAACACATGCTTCACCATGCTGTGCTCCTCTTCCACTTCACTGGAAATTGTTCACACATGCCAGACAACAGAGGCACTACTGACCTCAGCAGTTCCTGTCGCGCATTGCAGTTCCGGTTAAATGGAGCTTGCTCCTTGTGGTTACAGCTGAACCGCGGTATGCATATACTTTACAATTAAACGATTAATAAAAATATTTGTTGACAAATTTTTATTGTCGACATTATCGATAACGTCGGCTAATCGTTTCAGCCCTAATCGCAATATTTAAAAAAGCATCGACTCCAAAGTATCGACCAGTTAGTATTGAAGTATCGATACTTATAAATACGCCCATCCCTAGTTCCTGTCATGCTGATGTATATTCAAGTGTTTGTTTTTAGGACCAGTTCTGTTTTGATTAATTAATTGAAGCTATAAAAATGCAGTGTGGTGCTGTTTGAGGGATGTTGTCTCTGAGCTGTCAGAGACTGCAATGTGCCTGAAGCCACAGCTACAATTTATGGTCGCTACTGTGCCCAAAAACTGTTAAACTGTGGTTTCGCACTTGTGGTAAGACTGGACAGATTTCGGCTGCATGACCAGATGCTTGGGTAGAACGTCCTGTTAAAGATGACAGTCTGAAAGAAGTTCCCGTTTGGTTCCTTCTGTCAGGTTCAGTGTATTTCTTATCAGTAATCTTAATGTTTCACCTCTTTCTTTACAGAGTCTGATGTATTTCAATCCAAAATGCCGCCGCTATAACCACCGCCAAGACAACTGCTACCTGCCAAAACCCTCAGCGCCTCAAGATATCTCTGCAGTTCAGCCTACCTTTAGCTCTAATGTGGGTTAATCCCACAAAGAGTTTCTCACCAACCATAAACTCCTATGTAATTGTAGTAACCTCCTTTTAAACCTGTGCCTTACAACCTAACACAGGTAAGGGCTCATCTTTTAGGCCTTACACTCAGGTGGTCACAATACAGCTATATGTAATAATTTGCCCACCAAACACATACAAACATAGCAATGTTGTATATTTACAGTAAATCCAGTATTTACTGTCGTCTGGTCGATTTAATACCAGCGTACAAGCAGTACATTTTAAATCTTCAAATATTCATATTAATAGCTTTAATACTCTGTTGCGGCATAATAAATGTCAAAAATGTGAAGATGAATCTGTTACGGCTGCAACAGCTTCACCTCACTGTCCCGTCAAGTTTCTTTCTCTAAGAATTGTCTGTGTTACATTTTAATATAGAAGCTGAAATGGATATTCAGCATGTGAGCATGATTTTAATTAAAAATGTTCAAACCTGATGCTTGACTTTTTCTGATAATATAAAACCCAACACATCAAAAGTCTACTTTGGAATTAAAAAAAACCCAAAACTTTACTTCTTATTTCACACACAAGCACCACATCATAGCTAAGATTATCAAATGCAGTTTTTTCTATATTGTTACCATGTCAGCCCCTGGTAGAATTTTATCATTTATTACAAACGGGTAATGTGATCACATTTTTTCCCGGTGGATACAAGTTTTCACACTTGTCTTCTCTACCCGTGTTGACACCGTTTATTTCCTTATTTCCTCTTTTTTTTTTATGTGATCTGTTTTAGTTACTCATCGGAATTCAGGTGAAAATAGTTTGTTTGTGATTGCAAAACAATTTTGACTTTGTCTTCCATCTGTTTGAGATTCATTAGAGAAATAAAATCACATTCGAGCCAGTAATAAATGTAATAATGATGTTAGATTAATGTGATCATTTTGTACACCCAATGTAGCCATTAACATTTCTTAGCATAAAGTTCATCCATGGAGGGCACTCATTACTATTCAAATTACAAATTTAACAGGTTTGGAAAGAAAAAAATAAATAGAAATTTTGCACTTGGAAATCTGTATTGATTAATATGAGGGCTGGTCATTAAAGATTTCCTCTGACTAATTTCCCATGGACTGAGAGGAACCAAACTTGGCACAGTACCACTGAGGGTCACACACTTCTCTCATCACTTTAGGCAGCTGTAGAAACCTCATCTGTAGAAGTCTGCAGGTTGTGTCAGAAGCCACGACTTGACCTCGGAAATCAGCGTTTCATTGTTCAAGGTGGAAGTCAGATAGTGGGAGGTCGGGAGAGTAAGGGGGGTGAGGAAGGGTTTCATAGTCCCACGACCGTGCTTCCGTCTGGGCAACATGCGAGTTGTGAACTGGGGTGTTGTGTTGCGGGAGGTGGACAACTTTGGTCAGCATGCCACGCCTCTTGGTTTTGATGACCTTCTCCAATTTCAGCAGCAGTGAACCGTAGAAAGTCCTGGTAATTGTGGTACCCCATGAACAGGAAATCCACTGTCAATGAGCTATGCTGGTCCCAAAAAACCGGGAGCATGACCTTGCCCACCAATGGTTGGACATGTGCCTTCTTCAGAGGTGGTGAGTCATAATGGTGGTGAGTCATTGGTTCAACTGGGCTTTAGTCTCTAGATCATAGTGATAGACCCATATTTCATCCTGCGTGATTAATCTGTTGAAGAAGTCCTCCTTGCTTTCTTGGCACAGGGCCAAAAGAGCCTGGGAGCATGTAACTTGTTCCTACTTCTGGAAGGGTGTGAGCAGCCGGACAATCCAAATGATCATGGATGATTTTTTTCTCCATACCCCACACTGATCTTGACATCTTGGGCAAGCTGGTGAGCGGTTATGCCAGATCCTACAAAATGGTGGCCTCCATGTGCCAGATGGTGTCACCTATGGTCACCTGGGAATGGGTGCCGTTTCCAACAATGTCTGATCACATTTGAACTGTCCATTCCAGTGCTTGACTATGTCATACAATTTAGCATCCTTTAATTTCATCGAATATCTCCTGTGGTGTGCAGCCTCTTAAGAACAGGAACCTGATGACCGCTCTGCATTCAGCTGGCTCCATTATCACACCTTACTCCACCTTAGCACCTGCAAAAGAGAAATTCTTAGGAGTTCAGAGCTGCAAATTACCACTGGGCCTATAGAGATATGTATTATCATACATGTGAAATTTCAGCCACCTACAATAACTGGAAGTGGATGAGGGGAAATCTCTAATGAGCAGCCCTCATATTTGATGACCTTTGTCTCAGCTCCCCTGCTTTCAAAACTAATATTTGTTGTGTTACTTAAGAACATGTTGAATAATTTGTAGGAGCCAAAAAGTGATCCATGATACATTTTGTCTAAAGTTTGACTCTAGGATTTAGTTTAAGTAGTGCCCATGTTCATAAATTTTCTGTATTTTATCATTTTACAGTTCTATTACCATTCTTCCTAATTCTTACATCTGTACCTTATATTAAAATTACATCAACATTGTAGTATATCTGTTTTGCCGTGTTAGGAAAACTTGACATACAGTGCATCCTGAAAGTATTCGCAGCACTTCACTTTTTCCACATTTTATGTTACAGCCTTATTCCAAAAGGGATTGAATTCATTTTGTCCCTCAAAATTCTACACAAAGTACCTCATAATGGCAATGTGAAAAAGGTTTTTTTGGAGGTTTTTGCAAATTTATTAAAAATAAAAAAATCTAAGAAATCACGTGTACATAAGTATTCACAGCCTTTGCTCAAGACTTTGTTGATGCACCTTTGGCAGCAATTACAGCATCAAGTCTTTGAATATGATGCCATAAGCTTGACACACCTATCTTTGAGCAGTTTTGCCCATTCCTCTTTGCAGCACCTCTCAAGCTCCATCAGGTTAGATGGGAAGTGTCGGAGCACAGCCATTTTCAGATCTCTCCAGAGATGTTCAGTTGGATTCAAGTCTGGGCTCTGGCTGGGCCACTCAAGGACATTCACAGAGTTGTCCTGAAGCCACTCCTTTGATATCTTGGCTGTGTGCTTAGGGTCGTTGTCCTGCTGAAAGATGAACCATCGCCCCAGTCTGAGATCAAAAGCGCTCTGGAGCAGGTTTTCGTCCAGTATGTCTCTGTACATGGCTGCATTCATCTTTCCCTCTATCCTGATTAGTCTCCCAGTTCCTGCCACTGAAAAACATCCCCACAGCATGATGCTGCCACCACCATGCTTCACTGTGGGGATGGTATTGGCCTGGTTATGAGCGGTGTCTGGTTTCCTCTAAACATGACGCCTGGCATTCACGCCAAAGAGTTCAGTCTTTGTCTCATCAGACAAGAGAATTTTGTTTCTCATTGTCTGAGAGTCCTTCAGGTGCCTTTTGGCAAACTCCAGGTGGGCTCCCATGAGCCTTTTACTAAGGAGTGGGTTCCGTCTAGCCACTCTACCATACAGGCCTGATTGGTGGATTGCTGCAGAGATGGTTGTCCTTCTGGAAGGTTCTCCTCTCTTCACAGAGGAATGCTGGAGCTCTGACAGAGTGACCATTGGGTTCTTGGTCACCTTCCTGACTTAAGGCCCTTCTTCCCCTATCGCTTAGTTTTGACGGCTGGCAAGCTATTGGAAGTGTCCTGATGGTTCCTTACTTCTTCCAGTTACGGATGATGGAGGCCACTCTGCTCATTGGGACCATCAAAGCAGCAGAAATTTTTCTGTACCCTTCCCTAGATTTGTGTCTCGAGACAATCCTATCTCAGCTTTCTACAGACAATTCCTTTGACTTCATGCTTGGTTTGTGCTCTGACATGCACTGTCAACAGTGGGACCTTACATAGACAGGTGCGTGCCTTTCCAAATCATGTCCAATCAACTAAATTTACCACAGGTGGACTCCAGTTAACCCTTTGACATCCTTCTATTTATGGACATAAAAAGCGCCCTCACTGTCTTATGTTGCAGTGCTGCGCCTGTCATGTGACGTGTCATGTGATGTCATAACCCCCCAGTTGTACTAAGTATTCCACCTCACAAGGTGGCAGACACATATGACTTACTACTCTTGCCTTGGAGGACTAATGGCCCCCATATACACCCCCCCACGACTTCTGGACACCAGAGAAGAAGAGTTTGTAAACAAATGGTGATCGATTGCAAGACGGTGGAGGCATTTGCTCTCAAATTTGCCAACTATGATTCTGAAAAGAGATTATTTAGCTTATGAAGGTAAATATCTATTTTTTTTATATCAGAGGGTGGGCGAAGCTGGTTGATTTGCACGTGCCATCAACCCCCAGCGCCATGTGACTGGACAGAACAATTGCACCGATTCCCGGTCGTCATATGAGGTAAATTGCAGTGGAATAAAAGTGAAATTGCAGTGGAATAGTCATAACTGTTTCTGGAGGTGGGAGAGAAAGCACAAATGACAGAGAAAAGACAAAATAACGACCAGGATGGACGAAAATGGATGAAGCATGCCGCCTGGCCAATGGTAAGTAACAAATTTCTTTGTTTACATTGTAACTGATTTTCTGGTTCATATACTTTAAAGATAACAAAATGCCCAAAACAACAAACGGTGACAAAAAACATTACCATCCTTTGTGTAAATATGTCCAAAGTCCGCTTTTGACTGTAAGTTATGTAATTCGATATGGCTGCTGTGGCATTATGCAAATTAGATGTGTAAATTTACTCCTATCTCAAACTTTAGATCATATTCTACATCTTTCTAATTGACAGTAAGTCATTATCTCTTACCACTTTCAAGTTATAGCTTTGGAAATCTCTGACATCTGAACTGAATATTTTCTTGAAAAAAAGCTTAACCACCAGGGGGAGAGGAGAAAATGGCGCAATGGAGCGCCATAGGCAGTCATTGGGTTAAGCTGTAGAAACAGCTCAAGGATGATCACTGAAAACAGGATACACCTGAGCTCAGTTTTGAGCTTCATGGCTGTTGGAAAAATTCTCTTCAACCAGTAGTCAAAGAATCAGGTAGGATTGAAGTTTCAGTAAATTTAATTTGCACTGATCAGTGGAGAGCAATAAGTGATATGCTCAGAGTCGCCTCCGGAAATTGTTCTGCATCACATACACAGCTTTCAGTCTTTAAGCATCCTGTTATCTCAAAACTGTCCATAAGAGAATATCTAGTTCAGGCTAGTTCTTCCAAGATGTCTCCCTCCTTAGACATAATCATAACATCACAGAACGTTCACATGAGAAAAACAAGATAAATGTCCAGCTCGTCGACCTTGTACACTTTCACCCAGACTCTGAGGTACCAGAGATAAAGAATACAAAATTTTTCTATCATGGCAAAGGCGGTGAATACTTATGTACATGTGATTTCTTAGTTTTTTATTTTTAATAAATTTGCAAAAATCTCAAAAAAAAAAAAACATGGGTCCGCCCTCCAGTAGGTTCACCACCTGCAGGAGGGATCATGGAAGTCCGGTGCTATGTGGATTAGGTGGCAGTCAAAGGCGGAGACCTTGGCGGACTGATCCCAAGCTTTCTAAACTGGCTTTTGGTACGTGGAATGTCACCTCTCTGGTGGGGAAGGAGCCTGAGCTGGTGTACGAGATTGAGCGATACCGGCTAGATATAGTCGGCCTCACCTCAACACACAGCTCCGGTTCCGGAACCAGTCTCCTGGAGAGGGGCTGGAGCTTGGCCTTTTCTGGAGTTGCCCCGGGCGAGAGGCGACGAGCAGGGGTAGGTATTCTTGTATCGCCCCACCTTGCTGCCTCTATATTGGAGTTTTCCCCGGTGGACGAAAGGGTTGCTTCCCTGCGCCTTCGGGTTGGGAAACGGGTCCTGACCATCATTTGTGCCTATGCACCAAATGATGTTTCAGAGTACCCACCCTTTTTGGAGTCTGTGACTGGGGTGCTGGAGGGTGCTCCTCCTGGAGACTCCATTGTCCTACTGGGGGACTTCAATGCGCACGTGGGCAACGACAGTGAAACCTGGAGGGGGGTGATTGGGAGGAACGGCCTGCCCAATCTGAACCTGAGTGGTGTTCAGTTATTGGACTTCTGTGCTAACCATAGTCTGTCCATAACGAACACCATGTTCAAGCATAAGGGTGTCCATATGTGCACCTGGCACCAGGACACCCTAGGCCGCAGGTCGATGATCGATTTTGTTATCGTATCATCAGACCTGCGACCGTATGTCTTGGACACCCGAGTAAAGAGAGGTGCAGAGCTGTCAACTGATCACCACCTGGTGGTGAGTTGGATCCGATGGCAGGGGAGGAAGCCATTCAGACCTGGTAGACCCAAACGTATAGTGAGGGTGTGCTGGGAGCGTCTGGCTGAGGCCCCTGTCCGGGAGGTCTTCAACTCCCACCTCCAGAAGAACTTCAACGACATTCCGAGGGAGTCTGGAGACATGGAGTCTGAATGGGCCATGTTCTCCACCTCTGTTGTTGAAGCGGCGGCCCAGCGCTGCGGCCGCAAGGTGGTCGGTGCATCTCGTGGTGGCAACCCCCGAACCAAGTGGTGGACACCAGTGGTGAGGGGGGCCATTAAGCTGAAGAAGGAGTCCTATCAAGCTTGGTTGGCTTGTGGGACTCCCGAAGCAGCTGAGGTGTACCGGCAGGCCAAGCGGAGTGCAGCTCGGGTGGTTGCTGAAGCAAAAACCCGGGTATGGGAGGAGTTCGGTGAGGCCATGGAACAAGACTTTCGGTCGGCTTCAAAGAGATTCTGGCAAACTGTTCGGCGGCTCAGGAGGGAAAGCAGCTCCCCGTCCACACTGTGTATGGTGCGGATGGGACACTGTTGACTTCAACTGGGGATATCGTCGGGCGGTGGAAGGAATACTTCGAGGATCTCCTCAATCCCACTGATACGCCTTCCACAGAGGAAGCAGGGTTTGGGGACAAGGGGGATGACTCGCCTATCACAGGGGCTGAGGTCGCCAAGGTGGTTAAAAATCTCCTTGGTGGCCGGGCCCCGGGGGTGGACGAAATTCGCCCCAAGTACCTCAAGGCCCTGGATGTTGTTGGGCTGTCATGGTTGACACGCCTCTGCAACATTGCGTGGAGGTCGGGGGCAGTGCCTTTGGCATGGCAAACCGGGGTGGTGGTTCCTCTCTTCAAAAAAGGGGACCGGAGGGTGTGCTCCAACTTTAGAGGGATCACACTCCTCAGCCTCCCTGGGAAGGTCTATGCCAAGGTACTGGAGAGGAGAGTCCGGCCGTTGGTCGAACCTTGGATTCAGGAGGAGCAATGTGGTTTTCGTCCTGGCCGTGGCACATCGGACCAGCTCTTTACCCTCTCGAGAATTCTTGAGGGTTCGTGGGAGTTTGCCCAACCAGTTTACATGTGTTTTGTGGACTTGGAGAAGGCATTTGACTGCGTCCCTCGTGGATTTTTGTGGGGGGTGCTTCGGGAGTATGGGGTATCGGGCTTGTTGTTACGAGCTATTCGGTCTCTGTACGACCGTTGTGAGAGTTTAGTTCGTATTGCCAACACTCGGTCGGAGTCATTCCCAGTGAGAGTTGGACTCCGCCAGGGCTGCCCTTTGTCACCGGTCCTGTTCATAATTTTTATGGACAGGATTTCTAGGCGCAGCCAGGGAATGGAGGGTGTCATGCTTGGTGACCACAGGATCTCATCTCTGTTGTTTGCAGATGATGTTGTCCTGTTGGCTTCATCCAGCAATGACCTACAGCTCTTGCTGGGACGGTTTGCCGCTGAGTGTGAAGCGGCTGGGATGAGAATCAGCACCTCCAAGTCCGAGTCCATGGTCCTCAGCCGGAAAAAGGTGGATTGTCCTCTCCGGGTTGGGGACAGGCTCCTGCCCCAAGTGGAGGAGTTTAAGTATCTTGGGGTCTTGTTCACGAGTGAGGGGAAAATGGAGCGAGAGATCGACAGACGGATTGGAGCAGCATCTGCAGTGATGCGGACGATGTACCGGTCTGTTGTGGTGAAGAGGGAGCTTAGTTCTAAGGCAAAGCTGTCGATTTACCAGTCAATCTACGTTCCTACTCTCACCTATGGTCACGAGCTTTGGGTAATGACCGAAAGAACGAGATCGCGGATACAAGCGGCTGAAATGAGCTTTCTCCGTAGGATTGCTGGACTCACCCTCAGAGATAGGGTGAGGAGCTCAGTCATCCGGGAGAGGCTCAGAGTAGAACCGCTGCTCCTCCACATTGAAAGGAGTCAGTTGAGGTGGTATGGGCATCTGATTAGGATGCCTCCTGGACGTCTCCCACTTGAGGTGTTTCAGGCACGTCCCACTGGGAGGAGACCCCGGGGCAGACCCAGGACTCGGTGGAGAGACTATGTCTCCCAGCTAGTCTGGGAACGCCTTGGTATCCCCTCTGAAGAGCTGGAGCAGGTGGCTGGGGAGAGGGAAGTCTGGGCTTCTCTGCTTGAACTGCTGCCTCCGCGACCCGGACCTCCGGAAAAGCGGTAGAAGATGGATGAAAAAAAAACTTTTCACATTGTCATTATGGGGTATTGTGTGTAGAAATTTGAGGAAAAAAATGATTTAATCCCTTTTGGAATAAGGCTGTAACATAACAAAATGTGGAAAAAGTGGAAGTGCTGTGAATACTTTACGGATACACTGTAATTGATTTGTTTTAATGACATCAACAATTGTTTTTTACAGGGTTTTTTTTTTGTGTGTGTGTGTGTGTTACATTTTATTTGGGGATAACTTTATGGTTTTGCAACAGAGTCCTAATTATAAAATCAGCATAAGAATTTGGGTGAATTTTGTTAGTGATATAATGTACAGGTACAGTACTAATCTCAGGGGAGATAAATGTTCAACTGGATGTGTCTGTATTCCATTGCAGCAGTTTGCATTAGTGACAAATATATTGAAAACAATATATTCAACAGTTTACAAAGATTGGGTTGGTTAAAATATTTCGTTTAAATATAGCATCTGTTTTCAAATGTGCATACCCAGTTAGATATTTAAAAATAAAGATGTGGAATATGTACCACAGGGTTTAGTTTTGAACCAGCAGATGTTGAAATGTCCAGTGTAGAATGGTATTTTTTTCCTAGCTTAGCTAAAGCTGCACAGCAAAAGTGCACATTTTGAAAGCCTTGCATCCTGTGCTTGTACGAGGGCTGTACCCAAATATTCAGTCATATTTGTCAGTTATTTTGGTATGCTGTTCTTTTTTCAAACTTGCTATTTGGATATTTTGTGGAGAGTGTAAATAACGAGACTGATTTATGCAGCAGACCATTTTATTCACCCTCACATCAGTCACACAGAGAAGAGCATGTCTCAATACACCATGGGTTCTCCTTTTATACCAACTGCCCATCTCACATCTGCATGACATCTCACATCACAATACATTCATCCCTTCTCCCCCCAACTCCTTCTTCCTGCTACCCCACCATAATCTCCATAGCTATTGTCCTTCTCTGTTTACCCTCTGCAGCCAGTCTGAGATGATTAACCCAGTCTCTACACCGCCGCGCCCCCACCCCCAGAATCTCAGACCGAGTTTCAGTCCTCACGTCCTTTTGGCTTCAGTCTCCTCCCATATCTGCTGTAACAGGGGTTTACCGCCTCCGCGGCGCTGCTGTGCCGGCGGGGGGCTCCTGGGGGTGTGTCTGTCTGCGGGTGGGCCATGGCGAGGGGGGTGAAACCTTCGACTTGCCCGTGTGGCTGCTCTGATGAATCGTTTACCTGGGGAGTTCTCAGTGGGGGTCTTCCGCGCCAAGGGGCCTGAGCCAACAGCACTTGCTCGTCCGCCACCACAAAGACGGGCTTAAGTCTGTCTATGCATATTTTCTCCCGATGACCCCCCAAGTCTAACAAAAAATGTTTGTCCCCTGTTTCCAGCACTCTGAACAGGCCATCGTAGGGTGGGCGCAATGGAGGGCAGTGGACATCGTGCCTGACAAACACGAACGCCGCATTCTTCAAAGTTTTTGGCACAAAAGCGCGTGGAAAACAGTGGTGGGCCGGGCCCGGCAGCGTGCCTGTGTCTGCACTATGCTGCAAACGCTGAGACGGGCAATTGTCCGGCGCGGGATTATCTGGCAAAAATTCCCCGGGCAGCCACAGTGGCTGAGAAAAAACAAGCTCCGCCGAGGAAGCCTCCAAATCCTCTTTTGGTGCGTAACGCAACCCCAATAAAACCCACGGCAACCGGTCTACCCAATTTGCATCCGTCAGCGAGGCCCTGAGCGCTGCTTTCAGTGACCTATGAAAACGTTCGCATAACCCATTGGCCTGTGGCTTGTACGTGGTTGTGCGATGAATTGCAACACCCAGGCTATGGGCCATCGCGGACCAGAGGTCTGAAACAAACTTGAGGGCCCCTATCAGACGTGATGTCCCGACGGGATTCCAAAACGTGCCACCCATGTCGTCAAAAAAGCGCACGCCACGTCCACGGACGTGGTTGCCACCAGCAGGACTGCTTCTGGCCAGCGTGTGGTGCGGTCCATCACTGTCAGGAGGTGCGTGCACCCCTGCGATGGCGGGAGGGGGCCCACGAGGTCCACATGAACATGGTCGAACCTCTTAGCCGGGATACAAAACGGTTCCAAAGGAGCCTTCATGGGTCTGTGTACTTTGGCTCGTTGGCACGCTACGCAGGCTGCAGCCCACTCTTTCACTTGTTTGCGCAGGCCTGGCCACACAAACTTTGCTCCCACCATTTTGACTGACGCGCGCACCCCTGGGTGCGCCAGAGCGTGAAATGACTCAAACACGCGGCAGCACCAAGCGACCGGGACCACCGGGCGCGGGCGTCCCGTGGAGACGTTGCAGATTAGGGGGGGCTTGCCGTCTTGCAGTACTCTGCTCTCCAGCCTTAACCCTGTTGGTCCAGACTGGAGCGCGCACACGTCCGTGTCGCCAATCTGCTCTGCGGCCATGGCTGTATAACCTATCCCCATGCAGACCGGGGCCACTACTGCTTCTAGAGGCAGTCCGCTACCACATTCAGTTTACCCAACACATGCTGAATATTGGTCGTAAACTCCGAGATCGAGATGTTGCCGGCCCAACCATGATTCCGAAACCTTGGCCATCGCGAACGTTAGCGGCTTGTGGTCCACGAACGCGGTGAAGCTGCGCCCTTCCAGCCAGAACTGGAAGTGGCGTATGGCCAGGTGGAGAGCCAGCAACTTTCTGTCGAACGCGCTGTATTTACGCTCACTGTCGCGCAAAGCCCTGCTGAAAAAAGCGAGCGGCTGCCAGGAACCAGCGACACGTTGCTCCACGACGGCCCCTATGGCCACGTCCGAGGCGTCGGTAGTGAGCGCTATCCGGGCCGCCGGGTCCGGGTGCACCAACAGTGCGGCGTTTGCCAGGGCTGTTTTAACCTCAGAGAACGCCTGCTCTCACTCTGGAGTCCATTCGACTCTGTCGCCGGGTTTCCGTTTCTTGAGCGCGGCGTATAATGACTGCATGAGTTGAGCTGCACGGGGGAGGAACCGGTTATAGAAGTTAACCATCCCCAAAAATTCTTGCAGCGCCCTGATCGTCTGAGGCTGGGGAAAATTCGCCATGGCGCGCACTATGTCGGGCAAGTGTATCGCTCCCTCCGGTGAGACGCGGTGCCCCAAAAAATCAATCCCCGTCACGCCGAACTGGCATTTTGCCTGGTTGATTATTAACCCATGCTCCTCCAAACTCCGGAAAACCGTGCTGAGGTGGGTTATGTGTTCGTCCTCGGACGCACTGGCCACCAGGATATCATCCAGGTAAGACGAACACAAACGGGAGATTGCGCAACACCGCATCCATCATGCATTGGAATGTCTGTGCCGCTCCTTTTAATCCGAAGGGCATGCGTAAAAACTCAAACAAGCCAAATGGAGTTATTACCGCTGTTTTGGGTATGTCCTCTGCGCGCACCGGGACCTGGTGGTAACCGCGGACCAGGTCTATTTTAGAAAAATGCGTGCTCCGGTGAGGTGAACGGAAAAATCCTGAATATGGGGAATCGGGTAGCGGTCGTGCGCTGTGGCGTTATTCAATCTGCGGAAATCTCCGCACGGTCGCCACGATCCCTCAGCCTTAGGGATCATGTGTAGCGGGGATGCCCATGGGCTGTTCGATCGCCTGATGATACCCAACCTTTCCAGGTTGGCAAACTCCTCGCGTGCTATGGCCAGTTTAGCTGCGTCCAAGCACCGAGGTCGTGCGAAAACGGGCGGCCCGGTGGTGGTGATAAAGTGTTCCACCCCGTGTTTAGCGATGGCCGCCGAAAACGTCGGGACCGTGAGTGCTGGGAACTGAGTGAGCAGTGTGTGGAACTTACCGCCTGGAGCTGTGACGTTGGCTTGCGTTATTGGCCCGGCCCCTCGAGCTGTACAGGGGAGGGAATCAAAAGACATTGCATTAACCAGGCGCCTGTTAGCAACATCGACTAGTAACCCATGTACACACAGAAAATCAGCTCTCAGGATTGGGAAACTCAGTGCTGCTATGACAAAAGTCCACTCGTACATACGGCCGTGTAGGGATAAAGTCAGTGTTCTCTCACCAAAAGTCTTAATGCCCGAGCCGTTTACTGCTACCAGCCCGGGGCCACTAGGTCCTGCTAGCCGGTCGGCGTAGGACAGCAGGATGATGCTCCTCTGGGCTCTGGTGTCTACGAGGAACCGTCTCCCCGAGTGCGAGTCCGTCACGTAGAGCAGCTTGTTCTCTTCACCGGCGGTCGCAGCTGCTACCGACTGCCGGCCTTGGCGTTTCCCGGGCGCTTGAATTGGCACGGTGGCGCACATCTGCGTGCGTTCTCTCCAAAGCGGCGGTGGTAGAAGCAGAGCGTGCCTCTCTGGCGCTTCCTGGCCTCCGCTGCCGCTACTGTCGGCAGCTCTTCGCCTCCACTGGTCGTCTCGCTGGGTTCCGACGCCGCCGCGTTCACTGTGAGGGCTCTGGTGGTGAGGATGATCCAATCTGCCTCCTGGGGTAGCGCACGGTAGTCACGCGCGGCCAGCAACGGCGAATTGGCAAGAACCGCTCTCGCCTCTGTTGGGAGGTTCCGGAGGAGAAGGTGGGCAAACAGAAAATGCCCGTCGTCCGTGCCCATCAATGCCAACATCAATGCCAACAGTTCGACCGCCGAACCATCTCCTAACTCGGAGCGCCTCTCTGCTCTCTGCTCTCTCACAGTCCGAGAGCGTGTAGCACTGGGTCAGTGCGGCCTTGAGAGTCCCATATTTGTCATGGGCTGGAGGTTGTTGGAGCAGGCTCGCTACTTGCTGAGACGTGCAAGCGTCCAGCGCTGCGACCACATAGTAATATTTGGTGTTGTCTGCCGTTATTCCCCGGAGAGCGAACTGAGCGTCGGTGTGGCGGAACCAAGACCGCGGGTCGTGCAGCCAAAAGTCCGATAGTTTGACCGAAACAGCGCATGCGTTGCTGGGGCTTCCCGTCCGGGCCGACTCCGAGGTTCTTGCCTCGTGTTCCATAATTCGTCAAGGGGTCACCAGTGTGGAGAGTGTAAATAACGAGACTGATTTATGCAGCAGACCATTTTATTCACCCTCTCATCAGTCACACACAGAAAAGCATGTCTCAATACACCATGGGTTCTCCCTTTATACCAACCGCCCATCTCACATCTGCATGACATCTCACATTACAATACATTCATCCCTTCTCCCCCCAACTCCTTCTTCCTGCTACCCCACCATAATCTCCATAGCCATTGTCCTTCTCTGTTTACCCTCTGCATCCAGTCTAAGATGATTAACCCAGTCTCTACAATTTCAATTTTTTTAAAGATTAATTTTAATAAAGATAAAATACCAATGCCAAGTACATTCTGCCAGCAAATTTTATTTTAAGCACTGCAGCTGAAACTACTGCTTCATGATTTTCTGCTGTGCCCATCGTAGTCTCATCTGTGTCTTGTCTGTGTTTAACTGTGTTTTGTCAGCTAATCACGCCTTGTGGCATCACCTGCCATTGAGAAAATCATATTACAATTTTCTTCTTCCTCCATGCTTCACAGACGGCTCTGCCCCACCTCCAGCTCTCTGGCTGGTAAAAACAACCTGAAGCCCCATAGGGAATCAATAGTATCCTCAGAAAAACCCACAAATTTGAGCTAAATTATGGTATATGCAAGTTTTTAGTGGAAATCAAGCAAACAGCAGCTCTAATGGTGAGCCAACTGGATTCATACATGAGAGATATGTAGACTTTATAAGGGATTGTGGCTGATATCAGTGTTTCAGATGTTTTGAGGGTGATCAGTAGAGGGTGATGTCTGCTCCAAATCAGACTCCCAGGTTTTCCATGATGCATTATGCTCTCTGTGTATGATAAGCTTGTTGAGAAAAAAAAAAGAATTTCACTAACCTTCATTCAATTGACTAACAGCCATGTAGATAGTTTCATTGAGTAAAATGTTAATTACAAACCATCCTGAAATAGTTTCACACAACAGCAGTGCAACAACCACTGTTTGTTCAAGGTTTTATGTAGAGGATATGATTTCACATGTAATGGAAGCATGTAAATATCCAGTGTAGTGAAAAGGTATTTACCTCCTTCCTGATTTCTTTTATTTTTGCTTATTTGTCACACTTAAATATTTCAGATCATCAAACAAATTTTAATATTGGACAAAGATAACTTGAGCAAATACAAAATGCAGGTTTTTTTTAAATGATGATTTCATTTATTAAGGGAAAAAAAAAATCTATCCAATCCTACCTGGCCCTATGTAAAAAAAGTAATCGTCCCCTAAACCTAATAACTGGTTGTGCCACCCTTGGAGGCAACAACTGCAATCAAGCATTTGTTTAACTGGTAATGAGTCTTCTACATCACTGTTGAGGAAATTTGTCCCACTCCATCCATCCATCTTCTTCCGCTTAATCCTTTTTGGGTCGTGGGGGGGCGCTCAAATTCAGCCACACTGGAGTGCTTGAGCTTGAGGTCATGAACTGATGGCTGGACATTCTTCTTCAGAATTTTCTGGTAGAGAGCAGAATTCATGGTTCCATCAATTACGGGAAGTCGTCCAGGTCCTGAAGCAGCAAAGCAGCCCCAGACCATCACATTACCACGATCATGTTTGACTTTTGGTATGATGTTTTTTTTATGAAATGCTGTGCTAGTTTTATGCCAGCTGTAATGGAACGCACACCTTCCAAAAAGTTCAACTTTTGTCTCATCAGTCCACAGAATATTTTCCCAAAAGTCTTGGGGATCATCAAGATGGGTTTTGGCAAATGTGAGACGAGCCTTTGTGTTCTTTTTGGTCAGCAGTGGATTTTCTCTTTGTACTCTCCCATGGATGACATTTTTCCCAGTCTCTTTCTTATTGTTGAATCATGGACCAGTGTCCAAACTGAGGAAAGTGAGGCCTGCAGTTCTTTAGATGTTGTTCTTGTCATGGTCTGGCTGCACACTGCTCTCTCTCACAAATTAATCTCATTTCCCTCAGCTGTACTCACCATCTGCAGGAATTCACCAGACTCTTTAAATAGCCCCAGCATCCTCCACTCATCAGGAGATCATAATGGACTTTACCCTTACCATCAGACATGTGGGCAGCCAATTCCTCTCCTCCAACTAGTGATGTTAAAACCGAGGCCTCATGAAACAAAGAGCAACTTTGAGACAACTGCTTCATGAGCAACACAGTGTTATGGAACATCTGATAAAGACTGCCATCTGGTGACTGCCTACCAGAACTGCATTTGAGCTGAAAACCTGAAAAAAGGCAATACTTTGTATTACAGGTTGCACTACACTTTTTATGTCATTTTCTCAGACAGGCTTGTAAAAATTCTGTCAGTCAGTTATCTGTCATTTTAGTTGACTAATTAGATCACCCTCCATATAATCTGTCAAATGATAAACAGCTTTCAGAATTTGTAGTCATTGCTGGAAAAATTCTGTGGAAGGACAATTGTCAGTGGACAAAACCTCTGATATATATACGTACACACACACATACACACACACATATATATATATATATATATATACTGTATATATATATATATGAGAGAGAGCGAGAGACAGCAGTGTCCGGTAAGACAGCTGTACTCTACAGCCACTTTAGCCATATGTAGCCATGAAGGGGTGTCCCAATCCATAGGGGTAGTGATGTTATGCTCAACACCGCCCACTCAACACTGATGCAATATAAAGTGGAAGTGCCATGAGCAGTTTTTTTTTTGTTTTTTTTTAAATTTAATAGAACAAAATACAACATACAAACTCTCGATGAGGATAAAGGTTACCAATGAGTTACAAAATCAGAACTTTCACAAAAAATATACAGTCAGTCAAACTTCACATTCCAATTAAGGAAAAAAGGGGTATATTAAAAGAGAGAGTAAAGAGCACAACAATTCTCTGATAATCTTTTTTTTATTATAGTAATAGGAGCTGTCCAATGTGTCTTGCAGTTTTTTTTGCATCATAAGCCGTGAATCGAGCGCTGTTTCAGCACGCCCACAGTCATGTGACCATAGCAAGCGAGACCTCGTAATGTCAGTCACATCACGTGACTTGAGGGCTCGTGGGAAATTTGGGAAGGTTCTTTTAGAATTAGGTCTTTTTTTTGTTTGCATTGGATTGTTTGTTCCTGCCATCCAATTTTGAATAGACCTCAGATGGGAAAAAGCTCAAAGAAAGATTTTTTTTCAGGTTTTCTCTACTCAGATGCAGTTCTAACACTCAGTCAGCAGATGGCACTCCTTATGAACTGTTTTGTAACACTGTGTTGATCATGAAACTACTGTCTAAAAGTTGTTCATTGTTTTGTAAGGCCTCAATTTCACCATTACTAATGTATCTATGTGTAATATTTAGTAAATGTAATGTGTTATTTAATGTTACTAAACCTAAACCTAATTCTAACTTGTGTAATACTATCCCTGACTTCTACTCAAATAGTGAATGCAATGATGATAACAAATCTCCTCCTCTCAAAACGCCCTCAGTTTGAATGGTGAATCAGACTCCTTTTAAATCCTTCACTATTGACGTATGCAATGCCCAGCCCTCAAATTTCTCGCCAGGTCTCAAATCACGTGATATGACAACGAGGCCTCGTTTGCTACGGTCACGTGACTGTGGCCATGTTGACACTCCGTGTTATATTGCTCGAATCAGTGTCAAGTGGGCGGTGTTGCGCATAACATCACTACCTCCAACGCATTTAAGCAAGGGAAGGTATATTACTCTGCTGTTGCCTCCTTTTCTCCCCCCCAGTATTTCCTCAGGGGGATTGGACCCCAACCTTGGCTGATTGGACCCCCCACTCTGTGGAGGCTTTTCTGGACCCTCTCAACCTGTTCACCCGTAAGTGCAATTACCAATGTTCCCCAACCTGTCTCCCTGTTCCCCCGCCCCCAAGCTCTTCATTCTCCCCCATCTACACTCACCTGTTCTGCTGCGATGCAAAAGGTGTCAGCTGTTCCTTCACCGCCCTGCTTCCCCACAGCACCTGTAAGCAAACAAACAATCATTAGCATTGTGAACTATTTCCAGTGCCGTTATACTTCCTGTTGGTTCTCCTTCTCTTTTCACAGGGCTGTCAGACCTCTCGCCGCAGCCTACCTCTTCGCACAGTTTTCAATAAAATCATTGTTTACTCGCCATCTGTTCCCTCTGTTGTCTGCTTTTGGATCAGCATTGTTGAATCTTGACAGTTTTGGGTTTTTGTTGGTCATTTGTTCTTGAATTTCTTTAGATCGAGGCATGATGTGTTTCTTTTTTAAATCTTTTAGCCAACTTCCCCTTGTCAGATGGGTTCCTGTTTAGGTGATTTCTTGATTCAACAGGCAAATGGGAGGCAATTTTTCCACGTAGGGCCAGGTGGGTTTGGATAGCTTTTTTCCATTAATAAAGGAAATCATCATTTAAAAACATGCATTTCGTGATTACTTGGATTATTTTTGTCTAATAATAAAATTTGATGATCTGAAGCATTTAAATGTGGCAAACATGCAAAAATTTGTAGTCCTCCGATTGCCAGTGGCCGTCATGACCATCTTCTCCCCTCCTCTGGGTGGGGTGTACGGTGTGGTTTCGGTGTGGCCTGCCTCCACTGAGCATTTTGCTCTAATTTGAAGGGGCCTCGTGAAAGACCTCACTCCATCCAGGGCTGTCTTTACGGCATAAACTGTCCGGCTGGTGGCCATTACGTTTGAGTTCTGCTTTTTCTGTCAAAATGAAATTGGTGCTTTTGTTTTTTTGTTTTTTTTTTTCCCCCACAAATTGTATCTAAAGGCTTCAGGATCTGTATGGAAGATCCTGGGGGTCTAGATGTGGACCGGGTTCCACCATTTGAGAAGCCCTGATGTAAAACATCAGGAAAGGAGCAAATACTTTTTCACAGTACTGAAAATGCATTTGTAGAATATTAGTTTCCCAGGAGATGATGTAATAAAATATATCCCAAGATTTTTTTTTCCCATTTGTTTTTTTTTTTTTTAGATTATACACCAGTGTAATCACAGTATGAGGGAAGCTGTGATTTCTTGGTGGAGGTCTATCCTCTGAATGCTTTCTTGTTCATTGTGAATTTGACCTTATCAAGGCAAAGCAGAATAAACTTGATGGCATCCCAACATATGTTTGCATCCATGGTATAGCACGAGTAAGGCTTGCTGTGCCAGTCCAGACCAAGGCCAGTGATGATTCAGGGATTTTTTTCTATCTGAATGAGATAAAGAGCTTGGCAGCGTAGCAAAGGCACCAAATGCCTGCTTATTAGAATAACAAAAGATGTTGTCTCCTGACGTTAGGTGTGGCTTTATAAATCCACCATGTGTCTCTGTCAGCTGTCAGGGTCACAGGCTGTGTTAAACAGTTTATTTTTCCATTTGCAACATCAATACTGCATGTGCATAGTGTCAAGGGTTGCACACCTTTTAAAGCTCTGTCTTGCTCGGAAATACAAAACGTGGGGAAAACATAGCACTGAAAAGAAACCAAACTATGTTCATAACTATGGAGATATCTCAGATACTGATTTGTGTACATAGATTTATGGGCCCAGGCAAAGTCCTGACATGGGGATCCAAGTAAGAAAAAAAGCTTGATTTCAGTCTCTATTGCTAAATTAAAAGACCTGAAATGGTATTCACTTATATAGCGCTTTCTAGATATCTGTTTCCTATAGGCCCTTAGAATAGAGGGTTAGTATTAATGAAAGCGCTTTGAGTGGTCTTTGTGACTAGAAAAGCGCTATATAAGTGCAGGTTAGTTAGTTCGTTAGTTAGTTTTTCTCATCTGTAGATGACCAAAGCACTTTACAGATCCTGCTATCCACATACACTGATAGCAGTGGAGCATACACAGGCGCTGGTCTGACCCACCAGGAGCAACTGGGGGTTCAGTGTCTTGCTCTAGGACACTTTGACATGCAGACTGCAGACAGAGCAGGAATCAAACCCCTGCCCCTCTGCTCAGTAGTCGGCCACACTACACCTGCACCACAGCTGCCCTGCCCCAAAATAATGAAAAGTTCTCAAGTTAATGATGAATAAGGTCTGTTTATGTTCATATTTTGTTGCTGCTATACTGTGCTGATTAATTATTTTCGTCAGTCCAAAACGTGTGGAATGCTCACAGTATGTCATATAAAGGAATTTAATAATGAAAGAAAACAAAAATAAATGTTTTACTTTTGATTTGTAGATTTGTGCATTTTCAGTTCCAAATATGTGCCTACAACATCATCTTGCTTTTGAGGATGAAGCTCAATAAAGGAATGTGAGAAGTTCATTCCAAATTACTCAAGATGAAGCACAGAAAGTGTGAAGGTGTCATGATTGGCCTCTCCAGGGCAGAGAGACAGATCCACGCGCTGGACTGCAGTAATGCTGATTTATTAACAAAAGGCGAACACAAGAACAAAAACAGTGCCTGGGGACACAAAAATACAAACGAGAGGAAACTTATAGAAAAGCACTCCAGAGCCGGAATCGCTGTGCGAGGAGAAAATTCAGTTGAAAAAGTCCTTCAGTCATCAGTCAATACTGCCGCAGTAAGAGAATGAGCAGGCAGTCTTTAAATGGCTGACAATGGAATAGATGAGCGACAAGTGCGGCCAGCTGAGGCAGGTGACTTAATTATTGAACTACTCACAGCTGAGATGGCAGGGGAACAGAGTGAGCAGCTGGTGGGAGTGTCTGGGAAGGAGGAAGGGCGCTCATATCACAAAACCAAAAATAAACACAGAAACAGACAAAATAATCATAACATATAAAATACTCAGACATATATTGAGAGTCTGAGCTCTGTGAGAACACTGAGCTCAGACTCATGACAGAAGGCAGATATTTTTCACATTTTTGAAATAATACAGAATAATAGAAAACAGTAATTAACATTACTATCCCCAAATGACTTGAGTTCTAAGAAACTATTTTTGCTTTAGCTGTTTTGGTATCTTCTCTATGTTGTTTATAGTTTTAAGTGTAATTTTTATTTTTTATATTAGCCTCATATTTGGAGAAAAAAGATCTGGATATTGATAATATAGTTGGGATTGTTTATATAAACTAAACATTAGTGGTGGGCAATGATTAAAAAGTTGAATCATAGTTAATCTTGGGGGTGGGAGTATGTGCAATTATTCACAATTTAAAGTTTGGTATTTTTTTTCTATGTAATGTACCGTAAAACGGGGCTATAAGGGACGGCGGGGTAATAAGGGACACTTTTCTGGGAAATGTTTTAAATGTAATTATGCTTTTTTTATTTTGCATTTTTCCTGTGGGAATCCAGCCCACAATCCAGCCGTGGATTCCCACAGGAAAAATGCAAAATAAAAAAGCAGAATTACATTTAAAACATTTCCCAGAAAAGTGTCCCTTATTACCCCGTCGTCCCTTATAGCCCCGTTTTACGGTACTTTAGGAGTGGGTGAGTGTGCTTGCTTTCTGTGACAGTTGGTTTATTTAAAGCTTTCAACATGTCAATAATGACAACAAATATTCAAAATATTCTCCAGAAAAACCCTCATAAGAACTTCAGAAATACTACCTGTGTAAACAGCTAGTGATATCTCTTCTCTCCACCGCTCAGGTCGAGATTATGCATTGGTACAGTCCAGTGTGTTCAATATTGATTGAAATCTTTGTGGAGATTTCGTTATTGATTTACTAAATCCATATCAACAAAATGTAATTACAGAGTTCATGAATTCTATGTACAGCATGAGTCTATATCCCACAATAACACATCCCAGTAGAATCACAGTTCACATTGCTACACTTATTGACAACCTGTTTGTTAATATTATTGATAAGAAAATAGAAAGTGGATTATTGATAAATTATATAAGTGACCATTTGCCAACCTTTGCACTTATCCATGGCCACACGGGGGCCAATACAGAAAAAATTTTAAAATCGTTCAGATACAAATCACAAAATGCAATCAGTTCTTTTAAAGAGGACTTGCTGAAGCAAGATTGGGCAAAAGTCTATGTATCAGATGTAAATGAAGCCTATGACACATTTATAAACATTGTAACCACTCTTTATGAAAAAAATTGTCCATTAGTAAAGAAAAAGCTTAAACATAAATTTGCCGATAAGCCATGGTTAACCAAAGGATTACAAAAGGCGTGTAAAAAGAAAAATTTATTATATAAAGCTTTCCTAAAGAAAAGGACAAAAGAAGCAGAGCAGCGGTATAAAACATACAAAAATAAGTTAACATATATAATAAGATGTAGTAAAAGAGACTATTACAGTAAAGAACTGGAGAAAAACAGAGACAATATTAAAAATACATGGACAATACTTAACAATATTCTTGGAAATAAAAACAGAAATACAAGCTACCCAACCAATTTTTCAAAAAATAATAAAACGACTCAGAGTGTGAATGCAGCTTCACCTGCAGATGAATTTAATAACTTTTTTGTTAACATTGGTCCTAATTTGGCTCGAGAAATACCCATTACGGCACCTACAGGTGATACAATAAGCAAAAACATTGCTATACGAGAGAGAGGTCATTGAAATTGTTAAATCGTTTAAAAGTAAAACATCTACAGACTGTGATGGTATTGACATGCTCTTAGTCAAAACTATTTTTGAATGCTTAGTGAAACCACTGACGTATATTTGTAACCTGTCTCTCCAAACAGGTATATTTCGCAATGCAATGAAAATAGCTAAAGTAATTCCGATATACAAGACGGGTGACAGAGGGGAACTTTCAAACTATAGACCAATTTCACTATTGCTGCAATTTTCCAAGATACTTGAAAAAATATTCTATGAGAGAATTGACAACTTCATACTGAAGAATAATTTATTGTGTGAGCAGCAATATGGGTTCAGACACAAGAGGACAACTGCATTTGCTCTAATGGAATTTATAGAAAAAATATCAACTGCCGTTGAAAATAAAGAGTATTCAGTTGGGGTATTCCTGGATCTTAAAAAAGCATTTGATACAGTGGATCATAGTTTATTATTAAAGAAACTACAAAATTGTGGTATTAGAGGAGTAGCACTGTCCTGGTTAAGTAGTTACTTGAAGAATAGATATCAGTATGTATGTGTTGGTAACAAAAACTCACAGTTACTGAAGGTTACTTGTAGAGTCCCACAGGGTTCAGTTTTGGGGCCATTGTTATTCAATATGTATATAAATGATATATGTAAAGTTTCAGAAAAAGTGGATTTAATATTGTTTGCCGATGACACTAATTTATTATGCAGTGGAAGCAATTTGGAACAACTTTTGGATACACTCGGAAAGGAATTAGGAAAGCTTAAACTGTGGTTTGATTCAAACAAATTAACGCTCAATTTAAGTAAGACAAAATTTATAGTTTTTAACAACCATCACAACAACTTAGTATCTAAACTCAGTGTTAATGGTGTAGAGATTGAAAGGGTATCCGAAACTAAATATCTTGGTGTAATAATTGATAATAAACTGTGTTGGAAGTCACATATTAATTATATTAAAGGTAAAATATCCAAATCAATTGCAATACTACACAGAGTGAAATATTTGCTGAATCAACCCACACTATATTCCCATACATAACATATTGTACTGAAGTATGGGGAAATACATTTAAAACAAACATATATCCAGTCTTTATGCTTCAGAAGAGAGCTATTAGAATAATAAACAAAGCTGCTTACAGGGAACCAACAAACCCACTTTTTCTTAAATTAAAAGCTCTCAAGTTGAAAGATCTGGTTGACTTTAAAACTGCAATAATAATGTTTAAAGTGAAGAATCTATCACTGCTGGCAAATATCCAAAAGTTGTTCCAAATAAGGGAGAATCAATACCATTTTAGAGGAACATGTATATTTCAAAAACCTTCAGTGAGAACTACCACCAAGCAACACTGTTTCAGTGCCAGGAGTCAGACTATGGAACGATTTTGGACCTGAATTAAAATCATGTACAACGCTTGGACAATTTAAACAAAAACTAAAGGAAGAAATACTCCAAACATATATACAAGATGACATATAAAATCACATAAGGATTGTCATATCCAGTCTGCGTTGTGTTGTTGCTTAGTTTGTTTGTTTTTTTGTCACATTTTGTCTTAGCTTTGTTCAGAATTGTAATCACTCTTGTTTGTTTTTCTTTTGAATTCTTGGATGAAATATGGGTGGGCAATATAAGCTGCGGCTTCAGCCATCACCCATTTCGGATAACTTATGTTGAACTGTATAATTGGAGGAGTTATTGTCTAATTTGACCTTGTTGGATTTTCTTTCCCCCTTTGTTATATTATTCTGTTGTGGCACACATATTTTGGATGCTTTGACTGCATATGTATAGCACAGTGATTGAGATGCTTAAGACTGCATATGTATTTTGTAACCTCACGTCTTAGAAGGAACAGTAAGTCTGGACCTCCTGGGGATAACAGTAGGAGGTGGAGGTACCTTTAGCAATGACTCTGAAAGGACTTCCTGACCTCCTGGGGTCAGGTGGAGGAAGAAGAGGCCTGGGGGAGAGGTATTGTCGATGGGGGGTTTAATGACAATGTGATTCTGTTCTTTGATGTCCCAGGTATAAAAGTGGGGGATTGGAGTAGTTCGTTCTCTTTTCTTGTTTGAGAGATGGTTGGAGATGTGAGATGATTAATAAACCTGAATTGAGAAATAAATTCAGCCTCTTCATTTCACGCTCTCCACATTGGTGACCTGAAGACATACAATGACCAGAGACAGTTCCCCCGAGCCAGACTCGCCAGGGACCGCTGGAGCAAGCGCAGTCTCAGTCAAGCTTCCGGAGTTCTGGCAGGACAATCCAGACTCGTGGTTCCTCCTGGCCGAAGCCCAGTTCGCACTCGGGGGAATAACAGCAGATGACACAAAATTCTACCATGTCATCGCCAAACTCGACAACCGCACAGCCCGACATGTGCGGAGCCTGGTGCAGCAACCGCCCGCTGGCGACAAATACAGCGGGTTGAAAGCTGCCCTCATCCAGCGTTTCACGCCCTCAGCCGAGGTGAGAGCTGGGAAGCTCCTAGCTCTGCACGACTTGGGAGGACGCACGCCTGTCGACCTGATGGAAGACATGCTGCAGCTGAGGGGCTCAGACAACGGCGATTTCCTCTTCACGCAGATCTTCCTGAGAACCTTACCATCGCAGATGAGGGCGACCCTGGCAGGCTCTCATTTCGTGACCCAGCGGGACTTCCGCACACTGGCCCAGGAGGCGCAGCGGATCCTCAACTCCAGCAAGGAGCACACGGCCACCGCAGCAGCGGCAGATCTCGGCACGGCGACCGGGAGCAGCAGGGGGCCAGAGGCGTCGGAGGCAATCCCACCAACAATGGCGGCAGCGAAGTCCCAACGCAGCGGAGGAGACGACTTCTGCTTTTACCATCGTCGTTTCGCAGAGAGGGCGCGCAAGTGTGTACCGCCGTGCCAGTTCAAGAGCTCGGGAAATGCCAGGACCGGGAGTCGCTAGCAGCGGTGACACTCGGCGAACGGAACAAGCTGCTCTACCTGACGGATGCGCGCTCTGGGAGGCACTTCCTCGTGGACACGGGCGCCCAAGTGAGTTTCATCACCCCAACCTACGCTGACCGGCTGGCAGGCCCCCGTGGTGACGGAGCAACAGCGGCGAACGGCTCGAGCATTAAGACCTTCGGTGAAAGGACTCTGCTTCTGTCCTTGCACGGCCGCACATATGAATGGACTTTTATTATAGCGGCGGTGAGTTTCAACATGTTTGGTGCTGATTTTCTGTGCTCACATGGGTTGTTAGTTGATCTTTCCAATAGATGCCTAGTTAATGCACTCTCCTTTTACTCCATTCCTTGTGCAGCTCGAGTGTCCCCGCCACCAGCACAGACCAACGTCGCCACAGCAGGCGGTAAGTTTCACACACTCCTCACTCAGTTTCCAGCACTCACAGTTCCCACTTTTTCGGCAACAGTTGCGAAACACGGGGTGGAGCACTTTATCACTACCACTGGCCCCCCCGTCTTTGCGAATGCTCGGTGCTTGGATGCAGCTAAACTGTCCATAGCGCGCGAGGAGTTCGCCAACTTGGAAAGGTTGGGCATCATCCGGCGTTCAAAGAGCCCATGGGCCTCCCCACTGCATATGGTCCCTAAAGCTGACGGCTCGTGGAGACCTTGCGGTGATTTCCGCAGGTTAAACAACGCCACAGCGCATGACCGCTACCCAATCCCACATATTCAGGATTTTTCGGTGCATCTGGCGGGGGCGCGCATTTTTTCTAAAATAGACTTGGTCCGCGGTTATCATCAAGTCCCAGTGCGCGCTGAGGACATCCCCAAAACAGCGGTGATAACTCCGTTTGGACTTTTTGAGTTTTTACGCATGCCGTTTGGGCTTAAAGGCGCCGCGCAAACCTTCCAGCGCATGATGGATGCGGTGTTGCGCGATCTCCCTTTTGTGTTCGTCTACCTGGACGACATTTTGGTAGCCAGCGCGTCCGAAGTAGAACACGAAAAACACCTCACGGAAGTTTTCCGGAGGTTGGGAGAACACGTGTTAATAATCAACCCAGCTAAGTGCCAGTTCGGGGTGGCGCAGATCGACTTTTTGGGGTACCGCGTCTCCCCAGAGGGGGCAGTTCTGCTACCGGACAAAGTGCGCGCAGTGGCAGATTTTCCCCAGCCACAAACGGTCAAAGCACTACAGGAGTTTTTGGGAATGGTGAATTTTTATAACCATTTCCTCCCCCGCGCAGTGCAGTTCATGCAACCATTATATGCCGCGCTTAAAAAGCAAAAACCCTCCAATGCATTCGAGTGGTCCCCGGAGCGGGAGCGCGCATTCGCGGAGGTAAAAAAAGCCCTTGCAGACGCTGCGCTGTTGGCTCATCCAGTCCCAATGGCCCGCATAGCGCTTACCACTGATGCGTCAGACGTGGCCATAGGGGCGGTAGTGGAGCAGCACGTGGCAGGGGTTTGGCAGCCGCTGGCCTTTTTCAGCAGGTCCTTGCGCGATGCCGAGCGAAAATACAGCGCGTTTGACAGGGAGCTGTTAGCGCTCCACTTAGCCATTTGCCACTTCCAATTCTGGCTAGAAGGTCGGCGTTTCACCGCGTTTGTCGACCACAAACTGCTCACTTTTGCGATGGCCAAAATTTCAGAACCATGGTCGGGCCGGCAGCAGAGGCAGCTGGCTGCAATTTCGGAGTTTACTACTGATATTCAACACGTAGCGGGTAAACTCAATGTAGTGGCAGACTGCCTCTCTCGCGCGATAACTGCACCAGTCCGCGCAGAGGTAGATTATACTACCGCGGCCGCTGAGCAAAATAACAGCGCGGAAGCGCACGCGGCCCCAGTTCATGTGGGAATAGACTATGCAGCCATGGCAGCAGATCAGGGTAGCGATGCGGACATATGCGCGCTCCAGTCTGGATCAACAGGGTTAAGGCTGGAGAACAGGAGGCTGCAAAATGGTATGCCCCCCCTAATCTGCGATGTCTCTACTGGACGCGGTCGTCCAGTAGTGCCAGCCGCATGGCGCCGCCGCGTTTTTGACTCGATTCACTCCCTGGCGCACCCAGGGGTGCACGCGTCTGTGAAAATGGTAGCAGAAAAGTTTGTTTGGCTGGGCCTGCGCAAGCACGTTAAAGAGTGGGCACGAGCCTGTATGGCTTGCCAGCGGGCCAAAATACACAAGCACACAAAAGCACCCTTAGAGCCGTTTCATATCCCGGCCAAGAGGTTTGATCATGTGCATGTCGACCTCGTAGGCCCCCTTCCCTCATTGCAGGGTTACACACACCTTTTGACAATGGTGGATTGAACCACGCGTTGGCTGGAAGTGGTCCCACTGGCATCAACCACAGCTGCAGAGGTGGCCCGCGCGTTTTTAACGGCTTGGGTAGCGCGTTTCGGGGTTCCGTCGGATATTACGTCCGACAGGGGACCTCAATTTGTGTCTGAGCTTTGGTCAGCGATGGCCCACAGCTTAGGTGTGACAATTCACCGCACTACCGCTTACCACCCCCAGGCTAATGGTTTATGCGAGCGGTTTCATAGATCATTGAAGGCAGCCCTCAGAGCGTCGCTTACGGATGCAAATTGGGTAAACAGACTACCATGGGTTTTATTAGGGTTGCGTTCTGCACCTAAAGAGGACTTAAAAGTCTCCCCAGCGGAGTTGGTTTTTGCACAACCTCTCCAGCTGCCAGGAGAGTTCCTGCCAGATAATCCGGCACCAGGGCGTTCCCCTGCTCAGTGGTCACTGATCGACACGGGAGCAGACATGCTTCTGGGCCCCGTTCACCACACCTTTCCGCGTGTTTTTGTGCCCAAATCTTTAAAAAATGCCGAGTTTGTTTTTGTCAGGCACGAGGCTCAGCGCCCAACCCTGCGTCCACCCTACGATGGCCCATATAGAGTACTGGAAACAGGTGATAAGCATTTTGTGCTAGATTTGGGGGACAGGAGGGAAACAATTAGTATAGACAGACTAAAGCCTGCTTTTGTGATGGCCGATGAGACTGTGCGAGTGGCGAGGGCGCCTCGACGCGGCAGACCCCCCAGGGAGCATGCCCCAGATTCCCCGCAGGGATCAACTAACAGTTCTCATCCTCAGATAGCAGATTCACTGCAAGATGGCACCGCAGGAGCTGCGAAGCCCGCCTACACCAAGTTTGGAAGACGGTTGAAGCCCAGACAGCATATGGACTGATGTCATGGTTTTATCATGTTGTGTGGACTATGTTGTATTGTTTCATCTTCGACGTTTGGTGGGGGGGGGTTATGTGGCACACATATTTGGGATGCTTTGACTGCATATGTATAGCACAGTGATTGAGATGCTTAAGACTGCATATGTATTTTGTAACCTCACGTCTTAGAAGGAACAATAAGTCTGGACCTCCTGGGGATAACAGTAGGAGGTGGAGGTACCTTTAGCAATGACTCTGAAAGGATTTCCTGACCTCCTGGGGTCAGGTGGAGGAAGAAGAGGCCTGGGGGAGAGGTATTGTCGATGGGGGGTTTAATGACAATGTGATTCTGTTCTTTGATGTCCCAGGTATAAAAGTGGGGGATTGGAGTAGTTCGTTCTCTTTTCTTGTTTGAGAGATGGTTGGAGATGTGAGATGATTAATAAACCTGAATTGAGAAATAAATTCAGCCTCTTCATTTCACGCTCTCCACACTGTTTCTTTTAATCTGTACTTTTAATCTATCCGAAATAAAGATTGATTGATTGATGTCTACATAGTATAACAGTGATACTCCAGTAAACTGATTTGAACACAAAGAATTAATTAAAATGAGGGGTTTGTGCCACATGCCTCTGTTTTGAGTTGCACCATAGACTGTCCAACTGGAAACAGTACCTGCGTTTTGAGTTCTGCTTTTTTATTCCACCACAAATAACTGCAACTAATTGTGTTTACACACACTGTAAATAATAACTGACTGGAGCTGAATATTTTACACAACACCCCCCTTCTTTAGCCCAGTGTTTTTCAACCAGGGAGCCTAGTATGGTTTTTATGGGAATTTGTCTAATTTAACTTTTAACTGGTCCAAAAAAATGCAAAATGGATTCTGTGTGCATCCCATGCATAACAGTGGCAAATGTTTTGCATTTTTTGACCAATTAAAAGTGAATTTAGACAATTTCCCACAAAAACCTTAACATACCAGAACACCCTGATTGAAAACCCTGCTTTAGCCAGTCCAATAACGTCAGGTCAAATGACTGACAACTTAGGCCCTCTGCAACCTTGTACAACTGCAGAAATGTGGAGCTGTTCCTGATTGGATTAGCTTGGGCTCCTGGGTGTGCTGTTCATCCATTTTGTCAATTTTAAAACCAGACAACATGGCAGAAAATATTGCTCATATCTTGCAAAAAAAAAAAAAGCAAAATTACGCTTCCCATTCCTTTGTCCATGTACTGTACGTAGCACGCTTTACAATGTACACCACATCTCAATGTATGAGGTACCAAAATGGACAGAAAACTGACCCCAAAACACAGGCAAGAGACTGGGTTATGCATGAGACAGACTGAAAGGGCATGCAAGAGAGTGGAAGAGGCATCATGCCAGAGAGGTTCAAGTAAAACTTTATTAACATCACAGATGTGTTACAACAAGACTATGAAATATACAGCAAATGTAAATGTAAGGCTTGTGTATATAAATAAAAAAAATATTTATTGATTTGTAAAGTGATTGCAGTTTCATTTTGTTATCAGCTTTGCAGTTAATTTATCACCATTTATTCTATTAACAGGGGGTCCGTGAGAGAACGTTCAGGGTCCCACAATGAATTGTCTAATTTCACTTCTTAATTGGTCCAGAAATTACAGACAACTTGCCATTGTTGAACATTGGCACCTGCAGTGGCATCTCCATGTCAGTGAGTTGTAGTGCAAGCACAATCCCTCCTCTTTGTTGTCCTCTCGACACAGGCTTTGCCCATTTTGAGGATTCCTGCACAACCAGGCAGCAGCTTCAGCACTGCAGTAGTTTCAGGATGCTCAGGTTTTCTAGTGCTGAGCCCATAACACTATCCAGAGGGTGGAAAATGTCACCACCTCTCCCTGAAACCGCATCCCAATATTGTCCGCCCCAACACCAAACAAGCAGTGGATACAGAGGTCCGCCAGTGTTGAAAATAACCCCCTTTGAAAATAACCCTCACCAGTATACAACTAGGACAATATCAGTCGCTACAGAGGGTGACAATATCTATGGGTACATATTCATACTATGTAGGATAACTAAGTAGATGGTTATGCTGTTTATTCCATCTTGCTACAGTGCTCCGCACTTTGTATATATATTTATGTGTACGTATGTACTGTATATTCACTGCTCTTATTTTTATTTTTCGTGTCTTCTTAATTATTGCTCTGAGTGTTGTTATCCCTGTGCTGTTGCAATCCTGGAATTTCCCCATTGTAGTAGTAGTAGATTAGTTTATTTGACAGGGACAGTGCAAGTGGGACTAATAAAGGCTTATCTTATCTTATCGTTGTGAGAGTACATGGCCAACAAGAGGCATCTCCATTTTCAAACTAGTTCCAACACCATAAGCATCCAAGTTAACTCCTTGCCCAAACTGAACAAAATCCAACTTGTGTGGATGCAAACCCGCATGCATTTGTGTTGCCTAGAGCAAATGCTCATGTGTTCATGTCTTTCCATTAACTTTGTATGTAATCATGCCATTGTCAGATATGCTATAATATACTACAACGTGTCATTTTATAACATTTTGGATTTTGGGGAGTTCTGCTGTATTTATTTTCTGTGTAAAAGTGATCTCTGGCTTAAAAACTGTTGAAAAAATAGTATAATTCTTTTTGGTGACTCATATTTTTAATATTTGAAAATATGAAGCCATCAATCCAACTTGCACTAGTTATCGAGGGCTCCAGGCCACGGGGACATCAGATTAAGCAAAGAAGCTCAGACTTCTGCCCAGTTCACACCGCACCATGATCCCTCCTGCAGGTGGAGAGCCCACTGCAGGGTGGACCCATGTGACTCACTTGGGCTGAGCCCTGCCAGGTCCTTTTTGTGTCTCTATCCAGTTCTTTTTATTCTATTTTGTTGTACAGCACTCTGTGACTACGTCTGTGAAAAGCATTTTATAAATAAACTTTACTTGCTGTAGGTAGGTAGAAACCTGGTCACCGGATGCTTGCCATTGAGAAGCTCCTCCCGGTCAGGCTCCGGGAAGGACCTCGGTGGCTATATACTGAGTGGAACAGAAAAGATCCTTGTCACTTTTTTTTTGGAGATTTGCTGGACCACTCTTAGTCTGGCCCTTCACCCAGGACCAGTTTGCCTTGGGAGACCTTACCAGAGGCAAGTTGCCTTGACAACAAAGCTCCTGGGATCATTATGGCACACAGACCCCTCCACCATTATAAGGTGGTGATCCACAGAGGGAAAAACATGAAATCAAAATATAAATTGAAGTCACACAAATCTATGAAATATATATTCTAAAATATAAGCCGTAATTTAATTCTAAGGAGTAATAATTTTTTTATATATCAGATTTATATAGCGCTTTTCATAGACACTTTACAATGGCTACATTATTCATTCATTCCAAATACAGACACTGACAGTGGTAAGCTACTACTGAAGCCACAGCTGCCCTGGGACAGACTGACGGAAACGTTGTTGCCAATCTGCCGCAACGGCCTCTCACACCACTACTGAACATTTATACACATTCATACCCAGTGTCATGGACACTGGAGGCAAGGTGGGTAAAGTGGCTTGCCCAGGGACACGACGGCAGGATGGCTGGGGAGAGCGGGATTCAAACCAAAAACCCTCCAGTTATTGGCTCAGGAGGTAGAGTAGTGGCTCTATAGTAATATTTTTATTACTATAAAAATATTGATTAATGTTATCCACCCATCTTCTACCACCCCTTCGGGGATCCGGGTTGCAAAGGCAACAGCCCAAGCAGAGAAGCCCAGACATCCCTCTTTCTAGCCACCTCTTCCTGTTCTTCAGAGAGGATACCAAGGCATTCCCAGGCCTGAGAGACAGTCTCTCCAGTGTGTCCTGGGTCTCCTCCCAGTGACGTGCCTGAAACACCTCAAGTGGGAAGTGTTCAGGAGGCATCCTGATCAGATGCCCAGCCCGCCTCAACTGGCCCATTTTGTTGTGGTGGAGCAGCAGCTCTACTCTGAGGCCTTCCTGGATAACTGAGCTTCTCCCCCTATCTCTAAGCGTGAACCCTACGGAGAAAGCTCTTTTCAGCCACTTGTATCCGCAATCTTATTCTTTCGATCTTTACTCAAGGTTCGTGGCCATAGGTGAAGATAGGAAGGTAGATTGACTGGTAGATTGTTACAGTTGATTAGTTTTTTTTCACTTACTAACAAACATTGGTCAAAACTGAAATCACAGTGTCAACACTCTTCACACAGACAGCAAAACAGAAGTCCATGTGGAGCAAACTGTGAATCATTTTTCGTTGCTTTCACACAAAATGCATTTACTGACCACAGTTACCAAAATTCATGAACTCCTTTCCCAGTCAGAGACCACTCCCTGCCAGACACTACACTTTTGCAGCACATTTTTCAAATGCCAACACACTTTGTTAAAAACAGTTAAAAGCACAATCAAAACAGAATGATGGAAAAATGTGCATTTCTGCAGTAGTCACTGACTGGTTTACTGAACATCCCAGGATGTCTGTCCTTTTCTTGCCCCTACACTGCCCTTCCTGAACCCCACAGAAGAGTTTTTCTCCACGTGGAGTTGGAGAGTTTATGACCACTCTTCACATGACCAACTGTCCTTGTTGGGTGCCATGGATGCAGGGCGTGGAGATATTTCTCCTGAAGCCTGCCAGAGTTGGATTTGACATTCTAAAAGATTCTTCCTAAGGTGCATTGCCAGAAAAAGCATAAGATATGATGTTGATGAAAACATGTGGCCAAATGCAGAAGAGAGAGCGTGACTGCTACGCATGAATTACTCTAAATCTCTTTGCAATAAATGAAATTGAAGCAAATTGCTGCATTGCTGAGTTATTCTTGTTCTGGTGCCTATCCCAGCATCTTTGGGCAAGAGGCAGGGTAACACCCTGGAAAGATCGACAGTCCATCTCAGGGCCAACACAAAATTCAAACTTTAAAGATAAGTTGTGTTTTATCTAATACTCTGTTGTTAGCATTTTGTAGTTCAGTGTGCTAAGAGTGACAGTGTTTGCTTCCTGCGTGAGACTTGTTGCCAGTGTTGTGGATGAATGAGTTTGTAAGAGACTTTTGGAGGTGAGATGAAATATTTAGCTGAGATACATGTTTTTACAGTTTTTTGCGATTGCTTACACACTAAAATTAAAACTGTTCCACAATTAGCAAAACCTGACACTCAAGGAGCAAAATACCAGCCCAGATTTGCACAATTATAGACACATTGTCAGCTTCACACTTTTTACAAAACACTTCACACAGTGATTTGCAAAACACTACACTCAGTTGTATACATTTGACACAGAAATACATCATGATGTCACTTCCTTGCATTTCAAAGCAAAGGCTTTCAAATAAACACCCATGAAAAAAAAATGTTAAACACAGCCACCAGGTGTGCACACACACTGGTGCATAATCATAGACACACTAATCAGGTTTGTTTCAGGCGGTATAAAAAGGGCACGGGTCACATGTCTTCAACCAAAATGGATGGTGTCAGAAGAAGAGACAGAGTGCAGACATGGGTCCTTACAACACTGACCTCATTCTTACATTTTTACACAGTATTATCACAGCAGCAAACCAAAAGGACCAGATGCAATACACTGTCTTCTACAATGTCTCTTTTCATCATTCTGCTCTCGTCCAAAACTGGTTTCATCAACATACAGAATTTACAGTACAATACCTTCCACCATAGTCCCACCCTTTCATAACCTCATAGAGGAATTCTTCTCAACATGGCTGTGGAAGGTTTATGATCTCTGACTGTATGTCCAGATGTCCCTCATTCAAGCATTGGAGCAAGCCTGTGGCCAAATTGATGCAGCATCAATGCAAGGGTGGAGTCATCACTCCAGAAGATTCTTCCCACGTTGCCTTGCACATGAAAACATAGCCTGTGATGTTGATGAGGCCCTGCAGCCAGATCCATAGGCGGAGAGATGTTTTGTGTTTTGTTTTTTTTTCCAGTACTGAAGTGGATACTTTGTTACTACTGTAAGCTTACAGTGTAATGGTACATTCAGTAATACTGCATGAAAACGTGAAAATATTTTGTTATGAATGTTTAGCTGAAATGTTCAGTATTGACTGACTTGAATACATGAGAAGAAATAAATATTTTTCATTGTTTGCTCAATTGGTGTCATGTAGTGGTGGTGAATTTATTTTTACACTTTCTCTGTGTAAATGCTAAAAATGTTTTTGGCTGAGCACGGGAGTGTTTAGACTGATTCTAAAAGAGTCAGATCATATGATGGATGTGTTTATGTTATGACAAGAAAATAGGATTTTTGTAAGAAACTGTGTAGTTTTGACGAAAGTGTTCCATTCTGTAAACGATGTGGGTGATGTGCTACTTGGGTGTGGTATTGTGTTAATTGTGTGGACTGTTTTGAAAAATGGGGCCCTGTTGTTAGCAACTGAGAAAAACGTTAATGTTGAATTATTTCTTGTACAAAATTAACCCCATTTTTATTCAGGGGGATTTAAAATCCAGTCCAGATTGGACTTTTGATTGAAAAAAAAAAGTTGTGAAATAACTGCCAGTACCACAGACAGCAGGCAGGAGTGGGGCACCAAAAATTGGGCCTTAGACATAGTAGTGTGTGTGTGTGTGTGTGTGCGTGCGTGCGTATGTGTGTGTGTGTTTGAGCCCATAAAAACCTGGCATGTGTAAGTGTGGAATCTTTTTTGAATGAAAAGAAAACAAATAATGGTTGTTGTTTTGCTGATACTGTGAACAGTGACCCTTGGGTCACTGTGGCATTTTGATCAATAGTGATGAACCTGTAAAAAGCGGACAACAATAACTTGTCATCACACTGCCATGTGATGCTATACATAACCAGAGTTGTATTACAAAACCTCTTTGAAGGACAATACTTTTGCTGTGCCATCACACATCACCTATATATAAAAGGGCAGCGGTTCAGAGAGCATCTATTGACTGTCACTCTGGCCCCCACCAGTATAACAATGGGAAAGGTAAGTTCATTATGTGCTACTGAAAACACAGAATATAAAAATGTGCAAACCTTGAGGTGGCTCTTAAGAATCAATCTGTGACAAATCTTTGCAGATCATATTCTACGAGGACAGAAATTTCCAGGGTCGGCACCATGAGTGCATGAGCGACTGTGCTGACCTGCATCCCTACTTCAACCGCTGCAACTCCATCAGGGTGGAGAGCGGCTGTTTCATGGTGTATGAGAGACCTCACTATCTGGGCCACCAGTACTTCCTGCGTAAGGGGGAGTACTCGGACAACCAGCGTATGATTGGCATCAATGACTGCATCCGCTCTTGCCGCATGATTCCAATGGTAAGGACAAGACAGCAGAGATACAGAACTATTACAGCCTCTTTTTCTCCAGAGGTTGCAAGGTATAGATAAAAAGAATGTTTCACTTATCTAAGGAGGTTATGCGATCAATAATGTTAGTTTGTTGGGTTGACAGCAAAACAATAGATTGGCTGTTGTTTATGTCAGGTTTTTTTTGGGGGGGGGGCGTGGGGGGTGCTCTCTGGCACAAGGAACAGTCTGAATCTTGATCTGCCTCTGGGAAGTTTTTAAAGGCTCCAAACTCCAGCGAGTGAATGTGAGGGAACACGGACATGATGTGTTTGTGGTCAACGTCAACAGCTGTGAAAACATTAGGGAAAGTCACTGTCTTGGTGGAGGTTCTGATTTAGTCATAAGATTATTTAAAGACTGAAATCTAAAGTTTGTTTGTTTTGTGTGTAGGGGTGGGTGTGTATCTATACTGAAAGGAGAAACACAGATCAACAAATATGCAATAGCAAATATTTGATTTAAAGTGGGTTTGCAATGAATTTTTGTAGAGTTTAAAAAATGTAAAAGTTAGTCCCTAACATATTAACTACCTTAAAAAAATCCAAAACCAGCTTCCCCTAAGGTAAGCAGCTAATTGTAAATTGTATAGCCCTGAAAATTAAACACAGACCTCATAGACATCCTCAGTAACTGCTTGGTTAAAAACTCCACCAGTCTTGGTCTTTCTTAGCTGAGGAAGATAACTTGGGGACTGTTGGTTTAACACAATTCTTTTTGTGACCTGTAAGGATATTAGTTAGATAGATGGTTATTCATGTTCAAATTCACCAAAATGACTTCTTTCCCACAGAGAGCTAAGGTAAAACCAGTAACGTCTGATTCCAACATATTGTTCTGTCTGCAGCACCGTGGTTCCTACAAAATAAGACTGTATGAGCGTCCAGACATGGGTGGTCAAATGACGGAGTTGAGCGATGACTGCCCCAATGTCCAGGACCGCCTCCGTATGTCTGACATTAACTCTTGCAATGTGGTTGACGGTCACTGGCTGCTGTATGACCAGCCCAACTACAGGGGAAGAACCTATTACCTAAGACCCGGTGAATACCGCAGATACAGCGACTGGGGTGGCGCCAGTCCAAGGATCAGCTCACTCAGGCGAATCACTGAGTTTAACTGAAAGTCTCCTGAACCTTGTTCCTCTGTCTGTTCTCAATAAACATGCTTAGCTTAAACTGAGCCTGTCTCTAAGTGTGTCAAAGCCATGATTTTAGCATGTACCATGATTTTTAGGTTGTGTTCTCTTATACTGTATGAAAGCTCAGTCAAGTCAACTGGATTTAAGCATTTTTAAATTCTGAAACGTTTCACCATTAATCCAGATGGCTTCATCAGTCAGAAACGAATGCACAGAAGGGTGATAACAGACATGTGCTGTGTTTGAAAAGTTCTATTGTTCCCCATCTAGTGTACTATATAGTGAATTAGCCATTTTTGTAGCACTGTTCGAAATCTTAACTGAAAATTTCATTCACTGTATAGTGCACTCAAAATATCTCATATGGCCTTTTGAAAAGTAGTGTACAACCAATGGTCACCTCATTAGCCAATGTATCCCATAATGTCATGCACAGCCAAAGTGGTTGTGAGAGGAGAGCTTCACATCACAACATAAATTACATCAGGTATTTATATTTAAAACAATTTAATTCAGTATATATTTACTACACAAACATGCAGATATTAATGTTTAACACCATAAATCTGTTACGTTTTACTGTCTCACCATGATGATGTCATTAACAGCCAGTGTTGGGCAAGTTACTAAAAATTAGTAGCTAATTACAGTAGTAACTGAGTTACTTTACCAATTACTGCATGATTAAAGTGAGGTAGTCGGATACCCAAAAGCCGATGGTGTATAGAACACATATATTAGGATTTGTATGTGAAATTTTGGCATCGAAACTGCTCCCATTTAGCTGTAATTAATATCCAAAAATGATATTTTCGGGACGAAAGAATTCAAGCGTCCCTGCATTTGTTTACTTCTCGGGGCCGCCGCCGGAGAGTGAGCCGTGTGCAAAATGCGATTGTGTTGTTAATATAGCACATTTTTTGTGGAAATGTTACTATTATTAGTTGTGAAATGTGTTATAAAACGATTAGACAACAATACTATGGATCTTCCTGCTGTTCCCATTTCACTGTTTTTTTCTGGATGTAAAATACGGGATCCCTACGGCCCATCGGCGCACGGAGTATCTTGGCCGATGTAAACAGCCACGGACCAAAAAATGTACATTTGCTCGTGGAACAGGTCATTCACACTCGCAGACAATCACGCTATATGTGTCTATAGGATTTTCTTTCCATGCACGCAAAAAAAATTTTTTTTCCCGGATCCGACTACCTCGCTTTAAAATAATTAGTTACTTGGAAAAGTAACTTTCATGTTACTTTTAGATGTATACTTAAATTCATTCATTCATTCATTCATCTTCTTCCGCTTAATCCTTTTCGGGTCGCGGGGGGGCTGGAGCCTATCCCAGCATCTTTGGGCGAGAGGCAGGGTCCACCCTGGACAGATCGCCAGTCCATCGCAGAGCCAACACAGACAGACAGACAACCATTCACTCTCACAGTCATACCTAAGGACAATTTAGAATCCCCAGTTTTGATGCCAATTAACCTAACTTGCATGTTTTTGGCATGTGGGAGGAAACCGGAGAAATCCCGGCGTAAACCCACACAGACACGGGGAGAACATGCAAACTCCACACAGATCACTGTTGGTCGGGGGCTGGGATCGAACCCAGGATCCCCCGGCCAAGGGTGAGTTGCTGTGCTGCCGCAGTGCTAACCACTCCGCCACCGTTATCTTGCACAAATAGCAAGGCAATTTAATTAATTAATTACATTACGGGCTCATTATTATTAATGGCAGGTTGAAAACATACTGTTTCAGACAGCTTCACAGACAGAGTTTTATATTGGTGTTGCTGCACAGTTATCAGTGTGGGACATAAAACTGTCCCTGTTTATCTTACCTTTATGATGGATTAAGGACAGTTTGGTGGACCACTGGTTAGCACTGTGGCAGCATAGCAAGAAGGTCATGGGTTTGATCCCACCTTTGGCCACTGGTGACCTTTCTGTATGGAGTTTGCATGTTCTCCCCATGTCTGCATGGGTTTTCACTGGTACTCCAGTTTCCTCACACAGGCCAGCAACATGCACATTAGGTTAATTGGCATCAACTGGGGATAAATTGTCCTTAGGTATGAATGTGAGCGTGAATGGTTGTCTTTCTATTTGTGATGGCTCTGTGATGATCTGGAGATCTGTCCAGGGTCTACCCTGGTCTTCACCCAAAAGAAGCTGGGATAGACTCCTGTGATCTGAAAAGAATTAAGCGGTTGAAGATGAATGGATGGGTGATGGATTAATCCGATGTGCGATGATCTAAAGAAAACATTTGTTATCCAGAATCCAAACGTGACAGAGACATGATCTACTCCCTCAGATTTATTTTTGAAGTTAAAATCCATCCATCCATCCATCCATCCATCCATCCATCCATCCATCTTCTACCGTTTTCCAGAGGTCTGGGTCACGGAGGCAGCAGTTCAAGCAGAGAAGCCCAGACTTTCCTCTCCCACGGCCACCTGCTGCAGCTCTTCAGAGAGGATACCAAGATGTTCCCAGGCCAGCTGGGAGACGTAGTCTTTCCAGTATGTCCTGTGTCTGCCCCATGAATGTGCACCAGTGCCCGACAGTGGTCGGGGAGACTACTGGCACTGCTGCCAGCCACACCCCCTCCGACCCGCCCCAGGGTGGCCGCGGCCACTGAAGCAGACCACCCCCCCAATGCCCACCCGAAGCGACTGTCTCAACGGACCACCGCAAGCATTCTGAGATGCCACCTGACACGCAAAGCACAACACAAAACCGACCCACCATCACCATCTCCGCTCATCACTCTCTAACTTTCGCTTACTCTCGTGTTCACTCACTCTCTCACTCCCTTGCTCACACCTATTGCAGCACCCAGGGATTTTGACAACATAACAGGCCCCAGGCCACCCCTCCCAGGTCCCCAGCAGAAGGAAGGAACAGGGGTGGGGGAAAACCCCTGCCCTCCATCCCCCATGCACAAATCAAGATGTGTGTGTGTTAGTTGTGTAGTGTGATTGTGTGCAGGTGTGTGAACTACCAGAGTGCAGTTGGGAAGATGGTGTGTTGTAGCACCGCTAGCCACTGCTATAGGCAGTGGGGCTCTCATCCCCCCAAGCCCTTAGTGTCTATAGTGCAATTAAAATTGAGGTGAGGGCGGCCCCACTGCGCAGTAAACAGAGGGATCCTCTTCACCAATACAGAACAGCACCCCCCCACCCCAAAACCCTAAGTGTGTCCAATAAGATGTATGTTCTACCCAGAATCAGGGGTAGGGGGGGAGAGGTAAGACTGGGAGGGAGGTGGTCCAAAAGGGGGCCTGTCCCCCCCAGACACCAACTCCCAAACTCCACCCACTGCCCCCAGATTCCAACTCAGGGTGAGGGGCGCCAGGCTGAGCAGCCCAGGACCTGCCATGTCACGCCCCGGTGCTCCCCAGCACCACAGGCACAACAGAGCAGCCACACCCACACACACAAACATAGTAATGAGTGTTATGACCCATTTTCTGGGTCAAGGCCAGAATAGCCTATTTCTGTTTCAACCCATTTTCTGGGCCAAGACCAGAACTGCTTATTTTAGCCTGGGATCATTTAGATCTGTCTCGGCCCCTATACTAAGGTGTACAAACCTAGTCACTTTCACCATTTTCTTAGGCAAGGTAGACATTCACCTGGTCTCTTCTGCTTCTGCTCACAGCAAGGCAGACGTACACCTCATGTCCTAGGCTGGGATTTGAACCCATGACACCGTGATCCGAACACCTCCTGCTCTACCACTGAGCCAAAGAGGAATTCCTCCCTAGCAGCTTGGCTAGGAGTGGAGGTATACCCTGATAGTGTCGTGACCTGCACAACTGACTAATTTCCCATGGAGGGGGCCGTCACAATGGGTCAGATTGGAGTGAGGACTTTCAGTCAGTTGTGTTGGCTATGGGCCCGGCTAACTGTAAGCTATGGTGAATCATTGCTTTGGCACCGAGGGGCAGCTTGTGTTGGAAGCACTGGGTCCTGCGGAGACTTTCAATGAGTGTGTTGCCTTGATAGCTGAGCATTTCACTGCTCCATGCGATGTGATAGGCCAGGAGTTCATGTTTTACCAACGCCAACAGTGAGAAGACAAGTTGTTCTTACAGTACATAAATGCCCTTCGCTGTTTGGCTAGCACGTGCGAGTTCAGACACGTGAAGGCAGATTGATAATGTCACAGTTGAAGTGGTATGCCGCGAGTTTGGCGATGCAAGCCATGCTGATGTGAGCCAGACAGTGGCAGACATGGTGAAAGAGCTACAGGAGACGCTGCCGGAGAGGGCACACTACCTATCTGAGACAGAGGCGATGGAATTGACGTTTCTGCTGGAGATGACAGGTCAGGTGACACTGCGGCTGGCAGGGACACACCTGTGTTTCCCGCAGCTAGCTTTGCTGGTGCAGACGGTTGCCCCGGTTGCTGAGCCTGCTGACTCCACACTATTTCCGGAGGGCCCTGAGTTAGACACCGTGGGGCACCAGGGTACCACAGAGCAACAACCCAGCTACAAACTCACCTTAGAAGACGGGAACACGTGACAAGCTAGCTGAAGAGCACAACACAGAGCAAACCCAGCATGGAGGGAGAGCAGTGACCGGACTCATCTCAAATCCTCACCCGGCACCAGCCCCCAGGAGCTGCCACTGAGCCACAGGATGAAGAGTGCGTGATCCAACAGGACACCACAGAACCACCACAACCTGGTGGATGCCCCACAGCATACGTGAGAGCCACACCGTCACAACCACCACAACGCCGAATACAGCTGAACAGAATGCCATTCGCAGTGTTAGACTGGGTCCAGGTCCGCAGAACTGAGCGACCAGACCCACAGTTGGTCCCAACACCACCTCCACCACTACTGACACCCTTGAAGATCGCCGCACAGCTAAGACCAACCGCCGTCCAGATGGCTGATTGGTTCAGGATAGCAGGCCAGCCATCTGCGGAAGGTGGGAACAGCTGCTATGGATCAAGGCACGGCGTTGGCGCTGACCCAGCTGGTATGGAATCCTGGCTGGGACGTTGCTGACGAGCAAGCCGTGGCTCTGGCAGGATGGCGCCCAGGTCTGCTGCAGCCGGCGCCTCAAGGGACGCATCCACCACGGGCCCACCTCAAGGCCCCTTGAATTGAACTGCCCTCCTCAATGAAAAAGAAAAAGGAACTGTTTAGCTAGGGTTGCAGCTGCCAGCGAATAGTGGCACAATAAATCACTCAGCTGCAATGGGCCACATGGTAGTCTGCCTGCTGGCCCTAGCTAATTTGGGGTTCTTTCACTGTACCAAAGTGGGGAGGGCCAATTCGACTATATGTGTTGTTCTGTTTTTCCAAGGGGGGGGGGGGGGGGTGTTGAATGTGTTGTTGTGAAACCACAAGTTTGGTCAGCGTTGGTGTGATGACGTGGCCACTTGGTGACATCATCATGCCAAGCATATAAAAGTAAGGATGGCCATTTTGCATTCTCTTTTATGGCTATCTCTTAGCCCGGTCTCCCAATAACAATATTTTGTATCACCAGCATAGAGTTTGTGTAATAGAGTTTGCGTTCCCAGCAAGACGCTTTCTGTCGGTTCCATTCAGTTTTCCAGACATAACAATGTGAGTGGTCCTGGGTTCAAATCTTGCCAAGGAGTTATTGTTCTTCTAAACAACAACTGAAGCACAGCATGGCTCTTGTGTGCATTTTAATGCAGCACTATGTTAGATTTTCACCTCAAAATAATGTTTGCAAAAATATTTTGATGATACATCAAGATTTGACCGTGTGAATGTCACTTCATCCATAGCCTGCATGGGCCCACATTGCCTTCAACAGCTCTTTTTTTGGTGTCATTACTTGGGGGACAGCAGATGTGGCCTTGGTCTGTGGCCTCAGTTCCAGCAGCAAATCACAAGGCACGACTTTAGCCACCAACAACAAAAAGCCCTGTGGTTGGCTCTTGGGACTGGGGTCGTGGTTGCTGTGGTTGTGGCCTTTTTGGTGTTCCTACAAGGAACAAGAAAGTTACATAGTGCTGCTTTAAAAACTAATGTGTAGCAGACCTTAGGTTTTAAATGCTGTTGCTTATGGCTGTGTTGTTAGACATGTATATGTTGGACACTGCATATGTGATTTAACCTCACGATGAAGGAGAGCCACGGAGCTGCAGCCCCCTGCGGTGCAGAGCCGCAGAGCCTGGACCCCCTGCGGAGGACAGGGGACAGAAGACTTCCTGACCGCTGAGGCTCGAGAGGAGAGAAGGGGGAGTTATGTAAATAAAAGGTTAATGAATGTGAATAAAGGGATTTTGATATAGATGTGTGATTTCCCCTGCGAGGGAAATGGTTTGATGTGAGAATGTTTAAAAGGGAGAACTTTGGTGTGTTCACCCTCTTTGTTCACTGCTCAGGAATGAGAGCAGACAGTGGAATGGTTACTTGAAATAAACTGGAATTAAAGACAATTCGGTTTCGTTATTCAAGTCTCCCCACATTGGTGACTGACGACGTTGAGAATGAACGAAGAAGGTCTCAGGGTCCCGGACTCACAGCGCTCAGAGCTGGTGAACGCAGTGGCCGTTAAGCTGCCTGATTTTTGGCAGGATAACCCACGGTCGTGGTTTCTGCAAGCAGAGTCGCAGTTCGCGCTCGCAGGAGTAACGGTGGATGACACTAAGTTCCACCATGTCATCGCTAAACTGGACAACAGCACAGCTCGGTGCGTGCAGAGCTTGGTGGAGCAGCCACCTGCGACCGACAGGTACGGCAAGCTGAAATCCACCCTCATCAAGTTTTTCACCCCCTCGGCTGAAGTGAGGGCGAGGAGGATCCTGTCTTTGCTAGACCAAGGAGGACACAGGCCGAGCGCCCTGATGGAGGAGATGATACAGCTGAGAGGGTTGGACAACGATGATTTCATTTTTCAGTTCATCTTCCTCTCCAACCTCCCGGCGCATGCGAGAAGCACGCTGGCCGGCAAAAAGTGTCACACCCTAGAGGAGTTCCGGGAGCTGGCCCAGGAAGCAGATGGGATCCTGGACGCCTGCGGCGGGCAAGCAACCACAGCGGCGACCCGAGACAGCGGGGAGCCAGAGGCGGCAGACCCAGACTGGCCGACGACGGCGGCAGCACGGCCGCGACGAGGTGGAGCCAATGGCCCGGCGGCAGAGGCGCGGACACGACACAGCGGAGGAGAAGATCTCTGCTTTTACCATCGGAGGTTCGCAGAGAAGGCACGCAGGTGTTTGCCGCCCTGCAACTTCAGGAGTTCGGGAAACGGCAAGACCGGGGGTCGCTAGCAGCTTCGACCCTCGGAGAACGCAGCAAGCTGCTCTACATCACGGATGCGCGCTCCGGACGAGAGTTCCTCATCGACATCGGAGCACAAGTGAGCTTCATCACCCCAACATACGCGGACCGGGTGGCTGGACCCCACGGTAGCGGAGCTACGGCGGCGAATGGCTCGAACATCAACACCTACGGGAGAAGGACCTTGCCTTTGTGCTTACATGGCCGCACATATGAATGGACTTTTGTAATAGCGGCGGTGAGTTTCAACATGTTGGGCGCGGATTTTTTGTGTTCACACAATCTGTTAGTTGATCTTGCTAATAGACGGCTGGTAAATGCACTCTCTTTTTACTCTCTCCCCTGTTCAGCTCGAGTGTCCCCGCCACCAGTACAGACCCACGTCGCTACAGCAGGTGGTAAGTTTCACACACTCCTCACCCAATTTCCAGCGCTCACTGTGCCCACTTTTTCAGCGACGGTCGCGAAGCACGGGGTGAAACACTTTATCCCCACGTCTGGTCCTCCCGTGTTTGCAAAAGCTCGGCGCTTGGATGCAGTTAAGCTCGCCATTGCGCGCGAGGAGTTCGCCAGCCTGGAGAGGCTAGGCATCGTTCGTAGGTCGAAGAGCCCGTGGGCTTCGCCGCTGCACATGGTACCGAAAGCCGATGGCTCCTGGAGACCGTGCGGAGATTACCGCAGGCTAAACAACGCTACGGCGCACGATCGTTATCCCATCCCGCACATTCAGGACTTTTCGGTGCACCTGGCGGGGGCGCGCATTTTTTCAAAGATTGATCTAGTTCGCGGCTATCACCAAGTCCCAGTCCAACCGGAGGACATTCCTAAAACAGCGGTAATAACCCCGTTCGGACTTTTCGAATTTTTACGCATGCCATTTGGTCTCAAAGGGGCGGCGCAAACATTTCAGCGGATGATGGATGCCGTGTTACGCGATCTCCCTTTCGTGTTTGTGTACCTCGACGACATTTTGGTCGCGAGTACTTCAGAGGACGAACACGAAACGCACCTCACAGCAGTTTTTAGGAGGCTGGGAGAGCACGGCTTAATAGTTAACCCAGCCAAGTGCCAGTTCGGCGTCGAGCAGATCGATTTTTTGGGTCACCGCGTCTCCCCGGAGGGAGCGGTTCCGTTACCAGATAAAGTACGCGCGGTAGCGGATTTTCCCCGTCCACAAACGGTCAAATCACTACAGGAATTCTTGGGGATGGTGAATTTTTATAACCGATTCCTGCCCCACGCAGCTCAAATCATGCAACCGTTATATGCCGCGCTCAAAAAACAAAAACCGACCCAGGCGGTCGAATGGTCCCCGGAGCGGGAGCGCGCGTTCACAGAGGTTAAAAAAGCCTTGGCTGACGCTGCGCTCCTGGCCCACCCAGACCCTGCAGCACGTATCGCGCTGACGACAGACGCTTCAGATTTAGCCATAGGGGCCGTTATTGAGCAACAGGTAGCCGGAGTTTGGCAGCCTTTGGCTTTCTTTAGCAAATCTTTAAGCGCGGCTGAATGAAAATACAGCGCGTTCGACAGAGAACTGTTGGCGCTGCATTTGGCTATTCGTCATTTCCAGTTCTGGCTGGAAGGACGGTGTTTCACCGCTTATGTGGACCACAAGCCGCTCACATACGCCATGGCCAAAATTTCAGATCCGTGGTCCGGCAGGCAGCAGAGGCAGCTGGCCGCAATCTCGGAATTTACCACTGACATTAGGCACGTCACGGGCAAATTCAATGTAGTAGCAGATTGTCTCTCGCGTGCGTTCACGACTCCAACACGCGCAGAGGCAGAACGGACCACCGTGACCGCGCCGCAGGAGAGCGGCACGGTGGCGCGCGCAGCCCCGGTACACGTGGGTATAGATTACGCAGCCATGGCAGCGGACCAGGGGGCGGACGCAGACGTGCGCGCGCTCCAGTCTGGACCAACAGGGTTGAGGCTGGAGAGCAAGTGTTTACAAACCGGTATGCCCCCCCTGATTTGCGACATGTCGACGGGGCGCCCGCGTCCGGTGGTTCCGGCCATGTGGCGCCGCCGTGTTTTTGACTTGGTCCACTCACTGGCGCACCCGGGGGTGCGCGCGTCGGTGAAACTAGTGGCGGAAAAGTTTGTTTGGCCGTGCCTGCGCAAGCACGTGAAGGAATGGGCAAAAACCTGCATTTCCTGTCAACGGGCCAAAATTCACAAGCACACAAGAGCCCCTTTAGAACCGTTCCGCATTCCGGCCAGAAGGTTCGACCATGTGCACGTCGACCTGGTGGGCCCCCTACCGGCATCACAGGGGTTCACGCATCTTTTGACAATGGTGGACCGCACCACACGTTGGCCGGAAGTGGTCCCACTTGCGACGACCACGGCCGCGGAGGTGGCTCGCGTTTTTTTAACGGCTTGGGTGGCGCGCTTCGGGGTTCCGTTGGACATTACGTCCGACAGAGGACCGCAATTCATCTCTGAGCTGTGGTCAGCGATGGCCAACAGCTTAGGAGCCAAAATTCACCGCACTACGGCTTACCACCCTCAGGCTAATGGTTTATGCGAGCGTTTTCATAGGTCTTTGAAGGCAGCACTCAGAGCGTTGCTCACGGATGCAGATTGGGTAAATAAACTGCCATGGGTTTTATTAGGGTTGCGTTCTGCGCCTAAAGAGGACTTAGACGCCTCCCCAGCGGAGCTGGTATTCGCACAAACTCTGAGGCTGCCGGGCGAGTTTTTACCAGAGCACCCAGAGCCCCCACCTCTCTCTGCTCTGGGACCGTTAGTCGGCACGGGAGCAGACACGCTCCCGGGTCTGGTTCATCACGCTTTTCCACGAGTTTTCGTCCCCAAGGCTTTGAAAAATGCCGACTTCGTTTTTGTCAGGCGCGAAGCCCTAAAAGCAACGCTCAAACCACCTTACGAAGGGCCATTTCGAGTGCTGGAGGCAGGTGATAAGCAATTTGTGCTAGATTTTGGAGACAGAAAAGAGACAGTCAGTATTGACAGACTAAAACCTGCTTTTGTCATGAAGGACGTGTCTGTACCGGTCGCAGTGGCGCCTCGACGAGGCAGGCCCCCGCAAAGGGCAAATAATCACTCTCTTCCTCAGTCAACAGAGCCGAAGCAGAAAGGCGCCGCAGGCAAGGCGGGGCCAACTCACAGCAGATTCGGCAGACGGCTGAAGCCCAAGCGGCGCACAGACTGAATGTTGGTGTTGATTATTCAGTAGTGAGTAAGGTGCTATTAAATTTTAGGAATTAGTCTGTTCTTCATCGTTTGGGGGGGATTATATGGCTGTGTTGTTAGACATGTATATGTTGGACACTGCATATGTGATTTAACCTCACGATGAAGGAGAGCCACGGAGCTGCAGCCCCCTGCGGTGCGGAGCTGCAGAGCCTGGACCCCCTGCGGAGGACAGGGGACAGAAGACTTCCTGACCGCTGAGGCTCGAGAGGAGAGAAGGGGGAGTTATGTAAATAAAAGGTTAATGAATGTGAATAAAGGGATTTTGATATAGATGTGTGATTTCCCCTGCGAGGGAAATGGTTTGATGTGAGAATGTTTAAAAGGGAGAACTTTGGTGTGTTCACCCTCTTTGTTCGCTGCTCAGGAATGAGAGCAGACAGTGGAATGGTTACTTGAAATAAACTGGAATTAAAGACAATTCGGTTTCGTTATTCAAGTCTCCCCACATTGCTAAGCAATAAGCGACTTTCATTGCAAGTGTGCATGTGCGGAATATGTGAGTTCAAAGTTCACAACTACCAAACATTCCGGTAGCTGCCTTGCTTTTGTATAGAGACAGTACGGTCACACCTGAACAATTGCCGTTTAAAGTCTGCTTCAAGCTTTAAATCACTGTTATGCCAGGTGCACATTGTGCTGTAGTGAAGTGTGGGAACGGCATGTATCATCTAGAGTGGTGGAAAAAGCAAATTTGCAGCATACATGCATGTACCTCTGGGATCAGCGTGTGTACATGTCTGCTGCCATTCATGTTATATACATTCCCCACGGAGCTGAAGGATCCGGACGGACGTAATTGTTGGATTAAAGCAGTAAGTCTATATTATAACATAATTAAATAGTGTTGTGTATTGTTCAAGTTCTAGCCTAATTGACACCAGTCTAAACCCTGAAGTAGTAGGTACGGACAGGCAGGCCTGGATCTAGGATATAGTTCTTTGTATATTGGTAATGAAGCTTGATCTACACACACATGTAATTAAGGTCCTTGATAAGTAGGCTGGTATAAAATAAAATTGCAAATCATTGAAAACGTGTGGTACTTATACTATAGTAGTATCGACCTATAGATCTAAGTAAGCAGGCTATGCCTTGTAGTGAAATTTACTCAAAATGACAAAACCAAAGTTGAGCTGTCAAACCACTCACTTACCTTCTTTGTAGTCGTTTCGGAGTCTCGCAAGTAAGGGTGCTTGGTCCTTTGACAACAAAAAATCTGCTATGTCAGCGTACATACAGGGGGGCCATTTTGGCCAATTTCTGCAACGTGGCTGCCAATGCAAGCGCAACTAGTTTATCCTTGCGTTTGCAGGTACAACCGGGAAGACCCCTACGTATACAATATGCTCGTAGATCAGGAACTTTCCATAAATTAAATGTATCGATAGAACATGTTTGGTAGCCACGTTCCCATGATGCTTTGTGCGAGCCGAGATGCGAAAGTCACTTATACAACACCTTCAAGTCCACACCTGCTTGGAACCTGATGATCGCTGCTTGCAGCTATATTTATAGTTGTAACTTCATTCCTTATTTGTAATTTTTTGCAACTTTTTTTCATATTTTAATTATAGGTTTGCATCAAAAACAAGTTTTTCTGATAAACCAGTGACTTTATCATAAATTGTTTATGATAAAGAATTATTTTAAAAATATATATAAAATATACTGTATATATAATATATATATAATTATAATTAATAATATAACAATATAATAATTGTATATATAATAATAATATATAATATATTATTAATTATATATAATATTAATTATAATTAATATTAATATATAATATTAATTATAATATATTATAATAATATCATATTTTTTATAATTGCCTTCTTCATTGAGCTGCTCCCTTTAGGGAAGCATCTGCCATAGCAGATCATCTGTCTCCATCTCACCTTATCCCTTCATCTTCCTCTGTAATACCAACCCTCTCCATGTCCTCCTTCACTACATCCATGAATCTTCTCTGTGGTCTTCCTCTTTTCCTCCTGCCTGGCAGCTCCATCTTCAACACCCTTTGTCCAATATATCCACTATCCCTCCACTGCACATGTCCAAACCATCTTAGCCTTATCTCTCTTACTTTGTTTCCAAACTGCTCAACCTGAGCTGTCTCTCTGATATACTCATTTCTAATCTTGTCCTTCCTAGTCACACCCAATGAAAATCTTAGCATCTTCAACTCTTAAGCTTAATTTCCCGTCTTTTTGTCAGCGCCACCGTCTCCAAACCATACATCGTTGCAGGTCTCACTACCATCTTGTAAATCTTCCCTTTCACTCTTGCTGCTACGAGTCACAAACCACCTCGACACTTGTCTCCACCCACTCCACCCTGCCTGCACTCTCTTCTTCATCTCTTGTCAGGAGCCGAGCCGGTGTGCTTTCCCCTGGCTTGGTCCTGATCTCTCCGTGGGTCAAGGTGCCGTTGTGTATGCATGTATAGTATGTATTTCCAGTGTGTTACCGTATCCATAGCCACTGCTCTGGGGCCGGCAGCTGTGTATACTGCTGACCATGCCCCCCTCACTTATTACCATCAGCTGTTCCCAGCCCAATTGATCATCTTTCCCAGTCCTTGCCCAGGTGCTCCTAATTACATCATCACCAGCAGTGCGTGTACTTTAGTGCCTTTCGCCAGTCATGCACTGCTGGGTCATTGAATGAACTGTCTACCGAAGCACATAGTCGTGTTTAAACTGTGTGCTGGAACATATTAGCCACCTCCACTGCTGCCGTGGTTCCCAGTGTCTTTTAAGCGATGTCAGCTCCGGGACGATCCGGTGGTTAATTACTTCCCCTCATGCGTTCACTGGGCGATGCCAGCCCAGGAATGCCCAGTGTAAGTGTTTTGTCTTTTTGTATGTTTTCACCTTTTGGGACTGTTTTCTTTGTGTTCTTTAATAAATGTGTGTGGTGTTAACCTGCGCATAAATCCTCATCCTTTCACCCCTTGCCATGCGCATTGGAAAAGTCATCTCTCTTGACATCTTTCTTGTGCATTTTCCATTGCTTTGGATGATTGACCCCATGTATTTAAACTCATCTACTTTCACTACCTCTACTCCTTCCATCTTCACCATTACACCTGCCTCCCTCTCATTCACACTCATGTATTCTGTCTTGCTTCTACTGACTTTCATTTCTCTTCTCTCCAGAGCATACCTCCACCTCTCCAGGTTCTATTCCACCTGCTCCCTACTCTCACTGCAGATCAATGTCGTCTGCAAACATCATGGTCCACAGAGACTCCTGCCTGACCTCATCTGTCAGCCTGTAACATCACCATGGCAAACAAGAAAGGACTCAGAGCCAATCCCTGATGTAACCCCACCCCCAAATTGAACCCATCTGTCACTCCTACAGCACACTTCACCACGGTCTTGCTGTCCTCATACATGTCCTGTATCACCCTCACATACTTCTCTGCCACTCCTGACTTTCTCATACAGTACCACACTTCCTCTCTTGGCACCCTTTCATATGCTTTCTCTAGCTCCACAAAGACACAGTGCAGCTCCTTCTGACCTTCTCTATACTTCTCCATCAGCACTCTTAGAGCAAACACTGAATCTGTAGTACTCTTTCTTGGCATGAAACCATACTGCTGCTCACTGATTGTCACCTCTCCTCTTAACCTGACTTCAGCAGCTCTTTCCCATATCTTCATTGTGTTGCTGATCAACTTTATGCCTCTGTAGTTACTACAGTTCTGAGCTTCACCTTTGTTCTTGAAAATTGGTACCAAAACATTTCTTGTCTACTCTTCAGGCATCCTCTCACTCTCCAAGATTGTGTTAAACAATCTGGTTAAAAAGTCCACTGCCACCTCTCCTAAACATCTCCTTACCTCCACAGGAATGTCATCTGGACCAGCCGCTTTTCCATTCTTCATCCTCTTCAAAGCTGCCCTCACTTCTGCCTTGCTTATCGTCGGAACTTCCTTGTTCACCATCTTTCCTTTATCCATCTTCCTCTTGCTCTCATTTTCTTTATTCATCAGCTCTTCAAAGTACTCCTTTCTCCTTCTCAACACACTCTCGTCATTTGTTAGTACACTACCATTTCTGTCCTTAATCAGATTAACCTGGTGCACATCTTTTCCAACTCAATCTCTCTGTCGAGCCAATCGATATCCTTTTTTCCTTCCTTAGTGTCCAGCCTCTCATAAAACTCACTGTATGCCTTTTCCTTTGCCTTTGCCACGCACCTAGATTCCAAATACTCCTGTCTACTTTATTCATCTCCCTGACTATCCCACTTTTTCTTTGCTAACCTCTTCCTTTGAATACTTTCCTGTACCTCCTCATTCCACCACCAAGTCTCCTTGTCTTCCTTCCTCTGTCCACTGGATACACCACATACCCTCCTACCCATTTCCATCAATACTTTTGCTGCACTTTCCTAGTCGTCTGGTAATTCTTCCCTACCACCCAGAGCCTGTATCAACTCCTTCCTGAACTCTGTGCGACCTTCTTCCTTCTGTAACTTCCCCCACTTAATATTTGGCTCTGCCTTCACTCTCTTCCTCTTCTTGCTTTCCAAAGTCATCCTACAGACTACCATCCGATGCTGTCTAGCTACATTCTTACCTACCACCACCTTGCAAACTCCCATCTCTTTCAGATTTCTCCTTCTGCAGAAGATGTAGTCCACCTGTGTGCACCTTCCTCCACTCTTGTAAGTCACCCTATGTTCCTCTCTCTTCTTAAAGTATGTGTTCACCACAGCCATTTCCATCCTTTTAGCAAAATCCACAACCATCTGTCCTTCCACATTTCTCTCCTTACAATCATACCTGCCCAGAATCTCCTCATCACCTCTGTTCCCTTCACCTACATGCCCATTAAAGTTCACTCCAATCACCACTCTCTCCCCTCTGGGAACACTCTCTACCACTTCATCCTACTTACTCCAGAATTCCTCTTTCCCTTCTACCTGACGTCCAACTTATGGGGCATACAAACTGACAACATTCAACATCACACCTCTAGCTTCAAATTTATGATTCTGACTCCCTCTTTACCTCCTGAACACTCTTCACATACTCTTCCTTCAAGATTGCTCCTACTCCATTTCTCTTCCTATCTACACCATAATAGAACAGTTTAAATCCACCTTCAGTGCTCCTAGCCTTGCTTCCCTTCCATCTGGTTTCTTGAACACACAATACATCTAGTGTTCTTCTCTCAATCATATCAGCCAACTCTGCCTTTACCAGTCATAGTGCCTACATTTAACGTCCATACTCTTAACTCCACACTTCTACCTTTCCTTTTCTCTCTCTCCCTCCAAACATGCCTCCCCCCTCTCTTCAACCAACAGTAGCCAATTTTTAGCCCACTGGTATCCTGTTGGTTAACAGCATCAGTGGCGGCCATTGTTAACCCGGGCCTCGACTGATCCGGTATGAAAGTCTCATTCGTCATGATCCGCATGTTTGATTTGGCATAAGTTTTACGTCGGGTGCCCTTCCTGGCACAACCCTCCCCATTTACCCAGGCTTGGGACCGGCACTAGGAGTGCATTGGCTTGTGCACCCCTTATGGCTGGGTTTGTCTTTTCTTATAATTGTAAGGGGTTTATTAGTTCAATGGACTTTTGTTGAGATCATATGACAGAATATGCCACTTGCCATAGTGGAAAGTACAAATAACTGAGGTAACCACAAGTGAGAGGGTCAGTGCTAATGTCAATACCCTGATGGCATATTCTTCTTCATCATCATCCTCACATAATGCACTGCTCTTTCCCCTCTGTCTAATCTGTGTTTCCAAGCAAAGGTATCGACATGAAGCCATGTCCTTTTATTTGTTTCTGTAACGCAGTTCAAAACAGGACACCAGTGTAGAATTTCAGCTGAAATTGCAGTCATTTGTGGCTGGAATGATTCGATTTTATTCTCATATCCTGCTAAGATGATAATAAGAAATTTCAATATGTTGTTTGTAGAAATCCATGAAATTTGCCACCATAAACACTGTACAACAGAAAAAAGCTGCTGCTGATAAGTGAGGTTTTCCAGTTAATGGAGTATGCTTGAGAAGAGTTTTTTTTTTTTTTTTTAAGTCTGGAGGATGTTGCCACTGAATGCATTTTGTGTAAAGGCAGTGAAAAATTATTTACCATTTGTTCCACATATAACTGCTGTTTCACTGTATGTATGAAGAGTTTAGAATATGTGACTACAATACTGCCTAGTAGATAAAAGTAATTGAAAAAAATCTGTAAAAGAACAGTTGGGTTAGATTTACTAGATCTACTTTATTCATAATACTTCACATAAACATGACTAGACATCAGGCTTCTCATAAAGTGATGTGTCTGATGGATCCCACCCTGGGACTCATGCTTCCCCACTGAGTAAACGTCCTGTATTGGCCCGGGTACATCAGGTACTGACGGCCCCTGTAATTAGGATGCTCATAGAAGATCCAGTACCCGTCCAGCACGTTGCAAGAGTGGATCTCACTGAGATTGAACCGTTCCATCAGGAAGGGGAGGTCATCTGTCAGCTCTAGCATCTGCCCTCCAAACTCTGGTCGCTCATAGATCATTATTCTATGAGATCCTTGGTGCTGCAGATAAGACAGTGTGATTTATGAGTCTTTAGTACAGAGAAACAACATTTATAGTACACAGACGTTAGAAAAACTTGGTTTAGTGAGGCTTACCATAGGGATCATGCGGCAGGATCGAACACAGTCATTGAATCCCATCCAGCGCTGGTAATCTGAATATTCTCCTTTCCTCAAGAAGTACTGATAGCCCATGTAGTTGGATCTCTCATAGACCATCCAGTTTCCACTGTCTACTCTGATGGAGTTACAGCGGCTGAAGTGGGAATGTAGGTCAGAGCACTCGCTGCTGCATTCATAGAAGCGGCCATTAAAGTTCCTGTCCTCATAGAAAATAATCTGGAAGAAATGTAACCAATGGATTTTTTTAATTGGTTAAATGATTAGTTAATTTTAGGGGAAAAGTTCTACTATATCCCATAAAATATATTTCATTACTGGTTCTGGCTGAATAATCCACACAGGTATAAGAGACAGGGCAAAACAAGTCTTACCTTCCCCATTGTACTGGCTAACTTTTGCCACAAGGCTGTGGCAGCTGTGGGCTCCAGGCTGCATTTATAACCCACAGGTGACCCAGGTCTTTGTGAGTCAGAACAATCATTGGGATCGTCAGCTTTTTCTCACAATACTCTTTTTTATGTTTGTGCAGTCAGTGCAAATGAGCTTTTTTGTTTTGATCTGCTGTTCCCCTGTTTTTTTTATTTCTTTTATGATGGACCACCACTCCAAAAAACTACATGAAATTTATCAAAAAAAACAAGGCACTTCGGTTTTAAACGAAATGAAAAGAGACTATGATTCATTTATGAAACTTCATCTTCAGGAAACTCTAAATATGCTTATTTATTAACATGAAATTAGTCATGTTTGTACAACAGAACATCTTTCACATCACATTAATCCATTTTATCAATTTTAATACATAATTGGTTTTGGTTTTGGCACAGACACTGTATTTTAAAAGAGTTGCTTTTATTAGAAATGACACATTTTATTTTTTTTATTTAAAAGCTGTAATAAATATATTTAACTTTTCAAAATCCTTCCAACACCACCTCTTCCTTCCCTGCATGCAAATTGATAGTCAGCTTTGAGGAGCAATTCGCAGACTGTTGTTTTCTTCTTGTCAGCAAAACAACCTGTTTTTGTCAGACACGTTGTTCAGACTACTGCCTCCATGGACAAAGCTCTAGCTACACCGCATTCTAAATTATTATGCAAATATTTGTCTCTGATTTTCCTAAATAGTTGATGCAAATGACAGTCAGTATAATTTTCAAGTCATCAATCGTTAGAGCATAATTCACATTTTATTGAACAAACCTCCCAATGAAAACAATTTCTTTGCAATTTTTTTGCAAAAATAAAAAAAAACAACCTCAAAATGCACTGTTCCAAATTATTGTGTACAACAGAGTTTCAAAACATTTTACTGGTTGTAAAGAACAGAAAATTGTCATTTGTTGAATTTGCGGCATTAGGATGTCATATTTACTGAAATCAAAAGCTATTTCAATCAAAATCATCTTAACTGACCAAGTTACATGTTAACAGTGTCATAATTCAATTAGTGCCAGAGACTCAAATGCAGAGTGTCATTCACCAGAGGAACAATAGACACAGGTGAACGTTTTTAAACAGTTTATTGAGACGCAGAATAATTAACCCACTGTGAGGAGCACACAGCCTGCGGGGAGAAAAAAGGAGAAACAATTAATGAGGAGAAAGTTTAGGAAGAGGGATAAAGTTTGAGAGAGGAATAGAGGCTTACTACCATGAGCAGAGGGCCTGACTGTGGAGACCCAGTGTGCAGTGGGTGGTGAGCTGAAGGGAGTCGATCAGCAGGGCAAACAGGTGGAGAAGGAGGTGTCCGGACGTGATGGTCGGAGGTACAGGTGAGCGTGCGCAGCCCCAGAGTGATTAGTCACCGTTGAGATGGCAGCAACCTGGAGAGGATAAAAAAGGAGAAGGTAAACGAACAGGTGGAGATCAAAGATACAAAACAACTGACTCGAAGAGATGGCAGCAATACCCAATGGTCCAACAACGAAGCATTCACAGACTAACGCTTTTAAAGCTGGCAGTTGAGGCAGCAGCAGGTGTGTGCAACCACCCAGGTGAGTGCAATCAACTCCGGGAGCTGAGAGGAGGGCAGGGAGAGAAACACAAAAGGAGGGGGTACACGCTCACCTGATCATCACACATAGGACCGCTTCTTTGATATAACCTTCACAATTCTTTCATCCATTGAACTTGTGAGTTTTTGGAGAGTTTCTGCTTGAATTTCTTTGCAAGGTGTCAGAATAGCCTTGCACAGCTGCTGTTTTGATGTAAACTGCCTCCCACTCTCATAGATCTTGTAGTGGATTTAGATTAATGGGTTTATATGTGATTTATTGTTGGTGCAAGTATTAATGTAAATATGAATGTGAGTAGGGATGAAAATTTCCTACTGTTACACAAACATATCCTCGTAGGGCACCAGTGCAGATAATGAACAATTTTATTAACAATTCTTTATTTGTACCAATTATGAATCAGTCTCAAAAAACCCTTGAGTTCTTGTCTGCTTACAATCAAGAAGATGGACATGAAATCAAACAATAACTCCCATATGTCTTTCAATAGTTTAATAAGAAATGTTAGAATAGGTTAACATATTTGGATGATTTTAAAACAAAGAATTCAATATGTGTCATGGGCATCATAGATGGTTACTGAATTACTGAGCATCACATGTGAATCAAACATTTGTGGAACCAAATAAGATAAGATAAGATAAGGTAAGCCTTTATTAGTCCCACAATGGGGAAATTCCAGGGTTGCAACAGCACAGGGACAGCAACACTCAGAGCAACAATCAAAAAGACAAGAAAAACAAGAGCAGAGAATGTACATATGTACACATAAATATATAAATATATATACACACAGTGCGGAGCATTGTAGCTAGATGGAATAAACAGCATAACCGTCTACTTAGTTATCTTACATAGTCTTCTCTCTTCTGGTAGTCCATCGATTCGATGATGACCATCTTCTTTATTTGTGAGTCTGCTGGTGTTTGAATAGTCCGATCCTGGATCTGCAGATTCGGTTACAGACTGGGCATGTGAAGGGGGTGCTGGAGGAAGCAGGGGGACTTGGCGAGCATGCCTCTTTGCACGCTTTGCTGTCCGGTGTTGTGTGCGCTGTTCCTCCATATAATCCACTCCCTGTGAGGAGTGGGAGCGCCAGATGTCTCGGCAGGAAGCGAGTTCCTCCAGTGAAGAGGGGTTGATCCGGCATCTCTTCAGGATGGACTTCATTTGGCCTTTGAAGCGCTTCTTCTGCCCACCAGCGCTGCGTTGACCTCGGTGTAACTGACCATACAGGATTCTGCGTGGAAGTCTGTGGCTGGGCATCCGGATGACATGCCCCAACCACCTGAGTTGATGCTGGGCCATGATGGACTCCACACTGCAGCTGCCAGCTCTCTCCAGCACTTCTGTGTGCGGCACTCTGTCCTTCCAAGTGATGCCAAGGATCTTCTGGAGACATCTTACATGGAAGGTCTCCAGGCTTCTCAGATGGCAGCTGTAAATAGTCCATGCCTCACATCCATACAGTAAGGTGGTGATACATACAGCTCTGTAGACCAGCACTTTGGTGTGGAGTTTGAGGTTGCTGTTCTGAAGAACCCTTCTCCTTAGATGACCAAAAGATGCTGATGCTTGCTTGAGGCGGTTCTGGATCTCGTCATCCATTGAGCAAGTGTCAGACATTATGCTCCCCAGGTATTTGAATGTGGGCACTGTGAGCAGCTGTTGCCCTGCTGCTGTGAGGGTTATTGGGTTTTGTGAGGGGTCAGTACTGGACTGACAGAGTACCTCTGTCTTCTGGGTGTTGATTGTCAGTCCCATTCTGGTGTATGCAGTTACAGCTGCCGAGAGGATGTTTTGTAGAGCGTCTGGTGTATGGGCAACCAGGGCACAGTCATCGGTGTATTGTAGCTCAATGATAGTCTCTGATGTCAGCTTGGAAGTTGCCTGTAGCCTTCTGATGTTGAACAGGTTACCATCAAGCCTGAAGTCAATGGTAACTCCAGCTTGCTTCTCCACCCTCCTACGTAGCAGAGTTGTTACACAGACAAGGAAGATGTTGAAGAGAACTGGGGCCAGCACACTGCCTTGCCTCACTCCGGTTTGCACTCCAAAAGGTTCTGAGCTGTGCCTTCCCACTACCACTCGGGCCATCATCCCAGAATGGAACTGCGCAAGGATGGTGAGAAACTTGGGTGGACACCCAAATCTCTTCAGGACTTTTTTTTTTTTTTTTTTTGTTACTTATTTGTACCCGTAGGTAGATTTGGTTTGCAGTCTGGTGACAAGCCACCGGCTGCTGGTCGCTGCGTGCACGAGCGCCCTAAACCTACATGTTTTTGGTATGCGGAAGGAAACCGGAGAAATCCCGGAGTAAACCCACGCAACACGGGGAGAACATGCAAACTCCACACATCTCACTGTTGGTCGGGGGCTGGGATCGAACCCACGATCTCATGATCCCCGCGATCCCCCGGCCGAGGGTAAACTGTGCTGCCGCAGTGCTAAACCACTGCGCCACCGTGCAGCCCACTTGCCACAGTAGTTCCCTGTTCACTGTGTCAAATGCCTTTGACAGGTCGACAAAGGCAATGAACAGGTCCTTATGCTGCTCCCGACATTTCTCTTGGAGCTGACGCGTCACAAAGATCATGTCAACTGTCCCCCTGTCCTTCCGAAAACCACACTGTGACTCTGGGGTGACCCGCTCTGATATTGCAGAGATGAGTCTGCGGAGCATGACCTTGGCAAGGACCTTTCCAGCAATGGCCAACAGAGAGATACCCCTACTACTGGAGCAGATGGATTTGTCTCCTTTGTTCTTGTAGATGGTCACAATGTTGCCATCTTTCCACTGTTGTGGGACACACTCTCGTCTCCACGTCTCTGAGATATAGAGATACAGTGTCCGAGTACAGAGGTAGCCTCCTTCCTTGAGAAGTTCAGCTGAGATGCTGTCAGGTCGAGAGGATTTATTGATTTTCAGGGTTTTTACTACATGCAGGATTTCTTTGAAAGTTAGGGGGAGGTCGAGATCTGGCAAGGTAGGATGTTCAGGGAGCTCTGCAAGGACAGTTGGGTCCACTGAGGTGGGCTGGTTAAGCACGGTGTTAAAATGCTCAGCCCACCGCTCCACTATCATGGCCTGATCCTTGATTAAAGAAGATCCATCAGCAGATCTAACAGGTGCCAGGGAGCAGTTTCTGGAGCCGTAGATGGTTTTGACTGCATCATAGAAACTGTGCATATCATTTCTATCAGCATGAGTCTGGATTTCATTGGCCTTTGAGATCCACCACTCATCTTGCAGTTTCCTGAGAGTTGTTTGGACCTCAGAACGAAGGGCTTGCCATTGCTTCTTATGGAAATGGGATTGTGGGTTGTTCAAGGTGGCTCTGTGTGCCCTGTGCATTCTGTCCAGGAGGGTGGAGATCTCTCCAGCATTCTGGTCAAACCAGTCCTGGTGTTTCTTGGTTTTGAAACCGATGGCTTGGGCTGCAGTGTCAAAGAGGATGGTGGATAGGGTGGTCCACTTCTCATCCATCCCAGACTCTGAGATGATCAGTTGTTCAATACCTGCCAGCCTCTCAGCTAGGGAGCGACGGAAGTTGTCACGGATGTTGCTGCTGGAGAGTCTGGCACAGTGGAGTGTTTTCCTCTTTGGGCCACCGTGGTGAGCTAGGGGCCGAACATGCATTCTGACCTTTGTCAGAATCATACGGTGGTCGGTCCAGCAGTCTGCCCCTCGCATAGCTCTTGTGATGAGCACGTCCTTGAGGTCAGCCCTCCTCACGATCACATAGTCGATCAGGTGCCAATGTTTGGACCTGGGATGCATCCAGGATGCCTTATATTTGTTCTTTTGCTGGAAGATTGTGTTAGTGATGGTAAGATCATGTTCCGCACAGAGACTAAGAAGTTTCATGCCATTGGGGTTGACTTTTCCATTGCCATGGGCACCGATCACACCATTCCAGTTTTGCAAGTTCTTTCCGGCTATTTCATTGAAATCACCAAGCAGCATGATTTTGTCACTCTTCGGGATGTGACTGAGGATGTCATCGAGTGCCTGGTAGAAGCGGTCCTTCTCTTCAGTGTTCGATGGCAGAGTTGGTGCATAGGCACTTACCAAAGTGACATACCTGCATTTTGCAAGGGGGATGCGAAGAGTCATGAGCCTTTCACTGACACCCACTGGTGATTCTGTGAGCTTGTGCAGGAGGCTGTTCTTAATTGCAAAACCAACTCCATGAAGGAGTTGTCCGCCACTGGGGTATCCTTTCCAAAAGAATGTATAACCCTCACCTACTTCATTGAGTGAGCCTTCCTCGAGGAGTCGGGTCTCACTGAGTGCTGCCACATCCACATTGTAGTGCTTCAGCTCGCTGGCAACAAGTGCTGTTCTGCGCTGTGGTCTGTCCGGACTGGCATCCAGGAGTGTCCTTATGTTCCATGCTGCAATTCTAAATGGTATTGTTTTTGTTTTTCGACCGCAGAGTGGAATGTCCCGACAGGTGCGGTTTCCTATCCGGGTGCTGTGCTGAGTGGGCAATGTTTAGGCCACCTTTTCTAGGCCTTTCCCCAGTTGGGGTGAGCAGTGCGGTCCCTAAATAGAGCTGCTTAGATGCACAGGAGTCTGCCGGAAGCAGCTGCCACTCAATCCCAACTGCTAATGACCGTTGTCCTGTGCCGCTGACGTGCAGAGTTCCAGCTAGGAGCTTCCAGCTCATTCAAACCTGCCCCCGTTACTGGATGCTCCATTGCCGTCAGACTTTAGAGGTCGGAGACTCAGGTAAAGAAGATACCTGCGCAGTGATGGTTTTTAGAGTGGCATGGGGGGTGCGCTTTTCCCAATGCCACTACCTTGATTGTAGAGAAGATAGTTCCAGTGGCAAGGGAGACCTTAGACGACCGGCATCTTCTCACAACTGCAGGAGGCTGCCGGAATCCAGGTTTTTGGGAAACCGCCTCAAAGCGTGCCACCACCAGCTTGCTTTTTTGTGAGGGTGTGCTCCCTTAGCCTTTGTCCACTTTTACAGCCATTATAGTGTTTATCATTACTACCAGCTTCTGCCTGCTGTACCGTTGAGGTCTTCATTTTCGTCTTCGAAGAACCGTCTACTTAGTTATCCTACATAGTATGAATATGTACCCATATATATTGTCACCCTCCATAGCGACTGATATTGTCCTAGTTGTATACTGGAGGGGACCATTGTGTAAGTCTATTGCGTCTTTTGCATTCAATACTATTAGGTCATCATGTTTTTTTGCTATCTCTGCGAGCAGCCCTGCTTAGGTTATACAGTCTGACAGCTGTAGGTAGGAAGGACCTGCGAAACCTCTCGGTTGCACACCTAGGATGATGTAGTCTGCTGCTAAATGAGCTCCTCAGTGCGTTCAGTATGTCCTGCATAGGGTGGGACTCGGATTCCAGCAGAGATGACAGTTTAGCCACCATCCTTCTCTCTCCTATCTCCTCCCCTGGGTCAAGGCGTTTCCCCAGGACAGAGCTAGCTTTCTTGATCAGTTTGTTCAGTCTCTTCCGATCAGCTGCTGTAATGCCACTGCCCCAACAGACCACTCCAAAAATGATGGCTGATGCCACCACCGTGTCGTAGAATGTCTTCAGCAGTGCCCCTTGTACACCAAAAGACCTGAGTCTCCTCAGTAGGAACAGCCTGCGCTGTCCCTTCTTGTAGAGTGCATCGGTATTGTGTGACCAGTCTAGTTTATTGTTCAGATGAACACCCAGGTACTTGTAGGATGTCACCATCTCAATGTCTGTTCCCTGTATGTTTACTGGTGCTGTGAGGGGTTGTCCTTGCCTGTGGCAGTCCACCACCAGCTCCTTAGTTTTCCTCGCATTGATCTGGAGGCAGTTCCGATGGCACTAGTTCACGAAGTCCTGGATAAGTCCTCTCTGTACTCAGCTTCATCTCCGTTGGAGATGAGGCTGACAATTGCAGAGTCGTCAGAGAACTTCTGTAGATGGCAGTGTGTTGTGTTGTGTGAGAAGTCCGCAGTATAAAGGGTGAACATAAAGGGAACCAAAACCATTCCCTGGGGGGCCCCCGTGCTACCGATGATCGTGTCGGACACACAGTCCCAGGTTCTCACAAACTGTGGCCGGTTAGTGAGGTAGTCCAGGATCCATGATGACAGGTGCTGGTCCAGCCCTGCACACAGCAGCTTGTCCTTCAGGATCATCGGTTGGATGATGGTGAAAGCACCGGAGAAGTCAAAGAACATGATCCTCACCGCATTCCCGGGCTTCTCCAGGTGGGACAGGGAACGGTGAAGGAGGAAGATCACTGCATCCTCCACCCCAATGCCATGCTGGTAGGTGAACTGGAGTGGATCCATCGCTGGTTCCACCAGGGGGCAGAGGTGAGCAAGGAGCAGTCTCTCCAGGGTCTTCATCATGTGAGACGTCAGGGCCACTGGTCTGTAGCTGTTCAGGTCTTTGGGGTGGGAAGTCTTTGGTTCAGGTACCACACAAGATGTTTTCCACAACTGTGGTACCCTCCCCAGCTTCAGGCTCAGGCTGAAGATGTGCTCCACAATCCCACATAGCTGGTCTGCACAGGACTTGAGGAGCTTTGTGCTGATGCCGTCCGGTCTCGAGGCCTTCTTCATCTTGATCTTCCTCACCTCCGTCCTCACCTGGGTCTTAGTGAGGGTCATGTTGGGGGCCTGTGTGCTGGGAGTGGGGGGGGGGGGTGTTGGTGGAGTGGGGTGTGGGCAGCAGGACTCGATGTCTTTAGAGGCAGCAGTGGTTGTTGTGCAGTCGGGGGGGGAGGGCGGTTGGTCAAACCTATTAAAAAACAGGTTCAGATTGTTCACCCACTTCCTGCCCCCCGTGGCCTGGGGGAAGGTATTCTAGAGCCCAAAGATGGTTTTAAGGTTTCTCCAGACCCTGCCGATGTCGCTCTGTTGCAGCTTGTCCTCCATCTTCTTCCTGAAGCTGTCTTTGTCTTCTCTGATCTTCCTCCTCAGCTCCCTCTGTACGGACTTCAGCATCTCCCTGTTCCCCGACCTGAAGATCCTCTTCTTCTCTCTCAGAAGTGTTTTTATCTCAGGGTTGATCCAGGGTTTGTTGTTCAAGCAACACCGTATGGTCTTGGTGGGTACGGTGTTGTCCACACAGAAGCTGATGTAGTCCGTGATGGTGTGAGTGAGGCCATTGATGTCCTCACCATGTGGATCGCAGAGCTGCTCCCAGGCAGTGGTTTTAAAACAGTCCTTTAGAGCGTCCATTGCCTCCTCAGACCATAACTTCACTGTGCGCATGACCAGAGGTTATCTGTGCACTAGGGGTTTGCACACCGGCAGGAGATGAACCAAGTTGTGATCCGGTCTCCCAAGTGGGGGGAGTGGTGATGACGTGTACGTCTCCTTAGTATTTGCATAGAATAAGTCCAGTGTTTTATTGTCTCTAGTGTGGCATGTGACATACTGGGTGAACGTGGGTAGAATGGGGGACAGTGAAATATGGTTGAAATCGCCTGAGATGAGGAGAGGAGCATCTAGGTGTTCTGTCTGCAGCCTGCCAGTTACTGAGTGGATGACGTCACACGCTGTCCCAGCGTTCGCCGTCGGATTTGCATAAATAACAATGCAGATCACATGTGAGTATTCCCTCGGGAGATATGTAGGCCGCATGCTAACAGCTAGCAACTCCATGTCTTTGTTGCAGTGTTGTTGTTTAACCGTGATATGTCCCGGTCTGCACCAGTTGTTATTGACATACATTATCACTCCTCCGCCCCTTGCTTTCCCACTGTCTGGTGTTCGGTCTGCCCATATTGCATGGAAACCCTCCAGTTCAATGTTAGCATCTGTTGCTAGTTCTGTTAGCCACGTCTCCGTAAACAGCATAAAACTACTCTCTCTGTACACGCTCTCGTAGCGGAAGATAGCCGCTAGCTCATCTGTTTTATTGAGTAGCGATCGTACATTCCCCATAATAAAGGGTGGGAGGGCGGGTCTGTACCTTATATTCCTTTCCCGCCGTCTTACTCCAGCTCGACATCCACGCTGTTTCCATCTTATTTCTCCCGGTATGTCGAGTTTTTGCGTTAGCATCGTGGGCCAGTTAAGTGCTGACAGCTGGTCTCTACTGTACTGCCTCCTGCAAGAAACAGTGGCTCCGTCCACTGGCTCAGGAGACATTTGGGCGGTCTACGTGTCTGTGATGGATAAAGGTGTCGTCGAATCAGAAAGATTAGCAAGAGAGCCAGATAGTAAATAGAAATAGGAAGAAACTGATCCGCTGTTGCAAAAAGGCAGCCTACTCGTGTGGTGCCGGAAAAAAAAAAAAAATTAAAAAATAAACCCTAGTTTAACCCCTTGCACTCTGGTCAATTTCCCTAAAAACGCCAAAAAATAACGTGCCCAAAGTAAATCAAAAGCTGTTCTTCAACCCTTTGCAGCATCTTCATGGGGTTGGTCTCATTTAAAAGAAAACACTTTGAATTTTTTGGCAAAACAGTCATAATCTCTCTAAGTGCTCCTGCCACTGAGTAACAGTCATCTAAACATACTGAACTTGAAGAAAATAAAGTTCGCCTGGGTGTTTTTTTGGATACAAATGCTTGTAAATAACACACAGAAAAATGGAAAATGCAACAGAAATGTAGAACCAAGTGTTATCCAGCTGAGGTCAAAATTTTGTAACAATACCACAAAAAATGAATATATTACACAGCTTTTTTCTTAGGTTGTTCCCAGGCGTTTTTGAACTGTGCCAAATTGTGTCAAATGGCACAGTTTGGAAAAACATCTGTAACTTTTGAATGATTCAATATAGAAGCTTCATCTTGGTAATGAAAGGTGAAGGGCTGTGTGTGTGTGTGTGGGGGGGGGGGTGTTTATTCATTCATGAATGAATGAATGAACAAACAAGCCCCCACACACAAAGAAGCATGCCACGTAAAAAATGTGTGGCTTTTTTTTACAAGAAAAAATAACCTACAGTGCACTAAAAATTATACTAAAATATCTGTAATGTAGAAGATAACAACTCCCCCCCCCGCCCCCCGCTACAGAGGACGGACATCGCCCATCGCTCCATGACGGACCGTGCGCCGCGGTCTACTACGCACAGTTGTACTAAAATATCTGCAATAATATCTGCAATCCGCTACAGAAGAGTAGCGGGGGGCGGGGGGCGTTCACAGTCCGGACGCGGCGCACGGACTGGACCTGTGCGCCATGGTCTTCATGTTGCGATAACGCACAGTTGTAATTTACCGATCGGTCAAAAGTCATTTTGATTACAATTTTCAGGGATAAAGAATAATTTAGCTTATAACACTTACCTGTCCACAACAGCAGTGTCGCTGGCGATCTTCTCTTTCTCATTGTCAGACGAACATGATGCTGGTCCGCTTGTTACGGACTCGTGGTTCTGGTCACGCGACCCGGTCGAACCATAATTCCATTATTGCGGTTTTGCGCTTCCATGATTGCTGTTTTGGCAAACGATTTTTCAAAACAAATAAGAACAGTAGTAAGAAAAAAAGACTGGTGAACGCGTGTGTGTCACCCAGTGGCTCAGACAAAACAGATTTTATGCAAGGGACGCACGCTTTCGAACTTCTGTGCTTCGATTGGCTCGCTGTATTCGCAGCCGTTGGTAGGCGGGTCCTTCTTGCTAGGTTTTCAGTCATTGGTTCTTCAAGGTTTCAGAAACCCAATTCAAGGCTCTTATTAGTTGAATGAGAGGTCAATCACATCTAAACCAATCAAAACACTCCTTTGGCTTTCTGTTCGCGGCTGTGTCTGTAGTGGAAGAACGGAAATGCAGTTTTTTTTTTTTTTTAAGTGCACCCGTCCTATGACGCCCTCGTGCGCTCTAGGATGCAGAGACGTGCCCGCCCTCGGTACACCGGAGTGCAAGAGGTTAACTTAGCAATATGCTGGAAATTAGAAAACAATAAAATAGCATTGGTCAAGAAAAGTGGATGTAATTTTATGAAGAAAATGATGAGTAAACTATCTATAAAAATGGAAAATCGGTGTTACTCTGAAAAAGAATGTAAACTAATGAAAGGACAAAATGCATTTTGAAATTCTGATGGGAGTTTTCATGAAGTTAAGTTTAAAGAACTTACACCAGGAATATTCTGAAGAATTAAGTTTAAACTGAACAACAGACTATCAACCACAGAGTCAGATTGCATCCTGGTGACAGCAGGGCCCCCACGTGTCAATCTTGATTCAGCTGGATGTCCGTGGAGTCTGTTGAGAGATAAACTGGTAGACAGGTTCTACAAGGCCATTCTCCTGAGAGCACAAACGGGAGCTGGGTTCATCTTATGCACTGAAGAAGGAATTTGTTTATTGTACAAGTTCCCATCAGAGAGTCAAATTGGGACAAAATCACATCAAAGATCTGTTTCTTCCAATGTATTGTGGTTGGATTGAGTTGGTTTAAGCTTAGAAAAAAAATCAAACAAAATCTTCTTTCTCTGTAATTTAACTCTTTCAGTGTGAGAATTTTCGTGCCCTAGTGGCAGAGCGCGGCACTGCACCTGTCTTCTCACTCTGACGTGATCGCCTGCCTTGGGGATTTGTACTGATTGTACTGATTTGCCAGTTTCAAAAGGTGGCAGACATCTGTTGGAGGACTCAATGGATGACACATAATACACCAAAGAAGAAGAACTCCTCATTTCCTTTTCCTGTTTTAGCATTTAGCCCAGAAAGCTATTACGTCCACGATCATCACCGTCACTTTTTCAGCTTTGTATGCCGAAAATAGCCACGGGATACAAGCGAAATTTATGTGGGATAATCATAAGACTTTGTAGATGTGGTACAGACTTTAAATTACCGACAGAACACAAAATATGGACCATGAAGTGTGAAAACGCAGCGGCCTCACCACCCAGCTACCCAGCCAGCCAGCCAGCCCCCCTTTGTCAATAGTAAGTGATTTTTTTTTTTTTTAATGTATTGATTTCTTGTTCATATACTTTGAAGATAAGATGATGAGGGACCTCTGTACAAAAAAAAAACAGTGTCAAAAGACTGAACCATTTTTTGTGTAAATATGTCCAAGGTCCAGTTTTGACTGAGCTATGGAATTTAAAGAGGTGCCATGATATTATGCAAATTAGATGCGTGAAACTTGAGCTGGCCCAATTGCATTGCTTCTTTTTCCAGCAGAAGTCATAAACTCGACCTAAAAAAGGAAATGCAAGGGAGACTGGAGGCCCATTGGTCATTTCAAAGTTCAGGGCTTTGAGGGTCTCCCAGCAGAAAGAGGAGGGGGAGAGGTATTTGATATGAGAAGTGAGACCCCCTTAAGACACATATGTTGCTGAATAAATTATAAATTCCTTAAGCTTTATTGACTGATATTCTACTCAATAATAAGGGAACATACAATGTCTACATTATAACTGTAATTAATTTGTGATAGTAAGCATGCAAAGATTAATTTCTGTCATGCGCTGGCCCTCATGAGCCAGCATAAGACGCACAGAGTCACCAGTGAGTTTACAGTGAGTTTTATTACGGTGAAAAGTTAACAACACAAGATGCAGGGGCAATGACACATGAGTCTACACACTTCCGGAGGCGTAAGGCTAGACAGCTCACTTACGAGTCCATAGGAGGAGACGGTCACACACAGGCAAAGGTTGTTTAAGTAATTGGCTACACAGGCTGCTGAAGCAAAGACACACAAAGGTCTACTTTCACCGGAAGGGGTAAGGCTAATAGCTCACTTACTGGTGCCGGAGAAGTGACGGTCAACCACAAGCAGACAAGGTAGATGATAGTCCAAGTCATCCGTAGCTCAGACGTATAGCGACTGACACTGCTGCGTCTTACCGTCGCCAGTGCTGGGCTTATATGGCGAAACACTAACGACGGTAATGACACTCAGCTGGCCGACCGTTGACAGGCGGAAACCCCACCGAGCACCTTCACAATAAGAGCCCGGTGAGGCCAGAATACAGCCCGCAGCTGTCAAGGCCGGCAGCGAGACATAACTTTAGCCCGAGCGCGATCAGAACCAGCACTCAGGTCATAACAGTATCCTCCCTCCACGGGCGGACTCTGAATGCCCCAAGGAACCACCCTGCCCCCCCCTGCCCCCCAGGGTGGGAGGTGGGAGGACAGGTGCGGAGGGAGAGAAACCAACCCCTGAACAAGACCATGACCAGACCAAAAAAAACATACGAAAACTATGGAAACAAGGAAATAAATACAAACACATGACTCTGGAAAAAAGCATACATGACTGTAAGAAAAGATATACGTGCTAAACACGATGACCATGAAAAAACAAAACACACGAAACCAAGAAGTACATGTAAATACCTGGAAACAAAGAACAAAATCCCCATACAATGGCCCCTCAAGGAAAGAGGGGAAAACTAAAACAAAGACAAGACTTGACCATAGCCCCTCACAAAAGAGGGGAGGAAAAAAAACAATTAGCAAAACAATACCAAACTATGGCTACAAAACACAAAAGGCAATATAGATTGCTTTACCCGACTATGGCTTTCAAAAAGAACAAGAACAAGAGACAATCAAAAATTGCTCAGAACTAGACTGTGACTAAGACTGTGGCTTACAAAGAAGAAAAAAAAAAAACAAGAGGCAATCTAAAAATTGCTCAGACTTGACTAAGACTATGACTTCGACTTACCAGGAAACAAGAGGCAATCTAAAAATTGCTCAGACTTGACTAAGACTCTGACTTCGACTTACAAGGAAACAAGAGGCAATCTAAAAATTGCTCAGACTTGACTAAGACTATGACTTCGATTTACAAGGAAACAAGAGGCAATCTAAAAATTGCTCAGACTTGACTAAAACTATGACTTCGACTTACAAGGAAACAACAAAAAAATCTCTAGACGTACTTAACATGACCAGGCCCCGTATGGGCCCACAGATAGTCCCACAGTACATGATAATCAGGTGGCCTGCCCCAGTCCCATGCCCCCAGAAACAAGTCCTCTGGTGGCCGAACCAGGTCACCCCGTAACACACACAGTTTATTGGGTGGCCAACCCAAGACGCCGAACGCTCCAGGCAGTTCCTCAGGTGGCCGACCCGCATCCCACAACCACCAGGACCGTGGAGGGATTGCATGCAGCCGCTCACCTGAACACGACAAGACAGGGGAGCGCCAGACCATCAAACAAGAACCTCTCACGGCCCCCAGCTGGTGGCTCCTGAGAGGGGAACAACCAAAAACTTGGGCCCCCTTGAATCCTGATTGGGTCGCAGCCGCACCTGCGCTGGACCCCCACTGGACCTCGTCGGACCCCGATTGGGTAATCGCTGCGCCCACATTGGACCCCGACTGGGTCACCTCGGCCCATGCGTCGGACCCCGACTGGGTCAGGACGGGCCCTGATTGGGTCACCGCTGCACCCACGTTGGACCCCGACTGGGTCACCTCGGCCCATGCGTCGGACCCCGACTGGGTCAGGACAGGCCCCGATTGGGTCACCGCTGCACCCACGTTGGACCCCGACTGGGTCACCTCGGCCCACGCGTCGGACCCCGACTGGATCACCTCGGCCCACGCGTCGGACCCCGACTGGGTCACCTCGGCCCACGCGTCGGACCCCGACTGGGTCACCTCGGCCCACACGTCGGACCCCGACTGGGTCATCTCAGCCCACACGTCAGACCCCGACTGGGTCAGGACTGCTCCGGTGACGACCTCCATCTCCGAACCTGGAACCCCCAGTCCCGTGACCTTGACTGGCTCCGGACCGGTAACGCTGTGGAGGTGCTCAGAAAACAAGAGAGGACCGGGATCAGTTCTACCGGCAGCGCCAGAGCCCAGCGAGATGAGCTCGGGTGCAGCGGACGGCTGCCCCTCACTCGCCTCCCCATGAGGCAGGCAAAAATGCTCTAATACACCATACAGGAAAACAAGAAAGAGCACTTGCCTGCACTCGGGCTCTGGAGCCGTCCAGGACTTCGCCAATCCAGGTTCAAGGAGAAGCTCGTCTTCGGGCTCCCACTCGGCTGCGTCGGGTTCCACAGCCGGCCTGATGGTCTCTGCAGCTGGATCCTCACGCGCAGGCGTCCACGCCAATAACCCGTGTGGCGTGGGGGCAGAGGACCCTGGACCTGCTGACTCGGGCTGCATCCCTGAGGAACCCTGGGGACGCTCTCTCGCCGGCTCTGGCTCCTCACTGCAGTCCGTTCTTCTCTGTCCCATGCTAGGCTGCAGGGCCGGGATATTTCCCAGAGCTGCAGGCCTCCCCCTCGTTCGATGGCGTGGGACTGACGTCGAGGACCGCTCAGCAGGAGAAGACACAGAGGCAGCAGGTTTAATATAAATGGCTACAGCTGGGGAAAGAAACTCAGGGAGCTGCGAACCCCGAGCTTCACCCCCAGGAGTCAGACAAGACAGATCACTATGATCGATAGGTAAGTGAACTTGAACTTGCCTGTCTCCCGGGGGGAGGATGGTATCAGCTGTAGCGGACATCGCTCCTTCCCTCGCTCGCTGGATGGTAGAAACGGACCCATGGACGGAGCCCACCGGCACAGGACTCAGCTCACTCACAGCAGCCAGCTGGTTGAGGGGGTCATCCCGGCGGCCCGGAACTGGATCCGGAGCAGGAGCTTGCCGAGGATGCGCCCGGCCGCGGCGCCGACACCTTTGCCGGCCCCCAGACGGTGTGAACTCCCGGAACAGATCGAGGAAAGGATTGGGATCCATGAGCAAAGAGCAGGAGTGCCTCTTCTCCTGCTTCATGCCGCGTTCCTCCTCCATCATCAGGTAGATCTCGCGTTGCGCAGCGATGTCCTCCCTCCTCGCGTCGACTTCCGGGTGGTCAGCGTAGCGGGGAGAGAGATGACAAAGTATATCCTCGGCGGCGTCCAGGTACCAGTGTATGCCGTGGTCATAATCTAGCAGAGAAGCGGAGATGAGCAGCTCATCCACCACTTCTAGCACATCAGTCAGCTCGTGGCTCGGACTCCACACACGGTTCCTCCGCGACGGCATTCTTCACATACACGGTACCCAGACAGGAAAAAGCAAATGTCCAAAAAACTCAAACCCACTGGTGAATAGCGTCTCGGGTTGGCGTCACCATAACGCTGTTTTGGCAGCAGTGTACTGTCATGCGCTGGCCCTCACGAGCAGGCATAAGGCGCACAGAGTCATCAGTGAGTTTACAGTGAGTTTTATTATGGTGAAAAGTTAACAACACAAGATGCAGGGGCAATGACACATGAGTCTACACACTTCCGGAGGCGTAAGGCTAGACAGCTCACTTACGAGTCCATAGGAGGAGACGGTCACACACAGGCAAAGGTTGTTTAAGTAATTGGCTACACAGGCTGCTGAAGCAAAGACACACAAAGGTCTACTTTCACCGGAAGGGGTAAGGCTAATAGCTCACTTACTGGTGCCGGAGAAGTGACGGTCAACCACAAGCAGACAAGGTAGATGATAGTCCAAGTCATCCGTAGCTCAGACGTATAGCGACTGACACTGCTGCGTCTTACCGTTGCCAGTGCTGGGCTTATATGGTGAAACACTAACGACGGTAATGACACTCAGCTGGCCGACTGTTGACAGGCGGAAACCCCACCGAGCACCTTCACAATAAGAGCCCGGTGAGGCCAGAATACAGCCCGCAGCTGTCAAGGCCGGCAGCGAGACATAACTTTAGCCCGAGTGCGATCAGAACCGGCGCTCGGGTCATAACAATTTCTTCCTGAAAATAAAGAAACACATATCAAATCATATCAATAAAAGCATTTGAAACCACAATTTTCCATTCCAGAGTTCAACCATGTCTTCAGTGCAAATGCTGTCTTGAGAGAAAGAAGATGAATTAATTTATTGTTCACAGCTGCAGAGATTCCATCTCAGAGAGAGAAAAAAATTATTAAATATTCCTGTATCGTCCACCAGATGGCACTGTAAAACTGTCTAGTTGGTTAATGAGGAATCTTGACTCCCAAGTCTGGATTATATCAACCATAAATCTGTCATTCGGGGCATTCCTTTGCCAAAGAGCAGAAAAGGGAGAATGACCAAGTCCTGGAGAAGGGATTAACTTCCACTTTATGGTTGATGGATAGAGTTACAGCTCTGGTCCTTGGGTGATAGAAGCAGTTCATGACCAGACTTTCGAGTTGAAACAATTTTCTTCAGCAAAGAGTGAATTTATAAATTGGAACCAAAAAGAGTTAATGCTACATCTCTCCCTTCTGTATCAATGGTGAGCTTCAGTCAACGTTGGTACACATCTTTGGTGGCTGGTTCCAATTGGCGACTCTTGACTCAACTGCTGAGCTAACGGTTCTGATGTCCATAAGCACTAGCTTGTAAACAGATTCTATTCCTGAGTATAGATCTTTGGGTTTGGTTTACAAAGACAAACTTTTAAAAAAATATTCAAAAATAGTTTGAATATGGACAAAATTATATAAAACTTGTAAAATTGCCTAAAATATACAAAAATTGTCATGACTCTGGGTTTGGCTCCCAAATTCAGTTGTACTTATAGTTATGTTTTGCCCTATTTTCCACCTGGCGCTTGAGGAAGCTATTGGGCCTCTGCTCCCTGACAGCTTGGGCACGCCCCCTCCTCCTGTCAAGTGCCATCAGCTGTACTGTCACGGGTGTTCACACACACACACACACACATGCACACGCTCCATTCATTCCCGTTCACACGTTCAAACACGCTCTCTCACACACCAGGTTCTAATCAAGTTCAGCCCACACTTTCTCACACCGGCAATCTCTTTCATCGTTAGCTTCAGGAGTATTTATTCACTGCAATTGTGGAAAGACATTGTCGGAGCATTCACCTCCATACGCGGCAGCTAGCTCTCCACGTATGAGTTATCATTACCTTGGTTGTACTCAGCCCAGCACTTTAAATTCTGTTAACCCCTTGGTGTTACGGCTGGCCCAGTCTCTCTCTCCATCCTCCAGACTGCACGGATCGCCCCGGGATCGCTTCAGCCCCGTAAGTCTCATGATCGCCTTTCCCTTTGTGCTGCAGCACTTGGCTCCTTTTTGACCGGGCTGTAGAGCATTCGGCAGACACCCTGTATGTCTGGTGGCCTTATATTCATCATTTGCACATCCCTGTATTTCGTGGTCAACTGGACTTGTTACTTTGTTGGTATATTTAATAAAATGGCACTTTCTACTTCCGCAATTGGGTTTTTCATTCCCTCCCTCGTGGCGCACGGGGGTTTGTGACAAAAATACACTGTATATGCATGCAAAGACTCAAAAATGCTGGGTACCCAAGTACAAAAAGAAAATTCTGGGTACCAAAGTACAAAAATAAAAAGTATGTAATTTTTACATACTTGAGGTAAATGTTTCAGCGAAGTGGTATTGAGATCACTCAAGGCGGTTCAAAATGGATTGGTTTAGCTAGGCTAAACCATGGTTCCAAAGATGTCTGAGTCATAGGGTGTTTGAGACCTTTGTTCTGGAAAACTGGGTGAACATGGAATGTTATCATTGTTCTTTGAATGGCAACGAAGAGTAAATTTGTGGCCACTGAAAAAGGGGCACGATGACGTGAAATCAGGCTCATCGCTAAAGTGTTAACTGAAAAGCTAATGTTTCTAGCTACCTTTGGGAGTAACAAACACCAGCTGTGTGTGAGCATCGTCAACCTTTAACATGAAGAGCAACAAGTTCAAGACCTGTTGAGTTTGACTGAAGCTTCGGAGCAAACCTACAAAACCAACACAGTATCTTGCAAATTTTGGTAACGGTTTGTGGTTCAACTACCTGGCGTTTTGGTGTAGCAGTGTTGACCGAGTTAACAGTGGACGTGCTAAGGCTAACAAGAGGCCTTAACGATGAGGTTGTTACTGAGAATCCACCTAAGAATTGTTGACTTTTTGTCTTGGCTCTGACCAGTTGTGACTGGATGACAGTAGGTGTGATTGCTAGGTAGAGGGCTAGACTGAAAAAAAGAAGCGCCATCATCATGGCAAACACATAGGAGTGAGTGATTTTAATCTCAACCAATTGCTGTTTTTTTTAGACACCTGAGTGGCAGATGAAAATTATTCTCAGCGGTGGAACAATTTCTTTTAGAGATTGAACTCTAAGCCTTAGATAGTTTATTACTGTCATGGTGCGGCCCTCACGGACCGCTAATGAGACGCTATAGGCAACTAGTGAGTTTGCGTATTTATTAAACAAGGACAAAAGGTACAAAATAATGAGCCACGAGGGGCAAAACACAAATAAAGACTAAAGCAAAGACACACTGACAATACACACAGATTAAGGAATAAACTTACAGAGAGTAGCGAGGAATTAGAGGATGACTGGAGCCGGGACGTAGGGACTCCAGCCTAACGTTGGGGAGACCAGCGTTATCCATACATGAGGTTGCAGCCCCAAAAGACCAAAGCTGCTCCCTGAAATAAGGCAAAAGGATAGCACAGCTGATGAGGGCATCATCAGCTCCATTAATTCCAGCTGTCACAGCCGGGCTCAGCTCTGACAGCCGGAAGCCCCGCAGAGACGCTGTCAGAATAAGAGCTCTGCGGGACCATAAGGATAATATCGAATGGGAGGAAAATACTGCATGACCTGAGCGCTGACGAGATTGGCGCTCAGACCATGACAGTTACCTTTAGTGGGAATTTTGATGTTGTTAGCTCAAGCTAATGGTATTGGATGTTTTGTGTGTACTATTTGATAATAGTAGCTAATGGTTATTCCTCGAACGCAGGCCTGATTTTATTCTTATTTATGGACTTAGTGTGACAGTGTTGTACCAGACAAGTCCCATGGGGTTTTGGTAAAGTTTACTCAGATTATAAAATGGCCCATTTGAAAATGGGGTCCTGGATTTGGTACTTAAGTGGCCAAAGTTCAAGGAATTTAGGAGTGATTTTCCCTGCCTGTAGACTGATTTGCTGTGTTTGCAGTACAAATGCGTAGTGGAAGACCTTGTCCCCCCTTTGATATTTGCCATGGGAGGCTTTTTGGTCATTGTATGCTTTGTGTTGTTTGGCGGATTGGTCCCAGTGCTTTTGAAATGTGGCCTTGGAAGCACTGTGCATCGCTTTGACGCCTCTGTGTTCTGCAGCTGGAATATTATGGGTGCTGGCAGTCATCACCCCCCCTCTGGTTTTGAGGAACTATGAGCGGTGGTGATGATTGTTTGTCGAAAGCAGGAATAGGAGTGCCATTGCGTAGCTGCAGAGAAGGTCGCATTGCAGGAAATGCTTTCAATTTCGGTATGTTAAAGGAATTTGATGCGGGGAGCGCGTGTATGGTTGGCTCCGACTGGTGTTTGACGGTTTTATAGACCACAAAGTCACGGGCTTGAGTAGAGGTGCGCCTAGTGTTCACAAATGTTGGGTCCACCAATGCATAATCCTTAGGTTGCGGAAGGTCCGGGGAGCTGGTTGATTTGGCTCCTGTGACCACGCAGGCTGCAGGGGTGGGTGGGTGGGATTTAGAAGGTGACACCAACATTGAGTCAAAGGTACAAAGGGGGTCATGTGGAGCTTTCTACTCGGCCAATGAGTTCCCAAGGTCATTTGATTCCTTATCTTGACCTAGTATTTGAAGGTGACCTTTGACTTCTTGATGGCAGTATTCAGAATCAGAATCAGAATCAGAATCAGAATCAGAAAAAGATTTATTGCCAAGTACATTAACAGATCACTGATAACATACGAGAGAATTTGACTTGACACAGAAAATGAACCTGCATTTCCAGTGACGCGGCAGCATCAGAGACGCGCCTGCCAACAGGATAGTGAGTACAAGCATGAGAATAAGAATAATACGAGGAACAATAGGAAGGAGCAAAAAAAATCATTGATTCAAAATACTGGTTACATAATTAATCAATATTAAGATTTCAAGGAAAAAAAAAGCTCTCAATGCACATTCGCTACACAGGGTTAACAAGACACAAGAGAGCAGTGTGTGTATCTTTATTCAGTTCATGGATCAATGTGTGTGCGGTGTTGAGCAGTGTTGATGATAATAAGAGAGACAACAAGGACTCTTGGCAGGAGATGTTTTGTCTGGCTGGCGCCGAGTCCTTATCTTGGCAGAGTCCAGCTGGCTGTCCAAGGCCTTATGCTCGATGATTTTGAAAACACAGACTGCAGACAGCCAGGAGGAATTTTCATGGGGAAATTGAGCCAAATCGGACTGATCACAGAGAAGGCTTTTTATTTCTTCTGTAGATTCAGTACTTAATCCTTCATTGCGGGGCTTTAAATCCATCGTGGAAAGACCTAAGCGAGACCATGATGTAATCCACCTTCCGAGACAGTTCTCCATTTGTCGCTATCAGGGTCTTCTCCAATTTTTCAATTTGACAGATGCACCTCGCCTGGCCAGCATTTTGATAGGTTGAATCCATCTTCAGCAATTTGCAGTAAACCAGGACAATTCCAGTCCCAATCAGAAAGATCCCGATCACCATTATTACGAAGATAAACAAATCTTCAATATCTTCGATAGAGAGATTAGTGAGACACAGCATTCTCCAATTACCTGTGTCACGTAAATAGCCCGCTGGAGCCGTTCCTGCGGGGCAGACAGCTTCCCCCGGAGCACTTTTCCTTGTTGAAAAAATAGTGTCAATTGTGTTCAAAGCCCAGCTTATTAACTCCATAATTTCTTTTCGACGGTCGCAGTTAGACGCAGACAGACAACAGCAAGCTGGGATCCAGTAGTTGGGAGGGGAGGAAAAAAGTCAGAGCAGGAGAGAAAGAAAAAGCGTCTACTCTCTTGGGAGGGCGGAAGTATTCACCTTGGATTTTGTGGTTGCTTTCAATTGGGTTCAGTTGTTCCAACAGCACTAGTTGTGTGAGACTCGGGGTGTCCAAAGTGTCAAGAACAAAGCACTGTGATTCAGTTGTCCTTGGTAGGTCGAATGTGTGAGGGTGTTGAGTTTGAGCCCATAGTTTGAGATTCTTGAGTCAATCAGTGGCTCAAAGCGATTCAGTAGGTCTTTGCCGATGAGCAATGGAATGGAGTTGAGTTTGGACACATAGACCGGATGTGTCAAGGTCATGGGACCAATGGAGACTCTGATTAGTGACACGACCAAAAGAGTTGTGTTAGTGAGCGCGTATGGTCGAACGGCTAGTGAACAAGGTTCCAATTTTAAATCTTTGTGAGCGTGGTTAGCAGCTACACGTAGTTGGACAAAACGATTGTATGACATAAGAGTGATGTCAGTGGTGGTGTCTAAAACAGCATCCTGACACATCACGTCTTCAAAGGTCAGTGGAAGGTAGAGTTTTCACGCCACCCCCCTCTTGTTTAAATTGCACAGAAATTGTGGAACCAGTGGTTTGACACGAATTTGTGAAATGTCGTTTTTAGAGGAGTTGTCTTTGGCTTGTGGTTGGGCTGCCAGAACAGCACTGGGCTGCATTGGTCCTTTGGTTCGTCTCCATTTGTACAGACGTGGACAAAATTGTTGGTACCCCTCTGTTAATGAAAGAAAAACCCACAATGGTCACAGAAATAACTTGAATCTGACAAAAGTGGTAATAAATAAAAATTCTATGAAAATTAACCAATGAAAATCAGACAATACTTTTGAATTGTCGTTCAACAGAATTATTTTAAAAAACAAACTCATGAAACAGGCCCGGACAAAAATGATGGTACCCTTAACTTAATATTTTGTTGCACAACCTTTTGAGGCAATCACTGCAATCAAACGATTTCTGTAACTGTCAATGAGACTTCTACACGTCTCAGCAGGTATTTTGGCCCATTCCTCATGAGCAAACTGCTCCAGTTGTCTCAGGTTTGAAAGGTGCATTCTCCAGATGGCATGTTTCAGCTCCTTCCATAGATGTTCAATAGGATTTAGATCAGGGCTCATAGAAGGCCACTTTAGAATAGTCCAATGTTTCACTCTTAGCCATTCTTGAGTGTTTTTAGCTGTGTGTTTTGGGTCATTATCCTGCTGCAAGACCCATGACCTGTGACTGAGACCAAGCTGTCTGACACTGGGCAGCACATTTCTCTCTAGAATACCTTGATAGTCTTGAGATTTCATTGTACCCTGCACAGATTCAAGACACCCTGTGCCAGATGCAGCAAAGCAGCCCCAGAACATAACAGAACCTCCTCCATATTTCACAGTAGGGACAGTGTTCTTTTCTTGGTATGCTTCATTTTTGCATCTGTGAACATAGAGCTGATGTGCCTTGCCAAAAAGTTCCAGTTTTGTCTCGTCTGTCCATAGGACATTCTCCCAGAAGCTTTGTGGCTTGTCAACATGCAGTTTGGCAAATTCCAGTCTGGCTTTTTTATCATTTGTTTTCAACAGCGGTGTCCTCCTTGGTCGTCTCCCATGAAGTCCACTTTGGCTCAAACAACGACGGATGGTGCGGTCTGACACTGATGTACCTTGACCTTGGAGTTCACCATGAATGTGTTTAGAGGTTGTTCTGGGCTCTTTTGTTACCATTCATATTATTCGTCTCCTCCTGCGGCCACATCCAGGGAGATTGGCTACAGTCCCGTGGATCTAATTTTCTGAATAATATGTGCAACTGTAGTCACAGGAACATCAAGCAGCTTGGAGATGGTCTTATAGCCTTTACCTTTAAGATGCTTGTCTATAATTTTCTTTCTAATCTCCTGAGACAACTCTCCTTTGCATCCTCTGGTCCATGTTTAGTGTGGCACACACCATGTCACCAAGCAGCACAGTGACTACTTGTCACCCTTTAAATAGGCAGACTGACTGATTACAAGTTTGTAGACACCTGTGATGTCCCTATGAACATGTCCCTATGGTCACATTATTTTCAATCTTTTCTAGGGGTACCATCATTTTTGTCCAGGCCTGTTTCATGAGTTTGTTTTTAAAATAATTCTGTTGAACCACAATTCAAAAGCATTGTCTGATTTTCATTGATTAATTTTCATAGAATTTTTATTTATTACCACTTTTGTCAGATTCAAGTTATTTCTGTGACCATTGTGGGTTTTTCTTTCATTAACAGAGGGGTACCAACAATTTTGTCCACGTCTGTAGGAGGGGTTTACCTTTTGCCTTTTCTTCCGTGATTGAGAGCATTTCTTCTGAGTTGGCATAGCTGCTATAGCTAGGATGTCAGATGTTTCATCTTCTCTGTTGTTTTGAATCTTCGCTAGGAGATGTTTGAGAGCTTCTATATCTTCTCTACTGAGTAAGAGTTTCTTTCTTCTTCCAAGGTTTCTGGTTGGTCTCTGCTTCTGAGCTTCTGTGATGAAGTGGAGGAGACCATTTGCTGTGGTTACTTGAGAGTCCACACTGTATTCTCGCGATCTATCTGGTGGATTGGGCCTACAACGGTAGTCAGGCTTTCCCGAAATTGGTCCTAAGTGGGATCCAGAGGACCTATTTTTGTTTTGACCTTGATGAGGTCGGTTGGGGAATCGTCTCGGATTTACATGTGATCACGGTGTAGGAGATGGAGTAGGGAGAGGGGCTCCTTCCAACTCCAGGGTATCAGAAGCAGCGCTGATAGCTAGCATGGTGACAGGCTCAGCGTGCTTGTTGCAGCTTTGTTGCTGTTTTTGGAATGCATAATGTGCAAACTCTCTCAGCTGACTTCTTGAGCTTGACCTTGGGTTAACTGTAACTCCAAGGTGGTGACTCACAGTGGGATGGAGGTTCTGGATGAAGAGGGTCTTAAAATTGTGGTCTTCTTCCATCCATGGTGTATTTTGAGATCCAAAATATGCAAGAATATGCAAGAGGCTCTGAGCAACCTTGCTTCATGGCCAGGGCTGCCGATAGCCCTGATTGTATGCAGTCACCGGAGAATTCCTTTTCGATGGCTTTGCAGAGTCACATGTAGTCTGTCCTGATATCTGATGGCTGTCTGTCTATACATTTTGACACTGTCCTGTTAGATGTTAGTTTAATCAAATAGAAGGGATCATCAACCATAGCATCAGGGTACTTGTGCAGGTAGTAGTCAATGTCTTGTAAATAGGCTTTAGTATCAGGTGAACCTGTCATGGATGGCCCTCACGGGACATCAATGAGACGCTATAGGCCAGCCGATGAGTTTGCATATTTATTAACAAAAGGTGCAAATGACAAAATAAACAGCCACGTGGGGAAAAAACATGAACATACACTTGGACACTCGATCACAGACTCAGGAAAACACTTACTGAGGCATGATGATTCAAAAGGGAGACTGGAGTCGGGGTTAGGGACTCCAGCTGAACGTTGTGTGGGTCCAACGTTATGCGAGGTCGCAGCGAGGAGTCAGCCTCAGCTGTTCCCTTAAATAATGCCTAAGGACTAATCGGGAAAGGAGAATGTAATCAATGGAATGTGATCCAGCTGTCACGGCACGGCTCAGCTCTGACAGCCAGAAGTCCCGCTGTGATGCTGTCACAATAAAAGTCCTGGAAGGCCATATGACAACACAGAACGGAGAAAATACCGGACATCCCGAGTGCGGACAGAATCAGCGCTCAGACCATGACAGAACCAGTAAGGCCTTGATCAAATTTTGTGAGATTTCGTGCAATCTTGTCAAGGTCGTCGTCTAAAGGGGCACACACATGCTGTCCACACGATCATCCATACTCAAAACGAGAATTGGGCTGTAGTGGATTTATAGGTTTTTATAGGTAATTTCATGTTGGTACAAGTATTAATGTAAATATGAATGTGAGTAAGAATGAAAATTTATTTTCATTAACTCATATCCTTGTAGGGCACCAGTCCATATAATGGACAATTTTATTAACAATTGTTTACTTGTACCAATTATGAATTAGTCTCAAAACAAACCCTTGTAAGTTCTTGTCTCTGATGATCAAGAAGATGGAAATGAAATCAAACAATAACTGCCATATGTCTTTCAATGGTTGAATAAGAAGTGTCAGAATAGGTAAACATATTTGGATAACTTTAAAACAGAGAATTCAATATGTATCATGGGCACCATAGACTGCTACTGAGTTACTTATGAATAAAGCATTTGTGGAACCAAATGAAGCATATTTTAATTTGTCAGTATACTGGAAATTGAAAAACCATAAAATAGAATTGGTTAAGAAAGGTGGATACAATTTTATGAAGAAAATGATGATTAACTATTTATAAAAACAGAAAATTTGTGTTACTCTGAATAAGAACGTAGATTAATGAAAGGACAACATGCATTTTGAAATTCTGATGGGGGTTTGCAGGAAATTAAGTTAAAAGAACTTATACTAGGAATATTCTGAGGAATTAAGGTTAAATTAAACAACAGACCATCAGCCACAGAGTCAGATCATGTCCCTTGTGGCAGCAGGGCCCCCACATGCCAACCTTGATTCAACTGGATGTCCATGGATTCTGTTGATGGAGAGGCTGATGGACAGACTCTCCCACAAGGCCATGCTCCTGAGATCGCAATCAAGCTGTCCTCCAGCAAACTGGGCGAGGTCTCCTCTGATGCATTGGAGAAGGAATTAGTTTATTGTGCAAAGTCCGATCAGAAAGTCATATTGGGACAAAACATGCCACAGACCCGTTTCTTCCGATGTATGTGGCTTGAATGAGTTGGTTTAAGCTTAGAAAAAAATCAAACAAAATCTTCTTGCACGGTGATTTAAAGAAGAAGGACTAAAATAAGCAAAAACCCGGGTATGGGAGGAGTTCGGTGAGGCCATGGAACAAGACTTTCGGTCGGCTTCAAAGAGATTCTGGCAAACTGTTCGGCGGCTCAGGAGGGGAAAGCAGCTCCCCGTCCACACTGTGTATGGTGCGGATGGGACACTGTTGACTTCAACTGGGGATATCGTCGGGCGGTGGAAGGAATACTTCGAGGATCTCCTCAATCCCACTGATACGCCTTCCACAGAGGAAGCAGGGTTTGGGGACGAGGGGGATGACTCGCCTATCACAGGGGCTGAGGTCGCCAAGGTGGTTAAAAATCTCCTTGGTGGCCGGGCCCCGGGGGTGGACGAGATTCGCCCCGAGTACCTCAAGGCCCTGGATGTTGTTGGGTTGTCATGGTTGACACGCCTCTGCAACATTGCGTGGAGGTCGGGGGCAGTGCCTTTGGCATGGCAAACCGGGGTGGTGGTTCCTCTCTTCAAAAAAGGGGACCGGAGGGTGTGCTCCAACTTTAGAGGGATCACACTCCTCAGCCTCCCTGGGAAGGTCTATGCCAAGGTATTGGAGAGGAGAGTCCGGCCGTTGGTCGAACCTCGGATTCAGGAGGAGCAATGTGGTTTTCGTCCTGGCCGTGGCACATCGGACCAGCTCTTTACCCTCTCGAGAATTCTTGAGGGTTCGTGGGAGTTTGCCCAACCAGTTTACATGTGTTTTGTGGACTTGGAGAAGGCATTTGACCGCGTCCCTCGTGGATTTTTGTGGGGGGTGCTTCGGGAGTATGGGGTATCGGGCTTGTTGTTACGAGCTATTCGGTCTCTGTACGACCATTGTGAGAGTTTAGTTCGCATTGCCAACACTCGGTCGGAGTCATTCCCAGTGAGAGTTGGACTCCGCCAGGGCTGCCCTTTGTCACCGGTCCTGTTCATAATTTTTATGGACAGGATTTCTAGGCGCAGCCAGGGAATGGAGGGTGTCATGCTTGGTGACCACAGGATCTCATCTCTGTTGTTTGCAGATGATGTTGTCCTGTTGGCTTCATCCAGCAATGACCTACAGCTCTTGCTGGGACGGTTTGCCGCTGAGTGTGAAGCGGCTGGGATGAGAATCAGCACCTCCAAGTCCGAGTCCATGGTCCTCAGCCGGAAAAAGGTGGATTGTCCTCTCCGGGTTGGGGACAGGCTCCTGCCCCAAGTGGAGGAGTTTAAGTATCTTGGGGTCTTGTTCACGAGTGAGGGGAAAATGGAGCGAGAGATCGACAGACGGATTGGAGCAGCATCTGCAGTGATGCGGACGTTGTACCGGTCTGTTGTGGTGAAGAGGGAGCTTAGTTCTAAGGCAAAGCTGTCGATTTACCAGTCAATCTACGTTCCTACTCTCACCTATGGTCACGAGCTTTGGGTAATGACCGAAAGAACGAGATCGCGGATACAAGCGGCTGAAATGAGCTTTCTCCGTAGGATTGCTGGACTCACCCTCAGAGATAGGGTGAGGAGCTCAGTCATCCGGGAGAGGCTCAGAGTAGAACCGCTGCTCCTCCACATTGAAAGGAGTCAGTTGAGGTGGTATGGGCATCTGATTAGGATGCCTCCTGGACGCCTCCCACTTGAGGTGTTTCAGGCACGTCCCACTGGGAGGAGACCCCGGGGCAGACCCAGGACTCGGTGGAGAGACTATGTCTCCCAGCTAGTCTGGGAACGCCTTGGTATCCCCTCTGAAGAGCTGGAGCAGGTGGCTGGGGAGAGGGAAGTCTGGGCTTCTCTGCTTGAACTGCTGCCTCCGCGACCCGGACCTCCGGAAAAGCGGTAGAAGATGGATGGATGGATGGATGGATGGACTAAAATAAGTGAAAATGTGAAATTTACAGTAAAGAAAAAATAATTTTTCTCAGAGCATGACAGACTCTGGGCCTTACTTGGAAGAGAGGAAAAAAAAGGGGGAGCAGAGATGTCTGCTCCTTGCAGCTTGGCCAATGCCCCAAAACTGAACAAAGGAAAGTTTTGTCCTAGGTGTGGCAGAATCGCATAGAATTTCATGAAATCTGACCTGAACCAATTACATTTGAGCTTCGTTTAACAAGGGTCATAAACTCAACCTAAAAAGGAAAATGCAGTGATGTCTGGAGTTCTATTGGTAAGTTAAATGCAGCTATGATGGAGGTCTCCCCCAAAGCATAGACAGAGACATTTGATATGGAGAGTGAAATCCTCCTTAAGACACATGTTGCTGAATAAAGCATAAATTCCTTAAACTTTAGTGACCAAGATATTCTACTCAATAAAGGAGCATAACATGTATCTACATTGTAACTGTAATTCATTTGTAATAGTAAGCATGCAAGGATTAATTTCTTCCTGAAAATAACGCAGCACATATCAAGTCATATCAATAAAAGCATTTGAATCCCACTGTCCGTTCCCAGAGTTCAACCATGTCTTCAGTAGCAGATCCTGTCCTGAGAGAAAGGGATATGAGTTAATTTATTAGTCCATAATGCATAAAATCCACTGCAAAGGGAAAAATTCAATTTTCCTTATTCGTCCACCAGATGACACTGTGAAACTGTTTGGTTGTTTTACTGGAGAATCTGGACTTCCTCATCTGGATAATGTCTACCATATACAGACGTGGAAAAAATTGTTGGTACCCCTCTGTTAACCTGTTGAACTCTGTTCAACTTCCCTAAAAACGCCTAAAAATAACATGCCCAAAGTAAATCAAAAGCTGTTCTTCAACCCTTTGCAGCATCTTCATGGGGTTAGTCTCATTCAAAAGAAAACACTCTGAATTTTTGGGAAAAACAGTCATAATCTCTTTAAGTGCTCCTGCCACTGAGTAACAAGAAAGTTCGCCTGGGTGTTTTTTTAGATACAGATGCTTGCAAATAACATACAGCTGTCAGATACTGGCTGAAAAACACAACAGAAATGTAGAACCAAGTGTTTTCAAGCTCAGGTCAAAATTTTGTAAAAATTCCTCAAAAAATGAATATATTACACAGCTTTTTTCTCAGGTTGTAACAAGGCTGTGTCTGTACTGGAAGACCAGAAACACAGCTTTTTTTTTTTTCAGTGTGCACTGAGATGCACTAAGATGCAGAGACGTGACCGCCCGCAGAATTCACAGAGTTCAAGGGGTTAATGAAAGAAAAACCCACAATGGTCACAGAAATAACTTGAATCTGACAAAAGTGGTCATAATTAAAAATTCTATGAAAATTAACCAATGAAAATCAGACAGTGCTTTTGAATTGTGGTTCAACAGAATTATTTAAAAAAAAACAAACTCATGAAACAGGCCTGGACAAAAATGATGGTACCCCTAGAAAAGATTGAAAATAATGTGACCATAGGGACATGTTCAACCAAGATGTGTCCTCTAATTAACATCACAGGTGTTTACAAACTTGTAATCAGTCATTCGGCCTATTTAAAGGGTGGCAAGTAGTCACTGTGCTGTTTGGTGACATGGTGTGTACCACATTAAACATGGACCAGAGGATGCAAAGGAGAGTTGTCTCAGGAGATTAGAAAGAAAATTATAGACAAGCATGTTAAAGGTAAAGGCTATAAGACCATCTCCAAGCAGCTTGACGTTCCTGTGACTACAATTGCACATATTATTCAGAAAATTAAGATCCACAGGACTGTAGCCAACCTCCCTGGATGTGGCCGCAGGAGGAGACGGATAATATGAATGGTAACAAAAGAGCCCAGAACAACCTCTAAACACATTCATGGTGAACTCCAAGGTCAAGGTACATCAGTGTCAGACCGCACCATCCGTCGTTGTTTGAGCCAAAGTGGACTTCATGGGAGACGACCAAGGAGGACACCACTGTTGAAAACAAATGATAAAAAAGCCAGACTGGAATTTGCCAAACTGCATGTTGACAAGCCACAAAGCTTCTGGGAGAATGTCCTATGGACAGACGAGACAAAACTGGAACTTTTTGGCAAGACACATCAGCTCTATGTTCACAGACGCAAAAATGAAGCATACCAAGAAAAGAACACTGTCCCTACTGTGAAACATGGAGGAGGTTCTGTTATGTTCTGGGGCTGCTTTGCTGCATCTGGCACAGGGTGTCTTGAATCTGTGCAGGGTACAATGAAATCTCAAGACTATCAAGGTATTCTAGAGAGAAATGTGCTGCCCAGTGTCAGACAGCTTGGTCTCAGTCGCAGGTCATGGGTCTTGCAACAGGATAATGACCCAAAACACACAGCTAAAAACACCCAAGAATGGCTAAGAGCGAAACAATGGACTATTCTAAAGTGGCCTTCTATGAGCCCTGATCTAAATCCTATTGAACATCTATGGAAGGAGCTGAAACATGCCATCTGGAGAATGCACCCTTCAAACCTGAGACAACTGGAGCAGTTTGCTCATGAGGAGTGGGCCAAAATACCTGCTGAGAGGTGCAGAAGTCTCATTGACAGTTACAGAAATCGTTTGATTGCAGTGATTGCCTCAAAAGGCTGTGCAACAAAGTATTAAGTTAAGGGTACCATCATTTTTGTCCAGGCCTGTTTCATAAGTTTGTTTTTTAAAATAATTCTGTTGAACCACAATTCAAAAGTATTGTCTGATTTTCATTGGTTAATTTTCATAGAATTTTTATTTATTACCACTTTTGTCAGATTCAAGTTATTTCTGTGACTATTGTGGGTTTTTCTTTCATTAACAGAGGGGTACCAACAATTTTGTCCACGTCTGTATCTATCGATTTGGAACATTCCTTTGCCAAAGAGTCTTGGAGAGAAAGGGATTAACTTTCACTTTATGGCCAATGAGAGTGTTACAGCTCTAGTCCTTGGGTGAGAAAAGCACTTCATGTCCAGATCTTTGAGGTGAAACAATTTTCCTTCAGCATAGAATGATTTTAATAAATTTGAACTCAAGGTCACACAACAGGGCGATGGGGCAAGGTGGGAGTCCCAGTCTGGTGAGGTGAGTTCTTCTTTCGACCTGCCCAACCTGTTCGCGGTTCGTGGCCTTGGTTGGGGAGCAGCCAGAGTTTCTGAAGGTCGTGGAAGCGAATGTGATCTTGCTTCCTTCTGTTGTCGGTATTCCTCCACTTCTTCTTTTAAATCCTTTAGATGCTGATGTTCTTCCTGTAGAAGCAGTTGACATTCCTTGTAGTCAGACTTCACGTTTTCAAATTGACCTTCAACTCTTCTGAGCTCCTTCTTTGTGTCCTGAAGGGCATCTTCAAGTTCACTGTTCTCTTGGCAAAGCAAGTTGTTGTCATGAGTCAACTGTCACTTTTCTGGTTTCGCCTGGTTCAAATCCTTTAACGCGTTATCAAGTTGAGCTTGAGTATTGTTGTTTTCATTTTGAGCTTGCTCCAGTTTCTTCCTTAATGATTTGTTCTCTTCCTGGAGAGAGAAGGTTGTTGATTGTTGATTCCTTAGCTCATTCTCGGAGCATAATGCTTTAGCTTCAGCTATTTTTAATCTTGCGACTAATGCTATCATGAACTTTCCCAACACACTGGGGAGATTCTTTCCTTTTGGTGGGTTTTCTGCAAAATCGTCCAAAAGTTCTTCAGTGAGTTGCTTCAGATCCTCAGCCTGTGTTTTCTTGGCCCGTGTTGTGAAGCTAGATATAAAATCCAAAGTCCATTCTTCCAATGTTGCTTGAAGGTCATCCAGTTTGGTAAATCAGTCGGTTGTATGTAGACCTGCCATGTTTTACTGTTGTTTACTAGTTAGCTTAAAAATCATCTTGTTGATTGTAGCTAAATGTGTTAGTCAAGGGTTAAGCTTAATTGTTATTTTAAATTAGTGGTAGATAGAAGCTCTTTTACAACTTGTTCCAATTTACAGGCTTGTAAGAAGGGAGGTAGAATTTTGGAATTATTGTAGAAATGTGAAGATGTGTTAATTTATTTGTTGAAACTGTATTTTGATTTGTAGTTTAAGTTTTGTGTGGATTGACTACTTAAATTTTCAAAGCCTAGTATTGGAATTGTCATCAATAACTAGCTTTGGAATTTTTTGTTGAATGTTGCTTTAAAGTGATGACTTTATTCACTAAAGGGAACAAAAAAATAGAAAAGGTTAAATGCTTTAAAGATGTAAGGTTATAAGTTTTCACTTTCTTTTAAAGTTAAGGTTGACTTTGTCTTTATTTGTTCAAACATGTTTTCATTTGACGCTTTAAATGTGTTAATATTTACAGATTAGGAAACACAAGTGAATTGTTTTTGTATATGATGAATGAATGAATGAATGAATGAATGAATGAATGAATCTTTATTTCGGATAGATTAGATTAAAAGATTAAAAGAAAGGAACAGAATAATGAGAATGAGAAATTCTCCACCACCATGTAGAAAGCCTTTTTGCAAATAATCTGTTTGATCACAGGTATTGGCACCCTTTAATACAACTTGCTGATGCTGATCTGTTTGATTACTCGACATCTGTTATGTTTGACTGTTTATGTAAAAGCAATAAAATAATAAGTCTGACTTTGATATATTTTAAACTAAATATTTAGTGGAAGATTAAGATTGTGTTCCTGCATTTAATAAATTATACTGATGATACATGGCTGTAAAGTCATTACACCTTTAAGTCTTGCAAGGGAAAAAAATCCAACAAGGTCAAATTAAACAATAACTCCTCGGATTATACAATTCAACCTAAGTTATCTGAAATGGGTGATGGCTGAAGCTGCAGCTTATATTGCCCACCCATGTGTCATCTAAGAATTCAAAAATAAAATAAAATAAAAGTGATTACAAATCAGAACAAAGCTAAGACAAAACGTGACAAAAAACTAAACAACAGCACAACACAGACTGGATATGATAATCCTTATGTGATTTTACATGTTGTTTTGCATATATGTTTGGAGTATTTCTTCCTTTAGTTTTTGTTTAAATTGTCCAAGCGTTGTACACGATTTTAATTCAGGTCCAAAAGCATTCCACAGTCTGACTCCTTGCACTGAGACACAGTGTTGCTTGGTGGTAGTTCTCACTGAAGGTTTTTGAAATATACATGTTCTTCTGAAATGATATTGTTTCTCCCTTATTTGGAACAACTTTTGGATATTTGCGGGCAGTGATATATTCTTCACTTTAAACATTATTACTGCAGTTTTAAAATCAACCAGATCTTTCAACTTGAGAGCTTTTAATTTAAGAAAAAGTGGGTTTGTTGGTTCCCTGTAAGCAGCTTTATTATTATTATTATTATTATAGCTCTCTTCTGAAGCATAAAGGCTGGATATGTGCTTGTTTTATTTGTATTTCCCCATACTTCAGTACAATATGTCATGTATGAGAATATTAATAAATGATACAAAGTATATAATGTGGGTTGATTCAGCAAATATTTCACTCTGTGTAGTATTGCGATTGATTTGGATATTTTACCTTTAATATAATTAATGTGTGACTTCCAACACAGTTTATTATCAATTATTACTCCAAGAAATTTAATTTTGGATACCCTTTCAATTTTTACACCATTTACACTGAGTTTAGATACTGAGTTGTTGTGATGGTTGTTAAAAATGATAAATTTTGTCTTACTTAAATTGAGCGTTAATTTGTTTGAATCAAACAACAGTTTGAGCTTTCCTTATTCCTTTCCGAGTCTATCCAAAAGTTGTTCCAAATTGCTTCCACTGCATAATAAATTAGTGTCATCTGCAAACAGTATTAAATCCATTTTTCCGAAACTTTACATATATCATTAAAATACATATTGAAAAACAATGGCCCCCAAACTGAACCCTGTGGGACTCTGCAAGTAACCTTCAGTAACTGTGAGTTTTAGCTACCAAATCAAATCAAATCAAACTTTATTGTCATATTGCTGTACATACAACTGTAGTGCAGGCAAGATGAAATTGCATTTCTCTCGGCATCCATATAAATAGAAGCAGCATGATTTAAGACACATTCACACATAGCTTCACCCCCCCACCCCCACCCCCCATCCATTCACACATCCCTGAGACATACTTGGGAAAAAAAAAAACTAACTAACTATAATATACAATAATATACAAAATGTCCGTAGGTGCAGTAGTGTGTATGAGAGATTCCGGCTCAGCTGTTCAGCATCCTGACAGCTTGTGGAAGGAAGCTGTTGATCAGTCTGGTGGTTCTGCCTCTGGTTCTGCCTCTGATGCTCCGGAATCGTTTACCCGATGGAAGAAGTTCAAAGTGTTTATGCAGAGGGTGAGAACGGTCCTTGACAATGTTCAGTGCCCTGCTCCTACAACGGTTCTGAAAAAGTTCTTGGACAGAGGGGAGGGAGACTCCAATTACCCTCTCAGCCCCCTTGACTATCCTCTGCAGGGCTTTTTTGTCTGACATACTGCAGCTGGAGTACCATGTAGCAATGCAGTATGTCAGAACACTCTCCACCACACCTCTGTAGAAGGTCCTGAGGATGCAGATGGGGAGAGAGGCCTGTTTGAGTTTCCTCGAGAAGTGCAGTCTCTGCTGAGCCCGCTTCCTGATCCCCAAGGAATTCTTGCTCCAGGTCAGGTCCTGCGAGATCTGCACTCCGAGGAACTTGAGGTTCTCCACTCTCTCCACTAAACGGCCACCGATGCTGAGGGGGACGTGCTCAGGCTGTGACCGCCGGAAGTCGATAATCATCTCCTTCGTTTTGTCCATGTTGAGCACCAAATTGTTCTCCCTGCACCAGCCCTCCAGATCTCTCACTTCTTCCCTGTACATTGATTCCTCATCCCTCTGAATAAGTCCCACCACCGTGGTGTCTTCTGCAAACTTAATAATCTGGTTCTCCTCGTGTCTGGATACACAGTCATGTGTTAGAAGTGTAAACAACAATGGACTGAGTACACAACCTTGAGGGGATCCGGTGCTCAGCGTGACAGAGTTGGAGATGTTGTTTCCAACCCCGACAGACTGAGGTCTCTCAGTCAGGAAATCCAGGATCCAGAGACATGTGGCGGTGTTCAGACCGAGAAGGAGTAATTTCTCCATCAGTCTCTGGGGAATAATGGTGTTGAATGCTGAACTGAAATCAATGTACAGGAGTCTGGCGTAGGTGTCTTTCTGGTCCAGGTGGGTGATGACAGAGTGTAGGGTGGTGACTATAGCATCCTCCGTGGAGCGGTTTGAACGATATGCAAACTGGAGCGGGTCGTGTGATGCAGGGAGGCAGGCTGTAATGTGTGGTTTGACAAGCCGTTCAAAACACTTCATCACAATGGGTGTCAGTGCAACAGGACGATAGTCATTCAAACAGGACACAACTGGTTTCTTTGCCACCGGTACAATGATAGAGGTCTTGAAGCATCTGGGAACGATGGCCTGACTCAGGGAGATGTTATAAATGTCAGTCAGGACATCCGCCAACTCGCTCGCTCAGTCTCGGAGCACACGTCCCGGGATGTTGTCCGGACCTGCAGCTTTACCTGGGTTGACTCTGGTTAGGGTCTTCCGTGTGTCCGCTGTGTTGATGGTAAAAGCTGGTCCGACCGATGGTGGGGGTGGGCCAGCCCTCCCTCTGATTGTCAAGTTTGATGCTTCAAAACGTGCAAAGAAGTCGTTAAGCCTGTCTGGAAGCAAAGCGTCGTCATCATCGACCCCCTGCCTCGACTTATAGCCCGTCAGTGTCCGAACTCCCTGCCACATCTGCTTGGTGTTCCTAGTGTCACAGAGGTGTCCCTGGATTTTCTCTGCATAGGCACGCTTTACCGCCTTAATTCCCTTTGAGAGCGCAGACCTGGCTGAGCGGAGGGTGATCCTGTCCTTCGCTCTGAAGGCTGCATCTCTGGCTGTAAGCAGCGAGTGCACCTCTGCAGTCATCCAGGGCTTATGGTTTCCCCGTACAGTGATGGTCTTCACTGTAGTGACATCCTCTGTGCACTTCGCGATGTAGCTGGTGACCGTGTCAGCATACTCCTCCACATCTGTCTTGTCTTCCTGGAAGGCTGCTATTTTGAAAACCTCCCAGTCTGTGTGCAGAAAACAGTCTTTCAGTGCAGAGGTTGCACTCTCTGGCGAAATTCTGATTTGTTTCACTGCTGGCCTGCTGCGCTTCAATAAAGGTTTGTAGGCAGGCAGCAGCATCACGGATATGTGGTCAGAAAGGCCGAGATGGGGGCGGGGTATAGCCTTATATGCATCTGAGTTTGTGTACACTAAGTCCAACATATTCTCTCGTCTGGTCTTAAAGTCTACACATTGTTTAAACTTGGGGAGCACAGTCTTTAAACTGGTGTGGTTAAAATCCCCCGCAACCACCACAAAACTGTCCGGGTGTGAAGTTTGGATTTCACTAATCGCATTGTGCAGTTCCCTGAGTGCCTTCTTAGCATTAGCGTTAGCGTTAGCGCTTGGCACAATGTAAACAGCCGCTACAAACACGTTGCTGAATTCCCTCGGCAGATAATATGGCCGACAACACATATATACTGATATCTGTTCTTTAAGTAACTACATAACCAGGACAGTGCTACCCCCTAATACCATAATTTTGTAGTTTCTTTAACAATAATTTATGTTCCACTGTATCAAATGCTTTTTTAAGATCCAGGAATACCCCAGCTGAATACTCTGCTACCAACATTTTGCTACCAAAGATTTCTTAGGATTAAAGCTAATGGTGATTTACTTGATTTTTATCTATAAAGTTTTTATTTACAGAATAATTAATTTTTCCACCTTTTGACTTTTCTCTTTTAAATCCTGGTGAGAAGTAGGAAGTTGGTTAATGTTTTCCTTTTCCTGTCTAGAAAAAAACATGAACCAAGAATAGCACAATGACTGTGAATAAGGCTTAGGGCTTTTAAGTGCTAATTGATTAATGTGGTTTCCTATTTTGTAAAAATTTTGGTAAATATTCAGTGACTCACTAAATCCTTCACCAGCATACACAGGGTTAACATTACTTTAAGGTCAGTTTTGAATAAACATTGTCATTTATTCGAATCGTTAAGTTGAACTGGGCTTTCTGTGGAGGGGATCAAATAATGCAGCTTAAAACACATATATATAGCTTCAAAAGTTTTCAATTGTTACTTTAAATGTTTAAATATATGTGCTTTTAACTTTAAAGATTAAAATACGAGGTTAACGGAAAAGCGTCCATCCATCTTCTACCGGAAAAGCGGTAGAAGATGGATAGATGGATAGATGGTGAACATAAGTGATTAAATACAAAGTGTATGCTTCATGCACTTCTAATATTCATTGATTTGGCCAATGATCCACCAGTGACAATAAACCTTCAAGAGCCAAAAAGGTTCCTTTTCGCTGCTTTTGGCATAGAAACTTTAAATTGGTTTTAAATTTAGGTTATTCTGAATAATATGGATTGCTTTGAAGTTAGTTTGGAAGCTCTATTTGGTTAGAAATCAGCTTAACAGATTAAATGTTTTAGATGTGATTTTATTAAAGGATGCAGTTCTTATGATTGACCACAAGATGAAGTCAATTCCTTTTGCACTCAAGGAGGAGGACACACAGTGACGTCGCTTGGGGCAGCCTATCTCAGCTCCAATAACTCCCATAAGCAGAATGGGATGCACACGTGGCAATTCAGTCACCCGGCATGTGAACACAGCCCGCTGAACATGCCTTGCTTTGTTTCATTAAGAAAACAGGAGAGTCTGTCTGTCTTTAATTTGGTTTTCACCCATACAAGAATAATCTTACAATTTTAACTTTGCGTGCGATTCGGGGCTATTGCCTCAACTGATTTCCTCTCAGTAACTTTTATTACTGTTGTTCAGCATGAAGTAGCTAATTCCACTGCTTTACCACTGAGGTTAAAAAGAAAAAAAAATGGTTAATTCAGATTATCCCGCCGGGAATTCTCACCAAATGAGTTGAATTAACAAAAAACAACAACAACAACAACAACAACAAAAAAACAACGGATCGGATTTTGCTGCATTTCCATCTTTTCAGGCCTTATTTTAATTAATTCAACGTATGTCAATGCTTTTTCAACATTACCATGCTTAAAAAAACAGTCTGTGGGTTAGTAGTACTTTGAGTGGGTACAAACTCCCTCTTCCCTTCTCTCCGCAACCCCCCACCACCACCACCACACACACACACACACAAACACAGATACTGCTAGGCTCAGGCAGATAAAGGGGGGGTGAATCACCTCCTCCCTTTTGTGTTCCTCACACAGAGACCTGGCTGAGCAGATAAGGGGGCTAAACACTGGCTGAGCAGTCAGTTAAATACAGAGAAAAAAAACAAAGTTTCACCATGCAAAAGATCAGATTTGACTATAACCACACAGCTTGTGAAATCATAATTTCATGTCCATTTCTAGATTCTAGCAGAGCCTCAAACGGCGGCACCATTATAAAATGTAGTGGATTTAGATTAATGGGTTTATAGGTGTTTTATTGTTGGTACAAGTATTAATGTAAATATGAATGTGAGTATAGATGAAAATTTCCTACTGTTATAAAAACATACCCTCATAGGGCACCAGTCCAGATAATGGACAATTTTTTATTAATAATTCTTTATTTGTACCAATTATGAATCAGTCTCAAAAAACCCTTGTGAGTTCTTGTCTGCTTATAATCAAGAAGATGCACATGAAATCAAACAATAACTCCCATATGTCTTTCAAAAGTTTAATAAGAAATGTCAGAATAGGTTAACATATTGGGATGAAAGAATCCAACATGTTTCACGGGCATCACGTGGGCTGCACGGTGGCGCAGTGGTTAGCACCGCGGCAGCACAGTTTACCCTCGGCCGGGGGATCGCAGGGGTCATGAGATCGTGGGTTCAATCCCTGCCCCCGGCCAACAGTGATCTGTGTGGAGTTTGCATGTTCTCCCCGTGTTTGCGTGGGTTTACTCCGGGATTTCTCCGGTTTCCTCCCACATGCTAAAAACATGCAGGTTAGGGAGTTAAGGGGCGCTTGCGCACGCAGCGACCTGCAGCTGGTGGCTTGTCACCAGACTGCAGAACAAATCTACCTACGGGTACAAAATAAGTCCAAAAAAAAAAATAAAAAAATCATAGACGGTTATTGAATTACTGAGCATCATATGTGAATCAAACATTTGTGGAGCCAAATAAACCCTAGTTTAACTTAGCAATATACTGGAAATTAGAAAACCATAAAATAGCACTGGTCAAGAAAAATAGATGTAATTTTATGAAGAAAATGATGAGTAAACTAGCTATAAAAATGGAAAATTGGTGTTACTCTGATAAAGAACGTAAATTAATGAAAGGACAAAATGCATTTTGAAATTCTGATGGGAGTTTGCATGAAATTAAGTTTAAAGAACTTACGTACACCAGGAATATTCTGAAGAATTAAGTTTAACTTGAACAACAGACCATCAGCCACAAAGTCAGATTGTGTCACGGTGACAGCAGGGCCCCCACGTGTCAACCTTGATTCAGCTGGATGTCCGTGGAGTCTGTTGAGAGATAGACTGGTAGACAGGTTCTACAAGGCCATGCTCCTGAGATCACAAACAGGAGCTGGGTTTCCAGCAAGCCTGGGCAAGGGCTCTTCTTATGCACTGAAGAAGGAATTTGTTTATTGTACAAGGTCCCATCAGAGAGTCAAATTGGGACAAATGCATGCCACAGATCCATTTCTTCCAGTGTATTGTGGCTGGAATGAGTTGGTTTAAGGTTAGAAAAAATCAAACAATATTTTCTTGCTCGGTTATTTAAAGAAAAGGATTAAAATAAAGAAAAAGTGAAATTTAAATAAAAGAAAAAGAATTTTCACAGAACATAACAGGCTCTGGGCCTTACTTGGAAGATAGGGAAGAAAAGGGGGAGAGCAGAGAAGTCTGGTCCTTACAGCTTGACCACCACCCCAAAACTGAACAAAGGGAAGATTTTTTTTTTTTTTTTTTTTCCGGCGTGGTAGAATTTCACTGATTTTCATGAAACTGGCCCAACTACATTGCTTCTTTTTCCAGCAGAAGTCTTAAACTCAACCTAAAAAAGGAAATGCAAGGGAGATTGGAGGCCGATTGGTCATGTTAAAGTTCAGGGCTTTGTGGGTCTTCCAGCAGAAAGAGGAGGGGGAGAGACATTTGATATGAGAAGTGAGACCCCTTTAAGACACATATGTTGCTGAATAAAGCATAAATTCCTTAAACTTTATTGACTAAGATATTCTACTCAATAATAAGGGAACATATTGGCTGCACGGTGGCGCAGTGGTTTAGCACTGTGGCAGCACAGTTTTACCCTTGGCCGGGGGATCGCGGGGATCATGAGATCGTGGGTTCGATCCCAGCCCCCGACCAACAATGAGCTGTGTGGAGTTTGCATGTTCTCCCCGTGTTGCGTGGGTTTACTCCGGGATTTCTCCGGTTTCCTCCCGCATACCAAAAACATGTAGGTTTAGGGCGCTCGCGCACGCAGCGACCAGCAGCCAGTGGCTTGTCACCAGACTGCAAACCAAATCTACCTACGGGTACAAATAAGTAACAAAAAAAAAAAAAATGTCTCTACATTATAACTGTAATTAATTTGTGATAGTAAGCATGCAAACATTAATTTATTCCTGAAAATAAGTCAACATATATCAAATCATATCAATAAAAGATTTCATTTCAGAGAGAGAAAAAAAAAATATTCCTGCATCATCCACCAGATGGCACTGTAAAACTGTCTGGTTGGTTAATTAGGAATCTTGACTCCCAAGTCTGGATTATATCAACCATAAATCTGTCATTTGGGGCATTCCTTTGCCAAAGAGCAGAAAAGGGAGAATGACCAAGTCCTGGAGAAGGGATTAACTTCCACTTTATGGCCGATGGATAGAGTTACAGCTCTGGTCCTTGGGTGATAGAAGCAGTTCATGACCAGACTTTCAAGATGAAGCAATTTTTTTCAGCAAAGAGTGAATTTATAAATTGGAACCAAAAGGGTTAAAGCTACAATCTTTTGGTTGAGGATTCTCCAAAGGTTCTCAAAAGGATTGAGGTCAAGGGAGGACTGGGGCCACACCATGAGTTTCTCTCCTTTTATTCCCATAGCAGCCAGTGACACAGAGGTATTCTTTGCAGCATGAGATGGTGCATGGTCATGCATGAAGAAAATTTTGCTACAGAAGGCATTGTTCTTCTTTTTGTACCAGTGAAAAAAGTGGTCAGTTAGAAACTATATATACTTTGTCGAGGTCATTTTTAAACCTCAGGGACCCTAAAGGGGCCTACCAGCTCTCTCCCCATGATTCCGGCCCAAAACATGACTCCGCCACCTCCTTGCTGATGTTGCAGCCTTGTTGGGACATGGTGGCCATCCACCAACCATCCATCTGGATCATCCAGGGTTGTACGGCACTCATCAGTAAACAAGACTTTTTGAAAATTAGTCTTCATGTATTTCTGGGCCCACTGCAACCGTTTCTGCTTGTGAGCATTGGTTAGGCGTGGCCGAATAGTAGGTTTATGCACAACTGCAAGCCTCTGGATGATCCTACACCTTGAGGTTCGTGGGACTCCAGAGGCACCAGCAGCTTCAAATACCTGTTTGCTGCTTTGTAATGGCATTTTAGCAGCTGCTCTCTTAATCCAATGAATTTGTCTGTCTGAAACCTTCCTCCTTATGCCTGTATCTGCACAAACCCATCTGTGCTCTTAATCAATCACAAATTTCTTCACAGTACAATGATCACTCTTAAGTTTTTGGGAAAAATCTAATAATTTCATACCTTGTCCAAGGTACTGCACTATTTGATGCTTTTCAGCACCAGAGAGATCCATTTTCTTTCCTATATTGCTTGAAATCTGTGACATGTAATAATGTGGAACATCCTTCTTAAGTAGTTTTCCTTTAATTGGGGTCACCTGGGAAACTAATTATAACAGGTGTCTGAGACTGATATCAGTGAACCAAAGAGCCCTGAGACACAATACCATCCATGAGTTTAATTAAAAAACAAAAAATTGAATGCTTATGACACTAAAATCCTATTTGCATAATAATTTGGAATACGGAATAGAACAGGGCCAGCCCAAGCCTTCATGGGCCCCTAAGTGAAATTTGTGCCTCCTCTTCTGTAAAGTCAATTTCATGATTCTTCTGAGTTAATTTGCACATTTGTAGCCCTGCTACAAATGTGCAAATTTACATTCTGACATCATCACAGTTTTATATTCATGATACCGTATGACCTCAAGTGTAATATTGCTTTTATACAACAATTTCACAAGCACAGTTTATTAAATGACAGCAGTACAGGACAAAATATTATGATTTTTCTTTAACCAGTTATTTTGCTCTGCCTAGAAAAATAGTTCCTTCTTAATATACTGTTACTAAGCACCTCAATGAGCATTCTATCGAAAAGAATAGGCCTGTTTTCACTTCACCCCATGTCATCATCATCATCATCATCATCATCATCATCATAGCAGTCTGTCGTGGGCAACAATGACTGTTTCATTTAGGTCTGATCAGATTCTTCCACACATCTCTGTCCTTAGCCTTCCGCTGCCAGGAACTACTGTCTATGTCCAACTTCTTCAAGTTTCTTTTTACAGTGTCTTTAAATCTGAGCCTTGGTCTACCCTGATTGCGTTTGCCCTCGCATAACTGTGAGTAGAGTAACTGCCAAGGGAGACGCTGGTGGTCCATCCTCTCAACATGTCCGAACCATTCTGTATTAGCATGTCCTCCATTGATGGTAGACCGGCTCATTTCAACACTTCTATGTTGGTTATCTTGTTTTTCCATGAGATGTTCATTATGGCTCGAAGGTATCTCATCATGTATGTGTGGAGTTTCTTCACCTGCACTCTGTAGACAGTCCAAGTTTCAGCACCGTACAATAGAGTAGCCAGTACTGTCGTTCTGTACACTTTGCATTTCACACGGATAGACACATGTCGATTGTTCCACAGTCTCTCCCTCAAGTTTCCAATCACAGCGCTCGTTCTTCCCATTCTGAGAGATAGTTATTAAATCACCCTTATTGTCATTCAACCGTACAACCAATCATGTACAGTAGAACGAGATTGTGCTTTACCTATCTACAGTGTCAAATCACACACACCCCAGTGCAGAATCGGAGGGCCGCTGCCATGCAAGGCGCCGCCACAGATTTCCCTCCTCCATTCCGTTATTGCTGAGCACCAAGCTGGATGGCAGGAAGTTCCACTTTTATATGGTCTTTGGCATGACCCGGCCGGGATTTGAACCCCTGCCTCCCGGGTGTGGGGCGGATGCTCTACCAACTGAGCCACCACTCCGGTGGCTCAGTAGTTCATCCTCCAGCCTAGCATTCTCTGAAACAGTACTCCCTAGATACGTGAAAGTATTGCACTTGACTAGTGGCTCTGTACCAATGCTGATCTCTTCTGGTAGTGATGTTGATAACTGGAACTTTGGTGGTTGATAAAGGCACTCTTGTCTTCTTGATGTTGATTTGGAGGCTGAATTGGCTAGCTGCTCTTGCAAATTTCTCCACTAAAGATTGCATATCTTCCACGCTCTGTGCAACTAGAGCACTGTCGTCGGCAAAGAACATTTCTCTTACTACCTTTATCGATGTCTTACTCTTGGCTTTAAACTGTGCCACATTGAACAAGTCTGCTTCTTTCCTTGTTTGAATATATACTCCTTCTGAAGTGTCTTTGAAGGTCACCTCAAGCATGACTGCCAGATATAGCGAGAAGAGTGTAGGTGCCAGCACACACCCTTGTTTCACCCTGTTGCTTACTGAAAAGTCTTTAGATACTGAACCACTCATTGCCACGTTTGCATGCATACCTGTATGGAGTGCCTCGACCAGGCTGACAAACTTCTCTGTACAACCATATTTCTTGAGTACCTGCCAAAGTCCTTGTCGCGAAACAGTATCGAAGGCTTTACTGAAGTCTATGAAGACTACATAAAGCGGTATGTTCTGTTCGATACACTTTTCTTGAACCTGTTTCAAGCAGAAAATCATGTCCATTGTGCTTCTTCCACTTGTAAAGCCGCACTGGGTTTCCGGTAGTACATTCTGCGAGATGTGTTCATTGAGTCTGTTAGGTAGGGCACGTGAGAGAATCTTACCAACAGTGGCTAGCAGTGAAATACCTCGGTAATTTCCACAATCTTTCCTGTCACCTTTCTTGAGCAAAGGCACAAAACTTGCATCCTTCCAGTCTTGAGGTACTTTCTGGGCATCCCATATCTCTTGGATGAGCTTGTGCAGGCAGTTGGTCAGCTGAACACCACCAGATTTCCACACTTCTGCTGGAATTCCATCCCTTCCTGGAGCTTTACCATCCCGTGTTGTCCTGATAGCTGCCATTAGTTCATCAAAATTTGGTGGTTCATCCAGACTTGATACAGCTGGTCGCTGCACTAGAGCTTCTTTAGCCTCTTCAGTGAGATCTCCAGGGTTGTTTAGTAGTTGGTCAAAGTGGTCTGCAAATCTGTCCAGGATCTTGTCTTTCTCCTGCAAAACCATTTCACCATCCATAGCCTTTAGTTGGATCAATCCTCTTGGTTTAGGGCCGTAGAATTCTCTCAAACCTGTGAAGAATGTTTTTATGTCCTTTCTGTCTGCTGCAGTTTGAAGTTCCTCCGCTTTTTCATCTCACCAGTTGGACTTCATCTCTCTGGTGTACTTCTGTAGCTCACTCTGAGTCTTTGAGTATTTCTTCTTCTTTGACCTTGTGTCACACTGTAGGTTCTCCTGCCTAGCTGTATTCCTCGCTTCTAGTAGCTTTTTCAGGTGTTCATCATGCTCATCAAACCAATCTTGATGTTTTCTTTCAGGGTAGCCTAATAAATCACTCGCAGTCTGATACACCGTATCCTTCAGTGTTGCCCATTTCTCTTCTATGTCATTCTCTGAGTTGTTGCTGTCCCAGTCTTTCAAGTTTTCATCCATTTCCTGTGTAAGTTCTTCCTGCTTCTTTTGGCCTTTCAGTGCACTAGTGTTTAGCGTCCGTGGTGGCTTCGCACCCGTCCTGCAGTGCTGTTTTCGTCTCTAAATCCTTAATCTAGATCTCAGCATAACATGGTCAGTACCACAGTCCGCGCCTCTCATTGCTCTGGTGTCCAATACATCCCTTATGTCTCTCTGCCTGACTATGATGTAGTCTAATAAGTGCCAGTGCTTGGATCTTGGGTGCATCCATGTCTTCTTGTGTGTGTCCTTGTGCTTAAATAGACTGTTGGTTATCACAAGATTGTACTCTAAACATAGTGCAAGTAGAAGTTCTCCATTAGCATTGCACTTGCCTACTCCATGACTGCCTAGCACTCCTTTCCATTTCTCAGTGTCCGAACCAACTCTGGCATTAAAATCTCCAACGAGTATCAGCCTGTCATTAGTCGGTACACGCCTGATAGTCTCACATAAATCACTGTAGAACTCTTCCTTCACCTCCTCTGTGTTGGTCATTGTTGGGGCATATACACTGACGAGTGTGGCATACATCTTCTGCTGTAGTGGGAGTCTCATAGTCATTATCCTGTTGTTGATTGGCACCGGTTCCTCATCAAGCATTGCTGCTATCTCCTTTCTAACTGCAAAGCCCACTCCTGCTTCTCTCCTTTCTTGAGTTGATCTCCCACTCCAAAAGAAGATGTACCCATGGTCTTCCAAGCTGTCATATCCAGGAAATCTTGTTTCACTGAGTGCAGCTATGTCTACATTGTACCTGTTCACTTCCAGGGCCACAAGCGCGGTCTGTCTTTCTGGGCGCTGTAATGTTGTTCTGTCCAACAGAGTGTGTACATTCCATTCTGCTACACACAAGACTGCTGTTTTCCTCTTCTTTTGTCTTCCTGCTCCTAGCTTACTTTTCACTGCCTGTCGGAGTGTGAACAGATCAGCGCAGACCTTGTAAGCCCGGGCGACGTCCGAGCCGGTATGAGTTGCTTTCTGATTGACCATTTCATGAAACTGCTTGCAAAGTATTTGAGTACTGCCAGCTTTTGCTGGACTAGCAGCACATTCTTGGCAGATAAAGGTATTATCAGTGGCAAGGACAAGCCAAGACAAACTGACTCCAGTATCTGTTGCAGTGACTGACCAGATGATAGGTTTGTTTGTCTCTGCTCTTTGTGTAGTGCATGTCACAATGCACCGACTGGCACAGTCTACCACAGACCTTGCGACAGATGTGTTTATCTGCCAGGATGTCCAGTCTCACCCCGTGTAACTGGGAGTGGTCCACCACAGACCTGTGGCAGATATTGCTTTTTAGTTCTGCCAGGATGCCCTGTTTCACCCTCCACGCCCTCGGAAGGGCGGGGATGCCGGTTGAGTTGCCGACGGCCCGACCCATGAGACAGGTAGTACCGGTTTTCATGGTTATCCAGTAGCAAGCAAGCCAATGCCTGACCTGACACAATGTAACCAAATGAAATACTGTCCATTGCAGATGTCAGCGTGTTCACATACAAACCTATCAACTGCTGAGTAGGTTTTGTGGGTTACATTGACTCACTGGTGGCTAGTTTGTTGTTTTGTGCACTTTGCTCACTTTTTCTTGGCATTTTCAGATGAATTAAAGAGTCGATCAGTTCAAAGGCATTATCGTTTGCTAGTTGACACAATAAATCCAACTCTAACTTGTCTGTTTTGTTGTAAACGGACATGAAGTATCTATGTTATTATTTTCTTTAAAGTCAAAAGTTTCACAATTAAAACTGAAAGTGCAAATGAAAATAAAAGCTACTCAGTGTTTCATCATATTATAGGACCTGGGGGAAGTCAGATTATTTAGCACCTCAGACAGAGACAGTGAATAAGCATGGGAGAACAATGCCCAGGGAGTTCCTGGCGAGATAGCTGGAAGTACTCAGGGACATAGGGGGTTGAATGCAGTGGAATGTAAATGTCATGCTGTGTGATGAGAAATTGCCATGAATGGTAAATGGTAAATGGTAAATGGCGCTCACTTATATAGCGCTTTTATTCTCATCTCTCGATGACCAAAGCGCTTTACAGATCCTGCTATTCACCCATTCACACACACATTCACACACTGATGGTGGCATGCCACATCAGTGAAACATGAACAGTGAAACTCAAATCACTCTTCACCATGCTGAAACATGGGAAGAGTGATTTGAGTGAAGAGAGGAGAGCTTGTTGAGATCATTCATTCTGTTCTGTGCTTGTGAGATGTGAAGTGTGTAATAAACCGTCTGTCCATGGATCTGCCTCTTATTTGACACACTCCACAATATTAGAATTAAAATTACTGATAAAATTATATCAGCACTGTCGCAGCACAGTAAGAAGGGCATGGGATCGACCCCATCCTCTGACCATCAGTGACCCTTCTGTGTGGAGTTTGCATGTTCTCCCCATGTCTGCGTGGGTTTAACCCAGGAACTCCGGTTTCCTCCCTGCAATATGTGAGTTTGGCTGCTGGGGCTTGCCGTAGCCATCTGAAGGGATGACATCAGATGGGCTGTGGCTGCTGTATATATTCACCTCATCTATAATAAAGCTCAGTTTGTTGCTCAGCACAACCTGACTCATGTCTCGCTCATTTCCATACATAACATTTGGCTATCAAGGATTAACCCATGGAGGCATGTGGAGCACCTCTATGGCCATTTTTGGAGCACCCAGGAGAACCAGCAATTCTGTGGCCTCTCTGGTTGGCTGTGTTTGAGGCGTACATTGCAGCATTGGGCCTGGGTGGACTTGACGGAGTAAGGAAGCGAGTACTTCTGGTTCGCAAATTTGGCGTAGAAGGTCAGAGAATTTTCCACACGTTAGGGGAGACAGAGTCTTATGCAGATGCTGTCAGGCTGCTTGCTAGCTACTTTGCCAAAGACACACGTAGAATGAAAGTGTGGGTTGAGAGGCTATTGGCGCCAAAAGACACTAAGCTATCTAGCTCGGGGTGGGGTGGGGGGGCTAATGGCACAGCTAGTATCAATGGAGAAATTAGCCACGGGGCTAGGTGGGTGCCAAACACAGAAGCTAGACGCTACAGGCTACAAGCCAGCCGAAGAGCACAGCACGGAGGGAGAGCATCGAACGAACTTGACTCAGTTTTCCCCGCAGCCAGAGTCGGAGCAGCAGGAGGGGGATCACGAGCATGCTGAGAGCCCTGACTCTCTCTTGCCCGACTCTTTGTGTGACCGGGCACAAACACAACACACGGCGCGGCACAGTGGAGCACTTCAGACTACTCCGGAGAGGTACCGGACTGTTTCTGTATCCGAGATGAGCAGCAGGCAAAGACAGACGCCAGACGCCACGGTGGTCGTTCCGGGGGTCTGCGGTCTCCAGGGGCGCACCTACTGAGGAGCTAACCTGGACCCCTCCATGCAAGTTACAGTGTTTTCCCCCAAATGACTGTGCGGTAGCACTATGTTTATAGTTCTTGTGTTCTGATGTATATTTTGTGTCATATGGGGTTATTTTATGTCCCTGTGTTTTAGTTTAGGAGTATGACTAATATTTTTAGTTTGAAATAAAGGACTTTATGTTAGTGGTGCTGGGAGCGCTGGGGCATGATGTTGGTGGGGTCCTGGGCTGCTTCCACTGGCGCCCCTTGCCCTGGGTTGGGATTTGGGGGCAGTGGGTGGCCTCATGAACCAGTTTGCAAGCTGGCTTCTGGGGGGGGACAGCCTCGCTTTTAAATTGCCTACCTCCCAGTCTTATTTCCCGTCCTCCCCCTCCCCCTGACTCTGGGTGGAATATACATCGTCTTTGTTACATTTAGAGCTTTGGGGTGAGGGTGTGCCGCACTATGTTGGTGAAGGGGATACCTTTGCTCTGCGATGGGGCTGCACTCACCTCAGTTTTAATTGCATTTTAGACACTGAGGGCTTGGGGGGATGGGGGCCCTGCTGCCCATCGCAGTGGCTAGTAGTGCTCCAATCACTATCCCCCCAATTTTTAATTGCACTTTGGTAGTCCACACATTTACACACAATTACATCATATAACCGACACCCACCCACCATGTTTTGTGCGGAGGGGAAATCTTCCCCCACCCCGTTGCCCTGCTCCTGCTCGGGGCGTGGGGGCCTGGTGGGGAACCTGGGACCTATCATGTTGTCAAAATCCCTGGGTGCTACTGAATGTATAGATACAACCAAGGGAGTGAGAGGGGGGCTGAATATGAGCGTAAGTGAAAGTGAGGAGGTGATGAATGGAGGTGGTGATGGTGGGTCGGTTTTGTGCGGCGCTTTGCATGTCGGGTGGCATCTCGGGGCGCCTGCGGTGGTCTGCTGATTGGTCGCTTAGGTGGACGCCAGGGGTGGGGGTCTGCTTCTGTGGCCAGCGCCGATGGTCTCCCTGGTCACTGCCGGGCACTGGTGCGTGTTCAGGCTCACTGCATCTGCTTCACAGCCGCCTTATGAAACAAAGGTGAATGAGGAGTGAGTTTGAATGGGTACAGGAGTGAGAGAGAATAGGTCGGTCTGGGTGAGTGAGAGGGAGTTAGTGCATATGGGTGCGCATGGGAGCATGTGGGTGTGAAGATGTGGGGAGGGGTGTGTCTGCAAGTTGGGAGGTGCTGAGTTAAGGGGGTAATGCCCCTCGGCAACGTGGGCTCCCCTGGGCGGGGGGACTTCTTTGGGCATGGGGGTCTCCGGGGTGTGCGACAGAGGCACTGGGGCGGGCCGGCTGTGGGGGTGCCTGGGGGTGCTCGTGCCAGGGGGTGTGGGCCGGTCTCTGCCCCGGGGGGTGGGGTCGCTGGCCTCCTGGTGCCTGGGGCCCGGGGGCGGGCATTGGCCCCTCTGGGGGGGGGGGGGGGGGGTCCTGTGGTGTAGGCTCGCCACGCCGGCCACCGAGCAGCCTGGCCTCCCTTGATCGTCCCTCCAGGGGCAGATGCCTGGCTTTCCTGGGGCTTGCTGACCTCGGACGTTTGTGCCCTGTGGGGGTTGGTGGCGCTGCCTTGCCTGCTTGGAGTTCCTGGGGAGAGAGCTGCTGTGACCGGCCCTCCGCTTCGTATGTTTCCTGACAAGCCACTCACATGCACACACTTATTTTGCGTGCGTTCTCATATATATGCACGCAGACATACACGCACAAGTGTCTCTCCTTTAACAGGTGCGGAAACCAGACTCGTGTTGAGACATCTTCAGTGGAAGAAGCAGTTTGCCTTTTGTTTGTTTTAGTTGTTGGTTTGTTGGTTTTTTTTTTTGGTCTGTTTCCCTCCCTTTTCTTTCCCCCCTCCACACACTTCCTTTGCCTCTTCCCCATCCTGTTGGGTCTTCCATGGGTAAAATAATTAAAGTATTAAAAGTTATTACAGGAGGAGTTTACAACAATATACAATACACAGTTAGGTACTGTATAAGCTCCTCTTGGCAAAGTAAATCTGTTTTGGCACAATAAGGGTGACAGTGACATAATGCACGGCTCAGGAGACACACGCAGGCTCAGGATGGATTTAACAGCTTTATTGACAAAACAGGGATGTGTGGCTGCGTGTCTGTGGAATAAGAATGTATTGGTGGTGGCGTCTGCGTCAGGCACGGGGGCAGGAGGCCGTACAGCCGGACAACCCTATGGGAGGAAGCAGAGGAAGATGGGTAACGGGCACCACACCAATACAGAGGATAATGATGGTTTTGCTGGCTTACTTGGTTACGACAGGTGGCTGGCGTTGACAAGGGCGGAGCCCGGGAGACAGCGACCTGCAGTGCCTGTGGCAGCAGCGTAGAGACAGCGGCGAGATGAGGAAGTCCGCCGCCGGGAGAGTCCACCTGTGCACAGGGGAAAAGGCTGGAGGAAAGAGGTAAGGGGAGCTTACCCAGATAATCTTGCTAGCAGGCTTGAGTACCGTAGTAGCAAACGATGCCGAAGTTGAGAGACGGCTTCAGGCCGAAACCCAGGGCAGAGTGGATTAAATACCTCGCCGCTGACGAGGAGCAGGTGTGCGCGCAGCTGGCGCCGCTGATGAGCGGCGAGGCATGACAGACAGATCCCTATTTTGTTTGCCTAGCTGCCTGACAGGACAAGGGGGAAAAAAAAGGCATATTGGTGGGTTGTGTTATTTATATGGTTCATATGTGGTGCTCTTATTTGTGTGGCATGGGGGTGAGGGTGGCTCCGCCTTCCGGTCATCCCACTATAAAAGGGCTGCAGTCAGTCAGATGGCCTCTTGGCCATTCCCTCTGCCTGGTGGCTTTGTATGTGTTGCACCTGTGCCTCTTTAATAAACGTGTGTTTGGTTCGACACTTGGCCTCGTCCTTGGCTCCATATTCAGACATAATATTTGGCGACGAGAATAAAAGTGGATTAAAACAAGGTATGGAAGCGTGTAGGCTTGAAATGTTGTAGAAGTGAGTAAGGCCAAAGCAATACTAATGGAAAAGGGCCATAAAAGCTCTGTCTGAAACAGTCTGTTTTCAGCCTGACATTAATAAGCCCTTAATATAATCCATTAATGAAATTATCTTGATATGTGTGCAAGATGATTTAAGTGTGCATTTAAAAGTAGCGTGAAAGTTACTTTTCCAAGTAACTAGTTACTTTAATCATGCAGTAACTCAAAAGTAACTCAGTTACTTTTGAAAATAAGTAACTAGTAACTGTAACTAGTTACTATTTTTTAGTAACTTGCCCAACACTGGTTACCACATACTTTTGGTGACGAGGTAAAGTGGACTTTTGTGCTGCTTTTATTTGTCAGAGGCCACCCCGTTTTGTTTTGTTGTTAGCTGTGGCTAAGCTGCAGTGTTAAAAGTTAGCTTGGCATCTAAATGAACAGTGGTACCAAAGGAGAGCCGAGCCAGTTTGAGATGCACGGGGCGCCGGGAACAGCAGCGAAACAGCATGGGATAGAGGAGCCTTGCGGTCGGATGACTACATTTGGAACTATCGACGAATTTGTGGAGGGAGCCAAAGACTGGACAGAATATGAAGAGAAGTTGGGACACTTTTTCTCTGCACACAGAATTACTTAGGAGACTAGACAGTGCCCAAATCTCCTGAGTGTGTGTAGGGCAAAGACTTACAAGTTAAGGAGTCTGGCCACACCACGGAAGCCGGGGAAAATTCCTTATGACGAACTGGTTCAACTCGTGTCAAACCACTACAATCCAAAGCCTTCTGTGACAGTCCAGCGGTTCCAAGTTTCACAGCCATTTCGGAAAGCCAGGTCAGTCTGTGGCTGAATTAAGGCAGCTTTCAGAACATTGTGATTTTGGAGCAGTGTTAAATGACACGCTCCGTGACAGACTGGTGTGTGGAATTAGTAATTTTACAATCCAGCGCCATCTGCTGGGGGAAACCCCGCCACTGACTTTTCAGAGAGCAGTGGAAATTTCCCTGGGCATGGAAACAGCTGCTAATAATACAAAAGATATCCAGAAAGAGCATGGGAGTGCACAGTCAGCAACAGTGCACCATTTTAAGAGAAAGACTGGTAAACAGACCAAGTGGGTGGAATGTTTTTGGTGTGGAGGGTCACACTTTGCCAATGAAATGAATGTAAATTTAAGGACTCTGTCTGCCATACTTGCAGTAAAAAAGGGCATTTAGCTAAAAAAGTGCCGAAGTGTGAAGAGCAAAGTATTTTTTCCCTTGTCCTATTAAGCAGCTAGGTGAGCAGAACAGAAATCTGCTTCCCTTATTGTGCCAAACAGATTTACTTTGCCAAAAAGAGCTTTATAGAGTACATATGTATATACTATGTACTGTATATTGTTTATAAACTCCTTATGTAATAATGTTTAATACTTTATTTAAAATGTTTTACCCATGAAGGATCCAACAGGGAGGAGAATGGGGGAAAATGAGGGGTGAGGAGGGGGGAAGAAAAGGGAGAGGAACAGACAAAGAAGTCAAACAGACTAACACAACTGAAAAAAACAGAAGAGAGACTGTTTCTTCCACTGAAGAGGTCTCAATACGAGTCTGGTATCTACACCTGTTAAAGGAGAGACATATGTGTGTGCATATGTGTGTGTGTGTGTGTGTGTGTATGAGCGCGTGCGCAAAATAAGATTGTGCATGTGAGTGGTTTGCCAGGAAACATACAAAGAGGGTGGCTGGTCACAGCAACTCCTCCTCCCACCGAAAGCCTGACCGAGCAGGACAATGCCACCATCACCAGGGTCTTCATCACTTGATGAAGACCCTGGAGAGACTGCTCCTTGCTCACCTCCGCCCCCTGGTGGAACCAGCGATGGATCCACTCCAGTTCGCCTACCAGCATGGCATTGGGGTGGAGGATGCGGTGATCTTCCTCCTTCACCGTTCTCTGTCCCACCTGGAGAAGCCCGGGAATATGGTGAGGATCATGTTCTTTGACTTCTCCAGTGCTTTCAACACCATCCAACCGATGATCCTGAAGGACAAGCTGCTGCGCGCAGGGGTGGACCAGCACCTGTCATCATGGATCCTGGACTACCTCACGAACCGGCCTCAGTTTGTGAGAACCCGGGACTGTGTGTCCGACACGATCATCAGTAGCACGGGGGCCCCCCAGGGAACGGTGCTGGCTCCCTTCCTGTTCACTCTTTATACTGCGGACTTCTCACACAACACAACACACTGCCATCTACAGAAGTTCTCTGATGACTCTGCGATCGTTGGCCTCATCTCCAATGGAGATGAAGCTGAGTACAGAGGGCTTATCCAGGACTTCGTGGACTGGTGCCATCGGAACTGCCTCCAGATCAACGCGAGGAAAACTAAGGAGCTGGTGGTGGACTGCCGCAGGCATGGGCAGCCCCTCACAGTACCAGTAAATATACAGGGAACAGACATCGAGATGGTGACATCCTATAAGTACCTGGGTATTCATCTGAACAATAAACTAGACTGGTCACACAATACTGATGCACTCTACAAGAAGGGACAGCGCAGGCTGTTCCTGCTGAGGAGACTCAGGTCTTTTGGTGTACAAGGGGCGCTGCTGAAGTCATTCTATGACACGGTGGTGGCATCAGCCATCACTTTTGGAGTGGTCTGCTGGGGCAGTGGCATTACTGCAGCCGATAGGAAGAGACTGAACAAACTGATTAAGAAAGCTAGCTCTGTCCTGGGGCAGCGCCTTGATCCGATGGAGGAGATAGGAGAGAGAAGGACGGTGGCTAAACTGTCATCTCTGCTGGAGTCCGAGTTCCACCCTATGCAGGACATACTGAATGCACTGAGGAGCTCATTTAGCAGCAGACTACATCATCCCAGGTGCACAACCGAGAGGTTTCGTAGGTCCTTCCTACCAACGGCTGTCAGACTGTACAACCTAAGCAGGGCTGCTCGCAGAGATAGCAAAAAGACGTAACAAACTAATAGTTTTTTGAATGCAAAAGATGCAATAGACTTACACAATGGTCCTCTCCGGCATACAACTAGGAACATACCGGTCGCTATGGAGGGTGAGAATATGTATGGGCACATAATCATACCATGTAGGATAACTAAGTAGACGGTTATGCTGTTTCATTCCATCTAGCAACAATGCTCTGCACTGTGTGTGTTTATATATTTGCATATTTATTCCATCTAGCTACAATGCTCCGTACTGTGGGTGTTTATATATTTATATATCTACATATTATTCCATCTAGCTACATTGCTCCGCACTGTGTGTGTTTATATACTCGCATATTTATTCCACCTAGCTGCAATGCTCCGTACTGTGGGTGTTTATATATTTACATATTTATTCCATCTAGCTACAATGCTCTGCACTGTGTGTTCATATATTCATATATTTATTCCATCCAGCTACAATGCTCTGCACTGTGTGTCTGTGTGTGTGTGTATATATATATATTTTATAGTAATACGTACATATGTTTATTAGCTGCTCTTGCTTGCTTGTTTTTTTTCTTGCCTTCTGATTGTTGCTCTGAGTGTTGCTATCCCTGTGCTGTTGCAATCCTGGAATTTCCCCGTTGTGGGACTAATAAAGGCTTATCTTATCTTATCTTATCTTATCCTCCGCCGAGCACAAATGTTCCATGGCCAACAAGCCCCTGGACAGCCGGGCATCCATCCCAGGAAGGATGGCAGAGGGAGGCTGGACTGCCAAGCGGCCGGCGAGGCAAACCCACGCCCCCGGACCGGCCAACCCCCACCCCTCCACAGCGGGGCAAATGCCAGCCCCTGGGCCCCAGGCGCCAGAAGGCTGGCGCCCCCATCCCCCAGGCCAGAGACCTGCCTGCGCCTCCAGCACAAGCCCCCCAAGACACCCCCACAGAGGGCCTGGCCCCACCACAGCGCCACCACCACACACCCCAGGGGCCCCCACGCCCAAAGAAGGCGGCAGCAAGACACAGCATCCCCTCCTTCCCGTCCAGGGGACCCCACACAGCCAGGAGGTGCTACCTCCTCAATCCAGCACCTCCGGACCAGCACACACACCCATTCCCACGCGCTCACACCCTCATGCTCTCATACGCATCCACTTGCACCCACACACACTCACTCACCCTCTCCCCCACACAATCCCACACTCGAACTCCCGGACCCACCCACTCTCTCCCACTCCTGTACCCGCTCACTCTTGCTCCCACTCCCCCTCAGAGTCACCTGCACCCACTTACGCTCACCCATACACACACTCTCACTCATGCTCCAACCCGCTCACATCCATTTGTGCTCTCCCCCACACACTCCCCCACACTCATTCACCCTTATTACTTGGGGTGGTCGCGGTGCAGATGCAATGAGCATGAACGTGCACCAGCACCCGACATCGGCTAGGGAGACCGCCGGCGTGGGCCAGCAGCCACACCCCCACCGACCCGCCCCAGGGCAGCCTCGGCCACAAAAGCAGACCACTACCCCCAATGCCCAACCGAAGCAATTGATCAATGGACCACTACAAGAAGAGCAAAGTAAAGCAAGAGGAAGTTAAGCATGCAACCACACATCACCTAGAAGAAGGGGATGATGGTGGCACAGAGGCAGAAAGTTCTTATAACATGTTTGCAGTGGAAACAGATGAGGAACCACCTGAACCGTATTGTGCTACAGTTTCTGTTCAGGGGCAGGACATTACATTTGTACATGATTCAGGGGCAACAGTTTCAGTCATCAGTGAGGAGACCTATAAGAAGATGTGAAAATCTAACTGCCACCCCTGCATCTGTCAAAACTGAAGCTCAGAACATATTCAGGGCAGACCAGTCCCTTTTTAGGGGTGCTCTATGTAGATGTTTCAGCTGAAGGTCAGACAGCTCATGTCAGGCTGGTTGTGGCTAAGGGCACGGGTCCCAATCTTTTAGGATGCAAAAATTCAGACTCAAATGGCATGAGATTAAATATGTACACACACTTGCAATCAAGGACCTCTTGCAATGCTATGTGTTTAGGGGTGAGTTGGGCACGCTTAAAGGTGTGTCAGTAAAGCTCTATGTAGACCCTAATGCCAAGCCCCAGTTTTTTAAGCCCAGGCCAGTGCCTTATGCTATGAAACGCAAGGTTGAAGATGAGTTGGGGAGGCTGCAGGCACAGGGCATTATTGAGCCAGTCCAGTTTTCAAGGTGGGCAGCACCTATTGTCCCAGTTTTGAAAGAGGATGAGACGGTTAGGATCTGTGGGGACTATAAGCTGACAGTAAACCAGGTTTCCAGGCTAGAGGAGTACCCGCTACCACGAGTGAATGATTTGTTTGTGTTTCTAGCAGGGAGTAAAGCGTTCACAAAGCTGGATATGAGCCATGCATACCAGCAGTTGTTGCTTGATGAGGAGTTGAAAGAGTATGTCACAATTAATTCTCATAAAAGGTTGTTTAAGTACAGTCAACTGGTCTTTGGAGTGGCATCTAATCATGCTATTTTTTCAAAGAGCAATGGACACTTTATTTCCAGGGGATCCCACATGTGGTGGTGTATCTCTTTTTTTCCCCCTTGTCCTGTCAAGCAGCTAGGTGAGCAGAACAGAAATCTGCTACCCGTATCATGCCAACATAGATTTACTTTGCCAAACGGAGCTTTATACATTACCAATCTCTGTACTGTATATTGTTGTAAACTCCTCCTGTAATAACTTTTAATACTTTATTTAAGTTATTTTACCCATGAAGGACCCGACAGGATGGGGAATGGGGAAAAGAAGTGTGGGAAGGGGGAAAGAAAAGGGAGAGGAACAGACAAAAAAAGACACACAAACCAGCAACTAAAACAAACAGGAGACAGACTGCTTCTTCCACCAAAGGGGTCTCAACACGAGTCTGGTATCTGCATCTGTTAAAGAAGAGACATTTGTGTGTGTGCATCAGTGTGTGTGTGTATATGAGAGCGCATGCATGTGTGCATGTGAGTGGTTTGTCAGGAAACATACAAAGAGGGTGGCCAGTTGCAGCACCCCCCCCCCCCCGAAACCCCGAGCAGTCAAGGCAATGCCACCAACCACCACAGGGCACAAATGTCCGAGGTCAACAAACCCCAGGAAAGCTAGGCATCCACCCCAGCCGAGGGAGGCCAGGCCACCAGGTGGCCAGTGCGGCGGGCCTATGCCCACAGGCGCACCAACCCCTCCGCCCCCCAGAGGGGCCAACGCCAGCCCCTGGGCCCCAGGCACTGAGAGGCCAGCGCCCCCACCCCCCGGGCCAGAGACCAGCCCACGCCCCCGGCGTGAGCCCCCCAGGCACCCCCACAGTGCCCCCCCCCCACTGCCGCACACCCCGGAGACCCCCACGCTCAAAGAAGCCTCCCCAACCAGGGTAGCCCACATAGCCAAGAGGCACTACCCCCTCAATCCAGCACCTCCTGACTAGCAGACACACCCTTTCCTACACATTCACACCCTCATGCTCTCATATGCACCCACATGCACTCACTCACTCTCGCTCACCCTCTCCCCTACACAATCCCACACTTGCACTCCTGGACACACCCATTCTTTCTCACTTCTGTACCCACTCGATCTCGCTCCCACTCACCCTCGCGGCCACCCACACTTACTCACATTCACCCATCTACTCTCTCACACTCACACTCCGACCTACTCACATCCATTCGTGCTCTACCCCACACATTCAACCACCCTCATTCACCCTTATTACTTAGGGCAACCGTGATGCAGATGCATTGAGCATGAATGTGCACCAGCACTCAGCAGTGGCTGGGGAGACCATGGGCGTAGGCTAGCAGCCAACCCCCCTCTGACCCACCCCAGGGTGGCCACGGCCACAGAAGCAGACCACCACCCCCAGCGCCCACCTGAGTGATTGATCAGCGGACCACCACAGGTGCTCCGAAATCCCACTCGATACGCAAAGCACCACACAAAACAAACCCACCATCACCATCTCCACTCATCACTCCCTCACTTTCGCTTACTCTCTTGTCCAACCACTGTCTTACTCCCTTTCTCGTATCTATTCATTCGGCAGCACCCAGGGATTTTGACAACATGATGGGTACCAGGCCCCCCGCTGGGCCCCTAGGCCCCCAGCAGTAGTAGGGCAATAGGGGTGGGGGAAGACCCCCACCCCCCTCCCCCTTGCACAAATCATGATAGGTGTGTGTCAGTTGTGTGATATGATTGTGTACAGGTGTGTGAAATACCATAGTGAAGTTAAAATTGGGGGGATGGTGGATTGAGCGCCACTAGCCACTGTGATCGGCAGCGGGGCTTCCATCGCCCCAAGCCCTCAGTATCTAAAATACAATTAAAATTGTGGATCAGGGGATCCCACATGTGGTGGTGTATCTCGATGACATTTTGATCACGGGGGCCACAGGGCAGGAACATCTGACTAATTTGGAGCAGGTGCTGAAGAGACTCAGCTGCAGGGCTGAGGTTAAAATGGGTAAATGTGTGTTTTTAGCACCGAGTGTAACATACCTGGGGCATAAAATCACAGCTGAGGGACTCTGTCCGGTGGAGGATAAAGTGAGGGCCATAATGGAGGCCCCAAGCCCTAAGAATATTACTGAGCTCAGGTCATTTTGGGGCATGGTCAATTATTATGGCAAGTTTCTTCCTGACCTATCTAAAATGTAAGCCCCGCTATATAAGCTGTTGCAAAGTGACACCAAGTGGTGGTGAGATGATGAGCAAGTAGAGTGCTTTCAGAGAGGTGAAAGAGCTTCTTCAGTCTGCCCATCTGTTGGTGCACTACAATCCAGGCAAAGTAATCACTCTGTGGGAGCGGTGTTATCACATGTAATGGAGAATGGCTCAGAGAAACCTAAAGGTTTTGCTTTGCACACTTTAACAGCAGCAGAGAAGGGGTACTCACAGATGGATAAAGAGGGTATAGCTGTGGTTTTTGCTGTTAAAGCTTTCCATCAGTAACTGTATGGGTGTTTTTATGATTTACATGGACCATAAACCCTTGATGAGTCTTTTTAGTGAGACTTGCTGCATTCCACCAATGACCTCAGCCAGAGTGCAGCATTGGGCTCTTACCTTGTCAGCCTACCAGTACACCATAGTGTATTATGCAGGTAAGGAAAATGCAAATGCTGATGTGCTGAGTTGCCTGCCTTTGCCCGTTACCCCTGTTAAAACGTATACACCACCAGAGTCAGGGTTTTGATTGAAAAGACATTTAGAGACACCAGTGGAGGCAGCTAAAATCAAGCAGTGGACAGAGAGAGACCCTGTCTTGCCCAGAGTCAAAACTTTCCTCCTGCAGGGCAGGAAATTTATTTATTAAATGTATTGAAAATTAAAAAACTCAGAAATTACATGTACATAACTATTCACAGCCTTTGCACCTTTGGCAGCAATTACAGCCTCAAGTCTTCTTGAATATGATGCCACAAGCTTGGCACACCTATCTTTGGGCAGTTTCGCCCATTCCTCTTTGCAGCACCTCTCGAGCTCAATAGGGTTAGGTGGGAAGCGTTCATGCACAGCCATTTTCAGATCTCTCCAGAGATGTTCAATTGGATTCAAGTCTGGGCTCTGGCTGGGCCACTCAAGGACATTCACAGAGTTGTCCTGAAGCCACTCCTTTGATATCTTGGCTGTGTGCTTAGGGTCATTGTCCTGCTGAAAGATGAACCGTCGCCCCAGTCTGAGGTCAAGAGCACTCTAGAGCAGGTTTTCATCCAGCATGTCTCTGTACATTGCTGCATTCGTGTTTCCATCTATCCTGACTAGTCTCCCAGTTCCTGCTGCTGAAAAACATCCCCACAGCATGATGGTGCCACCACCATGCTTCACTGTAGGGATGGTATTGGCCTGGTGATGAGCAGTGTCTGGTTTCCTCCAAACATGACGCCTGGCATTCATGCCAAAGAGTTCAATCTTTGTTTCAACAGACTAGAGAATTTTGTTTCTCATGGTCTGAGAGTCTTTCAGGTGCCTTTTGACAAACTCCATGTGCCTTTTACTAAGGAGTGGCTTCTGTCTGGCCACTCTACCATACAGGCCTGATTGGTGGATGGCCGCAGAGATGGTTGTCCTTCTGGAAGGTTCTTCTCTCTCCACAGATGAATGCTGGAGCTCTGACAGAGTGACCATCGGGTTCTTGGTCACCTCCCTGACTAATGCCCTTCTCCCCCATCACTCAGTTTAGACGGCCGGCCAGCTCTAGGAAGAGTCCTGGTGGTTCCGAACTTCTTCCATTTATGGATGATGGAGGCCACTGTGCTCATTGGGACCACCAAAGCAGCAGAAATTTTTCTGTACCCTTCCCCAGATTTGTGCCTTGAGACAATCCTGTCTCAGAGGTCTGTAGACATTTCCTTTGATTTCATGCTTGGTTTGTGCTCTGACATGCACTGTCAGCCATGATACCTTATATAGACAGGTGTGTGCCTTTCCAAATCATTTCCAGTCAACAGAATTTACCACAGGTGGACTCCAATTAAGCTGTAGATACAGTGGTGTGAAAAAGTGTTTGCCCCCTTCCTGATTTCTCATTTTTTGTATGTTTGTCATACTTAAATGTTTCAGATCATTAAACAAATTTAAATATTAGATAAAGATAACACAAGTAAACACAAAATGCAGTTTTTTAAATGAAGGTGTTTATTACTAAGGGTAAAAAAAATCCAAACCCACATGGCCCTGTGTGAAAAAGTGACCCCCCCCCCCCGTTAAAACATAAATTAACTGTGATTTATCACATCTTCGGAAAGCTGAGTTCAATTTCTGTAGCCACACCCAGGCCTGATTACTGCCACACCTGTTCTCAATCAAGAAATCACTTAAATAGGACCTGCCTGACAAAGTGAGGTAGACCAAAAGATCCTCAAAAGCTAGACATCATGTTGCGATCAAAAGAAATTCAGGAACAAATAAGACACAAAGTAATTGAGATCTATCAGTCTGGAAAAGGTCATATAGCCATTTCTAAAGCTTTGGGACTCCAACAAACCACAGTGAGAGCCATTATCCACAAATGGCGAAAACTTGGAACAGTGGTGAACCTTCCCAGGAGTGGTCGGCCAACCAAAATTACCCCAAGAGTGTAGCGATGACTCAGCCAAGAGGTCACAAAAGACCCCACAACAACATCCAAAGAACTGCAGGCCTCAGTTGCCTCAGTTAAGGTCAGTGTTCATGATTCCACCATAAGAAAGAGACTGAGCAAAAATGGCCTGTATTGCAGAGTTCCAAAACGAAAACCACTGCTGAGCAAAAAGAACATAAAGGCTCATCTCAGTTTTTCCAGAAAACATCTTGATGATCCCCAAGACTTTTGGGAAAATACTCTGTGGACTGACGAGATAAAAGTTGAACTTTTTGTAAGGTGTGTGTCCCATTGCATCCGGCGTAAAAGTAACATAGAGTTTCAGAAAAGGAACATCATACCAACAGTAAAATATGGTGGCGGTAGTGTGATGGTCTGGGGCTGTTTTGCCACTTCAGGACCTGGAAGACTTGCTGTGGTAAATGGAACCATGAATTCTGCGGTCTACCAAAAAATCCTGACGATGTCATGATACTGAGCACGGTTGGGGAACCATGCTCACACTTTCACTTTTTTCCAATTAGTTTCTGTTCTTTCCCCATCTCAGGTGTGTTATTGAATTTGAATATGGATTTATTTGTATTATGTTATCTTGGGTTTGCTTTTGTAGCTTTGTCTTTTTAGTATGTGTCTATGGCCATCTTGTTTTGTCTTATCAATGATAGCTTCCTGTGTTTTGACATCAGTCCACTCGTATCTTCACTTTCAGTTCTCCTTTTGTAACACTGGTAGTTATTAGTATGGTATTGTGAGTATCTCTTGGTTTATCTTGGCCTTGCCTTGGTGGGTTATTATTTTTTCCTTGTGTATTACTTTGTCTGATCTCATTTTGTATTCATGTTCTCCTGTGCTTTTATTTTTACAGTCGCCCGTGTTTACTTCCTCTGTTCGCGCAATTTCGCAGTTGTCACAGCTGTCGTTATTTTGGTCTAATTATCCTCGCTCCTGTTTCCCAGACCTGTTAATCATATGTTTAATTCCTCTTTGTCCTATTTAAGGTATGCAACGCCCTTCTCACTCTGTTACCTGGTGTGAATCCCACGCTTCATCACTTTTTCTCCAGACGTGAGTACTATGTCTAAGTCTACTCTGGCGTTTCTACACACCTTTGCCTTCAGTTCAGTCTACCTGTAAGTTATTCAGTCCTGTATATTTTGTGTTTTTCATTAAACATTGGCAAACTCAGTTCTGTGCCTGGGTCTCCATTCCTGCCCCACGTGGGCAATTCATGACAGCTTTGACCCAACACAAAACTTTTGACCTGTTTTGACCCAACTGCTGTGAGTTAGCCCTTTTCTTTTCCCCAACCTGATTTTGTGTTTTTCCAGAAGGAGAACTGACAGCATGTCACCAGCACACTGGGACTTAGCCAACAGAGGGAGGCTGGCAGTCGGTGGCCCCAGCCTGGAAGAACAGTGGGCAGCCCAGTTCATCCAGGAACTCGTCACCGAAGCTCTCACCTCCCGTACCTCGAAGAAAGTCCTCGAGAATGTGGAGGCAGTGGGCGGGATAGTGGAGGCACATCCTGGACAGAGGAACTACTCCGAATACGTGAAGCTTCAGAATCAGAATCAGAATCAGAATAAAGTTTATTGCCAAGCACATTTACAAGTAAACAAGTAAACATACGAGGAATTTGACTTGACATTGGGCGCGCCTGATAGGCGCTTCCCAATGACGCGGCGAGCCATGGAGGCGCCTGTCAACAGGAGGGGAATAGAGGGCAAGGGTCAAGGAACAAAACAATAGGTAGAGAGAAAAAAACATAGTTATCAAAATAACGCTCGTAAGCTCAAATAAGCTCAAGTGAGCAGAAATTATGATCACCCAGAAAAAAAACCCTCAATGCACAATTAGCAGACAATGAATCACACTTAACAAACAGCAACAATAGACAGCTACCCTGACAACCGTCTCCACCCTCCAGATGACATTTCGCGGGCTGGTGAGAGGCTCACTCCCTGCTGTACCTGTGCCGATGAGAAAGCATCCCCTGGTACAGACGTTCTCAGTCGCTCGCTGCTCGCCAGTCTCAGAATGCTGTCCTCCAGCATCAGCCTCTATTCCACTCTGTTCACCATCTGTTCCTGAGCCGACAAGGAAGCGTCCCCTGGAACAGACGCACTTTGCCTTTCGCCATCACCCAGCTGCAGCCCTGCCTTCTCCTCTCAAGCAGTAGCCCACACCATCTGCCATCACTCCAGCGCTGGAGGAGCCCACTGTTTGTCGGACTTGGTGCACAACCTTTGTATCTTCTGACGATCCCACTGCCAAGGAGATGGAGGAGCACCGGCGGGTTTTGCTGTCTGAAGCGGAGCTGTTGTTGGATTGCAAGATTTGGCTCCGCCTGGAGTATGCTGTCTTACTGGATGATGATTCACCGGGAGGATCAGAGTCTGAGCTGATGATGGAGCATCCCCTGACTTCGGCGTCTCGTCCACCGCGCCATGTGCCCATGCCCTCACTTCTTCACCAGATGATCCCAGCAGCTCCTCCTTCAATGTCTGCTGCTGAGTATTCTGCCGTTTCATCCCCAGCTTTGCCCATCATCATGCCTGCAGTGCTGGCTCTTCCATTAGCTACATTGGTGCCTATGCCTGCTGCAGCCATCAAGAGGGATTTATCTGGGCCTTCTGCAGCAGCTATCACCACACCAAGGGAATTAAAGCAAGTACATTTTCATTTATTAACAACTATTAATTCAATTCAATTCAATTCAATTCAACTTTATTTATATAGCGCCATTTCACAACAACAGTCATCTCATAGCACTATCAACTGTAGGGGGGAACCCCCACAGTTGCAGAAAGACCCCAGCAATCAGGTGATCCCCTGTGAGCAAGCACTTGGCGACGGTGGAGAGGAAAAACTCCCTTTTAACAGGAAGAAACCTCCAGCAGAACCAGGCTCAGGGAGGGGCAGTCATCTGCTGCGACTGGCTGGGGGGTGAGGGGACAGAGAAGATGAAAAGAACAGACATGTAGAGAGCAAACAGCACGATGGGGACTCAATCTATGGGAGAGAACAAACAAATGTTAATGACCAGCAAAAAAAAATATTTCATAGAGAGTGAGGAAAGGAGTGAGGCCCAGTGCATTACTGGAGGTCCCCCGGCTGACTAAACCTATTAGCAGCATAACTAGGGGAGGGTTCAGAAACACATGATCCCTCCCTAATTGTAGGCTATACCAAAAAGGTAGGTTTTAACCTTAATCTTAAAAACAGAGATCGAGTCTGACTCCCGAATCCAGATTGGCAGCTGATTCCACAGAAGAGGAGCTTGATAACTGAAGGCTCTGCCTCCCATTGTACTTTTGGAGATTCTAGGTATTACAAGTAGTCCTGCATTTTGGGAGCGTAGTGCTCTGTTAGGATAATACGGTAGTATCAGATCTTTTAAATAAAAAGGAGCCTGATTGTTTAGAGCTTTGTAAGTAAGAAGAAGGATTTTAAACTTAATTCTAAACTCTATGGGAAGCCAATGAAGGGAGGCCAGAACCGGAGAGATATGATCTCTCTTTCTAGTACCTGTTAAAACTCTTGCTGCAGCATTTTGGATCAGCTGAAGACTTTTTAAAGATGTTTTAGGACAACCTGATAATAAAGAATTACAATAATCTAATCTCGAGCTAACAAAAGCGTGGATCAGTTTCTCAGCATCACTCTGAGACAAGATGCTCCTAATCTTGGCAATATTACGCAAATGATAGAAGGCAGTCTTAGAAACAAATTTAATATGTGAATTGAAGGACAAATCCTGATCAAAAATAACTCCAAGGTTCCTCACAGAGCTATTAAGAGAAAGAGTAACTGCATCCAAACTGAAAGTTTGATTTGGAAAGGAATTTCTAAGGTTTTTTGGACCAACAAGAATGACTTCAGTCTTATCTGAATTTAATAGCAGGAAATTACAAGTCATCCAAGCTTTGATTTCCTTAAGACAGGCTTCTAACTTGGCTAATTGATTACTATCATCTGGCTTCATTGACAGGTATAATTGTGTGTCATCTGCATAACAATGAAAATGTATACAGTGCTTTCTAATAATGTTGCCTAACGGAAGCATATATAAACTAAAAAGAGTAGGGCCTAGCACAGATCCCTGTGGAACTCCATGACTAAGCTTTGAGTTGAAAGAAAACTCATTATTTACATGAACGAACTGGAACCTATCAGATAAACGAACTGGAACCTATCAGATAAATAAGATCTAAACCACTGCAACGAAGTTCCATTAAGTCCAACATAGTGTTCTAATCTATCAAGTAGAATATTATGATCGATAGTATCAAAAGCTGCACTAAGGTCTAAAAGGACAAGTACAGAAACTAGTCCATTATCAGATGCAATGAGGAGGTCGTTAGTGACCTTCGCTAAGGCTGTTTCAGTACTATGATGGATTCTAAACCCAGATTGAAACTCTTCAAGTAAACTATTTCCCTGCAGGTGGTCGAATAATTGCGTAGCAACAATTCTTTCTAAGATTAATGAGAAGTCTTGCCTTATTCCCAATGGGGGGAGGAGGGGGGGTCAGCAGCAGCCATTCACTTTGGCTTAACTCTCCCCAACTACTGCTGCTATTTCAGCCACATCTCGGACGGAAGAGGGACACCCTTCGTTTTCAAAACCTGTGCCAACAATTGAGTGTCCCCTGGTTTTTGCATTGCGGGACCTGGTGCCATCGGTGAGATGTTCCCTGGCTTTGTTATAGATGGCTAGGGTTCCACCAGCTCCAGCCGCCATGTCTGGGGTTCCACCAGCTCCTGCCACAACGTCTGGGGTTCTACCAGCTCCTTCTGCCATGTCTGGGGTTCCACCAGCTCCTGCTGCCATGTCTGGGGTTCCGCCAGCTCCTGCTGCCACATCTGGGGTTCTGCCAGTGCCTGCTGCCACATCTGGGGTTCCGCCAGCTCCTGCTGCCACGTCTGGGGTTCTGCTAGCTCCTGCCACCACGCCGGAGGTTCTGCCAGTTCTTGCTGTCATGCTAGACGTTCTGCCAGTTCCTGCCATCATGCCTACTGCTCTAGCTGCAGCAGTAGAGTTACTGGGGTCATAGACGGTGGTGGAGCTATAGCTAAGGCAAGTACTCTTTTTTTTTGTCTTTACATTATCAGTATTAGAGAGATCTTGTCTTTCTCTTGGCGGGGAGAACCAGTTGCAGCTGTCATCTGCTCCTGAGTTTTCCCCATCGGCCTCCACTGCTGCCAGTGACAGTGACCCAGTGTTTGTCTCTTCCTCCCCGTCTGAGGTTGCCAATTGTCATCAGTCCACCTCATCTGGTTTCGTCAATGGTCTTCAGCCCTCTTAGTCTGGCTTCGCCAAAGGTCAGCAGGCCTCTTCTTCTGGCTTTGCCAAGGGTCAGCAGTCATTTTGTGGTCAGCCATCTTGATTGCCTGGTATCCCCGCTGGTCAGCCATCTTCGTTGTCTGGTTTCCTCGCTGGTCAGCTGTCTTTGTCGTCTGGTTTCCTTGCTGGTCAGCTGTCATTGTCGTCTGGTTTCCTCGCTGGTCAGCCATCATTGCTGTCTGGTTTCCCCTCTGGTCAGCCGATATCACCGTCAGGATTTGCTGCTGGTCAACAGTCATCGTCAAGTGTCAGTGCTCTTCAGTGACTGGCCCGCTGGATCCATGCCTCAGCCCCAGTGGTCCACAAAAAGCACATTTTCCAGCTGCTACCTCCTGAAAGGGATGCATTGTGCTCTGTGGTCCAATGGCTTAGGGACGCTGATAGGCCACCCAACAGATTGTGTCCTCTGGTCCATTGGTGTTGGAATGTTGGGAGACCACCCGATGGACTATGTCTTCTGCTTGGGTGGCTTAGGGACTCTAGGAGGCCACCCAACACTTTTCAACTCTTGATCTGGTGGTCTTGGGATTCCAGTAGGCCACCTGAACTGCCTTACTTTTTTGCCCGGTTGTCCTAGGTTTTCAGTTGGCCACCCGATCTGTCTGGGTTTGTGGGTTTTTTGAGCAAGTGTTTTGTTGTGTCCCTCCTGGCTTGGTTTCCCCCACTGCTCTCCCTGGATGGGTTATTGTTTTGTTCCTGTTGGGGGAAGGGGGGTGGTGTGTTTTCTTTTTCCTTTTGATGTTACGTTGGGGGTTCTGGAATCCACCCCTTGGACGGGGGGCTCCATCATGATACTGAGCACGCTTGGGGAACCGTGCTCAAGCTTTCAGTTTGTTCCAATTATTTTCTGTTCTTTCCCCATCTCAGGTGTATTATTGAATTTGAATATGGGTTTATTTGTATTGTGCTATCTTAGGTTAGCTATTTTAGCTTTGTCTATTTTAGTATGTGTCTATGGCCATCTTGTTTTTTTTTCTCTCTCGGCGCCACACGAGTAGGCTGCCTTTTGCAACAGCGGCTCGATTTCGAGTCTTTTTCCCTTCCTCTCTCTTTTGATCCGTCTTTTTTTTTCACCCCACTTATATCACGGACACACAGATCGTCCTAAATGTCTCCTGAGCCGGTGGACGGAGCCACTGTTTATAGCAGGATACAATACAGCAGAGAAGAGCTGCTAGCATTCAACTGCCACCCGGTCCCATTGGAAAAACTCGACATACCGAGAGAACTGAGGCGAAAACGCCGCGGCTGCCGGGCTGGAGTAAGGCAGAGGACAAAAAATATAAGGTACAGACCCTCCCTTCCATCTGTTGTCATGGGAAATGTACGGTCGATACTGGGAAAGTTAGATGAGCTAGCGGCTATCTCCCGTTATGATAGCACATACCGGGAGTGCTCTCTCCTTTTGTTTACTGAGACGTGGCTAACTGAACTAGCAGCAGATGCTAACATTGAGCTGGAGGGTTTTCACATGATACGAGCTGACCGAACACCAGACAGTGGCAAGGCTAGGGGCGGTGGAGTGATAATGTATGTTAACAACAACTGGTGCAGACCGGGACATATCACTGTTAAACAACGACACTGCAGCAAAGACATTGAGTTGCTAGCTGTTAGCATGAGGCCTACATATCTCCCGAGAGAACACTCACACGTGATCTGCATTGTTGTTTATGCAAATCCGACGGCGAACGCTGGGACAGCACGTGACGTCATCCATTCAGTAACCAGCAGGCTGCAGACAGAACACCCAGATGCTCTTCTCCTCATCTCAGGCGATTTCAACCATGTTTCACTATCTCCCATTCTACCCACGTTCACCCAGTATGTCACATGCCACACTAGAGACAATAAAACACTGGATTTATTCTACGCAAACACTAAGGAGGCGTACACCTCATCACAACTCCCCCCACTCGGGAGATCGGATCACAACTTGGTTCATCTCCGGCCGGTGTACAAACCCCTAGTGCACAGACAACCTCCGGCCATGCACACTGTGGAGTTATGGTCTGAGGAGACAATGGACACTCTAAAGGGCTGTTTTGAAGCCACCGCCTGGAAGCAGCTCTGCGATCCACATGGTGAGGACATCGATGGCCTCATTCACACCTTCACGGGCTACCTCAGCTTCTGTGTGGACAAATCCGTTCCCACCAAGACCATACGGCGTCACTCAAACAACAAACCCTGGATCAACCCTGAGATAAAAACACTTCTGAGAGAGAAGAAGAGGATCTTCAGGTCAGGGAACAGGGAGATGCTGAAGTCCGTACAGAGGGAGCTGAGGAGAAAGATCAGAGAAGGCAAGGACAGCTTCAGGAAGAAGATGGAGGACAAGCTGCAACAGAGCGACATCAGCGGGGTCTGGAGAAACCTCAAAACCATCTCGGGGCTCCAGAATACCTCCCCCCAGGCCACAGGGGGCAGGGAGTGGGCGAACAACCTGAATCTGTTTTTCAATAGATTTGACCAACCGCCCTCCCCCCTGACTGCACAACAACCACTGCGGCCTCTAAAGAAATCAAGTCCTGCTGCCCACTCCCCACTCCACCAACACCCCCCCACTCCCAACACACAGCCCCCCATCCTGACCCTGACCAGGACCCAGGTGAGGACGGAGCTGAGGAAGATCAAGGCGAGGAAGGCGCCGGGACCGGACGGCATCAGCGCAAAGCTCCTCAAGTCCTGTGCAGACCAGCTGTGTGGGATTGTGACGTATATCTTCAACATGAGCCTGAAACTGGGGAGGGTACCACAGCTGTGGAAAACATCTTGTGTGGTACCTGTACCAAAAACTTCCCACCCCAAAGACCTGAACAGCTACAGACCGGTGGCCTTGACGTCCCACTTGATGAAGACCCTGGAGAGACTGCTCCTTGCTCACCTCTGCCCCCTGGTGGAACCAGCGATGGATCCACTCCAGTTCGCCTACCAGCATGGCATTGGGGTGGAGGATGCGGTGATCTTCCTCCTTCACCATTCTCTGTCCCACCTGGAGAAGCCCGGGAATATGGTGAGGATCATGTTCTTTGACTTCTCCAGTGCTTTCAACACCATCCAACCGATGATCCTGAAGGACAAGCTGCTGCGCGCAGGGGTGGACCAGCACCTGTCATCATGGATCCTGGACTACCTCACGAACCGGCCTCAGTTTGTGAGAACCCGGGACTGTGTGTCCGACACGATCATCAGTAGCACGGGGGCCCCCCAGGGAACGGTGCTGGCTCCCTTCCTGTTCACTCTTTATACTGCGGACTTCTCACACAACACAACACACTGCCATCTACAGAAGTTCTCTGACGACTCTGCGATCGTTGGCCTCATCTCCAATGGAGATGAAGCTGAGTACAGAGGGCTTATCCAGGACTTCGTGGACTGGTGCCATCGGAACTGCCTCCAGATCAACGCGAGGAAAACTAAGGAGCTGGTGGTGGACTGCCGCAGGCATGGGCAGCCCCTCACAGTACCAGTAAATATACAGGGAACAGACATCGAGATGGTGACATCCTATAAGTACCTGGGTGTTCATCTGAACAATAAACTAGACTGGTCACACAATACTGATGCACTCTACAAGAAGGGACAGCGCAGGCTGTTCCTGCTGAGGAGACTCAGGTCTTTTGGTGTACAAGGGGCGCTGCTGAAGTCATTCTATGACACGGTGGTGGCATCAGCCATCACTTTTGGAGTGGTCTGCTGGGGCAGTGGCATTACTGCAGCCGATAGGAAGAGACTGAACAAACTGATTAAGAAAGCTAGCTCTGTCCTGGGGCAGCGCCTTGATCCGATGGAGGAGATAGGAGAGAGAAGGACGGTGGCTAAACTGTCATCTCTGCTGGAGTCCGAGTTCCACCCTATGCAGGACATACTGAATGCACTGAGGAGCTCATTTAGCAGCAGACTACATCATCCCAGGTGCACAACCGAGAGGTTTCGTAGGTCCTTCCTACCAACAGCTGTCAGACTGTACAACCTAAGCAGGGCTGCTCGCAGAGATAGCAAAAAGACGTAACAAACTAATAGTTTTTTGAATGCAAAAGATGCAATAGACTTACACAATGGTCCCCTCCGGCATACAACTAGGAACATACCGGTCGCTATGGAGGGTGAGAATATGTATGGGCACATAATCATACCATGTAGGATAACTAAGTAGACAGTTATGCTGTTTCATTCCATCTAGCAACAATGCTCTGCACTGTGTGTGTTTATATATTTACATATTTATTCCATCTAGCTACAATGCTCAGCACTGGGTGTGTTTATATATTTATATATCTACATATTATTCCATCTAGCTACATTGCTCCGCACTGTGTGTGTTTATATACTTGCATATTTATTCCACCTAGCTGCAATGCTCCGTACTGTGGGTGTTTATATATTTACATATTTATTCCATCTAGCTACAATGCTCTGCACTGTGTGTTCATATATTCATATATTTATTCCATCCAGCTACAATGCTCTGCACTGTGTGTCTGTGTGTGTGTGTATATATATATTTTTTATAGTAATATGTACATATGTATATTAGCTGCTCTTGCTTGCTTGTTTTTTTTCTTGCCTTCTGATTGTTGCTCTGAGTGTTGCTATCCCTGTGCTGTTGCAATCCTGGAATTTCCCCGTTGTGGGACTAATAAAGGCTTATCTTATCTTATCTTATCTTATCTTATCTTATCTTATAAATGACATCTTCCTGTGTTTTGACATGAGTCCACTCTTACCTTTGCTTTCAGTTCTCCTTTTGTAACATTGGTAGTTATTAGTATGGTATTATTAGTATCTTTTGGTTTATCTTGGCCTTGCCTTGGTGGGTTATTATTTTCTCCTTCTGTATTACTTTGTCTGAGCTCATTTTGTATTCATGTTCTCCTGTGCTTTTATTTTTACAGTCGCCTGTGTTTACTTCCTCTGTTAGCTCAATTTTGCGGTTGTCACAGCTGTCATTATTTTGGTCTAATTATCCTTGTGTAGCGCCCATATTCATAACTGTATGTAACTGTATGTAGCTCACATATTTGCATGCTTAGGTTTAAACACAGAAGGACTGTGGGCTTGCAATGTGGATTGACCTCACGCCTCAAATGGACAATGAGTCTGGGCCACCTGCGGACTTAGAAGAAGGACAGATGCTCAGGGACGAGAGCCTGAAGGAACTTCAGATTAAGCGTGAATGGAAGGATGTAACATGGATGTGTGACTTTGCCTTTGATGTACGTTATGAATAGAAAGATTTGATGTAACGTGAATGTGTGACTTTTGGTGTGAGGGATGAATAGAGGGATTTGACGAGTGGGTGACTCTGTCTGTGGGGGTGCATGATATATATATGTGTGGGTTTATTGCAGCACTTCCTCTTTGTTTCTGTCTGAGAGAGAGAGAAGGCTGGAGATGTAAGATGCAATAAACTGGAACTAAAAAGCAACCAGTCTCATCATTTCGTAATCTCCACACTTGCTCCTGTTTCCCACACCTGCAAATCATATGTTTAATTCCTCTTTGTCCTATCTCACTCTGTTACCTGGCATGAATCCCACGCTTCATCACTTTTTCTCCAGATGTGAGTCCCACAACTAAGTCTACTCTGGCATTTCCGCACGCCTTAGCCTTCAGTTCAGTCTACCTGTAAGTTATCCAATCCTGTATGTTTTGTGTTTTTCATTAAATGTTGGCAAACTCACAGTTCAGGGCCTGGGTCTCCAGTCCTGCCCCGCCTTGGCAATTCATGACAGAAGGAGAATGTCCGGCCATCTGTTCGTGACCTCAAGCTGAAGCACAATTGGGTTCTGCAGCAGGACAATGATCCAAAACACACCAGCAAGTCCACCTCTGAATGGCTTAAGAAAAACAAAATGAAGACTTTGGAGTGGCCTAGTCCAAGTCCTGACCTGAATCCAATTGAGATACTGTGGCATGACCTTAAAAAGGCAGTTCATGCTCGAAAACCCTTCAGTGTGGCTGAATTACAACAATTCTGGAAAGGTGAGTCGGCCAAAATTCCTCCACAGCACTGTAAAAGACTCATTGTCAGTTACCACAAACACTTGACTGCAGTTGTTGCTGCTAAGGGTGGCCCAACCTGTTATTAGATTTAGGGGGCCGTCACTTTTTCACACAGGGTCATGTAGGTTTGGATTTTTTTTACCCTTAATTTGACATATTTACCAGACCCAGGGAACACACACACAGGCTCGAGTGAGTTCAATAATCTTTATTTGTTCAAAGTGAGTGTGTGAGTGCGTGTATGTGTTGTGTATGAGGTGATAAAGGATAGCGGTGACGTCGTGACTGGGGGAGAGCAGAACGCCGTTCAGCCTGGCAACCCTATAATAAACCAGAGCACAGATGTTAGCACTGTCCACCAATAAAGGAGCGTGTAATGACTGGGGCTTACTTTGCAGGTGGGAGTTGGATGCTCAGGTTGGCCCAGGGGCTGCAGCCAGGGAGACCGCGTCCGCCGCACACACCAGGGAAGGACCGGTGGCCCTGTTGGAGCGGTGGAGGCTCGTACCGCCGCCAAGAGGAAAGGATTCTGCCGCCGGAGGAATCCACCTGTGCACAGGGGAAGATGGCTGGAAAGGTGAGTGGTAATCAGGCTTACTTGAGGAGAAGAGACGATTCCGGTCAGGAGCGAAGAAGCCAGGAAGTTGGCCGTTTGATGGGAGACGTGATTCTGTTGGCAGGACAACAGATGGCTCCGTGCCAGATCCCAGGCAGAGCAGGCTATAAAGCCCGTGGGTGATTGGGAGCAGGTGTGCGCGCAGCTGTAGCAGGTAATGGCCCAGAGGGAGCCATGACAGTACTCTTCCCCCCCCCGAGAGGTGCCTCCCGGCACCTGATCCAACCTACCTGGGTGCATCCGGTGGAAGTCCCTGATGAGGTGTTTATCTAACACGAAGGACGGACGTACCCAGGATCTCCACTTGGGGCCATACCCCTCCCTGTCCACCAGGTACTGCAGACCACGACCCCAGTGGCGGACGTCCAGGATGGCATTGACTTTCCAAGCCGGGTCACTGTCGATCAACACCGGTGGGGGTGGAGCCTTGGAAGGGGGACAGAGAGGGCTGGAGCAGAAGGGCTTGACCTGGGAGACATGAAATGTAGGACAAATATGGGGGGGGGGGGGGAGCCAGGCGCACAGCCACAGGGTTTACAATACGAACAATAGGGAAGGGGCCAATAAAGCGTTGGGCCAACTTCCTCTTCTCAGCTTTCAGAGCAATATGCTAAGTTGACAACCAAACCTGCTGACCCACCTGGTATTGAGGAGCCGGTCTTCTGCGGCGGTTCGCGGTCCTGGACTTGTGTTCGGCCGTGCGAAGGAGGGCCTTACAGGTAGCCATCCAGAGCCGGTGACAACGCCTCAGGTGGGCGTGGATGGATGGTACAGCCACGTCCCTCTCCTCCTCGGGGAAAAGCGGAGGGTTGTAACCCAGAGAGGCCTTGAAGGGGGACATGCCAATCACCGAGGACACGGTCGAGTTGTGGGCATACTCAATCCAGGGGAGATGGCTACTCCAAGACGAGGGACTGGAGGCGATGACACAACATAGGGCAGCCTCCAGCTCTTGATTGGCCTGCTCGCACTGCCCGTTGCTCTGTGGGTGATGACCGGAGGACAGGCTCACCGTTGCCTCCAGTGCGTTGCAGAAAGCCCTCCAAACCCGGGACACGAACTGGGGACCCCGATCGGAGACGATGTCCATGGGAATCCCATGAAGATGCACCATGTGCTGCACCAGCAGGTCTGCCATGTCCCGTGCCATCGGGAGCCCCTGTAATGGAACAAAGTGGGCGGCCTTGGAAAAACGGTGCACGATAGTGAGGACAGTGGTGTAATGATTGGAGGGAGGAAGGCCAGTCACGAAGTCCAGGGCGATGTGGGACCAAGGCCTGCTTGGAACCGGCAACGGGTGAAGGAGACCAGCAGGCGGAGAAGATGTTTTCCCGGTGGCGCACTGAGGACAGGCGCGGATATAGTTGATGACTTCATTCCGAAGCTCCGGCAACCAGAACATCCTCTGGAGAATTTCCACCATGCGAGTCACCCCTGGATGGCACGAAAACCTGGAGGAATGGGCCCAGTGGATCACCTCGCCCCGGACCGATGAGGGAACGAACAGCTTCTCCGCGGGTCCTCCTCCCAGATCTGGCTCAGTCTCCTGCGTCCTCAGGACCCTCTCCCTGATGCCCCACGAGAGGGCGCCAACGACACAAGAGGCAGGGAGAATGGTGTGCTCATGCCCCTCCGCCACATCCGAAATGAACTGCCTGGAAAAGGCGTCTGGTTTGGCGTTCTTAGCCCCAGGGCGGTAAGTAATAGTGAAATTGAAACGCCCGAAGAACAGGGACCAACGGGCCTGACGGGCATTCAGACACTTCACAGTCCTCAGGTATTTCAAATTCTTATGGTCAGTCCACACAATAAAAGGTTGAGCGGTCCCCTCCAACCAGTGACACCACTCCTCCAGGGCGAGCTTCACCACCAGGAGGTCCCTGTCACCGATGTCGTAATTCCTCTCCGCCGGGGACAGACGACAGGAGAAGAACGCGCAGGGATGGATCACCCCGTCCACTGGGGAGCGCTGAGAGAGGACCGCCCCCACCCCGGAATCAGAAGTGTCCACCTTGACCAGGCGCTTTAGAGAGGGATCCACCTGCGTCAGGACACGAGAGGACGAGAACTCCACCTTGAGAGCGGTGAATGCCGCTGCAGCCTCCTCCGTCCACCGGAAAGCCACCTTGGGGGAAGTGAGATGGGTGAAGGGGAGGGTGATCACGCTGTAATTAGGGACAAACCAGCGGTAGAAATTGGGGAACCCCAGGAACTGCTGAAGTTGCTTCCTCGAATGGGGGGGGGGGGCAATCCATCACCGCCTTAACCTTGTCAGGGTCGGGGATAATCTGGTTGTGAGAGATGATGAAACCGAGAAATGAGGTCGTGTTGGCGTGGAACTCACACTTCTCGGCCTTCACAAACAATTTGTTCTCCAGGAGCCGTTGGAGGACCCGTCTCACGTGGACCCGGTGTTCGTCCAGTGACTGGGAGAAGATTAGGATGTCGTCCAGGTACACAAAGACAAACAACCCAAGGAAGTCCTGGAGAACGTCACTAATGAAGCACTGGAAGATTGCCGGAGCACTAGCCTGGAGATTGATGGCACAGTCATTAGGGCTGTAGCCCCCAGGTCGTGGTATTCGGGCGGCACCCTGGACAGGTCAGGAGGGGGAAGGGCGGGAGAGGACAGGGACACTGATGGAGACCATGCTGCGGACTGCGAGCATTCACTGAGGCAGAAAGAGCTCCACAAGATGACACTCCCCGTACACCAATCAAAGGTGGGGTTGTGGAGCCGGAGCCAGGGGTAGCCCAGGATGACAGGTGAAGTAGAAGTGGGTAAGACAAACAGGCACAGGTCCTCCCGATGGTTGCCGGAAATGATGACTGACACCAGGCCAGTTTGTTGCGACACTGTCGCCAGAGGGGCCTTGGACAGGGCAACAAGCTTTAGGGGGGACTGAAGTGAATGGCAGGGAAGCCCCAGTCAGGTTGCCAGTTCCCTCGAGATTAAGCTCTGCTCAGCCCCTGAGTCAGTCAGTGCGTGTGTGAGAAGTTTGGTCTGTTTGTAAATAAACCTAATAGGCAGGAGACACTTGGTGAGGGGATTAGGCTGAGACAAGTCCGTGAGTCCCCCTACTGCGACGCACGGACCCCCTCCTTTGGCCGAACGGGGCAGGACTCTACCTCATGTTCATCACTACCGCAGTACATACACAATCCTAATTCCCTGCAGCACTGCTTCTCGGCTAATGAGAGCTTGGTCCGCCCCACTAGTATAGCTTCTGGCCCGTCTAGGGACTCCAACGAAGGCAGGGCTAATTGAGATGGCTGAGGGGAGCTTTGAAACTGGGGGCCCGAGCGTCTGGAAACTCTCTGCTTGGCTGCCCGCTCCCTCAGCCTATTATCCAAACTAACTGCTAAGGAAATTAGCTCAGTGAGTTTCTCAGGCTTATCTAGGCGGGCCAGCTCATCCCGCAGGTTAGGACTCAGACTTTGAATGAATATGCTACACAGCAAGGCATCCTCCCATCCAACCTCCACGGCTACCACCCAGAAATCGACAGCATAGTCGGCGACGCACCTGCCCCCCTGTCGAAGATTTAACAGCCGAGTGGTAAGCATGCTATCGCGGTCAGAATGATCGAATACCTCGTTAAAATCAGAACTGCCTGTAGGTTAAGTTAGCGTAGCTCGGCTTAGCCATTACGGCGTATGCCCAAGCTAGCGCCCGGCCCTCCAATAGGTTAGCTACGTAGCCTATGCGACTATGATCAGTGGGAAAATCCCCCGGAACCCGCTGGAAAACTGTCTCACACTGGAGTATGAACCCACGGGCTTCCCCAAGCTTACCACAGAAACGAGCAGGCGTGGGAACCGGTGTGAGCCGGGCCAAGGGGACCTGACTAGCCTGGCTAGGAGGGGAGCTAACGGGAGCTGGCACACTTCTGGAGACCAAAGGAAATGCCTGCTGCCCATCCAGACGATCCAACCGGCTGTTAATTTGAGCTAGCTGATTGAGGATAACCTGCTGCTGGTAAGCTATTTGATCCACTTGAGCCTCTAAGTTGTTAATCTGGCGTGCTAGCACGCTGTTCACTGGGTCTCTCTGACGGAGCCATACTGACATATTTACCAGACCCAGGGAACACACACACAGGCTCGAGTGAGTTCAATAATCTTTATTTGTTCAAAGTGAGTGTGTGAGTGCGTGTATGTGTTGTGTATGAGGTGATAAAGGATAGCGGTGACGTCGTGACTGGGGGAGAGCAGAATGCCGTTCAGCCTGGCAACCCTATAATAAACCAGAGCACAGATGTTAGCACTGTCCACCAATAAAGGAGCGTGGTAATGACTGGGGCTTACTTTGCAGGTGGGAGTTGGATGCTCAGGTTGGCCCAGGGGCTGCAGCCAGGGAGACCGCGTCCGCTGCACACACCAGGGAAGGACCGGTGGCCCTGTTGGAGCGATGAAGGCTTGTACCGCCGCCAAGAGGAAAGGATTCCGCCGCCGGAGGAATCCACCTGTGCACAGAGGAAGATGGCTGGAAAGGTGAGTGGTAATCAGGCTTACTTGAGGAGAAGAGACGATTCCGGTCAGGAGCGAAGAAGCCAGGAAGTTGGCCGTTTGACGGGAGACGTGATTCTGTTGGCAGGACGACAGACGGCTTCGTGCCAGATCCCAGGCAGAGCAGGCTATAAAGCCCGTGGGTGATTGGGAGCAGGTGTGCGCGCAGCTGTAGCAGGTAATGGCCCAGAGGGAGCCATGACATAATAATAAACACACTGATTTAAAAACTGCATTTTGTGTTTACTTGTGTTATCTTTGTCTAATGTTTAAATTTGCTTGATGATCTGAAACATTTAAGTGTTACAAACATACAAAAAAATGAGAAATCAGGAAGGCGCAAACAGGATGCACTTGAGCACAATTTTGAGCTTCATGGCAAAGGCTATGAATACTAATGTACGTGTAATTTCTTAGTTTTTTATTATCTCCGCCAAGGAGGTAATGTTTTTACCGGGGTTTGTCTGTTTGTCTGTTTGTCTGTCTGTTACCAACATAACTCAAAAAGTTATGAACTGATTTTGACCAAATTTTCAGGAAAGGTGTGTAATGGCACGGGGAACAGATGGTTAGATTTTGGTGATGATCTGAGAGTGCATACCTCCACCAAGGGCTTTGTTTGTATTTGTGCAGCAGGATTACACAAAAACTACTGCATGGATTTGGATGAAATTTTCACCAGAGGTAGTTCTTGGGCTTGAGAGGAACCTATTATATTTTGGTGATGATCTGAGAATGCATACCTCAGCCAAGGCTCTTATCTTCTCACAGTGTGTTAGCAACAATACTCCAAAAGTTATGAATGCATTTTGATGAAATTTTCAGGAAAGGTGTGTATTGGCACGGGGAACAGGTGATTAGATTTTGGTGATGATCTGATAGTGCATACCTCCACCAAGGGCTTTGTTTGTATTTGTGCAGCAGGATTACACAAAAACTACTGCATGGATTTGGATGAAATTTTTACCAGAGGTGGTTCTTGGGCTAGAGAGGAGCCCATTATATTTTGGTGATGATCTGAGAATGCATACCTCAGCCAAGGCTCTTATCTTCTCACAGTGTGTTAGCAACAATACTCCAAAACGGATGGACAGACTTTGATGCAATTTTCACCACAAGTGGCTATAGGCCTACAGACAAACCCATTACATTTTGGAGGTGATCCATGAGAAACGGAAGGAGCCTTTGCGGAGGTATGCTAGTTTTTAATAAATTTGAAAAAATCTCAGAAAAAAATTTTCACATTGTCATTATGAGGTATTGTGTGTAGAATTTTGAGGGGAAAAATGAATTTATTCCATTTTGGAATAAAGCTATAACATAACAAAATGTGGAAAAAGTAAAGTGTTGCGAATACTTTCCGTATACACTATATGTGCAAGACCATGTGATTCCACTTAGCTCTGTGCACTTACTTGATCCTGTGCCAATCCGGAGTCTGGAGCTGAGAGAAAAATCAGGGGATGAATAATTTAACACGCTTTTTGATTTTCTTCTTATTTTTTTCTCTGCCTAAAGTAGTTTTAAAAATCCTTTAAGATTATGGATTGCGGCAGCAGCATAAACTGTCTCATCCTGCAGCAGGACAAACACGTATATGTGGTGGGGTGAAGACAGTGTAGATTGTGCAGCTCATGTTTGGCTCTGCTGTTAGAGCCACATCATTAATTGGTGTGGAGGCTTACTTAAACAGTTTTTTCAAAGCATAATTTTATAGTTATCATTACCATGTTTGGTGCAGATAGCCCTTTACCCTCTAACTATGTATTTTGAATGGGCTGGTCCAGGGGTATCAAACATATGGCCTGTGAGACAAAACCTGTCCGCCAGGGCATGCAAATTTTTCTCTGTGAATTTATAGCTTTCTTTCTAATAAATTTCAGACTTTTTCTACTGATTAGAATTGTTCATGTAAATTTCAGACATTTTTCTCCTTAAGATGAAACTTTTCCTTATCAGTTTTCTTTTCTTTCTCTTCTTTTTATTTCAGGTGAAAACAGGTAGTGTCCAATTATGTTAAATTCATTAGCAACTACTAATGACATTGTACAGCCTGAAGGGGTGTCCCAATTCATAGAGGTAATTTTCAGCCCTCAAAGCCCACGGGGTAAAGGTAGAGGTAGGTGAAGGGAAAGGGTAGGGTACTTTACAGCTGGAAGTACACTACCGTTCAAAAGTTTGGGGTCACCCAGACAATTATTTTGTGTTTTCCATGAAAAGTCACACTTATTTACCACCATGAGTTGTAAAATGAATAGAAAATATAGTCAAGACATTGACAAGGTTAGAAATAATGATTTGTATTTGAAATAGTAATTTTTTCCAGATACTCAACCTGCTCAAAGGAAGGTCAGTTTTATAGCTTCTCTAACCAGCTAAACTGTTTTCAGCTGTGCTAACATGATTGCACAAGGGTTTTCTAATCATCCATTAGCCTTCTGACGCAATGAGCAAACACATTGTACCATTAGAACACTGGAGTGATAGTTGCTGGAAATGGGCCTCTATACACCTATGTAGATATTGCACCAAAAACCAGACATTTGCAGCTAGAATAGTCATTTAACACATTAGCAATGTATATTAGATATTAGAGTGTATTTCTGATTAGTTTAAAGTTATCTTCATTGAAAAAAACAGTGCTTTTCTTTCAAAAATGAAGAAATTTCTAAGTGACCCCAAGCTTTTGAACGGTAGTGTATATGCAAACAATCCACAAATCACAGTTTCAGGATAAAAAAAATAGGAATAAAACAAAAGCATCTCTAAGTTGTGCATGTTAAATTAAAGTCACTGTAAAGCTAAGATTCTGTGATGCGTCAGGTTGAGTTGAATCTCATTTGATCGCTGCTGACTTCTCTGAGGTCCCTGTACTCCCTTGGCCTCAAATAAAACATCCTGGCCTCGTAGTTTGGTTGCTCAAATATTAACCAGTAGCCATCCATCACATTGCACCACTCCATGTCTGACATGCAATAGCTGTTCTTGATGGAATTGCAGTCGTCAGTCAGTTCATGCATCTGGCCTTTGAAGTTTGCTCTTTCGTAGAGTCTCATCTTAAATGGTCCCTCGTGCTATAAAGTACAAATTAGGAAAAAAAATTAAATAAAAGTGAAGCAGTGCCATTGTGGTGAGATCATCACCATGTTCTTCCCAAAAGGTTTCTGAAGAAGCTTTTTCCAGCTTAGACATGGAAGTATTTGGGCAAAGGCCATTTAACCCCCCCCCCCCCCCCCACACACACACACACACACACACACTTACCCAGATATGGGTAGTTTACTTGTCTGTATCATGTAGCATTAAACAACTTTGGGGTTAAGCTGAAGCTGACAACTTCATTCTGACCAAAATTAAATCTCTGATGTGACTGAGTAAGACTGTATAATCAAGTTTTTTATAGGTGTCAAATCCTTAATCTGACACTTATTGAAAGTATCACTTTTCTGTCCATGGAACTTGAACTTCCTATCTAATGTGTAAGTGAACACTTTTACACCAGCCTTTTAAATTGTTGACTACCCTTGTCTCTCCTTAGTTATTAATATATTTACCACAAGGGCAAAGTGGCAGGATTGAATGCAGTCATTAAAGCCAATAGTATTCTGATACTCAGGGAAGTCTCCTCTGGTCAAAGAGTACTACTGGCCAGAGAAGTTGGGCTGGCCGTAGACCACAAACGTCCCACTCTTCACCCTGCAGGAGCTGCACTGGTTCAGGTGAGAGTTGATCTCTGTACAGTCGCTGATGCTCTCATATGAGCGACCCTGGAAATTTCTCTCCTTAAAGAAGATGATCTGAGGAGATAGGCACAGAAAGTGTTATGCAGAAAAAGTACTGGGGGTGTGTGCACTAAACTCATTTTTCCTGCTGTGGGCGACTATTTTCTATTCATTCTCTATTTAGTCCAGCGTTTACAGTGCTGAAACGCTTTGATCGGTGGCCGCATTTTGTCGCAGTGCTCAGGGCTGAAAAAACTTCAACTTGTCAGACTACTGTACAGCTGCACTCGTCAATGTCAGACCTTTCTAAGCAACCAATCAGAATTAAGGAAGGGTGGGACATAGGATGCTGGTACAGGAAGACAAGAACGGGACCTGACGGTGGAGGAGCTGGAGGCTGAACTTTGCTGCATCAAACAATGTAAATTTGTAATTGATAACTGCAAAAAAAATGGTTTGATACCGCACTGTTGTGTAATATTGCTTAATAATTATGAACCTTGTCAGTAAACTGTAATGGAGAAGAGAGGAGGAAAAAGAAGAAAACGCACCTGATTGATTCAATAAACCATGACGTTGATTTAAGGAGGAATTGCCCAGCCCCAATGTATGGTCAATACAATTATGACAGTCTTGTTATGCAAGTTAGGTTAATTGGCATCAAACTGGGGGTTCTAAATTGTCCTTAGGTATGACTGTGAGAGTGAATGGTTGTCTGTCTCTCTGTGCTGGCCCTGCGATGGACTGGCGATCTGTTCAGGGTGTACCCTGCCTCTCGCCCAAAGATGCTGGGATAGGCTCCAGCACCCCCCCCCCCCCCACAGCGACCTGAAAAAGGATTACGCGGAAGAAGATGAATGAATGAAAGATGAATGAATGTTATTATTATTATTATGTAGTTACATAATGTAGTCATATTGTTTTTGCTGTCATTACTCTGTTAATAATAATAATAATAATAATAATAATAATAATAATAATAATAAAATACTTAAAGACCCCAAGATACTTAAACTCCTCCACTTGCGGCAGGAGCCTGTCCCCAACCCAGAGAAGACAATCCACCTTTTTCCGACTGAGGACCATGGACTCAGACTTGGAGGTGCTGATTCTCATCCCAGCCACTTCATACTCACACACACCGTCCCAGCAAGAACTGTAGGTCATTGCTAGATGAAGCCAACAGGACAACATCATCTGCAAACAACAGAGATGAGATCCCGTGTTCACCAAGCATGACACCCTCCATTCCCTGGCTGCACCTAGAAATCCTGTCCATAAAAATTATGAACAGGATCGGTGACAAAGGGCAGCCCTGGCGGAGTCCAATGCTCACTGGGAATGAGTCCGACCGAGTGTTGGCAATACGAACCAAACTCTCACAGTGGTCGTACAGACACCGAATAGCTCGTAACAACAAGCCCGATACCCCATACTCCTGAAGCACCCCCCACAAAAAACCACGAGGGACGCGGTCAAATGCCTTCTCCAAGTCCACAAAACACATGTAAACTGGTTGGGCAAACTCCCACGAACCCTCGAGAATTCTCAAGAGGGTAAAGAGCTGGTCCGATGTGCCACGGCCAGGACGAAAACCACATTGCTCCTCCTGAATCTGAGGTTCGACCAACTGCCAGACTCTCCTCTCCAGTACCTTGGCATAAACCTTCCCAGGGAGGCTGAGGAGTGTGACCCCTCTAAAGTTGGAGCACACCCTCCAGTCCCCTTTTTTGAAGAGAGGAACCACCACCCCAGTTTGCCATGCCAAAGGCACTGCCTCCGACCTCCACGCAATGTTGCAGAGGCGTGTCAACCATGACAGCCCTACAACATCCAGGGCCTTGAGGTACTCAGGGCGAATCTCGTCCACCCCCAGGGTCCGGCCACCAAGGAGATTTTTAACCACCTTGGCGACCTCAGCCCCTGTGATAGGCGAGTCATTCCCCTGGTCCACAAACCCTGCTTCCTCTGTGGAAGGTGTATCAGTGGGATTGAAGAGATCCTCAAAGTATTCCTTCTACCGCCCGACGATATCCCCAGTCGAAGTCAACAGCGCCCCATCCGCACCATACACCGTGTGGACAGGGAGCTGCTTTCCCCTCCTGAGCCGCCGGACAGTTTGCCAGAATCTCTTCGAGGCCGACCGAAAATCTTGTTCCATGGCCTCACCAAACTCCTCCCATACCCGGGTTTTTTCTTCAGTATCCACCCAAGCTGCACTCTGCCTGGCCTGCCGGTACACCTCAGCTGCTTCAGGAGTCCCACAAGCCAACCAAGCCTGATAGGACTCCTTCTTCAGCTTAATGGCCCCCCTCACCACTGGTGTCCACCACTTGGTTCGGGGGTTGGGGTTGCCACCACGAGATGCACCGACCACCTTGCGGCCGCAGCTCTGGGCCACCGCTTCAACAATAGAGGTGGAGAACATGGCCCATTCAGACTCCATGTCTCCAGACTCCCTCGGAATGTGGTTGAATGGTAATGACCGAAAGAACGAGATCACGGATACAAGCGGCTGAAATGAGCTTTCTCCGTAGGATTGCTGGACTCACCTTCAGAGATAGGATGAGGAGCTCAGTCATCCGGGAGAGGCTCAGAGTAGAACCGCTGCTCCTCCACATTGAAAGGAGTCAGTTGAGGTGGTATGGGCATCTGATTAGGATGCCTCCTGGACGCCTCCCACTTGAGGTGTTTTGGGTACGTCCCACTGGGAGGAGACCCCGGGGCAGATCCAGGACTCAGTGGAGAGACTATGTCTCCCAGTTGGTCTGAGAACGCCGTGGTATCCTCTCTGAATTGCTGGAGCAGGTGGCTGGGGAGAGGGAAGTGTGGGCTTCTCTGCTTGAACTGCTTCCTCCGCGACCCGTACCTCCGGAAAAGCGGTAGAAGATGGATGGATGGATGGATGGAATAATAATAAGACCCCAAGATACATAAACTCCTCCACTTGGGGCAGGAGCTTGTCCCCAACCCAGAGAGAACAATCCACCTTATTCCGGCTGAGGACCATGGACTCGGACTTGGAAGTGCTGATTCTCATCCCAGCCGTTTCACACTCAGCGGCAAACCGTCCCAGTAAGACTTGTAGATTATTGCTAGATGAAGCCAACAGGACAACATCATCTGCAAACAACAGAGATGAGATCCTGTGGTCACCAAGCATGACACCCTCCGTTCCCTGGCTGCACCTAGAAATCCTGTCCATAAAAATTATGAATGTGATCGGTGACAAAGGGCAGCCCTGGCGGAGTCCAACTCTCACTGGGAATGAGTCCAACCGAGTGTTGGCAATACGAACCAAACTCTCACAACGGTCGCATAGAGACCGGATAGCTTGTAATAACAAGCCCGATATCCCATATTCCCGAAGCACCCTCCACAAAAAACATAAATATGGGTGTTATTCATATGGGTGAATATGGGTCTTATTCACAAGTGAGGGGAGAATGGTGCGAGAGATTGACAGATGGATCAGAGCAGCATCTGCACTGATGCGGACGTTGTACCAGTTCGTTGTGGTGAAGAGGGAGCTGAGCTCTAAGGCAAAGCTGTTGATTTACCGGTCAATCTACGTTCCTACCCTCACCTATGGTCACAAGCTTTGGGTAATGACCTAAAGAATGAGATTGCGGATGCAAGAGGCTGAAATGAGCTTTCCTCGTAGGATTGCTTGACTCACCCTCAGAGATAGGGTGAGGAGCTCAGTCATCCGGGAGAGGCTCACAGTAGAATGTAGAGTAGAACATTGAAAGGAGCCAGTTGAGGTGGTTTGGGCATCTGATCAGGATGCCTCCTGGACGCCTCCCACTTGAGGTGTTTTGGGCACGTCCCACTGGGAGGAGACCCTGGGGCAGACCAGGACTCGCTGGAGAGCCTACGTCTCCCAGTTGGTCTGGGAATGCCTTGGTATCCTCTCTGGAGAGCTGGAGCTGTCATAAACTGAGCCTGGTTCTCCTGCGGGCTCGGTTCTGGCCACTCTTGGTCATATGTTGTGTTTGTTTTCTCCCCTGTGTGTTTATTTTTGTGCTTAGCCGCTGCTCTGGCCGGCGATCGTTAGGCAGCTGTTTGACCCACTTTCGGGTGGGTGCTGTCTAGCGTTCGCTGGTCCGACCACACCCTCCTCTCTCTGACAGTCAGCTGTTTGCTGCTGTTTGTTTTTGTTTTGTTGTAATTATCTTTCCCACGCCTCGCCCAATTGTTCCCAATTTGTTAGGCCAGCGGTGTTTGTACATAAGCAGCTCTTTGCTAGTCAAACACCGCTGGACCATTATACAAGTCACACGGTCGTTTCCCGTCGTGTGACCATCACGTCCCAAAGAATTGGTTATTCATGCTCCATGGGAGAATTGAACTTTTTGGACTGCTCCTGCCCCGTGAGTAAATTGTTTAGTGTTTCTCTGTGCAGTTAGCTGCTACGCGTATCTGGTAGCGTTTCTTCCCACAGCTCTACTGCTATGCTTAGGCTGGTGCCCAGTTTGCTTCCCTGAGTCAGTTGAGCTTCCTAAAGTCTTTCTCACTCTCCCAAGTACATGAGTGCTATTTTGTATTATTTTTCCTGTGGTCACGGTACGCAGTGGTCTGCCCGCTGTTCACTCCTGCGTCAGCCTTTTGTGTACATCTGTTCCTACCTGTAAGTCTTTATTTTTTCAACTGTGTTTGTCAATAAATGTGTGTTTGGTGAAAACCCTTCGTTTAAATCCATCCATCCTTCTCCTCCTCCGTGCGCTGTGGAAAAGTGCACAGAGAGTTTATGACAGGAGCAGGCGGCTGGGGAGAGGGAAGTCTGGGCTTCTCTGCTTGAACTGCTGCTTCTGCGACTCGGACCTCCGAAAAAATGGTAGAAGATGGATGGATGGATAATAATAATAATAATAATAATAATAATAATAATAATAATAATAATGGATTGCATTTATATAGCACCTGTTAAGTCAAACTAGGTTTCTGAACACTGACATCTTGAGAAAGGAAACAACTTGTTGAATAAAGTGAAAATGAATTAAAGCAACAAGGTGGATGAGAAACAACCGCCAGAGCACCTTGGATGGAGCCAATCTACCAGAAGTTTGAAAAGTGTCATGACTGGTAATTATAGACGGCTCACGTGCAAGGAGTGACAACAGAGAAAACACATTATGACACAGAGAAGCAAATTTGACTTGAATTTTATTGATGCAAAAAGGAGAGCTCCGCAAAGGAAAACGTCACTCGCCAGAGGAAAACCCAGCCTGTAGGGTGAGATGAGAGCAGGTTAGAGTAGGAGGGAGACTGATTAGGAAAAATAGGACAACACTCACGTGAGAAGGAGAGAGAGCCCAGCAGAGGAACCCAGCACTAACTGCAAACCAGGATGAGTAGCTGGAGGCAGGAGTAGAGCTGGGTTAGGTGTCTGACCTGGTGAAGATGGTTGCTGACGTGATGATGGTGATGAGACAAGTGAGCACACAACAACCCCGGAGGCACACCATGTAGGAGGTAGCAACCTGTGGAGAAGTAGACAGAAGATTAAAGGGTTCTTCTGAGAGAGAAAAAACCAGAACTTACTTGCTGAACTTGGTAGTATACCCAATGAGCCAGCGCCGAAGTGTTGAAGAACAGGTCAATATAAGCACTGGCGAGTCAGAGGAAGCAGGTACGTCTCATCATGCAGGTAAGGATGATTACCCGTGGAGTAGGGGAAAGTTGAGCAGGATGGGAAGGGGAAAGTGCGCTCACCAGAACATGACAGTGCCCCTCCCTCAAGGAGCACCTCCTCGCAGTCCACTGGGCTTGTTGGGATGTGCCTTATGAAAGGCCTGGACCATCCCCTTATCGTGGAAGTTTGAACCCGGGATCCACAACCTTTCTTCAGGTCCGTAGCCCTTCCAGTGGACAAGATATTGGAGCCCCCGGTCCTGAGAGCAAACGACCAGAATTCTCTGGACCATGTAGGTGGTTTGGCCATCGATGATCCGAGGGGGAGGAAGCGGCTTCGGGGGAGGGCAGAGAGGGCTGGTGGAGAGGGGCTTGATTTTCGACACGTGGAAGGTGGGGTGTATCTGCATCGTCAAGTGGACCGTGACATCGTTGATAACCCTAGAGATGGGAAATGGGCCGAGGAAGCGAGGAGAGAGCTTCCTGCACTCCGTCTTTAATGGCACTTGGTCCGCTGACAGCCACACCTGCTGCCCAGTGGAATACTTCGGAGCCAGAGTATGCCTGCGGTCAGCGTACTGGCGGTTACGTTTGGTTGAACGTGCAAGGGCAGCAAGGGTGGCCTTCCAGAGCCGACGACAGCGGCGTGCGTGGGCCCCCATCGATGGTACTGCCACATCCCTCTCCTCCATCGGTAAGAGAGGAGGGGTGTACCCCATAGATGCCTCAAATTGGGTCAGTCCAGTGGCTGTTGAGATGGCAGAGTTGTGGGAATACTCCACCCAGGTCAGATGAGTGCTCCATGAACTAGGGTTGCAGGCTGCCATGCACCAAAGGGTGGCTTCCAAGGATTGGTTGGCACGCTCAGCCTGCCCGTTGCTTTGTGGATGGTACCCAGATGTGAGGCTAACTGTGGTGCCTAGGGAGTGGCAAAAGGCCTTCCAGATCAGGGAGGTGAATTGAGGACCACAGTCAGACACTGTGTCCACAGGAATGCTGTGTTATGGGATGACATGGTTTGTGAGGAGGTTCTCCGTTTCCAGAGCAGAAGGTAATTTGGGAAGAGGCACCAGGTGGATCGCCTTAGAGAAGCGATCCACACAGGTGAGGATAACAGTGTTACCTTGAGAGGGGGGGAAGTCCAGTAACAAAGTCCAGGGCAATGTGGGACCACGGTCAGCCGGGGATGGGGAGTGGGTGGAGGAGACCAGAAGGAGGGGAGGAGTCCGATTTATTATGACAACAGACTTGACAGGCGTTGACATATTCCCGGATGTCAGTCCGCAGAATGGGCCACCAGAACACTCAACGAATGAAGCTGATAGTCTGAGCGATCCCAGGATGACAAGCAAAAAAGCTGGTGTGGCCCCACTTGGTGACGTTGCTGCAGAGAGTGGCCGGGACAAACAGATGACCGTCGGGGCCCCCTTCTGGCATGGGTTCCGTGGATTGAGCCTGCTGGACCCTCCGCTCAGTGTACTACGTGACAGCTCCAAGGAAGCAAGAGGGTGGGACAATGGGTTGGGGGAGGGAGGGAGGGGTAGGAGGGTCGGGGCAGAACTGGCGGGAGAGAGTGTCTGGTTTAACATTACGGGAGCCAGGCCTGTAAGTGATGGTAAGATTAAATCTAACAAAAAATAATGCCCAGCGGGCCTGCCTTGCATTCAGCCTGCAGGCCGACCAAAGATATTCTAAATTTTTATGGTCAGTCCACAAAATTACAGGCTGGGCTGCTCCCTCCAACCAGTGTCTCCACTCCTCAAGGGCCAACTTAATGGCCAACATCTCACGGTCTCCTACTTCGTAATTCCTCTCAGCAGGTGTGAGCCGCCTAGATTAATACGCGCATGGGTGGAGCTTCTGATCTGAAGCTTCTGATCTGAAGCTGAGCGCTGCGATAGGACAGCACCCACCCCCTGAGTCAGAAGCATCCACCTCTAAAATAAACTGGAGCTGGGAGTTGACCTGGGCCAAGATGGGGGCATTGGAGAACTGACCCTTCAATTTTTGAAAGGCCTGTTCAGCTGCCTCGGACCAGTTAAAGGGCACTTTAACCAAGGTCAGCTGGGGCAGAGGTTGTGCTACCCCACATTTAATAATTATTTTGTTTCCATTGGAGAAATTTTATCTAATAAAATTAACCAACCCCAGGCTGCCTCTTTCAAACACTATCTATCAGGAAACTACCCGAATTCTTTCTTTCTGAAGCAAACTGTTTGTGAGGAAGTCTGGAAACCAGAGTGGTGGCTCAGTTGGTAGAGCATCCGCCCCACACCCGGAAGGCAGGGGTTTAAATCCCGGTCGGGTCATGCCGAAGACCATATAAAAGCGGAACTTCCTGCCGTCCAGCTTGGTGCTCAGCAATAATGGAATGGAGGAGGGAAATCTGTGGCGGCGCCTTGCATGGCAGCGGCCCTTTTGATTCTACATATGGGGTGTGTGTGATTAACACTGTAGATAGGATAAAACACAATTTCGTTCTACTGTACATGATTGATTGTATGGTTGAATGACAATAAAGGGTGATTTAAAAATCATCAAGGACATGAAGAACTAAAACTCTGCTGGAGCTGATGAAATTTCCAGCAAAATTTTGACAAGTATCATTAATTTAATACTGGAACCCATTACCTACTGCATTAATCTGTCTCAAATCTCCAGAGTAGTGCAACAAATAGCAAAAATTGCACAAATTATACCAATTTATAAATCAGGTGATAAGAATGATCTGACTAATTATTGTCCAATATCCATTCTGGCTACTCTTTCAAAGGTTTTGGAAAGAGCACTTTATAACAGACTTACCAGTTACCTTGATAAGTTCAACATTATTATCCCATCTCAGTATGGCTTCAGAAAGAAATACACTACCTATATGGCAATACCTGACCTAACTGAAAAAAATCAGTGATGCAATTGAAAGAGGCAACTATGGTATCAGCATTTTTTTTTAGACCTGTCTAAGGCATTTGATACCATTAACCATGACATCCTAATTAATAAATTACAACATTACAGTATCAGAGGCCTTGCATTAGATTGGTTTATTAATTATCTGTCTGGAAGACTTCAGTATGTTTATGTAAATAACCACAAGTCATCATATAAATCCATCGATCTTGGGGTTCCACTTTAGGACCAGTTCTATTCATTCTGTATATAAATGACATTGCTATCACCTCGTCTCTACTACATAAAGTACTGTTTGCTGATGACACTAATTTATTTTTTGCTCACCAGAATCCAAATGAACTTGAACAGATAACAAATAGTGAACTTATGAAAATAGACACCTGGCTTCAGTGTAACAAACTTTCACTTAATATCAGTAAAAATAATTATATTGTATTCTGTTCCAATAAAAAGCCAGACACCAAGGAACTTTGCCCCCAAATTAATGGACAGAATATTACAAGAGTTAGCTCTATAAAATTCTTGGGGGTCCTCATTGACGAATTTCTCAATTTCAAATATCACATTGACAATCTAACCAAGAAACTGGCCAAATACGCTGCTCTGCTTTTTAAAGTGAGATATTTTCCACCACTTTCAGCACTTCTCACTCTATATAAAACTTTATTTGAGCCTCACTTACATTAATGCAATATCATATGGTGTAATTCTCCAAAAGAAAGTCATACGTGCCTTATCATGGTCTGAATATAATTCTCCTACTAGTCATCTTTTTCATTGTTATAATCTTCTAAGACTTACTGAGCATAATTACTTCCAGAATGCCTGTATAATGTATCAGGTTGTCCACAAACTCAACTATAATTTATGTGAACTCATTCCAACCTTCCTTCCCATGCACACTTAAATAAAAGCCAAATTACTGGGAAAAAATGAAGACTAAAATCCACCAGGTTTAGTATTGTGTGCAGAGGACTGCAGATTTGGAATGAGCTTGATGAGAATCTAAAAATGTCACCTTCCATCTTCATCTTCAAGAAAAAAACTAGAAATGCAACTCCTATCATTATAGAATTAATCTGTTATTTGTTACACAAACTTGCTTACTGATTAGTTGTTACTCCATTGTAATTTTGTTTAATATATTGATTCACTCCAATAGTATCTAATAATTTGACTATATATCTTGAACTCGCCTACTAATTCAATGTAAACAAATGCTGGGATTATGTGCTATATGTCTGCATATGTTTGGTTGTTCCTGTACATAAAGACATCAGACTGATTTCTGTCATCATTTTTTAGTAGAATTGGGCTCCCTACTAAAAGCTTTAAATAGCTTATTTGGGATGACCCATTCACACTCCAAGACAATGTAAAAAAAAAAAGCCTATTGTATACTGCTAATCATGCTGTTGATGACACTGGTCAACACCAAATTTATTGTCTAAGTTTTTTTAGCTGATTTAGGACAATTTTGATGTGCTGAATCCAAAAATCACATTGGTTTTGCTCAATCAGGTCAACTTTTTGAATTATGGCCACATGTTTTATACATTTTTGTTTACACGTACGGGTATTTTCACTTCATATGATGCAAAATTCTTTTTTGTGTCTTGAAATTCTCTGAATGTTGAACAATGATGACGTAACATTCAATTTACATGTACTTACCTTTATATAAAGGTAAGTACATGCACAGCACTAAGTACTAAGTACAGGTTTTTACTTAGCACCTGATCGAGAGAAACGGATGTCATTTTCGGATTCAGCGGTGCAAAATTGTCTTAAATCAGCTGAAAAAACACAGACAACTTACAGAAAAATTATTTTTGTAACCCTATGTAATTCATATTGTAATTCATTCATGCTGTTGATAATGTGTGATGTGTGTGTGAATAAACTGTGAAACTGTGAACTCTATAGTTTCTAATGAAATGGCAATAAAAATTTGCAAACCCCAAGAAGAGTTGAAGCTCCTTGCAGGAATGGGGTGTAGGCCAATTTAGCACAGCCTCTACCTTGGCCGGGTCGGCCCTCAGCATCCCTTCAGCTACGATAAAGCCTAGGAATGAAGTGGAGGGGTAGAAAACTCACACTTCTCGGCCTGATTTTCTAGGAGTCATTGCAAAACGGCCCTGACGTGGACTGCGTGTTCCTCTGGCGTGTGTGAAAAAATCAAAATGTCGTTGAGATAAACAAAAAAATTGATTCACCATATCGCGGAGGACGTCATTAATCATACGTTGGAAGACAGTAGGGGCATTGGTGAGCCCGAATGGCATCACCAGATATTCAAATTGCCCCAAGTGTGTTTTGATTGCTGTCTTCCTTTCGTCCCCTTCACGAATGCGAGCCAGATGATAAGCGTTCCGCAGATCCAATTTAGTAAATACTTGTGGCGCTGAAGGAGCTCAAACGTGGAGTTTATCAGGGGCAAAGGATGTTTGTCCTTAACCATTATAGCATTGAGTCCCCGGTAATCAATGCACAGGCATAGGGAACCGTCCTTCTTTCCGACAAAAAAGAATCCCGCCCCAAGAGGAGCCACTGAAGGCCGAATGAGGGAATCTTTAATATAGCTCTCCATCGCCTCCCTCTCCAGCCCAGAAATGCTGTAGAGCCAGCTGGACGGCAACCGCGCTCCTGGGAGAAGGTCTATAGCACAATCATAGGAGCGATGGGGAGGTAAAGAAAGCGCTCTTGATTTGCTAAAGACCTCTCCGAGATCATGATAGACCTTGGGTACTAGGCTGAGGTCTGGTTGCTCTACTGGAGGGGAAGAGATGGACAGCGCAGGTGAACACTCGGCCACACTCAGACAGCATGCCAAACAGTACGGGCTCCAGGACGAAATGGAGTTATTAACCCAATTAATGATAGGGTTGTTTCTGGAGCCACGGGTAACCAAGAACCACCAGGTGACCAGATTTGGGGACAATAAAGAACGAAATAGTCCCCCGGTGGTTGCCGGAAAGATGGGTAGATACCGGCTCAGTCTTTTCGGAAATGGTGGCCACTTTTTTGCCCGACAATATAGTAACATTAACCCCTTGCACTCTGGTCAGTTTCCCTAAAAACGCCTAAAAATAACGTACCCAAAGTAAATCAAAAGCTGTTCTTCAACTCTTTGCAGCATCTTCATGGGGTTGGTCTCATTTAAAAGAAAACACTTTGAATTTTTTTGGCAAAACAGTCATAATCTCTCTAAGTGCTCCTGCCACAGAGTAATAGTCATCTAAACATACTGAACTTGAAGAAAATAAAGTTTGCCTGGGTGTTTTTTTAGATACAAATGCTTGCAAATAACACACAGCTGTCAGATACGAGCTGGAAAATGCAACAAAAATGTAGAACCAAGTGTTATCCAGCTGAGGTCAAAATTTTGTAACAATACCACAAAAAATGAATATATTACACAGCTTTTTTGTCAGGTTGTTCCCAGGCGTTTTTGAACTGTGCCAAATTGTGCCAAATGGCACAGTTTGGAAAAACGTCTATAACTTTTGAATGATTCAATATAGAAGCTTGATCTTGGGCTCTAATGAAAGGTGACACTCAGGGCTGTGTGTGTGTGTGTGGGGGGGGGTTGTTTATTCATTCATGAATGAATGAATGAACAAACAAGCCAGCCCCCACACAAAGAAGCATGCCACGTAAAAAATGTGTGGCTTTTTTTTTACAAGAAAAAATAACCTACAGTGCAATAAAAATTATACTAAAATATCTGCAATGTAGAGGATAACAAGTCCCCCCCCCCCGCTACAGAGGAGCGCGGCGCACAGTCCGGTCCGTGCGCCGCGGTCTGTCATGTGGCAATGATGCACAGTTGTAATTTACCGATCGGTCAAATGTCATTTTTATTACTCTTTTCAGTGATAAAGAATAATTTAGCTTATAACACTTACCTGTCCACAACAGCAATGTCGCTGGCGAACACCTGTTCCTCATTGTCAGACGAACATGACGCTGGTCCGCTTGTTACGACTCGTGGTTCTGGTCACGCGACCCAGTCAAACCATGATTCCATTATTGCGGTTTTGCGTTTCCATGATTGCGGTTTTGGCGAACGATTTTTCAAAACAAATAAGAACAGTAGTAATAAAAAAGACTGGCGAACGCTACCATTACACACAACGGCTTAGACAAAACAGATTTTACGCATGGGACGCATGCTTTCAATCGTCGAACTTCTCTGCTTCAATTGGCTCGTTGTATTCGCAGTCGTTGGTAGGCAGGTCCTTCTTGCTAGGTTTTCAGTCATTGGTTCTTCAAGGTTTCAGAAACCCAATTCAAGGCTGTTATTAGTCGATTGAGAGGTCAATCAAATCTAAACCAATCACAGCACTTCTTTGGCTTTCTGTTTGCGGCTGTGTCTGTAGTGGAAGAACGGAAATGCAGCTTTTTGCACTAGGACGCACGAGGACGCACTAGGACGCAGAGACGTGACCACCCGCGGTATCCCAGAGTGCAAGAGGTTAAGAGACATGGGCAATTTGGTTGTGTGTGCTTCTGGGAACCACAATACATGCAGGAACCGATTCACCTCCGCCTCTGGCGCTCTTCCGGAGTCAGACAGACCCGGTCAAACTCCATAGGTTTGGAGGAGAAATCGGCTTCACCTGTGTCAGAAGCTGAAGAGGGTGCACGCGCACAGGGCAGGTTGGAGGAGGCCTTGCACTCCTTTGTGTGCTCGCGGTAACGGTTGTCGAGACTGAGAGCCTGATCAATTAGACCATCCAAGGAGGAGGGAACGGCATGAACCACTAGGTCGTCACAGAGGTTTTTGTTTAAATCCTGGAGGAAGACGCTGCAAAGCAAAACGTCATTCCACCCAGAGTCTGCCGCAATGACCCGAAACTCCACAGAGTAGTCGGCAGCAGACCAGCTCCTCTGACGGAGTGACATTAATCGGCTCATGATGTTTCCTTCACTTTCTGAACGGTTAAATGCGCAAGTGAATTCGGCCACAAATCTGTCAAATGAATAAGTGGGGCCCTCCGGGCTGTTGAGAATAGATTGGGCCCAGCTGAGGGCCCTATCTCGCAGCAGGAGGGTCATAAAGTGCGTTTTCGCTGTATTGTCCGGGTACTCCCCCCTGACCTGGCCCAAATACAGCTGAACGTGGCACAAAAACCCCTTACATTCCCCACATCCCCCGCGTACGGGGCAGGTGAGGGAATGGAGGTGGTTTGGCGCACAGAGGAAGAAACTGGGGCTACAGGCGGAGGGGTGGAATCCAGACAGGACAAATGGGCCAAGTGTTCAGTGACCGTGCCCAGCTGCTGCGTAATAGTTTGCAGCTGCTGCGTAAGCACGGCTACCTGCCTCTCTGTGGCGTCCAAACGGTCTAACACGGAGTGTTCCGCTGATGCCACTTCCGCTGAGCTTGCACTATGGCTGGCTCGTTCTGTCATGATTGGTAATGATAGACAGCTCATGTGCAGGGAGTGACAACAGAGAAAACACACTATGACACAGAGAAGCAAATTTGACTTGAATTTTATTGATGCAAAAAGGAGAGCTCCGCAAAAGAAAACACCACTTGCCAGAGGAAAACCCAGCCTGTAGGGTGAGACGAGAGCAGGTTAGAGTATGAAGTAATGTGTTTGACTAAAAATGTCTACAACCAGAGAGGCAGCCGGTAAGACATTGAAGTTTAAATTTATGTTGAAGTTAGTAATGTTAACCTGTTGCACTCCTGTGTACCGCGGACGGGCACGTCTCTGCGTCCTAGAGCGCACGAGGGCGCACAAGAGCGCCCTTGTGCGCTCTAGGACGCACGAGGGCGCTGCGTTCTAGAGCGCACTGAAAAAAAAAGCTGCATTTCCGTTCTTCCACTACAAACACAGACGCGAACAGATCAGATATGATTGACCTCTCATTCGACTAATAAGAGCCTTGAATTGGGTTTCTGAAACCTTGAAGAACCAATGACTGAAAACCTAGCAAGAAGGACCCGCCTACCAACGCTGCGAATGCAGCGAGCCAATTGAAGCACAGAATAGCTACAATGCTCCGCACTGTGTTTTTATATATCTACATATTATTCCATCTAGCTACATTGCTCCGCACTGTGTGTGTTTATATACTTGCATATTTATTCCACCTAGCCTCAATGCTCCGTACTGTGGGTGTTTATATATTTACATATTTATTCCATCTAGCTACAATGCTCTGCACTGTGTGTTCATATATTCATATATTTATTCCATCCAGCTACAATGCTCTGCACTGTGTGTCTGTGTGTGTGTGTGTGTGTATATATATATTTTATAGTAATATGTACATATGTATATTAGCTGCTCTTGCTTGCTTGTTTTTTTTTTTTTTTTCTTGCCTTCTGATTGTTGCTCTGAGTGTTGCTATCCCTGTGCTGTTGCAATCCTGGAATTTCCCCGTTGTGGGACTAATAAAGGCTTATCTTATCTTATCTTATCTTAGAAGTTCAAAAGCTGTTTTGTGTAAGGCTTCGTGGAGAGACTGGCTGCTGCAGCAGATGAAAAAAGGACCTGCAGGAAGAACCGCCACAGACCCAGCAGCATGGAGACCACCCACAAGTGCGACCTGTGTGACAGGGACTGCCATTCGCGCATCGGCCTGTTCAGCCACAGGTGGTGCTTTTTTTTTTTTTTTTAATTCCAGCAGAGTAGCCGTTTAGGATTCTCTTCCATGGTCATCATAGACCGATGGAGGCCGACGACGAAGGCTGGGTGACACACACGTGTTCGCCAGTCTTTTTTAATTACTACTGTTATTTGTTTTGAAAAATCGTTCGCCAAAACCGCAATCATGGAAGCGTAAAACCACAATAATGGAATTATGTTTTGACCGGGTCACAAGACCAGAACCACGAGTCCGTAACAAGGGACCAGTGTCGCGTTTGTCTGACAATGAGGAAGAGAAGTTCGCCAGCTACGTTGCTGTTGTGAAGAGGTAAGTGTTATAAGCTAAATTATTCTTTATCCCTGAAAATTGTAATCAAAAATGACTTTTGACGGTAAATTACTGTTGTTGATCGGTAAATTACAGCTGTGCGTCATCGCCACATAATGGACCGCTGCGCAACGGGCGATGTCCGTCCTCTATAGCGAGGGTGGGGGGGACAACCCCCCCACACACACACACATAGCCCTGAGTGTCACCTTTCATTAGAGCCCAAGATGAAGCTTCTATATTGAATCATTCAAAAGTTACAGACGTTTTTCCAAACTGTGCCATTTGGCACAATTTGGCACAGTTCAAAAACGCCTGGGAACTACCTGAGAACAAAGCAGTGTAATATATTCATTTTTTGTGGTATTGTTACAAAATTTTGACCTCAGCTGGATAACACTTGCTTCTACATTTCTGTTGCATTTTCCAGCCCGGATCTGAAGCTGAGTGTTATTTGCAAGCATTTGTATCCAAAAAAACACCCAGGTGAAATTTATTTTCTTCAAGTTCAGTATGTTTAGATGACTGTTACTCAGTGGCCGGAGCACTTAGAGAGATTATGACTGTTTTGCCAAAAAATTCAAAGTGTTTTCTTTTAAATGAGACCAAGTGCAAGGGGTTAAAACTGAGGCCTTATGAAGCAATGAGCAGCTTTGAGACAACTGCTTCATGAGCGACACAGTGTTATGAAACATCTAATAAAGACTGCTATCTGGTAACTGACTGTCAGAACTGCATCTGAGTGGAAAAGCTGAAAAAAAATCTCAATACTTTTTTTTTTTGAGCATTTGGTCATCCGAGGTCTATTCAAAATTGGATGGTAGGAACAAACAATATAAAGCAAACAAAAAAACCTAATTCCCTCTCAAACTTCCCCCGAGCCCTCAAGTCACATAATGTGACCGACATAACGAGGCCTCGCTTGCTACAGTCACGTGACTGTGGGCATGCTGAAACGGTGCTCGATGCACTGGTCATGACACTTCTGCTTTATATTGCTTAATCAGTGTCGAGTGGGCGGTGTCGAGCATAACATCACTAATTGAAGCTGCTTTCTATTGAAGACACTGAGTCAGCACAAACTTTAATTACCACCCTGAGTGATAAGCTGCAGCTGTTGAGCATTTGAGTAGTTGTGTTTGGGAATTTCATTGAACTGGCTTTCATGTGTAGTTTTTTTTTTTTTTTTTTCCCCTTGACACTATTGGGTTATTTAGTCACTGGTGGAAATAATTTGATTAAGTGTGAATTTCAAGAGTAAAAACCTCATTGGTGGTAGTATTTAAAAACAGTTAATGTACTGATAGCTAAATAAATATATTTTTGGGATATCACATTGGAAAAAATGGAAAAAGGAAAAAAGAAAAAACATATTTAGTAAAATAAGATGTGGTTGTGGACCTATGAGGACATGTCAGTACAAGACCTTGAAAATGGATTTAATGCACTCTCAAAAGCAGCAGAAAAGGTCTGGGAAGTCAATGACGATTTCAAAGCTTAACTTATTGCTGATAAGGATGCTGAACTGGACGCTGGAGAAGAAGCCGTGTTAACTGAATAGCAAATAGCCGATCTGACCAAGACTGCTAGTGAGTGTGTGTCAAAACTGAAGGAGGTCAGAGACCTTGTCCAAGACATGCTGTGGTCAAACTTCGGACCACATGAAGTATTTACAGCATTGCAGTAGCTGAGTCAGAGTGCAGACACACTGCCACAGCTGACCTCAGTAGTATACAGGAGGCATATGAATTCATGCTCACCCACCTACAAGACATGAAAACAGCAAAAGAGTTGTATGAACGGTGGAAGCAATGGATTCCATCTGAACAGAGAAAAGAGATCCAAGACTGGCTAAAGGAGCTTGATGTCGCAATCCCCAAGTTTGTGTCCAGAAAAGCTGACTTTATCCAGGAAAGGCTGAGAGAAGAAGACAGGAAACCAACAGCTCCCATTCCCCCAAATTTTCCCCTGCCCACCATCAAACTGAAAACAGAATCAGAATCGGAATCAGAATCAGAATCGGATTTATTGCCATTGTTCATGTAGTACACAAACTAGGAATTTGTCTCGGTGCCATGCTGCAACATTAAAAAACATGATGAGATAAAGAGATAAACTAAAAAACTAAAGGACTAAAAACGTGCAATAAGTGTAGAAAAATAAGTAATAATAATAATAATAATAATAATAATAATAGTAATAATGAGTAGTACTAGTCAAGGCAGTTTTAAAAAAATTAGCAAGTAGCAGATAATATGGGGTACCACAGTGCAGTTGATAATGCAACAGAAAAAACAGTGATGAATGACATGAGTCTGGTTGAGCTGCTGTACATAGTGCACGAGAGTCAATAAGTCACTTAATGTTCAGCAGTCTGATGGCAGAGGGGAAAAAGCTGTTCATGTGCCGGGAGGTTTTAGTCCGAATGGACCGAAGTCTTCTACCTGAGGGGAGGGGGGCAAACAGTACGTGACCAGGGTGTGAAGGATCGGCTATGATCCGGCCAGCACGCCTCCGGGTCCTGGAGATGTACAGGTCCTGGAGAGATGGGAGCTTGCAGCCAATCACCTTCTCAGCAGTGCGCACGACGCACTGCAGCCTTAGTCTGTCCCTGGCAGTGGCTCCTGCATACCACACAGTTATGGAGGAGGTGAGGATGGACTCGATGATGGCCATGTAGAACTGCACTAGCATCTTGGTGGGTAGCTTGAGCTTCCTCAGCTGCCGCAGAAAGAACATCCTCTGCTGGGCCTTTTTGATGAGGGAGCTGATGGTTGGCTCCCATTTGAGGTCCCGGGTGATGGTGGTGCCCAAGAAGCGGAAGGAATCTGCAATGGTGATGGGAGAGCCTGTGATGGTGAGGGGGGGGCAGGGGGGTTGTGACTTTCCTGAAGTCCACAATCATCTCCGCTGTCTTCAGAGCATTCAGCTGCAGGTTGTTATGGCTGCACCAGGACACCAACTGGGCCACCTCTTTCCTGTAGACGGACTCATCGCCGTTGGAGATGAGCCCGATGAGGGTGGTGTCGTCCGCAAACTTAATCAGCTTAACAGACTGGTGGGAGGAGGTGCAGGAGTTGGTATAAAGGGAGAAGAGTAGGGGGGAAAGTACACAGCCCTGGGGTGATCCCCCCCAGGGGAACAGAACAACATCTCTCCCCAAGTTCTCTGGAAATAAACACCATTTCTAAAGATGGAGAAGGGACAATGAAGCACTGCAGAAGCAAGGTGAGCCCACAGGCCCAAGAGAGGTGAAGAAATTCCAGTTGTTGGACAGTTTGGATGAAAGAATCACCCGAGACTTCAGATTCACCACGTACAATGTTGCAGATGTTTTCCATGTCCTTGAAAATAGCAATGGAAATCAAACCACTATTGCTATTGAAATTGTGGAAAAATTGCAGAAAATGCCAGCTGTAAGAAGCAATCAGCCAAGAAAGATAGTGGAGTTGATTCAAGCAGTGGAGAAGGCACTGCAACACTTAAGTGACCTGAGAACACTGGGGGAATTAAAAATCTGTTGGTTATAAGATCTATTGAGAGTAAGCTCCCTGAATCTCTGATGAAGGAATGGCACATCTATGCACTTGATGGTTGAAATGCTGTGTCCCCAAGCAACAGGTTTGACAGTCTGATGGCATTCCTGAGGGATCAAGAGAATATTTATGAACAACTCGATCAAATGAGGGATGAGGAGCCAAGAAAAGAAGCAAGACCTGAGCAAAAATACACTAGGACAAAAGCCACTAAATCCAATGATGTCCATACTAGATGTGTGATTTGTGGTGATGGGAAGCACAGGAGGAAGCTGTATTTCTGTAAGCAGTTTCACACCCTAAAGCCAGCAGAAAGAAAGGCTGCAGTAATGAAGCTAGGGGAGCATGAGAGGTGTCTCATAGTGCATGACAACCTGGCATTCTGCAAACCCACTTTTCTCTGCAAACATCCAGACTGCAAAGATGGATGTGGCCCTGAACATCACTACTACCTGTGCCCCAGTGCTGACAAAGCAGTGCTTGTCAGGATGTGGGTTGGACCCACAGCCTCACTTTGAGTTATTTTGTATTTTCTGCACTTATTATTATTTGTTGGATTTTTGATTCTGTTTTCAGTTCTGATTATTATTATGATATTAGTTCAGTCTGATCATTGTTGTTTTGGTCATCTCTCCCCAGTTCCCTGTCTGTGTCTTCTTCTGCGTGTGTGTGTGTGTGTGTGTGTGTGTGTGTGTGTGTGTGTGTGTGTGTGTGTTCAGCCACGCTCTCCTGTCACTGCCAGCTGCCTCAGCTGCCAGTGATTAGTCTTCTCATCTGTCTCATGTTGTCCTGATTGCTTCCCCATCTATATGTACTAGTATTCAGTCTGTGTCAAGTGTGGCGTCATTTGTGTTTCTGCCTGTTCCCAGTGTGCTTTCTGCTCTGTTTCCCTGTGAATTCAGCCTGTTTGGTTTTTGTTCTGTTTTCAGCCCATGCGCTGCCGTTAATTTGTTCCAGTTTTTTGTCAATAAATAATTGTTTTGCACCAATTGCCTGCCTATGGCTGAGTCCTCTCCTGAATACATACTTGACAGTGCTGGCCAGAAAAGAAATGGATGTTATTCTGGGAAAGAAAGGGAAAAGTACACTGCTAACTAAGAAGATTTCATAAGCAAACTCTCCCCAGAACTTGCAAAACAGTGTAGAGATGTGTTTTCAAACACCACCTCAAAAACTTTTAATGTAATAACAAAGCCGTCAAGTCTTTTTATGGAAGGTGGTTTACAAGAACTGTCAGTCATAATGATGCTTTTTGAGGTCACAGCCAATGCTGGACAAATGATTATGTAACCCAGAGGTTAATAAAGCTATCAGAACATATATATATATATATATATATACACTACCGTTCAAAAGTTCGGGGTCACTTAGAAATTTCCTTATTTTTGAAAGAAAAGCACTTTTTTTCGATGAAGATAATTTTAAACTAATCAGAAATACACTCTGTACATTGCTAATGTGGTAAATGACTATTCTAGCTGCAAATGTCTGGTTTTTGGTGCAATATCTACATAGGTGTATAGAGGCCCATTTCCAGCAACTATCACTCCAGTGTTCTAATGGTACAATGTGTTTGCTCATTGCGTCAGAAGGCTAATGGATGATTAGAAAATCCTTGTGCAATCATGTTAGGTCTGCAATGCTGTAATTGCTGCAAATGGAGGATTCGTTGACGAAAGCAAAGTTTGAAGGAAAAAATTATTATTTCAAATATAAATCATTATTTCTAACATTGTCAATGTCTTGACTATATTTTCTATTCATTTCACAAGTCATGGTGGTAAATAAGTGTGACTTTTCATTGAAAACTCAAAATAATTGTCTGGGTGACCCCAAACTTTTGAACGGTAGTGTATATAAAACCTGTTCATAAAAACAGCAATAAATGCTTGAATGTAAAAAGCCAATAAATAAGTTTAAATGGTTAAATATTACTAAAAACGTCTACAAAGTTATATTTCATGTTACTACATTTTATTTGGGTAAAAAAAAATGCTAAAACATGACAATTCACTGTCATTTATGTTTTAAGATAGCTGAAATGCATTTAGACTCTTATTTTGAAGAGTACGTTGTTACATAGCTCATGCCACAAGCAACCGCCAATTGGATTGCTGCAGTCTTTTCCTGCACAAACCGAGACCGATACCACTCACACACGAGAAGTGCTGCACAGAGAGAGAAAAAGGAGTAAAAATAGAGCAGAAAAATGAGTCTAAACTAACCTAAAGGCTATTTTTGCACTCTGAAGAAGGTTTTATTTTATTTTTTTTTTTTGTTTGTTTGTTTTCTAATCTGTCCTGGTTGTACATGAAGTAACAGAACTCGGTATTGTTGGGTTTTCCAACCAGTCATGGGTTCTGGAGATTTGTGTACATGTGTTTATTGGGACTTGGCCAACTTTGGCTGGGATGAAGATATGTCAAATTAGGACTGGATTTGAAGATTTGGAGAGCATGTGCTTGAACCATGATGGCGAGCCACCCAAGGAATGTTGTGTGAACTGTGCATGAGCCAGGAAGCTAGAGGGCGTACCACTCCTCTACTGGACGTTGCATGATTTTCATCTGAACTGGTATGATCCATTCACATTTCCATCAAAAACAGTGGATTCAAGATAAAAACACTGGACTGTTAATTCAGAAGAATTAAAGGATTAGTAGACTTTTTTTTCTGTGGTTAACAGATTTGTTCAGTCTTTAGCTGAATTGAGTTTTGTGTATTTTTTTTTTTTTTACGATTTTTATTTGATTGACCATACATGATTATACTGTAAAGGTATTGTTTACAGTACGATGTTAACTGTTTGGTTCGAAACAACAAAACAATGGTAATAGTTAAACTTAAAGGGTACCTATACTAAACTTGAAAGGAAGTTGAAATGAAATAGAACTAAACTAATTTGAACGAAACAGAGATAACTCAAGTAGGTTAAAGAACCAGCTCGAACTGAACTAAAAGAAACTAAAGGTTGGAACCTATTAAAATAGGACTAAATTAAATCCTTTTAAACCTAAATAAAAGGTCTAAACACAAAAGGGATTTATTCTGTGTTACTGTATGTCATTGTTCTCTTGTCCATTTAATAATAAGCCGGTATTTTAAACATACTTCCTGGTCTGTGGTCTCTTCTTTATCTAAAGTTCATTACTGCTCCTGTAGTCGAATCTAGGTGACTCTGATACTGGTCTATCATCATCGTTGTCCTATTACACTGTGTTGTATGCTAGTACATACTATACAGCCCATTCCCTGTAATTAACCCTCGTAGGTGTTACAATTAGGACCTTGATAGACCTAGCATCAGACACGAATTATATCACCCACAAATCTGCAAGCAAGTTAACCGTTTGAATGTGTCTGTCGCCGAATTGTGACATAACCCCTAGTGGTCAAGAGTGGTAAATATTTTTGGAAATAAAATAGTTCAGATTTCCAAGGCTATAACTTTAAAGTGGTAAGAGATAATGGCTTACTGTCTATTAGAAAGATGTAAAATATGATCCAAAGTTTCAGATAGGAATAAATTTACACATCTAATTTGAATAATGTTGTGGCAGCTCTTTAAATTTCATAACTCAGTCAAAACTGGACTTTGGACATATTTACACAAAGAATGGTTTGGTCTTTTGAAACCATTTTTTGTACAGAGGTACCTCATTGTCTTATCTTCAAAGTATATGAGCAAGAAATCCGTACAATATTTAAAAAAAAATAGAAATAAGTCACCAGCGGCTAACAGGACTCACTCGCTGCCGTGGTCGCTGCGTTTTCATCCATCGTGGTCGTTATTTTGCGTCCTGTTGGTCATTTATGCTCTCTACCACATCTACAAAGTCTTATGATTATCCCACATAAATTTCGTTTGTATCCCGCGGCTACTTTCCATGTACAAAGCCGTCTAAGTGACATGATGATGACCGATCATGGCCATATTAGCTTTCTGTGCTAAAAGAAGGGAATACAGGGAAGGGAAATGAGGAGTTCTTCTTCTTTGGTGTATTATGTGTCATCCATTGAGTCCTCCAGCGCGTGTCTGCCACCTTCTGAAACTGGCAGATCAGTACAAATCAGTACAAATCCCCAATGCAGCCAGCAATGTCAGAGTGAGATGACAGGTGCAGCGCCGCACTCTGCCACTAGGGGCATGCAAATTCACACACTCAGAGGGTTAAACCTCAGAAGTGAGGAAATTACACTTGGTGCTTGGGGAATGAAGATCCAGGTGGAAACAAAGAGGTACCTGTTAAATATCAGGGTGGAAACTCCCAAGGGCATTCTTCACTCTCACCAGTTGGTTTGCTATGGATTGGACAATATTGCAGATATTCATGAGGGTGTAATGCCAAGACAATTGCAAAAATTCTTTCCTGACATCCCAGCTGATGAACTTGTAAGACCCAAAGAGATAAGCCACCGAGAGGGTAAATTGGTACCTCGGCGAATAAGATTCATTGGGAATCTTTTGCGGTGGGACAGACAACTGGGGAAGACTGGTGGAGGCACTCACCCAGATTTGTTTGACAATATCACCATGTTACCCCACACATCAAACACCCATTTTGCCAGGTCAATGAGAACAGCCACCATAAAGTACGAGGAACTCCTTGCCAGAATCCCGAAACAGCACCCGCCAAACAGTCACATCTGCTGCGATGCCCAGGAGTCAACCACCTTCACCACCAGCCGAGACTTCCTGGAATGGTGGAGATGGGACAGTATTGATACTGCCTTTGAACCAAGATGTGGAGGCTGCCGCTGTGGAAACTGCCAGCCAGGTGGCAAAGGGATGACCCTTACTGAGGAGCGGGAACTCGTGGTAGTGAGAGAGGGGCTCACATACAGGATGTCACAGGTGACTGCCACAGCAAGGATCCACAATGACACACCAAGTACCCCTGGCTAGAAGACCCAGTTTCACTCCCAAAAAACAGAGGAGCTGTTGAGGCCACATTCCTCAGAACCAAAAAATATCATGCCAAAGAGCCCAAATGGAAAGCTGCCTATGCTGCCCAAGTGCATGACATGGTCACCAGAGGAGCTGCAATCAAGCTGTCTGAGAACATGATCACCAACTGGACTGGACCAGTATGGTATGTTAGTCACATCATTGCTCCAAATCCACATTCCACCACAGCCCCCGTGAGGCTTGTCTGGAACAGCAGCAAGAAATTCAGAGGTATGAGCCTGAATGACATGCTGATGAAGGTTCCAGACGTCCTCAGTCAGATTCGTGCAGTCCTTCTAAGATTCCGGGTTGGAGTGTATGCTGCTTTGGGGGACGTAAAAAAGAAGTATAACTCTGTCTGGCTTGAAGACCTTGAAATTCACTTGCATAGATTTCTGTGGTGAGACTCTGAAGATGAGAAGCTGGGAGAATATGCAATCACCAGGGTGAAAATCGGAGACAAGCCAGCAGGATGCATTGCACAAATAGCAATGCGGGAAACCTCCAACCTCTCTCAATTCATGTATCTTGAGGAGGAGAGGCAGGTACTCCAGCAAGACAGCTATGTCGATGACATCCTTACATTGCATAATGACCTTGGCCGCCTGAAAGTCATCACTGCAAATGTGGAGCAAATCCTAAAGGCTGGCGGATTTCAGTTCAAGCCATGAATGTTCTCTGGGCAAAGTGGGAGGAAGGAGTCTGGTGATGAACCAGACAACAAGATAAGAGCCAGAACTGGAACCATGCTCCTGCCAAGTCAAAGGAGCAATGATGATAATAAAGTGCTTGGTGTTGGCTACATTGTTGAAGAAGATAAGCTTTATGTCATGACTTCAATTAATTTCTCAAAGAGAAAGAAAAGATGAGGCTTGGCCAGAACCTCCATCAAGAACAAGTGGGGCATCAGACTCCAAATCCCCTGACAAGAAGGGAACTGCTCAGTCAGGAGGCAGGACTGTATGACCCAAATGGCCTGGTGACCCCTGTGAAGCAGAAGGCAGCCATCCTGGTGTGCAGAGCATTCCAAGAAGCCAAAAGCAAAAGTTGCCCAGCCAAAGACACATGGGACCTACCGCTCTTAGATGGCCTTAGGGACAATGCAATTGATCTTTTTGAGGAATATGTCGGGCTTGGTCAAGTCAAGTTCACCAGGGCTCTAACGCTCTAACGCCACCCCCCCCCCCCATGTCATGAAGGTGATCCATGGGCAACCACATTTTCAGATGGAAGCGAACATGCCTATGGAGTAGTGATGTACTTGAGATGGCAGTAAGATCAAAATCCCATCATCAGGCTAGTGGAGTCCAAAGTTAAACTGACCCCCTTGGATCAGAAGGGTAATGCCATGAAAGCAGAGGTGTGTGGAGCAGTGCTTGCTTCCTGACTGAAAAGATACTTTGAGATGTATAGCTGAATCAAAGTTGAAAGATAGTTCCACTTTGTTGACAGCCAGACAGTCCTTGGTGCAATCCAGAGAGAAAGAGTTATGGCTACCAAACTTTCTTCGCCAATCAGATTGGAGAAATCCAAAGCAACTCACAAGTCCAAAATTGGTGGTGGATCCTTGGTTCTGAAAATATTGCTGACCCAATCATGAGAGGGGGAAATCCCAAAGACCTGGACGAAGACTCAGAGTGGCAAAATGGGCCAAAGTTCTTGAGCCTGCCCTTGGGTGAATGGCCAATTACATATGCAAGAGAAATTGCAATTGCAGCCAGAGAGAGCATCAACAGGCTGCAAAAGAAAGCCTTTGTTGCTGCATTAACAAGGGCCCAGGCACTTAAACTGGCATGAAGCCAAGATCACATTCAGACTGAATGGAGACCACCTGCAGGATCAGTAGTCGGAAGTCTTGTGGATGTCAAGCTGTTCAGTGACCTCACCAGACTTGTTAAGACCATTGTTTCAATTTGGATGGCAGCAAAAAGGTTCCTTGGGCCAAACCGGACCCTAAACAGACCAAAGTGAGAGGCAGTCCCTTTGACCAGAGTAATCTCAGTAGGAGAAAGAGAAGATGTTCTGCGAGACCTTTTCCTTGCTGCGCAAGAGGGTGCCAATTTCCCAAGCACTACAACAGACAGGATCGTAGCCTATAAAGAACAGGACTCTGGACTTTTTGTCTGTGGTGGAAGAGTGCAGCACTTTAAGGAAGACCATGCCGCCATTCCCCTTTTGTCTTGTGACTCATGGGTATCTACATTGTTAGCTCGGAAGTCTCATGGTGATGGAGTGGCTGAAATCCTGCTTAAGATGAGAAGAAAGGCCTGGGTCGTAAAAGGAAGGAGAATTTCCCAAAAGGTTGTTGACAGCTACGTGATCTGCAGGAAGGCTAAAGCAAAGAAGTGCCAACAAGTGATGGGTGATCCACTGCCTGAGAGGACTGAACCTGCAGCACCCTTTGAGTCTGTCATTGTCGACCTCTTTGGACCCTATCAGGTGAAGGATGATGTTAAAAGGAGAGTGTCTCTCAAAGTCTGGGGTGTTGTTTTTTGCTGTATGGCCAGCAGAGCCATCCACACTGAACTGGGAAATTCTATGTCCACTGAATCATTCCTGATGGCCTACCAAAGGTTTACAGCAATCCGGGGGCATCCAAGAAAGATCTGGTCAGACCCAGGTACTGACTAAACCAGTCCTGAAAGAACTGTACAGACTCCTGAATAGCCAGAATAAGATTACCTTGGAGGTGACCGCTGCAAGGAATGGGACTGTTTGGGCATGGAAAATCCATTATATTGTTGGGCTTATGAACACAATAATTTTTAAATCAGAAAATCCTTTTGCAGGAGAAGCTCCTTTGTGGGTTTAAAATAAATAAATAAAAATGGGAGTCACTTCCTACATCAGTTAATTTGATACAACATACAGACATTTCTCCTCATAGCTTGTTTATACTGTCTGTTACTACAGCTTCACACTTTTCAGAACAAGCCAGAGTTCATCATGGAGTGTCCTGAAATGTTTCCAGAACATCTGGTCACCTTTTGTGGACAGTGAAGTCACATCATTTTGACCACAGTCTCTCACCTGAATCTGGCTCTTTTCTCTGAAGAACTTTATGTCCATGAGGATGATGGGAGACTGCCAGGCCACCCCCCCACACACACTCATGCATACACGCACACACACACATTATTTCGTTAGTTATCATCTTTCATACATCTCCTCCCTGATTTCTTCTTAGTGAACATGGTACGTGACGATACATAAAAACAGTGACAGCTTGTCTTTAATATTTTGCTTATACCAAAACAACAACAGCTTCTTTCTCTTAAATTCAAACAGCGCACAGTGGCTGATTGACAATGTAATGTCTGCTACTAGCTGTCTTAGCTAACTCCTTCCTAACAATATGAAAGATAATCTATGGTTTGGTGCCCCAAAATGAGAAGTAGTAATAATTACAAAACGTTGGTAGCGACGGGTAAACATAAAGCAGTGAGACATCCTTTGAGCGGGGGGGGGGGGGGGGGGGGGCTGGAGCCTATCCCAGCATCTTTGGGCGAGAGGCAGGGTACACCCTGGACAGATCGCCAGTCCATATGCAGGGATAGGCTCCAGCCCCCCCGCGACCCGAAAACGATTAAGCGGAAGAAGATGGATGGATGGATGGACATCCTTTGAGCTACTGAATGGATTTACCACACACCTCTCTCTGTGTGTGCATTACAGCCAGACAGGGCTCCAGAGCTTGTCGCAGGTGCACGGGAGAGAATGTGTGAATGGAGGGACCATACCATTTGTGTGGCGGGGGTGTTTTCATTTTCGTTTTTAAAGAGAAAACGAATATGAAAACTACTACTAGAAACTACTGAATATGTTTTGGATGTTACTTCAGCTCGTCAAAGACAAACTAAAATTTTATAATCACAACTTTTCTCACTCCAATTTTTAGGGGTCCTGAGTTTAAATTTAGGGGTGCTGCAGCACCCCTAAAAAAGGACTAACACCACCCATGGTGAAGAGGCTAAGAAAAGGGAAAGGAAATATCTTTCTATGTATGACCAATGGAAGATTAATGTACGCAAAACAGAAATGACCTGAAGACATACATGCCAGAAAAACAGCTTTGGATTCTTATTGAAGATCTTAAGAAAGAAAAACAAAACATAATGAGTATGTACAGCAGTATTCAAGAACTTGTTGCACCCTACTGATATTAGAATGATTTCATAATGGCGGCGCGCATGGACGCTGCGGCCCCTCTAGGCATCAGTGAGTGTGAGAGTTTTGAGTGTTTTAATCATCCCAGACGTACATTCTGTAAAACTTACAATCATGAGACCTTATTAAACATCAAGGTAATGCACCCTGCAAGAACTGCGGAGCTCGGGTGTGACTTGGACATTCTACGCCAGCATGAAATACTATCAGAGGTTTCGCTGGCAGCTACCTGGGAGAGGAGGAAGCGTAAGCGGCGCGAATGCAAACAAAGGAGAGGAAAGAGAGCCAGGATTCATGCTAGGCTAAAGGCTAACCCCTTCAGACCAGCAGTACCGTCACTTCTACTTTCCAATGCCCGCTCCCTCGACAACAAGCTGGACGAGTTGCGTCTGCTGAGAGAAACCCGGAGAGAGTGGAGGGACTGCTGTGTGTTTGCATTTACGGAGACATGGCTCCACGACAACATCCCTGACGAGGCCATTCAGCTGGAAGGGATGACATCGTTCCGGGCAGACAGGGAGGCTGCTAGCTCCGGTAAGAGCCGAGGGGGGGACCTATATATCTATATTAACAAGAACTGGTGTGTAACACTGCTCTCCGTTGGCAGAGTTCCTTATCGTGAATTGTCGGCCATTCTATCTGCCGAGGGAATTCACCAACGTGTTTGTAGCTGCTGTTTACATAGCTCCTAGCGCTAATGCTAAAGCTAATGCTAACGAGGCACTTGGAGAGCTGCATGACGCTATCAGTGAATTTCAAACTTCACACTCGGACAGTTTTGTGGTGGTTGTGGGGGATTTTAATCACACCAGTTTAAAGACTGTGCTCCCCAGGTTCAAACAATGTGTGGACTTTAAGACCAGAGGAGAGAATATGTTGGACTTGGTATACACAAACCTCCCAGATGCATATAAGGCAACATCTCGCCCCCACCTCAGCCATTCTGACCACCTATCCGTGATGCTGGTGCCTGACTACAAACCTTTACTGAAGTGCAGCAGGCCAGTAGAGAAACAAATCAGGATTTGGCCAAAGGGTGCAGCCTCGGCACTTCAGGACTGTTTTCTGCACACAGACTGGGAGGTCTTCAAAATAGCAGCCTCCCAGGGAGACAGGACAGATGTGGAGGAGTGTGCTGAAACAGTAACCAGCTACATCGCGAAGTGCACAGAGGATGTCACTATAGTGAAGATTTTCACTGCACGGGGCAACTATAAACCCTGGATGACTGCAGAGGTGTGCTCGCTGCTCACAGCCAGAGATGCAGCCTTCAGAGCGAAGGACAGGATCGCCTTCCGCTCAGCCAGGTCTGCGCTCTCAAAGGGAATTAAGACAGCGAAACACGCCTATGCGGAGAAATTCCAAGGACACCTCTGTGACACAAGGAACACCAAACGGATGTGGCAGGGAGTTCGGGCGCTGACAGATTATAAGTCTAGGCAGGGGGTCGATGATGATGACGCTTCGCTTCTAGACAGGCTCAACAACTTCTTTGCACGTTTTGAAGCATCAAACCTGACAATCAGAGGGAGGGCTGGCCCATCTCTACCATCTGCTGGGCCAGCTATCATCATCAACGCAGCGGACACACGGAGGACCCTAATCAGGGTCAACCCACATAAAGCTGCAGGTCCGGACAACATCCCGGGATGTGTGCTCCGAGTCTGCGCGAGCGAGTTGGCGGATGTACTGACTGGCATTAATAACATCTCCCTGAGTCAGGCCATCGTTCCCAGATGCTTTAAGACCTCTACCATAGTACCGGTGGCAAAGAAACCAGTTGTGTTCTGTCTGAATGACTATCGTCCTGTTGCACTGACACCAATTGTGATGAAGTGTTTTGAATGGCTTGTCAAACCACACATCACAGCCTGCCTCCCTGCATCACATGACCCGCTCCAGTTTGCATATCATTCAAACCGCTCCACGGAGGATGCTATAGTCACCACCCTGTGTTTCCATGTTTAATGTTGCAGCATTGCACCGAGACAAATTCCTAGTTTGTGTACTACATGAACAATGGCAATAAATCTCATTCTGATTCTGATTCTGATTCTGACCCTGCACTCTGTCATCACCCACCTGGATCAGAAAGACACCTACGCCAGACTCCTGTACATTGATTTCAGTTCAGCATTCAACACCATTATTCCCCAGAGACTGATGGAGAAATTATTCCTTCTCGGTCTGAACACCACCACATGTCTCTGGATCCTGGACTTCCTGACTGAGAGACCTCAGTCTGTCTGTGTTGGAAACAACATCTCCAACTCTATCACGCTGAGCACCGGATCCCCTCAAGGCTGCGTACTCAGTCCACTGTTGTTTACACTTCTAACACATGATTGTGTATCCAGACACGAGGGGAACCAGATTATTAAGTTTGCAGACGACACCACAGTGGTGGGACTTATTCAGAGGGATGAGGAATCAATGTACAGGGAAGAAGTTAGAGACCTGGAGGGCTGGTGCAGGGAGAACAATCTGGTGCTCAACGTGGACAAAATAAAGGAGATGATTATTGACTTCCGGTGGTCACGGCCTGAACACGTCCCTCTCAGCATCGGCGGCCGTTTGGTGGAGAGAGTGGAGAACATCAAGTTCCTCGGAGTGCAGATCTCGCAGGACCTGACCTGGAGCAAGAATTCCTTGGGGATCAGGAAACGGGCCCAGCAGAGACTACACTTCTTGAGGAAACTCAAACAGGCCTCTATCCCCATCTGCACCCTCAGGACCTTCTACAGAGGTGTGGTGGAGAGTGTTCTGATGTACTGCATTGCAACATGGTACTCCAGCTGCAGTATGTCAGACAAAAAAGCCCTGCAGAGGATAGTTAAGGGAGCTGAGAGGGTAATTGGAGTTCCCCTCCCCTCTGTCCAAGAACTTTTTCAGAACCGTTGTAGGAGCATGACACTGAACATTGTCAAGGACCACTCTCACCCTCTGCATAAGCACTTTGAACTGCTGCCACCTGGCAAACGATTCCGGAGCATCAGAAGCAGAACCACCAGATTGATAAACAGCTTCCTTCCACAAGCTGTTAGGATGCTGAACAGTTGATGCGGAATCTTTCATACATACTACTGCACCTTATGGACATTATGTATATTATGTGTATATTATATATAGTTCTAGTTAGTTTCAAGTATGTCTCAGGGATGTGTGAATGGCTGTGTTGGGGTTGGAGGTGAGGGGGTGTGTGAGTGTGTCTTAAATTATGTTCTTTTTACTTATATGGATGCCTAGAGAAACATAATTTCATCTTGCCTGCACTACAGTTGTATGTACAGCAACATGACAATAAAGGTTGATTTGTTTTGATTTGATTTGAGAAGGTGAGTTGACACACGTGAATCAGTGACCAATAAAATCATTGCATATCATCGAGCTATAGACACAGAAGATGAGTTTGATGAAAAGCGTGCAAGAAATCATCTTAAAGAACTACTTCATCATGGCTACACTAAATCTGGCTGTGGGTCTACTGCCTCCACAGTAGGTCACAGCAAGTCTAGTTAGTCTAGTTCAGGGGTGTCAAACTCATTCCATGGAGGGCCAAGACCCTGCAGGTTTTACTTCCACCCAGTCTCTTCAGCAGGTGTTTTCACTGATCAGCAATCAGTGGGAAGAAATTCAGAGAAAACACCTGTTGAAGCCACTGGGCGGAGGTAAAACCTGCAGGGTCTTGGCCCTCCATGGAATGAGTTTGACACCTGTGGTCTAGTTGATAGAGTCAGCAATGACAGATCCTCCTTCCCGTGGTGCAGCACCATCACATCCGGACTTCTCTTCACTCACTCAAGCCTTTCAAGAGAGCATGATATTAAACAGACTTCCTATTCCAGAGTCATTTGTCTTTAATGGTGACCTATTGCAATTCATTGAATGGAAGACATCATTTACCTCAGTCATTGGCCAAAGGGCAATCAGTGCAGCTGAAAAACTCTACTTCCTAAAAAGGTATATTACTGGGGCAGCATGCCAGGCTCTTAATGGCACCTTTTACCATAATGACAGTGAAGCACATACAGATGCATGGCATAAGCTCAGTCATTGATTCAGTCAGTCAGCCATTCATCCTTCAAAGAACTTTCAGAGAGAAACTTAGTAAATGGCCAAAGATTCAATCAAAGGATGCCGAAGGACTCAGACACTTTTCAGACTTTCTGAATGCCTGTCAGGATGCCATGCCTCATGTCAAGAGTCTTGACATTTTAAATGATTGTGAAGAGAACCATAAGCTTGTTCATAAACTCCCTAACTGGGCAGCTTCCTTCTGGAACCGACAAGTCACACAAACACTCAATGGATACTAATAAGAAATGGTACAGAGAAATAAAAAGAAATAAGGCCAGTGTCCTTGCCACTCAAATAGTTCAAGATGAATACCAAAGGTCAAGTCAGAAAATGGAAAGACCTCTATGTATACTTTGTGAAAACAATAGTGACCAGCTTCACGCATGTTCTAAGTTTAGGGAAATGTCATTAGTTGACCGAAGAAACTTTGTAAAGGACAAGAAACTCTGCTATGGTTGCCTTGAGACTTTTGACAGTGCAAAAGATTGTTGCCATCACCATTACTGTAACATGTAGCAATATTTAATTATAAGTAGTGTGATAAGGTACAAGAATTATTTATTTTATTTAGAAGTGGGTGTGCATGGGGACTGAGGGTTAAACAGTCACCACAACACTCACTAAATAAGAGAGAAAAACACTCGTAAATAGGGAACCAGTCTAATTTGGACAATTTGATAACAAATCTCGGTACCTTTAATTAATCAGTCTCAAAATTCATGAATTCTTTGATGCAGTGACCCAGGAAAGCGTATATGCAACAGAAAACAATTACAACTTCTCTCATTTACAAGTTTATTAATGAATCTCCTTCAGGTTAAATGACATTGCATTCAAATGATTTGTAAGCAGATTCAAAATGATCAACAGGTGTCAAATATCACAGCTTTATTTATAACTGAATATTGAGCAACAATGTAAGCACACTTGTGGAACAATGAGAAGTTAGGTTTTACTGTAATGCAACAGAAGAATGTGAAATAACTTGAAGCAATTATGCATAAAACTGAATGCAGTGTTATGGAAAAAAATTGATATAAGCTTATTATCTGAAAAAGGAAACTTCTGAATTAATCTACAAGATGATTGGAGGTTACTGAAAAGAGACTATTAATTTTCTTTCAGCTTTTAACTTATCTTACAGCTGATGGACTAATTACACCATGAAATGTTGGTTATGTTCAATTTTAATTTTAATATTAGACATCACGTTTATCCCATCAGATAGTGACAGAAAGCATGGCTTACTGGTACAGCTGAATTCGCAGATTTCCAGCGGTAATCATGAAACGCCAGCCAGGTGGCAAAAAGGGGAAAGCGGCTCCGGCCATCCTTCCAATTGTTTACAGCTGTGCAGGCCTAGACTCTGCTGGGAGCATCCCGGTGGTGCGGCATGGAGAGCTGGCTACAGAATGATGACTGGCCCGGGAACAGACGTGACATCTTCTGGCAACCAGTCTGACAGTTTAGGTTTCCACCAGCCACTGGAGAGCTTTAGGCTGAAAGAAAATTGTATTTAGACAGTTTCGCCCACGAGGTCTGAGTTCTTCTCCGTAGGGAAAACAGAAAAGTCCAAAATCTCTATCAGTCCACTTTAAAGGCAGGAAAAATCAAAAAGCCCAAGAAAAAAACATTCAGTAGGATAAGCACAGCTTCTGAGGAGAAGAAGAAAAGGCTTTTTGGAAGTCTGACTTCCACAGAGAAGGTGAGCTAACTTAGAAAAGGATGGTTTCTCCTCAGTTGCCAGAAAAACAGGCAAAAGCTTACAAAAGATGATTTAAGAAAACTAGCACAGGACTTGACAAGGTTCAGACACACACAAAGACAAAAGCAACTCCTGGTAGGTCGTTTTCTCCTCCTTTTAAGAGTCGTGCTCCTAGTGTCATAATCATAAGACTGGCATGAGACCAAACCAATTGTCTTCCATAAAGAGGGGTTTGAATGGGCTTTTGTCCAATGAGGGAACAGTTCTTTGTCTGTGAACAACCAATAAAAGATAAGGGCATAATCCAAAAGAGAGAGACGGCCTGGTCATTGGTTGTTACAAGTTAGATGACTCACACAAGTTTCAGAAAACATTCATTCAGTTCCTATGAAATTTATTTTATATACTGTACTTAATATCAAATATATTCTAATTTCAGTGATTCGTGACTACTATTCAGTGACTAGGTACTTTTATAAACGTGTCCTTATATACTTAACACACATCAGAATAAGATTAATAGGCATTCCATCCATCCATCCATCCATCTTCTACCGCTTTTCCGGAGGTCCGGGTCGCGGAGGCAGCAGTTCAAGCAGAGAAGCCCAGACTTCCCTCTCCCCAGCCACCTGCTCCAGCTCTTCAGAGGGGATACCAAGGCGTTCCCAGACTAGCTGGGAGACATAGTCTCTCCACCGAGTCCTGGGTCTGCCCCGGGGTCTCCTCCCAGTGGGACGTGCCTGAAACACCTCAAGTGGGAGGCGTCCAGGAGGCATCCTAATCAGATGCCCATACCACCTCAACTGACTCCTTTCAATGTGGAGGAGCAGCGGTTCTACTCTGAGCCTCTCCCGGATGACTGAGCTCCTCACCCTATCTCTGAGGGTGAGTCCAGCAATCCTACGGAGAAAGCTCATTTCAGCCGCTTGTATCCGCGATCTCGTTCTTTCGGTCATTACCCAAAGCTCGTGACCATAGGTGAGAGTAGGAACGTAGATTGACTGGTAAATCGACAGCTTTGCCTTAGAACTAAGCTCCCTCTTCACCACAACAGACCGGTACAACGTCCGCATCACTGCAGATGCTGCTCCAATCCGTCTGTCGATCTCTCGCTCCATTTTCCCCTCACTCGTGAACAAGACCCCAAGATACTTAAACTCCTCCACTTGGGGCAGGAGCCTGTCCCCAACCCGGAGAGGACAATCCACCTTTTTCCGGCTGAGGACCATGGACTCGGACTTGGAGGTGCTGATTCTCATCCCAGCCGCTTCACACTCAGCGGCAAACCGTCCCAGCAAGAGCTGTAGGTCATTGCTGGATGAAGCCAACAGGACAACATCATCTGCAAACAACAGAGATGAGATCCTGTGGTCACCAAGCATGACACCCTCCATTCCCTGGCTGCGCCTAGAAATCCTGTCCATAAAAATTATGAACAGGACCGGTGACAAAGGGCAGCCCTGGCGGAGTCCAACTCTCACTGGGAATGACTCCGACCGAGTGTTGGCAATGCGAACTAAACTCTCACAACGGTCGTACAGAGACCGAATAGCTCGTAACAACAAGCCCGATACCCCATACTCCCGAAGCACCCCCCACAAAAATCCACGAGGGACGCGGTCAAATGCCTTCTCCAAGTCCACAAAACACATGTAAACTGGTTGGCCAAACTCCCACGAACCCTCAAGAATTCTCGAGAGGGTAAAGAGCTGGTCCGATGTGCCACGGCCAGGACGAAAACCACATTGCTCCTCCTGAATCCGAGGTTCGACCAACGGCCGGACTCTCCTCTCCAGTACCTTGGCATAGACCTTCCCAGGGAGGCTGAGGAGTGTGATCCCTCTAAAGTTGGAGCACACCCTCCGGTCCCCTTTTTTGAAGAGAGGAACCACCACCCCGGTTTGCCATGCCAAAGGCACTGCCCCCGACCTCCACGCAATGTTGCAGAGGCGTGTCAACCATGACAACCCAACAACATCCAGGGCCTTGAGGTACTCGGGGCGGGGGTGGACGAGATTCGCATAATAGGCATAATAGGCATTCCAACATGCAATAACATTTAAATCAAGGATTAATGAATTATTGCAAACCCTTATTGTCCATCACAGATATCATCTTTCACAGTGTTCAGAACATTGTTCCTGGGATTATCCTGAGAAGTGAGACTTGAAAAAGAGTTAATGTTCAATCAGAATTATCAGTTCCAGATTGTAATGGACATATTCCGTAGATGTCCACCAGGAGGTAATGTTGAGCTGTAGATAATTTTTAGGTCCTGGTATGTAAAGAGGGGGCAGCTTAGAGTTTTATGGGGTGCCTGGGATATGTCTAAAAAGGGAGTCAACCATATACCTGTCGGCTAGAGGAGTAAACTTTTGGAGTTTATGACTCTTTAAGAGTATCATTTCCTGGTACAAAGGCTTCTTATCTGCTTGGGGAGGAAGCTTGAGAGATTTTTATGATTGCAGACTAATCCTTTAAAAGATCCTTCTCAGGTTTCTACTACAAAGGGAATTGTGAGTAATTTTATTGACGCCAAGGGCAAGCTGATGCTACAGACACCTGGAGAGGGAAGTATCCAACAGTTCTCCATGATGACAACTATAAAGGAAAAGAGTCCATGATAGAAACTGTGGCTAATCGGAATGCAGCTGCAGCTTCACTCAATGTAGCAGGTGAAGGTTCATCATACACATCAATTATGATTCCAGTTTGGGTGTCCACCAAGAAAGACCAAATTGTTGAGAAACTTGTTTATGCCCTGCTCGACTCACAAAGCGATACTACATTCATTGACCAAGACATGACTAGCATTGAGAATGTTAGTCACGTTGAAATTCAACCACTTAAGGACTGTGAAGCAGGTCTCCTCATAGGCTATAACGGTTCCCAAGCAATGGCACCAAGACAAGTCATTCTTGGAAGAGATGAGGAACCCTATGCAGTATGAACAGATTTAGGATGGAGTATTGTGGGTCGCTCATCACAAGGCCAAGACCAACTGAAAACAAATCGTCTATGTCATAGAGTTACTGTCAGAGAGCTGCCCCCAGTAACTCCAGCTGATGTTATTCATATTCTAGAATCAGACTTCAAGAGTGATGGTGAGGACAGCAAAAAGGTGTTACAAGATAATATCACGTTCCTTAACAAGTTAAGGGAAGGAAACTGGAAAAATATACAAGGCCACTACAAAATGCCTTTACCCTTTAATAACAGACCTCTATTTCCTGGTAACAAAGAATCAGCCATGATCCACCTTAATCACCTCAAAAAGAATTTGCAACAGGACAGAAAGTATAAGGAGCAGTATATCCAATTCATGGAGGAGGTTATTGAATGGGGTGATGCAGAACAGGTTAAAAGCTGTGGGATTGAAGGTGAGAAATGGTAAATTCCTCATCATGGAGTTTGTCACCCAAAGTGTCATAAAGTCCCTTGTCAGGGCTGAATAAAGGCTCCAAACGCAAGCTGTGAATTTGTGAATTTAATTGTGAAAATACACAAAAGAACAAACAAGACCCAACCAAAAACTAGTAGAAATAAGAAGACACAGGAGAAGCAAAAATAGCTAAGGCTAAGGGGACCGGAGTCACCGGCTAAACCTGGGAAAACTAGCCGTGGAGCACACACTAGGAAGAATACAGAATATGAATCAAGAGACACGTTAGTCAGTTGATAGTAGGGTGCTGAGCCCGACAATGGTGCACAGCCCCTTAAATAAGGCTACAAACAAAATAAGACAAGCAGCAACAGGTGTGGGCAATCTGAGCAAGCAGGAGAAAACAAAGATACAATCCGGATCAGCTGGGAATAATGAGGAAGCCATCGGAACTGACAGCTGACAGGGCCATGCCCACACAGGGCAAAACCCCAGAAAACCATTGACAGCTGTCAACCCCGAGAGTAAGAACATAACAGAATACAAATATAATAATAAGGCAAAAAATAGAGACAGACAAACTCAAAAATACAATAAACAAACTATAATGAACGTAAATGGGGAAAATAAACCATACTGAGAAACAATATAGGATATATGACAACTCAAAATGACAACACAGTACAAATATGAAAAAAGAAGCAGACAACCTGAGCCCGGTTGAATCCCCCCACGCTCAGAACGTGACACAAAAAAGCAAGAGAAACTTCATGTTGTGTTTGACTGCTCTGCGAGATATAAAGGAACAAGACTGACTGACCACCTTCTCTCTGGACCTGACATGCTGAACAACTTAAATGGTGTTCTCCTGCGCTTTCATCAGCCCCCAGTTGCACTTATATGTGACAGTGAAAAAATGTTTCATCAGTTTCACGTTGGCAAGGGTGGTCATGACTTTTTGTGCTTGCTTTGGTGGAAAAGGGAGACCAATTTGGCAGAAGAGGATGTTCCAGACTTAATGGTTGGACACCCAGAGGTCCAATGCGCTCTTGCACTAAGTACAGGAACTTCAGAGCAAAGATGCCTAACTGACCGGTTGTCCAAGTTCTCGTCATGGTCACTTGCTATTTGAGCTATTGCATGCATCCTAAGACACATTGGTAAGGACAATTCCAGAAGCCTCACTACAGTGAAAGAAAGAGAAAGAGCAGAATATTGCATAATCAAAGACCTCCAGAAAAATGTGAATGAGGAAGAGTCAAAAATCTTGAAAAGGCGAGCTCCTCTTCCATCCAGTAATTTCCTCTATTCACTTGAGCCTCTCTTTGATAGTGGTGGTGTCCTCAGGGTAGGAGGAAGACTGTGCCATTCCTCTCTTCCCAATTCAGTCAAGCATCCTGTGTCGTGGGTGGCCCTCGCGGGCCATTAATGAGATGCTATAGGCAGCCAATGAGTTTGCATATTTATTAGTGAAAGATGACGATACAAAATAATGAGCCACGTGGGGCAAAATACAAACAAGAACTTCGGCTTAGACACAATGGAGAAATACTCAGACTAGGAATAAACTTACTGAGGACGTGAAGATCAAGAGAGTGACTGGAGCTGGGCATAGGGACTCCAGCCGAACGTTAGGGAGACCAACGTTACGCGTGTGTGAGGTTGCAGCCCAGAGTAACCTCAGCTGCTCCCTTAAATAGGGCTTAGAGGATTAATCAGGCAATAGGAACTCATTAGTAGAATACCATCCAGCTGTCACCGCAGAGCTCGGCTCTGACAGCCGGAAGCCCGCCAAGACGCTGTCAGAATAAAAGCCCGGAAAGGCCATAAGGAACTAACACAGAACGGGAGGAAAATACTGCATGACCCGAGCATGGACAATATCAGCGCTCAGACCATGACATCCTGCAATCATTCCAAAAGAGCATCATATCACAAAGCTGATTATTGCTCACCACCATGAGAAGGTTAGACATCAGGGCAGAGGTCTCACCATTAATGAAATCAGGTCAAATGGCTTTTGGATATTGGGAATTAACTGAGCAGTGGCTTCCTACATCCATTCATGTGTCATCTGTAGGAGATATTGGAAACCAACAGAAGTACAAAGGATGGTTGATCTTTTCCCTGAGAACCAGGGAGAACCAGAACCATCACCTCCCTTCACATACTGTGGAACTGACTCCTTTGGGCCCTTTGTGACAAAACAGGGAAGAAAGGAGAGCAAAAGATATGGTCTTCTGTTCACTTGTCTCAGCTCTTGTGCCATTAACATTGAGATGCTTGATGACGTGTCCAGTGACTCATTCATCAATGGCCTGAGATGTTTCATTGCAATACATGCAGCTGTTTGTCAAATCAACTGTGATCGAGGAAGTGACTTCATCGGAGCCAAAAATGAGCTGAAAGAAACCTTGAAGGATGTTGATGCAGGCCGGCTGACTGCATTTTCTTTCAGAGAAACAATGTGACTTTTTTTTAAGTGCACCCTATTCAAGTCATGTTGAATGAGTTTGGGAGAGACAGATTAGAACAGTGAGAAACATTCTGAGAGTTGCACTGAATCTCACCTCTGGAAGGCTGAATGATGCTTCTCTGTGTGCCTTCTTCTATAAAGCAATGGCAATCGTTAACAGTCATCCACTAACTGTAAACAATCTCAGCAACCCCCACAGCCTCAAACTACTCACCCCTAACAACCTCCTGACTATGAAAACTGTAAGGACTGTCTCTCCTCTTGTTGAGTTTGTCAGAGAAGGCATCCATGGAAGGGAAAGGTAGTGACAGGTTCAGTTCTTGGCAGAGCAGTTTTGGAGTTAATCGTGAAAGGAATACTTTGCAAACATTTCTCTCAGACAATGCTGGTATAACCCAAGCATAAATCTGCAAGTTGGAGATGTTGTAATCCTAAAGGATGACATGCACAGAAATGAGTGGAAATTGGGTAGAGTCTCAAACACCACCACTGACAAGGATGAACTAGTAAGGAGAGTAAAGGTCTTCCATGGGGACAGAAGACTTGGCAAGAGAGGAGAGCACATCCACAGAATGACTAAAATTTGTAATGCCTCTCGGCTACATGGGTTCCCTTGGGTGGGGGTGGGGGACTTCTTTGGGTGTGGGGTTCCCTGGGGTGTGCAGAAGTGGTGCTGGGTGGGGCAGGCCCACTGGGAGTGCTTGGGGGGGCTTGCGCCAGGGGGCGTAGCCTGGTCTCCGGCCTGGGGGTGGGGGCATTGGTTACCCAGCACTTGGGGCCCCGGGGGCTGGCATTGGCCTCATTGGGGGGGTGGAGGGTGGCAGGCCCAGGGCTGTGGGCTCGCCACACCGGCCACCTGGTGCCCTTGCCTCCCTCAGCCGTTCCACCGGGGGCAGATGCCTGGTGCTCCTGGGGCTTGTTGGTCCCAGATACTTGTGCCCTGTGGGGGTTGGTGGCGCTGCCTTGCCTGCTCGGGGTTTCCAGGGTGGCGGGGAATTGCTGCAACCGGCCCCCCTCTTCGTATGTTTCCTGACAAACCACTCACATGCACACACTTATTTTGCTTGCACTCTCATACACATGCACACGGACGCACACGCACAAATGTCACCCCTTTAACAGGTGCGGATACCAGACTCGTGTTGAGACCTCTTCAGTGGAAAAAGTAGTTTGTCTTCTGTTTGTTTTAGTTGTTGATTTGTTTGTCTTTTTTGTCTCTTCCTCTCTCTTTTCTTCCCCCCTCTGTACACTACCTCTCCCCATTCCCCATCCTGTCGGGTCCTTCATGGGTAAAATAATTTAAATAAAGTATTAAAAGCTATTACAGGAGGAGTTTGCAACAATATACAGTGTATAGATATGTACTGTATAAAGCTCCTTTTGGCAAAGTAAATCTGCTTTGGCACAAAAAGGGTAGCAGATCCCTATTCTGCTTACCTAGCTGCCTGAGGGGACAAGGGGGAAAAAATGACTGAAATTGAATGCCCTGTCCAGAAATTAGTCCTTCTGGTGGAGGCTAACTAATATTGGCTTACACACTCTATATCTCAGCATATTGTAGAGTAATTTATTGCTGGTACAAGTATTAATGTAAATATGCATGTGAGTAGGAATGAATATTTCTTTTCATTACCAACACACATAAGCTCATGGGGCACCAGTCCAAAAGAAAGGACAATTTTATTAATAATTCTGTATTTGTACCAATAATGAATGAGTCTCAAAAACCTGAGTTCTTGTCTGCTTTTAATCAAGAAGATGGACATGAAATCAAACAATAACTTCCATATGTCTTTTTAACAGTTTAAATTTCAGGATAAATGAACACATTCAGATGACTTTAAGACAGTGAATTCAACATGTATCATGAGCACCTTAGACGTAATGGATTACGGAGCATAAAGTGTATTATCAAACATTTGTGGAACCAAAGAAAAACATAGCTTAAATTGGCACTGTAATGAAAAATGAGAAACCATAAAATTGCATTGATTTCGAAAAATGGATGCAATTTTATGTAGAAAATGATGATTAAACTATTTCATACAAAGAAAAATTTGTGCTACTCTGAAAAAAAGGAACAGAGACTAAGGAAAAGATAAGTATATTTGAAGTTCTGGAAGGAGTTCAAAGATGTTAGGTTTATAGAACTTATACCAGGACTATTCTGAAGAACTAAATTTAATTTGGACAACAGCCTTTCAGCACAGCAGAGTCAGATTGTGTCCCCTGGTGGCAGCAGGCGGTCCAGTATTAATCTTGGTCCATATAGATGTGCATGGATTCTTTTTGAGAGAAAATGGCTGGCAGGTTCTGCCGCAACACCGCTCGGGCCCTGCTCCTGGGGATCACAAAGGTAGAAGCTGGATGCTCATTATGCTGGCCGATGTCTGTTTAAGCACAGAAAAAGGAATTTGGCCAGGCTGTCAAATTCCAGATAATATTTGTTTATCATTCAAGTCCAATCAGAAAATCAAACTTGATAAATAAAAAAAAACAAAAAACACAAGTCTGTTTCTTCCAATGTGTTGTGGTCAGAACAAAGTTGATTTAAGCTTGGTAAAAATCTAATAAAATCTTCTTAGCATAGCAATTTAAGGAAAAAGGGAGTAAAATAGGAAAAGGGGAATTTTGAAGAAAAAAAAAGGAAAAAAGTTATACAGAGTGTATGCTCCAGGCCTGCTTAGAAAAAAAAAGGGGGGGTGGGGGAAGCAGAAACTGCTTCTTCAAGAGTCAGCTCCCAACCCTGAATTGGGGAAACAAAGGGAAAGTTTCCTAACTGGTAAGGTGTGGCATGATGGCACAATAAATTTTATGATAACTGAGCTTGACCAATTACATTCAAAGATCAGGATTGGATCTGCTCATTAGCGCAGAGTTTCTTTGTTTCAGCAGAGGTTGTAAAACTGACTAAAAAGGAGATGCAGAGAGACTTGGAAGCTGACTGGTCAGTTCACAGTTTTTGGAATGTACCCAGGGAGAGAGAGAAGGATGCATAACATTTGATATGAAAAGTGCAATCACCCTAAAACATATATTTATGCTGATTATTAAAGCATAAATTCTTAAAAACTTTAGTGATGAAGATATTCTACTTAATAAAGGAACAGTGTGTCTACAGTGTAAATGTGATAATTTCTTTATAGTGGGCATGCAAAACTAATTCTTTGTGAAGATAAAGGAACACATATCAACTCATATCAATAAAAGCATTTCAAACCATAGTTGTCCATCACAGGGTTCAGCTATATCTTCAATAGCTGAGGTTGTCTGTGGAGAAGGATAAGTTATTTCATTGTTCACAATTCATAGTTTAACTTCTGTAATGTTAAACCTGAGTTCCAATTTACATGAACAGTCTCTGCAGAACAGAAGACCTCCCGGTCACCCTTTTCCTAAATAAACTATTTACACACCACATTCCTGTCTTGAACTGAGACCCCCAAAATCCTCTTCATGCCAGGAAATGGCTTGGACGGTGATTGTAAATTTAATAGACTTCCTCCCCAACCAGATACTTTTATCTACCAAGGGCTGTTTGAAAAAAGCCAGGCCTATCAATTACATTCCTAAAGTCTCCTAGGAAGTATCCAAAGCCCAACATTGCCCCCTTGTGGACATCTCAGGAATATGTTTGCTGTACTTCTGTCGACCCTGGACTGTGCTTTTTATGACTAAAAATTAACTCTCTCTCTTCAAGATTTTTATTTCTCAGGATAATTCTCAGGATATTTGAAGAGATGGCCAACCCTGTGATGGACAATTGTGGTTTGAAATGTTTCATTAATCATTGATTTGAAATGTATTGCATGTTTGAAGATATGTTTAAACAAGTTTATGAAAGTGCATGCTCACTGGAAGTAATAATGAAAATTAGTCATGAATTACAGAAGTTAGCTTAGATTATATATATATAAGTGCATAATATGGATTTCAAAGTTAATATGTGGTTTTTTTGTCCTCCTGATAAGCTTACGCAAGTCATATGACTGGTCTCAGCCAATCACCAGCTAGTCTCAGTTGGCTGACGCCCCCTTTCATTCTCTTGGTCAGTTACTACTAACTAACTACTAACTAACCTGCACTTATATAGCGCTTTTCTAGTCACAAAGACCACTCAAAGCGCTTTCACTAGTACTAACCCTCTATTCTAAGGGCCTATAGGAAACAGATATCTAGGGACAATTTAAAACAGCCAATTAACCTAACATGCATGTCTTTGGATTGTGGGAGGAAACCGGAGCCCCCGGAGTAAACCCACGCAGCACAGGGAGAACATGCAAACTCCACACAGAAAGGTTCCAACCCCTGCCAGCCTGGGGATTCGAACCAGGAACCTTCTAGCTGTAAGGCAACAGTGCTAACCACTGCACCACCGTGCTGCCAAAGTTTTTTTTGTTTTTTTTTTGTACCCGTAGGTAGATTTGTTTTGCAGTCTGGTGACAAGCCACCAGCTGCTGCTGGTCGCTGCGTGCGCAAGCGCCCCGTGTCCCTAACCTGCATGTTTTTGGTATGTGGGAGGAAACCGGAGAAATCCCGGAGTAAACCCACGCAACACGGGGAGAACATGCAAACTCCACACAGATCACCGTCAGTCGGGGGCAGGGATCGAACCCGCGATCCCCCGGCCAAGAGTAAACTGTGCTGCCACAGTGCTAACCACTGGGCCACCGTGCAGCCAAACAAAGGACAGTTACAGTTACAAACAAAGGACCACTTCCTTATTGGAGCATAGCCCATTCGAATCCCCCGCAATTTGAATCTCCCTTCTTACACGCCTGTAAGTTTGAACAAGTTTAAAAAGAGCTAATAACTACCACTACTATAAAGCAACAATCGAGGTTAATCTTTGACTAACAAATTTAGCTATAATCAACAAGTTGATTTTTAAGCTAACTAACAACAAATGATAAAACATGGCGGATCAACGAAAAACCGACCAATTTACCAAACTGGATGACCTTCAAGCAACATTGGAACGATGGACTTCTGATTTTATATTTAACTTCACAACAAGGGTTAAGAAAACATAGCCCGAAGATCTGAAGCAACTCACTGAAGACCTTTTTGATGATTACACTGAAAACCCACCAAAAGGAAAGGATCTCAACAACGTGTTAGGTAAGTTCGCACTAGCATTAGTCGCAAGATTAAAAGTAGCTGAGAACGAGCTAGGAAATCAACAATCAACAATCCTCTATCTCCAGGAAGAGAACAAATCACTACGGAAGAAACTGTACCAATCTCAAGATAAAATACTCAAGCTCAACTCGATGAGGCGTTACGAGATTTGGACCAGGCATAGTGGAAAGCGATGGTTGATGCACGACAATGACTTCCTTTGCCAAGAGAACAGTGAACATGAAGAGGCCCTTCAGGACACGAAGAAGGAACTCAGAAGAGTTGAAGGTCAACTTGAAAATGTGAAGTCTGACTACAAGGAATGTCAACTGCTCCTACAAGAAGCACATCAAGACCGGGACTTCCACCGTGCTCCAATGCCCAATTCCCATTTTGAGTACGGATGATCATGTGGAAAGCGTGTATATGCCCCATCAGACCATGACCTTGACAAGATTGCGCAAAATCTTTGAAATTTGATCACGGCCTTACTGGTTCACCTGATACCAAAGCCTATTTACAAGACATTGACTACTACCTGTGCAAGTACCCTGATGCTACAGTTGATGATCGCATCTATTTGATTCATCCATCCATCCATCCATCTTCTTCCGCTTAATCCTTTTTGGGTCGCGGGGGGGCTGGAGCCTATCCCAGCATCTTTGGGCGAGAGGCAGGGTACACCCTAGACAGATCGCCAGTCCATCGCAGGGCCAACACAGAGAGACAGACAACTATTTACTGATTCAACTAACATCTAATAGGTCAGTGTCAAAATTTATGGACAGACAGCCAACAGATATCAGGACAGACTACATGCGACTCTGCGAAGCCATCAAAAAGGAATTCTTTGACGACTGCCTACAATCAGGGCTATCGGCAGCCCTGGCCATAAAACAAGATCGCTCAGAGCCTCCACAGGCCTACTACCAGCGACTCCTTCTTGCATGTTTCGGATCTCAAAATACACCAGTGTTGGAAGAAGACCACAATTTTATGACCGTCTTCATCCAGAACCTCCATTCCACTGTGAGTCACCACCTTGGAGTTACAGCTAACCCAAGGTCAGCTGAGAGAGTTTGCACATTATGCACTCCAAAAACAGCAGCAAAGTCGCAACAAGCACAATGAGCCTGCCACCGTGCTAGCTATTAGCGCTGCTTCTGACACCTTGGAGATGGAAGAAGCCCCTTGCCCTACTCCATCTCCTACACTGCGATCACATGAAAATCCGAGATGTTTTTCCAACCAACCTCATCAAGGTCAAAACCAAACTAGGTCCTCTACATCTCACTTAGGACCAACTTTACAAAAACCTGACAACCGTTGTAGGCTATATCCACCAGCTAGATCGCAAGAATATGATATGGACTCTCAAGATGACAGATACTGGTATGAAGACACGCGTAACTGCGGGGTTTCCACAGGGTTGCGCAGGGTTTCCTGCTGCGGTTTCCTCCACCTCATCACAGAAGCTCAGAAGCAGAGACCAATCACAAACTTTGGAAGAAGAAAGAAACTCCTACTCTCAATAGAGAAGATATAGATGTTGTCAAACACCTCGGAGTGGAGATCCAAAACAACAGAGGAGATAAAACTGCTGACATCCTAGCTATCAAAGCTGTGCCAACTCAGTACAAATGCTCTAAATCATGAAGAAAAGGCAAAAGGAAAACCCCTCCTACAAATGGAGAAGATCCACAGGACCCAACACAGCCCAGTGCTGTTATGGCAGCCCAACCACAAGTCAAAGACCACTCCTATAAAAGCAACATTTCACAAATCCATGGAACCACCAGTTCCGCTGTTTCTGTGTGATTTAAATGAGAGGGGGGTGGCACGAAAGTTCCATCTTCCTCTGACCTTTGAAGACATGATTTGTAAGGACACTGTTTTCGACACCACCGCTGACATCACTCTTATGCCACACAACCTGATAGAAAAATCTATATTATTATTATATTATTCCATGACTTTCCTGTTTCATGTCTGATGTTTATATATGCATTTCATGTAGAATAACTTCATATACTGTATTCCTTATATTATTCTTTCATTTCTGATATATTTTTTGGTGTGTTTCTCTGAGCAATTATTCTCTATCTGTGGCCTTCAGTGGATGTGCGTGTGAGTGTTAAAGAATGTAGATCAGCAGACACATAAAAGATGACCTAGGCTTGTTTTATTGACCTGCTCTGCTAAGTTTCTGTGACCAGGAATGTGCTATAGATTAGATTTAGAGACACTTAGACTGTTTTCAGGAGATGTCTCCAAGATGCCAAGGACGTCTTCCCCTTTGTTTATCTATCTTGAAGGGCTATAAATACCAGACTCAGAAAATGTATGGTCAGAGATTTGGTGTGTGTAGACTGAAGGCCATGGTCATGTAATCTCTCCCCCAGTGGCCATGGGGTAAATAAATGTACTTACATTCAAATATTCTGCCTGATTTTTGACTCAGAATGATTATGCTGAAAATTATTCTATCATTTGGCACACTGAACAGCGGATTCAGATAGCTCCATCCTTCCAGCACCTCTGTCCAACTTCAGTGAGTGCACAGCTGGCGAAAGACCTTCCCAGGCTTAGTACAAGGCTCAGTGTTGCTGCAGTGAGGGCATTTCGGAACCGAGGCACTGAAATGGACTGGGTGACAGGTCCAAGAACCATAAAGGTGGCTTGGGTGTGAATACATTTATCTGTTGTGTAAAAAGATTGTGTTCCCTGGGATGAAAGACTCCCCGAGGGTAAAATGTTATGTTTGTTCCCTGGGATGAGAGAGTTCCCGAGGGTAAAATGTTGTCCTAAGCAGCTTGACACCGCAAAGTCTGGTTATGTTTCTGCTTGCCTTTGTGGTCTGGAGCAGTTCAGGTTTCAATGAGGTGAATGCTTAGATAAGATAAGATAAGATAAGATAAGCCTTTATTAGTCCCACAATGGGGAAATTCCAGGATTGCAACAGCACAGGGATAGCAACACTTAGAGCAACAATCAGAAGACAAGAAAAAACAAGAGCAGCGAATATACATATGTACATATAAATATATAAACACACAGTGCGGAGCATTGTAGCTAGATGGAATAAATATATAAATATATAAACACACACAGTGTGGAGCATTGTAGCTAGATGAAATAAATATATAAATATATAAACACACAGTGCAGAGCATTGTAGCTAGATGGGATGAACAGCATAACCGTCTACTTAGTTATCCTACATGGTATGATTGTGTACCCATACATGTTGTCACCCTCCGTAGCGACCGGTATTTTCCTAGGTGTATACCGGAGGGGACCATTGTGTAAGTCTATTGTGTCTTTTGCATTCAATACTATTAGGATGTCACGTTTTTTTGCTATCTCTGCGAGCAGCCCTGCTTAGGTTATACAGTCTGACAGCCGTAGGTAGGAAGGACCTGTGAAACCCCTCGGTTGGGCACCTAAGATGATGTAGTCTGCTGCTAAATGAGCTCCTCAGTACGTTCAGTATGTCCTGCATAGGGTGGGACTCGGACTCCAGTAGAGATGACAGTTTAGCCACCATCCTTCTCTCTCCTATCTCCTCCACTGGGTCAAGGCGTTGCCCCAGGACAGAGCTAGCTTTCTTGATCAGTTTGTTCAGTCTCTTCCTATCGGCTGCTGTAACGCCACTGCCCCAGCAGACCACTCCAAAAGTGATGGCTGATGCCACCACCGTGTCATAGAATGTCTTCAGCAGCGCCCCTTGTACACCAAAAGACCTGAGTCTCCTCAGTAAGAACAGCCTGTGCTGTCCCTTCTTGTAGAGTGCGTCAGTATTGTGTGACCAGTCTAGTTTATTGTTCAGATGAACACCCAGGTACTTGTAGGATGTCACCATCTCAATGTCTGTTCCCTGTATGTTTACTGGTGCTGTGAGGTATTGTCCTTGCCTGCGGCAGTCCACCACCAGCTCCTTAGTTTTCCTCGCATTGATCTGGAGGCAGTTCCGATGGCACCAGTCCACGAAGTCCTGGATAAGTCCTCTGTACTCAGCTTCATCTCCGTTGGCGATGAGGCCGACGATCGTAGAGTCGTCAGAGAACTTCTGTTCTGTGGCAGTGTATTGTGTTGTGTGAGAAGTCCGCAGTATAAAGGGTGAACAGGAAGGGAGCCAAAACTGTTCCCTGGGGGGCCCCGTGCTACCGATGATCATGTCGGACACACAGTCCCAGGTTCTCACAAACTGTGGCCGGTTAGTGAGGTAGTCCAGGATCCATGATGACAGGTGCTGGTCCACCCCTGCGCGCAGCAGCTTGTCCTTCAGGATCATCGGTTGGATGGTGTTGAAAGCACTGGAGAAGTCAAAGAACATGATCCTCACCGCATTCCCGGGCTTCTCCAGGTGGGACAGAGAACGGTGAAGGAGGAAGATCACTGCATCCTCCACCCCAATGCCATGCTGGTAGGCGAACTGGAGTGGATCCATCGCTGGTCCCACCAGGGGGCGGAGGTGAGCAAGGAGCAGACTCTCCAGGGTCTTCATCAAGTGGGACGTCAGGGCCACTGGTCTGTAGCTGTTCAGATCTTTGGGGTGGGAAGTCTTTGGTACAGGTACCACACAAGATGTTTTCCACAACTGTGGTACCCTCCCCAGCTTCAGGCTCAGGTTGAAGATGTGCTCCACAATCCCACACAGCTGGTCTGCACAGGACTTGAGGAGCTTTGCACTGATGCCGTCCGGTCCCGATGCCTTCCTCGCCTTGATCTTCCTCAGCTCCATCCTCACCTGGGTCTTAGTGAGGGTCAGGTTGGGGGGCTGTGTGTTGGGAGTGTGGGGAGGGGGTGATGGTGGAGTGCGGTGTGGGCAGCAGGACTCGATGTCTTCAGAGACAGCAGTGGTTGTTGTGCAGTCGGAGGGGGGGGGGTGGTCAAACCTATTAAAAAACAGGTTCAGATTGTTTGCCCACTCCCTGCCCCCCGTGGCCTGGGGGGAGGTATTCTGGAGCCCAAAGATGGTTTTAAGGTTTCTCCAGACCCCACCGATGTCGCTCTGTTGCAGCTTGTCCTCCATCTGTGTTTGATGTGTTTTCCGCACAGGATCAGTGCAAGAGACTCCAATATTGTTGCAAAGTGAGCACTGATATATTAATCTGTGCGAGATTCTTCAATAATATTGCAGTGAGCCCTGATGTAATTGGTGCAAGAGACACCATTAATATTGCAGTGAGCACTGATTAAAGTGACCAGTGTAAGGAGGGTCAACCTTTAAGTAATAGTGCTGGTCTAACAATAACTGCAGTTTTGTTTGTCTGTCTGGTTGTTCTGTGTTATACGTTTTGTCCTGGTGAGACCGCAGAGGCGAAAGTACAAGTGCTGCAATGGTTGGAAGCCGTGTTTGTCCATTGTTTTCCTGGTTATTGTGGAGTGTAAATGGACGGTTATGTGATTATTGGCTCACGGGGTGATAATGAAAATTGTGGGAGCTTACAAGTAATACTTTTGAATAAGAAATTGAATTGTGTTCTCAGAGTGGTAGGCAAAAAGTTGACATGAGAACATGGGGTTGCCAGATTTGTTTTTACAACTACTTTGGGAGTGTTTTTTAACTTTGGGTTGCCATTTCAAGCTTGTTTTACTAGCTGTTTGTGTGTGTGAGCAGCTGCCCAAAAGTGACCTTGAAGAGATAAAGGGAGAGAGCTGCATGTGTGTATGTGTGGGCCCTTGTGTCTGACAGTGAGTGAGTGAGAAGAAGGGGAATATATATATATATATATATATATATATATATATATATATATATATATATATATATATATACTGTATATATATACAGTATATATATATATATATATACTGTATATATATATATGTGTGTGTGTGTGTGTGTGTGTATTTTTGCAAAGCTTAGGAGTTTTTATAGTTTCTTTTTGTGGGTTTTTGAATCTAATGTTGCATAACTGGTAAATATTCTCATATTTTTAAAGCCAACATTTTCATATTAATCACTGCAACCATCATCAGTATGACAAATTAAACTGGAGATTATGGACCAATGCTGTCACTAAATAACGCCCAATGTCTGAAAGCTTTAAATATGGCTTATATGACATGATTCAAAGCACAGAACAAGGTGATAATGACAATGTTTGTGCATGTGATTTGCCTGAGGCAGCTAAATATCAGAGGTTTTAATGCTTCTGTGTCATATTGTTGTTCTTTTAGACATAGTAAGGTCACTCTTAACGAATGACTATGTAATTATTAAAGTTTTAATCCTTTTATTGTTCATGTCAATACACCAAAGCTCTGAAGGATTATAGGATTTAGAAGAGAAAAAAAAACAATTAGGGCATCAATATGGAATTATTTATATGTATCTCATTTTGGCCTTGAGTCTCAGAGGTTTTGGGTGACTGAGTTACAATGTGTTGATTGAGCTGCATGTTTGGACTCATGCTGTAAATTTTTCCTGTGTGATAACACTCCTGGAGACAGAATGGCTCAAGGAGACAGATAACAAATGCCCGCTGTGACCAAATGGAATGAAGGAAAAAAGAAAAAGAGGACCGATTGGTTTGTTTGCTGTCTTGTCAATGTTAAGGAATGACAGACTATGTGAAAGTAGACATCATCACTTTTTCTGTCTTACTATTTTTATGGGTGTGCTTGAGTAAAAGGAACTATCTTATTTTTCTTTAATGATTAAAATATCAAAGAACACAAAGATGCTCCTTTTAATGAGTTTTTGGATTAAGTAATGAAAAGAAAACAAGTTCATGTTAATCTTTGAGAACTATAATGCTTAAAATTTTATCTAGAGAAGGAAGTCAGAAAGTTCTAGTCTAAGTCTCCCATTTAAAACAATATATAGTCTGTGAAATTTTTCCCTTTAATGAAATGAAATACGCTTAAGGGCTCGGTACAAGGTGGGAAGCACCTTGTGGAATTTAAGCCCGCAAATTTCATTAATCAATCCTTTAATACTTATCCAGTCACATGGACAGCAGTCTAAGCAGACAAGACAGACTGCTGCCCAGCTGACTTATCACTATGACCTCTTTGACAAGATAACTAGGAAGAGTTCAAAAGATTTAACATGAGGAGAGAACAGATCTCTCCCACTCCAGTAAAAAGATTACAAAATGAGCTTAGGTCATTTTTCCTAAATGTACAGGGAAAAAATGAAAAGTGAAGCCAGGCACATGTGTTTCCCCCCCCCCCCTTGCTCTTATCTGCTTAGAGTCTGTGTGTATGTAGAAGCTGCAAGGAGGAGGGGTCGTAGATCCCCGCTCACTACTCCACTGACCAGACTGTTTGTTTTAAAAAAAAGGAAAAAGCCTGCTATAACTCCAGTAGAGCATTATTATATGCTGAATTAATTAAAATAGGCCTTAAAAGACGGATTGTGAAATCAGATCCCTCTTTTGTTAATTCAACTTGTTGGAGATGGCGATGTTTTATTCAAGACTGGTCTTAAAGTAATGCTAACCTGTGCATATTGGTGAAAGATTTTGTGATTCACTGAATATTTAGCAAAAAATTGTTTTTGTAATTACAAAACCACATTATTCAATTGATAGAAGTTTTAGGTGTTATTTAAATTCATTGTGTTGTTTTGGGTTCATGTTCATGTTGGGTTTTTTTTGTTTTTTTTTTACAGGAAAAGGAAAGAAAATGATCACCTCTTCAATTCTAAAAAATCCTTGGTGACCAAAATACGCAAAAACAATTCATTTGTGTTTCCTAGCATTAAAAATTATCATCAACAGTGGGATAAGCACTGTAAAAACTTAAAAGGACAAAAGTTTAATGACTATAACAGTAATACTTACAAAAACAATTTATGAGAAGACAAAATTTGCACTCCTGTTTGTGTGATTTCTGACACAAGGACAGGGTGGAAGCTTATGGCTTCCCCCCGATTTTTTTTCAGGGTGACCCCGCCATTGGACATTTGTGTTGAACGGGAGGACGGAGAGTGGTGTGGGGCAGGATGGCTATGGCAAGGGGAACACCACGTTTGTCATCAACCTGGACATCAGGCTCATTGGCTGGGGGCAGTGGCAGCATGAGGGGAGGAGGGCCTCGCAGAGGACAATAACAACGGCGCGTGACAAGCAGACCCAAAGCTAAGTAAAACAAATGACATTGACAATGACATAATGCATATCAATTTAACTGGCTTGGACTTTGAAAATGCAGTGTTTACATGAAATCACATTGCAGGTTTGACACATTGCAATGATGCCTCTCACCAGATAATGGTATGACAGTGTCACATTTCAGAAATGTGACAGGAATAAGGAATAATTGTGTTGTATGATTTTGATGTGCTAAAGAGCTGGTCTGTGCTCTCGGTGCTTGGCCTCAGCCGAGCCAGGCCTCGGGACTACAGACCACACCAAAATTTAGGAAGAAACATGGGAAATAAAGCATTCCTTGTGCAAAATGAAGCCAGATTCTAATTAAGCAATACGTCCACCTTTCCATTAACAGAAGGAGTGGGACATAACCTTTCACAAGGATGCACCAACACAAGTTCAAACTGTCTGTGTTCAACAGGACAGACAGATGTGGCCTTAATGACTAATTCAGAATTGGTTACAATACATGCTAAATCACATTAAATCTGCCCAGACAGCTGGATTAATTGTCCTAGCTGACATTTGTAAACTAGGTCAAGGAAGGACACTCACAAAAAGAGGCATGATGACAGAAACCTCATTTTGGGAGTGTTATTCTACTCACAGAGTTTCACCTAAATTAACCATGTGCCACACATACTACTGGCACAAATTCTATCTATTAGGAAAAGATTTCCTTCTTCCAGTAAAAAAAAGGGGACAACCTATCACGCTGTTCAAGTATGCCGTAACTTTGATGCATGAGCGTCTCCATACATGGGGGGGGGGGGGGGGGACTACAACAAATAATTAGCAAAAAATCCTCAGAAAAATAGATAATAAATAAAAAATATTAATAAATGAAAAATGGTGTAGGAGAGAAAAAATATAAGTGAAACCACTTGGAAATGGAATCACAACATTCAATAGGAGAAGTTAAATGTACATCAATAGATTTAAGATAAGATAAGATAAGATAAGCCTTTATTAGTCCCACAACGGGGAAATTCCAGGATTGCAACAGCAATTTGCAGGTATTTAAGAAAATTATGTGGTGGAAAAATATTTGCAGATTATTGTAAAGTAAAAATATCATGTTTATAAGAAATAAAGTAAACTGATAAGGAAACCATGCAAATTTATGAGAAAAGTTCCAAATGTCTAAGGAAAGTCCAATTTATGCTGATGGAGCTTACTGTGGGACTCAATTTTGAATCTACTACAAAGACAGAACAGATTCTTACTCAATTATGTAAGAAGAGAACACTTTAGGGAGCTCAAAGCAAAATAATTTGGCCTTCCCTGCATAAACTTATTCCTTTCAAACCCTCTGCATGGATCTCATTGAGCTAAATAAGTGTGATGGCGAACTGAATTGGAAGGTGGGAAACATCTCAGAGTCGCTGGGTGCTCTCCAGGGTATGATTTTAAAGCCTGTGAATGTAAATTGTGATGCACAGAATCACATGAGAGAGGAAATTTCTATGCTCTAAGTGAACTGTGCTCATCAGGCCTTGATTCGGCGTCCTTGGGAGAACTCATTCCTCCAGGAGAAGAGATAAAGCAGAAGGGAGTTTTGGCTTCTCTCTAACCCAAACAATTGCTGATGTGCAGCAATCTGAACTCTCCAAGGACAGCGTCATCATGTGACTAACATGGAATTTTACCATCTGGCATGAAGAGAGATGAACTCTGTGGACATGTTTATCTATGTTTAGAATACATGGACATAACATCTAGCCGTTGCCTAGGAAAGGATTTTTGTTGTGCACCAGTAACTGATACATTCACACTGCACTCACACTGATATCTCATGACTGACATACACACACTGGTCTCTCTCTTGCTTTGTTAATGTGTGGATCTGTATCTTGTCTGCTAATTGTGCAATTAGAGGCTTTTTTTCTATGTGATCACAAACTTGCTCACTCGAGCTCTATTTTGATAACTTTGTTTTTTCTCTCTGCCCAATGTGTCACCCCCTCCCCCTCCCCCTCTTTACCCCCCACTGTATGAGGCACCTGTATGGCTGCCGCGTCATTAGGGAGCGCTTAGAAACGAGCGCACCTTAGTGATAAGTAAAATTCCTTGTATGTGTAAGCATACTTAGCAATAAAGTTGATTCTGATTCTGATTCTGATTCTGAAGTGTGAAGGCAAAAATGTTGTTTAGAAGTTATTGACATACTTACTAAATAGATAAAGGCTCTCTGTCACGAGTTGAGCCGGCTTGGCTTTCCCCGGCTTGGGCTCAATCTCTCTGTTGGTTTGGTTTCACTGTTTATGTGCATTTTTGTGTGTTTCTGTACCTGTTCTACTGCCATGGCCGCTGCCTGACCGGCAGCTGTTAGTCAGCTTCTGTGATCTTTTTCCCACGCTGCTGACAGTCTGTCGGTCCAACCACGCCCCCTTGCTCTCCTTAATTCCACCAGCTGTTCCCAGCCCCGGTAATTATCGTTCCTGCGCCTCACTCAGGTGTGCCCAATTTGTGTGGCCAGCGGCGTTTCTCTAGTGAAGAGCTGTTTAAATACAAACGCCGCTGGGTCATTATATGAGTCACACTCTCATCCTCTGTCGTGTGACCATCAGTCCCAAAGGATTCATGACTTGTACTCGATGGAGGATCTGGACTACTTGGACGGTACCTACTCGTGAGTAAATAGTCTAGCAATTCCCTGTGCAGTATTTTTGCTACGCTGAGCTGTTGCCCAGTTTGCTTTTCCCTGAGTCAGTTGAACCTCCTCGAGTCTTCCTTGCTGTCCCAGGCGCAGTTGTATAATATTATGTTCCTGTGGCCACAGTACACAGTGGTCTGCCCACTGGCCATTTTGTATCAGCCATTTTGTGTACATAACTCCCTTCTTGTAAGTCTTTAGTTTGAACTGTTTGTCAATAAATGTGTGTTTGGTGAAACCTGGCGAGTAAATCCATCCTTCCTTCTCCTTCCCCGTGCGCTATGGCAGAGCACACGGAGAGTACATGACAGAATGACCAAGCCCGTAAAAAGGATTTAGCGGGTTCACCCACACATCCCTTTTTCCATTTTTTTGCAATACTTGTTGGGACTTACCTGGGTTTGAGATGTCGTGTGGCTGGCGTTATCCGATAAGTCTCGGCTGGGAACGCTGCTGGGCTCTCATGGACATCGATGGTCTGATAGCTACGGTGAGCGTATATTCCACCCCGGCAGACGTCATGTGGTATGTCAAGCTGGCAGAGGCAGAGGTTTGGCGATGCCCTCAGCTTTCCAAACATCCCGAGGGAATTGAGCGGATATCTCAGCTGGCAGCACTCTGACGCGAGTATGGCGAGAGGGAGAGGAAGTCTCCAAAGAAGACCAGGCTTGCACCAAGGGGAGGGCACTCCCAGGATGCCGCTGAGACTGTCTCCCGCCAGGTCTTCACTCCTGCTCACACCAAACCCAACCCAGCAAACAAAGGACAGCATCGTTCTGCATGGAAGCGCCAGGAGAGGCCCTCTCCTCCGTCAGCTGCCATTATTCCTCCGGCAGCGGTGAGGTCCGCTGAGGTCATCCCGGGAACGCCCACCTCCATTGCCACGGAGACGGCTCCTCCTCCACCCGTTGAAAGAGGACCAAATCACTGTGGACACAGAGAGGGATGACAGCCTCCCAGCTGCAGCAGTTAACATCAAAGGCCGGGGTGACAGGCAAGTGTTTTTTTCTTATCTTGATAATAATACACTTTGTCTGTCTCCTGGGAGAAGGGCCCAGTCACAGCAATCCGTTGGGCTCCCTCTACTGGCTGCAGCAAAAAACTCTTTTTCTACCCTTTCTGTCTCCTCCTTTAATTCCTGAGTGCCTGCCAGTCTAAGAACCAAGCCACCAGACAGGGGAGGAGCTGGTGGATTGGGACGATTCCTTCCCGGGTCCAGCACAGAGAGATCCCCCTGCAGCCACGCTGGATGAATCCCCAGCGTTGGAGCTGCTGCAGGAGGATAATAGGACTGCTGTCACCATCTTGCAAGCTGCGGAGCCATCTGAAGCGGACTGGGAGCATGAGCTGGACCTCTTGGAGGCCGGGCCCGAGTGTTCATTGCCGGGATCGACGGAGTCCTGGACCGCGGTGGAGCTCGAGCTCAGGCAAGTTTTCTCTCTTGTTTTTCTCATGATGGTTCCAGAGAGATCTTGCCTGGCTCTGAGTGAGGAGAGTCGGGCGCAGCGCACCGTTGCTTCTGAACTTCCTTCACCGGGTTCCGCAGCTGCCAGTGACCCTAACCATCTTTCTTCTCCTGCTTTCCCTGAGCCTTCAACTAGGGTCGCAGGAGAGGGTGTGTCACCGCCGGAGGTTGCCGGCCCGGTCTGGGGCCACCACGGGTGCCCCTGAGGAGGCCGTGGAAGTTCCCTCTCCCCGTTCCGGTTGACCTCCAGTCAACCTTCCGGTGGCTCATGTGTTCCGGCAGGCCACTGGACTCGGTCCATCGGACCTTTTGCTGGGCCTGGGACTCTGGGTGGCCTCCCGAGCCACAAGGCCCGTGGACTTGGTGGGGTTAATTGTGGGCCCTGGGTGGGGCATTGTGCTCCCTCCTTCCTGTTCCCCCTACCGCCCACCCGGGTTCGTGTTGTTTGTTGTTGTTGCAAGTGTTGGGGGGGGGGGGTCTTCTTGATGCTACCTTGGGTGTCTGGGTATCCACCCCTTGAAGGGGGGGCTCTGTCACGAGCCGAGCCTGCTTGGCTTTCCCCTGCTCGGGCTCAATCTCTCTGTGGGTTTGGTTTCACTGTTTATGTGCATTTTTGTGTGTTTCTGTACCTGTTCTACTGCCATGGCCACTGCCTGACCGGCAGCTGTTAGTCAGCTTCTGTGATCTTTTTCCTTTGCTACTGACAGTCTGTCGGTCCAACCACGCCCCTTGCTCTTCTTAATTCCACCAGCTGTTCCTAGCCCCAGTAATTATCGTTCCTGCACCTTGCTCAGGTGTGACCAATTTATGTGGCCAGCGGCATTTGTATTTAAGCATCTCTTCGCTAGACAAACGCCGCTGGGTTATTATACGAGTCACACTCTCATTCTCTGTCGTGTGACCGTCAGTCCCGAAGGATTCATGACTTGTGCTCGATGAGAGATCTGGACTACTTGGACAGTACCTATTCGTGAGTAAATTGTCTAGCAATTCCCTGTGCATTATTTTTGCTACGCTGAGCTGTTGCCCAGTTTGCGTTTCCCTGAGTCAGTTCAACCTCCTCGAGTCTTCCTTGCTCTCCCGAGCGCAGTTGTATAATATTATTTTCCTGTGGCCACAGTACACAGTGGTCTGGATGCTGGCCATTTTGTGTCAGCCATTTTGTGTACATAACCCCCTTCTTGTAAGTCTTTAGTTTGAACTGTTTGTCAATAAATGTGTGTTTGGTGAAACCCGGCGCATAAATCCATCCTTCCTTCTCCTTCCCCGTGTGCTATGGCAGAGCGCACAGAGAGTACATGACATGCTCCCTTGCACTAATCCAAATACTGCTATGGATCGCAATAGTCTAAATACTGTTATGGTGACACTGAAACCTTTAACCGAAACAATATCAAGATTTAAAATAGGTGAAGTGATTCACTTAGATAATTGAATACATTTAATGGAATACACTTTGTAAATCAAATCATAACACTTTTAGGTACAGTATCCAAATTGTTGGTACCCAACATTTATCTAGGAAACCATTCAGCTTACCATCAACAATCTACAGGATCAGCATAATGCACAAATAGAATTCTGAAAGATGGATTAGGGAAATAGTGACAAAGAAAAATAAGAAAATTGTGAATGGCAAACCCCACTATTGAAGGCATTTAACTTAGGTGATGAAGAAGGGTTTCTGATTGATTACATGCAAAGAATGACAACTAACAGAGATGTTATCCATACTGCCCTTCCCAGGAGGGACCATGTGACGAAGGAACCATGGGAGGTGCACCCATCTTTTGGGCGAACCAGGGGATCTGGTCATCAAAGAAAAATTGGACCAAAACTCCCTGGCAAGGACAAAACAAAGGTTATCCTGGCAACGCCAACAGCTGTGAAAGGCAAAAGATGTGACACTTGGGTGCATCTAACGTTTTACCCCACTTAGAACCCTCAGCAAGAGACTGTTTAATACACATTACATACTCATTTAAAAAAAACACAAAAAAAACCAAGTGACTGTTTAACTGTTTTTCCATGCAAGTGTTGGCTTTTGTATCACAAAGCAGGCTGTTTGTTTATCATGATGAGGAAAAAATGCAAGGGAAAGAAAGGTACGGTTAGTGTTGTTGCCATTGCTCATCATCCTCGTAGTAACACTTTTGTTTTGGTTCATTTTAAGCTGTTCCACTGCCTATACACCATAGAGAATTGTTATGTTTGTTCCTTAAATAACACTAACAGCTGGACAAATTATCTGCTACTGCTAAAATAATGCAGCTACTACAGGCTGTTTGTTTCTTAAGAGAGGCTATATATAAAAATAACACAGCAAACATCACTTTGGATCACACCTGTCACAACACTTATCACTTCACTGATCGGAAACATGATGACAATCCTTACTCTGCAAAGGCAATGTTAATTTCATCAAGGAATTCCTCTTTTCTGAAGCGGTGATGTCCCTTTGGGCAGCTCAGCACTCTCTAAGTGTGCAATGGCTTACAGTGCATCTCTCCCCTGTACTGCTACCTGCTTGACCAGCAAAGCGAGCAAGTGTTATACTAAAGATCTACATTGTCAAAGGGGGGTTGGTAGTCATTGAGCGTATCCACACCTGGCTGGAAACTGGGCAGGGTTGTGTACCCCGTTTTGACGGCTGACTGTACCCTCATCATGTCGGCAGGGCAGGTGGGCAGGGAGAAAAGAGATGCTTTCTTACAACATAATGCCATCTGGGGCACGGACGTACCAGAAGTGGTGTCCCTTCATTCACTGTTTCCTTGAGTGAGAGTGGGCAAGAACACCTTATGGATTGAAACACTTAATTTTAGGCTGCAATTACTTGTAAAATTTATGACATAAAATAGAATGTTTCTTGATTGATTAACTGCCACCTGTAGGGGTGTGTACCCTGTTATGGGGGGTTATTGTTCTACTTTTACCCATGAAAACGATGCAAATGGTCATATTATTACGCCAATTACTCACAGCCTTGTTGCTTTGCAGGCAATGATAACAAAATTGATTAAGTTAGTGATTCTCTTCATGAAGAAGTCTCATCATGAACTTGTTAATGACTTAATCACTTGAAGTATAGTGATGAGGCTGGTCCATGTAAACTTAGTGATATGTTTTCATACAACTTCTGCAGATGATGAGGATGGTGAAAGGGGCGATTCTAGCCTAAGGAGTATGAAGTTTGCAATATTGTCTAAATCTATTTTGAGTTTTTCCGTACCATTTTCTACATTCTTATTTCACACAGTCTAAAATTGATTTTGATTATATTATGCATATTCACTTTTAATGACATATTCATACATTTGATGACATATTAATGACATATTCATACATTCAACATTTTACACATGTTCCTTGTTTAAGTTTGAACCATCTCATAAGATTGCTGCTAGTCTGCCAAGACACATAACATGTAAATCTGTACACCTACATATATCTTTAAATCATTATTCATTATTATTCAGTTTACTTTACTACCACTTTGCTTGATTATTTTTCTTTTGCTTTATGATGCTATTATGCTATTATGCTATTATGATGCTATTATGCTTTATTAAGCATCAAGGGGGGAATATGATAGAAAAGTCTATATTATTATTATATTATTATTATTATATTATTCCATGACTTTCCTATTTCATGTCTGATGTTTATATCAGAATCAGAATCAGAATCAGCTTTATTGGCCAAGTATGCACAACACATACAAGGAATTTGACTCTGGCTAAAAACTTGCTCTCGTTGTTCAGGTGGAGGATTTAAATAAGATTTAAATAAGGATTCAATGACAACAGAGAATGTACAGTAAATTACAGTTTGTCCACGTTTCTATAAAAGGATGCAAATATATACAGGAATATATGCAGTTATTTACTCAGACTATCCACACTTTGCAGAAATATATGAAAAAATATACAGTCATACAGTATTTCAATGTGAACTCAGATTCAGTGATATAATGTGAATGAAGTAAAAAGCAGTGTGAGAGTTATGTGCAATGTAAGAATGGATGAAAAGTCATGAGTACAACAACAGGTAGGACTAGGTGAATGTTAGGAGTTCATCAGAGTGATGGCTTGAGGAAAGAAACTGTTCCTGTGACGGGTGGTTTTGACCTTCAGTGATCTGTAACAACGACCAGAAGATAGAAGTTCAAACAGTTTGTGGCCGGGGTGTGACGGGTCAGCACAGATGTTTCCCGCCCATTTCCTGGTTATGGACCGATATAAGTTCTCAATGGAGGGTAGGTCGGTACCAATGATCCTCTCCGCAGACTTAATGATCCGCTGCAGTCTGGTCTTGTCCTGTTTAGTGGCAGATCCAAACCAGACAGTGATGGAAAAGCAGAGGACAGATTGGATGATGGCAGTGTAGAAGACAACCAGCAGCTCCTGAGGCAAATCAAACTTCTTGAGCTGACGCAGAAAAAACAACCTCTGCTGGGCCTTTTTCCGGACAGTGTCTATATGGGAGGACCACTTCAGGTTCCGGGAGATTGTGGTAGCCAGAAAGTTGAAGGAGTCCACAGTGGACACTGTGCTGTTGAGGATGGTGAGTGGGGGGAATGAAGGAGGGTGTCGCCTGAAATCCACAGTCATCTCCACTGTTTTGGCTGGGTTAAGTTCAAGATGGTTCTGGCCGCACCAGAGGATCAGCTGCTCCACCTCCCGCCTGTATGCAGACTCATCACCATCCCGGATCAAACCGATGACTGTGGTGTCGTCCGCAAACTTCAGGGGCTTCACCGAAGGGTCCTCTGAGGTGCAGTCGTTGGAGTAGAGGGAGAAGAGCAGTGGGGAAAGGACACATCCTTGGGGGGCGCCAGTACCAATTTTTCGGGAGCTGGATGTAAATCTCCCTAGCTTCACCTGTTGCCACCTGTCAGTCAGAAAGCTGGAGATCCACTGGCAGGTGGAGGGGGGCACCTTGAGCTGGAGGAGTTTCTGATGAAGAATGCCTGGGATGATGATGTTGAACGCCGAGCTGAAGTCGACAAACAGGATCCTGGCATACGTCCCTGGGGAGTCGAGGTGTTTCAGGATGTAATGTAGTCCCATGTTCACTGCATCGTCCACTCACCTGTTTGGCCGGTAGGCAAACTGCAGTGGGTCCATCAGGGGGCCTGTGACGACCTTCAGGTGGTTCAGCACCAATCTCTCCAAGGATTTCATGACCACAGAGGTCAAGGCAACAGGTCTGTAGTCGTTTAATCCTGTAACAGAGGGTTTCTTGGGAACTGGAATGATGATGGAGCGTTTGAAGCAGAAAGGCACTTCACACAGCTCTAGTGATCTATTAAAGATCCGGGTGAAGATGGGGGCCAACTCGTTGGAGCAGACTCTCAGGCAGGACGGAGACACGCCATCAGGTCCTGCAGCCTTCTTGATCTTTTGTCTCTGAAAGACCCGGCGCACCTCCTCTTCACAGATCGTTAGTGCTGGTGGGAGGTCAGAGTGGAGGAGGGATGGAGTTCCTGGGGCTGCAGATAATCCTTTTGTGTGGGTGGGAGGTGAGAACTGTAGGTTCTTTTCAAACTTACAGTAAAAGCTGTTTAGGTCATTAGCCAGCTGGAGGTTTTCCACAGGGTGGGGGGATGGTCTCCTGTAGTTGGTGATATTCTGCAGGCCTCTCCATACAGAAGCAGAGTTGTTGGCTGAGAAGTTTTTTTGTAACTTCTCACTGTAGCTCCTCTTAGCAAGCCTGATCTCCTTCGTCAGCATGTTTCTGGCCCGCTTGTACAGAGTCCAGTCACCAGTCCTGTAGGCCTCCTCCTTGGTCTGACGTAGCTGCTTCAGTTTAGGAGTGAACCAGGGTTTATTGTTGTTGTATGTGCAGAAGGTCTTGGTCTGCACACACATGTCCTCACAAAAACTGATGTATGATGTCACAGTGTCAGTGAGTTCATTTAGGTTAATGGCTGCATCTTCAAAAACACTCCAGTCTGTGCAGTCAAAGCAGGCTTGTAACTCCAGCTTTGATTCCTCAGTCCATTTCTTCACAGTCCTTACAACAGACTTGGAAGTTTTTAGTTTCTGTCTGTATGTTGGAATAAGATGGAGCAGACAGTGGTCAGAAAAACCCAGAGCTGCACGGGGGACAGCATGATAGGCGTTTCTTAAAACTGTGTAACAGTGGTCGAGTGTATTTGTGTCCCTGGTGGGACATTTAATATGCTGTCTGTATTTAGGAAGCTCATTTGTGAGATTAGCTCTATTGAAATCACCCAGAATGATAAGCAGAGAGTCTGGATGTTTTTCCTCCACGTCTGCTATCTGGTCAGCGAGGTGCTGCAGTGCCTCCGTTGTACAAGCAGCAGGCGGGATATAAATTCAGACCAGAATAAACGAGGAGAACTCTCGCGGTGAATAAAAGGGTTTACAGTTTATGAACAGTGACTCTAGGTTAGAGCTGCAAGACTTCTTCAGCACTGTGACATCAGTACACCAACCTTGGTTTATGTAGAAGCAGATTCCACCACCTTTAGTCTTTCCAGAGAATTCTCGGCTGCGATCAGTGCGAAACAGTTGGAATCTGTCCAGGCGGACCGCGCTGTCCGGGATGTGTTCACTCAGCCAAGACTCCGTGAAACACAGGGCGCCAGATCTGCTAAAATCCAGGTTTTTGTGAGTCAGGAGCAGCAGTTCATCCATTTTGCTTGCCAAAGAGCGGACATTGCTCAGATGGATCGGTGGGAGCGGCTTGCGATATCCTCGTTTCTTCAGCCTGACTAGCGCACCGGCACGTTTACCATGCCGCCTTCGTTTCCGGCCAGTGCCAATAGCCGCTGCTCCCACAGCTAAGATCGACTGTAAAAACTTCAGATCAGCAGCAGAAACTGGCGGAGAAGTTGTATTGGGAGATAGTCTGAGTGAAAGTAGTTCCTCCCTTGAATAGGTGACTCGGACGGAAGAGCAGAAGTCCAAAAAAACACACAAAATTATCAAAAACATCAGAGAGCAGAAGCCAGTGGCTGCCATCCGCGGCGCCATCCTGGATCATCATATGTGCATTTCATGTATAATAACTTCATCTATTTCTTATATTATTCTTTCATGTCTGATATATTTTTTGGTGTGTTTTTCTGAGCAATTATCCTCTATCTGTGGCCTTCAGTGGATGTGCGTGTGAGTGTTAAAGAATGTAGATCAGCAGACACATAAAAGATGACCTAGGCTTGTTTTATTGACCTGCTTTGCTAAGTTTCTGTGACCAGGAATGTGCTATAGATTAGATTTAGAGACACTTAGACTGTTTTCAGGAGATGTCTCCAAGATGCCAAGGACGTCTTCCCCTTTGTTTATCTATCTTGAAGGGCTATAAATACCAGACTCAGAAAATGTATGGTCAGAGATTCGGTGTGTGTAGACTGAAGGCCATGGTCATGTAATCTCTCCCCCAGTGGCCATGGGGTAAATAAATGTACTTACATTCAAATATTCTGCCTGATTTTTTGACTCAGAATGATTATGCTGAAAATTATTCTATCACAACCTTTTTGACAAACTACGTGTAGCTTCTAACCACGCTCTAAAAGACTTAAAATGAACCCTGATCGTTAGACGTTCGACCATACATACTCACCAACTTAACCTTGTCGGGTGTGTCATTAATCAAAGTCTCCACTGGCCCCATTACCTTGACTCATCCGGTCTATGTGTCCAAACTTGACTCCATTCCATTGCTCGTCGGCAAAGACCTACTAAACCGCATTGAGCCATTAATTGATTTCAAGAATTTCAAACTATCGGCCCAACTCAACAACCTCACCCAACTGACCTAACGAGGACAACTGAATCACAGTGCTTGGGTATTGACACTTTGAGCACTCCGAGTCTCACACAACTAGCACTGTTGGAACAACCGAAACCGATTGAAAGCAATCGCAAAGACCAAGTTTAACACTGTCCTCAAGAAGTCAAAGGTCACCTTCAAACACAAGGTCAAGACAAGGAATCGAATGACCTTGAGTACACACTGGCCAAGCAGAAAGCTCCACTTTGCCCCCTTGATACCTTTGACACAACGTTGGTGTTACCTTCTGAATCCCACCCACCCACCCCTGCAGCCTGCGTGGTCACAAGAGCCAAATCAACCGGCTAACAGGAGCCTCCACAACCTAAGGGTTATGCATCAATGGATCCAACTTTTGCGAACACTAGGCATGCATTTACTCAAGCCCGTGACCCTGTGGTCCATAAAACCATCAAACACTGATCGGACCCGACCATACACACGCTCCCCGAGTCAAATTTCTCTAATATAACGAAATCAAAAACACTTCCTACAATGTGGTTTTCCTACACAACGGCACTTGTATTCATGCGTCTGATGAGCAATCATCGCCACTGCTCATAGTTCATCGAAACGGGGGGGGGGGGGGGTTGACTGCCAACGCCCATGACCCTCCTGCTGCAGAACACAGAGTCATCAAAACAACGTACAACGCTCCCAAGACCACATTTCAAAAACACTTGGACCGATCTGCCAAACCAGGCAAAGCGTACAATGACCAAAAAGCCTCCCATGACAAACCTCAAGGGGGGGACAAGTTCTTCCACTACGCATTCATATCACAAACACAACAAATCAATCTACCGGCAGGGAAGATTGCTCCTAAATTCCTGCCCGGGTGGGCGAATCCATACATTGTCAACAACAAACTTTTGCCACTTAAGTACCAAATCCACAACCCCATTTTCAAATGGGCCCATCACAGTCAGAGTAAACTTTACCAAAACCCCATGGGACTTGTCGGGGACAACACTGTCACAGTAAGTCCATAAATAAGATTAAAATCAGGCCTGCGTCCGGGAAATAACCGTTAGCTAACTAGTAGCTTCAGATACACTCGGCTGTATTTCTCCAAACCAATCAGTGAACTGCATCAAAACTTCCAAAAGGAAAAGGGTAAATTAAAACCAAATTATACCTTAAACTAATCTAAACTAGGCCTCTGTAAAATCTAATCAATTTCAATCAATTAACTATTCTGAAATAGTATACACAAAACATCCAATACCATTAGCTTGAGCTAACAACATCAAAATCCCCACTAAATGTAATAAAATATCTAAGTTTTAAGATAAGATAAGATAAGCCTTTATTAGTCCCACAATGGGGAAATTCCAGGATTGCAACAGCGCAGGGACAGCAACACTCAGAGCAATAATCAGAAGGCAAGAAAAAACAAGAGCAGCTAGTATACATATGTACGTATTACTATATATATATATATATATATATATAAAGAGAGAGAGAGAGAGAGAGAGAGAGAGAGAGAGAGAGAGACACAGTGCGGAGCATTGTGGCTGGTGGATGTGCAGCAGAAAGTCTAAGCTCTCTCTCTGCGGATGTGGCGGGCCAGCTGGATGTCTTTGGGCATGATGGTGACCCTCTTGGCGTGGATGGCGCACAGATTGGTTTTAGAGTTCAATCTCTAAAAGAAATTGTTCCACCTCTGAGAATAATTTTCATCTGCCACTCAGATGTCTTAAAGAAAAACCAACAAGAAGGTTGAGATTAAAATCACTCACTTCTATTTGTTTGCCAGGACGGTGGCCCTCCTGTTTTTCAGTTTAGCCCTCCACCTAGCAATCACACCTACTGTCACACAGTCAGAACTGGGCAGAGCCAACAATCCTTAGGTGGATTCCCAGTAACAGCCTCAGCATTAGGGCCTCTCGTTAGCCTTAGCACATCCACTGTTAACTCGGTCAACACTGCTACACTGAAACACCAGGTAGTTGAACTACAAACCATTACCAAGTCTTTGCAAGATAATGTGTTGGTTTTGAATGGTTGCTCCAGAAGCTTCAGTCAAAGTCAACAAGGTCTTGAACTTTTTGCTCGCCGTATTAAAGGTTGACTATGCTCACACACAGCTGGTGTCTGTTACTCTCAGAGGTAGCTAGAAACATTAGCTTTTCAGTTAACACTTTAGCAATGAGCCTGTTTTCACCTTATCTTGGCCCTTTTCCAGTGGTCACAAATTTACTCCTCGTTGCCATTCAAACAATGATGACATTCCATGTTCACTCAGTTTTCCAGAACAAAGGTCTCGAACGCCCTATGACCCAGACATCTGTGAAACCATGGTTTAGTCCAGCTAAACCAATCCATTTTGAACCTCCTTGAGTTACATCTAAGTTATTACTTAGATGAAATATTTACATCAGGTATGTAACAAGTACATACTTTTTCTTTTTGTACCTTGGTACCTAGAATTATCTTTTTGTGCTTTTGTAAATAGAATTTTTGAGTCTTTGCATGCATATACAGTATTTTAGTATATTTTAGACAAATTTACAATTTTTATCTTAGTCTATATTCAAATTATCTTTGAAGATTCATAGGTTTTTTTTTTTTGTTTTGTTTTTTTTTTACGGTAAACAAAACCCAAAGATCTATACTCAGGAATGGATACTGTATACAAGCTTAGGGCTTATGGACATCAGAACCATTAACTCAGCAGTTTGGGTCAAGAGCTGCCAATTGGAACCAGCTCCCAAGGATGTGTACCAAAGCTGACTGAAGCTCACCATTGATACTGGGGGGGGGGGGGGGGGATGTAATGTTAAACCTGATTTCCAATTTACATGAACAGAAGACCTCCCGGTCACCCTTTTTCCTAAATAAACTATTTACAGGCCACATTCCTGTCTTGAACTGAGACCCCCAAAATCCTCTTTGTGCCAGGAAAAGGCTTGGACAGTGATCGTAAATTCAATAGACTTCCTCCCCAACCAGACAGTTTTATCTACCAAAGCTGTTTAAAAAAAGCCAAGCCTATCAACTACATTTCTAAAGTCTCCTAGGAATTATCCAAAGCCCAACATTGCCCCCTTGTTGACAGCTCAGGAATATGTTTGTTGTAATTCTGTCGAACATGGACTGTGCTTTTTATGATTGAAAATTAACTCTCTCTCTTCAAGATTTTCATTCCTCAGGATAATTCTCAGGACATTATTTGAAGAGATGGCCAACCCTGTGATGGACAATTATGGTTTGAAATGTTTCATTAATCACTGATTTGAAATGTATTGCATGTTTGAAGATATGTTTAAACAAGTTTATGAAAGTGTATGGTCACTGGAAGTAACAAAGAGAAGTTATATATATATATATATATATATATATATATATATATATATATATATACTGTACACACACACACACACATGAATGAATGAATGAATGAATGAATGAATGAATGAATAAATGAATAAATGAATCTTTATTTTGGATAGATTTGATAAAAAGATTAAAAGAAAGGAACAGAACAATATAACAAGGGGAAAAAATCCAACAAAGTCAAATTAAACAATAACTCCTCGGATTATACAATTCAATATAAGTTATCCGAAATGGGTGATGGATGAAGCTGCAGCTTATATTGCCCACCCATGTTCCATCTAAGAATTCAAAAAAATAAAATAAAAATTAAAGTGATTACAAATCAAAACAAAATCAAAATCAAATTTTGATTTCAAAAATCAAAACAAAGCTAAGACAAACTGTGACAAAGCCAAACTAAGCAACAGCACAACACAGGCTGGATATGATAATCCTTATGTGATTTTACATGTTGTTTTGTATATATGTTTGGAGTATTTCTTCCTTTAGTTTTTGCTTAAACTGTCCAAGCGTACATGATTTTAATTCAGGTTCAAAAGCATTCCACAGCCTGACTCCTTGCACTGAGACACAGTGTTTCTTGGTGGTAGTTCTCACTAAAGGTTTTTGAAATATACATGTTCCTCTGAAAGGATATTGTTTCTCCCTTATTTGGAACAACTTTTAGATATTTGCGGGCAGTGATATATTCTTCACTTTAAACATTATTACTGCAGTTTTAAAATCAACCAGATCTTTCAACTTGAGAGCTTTTAATTTAAGAAAAAGTGGGTTTGTTGGTTCCCTGTAAGCAGCTTTTTTTTTTTTAAATTATTATTCTAATAGCTCTCTTCTGAAGCATAAAGACTGGATGCTTTATAGGCTGGTTTGTTACCTCCGCCAAGGAGGTTATGTTTTCATCGGCGTTGGTTTGTCTGTCTGTCTGTCTGTTTGTCTGTCTGTCTGTTTGTTAGCAAGATAACTCAAAAAGTTATGGAGAGATTTTCATGAAATTTTCACAGATTGTCAGAAATGGGGTATCCTACAGATGATTACATTTTGGTGGTAATACGGATCACCGTCCACAAGAAAACCGCCATTACGCAAAATGCCATTTTCGTGAATAACTACTCAACCACTAATACTATCATTGTCAATCCAATTGCTTGTCATATGTTTTCATGGTCAAGGAATCTGAAAACGTATACACAAACACTGTATGGGGGGGAACTGTGGCGCTTGGCGGAGGTCTGCGCTCTCCAAGTGCTTTTCTAGTTTTATATGTATTTCCCCATATTTCAGTACAATGTGTCATGCATGGGAGTATTAATGAATGATACAAAGTATATAGTGTGGGTTGATTCAGCAAATATTTCACTCTGTGTAGTATTGCAATTGATTTGGATATTTTACCTTTAATATAATTAATATGTGACTTCCAACACAATTTAAAGAAATTTAATTTCAGATACCCTTTCAATCTTTACACCTTTTACACTGAGTTTAGATACTGAGTTGTTATGATGGTTGTTAAAAATTATAAATTTTGTCTTACTTAAATTGAGCGTTAATTTGTTTGAATCAAACCACAGTTTCAGCTTTCCTAATTCCTTTCTGAGTGTATCCAAAAGTTGTTCCAAATTGCCTCCACTGTATAATAAATTAGTGTCATCTGCAAACAATATTAAATCCACTTTTTTCAAAACTTTACATATATCATTGATGTACATATTGAATAACAATGGCCCCAAAATTGAATCATTGACTCTGCAAGTAACTTTCAGTAACTGTGAATACTGATATCTGTTCTTTAATTAACTACATAACCAGGACAGTGCTACCCCCAATACCATAATTTTGTCGTTTCTTTAACAGTAATTTATGATCCACTGTATCAAATGCTTTTTTAAGATCCAGGAATACCCCAGCTGAATACTCTTTATTTTCTACAGCAGTTGATATTTTTTCTATAAATTCCATTAGCACAAATGCAGTTGTCCTCTTGTGTCTGAACCCATATTGCTGCTCACATAATAAATTATTCTTCATTATAAAGTTGTCAATTCTCTCACAGAATATTTTTTCGAGTATCTTTGAAAATTGCAGCAATAGTGAAATAGGCCTATAGTTTGAAAATTCCCCTCTGTCACCCGTCTTGTATATCAGAATTACTTAGGCTATTTTCATTGCATTGGGAAATATACCTGTTTGGAGAGACAGGTTACAGATATACATCAGTGGCTTCACTAAGCATTCAATGATAGTTTGACTAAAAGCATGTCAATACCATCACAATCCGTAAATGTTTTACTTTTAAACGATTTAACAGTTTCAATGACCTCTCTCTCATCTGTGTTCTTTATGAAGATGAAGTCTTTTATAGCAATGTTTTTGCTTATTGTATCACCTGTAGGTGCCGTAATGGGTATTTCTCAAGCCAAATTAGGACCAATGTTAACAAAAATGTATTAAATTCATCTGCAGGTGAGACTGTTTTCACACTCTGAGTTGTTTTTGTTTTTTTGTTTTTTTTAAAGATTGGTTGGGTAGCTTGTATTTCTGTTTTTATTTCCAAGAATATTGTTAAGTATTGTCCATTTATTTTTAGTGTTCTCTGTTTTTCTCCAGTTCTTTACTGTAATAGTCACTTTTACTACATCTCATTATATATATTAACTTATTTTTGTATGTTTTATACCACTGCTCTGCTTCTTTTGCCCTTTTCATTAGAAAAGCTTTATATAGTGAATTTTTCTTTGTACACGCTTTTTGTAATCCTTTGGTTAACCATGGCTTGTCGACAAATTTCTGTTTAAGCTTTTTCTTTACTAATGGACTTTTTTTTTTTTCATAAAGAGCAGTTACAATGTTCATGAATGTATCTTAGGCTTCATTTACATCTGATACATAGACTTTTTTCCAGTCTTGCTTCAGCAGGTCTTCTTTTAAAGAACTGATTGCATTTTGTGGTCTGTATCTGAAAGATTTTAAAGTTTTTTCTGTATTGGCCCCCGTGTGGCCATGGATAAGTGCAAAGACTGGCAGATGGTCACTTATGTCATTTATCAATAATCCACTTTCCATTTTCTTATCAATAATATTAACAAACAGGTTGTCAGTAAGTGTAGCAGTGTGGACTGTGATTCTACTGGGATGTGTTATTGTGGGATATAGACTCATACTGGGCTGCACGGTGGTGCAGTGGTTAGCACTGTGGCAGCACAGTTTTACCCTCGGCCGGGGGATCGTGGAGATCGTGGGTTCGATCCCTGCCACCGGCCAACAGTGATCTGTGTGGAGTTTGCATGTTCTCCCCGTGTTTGTGTGGGTTTACTCTGGGATTTCTCCGGTTTCCTCCCACATGCCAAAACATGCAGGTTAGGGAGTTAAGGGGCGCTTGCGCACGCAGCGACCGGCAGCTGGTGGCTTGTCACCGGACTGCAGAACAAATCTACCTACGGGTACAAAATAAGTCCAAAAAAAAAAAAAAATACTGTACGTAGAATTCATGACCTCTGTAATTACATTTTGTTGAAATGAATTTAGTAAATCAATATTGAAGTCTCCACAGTTTACAACCATTTTCTTATTAGTTGCATTATTGAACAGCTCGACTAACTTATCTCTGAATGTCTCAACGCAAGTTCCCAGCATTCTATATATACATCTTATAATTAGAATTTTTGTTTTATCTTGGTCAATCTCAACAGTAACACATTCCAGAATCCCTGGTAGTGCAAAGGACAATCCATTTACAAGTTTACACCTATACAGTTTGTCAATATACAGTGCAACACCACCACCCTTTTTTGAGATCTGTTAATATGAAACATCTGATATCCCTCTATTGCCATCAAAGTAGCCTTCTCTTCTTTGAGCCAAGTTTCAGAGACTGCGATAGCTGTAAATTTTCTATCTAGCTGTTTTAAATAGTCCTGAATCTGTGGAAAGTTTTTGTTAAGACTTCTGCTGTTAAAGTGTATTATTGATAATTTACCATCTACTTGCACTTGACTTTTGAATTGCTTTTCAGTGTAATATTCACAGTGATTATGAATATTATTGGAAAAGTGGTTATCAGGATCAATATCATTCTCCATCTCTTGTAGTTTATGTTCAGCATAATGAGATATTTTCAGTCCTGAATTTTCTCTCTTTGTGTCAAATGACTTCCTCCAATTGGGAATGATTGATGTCTACTAAAGTCAGTCATGCGTTTTTTTTTGTTTTTTTTTAAGTACATTATCATGTTATGTCACAAAAGGACTGTTCTTGCCGTGTGTGTGGATATGGATTATCGTAGTCTCTTAATTTTCTTAATCACTGTTTATCTATATTTATTTAAGTCAGTGAGATCTCTTATTATTATGGCCTTTGCGTCCTCAGGTGTTTCATTTAGTTTAATCCAGACTCTACAGTTTCTTGTCCATGTTGCCTGTATCTTGTTTTGTCTTTTCAACATCCATGCTTGCTGTTCTATTTCAGCATTAGTCTTTGTTAAATGTTCATTTAGGTAAACTTCTGTTCCCTCTGCAGCTTTCTGGCCTGCCTCAGTATGCCATTTTTTTTACTTTTCTGTTCACAAAGCGCATCACAACTGATTTCTCTGTTTTATTATCCTTTCTGGGTAGTGTGTGGCAGGCTGAAATTGCATTTACTTCAACCTTTATGTTTCTGCTTTCAAGGAACTGAAGCACCTGGTTTTCCAAGGAGACTGATTCACTCATTCCTGCTGTAGCATGAGCATATGATTGATATTTAATGTCTAGTCCATTAATGATTAAATCATCCATACGAGTATGTTGTTCAAGATCCTCGATGCGTCACTCCAAGTCTGCAATTTTTTTTGTCTCTTTCCTTAATTGTTCATTTCAGCTCTCAGACTTCCTCCATTAGCCCTAATAATTTGGACTGTTGATTTGCCACTTTGGTAAGTTCTTCTGACATGAAGTTCAGAGATTTTTTAATCTCTTCCATTTCCTCTTTCTTTGGTGGCATTTTTTACTTACCTGATGATAGCAGGATAATTTCTGCTGTTGTTGCCGATATCTGGTCCAGCTGACCTTGGATCCGGCTGGGGTCTCAGCAAGCCCCTCTGCTGCTAGCCCCTCCGCTTACCGCCGCTGCAGTTGAGCTCTGATCCAGCTGGAGCCTCAGTTAGCTCCTCCACTGATCTCTGCTGCCTGCCGTCGCTGCAGTTGAGCTCTGATCCAGCTCCTATCCAGCTGGGGCCTCGGTTAGTTCCTCCGCTGAGCCCATCCGTTGCTTAGCAGTGTTGTGTTTAGAAGTTGCCCACTTTCAGTCACTCTTCACTGAGGCAGAATGCTTTAAAGGTGTATAAAATGTTCAAACACTGGCTGTAGTGTTAGATTTGCTTGCTGTGTTTGTGGTTTTATGGCATCTCTCCTCATGTGTGCTCCCGAGACATGGTGCTTCTGGGGCAGGCGGATGTTTTTCAACACAAACCCAGCACTTTGTACACACGGTCAGGATGGAGATGTGGCGAGGCGTCCACCGGCAGGCTGGGGGAGACGGAGGAAGGGACGGTGTTGGAAACCTCGCGGGTGAGTGGTTTTTTTTTTAAATCACACATTCTGTTTGCTGATGTGTTCCATTAAGACTCACTGCAAACACTGTGTATAGCTATATATACTGTATATACTGTACAATATACAGTGGGGCAAAAAAGTATTTAGTCAGCCACCGATTGTGCAAGTTCTCCCACTTAAAAGATGAGAGAGGTCTCCAATTTTCATCATAGGTATACCTCAACTATGAGAGACAAAATGAGAAAAAAAATCCAGAAAATCACACTGAAGGATTTTTAATGAATTAATTGGTAAATTCCTCTGTAAAATAAGTATTTGGTCACCTACAAACAAGAAAGATTTCTGGCTCTCACAGACCTGTAACTTCTTCTTTAAGAGGCTCCTCTGTCCTCCACTCGTTACCTGTATTAATGGCACCTGTTTGAACTCGTTATCAGTCTAAAAGACACCTGTCCACAACCTCAAACAGTCAGACTCCAAACTCCACTATGGCCAAGACCAAAGTGCTGTCAAAGGACACCAGAAACAAAATTGTAGACCTGCACCAGGCTGGGAAGACTGAATCTGCAATAGGTAAGCAGCTTGGTGTGAAGAAATCAACTGTGGGAGCAATTATTAGAAAATGGAAGACATACAAGACCACTGATAATCTCCCTCGATCTTGGGCTCCATGCAAGATCTCACCCCGTGAGGTCAAAATGATCACGAGAACGGTGAGCAAAAATCCCAGAACCACACGGGGGGACCTAGTGAATGACCTGCAGAGAGCTGGGATCAAAGTAACAAAGGCTACATCAGTAACGCACTACGCCACCAGGGACTCAAATCCTGCAGTGCCAAACGTGTCCCCCTGCTTAAGCCAGTACATGTCCAGGTCCGTCTGAAGTTTGCTAGAGAGCATTTGGATGATCCAGAAGAGGAATGGGAGAATGTCATATGGTCAGATGAAACCAAAATAGAACTTTTTGGTAAAAACTCAACTTGTCGTGTTTGGAGGAGAAAGAACACCATACCTACTGTGAAGCATGGTGGTGAAAACATCATGCTTTGGGGCTGTTTTTCTGCAAAGGGACCAGCACGCCTGATCCGTGTAAAGGAAAGAATGAATGGGGCCATGTATCGTAAGATTTTGAGTGAAAACCTCCTTCCATCAGCAAGGGCATTGAAGATGAAACGTGGCTGGATCTTTCAGCATGACAATGATCCCAAACACACCGCCCGGGCAACAAAGGAGTGGCTTCATAAGAAGCATTTCAAGGTCCTGGAGTGGCCTAGCCAGTCTCCAGATCTCAACTCCATAGAATATCTTTGGAGGGAGTTGAAAGTCCCTGTTGCCCAGCAACAGCCCCAAAACATCACTGCTCTAGAGGAGATCTGCATGGAAGAATGGGCCAAAATATCAGCAACAGTGTGGGAAAACCTTGTGAAGACTTACAGAAAACGTTTGACCTCTGTCATTGCCAACGAAGGGTATATAACAAAGTATTGAAATGAACTTTTGTTATTGACCAAATACAATAAACAAGCAAAGGCTGTGGCTAGTACGCTAGCGCCTTCATCTCATCAAGGACCGTCTCTCTCTCGGTCGGTGGCTTTCGGCGTCTGACGTGACTGAGCCAAAAATTGCAAGTCATACCCAGACCCAGAGAGAGAGCGCTTAACCCACTGGCTGACGCCGCCACCAAACGGCACAGCCATTGGTTGCTCAAAATACCAACAAACATATTAGGAACTTCATCAGAACTTTCTAGAAAATGTTCCTAACTATTTATGAATATATATTTATTTAAATATTCATATTCAAATTATTTATTCCCATTGTGAAATGGGTGTTCTTCCTCTCAAAAGCGGTATCAATATTTATAATTTAATTCACGTTTCCAGCACTGGGTTACACAAGCACCCCCTACAGAGGTACTATCCCTCCCTAGACACTAGACACCCCAGACATATATATATATATACAGTATATATATGGAATTCAAAGTTAATATGTTTTTTTTTCTTCTGATAAGCTCATGCAAGTCATTTGACTGGTCTCAGCCAGTCACCAGCAAGTCTCGGTTGGCTGACGCCCCCATTCATTCTATTGGTCGGCTACAAACAAAAGACCACTTCCTTACTGGACCATATCTCATTCAAATCTCCCATAGTAGATGATGATTGGTTCTTCTTACTGTCAGTCAAGTTTTTCCCTTGAAAAACTATACAGTTTAACGGAAGAGCTTCCCCAAGTTTTTCAGTTCAGTTAGGTTTGAAAGAGTTATAAAAAGTTAGAGTGCCAAAATAATAATTCTGTAGGTAATCTCCCATTGTGCCCAACACATATTCTATACATATTCTGTTTGCATTCTTATGAACAAATATGTTGTGTTAAACTCTGATAAATAGGAATTAGGCAGAGCTATAGAGCCTTCTTTCTTCTCTCTCTCTCTCACTTCTTTTAGTCAGGTCTATTACATTAGTTACACACCCGAACCAACACAGTTTTTATAGTACATTTTAGGAGATAGATAACGTGAATAGCGGATGGCCTGTTCACGTCAGAGTTAAACTGGCCAATCAGACGGTTGCATACAAGCCCATCCTATTGTAAGGGGTTTGTCTAACTAACCCGAGAAGATGAATGTAAGTTGCACCCAGAAGTCGAGGTCAGTCTGGCGACTCTCCTGAGGGGGCTGCGTCACGCTGAACCCAACACTGCTTGCTTTACATGTGACCTCTAAATAAATGTTGCATCTTGGAATTGAAGAATTCTCCGGCTTATTCTTGGCTCTTTCAATCAAAGAATCAGGATTTTAACATGTTCCTGCTTTGAATTCTGTCTCTTTCTGTTAGCGTCTGAGGAAAGATTTTTCACTTTCCCCTTCTTTGAGCTCATCTCTTTTTCATGGAGTGAAACTCCAGTTTTTCTCAGACATTTTTCCCATTTTATAATTTGTTAAGCTTTTTCTAATTGTTTACTTAACTCATCATGTTTAAAGTGGACTGATCCTGTTTTTTTTAACTCCCATTGGAAGCTGCCTATGCCCAATTACCACGACATCGGAAGAACTTGGATTTCGTGGCTTAAATCATTTTTTTTTTTACTTTTCTCTCTTCAATTCTGTGACTTTGATCAGACTTTGAACAATCTCCAAAGTATCTGGACCCGGGAAAGCCACTGGAAAAAAAACATCCTGTGTTGTCCATCCACATGGACGCTTGAGCGTGCGCTTTGAGTGTCTATGATCAAGCGCTATAGCGCACGCTTGATAAAGCTGATATACACTACCGTTCAAAAGTTTGGGGTCACTTAGAAATTTCCTTATTTTTGAAAGAAAAGCACTTTTTTTAATGAAGATAACTTTAAACTAATCAGAAATACACTCTATACATTGCTAATGTGGTAAATGACTATTATAGCTGCAAATGTCTGGTTTTTGGTGCAATATCTACATAGATGTATAGAGGCCCATTTCCAGCAACTATCACTCCGGTGTTCTAATGGTACAATGTGTTTGCTCATTGCGTCAGAAGGCTAATGGATGATTAGAAAACCCTTGTGCAATCATGTTAGGTCTGCAATGCTGTAATTGCTGCAAATGGAGGATTCTTTGACGAAAGCAAAGTTTGAAGGAAAAAATTATTATTTCAAATACAAATCATTATTTCTAACATTGTCAATGTCTTGACTATATTTTCTATTCATTTTACAACTCATGGTGGTAAATAAGTGTGACTTTTCATTGAAAACACAAAATAATTGTCTGTGTGACCCCAAACTTTTGAACGGTAGTGTATATATTTATCACGCTATGATAATGAGCTATATCGCTCAAAGCGCACACTTGAGCATGCGCTTTGAGTGTCTATGATCAAGCGCTATAGCGCGCACTTGATAAAGCTGATATATATATTTATCACGCTATGATAAAGAGCTATATCGCTCAAGCTTGACATGTTGAAGATCTGGCTGGCAGTCATTTGGAACGACTTTGGAGTACTGCTTATGGACGTTCAACCCGCAGTCTGAGAAAGCAACAGAGAAATTGTTTTATGTTGCTGAGAGTCCAGGTTTATCAGTTCAGTGCCCATTATGCTTGTAGACAGTTTTTTGTGTTTGAGCATTCTATTGTAAGTAAATCAACAATATATAAGTTTCACCTTAAAATAATGCTTCCTCAAGCGTACGCTTGAGACACTCAAAGCGGAGAGACACTCAAGCGCACGCTATATCGCTCAAGCGCACTCTCAAGCGTGCGTTTTGAGCGATATAGCGCTTTATCATAGCGTGATAAATATATATATCAGCTTTATCAAGCGTGCGCTATAGCGCTTGATCATAGACACTCATAGAGTGACGGAAATGTGGCTGCCAATCCGCGCCAACGGCCTCTCCGGCCACCACCGAACATTTAAACTTTTTTACACATTCATACCCAGTGTTATGGGCACTGGAGGCAATGCGGGTGAAGTGTCTTGCCCAGGGACACAACGGCAGGATATCTGGGGAGAGCGTGATTCGAACCACCAACCATCGGGTTATTAGACGACCTGCTCTACCTCCTGAGCCACTGCCGCCCCACTTTTTCCTCAGCTTTCCCTCTTTAGGAAAGCTAGGGAGGCTTACCCCGCTCTCTTTATTTCCCTTTGATTGGAAATTACATCCAAAAACAGCGCAATGTGGCATTTTCACTATTTATTTAGCGAATGCAAAGTCCTTAAGCCAAGCAGTTGCCTCCTGGTTTGCTGTATGGAGGGTGTGTAATCCTCCTTCCAGTCTTTGGAGCGGGCAAGCCTCTATGATGTGTTCCATTGTTTGCTCCTCTCCACATGCGCACAGTGGGCTAGGGCTACTGCCCCATCTGTAAAGGCTGGCCAAGCAGGGGCCATGTCCAGTCCTGAAGCGATTGAGTGTAGACCACTGTCTCCTTGGGAGGTTGGTGCCCGGGACCTGTTGGTTGGGGTTTATCACCAGCTGTTTGTTTGGGACCTCCTTGGTCTCCCATTCCTCTTGCCAAGCTGTCTGGATGGTAAAGTCAGCTGGGGGAGGGTTTTTCCAAATCGGCCGTCTGGATGAAAGTCGGGCAGTGGGTGGAGTGTAGATATCTGCATGGATTGGTAAGTGAGGAGAATCTTTAACTTTTTGGAGCATCCTTTGAGTTAATGCTGCTCGCCGGATGTGTGGAGGGGCTATGTTTGACAGTACAGAGAGCCAGGGGAGTGGTGTTGAGCGGATTGTTCCAGTTATAGTTCTCATGGTTGTGTTGAGCTGGGTGTCTACATGGTGTGTGTAAGATGACCTGGACCAGACAGGGGCACAATATTCTGCTACAGAGTATGAAAGGGCCAGTGCTGAGGTGCGCAGGGTGGAGACTGCCGCCCCCCATTTTGCACCAGCGAGCTTGCAGAGCAGGTTGTTTCGTACCTTCACCTTAGCAGCCGTCCCCTTTAGATGTTCCTTGAAGGATAAGGTCCTATCAAGGGTCACTCCAAGATAAGTTGGATTTGGGGCATGCTTAAGCCTGAGTCCGCTCAGGTGGATGTTTAGTTCTCTGGCAGCTTTTGCATTGTGGAGATGGAATACACTGGAGACGGTTTTTGCTGGGCTTGGTTTTAGGCGCCAGATTTTGCAGAACTGGTCCAGTTTGGCAAGATCTTCCGTGAGCACCCGTTCCAGTGGTTCAAAGTCTGGTGCTTGAAATGCCAAACAGATGTCGTCTGCATAGGTGAATTTGCGGGATTTTGTAGTAGGCAGGTCGTTTATGTAGAGGTTGAACAGAGTTGGAGCTAGAACTGAGCCTTGTGGGAGTCCGTTTTTCTGCATTCTCCATGCACTTGTCTTCTGACTGAGGTGGACTCTGAACCTTCGGTTGGTCAGCAGGGTTTTTATAATTGCTGTTGCCCAAGCAGGGATCGCCTTTATAAGTTTCAGGAGGAGGCCTTTGTGCCAGACCGTATCATAGGCGGCTGTAAGGTCGAGAAACACAGCCCCTGTCTTCAGTCTGCTCTCGAAGCCATTTTCGATGAAGGTGGTTAGGGCCAGTACTTGTTCTCCTGTACTGCGGTCCTTGCGGAAACCTGCTTGATCCACACTTAGAATATCCTCTACCTCTGGGGAAATGCGTTGCAGAATTAGGCGCTCCATGATTTTGTAAGGAACGCTGAGTAGGGAGATTGGGCGGTAGCTTGCTGGTAATTTGTGGTCTTTGCCAGGTTTTGGGATGGCAATGACCTTTGCTGTCCGCCATTTCTTTGGGATCGAGTTTGTTTGTGTGATTTTCACTGACAAATGGCAGGAGTTCGTAGCGTCACTTCTCGGCTTGTTTAAGACAGAAAAAACGGCTGCAACCATTCTACGTCACTACCCAGAATGCATTGCGACGTAAACAAAAATGGCGATTTACATCGTAATAAAGTTTTTTAAAAATATATAAAACTGGGAATTATTTTCAAAAAAATTATATTATAGTTATGTTACTAACATCAAAATAAAGCATACAGAGCTAACATGCCAATATAATCGGAGTTCCTTTTAAGGGAGAAGCCCTGTTTCAGTCCCAGGAGAAAGTGGCTTCGGCCCCTGGGAATGCATGTCATGTTGCTGGGGCACAGGTTAAGATAAGCCTTTATTAGTCCCACAATGGGGAAATTCCAGGATTGCAACAGCACAGGGATAGCAACACTCAGAGCAATAATTTAGAAGAAAATAAGAGCAGTGAATATACATATGTACACATAAATATATAAATATATATACACAGTGCGGAGCATTGTAGCTAGATGGACTAAACAGCATAACCGTCTATTTAGTTACCCTACATGGTATGAATATGTACCCATACATATTGTCACCCTCCGTAGCGACTGATATTGTCCTAGTTGTATACTGGAGGGGACCATTTGTGTAAGTCTGTTGCGTCTTTTGCATTCAACACTATTAGGTCATCATGTTTTTTTTGCTATCTCTACGAGCAGCCCTGCTTAGGTTATACAGTCTGACAGCCGTAGGTAGGAAGGACCTGTGAAACCTCTCGGTCACGCACCTAAGATGATGTAGTCTACTGCTAAATGAGCTCCTCGGTGCGTTCAGTATGTCCTGCATAGGGCAGGACTCGGACTCCAGTAGAGATGACAGTTTAGCCACCATCCTTCTCTCTCCTATCTCCTCCACTGGGTCAAGGCGTTGCCCCAGGACAGAGCTAGCTTTCTTGATTAGTTTGTTCAGTCTCTTCCTATCGGTTGCTGTAATGCCGTTGCCCCAGCAGACCACTCCAAAAATGATGGCTGATGCCACCACCGTGTCATAGAATGTCTTCAAGAGCACCCCTTGTACACCAAAAGACCTGAGCCTCCTCAGTAGGAACAGCCTGCGCTGTCCCTTCTTGTAGAGTGCGTCGGTATTGTGTGACCAGTCTAGTTTATTGTTCAGATGAACACCCAGGTACTTGTAGGATGTCACCATCTCAATGTCTGTCCCCTGGATGTTTACTGGTACTGTGAGGGGTTGTCCTTGCCTGCAGCAGTCCACCACCAGCTCCTTAGTTTTCCTCGCATTGATCTGGAGGCAGTTCCGATGGCACTAGTCCACGAAGTCCTGGATAAGTCCTCTGTACTCAGCTTCATCTCCGTTGGAGATGAGGCTGACAATCACAGAGTCGTCAGAGAACTTCTGTAGATGGCAGTGTGTTGTGTTGCGTGAGAAGTCCGCAGTATAAAGGGTGAACAGAAAGGGAGCCAAAACCGTTCCCTGGGGTGCCCCTGTGCTGCCAATGATTGTGTCGGATACACAATCCCGGGTTCTCACAAACTGTGGCCGGTTAGTAAGGTAGTCCAGGATCCATGATGACAGGTGCTGGTCCACCCCTGCGCACAGCAGCTTGTCCTTCAGGATCATCAGTTGGATGGTGTTGAAAGCACTGGAGAAGTCAAAGAACATGATCCTCACTGCGTTCTCGGGCTTCTCCAGGTGGGACAGGAAACGGTGAAGGAGGAAGATCGCTGTATCCTCCACCCCAATGCCATGCTGGTAGGCGAACTGGAGTGGATCCATCGCTCGTCCCACCAGGGGGCGGAGGTGAGCAAGGAGCACTCTCTCCAGGGTCTTCATCATATGAGATGTCAGGGCCACTGGTCTGTAGCTGTTCAGATCTTTGGGGTGGGAAGTCTTTGGTACAGGTACCACACAAGATGTTTTCCACAACTGTGGTATCCTCCCTAGCTTTAGGCTCAGCTTGAAGATGTGCTCCACAATCCCACACAGCTGGTCTGCGAAGGACGTGAGGAGCTTTGCGCTGATGCCATCCGGTCCCAAGGCCTTCCTCGCCTTGATCTTCCTCAGCTCCATCCTCACCTGGGTCTTAGTGAGGGTCAGGTTGGGGGGCTGTGTGCTGGGAGTGGGGGGGTGTTGGTGGCGTGGGGTGTGGACAGTAGGTCTCGATGACTTTAGAGGCAGCAGTGGTTGGTGTGCAGTTGGTGGGGGAGGGCGGTTGGTCAAACCTATTAAAAAACAGGTACAGATTGTTCGCCTACTCCCTGCCCCTTGTGGCCTGGGAGGAGGTATTCTGGAGCCCAGAGATGGTTTTAAGGTTTCTCCAGATCCCGCCGATGTCGCTCTGTTGCAGCTTGTCCTCCATCTTCTTCCTGAAGCTGTCCTTGCCTTCTCTGATCTTCCTCCTCAGCTCCCTCTGTACGGACTTCAGCATCTCCCTGTTCCCCAACCTGAAGATCCTCTTCTTCTCTCTCAGAAGTGTTTTTATCTCAGGGTTGATCCAGGGTTTGTTGTTCGAGCAACACCGTATGGTCTTGGTGGGTACGGTGTTGTCCACACAGAAGTTGATGTAGTCCGTGATGGTGTAAGTGAGCCCATCAATGTCCTCACCATGTGGATCGCAGAGCTGCTCCCAGGCAGTGGTTTCAAGACAGTCCTTTAGAGCTTCCATTGCCTCATCAGACCATATCTTCACGGTGCACATGACTGGAGGTTGTTTGTGTACTAGGGGTTTGTACACTGGCAGGAGATGATCCAAGTTGTGATCCGATCTCCCGAGTGGGGGGAGTGGTGATGAGGTGTATGCCTCCTTAGTGTTTGCATAGAATAAGACCAGTGTTTTATTGTCTCTAGTGTGGCATGTGACATACTGGGTGAATGTGGGCAGAATGGGGGACAGTGAAATGTGGTTGAAATCACCTGAGATGAGGAGAAGAGCATCTGGGTGTTCTGTCAGCAGCCTGCCAGTTACTGAGTGAATGGCGTCACACGCCGTCGGATTTGCATAAATAACAATGCAGATCACGTGTGAGTATTCCCTCGGGAGATAAGTAGGCCACATGCTAACAGCTAGCAACTCGATGTCTTTGCTGCAGTGTTGTTGTTTAACCGTGATATGTTCCGGTCTGCACCAGCTGTTATTGACATACTGTACATTATCACTCCTCCGCCCCTTGCCTTTCCACTGTCTGGTGTCCGGTCTGCCCGTATTGGTGGAAACCCTCCAGTTCAATGTTAGCATCTGTTGCTAGTTCTGTTAGCCACGTCTCAGTAAACAACATCATGCTAATCTCTCTGAAGACGCTCTGGCAACAAGCCATAGCCGCTAGCTCATTCAGTAGCTATCGTACATTCCCCATAATAACGGATGGAAGGACGGGTCTGTACCTTATATTTCTCGCCCGCCGTCTTGCTCCAGCACGGCATCCACGTCGTTTCTGTCTTATTTCACCCGGTATGACGAAGTCTTGCGCTAGCATCTTGGTCCGGTTAAGTGCCAACCGGTTAAGTGCTGGTGGTCTGGTTAAATGCTGGTCTCTGCTGTAACGTATCCTGCTAAAAACAGTGGCTCCTTCTCCCGGCTCAGGAGACATTTGGGTGATTCGTGTGTCCGTCCGATGAATAAGGTGTTGCCGGATCAGAAAGATTAGCAAGAGAAGCCAGATAGTAAATAGAAATAGGAAGAAATTGATCCACTGTTGCAAAAAGGCAGCCTACTCGTGTGGCGCCGGAAGTACAGGTTAGAGCAGTGCCTAGTTTTACTGCCCAGTGAACATTTATCTCTTAGTTTATTATGACGTTATGTTTTGCAATTTGCTGTGTTGTATTTTCTGTTTCCAGTTTGTTTATTTTGGCAGCGCTTTGCAGCTTCTGGTTGTCATTTCCTTGGGGCTGCACATCTGCTGCCTAAAGACCACTCATGAGCTACACCTGTCTGTAATTATGTGTGGGTATTTTAGAGACACGACAACTGCTGTTCGTCACCGTGTCCTACTATTCTCTCTTTGCTGTTCCTGCCGCAACCTATTTTCATGGTTTGGGGTCTGCTGTTGAGGTAAGTTGGTGTGCTCCATCTGGGTGCCTTTGCTCCTCTGTTTTTTCTCAGCTGTCGAGCCCATTGCTCTCTGGGTCGTCCAGCTGAGCTTTCTCCTCTCTCTTAGGTGTTCCCTGTGTTTGGCACCACAGACGTTGAGCCCAACTTTCCTCCAGCATTTGTGTCATTTAGCTGTCAGTGAATTTTTTCCTTGTGCTCGCCAGTTTCACTTGTTAGAGCACTTTATGTTTATTCTTTATTTTTCTACGTACTCACCACTTAGTTTGGGAGTGCCATGTGTTTATTTTCTCATTTTGCTCAACCAGTCAGTTTGGGAGAATTTGTATTTTTTTTCTCTGTTGCTCAGCCAGTCAGTTTGGGAGCATTTGTATTTTTCCCTTTGTTGCACTACCAGTCAGTTTGGGAGCGTTGTTGTGTTGTCCTTTAAGTTAATAAATGTGTAGAAGCCAACAACGCGTGCTTGGTGTCCTATTTTTGTGCTCATTCACGGGCGCGTTCTTGACAATACAGTATTTGGTTTGGGTTGACTGGCCAAACCATCTTAAACTGTTGTCAGAATCAGAATCAGAATCAGAATCAGAATCAGCTTTATTGGCCAAGTATGCACAACACATACAAGGAATTTGACTTTGGCTAAAAACTTGCTCTCATTGTTCAGGTGGAGGATTTAAATAAGATTTAAATAAGGATTCAATGACAACAGAGTATGTACAGTAAATTACAGTCTGTCCACGTTTCTATAAAAGGATGCAAATATATACAGGAATATATGAAGTTATTTACTCAGACTATCCACACTTTGCAGAAATATATGAAAAAATATACAGTCATACAGTATTTCAATGTGAACTCAGATTCAGTGATATAATGTGAATGAAGTAAAAAGCAGTGTGAGAGTTATGTGCAATGTAAGAATGGATGAAAAGTCATGAGTACAGCAACAGGTAGGACTAGGTGAATGTTAGGAGTTCATCAGAGTGATGGCTTGAGGAAAGAAACTGTTCCTGTGACGGGTGGTTTTGACCTTCAGTGATCTGTAACGACGACCAGAAAATAGAAGTTCAAACAGTTTGTGGCCGGGGTGTGACGGGTCAGCACAGATGTTTCCCGCCCGTTTCCTGGTTATGGACCGATATAAGTTCTCAATGGAGGGTAGGTCGGTACCAATGATCCTCTCCGCAGACTTAATGATCCGCTGCAGTCTGGTCTTGTCCTGTTTAGTGGCAGATCCAAACCAGACAGTGATGGAAAAGCAGAGGACAGATTGGATGATGGCAGTGTAGAAGACAACCAGCAGCTCCTGAGGCAAATCAAACTTCTTGAGCTGACGCAGAAAAAACAACCTCTGCTGGGCCTTTTTCCGGACAGTGTCTATATGGGAGGACCACTTCAGGTTCCGGGAGATTGTGGTACTCAGAAAGTTGAAGGAGTCCACAGTGGACACTGTGCTGTTGAGGATGGTGAGTGGGGGGAATGAAGGAGGGTGTCGCCTGAAATCCACAGTCATCTCCACCGTTTTGGCTGGGTTAAGTTCAAGATGGTTCTGGCCGCACCAGAGGATCAGCTGCTCCACCTCCCGCCTGTATGCAGACTCATCACCATCCCGGATCAAACCGATGACTATGGTGTCGTCCGCAAACTTCAGGAGCTTCACCGAAGGGTCCTCTGAGGTGCAGTCGTTGGAGTAGAGGGAGAAGAGCAGTGGGGAAAGGACACATCCTTGGGGGGCGGAGGACACATCCTTGCCCCCCCAGTGGAGGGGGGCACCTTGAGCTGGAGGAGTTTCTGATGAAGAATGCCTGGGATGATGGTGTTGAACGCTGAGCTGAAGTCGATCCTGAACAGGATCCTGGCGTATGTCCCTGGGGAGTCGAGGTACTGCAGGATGTAGTGTAGTCCCATATTCACTGCATCATCCACTGACCTGTTTGACCGGTAGGCAAACTGCAGTGGGTCCATCAGGGGGCCTGTTACGACCTTCAGGTGGTTCAGCACCAATCTCTCCAAGGATTTCATGACCACAGAGGTCAAGGCAACAGGTCTGTAGTCATTTAATCCTGTAACAGAGGGTTTCTTGGGAACTGGAATGATGATGCAGCATTTGAAGCAGGAAGGCACTTCACACAGCTCCAGTGATCTATTAAAGATCTGGGTGAAGATGGGGGCCAACTTGTTGGAGCAGACTCTCAGGCAGGACGGAGACACACCATCAGGTCCTGCAGCCTTCTTGATCTTTTGTCTCTGAAAGACCCAGCGCACCTCCTCTTCACAGATCATTAGTGCTGGTGGGAGGTCAGAGTGGAGGAGGGATGGAGTTCCTGGGGCTGCAGATAATCCTTTTGTGCGGGTGGGAGGTGAGAACTGTACATCATAAAAAAGTAAAGCCTTGAAATGGACGGGGTCAGGGTGCTTCTTTGGGCGTGGAGGTCCCCAGGGTGTGCAGCGGTGTCTCTGGGGGGAGGGGGGTGCCTGGTGCGGGCTCGCGCCAGGGGTGTGGCTGGTCTCCACCCTGGGGGGGGGGGCAGCGCCTGCCGCATTGGCCACCTGGCGGCCTCGCCTCCCTCAGCCACCCCTCCAGGGGCTGATGCCTGGCTTTCCTAGAGCTTATTGACCTCAGACATTTGTGCCCTGTGGGGGTTGGCAGTGCTGCCTTGCCTGCTTGGGGTTTCCGGGGGGAAGCTGCTGCAACCGGCCGCCCTCTTCGTATGTTTCCTGACAAACCACTCACATGCACACACTTATTTTGCCCGCATTCTCATATACAGGCACATGGATGCACATGCACAAATGTCTCCCCTTTAACCCTTTGAGTGTGAGATTTCACGTGCTCCTAGTGGCAGAGTGCGGCACTGCGCCTGTCAACTAATTCTGACAGCCCTGTACTCCCCAGCTGTACTGACGACTTGTACTGATCGTGTCAGTTCAGAAGGTGGTAGACACGCGTTGGAGGAATCGTGGTTGACCTGTAATACACCAAAGAAGAAGAACTCCTTGTTTCCTTTTCCTGTATTCCCTTCTTTTAGCTCAGAAAGCTAATATGGCCACGATCCATCATCATGCACCGTGACTTAGACGGCTTCGTACACGGAAAATAGCCACAGGATACAAGTGAAATTTATGTGGGATAATCATAAGACTTTGTAGATGTGGTAGAGAGTGTAAATGACCGACAGAATGCAAAATAACGACCACGATGGGTGAAAACGCAGTGACCACGGCAGCGAGCGAATCCCCTTAGCCGCCGGTAAGTGACGAATTTCTTTGTTTTTTTAACATTGTACTGATTTCTTGTTCATATACTTTGAAGATAAGATGATAACGTACCCCTGTACAAAAAACGGTGTCAAAAGACTGAACCATTCTTGGTGTAAATATGTCCAAAGTCCGCTTTTGACTGAGTTATGTAATTCAATATAGCTGCCGTGACATTATGCAAGTTAGATGCGTAAAATCACTCCTATCTGAAACTTTGGATCATATTTTACATCTTTTTAATTGACCCTAAGCCATTATCTCTTACCACTTTAAAGTTATAGCCTTGTAAATCTGAACTATTTTATTGACAAAAAATCTTTACCACTCTTGACTACTAGGGGTTATGTCGCAATTCGGCGACAGTCACATTCAAAGCCTTAACAAAAGCAGATACCAGACTCGTGTTGAGACCTCTTCGGTGGAAGAAGCAGTCTGTCCTCTGTTTGTTTTAGTTGTTGGTTTGTTTGTCTTTTTTTTTTGTCTGTCCCTCTCCCTTTTCTTTCCCCTTCCCCACACTTCCTTTCTCCATTCCCCATCCTGTCGGGTCCTTCATGGGTAAAATAATTTAAATAAAGTATTAAAAGTTGTTACAGGAGGAGTTTACAACAATATAAAGTACATAGATAGGTACTGTATAAAGCTCCTTTGTCACCATGGGTTGAGATGCCGTCTCGGCACTGAGCCCATGTTTTCCCTCATCCCTGCCTCCCATTGAGCAGCGTCTCAGCTGGCCCCCAGCTGGCAGCATTATGGACGGCTGGGGCCAATTAGTCTTCATCAGCTGGGGCGCTGCCAATGAGGATAAATAGGAGCAGCCTCGATGACTCGGGGCTGCGACATAAGCACTGCTAGGCTGAAGCCCCTTCGTCTGGTGTCAGCCTCAACTCCCCTTGCAGCATTCCTGTGTTTGTATCCCGCTGTGAGGATGTACGTCTTGCTACCCCCACGTCCGGTACGAGCTGCTTACCTCTGCGCTGTGCAACCTGTGAGTGTACCTCTGCATGAGTATCTGTGCTCTCCTCATCCCTTATCCCTTACCCAAAATAAACCATCTCGACTCACTGGCTTGTCCCTGGCTCTGATTGCCCGGCTCCCTAGAGCCGGATATGACAGTATGTCGCAGACCGAAGAGTTGCCGGCGGCCGTGAGTCGCTGTGGAAATGTACCTTTCTGTCCGGGTGTCAGCGCTGCTAGCATGCCGTTTCCCAGGAGTCACTTCCGGCGCCAGGGCGACGAGCTAAGGTCCATCTCGGAGGCTGTCGACGGGACATTCTTCACCCTGCACGACGCCTCCAACGCGAGACGCTGGCATCCGGGCCGTGCTGAGGAACTCCTGGACTGTCACCCTCACTCTCTGTACCATCTGGAGGACAGTGCCAGGATAGACGTTGCAGGTACACAGCGAGAGAAGCTCCACGGGGTGGATGGAAATCCCGGCAGGGAGTCGAAGTGGGCGACGTCTTTCCCCGCTTCGGAGTCCCGTTCCTGCCGCCATTCCAGTCCGGGAGTTCGCGCCAACCAGAGGACTTCCCCCGACCTGCGCCACGTCACTCGGGATTCCCTTCTAGGAGCCGCAGCTGACAGCAGTTATGTCCGGGGTCGAGTGGCTGTCGCGAGCTCTACTGTGTTTCCTGTCACCACCTTCAGGCATGTGGCGGCGGCAGTGAGATTGATGGTGAGGACTTCAGGGCTACGAAGCTTTCCCGTGCTCGACGCCTTCCTCGTCTCGATCTCCGATCTGGAGCGGCGAATCCTGGGTTTCCCCCTCGCTTCGTCCCCTGGGAGTAGTCGTCATCACATCGCCGAGTCACCTCTGCACGAACCTCGTCCGGATCCAGTTCTGGGTCATCGTCAGGACCGTTCCTCCCATGCAGCTGTCATCCCTTCGCCTCGTCAGTGTGGAGATCCTACAGCCTCGTCCCCTGAGCCTCGTTCCCCCGCTGTCATTCCTGGACATTCGGGCTGGCTCACCCCGGCTGTTTCCCCCTCCTCCTCGACGCGCTTCCTGACCGCTGTGTGTGCCTGGAATCCCGGCCTGGTGAGCTCTCTGCTGGAGACAACGCGAGCGATCCTCAGACGAATTCCCGGGGGGTCCTCCGTTATCGCCGGGCGGGGAGAGGAAGAAGCAGATTCCACTACAGCAGGCGAGACTCAACCTCCAGGGGGCAGGCAAGTCATTGTTTTTTCACACCTGCTTAATGATTTGCTCTGTCACATCCCTGGAGGAGAAGTTCAGGGTTCGCAGCTCCCTGAACTCTCCCCACCTGCTGTAACCTGTTTTCCTAATCCCGCATCCTCTGTGTCTCTCTCCGCCGAGCGGTCCCCGGCTCCGGGTCAACGTGGTGGGATATGGAGAGGGCCTGTGGTTCCGCAGCTACATTGCGGACGGAGGAGGGGGACTGACTGCTGCGTGGAGTCTACGCTGACGATTGAGCGTCCCTGGGTCTCCACGGAGGAGCGGTTCGGTCCAGCGGGACGAGATTCTTCTGGCTTCACGCCGAGTGGGTCGTCGGCGGGGTTACCTGAGCTGGAGGGATCTCAAGCTGCGCTGACCATCGTGCTGGCTGCGGGGCCCGACGCGGCTAGATGGGAGCCTGACAACGACCTCCTGACGACGGATCCTGGATCTTCGCAGTCCTGGACGGCGTCAGAACCCGAGATCAGGCGAGTGCTCTCCTTTCTTTTCTCTCTTTTTATCTTTGAGCACTTCAGCCTATCTCCAGGGGAGACGAGCAGGGTGCAGCCGCCCGCTGCGTCTGAGCTCGTCTCGCCGGGTTCTGGCGCTGCCGGTGATCCTGATCCCGGTTCTGTTTTCTCTTCTGAGCCTTCTTCCAGGGTCACCGGCGAGGAGTTGCTGTTCCTCGTGGTGCTGGAGGGTCCGGGTTCAACGTTGGAGGTCGGTTCTGGTGCAGTGTCCAACGTGGGTTCGCCCGAGACCCAATCGGGGTCCAACGTGGGTTCGCCTGAGGCCCGATCGGGGTCCGACGTGGGTGCTGCCCCAGTGTTGTCCAGGTCCGGTGAGGAGGTGGCCGTTTCCCTGAGGCCCGCCGCCCTCGTCATCGGCTCTCCCCTGAGCCTCTTCCACCGGGATCCGCTCTGACCCTTCGTCCGTCTCAACGGTCCTGGTGGTTGAGTGATGCGGGTCGACGACCCGACCCGCAAAACTTTCGGTTCGGCGATCTGGTTTCCCCCCACTGGTCTGTGTTTGCCTTTGGGCGGCCTGGTTCGGCAGCCGTTGGACTGGATTCCTGGGATCTGGGTCCAGAGTTCGCCGTCCGAACATTTCTCTTCCCCTGATTCGCCAGCTGGACAATGGGCGGGGAGATCTCCGGAGCCATCTCGGCTATTTTTGGACTCTGCCTGCCATACACCTCGGGTGTCACTTTTTCTTTTATCGTTATTAAGGTCACTTGGGTGTAATGTCTGTCCTGTTGGTGGATGTGTATTTATAGTGCTGTGCGTTTTCCTTCCCTCGTACCCAGCATTTTATTTTTTGTACCATGTTTTTAGTCTCGTTTTTGCATTGTAGAGTTATGTTTTGTTCCCTTTCAGACCATACTCTGCAGTTGCCCATTCATTCCAGTCACTTTCATTTCTTTAGGTGACTGTGGGTATTTATATATTCATGTGTGTGGGTTTTTCTTTGCCTGCACTCAGTATTTCTTTTTTATGCCCTGTTGGTTCATTATAGAGTCATGTGCCTTGTTTTCCGTAACACCATGCTCTGTAATTGTCCATTTGTTCCAGTCACCCTCACTTTTCTTGGTGACTGTGTGTATGTACTTATATTGGTGCTGTGTATTGTGTTTTCCCTTTATTTGACCATACTCAGCATTTTTTGCCCTGTACCTTTTTGGTGGTTCTTTTTTTTTTTTTTCTTGCTCTGGGTCACGCATGGTTGGTACTCTCTGGGTAGTATGTAACCGGCGTGCTGACCCAGTTCTTCTCCCCATCTGTACCTGGGTTAATTATTCTGTTGTCAGTATTGTATTTGGGTTTTTCTTTCCCGCTACCCTACATTGCCCCATTGGTGTTGTCCTTCCCTTGGCTTCTTCCCCTCCGTTCCGCCTCCCTTCCTCCCACCCTAGGTGGGGGGGGGGGGGGGGGCTGGGATGTTCCTGGTCGTTCAGGAGCCCGACCTTGAGGGAGGGGCTCTGTCACCATGGGTTGAGATGCCGTCTCGGCACTGAGCCCATGTTTTCCCTCATCCCTGCCTCCCATTGAGCAGCGTCTCAGCTGGCCCCCAGCTGGCAGCATTATGGACGGCTGGGGCCAATTAGTCTTCATCAGCTGGGGCGCTGCCAATGAGGATAAATAGGAGCAGCCTCGATGACTCGGGGCTGCGACATAAGCACTGCTAGGCTGAAGCCCCTTCGTCTGGTGTCAGCCTCAACTCCCCTTGCAGCATTCCTGTGTTTGTATCCCGCTGTGAGGATGTACGTCTTGCTACCCCCACGTCCGGTACGAGCTGCTTACCTCTGCGCTGTGCAACCTGTGAGTGTACCTCTGCATGAGTATCTGTGCTCTCCTCATCCCTTATCCCTTACCCAAAATAAACCATCTCGACTCACTGGCTTGTCCCTGGCTCTGATTGCCCGGCTCCCTAGAGCCGGATATGACATCCTTTTGGCAAAGTAAATCTGTTTTAGCACAATAAGGGTAGCAGATTTCTGTTCTGCTCACCCAGCTGCCTGACAGGAAGTCATGATGCCAAGTGCGGGTCTGTACCATGCTCGGGTCTTTTGGTTGTTATCCTTTTTCTGTTTATGTATTTAGTCCTGATTGTCTGCCATTATTATTTGTGCTTTTACTTTGACAGTGTTGTGACAGGACTTCTGCCTGTCAAGTCTGTTCATGGCCTGTCACAGCTGTTTAGTTTCTCTGATTACATTTTCACTCGTGCTTCCACACCTGATTCACATTTTGTTTTTTTCTCTCATATTATTTAAGCTCGCTGGCAAGGTGTATTCCTCGCTGCAACCTCACACCGTGTTTAGACAGGAATCCCTATGCCTGGTTCCTGTTTTAGCAGTTGCCTTATTCTCCGCTTCGTCAGGCTATTTGTAAGTAACCTTTCATGGTTTTTCATTATTTGTATTTTTCTGTAATCACCCTTCATGGTCTTTGTAAATAGCCTTTTGTAATTCACCCTTCATGGTCCTTGTTTATTACTTTTCTTGTAATTGCCCTTCTTGGCAAGCATTTGTGTTCCTTATTATTCTTTTTTAAATGAGCAAACTCACAGCAGGCGAATGGTGCCTCATTTCTGCCCTAAAGAGCCAATTGAATCGGTGAATTCAAAAGGGGCCCAAGTCCAAGAAATATGTTTTTGCAGGAAATCAAATAAATTGCATATCTCAAAGGTAGTCTATGCCAGATGGTTCATACTTTACTCAGATATAGCACAAGGCCATAGCTTAGAAATGCTATAATATGAAGCATTTCACTTTTTTAATTTCAGAGGATTGGCAAACTAAAGTCCCTGGACTTGGGCCCTTCTTGAATTAAACAATAAGAACATATGAAAAGAAGCGCATAACATCTATTTCTCACATGGTGAAAACGTTTTTTTTTTTTTAATTATGCCATGTTTTGAACACCTTTTATGATCACTTTATATTCAAACTATTGTTTTGATAACTGCCAGCAAATGAGATTTTCATCTGAAAGTGGGCAGATTAACATAGAGGTCCATCTACTGGTAACTAATCGTCAAAGTCAGACTCATCTTCACACCTAGCATCACAAACTGTTAAATTACTGAGGAACTGCTGAGCCTCTGGTGAAAGATATTTCGCCAATTTCTGAACATCCTTTACTTTAGCTGCCTTTACACCAAGTTGCTCGCTGTAGAGTGGCTCCTCTGGGTATGTAACAACCCTGCACAATGGCTTTAGAAGGCAGAATCTGGATGTGACCTGAGCAGACATATTTTCAGAAACTTCTATATCATTTCTGAAATTTGTGCTGCCACCTATGACTTTAAGTTTAATCCATGCAGGAAGGGCCCAAGTCCTGGACTTGGGTCTCTCTTGCACTCAATGCATAAACAATGCTGTGAATAGTCAATGCATTAAAGTTGACTTGGGACGTTTTTGCACATAATCAGATAGCTTGTCTCTTAAAGTTCATTAAACATGTAATATCTGGGTTTTGAAAAAGTGTGGACTTGGGCCCTTTTGGAATTCACCGATTCAATTATGACACAGGATAAGGGGAAGAAAAACAAAAAAAAAAAGTAAAGCCTTGAAATGGACTGATTATTTGATGATGATTTTGTAAAGGACTGACCAAGATTATGGAATTGTGATTCAACTCTCACCATCCCTGACGCTTTTGTTATTAATTTGTTTTGAAATCCAACCTAACCCGGGACCACTTCAGAACAAGTTCAATGCTTGCTTCTCAAATATAAGAGGTAAAGTAAATGTTGTTCACTTATATGGCACTTTTTCCTCATCTCTAGATGACCAAAGCATTTTACAGATCTTGCTATCCACCCGTTCACACACACATTCACACACTGATGGCAGCAGAGCTGCCATGCACAGCTGCTAGCCTGACCCACCAGGAGAAACTGGAGGTTCAATGTTTTGCTCAAGGACGTTTCGACATGCAGACTGCAGACAGAGCGGAAATCAAACCCCTGACCCGTTGCTCCTTCTTCTTCATACCAGCTGGGACTACCTTGAACATTACCTTGTTAAAACTCGTCCTCACATTTTTTGTTTAACAGAAACTTTCTTGAACAGCAAGATAGATGATGGATGTTTACAGTACCTGGATACCCCTTCTTCAGACAAGACTGTCCAGGTGACTTAGGCTGGGACAGACAAGCGGTCTTCTATAGTGACGCTATAACTACCATCTGAGTGCCTGAATTTGAATACCCACAACATGAAATGATTTACCTGAAACTAATGCTTCCAGGTCGCCTGGTATTCATGTTTTGCATCTACAGACCTCCATCAGCCGATGACTCTGTATATGACGTAATAACAGAAACTTCAATTCAATTCAATTCAACTTTATTTATATAGCGCCATTTCACAACAACAGTCATCTCATAGCACTATCAACTGTAGGGAGGACCCCCACAGTTGCAGAAAGACCCCAGCAATCAGGCGATCCCCTGTGAGCAAGCACTTGGCGACGGTGGAGAGGAAAAACTCCCTTTTAACAGGAAGAAACCTCCAGCAGAACCAGGCTCAGGGAGGGGCAGTCATCTGCTGCGACTGGCTGGGGGGGTGAGGGGATAGAGAAGAAGAAAAGAACAGACATGTAGAGAGCAAACAGCACGATGGGGACTCAATCTATGGGAGAGAACAAACAAATGTTAATGACCAGCAAAAAAAAAATATTTCATAGAGAGTGAGGAAAGGAATGAGGCCCAGTGCATTACTGGAGGTCCCCCGGCTGACTAAACCTATTAGCAGCATAACTAAGGGAGGGTTCAGAAAACACATGATCCCTCCCTAATTGTAGGCTATATCAAAAAGGTAGGTTTTAGCCCTATTCTTAAAAACAGAGATCGAGTCTGACTCCCGAATCCAGATTGGCAGCTGATTCCACAGGAGAGGAGCTTGATAACTGAAGGCTCTGCCTCCCATTGTACTTTTGGAGATTCTAGGTATTACAAGTAAACCTGCATTTTGGGAGCGTAGTGCTCTGTTAGGATGATACGGTAGTATCAGATCTTTTAAATAAAAAGGAGCCTGATTGTTTAGAGCTTTGTAAGTAAGAAGAAGGATTTTAAACTTAATTCTAAACTCTATGGGAAGCCAATGAAGGGAGGCCAGAACCGGAGAGATATGATCTCTCTTTCTAGTACCTGTTAAAACTCTTGCTGCAGCATTTTGGATCAGCTGAAGACTTTTTAAAGATGTTTTAGGACAACCTGATAATAAAGAATTACAATAATCTAATCTCGAGCTAACAAAAGCGTGGATCAGCTTCTCAGCATCACTCTGAGACAAGATGCTCCTAATCTTGGCAATATTACGCAAATGATAGAAGGCAGTCTTAGAAACAAATTTAATATGTGAATTGAAGGACAAATCCTGATCAAAAATAACTCCAAGGTTCCTCACAGAGCTATTAAGAGAAAGAGTAACTGCATCCAAACTGAAAGTTTGATTTGGAAAGGAATTTCTAAGGTTTTTTGGACCAACAAGAATGACTTCAGTCTTATCTGAATTTAATAGCAGGAAATTACAAGTCATCCAAACTTTGATTTCCTTAAGACAGGCTTCTAACTTGGCTAATTGATTAGTATCATCTGGCTTCATTGACAGGTATAATTGTGTGTCATCTGCATAACAGTGAAAATGTATACAGTGCTTTCTAATAATGTTGCCTAACGGAAGCATATATAAACTAAAAAGAGTAGGGCCAAGCACAGATCCCTGTGGAACTCCATGACTAAGCTTTGAGCTGAGAGAAAACTCATCATTTACATGAACAAACTGGAACCTATCAGATAAATAAGATCTAAACCACTGCAACGAAGTTCCATTAAGTCCAACATAGTGTTCTAATCTATCAAGTAGAATATTATGATCAATAGTATCAAAAGCTGCACTAAGATCTAAAAGGACAAGTACAGAAACTAGTCCATTATCAGATGCAATGAGGAGGTCGTTAGTGACCTTCGCTAAGGCTGTTTCAGTGCTATGATGGATTCTAAACCCAGATTGAAACTCCTCAAATAAACCATTTCCCTGCAGGTGGTCAAATAATTGCATAGCAACAACTCTTTCTAAGATTTTTGAAATGAAAGGGAGATTAGAGATTGGTCTATAGTTAGCTAATGCTCCTGGATCTAGCGTTGGCTTTTTGAGTAAGGGTTTAATTACAGCCGTTTTAAAAGCCTGCGGTACATGGCCTAAAGTTAATGAAGAATTGATTATATGAAGAATAAAGCTACCAATAAGTGGGAAGACTTCTTTAAATAACCTGGTAGGAATAGGGTCTAAAAGACAAGTTGAAGGTTTGGATGAGGAAACTATTTTGTCTAACTCACAAACTTGAGAGCATCCAAGATTTACACCCAAGGTCTGAAATCATTGCTCTTGGGGATCTGAATGCCCACCATCAAGAATGGTTGGGTAGCCAAAAAACTGACAATCATGGAGAAGCTGCTCATGAGTTTTCTATTCTCAACAACCTCCAACAACTTGTTAACAACCCTACTAGGATTGGAAAGGATGGAAATTGCTCCAACTAGATCTCTTCCTTACGTCCTCACCAATCATGATATCACAGTCAGTGCACCTCTTGGATCATCTGACCACTGTGTTGTGTTAACTGCTGCTAACTACAGACTTCCAACACAGAGTAAACCTGCCAAACGTAGGATCTGGGTCTATGAAAAAGTCGATTGGGATGGCATGCGTACATATTTGGCTGATGCAAAATGGGTATCTCTCTCAAAAAGGCCTGTTGTTAATGCAGCATGGTCCTGCATAAGGGGCCTTACTGATCCCATGGACTACTTTATACCTTCAAAGTCAACCAAGCACGGCTACTCTGATAAACATTTGTTTAATGAAGAGTGCCATGAAACTATATAAGAAGAAGACCTACAAAAAGTGGCAGAAGGATCATACAAAGGACTCCTGGATTTTGTATCTGAACTCCAAATCTGAATGCCAGCCTACTATATGACATGATCGCAGGCAGTTTCCACTCCAACTAGAGCAGAAACTGAAATGTACAGACAATAAACAGTTGTTACAACTCACCGCTCATTAGCGGTGCGAGCTGAGCGCACACCTGCAGCTCGTCAGCAGCGTGGCATATAAGCCACTCTGTCCTGGGCCTCGGCCTGAAGCCGTCCGTTCCCTTCGGCTACTTGCTTCAGAGGAACCCCCTCGCCTACCAGCAAGATTACCCGCGTAAGCATACCTCCTCTTGTGTTCCAGTTTCTCCCCTGTGCACAGGTGGATCTTACCCGGCGGCGGACTCCGCCTCTGCATCACCATCTCGTCGCTGCTGCCAGGTGCATCGTCAGGTTGCTGTCTCCTGGACTCGTCCTTGTGCACGCCTGCCACCTGCCCTGCCTAGTAAGCCAACAAATCCCTTGTTACCTGTTGTACTGGTTTGGTGCCCGTCACCTTCTCCCTGTGCTCTCTCCCCAGGGTTGTCCGGCTGTACGGTTTCCTGCCTCCGTGCCTGACGCTGACGTCCGCCATCAGTACATCCACATACCACAGACACGCATCCACTACCGCAGACACGCATCCACACACACACTTGCTGTTAAATAAACTGTTAAACCTATTCTGAGCCTGCGTGTGTGTCTCCTGAGCCGTGCATTATGTCAGTACGGCTTCAGCAGAGCGGCTCGGCGGACAGCGGGCTCACGCACCGTCTCACCATCTTAGAGGCTCAAATAGATTTGATAGTTTATCAACATCAGGTGATGTTGAATCAATTGATTAAGATTACTGACCGGTTAGACCGCCTGGACCCCCGTCAGCCGTTCTCCCCGGCTCGTCAGGGAGGCGCAGCTCCAGCTGCTCCAGCGGCCGTCCAGCCTGCTCCAGGTGTCCCAGCCCAACTCACTCCTATTCCGACCCCCGCCCGCTTTAGCGGTAAGCTTGGTGGAGCGCGGGGGTTCATTATGCAGTGTGAGTCGGTGTTCCTGCGCGTCCCCGGAGATTTTCCCTCAGACCACAGCCGAATTGGCTACATAGGAAATCTCCTGGAGGGTCGTGCGCTCACCTGGGCTTATGCCGTAATGGCGAGGCCCAGCTACGCCACCCTCACCTATGGCCAGTTTGTTAACCTATTCCTGGAAGTCTTTGATCACTCTCGTTTTGAGAGTGTCCAGGTCGATCGCCTCCTCAGCCTTCAGCAGGGGAGCCGATCGGCCGCCGATTACGCCATTGACTTCCGGGTTACAGCGGAGGAGGTTGGCTGGGAGGAACGCGCCCTCTGTGGCATCTTCCTCCGCAGTTTAAACTCTGGTCTGAGGGATGAACTGGCTGGTCGGGATCTCCCTGAAACATTTGTGGAGCTAATCTCTCTCACCATCAGCTTGGATAACCGGCTGCGCAAGCACGCCTCGGAGCGGAAGTTGCCTTCTCGCTCGCGGGGTGCCCCGTCACGCCCGTCCCAAGCTCGCCCCCTGGCGTTACCACCATCGCAGGTTTCCGAGGAATCGGAACCTATGGTGACGGGCCGGGCAAAGCTCCCCCTTGCGGAGAAACAACGCCACCGTGAGTTGGGTCTCTGCATGTATTGCGGAGACAACCAGCACATTGTGGAGCGTTGCCCGGAGAAGCCCAAACGGGGAGGTCCACGAGTCACTTTAGGGGCCCTCACGGATGCTAATCAGTCAGTTCCTCTCACTCATTTGTCGCTGCCCATCATCATCTCCATTAGGTGCAGGGTTCTTCTTCGTGGGCAAGAAGGATGGCTCTCTTCGTCCATGCATCGACTTCCGTGCCCTCAGTGACATCACGGAGAAGGACCGTTACACCCTGCCCCTGATGGACACTGCCTTCCACTCCCTCCAGGGGGCGACCTGGTTTACCAAGCTGGATCTCCGCAGCGCGTACCACCTCGTCCGGATCCGGGAGGGAGATGAATGGAAGACAGCCTTCCGTACCCCGAACGGCCACTTTGAGTACCTGGTCATGCCGTTCGGGTTAACCAACGCTCCAGCCGTCTTTCAGCGCCTGATTAATGACGTTCTCCGGGACTTCATCGGTCTGTTTGTGTTCGTTTACCTGGATGATATTCTCATCTTCTCCAAGTCCAGGGATGAGCACCAGGTGCATGTGAGACGGGTCCTTCAGAGGTTACTGGAGAATCGGTTGTATGTGAAGGCGGAGAAGTGTGAGTTCTATGCCAAGAAGACGTCATTTCTTGGGTTTGTCATCTCCCATGACCAGGTGCTCCCAGACCCAGCTAAAATTAAGGCGGTGGTAGATTGGCCGACTCCCACATCTAGAAAGCAGGTGCAACAATTCATCGGCTTTGCCAACTTCTACCGCCGCTTTGTGCCCAACTTTGGAGCCATCGTCGGCCCTCTGACCCGTCTCACCTCCCCTAAAACCCGGTTCCAGTGGACTGAAGAGGCCGCGGCGGCCTTCCAGGCGCTGAAGGCGGAGTTTTCATCCTCCCGGGTCCTCAGCCAGGTCGATCCCTCTCTGCAGTGCATCGTGGAGGTCGACGCCTCGGATACTGGGGTGGGGGCGGTGTTGTCTCAGCGGTCACCTGCTGATGGGGTCAAACGGCCTTGCGCCTTCTTCTCCCGGCGCTTGTCCCCGGCGGAACGCAACTACAACATGGGGGACAGGGAGCTTCTTGCCATCAAGCTCGCGCTCCAGGAGTGGCGTCACTGGCTGGAGGGGGCCGTCCTGCCCTTCGTGGTGCTAACGGATTACAAAAACCTGGAATATTTAAGAAATGCCAAGCGTCTGAATGCCCGCCAGGCCCGTTGGTCCTTGTTTTTTACGAGATTCCGTTTCACCATCACATTCAGGCCGGGCTCCAAGAACGGACTCCCTGACGCCCTCTCCAGGCAATTCGCCCCTGAAGACTCGGGGGGCGCTGTACACACCATCCTGCCCAGGTCGTGCATCGTGGGGGCTGTTACCTGGGAGATCGAGGATAAGGTCCGGAAGGTGCAGGAATCGGAGCCAGACCCGGGCGGCGGACCGGAGGGGAGGATCTTCGTTCCATCCTCCGTTCGGGGGGAGGTCATCCATTGGCTTCACACGTCCAAGCTAGCCTGCCATCCTGGGACCTCCCAAATGATGCTCCAACGCTCCTTCTGGTGGCCGGGACTGTGCAAGGACGCTGCCCGCTATGCCCGGGCCTGCCCCATCTGTGCCACCAGTAAAGCCGGCAACTCCCCCCCTGCGGGTTTGCTCCAGCCCCTGCCCGTTCCTGGTAGGCCCTGGTCGCACATCGCATTGGACTTCGTCACCGGTCTCCCCGTCTCTAACAACTTCGACACTGTCCTGACCATCGTCGACCGCTTCTCCAAGGCCGCCCACATCGTGCCATTATGGGGGCTCCCCTCTGCCTTGGAGATGGCAGATCTTCTCATCCAACACGTGGTCAGGCTGCACGGGATACCAGTTGACGTGGTCTCCGACCGGGGTCCCCAATTTACCTCGGACGTCTGGCGGGGTTTTTGCAAGGCATTAGGAGCCCAGGTAAGCCTCTCCTCCGGCCATCACCCCCAATCTAACAGGCAGTGTGAACGGACTAACCAGGAGCTGGAGGCTGCTCTCCGCTGCGTCACCGCCTCGAAGCCTGCGTCATGGAGAAAACACCTTGCCTGGGTGGAATACGCCCACAACACCGCTTGCTCCTCAGCCACAGGGATGTCCCCCTTCAAGGTGTCCCTGCGTTACGACCCCCCTCTGTTCCCCTCGCTGGAGAACGAGTCGGCAGTCCCCACGGTTCAGGCTCACCTCAGGCGGTGCCGCTCCATCTGGACAGCTGCGCGCAATGCGCTTTTACGCATGGCAGAGCGCAATAAGGCCACGGCGGATCGGCATAGAAGACCTGCTCCTGCCTACCAGGTAGGCCAACCAGTCTGGGTATCCACGCAAGATGTGAACCTGAAGGGTGAGAGGAGGAAGTTGGCTAAACGTTTCATGGGTCCATACCCCATCACCAAGATTATCAACCCGGTGGCTGTGCGTGTTGCTACTTCCCCCTCCCTCCGCATCCATCCCACCTTCCACGTCTCCAAGGTGAAACCGGTGGTGTCTGATCCCATCTGCCCTCCTCCTGCTGCGCCGCCCGCGCCTCGGATGATTGATGGCCATCCGGCTTGGACTGTCTCTACCATCTTGGACTCCCGACGCCGGGGTCGCGGGCTTCAGTATTTGGTGGACTGGGAGGGCTATGGTCCAGAATGGAGGCAGTGGGTTCGCTCCTCGTTCGTGTTGGATCGCTCTCTCATCACCGAGTTTCACCGGAAGCACCCCGATAAACCATCGCCAGGAGGTGCTGCTAGAGGGGGGAGTACTGTTACAACTCGCCGCTCATTAGCGGCGCCAGCTGAGCGCACACCTGCACCTCGTCAGCAGCGTGGCATATAAGCCACTCTGTCCTGGGCCTCGGCCTGAAGCCGTCTGTTCCCTTCGGCTACTTGCTTCAGAGGAACCCCCTTGCCTACCAGCAAGATTACCCGCATAAGCATACCTCCTCTTGTGTTCCAGTTTCTCCCCTGTGCACAGGTGGATCTTCCCCGGCGGCGGACTCCGCCTCTGCATCACCATCTCGTTGCTGCTGTCGGGTGCATCGTCAGGTTGCTGTCTCCTGGACTCGCCCTTGTGCACGCCTGCCACCTGCCCTGCCAAGTAAGCCAACAAATCCCTTGTTACCTGTTGTACTGGTTTGGTGCCCGTCACCTTCTCCCTGTGCTCTCTCCCCAGGGTTGTCCAGCTGTACGGTTTCCTGCCTCCGTGCCTGACGCTGACGTCCACCATCAGTACATCCACATACCACAGACACGCATCCACACACACACTTGCTGTTAAATAAACTGTTAAACCTATTCTGAGCCTGCGTGTGTGTCTCCTGAGCCGTGCATTATGTCAACAGTGGTGGAAACTTCTTAAAGCTGTTACTGACAACAAGAAGACTTCTGCTGTTTCCCCCCTAAGTAGTAATGGTCAAACCTTGAATAAAGCCAAAGACAAAGCTGAGCTGCTAAATAACACATTTGCAGCTAATGCTCAGTTTGATGATGGTGGTAGAAGTCCTCCAAAATTGCCACCAAAAACAAGTAAAGTCCTGTCCACCGTTAAATTCCAACCAAAAAAGATTCTTAGAAAACTTCGCAGTCTGGACATATCCAAGGCCAATGGCCCTGATGGGATTTCTGCATTTGTACTCAAGAACTGTGCACCAGAGCTTGCACCAGTTCTGACGTAGCTATTCCAGATTTCTCTTGAAACCAAAACAGTCCCCTCAGGCTGGAAAACTGCCAATGTGATTGCTGTACCTAAGAAGAGTAACAAGCAAGACCCATCTGACTTCAGACCTATATTCCTACTGCCCATAATTTCCAAGGTCATGGAAAGCATTATCTGTGACCACATACGCAAACATCTTGACAAGCACCAGCTTCTCTGAGACACCCAGTATGGATTTCAAGAGATCTACAGTGGACATGCTCTCAAACATTACTCAGTGGTGGCTCAATGCTCTTTACTCCCAACAGGAAGCCAGAGTCATTGCCTTAGACATCAAAAAGGCTTTTGATCGAGTATGGCATCGCAAACTGATCACAAAGCTGACTGGCATTCAGCACTCAAGGTGACTTACTTGACTGGATATCATCCTTCTAGCTGCTGGACAACAGTCTGTGGTCTTGGACAGGTTCACCTCTTCCCCACTACCCTTGACTGCTGGCAGTCCCCAAGGAAGTGTAATGGGGTCCATTGCTGTTCCTCATCTACCGTGATGACTTGGTATCTCAACTGGAGAATGATCAACTATTTACAGATGACTCAACACTTTAAATCGTTATAAAAAAAAAAATCCAGGCCTCTGAGACACTTGTGCTGAGAGTCTTCAGCATGACTTGGACACAACTGAAAGGTGGGCCTCTGACTGGTGCATCACATTTAATGCAATTAAGACTGAGGAAATAATCATCAGCAGGAAGCGTGGTGCTCCGCATAATGGAATGGGGAAAGTAAAGTTACACACAGAGCTACCAGAGGACTGACCCCCCGCTGTAGCTTTCACTACTTACAGTAGCTGTGTGGCCTAGGGTCAGAGAAACGGAGATAGGCGCCGCCCATATACACCTTCAGGTGTGAAGGGATTAACTAACTAACTAAGGAAGCGTGTCCAAAATCCTCCTCCTCTTCACTTCATGATCAAGGAACTCAATCCAATACAGAGTATTATTTAGTAATACTTAGTCCTGGACTCTTTACATTACAGGACTAGCCAAAAAGACTGCCAAGAGATTGTACATCCCGGGGCGTACCAAGAACCTCCTTCCTCTCAGCGTCCGTACTACCATATATAAGGCCTACATCCAGCCTGTCATGGAGTATGCCTCTCCAATATGGAGTGGAGCAGGAACCACAGCACTAAGTCTCTTAGACAGGCTGCAAAAAAAGCCCTCCGTCTACTCAAAATTGATGATCCTTACAAGGTAGGAATTTACCCATTAGAGCACAGGAGAAAGGTGGCATCTTTGTGTACATTCTACCGCCATTTCTTCTTTCAACCATCAGTTGAGCTGACAAATATCTTGCCTACTGGCATGCGAGTAACAAGATCCTTTACAAGCTGTCACCCATATACTGTAACTGTTCCAAAGTCCACCAATCTCCATCTATCTTCCTACAGTACATCCCTAGAACAAGTCAGCTATGGAACTCTCTTACAGCATCGTTGTTTCCTGCTGCTCCAAACATAGACTCATTCAAATCATCTGGAAATGCATTTTTGGTTGATCAATTATAAACTTTTGTTAGCTGTTAATTTTTAAGATTTTGATTTGTATGATGTGATGTAGTCAGTGGTTTAATACTCTGCTTAATGGCCAACTTTTCATCTCTCAGATGGCAACGCAAGGACTTAAACCTTGATTACTAAAAAAAAAGGAAGGAATGCACATGGTCATCGATGACACTGTTGTGTCCATGGTTGGGTAAAAGCAACACACAAGTAATGTAGTTTATGGAGCTTTATTACATTCAGAGTTATATACATAAAAAGGCTTATGGCACTCGCCTGCTTGCCAGGTGGCTCCTGCGATGAAAGAGGCAGAGCCTCTTCCGCCCACTTCCTTTATATCTCGGGCGGCGTCACCACCGGAAACCGGTAGTAAGCCACCCCGGTCTAGCCCATGCCCAACCCAGCCGCCATCTTGGTAATACAACCAGTTTACATACACAACACCCCCCCCTTCAAAAACGCTAAGCACACAGATAGCCCTCCCCAATTTGCTTCCCGACTCACACTCTAAAACAAAACAATTACAGAAACAAAACTTCCTATCCATGCATACAACTAAGGCTGGGGTCCAGGCAGACTACCAGTACCCCCACACAGCTGGGTGGATTATTCTGCCGCCAAACATTCAAAACAAGGCCGTGTTTTTAAAATAATCCCGGAACAGCTCCACATTAAAGGCATACAAAACTACAAAATGCATAACAACTACTGGCACCCCTCCACCAACACTCACCCCCACAATGGGTACATCACAATACTTTAAATGTTGGGTATGTAAATTTACATGAATAAACATCTCAAATGGAGTAAACACACCCCACCACCCCAAACTTGGGCATAAAACTAGCACATTAATAAAATTCAATTCCAATATATCCATTAAATTACTGTCTTTGAGCCAATAAAATCTCACAATTACAATCCAGGTCACTTAAAACAAAATTCAACTCCCAGGAGTCACACAACACCCCACTTTTCACACCTCAATGTTTTCCAACTTTTCCTTTTTTTTTTTTTTTTAAATTTAGATCGGGGTACCATACCAGCAGTAAAACACACATATCAGGACTAGAGCAAAAGCACACAAACAGAAATAAAGACATCACAGCACTCTCAGTCCTTAGACGGGTTCTTCTCCAGCCACTTCCGTCTCTTGACCTCAGGGCTCCCATTGCGCCGCTTCTTCTCCTCCACTCGGCGTAACTCGTTCGGATGCCTCCAGGTCTGGTCAGACAAGCACAGATACCTGTCACTCCGAGCAGCCTCCACCTGGAACTGTCCTCTCTCATTGTGTGCTCGCGTGAACCGTGATCACCTCTCATCCAGTCCTCAACCCTGGGCCGCACCACGTTGCCGACACGCAGGGAAGCCCGTGTCCTCTTTTCCCGGTGATTTTGGGTCTGACTGGTCTCCACCAATGATCCGGTCGACTCGTAGGTCCAGTCCATGTTATCCATGGTAGACCGACTTCCTGAGTGATGTATCAACCTGCTCTCAGGTCCCGCCCCTTCTGGATCCAGCGTGGGCGCCTTGTCCTTACAGGCCACCTCCGCGGTCCCGTCGTGCTGTCCCGCACCCTCATCTAGGGTAACAGACAGACCGGCATTGGGTCCAACCCGAGGCAGCATGGCGTGGCACCGAACGTGGTCTCCCTCATTACACATGTCCAGCCAGTCCAATTCCCTCACCTCCATGCCATCCACCAGCAGAGTCGGTCAGCGCCACAGTCCGCAGCCCGACCACTCCTCACCCGACACGTTGGCGATCGAAAAACCCTGGCTATAAAAGAGATTATGACCCATGATGTTAACTCCTGCAGCGGTGACATGAATGCGGGCTCGGAGCACAAGAACAGACTTATAACAGGCTTCAACTTCCACAAACCCCAAAACTGCCAGTCTGTTCCATCCATAGCCATAATAATCTCTTCCTTGTTGTTTAATCTGCTGGTGGGGAAACAAGCTGTTCACGGTCACCAGGTTCAGCACTGAGATAACAGTTGCAACGTCCACCAACAGTGGAACCACGACACCGTCAAGCATGACATCGCACCCGATTCTCCCCGTTGTCTCTGGGGAGACCGTGTGTATTATAGTCGGAGTCTTCTGCTTCCTTCCTACGGCTCCTGCGTTCAAAGTTAGCGCACGCCCTGGCAAAATGGTCCCACAAATCACACTTGCCACAATGCTTTCCTTTCGCTCTGCACACACTGGCCATATAGTGGTGAACAGGGGACCCACAACTGTAACAACGGGGCGGACCTTAACCACGGAGGCATACATATCCTCTCTGGCATCACCATCATCAGGGTCCCAACACAGTGCCTTAGCGCGAGACTCACCCTCACCCAGAAAAGCCCCTTCAGGAAGGCCTCTCACGATAGTTTCTGCTGCCTCGAACCGCTGGGTGAGCTCGATAGCCATGGCCAATGTCAACTCTCCTGGATACTCCAACAGTCTAGACTGGACCGCTTCACTGCGAACATGCTCCGCTAGTTGGTCCCGAATCATCTCCTCTTCCAGGCGTCTGAAATCACACCCCCTCACCAGCCTTCGGAGCTCGCCAACGAACATCATCACTGGTTGTCCCAAACGCTGGCGGCGCTGTCGAAACTGGATGCGGTGGACCGTGACACTCTACTGAGCGTGAAAATGGCACACCATCAACTCCACAACACCATCAAAGCTATCACCCCCCCCCCCCAGGCTCTCCAATACTCTCAGCCCCTCAGTACCCAACTTATAGACTAACACAGCCCTAGCGCGAAGCCTCTCACACTCGCTGAGGTTCAAAACCACGAGGTAGTTGGTAAAAGCAGTGAACAAATGAGGCCACGGCATGGGCGGTCTGCCCGGGACCTCCAAAAATGGCTGAAACTCAGCAGCACACTTTTCTATTTCCGCTTTTACCTCGTCGCCAAATGTTGTGTCCATAGTTGGGTAAAAGCAACACACAAGTAATGTAGTTTACGGAGCTTTATTACATTCAGAGTTATATACATAAAAAGGCTTACGGCACTTGCCTGCTTGCCAGGTGGCCCCTGTGATGAAAGAGGCAGAGCCTCTTCCGCCCACTTCCTTTATACCTCGGGCGGCGTCATCACCGGAAACCGGTAGTAAGCCACACCAGTCTAACTCATGACCAACCCGGCCGCCATCTTGGTAATACAGCCAGTTTACATACACAACAGAAACATCGTTATTAATGTTGTTTTGAGGCTCATTGCAGACATTTTAGCACATAGCTAGAATTGGGCACAAGGTATGGTGTCTCTATATGTGCTTATGTTACACCCAGAGGGCGAAGAAGAGGCCAAGTGGTCGACTTTTCAGCGGTTTATTGACTTTCTTTCACAAACACCAGGCACGGCACTCTGACACGGGACATCACCCGATAACGGCCACATCACTCTTCACCATTTTCCCTTCACACTCTAGAACATTCTCCACTCTTCTTCTCTCGCGCTTTAACACTTAACAGCGTCTCATCACTACCGAACGCCACCTGTGACGCAAAAGCGCTACTGCTTCTACTGACAGACAGTTTAAATTAAAACAGTTCAAATTACAGTCCTTTAGTTACATTTCCTATAAATGTTCATCTTTACCATCAACATTTAAATTACAGTCTTTTAGACATATTTATTAGAAATGTCTATATTAGCCATCAGCATCTTATCAAAAATGTTTTCTGGGGTTTTCTAGAGGTTGTCCAAAATTGAATTTTTCCTACACTCACCCCTCGAAAATTTAATGTCGACCCGACATTACAAACAACTTTCCAAAAAACTCTTTTTTTTTTCTCTTTCACAGTCCACATTTGGTAACCATGTATCTCATGTAAGTAGGATATTACTAAACAGGAGTCAGAGTTCATTAAGTCCATAAAGATGCAAACTGGTAATAGTCCATAGTACAGCATGTATCTCCTGTTCCAAGCAATACATTCGCAGAAGAGGTCTTTGTGCACTATGACCATCAACCGCTCCTTCCATCATGGTGGGTATCTTCATCTTTCCTGAGAGTAAGGGTACTCAATCTAGTCATAGCCTACCAAATAAACCTTTATGTGATGCCTGTACCTTAGTAACACACTGAAAATCTCTTTTTTTTAAAATCAACCATAAAAGTAACTTGGTGATGAGTTTAGTCACTACTCATTTACTTTCCAAAACATTCATGTCTGAACAATGGTTATCTCTAGCTTCTACACACTTTATATTTGTTTTAAACAGATGAAGTGCAAGGTTGGCCTAACTTATCATAAGTCAATATCAACGTCTGTTTTCTCATTCTTGAAGGATACGTTTTAGCAGGGATCTCGACAGGTCCCTCCTGGTCACTGGAACTGGACTCCGACAACACATCACCCTGGTCCTGGTCCGCCTCAGCTGGATCTGGGCCCACCGGATTGTTGACCTCTGGTGCCAGCTGCACCTGTGTGACGTCATCTGTGTCCTGGTCCTCATCCTCTGGAGTAGTGTCACTGTGCGGGTAGAACTCCAGTGCATCGGCTCTCAGTGGACGGTGATTTTGATCCTTTCCAGCTCATAATCCAATTATGGCACTCCAGCCCTCTTCATCTTCATTGACTGTGCTGTTTTGTCTGTCCACTTTCCTTTGCCTTTTAGACTCTCTTTCTCTTGTTTTATTAGAGGCAGGCTCCACTGTTTCCATGGAAAGAAAGTCACAGGGTAGCAAAAGGTTTCTGTGCATGACCCGAGTGCGCCCCTTGCCATTTTCAGGTCTGATCTCATACACTGGACTGTCTGGGTACTCCTTTTGGGTCACTACAAAAAGTGACTTCTTGTCTTCCCAGAATGATCTTCGTTTTCCTGGCCCACCTTTTTCAGTCAAGTTTCGGACCAGTACTCTGGATCCAGGGGGCAACTCAGCACTGTGAACCTTTTTACCATAAAGGGCTTTACTTCTCATCCCTTCTTTGTTTGCTGTTTTAGAGGCAAGTTTGTAAGCTTCAGCCATTGTAGCTCTCCACTTTTCAGCATAGTCCTGCTGAGAAACACTCTGCTCTCTTGTTGTGAGGCCAAACATTAGATCAATGGGCAGCTTTGGACTAGGGCCAAATAACAGAAAATATGGCACGTACCCCCGTAGCCTCACTGCGCGTGCAATTATAGGCATGAACCACTTTTGCCAGGGAAGACTTCCAATCTGCCTTGGCTGCTTCAGGCAAGTTTCTGAGCATTGCCAACAGGGTGCGATTGAATCGTTCCACCTGCCCATTCCCTTGGGGATGGTAGGGCATTGTTCGGGACCCCTGCACACCACTGTACTCCTGGAGTTTTGTAAAGAGTTTATTTTGGAACTCTCTACCCCGATCATGATGGAGACGTGTGGGGGAGCCAAATTTAAGGGCAAAATCCCCAAATATCTTCTCAGCAGTGGTGTAGGCAGCTTTGTTGCGACAAGGATAAGCCTGGGCAAAGCGAGTGAAGTGGTCCATTAGAACCAGGATATACTCATATCCTCCTTTGCACCTCTCCAAGTGCAGGAAATCAACGGACACCAGTTCGAATGGATACGTAGTGACAATATTAGTCAGTGGTGCCCTTGTTATCTTGTTGGGACGATTATTCTTCAAACAACTGCAAACTTTAGTGATGTAGTGCTCAACATCTCTTTGCATATGAGCCCAATAAAAGCGCTCCCTTATCAAGTTCATCACTCTCTCTACCCCTAAATGGCCCATGTTTTTGTGGAGCTCTTTAAACACGAGCTTGTGAAACTTTTGGGGTAGAAGTAGCTGGTCATGCGATGCCGTTTTCCTGTACAGCAGTCCATCATCTTCCAGGTACAGCTTGTGTTTTTGCCTGACTAAAGCTGCAATTTTACTGTTCAGCTGTTTTCCACTTCTTGGCCATTGTTTTGACAACACATAACGCAACACCTCTCCAATCACAGAGTATTCTTCTTGAGCTCTTTTTAGAGCAGTCTTTGATATTTCAGCTACAGAGCTGGCTTCTCGATCTGCTTCACTAATGAGAGTAGAAATGGTGACTGGGCAGAACCATGGTTCATTTTCTTGTGACTTTACCTTGACTGCCTGCGCCACACAGTGCATTACATCCGGATCAACATTTTGTGTGCATTTGTCCATGTACTTCTCCATATCTAGGGGCATACATGAAAGGCCGTCTGCATCTCTGTTTGCTTTCCCAGGGCGGTACTTAATCACAAACTGGAAATCAGCTAGTTCTGCTACCCACCTCTGTGTGGTTGCATTTAACTTTGCGGTGGTGAGCACATACGTTAGGGGATTATTGTCCGTATATACAGTGAATGGTGGGGAATAGTACAGGTAATCCCGAAACCTCTCACAGATGGCCCACTTCATGGCAAGAAACTCCAGCTTCCCTGAATGAAGGTGGTAGTTCTTCTCTGGATTTGACAGTGTCCTGGAGCCATACGCTATCACCACCAGTTTGCCTTGTTGTTGCTGATATAACACCGCCCAAAGCCCCTCCTGTGAAGCGTCACAGTGCAAAATGAAGGGTTCCTCAAAGTTCGGGTAACCTAACACTGGGGGCTGGGAGAGAAAGTTAACAAGCTGAGTACTGTTAACAAGCTGAGTACTGGATGATGCTCAGGGCACCACCTTATTGCATGGGATGAGGGCAACTGGCCACTATCTTTCTTTTTGACATGTGTTTTCGAGTTTTTCTTTGCTCTATCTGTGTGGTCGTTAGCAAGAAGGTTGTAAAGAGGCTTTGCTATACGGGAGAAGTTTGGAATATAGCTGCGGTAATATGAAATAAAGCCTAGCAATTTCCTTAGTTCTTCAACAGTGGAAGGTTGCTGCTGTTTGAGGGTCTGCACCGGGGCAATGTCCGCAGGGTCCATAGTGTAGCCCTGTTTTGTTACCATTTTACCAAGGAAACGTACCTGCTGCTTGAATAACTCACATTTCCGGGGAGTCAGCTTCACCCCATGGCTTTGATAGCGGTGCAGGACGCTTCTCAGGTCTCGCAAGTGGTCTTCAAAAGTCTGTGAATGGACAAGGTTATCATCGAGGTAAGGCAGACAAATATCATCCCTCAACCCCCACAAACACTCCTCCATAGATCTTTGGAATGCTGCTGGTGCTGAGGACAAACCAAATGGAATTCTTACCCACTCGAACAAACCCCAGGGAGTGATAAATGCAGTGAGGGGCCTACTCGACTCTTCCAGGAAACCCTGGTGATATGCCTTCCCTTGGTTGAGGACCGAAAACCACGCACTCCCATTTAGACTGTTTAGCATATCTTGTATGCAGGGAATTGGGTGTCGATCAGGGATGGACTTCTTGTTCAGCTCTCTAAAGTCGCAGCACAAATGCAGGCCTCCATCTTTCGCACACAGACTATTGGACTGGAATACGATGACTTAGATTTGGTGATCCAGCCCCTGTTAAGCAGGTCTTCTAAATACTCCTTTACTTCTTTATGAAGTGGTCTGGGAACAGAGATATAAGTCTTTTTGACAGGAGTGGGATCCTTGAGTCTGATTTTCAACTGTAAAGAGGGAATTGTCCCTACATCATACTCATCACGGGAAAAGGCTTGCCGTTCCTCCCGTAATAGCTGTTTTACTTGCTCTTGTTGTGTGGGAGAGAGATGATCAAGGGGAACTGGGGGGTCCCACATGTCCATAGTCTATTTGACGGCACAGTTCATTTCTGTCTCTTTCTTCCTTCCGATTTCACTCGTCGTCGGGTCTGCTGTCGCTTGGTTTACAGCAGGGGGTCTAATGTCTGCCGGGTAAGCAGTTTTAATTCTCTGTGTCTGTCCCAAAATGGTCTTAGCGGGCAGCTGGATATCACAGGAAGTACTGTTTGTTATAGGTATTTTGAACATAGATCGCCTCCCTTTCCATAACTGCACCAACCCACTTTGCATCTGCAAACCCTCCGGTAATTGGGTGTACTGACTCGGCTCAAACAAGATGTCTTGTGTGTCTGGAAGTGAGCCTGCCCTGACAAAACCCTTTAACTGCTTTGGTTTGGCCAGCAGGGATGGTGACCAACTCACTGCCAACTTTTACCATTCCTTCCCCCAGTCTATCCTCCTCACTTTGCATCACCTTCAAAAATACCTCTGTTTTTTTACAATCAAAGGAGAAGGCTGCACTACAGCTTCACTGATGGCACAAGGGGGTTCAATGCCCATCTTCAGCACATGGTCAATCACGTTGAACCCAATGATAGGCTGCTCTGCCACTCCATCTTCCTTCACCACTAGCACAGGAACTAAGAGTTCCACCAGTGGGCGACTATCTGTCGGCAGCTTGAAAGTGACTTCGACCCACCCTGAGAATGGAATCGGTGTCTGGTTCACTGCCCTCCCATTCAGAATACTTGGACCCACCAACTCGGCTAAGTCTCTGACGGTGGTGTGTGGCAGGTGCTCCTGTCTCCATGCGTCATTCATTAAGCAGACCTGTGACCCTGTGTCCCACAATGCTTCTGTCTCCTTATCATCGAGGAAGCAGGTTATGACATATTTTTTTCCAACCAAATTGAGCAACTGTAATTGGCGATTAGGGGACAGTAGATTAACACGGACTGTTTCTTCAGGAGGTGCCTCTGCTTTAGCTACCAGCCTCGCTTCCAACCTCCGAATACTGTCAGTGACTAGCTCATACAGTTCTTGTGTGTTCGCTTGTTCTGATGTGGTTGCGACAGTATTGGCCGCCGTGTCTGCTTGCCCTGTCCTTTTTCCAGGTCTCCTTCCTAGCCGACATTCCCTTGACATGTGGCCGCTGAATCCACATCTGAAGCAGTGGTCGCACTGATCGCCATTGCTGGTGGACTGACAGCTCTTGCAGCCACGTGTCCTCCTGGCTCTTTGAGCGTGAGGTGCTCTGGGAGACTCACGTATGGCCTTCTTGATCTCCTCCATGTCACTCTTTAGCTGCGTGACTACGTCCAGGAGCTCAGATTCCGTGCGGGTCACTGTGCTTTGGGATTTAAGGATTTTACCTCTTGTCGATGGTGGAGGGAGCTCTTGGCCATCCACTCCTTCCACGGTTGCATACTGACCCGTCAGGTTTTCCACTCGGCATTCTCGAACTTTGGGTTCTTTCGTGTGCCTCTTGAATTTTTGGTGTTGTTCCCATTCAAGACTGGCTGCTGCATTCGTCTTAGAAATCAGAAGCTCATCGGTGATGGCAGGATCCTCCAGATAGCGCTTCAGTTGGTACTTCACATCAGCACTAATCAGTCCCGTTTCCACCGCCCTCAGAAACTTCCTCTGAATAAGATCAGAACTATACCGCTCTTCCATGCCAGGCTCTCTGGATGCTGCCAAAAGTCTTTCCTTTAGCTCTATGGCGCGAAACAGGAAGTTCTGAGGTGACTCGTTACTGTCTTGTGGGAGGTTTATCAGGCGATGGTACAAGTCAGTCGAACTATCCTCTTTATAATGTCCTCGCAGAATGATGCACAGCTGTGGCAGAGTGAGATCTGACTTGATCTCCAGCATATCGCGCAAACTCAATCCGGGACTCACTGCTCTGACAACAGCCTCGATTATCTCAGCCTCACTGTGATTTTTCTTTAGGCCCATCTCAATCTGGTGAATGAGGCTGGAATAAGACAACTTGTCTCTTTGGCCCCTCTCTCCTATCTGACCATTTATCCTAAACTCTCGTTTAATGGTCACTTCTGGTAGTAGGGGCGCTGCGGGGACCGCGGGCTGTGTCAGAAAATGGCGACTCTGTGGCTGAGTGGCCACGTTATCGGTCAGCCTCGCTATTTCCTCTTCAAACTTTTTAGTTGAACCAAGGAAACTTTCATGCAGAGCGGCATATTGGTTTTGTAAATTGCGAGTGCCTCTGTTTTATGCAGAGCGGCATATTGGTTTTGTAAACTTGCGAGTGCCTCTGCCTCCCAGCTCGTGCCAGCCACTGCCGCCACCTACGTCGACGATTCGCCTCACTTAGCTTCAGTAGCGCATGCAATTAGCTTTAGTAGAAATGCGTGGGCTACATCCTCCTCTTCGATTTCAATGGTTTTTTCCACCTTCTCGTTTAACAGTCGTACCAGCGTGTACTTTTTAGACGGCTTGGCTGGGTTTATCTTTGCAAACAAACAGACCTCGTTTAGCTGTTCGGCCTGTAATGGCACCAAGGCCTCGCTTAGCTTATCTTGTAGCTGCTCCAATTCCATCGTGTCTGCTCTTTTTTTTTTTTTTTAATTTGCTCACTCACCGTCTTAGGCACGACTAACCATCCTCTGCTACCAAATTTTGTTACACCCGGAGGGTGAAGAAGAGGCCAAGTGGTGAACTTTTCAGCGGTTTATTGACTTTCTTTCACAAACACCAGGCACGGCACTCTGACACAAGACATCACCCGATAACGGCCACATCAATCACTCTTCACCATTTTCCCTTCACACTCTAGAACATTCTCCACTCTTCTTCTCTCGCGCTCTAACACTTAACAGCGTCTCATCACTACCGAGCGCCACCTGTGGCGCAAAAGCGCTACTGCTTCTACTGACAAACAGTTTAAATTAAAAACAGTTCAAATTACAGTCCTTTAGTTACATTTCCTATAAATGCTCATCTTTACCATCAACATTTAAATTACAGTCTTTTAGACACATTTATTAGAAATGTCTATATTAGCCATCAGCATCTTATCAAAAATGTTTTCTGGGATTTTCTAGAGGTTGTCCAAAATTGAATTTTTCCTACACTTAGCAATGTTTAAAAGAATTTAAGCTACTAAAGGGCACGCTTTGCTGTGTAAAAATGTTAATGTTAGCTTGTGCTTTCTGTGGAAAATATGGGATTTTTTGTCATTGTATATTCTTTTTTAAGCTCATGTCCTTTGTTATTTTATTTTGTTTAAATTTATTGTCCTAGCTGTTTTGCAAAAGCTCATTTTCATTTTATGCTTTATTTCTTTAGCTCTTATGGTGTTTTCTGGGAGAAAGGCAATGGAGTCAGAAAATGATTTGTATTTTAACTAAAGAAAGGAAGGAACACAAATAAAGGCTTCTTGAAACCCCGGTACGTTTCACCATTGTCTGGCTGGGTCCACTACACACTGTTTGATTTCTGGTGTTCTCACTGGTGTGCTGCCTTTTATGCATCATGGGACATCAAAAGAATCCGCAGCTCAATTGTATGAAATAGCTGAGTCAGCTCATCAGCATGGAAATCTCTACTGTATTACACAGTGAAGCTGTGAACGCTGCATTTAAAACCTCAACATGACAGATTTTTACTGTGACAAAGTAAATTCTAGCCCTTGTATTATGTTGAAAAAAAATTACATTGATTATGTTGCGGGTCATTTTGACCCGTACTGTGTAAATCCACTCAAAATAGTCAAAAAACAGGTTAAACCAATAACAGCTTTATTTTAGATTATATAAACATTTATAAAAGAGACATAACAATACATTTTTAATTTCAACACTAAGAACTATTAAGAATTTAATAGTTCTAATAGTTCTAATATCCATCCATCCATCCATCTTCTACCGCTTTTCCGGAGGTCCGGGTCGCGGAGGCAGCAGTTCAAGCAGAGAAGCCCAGACTTCCCTCTCCCCAGCCACCTGCTCCAGCTCTTCAGAGGGGATACCAAGGCGTTCCCAGACTAGCTGGGAACTAGTTCTAATAGTTCTAGTTTAATTTAAGAACTATTTTGTTCAAGTTTTTCCCTCTGCATTTTTTTTCATTTAACTTGCCCCTTTTTCTCACATTTTCAGTGTTAAACTTTTTCAGTGCTCTTCACATGATGGACAGAATGTAACTGTGTGCTTTCTGCAGATGTAATTCTTACATTTCACACAAGAGGTACTTATTTTACTGGCCTCTCGGGAGGGACAGACCTGGCATCTTTTCTGTTTCTTTACACCTGTGTCCACTGGATCCATTGCAGATTGGTTGGATGACCTGACCTTGACTTTTTCAATGACAGCTGCAGCTGCTGGGGATCGAGCTGGCCTGGCTCGCCTCTGGATCTTGGGAGTGACAAGTGCTTTGCCGAGTTCTTCCAGGAAAAGCCGACGTCGGTACAATTTGCCGGCATTCCATTGCTGGCTGATTTCAGTCCACAGGACACAGGCATTGTAAGCAGACACATCGACAATGTTGTAGAAAATCAACAAGGGCCAACGGGCAGTCTTGCGCTGGCAGCTGTATGTTGCTGTGACTTTGTCCAGATTGTCAACTCCTCCTTTGGTGGGGTTGTAGTCCAGGATCATTTGTGGCTTCATGTCTTCTCTTGTACTCAGAGATGCATCTGTGTGCATTGTGCTCTTTACAAGAACATTCTTGTTTCTCTTTGGGCAGTATGAAACAACTGCTGCTTTCTCAGTGAAAACAAATATTGAGGAATGCAGAGGTCTGCCCTGCATCTTCAGAATTTCACTGGGAAGTTCTGGTTTATTTCTTCTGACTGTTCCCAACATAGTCAGCTTTCTCTTCTGAAGTTCATCTCCAAGGTGGTAGGATGTAAAGAAGTTGTCACATGTGATGTTATGACCTTGCAACCCTTCACTCATCTCCAGCACCACACGCATCCCCTGATTCTTCTCAGATGCTCCTCCAGGTAGCTTTCCAGTATACACTTGCATATTCCATGCATAGCTAGATTTTGCATCACAGGCTACCCACATTCTGATGTCATACTTGGCAGGCTTATTGGGCATGTACTGTCTGAAAGGACAGCACCCCCTGAATGGTACAAGGCACTCATCTACAGTAACATGGGGACCAAGATTGTACAACAAAGGTAGAATTTCAACCCATTTATCCCATACATCTCTAAACACAGCTAGTTTGTCTCTTTCATGTCGACCAGCTCTGGTGTCATGGTTGTCAAATCGGATCACACGAGATATCATGTGAAATGTCTCCAGAGACATTGTTGCTCGAAAGATTGGCCTTCCACACTCTTCATCCCATAGACTTGCAGTTGCTTCTCCCTTTGACCTGTACACTCCAGCTAATACCAGAATTCCAATATAAGCATGCAAGTCAGTCTGATCCAGTGGCTTCCATTTCTCATGAAATACATGCCTCCCCTCCAAGTTGGTCATTTCCAGTATAATCTTCTCTATTGGTGGGGATATGAAGAGTTGAAATGCTGATTGAATATCATCAACTCGTGTGACAGCAAATCTTGTAGCACCGGGAGTCATTTTGATGACATTGGAAGATGACAGTCTACCTCGGCTTTGGTGTGGTGATGTTGACCATTTTATATTGCCATCTTTAGATGCCCATGTCCCCTCTGTGGATGATGATTACTGCATTCCTTGGCTTTCATCCAATGGAGACACAACGGCAGGCTCGTCCTCTTAATCCTCCTCATCTTCGGAAAATTGCCAATCTGGATCATCAATTACATTGTCCTCAGTCTCTGAAATCTCTTCCTCTGTGTCACTATCCCAGTTCAAAATACGTGATGAAGCTTCTTCAGCTGTAAACCTTCTGGAGCTCTTTTTTGGTGTGCCTGTCAAAGAGATGGCATGACAAGGGAGAGAAAGTCCCTCCTCGACACACACCTGGGTCTCTGGCAGTCAAAATACAATTAACTGGGCAGTCAAAATAAAGTACATCAAAGAGGCATGTTTATTTTGGATCTGTACAGCTACTTACCCACATAAAAATGTCTGGGTCAAACTGACCCGCAACATCATCTTTGTATACAAACTCTGCACATACATTCCACTACACATCAAAGTGTCCAGATTTTACTCACCAGTTCATGACCCTAGATGAGGAAAAGTCACAAAATTTCATGAAGAAAAGGAAAAGATAACCTATACTTTGATCAACACAAAAACCGAAATGGGTCAAATTGACCCTTAACATAATAAAAGGGCTAGTTAATACTACATCTGTGGTCTATATTAATCATATATCCCATAACCTACATGTGTTTAAGCATGTGAGAGTGTTTAGTGATTACATATGTAAAGCGACTTCACACCTCAGAACAGGACAAAGGGTCTCAACCGCCAGTGAAGATCAAAGAGCATCTGAGGCACTGCGGTGGAGACCGGATGGGTTGCCCTGACCCCCCAGGGCCAGGTGGAGGAGTACGAAGACAAAAGAGGGGATTAAGATAGTGAGGGATGTCAGCTTTTGATATGCATGTCTTTTGTTATGTGCGAGTATAAGTTCGTAGAGCCGAAGGTGTTCGCTCTCTTACTTCTTCTGCTGCTGCACCTAGATGAGACTTGTTAGAGGAGCTGATAATAAACTTTGGTTTATGAATCACATCGCCTCGTTATTTCAAGCTCCTCTACACTGGTGACCCTGACGCGAGAATGGACCAGAGGCGTTCCCCCGCGATCGACTCATCTGTGGCGACCCAGGCAGACGCCGGCGCCCATGCAGACAGGGGAACAGATGGACGACGTTCCCCCATGGCAGAAGTGATAGAGAGGGCTCAACCGAGCACCAGCGCCGCGGAGAGAGCCGAAGCAAGGCACTCTCACCCTGCGGACACATCAGTGACGGTCCACACAAACGCCGTCACCGTCAAGCTGCCGGACTTCTGGCAGGAAGACCCCGCCTCATGGTTTCAGCAAGCTGAAGCCCAGTTTGCACTTGCGGGCATCACGGCTGACGATACAAAGTTCTATCACATCGTCGCCAAACTCGACGCTGCCACTTCGAGATGTGCGCGGAGCATAATCCAGCGGCCGCCGGCCCAGGACAAATATAAAGAACTGAAATCGACCATCGTGGCAAATTACGTCCCCTCAGCCGAGGAGAGAGCCGAGAGGATCCTGGCGGTCTACGGCCACAGAGGAGGCAGACCCAAGGCCCTCATGGAGGACTTGCTGCAACTTAAAGAAGAGGACAATGACAACTTCCTCTTCCATTTCATATTCCTCAGTACGCTGCCGCCACACATGAGAGGGACGCTTGCCAACATGCGATGCAGCACCCAGCAAGACTTCCGCATGCTGGCTCACGAAGCTCAACGGCTCGTCAACGCCTGCAAGGAGCAGACACCCACAGCAGCATCCGCAGACCTCAACGCTGATGTCCGGAGCCACGAGGAGCCACAAATCACCGAGCAGAATCAGCCCGCGGTGACAGCGACACGGCCAGGACGCAAAAGATGGAGCGACGTTTGTTATTACCACCACCGCTTCGCCGAGAAGGCTTACAAATGCGTTCCCCCCTGCAAATTCACGATTTCGGGAAAACGCCGAAGCCGAGAGCCGTTAACAGCGGCGGTTCTCGGCAAAAAAAGCAAGCTTTTATATGTGAGGGATGGACACACCGGCAAGCAGTTCCTTATCAACACGGGAGCTCAACTAAGTTTTGTCATGCCCTCCCAAGCAGACCGGGCCATGGGCCCCCGGGGCAATGGAGCGGTGGCAGCCAACGGCTCCATCATCGACACTTTTGGCGAAAAGAGCCTGCCCCTCTGCATCCACGGCCGCAACTACAGATGGACATTTGTTGTAGCGGCGGTGAGTTTTAACTTGTTGGGCGCAGATTTTTTGTGTGCACATGGGTTATTAGTTGATCTAGCGAACAGACGCTTGGTTAATGCACTGTCCTTTGCTTCTATTCCCTGCTCAGCTCGACTTTCTCCACCACCCGTGCAGGCTAGCGTCACCACAGCAGGAGGTAAGTTTGATCAACTCCTCACCCAATTTCCAGCACTCGCAATTCCCAAATTCTCAGCCACAGTGGCTAAACACGGGGTTGAACACTTTATTCCCACAACGGGCCCACCCGTATTCGCCAAAGCTCGGCGCTTAGACGCGACCAAGCTCGCCATAGCTCGGGACGAGTTTACCACCCTTGAAAAATTAGGCATTATCAGACGCTCAAAAAGCCCTTGGGCGTCACCACTTCACATGGTCCCAAAATCCGATGGTTCTTGGAGGCCGTGCGGCGATTACCGCAGATTAAACAATGCAACAGCGCATGACCGCTACCCAATTCCTCACATTCAAGACTTTTCACTACATCTGGCGGGTGCGCGCATTTTTTCAAAAATAGACCTGGTCCGCGGTTATCATCAAGTCCCAGTTAGAGCAGAGGACATTCCTAAAACAGCTGTAATAACCCCCTTCGGTCTTTTTGAATTTTTGCGGATGCCTTTCGGCCTCAAAGGTGCTGCTCAAACCTTTCAGCAGATGATGGACGCAGTATTACGCGACCTCCCTTTCGTGTTCGTCTACCTCGACGATATGCTGGTAGCCAGCTCGTCTGAGGAAGAACATGAGCAGCATCTCACTATGGTTTTTCAGAGACTAGAAGAGCACGGGTTAATAATCAATCCAGCCAAATGCAAATTCGGCGTGCCACAAATTGATTTTTTAGGACACAGAGTTTCTCCGAAGGGGGCAGTCCCACTGCCAGACAAAGTTCACGCAGTAAAAAGTTTCCCACGGCCACAAACGGTCAAATTGCTGCAAGAATTTTTGGGAATGGTTAATTTTTACAACCGTTTCCTCCCCCACGCAGCTCAGCTCATGCAGCCCCTATATGACGTGCTCAGAAAACAAAAACCTTCCAACGCGGTCGAATGGACCCCGGAGCGCGAACGCGCCTTCGCGGAAGTAAAAAGTGCCCTAGCTAACGCCACATTGTTGGTTCACCCCGATCCCTCGGCCCGCATTGCGCTAACCACAGACGCTTCAGACCTGGCCATAGGGGCAGTTGTAGAACAACACGTCAGCGGAATCTGGCAACCTTTGGCATTCTTCAGCAAATCGCTAAACCAAACTGAGCGTAAATACAGCACTTTTGACAGAGAGCTGCTAGCGCTTCATTTATCCATCCGCCACTTACAGTTCTGGTTGGAAGGGTGGCGTTTCACGGTTTTTGTAGACCACAAACCGCTCACCTTTGCGATGGCTAAAATTTCCGAACCGTGGTCAGGCAGGCAACAAAGACAGCTGGCTGCGATTTCAGAGTTCACCACAGACATTCGACATGTGGCAGGCAAACTTAACGTGGTAGCAGACTGCCTCTCTCGCGCTGTGACATCGCCAGAGCGCGAGGAGACAGATTATACTACCTCAGCCGCTGAACTCTTCGCCAACGCGGACACATACGCAACACCAATCCACGCAGGGATAGATTATGCAGCCATGGCAGAGGAGCAAAGTAGTGACGCGGACGTGCGCGCACTCCTGTCTGGACCAACAGGGTTAAGGCTGGAGGAAAGGGTTTTACGCGACGGTGTGCCCCCCCTAATATGTGACATCTCAACCGGCCGACCTCGCCCGTTAGTCCCAGCTGCATGGCGCCGCCGTATTTTGGACTCGATTCACTCCCTCGCGCACCCAGGTGTGCGCGCTTCGGTTAAAATGATCGCTGAAAAGTTTGTGTGGCCTGGCCTGCGCAAAAACGTAAAAGATTGGGCAAAGACTTGCATTTCTTGTCAGCGCGCCAAAGTACACAAACACACAAAAGCCCCTCTGGAGCCTTTTCGAATCCCTGCTAGAAGGTTCGACCATGTTCATGTCGACCTCGTGGGGCCACTACCTTCCTCCCAAGGTTTCACACACCTGTTAACAATGATAGACCGCACCACGTGCTGGCCAGAGGCAGTCCCTCTGGCGTCAACCACAGCGGAGGAAGTCGCTCGCGTTTTTTTGACAAACTGGGTGGCACGTTTCGGCGTCCCATCGGACATCACGTCCGATAGGGGGCCTCAATTTGTCTCGGAGCTTTGGTCAGCCATGGCCAGCAGCTTAGGGGCAACAATTCACCGCACCACCGCTTATCACCCTCAGGCTAATGGGTTATGCGAGCGTTTTCACAGATCTTTAAAGGCCGCCCTCAGAGCCTCACTAATGGATACAAATTGGGTAAATAAACTTCCCTGGGTTTTATTGGGGTTGCGTGCTGCGCCCAAAGAGGATCTAGACGCCTCCCCAGCAGAATTAGTTTTTGCACAACCTCTCAGGCTCCCAGGTGAATTTTTACCAGAGAACCCAGAGCCAGGGCATCTTCCAGCCCCGAGGTTTTTAGGCAGCAACGGACCGGACTCTCTCCCCGGACCGGCACATCACTCTTTTCCACGGGTTTTTGTCCCCCAAGCTTTAAAAAACGCTGAATTCGTTTTTGTTAGGCATGAAGCTTTAAAACCAACTTTCCGCCCACCATACGATGGGCCATTCAGAGTGCTGGAACCTGGTGATAAACATTTTGTGCTTGATTTTGGGGATAGAAAAGAAACAGTCAGCATTGACAGACTTAAACCTGCCTTCTTGTTGAGAGACGAGCCTGCACGGTTGGCGAGAGCACCTCGGCGGGGTTGACCCCCCAAGAGAAAAGACTCAGCCCCCCTGCAGGGAACAATTAATCACTCTCCTCCCCAAGCTGCAGATTCCTTACAGGAAGGTCCCACCAGGACGCCCAAGCAGACCCACAGCAGATCCGGGAGAAGATTAAAACCTAGACAGCACAGAGACTGATGCAAACTACTCAACAGTTGTTCACTAATTGTGCTGTAACAGTTTAGGACTGACTTGTGATATTACTATGCTGTTATGATTACCACTGAACTCTCTTAGGAGCATGGCTGCTGGAAAGTTTCTTCTGTGTCAAGAGGTGTAGCAGTTAGTATGTCATAATAATTATCTTAAACTGTGAATTTTTCTATTGTCCTTTTCTTAGTCGTTTGTGGGGGGGGGGCTGTGGTCTATATTAATCATATATCCCATAACCTACATATGTTTAAGCATGTGAGAGTGTTTAGTGATTACATATGTAAAGCGACTTCACACCTCAGAACAGGACAAAGGGTCTCAACCGCCAGTGAAGATCAAAGAGCATCCGAGGCACTGCGGTGGAGACCAGATGGGTTGCCCTGACCCCCCAGGGCCAGGTGGAGGAGTACGAAGACAAAAGAGGGGATTAAGATAGTGAGAGATGTCAGCTTTTGATATGCATGTCTTTTGTTATGTGCGAGTATAAGTTCGTAGAGCCGAAGGTGTTCGCTCTCTTACGTCTTCTGCTGCTGCACCTAGATGAGACTTGTTAGAGGAGCTGATAATAAACTTTGGTTTATGAATCACATCGCCTCATTATTTCAAGCTCCTCTACACATCCTCACTTTTTGTTGAGCATTCTTTGCAAACTAAATGTTTTGCATTTAATGGCAAAATAGTTCAGTTTTCAAAGACAATAAATACTACAATAATCAATAACAAATTACCCATATTCTCCTCAGTATTTTTCTGGTATCACAAGTAATTTTTGGTGGCAAAGATTTTAATGAATGAAACCAGCATTAAAGGGGGCATATTATGCGTTTTTGCCACAGTTTTACACAGATCCTGGAGGAAAGTTTGTGAAATGTTTGAGTCAAAATACCCCAGAGTTAAAATACTGTAGCACTATGTTCAACCTGATTAAACACTTTTCTTCAAACGATGTGTTTCAGGGTATGATGCTTTAAATGCTAATGAGCCACAGTTTGCCCCACCCTCCTCTTTCGTCACTTCTGTGATATCTGGTTACGGCCAGGGCCTGTGGCTTATGTTTACTGGTTAGCTTCATTTGTTGGAGAATCTTAGCTCATTGAATGATACCTTATCTAACATAAAATTAGCTGAATGTGAGAATGTAAAAGATCAAATAAAGCAGGTTTATTCAATTAGCGGCCCAGAAGCAACCTCTGAGTGGCCCACGGGCCCAGGCCACGCCAAAGAAATATAAATTAAAGAAAAAAATATGAAGGAATGACGGTCCGCAAGCACGCACACAAACAACGCACAAGACCGTGAGCTGCGCGAAGTTCAGAAGCACCCCTCCCGCGTGACCATTCCAGTCAGCAGGCAGAATGTCTCGCTAGCTTCACTGTCCGAGAACAACATGAGCTTATTAAAGTCCTTTAAACGTGAAAAAAAGCAGAAGAGGTATGTAAGCAGTGGAGTCATTTATCGTGGTTTTAACCCACTGGTAACGGGAATAATAATGAAGAGTTGCTTAGCAAAAAGTGAGGTTAGTCTTCATATGCAGGGAAAGGCAAGAGTGACTGAATCGCTGAGGGTTTACTTCACCAGCCATGACAATATTAACTAATTTATGTTTATTATTGTGTACCTGGCAAGTTAAGATGACCAAAATTCACAAAGTCAATGACTTTAATCCGTCCACGGCCTTCAGACAAACTAAACGTGCCAACATTTGGAGTTAAAAATGAGGGAGGTTTTTCCTGCTGTCTGGTTGGTGAGGAGAGTTCTAAAAAACTCTAAATATATAGAAATATTATAACAGAAAAAACTGCATCTTTGGTAATTTTAGTTATTTCATTAAATACAATTTTATTAATTTTTTTCTTTGAAATCAGAGTTAACCATTTGTGTGTGTCTGTCGCCGAATTGTGACATAACCCCTAGTGGTCAAGAGTGGTAAATATTTTTTGTCAATAAAATAGTTCAGATTTCCAAGGCGATAACTTCAAAGTGGGAAGAGATAATGGCTTACTGTCAATTAGAAAGATGTAAAATATGATCCAAAGTTTCAGATAGGAATAAATTTATGCATCTAATTGCATAATGTTGCGGCAGCTCTTTAAATTCCATAACTCAGTCAAAACTGGACTTTGGACATATTTACACAAAGAATGGTTAAGTCTTTTGACACCGTTTTTTGTACAGAGGTACCTCATCGTCTTATCTTCAAAGTATATGAACAAGAAATCAGTACAATATTTTAAAAAAACACAGAAATTTGTCACTTACCAGTGGCTAACGGGACTTGCTCACTGCCGTGGTCGCTGTGTTTTCATCCATCGTGGTCATTATTTTGCGTTCTGTCGGTCATTTATGCTCTCTACCACATCTACAAAGTCTTATGATTATCCCACATAAATTTTGCTTGCATCCTGCGGCTATATTCCATGTAAGAAGCCGTCTAAGTGACGGTTCACGATGATGGATGGCAGCCATATTAGCTTTCTGGGCTAAAAGCATGAAAATAGGAAAAGGAAATGAGGAGTTCTTCTTCTTTGGTGTATTACGTGTCATCCATTGAGTCCTCCAACACGTGTCTGCCACCTTCTGAAAGTGGCAGATCAGTACAAATCAGTACAAATCCTCAGTGGAGCCGGCGGTGTCAGAGTGAGATGACAGGCGTAGCGCTGTGCTCTGCCACTAGGGGCACACAAAATCTCACACTCAAAGGGTTAAATTATTGTTCTGTTCTGACTGCAAAATTATTGTCAAAAGTGTACATTGTATAAGGAAAAAAAGTCAAAATTTTAACACAATCTGTTTCAAATTTATTAAAAAAAACAGTAATTTTATTTAAATAATAGACAAAAAATAGCCATAAAATAATCAACAAATTTATAATAAAGTCTCAAATGTACAAGAAAAGTCCATTTTACAAGAGGAAATTACAAATTTGAGGAAAATGGCTTCAAAATTAGATAAATTTACAGGGAAAAAATTGTTATAAATTCTGAAGAAAAAACTCAAACGTTCAAGACTGAAGTCATTACTCAAGTTTTTAAGTGGGTGCTTTTGCATCCTTAACTCTACTAGAAATTTTTGGTTGACTGATCCATGTGTAATGGAATGTGTAGTTATAAAAAGAGGTTCTTACTCAGATGTGATGATTTAAAACAAAACAAACCACAATAGTGGATGTGCAGTTATCAATTTTTTTTTTCTTGGGGTGTTTGTGCACTGAAGTGTCTGACAGTTCATTTTTTATTCAGCTAAATGCACTTTATGATGTGACAAGGACAGTTATGACCAGGATGTAGTATATTTTATTTCAAAAGGGAAACAAATGCTAATGCTAGTAACAGTGCACATTGAGTTTTTATGCACTTTGAGATATGCCTGAGTAAGATGTGACCAAAATGGTTATTTTCAGAATTTTATTTTTTTCATTCTGTTTATTTAATTGTTGTTCAAGAGGAAACATATTTATACTACTTCAAGTTCTGCTCAGCCCCAGCACTGTTATTGTGTTTTTTATGCACTTTTAATATGCCTTTGTCATGTGCCAAGCACACATTTAAAATCAAGACAATGAATAAAAAGTGCATATTTTTCATCTTATTGATCTGTGTTGGTTTGAAATTTGTCATATTCAATGGATTGCTGAACATGTGCGGCCCAGTTACATGTCCATCCATCCATCCATCTTCTACCGCTTTTCCGGCGGTCCGGGTCGCGGAGGCAGCAGTTCAAGCAGAGAAGCCCAGACTTCCCTCTCCCCAGCCACCTGGTCCAGCTCTTCAGAGATGATACCAAGGCGTTCCCAGACCAGCTGGGAGACATAGTCTCTCCACCGAGTCCTGGGTCTGCCTCGGGGTCTCCTCCCAGTAGGATGTGCCCGATACACCTCAAGTGGGAGGTGTCCAGGAAGCATCCTAATCAGATGCCCATACCACCTCAACTGACTCCTTTCAATGTGGAGGAGCAGCGGTTCTACTCTGAGCCTCTCCCGGATGACTGAGCTCCTCACCCTGTCTCTGAGGGTGAGTCCAGCAATCCTACGGAGAAAGCTCATTTCAGCCGCTTGTATCCGCAATTGTTCTTTCGGTCATTACCCAAAGCTCATGACCATAGGTGGGAGTAGGAACGTAGACTGACTGGTAAATCGACAGCTTTGCCTTAGAACTCAGCTCCCTCTTCACCACAACAGACCGGTACAATGTTCGCATCACTGCAGATGCTGCTCCGATCCGTCTGTCAATCTCTTGCTCCATTCTCCCCTCACTCGTGAATAAGACCCCAAGATACTTAAACTCCCCCACTTGGGGCAGGAGCCTGTCCCCAACCCAGAGAGGACAATCCACCTTTTTCTAGCTGAGGACCATGGACTCGAACTTGGAGGTGCTGATTCTCATCCCAACCGCTTCACAGTCAGCAACAAACCGTCCCAGCAAGAACTGTAGGTCATTGCTGGATGAAGCCAACAGGACATCATCTGCAAACAACAGGGATGAGATCCTGTGGTCACCAAGCATGACACCCTCCGTTCCCTGGCTGCGCCTAGAAATCCTGTCCATAAAAATTACGAACAGGATCGGTGACAAAGGGCAGCCCTGGCGGAGTCCAACTCTCACTGGGAGTGAGTCTGACCAAGTGTTGGCAATACGAACCAAACTCTCACAACGGTCGTACAGAGACTGAATAGCTCATAACAACAAGCCCGATACCCCATACTCCCGAAGCACTCCCACAAAAAACCACGAGGGATGCGGTCGAATGCCTTCTCCAAGTCCAAAAAACACATGTAAACTGGTTGGGCAAACTCCCACAAACCTTCGAGACAAAATCAAATCAAGACATGAAATCAAGACATGTAACCCCAGTTACATGTCTTGATTTCAAATTGTGGCCCAACTGATTTTGTAATTGAATAACCCTGAAATAAAGTATTAACGGCAACAGGGGTGTGTGGTTTGAGCGGTGGATAGAATATGATTCGTTCCTGGGTTATAAGCACAAAACTATCCCTGAATGACTACACGGCTCACTGTGGCTGACCTTCATTTATGAAAGAGCCATCATGCCCAGATTATATTAAATTATAATTGCACTCAACTGAGATGCAGACCCACGCCCTGGGGTGGAGTTCAAGTGTAAATTCTAAGTTTTTAACCCCTTATGTAATGGTAATATCCACAGTAACTAGAATCAGACCCTACCAATCTTCAGGGTCAAAGATGGGGTCAAGGTCATTTCATATGTATTTGGATGATGTATGACGTTATAGCTTTTGAATTCCTTATGCCGCATTTCAACAAGCACTGTCCTTGCATCAACTCTGGAGAGTTTATGGTTAATTGAGACCACAATGTCACTGACCTGTGCAGCAGGATTTTCATCCAGCAGGGAACTCCAGCTGGTGTTCAGTCTGACATGTCCTGTAAGATGTCCTTATCACTGGGTTTTACCTATTCCGTGGTGGAAAATCGATTGAAATATGTGTTAATGTACAGTCTTCAAGATCATATATGACGAATGTTGGCTATATTCCAAGAAATATGAAAAAGAATATTTTTATTAAATTGCTCTGATTACATAGGTTCTGGCAGCCACCATCATGAGTCTCCTGAATTCTTATGATCATTCACATCATCCTCCTCTATAGTACATTAAAAAAAAAAATTATGAAGATGTGTATTTTTTTAAAACGTATATTTTTCAAACACTATAATTGCACTATAAATTCAAACACTGATAATTGGTATCTGGGCTGCTCATCCAAATGCTTTATCACAGGAAGCAAGGGTAGATACACATCAGGAAGAAGACAGACATCAGCTGAGTGTTTTTTTGTCACCAGTTTAAACATCTTTAGATGGGCAATACTCATCGGAATCAGAATCAGAATCAGAATGAGATTTATTGCCATTGTTCATGTAGTACACAAACTAGGAATTTGTCTCGGTGCAATGCTGCAACATTAAACATGAGTAGCACTAAAGATAAAAATAAAAAACTATGCATGTAATAAAATGTAGAATATGAATGAGTAATACTAATCTATGCAATTTTTAAATATATTAACAAGCAGCAGATATTGTGGAGTTCCACATAGTGAGTCGGTAGTGCAAAAGAAAACAGTGATAATTATCATGAGTCCGGTTGAGCTGCTGTACATAGTGCACGAGAGTCTAATAAGTCACTTAGTGTTCAGCAGTCTGATGGCAGAGGGGAAGAAGCTGTTCATGTAGTGGGAGGTTTTAGTCTGAATGGACCGAAGTCTTCTGCCTGAGGGGAGGGGGGCAAACAGTGCGTGTCCAGGGTGTGAAGGGTCGGCTATGATCCGACCTGCACGCCTCCGGGTCCTGGAGATGTACAGGTCCTGGAGGGATGGGAGCTTGCAGCCGATCACCTTCTCAGCGGCGCGCACAACGCGCTGCAGTCTTAGTCTGTCCCTGGTGGTGGCTCCTGCGTACCACACGGTGATGGAGGTGGTGAGGATGGACTCGACGTTGGCCGTGTAGAGCTGCACCAACATCTTGGTGGGTAGCTTGAGCTTCCTCAGCTGCCGCAGGAAGAACATCCTCTGCTGGGCCTTTTTGATGAGGGAGCTGACGGTCGGCCCCCACTTGAGGTCCTGGGTGATGGTGGTGCCCAGGAAGCGGAAGGAATTCGCAGTGGTGATGGGAGAGTCTGTGAGGGTAAGGGGGGGCAGAGGGGCTGTGACTTTTCTGAAGTCCACGATCATCTCCACTGTCTTCAGAGCATTCAGCTGCAGGTTGTTGTGGCTGCACCAGGACGCCAGCTGGGCCACTTCTCTCCTGTAGACGGACTCGTCGCCGTTGGAGATGAGCCCGATGAGGGTGGTGTCGTCCGCAAACTTGATCAGCTTGACAGACTGGTGGCTGGAGGTGCAGGAGTTGGTGTACAGGGAGAAGAGCAGGGGGGAAAGTACACAGCCCTGGAGTGATCCGGTGCTGATGCTAACAGAGTCTGAGACAGTCTTTCCCAGCCGCACATGCTGCCTCCGGTCCGTCAGGAAGTCGGTGATCCACCTGCAGAGGGAGTCAGGCACGTTGAGCAGGGACAGCTTGTCCTGGAGCAGAGCCGGGCGGATGGTATTGAATGCAGAGCTGAAGTCCACAAACAGGATCCTGGCGTAGGTTCCCGGGGAGTCCAGGTGCTGCAGGATGGAGTGGAGGGCCAGGTTGACTGCGTCGTCCACAGACCTGTTGGCTCTGTAGGCAAACTGCAGCGGGTCCAGGAGGGGAGTGGTGATGGTCTTGAGGTGGGGCAGGACCAGGCGCTCAAAGGACTTCATGACTACAGAGGTGAGCGCTACAGGTCTGTAGTCGTTAAATCCAGTGATCCGTGGCTTCTTGGGGACAGGGACGATGGTAGAGGTTTTGAGGCAGGCCGGCACGTGGCATGACTTCAGGGAGGTGTTAAAAATGTCTGTGAAGACAGGAGTCAGCTCCTCCGCACAGTGTCTCAGGGTGGAGGGAGACACGCTGTCCGGACCGGGGGCCTTGCGCGAGTTCAGTCTGGAGAACTGTCTGTGCACGTCCTGCTCACTGATGGCAAGGGCAGGGGGGGAGGAGGTGGGGGCCGCCTTTGATGAAGTGGGGACCATGGAGGCAGTGGCGCTGGGGGGAGGGGGGAGTTGGACACAGCTGACAAGGTGTCAAAACGGGCATAGTGTGGAGACAGTGTTTGACAAAGGGCTTTGTCATCCTGTCCCTTAGAAGCCTGAGGCCGATAGTTGGTGATTTGCCTCAGTCCTCTCCACACAGAAGCAGAGTTGTTAGCAGTGAACTGTTGCTGGAGTCTCTCAGAATACACAGATTTAGTTCTCCTCAGCTCTCTGCTAAACCGGTATTTGACCTCTCTGTAGCAGTCCCTGTCTCCACTTTTCAACGCTGCCTCCTTCTCCTTCCTGATCTGTCTAAGCTTAGCTGTGAACCAGGGCTTGTCGTTGGAGTAACTCACCCTGGTGCGCGATGGAAGAATGCTCTCCTCACAAAAGTGGATATATGAGGTCACAGTGTCCGTGTACTCATCCAGATCATGCGTGGCTCCTTTAAACATGCCCCAGTCAGTTATTTCCAAGCACGTGCTCAGCTTCTCCCCAGCTTCACTGGTCCATTTCCTCGTAGTGCTCACAACAGGTTTTGTGAGCTTCAGTCTCTGTCTGTATGTGGGAATCAGGTGGACCATCACGGGATCAGATAGTCCGAGCGCAGCACGGGGAACAGCGTGATACGCGTCCTTAACTGTAGTGTAACAGTGATCCAGCGTGTTCTCTCCTCTGATGGGGCATTTAATAAACTGTTTGTATCGGGGGAGATTGTGGCTCAGGTTGCTCTGGTTAAAGTCGCCAACCACAATAACCAGAGAGTCCGGAAAAGTCTGCTGAATATGATCCACGAGCGCGCGCTGAGCCTCGCGCACGTCCGCGTCGGGCGGGATGTAAACAGCGGCCAGGATGAATGAAGCAAACTCACGCGGGGAATAAAAGGGCTTGCAGTTGATGAATAAATATTCCAGAGCGGGAGAACAGTGTTGGGAGATCACAGTTACATCGGAGCACCAGCTGCTGTTGATGTAGAAGCAGACGCCTCCGCCTGTGGTCTTGCCAGAGAGCTCTGTGTCTCGGTCTGCACGAAACAGCTGAAATCCCTCGAGGAGGAGCGCGCTGTCCGGTATCTTTTCCTTGAGCCAGGTCTCAGTAAAGCAGAGGGCACACGAGGTGGAGAGGTCCTTAAATCGCATCAGCAGTCTCAATTCATCTACCTTGTTAAAAAGAGAATTGACATTGGACAGAAATATCCCAGGCAAAGCCATACGCGTGCCTCTCCTGCGAAGCCGCACGAGGGTGCCCGCTCGTCTTCCTCTCTTTCGCTGTCTCACTTTTTGGGCTAAAAAGTGAACCTGATCGGCAGCAGGAGCCAAAAAAAATGGGAGTAGGTCCGTGGGAGTGAAAGTCCTGATATTTAGTAGCTCTTCACTGGTGTAAGAGCAGGCAGACACACAATTGAAGAACAAAAACAAACAAAGAAAAGCGCAGTGAAGCACCATGGTGACCACCGTGGGTGCCATCTTGGATCATCAGTACTCATCAATCTCATTTACTCAGTAATCCTAGCGTAAGCACCACGCTTCATCCTTTATTACCGGCGTTTGTTCCACGCCTTAGCCTGTCTGGCTATTCTGCCCTTTTTTGTATCCTGCTTTCACCTTACCTGCCTGTAAGTTTTGTGTTTATTATATTTTTTGTTTTTTATTAAATTTCCTGCAAACTCACAGTCCAGCGTTTGAGTCTTCAGTCTGCCCCTGCTGAGCAGTTTATGACAGAAGGATGCAGCCAGTGTGGACCCAGCCGCTGTGAGTTTGCTTTTTTGTTTTTCCCTCCTGTATATTCTTTGTTAAAGTCCATTTTTTGCGAGGATGTCAGTCCATACGAACTTTAGTGTTTTTGGGCTGGACAAGGTGGAGTGTTGGGCGGTGGAGTTATTGGAGGACATTATATCGGACACTCGCATTGCCTACACTCCTGAGGAGGTTCTGCAGTGTCTGGAGCCTGTGCAGCCTGTGGAGCTACCTGGAACCCACGGCTCTTCCTGTCTCAGTCGACAATTCTCAACGTCTGCTCCACAGGCTGGAGAGGAGCTCCCTACCAGCTGTACCTGTGCTCACAAAGAAGCGTCCCCGGGTACGGAAGTCTTGCCGTAAGCCCGTGTCTCTGCCTCCTCTCCAGATGACCTCCACAGTCCCTGGAGGAGTCTCGTCTGGATCAGCAGCAGCAACCACCAGTCCCTGGGAACTAAGGCAAGTACCTTTTCATTTTTTAATGAAGTCTCTTGTCTTATTCCCGGGGGACCGGGGGGGGGGGGGGCTCAGCAGCAGTTCTCCACCTCTGCTGAGTCCTCCCCGCTAGCTGCTGCCAAAACCTCATCCTCACCTGCTTCTCCCATGTCCCTCTTTACTTTTCCTGTGTGTCCACCGGACCTGGGAGGGAGCCATCGGACGACGGAGGGGCCTGCAGTTCCTGAGAGTCCTGGTCCAGTCCCACAGTCACATCCTGAATGGGAGGAGAGTGCCCCCTGTGTCCTGAAGCCTGAGCTGACAGGAGAGTTTCCCCTGGTTTCAGCATCGCAGCACTCAGTGCCTTTCGTGAGACGATCCCCAGATTCAGCTGCCATGTCTGGGGTTCCACCTTCTTCAGCTGCCACATCTGGGGTTCTGCCAGCATCAGCCACAGCACCTGGAGTTCCATCAGCGTCAGCCACCACACTTGAGGTTCCACCAGTGGCACCCGCCATTGTGCCTGCCGCAAGGGCCGCTGCAGCAGAGTCGCCGGAGTCCTGGATGGCAGTGGAGCCAAGGCAAGGACTCTGTGCTGTTTCTACACTTTCAGTTCTAGAGAAATCTTGTCTTGCTCATGGTGGGGAGAATCAGTTGCAGATGCCCTCTGCTCCTGAGTTCTCCTTGCCAGGCTCCATTGTTGCCAATAATTGTGTTCCAGTGTCTGTCCTTTCCTCCCCATCTGAGGTGACTGTGTCGGGGATGGATCCCCAGGTGAGTGGATTTGAGATGTCCCAGCCTGAATTGCTGGAGTCCTGGATGGCGGTGGCACTTGAGCTAAGGCAAGTCCTCTATGTTGTCTTCACTATGTTGGTATTAGAGAGGTCTTGTTTTGCTCTTGGTGGGGAGAGCCAGTTGCAGCTGCCATCTGCTTTTGAGCTTTCCTCATCAGGCTCCACTGCTCCCGATGATGTTAACCTGGTTTCTGTCTCTTTTCTCCTATCTGAGCCATTGTCTGGTTTCACCGATGATCATCACTCTTCGCCTGAGATCACAGAGGGTCACCAACCTTTGCCTGAGATCACTGAGGGTCCTCTGCCTTTGCCTGAGGTTGCTGAATATCATCATCCTTTTCCTGAGGTTGCCAAAGCTCATCCGTTTTCGCCTGCGGTCACCGAGGGTCGCCAACCTTCATGTGAGGTCACCGAGGGTCATCTGCCTTCACCTGAGGTCGCTGAGGGTCATCTGTCTTTGCACGTCGTGCCCTGTGGCCCGTTGGCTCAGGGATGTTTGGAGGCCACCCAATGGACTTCGCCCTTTGCTTAGGTGGTTTAGAAACTCTGGGAGGCTACCTGATTCATTCCACCGTGTGAACTGGTGGCTTTGGGACTTTGGTAGACCACCTGAACTGCTTCACCTTTTCACCTGGTATTCCTAGAGTTCTGTAATCACCTTATCTGTTCTGGTTGTGGGTCATGAGGGTGTTTTTTGTTTTGATCCCTCCTAGCCTGGGTTCCCCCACCGCCCTTCAGTGGTGGGTTATTTTTGTAATCCTGTTGGAGGAGTTTTCTTTTTGTGTTTTCCTTTTTCTTTTTTGATGTTACCTTTGGGGTGTCTGGAGTCCACCCCTTGAGGGAGGGGCTCTGTCACGATGCTGAGTTCAGGTGGAGAGCCATGCTCATGCTTTAAGTTCATCTACCTTATTTGCTGTATTTCCCCACTTCTGTTTGTATTTAATATGTGTGATGATATTTGAGTTGTCTTTTGTTTTTGTTTGTTCATTAGCATTCCTGTTTCTTAGTTTAGTTATTCCTAGTTCCTAGTCCATCTAGTTTGGTATTATTATTTTATCAGTTCTGACGTGAGCCTATCCTCACTTTTCCCTCAGTCCTCTTTTTGTTATGTAGTATTTCTGTAATTGTATCTCTTGTTTTGTATTTATCTTATCCTTGCCTTAGTGGCTATTTTTTCCCTTGGCATATTATCCAGTTTGTTCTCATTTTGTAACATTTCTTATTTTCCTAGTTCTTTATCAGTTGCTTCTACTCATTCCGGTTTGTGCCTTTATTTTGACAGCACTTGGTATGTACTTCCCCTCCCAGCTCAAGAATGCGGACTGTCATAGCTGTCAGTGTTTGGTTTGATTATCCTCACTTCTGTCACCCACACCTGTTACCAATTGTGTTTATTCCTATTTGCCCTATTTAAGGATGGCTGCACCGCTTCTTGGCACTGCGTCCTTCTTGGTGTTAGATGTTGATTCTACGTCTTTCCTCTCGTATCCAGATGGGAGTTCCCTGTCTCATTTACTCAGTCATCCTAGCGTGAACCCCGCGCATCATCCTTTATTCCTGACATTTGTTCCACACTTTAGCCCGTCTGGCTATTCTGCCCTTTTTGTATCCTGCTTTCGCCTTACCTGCCTGTAAGTTTTGTGTTTATTATATTTTGTGTTTTTTATTAAATTTCCTGCAAACTCACAGTCCAGCATTTTGGTCTTCAGTCCACCCCTGCTGGGCAGTTTATGACAGTTCGAACCTTCTGGACAAGGGTAAATACTAAGATCTTACATATGGCTATTCAGAATCAAGCCCATTCTCCATGGTGTCAGCTGTATAAAAAAAAAAAAAAAAAAAACTTTGAATATGTTCATCAAATTATTTTATTCATAAGGCTCATGTTTTCCGAGCAAGTATTAAACCGGACTTTTTTTTATGTTTGCTCCTTTGGCTTTCAGTTGGCTTTACTCCACACAAAAAGCACAGTAGATACTTCAAAATGATTATTTTTTTTATTCATATAAATTAAACCCACAGTTTCTTGTTAACTGAGTAACAATCAGCACACTTCCATAATGCGTCTGATGGAGCTGATTCTCATAAAGTTGCTGAGTCCCATGTCTTGGAGGTTCCTGTACTCCGCTGGCCTCACATACATCATGCGCCCTCTGAAGTTGGGCTGCTCGTACATCAGCCAGTGGCCCTCCAGCACATTGCAGGACTGGCAGTCGGACATGTAAAAGCGATCCTGGAGAGACTCACAGTCATCCATCAGCTCTTGCATCTGGCCTCCAAAGTTTTCTTTCTCATAGATCCTCATCCTGAACTGTCCCTTGTGCTGCTGGAGCAAAAATTAAATCAGAAGCTGATTTTTCTACATTGCATAGAAGATGAGCTTTTTTAAGGGTAAGCTGAAGTTCACCACTCTACCCAGGTGCTTAGTTTCAGATACAACAAGAAAGCTTATCTTTGCACTTTATAGCAACATCTATCTTACCATGGGGATCATGCGACAGGAACGGATGGTATCCAGAAATGGCATGCCATGCATCATGCCCATCATGCTTCCCATGCGCTGAAGATCAGAGTACTCGCCTCTCCGCAAGAAGACTTGATTACCCATGAAGTTAGGGCGGTCGTACACCACGAAGCACCCACTGTCCACCCTGCAGGAATTGCAGCGGTTCAGGTGCATGTGAATGTCAGAGCAGTCACTGCTGCACTCATAGGACCGACCCTGTAAGTTCCTCTCCTCAAAGAAAACAATCTGCAGAACAGGAAAGAAATAGTAATACAGTGAAAGTTTTGTATGGACTTTCATATTTTTAACCATATCAGGAGCTCAGTTTGAATAAATCAGTTTAAACTACTTTCAGAAGTAAGGCTTAGGTTTTAGTTTCAGAAAAATGTGTGAGAATTATTACCCTCCCCATGGTGACCGTATTTGTTGTTCCAAATGATGCCAACCCACACCACTTTTATATACTCTAACAGCCACAGACCACCTTCCACACCTTTGTGTGAAACATCATGACTCATCATGTGGTCCATGTGCACCGCATTCATTTTAAACAGTACACCCCGATAGTTATTGTATGTTCAATGAAGGAAGGTCATGTCAGGTTGCATCTAAACCAAATTCAATTGAAATGGCTTATTTATAGTCAGTTTGATCAAGTTTATTCTTTTGAATAAGGAACAAGATATGAAGTGTTTTTCTGAGTAAAAAAATGTAAACTATCCACATGTACACTCAATTATATTGTAGAAGAAGAAACAGTTCACAGTAATGAATTGACTACAAACATATATACTGTACATATAAGTCAGAATAAAAATAAGAATTTCAACACTGATTGGATTGAAAAATAATTATAAGGTAAAAAAAAATGCTGTCATTTCTGATGAGCGCAAGTTATTACAGTCCAACTACATTTCTATATTTTTATAAATATCCATATTAACAATAAGGACTTATTTCTACTAGCAAAGTCAAATGTCAGTGGTACCTTTTTTTTTTTTAGCTAAAACGGGACAAGTATCTGAACTTTTTTAGTGTACTGTATACATACAAGTCAAAACCAATGACCTACAATGAAGTCTGCCACCCTATAGTGCTGCTCTGTGTTACAATATAGAATGATGACTCAAAGGTTTCAGTGCAATTCATGTGGTGATTCATCAGCTGCGCAATGTATAAAAAGGGAAAGGATCAATGTCCAAGCCATGCATATGAGATTAACTCAAAAACACCATGACCATGGGGAGGGTAAGTTAAACTTTATCAACATCAGTGGTGCATTAAAGTAGATTTAAACAGAATAAAGCAGCATCGGATAAAGTGGACTTCAAACCAACAGACATCAAAAGTTCTGTCTCATTTTCAGATCATTTTCTATGAGGACCACAACTTCCAGAGTCGGTCCTATGAGACCAGCAGTGACTGCCCGGAGCTCAACTCCTTCCTCAGCAGGTGTAACTCCTGCAGGGTGGAGAGTGGTCTCTTCATGGTCTATGAGAAGCCCAACTTTATGGGTCATCAGATGCTTGTGAGGAGGGGTGATTATCCAGACAACCAGCGTCTGATGGGAATGAGCATGAATGATTGCATCCGATCCTGTCGCATGATCCCATTGGTAGGTAACTGTAGGGCCCAGCAGCAAGACTCACCCCTAGAAGAATGGCCACAGCACTTAGTGGGATTAAACAACAAAGTCAGAACCTTCCAGGAAACATACTTAACACTATTTTATATACTATGTAGTGTAGTCAAGACCAGAGTCACCCAAAGACCTATATACACAGTGGTCTTGATCTTGACTTGGTCTTGAGCTCTTAAAATTTTGGTCTTTCTACCCTCTGGTCTGGGCCCGGTCTTGACTACAACACTAATAATACAGTATGACAGAGATGCAGTATTGTCTCAACTGGGATCCAGCAACTGTTCAGTTTAATACTATTACTCTATCATTTGAATATAGTAATATACATTTAGTGTAATATTCTAAAGTCAACATCCAAGCACTGACATTTACAAAATTTAGGATTTAGGCAAGTCGTCAAAAATATTACAAAGGTGAATCTTGAAATAGCTAAATAATACTGGATTTTAGAATAAATTCTCACATTGTTTTGCATTACAAAAAATTAATGATACACAGTTTAATCATAAAGTTATTGTCATAAATGACTTGTCCTTCATCAAGAACTGACAATGACAAAAGTAGTTCATAAAAGGTTGCCAAACAGTTCACCAGCAGTTTTTAACTTTGCCAACACTTTTTCTTGTTGCCAAAAATTTTTTGAAGATATTTAAAATCTTGAACATGTTAAAAAAAAACAATTGCGAATGTATTTTTTCACCAGTTGTTGCAAAATTGTTGGAAGCATTTGGAAGTAGTTGTAATGCGTGCTGCTAAAGTTCTGTTTTATTTCCCTAGTAGTAAACACTAGCAACTGTTTAAGACCCTTTACAACAAAACTGTTGGTGACCTTCAAAACTGTGCAAACTGTTTTATAACCTTTTATGAACCCTGACGAAACTAAAAACACACAGCACTGATGAATGTTCCTCAGCATTCACCGCTCCTTGAGATTCTAGCTTGATTTTTGCCAACATTCATCAGAAATGTTGGCGAAACCCCAAATTGCTACGTTAATCAGCATTCACTGCTCTGTGAGACACTACTGTTAGGGATTGAACAGTTGTTAAATAATATCTTTAAATGCAACATATGTGTGCAGTTTTCATTTCTAATTCACTTTTTGGGGGGGTTAACTATGTAAAGCATTATGCACATAAATATATGATTTCAAGATTCTACTTTTAAGCTTAACCATTTCCCCCAATGTCTCCCCATCTGCAGCACAGGGGCCCCTTCTGGATGAGGGTCTATGAAAGGGAGAACTATGGGGGTCAGATGCATGAGCTACAGGATGACTGCGACAACCTGATGGACCGTTATGGCTTGTCTGACTGCCAGTCCTGCAATGTGATCAATGGCCACTGGTTGATGTTTGAGCAGCCCAACTTCAGGGGCAGAATGCTATACGTCAGGCCAGGAGAGTACAGGAACCTCAGAGATATCGGGATGAGTAACATGATGAGGGTCAGCTCCATCAGGCGCATTATGGACCCCTGTTAATTTTGAAAGTGCTAATTGGAAATAAATGATGCAAACTAACATCTAATGTTTCTGACACCTGCTTTTTATTTTTGTGCAATTTCACCATCACATATTTCACCATGTGAGTATTTCACCCTGCGCCTTATAATCCTTCTTTGTACAGTCGGTACTATCCATAGACTCTTAAGGATCATCATGTATTTAACCTAGTAGTAGCCTATGTGGTATAGAGGGAATGCATTGGAACAGAACTCTTAGCAGTTACAGGACAGTTACCATAGTTATGCAAGATGCCACGTGTGTTTTGAGTGGCAAATGCATGTTGGAGCTTTAGTTTGTATGCAGCAAAACATAAAAATTACACAAAATATTTAGTCACAGTAGTACAAAATGTGCCTTTTTTACTTTAGATGTCAGTACCACACTGTTTACTTGACTGTAATGATGTGTGGGTAAGAGCACACATTAGGGAAGAACTGGTTCTGAGCATGTAATTATTTATTTATTGATTTTTTGTCAATTAATAAAAGGTGGAATGATGAGATTAGCTCTCCGCATTGCAAGCAGACACTCTGTATGCTCCTGCAACCAAATATCGTGTTTTTTGTGTTTTACTGCATAAACCCCATTGCTGCCACTCAGTATTTTGTAACTGCCATGAGTTCTGCTCAATGACATCATGTGCATACCCTCTATATAAAGTTATCTAAGTTATCTATCTATAACTTATCTATCTAGTTATCTTTTTTTTTTTTTTTGCTTCCCTGGGTAACTCCTTTTTTGATTATGCTGTGTGTATTCCTGTTGGTTTTGGGTTGTCTGCTGTGTCATGCTGCTGTTACACTGTGATTTCCCAGTTTGGGATTAATAAAGTACATCTATCTATCTATCTATCTATCTATCTATCTATCTATCTATCGTGGTGTGAAAAAGTGTTTGTCCCCTTCCTGATTTCTCATTTTTTTGTATGTTTGTCACACTTAAATGTTTCAGACCATCAAACAAAATTAAATGAAAGACAAAGATAACACAAGTAAACACAAAATGCAGTTTTTAACTGAAGGTGTTTATTATTAAGGGAAAAAAATCCAAACCTACATGGCCCTGTGTGAAAAAGTGATTGCCCCCTAGGCTGGTTGGGCCAACCTTAGCAGCAACAACTGCAATCAAACATTTGCGATAACTGGCAATGAGTCTTTTACAGCACTGTGGAGGAATTTTGGCACTCATCTATGCACAATTCAGCTACAATGGAGGATTTTCGAGCATGAACTTGTCAACGATGGCCCTCACGAGCCATCAATGAGACGTCGAGAGCCAGCCGATGAGTTTGCGTATTTTATTAACACAGAAAAATAGTACAAAATAATAAGCCACGGGGGGCAAAACACACAATAACTAAGACTACGACACACTGACGAAACACACAGACTAAGGTATACACTTACTGGGAAAAGGCACGAATAGAGGATCTAGGATGGAGGTTGGACGAAGGAATAATTGACAATGAATATCAGACGATATCAGACGAGAAATGTCAGACGATGTCAGACGAGGTCGCAGCCCGGAGTAACCAAAGCTGCTCCCTTAAATAGGGCCAGGGATGAAACAGCTGACGAGGCAGTCATCAACTCCACTGATTCCAGCTGTCACAGCCAGCTCCACTCTGACAGCCGGAAGCCGCTCAGAGACGCTGTCAGAATAAGAGCCCTGCGGGACCATAAGAAATACTATCGAATGGGAGGAAAATACTGCATGACCCGAGCGCGGACGAGATCGGCGCTAAGGCCATGACAGTACTCCCCCTCGAACGATGCACTCTGGGCGTAATAGTAACATCCAAGCCTCCCCCCCACCCAGAAGGATACGAAATCTCACCCAGGGCGGGTGGAGGGAGGAAAAAGGCTCGGCAGGCAAGAATCAAAGAAAAAACACAAAACAACGACGAGGGCCAAAAACAGAACGACTACAGGCATAGTGCACAACAGAGCAAGGAAAGAAAAAAAAAAAAAAAAAGATATACTCCAACATGAATAGGCAAAGGACAAACGGGACAATAAATGCAAATAACACAAATACCAAGCCAACAGGCCACAAATAGAAATACTACGTCTACAGACCAAGATAAACAGGCCCAGAAAAAATAAAATGGGGGCCACACATCATCCCTCAAACAGGGGAAGGGAGAGAAAAAAACAAAACATGCTAAATAGCAGCAAATACATACAGATCAGCACAGATAACCTGTTATAGGCAACAAAAGAACACCTCCCAGACAACGGAGGGAACAACCAAAAGGAGAGAGAGAGGGAAAAAAAGAAAAACGCGCTAAGGAGCGGCGAAATACAAAGTCCACTAACAAACACCAGCGCATCCCAAAGACCAATCTGTCGGGCAGCCAACCCAGAACGCCAAACGAGTGAAGCAATGTCCCAGGCGGCTGACCCATGTCATTCCGCCACCAGAACCGCACGAGAGCACTCGGAGACGGCCTCCCTATGGAGAGGGACAGCGAGGGAGAGCCGAGCCGAAAACGGGAAGTCCCAGCGACCCCCAATGGATGGAAACAAGGAGCGGGGAAGGATGAGGGACCAGTCCCAGCGTCACTCAGCGGAGGATCTGCAGCTCCACCCCTGAACTTCACAGGAATAGGCACTGTCCTCCTGTCGGATCCCACGTGAGCCCGAGCTGCACCCACGATGGACCCCGTTCAGATCGCGGCTGCACCCACGATGGACCCCGATTGGGTCACGGCTGCACCCACGATGGACCCCGACTGGGTCGGAGCAGCACCAGGAACGACCTCCAACCCTGAGCCCAGATCCTCCAGAACAGAGACCAGGACCGACTCATCACGGGCGACCCTGGGAGAAGGCTCAGGAGAGGGAAAAGGACCGGAATCAGGATCACCGGCAGTGACAGAACCCGGCGAGACAAGTTTGGATGCAGCGGACGGCTGCACCCGGCTCATCTCCCCGAGAGACAGGCAAAAATGCTCCAGAGTAGAAAGAAGAAACTAACTACTAACTAACCTGCACTTATATAGCGCTTTTCTAGTCACAAAGACCACTCAAAGCGCTTTCAATAGTACTAACACTCTATTCTATATATTAGCACGGGGGCCCCCCAGGGAACGGTGCTGGCTCCCTTCCTGTTCACTCTTTATACTGCGGACTTCTCACACAACACAACACACTGCCATCTACAGAAGTTCTCTGATGACTCTGCGATCGTTGGCCTCATCTCCAATGGAGATGAAGCTGAGTACAGAGGGCTTATCCAGGACTTCGTGGACTGGTGCCATCGGAACTGCCTCCAGATCAACGCGAGGAAAACTAAGGAGCTGGTGGTGGACTGCCGCAGGCATGGGCAGCCCCTCACAGTACCAGTAAATATACAGGGAACAGACATCGAGATGGTGACATCCTATAAGTACCTGGGTATTCATCTGAACAATAAACTAGACTGGTCACACAATACTGATGCACTCTACAAGAAGGGACAGCGCAGGCTGTTCCTGCTGAGGAGACTCAGGTCTTTTGGTGTACAAGGGGCGCTGCTGAAGTCATTCTATGACACGGTGGTGGCATCAGCCATCACTTTTGGAGTGGTCTGCTGGGGCAGTGGCATTACTGCAGCCGATAGGAAGAGACTGAACAAACTGATTAAGAAAGCTAGCTCTGTCCTGGGGCAGCGCCTTGATCCGATGGAGGAGATAGGAGAGAGAAGGACGGTGGCTAAACTGTCATCTCTGCTGGAGTCCGAGTTCCACCCTATGCAGGACATACTGAATGCACTGAGGAGCTCATTTAGCAGCAGACTACATCATCCCAGGTGCACAACCGAGAGGTTTCGTAGGTCCTTCCTACCAACGGCTGTCAGACTGTACAACCTAAGCAGGGCTGCTCGCAGAGATAGCAAAAAGACGTAACAAACTAATAGTTTTTTGAATGCAAAAGATGCAATAGACTTACACAATGGTCCCCTCCGGCATACAACTAGGAACTTACCGGTCGCTATGGAGGGTGAGAATATGTATGGGCACATAATCATACCATGTAGGATAACTAAGTAGACGGTTATGCTGTTTCATTCCATCTAGCAACAATGCTCTGCACTGTGTGTGTTTATATATTTACATATTTATTCCATCTAGCTACAATGCTCAGCACTGGGTGTGTTTATATATTTATATATCTACATATTATTCCATCTAGCTACATTGCTCCGCACTGTGTGTGTTTATATACTTGCATATTTATTCCACCTAGCTGCAATGCTCCGTACTGTGGGTGTTTATATATTTACATATTTATTCCATCTAGCTACAATGCTCTGCACTGTGTGTTCATATATTCATATATTTATTCCATCCAGCTACAATGCTCTGCACTGTGTGTCTGTGTGTGTGTGTATATATATATATTTTATAGTAATACGTACATATGTATATTAGCTGCTCTTGCTTGCTTGTTTTTTGTTTTTTGTTTTTTTTTTTCTTGCCTTCTGATTGTTGCTCTGAGTGTTGCTATCCCTGTGCTGTTGCAATCCTGGAATTTCCCCGTTGTGGGACTAATAAAGGCTTATCTTATCTTATCTTATCTTCTAAGGGCCTATAGGAAACAGATATCTAGGGACAATTTAGAACAGCCAATTAACCTAACATGCATGTCTTTGGATTGTGGGAGGAAACTGGAGCCCCCGGAGTAAACCCACGCAGCACAGGGAGAACATGCAAACTCCACACATAAAGGTTCCAACCCCTGCCAGCCTGGGGATTCGAACCAGGAACCTTCTAGCTGTAAGGCAACAGTGCTAACCACTGCACCACCGTGCTCCCCAGAAAGACAAAGTAGAGCACTTGCTTGATCTCAAGTTCCATCACCGTCCAGGACTTCGGCGATCCGGGCTCAGGACGAAGAAGGACGTCCTCTGGCTCCCACTCGGCTACGGCGGGCTCCGCAGCCAGCATGATGGTCTCCACAGTCTGAGGACCCTCCAGCGCTGACGTCCACGCTGACGACCCACACGACGTGGTGGCAGGAGATCCTCAACCTGCTGGATTGAACTGCTCCTCCATGGAGACCCGGGGACGCTTCATTGTCGGCGCAGGCTTCAAGTTGCAGTCCGACCGCCTCCTCTGCCCATGATGTGGCTGCGGGGCTGGATCCAAACTCTCCAGGGCCGCAGGCTCCTTCCTCGTCCGGCGGTGTAGTCGGTGGGGAACATTCAGGGGAAGGAGACACAGAAGCAGCAGGTTCACTATTAATTACTGCAGCAAGTGGAGGGAACTCGGGGGACTGTAAACCCCGTGCCCCACCCCCAGGAGTCAGACAAGGCAATTCACCCAGTGAGGGAAAAGAATGAACGTGCACTTGCCTGCTTCGCTGAGGTTCGATGGGACCCGCTGCAGTGGACTTGGTTCCCCTCTTCCCCCGCTGGATGGAGACGGAGGGTCCCCCGGGAAGACGAGAAGGAGCCTCTCGCGCCGGATCAGGAACGGGAGCAGCCGGAGACGGACTCGAGGAATTCACAGCAGCTGGAGGGGGCGTCGAGGAGGGGGGAGGAACAGCCGAGATGAACCGGGATCGAGGAGCTGATGAAACAGCAGGGACAGATGACCCGGAGGCAGAGGCGGCTGTCTTACTCCTCCGACGAGACCCGGAGGCTGCAGCTGGCTGGGAGACAGAGTTCGTGTGGCTACCCGGAACTGGATCCGGACGGGGTTCTCACTGAGGCTTGCAATCTGGGTGGTGATGATGTTTTCCGGCAGAGGGCGAGGCGAAGGTGAGGTCAGGGCAACACTGCTCCTGCACGGAAACCGAAGCGAGCGGGTCAACGTATTCAGGGTATTCGTACAGATCTGGATTCCCATCCAACAGCCTGACCGCCACCGTCACATGCTTCAAGATCTGTGCGGGTTGGAAAGCGGAGCGAGCTACAGCCACTCGGTCCTGGATGGCAGCCGCTATCAGCTGTAAATCCTCCGGGGGAACGCCGACTGACATCTCACTCAGGGGAAAGCCCCTAGATGGTGCAAACTCCTGGACTGGATCTGGAGCAGGAATGGAATCCCTAAGCGAGGTGTGAGGATGCCTCTTCTTCGGCTTCCTGCCGGAGTTTCCCTCCAGCCCACGGAGCTTCTCCTGGTGTGCAGAGATGTCCGTCATCCTCGCCGTGATTTCAGGGTGGTTGGAGTAGCGAGGATGGCGGTTAATTGTTGCCTCAGCGAGGTCCAGATACCACCGCAAGCTGCTGGGGATGAGATGGCTACAAGTGTTGGAGAGGATCCCGTTGATCTCGATGAGAGCCATGACTAGCTCGTAGCCTAGGCTCATAGCGTAGCCCTTGAGCGGCAATGCCATCTCCCAGCACACTGGTACCCTGGACAGGGGAAACTACAAGTCCAATTCAAACATCATGGTTACCGGCGTCTCAGTCTGGCTGCGACCTACTGTCAACGATGGCCTTCACAAGCCATCAATGAGATGCCGAGAGACAGCCGATGAGTTTGCTTATTTTATTAACACAGGAAAATAGTACAAAATAATAAGCCATGGGGGGGAAAACACACAATAACTAAGACTACGACACACTGACGAAACACACAGACTAAGGTATACACTTACTGGGAAAAGGCACGAATAGAGGATCTAGGATGGAGGTTGGACGAAAGAATAATTGACAATGAATGTCAGATGAATATCAGACGATATCAGATGAGGAATGTCAGACGATGTCTGACAAGGTCGCAGCCCGGAGTAACCAAAGCTGCTCCCTTAAATAGGGCCAGGGATGAAACAGCTGATGAGGCAGTCATCAACTCCATTGATTCCAGCTATCACAGCCAGCTCCGCTCTGACATCCGGAAGCCCAGCAGAGACGCTGTCAGAATAAGAGCCCTGCGGGACCATAAGAAATACTATCGAATGGGAGGAAAATACTGCATGATCCAAGCGCGGACGAGATCGGCGTTCAGGCCATGACAGAACTACCTTTTTAAGGTCATGCCACAGCATCTCTTTGATTCAGGTCAGGACTTTGACTAGGCCACTCCAAAGTCTTCCTTTTATTTTTCTTAAGCCATTCAGCGGTGGACTTGCTGGTGTGTTTTGGATCATTGTTCTGCTGCAGAACCCAAGTGCGCTTCAGCTTGAGGTCACAAACAGATGGCTGGACATTCTCCTTCAGGATTTTTTGGTAGACAGCAGAATTCATGGTTCCATTTACCACAGGAAGTCTTCCAGGTCTTGAAGCAGTAAAACAGCCCCAGACCATTACATTACCACCACCATATTTTACTGCTGGTATGATGTTCCTTTTCTGAAATGCTGTGTTACTTTTACACTGGATGTGTTGGGACACACACTTTCCAAAAACTTCAACTTTTGTCTCATCTGTCAAAAACCTCCCTGTGTCATAGCTCGGCACACGGGAGACAGAATGAAAGCCCAAGAGCAAGAGTTAATGGTGCACTTTTATTAACAAACACAAAGAAAATAAGTCTAAATAATCACCGAGCTCAGTCCAGTTAAACCACACAGTTATACAGAGAGGTGCAATGATGGAGTTTGGCCACCAGGCTAACAGGGTGCAGCCGAATGCTCTACAGCCTGGTCTAAAATGAAGCCTCATGAAACAGGGCTGCATAAAGCACGAAAAGGAAAGGCGAATAGCCTAGTGCAGCAGGGCTGTAATGTACAGGAGAAAAGGCTAAAGACACTTTCATGTCTGGAGCTGATCCGGGGCAAACCGTGCAGTCTGGGGGATAAGATAGGAGGCTGGGGCAGCCGCGAACATCCAGGGATAGACCATCTGAAGATGCCGGGCTGAATGCGTGAAGGGAGTGGAACGTCATTCATGGAGAGCAGACTGCCATGAACGAGGGTGAATGCCCCGACAATCTCTTTCCTCTGGCGCGCCCGACAAATAGTCCAGAAGCTAACGAGGAAAGACATTGCCCGTGTGCGAATGCATGGGCAGAACTGATTAACACCAGGTGTGTGAGAGTGTGTGAAATGAGAATGAATGGAGCGAGTGCATGTGTGTGTGTGTGCATGTGGGTGTGTGCATGTGTGTGAGCACCAGACAGTGCAGCTGATGGAGCTTGACAGGAGGAGAGGCGTGCCCGAGCTGTCAGGAGGAAACTAGGTCAAATCCTAGCAATTAGCCAGAGCCGGGTTTGGCTTCCAAACCCAGATTCACTACATCCTCAGTCCACAGAGTATTTTCCCAAAAGTCTTGGGGATCATCAAGATGCTTTCTGGCAAAACTGAGACAAGCCTTTATGTTCCTATTTAAGTGATTTCTTGATTGAGAACAGATGTGGCAGTAGTCAGGCCTGGGTGTGGCTAGAGAAATTGAACTCAGCTTTCCAAAGATGTGATAAATGTCATAAATTGCCCTGGCAAGGGCGGACTGAAGACTCCAAACGAAAACTGTGAGTTCTGCACATTTAATATTAATAAACAAAAGTAACATTCACGAACACTTACGGGAACAGACGGGATAACAGGGAACACCCAGGGAATACAAACAAATGGGGACTCCATCTGGAAACGATAGATGGACCAGAAGACCGCTGCGAGGAGTAGGCCTCACAACTGCTCTTAAATAGGGACACCAAATGAGATCAGGTGTGGGTTCATGAGTGAGGAAATAATCAGCACAATCAGTGACAGCTATGCATCCCACGAATCAGCGTTTGACAGCAGGAAGTTACACGGGGTGCTGTCAAAATAAAAGCACAGACCGGAAAGCATAAATAATGATACAGAGGATGAATAAAGAAAATACAAGGATAACTAATAATGAAATAACTATGGCATGATACAAAATGAGCAACAAACCGGAGAATACAGAAAAGGGGAAAAACCACCAAGGCAAGGATAAAATAAAAACAAACCCAAGAGATGCAATTCATACAATGAATACAAGATGATTCATTAATACATAGACAAGACTATAATGACAAAACAAAGAATACAAGACAGCTCTTAAATAAACAGAGACAAATGACAACCCAGAGACAAAATACAGAAATGCATGAAAACCCCAAACTAAGATAACCATATACATCAAACCATAATAAATACAAAATAAACAGAGGTGCAACACTACAGAAAAAGACTTAAAATAACTAGAGGCTGAGCACGGCTCACACCCATGCTCAGGATCATGACAGTGTTCCTCCCTCAAGGGTGGAGACCAGACAACCTAACATAACATCAAAAAAGAAAAAAGGACCCACCCACAAAGACCTCCCCCCAACAAGAACAAGAAAAAAATAACCCACCCCAGGAGAGAGAAGGGGGAACCCAGGCATGGAGGGACCTAAACAATGACAAAGAAATTAAAAACTCATGACCCACAACACTGAGCGGCAGGAGGCAACAGAATACCAATGATATTAGATGAAAAAACTAACACAGTTCAGGTGTTCTCCCAGAGTCCCAGAACCACCCGATCCCATGGCAGAACTGGTCGGGTGGCCTACCAGAATTTCAGGACCACCTTAGAGGACGGAGTAGCTCATCAGGTGTTCTATCAGAACTCCAGAGCCAACAGGCCACGAGGCACGATGCGCCCCCTCTTGGATGAAGTAGCTGGAACCAGTTCCTTTCACAGACTGCAAGGGTTGAGAGGTGGAAACCTGACGGCGAGATGGCTGACCAATGAGGAAACCAGGTGAATAAGATGACTAACCAGTAGAGAAGGCAGCTGAAGAGGATAGCTGACCAGGGTGGCTGACCAGCGAGGGAACCATGCGAAGAAGGGGGGACTACGATGACCTCAGGTGAAGAAGGAGGAACTACGGTGACCTCAGGCAGAGGCGGAGGACCCACGGCAACCTCAGGTGGAGATGGAGGACCCATGGCGACCTCAGGCGGAGATGGAGGACTCTCGGTGACCTCGGGTGAAGATGGAGAACCCTCGGTGACCTCCGGCAGAGATCGAAGAACCTCGGTGACCTCAGGTGGAGATGGAGGACCCTCAGTGACCTCAGACTGAGATGGAGAAACCTCGGTGACTTCAGGAGAAGACTCAGACAGAGAAGAGACAATCACCGAGTCAGAATCACCGGCAGCAGTGGAGCCTGGCGAGGAGAACTCAGGTGCAGCTGGTGGCTGAAACTGGTCCTCCCTACCAAGAGCCAAGCAAGATCTCTCTAAGACAGTTATAGTTAAAACAAAAAAGAAAACTTGCCTGAGCTTGAGCTCCACCACCGTCCAGGACTCTGGCGAATTAGGCTTGGACATCTCGGATCCAGTCATCTGGCGCTCCAACCCCAGCTCGGCCACCTCAGATGGGGAAGAAGAGAAAAACACTGGAACATAGTTACCGGCAGTGGTGGAGCTCGGCGAGGAGAACTCAGGAACAGAGGACATCTGCAGCTGGTTCTCTTGACCATGAGCTAGACAAGATTTCTGTAGATCTGCAGGTGTTAAAACAGAACAGAGTACTTGCCTGGACTCGGGCTCCACTACCATTCAGGACTCCGGCGATTCTGCTGTGGCGACCCTGGCAGCAGGCGTGATGGTGGGTCCAGCCAAAGGACCTCCAGGCATGATGACTGACGCCAGTGGAACTCCCGGCGTGGTGGCTGATGCTGGAGGTTGCCTCACCGATGGCACTGGCTCCCGTGCCACTGAAACCAGGGGACACTCTTCTGTTGGCTCAAGCTTCAGGGCACAGGTAGCACTTTCCTCCCATCTGGGATGTGGTTGTGGGGCTGGAATGGAATCTTCCAGGGCCACAGGCTACTCCGTCGTCCAGTTCCTCCCCTCCCCAAGGCAGGGGAGGAACAGTTGGCAGCAGCAGGCAGTGAGGACTCACGTGGACTGCTGATTCTGAGCCTCACCACTGGGAATAAGGCAAGACAATTCATTTTTTATGTAGTAGAAAGAAAACACACTTGCCTTATCTCCCGGGGCATGATTGTATCTGCTGCTGAAGGACCTCCAGGTGTGGCGACTGATGCTGGAGATTGCCTCACTGCTGGCACAGAGACCCATGCAACTGAAGCCAGGGGACACTTTTGTCAGCAAAGTCTTTAGGGCACAGGGGGTGCGACTTTTCTGTCCCAGATGTGGCTGTGGGGCTGGAATGAAATTTTCCAGGGCTGCAGGAACCTCTGTCATCCGGCAGCTCTCTCCCAGGACAGGCGGACACACAGGATACACAGAGGAGAACACGGGAGAAGCAGATGAGGAGACATGAACATCTGCAGCAGCAGGTGGTGAGAGCTCAGCCAAAATGTGTGGCTGCTGCTGAGCCCTCCCACCGAGAATTAGGCAAGGCATTTCATCAAAATGTGTTAAAAAATGAGAATGTACTTACCTGAATTCCCGTGGTGCAGTGGTGGCTGCTGCAGAAGACCCAGGCAACTCCCTCTCAGTAGCTGCAGTGGGCGGAAGCACTAATGGTGAAACAGGAGGAGCCGGCACTGCAGGCATGATGATGATGGAGTTCCCAGCTGCGGTGGAAGAGTCCCTCTGGTGTGACGTAGTCAGGTGGTTGAGAGAGGCTGGGCGCGTCTGTTCCCGGGGGCTCTTTCTCATCGGCTCAGGAACGGACGGTGGATGAAGTGGAGGAGGAGCGGTGAGAGACCAGAATCTTCCGTACCCGGGGATGCTTCCTCATCGGCACAGGAACAAATGGGGGAGAACTTCTAACCAGCCCACGGAGCATATGTTGAAGGTTGGGAATGGAGATAAGGAGAACCGTGAGTCCCGGATAACTCCGCAGGCTGGGAGTTGCCTTGATCACCTCCTCCGCGCAAACCAGCCATTTCAGGGCTTCCTCGGGAGTATGGAAAGTGTGGGCGTCCGAGATGAAATCTTCAATTAATTGAGCCCCCCAATCCTCATCCTCATCCAGCCTGAGTAGCCAGTAGTCCATGTTGGGTGACATTTCAGCAGGAGAGCAGACTTATATAAAAAAAATGACGGGAGGGAAAAAGAAAAAGGCAAAAACTCACAGCTGCTGGTGTTTCACACTGACAGCGGTCTTCTGTCATAAATTGCCCTGACAAGGGTGGAATGAAGACTCCAAACACAAACTGTGAGTTCTGCACATTTAATAACACACAAAAATAACATACATGAACGCTTATGGGAACATACGGGATAACGGGGAACACCTGGGGAATACAAACAGACAGAGACTCCGTCTGGAAACGAGAGATGGACTAGAAGACCGTTGTGAGGAGTAAGCCTCGCAGCAGCTCTTAAGTAAGGACATACAAATGAGATCAGGTGTGGGTACATGAGTGAGGAAATAATCAGCACAATCAGTGACAGCTATGCAGCCCACGAGTCAGAGTTTGATAGCAGGATTGGTTTTCTTCAAAAATGGATTCAAGGGCCCGTACCACCTCAGTGGTGGTCTTTCTCTTCAGAGCCCGTGCATACGCCTTCTTGGAAAATGCATCTATAACCACTAATACATAATTGTATCCGTCGTTGTGTTCGGCTAAAGCCTGCATATTGCATAGATCAGCTTGAAATTGGTTTAACGGTCGTGGGACAAAAACTTTGTTTCTAGAGAGATATACTCTGGCAGGTTTGTGTAAAGTGTAAGCATCCTGTTCAGATAAAAACTTTTTGACGCTTTTGACCCCGACCTTCTCCCCGTTTCATCTTGCACACCCCTGTGGAGTTGTTCTACACCTCTGAAGCTACCTGGGTGTGCGGGGTTGTAATACACCATTTTCAAGAAGCATGTGTCTGACGTGATGAAACCAGAATGAGGAAAAAAAAAAAGACAGGAGAGAGGTTCTTTATTCACCTTCTTTTAATGAAACGTCTTTATACCAGCATTACATCGTAGTGATGGATGTGTGAAAAACACTTTTGATCAAAGATTTAAAAAATAACCAGAAAGGGAAAAACAATTTCTTAAAAATAACCTAAAACTAACATCTACACACGATAAAATGTGTGACAAGTAAACAAACAAAATAAGTAACTCTAATGCTACAAAATGTATCAGAAACTGAGCATCCATCTTTTATAATAGATAAAGTTTGAGCTAGGACAGAATAATCTAGAGTAATACGAATGACGTCATGTATTTTCAGGAGTTCACCAAAGATATCGATAGGGTGTCTGGCTTGCGAAAGTTCTGCAGTAACATCAACAAACAAAGCATAGAATGCGAGTAGATGACTAGGCCCGAGAGGGTCATTTCCCATTCCTTTGATGATCTCTCTAAAACTGTGGGAAAAGTTGGAGTTGCACTCAGTCACACAGACCCGTTCCAGTCTTTTCCATGGTGTACTAACAGATATAGTCCGTACTTTTTCTAGCAGGTTCTCCAGTCTCTCACACTCCACGTCGCTCCTTACACCTGCTACATTTTTATTTACTCTGCTATCAATAACACGGTACAAGAGATTTGCTAAGTAAAGAGAGTTAAGATGGCTCTCAAACGTGCTCCAAAGTTTCTCGATGAAATTCCCCATTCTCCACATTTTTCTTTTAGACATCCCAAAACAAAGGATTCATCCACAGCTCCATGGCTTTCTGGAGATGCACCGGGTTGATCTTATTTTTTCCAACCAGCTCTCGTACATATTGTGGATGGGCTCGTTGATGACTCTGGTCAATTGTAGCTCCAACAGAAGAGCCTGGGCCGTAGTTTTGATTCACTGAATGTTGTGGAGATGTAAGAGGTGTCGGATGACCGGAATAAACCCCAGTGTGTAGAGTCCCCCATCAACCAGTAAAAGTTTTCCTGGTCGAAACCCTCAGTGATCACATCCAAGCATTGATGCTTCCTCTGACTGAGGTGATTCATACATCACCTCAGACATCCCAGACATTTCTCATGCTGGTACTCCTCCAAAGTTTTGCCAAGCAGATGGAGCACGGCTGATTTTACAACTCTGAAGAATACGTCGCTCATCCACCCGTCAGGTTGATCTTCTGGCAATGTTACCGGTGTTGATGGTGAAATGGGGCTCGATAATGTACGTGAACGGTGTGGGATCAGACATTCATCACAGTCACACTCGACGTCTGTGGAACTCAGGGTTTTAGGATGGTCTATATCATCGGTTTGGTTCCAGAGCCTGAGAGAGGGGGATGTCTGTGTCGACCAGGTCCTGAGCCAGTGTGTTTGGAAGATCTATGGGTTGTAGAAAGTATTGACTCTCCAGGATCTCCACGGACAGTGGAGGCTCCAGGGTCTTTGCGCATTGCACGGGTCCCAGGGCCTCTAGGGTCTGCTCGGGCTGTAGGATCTCTGGGGTCTGAAAGGGCTGTTGAGATTGCGGGGCTGGAGCGAGTCGTTTCTCTTCCGGTTTGACGTCCGATGCTTCAGTTTTGGATTGAGGACCCTAAAACTTTGAAGGATCCCAACCCGACTTCACAGAGGTGTAGCATCATCTCACTTTGGCTCATCAATAAGAATTATTCTTCTGCTTAAAGACACTGTTTCACTCAGGAAAAGGATAGCCAGGGAACTGCTCTTTTACCCCAGGCCACGGCTGAACTCACATTCCTTTGTTAAAACCAGTCTAAGGAATTCACCCTAATGCATTTCCTGTTTTGACTTTATGGCCCATAAACATGGAGACATAGAACAGAACCCTGAAGTACGTCCTATGGCCTACAAAGATCCACAGTTCAACATCGGCCTTACTGGCAGTTTTGGGACATGCCGGGTTTAACCATTGAATCTTTTCATCACATCTGTGTTAACTCAATTCTAAACATTTCTCTTCTTTTCCAGGATGCCAGGAAAAGTAAAGGACCCTTATGTTTTAATGTGAAAATCAATCAGTGGGTTTGAAATATATTAATCCGTGATTTTATATATATATGCATGTTAAAATGTTTAAATGAATGTTTATTCCTGCATGTTGATTTATAAGCACTGATTATAAATTACATGAATCACTAGGGCTAGGTTAGATTTATACATAAGTGTATAGAGGAATATTCCAGTATTAAAATGTGCATTAGATTTGCAAAGCGTATCTCAAATCATGTGACTGCCATCAGCCAATCTCTGCTTGATAACAGCTCTCTCAAAGTACCAGACAAAAGACTGTTTGTTTATTGGACTAAAGTTCTTAAAGCCCACCCACGAAGGAAGGCTATTGGTCTGTGTTCCTGTCAATCACCGAAGCCCACGAAAGTTTCGCCAGATAAAAAGGAAACAACGCCCTTGCTTCCGCCTCTTTCGGCCTCTTTTGTCTTTCATCCTTCACATTTGTCTACACAACAGAGAACTACCGGAGAACAAAGGGACTTATCCCACATGTTTCTTTCCTACGATCACAGAGCCTAAAGTATCATGTTTTGTTTGTAACCTCTGTAATTTTAATGTTTTTTGTTCTTTTTTCTTAAACGTCTGGGAATTAATTCTTTCTCTTGAGCTCAATTCTAATTAAGAGTTTAAAACTCTAATCCCTGACGTTTATTTCTATCACTTTTTCCTGTTAAACTTTCTGTAAAACCACCATTTTAATTTTAATGTAAGCTTTAATCTTGACTTTATTTTAATATTTTTACTGACCAATCCCACACCAGAAGTCCTTTTATCTAAAGTCTGAAACTCTTTTAATTTGAGATCAGATTAGATATTTTTAATTATTATCGAATTCCCTGGGAAAGCCGCTTGCCAACAAAGAGGAAAGAAGACACAGCTCGCCACAATCATGAGCAGCTGAAGGAATCAGCACGCCACGAAGATTAGACGCCTCGGCTGGATTTCAACCATTGGGATCAAACAAACCAATCTTATTCCTCGTCAAAGAATATTTGCTGGTCAAATATTCCGACTTTTGGAGCCATCTAAGAACTACAGGACAACGCAGAAGGATCTTCAACATCAAATGCCAGTCACGTGAGCTGCAATGTTATTCATCTGCTGAACTAAACTTCTGAGGTTCCATAATAATTTGATATCTAATCAGATGCAAATTAAGGAACCATTAACATAACTCCTTTTCATTAAAATTCCATTTTTATTTTCTTAAGAGTAATCCAGAATTTTCCATATAATTAATTTCATTTTGCTCATAAATTTGTGTTATGTCTTCCATAATCCGTTAACTTCAAACTGATCTAAATTCATTTAACAGTTTAACCCTGGTTCTGCAAATGTTTAAATTAGTAACCTATCATTTGCAAGTTTAATTTTATGGTTAATGAAATCAGTGCAATGTCTTTTAATCATCATTTCATTTAATAAATATGTGAAAATGAGAGAAGTTGTAGGGAATTTATTTCATTCTGAGTCTGGTTTAAGGCCACAGTATCGAATTCACTAAAATTTTGAGATTGATTATTGATTAATTTATTGAGTTATTAAACAGGTATAAAGTGAAATTAAAGATTAAATTGCTTCTTAGAGATAGAAGCTGGTGCCCCACTAGTGTTATTAACTTTTCTGGTGTATATGAACCAAGAATTCATCTCAGGTTTCAATACATTAATATAAGTTAAATAATTTTTATACCTGATCATAATTATTAATTCATATATTGTTACAGAGGTAAGCACGACATGTCTGGTGGTGTAGTTTCTCTTTGGATTGCTCATGATGATACTCCAGAGTTTTACCGATGGAGCACGTCGATGTCTGCCACGGAGGCCATGCTTTTAAAGCATGTAAGGAGGAGGTAAATGTACTCCTCAGAATGTGTGTGTGTGTGTGTGTGTGTGTGTGTGTGTGTGTGTGTGTGTGTGTGTGTGTGTTGGTTAACTCTTTGAGTGTGAGAATTTTCGTGCCCCTAGTGGCAGAGTGCGGCACTGCACCTGTCTTCTCACTCTGACATGACCGCCTGCCTTGGGGATTTGTACTGATTGTACTGATTTGCTGCCAGTTTCAAAAGGTGGCAGACATCCATTGGAGGACTCAGTGGATGACACGTAATACACCAAAGAAGAAGAACTCCTCATTTCCTTTTCTTGTTTTAGCATTTAGCCCAGAAAGCTAATATGTCCGTGATCGTCACATCACTTTTTTGGCTTTGTACACTGCAAATAGCCCCGGGATACAAGCAAAGTTTATGTGGGATAATCAAAAGACTTTGAAGATGTGGTAGAGATTTTATATTACCGGCAGAATGCAAAATAAGGAGCATAATGGGTGAAAATGCAACAACTACGCCAGCCCCCCTTTGTCAACAAGCTGTACAACAGTAAGTGACTTATTTTGTTTGTTTTTTTAATGTTTTAATTTCTTATTCATATACTTTGAAGACAAGATGATGAGGTACCTCTGTAAAAAAAAAAAAAAAAAAAAAAAACGGTGTCAAAAGAGTGAAACCATTCTTTGTGTAAATACGTCCAAAGTCCAGTTTTGACTGAGTTATGGAATTTAATGAGGTGCCGTGACATTATGCAAATTAGATGTGTAAATTTATTCCTATCTGAAACTTTGGATCATATTTTACATCTTTGTAATTGACAGTAAGCCATTATCTCTTGCAACTTTCAAGTTATAGCCTTGGAAATCTGAACTATTTTAATGACAAAATATGTTTACCACTCTTGACCACTAGGGGCTATGTCGCAGTTCAGCAACATACACACTCAGAAGGTTAACCCTTTGAGTGTGTATGGCGCACTTCTTTGCCTGTCAGCTGATCAGTCCAAACAAAGCCCATACAGCTGAATAGAGTGTGAAATGTACAAACCTTTTAACACCACTTGGTGGCTGAGAGGTGTGGCTTTTCACTTACCATGAGAACTGGAAATGGTCCAATTCAATAAGTAGGTCAAATCAGCGTTTGAAGCATGCCCCCTTTCATTCTGCTGTTTGACACAGAGGAAACAGGATGGCGAGGAAGACGATCTCAGCTGAAGAGGTCTTAGCGCTGGTATGAACTTAGCCCTAGCTCATCATCTGAGTTAGAGTCTAGCTCTGATTATGTGCCTTCGGACAATGGTGCAAGCAGTTGTTGTGAAAGTGGAGACGGACATCTTGCGCGCGATGCTGCAGCTGCATTTTCTGTGTCCAGCCGTGCCCAAAATGGCAAAGGAGCCTCGTCTGCAGATTGGTCTGCTTTGCCAAACCATGGTCTCGGAGCAAAAAGGTCCAGAGCAGCCTGTGGGCAACATTTGGCTGGGCAAGAGTGCACAGCTGGTGTGCATTGACATGCGGTGGTGGCAGGACAATAAGGTAGTGGCAATGCGGCAGGAAAGACACTGGAAAGACACTGGCAGGAAAGACACTGATGGCTGGGAGCTTCTTAGAGATGAAGAAGTTTATCAGCCGTGGCTGAAAGCATTTGAACAGCCAGTTGGATATCGTGGAGAGAAGGACCTGTCATCTGCGCCCGTTATTGATTTTGTGTCGCTTTTTTGGACTCCGGAATTCTGGATGCTTGTGACCGACGAAACAAACAGGTACATATTTGTTGCATAAACTGTGTTTCATTTGCTTCATTTTAGTTTAGTGTGAAACAAATGTGCCATGAGATAGGCTATGTGGTGACAGTGTGTAAAACAAAAATTGTCCATCCGTCTTCTACCGCTTTTCCGGAGCAGTAGAAGATGAAGGGACAAAAGTACCATGTGTTGACAAAGTGTGAAACAAAAGTTGTCCATCCATCCATCTTCTACCACTTTTCCGGAGCGGTAGAAGATGAAGGGACAAATAAAGGGGCAAAAGGCCATGTGTTGACAGTGTGACACCAAAATTGTTTTTGTTTTGAATAATTTTTAGTAATTTTGTCAATGATGGGACAACAGGACCATGTGGTGACAGTGTGTGAAACAAAAATTGTCCATCCATCCACCTTCTACTGCTTTTCCGGAGCGGTAATTAGGTCCAATTACGCACAATGCATGGATGCAAGTTCTCCTGGCAGACACTTGGGTACCTCTGCAACACTTCTATAATTGGGACTTTGCATCTAACTGTAATTCTGAAGCTATAGTGTCATAATAAAATTTGGATTGTTGCAATATGCAAATTAGGTCCAATTATGCACAATGCATGGATGCAAGTTCACTTGGCAGACAATTGGGTTCCTCTGCAACATTTTTGTAATTGGGACTTTGCATCTAACTATTACCGTTCTGGAGCTGTAGTGTTTTAAAATTTGGATTGTCGCAATATGCAAATCAGGTCCAATTATGCACAATGCATGGATGCAAGTTTACCTGGCAGACACTTGGGTACCTCTGCAACACTTTTGTAATTGAGACTGTGCATCTAACTATAATCATTCTGAAGCTATAGTCTTATAATAAAATTTGGATTATTGCAATATGCAAATTAGGTCCAATTATGCACTATGCATGGATGCAAGTTCACTTGGCAGACACGGGTTCCTCTGCATTATTTTTGTAATTGGGACTTTGCCTCTAACTATTACCGTTCTGAAGTCATTGTCATTTGAAAATTTGAGGTCAAACTGTGTTTTCCTGGCAAAAATTCTACACACTCAAAGGGTTAAGCCCGAGGGGTCTCAGAGTAACATGATATCTTTGGTTTGGCCATTCAACGTCTGTGTGGAGCTCATCTGTTTTAGCTAAGAGAATGGTGGTGCTTATTTGGTCACTCTGACTGATGTGTATTTTGTAAAATAAATGCACTAAAAACATGTCATCCTTGAAAGCTGTTCCCCTCATGACTGACATTCATTTCTCATGCTAAACCCTTTCTCACGCTAACCCCATATGGGAAACAAATCATTTTTAAAAGCACTTATAATTGGCATTCTATACCGCACTAATTTCACAGGTCAAAAAATCATTTTTTAAAAGCACTTATAATCGACATTCAATATCTACACTAATTAGAGATAATCCCCCTGAGAATTACATAGGTCAGGTCAGTGGAGGGTTAGGGGGCGTGTCGGGTCAAAGGTCACCTGTCAGACAATAAGTTGATCCTTAGTACCCCCCCCATCAGTGTTGCTCATTTGTCAGTACATAAAAAAAATGATTTATTTCTTTATTTAGGCAGTTTTTGTATGTTTGGTCATGGTCGTCGTTTAGTCAGTTCCACTAATGTTTGATGTCCAGTATTTAATGTTTGGTGTTAGATGTTATAATTTATATTCATATTATTTACTTAGTGCTTACCTTGTTGCACCGTGGGTCTCAGAGTAATGTAATTTCAATTCTCTGCATGTGCTGTACATATGGCAGAATTGACAATAAAGTTGACTTTGACTTGACTTTGACTTAGTCAAAGCATGCATATGTGTCCACATAAAATCTGCAATTGATCTGGCCATTCCGCTCCACAATCATGCACCAGGAGGAGCATCATGATGAACCTGTGGTGCCGCAAAGGACATTGGTGGCACACGGGTAAAGCACAGGTAAAGTAGCAGCCGAAACTCCCATTGACCGCGCAGACTGGACTTGACTCCCTGCGGAGGACTGCAGTAAGGTGAACCAGCTGCTGCTCCCCCCACCCCAGTGTACCGACACACCTCATGTTCTCCACATATGCCAAATTATCTTTTAGAGCTATGCAATCAAAGCAACATTATAGTATAATGTTTTTAAGCATTAAATCTTCAGTATTCTCTTTTTCTGGTCGAATTTGTCACATTTCACTTCTTTGTGTTGTTCACTTAGCGCTCTGGTGACTGGTCATGATGCCGTGTAATATCCAATCAGTATGGAGTCAGTCCATAACCCCGCCCACACTTCTAGAAGCCAGAGCATGAGGAAACGGAGTGGTGGCTAAATTTTTATTGATAAAAATTACATATTTTAACTGAGCAATCCCATACTCGGGGATGCACACCCTTGTAACCTCAGCAAAATGCATATAAAACCTGAAGTCAGTCTGATGAACGGTTTGAGAGATATCTGAGGAACACACAGACAGACAGAGACAGACACACACAGATATGTTACATTTATAGATAGATTTTGTGAGAGCTACCTAGAAAAACACCAAGATATAAACTGTTCAGTTATTACCTCTTTTTGTTTGAACAGTGCAGGCCATCTATCCTTGAAGTCCTTGATACTGGGTTCTTTGCTGACCACTTCCTGTCATCTATAGGGAAATGTGTGAGCCATTTTGTCTGCGACGATCCTTTGATTGTTCCTGATCCTGACCTCTCTCAGAAACTCAAGTCTCTTCTTTTCAAGACTTTCAACAGTCTCACCAATAGGAAAGGATGGATAAAAATTTGCTTCAGCTCATTTGGGCCTCTTCACATTTTTTGCAGGGAAAGCATCTGCAATAACTTCGGATTTCAGGGAATTTACTGACACGTCTGGACATCCCTGCGGTTTGAGCTGAGTTCTGTAATTTCCCATTTTGTACTTCAGTCGCTGCTTCCAACTGTAGCAGGCATCGAATGAGCCAGGTTCTTTCAAACAAGAGTGCTTCTTGATTAAGGTCTCTGCCACTATGCAGAAATGTGCATCCTCTGGGTAGGCCTTGTATTGGTAAATTTCTTCTGCTAGTCTATTGAGGATATCAGACTTGACTCGGGAGCTGACAGTCAACATTTTGTGGCTCACCTCAGAATTCCCCTTTTCTAGTTTCAATTCTGTGTCATATGGAAATCTGGGAATTTGGAAGCCCTTTGGCCATTGATGTTTTTGAGATGACACAGACTCAGGGGATGACAGGATGATAGTGTTGTTTGATTCCAAGGAACCACTGTCATCAGTGTCAAGTGAAGGGCAATGGGATGATGTGGTATCAGTGGTACTGATCAAAGGTAGGTTTGTTTGTTGGTTGATTACCTTGATTACCTTGACTGTCCCCAAATCGTGAAACTTAGTGGTAGAATTCGTAACAAGTAACTGTTAGGTTAATTGGCTGTTCTAAATTGTCCCTAGATATCTGTTTCCTATAGGCCCTTAGAATAGAGGGTTAGTATTAATGAAAGCGCTTTGAGTGGTCTTTGTGACTAGAAAAGCGCTATATAAGTGCAGGTTAGTTAGTTAGTTAGTTAGTTAGAATTCAGATTGATGAAGTCATTGCTAAAATCTTGGTCCATGTATTGCAGTCTGATGTTACCCTCTAATCCAAAGGTGGTCTTTAGCTTGCTGAGAAGGTCATCTAGTTTCTCTGGTATGTCATTTGGAAGAGTCAGTTTTTCAGTGTTGTTGTTGCCCATAATCACTTTCAGTCTTGAGGGCTTTGATCCAGCCATGGTAGTCTAAGAATAGAGCAAAAACACAGTAAGGTTCAGCATGTGAGGCAAATCCCCCTTGAAAAGAAAAAGGTTTTGATTGGGGTGACCTTTAGACCATAATGATCTACTCATAATGTCTGTGCTATAGCATTTACTGTGTGGCAATTTTAAAGTAGGCATTAAAACAAATACATATAAGTTTTAAATAAAGTATAATGACTGTGACCACAAAAAGACCATTATACAGTATTGCCAGAGTTGTAGTTTACCAACTTAAAACTATCAGTACACAAAATAATGTATGCATCTGGCTTTTGTTTTCACACTACATTCCTAGGCCTCACTCTTCAAGCATGGATGTATCTTTTCAATGTTACAAGACGCATCCCACCAACTGTGTAGTCTAACAGTGCATATGCATCTTGTAGTTCATGTGGCTCAACAAGTTCCACTTCCTTGCCTGGCAATGTTTTCAGATCATAAGCTCTATAGTGTTCAAGATACCATCCACAGAGCTTCTTTACAATGAAAATCAAGTTGTCCTGTAGTATCATCATTTGGATGATTTTGCAAAACTCTGGCAGTCCTCCCAGGAGCAGATGTGTTAAATTTGGTGTTATCACTCTCACACTTTCTCATACTGGTCACAACATGGCACCTCATGGCAAAGAACTCTCTGAGGATCTGAAAAAAAGAATTGTTGCTCTACATAAAGATAGCTTAGGCTATAAGAAGATTGCCAACACCCTCAAACTGAGCTGTATCATGGTGGCCAAGACCATACAACAGTTTAACAGGACAGGTTCCACTCAGAACAGGCCTCGCCATGATCTACCAAAGAAGTTGAGTGCACATGCTCAGCGTCATATCCAGAGGTCATCTTTTGAAAATAGACATACGAGTACTGCCAGCATTGCTGCAGAGGTTGAAGAAGTGGGGGGTCAGCCTGTCAGTGCTCAGACCATATGCCGCACACTGCAACAAATTGGACTGCATGGCTGTCTTCCCAGAAGGAAGCCCCTTTTAAAGATGATACACAAGAAAGCCCGCAAACAATTTGCTGAAGACAAGCAGACTAAGGATATGGATAACTGGAACCATGACCTGTGATCTGATGAGACCAAGATAAACTTATTTGATTCAGATGGTGTCAAGCATGTGTGGCGGCAACCAGGTAAGGAGTACAAAGGCAAGTGTGTCTTGCCTACAGTCAAGCATGGTCATGGGAGCGTCATGGCATGTATGCATGTGCATGTGTGTGTGTTATAGAGGAAAATTGAAGGCTGATGAATGTGAAAGTTTTGTGCAGGATTTAAGGGAAAGGTATGGAGAAGTGATTGGAAGAAGGAAAGAAAAAAACGTAAGAATGAGAGACTGACGCTGCTAAGGAGAGATGAAAAAATAATAAACATGACAAAAATGAAAAAAGAAAAAAGACGCTGTTTAATGGTTTGTCTGTTTCTCTATTAATCTTAATTGTGACCACCCCATGCACTATGAATCTGAGTCTGTGATGTATGAAAAGAGTCATAAGTACATATGCACTCTTCCATGTAACTAGGCTGATGTGTTCAGTCACACAGGACTTAATGACTCTTAAACTGGACAATATTATATTGGAGAAATTGCACTTGGAAAAGATCCCTTAGAGAGTGTAGGCATGGTCTACTATTCATCCTAATCCTAATTGTGAAACAATAATACTGTATTTAAGCACACACCAAGATATATAGAACAGGTATTCACAACTAACTATTGGTGTGCATAAGCAGAGTTTCTTGTTAGTAGGACAAATAAAACAAATTTCTCCAGCTCAGGATTTAGGAACATTTCAAACAGTTCTTTGAAGACATCCTCTGCAGTCCCAGCATCAATGGCGCCAGGGCAGAACAACACCTATGAACTAAATGGAGGATGGTGGCTCTGTGGGTATAAGGTCTACTCACACCTGCCCTCTAACTGGGAGGTGTCTGTGCCCCTGTATCACTGACTGACCACACTATCATGTTGTATCTGGATTAAGTCAGACAGTCAGGGGGTTGAAAGAGGGACCTGGAAGACAAACCACATGATGCAGTCTGAGCAACGAATATATCAGTTGAATTTAAACATTGGAGCATTGGCCAAAAGGTCACACTCGCACTATTTCCTTGCACAGGGGTTGGAAAGAATATTCTTAGGACTGAGTTTTGGCCAAGATACTAGGTATGAACCCGATGTCTTCACTGCTTGGATACAAACCTTCTTTGGACAGTGGGTAGAAGTGATAAAAACAGAATACTATCCCTTATGATTGGAATTGCCATGTGTGTAAGATGTTGCTGCATTCCCTGTTGTAGAGGCCTTATTGAAGAAACAGTACACGCTGCTGGTGCACACCAGTATCTCATATTAGCTTAGCAGGAGGAGAGCAACAAAGATTCAAGTGATGAGGACAGTCAGGTTTAACTCATGTCTACCAGTGTCTGCAAGAAAAAATGTTGGTATTGATAATATGCCTGTAATGACTAAAGCATGATTTAACTGTGGAAAACTGTGTAAATATATATATATAGGAAGCTTTTTTACCCTTTGAGTGTGAGAATTTGTGTGCCCCTAGTGGCAGAGCATGGCACTGCACCTGCCTTCTCACTATGACTTTGTCTAAAGTAAGTGAGAATTTTCTGGATTTTTTAAATGTAGTGATTTCTTGTTCACGCACTTTGAAGATAAGATGATAAGGTACCTCTATACAAAAAATGGTGTCAAAAGACTGCACCATGTTTTGTGTAAATACGTCCAAAGTCCAGTTTTGACTGAGTTATGGAAGAGGTGCCGCGACATTATGCAAATTAAATGCATAAATTTATTCCTATCTTTCTAATTGACAGCAAGCCATTATCTCTTGCAACTTTCAAGTTATAGCCTTGGAAATCTGAACTATTTTACTGACAAAAAATATTTACCGCTCTTGACCACTAGGGATTATGTTGCAGTTTGGCAACATACACACTCATAGGGTTAAGTTTTTATTTTTGATATTGAAATTGTAATACTGAATGTTTGTAAATGATAAGTCATTTTTATGGTTGCCAAAGGTAGTAGAAATGAGGTGAGAATTTGTCCTGTATAAATGCTCAAAGAATGAAGACAGAAAAGAAATTGCATTACAATGATTACTCATGAAAGTATATACCGCTTATAGGTTTTTCACTCATCACATATGAAAATAACATCAGGTGTCTGATACCTGTTTATTACAGTTATTGACTCCATAAAATGGAGTGAAGAGAGGAAATAATTGTTATAATAAATAAACAGTGAAGATTAGTTAATTATAAATTACACAGGGTGCTTGCATACATGCTCTGCACTGTGTGTCTGTGTGTGTGTGTATATATATATATTTTATAGTAATACGTACATATGTTTATTAGCTGCTCTTGCTTGCTTGTTTTTTTTTCTTGCCTTCTGATTGTTGCTCTGAGTGTTACTATCCCTGTGCTGTTGCAATCCTGGAATTTCCCCGTTGTGGGACTAATAAAGGCTTATCTTATCTTATCTTATCTTATACACATATCTCTTCGATCCATACATACACCCACAGACACACACAGACACACACACACTCAAGGGGTGATTCAGCTCTACACACACACACATGCACATGCATACATGCACACCCACAAAATCTCTAGTTTCTGTCTCCTGCTTATATATATAGGCATGGGGGGGTCACGTGAAGAGGATGTGGAAGCCATAAAAAGCCATAAAGTCATAAAAGAGGAGACATCTGGATGCTGAAAGGAAGGATGTGGGAGCTATTTGGACCTGAGAAGACCAGTTTGAACAAATGGACACGCTCTCTCTCTCTCTCTCTCTCTCTCTTCTCTTTCTCTTTCTTAGACTTTTAATTACACAGATTAACACTAAAATGTTCTTGAATGACATCCAATATTTGAGCCATTATCAGAAAAGTAAATGGAGCCAGAGAGTTGACAGGCGCAGTTGCTGTGCTGTGCCACTGGAGGCGCACGACCTGTCCATGAAATGTGGACAGTTAAAAGGTTAAGTTTTTCAATAGAATTTAAAAAACAGGACCAAAGACTTACTTTGACTGAATGTCACAGACAATCCTACAGAGTTTTTTTGAAAAGGTTCTCTCACCTTCTGATCAGTGGGCCCCGGTTTGTCCACGACATGCGGACAAAGACTTTGTCTCCTGATGATGTCTGTCATCAAAATAGTTGGAAAACTGCCTGCATCCTCAACCAAACTTGTAAAAATTATTTTTTGGACAGTTAGCAGAATCTTTTCAGTTAACCAACCAATGTTCACAGAAGAAAATTTCTCAGCTTAACTTTATTGAACCACGCAGGAAGTCAGAGTAGATGGGCCTTGGGACTTCCCAGCTCTGTCTCCTGGGAAGGACCCAGAACAAAGAAATTCTCTCCTCATATAGCTTCTGAATTGGTGGGTGGTTTGTGGGTGGTTCTCAGCCACTCTCCACAATTGGGCAGCATCTTGGACTGTAACGGCAGCAAGGAATAAACCTTCTGTCTTTGTATTGTCTGTTTTATTGCTGTCAGTTACATTACTGACCTGTAGTGTGCGGCATACAACAGCAGAGTGGTCTATCTTGCCGCACTTTCGGCACTCAGCTACTCTAGCAGCACAAACATCATTCCTGTTGTGAGGTCTTCCGCACCACAAATATTTGTCTTCTGGAGTTGTAAAGCATGTGTGTGTTAATTCTGGTGGTCGTTTACTTCCCTGTCTTTCTCTCCTTTCCATTTTGAAAGCTCCTTTCGGTCGAGTGAAGAATGTGCGTCTCTGTTTGCTCGCAACTTTTCCCAGTGCTGCTGTTCCGTTCTGCTCGGAGATCTGTCCTTTGATCTGTTCCGGCTGCTGGGCATGCCTATATGCTGCCCTCTAAGTTAGGTCTGATAACATCTGCAGTTTCTGTCACAACTCTTTATCACTGATGCCAAGCACCAGTTTATCACTTGTATTTTCATTTTCAGCTGCACCAAACTCATGTCTTTGCAAGCTTGTGTAAACTTCTGATAAATTTCTCAATGTTTTCTCCCCTCTGCTGAACATGTTGATGAAATCTTGCTCCCTTGTGTATACCATTGCATTTTGGCACAAAATATTCATCGAGTTTTGCCAGGACAACATTGTATTCATTTTCATCTCCTTCTTCGGCATAAGCAATTGTTGTCATAATGTGCTCAGCCTGTTTTCCAAGGGCATACAAGAGGGTACACACCTTAATTTCACCGGATTCCTTGTTCAGTTTTGTGGCTATGCGGTAGCTATGGAACCTCTGTCTCCATTCCAGTCATGTCTCGGGGTGATGAAAGTCAAAGCTCTCCAGTGGGTTGAACTTTGCCATAGTTATCTTTTGACACCATGTAATGTTAACAGAGATTCTGGGAAAACTTGTATCTTTTCAGCTCTTTATTTAAGCTACACATAGTTAGCTGTAACATGCTACTTCTCTGTCTCATGGAGGGATTTATCCCCTGTCCTACTTTCCAACACAATAAGTGCATCAGCTGAGCAGGGCAGTGAGATCAATACACGATATAAACTAGTGCATCTTTACATTACACCAAGGACTTCTTCTGTGGGTTTTGGTTAGTGGATGTTTGAATGTTGAAAATAGTTTGATGTTCACATGAGTTAGCTTCCAGGGGAATGATGAGAGAATCCAGGTGACTGGAGAACCAAGGGTTGTTGCAAACAACAAGATGAGGAATGAGCAGGGCCAGGGTGGAGCACACACACTGGAGAACTCAGAGAGAAGCAGCATGCAGCTAACATGCCAAGCCCAGAATTTGCTACTGAGCAGAGTGGGGCTTAAATAAGGCAGCAGCAATGAACAGCAGGTGGTTCATGAGTTGCAGCTGCAGGTAGCAAGGAAGATGATTGGCAGAAGAAGTGTTTCCGTGTGTGCCATCTCACCAAACAATTCTGACCAGGTGCACATCATCCACAGCAGTGAGGTACGACATCACTACTGCAATAGCTCTGCAACAATGCCATCACAATGGTGTCACTTTGATGCAGAGGCAGAAATTGTTCTTAACACTTGTTTAATATCTGCCCTGGATGACTTTACCAGAAAAAAAAACTGAAGCAAAATATAAATGACTTACACCAGTTCACAATTTAAGTGACATTTTTCATTCATCTTCTGAACTGCTTAATCCTTTTGGCGTTGATCCGGGGGGGGGGGGGGGGGGTCCATCACAGGGACAGCAGCAATTTGTTTTCACATTCATACCTATGGAAAATGTATCCGTAGTAAATGCTAATTAACCAAACGTATATTTTTTGCGCTGTGGGAGGAGACTGAAGTACCTGGAAAACCCCACACAGACACGGGGAGAGCACAAAAACGCCACACATATAGGTTGTAGCTGGCCAGCTTTTGGGTTTGAACCCATGACCTTCTTGCTGTGAGGCAATAGTGCTGACCACCGTTACACCAACCTACCTCAGTGACATTATTTTACTCCTAGATGTAAAATAGTTTGACATGAATACATAAGCTTCATGTGAGCAGTGAAAAAAATACTCTTTCAAACTACAATTCTCTTTTAAAGTGACAACACTAAGTGCAAGTTCTACAACAGCAACATTTATATTATTAACCCAGCACATTCAATATTAGAATTATAGCCTACAAAAAAGTTGACAAATACTCACCTTAAGTCTTTTATTCAGTATTGAACAAGATGCAGAAGGCAGAGGATGTGCATTTTTATCAAATTACCAATTGGGAGAAGAAACAATGAAACACAAACTATTTATAGGAGGTAAAATCTAATCATCCTAAATGATTTTCCCCTCCGTCTTTCACTGACTCACTGCCTTCCAGCATGTATTTGATAGGATCTCATCATCACGCTGGAACAAAAGTCAGATCAAACAGCTCCATGCCATTTTGCTGAAATGTAAATCTGCCTCATTTAGGTATCAAAGACTTGCCACACTCTGCACATTTTGTTTATTGATAAATACTTTGATGGGGCTGCAGAGAAGAATGAGCTCTGCAGCAGATGTAAATGGAGAAGGTAAGATGAAACCACCTGTGACCTGTTTGACTGTTATTGAGATGCTTTGTTTGATTACATGCTATCTTTCCACAGATCACATATAAAGAGAAGTTCCAGGGTCACTGCTACAACTACAGCAGTGACTGAGTCGACCTGCACACATACTTCAGCTGCTGCAACTGCATTTGTGTGGAGAGTGGTGTGTAGGTGATCTACGAGAGGCCCAACTACAAGGGTTTCCAGTGCATCCTCAGCCCAGGGGAACACACCGACAACCAGCAGTGGATGGCTTTCAGTGAAATCCTGCCGCACCATAAAGAATGTAAAACCTCTCAGTCCCCTTCAGTCAGGGTGAACAGCAGCAGAGGCTTTGACACTGAGTGTTTCTGGAACCATGACTGGGTTGTCACAGCAGGCAGTAAGGCTGCATTCAGACCAGGATAGTCCGTGGGTCCCGGTTTGACAGGGCAGGGAATGCCGAGAATTTTCACACCTTTGGTTTGGTTTGCATTCACACTGCAGCGGACCAAACTGCCTGGACAATGTCATGCAGTTACAACGACTGCTCATTTGGGGTGCTGTAGCCAAAACCACCCGACCAGGAAGAAAAAATCTCAGTGAAGGGGAAAAATCAGGCTCATCGATTGGCCAAGACCAAAAACGGAAATCTGTTCCCTTCAGCTGGGTTGTTTGTCCACCACAAGCAAGTCATTTTTTTTAACTTTTCCCCTCAGCTTTCTCTGGTAAAAGGATTTCTTGGATTTGCGCAGTTGTCTTTATTGCTATTTCTACCCAGCGCTACAAAAACAGCTTTGTTCCTGCTGCTGTTAAAGAGCTGAACAAGATGTAACAATATATTGCACATAATTTAGTTACCTATTTATTAACTTTATTTTATATTTACTTATTTTTGTAGTTTTTTTTTTAATTTGGGTTCTAAATCTTTTATTGGGTTTTAGACTTTTGAGTTTTTAACCTCTTTGACTAGTCTTTAACTTTTTAATATGACCCTTCTCTCTTATCTCCTTGGGTTTTTTTTCTTCTTTCTCTTATCTCTTTGTCTTATGTCCCGATTGGTGGAGCCTTGAGTACTTTTATCATGTTTATAGTCAGCTACATGTGTGCCTGTGTTTGTGTTCATGTTGAATGTAATTGTGGTTTGTAAATATGGATGTCACCTGACTGCAAAACAAATCTACCTAGGGGTACAAATAAAGTAACCTGAACCTGAACCTGAACCCAAAATGCACAACAGTAAATGTCACTTCGTCTTCTCAGACTATGTGTTGCTATGGTTACACAAAAGCCAAAGGGCTCTTCCGCCCTTTGTGCCGCTGGATACTCCGTTTGGATTCACAATGCAAGCAGAGTGCACAAGACTTCGTTTGCAAGAGAACCAAAACCGCCGTTTTCAGGGGCACCAGATTTTGCTTGTTTGATGCGCACCAGAGTTCCAGTGTGGGTTCAGACTGCACCAATCGAACTGAACTATCTGTGGAAGCCACTGTTTGGTCCTTTGGTCCGGACCAAACAGTGGCCATCTGATTGCGCCCTAATTCACCCAGCAGAGCTGGAAGCACACACTGAAGCCAGCTGAAAAAACAGGCAAACGATGGGAAGCGTAACTGGCAGCTGTCATGGTGCGGTCCTGGGGGACCACTAACGAGACGCTATAGGTAACCAGTGAGTTTGCGTATTTATTAAAGGAAGGAACAAGGTACAAATTAATGAGCCACGTGGGGCAAAACACAAATAAAAACTGTGACTAGAACGCACCAACGATAACAGAGAGTTAGGGAGACTGGTGGGAGACAAGGATACAACTTACATAAGAATAGCAAGGGTGTAACCTGATGCTGAAAGGAAATGGCTTCGGGCGTAGGGAAACCAGTCTGGAAAAGGCAAGGTCGCAGCCCAGAGTAACCTAAGCTGCTCTCTTAAATAGGCAAGAGGAATAATCGGCTGATGAGGATGTCATCAGCTGAAATGGCAAACAGCTGTCACTGAGGAACTCTGCTCTGACAGCCCGATGCCCCACCAAGACACTGTCAAAATAAGAGCCCGGGAAGGCCATGAGGAAAACTGCTACAGAACGGGAGGAAAATATTGCATGACCCGAGCGTGGACGATATCAGCGCTCAGACCATGACAGTACTCCCCCCCCCCCGAATGACGCACTCTGGGCGTGACGTAACACCCAAGCCTCCCCCACCCAGAAGGCTACAACGCCCCCCCCCCCCCCCCATTCAGGGCGGGAGGAAGGGGAAAAAGAAAGGCCAGGAGGGCGAGAGTCCAAAAAAAAATGGGAAAAAATGGCAAGGGCCAATACCGAAAAGATAACATGGTGCAACAGAGCATGGAAAAAAACAGAACCACAAACATACTCCATAAAGCACAGGTGAACATACAGAAACAGAACAATGGATGCAAATAACAGATACTATGCCTAAAGGCCATGATACACAGGCACAAGAAAAAAAAAAAGGCAACCACAGAGCGTCTCTCAAACAGAGGAAGAAAAAAAAACACGCTAAACAGTGGTGAAATACAGATAGTTCAATAAATACAAATAAACAGGCATAAGCAACAAAAAGAGCCTCTCAAACAACAGAGGAGGGAGAAACTGAAATACAGGCACATACCAAAATACAACATACCCTAATAATACTAGTCACAGGGGAAATGAAAAAGCACACTAAAGAGCAGCGAGATACACAGTATAATACAGTTCATAGAAACAAAACACAAGGTCATCCCAGAACTACAGGAGAGGGAAAATAAAACTACAGGGATGACAGCAGGCAGAGCACAAAGAAAACAAGAAAAACAATTAGTTCTGGTGGTCTACCTGCGTCCAGCGTCCATATCGCTAGCAGGGGAAGAAGAATGGGTTCGGGCAGTCTACCCCAGTCCCAGGCCCGGAGACCCAGTACCTCTGGCGGCCGGACCAGGTCGCCAAACAAAAAGTCCAGTTTGCCGGGTGGCCGACCCAGAATGCCAAACGGGCGAAGCAGTTTCCCAGGTGGCCGACCCGTGTCATCCAGCCACCAGGACCGCAAGGGAGAACTCGGAGGTGGCTTCCCTATTGAGAGGGACAGCGAGGGAGAGCCGCGTCGGATAAAGGAAATCCCAGCGGCACCAGGGGGAGGGAAAAAGTGATCGGGGAAACGATGAGGGGCCAGTCCGGTGTCGATCGGCGGAGGATCTAGAGCTCCTTCTCCAAACCCCACACTGGCTGGCGCTGCGCTCTCGTTGGATCCCAAGCGGGACCGTGCTGCACCCACGATGGACCCCGACTGGGCCAGAACAGTGTCCATGACGGACCCCAACTGGGTCCGCGTTGCACCCACGTCGGACCCCGATTGGGTCAAAGTTGCACCCACGACGGACCCCGACTGGGCCGGCGCAGCACCAAGGATGACCTTCAGACCCGAACTCAGAACCTCCAAGGTGACGACCGGCGCAGGCTCATCACCGGTGACCCTGGGAGAAGGCTCAGAGGAGAACAGAGAACCAGGATCAGAATCACCGGCAGCGGCAGAGCCCAGCGAGACAAGCTCGGACTCAGCGGACGGCTGCACCCAGCTCATCTCCCCAAGAGACAGGCAGAAATGTTCCAGAATAGAAGAAAGGAAGACAAAATAGAGCACTTGCCTTATCTCAGGCTTCACCGCAGCCCAGGACTTCGATGATCCGGGTTCAGCTCTCTGAAGGTCCACCTCTGTTTCCCGCTCGACTACGGCGGGCTCCACAGCCGGCATGATGGTGTCCTCAGCCTGGGGATTCCCTGACACTGACGTCCATGCCAAAAACCCGCATGGTGTGTTGGCAGGGGCTCCTTGACCTGCTGGGTCGAACCGCTCCTCCGTGGAGACCCGGGGACACTTAGTCGTCAGCGCAGGCTCCAATTGGCAGTCCGCCCTCCTCCTCTGCCCATGACGTGGCTGCGGGGCTGGAACCAGGCACTCCAGGGCTGCAGGCTCCTTCCTCGTCCGGCAGTGTAGTCCTGGCACCGGGGAACGCTCAGGGGAAGGAGATCCACAGGTAGCAGGTTCACAATTAATAATTGCAGTAGGTGGAGGAAGCTCGGGGAACTGAGAACCCCAAACTTCACCCCCAGGGATCAAACAAGGCAATTCACCCAGTGAAGGAAAAGAATGAAAAGACACTTGCCTGATCCGCTGAGGGCCGATGGAAGCTGCTGTGGTGGGCTTCGTTTTCTCCCTTCCCCTTTGGATGGTGATGGAGGGCCCCCCGGGAAGACGTGGAAGAGCCACTTGCACCGGATCAATGACAGGCACAGCTGGAGCAGGACTCGTGGCGTTCTCAGCAGCTGGAGAGAGCTTCGAGGAGGAGGGGGGAACAGCCGAGGTGGGCCAGGGACGTGGCACATACAACCCAGAGGCGGCAGTGGCTGTTTTACCCCTCTGACAAGACACAGAGGCTGCAGCTGGCTGGGAGACCGAGTTCATGCGGCTACCCAGAACTGGATCCAGACAGGGTTCTCGCTGAGGCTTGCAATAAGCATGGAGACAACGTTTACCGACAGAGGGCGAGGTGAAGGTGAGATCTGGGAAATGCCGCTCCTGCGCAGAAACAGAGGTGAGCAGGTCAGTGTATTCAGGGTAATCATAAAGTTCCGGATTCCTCTCCACCAGCCTGACCGCCGCCATCACATGCTTCATTATCTGGGTTGGATGGGAGGCGGAGCGAGCTGCAGCCACTTGGTCCTGGATGGTGATAGCGGTCCGCTGTATCTCCATCGAGGGAATCCCAACTGATGTCTCTCTCCGTTGGGGATGACCCCTGGATGGTGCGAACTCCTGGACTGAATGGGGGACAGGAATGGGATCCTGAGATGAGGAGCGAGGATGTCTCCCCTTCGGCTTCCTGCCGGAGTTTCCCTTTAGCCCATGGAGTTTCTCCTGGAATGCAGATATCTCCGCCATCCTTGCCGTGATTTCAGGGTGGTCAGCGTAGCGAGGATGGAGGTTAATAGTTACCTCAGTGAGGTCCAGATACCAGCGTGAAGCGCTGGGGACGGTGTGATGGGGAGCGCTGGAAATGATCCCATCGATCTCAATAAGGGCCATCACCAGCTCGTAGCCCAGGCACATGGCGTAGCCCTTGCATGGCGACGCCATCTCCCAGCACACTGGTACGCGAAAAAGGGAAAAAACTACAAGCCCAATTAAGCTTTAAATTAATTGAGCTCTGGCCGAAGGCAGGTCCTTCCTCATAACCTTCGATCCATTGTTTGTCTCTTGACCACGTCATAGGAGCCACCATTCTTAGCTTTATCCATCATTTCCTTTCTGGGTCTTCCAGGGGACCCCCTTCCATCCATCCTTCCATCTATGGCTAATGTGAGAAGACAACCATGCCGCCATGTTTGGCCAAGTCATTTCCTTTGTCTATTGATGGCATTGATGATGGCTCTTTCTTCTCGAGCCTGTCTTGATATTTCTTTAAAAAAAACTTTCTTCCATAGCCACATCTCACAGCTCTCAACTTTAGACAAGGACCATGATTCTGACCCATGTAGTAAGGGACTCCAGATTCAATTCAATTCAACTTTATTTTTAAAATAAATATAAAATAATAAAATAAAAAAATATATATATTTATATTATTTTCTTTAGCTCAAGATTTCATGATTTAGTTAGCAATTCTTTTCTTGTGGAAATTGATTATTCTCACTCTGTCTTTCTCCCTGTATCCATCTTGCATAATCAATCTCCAAAGGTAATTAAATTGTGTTACTTGACTGACTTGTCTACCTTTGAGGGATAATGAAAAATCCTCACCAGTTCTTTTATTAATTTTAATTACCTTGGTCTTCTTAACGTCGATCTTCAGTCAGTCAGAGTGGCCTCAGCTGGGTTGGCCACACCAGTGTATCCTTTCAGAGTGTCCACGAATGATGTTAATGGCCGTCTTGGGTGGTGAAAGCCATGCGTCAGTTCTCAGAGTACCAGGTGGCCTTCTAGAAGCTTTTGGTGATGGTAACAGTGCCCAACGAGGCAAAGTCTTCAAAAAGCTACCTTGTCAGATATTCTGGGAAGATGACCATAGAGATCTTCATTGGAGATGTGCTCTTGCCAGTTTACACTGAAGACGGTGCGCAGCATTTGGGTGTAGGAGCTGTCCAGTGACCTCTGAAGGGAGACGTTTAGTGACCAGCACTCGCTTTTGTATAGCAGCAGGGATTCCACTGTTGCACAGAAGAATTTAACTTTTAGCTCTCTTGACATGTTTGAGTGCCATATAGCTCACGTCATTGAGAGCACTCCATGCAAGTACCTTGCACACCTTCATATCATGACTAGTAGATCCTATCCAGGAGCCAAGGTACTTGAAGTTGCTGACTACTTCCAGTTGCCAGTACTCGTTAACAGTGAAGATACAGAGTTGGAAGCATCCCTGGGAATCATCACGTTGGTCTTCTGGTCATTAAGGGTGAGACCCATTTGAGAACATTCCAACTCCCCAAGCGACAACAATCTCTCTGCCTGAAAGATATTGTTTGACAGCAAAACAATGTCATCTGCATAATCCAGATCTGTATTGCTTCGGTATCTACAAGGTATTAAAATTTAAACCCAGCTCTGCTTCTCTCCCATCAATGGCTTTCCGCAGGGCATAGTCTAGGATGATAACAAACAGGAACAGGGCAAAAGTATCGCAATGGAGACTCCTGAAGTGATCTCAAATTCATCCAACTCGCCATCTGCGGTGACAACCTTGGCGTGTGAGTTGGTATACATCACCCTTATAGTATTGCACAGCCTTGATGGAATACTGTAAGCCAGGGGTGTCCAATCATGTGCCATGGAGGGCCAAGACCTTGCAGGCTTTACCTCCAACCAATGTCTTCAACAGCAGGTTCCACTGAATTTCTTCCCACTGATTGCTGATTAGTGAAAACACCTGTTGAAGAGACTGGGAAGTGTCATGATTGGTAATGATTGACAGCTCACATGCAGGGAGTGACACCAGAGAAAACACACAATGACACAAAGAAGCAAATTTGATTAGAATTTTATTAATGCAAAAAGGAAAGCTCCGCAAAGGAAAAACGCCACTTGCCAGAGGGAAGCCCAGCCTGTAGGGAGAGACAAGAGCAGGTTAGATAAGGAGGGAGACTGAGAAGAGAAAATAGGAGTACACTCGCGTGGGAAGAAGAGAGAGCCCAGCAGAGGAACCCAGCACTTACGGCAAAACCGGAGGAGATGCTGGAAGACAGGAGTAGAGCTGGGTGAGGTGTCTGACCGGGTGAAGATGGTTGCTGACCTGGTGATGGTGATGAGGCAGGTGAGCACACAGCAATCCCGGAGACACACTATGAAGGAGGTAGCAACCTGAAGGGGAGAAGAGAAAAGGATTAATGGTTTATTCTCCAAAAGGGAGAACCAAACTTACTTGTTGAGACAGGTAGTATACCCAACAAGCCAGTGCCAAAGTGTTGAAGAGAAGCGCTGGCGAGTCAGAGGTAACAGGTGCATCTCATCACGCAGGTGAGATGATTACCCGCGGAGTAGGGGAAAGTTGAGCAGGATGGGAGGGAGAGGGGGTGCTCACCAGAACATGACAGGTAGAAGTGAAAACCTACAGGGTCTTGGCCCTCCTTGGCATATGATTGGACACCCCTGCTGTAAGCCTTCAGTATCTTGAATGTAATTTCAAGGTTAATTGAATCAAAGGCTTTCCTAAAGTTAAGGAATGTCAGAACTAGGGATGGGCATAATTTAGCGATTAACCGATAATTGATCATTAAGAATTTCACCGAGGAAGTTCATTTTCGTCGACAAACCGTTTTTTTTTTTTTTTTAAACAATCCGAGGTTATTAGGCCTACTGCACGGCCGTCCTCAAACAATGCAATGGCAAAATTTGGGCACCAGGGGGCAACATTACACCATTGCCGTACCCTGGCGTGCCTCAGTTGATACATGCGGGCTTCCGTAGGGCAATCGCCAAATCATGAAGCGGTTATGGCGAAGTGTTGCGTGGGACCATTTCAATTTAAAAAATGACCAGGTGTACTGCAATCACTGCAATGCAGCATACAAATATACCTCATCGACAGGGTCCATGGAACACCCTTATTACGCGAAGAAACCGCCAACAGTGGTTGCACGCTGAGTAATGGCGGTCGTGAAGATTCTTTTTTTTTTTCCAGAAACTTTATTGAGAAGGTCATGAAGATTCGGTGTACACACGTCGAGGGAAGCTGCAGGAGGCGGCGTAGTGGCTCGACAGGAAGACTATTTCGCACAAAATGGCACAAGAGAACAGCAAAAAGTTCTGCGCGGCTAGACTAAGTAACACGAGCGATAGAGCAATGAATGCGGTCTTCGTTTGTTGGGTGGCCGCTCGGCAGGGACAGAAGCTGGGTAAAACGTCTCGGCCAATCAGCTTGCGGGGTGAAACGTCTCGGCCAATCAGCTTGCGAGATTCCCGAGGGCTCTCCGTGCTGATTCCTGATGTTCTAATGTAGTCTACCTGCCTTGTTACGTACCTAAAAATGTTAATGATTAACCGATTATTAATGACTCTGCGATCGTTGGTCTCATCTCCAACGGAGATGAAGCTGAGTACAGAGGGCTTATCCAGGACTTCGTGGACTGGTGCCATCGGAACTGCCTCCAGATCAACGCGAGGAAAACTAAGGAGCTGGTGGTGGACTGCCGCAGGCATGGGCAGCCCCTCACAGCACCAGTGAATATACAGGGAACAGACATCGAGATGGTGACATCCTATAAGTACCTGGGTGTTCATCTGAACAATAAACTAGACTGGTCACACAATACTGACGCACTCTACAAGAAGGGACAGCGCAGGCTGTTCCTGCTGAGGAGACTCAGGTCTTTTGGTGTACAAGGGGCGCTGCTGAAGTCATTCTATGACACGGTGGTGGCATCAGCCATCACTTTTGGAGTGGTCTGCTGGGGCAGTGGCATTATTGCAGCCGATAGGAAGAGAGTGAACAAACTGATTAAGAAAGCTAGCTCTGTCCTGGGGCAGCGCCTTGATCCGATGGAGGAGATAGGAGAGAGAAGGACGGTGGCTAAACTGTCATCTCTGCTGGAGTCCGAGTTCCACCCTATGCAGGACATACTGGATGCACTGAGGAGCTCATTTAGCAGCAGACTACATCATCCCAGGTGCACAACCGAGAGGTTTCGTAGGTCCTTCCTACCAACGGCTGTCAGACTGTACAACCTAAGCAGGGCTGCTCGCAGAGATAGCAAAAAGACGTAACAAACTAATAGTTTTTTGAATGCAAAAGATGCAATAGACTTACACAATGGTCCTCTCCGGCATACAACTAGGAACATACCGGTTGCTATGGAGGGTGAGAATATGTATGGGCACATAATCATACCATGTAGGATAACTAAGTAGTCGGTTATGCTGTTTCATCCCATCTAGCAACAATGCTCTGCACTGTGTGTGTTTATATATTTACATATTTATTCCATCTAGCTACAATGCTCAGCACTGGGTGTGTTTATATTTATATATCTATATATTTATTCCATCTAGCTACAATGCTCCGCACTGTGTTTTTATATATCTACATATTATTCCATCTAGCTACATTGCTCCGCACTGTGTGTGTTTATATACTTGCATATTTATTCCACCTAGCTGCAATGCTCCGTACTGTGGGTGTTTATATATTTACATATTTATTCCATCTAGCTACAATGCTCTGCACTGTGTGTTCATATATTCATATATTTATTCCATCCAGCTACAATGCTCTGCACTGTGTGTCTGTGTGTGTGTGTATATATATATATCTTATAGTAATATGTACATATGTATATTAGCTGCTCTTGCTTGCTTGTTTTTTTTCTTGCCTTCTGATTGTTGCTCTGAGTGTTGCTATCCCTGTGCTGTTGCAATCCTGGAATTTCCCCGTTGTGGGACTAATAAAGGCTTATCTTATCTTATCTTATCTTATCATTAATTCTCCCGACAATCGGTGAAGAAAATTTCATCGAATGCCCATCCCTAGTCAGAACTGCATGAAGGTTGTTTTTCTGTGCCTCCTTTAGAATCCGGCGCAGGGTAAGAATGTGACTAGTGGTGGATCCGTTTTGGTGGAACCCATTTTGATTTAATCAGAGGTGAGAGTCTAGAGGTCCTCAGATTCTGTTCAGTATCCTCCAATTATACATCTTAGCTATGACATATGTGAGGCTTATTCCCCTGTAGTTATCACTGCATGAGAGATTTCCTGACTTAGGAAGTGGAATGATATTATAAAGTGACCACTGGTTTGGTTTGCCATCATTAATTAGTGTAAGATTGCAGAGGGCCAGAATGATATCATCCAGGTCCCAGGTGTTAAAGACCTCTGGGGGATGTTATCCAGACCTGCGCTCTTTCCGAGAGAAAGTGTTTTCTTCACCTCTTCATACTCATCCACAGTGAAAGGACCATCGTCGATATCCAGGTTGCTTAAAACATTTGGGATATCATCCTCCTCAGTGTTCAGACTGTCAGAAGAGCTGCCAAGGAACTTCTTAAAGTGATTAAACCAGTTAGTAACTTGTTTTTTTGGGCCCGCCCCTGCGATATGCAATCTTGTTGACTTTTTATGACTGCTGATCTCATTAACAAAAATCTAAAAAATAAAAAAAAAATAAAAACTTTTTTCATGTTGTCATTATAAGGTATTGTGTGTAGAATTTTGAGGAAAAAAATTAATTTAATCCATTTTGGAATAAGGCTGTAACACAGGGGTGTCTAATCATGTGCCATGGAGGGAAAAGACCCTGTAGGTTTTCACTTCTACCCAGCCTCTTTAGCAGGTGTTTTTACTCATCATCAATCAGTGGGAAGAAATTCTGTCACATTCTCCCTGTGTGCTTTTACGCAGCGCATGGAGGAGTAGAAGGAGGACGGATTTACACACAGGGTTACACCACAAACACATTTATTAAGAAAAGAAGACATACAAAAATGGTAATACGGCTACACAACATCTCACAACACAACGGCTACACAACAGGCGTGAAGCAAGCAGACCACAGTGTACAGTGGCTGAACAAAAACAGTTCAAAAACAAGGCTGACATACAAAAAGATGACAAGGTTGACTTACTGACTCACACTTCGGGACGTGCAGTGGGCAGACGACAGTGAACAGTGGAACAGCACAAACGTTTGACAATACAACAGTCCAGCAATGCTTGACTGGCAAAGAGCTGCTTAAGTACAAACATTGCTGGCAATGGTAGATTGGGTGCACCTGGACGAAATTTGGGAAAGGCAATTACCGGAGTGGAGCCAGCTGGCTGTCATGAGAGAGGGGACGTGGTTGGACCGGCAAGTTTCAGACAGCGCCCACACAAGTGTAGGCCTAAGGAGGCTGCCTCACAGCTGCCGGCCAGAATGCAGTGGCTACAGGTATGGAAATAAACAAAGTAAAACAGAAACTACAAGAAACTCAAAAGATAACACAATACATAAATACACAGATAACCTGAGCCAGAGAGAAGGGTCAGAACCGAACCTGAAGAGCAAACTGGCTCAGTTCATGACAAAGCCCCCCCCCTCCCCAAGCGGTGGACCCCAGACACCCATCACAGGGAAGGGGAAAAGGACCCACCCCCCAGCAGGAACAACAGCAATAATCAACCAAGGGTGGAAGGTGGGGGGAACAGGTCAGGAGGGAACAAAACAACCCCGCCCAGGGCCCACAACAGAAAACATAATTAACCCTTTGAGTGTGAGATTTCATGTGCCCTTAGTGGCAGAGTGTGGCACTGCGCCTGTCAACTATATTCTGACATCCCTATACTCCCCAGCTATACTGACGACTTGTACTGATCGTGGCAGTTCAGAAGGTGGCAGACATGCATTGGAGGAATCATGGCTGACATGTAATACACCAAAGAAGAAGAACTCCTTATTTCCTTTTCCTGTATTCCCTTCTTTTAGCTCAGAAAGCTAATATGGCCGCCATCCATCATCATGCACCGTCACTTAGACAGCTTTGTACACGGAAAATAGCTGCAGGATACAAGCGAAATTTATGTGGGATAATCATAAGACTTTGTAGATGTGATAGAGAGCGTAAATGACCAACAGAATGCAAAAAAACGACCACGATGGACAAAAACGTGCCGATCACAGCAGCGAGCGAGTCCCCTTAGCCACCGGTAAGTGACGAATTTCTTTGGGGGTTTTTTTTTACATTGTACTGATTTCTTGTTCATAAACTTTGAAGATAAGATGATAACGTACCCCTGTACAAAAAATGGTGTCAAAAGACTGAACCATTCTTTGTGTAAATATGTCCAAAGTCCGCTTTTGACTGAGTTATATAATTCAATGTAGCTGCCACGGTATTATGCAAATTAGATGCGTAAAATCACTCCTATCTGAAACTTTGGATCATATTTTACATCTTTCTAATTGACAGTAAGCCATTATCTCTTACCACTTTCAAGTTACAGCCTTGGAAATCTGAACTATTTTACTGACAAAAAATATTTACCACTCTTGACCACTAGGGGTTATGTCGCAATTCGATGACAGTCACACTAAAAGCCTTACCACCACCCCCCAAGTCCAAAGGCATGGAGGCTCATAGGCCGCCTAGAGTCCCAGGTCCAGCAGATAGTCCAGCAAACAGAGTCCGGTGGCCTGCCAGACAACACGGGCCACCGGACCCAGACACTCAGTCCTTCAGGTGGTCGGCCAGCGCTGTGTAGCCACCAGGACCTGAGGGGTGAAGCAGGAGGCAGCTTTCTCACCGGGAGGCTAACTGGTGGGTGACCGGACCGTAGGAAGGGAACCCCCAAGGCATCAGACAAGGAGGAGAAGGCCATGATGGTATCAATCTGAGGAGTGGAGGTCCCGGTGTCCTCAGGCTGACCAGCAGCGCCCTCGGTGGTCCCGGCTTGGGACACAGCTGCACCCACGGTGGACTCTGGCTGGAGCTCTGCAGCACCCATGGTGGACTCCGGCTGGAGCTCTGCAGCACCTGCGCAGGACTCCGGCTGGAGCTCTGCAGCACCTGTGGTGGACTTCAGCTGGAGCTCAACAGCTCCTGCGGAGGACTCCGGCTGGAGATCTGCAGCACAGCACCCGCGGTGGACCCCAACCGGGCCAACACTGCACCCTTGGTGGACCCCGGCTGGGCCAGCGCTGCACCCTTGGTGGACTCTGGGCTGGAGCGTGGCACCCATGATGGGTCCATGCAGGAGAGCAGCACCAACGTCAGGCTAACACTGGGGCGCAGCCCCCACGAGGGTCCCAGACCAAAACGCTGCACCCACGGAGACTCGGTCTGTGGAGGAACCAACACGATGGCAGCAAGGGAGCCAGACCCACGACGTCATCTGGTGGAGAGACCAGACCTTCAGAGACCCCTGGTGACGATGGTAGATCTCCTCCGGAGGCCCTAAGAGGAAGCTCAGGGACAACAGAGGGAGAAATGTGATTAGAGTCACCGGCAGTGGCAGAGCCCGGCGAGGGAAGTTCAAATGCTGCTGAGGGCTTCACCCAACTCTCCTCCCCTACAGCCAGGCAAGATCTTTCCAACACAGACATAAGAAAAACAAGAGAGATGCCTTGCCTGAGCTCGAGCTTCACCACCGTCCAGGACTCCGTCGATCCCGGTAATGAAGTCTCAAGCCCGGCCTCTAGGAGGTCCAGCTCTGGCTCCCAATCTGCTCCAGTGGCCTCCGCAGCTGGCTAGATCAGAATCAGAATCAGAATCAGCTTTATTGGCCAAGTACGGCAGTACTTTATTGGGACAGCAGTGGCTCAGGAGGTAGAGCAGGTCATCTAATAACCCGATGGTTGGCGGTTCGAATCTCGCTTTCCCCAGATATCCTGCCGTTGTGTCCCTGGGCAAGACACTTTACCCACCTTGCCTCCTGTGTAGTGTCCATGGCACAGGGTATGAATGTGTGTGTGAATGTTTGGTCGTGGCTGGAGAGGCCGTTGACGCGGATTGGCAGCCACGTTTCCATCAGCCTGCCCCAGGGCAGCTGTGGCTACAGTAGTAACTTGCCACTACCGTTGTCTGTCTGGAGTGAGTGAATAATGTATCTACTTGTAAAGCGTCTTTGAGTGTCTATGATAAAGCGCTATATAAATCTGATGCATTATTATTTATTATTAAGTATGCACCACACATACAAGGAATTTGACTTTGGCTAAAAAACTAAACTAAATTTGTTCTCGTTTGTTCAGGTGTGAGATCTAAATAAAACTTCAATGACAACAGATTATGCACAGCAATTCACAGTCTATCTACATCTCCACAAAAAGATGCAAATACATACAGAAACATGTGCGGCAGCTCACTCAGACCATCCACACTTTATGAGATATATGAAAAAATATACAGTCATACAGCATCACAGTGTGAACTCAAATTCAGCAACACAATGTGAATGGAGCAAAAATGCAGTGTGAGAGTGTAAGAGTTATGTGCAGTGTAAAAATGAAAGAAAAGTCATGAGTACAGCAGCAGGCAGGACTAGGTGACTGTTAAGAGTTCATCAGAGTGATGGCTTGGGGAAAGAAACTGTTCCTATGACAGGTGGTTTTGACCTTCAGTGATCTGTAACGTCGGCCAGAAGGGAGAAGTTCAAACAGTTTGTGGCCAGGGTGTGACGGATCAGCAGAGATGTTTCCCGCCTGTTTCCTGATACTGGACCGATATAAGTACTCAGTGGAGGGTGGGTCGGTACCAATGATCCTCTCCGCAAACTTGATAGTCCGATGCAGTCTGGTCTTGTCCAGTTTAGTGGCAGATCCAAACTAGACAGTAATGGAAAAGCAGAGGACAGATTGAATGATGGCGGTGTAGAAGGCAACCAGCAGCTCCTGAGGCAAATCAAACTTCTTGAGCTGACGCAGAAAAAACAACCTCTGCTGGGCCTTTTTCCGGACAGTGTCTATATGAGAGGACCACTTCAGGTTCCGGGAGATTGTGGTACCCAGGAACTTGAAGGAGTCCACAGTGGACACTGTGCTGTTGAGGATGGTGAGTGGGGGAATGAAGGAGGGTGTCGCCTATAATCCACAGTCATCTCCACCGTTTTGGCTGGGTTAAGTTCAAGATGGTTCCGGCCACACCAGAGGATCAGCTGCTCCACTTCCCGCCTGTATGCAGACTCATCACCATCCTGGATCAAACCGATGACTGTGGTGTTGTCCGCAAACTTCAGGAGTTTCACCAAAGGGTCCTCTGAGGTGCAGTCGTTGGAGTGGAGGGAGAAGAGCAGTGGGGAAAGGACGGACCCCTGGGGAGCGCCAGTACTAATTGTTCGGGAGCTAGATGTAATTCTCCCTAGCTTCACCTGTTGCCACCTGTCAGTCAGAAAGCTGAAAATCCACTGGCAGGTGGAGGGGGGCACCCTGAGCTGGAGAAGTTTCTGATAAAGGATGCTTGGGATGATGGTGTTGAATGCCGAGCTGAAGTCGACAAACAGGATCCTGGCATACGTCCCTGGGGAGTCGAGGTGTTTCAGGATGTAATGTAGTCCCATGTTCACTGCATCGTCCACTCACCTGTTTGACCGGTAGGCAAACTGCAGTGGGTCCATCAGGGGGCCTGTGACAACCTTCAAGTGGTTTAGCACCATTCTCTCAAAGGATTTCATGACCATAGAGGTCAAAGCGACAGGTCTGTAGTCATTTAATCCTGTAACAGAGGGTTTCTTGGGAACTGGAATGTTGATGGAGCGTTTGAAGCAGGAAGGCACTTCACACAGCTCCAGTGATCTTTTAAAGATCCGGGTGAAGATGGGGGCCTGCTCGTCGGCGCAGACTCTCAGGCAAGACGGAGACACACCATCGGGACCTGCAGCCTTCTTGATCTTTTGTCCCCGAAAGACTCGGCACACATCCTCTTCGCAGATCGTTAGTGCTGGTGGGAGGTCAGAGTGGAAAGGGAATGGAGTTTCTGGGGCTGCAGATAGTCCTATTGTATGGGTGGAAGGTGAAAACTGTAGGTTCTTTTCAAACCTACAATAAAAGCTGTTGAGGTCGTTAGCCAGCTGGAGGTTTTCCACAGGGTGGGGGGATGGTCTCCTGTAGTTGGTGATATTCTGCAGGCCTCTCCAAACAGAAGCAGAGTTGTTGGCTGAGAAGCTATGTTGTAGCTTCTCACTGTAGCTCCTCCTAGCAAGCCTGGTCTCCTTCATCAGCATGTTTCTGGCCTGCTTGTACAGAGTCCAGTCACCAGTCCTGTAGGCCTCCTCTTTGGTCTGACGTAGCTGCTTAAGTTTAGAAGTGAACCAGGGTTTATTGTTGTTGTATGTGTGGAAAGTCTTGGTCTGCACACACATGTCCTCACAAAAACTGATGTATGATGTACGTATGATGTCACAGTGTCAGTAAGTTCATTAAGATCAGTGGCTGCATCTTCAAAAACTGTTGGACTGCCATCACCATCTTCAAAGATGGTGATGGCAGTCCAACAGTCCTCCTGCAATGGCTCCAACACTGGGGATTTATCCGGTGTGGCTGCAGAGGGACATATCCCTGCTGGCTCCGGAGCGGAATCCTCCGAGGCCATCGGCTCCTCCACCATCCGATGGCTCTGACCTTGGACCGACGGGCCCTCAAGGATAGATGGGGGAGACATGGAGAGGACAGAAAAAGAGTTAACGTTTGCAGCTGGAGGAGAGGGCCCAGCGGACTGCTGAGACTGGGCCTCTTCCTCGGGAGGCAGACAAGGTTTATCGTGATTTAATTGAATGGAACACTTGCCTGTCATCCCGGTGTCCGGTGTTAACAGCTGCGGACAGCAGGCAGTCATCTTTCTCCGTGCCTATGGTTGATTCTGACCCTATGGTGAAGAGCAGAGGAGCCGTTTCTATGGTGACGGAGGTGGGCATAGCTGAAAGAGGCCCAGAAGATCCCTCTACAGTGGGAGGACTCGTCACTGTGACCGGGAGTGCTGCAGTGGTGGGAGACACGGAGCATGAAGATGGCCCTGCAGCAGAAGTGGTCTGAGCTGACGAGGGAGAAGTGGCTGTCAAAGAGGAGGGCTTCTTCCGGCATTTGTATGCAGGATGACGCCATTTCTGGGGAGCTGGACATGCATGGCCTGACGCTAGCAAAGTGGGGGAGGGAACAGCTGCAGGCTGTGGAGCGCATCCCTGCTTAGGCTCAGCGAGGAACACCACTCTCCTCGAACCAGGAAAGGCCCGCTGGAGCGTGCAGACTGAAGAAAGCAGGTCTGCATACTGTGGGTAGTCCCAGAGTCCAGGATGCGCTTCCAAAATTCCAACTGTGGCATCCAGGCTGCTCCATTTTGTCTTCGGTCCATGAGCTTCATGGGCCTCGTCCATAAAGTCCTGGATAAAGGCCGCAGCCCATTCCTCCTCCACAGTCGGAGTCCTGGATGTCAAGCTCCTCCTGCAGATGTGAACGCGGTGCGCTGGAGGTGCCGGGAAGGAAGCCAATGGCAGAGATGGTAGCGGGGGAAGATCGAGCATGATCACCCGTGGATGGTAGCACAGACTGGGACTGATCTCCAGCTGGTTCGCCATTCCACCCCAGCACAGCCTCTCGTCCTCACGGGATCTGCATCTCCGAGCCCCTCTCGCCAGATCCTCAATAACGGAGACCCACTGCAGCTCCTCCCGATTGCACCTCTTCTTCACTCCGCCAAGATGGCCTGCCAAATCCATGAAAAAACTTCCACAGGCAGATGAGTGAAAAAGAAACAGTTCAAAAATGAAAAAAGTTATGTGTGGGTGTGACCCGCTAAATCCTTTTCTGGCTGGACTATTCTGTCACGTTCTCCCCGTGCGCTTTTACGCAGCGCACGGAGGAGTAGAAGGAGGACGGATTTACACGCAGGGTTACACCACAAACACATTTATTTAGGAAAGAAGACATATAAAAACAGGGTACACAACAGGCGAGAAGTGGGCAGACCACAGTGTACAGTGGCTGAACACAAATAGTTCAAAAACAATGCTGACATACAAAAAGATGACAAGGTTCACTTACTGACTCACACGGCGGGACGTGCAGTGGGCAGACCACAGCGAACAGTGGCACAACACAAATATTTGACGATACAACAGCCCAGCAATGCTTGACTGGCAAAGAGCTGCTTAAGTACAAGCATTGCTGGCAATGGTATATATATATATATAGTGAATGGTTGTCTGTCTGTCTGTGTTGGCCCTGCGATGGACTGGCGATGTGTCCAGGGTGTACCCTGCCTCTCGCCCAAAGATGCTGGGATAGGCTCCAGCCCCCCCGTGACCCGAAAAGGATTAAGCGGAAGAAGATGAATGAATGAATGAATATATATAGAGAGAGCAGATTTATGGGTTTTACAGGTGTTTTATTGTTGGTACAAGTATTGATGTAAATATGAATGTGAGTAGGGATGAAAATTTCCTTTCCTTACACAAACATATCCTGGTAGGGCACCAGTCCAGATAATGGACAATTTTATTAAGAATTCTTTATCTGTACAAACTATGAATCAGTCTAAAAAAAAAAAAAAAAACCTTGTGAGTTCTTGTCTGCAGATAATCAAGAAGATGGACATGAAATCAAACAATAACTCCCATATGTCTTTCAATAGTATAGCAACATTTAATTATAATGTACAAAGATTATTTAATTTATACACAGAGGTGTATGTGGAAATGAAGATTTACCTCGAGTCCACGCACACACTGGAAAAACTCCTTTTTGGGGCACCTGTCCACAATCTTGGACAATTTATTAAAGTGTCTATATCATGCAAAATCGACTTTTCTGAGCTTTTAAGCATGTTATAATGTTAATTCCTCACCAAAAACACCCCCAAAGTGGTATTTTGCTCCATTCACGCATCTCTGAGTATTCCTCCTCAACCCTGCTCTCTGAGCTGCTGCTTCGCCCTGTCCCTGATAATGATTGGGTCCCCACGTTCATACGTATGAAAGTGGGTGAGCCGCCCACTCCAGGAAGTGCCTGTGCTGCCAGCACCGCCCCCAGGCTAACTCACACACCCACTTTCTCCACGCAGCTAACGGAGCGGTGATCGGCAAAACTCTTTCACTTCCTGTAAACGTCTTCGAGGTCGCTGTGGTATCTTGTGCACCTCAAATTCCCGATCGGACTCTGGGTCAAGAGTGTTAGGCTCCACAACATGCTCATCCATCTTTTCTAAAGTTTACTGTAGATGTTGTTTTCGTGGGCGGAACCCAGCGACACGCTGCAGTAGCCGGCTCAGGGGTTACGTCATGAAATGGGTGGCAGCCACAAGAAGGAGAGGCGGAGCCTCAGAGATTGAGGCATCTTACTTCCGGGTTGGAAAAGTAGCTCGCGAAAATAATTCATATTTCATAAGAAATTCATTCTCCAGTGTACCAAAGGTAATATACTATCACATACATGCATATAGTTTACTCTGAAAGGCTTAAAATATCATGATATAGGCCCTTTAATAACTAATCTTTATACCTTCAATCGATCAGTCTCAAATATTTGTGAATTCTACTGGGTGACTTTAGAAACAAAAACAGGAAAAGAAATCAACAGAAACTTCCATATACTGTTTACAGTTTAATGATCAGACTCAGATTAAATGACATTATATTCAACAGATTTGTTGATAAAGTGAAATGATCACATATCAAGCATCACATTCAACTTGTAACTGATTATTGAGCAACAGAGTGTAATCAAATTTGTGGAACCAAAGAAATTTTAGTATGAATCTGTAACTGTGATGAAAATGGGGACTGAATTAACTGTAACAAAAATATGAAGAAAATTGGACGCAAATTTTATGAAGAAATTATTAAAGCTAATTATATGGAAAAGAAATTCTGAATTACTCTAAGAAAGTAAAAATTGAATTTAATGAAAAGAGGAATATTATTTCTCTTTAATTCTGTAGCTCCGATCAGAGTTATGAACTAGTTTTTAACCTGAGACAAATTATGACATACTTAAGGCGATAGACATTGCATTATTCAGCAGATGAAACAAAGGAGTCTTGCTCACATGACATTGGTGTGTTGGCTTCTAGCTGGATCCTTAGCTGAAGCTTTATTTGAAGATTATACCAGAGAATATCTGCCAGCAGATATTTCTTCCCCAAGGCAGTAGTCAGAAGCTGAGATCCAGGGGCGATAATGAGGCTGGCTGCTGGCAGTGTAGTATGCCATGCAGACAACAAGAGAATTTTTTCATCGGGTTCCTCAGGTCCAAATAAATTGGACATAGTGTTCGCAGTCTGATCAGAGTCACAGGATTGGAGACACAAGATTAATAAAAAATTCAAGCCACAAAATCCGAGTCCTTCAGATGTTGTGGGGGTTGGCGAAAACAGCTTCCAGTGTGAGAAAAAATGATCCATCCCCTTTAACGGACGGTGAGTTACGAAAAATCAATAAAGAGAAGTTTAACGGAATAAAATAGAAAAATGTCTGTGAACACAGAGTTTCACTCCATATGAGAAAAGTTTGAGCTCAAAAGAAGAAAAAGTAATTTTCACAGACATTTATAGGAAAGAACATTAAAAGCAGGACACGGACAAAACTTTCACACAGAAAGTTTTCTCTCTGCCACTGGGCATTTCTCCCTTAAAAACTGAGTAAGTTTCCTGGGGAAAAAATCTTGACTGACATGAAAGGGAACCAATTGTCTCCCATCATGGGAGGTTTGAATGAACCCTGGTCCAATAAGAAAACAGTCCTTTGTCTGTAACTGACCAATAAAATGAAAGGGGCAGTTGCCCAACAGAGACTGGCTGGTGATTGGCTGAGCCAGTCAGATGACTTGAGCAAGCTTTCTCAAGAGGACAAACACGTCTTAATAACAATGAAAATTCACTTAACCCTTATGCTGTGTAATTTTGTGTGCTTCTAGTGGCAGAGCGTGGCACTACACCTGTCAACTGATAATGACGTGCAGAAACACTGCCCAGCTGTACTGAGGATTTGTACTGATCATGCCAGTTCACAAGGTGGCAGGCACGCATTGGAGGACTCATGGATGACACATAATACACCAAAGAGTAAGAAATCCTCCTTCTTCTTCTTTGTTTTTGAGATTATGTCACAAAATGGTGGGCACCGATTGTAGTGGAGAAACGCAATCCCAGACCGAGGAGCATATTCAGAGGATTTGGTCCCAAATTCACCAACTATGGTTCTTAAAAGGGATTATTTAGCTTATGAAGGTAGATGTTTACATGTTCTTATAACACAGGGAATGTGAAGCTCGTTGATTTGACCTGCTGGGCACCCGGAGTGCCATGTGACTGGAGAGCAATCGCTGGTTGCATGTCATCATATAAGCTAAATTGACGCGGAATAAAAATGAAATTAAGGTGGAATAATCAATAACAGTTTGTGGATGTAGGAGAGAAAGCTAAAATGACCGGGAGAGGACAAAATAGTGACCAGAATGCTGCAAAAGGACGCCAGTAAGTGATGAATGTCTTTGTTTGTTTGTATGAAAATTAGATGTGTAAATTTACTCCTATCTCAAACTTTGGATCATATTCTACATCTTTGTAATTGACAGTGAGCCATTATCTCTTACCACTTTCAAGTTATAGCCTGTAAAGTTCTGACATCTGATCTGGATATTTTCTTGAAAAACATCTTTACCACTGTTGACCACTGGGGGTTATGTTGCAGTTTGGCAACATACACTGATAAAGGGTTAATATACTTATGTATAAAGTCTAAGCTAACTTCAGTAATTCATGACTAAATTTTAGTGAGCATGCACTTTTATAAACTTGTCCTTTTATAATTAACATGCATTAGAATAAGGTTCATTTAAGCATTTCAAACATGAAATTAATTTAATTAATTTAATTTAATTTTTAATTTAAGCATTTCAAAACATGCAATCACATAAAATCAATGATTAATTAAACATTTCGAACCCATTATTGTCCAACACAGATATGGTCATCTTCAACAGTTTTCTGAGTAGTATTTCCTGAAAAAATAAAGTCTTGAGGAGAAAGGATTATTTCAGGAGATAAAAAAAAGATTCAAAGTTCCAAGGTTGATTAAATCCAACATGTCCCTGAGTTGACAGAAGGGGGCAATATTGAGCTGTGGATAATTCCTAGCGAATTGTGGAAAGCAGTCAAGGGTATCTGGAATGTCTCAAAGGTTGTTAACGCATAAAACTGTCTGATTGGGAGGACGTTCCAGTTATTTATGATGGCAAACTAATCCATTCCTTGCACGAGATGAGATCCTTATCGTACCTTTTACCATGGAATGTGTTTTCCATCTGTGGTTCTTAGATGAAGGAAACAGTTCTTGACCAGACTTTTTGGGTGAAACAATTTCTTTAAGGTGAAGAGTAATTTTATAGATTAGAGCCAAAGGGAATGATGATACAATAGTTCCATAAGAAATGTCAGAATAGGTTAACATATATGGATAACTTTAAAACAGAGAATTCAACAAGTGTCATGGGCATCATAGACTGAGTTTCGGAGTATCACATGTGAATCAAGCATTTGTGGAACCAAATAAAGCACATTTTAACCTCTTGCACTCCAGTGTACCGCGGAAGGGCAGGTCTCTGCATCCTACAGCACACGAGGGTGCACGAGGGCGTTCTCGTGCACTCTAGGACGCACGAGCGCGCTGCGTCCTAAGAGCGCACTGGAAAAAAAAGCTGCATTTCCGTTCTTCCACTACAGACACAGCCGCTAACAGATCGGATATGATTGACCTCTCATTCGACTAATAAGAGCCTTGAATTGGGTTTCTGAAACCTTGAAGAACCAATGACTGAAAACCTAGCAAGAAGGACCCGCCTACCAACGCTATGAATGCAGCGAGCCAATTGAAGCACAGAAGTTTGCAAGCTGTTTTGTGTAAGGCTGGGTGAAGACAGACTGCTGCAGCAGCAGATGAAAAAAGGACCCGCAGAAAGAACCCCACATTTGCACAATTTGTGTAAATAACTGACCAAATGCAAAACAATGACCACAATGGGTGAAAACGGACCGACCACGTGTGTGAGCGAGCCCCCCCACCACCACTACCGCCACCAGTAAGTCATGAATTTATGGGGTTTTGTTTTTGTTTTGGTTTTTTTACATTTTATCAATTTTCTGGTTCATATACTTTGAACATTAGATAAAAACATACCCCTGTAGACAAAACGGTCTCAAAAAAATCTTTGAGAAAAACATTCTTTGTGTAAATGTGTCCAAAGTCCACTTCTGACTGAGTTATGTAATTTATATAGCTGCCACGACATTATGCAAATTAGATGTGTAAATTTATTCCTATCTGAAACTTTGGATCGTATTCTACATCTTTCTAATTGACAGTAAGCCATTATCTCTTGCAACTTTCAAGTTATAGCCTTGGAAATCTGAACTATTTTATTGACAAAAAATATTTACCACTCTTGACCACTAGGGGCCTTGACCACCCTATGGCAACTGTAACGGCTAAAGGAAAGGATTAAAATAAGGAAAAAGTGAACTTTAAAGAAAAGAAAAAGAATTCTCAGAAAGCATGACAGGCTCTGGGCCTTACTTGGAAGATAAAAAAAAAAATGGGAGAGCAGAGACGTCTGCTCCTTACAGCTTGACTAATACCCGAAAACTGAAACAAAGGAAACAAAAAGCAAGTTTTTTCTTGGGTGTGGCAGGATGGTACTAATTTTCATGAAACCTGAGCTGGCCCAATTACATTGCTTCTTTTTCCAAGCAGAAGTCATAAACACGATCTAAAAAGGGAAATGCAAGGTAGCCTGGAGCTCTATTGGTCAGTGAAAGTTCAACTATGGTCTCCCAAAGAGCAGCGAAAAGAGTGGGGGGGGAGCCATTTTATATGAGAGCTGAGACCCCCCCCCCCCCCAAAGACACATACGTTGCTGAATAAAGCATAAATTCCTTAAACTTTAGTGACTAATATATTCTACTCAATAATAAGGGAGCATACAATGTCTCTACATTGTAGCTGTAAATAATTTGTGATAGTAAGCATGCAAAAATTTATTTCTTCCTGAGAATAAAGCAACACATATTAAGTCATATCAATAAAAACATCTCACCACCATTGTCCATCCCAAGAGTTCAACCATGTCTTCAGTAGCTTATACTGTTTTGAGAGAAAGAATATGAATTAATTTATTTGTCCACAATGCATAAATTCCACTGCAAAGAGAAAAAAAAATATTCCTGATTCATCCACCAGATGGCATGGTGAAACTGTCTGGTTGTTTACTGGAGAATCTTGACTCCCAATTCTTGATTATATCAACCATAAACCTGTCGACTGAAACATTCCTTTGCCAAAGAGCAGAAAAGGGAGAATGACTAAGTCCTGGAGAAGGGATTAACTTCCACTTTATGGCCGATGGATAGTGTTACAGCTCTTGTTCTTGGGTGATAGAAGCAGTTCATGACCAGACTTTTGAATTGAAACAATTTTTCTTCAGCAAAGAATGATTTTATAGATTGGAACTCAAGGTCAATGGTACATATATATGGCACTTTACATGCCAAGTGACATCTCAAAACGCTTACATTGCGTCCATTATTCATTCACTCCAGACAGACACTGATAGTGGTAAGCTACCTCTGTAGTCACAGTTGCCCTGCGGCACACTGATGGAAACGTGGCTGCCAATCCGCACCAACGGCCTCTCCGACCACTACCGAACATTTATACACATTCATACCCAGTGTCATAGAAACTGGAGGCAAGGTGGGTAAAGTCAAAGTCAGCTTTATTGTCAATTCTGCCATATGTACAGCACATACAGAGGATTGAAATTATGTTATTCTGAGACCCACGGTGCAGCAAGGTAAACACTCAGTAAGAAATATGAATATAAAGTATAACATCTAACATCAAACATTAAACATTGAACATCAAACAGCAGTGCAAAGAAAACCAGCCCCCAACCAGAAGCTAACTAAAAATACTAAAGGTGTGCAAAATAACTAAATACAATAAAAATTAAGACAGCATGTAGTGACTTAAGGCACATATCAGGGCAGATAGATGGTTAAAGTGACATGTAGTGCAAAGAGAGCAGTCCATTGCTGCATAAAGTGACTGGTGCAGCCCTGAGATCAGCGTGTGTGTGTGTGTGTGTGTGTGTGTGTGTGTGTGTGTGTGTGTGTGTGTGTGTGTGTGTGTGTGTGTGTGTGTGTGTGTGTGTGTGTTGGACTGAGCAGTTCCTGGATGACAGAGTTCAGTTTTTGAAGCTCCTGAAATTAATGTGTGCGTGTGTGGGAGTGAACAGTACCTGGGGCTGGCAGAGTTCAATTGTTGCATGGGGGGGTCGGGGGGGTGTCAGAGTCCAGGATTTCTGTGTGTGTGGGGGGGGGGCAGAAAGGGGAGAGGGGGCAGAGTAGGGAGAGAGTTGCGCTTCCTGACAGCCTGGTGGATGAAGCTGTTCTTAAATAAAGTATCTTGCCCAGGGACACAGCAGCAGGATGGCTGCGGAGAGCGGGATTAAAGCCATCAACCCTCTGGCTATTGGACGACCTGCTTTACTTTCTGAGCCACTGCTATATGAAGAGATATTTTGATAACAATTCAGGTTACTTGAGAAAAAATTACAGTTGAAACATCAGGACAATATTTTCCAGTTTCACATTTCTACATTTGAATTGAAACCCCTGGTTTCGATCAGTTTGCATCAGGGTATCTTACCACTACCATTGTCTGTGGAGTGAATGAATAATGTATCCATTGTAAAGCGTCTTTTAGTGTCTATGAAAAGAGCTATATAAATCTGATGCATTATTATTATTATTTGCATGAAATTTACAGGAAAGTGGAGCTTGTGCCACAGAAAAATAAATTACATTTTGGAGGATTTGGATCTTGAATGCTTTTTCCGATTTTCTTTAACATTGACTAGTTTCTCTGAGAATTTAACACAAATTTGATTAATAAACTTTATGAGAGTATGAGTATGTATGAGTGTGTAGACAATAGTGAATCAAATTAAAAATCTTGTGAAACTCTCTGTTTGCGAAGGTACCTACAGTGGTGTGAAAAAGTGTTTGCCCCTTCCTGATTTCTCATTTTTTTATGTTTGTCACACTTAAATGTTTCAGATCATCAAACAATTTAAATATTAGACAAAGATAACACAAGTAAACACAAAATGCAGTTTTTAAATGAAGGTGTTCATTATTAATGGGAACAAAAATCCAAACATACATGGCCCTGTGTGAAAAAGTGATTGCCCCCTAAACCTAATAACTGGTTGGGCCACCCTTTGCAGCAACAACTGCAATCGAGCATTTGTGATAACTGGCAACGAGTCTTTTACAGTGCTGTGGAGGAATTTTGGCCCACTCATCTTTGGAGAACTGTTGTAATTAAGCCACACTGGAGGATTTTCGAGCATGAACTGTCTTTTTAAGGTCATGCCACAGCATCTCAATTGGATTCAGGTTAGGACTTTGACTAGGCCACTCAAAAGTCTTCATTTTGTTTTTTTTTAAGCCATTCAGTGGTGAACTTGCTGCTGCATTTTGGATCATGGTCCTGCTGCAGAACCCAAGTGTGCTTCAGCTTGAGGTCACAAACAGATGGCTGGACATTCTCCTTCAGGATTTTTTGGTAGACAGCAGAATTCATGGTTCCATTTACCACAGCAAGTCTTCCAGGTCCTGAAGCAGCCAAACAGCCCCACACCATCACACTACCACCACCATATTTTACTGTTCGTATGATGTTCCTTTTCTGAAATGCTGTGTTACTTTTATGCCGGATGTAATGATGTAAAGTAATGATGTAATGTAAAGAATCAACTTTTGGCTTGTCGGTCCACAGAGTATTTTCCCAAAAGCCTTGGGGATCATCAACATATTTTCTGGAAAACCTGACATGATTTATGTTCTTGTTGCTCAGCAGTGGTTTTCATCTTGGAACTCCTGCCATGCAGGTCATTTTTGCCCAGTCTCTTTCTTATGGTGTAGTCATGAAGATTGACCTTAACTGACGCAAGTGAGGCCTGCAGTTCTTTGGATGTTGTTGTGGGGTCTTTTGTGACCTCTTGGATGAGTCGTCGCCGGTCACTCCTGGGAAGGTTCACCACTGTTCCATGTTTTTGCCATTTGTGGATAATGGCTCTCACTGTGGTCTGCTGGAGTCCCAAAGCTTTAGAAATGGCTTCATGACCTTTTCCAGACTGATAGATCCCACTTACTTTGTTTCTCATTTGTTCCTGAGTTTCTTTGGATCACAGCATGATGTCTAACTTTTGCAGATCTTTTGGTCTATTTCACTTTGTCAGGCAGGTCTTACTTATGTGATTTCTTGATTGAGAACAGGTGTGGCAGTAATCAGGCCTGGGTGTGGCTACAGAAATTGAACTCAGCTTTCCAAAGATGTGATAAACCACAGTTAATTTAGGTTTTGATGGGAGGGGGGGCAATCACTTTTTCACACAAAGCCATGTAGGTTTGGATTTTTTTTTTTTACCCTTAACCCTGTAAGGATTAAATTTTATTACATGATCTACCTCTCCTGCGGCTGGTGTCGCAACTCCAGCACCTGCCACGTGATAGGTCAAAAATATGAAAAAAAAAAATAAAAATAAACCCAGATGTACCAAGCATTTCACATCACTAGATAGCAGACACATATAGTTCACTGCTCTTCATTGGAGGACTGAGTTCAGCCCACCAGAACCGCGTTGAATCTGATATCACTTCCAGGATGCAGAAGAAGAGATGTATAAACAATTGCGCAACATATATTTCAACAGTGTAGCATCAATCCCTTTGACTCCAATCTATAAAATCACTCTTCACCTTAAAGACATTGTTTCACCCAAAAGTCTGGTCAAGAATTGTTTCCTTCATCTAAGAACCACAGTTTGAAAACACATTCCATGGTAAAAAGGGACGATAAGGATCCGATTTCGTGTCAGGAATGGATTAGTCTGCAATCATAAATCCCAGAACCTCCTCCCCAACCAGGCAGTTTTATGCTTCAAGAACTGTTTGAAACCTTCCAGATACAATGAAACACATTCCACAGGGCTCTAGGAATTATCCACAGCTCAACATTACCCCCTGGTGGACAACTCCAGAATATGTTCACTGTTGCCTCTACAAGCTGAAGTGGGGTTAATGAATGAAATGACTTCCTTTTTACAAAAACTCTCAATTCTCAGATTATTTTCTTTTTCTGGGCCCCTGGAAAATTAAGCGGGACTCTAACATACCATTCTGGTTTGAAATGTTTCATTTATCATTGATTTTAAATGTATTGCATGTTGGAAAATGTTTAAACGAGTTATAAAAATGCATGCTCACTGAAAGTTAGTCATGAATCACTGAAGCTAGCTTAGATTTTATATGTAAGTATATAATGTGAATTTCACATTTAATATGTGTGTTTGCCTTCTAAAAACTTATGCCAGTCATCTGACTGGTACCAGCCAATCACCAGGCCGTCTCTGTTGGACGACGTCCCCTTTCACTCTATTGGTCGGTTACAGACAAAGGACCGCTTTTTTATTGGACCATAGCCCATTCAAATCTCCCACGATAGTCGATAATTGGTTCTTCTTGCTGCCAATCATATATTATGACCAAAGGATCGCGCTCAGTTAGATAGGGAGAAACGCCCTAGTAGTTCAAAGTTTTTTGTGTTCTCTAAGGTTTCTTTTTACGATATTCTCTGTGTCGTTTCTGTCCTGGAATGTTTGTGGACTGTATGGTGAAGAGCTCCCTGGTTCCATCAACATGGACTTCCTCCCCTTTTTTGTATTGCTGCTACTTGTCCTCTGGCTCTTTGTCTCTGAAGTAAACGCGTTCGGCATCATGGCGGGCAGGATACATTATTCCAGGGACGTGTTGCTGCATTTAAACACGGTTGATGCAGCGGCTGTGATTGAGCCTAAGCCGCAACTGCCAGACTTTATTTTGAGAGATGGACACAGCAGTGAAAAGAGAGACAGGAGAGACGGAAGAAGGAAACGCGGAAAGCGTGGAGGTGTGAAATTGAGCCTGAGAAGACGTCAGTTTGGTAACATTCCTCTTCCTTCTATGATTTTTGGGAATGTACAATCTCTGAGAAACAAGGTGGATGAAATTCAAGGGAATGTACGCTACCAGAAGGACTTTAAGAACTGCTGCGTCATGGCCTTCACCGAATCTTAGCTTAATGCGCATGACCGAGACGTAGACCTGTGGTTTGACGGCTTTGGAGCCCCACTGCGCTTGGATCGGCAGGAAGAGGTAACGGGGAAACGTCGGGGGGCGGCTTATGTTTATACATTAATAAGCAGTACTGCACATCTGTCATGGTCAGAGAGCACATCTGTACACCCGACGTGGAGCTGCTGTCCGTGTCACTATGCCCCTTTTATTTGCCTCGCGAGTTCCCCCAGCTTTTCATCACCACTGTGTACATTCACCCAAGGGCAGACGCTGACTCCGCCTCCAGCACCATCTTTGATGTGGTCCAGCGGCTGCAATCAATTTCTCCAGAGGCGCCAAACTTCATTCTTGGGGATTTTAACCATGTTTCTTTAAAGAAGACACTTAAAAACTTTTATCAGTATGTCTCCTGCCCAACCAGGCGAAAAAAGACATTGGACCTGTGCTATGGATCCATAGAGAAGGCCTATAAATCACTCCCCCTTCCTCCTGTAGGATCCTCAGATCACAACTGTGTACATTTGCTGCCCACATATAAAACTGCTCTCAGAAGAGGCAAGGTGGAGACGAGAGACATAGATGTGTGGACAGAAGATTCAGTGCACAGCCTTCAGGAATGCTTTGACTGTACAGACTGGGAGATGTTCACACTGGCCTGCGGAGATGATTTGGACTCTTTGGTGGACGTCACATGCTCATACATGGCTTTCTGTAAAAATAAGATCATTCCACGTAAACGTGTCAAAATATATCCCAACAACAAACCATGGGTTACAAAATCAGTTAAATCCTGCTTACAGAGGAAAGCACTTACCTTTAAACAGGGGTCTGTTTCTGAGCTACAGGTTGCCACAAAAGAGCTGAAGTCCGAACTTTTAAGAGCAAAACAGAATTATAAATATTTATAAAATATTTATAATTCTATAAATATTTAGAATTTATAAAATATTTAGAATTTATAAATTATAAATCAGAATTGGAAAGCAAGATGGTAACAAAGAAACTTGGTTCAGCCTGGGCCAGTATGAAAACTATTGCAGGCCTTCAGAGCACAGAGCGCAGTAATCGTGTGTTTTTAGATGGTTTTAATTCATACACAGAGCTGTCTAATGCTCTTAATTGTTTTTATGGTCGTTTTGACTCCTTTGATTTTAGCACAGAAACCCAAGATTTGAAACAGAAACTCAAAGACAATCAGCACTTTAATATTGAGGTGCAGGATGTTAAAAGGGAGTTCTGCGCTATAAAAGTGAACAAAAGTCAGGGCCCTGATAATATACATGTGGGCACTTGGTAAAGTCCTGTGCCCATGAACTGAGTCCTATATTTCATTACATTTTCAATAAGTCCTTACAAACACAACATGTGCCTAAGATCTGGAAAGAAGCCGTGGTTGTTCCCGTTCCAAAATCCAGCTGTCCTAAAATGGTAAATGACTTTAGACCAGTTGCTTTGACTTCAATTTTAATGAAAATTTTTGAAAAACTGGTCAGATGTGAGGTCCTAAAGCAGACTGAGCATGCATTGGATCCTCTGCAGTTTGCCTATAGGCCTCACAGAGGAGTGGAGGATGCCACTGTCACTCTGTTTAACATGCTTTTTAAACATCTGGATTTTAATGGGACACACGTCAGGCTTTTATTTGTGGACTTTTCCTCCGCCTTTTATACAATCCAACCTCATATCTTAGTTGAAAGGCTCCTGCAACAATTTGATTTGAGCAATAATCTGGTGGGTTGGATTCTGGATTTCTTAACCAACAGGACGCAGAGAGTAAGGGTCAATGGTACATTGTCTGACCTAAAGTGCTCTTCTACTGGCTCTCCTCAGGGGTGTGTGTTGTCACCACTACTCTTCATCCTGTACACAAACATGTGTCGGAGCAGACATGACAACAGACACATCATAAAGTATGCTGATGATTCAGTTATTGTCAGTCTCCTCCAGGATGGTGAGAGTGGCCACGGCCCAGTAGTTGATGATTTTGTTCACTGGTGTAAGGATTCCTACCTGCAGCTGAATACGACAAAAACTAAAGACATGATTATTGACTTTAGGAGGAAAACTCCCAGGCACAAAGTTACCGTACTAAAAGGCCAGACCACCGAATGTGTACAATCCTACAAATATCTTGGGACGATTATTGATAGTAATTTAAACTTTGAAGAGAACTGTGAAAGGGTGTGCAAAAAGGGTCAGCAACATTTGCATTGCGTGAGAAAACTTGCACGCTTCCAAACTGACCGAGCCATAATGACAATGTTTTATCGGGCTTTTATTGAATCTGTTTTATCCTTTTCTTTAGTGTCATGGTTTGGCGAGATAAAACTGAAACAGAGGAAATCCTTGGATCAGGTAGTTAGATGGTCCAGTCGTTTGCTTGGTGAGTCACAGCTGAGCCTGACATCCCTGTACACCAGACAAGTACAAAGGATGGCTACCTCCATTTTAAATGATGACTCCCACCCTTTGCACTGCAACTTTCAGCTTCTTCCCTCAACACGGAGGTTTGCTGTCCCAAAAAGTAAAACCCAGTGCTACAAAAACAGCTTTGTTCCTGCTGCTGTCAAAGAGTTGAACAAGCTGTAACAATATATTGCACATAATTTAGGTACCTATTTATTAACTCCATTTAATATTTATTTATTTTTGTAGGGTGTTACTTGGGTTCTAAATATTTTATTGGGTTTTAGACCTTTGAGTTTTTAACCTCTTTGACTAGTTTTTAACTTTTAATATGACTCTTCTCTCTTACCTCTGGTTTTTCTCTCATCTCTTTGTCTTTTTATACCCTAATTGATGGAGCCTTGAGTATTTTTTATCATGTTTATAGTCAATTTCATGTGTGCCTGTGTTTGTGTCTATGTTGAATGTAATTTGTGGCTTGTAAATATGGATACCACCAGACTGCAAAACAAATCTACCTACGGGTACAAATAAAGTAACTTGAACCTGAACCTGAACCTGAACTTGAAGTTAAGTCTTTTCCTGTTCTTTCTGACATTTTTATTGTCTGTTCAGTGTGAGTTTCCTGGTATCTGAGGAGGGGATTATTTTTTCTTGTTGAGCTCAACCTTTCTTACTTGGAGTGAAACTCCAGAATGACGGTTTTTTTCCCCTCTCCTCAGATGCTGTGTTTATTCTGCTAAACTTTTTCTAATGATTTTCCTTAACTCATCGTTAAAGTTGACTGATAGTGATTTTTGAACTTTTTTCCCTCGAGACTGTCTCACCCACGTACCATGATGTCAGAAGAACTAGGATTTCGTGGGTGGAACTGTTTTATATACATTTTTCCTTCAGTCTGTGGTTCTTGCCGGCTGGTGGACATCCCAAGGTTATGGGCCAGGGAAGGACCTGTTGCTTAGGAGAAGACGTCACACCTGCCCAGGGGGCCAGCCGCTCACTCTACTGCCGGCTCCATTCTCTGAACCCCAGCTGCTGAGTCTGTGCTAGAACCACTAATGACTGGAAAGGACTGCGGGCAGTCTTTCCCCCTTTTTGCCATCTGCTGGTATTCAAGATCATCGCTGGACTCTGAAGACACAGCTGTTCGTAAGCCAGACTCCAACTTTCTATCTGCAGGGCTAAATGTGATGTCTAATTCTAATTGAATATGACCAATTTTTCACGTTAAAAGTTAGTCCATAAGCTACAATAGGAGCTATAAAGCTGAAGGAAAAATAATATTCCTTTTTTCAATAACCTCCGTTTTTTTTAGAGTAACTCAGAATTTTCTTTTTCATATAATCAGCTTTTATCATTTTCTTCATAAAATTGTGTCCAATTTTATGCATGTTTTGTTACAGTTACTTTACAGTCTCCCATTGCATTACAGTTACAAATTCAAAATCTGGTTTCTTTCATTTCCACAAAGGTTTAACTATAGACTTTATGCTCAGGAATCCATTACCAGTTAATATGATATTTGATACTTGTTGATCATTTCACCTGCTTACAAATCAATTGAATGTAATGTCACTAAACTTGAGTTTGATTATTAAAACTGTTAAAGGATTATAGAAGTTTCTGCTTGATTTCTTTTGTGTGTGTGCTTTCCTGGGTCACGGCAGAAGATTTCACAAATATTGACACTGGCTAATGAAAGGTTCAAGGATTAGTTATTAATAAATTGTTCAGGTTTGGACTGGTGCCCCTATGAGTGCTTGTGGTCATGATGTAAACCTCCATTTCCACACACACCTCTTAATATAAATTAAATAATCCTTGTACCTTATCACACTTATAACTAATTGTTCCCACAACAGGGAGAAAGCATTTGCTCCAATTTTTGCCAACTATGATTCTAAAAGGGATTATTTAGCTTCTGAAGGTAAATATTTACCCTCTGGACAGCACAAGGTAGACAGAGGACAATCCTGCCAGTTACGCGTGGCATAAGCTAACCAAAATCGAGGTGGAATAAATCAGAAGATAAATGTGAGAGTGTCTGGATGTGCGAGAAAAGCGAAAATGACTGACAGAAGGGGAATATTTACCTTCTGGACAGCACAAGATGGACCGGAGCAGAAGACTTTTCATCTGCCATTGACGAAGCTGCACGTGATGGAGAGGACAATCCTGCCGGTTCTGCGGCGTAATCTAACTGAAATCGAGGTGGAATAAATCAGAAGATAAATGTAAGAGTGTCTGGATGTGAGAGAGAAAGTGAAAATGACCGACAGAATACAAAATAAGTACCAGGGATGAGCACACGGATGCATGGCATGACACATGCTGAGTGGTAGGTCTGATGTTTTTATTTGTTAACATTCTACTGATTTTCTGGTTCATATATTTTGGAGATAAGATAACAAAAAAAAAAAAAGATGTAGCGTGTAACAGTTGATTATAAGTGTGATAAGGTACAAGGATTATTTAATTTAATTTTTAGAGGTGTATGCGGGGACAGAAGTTTATTCTTTCCCCACAAACACTCACAAAACAAGAGAGAAAAGCACTCGTAAGGGGGCACCAGTCCAATAGGGCAATTTATTAACCCCTTGCACTCTGGTCAATTTCCCTAAAAATGCCTAAAAATAACGTACCCAAAGTAAATCAAAAGCTGTTCTTCAACCCTTTACAGCATCTTCATGGGGTTGGTCTCATTTAAAAGAAAACACTTTGAATTTTTTTGGCAAAACAGTCATAATCTCTCTAAGTGCTCCTGCCACTGAGTAACAGTCATCTAAACATACTGAACTTGAAGAAAATAAAGTTTGCCTGGGTGTTTTTTTAGATACAAATGCTTGCAAATAACACACAGCTGTCAGATATGGGCTGGAAAATGCAACAGAAATGTAGAACCAAGTGTTATCAAGCTGAGGTCAAAATTTTGTAACAATACCACAAAAAGTGAATATATTACACAGCTTTTTTCTCAGGTTGTTCCCAGGCGTTTTTGAACTGTGCCAAATTGTGCCAAATGGCACAGTTTGGAAAAACGTCTATAACTTTTGAATGATTAAATATAGAAGCTTGATCTTGGGCTCTAATGAAAGGTGACACTCAGGGCTGTGTGTGTGTGTGTGGGGGGGGGGGGGGTTGTTTATTCATTCATGAATGAATGAATGAACAAACAAGCCCCACACACACAAAGAAGCATGCCACGTAAAAAATGTCTGGCTTTTTTTTACAAGAAAAAATAACCTACAGTGCAATAAAAATTATACTAAAATATCTGCAATGTAGAGGATAACAACCCCCCCCCCCCCGCTACAGAGGAGCGGGGGGGGGGGTTCCGTCATGTGGCGATGACACACAGTTGTAATTTACCGATTGATCAAAAGTCTTTTTTATTACTATTTTCAATGATAAAGAATAATTTAGCTTATAACACTTACCTGTCCACAACAGCAGTGTCGCTGGCAAACATCTGTTCCTCATTGTCAGACGAACATGAAGCTGGTCTGCTTGTTACGGACTCGTGGTTCTGGTCACGTGACCCGGACAAACCATGATTCCATTATTGCGGTTTTGCGCTTCCATGATTGCGGTTTTGGTGAACGATTTTTCAAAACAAATAAGAACAGTAGTAATAAAAAAAAGACTGGCAAACGCTACCGTTACACACAGTGGCTTAGACAAAACAGATTTTACGCACGGGACGCACGCTTTCAATCATCGAACTTCTCTGTTTCAATTGGCTCACTGTATTCGCAGCCGTTGGTAGGCGGGTCCTTCTTGCTAGGTTTTCAGTCATTGGTTCTTCAAGGTTTCAGAAACCCAATTCAAGGCTCTTATTAGTCAAATGAGAGGTCAATCAAATCTAAATCAATCAAAGCACTCCTTTGGCTTTCTGTTCGTGGCTGTGTCTGTAGTGGAAGAACGGAAATGCAGCTTTTTTTTTTAGTGCGCTCTGAGACGCACAGTGCGCACTAGGACGCACGAGGACGCAGAGACGTGACCGCCTGCGGTATCCCAGAGTGCAAGAGGTTAATAAATAATCTTTATACCTTCAATTATTCAGTCTCAAAATTTGTGAATTCTACTGCTGTGACCCAGAAAAACATACACAAATGAAAGAAATCAAGCAGAAACTTCTCTCTACCGTTAATAGTTTTTAATAATCAGATTCAGGTTAAATGACATTACATTTAAATGATTTGTAAGCAGGTGAAATGATCAACAAAGGTCACATATCGCATTTACTGTTAATGGGTTCCTGAGCATTAAGTCTATGTCTAAACCTTTGTGGAACAATGAGAAACCAGATTTTGAATTTTAACTGTAATGCAATGGGAGACTCTGGAATATGCATAAAATCGGACGCAATTTTATGAAGAAAAAAATGACCTCAGAAAGTTGGCTATATGAAAAATAAAATTCTGAGTTACTCTAAAACAAAAAGGAACGGAGGTTATTGAAAAGGGAGTATTAATTTCCTTCAGCTTATAGCTCCTATCGTAGCTTATGGACTAACTTTAACATGAAGAATTGGTCATATTCAATTATAATTAGACATCACATTTAGCCTAGCAGATAGTAAGTGAAAGTCTGGCTTACGAAACAGCTTTGTCTTCAGATTCCAGTGGTGATCTTTACGCCAGCAGGTGGCACACAGGAAAAGCGACTGCCAGCAGTCCTTTTCAGTTCAGCTGTGATGGCCTAGACCAGGGGTCTGCAACCTTTGCCAGCCGAAGAGCCTTTTTGCCCGTCTCCGACTAAAACAGACGTGGCTGAGAGCCGCAACGGCAATTTGACCTTTAAAATAAAGATTATGCTGCTTATAAAGTTTTTTATATACTGTACATAGCTCTGAATATTATGGGGCATTAATGAATTCCTACTACAGCAGTGGGAAAAAACTGCTTATAGCTTCATTTATATACAGTAGCTTCATTCATGAAATAAATGTTAGATATATATTATAAATTGTTTTGTGCTGAAAAATAAATTTCTGAATATCTGACCATAATTTTTGCATAGTTTTAATTATCAGCACATTCATAAACTGTTTAAATCTGAAAAATATCACCCATCTCCTACTTTCAACAGTGATCACACAGCTTTAGTTCCTGATATTTTCATAAATTAGAGATGAAAGTTTTATTTAGAAGAAGCTACTTTTCATCCTGTTTCCTCATAATGCTCCTTGTTCAAATGTATTAATATAATATAAATCTGTATCCTTCACTTGTTCTCCAGACTTTCAATTTGACAACTAGTGGATTGGTTGTGGGCGGCGCGGTGGAGAAGTGGTTAGCACTGTGGCAGCACAGCAACTCACCCTTGGCCGGGGGATCCTGGGTTCGATCCCAGCCCCCGATCAACAGTGATCTGTGTGGAGTTTGCATGTTCTCCCCGTGTCTGCATGGGTTTACTCCGGGATTTCTCCGGTTTCCTCCCACATGCCAAAAACATGCAAGTTAGGTTAACTGGCATCAACTGGGGATTCTAAATTGTCCTTAGGTATGACTGTGAGAGTGAATGGTTGTCTGTCTCTCTGTGTTGGCCCTGCGATGGACTGGCGATCTGTCCAGGGCAGGGGTCAGCAACCTTTACCGCTCAGAGCCATTTGGACCCGTTTCCCACAGAAAAGAAAACACTGGGAGCCACAAAAACCCTTTTGACGCTTAAAATGAAATAGCACTGCATAGAACTTTTTTTTCCCTTAATGCTATGTATAAACAAACTATAATGTGTTGCATTTATGAAATCAGGGAACTCCTGCAGAGAAAACAAAATTACATTTCTGCATGCAACAAAAACATTTTGAACTCCGAAAAAAAAAAGACATTGGGTTGAAGGTTGACATTGGGTTGAAAGGAGAGGGCTATTTCTAGCACTGATGACTCCTGATCCTTTGATAAAATCTCATAATTCCGCTGAAAACAATACCGAAAGCTCAGAATTCCAACACGAACCAGCGATGTGATTTGGGGTTGGGGAAATTATCTGAAAATTCAGCAGGGGGTCTGAGGGACATAGTCCCCCAGCGGGGTCCGGGGCGGGATGGGGGGCAAGGGGGGCAAAGCCCCCCAAAGCTCCTGGGTTTTTATGATTTTTAAGTACCAGAACTGTGCTTAAATGACATAAAACAAACAGCTGAATGCCACTTATTAATGTATAATATTGACTTACGTTCCAAGAAGATAGCATTCCTAAAATATTCCAACAAGCATTATCCATCACATGCTTTAACACTTGATCAAATCAAAATCAGTTAATTTTATCTATTCCATAATAGAAATAAAATTCCAACATACCATTACTTTTTATAATTTCAGCATTCATTTCAGATCACCAGTTTCAATCTCTATTGAGTCTTGAGCAGTTCATTTTGCACAATCACTGATGCAGCCAAGTCTTAGAAATATTCAAAAGTTATGAGTCAATGTCCACTGTGCACTGTCAATTTCAAACTGTTTGGAATCATAAAAGGGGATGGTTAACTTTTATTACCGTTTAATCCCTCGCGCCAGCCCAGCTCATACAGCCGTTGTAGAGTTAATGACTCTCCACCTGGCCATATTGATTACCGGTGGCCATATGCCACTTCCAGTCCTGCCTGAAAGGGCGCAGCTTCACTGCGTTCGTGGACCACAAGCCGCTAACGTACTTAATGTACTTTATCTTCCTGGAAGATAAAATAAAGCGGAATTCGGCGAATTAACAGAAAATCACATCCCTGAGAACACGCCGCCATGAATCTTTGAAAAAGCATACAACGAGCCATTTGATTGGTCCAATCGTTTGCAACTATCCAATCGCAGGGCTGTTTACAATACAGCAGTAGCTTGAACACAACACATCCAGGTTATCGCGGGAGACGACTTCCGACTTCGTGTTGATTTTTCGCTGACGGTGATTAAACTTTAACACGTTTTTTTTAGATTTTACAAGATCACCATAATCTTCAAATTTAGAATTACATTTTAAAAACTAATGAACTAAAATAAAATACATTTTAATTAAATACTCATTATTTATTTTCCAAAGCCACAGGGAGCCGCAGCAGAGGGATGAAAGAGCCGCATGCGGCTCTGGAGCCGCGGGTTGCCGACCCCTGGCCTAGACTCAGCGGCGGGGCTTCCTGGGCCATGCAGGCATAGAGCCAGCAGCAGAATGAAACGATTGGCCCCAGAGGCAGGTGCGATGTCTTTTCTGGGCAACAGGTCCACAAATTTAGGATATCCACCAGCCAATGAGAACCAAAGGCTGAAGGAAAACAAAAATGTATTTAGACAGTTCCACCCACACAGTCCTAGCTCTTCTGACATTGGGGGAGTGGGTTGAGGCAGTCTCTAGAAAAAGTTCAAAATTCACTATCAGTCCACTTTAACGGTGAATCGAGGTAAAATCAATAGAAAAGGTTCAGCAGAATAAACACGGCTTCTGAGGAGAGGAAGAACAAAGCCGTTTTGGAGTTTTACTCCCATAAAGAGGCTGAGCTCACAGGAAAGGATGATCTCTCCTCAGAGGCCAGAAAAACAAGAAAATAAAACTTAACAGAAGACAGAATTCTTTCTGAACAAAGACGAAAACAAAACTCTCTCTTGAAAAACTAGGGTGGTTCTCTCTATTTAACTGAGCAAGATTTCCTGGGGAAAGCTTGACTGACATGAAAAGAGAATCAATTGTCTTCCATCGCAGGAGATTTGAATGAACTTTGGTCCAATAAGAAAACAGTTTGTTGTCTGTAACCGACCAATAGAATGAAAGGGGCATCATCCAATAGAGATGGCCTGGTGATTGGCTGCTACCAGTCAAATGACTTGCTCAATATTTCAGAAAACATACACACATTTTCTGTGAAATTCATTATATACTTAATATGAAATCTAAGCTAACTTCAGTGATTCATGAATACTTTCAGTGAGCATGCATGTTTATAACTGGGCCTTCTATAATTAACATGCATTGGAATAAGGCTCATTTAAGCATTTTTCAAACATGCAATCACATTTAAACTCAATGATTAATCAAATATTTCCAACCCATTATTGTCCTACACAAAAGCAGTCATCTTCTCAAATAGTGTCCTTGGAATTATCCTGAGGAATGAGACTTGAAAAGAGCGAGTTAATGTTCAGTCAAAAACACACAGTCCAGCTGTTGACAGAAGGGGGGCGACCTCAGGCACCGTGGGTCCTCTGCGGACCTCAGGCAGAGACAGAGGACCCACAGTGAGCCCAGGAGGAGATGGAGGACCCACAGTGACCTCCAGCAGAGAAGGAGGGCCCTCGGTGACCTCAGGCAGAGATGGAGGACCCACAGTGACCTCAGGAGAAGACTCAGACAGAGAGGAAACAAACACCGAGTCAGAGTCACCGGCAGCAGTGGAGCCCAGTAAAGAGACCTCAGGTGCAGCTGGTGGCTGCAACTGGTCCTCCCCACCAAGAGCTAAGCAAGATTTCTCCAAGACAGCTATAGTGAAAACAAAAAAGAGAACTTTCCAGAGCTTGAGCTCCACCACCATCCAGAACTCAGGCAAATTGGGCTGGAATGGTAAATGGTAATGGTGTTCACTTATATAGCACTTTTTCTCATCTCTTGGATAACCAAAGCGCTTTACAGATCCTGCTATCCACCCATTCACACACACATTCACACACTGATGGCAGCAGAGCTGCCATACACACACACCAGGAGCAACTGTGGGTTCAGTGTGTCTTCATGGATGTCTAGAATGCAGTCATCTGGGCGTCCATTCCAACACGGCCACCTCAGATGGGGAGGAAGAGAAAGACATCGGAAAATTATTACCAGCAGCAGTGGAGACCGGCGAGGAGAACTCAGGAACAGAGGGCATCTGCAGCTGATTCTCTTCACCATGAGCTAGACAAAATTTTGCTAGATCTTCAGGTGTTAAAACAGAATAGAGTGCTTGCCTAGAATCAAGCTCCACTGCCATCCAGGACTCCGGCGACTCTGCTGTGGCGATCCTTGCAGCAGGCATAATGGTGGATGAATCTGGCGGAACCCCAGTCGTGGCGGCTGACGCTAATGGAATTCCAGCCATGACGGCTGATGCTGGCAGGACCCCAGATGAAGCGGCTGAAGAAGGTGGAACCCCTGACATGGTGGCTGACGCTGGGGATTGCCTCACCGATGGCGCCGAGTCCTGCGATGCCAAAACCTGGGGACACTTGCTTGTCGGCTCAAGCTCCGGGACAAAGGAGGCACTCTTCTCCCATCCAGGACATGGCTGTGGGGCTGGAACGGGACCCTCCAAAACCACAGGCCCCTCCATAGTTCCGCAGCTCCCTCCCAGGACAGGCAGACACATAGACAGAGCAGAGGGGGACACAGGAGAAGCAGGTGAGGAAATATGAATGACTGCAGCAGCAGGTGGTGAGAGCTCAGCCAAAGTGTACGGCTGCTGCTGAGCTCTCCCGCCGGGAATAAGACAAGACATTTCATCTGTAAGTGTTTGAGAATGAAAATGTACTTGCCTTAATTCCCATAGTGTGATGGTGGCTACTGTAGATGACCCAGAATTATTCCTCTCAAAAGCTGCAGCGGGCGTGGGCCCCATTGAAGAAAATGGATGAGCTGGGCCTCCAGGCCTGCTGACTGCCAAATATTCAGCAGCGGGAGGTGACATCGTGGAGGACAGGGGGGCAGCAGCAGCAGCGGAGGAGGAGGAGGAGGCTGACGGGACAGCCGATGAAGAAAAACTCTGAAAAGACGAAGAGACTGCTGCTGCGTTCCTCTGACGGGATGCAGCTGAGTGGCAGTGAGAGGCTGGGCATGTCTGTTCCAGGGGATGCTCTCTCATCGACTCAGGAACAGACGGTGGATGGAGTGGGACGGACGGAGGTGCTGGAGGACGGCGTCCCAAAACTGGCGAGTCGCGAGAGACTGAGACTGTCTGTACCAGGGGATGCTTTCTCATCGGCTCAGGTACAGCAGGGGGTGAGCCTATCACCAGCCCACGAAATTTCAACTGGAGGGTGGAGACGGTTGTCAACAACTCCACAAACTCGGGGTACTTCCTCAGCCTGGGATGCACCTCCACTATCCTGACCACTGGCTTCACTTTCTGCAGTACTGTCTTCGGGGAGCAGGAGGTGAGAGCTTCAGAGATGTAACCCTGGATGAACTCGGCCGCCCATTTTTCACCCACGCTAGGGCCGTCAGTGACCAGCCTCCCTCTGTTGGCGAAGCCCCGGTGTGCTGGTGACATGTTGACAGCTCTCTCTCAGGTAAGCAAAATAAAAGGTGAAAAAGAAAAAAAATACAAACACATCTGTTGGAGTCAAAACTGGCATCAGCCTTCTGATTGCAGGGTTTATTAACAAAAACACAAAACATAGCAAACACAGAAACTTACGAGAGTAGGCTGGACACAAAGGCAAAACCAGCACGGAGGCTGAGGCGACAGAATGCCGGACGAAACGGGGGATACCCTTGGATACAGAACACAAGGTTAGATGGGGACTCCATCTGAACATGGGAAAATGTAGAATTGATGTCTGGAATACCAGAGGGCTGCTGTAAGGAGTGATCCACGCAGCAGCCCTTAAATAGAGACAAACCAAATGAAGGTCAGGTGTGGGTAACATGAGTGAAGATAATTAGGTCAACCACTAACAGGTGTGACAGCCCGCAGACAGAGTTGACACCCGGAAGTACACACAGACAGCTGTCACACCAAGAAAAATAATGGCAATAGAAGACTATGAAAGTAAAGCCACGGGAAAACAGAAAGGTAACTGACAATAACACTAAAACAGGAACAGACCAAAATACACAATGAGAAAATAGTAACCACCAAGACAAAAACAAGGAGGAACACAAAACCCAAGAAATACTCATAGAACAATACTAGTGAAAACTGAAGTTACAAAAGGAGAACTGAAGATAAGGACAAATATAAACTGGAAAATAAATACAGAAATACATCTAATAACTACACTAAGATAAAATAACAGAAAACTAAGAACAGAAACAAAAGGACAAACTCAGATACCAAAATATACCAACCCATGCTAAACACACACAAAAAAAATAAAATAAAAAACAGATGCAGAAATACAGAAAATAACTCAAACAAACTTAAAAGCTGAACATGGCTCCCCACCCGTGCTCAGTATCATGACATTTTCCCTCTCTCTCATGCCACAAACCCTATTTCTCACTCCAAAATGAGGAAATTACTGGCAATTTTGTGTTGATTTTCCTTAGATTTTTCCCACAATAAGAGCTCTCAAGGTAGGATAAAGCAGACTGAACATGTTCTAAAAGCTCTGTCTGAAACAAGCTGTTTTCAGCATGACATTAATAAGCCCATAATGTAAACCATTAATAATTAAATTATCTTGCTTGTGTGCAAGATGATTTAAGTGTGCATTTAAAAGTAATGGGAAAGTTGGTTTCCAAATAACTAGTTACTTTAATCATGCAATAATTGGAAAAGTAACTCAGTTACTTTTGAAAAGAAGTAACTAGGAATTGTAATTAGTTAATATTTTTTAGTAACTTGCCCAACATTGGTTATAGATCACATTAATGGTAGAAAAAGTTTTGAAATGATTTATCTTGGTCTCATTTTTTAAATTCAATTCAACTTTATTTATATAGCGCCATTTCACAACAACAGTCATCTCATAGCACTATCAACTGTAGGGGGGAACCCCCACAGTTGCAGAAAGACCCCAGCAATCAGGCGATCCCCTGTGAGCAAGCACTTGGCGACGGTGGAGAGGAAAAACTCCCTTTTAACAGGAAGAAACCTCCAGCAGAACCAGGCTCAAGGAGGGGCAGTCATCTGCTGCGACTGGCTGGGGGGTGAGAGGATAGAGAAGAAGAAAAGAACAGACATGTAGAGAGCAAACACCACGATGGGGACTCAATCTATGGGAGAGAACAAACAAATGTTAATGACCAGCAAAAAAAAATATTTCATAGAGAGTGAGGAAAGGAGTGAGGCCCAGTGCATTACTGGAGGTCCCCCGGCTGACTAAACCTATTAGCAGCATAACTAAGGGAGGGTTCAGAAACACATGATCCCTCCCTAATTGTAGGCTATATCAAAAAGGTAGGTTTTAGCCTTATTCTTAAAAACAGAGATCGAGTCTGACTCCCGAATCCAGATTGGCAGCTGATTCCACAGGAGAGGAGCTTGATAACTGAAGGCTCTGCCTCCCATTGTACTTTTGGAGATTCTAGGTATTACAAGTAATCCTGCATTTTGGGAGCATAGTGCTCTGTTAGGATAATACGGTAGTATCAGATCTTTTAAATAAAAAGGAGCCTGATTGTTTAGAGCTTTGTAAGTAAGAAGAAGGATTTTAAACTTAATTCTAAACTCTATGGGAAGCCAATGAAGGGAGGCCAGAACCGGAGAGATATGATCTCTCTTTCTAGTACCTGTTAAAACTCTTGCTGCAGCATTTTGGATCAGCTGAAGACTTTTTAAAGATGTTTTAGGACAGCCTGATAATAAAGAATTACAATAATCTAATCTCGAGCTAACAAAAGCGTGGATCAGTTTCTCAGCATCACTCTGAGACAAGATGCTCCTAATCTTGGCAATATTACGCAAATGATAGAAGGCAGTCTTAGAAACAAATTTAATATGTGAATTGAAGGACAAATCCTGATCAAAAATAACTCCAAGGTTCCTCACAGAGCTATTAAGAGAAAGAGTAACCGCATCCAAACTGAAAGTTTGATTTGGAAAGGAATTTCTAAGGTTTTTTGGACCAACAAGAATGACTTCAGTCTTATCTGAATTTAATAGCAGGAAATTACAAGTCATCCAAGCTTTGATTTCCTTAAGACAGGCTTCTAACTTGGCTAATTGATTACTATCATCTGGCTTCATTGACAGGTATAATTGTGTGTCATCTGCATAACAATGAAAATGTATACAGTGCTTTCTAATAATGTTGCCTAACGGAAGCATATATAAACTAAAAAGAGTAGGGCCTAGCACAGATCCCTGTGGAACTCCATGACTAAGCTTTGAGTTGAAAGAAAACTCATTATTTACATGAACAAACTGGAACCTATCAGATAAATAAGATCTAAACCATTGCAACGAAGTTCCATTAAGTCCAACATAGTGTTCTAATCTATCAAGTAGAATATTATGATCGATAGTATCAAAAGCTGCACTAAGGTCTAAAAGGACAAGTACAGAAACTAGTCCATTATCAGATGCAATGAGGAGGTCGTTAGTGACCTTCGCTAAGGCTGTTTCAGTACTATGATGGATTCTAAACCCAGATTGAAACTCTTCAAGTAAACTATTTCCCTGCAGGTGGTCAAATAATTGCGTAGCAACAACTCTTTCTAAGATTTTTGAAATGAAAGGGAGATTAGAGATTGGTCTATAGTTAGCTAAAGCTCCTGGATCTAGCGTTGGCTTTTTGAGTAAGGGTTTAATTACAGCCGTTTTAAAAGCCTGCGGTACATGGCCTAAAGTTAATGAAGAATTGATTATATGAAGAATAAAGCTACCAATAAGTGGGAAGACTTCTTTAAATAACCTGGTAGGAATAGGGTCTAAAAGACAAGTTAAAGGTTTGGATGAGGAAACTATTTTGTCTAACTCACAAAGGTCAATTGGAGTAAACTCATCAAGACAGACATCAGTAGAAGGAGTTGTAGTAGTTACAGTATTTAAGTTAACTGTGGGAAGAATCTGATTGATTTTATCTCTGATGGATGAAATTTTATGATTGAAAAAGTTCATAAAGTCCTGACTAGTAAGCTCTAAGGGAATGCTAGGATTGACAGAGTCCTGACTCTTTGCCAACCTGGCTACAGTACTGAAAAGAAACCTGGGATTATTCTTGTTCTCTTCTATTAATGCAGAGTAATAACTCGTTCTAGCTTTTCTAAGAGATTTTTTATAAATTAAAAGATGATTTCTCCAAGCTAAATAGATTTCATCTAAATTAGTAGAGCGCCATTTTCTTTCTAATTGACGAGTCTTCTGTTTTAAGGTACAAGTTTCTGTGTTGAACCAAGGAGTTAGAAATCTCTGATTAGACTTTTTCTTTTTTAAGGGGGCCACCAAGTCTAGAGTCTGATGCAGAGAAGCTGAAACACTATCCACCATGTTATCAATTACAGAAGGAGCAAGCTGTCTATAGCTTATTTCCGTTGTGTTGACACATGGCATAGAGGAAACAATCTGCATAAATTTGGAAACAGCATCATCTGAGAGGCATCTACTGTAATAATATTTTTCTTTAGGAGCCAAATAGTCAGAAATAGTAAAATCAAAGGTTAACAGACGATGGTCTGACAGTACAGGGTTATGAGGAGACACTACAAGATTTTCTATTTCTATGCCATATGTCAAAACAAGGTCCAATGTATGGTGGAGGTAATGAGTAGAATTTCCTACTTTCTGAGAAAACCCAATCGAGTCTAATATTGAATTGAATGCCACATTAAGGCAGTCACTATCTACATCCACATGTATATTAAAGTCCCCTACTATAATTATTCTATCAGATTTCAGCACTAAATCAGCTAAGAAATCAGCAAATTCGGATAAAAATTCTGAGTAGGTTGATGGGGGACGATAAACTATGGCAAATAAAATTGGGTTTAACCTAAAATTGCTAAAGTGCCCAATACTGAGGACCAGGCCCTCAAAGGAATTATAACATGTTTTTTGCTTTACATTAACTAGTAATTTGGAATGGTAAATTGTTGCTACTCCTCCTCCACGACCAGAACTTCTGGGATTTTGACAGTTTAAATAACCAGAGGGAGTTGATTCATTTAAACCAACATAATCCTCTTGTCCTAACCAAGTCTCTGTAAGGGAAATTAAATCAATCTGATGATCAATTAACAAATCATGGACTAACAGAGACTTGGGAGTTAGAGACCTAATATTTAATAAACCACATTTAATTTTTAAATTATGAGGAGGAACAGAGGCCAAATCATTCAATTTAGAGGCTTTATGTTTAATTTGAGTTTTACCAATATTTTGCTTTATCACTTTGGGATGCTTATACATTATATTTTACATTTTATTTTACATCACAAAAACCTGGCATTTGAACAGGGGTGTGTAGACTTTTTGTATCCACTGTATGTATTTTTAAATGGCCTTCTCAAGGTGTGGAAAAACATATGGCCCTCGGGCCAAAATCTGGCCACCAGGGTGTTCAAATTTTTTCTCTGTGAATTTATAGCTTTCTTTCTAGTAAATTTCTGACTTTTTCTACTGATTAAAATTGTTCATGTAAATTTGAGACATTTTTCTCCTTGAGATGAGACTTTTTTCCTCATCAATTTTCTGCTCTCTTTTTTTATTTCTCTGGAAAACTGGTAGAGTCCATTTAGGATTAATCCATCAGCAGCTACTAATGACGAAATGAAGTCTGAAGGGGTGTCCCAATTTGTAGGGATAATTTTCAGCCCTCAAGGGCCACAGGGTAGGAGTAGGTGAAGAGGGGAGGGGTAGGAGTACAAATGAGAATTGGGACAGACCCCAAATCTACCTGTATTTCACTCTCACACTGCAAATATTTCTCTCTGCTAGCTTCAAACACATTCATTTTTTCTTCTTAATGGTAAAACTGATCCTGTTCTTCTATTAAGACAAAGCACAGAGCAAAGAGATGTTTCATACCTTTGACATCTTTCGACTGTCATCTGCAGTCTTCTTCAGAAAGTGTTGTTCGACATCTGTGACGTGTCACATCAGCTGGTTTATCCTTTCAATAGGCGTGACCAACCTGACAGAATTGACAGATCTGCCAGCCCCCCCCCCCCCCCCCCGTGACCGACCTCTGCCAGGTTGGCCGCAGTTGGTCTCTGCTGTTTTACAGTATTTACCGCTGTTCATAAATAATTAAGCAGTGTTTCTATTCCTATTTTTTTTATGTATGTAGTATAAGGGTCATTTACATTTAAAAAAAAGTTGGAAATTTAGTTCAAGTAAATTTTAGCATGTGACAGTCAAACTGATCTTATTAAACGTAATTTTCCAACCACAAAATTATAGTTAGTGGAAAGGCTGAGTAGCTAGTGACTTTGGAAAATCACTAGCCACTTTGGCTGGTGAGCAAAAAAGTTAATGTCAAGCCCTGATCAGAGCAGAAAAAATTATGTTGGATTGTTTCCTTTAGCAGAAGACATATTGCTTTTTTGAACATTCACTTTCATTTCCCATTCTTCATTATATCATTGGTCCAGTTTTCATGGAGGATATCTTCAGCAGCAGCTGTAAATGATTTGTCAAACTACTCACTCCAAGGACATTAAAGCACCTTGGTGTATTTGAATCAGACATACAGCATCTCCTGTAGTCTCTGGAGCCTTCCTGCTGTGTCACTGACTCAGCTCAAAGCGTTTTCGTATCAAACCAGATGTCCTGCAGTGCCCTTGTTTTTGTCAGCACACTGCTGTATCCAGTGGCTTTGGAAAGCTTCGCACTATGCATTTGCATTGTTTATGGAAACAGAAGCCAATTGCTTCAGGACAATGTGATAAGCCGGGATAAATATTTGAAATGCTGATTGAATAATCCAGTTTGCACAAAGCAAACCATGTGCCTAGGTTTATTGTTCCTGCCTTCTATAAAGAGAATATCTGAGGTCTCTGCTTTAATGTTTCTAATAGTATACCTAGCCAATTGATGTCAACTATGGAGAAGGTACTGTAAGTTTTATAAAAATATGTATCCTGTAGGGTGTATTTATTTAATTTAATTACAGTATTCCTATATTTCCAGATCATATTCTTTGAGGACAGAAACTTCCAGGGACAATTCCATGAGTGCAACAATGACTCCAGTGACCTGCACACCTATTTGCACCGCTGCAACTCCATCAGAGTGGAGGGGGGATTCTGGGTAGTGTACGAGAGACCAAACTTTAAAGGACGCCAGTACGTGCTGAATCCAGGAGAGTATCGGGAGTATCAGTACTGGCAGGGAATAAATGACGCTATTAGGTCTTGCCGCATTATTAGAAATGTAAGTTATTTTCAAATGAGAAACACCAATAAATCACACATTTTATCTAGAATAGGGGTCAGCAAATAGTGAAGAATTTATACCTCCCTCAAAAAAAAAGTAAAACAGCTAGAAACCACAACACATACAGTATCTGAGTCGAGTTAACATCACCCATTTGCAAGTTTTTTCCTCTTCAGAAATTTGCTCTTTTTTTCTCGTACATTTGCAGATTCTTTCTTGCAAATTTATGGGGTTTTTTTCTCTGAAATTTGCAATATTGTATTTTCTTGTAAATTTTGGCCATCTATGTTTTCATCTTATACAGTATTTCCAACTTTTTACTGTCAAATGTTGGTTCCAAGGTTGTCATAGCCAGGAGCATCACTGGGGTTAAGCTCCCAGTGCTCACAAAATGCTCCTTATGGCGTGCGTCTCGAAAAGCCTCTGACAGCTAAGTCCAGCTCCTAGCCTGCCCGTGTGGTTTAGTCTCTAAGCCCGGCGGAACTGCTTTTATTAATAGGAGAAGGGGCGAGGGCGGATCTCTGGCGCCTTAAAACCAGATGCTTTGGGTAGATGGTGGCTCGTCAACCTGGGAAGGTAGCCCATCTAGGGGAAGGTAAACCCTGATTTCAAACCTCCGCTGCCTTGCGGCACACCCGGTCATGGGAAAGGCTTCGGGAGTCAACCCTGAGGAAAAATCCAGAGTCGGAGCTCCTAAGGCAGTTCTCTGTTGTGCTCAACATTGTTCTGGCAGCTCCTGCGACGGCGCTGGTGCCAAACTATAGCAGCCCTGCTGTTCCTTTGGATTCATCAGTGACGTGGAGAGGGGGGACATGCTGCATGGGTAACATCCTGTCCTCCATATCTTCCTGCCCAGGCTTGAATCCTACCAACGCCCAACGCTCGAAGGTAGAACACCGGTGCGCGTTGGCCTGTTCGGCCGCGGGCGGTGCTGTTCCAGCAGAGTGGACGTTTGGGATTCTCTTCCATGGTCATCATAGACCGACGGAGGCCGACGACTGTCAAATGTGCAACCTTTGAAAATTTTGAAGATTTGCTCTCATAAATCTCATAAATTTGCACCTTTTTTTCTTGGAACGTTTTCAATCTTAAATTTGTGTCTTTTTATGTAAATTTGGGGTATTGGTGGGAAGTAGTGGTGTGCAATACTGCAAGATTTGGAATTGATCCAATATCAGGTAAATACAGGGCCAGTATTGCTGATACCTATTCAATACCGATACTTTTTAATAATTAAGGTGGATGCATCATCAAATTACTAAATGAATTTTCATGACCTTTAAGTGTTTTGTGATTTTTCCTTTGGATTATTAATTAGTTAAAACCCAGGTCAGAATTTGGCCAGAGTTTATAGGTAAACAGAAAACACTTTATTTTAATAAAACTTTTTGTTCAGAAACAATATAACAGTAACCATTTTTTCTTAAATAAACAAAGTCAACAAAATGATCACTCCACAGCAAATGATATAAAATATTTAAAAGAAATTCTTTTTTCCCAGTAGAATGTGTGTTCAAGAAATGCAATACAAATGTAAAACTAAGCTCCTCTCCTTTATTGCGCTTCTTTTCTGACTTTGAAAAATTATGAAAAATAAAAAACAAGTAGTGAAAATACAATGAATAAAGTGTAAATAACTAAACAACCCCCAAAGCCTTAAGTTTAAAGAAACATTCAGTCTGGGTCTGTCAGTGTCGGGGTCACGGAGTGGGGGATTTCTTTCCTCTTCTCTCCATTTCTGTAGCTTAGCTTTTCCTTTTGGATGATTTTTCATATGTTTGTATAAATTAGTTGTGTTATCACTGTATTTCACAGCCTTTTTGCATATTGTACAGCTTGCCATTGTTTCATTTTCAGCCTGAAAATAGAGCCACACGGAGCTCCGCTTCCTCGCTGCCATTTTTCTGCTTCGTGTGCTGCTGCTCGTGTGTGTGTGTGTGTGTGTGTGTGTGTGTGTGTGTGCAGACTGTGCACAGCACGCTGCTGGCTGCTGCTTGCTAGCATAGCTTGCTGCTGAGTTACGTGATGGTAAAACAAAGAGGGAGGAGGCGGAAGTAAGGAGTAGGTAAGTGGCGGTAATGCACATAAACGCTGGTTGCCAACTGCCATAAAACCTCAAGAAGGGGAGCAATGTGTGCCTGCTCCATGCTGTGATGGGACAAACACAGAGTATCGATCCCATTACACGAGTATTGATCAATATCAATACCCACGTTGGTATTGATACTATCGATACTTGAATCGAACCGCCCACCACTAATGGGAAGTTCCATTTTTGATGGTCTTTGGTATGACCCAGCTAGGGCATGAACCCATAACCTCTCGGCTGTGGTCACCACTCCAGTACATTCATTAATGGTTGCAGATTTTAATTTTCTCTTTTTTCTTCACTTTAGGTGGGGAGTTCATGGAGGCTGAAGGTTTGGGAGAAGCCAAACTTTGGAGGCCTGACGATGGAGATGGCAGACAGCATGCCTACCTTACCCAAGCACTGGCACGGCCGCAGCATCCACTCATGCAAAGTGCTTGAAGGAGCATGGGTCTTCTTTGAGCACCCAAACTACAGGGGCCAGCAGTACCTGCTGGAGAGGGGTGACTACAGGCGATTCTCTGAATGGGGGAGCATGCAGCCTGGCGTTGGATCTATTCAATGTGTTAAGGAGCAATAGCCATGTGATTTAAAAAAAAGTCTGAGAAAAGTCTAAAAACTAAATAAACTCATTATTTGACATGATACCTTTTGTTTGTGTTTTCTTTCCTGTGAGCCTTACATCACTCTAATAAAGATCTTTAACTAAGAATGTCCATTTTATTAAAAATGGAAGAACACAGGGATGTAACCATGGAAGTACATTTGTAAATCATAAAGAGATATAACCGTTTTCGGATAAGAGGAGCTCATATTAATATTTTTTTCTGCTTCATTATCACTTATCTGCTCATCCCATCCATCCATCCATCCTCTAACTTGTGAGTTTTTGGAGAGTTTCTGCTTGAATTTCTTTGCAAGATGTCAGAATAACCTCACACAACTGCTGTTTTGATGTGAACTGCCTCCCACCCTCATAGATCTTTTGCTTGTGGATGCTCCAAAGGTTCTCAATAGGGTTGAGGTTAGGGGAGGATGGGGGCCACACCAAGAGTTTCTCTCCTTCTATGTTCATAGCAACCAATGACACAGAGGTATTATTTGCAGCATGAGATGGTGCGTTGTCATGCATGAAGATAATTTTGCTATGGAAGGCATGGTTCTTCTTTTCGTACCATGAAAGAAAGTGGTCAGGCAGAAACTCTATACACTTTTCCAAGGTCATTTTCACACTTTCAGGGTCCCTAAAGGGCCTACCAGCTCTCTCCCCATGATTCCGGCCAAAAACATGACTCCACCACCTCCTTGTTGATGTTGCAGCCTTGTTGGGACATGGTGGCCATCCACCAACCATCCACTACTGTCATGTTCCTGGGGCATGGGTTAGAGCCGTGCCCAGTTTTTCTGCCTGGTGAACATTTTGTTGTTTATTTTCTGTTATTTCTTAGTTTATTATGATGTTTTGTATTTTTCTGTATTGTATTTACTGCTTCTGGTTTGTTTATTTTGACGGTGCAGCTTCCGGTTGCCTTTTCCTTGGGGCTGCACAGCTGCTGCCAATCGACCACTTATGAGCTACACCTGTCTGTAATTATGTATGAGTATTTTAGAGACACAACAACTCCTGTTCATCGCCGTGTCCTACTACTCTCTCTTTGCTGTTCCCACTGTGACCCATTTTCATGGTTTGCAGTCTGCTGTTGAGGTAAGTTGGTGTGCTCCGTCTTGGTGCCTTTTCTCCTCTGTTTTTTCTCAGCCGTCGAGCCCATTGCTCTCAGGGTACTCTGGCTGAGCTTTTTTCTCTCAGGCATTCCCTGTATTTGGCACCACAGACATTGATTTCAACTTTCCTCCAGCATTTGTGTCATTGTGCTGTCAGTTTATTCATTCTTTATTTGCCTCATGCTTACCAGTTGGTTTGGGAGTGTTTGTGTTTATTTTCTAATTTTGCTTAACCAGTCAGTTTTGGAGCATTTGTATTTCTCTCGGTTGCTCAGCCAGTCTGTTTGGGAGCATATGTATTTTTCTACTTACTCACCAGTTCATTTGGGAGTGCTTTGTGTTTATTTTCTCATTTTGCTCACCAGTCAGCTTGGGAGCGTTTTTGTGTTGTCCTTTAAGTTAATAAATGTGCAGAAACCTACAGCGTGGGTGTGGTGTCCTATTTTGCGCCCATTCATGACAGCTACTCCATCCATCTGGACCATCCAGGGTTGCATGGCATTCATCAGCAAACAAGACTGTTTGAAAATTAGTCTTCATGTACTTATGGGCCCACTGCAACCTTTTCTGCTTATGAGCATTGGTTAGAGGTGGCTGAATAGTAGATTTATGCACAACTGCAAACCTCTGGAGGATCCTACACCTTGAAGTTTGTAGGACCCCAGAAGCACCAGTAGCTTCAAATACCTGTTTGCTGCTTTGTAATGGCATTTTAGCAACTGCTCTCTTAATCCGATGAATTTGTCTGGCAGAAACCTTCCTCATTATTATTTGCAGCTGTGGGGGTTCCCCCAACAGTTGAAAGTGCTATGAGATGACTGTTGTTGTGAAATGGCGCTATATAAATAAAGTTGAATTGAATTGAATTGAATTATGCCTTTATCTGCACAAACTCATCTGTGCTCTGAATCAGCCACACATTTCTACACAGTACGATGATCACGCTTAAGTTTTCATGAAATATCTAATGTTTTCATACCTTGTCCAAGGCCTTGCACTATTTGATGCTTTTGGCAGAAGAGAGTTCCTTTTTCTTTCCCATATTGCTTGAAACATGAGGCATGCTTAATAATGTGGAACATCCTTCTTAAGTAGTTTTCCTTTAATTGGGCTCACCTGGCAAACAAATGACAGGTATCTGAGATTGATATCAATGATCCAAAGAACCCTGAGACACAACACCATCGATGAGTTTCATTGAAAAACAAAACATTGAATGTTTATGACACTAAAATCCTATTTGCATAATAATTTGGAACGCGATGTAGTCCCTTCTAAATGTAGCCAGTAACTGCTGCTAAACATCTCAATCAGCATGAAAACATCTATTGTCATTTCATACACATGTAAACAAATTAAATATTGTCAAGTGCAAAAGTAATGTGATTATAAAACATATCTGTTGAGTCGGTATCCATTATTATTATTATTATTATTATTATTATTATTATTATTACTGCAGAAGATCCCAGATCAAAACGTATCCAAAGCTGGGTTGCCAGAACTACTGGTAGTTAGCCGGTAGCTAGTAGTTAGCATGCTAGCAATTTAACAGATTTTGTTCGATTTTCTTCACATTTTCAGATGAAACAAAGAGTCCATCACCACAAACGTATTGTGGTTTGTTAATCAAGACAATAAATCAAACAGAAGTGAAATCGTTTTATGAGCTTAATATGACAGCAGGGCATAGATAGAGGGTAGGGCATAGGGTAGATGGAGCACCCTTTTCAAAAGGGTAGGACTTCAAGGTCACGGATGTATAATTTCTTTTCAAACAGCACCTCACTGTGGAAATTAAGGTATCCAAAATAGTACTTCAATTGTCAGATAGTTGATAGAAAATTGCTGTCAGTAATTAGCGACTACTAGAACACCTTTGAAAATCAAATCAAATCCAATCAAATCAACCTTTATTGTCATATTGCTGTACATACAACTGTAATGCAGGCAAGATGAAATTGCATTTCTCTCGGCATCCATTTAAGTAAAAAGAGCATAATTTAAGACACACTCACCCCCCACCCCAACGCAGCCATTCACACATCCCTGAGACATACTTGAAAACTAACTAGAACTATAATCGGAATCGTTTGCCAGATGGCAGAAGTTCAAAGTGTTTATGCAGAGGGTGAAAGTGGTCCTTGACAATGTTCTGTGCCCTGCTCCTACAACGGTTCTGAAAAAGTTCTTGGACAGAGGGGAGGGAAACTCCAATTAACCTCTCAGCTCCCTTAACTATCCTCTGCAGCACTTTTTTGTCTGACATACTGCAGCTGGAGTACCATGGTGCAATTCAGTACATCAGAATACTCTCCACCATACCTCTGTAGAAGGTCCTGAGGATGCAGATGGGGAGAGAGGCCTGTTTGAGTTTCCTCAAGAAGTGCAGTCTCTGCTGGGCCCGCTTCCTGATCCCCAAGGAATTCTTGCTCCAGGTCAGGTCCTGCGAGATCTGCATTCCGAGGAACTTGATTTCTCCACTCTCTCCACCAAACGGCCGCCGACGCTGAGAGGGACGTGTTCAGGCTGTGACCGCCGGAAGTTGATAATCATCTCCTTCGTTTTGTCCACGTTGAGCACCAGATTGTTCTCCCTGCACCAGCCCTCCAGGTCTCTAACTTCTTCCCTGTACATTGATTCCTCATCCCTCTGAATAAGTCCCACCACTGTGGTGTCGTCTGCAAACTTAATAATCTGGTTCCCCTCGTGTCTGGATACACAGTCATGTGTTAGAAGTGTAAACAACAGTGGACTGAGTACGCAGCCTTGAGATGATCCGGTGCTCAGCGTGATAGAGTTGGAGATGTTACTTCCAACACGGACAGACTGAGGTCTCTCAGTCAGGAAATCCAGGATCCAGAGACATGTGGCGGTGTTCAGACCGAGAAGGAGTAATTTCTCCATCAGTCTCTGGGGAATAATGGTGTTGAATGCTGAACTGAAATCAATGTACATGAGTCTGGCGTAGGTGTCTTTCTGATCCAGGTGGGTGATGACAGAGTGCAGGGTGGTGACTATAACATCCTCCGTGGAGCGGTTTGAACGATATGCAAACTGGAGCGGGTCATGTGATGCAGGGAGGCAGGCTGTGATGTGTGGTTTGACAAGCCGTTCAAAACACTTCATCACAATTGGTGTCAGTGCAACAGGGCAATAGTCATTCACACAGGACACAACTGGTTTCTTTCCCACCGGTACTATGATAGAGGTCTTAAAGCATCTGGGAACAATGGCCTGACTCAGAGAGATGTTATAAATGTCAGTCAGGACATCCACCAACTCGCTCGCACAGTCTCAGAGTACACGTCCTGGGATGTTGTCCAGACCTGCAGCTTTGCGTGGGTTGACCCTGATTAAGGTCCTCCATGTGTCCGCTGTGTTGATGATGATAGCTGGCCCAACAGATGATGGAGATGGGCCAGCCCTCCATCTGATTGTCAGGTTTGATGCTTCAAAACGTGCAAAGAAGTTGTTGAGCCTGTCTGGAAGCGAAGCGTCGTCATCATCGACCTCCTGCCTAGACTAGTAATCCGTCAGCGCCTGAACTCCCTGTCACATCCGTTTGGTGTTCCTTGTGTCACAGAGGTGTCCCTGGATTTTCTCCGCACAGGCACGCTTCACCATCTTAATTCCCTTTGAGAGCGCAGACCTGGCTGAGTGGAGGGTGATCCTGTCCTTCGCTCTGAAGGCTGCATCTCTGGCTGTGAGCAGTGAGCACACCTCTACAGTCATTCAGGGCTTATAGTTGCCCCGTGCAGTGATAGTCTTCACTATAGTGACATCATCTGTGCACTTCGCGATGTAGCTGGTGACCGTTTCAGCATACTCCTCCACATCTGTCCTGTCTTCCCGGGAGGCTGCTATTTTGAAGACCTCCCAGTCTGTGTGCAGGAAACAGTCCTTAAGTGCTGAGGTTGCACCCTTTGGCCAAATCCTGATTTGTTTCATTACTGGCCTTCTGCTCTTCAGTAAAGGTTTGTAGGCAGGCACCAGCATCACGGATAGGTGATCAGAATGGGCGAGATGTTGCCTTATAAGCATCTTGAAAGTTTGTGTACACCAAGTCCAACATACTGTATTCTCTCCTCTGGTCTTAAAGTCTACACATTGTTTAAACTTGGGGAGCACAGTCATTAAACTGGTGTGATTAAAATCCCCCGCAACCACTACAAAACTGTCCGGGTGTGAAGTTTGAAATTCACTAATAGCATCGTGCAGCTCTCCGAGTGCCTCGTTAGCATTAGCTTTAGCATTAGCGCTAGGAGCTATGTAAACAGCAGCTACAAACACGTTGGTGAATTCCCTCGGCAGATAGAATGGGCGACAATTTACAATAAGGAACTCCGCCAACGGAGAGCAGTGTTTAGATACTAATGTGGCGTTAACGCACCAGTTCTTGTTAATATAGATGCATAGCCCCCCCCCCCCCCCCGGCTCTTACCGGAGCTAGCAGCCTCTCTGTCTGCCCAGAACAATGTCATCCCTTCCAGCTGAATGGCCGCGTCAGGGATGTTGTCATGGAGCCATGTCTCCGTGAATGCAAACACAAAGCAGTCCCTCCACTCTCTCCGGGTTTCTCTCAGCAGACGCAGCTCGTCCAGCTTGTTGTCGAGGGAGCCGACACTGGAAAGAAGGAGCGACGGTACTGCTGGTCTGGAGGGGTTAGCCTTTAGCCTAGCATGAATCCCGGCTCTTGAAGCAGAGTGATACACATCCAGTGAAATTGGAGTGCAATTATCGCAGATTAAAGTAACTCCAGGAATTCCAATTGTCCAATCAAATTGCTCGGTTGGAACTACGTACTGTAATTGTTGTATAATACTCTACATTGTGCAAAAGGTCCATGACGTTATTCAAAACATCAAATCAAATGTTTTGTTTCTGTGCATTTTTTAAAATCACATTCAGTCAAAGTTTCTGCATCAACACACATCAAATCCATTGTTGCAGATTCAGCTGACTGAGGACTAATTTGAATGACAATAATTTTACTGACATTTCATTTCATTACCCTTTATTTAAAAGTGGGCCATCAGTGATGCAGGGTGCATCAGATCTTTTAATCTGATTAGGCATGGAGGAGCATCAGAAGGTCATTTTGGGGCACACAGGGAAGGTGAGCACTCCATCTGTATTGGTGGTTAATGCAGTAAGTGGTCAACAGTTTAAATGTCCCTGATGTTCTACAAATGTATTTACATTGATTTGCGTAGTGGAGGAGTGGTTAGCACTGTGGCAACACAGCAACTCACCCTTGGCCTGGGGATCCTGGGTTCGATTCCAACCCCTGACCAACAGTGGTCTGTGTGGAGTTTGTATGTTCTCCCCGTGTCTGTATAGGTTTACTCTGGGATTTCTCCAGTTTCCTCCCACATGCCAAAAACATGCAAGTTAAGTTAATTGGCATCAAACTGGGGGTTCTAAATTGTCCTTAGGTATGACTGTGAGAGTGAATGGTTGTCTGTCTTTCTGTGTTGGCCCTGCGATGGAGTGGCGATCTGTCCAGGGTGTACCCTGCCTCTCGCCCAAAGATGCTGGGATAGGCTCCAGCCCCCTGCAACTCGAAAAGGATTAAGCGGAAGAAGATGGATGGATGGTTTTAAACGCTCTGCAGTGATGCTTTGATTAATAAGAACAAAGTAAGAAATATTAAAATTATGGTAATTCTAGCAAGTTCCTGAAGAAAAAAAATCCTAAAGATGGACAGCGTGTGATGTTTTGTTTTGTTTTTTTTAATTACCTGGTGCCTCACAGCTCAAAGGTTCCAGGATTGAATCCTGTGGTTGACAGGGGTCTTTCTAAGTGAAGTTTGCATGCTCCCCATGTGCCTGCATGGGTTTAATGCATTTCCTCCCATCAAAAGTAAAATTATAGGCTCTGGTAGAGTTTAATTTTTGCAGTTTGGGTCAACTTTCTATGTATGAGTGAAAGGATTTTATCCTCCAAATGAATTGCTTCAGTATGTGACAGCAGTATTTGAAGACTGAAAGACAAGCAGCATGAAACCCATACTTTTTATCTAATCTTAACCTTAAATGTCCACACACTACTGGTAAATCAGCAAAAATTGAAGAAACCCAAAAGATTATGGTGAGGCGGCATGCAAAAATAAGCAGCAGTGCTGTGGTTTTAAGCAGGTTTTATTATATCATGTCGCCTTCACGGGATCCCCTCTCCGGTGCATAGTGGAGCAGCCCGGAGCGGGATCCCTAAGCTCTCAGAGAAGGAGAGGAGGACACGTGTGTGTCTACCAGTTGCAGGATCAGAGTGAGAGAAGAAGAGAGAGATTGCGTTACAGAGTTGCACCTTAAATACTTGATCATAACAATACATCAAAAAGACATACCCCACAGTCTAGAATGATCAAAGGGACAACAGAACAGGCAGGAGGTATTTGCATTTGTAAGCCATACATCACAATGGGCAGATTAGCTAGACCTCACTCTAAGTGCAAGACAAAGAGGCTAACAAGCACATCTACATATTGATCTGAGTCTCTAGGTCACAGTAAGGACAGGATGCATGAGTACAAAGGATGAAAGGCATCGATTAACATCACATAGGTGAGACAGAAGAAACTCGTCTACCTGTAGACATTAATACACCAAAGCACATCTAAGATGCTCAGAAAAAGCATAGTAAGGACAAGCCATATGCACACTATACAGAATGGCGCATTACATCACAACACATGCATGTTTGCATCACAAATACATGAATGGCACATTGCTTCTCAGTAATGCAGCAGAAAAACAGAAAAGAGGGCTGAGTGTCCTTAGTCTGTTGTGGGGTTAAAACGAACCGCCACACACGCTCCCCCCCAGAGGACGCGGCAGGGGGTCGCGACCTCGATAATCCATCTGTGTGAGCGAGCTGTGGGAGAAGCTCGCTGCAGGCGGAGGGGGAGGGAGGGGAGGGGTAGTAAGTGCCGGCAGGAGCTGTGAAATCGTCCTGAGCCGTGCAAAAATTGCTTGCTGCTCCGTGACGTCGAGGGCTTGTCCCGTTGCACGTGCGGAGATCACAAGAAGAAAAATTAGTCTCTGACTCCTCTTGTGGCCATGAAGAAAAGCAGGAGCGGCTGTAAGAGAAAAAGTAAACAAAGCATAGGGACTGTTGGCTTTGGGTGCTGAAGCAACCCCAAAGCTCCTGGGAACAGCTGACGGCTGAAATCCCGTTGTGCCGTGGCTAAGACCATTAAAAAATCCAGTGGCGAGCTGCGTGCTTGCTTCAGGTGAACGAGCAACCCTGAAGGTTCTGTGGGCAGCGGTGGAGGACGATGGCGGTCTGTGGCGTGGCTGAGACTGTTAACAAATCCTTCCAGTATGCTGCATGCGTGCCTCAGGTGAGCGAGCAGCCCTGAAAGGCAGCGGCGAAGGAGGAAGGCAGTCTGTGGAGCCATTACTTGTCCCATGCGTGATGCGCCGTCCTTGTAACTCCCCGATGCGTGCGCGGGGGTTCAGTGCGTGGGTGGGCCGCTGGAGTGGTGAGTCAGGGTGCAGAAACTTGGTGGAGAACGGCGCAGACGGCGCCGGTAAAATCCAGGTTGAGCTGTGGCTGTAGATTGGCCATGGTGCGTTGGAGCGGTGAGAGGAAATAGACGATCTTTAGTCCCTCAGGCCCGTGCAGATGCGTTGGAGCGGCGGGAGGGAATAGACGATCCTATGTTCCTCAGGCTCATGCAGCTGCGTTGGAGCGGTGAGAGGGAGGAGACGAGCGTTGTCGCTCGTGCGGCCATGGTGCGTTCAGTTCCACGCGCTGCGCTCCCCGTCGGCCCTGGAGGTTGCCGTCTGGGGAGAGGACGAGGTGCGTGCGCTCTCTGTGAGAGCGGCCGGTCCAGCGTGGTTGTGCAGATCTCAGGCGAGGGTCGCGCCATGACGTTTTCTGCAGTTTACCCGGTCGTGGGTGATATCCGGAGAACGGCTCGCTTGTGTTGGCTCCGCGTCGAAGTCTCCCTGAAGCCGCAGGGAGGGGGAACCAGTAGGCCGCTGCGACGGAGCATTCATGCCCGGGTGTTGCGTTCGCTGGCCGCTCGTTTTTTTCAGCGTCGCTTCGCCAGCGTGGCCATCCAAAACAGAAGGCTGCGTTGCACAAAACGTGTGCGTCTTCAAGGTGCCACCAACGCAGCTGTGTGGTTGTCCAGCTCGGAAGGTTGCTTTCGCACAAAACGTGTGCGTGTTCGAGGGGTCACCAGTGAGGCGGCATGCAAAAATAGAGCGGCCGTGCTGTGGTTTTAAGCAGGTTTTATTATATCATGTCGCCTTCACGGGATCCCCTCTCCGGTGCATAGTGGAGCAGCCCGGAGCGGGATCCCTAAGCTCTCAGAGAAGGAGAGGAGGACACGTGTGTGTCTACCAGTTGCAGGATCAGAGTGAGAGAAGAAGAGAGAGATTGCGTTACAGAGTTGCACCTTAAATACTTGATCATAACAATACATCAAAAAGACATACCCCACAGTCTAGAATGATCAAAGGGACAACAGAACAGGCAGGAGGTATTTGCATTTGTAAGCCATACATCACAATGGGCAGATTAGCTAGACCTCGCTCTAAGTGCAAGACAAAGAGGCTAACAAGCACATCTACATATTGATCTGAGTCTCTAGGTCACAGTAAGGACAGGATGCATGAGTACAAAGGATGAAAGGCATCGATTAACATCACATGGGTGAGACAGAAGAAACTCGTCTACCTGTAGACATTAATACACCAAAGCACATCTAAGATGCTCAGAAAAAGCATAGTAAGGACAAGCCATATGCACACTATACAGAATGGCGCATTACATCACAACACATGCATGTTTGCATCACAAATACATGAATGGCACATTGCTTCTCAGTAATGCAGCAGAAAAACAGAAAAGAGGGCTGAGTGTCCTTAGTCTGTTGTGGGGTTAAAACGAACCGCCACAATGGTATCTATTGTTAGATGCTCAAGTTGAAGAAAATAACTACCTTTAGCAACGTGTAATTAGCAGTGCTTTTCTCATTCGCACTCATGTTTGCATATTTTGTTCTATGAGAAAAGAACTTTTAGGGTTGTTACTATGAATGCAGCAGTGACTGTGCTCATCTGCTACTTCAGCCACTGTAACTCCAAATGTGTGGAGGGTGGGGCCTGGGTGATCTATGACAGGCCCCACTATATGGGCTACCAGTATGTACTAATGAAATGGGAGTACCCCACCTACTAGAGCTGGAATGGCTTCAATGAGACCATCTGCTCATGTTGCCTCATCAAATATGCAAGTCTATGTAAGAAAATACCCATGACTAGAATCAAAGCATGTACTTTTTTGTGTCTGTATCACTTATCGAATTTATGAAATGGCTGAGTGGAACATTATATCCATTTTTGGGGTCCCCTTCCAGTCCCTATTCAATGAAAAATAAAGGAAAGGTGCAACAATTTGGTTGAACATCATCAACTTCTCATTACATATCCCTTGACTTTATTTATATTTGATCAGCCACAGTCTGTGCCAGACCAAGTGTAAAGGGGGGGCATTAGGGTATCCTGTCGTTCGGACCCCAGCATCCCTGCATCCCTGCTCTCCTCGCCCATGTTGGCATGGAAAGAATCCCACAACCTGCGACCTCTGTGCTGGGCCTCACGGGCTTCCAGTACACCTCATTCAGCTGTGGATGAAGCTCACCCACTCTGGTCTGCACTGATGAACGTTCACTCTATGACAAACAAAACTTTCATTCTGAATGACATTTTTATCAATGAGCACTTGAACTTCATGTGCCTGACAGAAACATGGCAGTATGAGTTGGATTAGTCTTCTGAATGAAGTGTGCCAACAGGACTGCTCTGTAGCTGGCACTGCCCGCACATCTGGACGTAAAGGAGGAGGACTTGCACTCATCCATTGGGACTGTTTCTCCTGCAGACTAATGAGCCAGGACTACTTCACCTCATTTGAGCTTCAAATGACTAAAGTTGGAACAACTCGTCCTCTGTATTGTGATTTAATTTATAGACCTCCTGCATGCATGTTTTTAGAGTAATTTGCAGAGTTTTTATCCTCTATCATAAAACTGGAGTCAGTGTTAATTGTTGGATATTTCAACATTCATGTTGCTAATCCCTCCTGCAATACTGTATCGGAATTATTAACACTAACTGACACTAGTAACCTGACACAACATGTTTTTTCACCTGCTCATGAGAAAGGCCACATTCCCAATTTGGTCTTCTTTTTAGGCCTGGGTATTGTCCAGCTTCATGCTAAAGACAGCTTTGTGAGTAATCACTGCTGCATATTTTTAATGTAGCTTTTCCTCTTTCTCCACCTCCTTGTAAAATTGCAACAAATCGGCACATCATAAATCAGTCTGTTTATGACAGGTTTTCAGACCAATTTGATCCTGACTGTGTCTAAAGATTGTAATGATGGTCAATTGTTTGCTCAGTCTTTTAATAATCATTGTCTGTCTATTTTAAACATAGTAGCTCCCGTTAAACAGAGGATTATTTCCCTTAAAAAATCTTGCCCGTGGATGAACAAAGATATCTGTGTTTTAAAAGGAAATTGTCATAAAGTGGAGCATTTATGGAAATCGACTAAGCTGGAAGTCCACAGACTGCAGTTTAAGGAGCTGGTTTGCTCCTTGAATGAAATGATAAAACAATCCAGATCTGCATATTTTTGACAGTTAGTTTCTTCTAACAAAATAACCCCCAAATTTTATTTGAGACTATCAATACTGTCTGTCCTCCAGTCCCTTAGATTCACGTGTACTCATGTCTGACGGTAACAAATTTCTTCTGTTCTTTGTAAAGAAGGTTTAAGATCTGCAGGGGATATAAAAAGTCTACACACACCGGTTCAAATGCCAGGTTTTTGTGATGTAAAAGAATGAGACCAAGATAAATCATTTCAAAACTTTTTTCCACCATTAATGTGACCTATAACCTGTACAACCCAATTAAAAAGCAAACTGAAATCTTTTAAGGGAAAAAATAAAAATAAAAAACTTACAATAATGTTTGCATAAATATGCACACCCTCATAACTGGGGATGTGGCTATGTTCAGAATTAACCAATCACATTCAAACTCATGTTAATGGGAATCAGCACACACTTGACACCATTTAAAGTGCCTCTGATTGACCCTAAATAAAGTTCAGCTATTCTAGTAGGCTTTTCCTGACATTTTTGTAGTCACATCTTACAGCACAAGCCATGGTCCACAGAGAGCTTCCAAAGCATCAGAGGTATAAGTGACTTTAAGGGCTGCTACTCAGAGTCCATCATTCATGTTCCTGGTGCAGGGGGCTGCAAACCCCAGAATCTGAATGGAAGATATCAGAAGTCACTGGCCTTGTTTTTCATTCACTACAGAGACTTTTTCTGATTGTGAATTCACACAGTATGTTGTTTAATTTCAATGATAGTTGCTGAAATTATATTCATTTAAACTGTTCGCAAGTTTTGAGAGGTTTTGTTTGTGTTTGGTGCATCTGTACAGTTCATTTCATCAAGACTGTTGAGTAACCTGCTAGCCTAGCCACTACCCAGACAGCACACATACATCTTGCCAATGTCAGATATATCGGCTACCTGATCTATAACGTCAGATAGGTATCTGCTGTAGATCTGCATTTTCCCAGCCCTCAGTGAGAGCAGCATTAGGTCTGCCCATTATCTGAGAATCCAATGCTGCTCTGTGCACTTTTGTCTTCAACTCGGCTTGCCATCTAATCTTCATCTAAGAGTCAGTTCATTAAAACAGCAGCTGATCGGCTTTCAATCTGCACAATTTTTGCTGGTCATTTGTGGATTTAGTTGGAGGGAAAGACTTCTTCATTTTGGGTAAGTAGCCATCCATTTGATAAAATATACCGTGTGGAGATGTGTGGAAGGACGAGGCTGAGTTTATTCCTCAAAACCAGCTTTATTCACAATCGCATTCTCCAGCGTCCAAAAACAGAAAAAGAGGAGGGACTCCCCCACATTCTGTCCCTTAAATACCCCAGGACATCAAAGCACACATTCACATTGTCTTTCATTCCCAAATCACAATGCATCCCCCACCAGGTCTCCTCGTCTCCATCTAAAGTCCTGGTGGTCAGGAAATCCCTCACGGCCGTCTCTTCGCCTACAAAAGGCCAGACTTCACATCCTCCTGTTACCCCTAGGAGGTTCAGTCCCTTTTGTTCTTCTGAGACGTGAAGCATACAACCAGCATACAGTAATTCACATGTGAAGCATATGGAACCCACATATGTGCACCACATGACCCCCCCCCCCCAAACGTCTAAGATGGAACAACATAACCACAGATTGCATGTCATAATAAAATCACTACATATCAGTCCATATGCCGCTTGGGTCGCAGTCTTCTCCCGTATTTGCTGTAAGCAGGCTGTACCACTTCTGCGGCGTCCTCATGCTGTGGAGCTGCTGCCTGGGGATTAGAACTGTTAGTCAACCTCTGTGGGTGTTCAGGGGAATGCTCTCTGGGGGGCCTGCCGCGCCGAGGAGCCTTAGCCAACTGCACAATTTCGTCAGCTACCACAAAAGCGGGTTTCAGCCTATTAATGCCAATCATTTCTTTTCTTCCCCTCAAATCTAGCAAAAAATGCTTATCCCCTGTTTCCAGCACTCTATATGGTCCGTCATAAGGTGGGCGTAAAGGCGGACGATGGGCATCATGTCTGACAAAAACAAACTCCGCATTTTTTAAAGCCTTAGGCACAAAAACACACGGAAAACTGTGGTGGACGGGGCCAGGTAGCATGCTCGGGCCCATGCTATTCTGTAACCGCTGAGCCGGGGAGCACTCTGGCGCTGGATTATCTGGGAGAAATTCCCCGGGCAGCCGAAGTGGCTGTGCGAAAACTAGTTCAGCTGGGGAGGCTTCTAAATCCTCTTTAGGTGCAGAACGCAACCCCAATAAAACCCATGGTAGTTTGTCCACCCAATTTGCATCCGTAAGCGACGCTCTGAGAGCCGCCTTCAGTGGCCTGTGAAAACGTTCGCATAACCCGTTAGCCTGCGGGTTGTACTCGGTCGTGCGGTGGACCGTTGCTCCCAGGCTGCGGGCCATCGCTGACCAAAGTTCGGAAACAAATTGAGGGCCTCTGTCAGACGTAATGTCCAACGGGACTCCAAAACGTGCCTTTAAGCCCAAACGGCATGCGCAAAAACTCGAAAAGCCCGAAAGGAGTTATTACCACTGTTTTGGGTATGTCCTCAGTGCGCACTGGGACCTGGTGGTAACCGCGTACCAAGTCTATTTTAGAAAAAACGCGTGCCCCCGCCAAATGAACTGAAAAATCTTGGATGTGCGGGATCGGGTAGCGGTCGTGCGCTGTAGCGTTGTTCAGCCTGCGGAAATCACCGCAAGGCCGCCACGAGCCGTCAGCTTTAGGGACCATGTGAAGCGGTGAAGCCCAGGGGCTTTTCGAACGCCTGATGATGCCTAACTTTTCCAGGTTGGCGAACTCCTTGCGCGCTATGGTCAGTTTAGCTGAATCCAAGCGCTGAGCTTTTGCAAAAACGGGCGGTCCGGTGGTAGTGATAAAATGTTCCACCCCGTGTTTAGCCACGGCCACCGAAAATGTTGGGACCGTGAGTGCTGGGAACTGAGTGAGCAGTGTGTGAAACTTACCACCTGCGGCTGTGACGTTGGCTTGTGCTGTTGGCGGGGCCACTCGAGCTGTACAGGGAATAGAATGAAAAGAGAGTGCATTAACCAGGCGTCTATTATCAAGATCGACCAACAACCCATGTGAGCACAAAAAATCAGCCCCTAACATGTTGAAATTGACTGCCGCTATGACGAAAGTCCACTCAAATGTACGGTCGTGTAAAGACAGAAGCAGAGTCCTCTCACCGAAGGTTTTAATCGCCGAGCCATTCGCTGCTGACACCAGGGGACCACTGGAGGGCGCCAGCCAGTCAGCGTAGGAAGGTGTGATGAAACTCAGCTGGGAGCCCGTGTCCACGAGGAAATGCCTCCCCGAGTGTGCATCCCTCAAGTAGAGCAGCTTGTTCTCCTCTCCGAGGGCCGCAGCTGCTACCGACCCCCGGTCTTGGCGTTTCCCGAGCGCTTGAAATGGCACGGTGGAATGCACTTGCGTGCCCTCTCTGCGAAGCGGCGATGATAGAAGCAAAGGACGTCATCTGCTCCGTGTTTCCTTGCCCCTGCCTCCGCCGTCGTTGGTGAGTCTGGTGCTGCAGCCTCTGGCCCCCTGCCATCTCCGGACGTTGCGCCTAGTTCCGCTGCTGCAGCCGCGCGCCGTCTATTGGCGTCGACGAGTTGTTGCGCCTCCTGGCCCAGCTCGTGGTAGTCTCGTCGGGCCAACAGTGGTGAACTGGCCAGGGTCACTCTCACCGCTGACGGTAGGGTCCTGAGGAAAAGGTGGGTGAAGATGAAGTTATCATCTTCGGAGTCTCTCAAACTCAACATCTTCCCCATCAGGTCTGCAGGTCTGTCGCTCTCGAACTCAGTCAGCGCCAGGAGCCTCTCTGCTCGCTCCTCCACTGAGGGGGTGAAGTAACGGATGAGTGCAGCCTTCAACGTGCTGTACTTGTCGCTGTCCGGCGGGTGGTTGATCAGGTTCGCCACCCGCTGGGCTGTGTGGTTGTCCAGCTTTGCAACCACATGGTAGAACTTTGTGGTGTCCACCGAAATCCTCCGGAGGTGAAACTGTGCCTTGACTGCGCTAAACCAGGAGCGCGGATTGCTCGGCCAGAAGTCCGGTAGTTGAACTGTGGCTGCATTCGTTTGGCTGGCTCCTGACGAGTCTGGCTCGGGAGATTCGTCTCCGCTCATGATACGTCGTAGGGTCACCAGTGTGGAGATGTGTGGAAGGACGAGGCTGAGTTTATTCCTCAAAACCAGCTTTATTCACAATCACATTCTCCAACGTCCAAAAACAGAAAAAGAGGAGGAACTCCCCCACATTCTGTCCCTTAAATACCCCAGGACATCAAAGCACACATTCACATTGTCTTTCATTCCCAAATCACAACGCATCCCCCACCAGGTCTCCTCGTCTCCATCTAAAGTCCTGGTGGTCAGGAAATCCCTCACGGCCGTCTCTTCGCCTACAAAAGGCCAGACTTCACATCCTCCTGTTACCCCTAGGAGGTTCAGTCCCTTTTGTTCTTCTGAGACGTGAAGCATACAACCAGCATACAGTAATTCACATGTGAAGCATATGGAACCCACATATGTGCACCACAACCGTATATATTTGTGAATTGTGACATGCTGGGATAGGCACCAGCACCCCCCCCCCCCCCGCGACCCGAAAAGGATTAAGCCGAAGAAGATGGATGGATGGATGGATGGATGTGACATTTAATGTGACAGTAAAATTGCTTGTAAGTCAGGACCATCAGTATGTCACACTTCGGGGACTTAAAAAGCCGGTTTGTAGCAGCAAATAACTGCTATGAATTTTCATTAGCTGTTAGCTGATTTTGCTAACTTGGTCAGTTATGGTAGAAGTATTTTAGCAAGGTATTTTACAAATTTATGCCTGTTTTGGGACAGTTAACCTTTCAACTGAATGAATGTCCACCAAAATGGACTGCACTTGGCTTTGTGTTTGATTTAACGTTTTACCACTGCAGCTGTTGTTAGCTATTAGCTGCTAAAGGCTTTAAATGTAGCGTGTTGAATTCAACCCCCCCACAACACACAGAGACAGTCAGCTCGCACTCCTGGGTTTTTTCCGCTGCATGCTGCGTTTACAGCTGTGAGGTTAAAGTGTCATCCATGCATTGTGTTCATGCATCCTGTCTGTACCTCTGATATGCAAATGCCCAGATTGACTGCTGTGAATGTCTTTGATGTATTGTCTGAGCTGAGTATATAAGCTGTCTGATTTTCATGTTCATTCTCTCATTCTGATTCTGCAACTGCTGCTGCTGGACACACACATTTTGTGTCCCTCTGGAGAGCCGTGGGCTCGCTCCCGGCGCGCATGCACGGCGCTGGGAGCGGAGCTCGTGACGGCGGTATGATTTAATAAACCAACTTAAAACTCCATCGCTGCCTTTATTTTATCATCCGCCTCATTAAATGCCTTTAGAACATGGCAAGGCTTATCCCTGTAAATTGGATAACTTGATGACTTGTTTAACATCCACAATAATCTGTACTAGGAAAAGTGGTATAGGTTTTTTTTTCTGGGGTATGGGGCCATATAATTTGCAGTGTAACTTAAAACTGCTGGGAGCAGTTTACATCAGTGGATAACTATTGCTCTCAGGCCGCAGTCCTGAGTTAAAAATGTCTTCATCCTGTTCTTATTTAGACCCTCAGATACTTTCTAACCAAATGTAATAATACTGCTTGATTACATGGATTTAATAAGTCTAAATCCCGCAACCCAGAACATAAAAAAGGAGAGAATGAGAGGGAAACTGAGGTGGAAAAAAACACTGGTGTTGGTAATTAATAATTCTCCTTATGTTATACTGCTATAGCAGCTTGCTGTTCTTTTAAGTATTTTTTTCTTTAAAGTTTTTTCTTAATTTTCTAATTTATTTTATATTTCAATTTATTGTTTTTCCTCTTGTCAACTTTTCAATCTCTGAAGCTCTGTGAATTACATTAATTTATAGGTAAGGAGGTCTACAAATAAAGATTTATTGATTGATACTCTATGGTTAAAGTTTTTTAATTGCATTACCTTTAGTTGCATTACGTCCATCTGACATCATAGAGGAACAATCTTAAACCACTTGTAACTAATCTGCCCCTGAACCCTCCCTTAGTTATGCTGCTAATAGGTTTAGATAGCCGGGGGACCTCCAACAGTGCACTGGGCTTCATTCCTTTCTTCACTCTCAATGAAATATTTTTGCTGGTCATTAACCCTTTGAGTGTGAGAATTTGCGTGCCCCTAGTGGCAGAGCATGGCACTGCGCCTGCCTTCTCACTGACTTTGTCAAAAGTAAGTGAGAAATTTCTGGGGGTTTTTTTTAAATGTACTGTTTTCTTGTTCATATACTTTGAAGATAAGATGATGAGGTACCGCTGTACAAAAAACGGTGTGAAAAGACTGAACCATTTTTTGTGTAAATATGTCCAAAGTCCAGTTTTGATTAAGTTATGGAATTTAAAGAGGTACCGCAACATTATGCAAATTAGATGCATAAATTTATTCCTATCTGAAACTTTGGATCATATTTTACATCTTTCTAATTGACAGTAAGCCATTATCTCTTACCAGTTTCAAGTTATAGCCTTGGAAATCTGAACTATTTTAATGACAAAAAATATTTACCACTCTTGACCACTAGGGGATATGTTGCAATTCTGCACCATACACACTCAAAGGGTTAACATGTGTTTGTTCTCTCCCACAGACTGAGTCCCCGTCATGCTGTTTGCTCTCTACATGTCTGTTCTTTTCTTCTTCTTCTCTATCCCCTCACCCCCCAGCCAGTCGCAGCGGATGACTGCCCCTCCCTAAGCCTGGTTCTGCTGGAGGTTTCTTCCTGCTAAAAGGGACTTTTTCCTCTCCACTGTTGCCAAGTGCTTGCTCACAGGGGATCGCCTGATTGCTGGGGTCTTTTTGCAATTGTGGAGGTTTCTTCTACAGTTGAAAGTGCTATGAGATGACTGTTGTTGTGAAATTGTGCTATATAAAGTTGAAATGAATTGAATGTGTATATATACATACATTATATTTATGTGTGTGTGTGTGTGTGTGTGTGTGTGTGTGTGTGTGTGTGTGTGTGTGTGTGTGTGTGTGTGTACACATACATGCATGCATACAGTGCATCTGGAAGGTCTTCACAGCACTTCACTTTTTCCACATTTTTGTATTGATATGTGAAGTTCATATGGAGTCACCACTAGAGGGCAGTATGACCCCGGCCATGACCTGACTATAAAAGGAGATGTACATGTGCCACTGTGTGGTTAGTTGTTAGTTGCTGTTGAAGTGACAAGTAAAAGTCCTAACTGACACCCGGTGTGTGCGCCTCGTCATTACATGTTCCAGGAGAACATTACATGGTACCAGGAGTAAATTACATGATACCAGGATAAAACTACGAACCGACGACGAAGATGAACGCTCTTCGACAGCCGGACGAGTTAAAGTTGACCGGTAACGTCAACGAGAACTGGAAAGTATTCAAACAAAGTTTTGAACTTTATTCGCTTGCTATCGGTCTCCGTGACGAGGAGAGGAAAATAGCATTACTGCTAACAGTAGCAGGGCGAGCGGCGCTAAATGTGTTTAACACATTCATCTTCACGGAAGAAGAAAAAGGCAACTTCGACGCCGTGATGAAGAAATTTGACGATTATTGCACACCGAGAAAGAATGAAACGTACGAGAGGTATGTGTTCAGAAAAAGACTTCAGAAAGAGTCAGAGTCCATCGAGCTGTATGTCACAGACCTACGGTTGAGGTGTCAGTCATGCAACTTTGGAACATTGAGTGAGTCAATGATACGGGACCAAATTGTAATTGGGATCCAAGACAACAAATTGCGGATGCAATTACTGAAAGAGACTAACTTTACGCTGGAGAAAGCGATACAGATTTGCCAAGCGTCTGAGAGTACAAAGGCACAATTAAAGACTTTTAGCAGCAAGGAAAAAGAGACTGCTGAGGTCGATGCAGTGCGGCGCGCGAAGCCGAAAGGAACGTTGCAGGCAAGAAAAAGGGAGGCAAACCCAGAGCGCGCGCGCGGGAACTGTGAGCGGTGTGGAAGGCAACATGCGCTGAAACACTGTCCAGCACTCGGGAAGGAATGTCGCAAGTGTGGCGGAAAAAATCACTTCGCAAAGACCTGCTTCTCAAAGAAGAGAGTGCAACTCGTGGAGAAAAAGAGCGACAGCGAAGAGGATCAGTTTTACGTGGACGCCATCGAGGGAGAGACGAGCGCTGACGAATGGATAGTGTGCCTGGAGATGAATGGCACGGACATGTCACTGAAGCTCGACACAGGTGCGCAGGTAAACATCCTGCCAATGAAAGATTTTAAAAGACTGAAAAACAAGCCGAAAATAAGAAATAAAAAGATTAATCTGAGAACATATGACGATAAGCCAATACCCACTAAAGGAATGTGCAGGGTTACACTGTCAAACAAAGGTAAAACAGTGAATGCATTGTTTGTACTTGTTGATGGAAATAGACAAGCAATTTTGGGTTTAAAAACATGCGATCAGCTAGGTCTGATCAAAAGGGTGAATGTCATTGATACAGACAAAGTGACAACACGAGAAAATACAGAGGCTACAACAAGTAAGCACAAACACACTGACTGGGTGAAAGAATACAAAGAGGTGTTCAAAGGAATAGGCCGCCTACCAGGCAAACAAAAAATTAGGCTGAAAGAGAATGCAGAGCCAGTCATACATGCGGCAAGAAAAGTGCCAATAGCTCTTAAAAAGAGGCTGAGAGAAACACTAGACTCACTGATAGCAGACGGAGTGGTCAGAAAAATAGAAGAACCAACTGAATGGGTTAACTCACTAGTTATAGTGGAGAAGCCAAATGGAGATTTGAGATTGTGCATAGATCCAAAAGATCTAAATAAAGTAATACAGCGGGAGCATTACAGGCTACCAACAAAATCTGACATAACCAGCACAATGAGTGGAGCAAATTACTTCACAAAATTAGATGCCAAATCTGGGTTTTACCAAATAGTGCTAGATGAGGAAAGCGCTAAATTGTGCACATTTAATACGCCATGCGGAAGGCATTGCTTTCTACGAATGCCGTTCGGGATTAGCTCAGCCCCTGAAATTTTCCATAGAACTGTGCAGCAATTGTTTGACGGAATAGAAGGGGTGGGAGTTTTTCTTGATGACGTGGTAGTCTGGGGAAAAACAAAAGAGGAGCACGACGAAAGGTTGGCAAGAGTTCTCACACAGGCGCAAAAGTCAGGTATGAAACTGAATAAGAGTAAGTGCCAATTCGGGGTACGGGAGATTACATACCTGGGAGAGAAATTATCTGGGGCAGGCGTGCAACCAGATCCAGAAAAAGTGCGGGCCATAGCAGAGCTGCCAGTACCGCAGAACAAAAATGACTTGCAAAGAGCCTTAGGGCTAGTCAATTACATGGGGAAATTTATTCCAAATTTATCAGCTAACACAATAGCTCTTAGAAGCTTGTTAGAGACCAATACAATGTGGCAGTGGATGGCAGAGCATGCCAGAGAATGGGAGTGGCTCAAAAGCAGTCTAATACAGGAGCCAGTGTTAAAATTCTATGATCAGGACAAACTGCTAAAAGTGTCCACAGATGCGTCCAAAGCCGGCCTAGGAGCTGTGCTATTGCAAAAACATGACACAGAGTGGTATCCAGTCGCATACGCATCGCGCACCATGACAAGCGCAGAAAGAAATTACGCGCAAATAGAGAAAGAGACTCTAGGTGCAGTGTTTGGATGTGAGAAGTTTCATGAATATGTGTATGGACGGTCAGTAATACTAGAAACAGACCACAAACCACTGATTGCGATCTCACAGAAGCCACTGGGTGACGCACCACCGCGCATCCAGCGTCTAATGTTAAGATTACAGAAATATGACTTGAAATTTGAGTTTACACCAGGCAAGCAACTAATTGTAGCCGATGCGCTGAGTAGGGCTAGCTTGAGCAACACCAGCAGCACAACAGAGGAAGCTGTGCAAATACATGTAGACTCTATTAAGGCACACATGCCAGTGTCAGATGCAAAATGGACGAAGATAGTGAAAGAAACACAAAAAGATGAGAAACTAAAAAGAGTAATGGAACAGATACATCAGCCAGGACAGGTTATGATTGACAAGCCTTACCAACACTTTAAAGGTGAACTGTCTGTGTTAGATGGGGTTCTGTTAAAAGGTACAAGGATAGTCATACCTACCTCCATGAGATCAGAAATGGTTAAATTAGTGCATGAGGGGCATTTGGGTATTGAAAAGTGCAAAAGACGTGCACGTGATGTTTTATATTGGCCCAAAATGCACAAGGACATTGAGGCATATGTGCAGCGCTGTGACATTTGCCAGTGCCACAGGTATCAACAGCCAAAGGAGCCTATGAGGCCCCATGAGAAGCCTCAAGGGCCATGGAGAAAAGTGGGCATGGATCTATTTCAGCTTAAGGGCAAGGACTATCTGTTAGTCATGGACTATCATTCCACCTACCCAGAGTTTGCAGGGTTGAGTGACACAACAGCAGAAAAGGTAATTGCACATACAAAGACAATGTTCGCACGCCATGGAATTCCAATGACTGTTGTAAGTGATAACGGACCACAATTCACGAGTCAGTGCTTCAAAGACTTTGCAGACACATATGGGTTCAAGCACGTGACCTCAAGCCCTCTGTACCCACAGTCGAATGGGTTAGCAGAGAAAGGGGTGCAAATAGTGAAGCGCATACTGAAAAAGGCTGCAGACAATGCAGAAGACCCACATCTGGTGATCCTGAATTACCGAGCATCACCACTGGAGAATGGACTGTCCCCAGCAGAAATGCTCATGAACAGAAAACTCAGAACGCGACTTCCATCAGCATCTCAGGTGATGGAAAAGAGAGATGTGAGGCGTGATGAGAGGCAAACTGAACTGTACAACAGAACAGCACGACCTCTGAGACCACTTGCACATGAGGACATAGTGCGAGTGAGATGTGATGGAGAATGGGGACCGCTGGCAAAAGTGGTCAAAGAAACAACTCCCAGATCATATGAAGTCATCACAGAGCATGGAAAAACAATGAGGCGAAACCGACGTCACTTACTGAAAGTGCCTCAGACAAAAATGAGAGTCACAGACAGTGAAATAAGCGACATGCCAATTCCCAGCCAAACCGAACAACCAGAAATGGCTGAGAACCAGAACTTAGAGACAGACACTAACGAACAGACTGAGGTGACACAAAGGAGATGCTCACAAAGGCAAATTGTGAAACCGAAAAGATTGATTGAGGAAATGTAAGGAGTACTGAGATGAATGAAAAAAAAAAAAAAAATGTGTTGTTGAATTGTAAACAGAGAAAAAAAATGTGTTGATGTTGAATTGTAAACAGAGAAAAAATTGAACTTGTGATCCAGTGTACAAGGTTGAAAGAAATGTAAATAGAAATGGAGTTTATTTGTATATTGAAATTTGAGAAAAAAATTTATAGTTGGACATGACCTTTACTAGAAAAAAAAGGGAGATGTATTGATATGTGAAGTTCATATGGAGTCACCACTAGAGGGCAGTATGACCCCGGCCATGACCTGACTATAAAAGGAGATGTACATGTGCCACTGTGTGGTTAGTTGTTAGTTGCTGTTGAAGTGACAAGTAAAAGTCCTAACTGACACCCGGTGTGTGCGCCTCGTCATTACATGTTCCAGGAGAACATTACAATTTTGTTATGTTATAGCCTTATTCCAAAATGGATAAAATTTATTTTTTCCTCAAAATTATACACACAACACCCTATAATGACGTGAAAAAAGTTTTTTTGAGATTTTTGCAAATGCATTGAAAATAAAAAAAACTAAGAAATCACATGTATGTAATTATTCACAGCCTTCCTGTTTCCACTGATCATCCTTGAGATGTTTCTACTGTCATAATTACAAGAAATATCAGCTCATGTGCAAGATGCTACACCAGGGAATGCACACGATGCAGAGAGGCAAACTTTAAACACAATTTTATTGAATGAGTGAATGCAGGATTAGCAGGAAAAAAAACCCCACCTCACTCACCAGAGGAGAACCCAGCCGGTAAGGAGGGAGACGAGAGCAGGTTAGTATGAGGAGGGAGGCAGAGAATAATGAATAATAGGAATATTCTTACAAATGGGAGCAGAGAGCCCAACGGAGGAACCCAGTAGGGCAAAGAGAATTTGGTGAAGAAGCTGCGGATGAGTAGGGCTGGGGAAATGTCTGACCGGGTGGAATAGACGATCCGGAGAGATGACGATGATGACGGAGCAGGTGAGCGCACAACGACCCCCGGGGACACACCACAGAAATGGCAACAACCTGAAAAGGTGAAAGAGAGAAAGAGATTAATATCTGGGTTCCTTGATAACTAAAGCATTACTTACTTTATCTTCACTGGCAGTATACCCAATGAGCCAGCGCTAGAGCATTCACAAACTGGTCCTTTTAAGCGCTGGCAGTGAAGAGACAGCAGGTGCGTCCACTCACTCAGGTGTATTGATTACCTGTGGAGGCGGGGAACCTCCCACAGGAAGGCAGGGGAAGCGCACTCACCAGATCATAACAGTGTCCCCCCCCTTCCCCGGGACACTTCCTGGCAGCCCACCGGCCTTGTTGGGATGGGCTGGGCAAAAGGTCTGGACCATCCCCTTGTCATGAAAGGGAGAACCAGGGATCTATGATCTTTCTTCAGGTCAGTAGCCCTTTCAGTGGACCAAGTACTGCAACCCCCAACCCCGAACATCCAGAATTCTCTGAACGGTGTAGGTGGTCTGGCCGTCAAGGATCCGAGGAGGAGGAGGAGGCTTCCGGGGGGACAGAGAGGACCAGCGGAGAGGGGTTTGATCTTGGATACATGGAAGGTAGGGTGAATACAGAGAGTCGGCAGAAGCTCCAGGTGGACTGTCACGTCATTGATAATTATGGATGTGGAAAACGGCCCCAGGAAGCGAGGTGACAACTTATGAGACTCTGTCTTCAGAGGCACCTGGTGCACTGACAGCCACACCTTCTGTCCGACCGTATATCTGGGTGCTGGAACCGGCCTGCGGTCCGCGTACTGCCGGTTCCATTCAGTGGAGTGGAGAAGCGCAGTGCGGGTGGCCCTCCACAGATGGTGACAATGGCGAGCGTGGGCCCCCACAGATAGTATGGCAACTTCCCTCTCCGCAATGGGGAAGGGGGGGGGGGGGTACCCCATAGATGCCTCAAAAGGTGTTAATCTGGTAGCCAAAGAAACTGCAGAGTTGTGAGTGTGCTCCACCCAGGTCAGATGAGTGCTCCAAGTAGATGGGTTGCAGGATGCCACACATCTGAGGATGGCCTCCAGGGATTGGTTGGTACACTCAGCCTGCCCGTTGCTTTGAGAGTGGTATCCAGATGAAAGGCTGACGGTGGTGCCCAGAGAATGACAAAAAGACTTCCACACTTGAGATGTTAATTGTGGTCCCCGGTCAGACACAATGTTCAGGGGAATGCTGTGAAGGCAGATGATGTGGATCTTGAAAAGGCTGGCAGTCTCTGAGGTGAAGGGCAGTTTGGGGAGGGGTACTAAATGGATGGTCTTTGAAAAGCAGTCAACAATAGTGAGGGTGACTGTGTTACCATTTGAGGGGGGAAGTCCAGTGACAAAGTCCAGTGACAAAGTCCAGAGCTACGTGTGACCAAGGGCAGCTGGGAACTGGGAGGGAATGAAGCAGCCCGGTGGGAGAGGAAGAGTCAGATTTGTTTCTGGTGCATACTTGACAAGCCTTGACATAATCCCGGACATCCGTCCACAGCGTGGGCCACCAGAACACCCGTTGGATAAGGTTGATGGTCCGGGAAACCCTTGGGTGGCAAGCAAAATGACTCATATGACCCCACCTGATAACATCACTGCGGAGGCTGGCCAGGACATCTCCCAGGTAAGAGCTCCTAGGATACATGAGGAGGGTTGGGGGAGGGAGGAGGGGGCTGAGTGGTCAGGGGTAAACTGGCGGGAGAGAGCGTCAGGTTTGATATTGCGGGAGCCCGGCCTGTTGGTGATGGTAAGATTAAATTTAATAAAGTATAAGGCCCAGTGGGCCTTTTGGGCATTTAATCGGTGGGCCGACCAAAGATACTCTAAATTTTTATGGTCACTCCACACAACGATAGGATGAACCGCTCCCTCCAGCCAGTGCCTCCGCTCCTCCAGAGTCAATTTAATGGCCAAAAGCTCTCGGTCCCCTACATCGTAGTTCCTCTCGGCCAGCGTGAGCCAATGAGAGAAATACGTGCATGGGTGGAGCTTCTGATCGGAGGTCGAGCGCTGTGAGAGGACAGCGCCCTCCCCCGAATCAGAAGCGTCCACCTCTACAATGAACTGGAGCTGAGGGTCGACCTGGGACAAGATGGGAGTGTTGGAAAATAATTCAATTCAATTCAATTCAACTTTATTTATATAGCGCCATTTTACAACAATAGTCATCTCATAGCACTTTCAAATGTAGGGGAAACCCCCACAATTGCAGAAAGACCCCAGCAATCAGGCGATCCCTTATGAGCAAGCGCTTGGCGACGGTGGAGAAGGAAAAACCCTCTTTTAACAGGAAGAAACCTCTAGCAAAACCAGGATCAGGGAGGGGCAGTCATCTGCTGTGACTGGCTGGGGGGTGAGGGGATAGAGAAGATGAAAAGAACAGACATATAAAGAGCAAACATTAAAGGAGTGAAGCCAAGTACATTATTGGAGGTCCCCCGGCAGGCTAAATCTATTAGCAGCAGAACTAAGGGAGGGTTTAGAGACACATGATCCCTCCCTAATCATAGGCTACATCGAAAAAGAAGGTTTTTACCCTATTCTTAAAAACAGAGATTGAGTCTGACTCCCGAATCCAGATTGGTAACAGGTTCCACAGAAAAGGAGCTTGATAGCTGAAGGCTCTGCCTCCCATTGTACTTTTGGAGATTCTAGGTATTTCAAGTATTCCAGCTCCATCCAGGTGGATGCCCTGAATTTCCCCTCTGGGGATCAATAAAGTATACAAAATCAAAACAATCAAAAAAAAATTTGGGAGCGTAGTGCTCTGTTAGGATGATAGGGTAGTATCAGATCTTTTAAATAAAAAGGGGCCTGATTGTTAAGAACTTTGTAAGTAAGAAGAAGGATTTTAAATTTAATTCTAAACTCTATGGGAAGCCAGTGAAGGGAGGCCAGAACCAGAGAGATATGATCTCTCTTTCTAATACCTGTTAAAACTCTTGCTGCAGCATTTTGGATGAACTGAAGACTTTTTAAAGATATTTTAGGACAACCTGATGATAAAGAGTTACAATAATCTAATCTAGAGCTAACAAAAGCGTGGATCAGTTTCTCAGCATCACTCTGAGACAACATGCTCCTAATCTTGGCAATATTACACAAATGATAGAAGGCAGTCTTAGAAACAAATTTAATATGTGAATTGAAAAACAGATCTTGATCAAAAATAACTCCAAGGTTCCTCACAGAACTATTCAGAGAAAGAGTAACCGCATCCAAACTAAGAGTTTGATTTGGAAAGGTATTTCTAAGGTTTTTTGGACCAACAAGAATGACTACAGTCTTATCTGAATTTAATAGCAGGAAATTACAAGTCATCCAAGCTTTGATTTCCTTAAGACAGGCGTCTAACTTGGCTAATTGATTACTATCATCTGGCTTCATTGACAAGTATAATTGTGTGTCATCTGCATTACAATGAAAATGTATACAGTGCTTTCTAATGATGTTGCCTAACGGAAGCATATATAAACTAAAAAGAGTAGGACCTAGTACAGATCCCTGTGGAACTCCATGACTGAGCTTAGAGTTGGAAGAAAACTCATTACTGACATGAACAAACTGAACCCTATCAGACAAATAAGATCTAAACCACTGAAGCGAAGTTCCATTAAGTCCAACGTAGTGTTCTAATCTATCAAGTAGAATATCATGGTCAATAGTATCAAAGGCTGCACTAAGATCTAAAAGGACAAGTACAGAAACAAGTGCATTATCAGATGCGATAAGGAGGTCATTAGTGACCTTCACTAAGGCTGTTTCAGTACTATGATGGATTCTGAACCCAGATTGAAACTCCTCAAATAAACCATTTCCCTGCAAGTGGTCAAATACAGACGTGGACAAAATTGTTGGTACCCCTCTATTAATGAAAGAAAAACCCACAATGGTCACAGAAATAACCTGAATCTCACAAAAGTGGTAAATTCTATGAAAATTAACCAATGAAAATCAGACAATGCTTTTGAATTGTGGTTCAACAGAACTATTTTAAAAAACAAACTCATGAAAAAGGCCTGGACAAAAATGATGGTACCCCTAGAAAAGATTAAAAATAATGTGACCATAGGGACATGTTCAACCAAGATGTGTCCTCTAATTAACATCACAGGTGTCTACAAACTTGTAATCAGTCAGTCGGCCTATTTAAAGGGTGACAAGTAGTCACTGTGCTGTTTGTTGACATGGTGTGTACCACACTAAACATGGACCAGAGGAAACAAAGGAGAGAGTGGTCTCAGGAGATTAGAAAGGAAATTATAGACAAGTATGTTAAAGGCAAAGGCTATAAGACCATCTCCAAGCAGCTTGATGTTCCTGTGACTACAGCTGCACATATTATTCAGAAATTTAAGATCCACAGAGCTGTAGCCAACCTCCCTGGACGTGGCCGCAGGAGGAGACGGATAATACGAATGGTAACAAAAGAGCCCAGAACAACCTCTAAACACATTCATGGTGAACTCCAAGGTCAAGGTACATCAGTGTCAGATTGCACCATCCGTCGTTGTTTGAGCCAAAGTGGACTTCATGGGAGACGACCAAGGAGGACACCACTGTTGAAAACAAATCATAAAAAAGCCAGACTGGAATTTGCCAAATTGCATGTTGACAAGCCACAAAGCTTCTGGGAGAATGTCCTATGGACAGACGAGACAAAACTGGAACTTTTTGGCAAGGCACATCAGCTCTGTGTTCACAGACGCAAAAATGAAGCATACCAAGAAAAGAACACTGTCCCTAATGTGTAACATGGAGGAGGTTCTGTTATGTTCTGGGGCTGCTTTGCTGCATCTGGCACACGGTGCCTTGAATCTGTGCAGGGTCATGGGTCTTGCAACAGGATAATGATCCAAAACACACAGCTAAAAACACCCAAGAATGACTAAGAGCCAAACACTGGGCTATTCTAAAGTGGCCTTCTATGAGCCCTGATCTAAATCCCATTGAACATCTGTGGAAGGAGCTGAAACATGCCGTCTGGAGAAGGCACCCTTCAAACCTGAGACAACTGGAGCAGTTTGCTCATGAGGAGTGGGCCAAAATACCTGCTGAGAGGTGCAGAAGTCTCATTGACAGTTACAGAAATTGTTTGATTGCAGTGATTGCCTCAAAAGGTTGTGCAACAAAATATTAAGTTAAGGGTACCATCATTTTTATCCAGGCCTGTTTCATGAGTTTGTTTTTTAAAATAATTCTGTTGAACCACAATTCAAAAGCATTGTCTGATTTTCATTGGCTAATTTTCATAGAATTTTTATTTATTACCACTTTTGTCAGATTCAAGTTATTTCTGTGACTATTGCAGGGTTTTCTTTCATTAACAGAGGGGTACCAACAATTTTGTCCACGTCTGTAATTGCTTAGCAACAACTCTTTCTAAGATTTTTGAAATGAAAGGCAGATCAGAGATTGGTCGACAGTTACCTAAAATTCCTGGATCGAGTGTTGGCTTTTTGAGTAAGGGTTGAATTACAGCAGTTTTAAAAGCCTGCGGTACATGGCCTAATGTTAAAGAAGAATTGATTATTTGAAGAATACGGCTACCAATAAATGGGAAGACCTTTTTAAATAACCTGGTAGGAATAGGGTCTAAAAGACAAGTTGAAGGCTTGGATGAGGAAATTATTTTATCTAACTCTAAAAAGGCCAATTGGAGTAAACTAATCCAAACAGATATCAATTGAAGGAGTTATAGTAGTTACTGTATTTAAGTTACGGTGGGAAGAATCTGACTTATTTTATCTCTAATAGATGAAATTTTATGATTGAAAAAAAGTTCATAAAGTCCTGACTAGTAAGCTGTAGGGGGATGCAAGGATTGACAGAGTCCTGACTCTTTGTCAGCCTGGCTACAGTGCTGAAAAGAAACCTGGGATTATTCTTGTTCTCTTCTATCAATGCAGAGTAATACTGTAACTTGTTCTAGCTTTTCTAAGAGATTTTTTTTATAAATAAAAAGATGATTTCTCCAAGCTAAATAGATTTCATCTAAATTAGTGGAACGCCATTTCTTCTGTTTTAAGCTACAAGTTTCTGTGTTAAACCAAGGGGTTAGAAATCTCTGATTGGACTTTTTCTTTTTTAAAGGGGCCATCAAGTCTACAGTCTGATGCAGAGAAGCTGTAACACTATCTGCCATGCTATCAATTACAGAAGGAGCAAGCTCTCCATCACTTATTTCCGTTGTGTTGACACATGGCATAGAGGAGACAATCTGCATAAATTTGGTAACAACATCATCTGAAAGACATCTGCTGTAGTAATATTTTTCTTTAGGGATCAAATAGTCAGGAATAGTAAAATCAAAGGTTAACAGACAATGGTCTGACAGTACAGGATTATGAGGAGACGCTAACAGATTTTCTATTTCTATGCCATATTTCAGAACAAGGTCCAATGTGTGGTCGAGATAATGGGTAGAATTTTCTACTTTCTGGGAAAACCCCATTGAGTCTAATATTGAATTAAATGCCTTATTAACACAGTCACTATCTACATCAACATGTATATTAAAATCCCCTACTATAATTATTCTATCTGATTTCAGCACTAAATCAGCTAAGAATTTGGCAAATTCGGATAAAAACTATGGCAAAGAAAATTGGGTTTAAGTTAACCCCTTGCACTCTGGTCAATTTCCCTAAAAACGCCTAAAAATAACATACCCAAAGTAAATCAAAAGCTGTTCTTCAACCCTTTGCAGCATCTTCATGGGGTTGGTCTCATTTAAAAGAAAACACTTTGAATTTTTTGGCAAAACAGTCATAATATCTCTAAGTGCTCCTGCCACTGAGTAACAGTCATCTAAACATACTGAACTTGAAGAAAATAAAGTTAGCCTGGGTGTTTTTTTGGATATAAATGCTTGCAAATAACACACAGCTGTCAGATATGGGCTGGAAAATGCAACAGAAATGTAGAACCAAGTGTTATCCAGCTGAGGTCAAAATTTTGTAACAATACCGCAAAAAATGAATATATTACACAGCTTTTTCCTCAGGTTGCTCCCAGGCGTTTTTGAACTGTGCCAAATTGTGCCAAATGGCACAGTTTGGAAAAACGTCTATAACTTTTGAATGATTCAATATAGAAGCTTGATCTTGGGCTCTAATGAAAGGTGACACTCAGGGCTGTGTGTGGGGGGGGAGGGGTTGTTTATTCATTCATGAATGAATGAATGAACAAACAAGCCCCCCACACACAAAGAAGCATGCCACGTAAAAAAGTGTGGCCTTTTTTTACAAGAAAAAATAACCTACAGTGCACTAAAAATTATACTAAAATATCTGTTATGTAGAGGATAACAACCCCCCCCCCCACTACAGAGGAGCGTGACACACGGTCCGGTCTGTGCGCCGCGGTCCGTCATGTGGCGATGACGCACAGTTGTACTAAAATATCTGCAATGTAGAGGATAACAACCCCCCCCCACCCCACCGCTACAGAGGAGCATGGCGCACGGACCGGACTGTGCTCCGCGGTCCATCATGTGGCGATGACGCACAGTTGTAATTTACCGATCGGTCAAAAGTCATTTTGATTACTATTTTCAGTGATAAAGAATAATTTAGCTTATAACACTTACCTGTCCACAACAGCAGTGTTGCTGGCGAACATCTGTTCCTCATTGTCAGACGGACATGATGCTGGTCCGCTTGTTGCGACTCGTGGTTCTGGTCACGCGACCCGGTCAAACCATGATTCCATTATTGCGGTTTTGCGCTTCCATGATTGTGGTTTTGGAGAACGATTTTTCAAAATAAATAAGAACAGTAGTAATAAAAAGACTGGCGAATGCTACCGTTACACACAGCGACTTACACAAAACAGATTTTACGCACGGGACGCACGCTTTCAATCGTCGAACTTCTCTGCTTCAATTGGCTCGCTGTATTCGCAGCCGTTGGTAGGCGGGTCCTTCTTGCTAGGTTTTCAGTCATTGGTTCTTCAAGGTTTCAGAAACCCAATTCAAGGCTCTTATTAGTCGAATGAGAGGTCAATCAAATCTAAACCAATCAAAGCACTCCTTTGGCTTTCTGTTCGCGGCTGTGTCTGTAGTGGAAGAACGGAAATGCAGCTTTTTTTTTCCAGCGCGCACTAGGACGCACAGGACGCAGAGACGTGACCGCCCGCGGTATCCCGGAGTGCAAGAGGTTAAGATTGCTTACATGCCCAATACTGAGGACCAGGCCCTCAAAGGAATTAAAGCATGTTTTTTGCTTTACATTAACTAGTAATTTAGAATGGTAAATTGCCACTACTCCTCCTCCATAACCAGAACTTCTGGGATTTTGATAGTTTAGATAACCAGAGGGAGTTGATTCATTTAAACCAACATAATCACCTTGCCCTAACCAAGTCTCTGTAAGGGATATTAAATCAATCTGGTGATCAATTAACAGATCATGGACTCGCAGAGACTTGGGAGTTAGAGACCTAATGTTTAGCATACCACATTTAATTTTTAAACTATGAGGAGGAAGAGAGGCCAAATCATTAAATTTAGAGACTTGATGTTTAATTTGAGTTTTACCAACTTTTTGTTTAATCACTTTGGGATGTTTTTACATTATATTTTTATTAACTTTGGGGGGAGTAGACAAAGGTTCTCTGATGGGGAAGACAGGGGCTAAGTTGGGGGTTAGCGGATGAGGAGGAGTTGCAGAGAGGCATGTACTGTATTTATCAAGTTATGTTGTATTTGTCTTGCGTTATAATGTTTTGGGTAGCAGCAGACAGACACAATCTCTATGGGGTTATGAATTGAAGACTGATCTAAACAGTGAGAATTATTTGGATTAATAGGATTAATATTCTACTTCCGGCACCACACAAGTCGGCTGCCTTTTTGCAACAACGGCTCAATTCAAGAGTTTTTCTTCCTATTTCTTATTTACTATCTGGCTTCTCTCGCTAAATTTTCTGATCCGGCAACACCTTATCCATCACGGACACACAAATCGCCCCAAATGTCTCCTGAGCCGGCGGACGGAGCCACTGTTTATAGCAGGAGACAGTACAACAGGGACCAGCTGTTAGTACTTAACTGGCCCACGATGCTAATGCAAAAATTTGACATACCGGGAAAAATAAGACGGAAACGGCGTGGATGTCGAGCTGGAGTAAGACGGTGGGTGAGGAATATAAGGTACAGACCCGTACTCCCATCCGTTATTATGGTGAACATTCGATTGCTACTCAATAAGACAGATGAGCTAGCAGCTATGTCCCACTACGAGAGCATCTTCAGAGAGGTTAGCATGATGTTGTTTACTGAGACGTGGCTAACAGAACTAGCAACAGATGCTAACATCGAACTGGAGGGTTTCCACGCAATACATGCAGACCGGACACCAGACAGTGGGAAGGCAAGGGGCGGAGGAGTGATAATGTATGTCAATAACAGCTGGTGTAAACCGGGACATATCACGGTTAAAGAGCAACACTGTAGCAAAAACATTGAGTTGCTAGCTGTTAGCATGCGGCCTGTTTATCTCCCGAGGGAATACTCACACATGATCTGCATTGTTATTTATGCAAATCTGACGGCGAACGCTGGGGCAGTGCGTGACGCCATCCACTCAGTCACTGGCAGGCTTCTGACAGAACACCCAGATGCTCTCCTCCTCATCTCCAGTGATTTTAACAATATCTCACTGTCCCCCATCCTGCCCACGTTCACCCAGTATGTCACATGCCACACTAGAGACAATAAAACACTGGACTTATTCTATACAAACACTAAGGAGGCATAAACCTCATCACCACTCCCCCCACTCGGGAGATCGGATCACAACTTGGTTCATCTCCTGTCGGTGTACAAAACCCTAGTGCACAGACAACCTCTGGTTATGCGCATGGTGAAGATATGGTCTGAGGAGGCAATGGACGCTCTAAAGGACTGTTTTGAAATCGCTGCCTGGGAGCAGCTCTGCAATCCACATGGTGAGGACATCGACGGCCTCACTCACACCATCACGGACTACATCAGCTTCTGTGTGGACAACACCGTACCCACCAAGATCATACGCTGTTGCTCGAACAACAAACCCTGGATCAACCCTGAGATAAAATCACTACTAAGAGAGAAGAAGAGGATCCTCAGGTCGGGGAACAGGGAGATGCTGAAGTCCGTATAGAGGGAGCTAAGAAGGAAGATCAGAGAAGGCAAGGACAGCTTCAGGAAGAAGATGGAAGACAAGCTGCAACAGAGCGACATCGGCGGGGTCTGGAGAAACCTCAAAGCCATCTCTGAGCTCCAGAATACCTCCTCCCAGGCCACGGGGGGCAGGGAGTGGGTGAACAATCTGAACCTGTTTTTTAATAGGTTTGACACCCCCCCCCGCCTGCACAACAACCACTGCTGCCACTACCGTCATCAAGACCTGCTGTCCACCCCCCCCTCCACCAACATCCCCCCTCTTCCAACACACAGCCCCCCAACATGACCCTCACTAAGACCCAGGTGAGGGCGGAGCTGAGGAAGATCAAGGCGAGGAAAGCCTCGGGTCTGGACTGCATCAGCGAAGCTCCTCAAGTCCTGCGCAGACCAGCTGTGTGGGATTGTGAAGCACATCTTCAACCTGAGCCTGAAGCTGGGGAGGGTACCACAGTTGTGGAAAACATCTTATATGGTACCCGTACCAAAGACCTCCCACCCCAGAGACCTGAACAGCTACAGACCAGTGGCCCTGACGTCTCACCTGATGAAGACCCTGGAGAGACTGCTCCTTGCTCACCTCCGCCCCCTGGTGGGACCAGCGATGGATCCACTCCAGTTTACCTACCAGCATGGCATTGGGGTGGAGGATGCAGTGAGCTTCCTCCTTCACCGTTCCCTGTTCCACTTGGAGAAGCCTGGGAATGCGGTGAGGATCATGTTCTTTGACTTCACCAGTGCTTTCAACACCATCCAACCGATGATCCTGAGGGACAAGCTGCTGTGCGCAGGGGTGGACCAGCACCTATCATTGTGGATCCTGGACTACCTCACAAACTGGTCACAGTTTGTGAGAACCCAGGATTGTGTGTCCGACACGATCATCGGCAGCAGGGGGCCCCCCCAGGGAACAGCTTTGGCTCTCTTCCTGTTCACCCTTTATACTGTGGACTTCTCACACAACACAACACACTGCCATCTACAGAAGTTCTCTGACGACTCTGTGATCGTCGGCCTCATCTCCAACGGAGATGAAGCTGAGTACAGAGGACTTATCCAGGACTTCGTGGGCTGATGCCATTGGAACTGCCTCCAGATCAACGCGAGAAATACTAAGGAACTGGTGGTGGACTGCTGCAGGCAAGGACAACCCTTCACAGCACCAGTAAACATCCAGGGAATGGACATTGAGATGGTGACATCCTACAAGTACCTGGGTGTTCATTTGAACAATAAACTAGACTGGTCACACAATACCGACGCACTCTACAAGAAGGGACAGCGTAGGCTGTTCCTACTGAGGAGGCTCAGGTCTTTTGGTGAACAAGGGGTGCTCCTGAAGACCTTCTACGATTCGGTGGTGGCATCAGCCATCACTTTTGGAGTGCTCTGCTGGGGCAGTGGCATCACAGCAGCCGATAGGAAGAGACTGAGCAAACTGATCAAGAAAGCTAGCTCTGTCCTGGGGCAGCGCTTTGACCCAGTGGAGGAGATAGGAGAGAGAAGGATGGTGGCTAAACTATCATCTCTGCTGGAGTCCGAGTCCCACCCTATGCAGGACATACTGAACTCACTGAGGAGCTCATTTAGCAGTAGGCTACATCATCCTAGGTGCGCGACCGAGAGGTTTCGTAGGTCCTTCCTACCTACGGCTGTCAGACTTTATAACCTAAGCAGGGCTGCTTGCACAGATAGCAAAAAAAAATATGACGACCTAATAGTATTGAATGCAAAAGACGCAACAGACTTACACAAAATGGTCACCTCCAGTATACAACTAGGACAATATCAATCGCTACGGAGGGTGACAATATGTATGGGTACATATTCATACTATGTGGGGTAACTAAATAGACGGTTATGCTGTTTATTCCATCTAGCTACAATGCTCTGCACTGTGTATACAGTGGGGCAAAAAAGTATTTAGTCAGCCACCAACTGTGCAAGTTCTCCCACTTAAAAGATGAGAGAGGTCTCCAATTTTCATCATAGGTATACCTCAGCTATGAGAGACAAAATGAGAAAAAAAAATCCAGAAAATCACACTGAAGGATTTTTAATGAATTAATTGGTAAATTCCTCGGTAAAATAAGTATCTGGTCAATAACAAAAGTTCATCTCAGTACTTTGTTATATACCCATTGTTGGCAATGACAGAGGTCAAACGTTTTCTGTAAGTCTTCACAAGGTTTTCACACACTGTTGCTGGTATTTTGGCCCATTCCTCCATGCAGATCTCCTCTAGAGCAATGATGTTTTGGGGCTGTCGCTGGGCAACACGGGCTTTCAACTCCCTCCAAAGATTTTCTATGGGGTTGAGATCTGGAGACTGGCTAGGCCACTCCAGGACCTTGAAATGCTTCTTACGAAGCCACTCCTTCGTTGCCCGGGTGGTGTGTTTGGGATCATTGTCATGCTGAAAGACCCAGCAACATTTCATCTTCAATGCCCTTGCTGATGGAAGGAGGTTTTCACTCAAAATCTCATGATACATGGCCCCATTCATTCTTTCCTTTACACGGATCAGTCATCCTGGTCCCTTTGCAGAAAAACAGCCCCAAAGCATGATGTTTCCACCCCCATGCTTCACAGTAGGTATGGTGTTCTTTCTCCTCCAAACACGACAAGTTGAGTTTTTACAATAAAGCTCTGTTTTGGTTTCATCTGACCATATGACATTCTCCCAATCCTCTTCTGGATCATCCAAATGCTCTCTAGCAAACTTCAGACGGGCCTGGACATGTACTGGCTTAAGCAGGGGGACACGTCTGGCACTGCAGGATTTGAGTCCCTGGCAGCGTAGTGTGTTACTGATGGTAGCCTTTGTTACTTTGGTCCCAGCTCTCTGCAGGTCATTCACTAGGTCCCCCCGTGTGGTTCTGGGATTTTTGCTCACCGTTCTCGTGATCATTTTGACCCCACGGGGTGAGATCTTGCATGGAGCCCCAGATCGGGGGAGATAATCAGTGGTCTTGTATGTCTTCCATTTTCTAATAATTGCTCCCACAGTTGATTTCTTCACACCAAGCTGCTTACCTATTGCAGATTCAGTCTTCCCAGCCTGGTGCAGGTCTACATTTTGTTTCTGGTGTCCTTTGACAGCTCTTTGGTCTTGGCCATAGCGGAGTTTGGAGTCTGACTGTTTGAGGTTGTGGACAGGTGTCTTTTATACTGATAACGAGTTCAAACAGGTGCCATTAATACAGGTAACAAGTGGAGGACAGAGGAGCCTCTTAAAGAAGAAGTTACAGGTCTGTGGGAGCCAGAAATCTTGCTTGTTTGTAGGTGACCAAATACTTATTTTACTGAGGAATTTACCAATTAATTCATTAAAAATCCTTCAATGTGATTTTCTGGATTTTTTTTTCTCATTTTGTCTCTCATAGCTGAGGTATACCTATGATGAAAATTGGAGACCTCTTTCATCTTTTAAGTGGGAGAACTTGCACAGTTGGTGGCTGACTAAATACTTTTTTGCCCCACTGTATATATTTATATATTTATATATGTGTACATACATGTATGTATATTCACTGCTCTTATTTTCTTATCTTCTAAATTATTGCTCTGAGTGTTGCTATCCCTGTGCTGTTGCAATCCTGGAATTTCCCCATTGTGGGACTAATAAAGGCTTATCTTATCTTATCTTATCTTATCTTATCTTATATGAGAAGTGGAAGCAAAGAAGGGCTGGTTGGCAGACCCAGGAACTTCGGGGTGAGTTAACGCACCAGATTTCAGTCACTGTACTAAAAAACGCTGAATGGAATAGAACAGATTGTCCCTTAAAACACGTGCACCAAGTCTAGTTGGATGGATGCCATCTGGTCTCATAAATGATGGACGGTTCCAAAACAGGTTGAAATTGTCTACAAAACCAATGTTAAAAGTAGGCCATGTAGAACACAACCAGGTATTAAGGGTGAGAGTTCTGGTAAAATAACTGCAACCTCTTCTAAAAGGTGCCAATGGCCCAGAAATAAACACACATCTGCCACAGTTCATAAGAGTGGACAGAAGGCTCCTGAAGTCTGTCTTTAAGATCTCCGACGCTTCATCTGGGATGTTGTTGCATCCAACATGCACAATGACAGTTTTAGCGTGGGGGTATTCATTTAATAGGTCAGGGGTAAGAGCCTCAATGTCTCACACTTTAGTCCCAGGAAAAAATTTAGTGACACAGTACCTGCTTCTGACGTTCCTTATTATTGAATCACCAATTACCAACTTCGTCTGGGGGGGCTTTGTCGGTGGCTTCTGAAATGGTGGATAGTTTTGCCGTTGTTGTTGCAATGATGGTGGGGTGATGCGCTCTCTTCTTTTTGGAGCTGGTGTATAGTTTGGCACACCTAAAGTAGTTTTAATCCGGAGCTTGCGGGTTTGGGCTGCTGCTGAAGGAAGAGGGGCAGCCATGGGAGGATGATCGACGTCCAGGTGGGGGAAATCTTCCAGGGAAAGGATATTAAATCTATTTTCCAGCAAAAGGGGAAGGGAGGAGGCGTGGCCATGTCTGGTCAATCCCCGATGTTTGCTAGTTGCTAGACGTTTGCTAGTTGGCCTAACCAAGGTCCAGGGTGCGCATTGAGGCTGTGAAGAACCACTCGGGGCTTTGGGTTTAGCTGAAGCCAGTGTTTATTGCTGGGGTCCTGGACAGCTGAGGTGACCGGAGCAGGGGTGGAAGTGGATGGTGATGTGCTAATTTCACCCAGGTAAATAGGCCCTTCAGTTTAGAGAAGGCCCGTTCAGCTTCCTCGGACTAGGTGAAAGGCACCTTGACCGAGGTCAACTGAGTAAGAGGCTGTGCCACCCCACTGTAATTTGTAATGAATCAACAGTAAAAATTTGCAAATCCCAAGAAGCATTGAAGCTCCTTACGGGACTGGGGTGTAGCCCAATCAAGCACAGCCTTCACCTTGGCCGAATCAGCCCTCATCTCTCCCTCAGCAACAATAAATCCCAGGAAAGAAGTGGAGCAGGTGGAAAGCTCACAATTTTCAGCCTTCGCAAAGAGCTGGTTTTCCAGGAGCCACTGTAACACGATCCTGACATGGACTGAATGCTCCTCTGGCGTGCGCGAAAAAAATCAAAATATTGTCAAGCTAGACAAAAATGAATTGATTAACCATATCGCAAAGGATGTCATTAATCATTCGTTGGAAGTTGGTGGGGGCGTTGGTGAGCCCAAAAGGCATCAAAATATATTCAAATTGCCCCAGGTGTATTTTAAAAGCCGTCTTCCATTGGTCCCCCTCACGAATGCGGACTAAATGATACGCATTTCGCAGATCCAATTTGGTAAACACCCGCACGCGCTGAAGGAGCTCGAAAGCGGAGTTGATCAGGGGCAGAGGGTATTTATCTTTGACAGTAATGGTGTTTAGTTTGCGGAAATCTATGCACAGCCGCAGAGATCCATCCTTCTTTCCGACAAAGAAGAACCCTGCCCCAAGAGGAGCTGAAGAGGGTCGAATGAAGCTAGCGTTCAAAGAGTCCTTAATATAACTTTCCATCGCCTCCCTCTCTGGCCCAGAAAGGCCGTAAAGCCGGCTGGACGGTAACGCGCACCCAGGAGGAAGTCGATAGCACAGCCGTAAGAGCGGTGAGGAGGCAAAGAAAGGGCTCTCGACTTGCTAAAGACCTCCCCAGGTTCATAGTAGACATCGGGTACGAGGCTGAGATCCGGTGGCTCCACCGGAGGAGAGGAGACGGAAAGGGATGGTGAACACTCAGCCAAACAGAGACAGGATGCTAAACAGAAGGGGCTCCAGTAAGAGATAGACTTTTGTTCCCAATTAATAATAGGGTGTGGGCGACACACATTGTGGGCTCACGTTTCCACAGAGACAGGACTGCATGTGTATTGAGGGTGTCACGTCTGCAAGGACAAAGGACTCGAATCTGCAGAAGATAACAAGGAGGTGTGAGATTTGTCTCTTTGTCCCACAGAAGATGCCCCGGAGAGATTTCCGGTTCATCAGGAAATGAGAGACAATGGTGAAGATTCAAAGGGATGCTTTGTGACTGTATGTTTACTGAAAACACCATGTGACTTGAATTCTGATGCTGGGAACATATAAAAGGGTGATGAGATATGATTCTTCCTCTTTCCTGCTTTGAGAATGCTAGAAGCTGTGTTCTGTCAATAAAGCTGGTTTACGACTAAACTCAGCCTCATCATTTGAGCACATCTTCTACACTGGTGACCTACGACGAGAAATGAGCAGACAGAATTCTCCCGAGCGGGGCTCGGCGGAAGCCAGCCTGATGGCCGCCTCCACGATCCGGCTGCCCGATTTCTGGCAGCACAGCCCGCGCTCATGGTTTAGCGTAGTCGAGGCGCAGTTCAACCTCCGGAGAATCTCCAACGACGACACAAGATTCTACCACGTGGTAGCGAAGCTGGACAGCAACACGGTCCAGAGAGTGGAGGATCTGGTTAATCATCCACCACAGTGACAAGTACAGCGCATTGAAGGACGCGCTGATCAGCCATTTCACCCCTTCAGTCCAACAACGAGCAGAGGGACTCCTGACGTTGACGGAGTCAGAAAACGATAGACCTGCGGACCTGATGGTGAAGATGCTGAAGCTCAAAGACTCTGAGGATTGCGAATTCATTTTCGCCCACCTTTTCCTTCGGACCCTGCCGCCAGCAGTGAGAGTGGCCCTGGCAGAGTCGCCCCGATTGGCCAGGCGAGACTACCATGGGTTAAGCAAAGAGGCGCAGCGGTTGGTCGACGCCCACAAGCGGAACGCGGTTTCGGCCGCGGCAGCTAGCCCGGGAACGGCGTCCGGAGACAGCGCAGGTCCAGCAGCCGCGGCGCCAGACGCACCAACGACGGCGGCGACGGGAGCCAGACGACGCGGAGCGTTTTGCAGAGAGAGCGCACAGGTGCGTCCCACCGTGCAACTTTAAGCGCCAGGGAAACGCCAAGACCGAGGGCCGGTAGCAGCTGCGACCCTCGGCAACGAGAACAGGCTGCTTTACCTGACGGATGCACGCTCGGGGAAACAGTTCCTCCTGGACACGGGCTGTCAGCTGAGTTTCGTCACACCCACCTAAGCGGAACGGCTGATGCCTTCTAAAGCTCCCTGGGTGTCAGTGTCAGCAGCGAACGGCTCCACGATTAAAACGTTCGGTGAGAGGACCATGCTTCTGTCCTTACAGGGCCGTTCATTTGAGTGGACATTTATTGTAGCAGCAGTCAGTTTCAACATGTTAGGGGCTGATTTTTTGTGCTCACATGGTTTATTGGTTGACCTTGCTAATAGACGTCTGATTAATGCACTGTCCTTTCATTCTATTCCCTGCACAGCTCGGGTGGCCCCGCCGACTGCACATGCCAGCGTCTCAGCTGCGGGTGGTAAGTTTCACACATTGCTTGCTCAGTTCCCAGCACTCACAGTCCCCACATTTTCAGCAACGGTGGCTAAACATGGGGTGGAGCATTTCATAACCACCACCGGCTCTCCCGTTTTTGCAAAAGCTCGGCGCTTGGACCCAGCTAAACTGGCCATCGCGCGCGAGGAGTTCACTAATCTGGAAAAACTGGGCATTGTTAGACGCTCCAAGAGCTCTTGGGCTTCGCCGTTACACATGGTCCCAAAGGCTGACGGCTCGTGGCGACCTTGCGGCGATTTCCGCAGGTTGAACAACGTTTCAGCTCATGACTGCTACCCGATTCCGCACATTCAGGATTTTTCTGTTCATTTGGCGGGGGCGCGCATTTTTTCTAAAATAGACTTGGTGTGCGGTTACCACCAGGTTCCAGTGCGCGCGCAAGATGCACCCAAAACAGCGGTCATAACTCCTTTCGGCCTTTTTGAGTTTTTGCGCATGCCTTTTGGCCTCAAGGGGGCCGCGCAGACTTTCCAACGCATGATGGATGCAGTTTTACGTGACCTTCCTTTCGTGTTCGTTTATTTGGACGATATTTTGGTAGCCAGCGCGTCCGAGGGCGAGCACGAAAAACACCTCACAGCAGTTTTTCGGAGGCTGGCAGAGCACGGGTTAATAGTTAACCCAGCGAAGTGCCAGTTTGGGGTGGCGCAGATTGATTTTTTGGGACATCGCGTTTCGGCAGAAGGAGCGGTTCCTCTTCCAAATAAAGTGCGTGCCATAACGGATTTTCCGCAACCTCAAATGGTCAAGGCGCTTCAGGAGTTTCTAGGGATGGTTAATTTTTACAACCGGTTCCTCCCAAGCGCAGCACGGCTCATGCAGCCATTGTACACCGCGTTAAAAAAACAAAAGCCCGCAAATAAAGTTGAATGGTCTCCGGAGCGGGAGCGCGCTTTTGCCCAGGTCAAATCAGCCCTGGCAAATGCAGTTTTGTTAGCGCACCCAGTTCCAACGGCCCGCATGGCGCTCACCACTGACGCTTCCGATGTAGCGGTGGGGGCGGTAGTTGAACAGTTTGTGGCAGGTACCTGGCAACCCCTCGCGTTTTTCAGCAGGACTTTGCGCGATAGTGAGCGTAAATACAGTGCGTTTGACAGGGAGCTTTTGGCCCTACACTTGGCCATCCGTCATTTTCAGTTCTGGTTAGAGGGGCGACGTTTCACCACGTTTGTGGATCATAAACCGCTAACGTTTGCGATGGCCAAAATTTCAGAACCCTGGTCAGGCCGGCAACAAAGGCAACTAGCCGCAACATCGGAGTTCACTACTGATATTCAGCATGTCGCGGTAAACACAATGTTGTGGCAGACTGCCTCTCGCGTGCGGTAGCACCACCAAGCCCCATAGGGGCAGACTCTGTAGCCGCGGCCGTGGGCCCGGGCAGCGACGCGGGAGCGCGCGCAGCCCCGATCTGTGTTGGGTTAGATTATGCAGCCATGGCTGCGGAGCAGGTTAACGACACGGACGTGCGCGCGCTCCAGTCTGGATCAACAGGGTTAAGGCTGGAGCACAGGGAGCAACAAAGTGGTATGCCCCCACTAATCTGCGATGTCTCCACGGGACGGCCCCGCCCCGTGGTGCCAGCCGCGTGGCGTTGCCGCGTTTTTGACTCGGTCCATTCTCTCGCGCACCCGGGGGTGCGCGCATCGATTAAGTTGGTGTGGGAGAAATTTGTTTGGCCCGGGTTGCGCAAACAGGTCAAGGAATGGGCGGCAGCCTGCGTAGCGTGTCAGCGAGCCAAAATACACAGACACACTAAGGCCCCGTTGGAACCTTTTCACATCCCCGCTAAGCGTTTTGATCACGTGCATGTTGACTTGGTGGGCCCGCTCCCATTATCACACGGGCACACACATCTTTTGACGATGGTGGATCGCACCACGCGCTGGCCAGAGGCGATTCCTCTGACATCAACCACAGCGGAAGAAGTTGCGTGAGCATTTTTAGCAGCGTGGGTTGCGCGTTTCGGTGTACCGTCGGACATAACGTCCGACAGGGGTCCCCAATTTATTTCCGAACTATGGTCATTGATGGCCCGCAGCTTGGGGGTGAAGATTCATCGCACTACCGCGTATAACCCCCAGGCTAATGGTTTATGCGAACGCTTTCACAGGTCATTGAAAGCAGCCCTCAGAGCGTCGCTGACGGATACAAATTGGGTGGACAAACTTCCATGGGTTTTATTGGGGTTGTGTTCTGCACCTAAGGAAGATTTGCATGCTTCCCCGGCTGAATTAGTTTTTGCACAACCTCTCCGTTTGCCGGGGGAATTTCTCCCCGATAATCCCGCACCAAATGGCCCCCCTGCTCAGCCGTGGCAGAGCGACTCGGGAGCAAACACGCTCCCTGGCCCGGTCCATCACAGTTTACCACACATTTTTGTGCCAAAGGCTTTAAAAAATGCAGAGTTTGTTTTTGTTAAACATGATGCTCAGCGTCCAAGTTTGCCGCCGTTTTATGACGGACCATTCCCAGTGCTGGAGACCGGGCAGAAGCATTTTCTGCTAGATTTAGGGGGCAGAAGGGAGTTGATTTGCATAAACAGGCTCAAACCCGCCTTTGTTTTGGCTGATGAGGAAGTGCAGCTCGCGAGGCCCCCCCATCGTGGCAGGCCGCCGAGAGGACATTCTCCAAAATCTTCACAGAAAGGTGCTAACAGCTTTAATCCACAGGTGCAGAGAGATGTTGCAGGTGCAGCCAAGCCAGGTTGCAGCAGATTCGGCAGAAAGTTAAAACCTAGGCAGTTGGTGGATTGATTAGCGATGTATGGAGTGTTTTGTGTTTTTCTTTTTTTTTATGCCATGCAGGTTTTGCCTTACTAGACGTTTGGGGGGGGTAGTGTGGGCGACACACATTGTGGGCTCACGTTTCCACAGAGACAGGACTGCATGTGTATTGAGGGTGTCACATCTGCAAGGACAAAGGACTCGAATCTGCAGAAGATAACAAGGAGGTGTGAGATTTGTCTCTTTGTCCCACAGAAGATGCCCCGGAGAGATTTCCGGTTCATCAGGAAATGAGAGACAATGGTGAAGATTCAAAGGGATGCTTTGTGACTGTATGTTTACTGAAAACACCATGTGACTTGAATTCTGATGCTGGAAACATATAAAAGGGTGATGAGATATGATTCTTCCTCTTTCCTGCTTTGAGAATGCTAGAAGCTGTGTTCTGTCAATAAAGCTGGTTTACGACTAAACTCAGCCTCATCATTTGAGCACATCTTCTACAAGGGTTATGTTTCCGGAGCCACGGATATCCCAGAACCACCGGGGAGGACAAACTAGGGAGAATAAAGAATGATATGCTCTCCCGGTGGTTCCCGGAAAGAAGAACAGGAATCCGCGCCGTGTGTTCGGTAATGGATGCCACACAACTACAAGATAATGCCGCAACGTTTAGTGAAGTCAGCAGTTTAGTCATGGAGATGCCAATTTCCCGCACGAGTCATGACGAGATGAAATTCTGTTCTGCCCCTGAATCAATTAATGCCGAAACCCTCCTCTCGATCCCTGGCAACTGAATGAGGGCCGGAATGGAAAAGTTACCGGGGGGATGAATGGAGTTTCCGCTCGTCAGACCCCCCACAGCTACTGATGGACTGCGTCTTTTGGCTTTAGGTGGCAATTAAATATCTTGTGCTCTAGAGAGCCGCAATACATGCAAGCACCGGCTCTACTCTGGTGCTGGTGCTCCTCCGGAGTCAGACGGACTCGGCCAAGCACCATAGCCTCGGAGGAGGAGTCGGCCTCACCTGTGCCAGTAACTGGGGAAAACGTGCGGCAAATGGGCAGGCCGGAGGAGGCCTTCTGCTCCTTTGCACGCTCGCGGTAGTGGTTGTCCAAACTGACAGCCTGATCTATGAGCTCATCCAGAGAGGAGGGAACAGCATGAATCGCCAGGTCGTCATGGAGGTTGGCATTAAGATCCTGGAGGAAGGCGCTTCTTAAGGAAAGTTATTCCAACCAGAGTCCGCCGCGATGACCCAAAACTCCACAGAATAGTCAGCTGCAGACCAACTGCCCTGGTGAAGTGACAAGACATGGCTCATGATGTTACCCTCACTCTCCGAGTTATCAAAAGCCCGGGAGAACTCACCAATAAATCTATCAAAGGTGTAGTGAGGACCCTCCGCACTGTCTAAAATAGACTGAGCCCAGCTGAGGGCTCGGTCTCACAGCAGGAGGGTTATGAAATGAATTTTGGATGTGTCGTCTGGATACTCCCCGCCCACCTGCCGCAAATAAAGCTGAACCTGACACAGAAACCCCTTACATTTCCTTACCCCCCCGCATACGATGCAGGTGAGGGAAAGGAGGTGGTTCGGCGGATGGTGGAAGAAACTGGAATAGCAAGTGGGGGGAGAGGACCTGAACGAGACATGTGGCTGAGATGGTCAGTGACCATGCTCAGCTACTGCGTAATGGTCTACAGCTGTTCAGTCAGCATGGCCACCTGGCTCTCCGTTACGCCGAGGCAGTAGAGGGCAGAGTCCTCTGCTGATGCAGCACCTGCTGAGCCTAATTCGTGGCTGGCTCGTTCTGTTATGATTACAAGAAATATCAGCTCACATGCAAGACGCTACACCAGGGAATGCACACGACTCAGAAAGGCAAAGTTTAAACACAATTTTATTGAATGAGTGAACGCAGGATTAGCAGGAAAAACACCTCACTCACCAGAGGAGAACCCAGCCGATAAGGAGGGAGATGAGAGCAGGTTAGTATGAGGAGGGGGGCAGAGAATCATGAATAATAGGAATATTCTTACAAATGAGAGCAGAGAGCCCAACGAAGGAACCCAGTAGGGCAAAGATGATTTGGTGAAGAAGCTGCGGATGAGTAGGGCTGGGGAAATGTTTGACCGGGTGAAGTAGACGATCCAGAGAGATGACGATGATGACGGAGCAGGTGAGTGCATAACGACCTCCGGGGACACACTGCAGAGATGGCAGCAACCTGAGAAGGTGAAAGAGAGAAAGAGATTATTATCTGGGTTCCTTGATAACTAAAGCTTCACTTACTTTATCTTCAATGGCAGTATACCCAATGAGCAAGCGCTGGAGCATTCACAAGCTAGTCCTTTTAAGCGCTGGCAGCGAAGAGGCAGCAGGTGCGTCCACTCACGCAGGTGTATTGATTACCTGTGGAGCCGGGGAACCTCCCACAGGAAGGGAGGGGGGGCGCGCTCACCCGATCATAACATCTACAGCTTAACTGAAGTCCACCTGTGGTAAATTCAGTTGATTGGACATTATTTGAAAAGGCACACACCCCTCTATATAAGGTCCCACAGTTGACAGTGTATGTTAGAGCACAAACCAAGCATGAAGTCAAAGGAACTGTCTGTATACCTCCGAGACAGGAGGATTGTCTCGAGGCACAAATCTGGGAGAGGGTACAGAAAAAATTTCTGCTGGATTGAAGGTCCCAATGAGCACAGTGGCCTCCATCATCCATAAATGGAAGAAGTTTGGAACCACCAGGACTTTTCCTAGAGGATGCTGGCCATCTAAACTGAGTGATAGGGAGAGAAGGGCCTTAGTCAGGGAGGTGACCAAGAACCCAATGGTCACTCTGTCAGAGCTTCAGCATTCCTCTGTGGAGAGAGGAGAGCCTTCCAGAAGGACAACCATCTCTGCGGCCATCCACCAGTCAGACCTATATGGTAGCCAGACAGAAGCCACTCCTTAGTAAAAGGCATAAAGCAGCTCCCCTGGAGTTTGCCAAAAAGCACCTGAAGGACTCTCAGACCATGAGAAACAAAATTCTCTGGTCTGATGAAACAAAGATTGAGCTCTTTGGCATGAATGCCAGGCATCATGTTTGGCGGAAACTAGGCACCGCTCATCACCAGGCCAATATCCATCCCTACAGTGAAGCATGGTGGTGGCAGCATCATGCTGTGTTTTTTTTTTTTGTTGTTGTTTGTTTTTCCAACGGCAGGAACTGGGAGACTAGTCAAGATAGACGGAAGGATGAATGCAGCAATGTACAGAGACATCCTGAATGAAAACCTGCTCCAGAGCACTCTTGACCTCAGACTGGGGCGACAGTTCATCTTTCAGCAGGACAACGACCCTAAGCACACAGCCAAGATGTCAAAGGAGTGGCTTCAGGATAACTCTGTGAATGTCCTTCAGAGGCCCAGCCAGAGCCCAGACTTGAATCAAATTGAACATCTCTGGAGAGATCTGAAAATGGCTGTGCCAAAAATTGCTCCCAAAGCTGCATCAACAAAGTATTGAGCAAAGGCTGTGAATACTTATGTACATGTGATTTCTTAGTTTTTTTTACTTTTAACAAATTTGCAAAAACCTAAAAAAAAAAAAAAACTTTTTCACACTGTCATTATGGGGTATTGTGTGTAGAATTTTGAGGGAAAAATGAATTTAATCCATTTTGGAATAAGGCTGTAACATAAAATGTGGAAAAAGCGAAGCGCTGTGAATACTTTCTGAATGCACTGTACGTGTGTGTGTGTGTGTGTGTGTGTGTGTGATATGTGTGATTGTGTTTGTATACCAAATAGTTTGGGGGGAGGGGGTCCATATTCCATGTGTGTGTGTGGGGGGGACTATATTCCACTGTGGAATATGGACCCCGGGGTCCGTTTTCAATGGGGGTCCATTCACAACCTGACACCAGCACTCTCACTCAAGGAACAGTCAGGAGCAGAGTGCTCATTCACATGTACTGTATCTAACCTGCATTATGTAATAAAGTTTGAGTTCCAGCACAACTCTCCTCTCCATTGGTCATTCCGGGTTTCCAGACAAAACATTTGGTGACAAGAGTTAAACCATGGAGGCGTGCATGAGGCCACCACGACCATTTCTGAAAAACCCTGGACACCCACCGTTCCGTGGCAGCATTGGTTTTATGCTTTTGCCGCCTACATATTGGCACTGGGCTTGGACAAACTAGACAAGGTACGGAAGTGAGCTCTGTTAATTCACGGTCTGGGCATGGAAGGCCAGCGTATTTCCTGCATGTTAGGGCCAACGGACTTGTTCGCTGATGCTATAGAACTGCTAGCTAGCTACTGTGCTGAGCCTGACAACGTGTTGGCGCAGCATGCAAAATTCCACCAATGGCAACAGAGAATTGGTGAAACAACACAGCAATTCGTCACAGACCTTCGTCACCTAGCTAGCATGTGCAGGTTTGGTTTATTGGATGATGAAATGGTGCGGGACCAATTGGCCGAACACACAAACAACCCGAGGCTAAGGGCTAAGATGCTAATGTGCAAAATGACATGACGCTAGCTAACACCATCGAGCTAGCATTCCAATTGGAGTCAGCGGACCGGTTAGCATCAGAGCTAGGTGTGTGCCAACAACAGAGAGAACCAGGACAGATGATGCTAGCCAACATGGTGGGCATGGAGGAACACGAAGACACGGCAGTGGAGTTCGAGACAAACACTGTTTTATTTTTTTATTTATTTTACCTTTATTTAACCAGGAAAAAAACCCGTTGAGATTAAAAACCTCTTTTTCAAGGGAGTCCTGGCCAAGAGGCAGCAAAAAAATCACAAATACACTTACAATGACATACAAATCATATAAAACAGTCACAAATTAATGAGGCCGTCTCAAGTGTTCTCAATCTGGATTTAAAGTCGTTCAATGAAACAAGTTCCGTTAGTTTCCAGTCTTTTTGCAACATGTTCCATGTAGAGGGGGCTGAGAACATGAAAGCTCTTTTTCCCAGCTCAGTACGGGCAAATGGAACAGAAAGCAACAAATGATCATTAGAACGCAAACCATAAGAATCAACACTTCTCAGTGTGATCAAATTACAAATGTAAGGGGGCAACAGTCCAAGCATGGCCTTGTAAATAAAAATGTACCAGTGAGTCAACCTCCTGGTGGACAAAGAGGGCCATCCCACTCTAGAATACAGTTCACAGTGATGGGTCAAGGCTCTACAGTTTGTAACAAACCTCAAAACAGCATGATATACAGAGTCAATCTTACTCAGACACTGAGCTGAAGCGTTCATATACAAGAGGTCTCCATAATCTAAAATAGATTAAAAAAAAAGTTGCAGTAACAAGACGCTTTTTAACCTCAAAAGAAAAACAACATTTATTTCGAAATAAAAAACCCAGTTTCAGTTTAAGTTTCTTCACAAGATTTTCAACATGGGGCTTAAAAGTCAGAGCGTCATCAAGCAAGATACCAAGATACTTGTACGAGTGAACCACCTCAATTTCATTTCCCTCAAAAGTGGACACTGTGGGAAAAATTTGTGGATTCTTCCTAAAATTTGAAAACCACATCAGTTTAGTTTTGTCAGCATTAAGGACTAGTTTTAGCTGCAGAAGTGTGTGCTGCACCACATTAAAAGCTTTCTGCAGAGAAGCAACAGCATTGGCAGGGGAAGAGCCAAAGCAGTAAATAATTGTGTCATCAGCATAAAAATGCAAACTAACATCAGACACATTTTGTCCTAGATCATTAATGTACATAATGAATAGGAGGGGTCCTAATACAGAACCCTGTGGCACCCCCTTGTGGACACTGACAATTTCAGAACACAAACCATCATATTTAATACATTGGGTCCTGTCACTCAAATAATTTGCGAACCAGGAGACTACATGTTCCGACAGTCCAAAACTGATGAGTCTTTGCTTTAAAACTGTGTGGTCCACAGTGTCAAAAGCCTTTGACAGATCAATGAAAAGTGCAGCACAGTGCTGCTTTTTATCAAGAGCAACAAGTATATCATTGACCACTTTTGTAGCAGCAGTAATAGTGCTGTGCTTTTTTCTAAAGCCCGATTGCAGTTTTGAAAGAAGTTCATTTGAGTATAAAAACTCTTTAAGTTGATCACACACGAGAGATTCAAGAATCTTGGACAAGACACACAAATTTGATATTGGTCTGTAGTTAGTTAAAACTGCTGGGTCACCTCCTTTTAAGAGAGGAACCACAAAAGCTGACTTCCATACTACAGGAATCTCTTTGTTTTCAATTGATAAATTAAAAAGTACTGTAAGAGGCTGTGCAATAAAATCGGCAGCCATTTTTAAAAAGTAAGGCTCTATCAAGTCTGGTCCAGGAGGTTTTCTGTGATTCAAAGTTTTGAGAGCCTTATGAACTTGCTGTACAGTAAAAGGTACAAGTCTAAAAGGTTCTCCAAAAAACATTTGGGAATTAGTACAGTGAGGCACAGATGTAGCTCCTGTAGAGTTAAACAGAAAACCAGATGACACAAAATGCTTACTGAAGCAATTTAAAACCTCAGTTCTATCATAAACTGGGACTGAGCCATTTAAAACAAAAGTAGGAAGAACCTGAGAGCTTTTGTTCACAGATAAACCTTTGATCACTTTCCAAAATTTCTGTGGATTATTAAGACTCTCAGTTATGACAGATAAATAATATTCAGATTTAGCCTTTTTAATAAAAAAAAGTGCATTTATTTCTCAGTTGTCTAAAAATGGACCAATCACTGGCAATATCAGTTTTCCTGGCTTTGGCCCAAGCCACATTACGCTGATAAATAGCATCAGACAGTTCTGGAGAGAACCAGGGGTTTTCATGTCCCTTTACTCTGAATTTCCCTCTAGGAGCATGTTTATTTACAATTTTCTCAAAGTTTTCTTTAAAGAAAGTCCACGCTAACTCAACGTCTGGCAACAGGTCTATATGTTCCCAATTAACCAAGGACAAATCATGATGATAAGCTTGTTCATTAAATTTCTTCAAATTCCGCTTGAAAATAATGTGCGGTTTACATTTGGGGATTTTTGTATCTCTGCACACTGCAACAACACAATGATAACTCAAATCATTGCAGAAAACACCCACAGATGAAAATTTATGTGGAGCATTTGTTAAAATTAAGTCAATCAAAGTGGACTTTTCAGGACTTTTAATATTTGGCCTAGTTGGATAGTTAATCAACTGGCTAAAATTTACAGAGTCACAGAAAGATTTAAATTCTTCAGAAGCTACGTTTAACCAATCCCAATTGAAGTCTCTTGCTATTAAAAGCTCATTGTAGTTTAATTTGGACAAAAGATGCTTTAAGGATGATAATGCCTCCTTGGTGGCAGATGGAGGTCTATAACAACAAACAACAGTTATGGAAAGGGATTTGGCTATTTCCACATTCAAGGCCAGAAACTCCATCTTCTTAGAAATGGACTTAGACAAGACAATTGAAGCATCAAATCTTGATTTAACATAGGCGGCTACACCACCACCTTTTTTAGGCCTGTCAGTACGGAAGACATTGTATCCATTTATACTAATATCATCATCTGTGACAGCTTTTGTCAGCCACGTTTCAGAAATGATCACAACATCCGGATCAGAATCAGAATCAGAATCAGAAGATTAGATCAGTTGATCTAATCCAAATTTTGGCCATGTCCATTTTAGGAAGTAAACTGCGCACATTAAGATGAATAATTTTGAGACTAGACATTGATTTAAAATCAGCAGGAGTCTGGATACATTGCAAATCAGGTCCAGGGTTTGGTTGCACATTTCCAGATAATAATAAAAGTAGGACAATCACCAATCTTTGCTTCACATCACATTTTGAAGCAGAATTTTTGTATATTGAAGCCAGGCGATTCTTTTCATTGAGCAAAAATGTGAGGTCATATAAAGTAAGAACATTTTGAAGTTTAAGTAATTCCCTTGGTACCTCTGTCCAGGAATCTATGACCCAGACCAAATGAGTCTGCGATTGCTCATAAACAACATTAAAATCAGTGCCACTATAGTAAGTGTCCCAAAAACACAACACATTGGCATGGGTACCCAGGGAACATTATTTGATCTTGTGTTCCAGGCTGCCAACAAGCATATTAAAGTAATAAAAAATGCTATTGTCCTCCACTTTCTGCACATCAGCAGCTTAAAAGTTCTTATACTAAAAGAAATACATACTGCAAGGAGATGTTGCAGGCCCAAGCTAGATATCTCAGCTCCAGGAGTAATATAGGTATTCCAACCCAATATCCAGGAAAATATTACACGCCCAAGCTAGTAGGCTCAGCTCCAGGAGAGATGTAGGCCTCCCAGCCCAATCTCCAGGGGGATGTTGCAAGCCCAAGCTAGTTAACTCAACTCCAGGAGGACTATAAGCCTTCCAGCCCAGTATCCAGGGAGATGTTGCAGACCCAAGCTAGTTAGCTCAGCTCCAGGAGAGATGTAGGCCTCCCAGCCCAGTCTCCAGAGAGGTGTTGCAGGCCCAAGCTAGTTAGCTCAGCTCCAGGAGGGGTATCGGCCACCCAGTCCAGTCTCCAGGGGGATGTTGCAGGCTCAAGCTAGTAAGCTCAGCTCCAGGAGGAGTATAGGCCTCCCAGCCCAATCTCCATCCCAGGGGGATGTTGTGGGCCCAAGCTAGTTAGCTCAGCTCCAGGAGAAGTATCAGCCTCCCAGCCCAGTCTCCAGGGAGGTGTTGCAGTCCTAAGCTAGCCAGTTCAGCCCCCAGGAGGAGCACAAGCCTCCCAGCCACCTCTCCAGGGGAATGCCACAAGCCCAGCCAACCAACTCGTCCTGGGCACAGGCCCAGACCTGTTAGCCGCACTCAAGGGTGATAGCAGTATTCTTTAAACTTGTTAAAAGTCATTAAACTCATTAAAAGTCCACAGTTTACTTAAAACATATAAAGGGATTTCAATAAAAATATCAACTGCAACTTATAAAAAGAGATTTAAATGCAATAAATTCCATTAAAAACAACTTAATCCAGAGAGACACTGAGCAGACAATACACATGCTGCCATCTTGGATTGTAATGTTGATTGTCCTGTTAATAGGAGGACCGCTCCGAGAGGCCCCGCGTGTGGTAATTGTGGTTCCCCGACACACCATGAGAAAGCACGTTTTTGCCCAGTGAGAGGACAACAATGTAACAAGTGTCGAAGATATAACCATTTCACCAAAGTTTGCCGGTCGCCGACTCCGAGGGGCCAACTAGGCAAGCAAAGCCACTCGCCCGCGACCACCATCCATGCAGTAAGCCCTGAAATCACACCATATGTATACAGCATGGTTGAGTTGGAAAATATTGCTATACAGCTGTTGCTCGACACCGCTGTGGTGAGGTCGATGCTAAACTGTGCCACGGTAAAGAAAATTTTCCCCAACCACTTGATAGGAAAGAACCCAGCGGCGCAGTACGGATACAGTGGTCATAGAGTTAGCAACGTAGTGTAGCAATTTATTGTTATTGGGTTTTATAGGTGTTTATTGTTGGTACAAGTATTAATGTAAATATGAGTGTGAGTGGGAATGAAGATTTCTTTTCATTACCAACACACATAAGCTCGTTGGGGCACCAGTCCAAAAGAATGGTCAGTTTTATTAATAATTCTCTATTTGTACCAACAATAAATCAGTCTAAAAAAAAAACCCTGTGAGTTCTTGTCTGCTTTTAATCAAGAAGATGGACATGAAATCAAACAATAACTCCCATATGTCTTTCAATAGTTTAACAGGAAGTGTCAGAATAGATTAACACATTTGGATGACTTTAAGACAGGGAATTCAACATGTATCATGAGCACCATAGACTGTTATTGAATTACTGAGCACAACATGTGTATCAAACATTTGTGGAACCAAAGAAACCACAGTTTAAGTTGGCAATGTAGTGGAAAATGGAAAACCATAAAATAGCATTGGTTAAGAAAAGTAGATGCAGTTTTATGAAGAAAATGATGATTAAACTATTTTATAAAAAAGGAAAATTGGTGTTACTTTGAAAAGGAACGGAGACTAATGAAAAGACAAATGCATTTTGAAGTTCTGATAGGAGTTTGCAGATATTAGGTTTAAAGAACCTATACCAGGAATATTCTGAAGAATTAAATTTAAGTTGGACAACAGGCCTTCAGCACAGCAGAGTCAGATTGCATCAACAGTGGTAGCAGGGCCCCCCACGTGCCAACCTTGATTGGGATGGATGTCCGTGGATTCTATTGCGAGAGGCTGGCAGACAGGTTCTACCAGAAAGCCATGCTCCTGAGAGCACAAACGTGAGTTGGGTGTTCAGCACGCTGGGCAAGGTCTTCTTTATGCACTGAAAAAGGAATTTAGCCAGGTTGCCAAATTCCTGATAATATTCGTTTATTGTTCAAAGTCCAATCAGAAAATCAAACTGAAAAAAACCACCAAACGACAAATCTGTTTCTTCCAATGTGTTGTGGTCAGAAAAGTTGACTTAATCTTAGTAAAAATCAAACAAAATCTCTTAACATGGCAATTTAAGGAAAAGGAGTAAAATAGGAAAAAGTGAATTTTAAAGAAAAGAAAAATAATTTACACAGAGCATGACAGGCTCTGGGCCTTCTTTAGAAAGGAAGAGAAAATGGAGAAAGAGCAGAAAATGCTCCTTCCAAAAGTCACCCTCTAACTCGACTGACTCAACTGACTAACTGTTCTAACTGCAGACAAAGGAAAGTTTTCTGAGGGTGTGGCAGGATGGCCCAAGAAATTTCATGACTACTGAGCTTGACCAATTACATTCAAAGATCAGGGTTTCTTTGTTTGGCAGAAGCCGTAAACTGACTAAAAACAGCAATGCAGGTGGACTTGGAAGCCGATTGGTCAGTTCAAAGTTCTGAGGTGGGGGTCTCCCACAGAAAGGGGAGAGAATTTGATATGAGGAGTGAAATCCTCCTAAACATGTATATGCTGCCTATTAACCCTTTGAGTGTGAGATTTCACGTGCCCCTAGTGGCAGAGCGCGGCGCTGCGCCTGTCATCTCACTCTGACAACCCCGGATCCAATGAGGATTTGTACTGATTTGTACTGATCTGCCAGTTTCAGAAGGTGGCAGACACGTGTTGGAGGACTCAATGGATGACACATAATACACCACAGAAGAAGAGCTCCTTATTTCCTTTTCCTGTTTTCATCCTTTTAGCCCAGAAAGCTAATATGGCTGCCATCCATCATTATGTACTGTCACTGAGACGGCTTTGTACACGGAAAATAGCAGCAGGATAAAAGCGAAATTTATGTGGGATAATCATAAGACTTTGTAGATGTGATAGAGAGCGTAAATGACCGACAGAATGCAAAATAACGACCACGATGGATGAAAACGCACCGACCACGGCAGCGAGTGAGTCCCGTTAGCCGCCAGTAAGTGATGAATTTCTCTGGTTTTTTTTATATTGTACTGATTTCTTATTCATATACTTTGAAGATAAGATGATAACGTACCCCTGTACAAAAAACGGTGTCAAAAGACTGAACCATTCTTTGTGTAAATATGTCCAAAGTCCACTTTTGATTGAGTTACTGTAATTCAACATAGCTGCCATGACATTATGCAAATTAGATGCATAAAATCACTCCTACCTGAAACTTTGGATCATATTTTACATCTTTCTAATTGACAGTTAGCCATTATCTCTTACTACTTTCAAGTTATAGCCTTGGAAATCTGAACTATTTTATTGACAAAAAATATTTACCACTCTTGACCATTAGGGGTTATGTCGCAATTCGGCGACAGTCACACTCAAATGGTTAAGCATAAATTCTTTAAAACTTTAGTGACTAACATTTTCTACTCAATAAAGGAGCAAACAATGTCGCTACATTGTTAATGTGATAATTTCTTTATGGAGAGCATGCAAAAATTAATTTCTTACTAAAAATAAAGCAACACATATCAAATCATGTCAATAAAAGCATTTCAAACCACAATTGTCCATCACAGGGTCCAGCCATGTCTTCAATAGTGTCCTGAGAAGTATCTTCTGAAAAATTAGAGTCTTGAGAGAAGAATGTGTTAATTCCTTGTCCACAATTCATAATTTCAACTGTAGAGAGAGAAAAATTATTCCTGAGTTATCCACCGGAGGGCAATGTTGGACTGTTTAAGTTTTTAGTGAGAAATCTTACTTGTCATGTCTGTGGAACATCAGCCATAACTTATTTGGGTCATTCCTTTGGCAAATGGTTTGCGGGGGAAATGACTCCAAGTCCTGAAGCAGGGATTAACTTCCACTTTTATGGCCGATGGGTAGTGTTTCACAGCTTTGGTATTGGGTGAAGAAAAACAATTCATGACCAGACTTTTGGGGTGAAACAATTTCTCCTCAGCAAAGAATGATTTTATAAATTGGAACCCAGGGGTCAACGCTACAGTAGGGACTGTCATGCTAACAGTTTGTTACAAGTCGAGGATTGTTTATGACTTTGAGTTTCAAGTGGCTACACATGGTGAAAACATAATGGGATGCAATCTCTTCTACCGAATGGGTTTCACCATCCCCAACAATGATGGGCACACTTTGTCTGGCTGCGGTAATTGAGACAAAACGGACATTGATGGTGATGATGTGGTGTGGGATGAGGTTAATAAGGGCGACACCAACAAGAAACCAGCTGTCCCGTGTGCATAGGAAGGGCACTGCCCGGAGGGGGGGCAGCGGCTGTACTCGCATCAGATCCTCGCCCAGCCGGACACTATGGAAGCTGCTGCGGAGTTGCAGGAGAGGGAGCCAGTGCATGCAGAGAATGTCGGGCCACTACAACTGGGCATGGACATTATCCACAACACAGAACAACAACAACAAAGCACATCAGGTAAAGGAGAAGAGTAACTGGATTGCTTCAGTACCCTCGCTCAGCACCATTCTATGAGAGCTGCGGCTGAGCCGATGGGTGAAGGGTCCATAACGGTAAGTGACACAGTAGAGATGCCGGACATTTTCAGTACCCATGACCAGCTTTGGCCTCCAGAGACTGCTGCGGGGGTGTTGGGTGAAGAGTCCATAACCAACACGATAATGACGGAGGTAAATGTAGCGCCACCGCGATCTCAAGGGCATATGAGCCCAAGCAAAGTGCCTCTTCAGGTGATAGACTGGGTGTGAGTATGCACAGAGGATAGACCAGGTCTACGGCCAGGAAAGTTACCTTCTACGAGATCGCGGATGCCCTTGAGGATCGTGGCGCAGCTGGGATCAGCGTGCTTCAGATTGATGGATGGTTCAGTACGGCACACAAACCATCTCCGGCGTGTTCGAGTGGCTGCTCCAGATGGCAAGGTATTGCAGGAGTCAGTTGGTGCAGCGTGGGACCCAGGGCACAGTATTATGAAGATTGGTTCCGGTCCGGAGGACCCAGCATCTCCAAGGGCACGCCCACTGCAGGCCCGCTACAAGGCCCCTCCAGCAGAGCTGCCTTCCCCATGGAAGACTGTCAGAAAGAAGAGACTGTTTAGTTCGGAGCGCGGCTAAAGAAAAGTGGCAGAATAATGCACTTAGCTCCATAGGGTTCAGCAGCAGTCCACCCGCTGACACTAGTTCAGGAATTTGAATGTTTATGCTAAATTGGGGAGGGTTGTAATTAATAAAGTGTTCTGTGTTTTTCTGGGATGGAGGGGATGAATGTTATAAAAGGGACTTATAACAGTGAGCGGCGTGACGACGTCGCAGGCTGGTGTCATCATCACGCCAACATACATAAGGGAGGAGCCAGCCATGTTATGGCTCTTCTGCCGGCACTCTCACTCAGGGAATAGTCAGCCGAGTGCTCATTCATATGTATTGTATCTAACCTGCATTATGTAATAAAATTCGAGTTCCAGCACAGCTCTCCTCGGCGTTGGTGATTCTGGGTTTCCAGATATAACAACGACATCCATCGATGACTGCATATCTGTCTCGTAGGTACGCTTTAAGTCCTCTCTTCCTCACCTCTTCCACCTTTGGCCAAAGACGAGCGTGGGCCTCTCTGTCCTTCTTACAGTAGTCTTCTCTGAAACAAATCTTCATCTCATTGCAGATCTTTGCGTTTTCCAGACTTGATCGCGGAAAATTCAGTTCCCAGCTGGTCTGGGAACGCCTTGGTATCCCCTCTGAAGAGCTGGAGCAGGTGGCTGGGGAGAGGGAAGTCTGGGCTTCTCTGCTTGAACTGCTGCCTCCGCGACCCGGACCTCCGGAAAAGCGGTAGAAGATGGATGGATGGATGGATGGATCGCGGAAAATTCTCATGGAAAAATGAAGGATGATCTGCCTCGATCTCTTAATTTTTATCTTCTGACCCAGCCTGTGAACAGTGTCCACTGTGTTCTGAAGTTGCTCCGTTGAGAGAGGGACAATGTTCGACAGGATTTTAATCACCGCTTCTCTGGTGTTTTCTCCCTCCTTTTCTGCCAAGCCATTAAAGTGCTGATGACACATTTTTGACATTTTTTAGCATGTTGAGTAAACCCAAAAGTCATTGTCTATGATCAATATAATATTTACAACAGTGCCTGCATAAACTAGTTATCATCAAAAAACCGCAGCCACTGACTGGACTGTGGTGCCACCCACCGAATTAAGGGCGGCACCCCAATGACATAATCGACAGAATGGACTGCGGTGTTGTTAACTAGAATGACAGCAGCTTTGTAGCTCACAGTTTCTCAGGTTTCTTGTTTTAATTTTACAGCTATGCCTTTGCGTTGTGTCGCAGGCTAAGATAAAAAGCAGGCTATGAAAGACCACATCACACTCTTCAGCTCCAACTGTCATAAGCCTCCTGTGCGCGCCTCGTGCACTTTTATGCAGGAGGAGCGCACAAGGAGGGGAAGGATTAATGGATTTATGCGCAGCTTTGACCTACTTTCTCTGATCGCACGCCAGTCCGGGCACGTCCCCTCTCTCATTATCAGCAGCTGATTCCCCTCCCGCTGATCATGTTTCCCGGTCCTCGCCCAGGTGCTTCTCATCACACCATCACCAGCAGTGCGTGTACTTCGCGGCCGTTTGCCAGTCATCTGTGCTGTTTGTCTGCCAGTATTTTCAGCACTCTCACGATGTGTTAGTCACTCCATGTTCGCTGTGGTTCTCGTGCATCCTTGAAGTGATGTCGGCCCTGCGTAAGAGCACACGGAGGGTCATGATGAATGGACTTATGCGCAGAATTCACCACAGCACATGTATTGAACCTAAGAATGATGACAACAGCTCCCAAAAAGGTGAAGACTTACAAAAATAAACATAAACACTTACAGTTGGCATTCGGGGCTGACATTACCCAGCGGACATGGAGAGGAGACGTGTTAACCACGGTTGCGCCCCAGGGCTGACATCGCTTCAAGGGGTGCAACAGAACCACGGCTGTGTGGAGTGGCTAACACGTTGTGATAGTGTTGGCAATATTGGCTGGCTGACAACACGGTAGATGATGCACACTAAACATGAACTGCTGACTGTCAAAGAGAGAGGGCGCGTGTGTTCGGACCGGTGAATCTTGGACAATGCCCACCTGAATGTGGGTCAAAACACACATAAAACACATGTACAAAACAAAAACAACAAGAACTCAAAATATAATCCATAATAAACCAGATGCCTGAGCCACAGAGAATACACTGCTGTGATTTTATTGAAAAATCAGGTTTAAATAAATTATATTTATGAACAAATAATTTGTTGCAATATCTGTAACAAAACAATAACACTCGGTGTTCCCCTGCCATGTGTTTGTCACTGCTGCTGCGGCGGGCTTGTGTGCCTCTCCACCATCACTTTCTGAGTGTGATTCGCTTGGCACGATGCCCGCTTGGCACGGCTCAAACCTATACGGTCTGATGCCCCCAGATTCTTCATTGTCATCCAATTCTATGCAACTATAATTGTCGGAAGATTGGACAACACAAACCAATTCCAGACTACATGTGCTGGAACCATCGTCGATGTTTTCAACCGCATCCATCCTGTGTGTACAATGAGCAGCCAAGCGCTGTGTTCTGTCGATGATGTGACTACATGGCAGCGGGGTTTTCCAGCCACTGACGTAATTGGTGATGTGGCGCTCATGAAAACATTGGATATTCACGTGAAAAAAAGACTGTTTGACTTAGAACTGCACAGACCAACCTATTTTGTCATATTGTATTATGTGTTGAAAAATTAGAGGAAGTCAGAAACGTGTCATCAGCACTTTAAGCGTTAATTGTCATGTACGTGTGCCGCAGAGAACAGGTGAAAAGGATACAAGCCCAATCGCAGGTGAAGTGAACGTGTTTATTAATAGAAAATCAACATAGAATACAGTCCAAGATGAATAATGATTAAGATGACCGGCTACAAACTCCGTTGGCTGGAAAAGGAAGGAAAAGCCCCATGCACTCCCAGACGGAATTGGGCAGCGGAGGAAAAGGGCGAAATAACAATGAGAAAATAGCCCCCGGCGGAACAGTGGGCAACTGACTTACAGAGGGTCGGAGCGCAACTGGGCTCTGGGAATAACGACACCATCAAAGTCCAGAGGAGGAGAACCAACTGTGAGTGAGCCTGGACATCAAATGTTGACTTACACCGCCACAGTAAGTGTTCACACTGTTGCCCATAAATACCCCGTGTACCAGTGAGTGACAAGTGGATGCAGGTGTGCGGCAGCAGCCGGTGCGTGAGTGAGTGTCAGCGTACTTATGTGAGTAAGAATGAATGTGTGTGTATGTGCATGTACAAATGAAAATGACAGTCAGCTGGTGGATGCCGGCAGAGAGGGAGAGGCATGGCTGTAGGCTGGCAGAGAGCCCAGGACCCAGAGGCTCCTAAAACCTGCCAGCTGAAAATTAAGAAAACAATGATCAAGGAAAATACAGCCACAAATCATGGACGGGGTTGGAGACGTCCTACCCAGCCCATGACATTATTGACCATCTCCGTTTGTATCCTACATGTTCCAGGCATGTTTCACGAAGTGCTGTCTTTTCTTTCTGCAAAGCTGCCATCTGCTGCGTCAGCTTGCTCACATCCTCCATTATTCCTTTCATGGCTGATGTGTTAGCATCGACCGACACCTTTATTTTCACGACAGCCTCTGTGTTTTCCTTCAGTTGCCATTCCAAGACTTGAAAGTGCTTGTTTTGTGTGTTGAATTTACATGTTAAATTTCGTATAGCGTTCAGAATAGCACTCCAGAGATGTCTTCCTCTTGTGCTGTTACTTTTTTTCATTTTTTTTTTTTTTTTTTGGAGTTTGGGCTTTTCATCGGGGTATGCTGCCTTTCAGCTCGATGTTTTGGTGGTGATTCTTCTTACATCATTAGTTTGATATCCTCATCCTTGCATGCTTGTTGAAGAGCGGCTAGCGAGTAGCCATGTTCGCTATTAGCTCCAGCCATCTCAACCATCATATTAAGCAGGGGAATTACGTGGTAAATTAGTGAGTTTTGACTTCAGAAAAGATAACTTTTAAGGTGAAATGTCTGTAGTCAATTTGACTGTTAAATTGTGGTAGATTTAAGGTCATAAAAAGTCTTGTTACAGAGCTTGCAAAAAGTTTGACCGCTCACTCCACCATCTTCCCAGGTGACTGATTTTGGCTGCATCTAGATGCCTCTCAGTTTCTTTGAATTCAGAGAAAGCTCTGCTGTGATTGGTGTGTTGCACTTGAGCAATATGGGAATTGTAGTTTTAAACTACAGGAAGAATCTACATTGTTCTTTATCTTCAAAAGTAAACAGCAAAACGTGTCTGAAAAGAAACAATGTGTTGAATAAATGGCGTAGTTTCTGAATATGTGTTTAATTTGCAGAAACAACTATTTTAAAAGTGCAGCACAAGATTGATTGTTGACAGGAAGTGTTCAGTGGGGCTGTAAGAAAGGGGCACTGCCACCTCAGCTGGGCCGGTATAGATATTACAATGACGTTTCAGCTGCATTGACTGTAAAGGTGAGCTATTTTTGTGTTTATTTCAAAAACAAAGCATTATCTCGAAATTCTGGCAAATTAAAAGTCGAGAAAATATGGCGATACAATGACACAAGCCTTTAGTTGCACTTAATTTTGACCAGACGAGCTGAAACAGACAGGCGGACAGATCTACACACAGACACACTGAGTGATTACCCAATGCCTCTGAGTTTCACTGAGGCATACAAATTTTAAAAGACAACTCTGACAAAATCTGGGCTTCTCAAAGTTCTTTTTCATTTTCAGTTTTCAACTTTACCTATCATTTTTTGGGATGTCTGTGAATAAAGACCATTGCATTGTTTATTTTTCTGTGGTCTTTCATTTATGTTCATAACCAAGATCCTGAATATACTCAGATTAGCATACAGTAAATACTTGAATAAACCATAGACTGTGTACAAGGGGGAGCTGAAAAGTTCAAAGTGATCAAATTTGACCAAATGTGGATTATTTTTCAACCGCAGGGATCCCAGCGCTGCAACACCGATGGAAGAAGTGTGTGGACTGAAGGGGAGACTATGTTGAAAAAGAAACCATATGGTCAAATTTGACCACTATGAACTTTTCAGCCTATGAACTTTTCACCCCCCCACACACACACACAAACACACACACACACACACACACACACACACACACAACATGAGATCTATCCAAAAGAGAAGCCTGGTATCATCCTCTGGTGGCAGGCTGCAGTAAGACAATAACCCCCAACTCTTCACATTTGAGGGACTTGTCCAAAGAAAACAGAAATTCTTATTAATTTTTTTTAACAAATGATGGTTTCTGTCCTAGTAGGTAGTTCTTGTCATGCTGATCCATGTTCAAATGTGAATTTGCTTTTGTATTTTAATCAGTTCAGTTTTGATTATTAAACTGGAGTGTGGTTGAGACTCACCATGGTCATGATTACTCAGTATTGAAGTAGCTGCCTATGAGCTGCTGTGTAGATGGTAATAGGCTGCCATAAAGGCAGGAAGTTCATACCACTGTTTCACTTCATGGTTGCTACTACACAGTAGGGGTGTGCCATATCCTATCGTTCACGATAATACCGATATAAACTTTGATACCAGTGTAAAAATGAATATCACAATATTTGGGGTCTGTTACGCTGCCAACGGAAGTTACGTGTTACCATAGAAACTATTGTGAACCTGGGTTTGGCTTTCAAACCCAGTTCTGACTTATTGTTATGTTTTGCCCTAGTTTCCATCTGCCGCTTCAGAGAAGCTATTGGGCCTCCGCTCCCTGACAGCTTGGGCACGCCCCCTCCTGTCAAGTGCCATCAGCTGTGCTGTCACGGGTGTTCACACACATACTCACATTCACACACACACACACACACATGCACACGCTCCATTCATTCCCATTCATACACTCATGCACGGTCTCTCACACACCAGGTCCAATCAAGTTCAGCCCACGCTTTTTCGCACCGGCAAGCTCTTTCCTCGTTAGCTTCAGGAGTATTTGTTCGCTGCAATTGTGGAAAGAGATTGTCGGAGCATTCACCTCCATACGCGGCAGCTAGCTCTCCCCGTATGAGTTTTCATCACCTGCTAATTACTCAGCCAGCACTTGAAGTTCAGTTAATCCCTTAGTGTGATCGGTTGACTCTGCTACCCTCTTCATCCTCCAGACTGCACGGTTCGCCCCGGGATTGCTCCAGCCCTGTAAGTATCATGATTGCCTTTCCTTTTGCGTTTAGCTGTCCTGCAGCACTAGGCTCCCTTTTTGACTGGGCTGTAGAGCATCCAGCTGGCGCCCTGTATGTCTGGTGGCCATTACTTCATCAATTGCATCTCTCTGTATGTTGTGATTAACTGGACTTGTTTCTTTGTTGTTCTATTTAATAAAATGGCACTTTCTACTTCCGCGATTGGGTTTTTATTCTCTCCCTCGTGCGCCGCACAATGGCACACAGGGGTTTGTGACAGAAACGGGGAAAAAACATGGCGCAGGAAGCAACGCTCCGTGCTTGGAACATCCTCCTCTGGTTGTGAGAAAGTAATTTAGTTTTAAGGCCATTGCAAACTGCTGCCATCTTAGAAAAAAAAAAAAACGTGCAGCGATGCAGATAATCTGCCCGCATTTTTTTCTGCATGTCATCAACGCGCTTCGGGGAAAAGTTTTACTTCGCCCTGAAGCAGTGTTGTTGACGTCCGAAGTGTCCAGAAGTTTGTTTTCGTTCCATTGTGGCTGCTCCAGCGTGATTTATTCAACCAACCGAAAGAAAAAAAAATCTGTTAACAGCTAGGAGTTGTCTGTGCAACGGAGGTTTCTAACGTGGGTAAACTGAGAGAAAGAGAGAGACGGGAGGTCCTACCAGCAGAAGTGTCTTGGAAAACAACAGGTAGGCCAGGATATATTCAATATGATAAAAATGATGAAATGATAATAGTTTTAAATAAGCCCATTCTCTCCCTGTTTTATGTAGACCCTCTTCCTGACCCGGTGAAGTAACATACTAGACTAAATTAATTCAATATGTTAAAAGCAGCAAAACCCCCTCATGTCCCAGAGCATAGAAGTAAGATAAAGGCAGAAGTAATTCATACCGGCTCGGACATTGCCTAGGTTAACAAGGTCAGGAGTTCCTGGCAGCAGAAGGCGAAGGACAGAGCTGCGTGGAGGAATCTGATCAGACCTAAATGAAACAGTCATTGTAGCCCCCGACAGACTGCTATGATGATGATGAATGTGTTTGGGGTTTACGTTTTTTAATGTAATAAATGGATTGCATTAACCATAGGTAAACTGCTTTTACATTCATAAGGCAATGTTTTTAGGACTATTCAGATGTTTTAAGAAAAATCTGCAGAATTTTCAAAACTACAGGATATATGTAGTCTGCAATACCAACTTTACTCTCATCTGCTTGCTACCACTGTCTCCTAAATTTTTTTATTTTCTCTCATTAAACATCTTTTCATAAAGGTTTTTTTTTTTAATTTTGAATGTTTTTGGTGAGAAATTTGTGACCTTTTTCATGCAGAATTGTAACTTTTTACCTAAAACCTCTTACCTTGTGTTTTTACTCTGAAAAGGTGAAGAAATGAGAAGCAGCACCAGATTTAAATTAAGATTAGTTAATCACTTGTTTTAATAATCAATAGATCAGTTGACTATTTCAATCCAAATTTATAATTTTCGTCCCACCTGAAGGTTATAATTACATTTATAACTAGTTTGATACCTGTTTTTTTTTTTTTTAAATATTAACCTGTGGAGATGTGTGGAAGGACGAGGCTGAGTTTATTCCTCAAAACCAACTTTATTCACAATCACATTCTCCAACATCCAAAAACAGAAAAAGAGGAAGGGATCCCCCATCCTCTGTCCCTTTTATACCCGAGGACATCAAAGCACACAGTCACATTGTCTCTTAATCCCAAATACAATTCCTCCCCCTCCAGGTCTTCTCTTCTCCACCTAAAGTCCTGGTGGTCAGGAAATCTCTCATGGCCATCTCTCTGCATACAAAAGGCCAGACTTCACATCCTCCTGTTACCCCTAGGAGGTTCAGACCTTTTGTTCCTCTGAGAGGTGAAGAATACCATAAGCATACAGCAATACACCTGTGAAGCATATGACACCCACATATGTGCACCACATGACCCCCCCAAAACGTCTAAGATGGAACAACATAACCACAGATTGCATGTCATAATAAAATCACTACATATCAGTCCACGTGCCACTTGGGTCTCAGCCTTCTCCCGTATTTACTGTAAGCAGGCTGTACCACCCCCACGGCGTCTTCCTGCTGTGGAGCTGCTGCCAAGGATGAGAACTGTTAGTCAATCTCTGTGGGTGTTCTGGGGAATGCTCTCTAGGGGGTCTGCCGCGCCGAGGAGCCTTAACCAACTGCACAACTTCGTCAGCTACCACAAAAGCGGGTTTGAGCCTGTTAATGCCAATCATTTCCTTTCTGCCCCCCAAATCTAGCAAAAAATGCTTCTCTCCTGTTTCCAGCACTCTATATGGTCCGTCATAAGGTGGGCGTAAAGGCGGACGATGGGCATCATGTCTGACAAAAACAAACTCCGCATTTTTTAAAGCCTTAGGCACAAAAACACGCAGAAAACTGTGGTGAATGGGGCCAGGTAGTGTGCTCGGGCCCGTGCTATTCTGTAACCGCTGAGCCGGGGAGCACTCTGGCGTTGGATTATCTGGGAGAAATTCCCCGGGCAGCTGAAGTGGCTGTGCGAAAACTAGCTCAGCTGGGGAGGCTTCTAAATCCTCTTTAGGTGCAGAACGCAACCCCAATAAAACCCATGGTAGCTTGTCCACCCAATTTGCGTCCGTAAGCGACGCCCTGAGAGCCGCCTTCAGTGACCTGTGAAAACGTTCGCATAACCCGTTAGCCTGCGGGTTGCACGCGGTCGTGCGGTGGATCGTTGCCCCCAGGCTGCAGGCCATCGCTGACCAAAGTTCAGAAACAAACTGCGGGCCTCTGTTGGACGTAATGTCCGATGGGACTCCAAAACGCACTACCCATGCCGTTAAAAACGCGCACTCTACCTCCTCGGCTGTGGTTGACGACAGCGGAACCACTTCCGGCCAGCGCGTGGTGCGGTCAACCATTGTCAGAAGATGTGTGCACCCTTGTAAGCGCGGGAGGGGGCCTACGACGTCCACGTGGACATGATCAAACCTTTTAGCTGGGATGTGAAACTGCTCCAGGGGAGCTCTCGTGTGTCTATGAACCTTGGCCCGCTGACAAGCTATGCAGGCTGCCGCCCACTCTCTAACTTGCTTGCGCAGGCTCGGCCATACAAATTTCTCTCCCACCATTTTGACCGATGCACGCACCCCCGGGTGCGCCAGAGAATGGATCGAGTCAAAAACGCGGTGGCACCACTCGGCTGGAACCACCGGTCGCGGCCGCCCAGTGGAGACATCGCAGACTAGGGGGGGCATACCGTCCTGGAGCACCCTGTTCTCCAGCCTTAACTCTGTTGGTCCAGACTGGAGCGCACGCACATCTGCGTCGCTAGCCTGCTCCGCGGCCAGGTTCAGGTTCAGGTTACTTTATTTGTACCCGTAGGTAGATTTGTTTTGCAGTTGGTGACATCCATATTTACAAGCCACTAATTACATTCAACATAGACACAAACACAGGCACACATCTTACAAAATAGGTAAATATAAAATATGTACAATATAATTTTTATAGCTTGTTCAACTCTTTGACAGCAGCAGGGACAAAGCTGTTTTTGTAGCGCTGGGTTCTACTTTTTGGGACAGCAAACCTCCGTCTGGAGGGAAGAAGCTGAAAGTTGCAGTGCAAAGGGTGGGAGTCATCATTTAAAATCGAGTCGGCCATCCTCTGTACTTGTCTGGTGTACAGGGATGTCAGGCTCAGCTGTGACTCACCAAGCAAACAACTGGACCATCTGACTACCTGATCCAAGGATTTCCTCTGTTTCAGTTTTATCTGACCAAACCATGACATTAAAGAAAAGGATAAAACAGATTCAATAAAAGCCCGATAGAACATAGTCATTATGGTTCGGTCAATTTGGAAGCGTGCAAGTTTCCTCAAACAATGCAAATTTTGCTGACCCTTTTTGCACACCCTTTCACAGTTCACCTCAAAGTTCAATCCACTATCAATAATTGTCCCAAGATATTTGTACGATTGTACACATTCGGTGGTCTGGCCTTTTAGTATGGTGACTTTGTGCCTGGGAGTTTTCCTCCTAAAGTCAATAATCATATCTTTCGTTTTTGTTGTATTCAGCTGCAGGTAGGAATCCTCACACCAGTGAACAAAGTCATCAACTACTGGGCCGTGGCCACTCTCACCATCCTGGAGGAGACTGACAATGACTGAGTCATCAGCATACTTTATAATGTGTCTGTTGGCATGTCTGCTCCGACACATGTTTGTGTACAGGATGAAGAGTAGTGGTGACAACACACACCCCTGAGGAGAGCCAGTAGAAGAGCACTTTAGGTCAGACAATGTGCCATTGACCCTTACTCTCTGCGTCCTGTTGGTTAAGAAATCCAGAATCCAACCCACCAGATTATTGCTCAAATCAAATTGTTGCAGGAGCCTTTCAACTAAAATATGAGGTTGGATTGTATTAAAGGCAGAAGAAAAGTCCACAAATAAAAGCCTGGCGTGTGTCCCATTAAAATCCAGATGTTTAAAAAGCATGTCAAACAGAGTGACAGTGGCATCCTCCACTCCTCTGTGAGGCCTATAGGCAAACTGCAGAGGATCCAGTGCATGTTCAGTCTGCCTTAGGACCTCACATCTGACCAGTTTTTCAAAAATTTTCATTAAAATTGAAGTCAAAGCAACTGGTCTAAAGTCGTTTACCGTTTTAGGACAGCTGGATTTTGGAACGGGAACAACCACGGCATCTTTCCAGATCTTAGGCACATGTTGTGTCTGTAAGGACTTATTGAAAATATAATGAAATATAGGACTCAGTTCATGTGCACAGGACTTTACCAGGCGTCCACATATATTATCAGGGCCCTGACTTTTGTTCACTTTTACAGCGCGGAACTCCCTTTTAACATCCTGCATCTCAATATTAAAGTGCTGATTGTCTTTGAGTTTCTGTTTCAAATCTTGGATTTCTGTGCTAAAATCAAAGGAGTCAAAATGACCATAAGAACAATTAAGAGCATTAGCCAGCTCTGTGTCTGAACTAAAACCATCTAAAAACACACGATTACTGCGCTCTGTGCTCTGAAGGCCTGCAATAGTTGCAGGCCTTCATGCAATAGGCCATGGCTGCATAATCTATCCCCACGCAGACCGGGGCCGCGCGCACTTCCGCAACGCTAACCCGCTCCGCGGCCATGGCTGCAGGGTCTACCTCCGCGCGGACTGGAGCCCCCACGGCACGCGAGAGGCAGTCCGCCACTACATTAAGTTTACCCGCAACATGCTGGATATCGGTAGTAAACTCCGATATCGCAGCCAGCTGTCTCTGCTGCCGGCCCGACCAAGGTTCTGAAATCTTGGCCATCGCGAAAGTCAGCAGCTTGTGGTCAACGAACGCGGTGAAACGGCGTCCTTCCAGCCAGAACTGGAAGTGGCGAATGGCCAAGTGGAGAGCTAACAACTCCCTGTCGAATGCGCTGTATTTTCGTTCGCTGTCACGCAGGGTCTTACTGAAAAAGGCGAGCGGTTGCCAGGCTCTGGCTACATACTGTTCCACGACCGCCCCTATGGCCACATCTGACACGTCAGTAGTGAGCGTCATGCGGGCCGCTGGGACTGGATGTGCTAACAACGCAGCGTTTGCCAGGGCTGTTTTGACTTCAGAAAATGCACGCTCTCGCTTGGGAGACCATTCGACTTTATTTGTGGGTTTTTGTTTTTTTAGTGCAGCATACAGTGGTTGCATGAGCTGCGCTGCGCGGGGGAGGAAACGGTTATAAAAATTCACCATTCCCAAAAACTCCTGTAACGCTTTGACCGTTTGTGGCTGGGGAAAATTTCTCCTCTGGGGAGACGCAATGCCCCAAAAAATCAATCTGCGTCACCCCGAACTAACACTTCGCTGGGTTAATTATTAACCCGTGCTCTGCCAACCTCCGGAAAACTGCCGTGAGGTGGTTTTTGTGTTCGTCTTCGGACGCGCTGGCTACCAATATGTCATCCAGGTAGACGAACACGAAAGGGAGATCACGCAAAACCGCGTCCATCATGCATTGGAACATCTGCGCCGCACCTTTAAGCCCAAACGGCATGCGCAAAAACTTGAAAAGCCCGAAAGGAGTTATTACCGCTGTTTTGGGTATGTCCTCAGCGCGCACTGGGACCTGGTGGTAACCGCGTACCAAGTCTATTTTAGAAAAAACGCGCGCCCCCGCCAAATGAACTGAAAAATCTTGGATGTGCGGGATCGGGTAGCGGTCGTGCGCTGTAGCGTTGTTCAGCCTGCGGAAATCGCCGCAAGGCCGCCACGAGCCATCAGCTTTCGGGACCATGTGAAGCGGTGAAGCCTATGGGCTCTTCGAACGCCTGATGATGCCCAACCTTTCCAGGTTGGCGAACTCCTCACGTGCTATGGTCAGTTTAGCTGAATCCAAGCGCCGAGCTTTTGCGAAAACGGGCGGTCCGGTGGTAGTAATAAAATGTTCCACCCTGTGTTTAGCCACGGTCGTCAAAAATGTTGGAACCGTGAGTGCTGGGAACTGAGTGAGGAGTGTGTGGAACTTACCACCTGCAGCTGCGACGTTGGCTTGTGCTGTCGGCGGGGCCACTCGAGCTGTACAGGGAATAGAATGAAAAGAGAGTGCATTAACCAGGCGTCTGTTAGCGAGATCGACCAACAAACCATGTGAGCACAAAAAATCAGCCCCTAACATGTTGAAATTGACTGCCGCTATGACGAAAGTCCACTCGAATGTACGGCCGTGTAAAGACAGAAGCAGAGTTCTCTCACCGAAGGTCTTAATCGCCGAGCCGTTCGCTGCTGACACCAGGGGACCACTGGAAGGCGCCAGCCGGTCAGCGTAGGAAGGTGTGATGAAACTCAGCTGGGAGCCCGTGTCCACAAGGAAATGCCTCCCCGAGCGCGCATCCCTCAAGTAGAGCAGCTTATTCTCCTCTCCGAGGGCCGCAGCTGCTACCGACCTCCGGTCTTGGCGTTTCCCGAGCGCTTGAAATGGCACGGTGGAATGCACTTGCGTGCCCTCTCTGTGAAGCGGCGATGGTAGAAGCAAAGGACGTCGTCTGCTCCGTGTTTCCTTGCCCCTGCCGCCGTCGTCGTCGGTGAGTCTGGTGCTGCAGCCTCTGGCCCCCTGCCATCTCCGGACGTTGCGCCTGGCTCCGCTGCTGCAGCCGCAGCCACGCGCCGTTTATTGGCGTCGACGAGTCATTGCGCCTCCTGGCCCAGCTCGTGGTAGTCTCGTCGGGCCAATAGTGGTGAACTGGCCAGGGTCACTGTCACCGCTGACGGTAGGGTCCTGAGGAAAAGGTGGGTGAAGATGAAGTTATCATCTTCGGAGTCTCTCAAACTCAACATCTTCCCCATCAGGTCTGCAGGTCTGTCGTTCTCGAATTCATTCAGCGCCAGGAGCCTCTCTGCTCGCTCCTCCACTGAGGGGGTGAAGTAACGGATGAGTGCAGCCTTCAACGTGCTGTACTTGTCGCTGTCCGGCGGGTGGTTGATCAGGTTCACCACCCGCTGGGCTGTGTGGTTGTCCAGCTTTGCAACCACATGGTAGAACTTTGTGGTGTCCACCGAAATCCTCCGGAGGTGGAACTGTGCCTCAACTGCGCTAAACCAGGAGCGCGGATTGTTCGGCCAGAAGTCCGGTAGTTGAACTGTGGCTGCATTCGTTTGGCTGGCTCCTGACGAGTCTGGCTCGGGAGATTCGTCTCCGCTCATGATACGTCGTAGGGTCACCAGTGTGGAGATGTGTGGAAGGACGAGGCTGAGTTTATTCCTCAAAACCAGCTTTATTCACAATCACATTCTCCAACATCCAAAAACAGAAAAAGAGGAAGGGATCCCCCATCCTCTGTCCCTTTTATACCCCAGAACATCAAAGCACACAGTCACATTGTCTCTTAATCCCAACTACAATTCCTCCCCCTCCAGGTCTTCTCTTCTCCACCGAAAGTCCTGGTGGTCAGGAAATCTCTCACGGCCATCTCTCTGCATACAAAAGGCCAGACTTCACATCCTCCTGTTACCCCTAGGAGGTTCAGACCTTTTGTTCCTCTGAGACGTGAAGAATACCATAAGCAATACACCTGTGAAGCATATGACACCCACATATGTGCACCACAAACCTATTAAAACTGTGGTGGTTTCTGGTTTCCAACAACAGGGTGGCCTAGGATGAAGTCAAATTCCTGGCCTGCATTTTTGTCCCAGTCCACCCCTCAGTGCACTTAAGATGTGGTGGTTTATAATACTTTCTGGTAATATTTGATACAGAATTTTTAAAAAGTTTTAAACGCATTCTAAACTGCTCTTTATAAACTGGAGAAATAAGAGTTGTTTTGTTTTTACTGAATATGTTGAACATAATTAACGCTGGCCTGTGAAACTGTCCTTTATAAATTTAAAAGAAAAAACTGCATTCCTTGATACCGTGAGGAATATCGTTATCGTAAAAATTCACAGAAATATCGTGATATCATTTTTAGGCCATATTACCCACCCCTACTACACAGACTTCTGGTCCAAAAGCACAAGATGGCAGTGCCATAAATTCAGGAAGTAGAGCTGCCTTTTTCAACTATAGAAGTAAGTTATAGCACTCCACTGCTATTTATGAACAGTCTAAGGAATAATCAGTTTGTCTGCCAAGCATTGGTCTGCTAGTCATTCTAAAGCTCATGCATATGCTTGTTGGTTGTCTACTGTTAAGGCTATCCAGGATGAGTTCTGTGAATCCAGGATTTGCATCTATGAATGTCCAGACTTCAGCGGACAGATGATAGGATTAAAGGAAGGCATCCCCAACCTGCAGGACCGTTGGTGCTACCAAGACATCCACTCGGCGGCTCATGTCCAGGAGGGCATCTGGGTCTTTTATGAGCATCCAAACTACAAAAAGTTGAATAGACAGCACTCTGAGTGGTGGGCTCTTCATCCAACTGTTGGTTCTATTAGACAGATTGTGGACTTTTAAGATAAAACCATGCATCTTCTTTTCTTTTTCTCCACTTATTCTATCCAACTTATATCTCCTATAAATAAATTCACAGGTGAGGACAAGCAGTTGAATGGGTGTGGTTTTATTTCAAATCAAAAACAAGCTGGAAATAATTTATGAAAAAAAAATACAATATGCACAATAAAAAGTGTTTCATATACAGTATTCTGCAATGGACACTGAAGTACAGTACTGATGGTTATAAGCTGATCTGGGTGCACTAATACGTGTTTATTTGTGGTAAAGCCTAGTAGCAAACTGCCAAAAAAGCAGTGATGATTCAGGGAAATTCACCAGCGAGGATACACAGCTTGTTGGCAGCAGTTATTATTGGACAGTGCCTGTTACCAATACACAGCAAAGTAGCAATATTTATGACCCAAACACAACAATAAGCCCCACTGTGTCGGGCACCTACTGAGATATCATGCCATGTTGGAACAGAGAGAAGCAGGTATCCACAGATACAGGTGCATCTCAATAAATTAGAATGTCATTGAAAAGTTGATTCATTTCAATAATTCAATTCAAAAAATGACACTTCTACATTATATAGATTCATTTCACACAGAGTGATATATTTCAAGTGTTTATTTCTTTTTAAGTTTGATGATTAGGGCTTATAGCTCATGAAAACCCTAAATTCAGTTTCTCAAAAAATTAGAATATTACATAAAATTAATTTAAGATTTTTTAATAGAAATGTTTGCCAACTGAAAAGTACAAGTACATCTCAAAAAATTAGAATATCATGAAAAAGTTCATTATTTTTGGTCACTCATTTCAGAAAGTGAAACCCATATATTATATAGATTCATTACACAGAGAGAGATATATTTCAAGTGTTTATTTATTTTAATTTTCATGATTATGGCTTACAGCCCATGAAAAGGCCAAATTCAGTTTCTCAAAAAAGTTAGAATATTACATAAAATTAATTTTTAAAAAATAGTTTTTTAATAGAAATGTTGGCTGACTGAAAAGTATGTCCATGCACACACTCAATACCTGGTCAGGGCTCCTTTTGGATTAATTACTGTATCAATGTGGCGTGGCATGGAGGTGATCAGCCTGTGGTACTGCTGAGGTGTTATGAAGGTCCAGGTTGCTTTTGTAGTGACCTTCAGCTCGTCTGCATTGTTGGGTCTGGTGTTGCTCATCTTCCTCTTGACAATAATCCATAGATTCTCAATGGGGTTTAGGTCAGGAGAGTTTGCTGACCAATCAAACACAGTGATGCCATGGTCATTAAACCAGGTTTTGATACTTTTGGCAGTGTGTGTGTGTGGGGGGGGGGGGGGGATTGCCAAGTCCTGCTGGAAAATGAAATCAGCTTCTCCATAAACCTTGTCAGCACAGGGAAGCATGAAGTGGTCTAAAATTTCCTGGTAGATGACTGCGCTGACTTTGGTCTTGATAAAGCACAGTGGACAAATACCAGCAGATGACCTCTGTTCAGATAAAAGTAAATTTTGCATTTCATTTGGAAATCAAAGTCCCAGAGTCTGGAAAAAGAGTGGAGAGGCACAGAATCTGAGTTGCTTGAGGTTTAGTGTGAAGTTTCCACAGTCAGTGATGATTTGAGGAACCATGTCATCTGCTGGTGTTGGTCCACTTGTTTTATTAAGACCAAAGTCAGTGCAGTCGTCTACCAGGAAATTTTAAAGCACTTCATGCTTCCCTTCCTGGCCTTCAGCTTGTCTGTATTGTTGGGTCTGGTGTCTCTCATCTTTATGTGGACAATACTCCATAGATTCTCTATGAGGTTTAGGTCAGAAGAGTTTGCTGGCCAATCAAGCACAGTGATACCATGGTCATTAAACCAGGTTTTGGTACTTTTGGCAGTGTGGGCAGGTGCCAAGTCATGCTGGAAAATGAAATCAGCTTCTCCATAAAACTTGTCAGCAGAGGGAAGCATGAAGTGCTCTAAAATTTCCAGGTAGACGGCTGCACTGACTTTGGACTTGATAAAACACAGTGGATAAACACCAGCAGATGACATGGCTCACCAAATCATCACTGACTGTGGAAACATCACAATGGACCTCAAGAAACTTGGATTATGTGCCTCTCCACTCCTCTTCATGACTTTGGGACCTTGATTTACAAATGAAATACAAAACTAACTTTTATCTGAAAAGAGGTCTTCTGCTGGTGTTGGTCCACTGTGTTTTGAATGAATGAATGAATGAATGAAGGAATGAATGAATGAATCTTTATTTCAGATAGATTAAAAGTAAAGATTAAAAAAAAGGATCAGAATAATATAACAAAGGGGAGAGAAGAAAAAAAAATCTAACAAGGTCAAATTAAACAATAACTCCTCTGATTATACAGTTCAACATAAATTATCCGAAATGGGTGATGGCTGAAGCTGCAGCTTATATTGCCTACCCATACTCCATCCAAGAATTCAAAAGAAAAACAGAACAAGAGCGATTACAATTCAGAACAAAGCTAAGACAAAACGTGACAAAAAAACTAAGCAACAGCACAACACAGACTGAATATGATAATTCTTATATGATTTTACATGTCATCTTGTATATATGTTTGGAGTATTTCTTCCTTTAGTTTTTGTTTAAATTGTCCAAGCGCTGTACATGATTTTAATTCAGGTCCAAAAGCATTCCACAGTCTGTCTCCTTGCACTGACTACCACCAGTGTTGCTTGGTGGTAGTTCTCACTGAAGGTTTTTTAAATATACTATACACGTTCCTCTGAAATGATATTGTTTCTCCCTTATTTGGAACAACTTTTGGATATTTGTAGGCAGTGATAGATTCTTCACTTTAAACATTATCACTGCAGTTTTAAAGTCAACCAGATCTTTCAACTTGAGAGCTTTTAATTTAAGAAAAAGTGGGTTTGTTGGTTCCCTGTAAGCAGCTTTGTTTATTGTTCTAATAGCTCTCTTCTGAAGCATAAAAACTGGATATGTTTGTTTTATATGTATTTCCCCATACTTTAGTACAGTATGTCATGTATGGGAGTATTAATGAATGATACAAAGTATATAGTGTAGGTTGATTCAGCAAATATTTCACTCTGTGTAGTATTGCGATTGATTTGGACATTTTACCTTTAATATTAATATGTGACTTCCAACACAGTTTATTATCAATTATTACTCCAAGAAATTTAATTTCAGATACCCTTTCAATCTCTACACCATTTACACTGAGTTTAGATACTGAGTTGTTGTGATGGTTGTTAAAAATTATAGATTTTGTCTTACTTAAATTGAGCGTTAATTTGTTTGAATCAAACCACAGTTTAAGCTTTCCTAATTCCTTTCCGAGTGTATCCAAAAGTTGTTCCAAATTGCTTCCACTGCATAACAAATTAGTGTAATCTGCAAACAATATTAAATCCATTTTTTCAGAAACTTTACATATATCATTTATATACATACTGAATAACAATGGCCCCAAAACTGAACCCTGTGGGACTCCACAAGTAACCTTCAGTAACTGCGAGTTTTTGCTACCAACACATACATACTGATATCTGTTCTTTAAGTAACTACATAACCAGGACAATGCTACCCCCCAATACCATAATTTTGTAGTTTCATTAACAATAATTTATGATCCACTGTATCAAATGCTTTTTTAAGATCCAAGAATACCCCAACTGAATATTTTTATTTTCAACAGCAATTGATATTTTTTCTATAAATTCCATTAAAGCAAATGCAGTTGTCCTCTTGTGTCTGAACCCATATTGCTGCTCACACAATAAATTACTCTTCGTTATGAAGTTGTCAATTCTCTCACAGAATATTTTCTCAAGTATCTTGGAAAATTGTGGCAATAGTGAAATAGGTCTATAGTTTGAAAATTCCCCTCTGTCACCCGTCTTGTATATCGGAATTACTTTAGCTGTTTTCATTGCACCAGGAAATACACCTGTTTGGAGAGACAGGTTACAGATATACGTCAATGGCTTCACTAAGCGTTCAATGATAGTTTTGACTAAAAGCATGTCAATACCATCACAATCTGTAGATGTTTTACTTTTAAATGATTTAACAATTTCAATGACCTCTCTCTCTCGTCTGTGTTCTTTATGAAAATGGAGTCTTTTATAGCAATGTTTTTGCTTATTGCATCACCTGTAGATGCCGTAATGGGTATTTCTCAAGCCAAATTAGGACCAATGTTAACAAAAAAATATTAAATTCATCTGCAGGTGAGTCTGCATTCACACTCTGAGTCTTTTTTTTTTTTTGAAAGATTGATTGGGTAGCTTGTATTTCTGTTTTTATTTCCAAGAATATTGTTAAGTATTGTCCATGTATTTTTAATGTTATCTCTGTTTTTCTCCAGTTCTTTACTATAATAGTCTCTTTTACTACATCTCATTATATATATTAACTTATTTTTGTATGTTTTATACTGCTGCTCTGCTTCTTTTGTCCTTTTCTTTAGAAAGGCTTTATATAATGAATTTTTATTTTTACACGCTTTTTGTAATCCTTTGGTTAACCATGGCTTGGCGGCAAATTTCTGTTTAAGCTTTTTCTTTACTAATGGACAATTTTTTTCATAAAGAGTGGTTACAATGTTCATGAATGTGTCATAGGCTTCATTTACATCTGATACATAGACTTTTGTCCTGTCTTGCTTCAGCAGGTCTTCTTTAAAAGACCTGCTGAAGCAAGACCTGCTTTATCAAGCTCCTCTCCTGTGGAATCAGCTGCCAATCTGGATTCGGGAGTCAGACTCGATCTCTGTTTTTAAGAATAGGGCTAAAACCTACCTTTTTGATCTAGCCTACAATTAGGGAGGGATCATGTGTTTCTGAACCCTCCCTTAGTTATGCTGCTAATAGGTTTAGTCAGCCGGGGGACCTCCAGTAATGCACTGGGCCTCACTCCTTTCCTCACTCTCTATGAAATATTTTTTTTTTGCTGGTCATTAACATTTGTTTGTTCTCTCCCATAGATTGAATCCCCATCGTGCTGTTTGCTCTCTACATGTCTGTTCTTTTCTTCTTCTCTATCCCCTCACCCCCCAGCCAGTCGCAGCAGATGACTGCCCCTCCCTGAGCCTGGTTCTGCTGGAGGTTTCTTCCTGTTAAAAGGGAGTTTTTCCTCTCCACCGTCGCCAAGTGCTTGCTCACAGGGGATCGCCTGATTGCTGGGGTCTTTCTGCAACTGTGGGGGTCCCCCCTACAGTTGATAGTGCTATGAGATGACTGTTGTTGTGAAATGGCGCTATATAAATAAAGTTGAATTGAATTGAATTGAATTGAAAGAACTGAGTGCATTTTGTGATTTGTATCTGAAAGATTTTAAAGTTTTTTCTGTATTGGCCCCCGTGTGGCCATGGATAAGTGCAAAGACTGGCAAATGGTCACTTATGTCATTTATCAATAATCCACTTTCTATTTTCTTATCAATAATATTAACAAAGGTTATCAATAAGTGTAGCAGTGTGAACCGTGATTCTACTGGGATGTGTTATTGTGGGATATAGACTCATACTGTACATAGAATTAATGAACTCTGTAATTACATTTTGTTGAAATGGATTTAGTAAATCAATATTGAAGTCTCCACAGATTACAACCATTTTCTTATTTGTTATATTATTGTACAGCTCAACTAACTTATCTCTAAATGTCTTAATGCAAGTTCCTGGCATTCTATACATACAAATTATAATTAGATTTTTTTGTTTTATCTTGGTCAATCTCAACAGTAACACATTCTAGAATCCCTGGTAGTGCAAAAGACATTCCATTTACAAATTTACACCAATACAGGTCATCAATATACAGCGCAACACCACCACCCTTTTTTTTAGATCTGTTAATATAAAACATCCGATATCCCTCTATTGCCATCAGAGAAGCCTGCTCTTCACTGAGCCAAGTTTCAGAGACTAGGATAGCTGTAAATTTTCTATCTAGCTGTTTTAAATAGTCCTGAATCTGTGGAAAGTTTTTGTTAAGACTTCTGCTCTTGAAGTGTATTATTGATACACTGTATTATCAAGTCCAAAGTCAGTGCAGTCATCTACCAGGAAATTTTAGCGCACTTCATGCTTCCCTCTGCTGACAAGCTTGATGGAGATGCTGATTTCATTTTCCAGCAGGACTTGGAACCTGCCCACACTGACAAAAGTACCAAAACCTGGTTTAATAACCATGGTATCACTGTGCTTGATTGGCCAGCAAACTCTCCTGACCTAAACCCCATTGAGAATCTATGGAGTATTGTCAAGAGGAAGATGAGAGACACCAGACCCAACAATGCAGATGAGCTGAAGGCTGCTATCAAAGCAACCTGGACCTCCATAACACCTCAGCAGTACCACAGGCTAATCACCTTCACGCCATGCTGCATTGATGCAGTAATTCATGCAAAAGGAACCCTGACCAAGTATTGAGTGTGTAAATGGACATACTTTTCAGCCAGCAAATATTTCTATTAAAAATCTTTTTTTTAATTAATTTTATTTAATATTCTAATTTTCTGAGAAACTGAATTTGGGGTTTTCATGAGCTCTAAGCCATAACCATCAAAATTAAAATAAATAAACACTTGAAATCTATCACTCTGTGTGTAATGAATCTATATAGTGTAGGAGTGTTATTTTTTGAATTGAATTATTGCAATGAATCAATGTTTTGATAACATTCTAATTTACTGAGATGAACCTGTATTTCTCTGATGCATTTCTACATTTTATACATTTCATCCTTAAGATACAATTTAATTTTTTTTTTACCTTTTGTTCTTATTAAAGACAATAATAATGTTCTTATTTTGTCTTTAATAAGAACAAAAGGTAAATAATTAAAAGAAGACAAAATGAACCTACTTGAGATACAATTTAAGTTTTACTTTTGCTTCATTGTTCAAACAGCAAGAAAAATCTTGTAGATTAATTTCCAACTTCTTGGTTCTTGTTTAAAAAGTGACAAGTGATTGCTCCAAAACTTGCACCATTTATTATCATAGAGTTAATAATGCAAACATTTGATGATATAAGCATGAAATGTGGCAGAAACATTAATTTTGTGTTTGATTTTAAAGGGGTCATTGACTGCCCTTTTTCCACATGTTGGCAGCTCCCACAGGTCTTAATGAAATGTTTGTGACATATTTTAGTGAAATTTTCTTTGATCATTTAATTATTGCTGTATGGCGCACATTTAGGGCGCATATATGGTATGCATGTATGGTATGCATTTTCCCTCACATATATTTAGTAGGCATGACGGTGCATACTCTGGAGGCTTCATGTCTAAACGTCCAAGAAGACCTGACCCGGCAGAGACCTCGGGAGGTGTGAAGTGGTTTCTTGAGAGACGGGAAGTAGAGAGAATGTCCCAGCAGGAGCCCCCGAGGCTGAGGAGTTGAGAGACAATGGAGACGCCAAGGAGCCTCGGAGGCTATATGTTTACTGAAGGACTGTGGGTTGGGGATGTGATATTTGATGTTGGGGGTTTTGTGTCTCTGGAGAGTATAAGAGCTGTGAAGAATGATTGTTCTGCCTCTTTGCTGAGATACTTTGCTTGTTAGAGGATGTAGACTCACAATAAACCTTTCCTGAGAAATAAACTCAGTCTCGTTTGTGAAAGTCATCCTCTACACTGGTGATCTACGACAAACCATGGCCGGTGGCGGCGAGCTTTCCGCGCCGGACTCTTCAGGGGCCAACCGGGTTAACGCAGCTACCACACTACAGCTGCCCGATTTCTGGCAACATAACCCGCGCTCCTGGTTTACCACGGTGGAGGTGCAGTTCCACCTTCGGGGAATCTCAGCAGATGCAACGAGGTTCTACCATGTCGTCACGAAGCTGGACAGCCTCACAGTGCAGCGGATGGAGAGCCTGACCAACCACCCGCCCCAAGACGACAAGTATGGCACACTGAAAGCCGCCCTCATTCGAGCCTTCACTCCCTCGCTGGGAGAGCGAGCAGAGAAGCTCCTGGCGCTGACAGAAGGGGAAGCAGACAGGCCGGCAGATGTGATGGCGAAGATGATGAGCCTGAGAGGCGAGGATGACGACAGCTTTACCTTCGCGCACCTCTTCCTCAGAACGCTACCGCCAGCAGTGAGAGTCACCCTGGCCAGCTCACAGCTACTCAGCAACTGTGACTACCATGAGCTGGGCCAGGAGGCGCAAGCGGCTCGTCGACGCCCATAGACGGCACGCAGCCACGACGGCAGCAGCAGAGCTGAACGCACCCCCGCGAGACGAGGGGAGACCAGAGGCTGCAGCACCGGATCCACTGACGTCGGCAGCGGCAGAGGCCAGGAGAAGCGGAGCTGACAACACCCTCTGTTTCTACCATCGATGCTTCGCCGAGAGAGTGCGCAGATGCATCCCACCATGCCGATACCAGCGCCAGGGAAACGCCAAGAGCCAGTAGCAGCTGCGACTCTCGGCACGAAGAACAAGCTGCTTTTCGTGACAGACGCAAATTCAGGGAAAGAATTCCTGGTGGACACAAGCTCCCAGCTAAGTTTTGTCAAGCCTGCCTACGCGGACATGCTGATGCCTGCCAGCGGACCCCTGGTGTTAGCGGCGAACGGCTCCACAATCAAAACCTATGGGGAGAAGACGCTCTTCCTATCCCTCCACGGCCGCACCTTCGAGTGGACCTTCGTCGTAGCCGCAGTTAGCAACAACATGCTAGGTGCTGACTTTTTATGCTCAAACAGTTTATTGGTTGATCTTGCTAATAGGCGTATTGTAAATGCACTGTCTTTCTACTCTATCTCCTGCACAGCTCGGGTGGCCCTGCCTTCTGCACATCCCAATGTCACAGCTGCGGGTGGTAAGTTTCATGCACTACTCAATCAGTTTCCAGCACTCACGGTCCCAACATTTTCAGCGTCAGTTGCCAAACACGGGGTCGAGCATTTCATAACTACCTCTGGCCCCCCTGTTTTTGCAAAAGCCCGGCGCTTGGACCCAGCTAAACTGGCCATCGCGCGCAAGGAATTCGCCAACTTGGAAAAACTGGGCATTGTTAGACACTCGAACAGCTCTTGGTCGTCACCCCTGCACATGGTACCCAAGGCTGACGGCTCGTTGCGCCCTTGCGGTGATTTCCACAGATTAAATAATGCTTCAGCACACGGCCGCTACCCGATTCCGCACATCCAGGATTTTTCGGCACATTTGGCGGGGGCGCGCATCTTTTCCAAAATAGATTTGGTGCGCGGTTATCACCAAGTCCCAGTCCGCGCGCAAGACATACCCAAAACGGCAGTTATAACCCCTTTCGGGCTTTTCGAGTTTTTGCGCATGCCTTTCGGCCTCAAAGGCGCCGCGCAGACGTTCCAACGCATGATGGATGCAGTACTGTGTGGCCTCCCTTTCTTGTTCGCTTATTTGGATGATATTTTGGTAGCCAGTGCATCCGAAGTCGAACACAAACGCCACCTCACAGCTGTTTTTCAGAGGCTGACAGAACACGGGCTGATAATTAACCCAGCGAAATGCCAATTTGGGGTAGCGCAAATCGATTTTTTGGGGCACCGCGTGTCTCCAGAAGGCGCGGTCCCGCTGCCTGATAAAGTGCGCGCGATAACGGATTTCCCCCAACCGCAGACAGTTAAGGCACTGCAAGAGTTTTTGGGGATGGTCAATTTTTATAACCGCTTCCTCCCCAATGCGGTACGGCTCATGCACCCATTGTACGCGGCACTAAAGAAGCAAAAACCTGCAGCTAAGGTCGAGTGGTCCCCGGACCGGGAGCGCACTTTCTCACAGGTCAAATCGGCCCTCGCGAACGCTGCATTATTGGCACACCCGGTGCCAGCAGCTCGCATGGCGCTAACCACGGACGCTTCCGACGTGGCAGTGGGGGCGGTTGTCGAGCAACTGGTAGCAGGGAGCTGGCAACCACTTGCGTTTTTCAGCAAAACATTGCGCGATAGCGAGTGTAAATACAGCGCGTTTGATAGGGAGCTTTTAGCCCTGCATTTGGCCATCCGCCACTTCCAGTTCTGGTTGGAAGGGCGCCGTTTCACCGCGTTTGTAGACCGCAAACCATTAACATTTGCAATGGCTAAAATTTCAGAGCCTTGGTCAGGCCGACAACAGAGACAGCTGGCCGCGATTTCAGAGTTTACCACCGACATTCAACACATGGCGGGCAAACACAATGTAGTGGCAGATTGTCTCTCGCGCGCAGTTGCACTGCCAGGCCCCCAGGGGGCAGACTCGGCGGCTGTAGACTCGGGCCAGGCTTGCGGCACGGAAGCGCTCACAGCCCCGGTCTGCGTTGGGTTAGATTATGCAGCCATGGCCGCCGAGCAGGTTAACGATGTGGACGTGCGCGCGCTCCAGTCTGGGCCACCAGGGCTAAAGCTGGAGCACAGGGTGCATCAAAGAGGTATGCCCCCCCTAATCTGTGATATCTCCACGGGGCGCCCCCGCCCCGTGGTCCCAGCTGCGTGGCGTCGCCGCGTTTTTGACTTAATACATTCGCTGGCACATCCGGGCGTTCGAGCATCGATCAAAATGGTGGGAGAGAAGTTTGTTTGGCCGGGGCTGCGTAAACAGGTCAAAGAATGGGCCGCAGCCTGCGCAGCGTGTCAAAGAGCAAAGGTACACAAGCACACGCGGGCCCCTCTAGAACCTTTTCACATCCCAGCCAAACGCTTCGACCACGTGCATGTCGACTTGGTGGGACCCCTCCCACTGTCACAGGGGTTCACACACCTTCTAACTATGGTGGACCGCACTACGCGCTGGCCAGAGGCGATTCCCCTGGCGTCAACCACAGCAGCAGACGTTGCGTGCGCTTTTTTAACGGCTTGGGTCGCACGTTTTGGAGTCCCGTCAGACATAACGTCTGACAGAGGACCCCAATTTGTTTCCGAGCTCTGGTCATCCATGGCACTCAGCCTGGGGGTGAAAATTCATCGCACAACTGCGTATAACCCCCAGGCCAATGGTTTGTGCGAACGCTTTCACCAGTCATTGAAAGCAGCCCTCAGAGCGGCTCTCACGGACACAAATTGGGTTGATAAGCTTCCATGGGTTTTATTAGGGTTGCGTTCAGCACCTAAGGAGGATTTGCAAGCCTCTCCGGCCGAGCTAGTCTTCGCCCAACCTCTCCGGTTACCGGGAGAATTCCTTCCTGAGAACCCCGCACCAGATCGCCCCCCCGCTCAGCTGCTGCAGAGCGACGCGGGATCAAACACCCTCCCCGGTCCAGTTCATCACAGTTTTCCACGCGTTTTTGTGCCTAAAGCCTTAAAGAATGCAGAATTCGTCTTTGTTAGACACGACGCACAGAGGTTAGGTTTAAGACCACCTTATGATGGACCGTTCAGAGTGTTAGAAACTGGGGAAAAGCATTTTTTGCTCGATTTGGGAGACAGGAGGGAATTAGTTTGCATTAACAGACTCAAACCCGCTTTTGTGTTAGCTGATGAACAGGTGCAAGTAGCCAGGGCCCCCCGCCGTGGCAGGCCACCGGGGAGACACTCTTCTAAGCTTTCACAACGATGTGCTAATGACTCTGATCCACAGATGCAAGAGACAGCCACAGGCAGAGCGAGACCTGCTCACAGCAGGTATGGCAGGAGGTTGAAGCCCAAGCAGTTGGATGTGTGATATGTTGTGCCAATTTTTTTTTCGTTCTGTGTGATACGTCATGATTCTATGCATCTGGGGTGTAAGTTGTCCTTATTTAGACGTTTGGGGGGGTTATATGGCGCGCATTTAGGGCGCATATATGGTATGCACGTATGGTATGCATTTTCCCTCACATACATTAAGTAGGCATGACGGTGCATACTCTGGAGGCTTCACGTCTAAACGTCCAAGAGGACCTGACCCGGCAGAGACCTCGGGAGGTGTGAAGTGGTTTCTTGAGAGACGGGAAGTCAGAGAGAATGTCCCAGCAGGAGCCCCCGAGGCTGAGGAGTTGAGAGACAATGGAGACGCCAAGGAGCCTCGGAGGCTATATAGGGCCTTTTCCACTAGCACGCTTTAGCGCGACACGGGACAGCTCAGCACGCTTTGTACACTTTTCCACAAGCCCCAACACGGTTTAACAGCCGCGATTCTCAGCCCCGCTCCAGGGCAGGATACAGCAGTGCTGAGCTGTGCCGTGTTGTGACGTTAACAGACTGGTCGCCGCTGATTGGTCAGGTCGTAACCGGCGCTGATTGGTCAGGTTGTAACCGCCCCTCTCCTCCTCCTCATCTACCAAATCTTCACGACCTTCTCAATAAAGTTTTTGAAAAAAAAAAAAAAAAAGAATCTTCACAACCGCCTTTACTCAGCACGCAACCACTGTTGGCGGTTTCTTTTCAGTGTATTGCTGTGCTATTTTCATTTATTCTCTATCAAAAATGGCTTCACGTAATAAGGGTGTTCCATGGACCAATAAGGAGCTGCAGTGTCTGCTCACTGCATTGTCAGACGAACGTATGCAGCGCGAGTTAGACGGAGCCGCCCGGAATGAAAAAATATACCGGGAGGTCTGGACATCGGAGTCCTTTAACGGTGAGTTTTAATTTTTTTTTATTGTGCGTTTTTTCGCAAATATATTCGGTAAGACGCTCAGTTTATTTATGCAATAAAAAAGCTGTTCATTTGTGGATGGATCGCTGCTTTATTGCAGCACACTGCGGACTAAAGCTTTTATTTTAATTATTCATGTGAACAATACGCTGAAATAAGCTTATGTATTCTTGTTAAAAACTATTGCCTTTTCTGTATATATTGCACTTTCGTGCTGTATTTTATTGTGTGCATTTTCCTTGTAGAATCATCCCACGCGTCTGCCGCGACAGCCCGTCCGGATTATTCAACCGAGCCTTCCTGACCCACAGCTGGCAGAGACGGCTTCATTCAACCGAGTCTTCGTGACCCAGTTTGGGAAGCTGGTGTAGAGGCACTCAGTGGTCGGCGTGTATAAAATGTTGATTAACCTTCATGTTGTGTTGCAAAGTTTTTTTTTTATTTTAATATTTTGTATATAATAAAATGGAATTGTTTTGGAAAGTGTGGTTTGTCTGTTATAACACTGAATTATAAAACAGTATAATTACATAGAAATTCCATGCCTAATCTGATCAAAATGATGCTGATCTTCCTGTCAGGGGTCAACCATTGTAAAGGTAATGTAATTTTTAACTAGACCAAAAAACAAATGTTTTTGTAAGCTTTCTGTTCTTTTTATTGAAATATCATAAAAAATTAGCCCCACATGATCCAGTTCTAAACTTTGGGTACATTTTTTATGTTAACTTATAAGAAGTTGCACAGTTGGACTTTAAAATGCAGCAGGAGAGACTGATCAAGCTTACAAGTCAAAGTAGGTAAAACAGTAAGTATATGTAAATTGAATGTTCTATCGGCATTCCAAATTCAGAGAATTACAAAACTTTAGAAGGAGTGTAGCATCATCTAAACGGAAAATAATAATACTGTTGTTCCAAACGTTGACCTGAAGGTGAAAAACATGATTTATTTTAATTCAGTACATCCAAAATGCCCTAGGATGTAAAAAATAATAATTTGGTGTTGGGCAGTGTGCCACCGTCTCATTATTTAATACGAATAAAAACAAGTTTCAGCTTATTATTTCTAGGTCATTTGGCAGTTTATTCAAAACAAAAGTGACTTGTGTTGTTGCAGCTTAATTATGAGATAAAATTAATTGTGAGATAAATCCACAGAGCGAGCAAGGCAATAATCCTTGGATCCTTTTTTGTCTCGTGTAAATAAGGACTCAGTCGGGTGCGTAACGTCACGGGAGTGTGGCCCCGCCTCGCTGAGAATCTGCTGCTGCCCCGCTTCTAAAACCTCCTAACACAAACCATCACAGCACAAGCACAACACCGTGCTAATGGAGACAGAAGCATTCCGAGCCGTACTGAAGTGAATCGAGCCGTACCGAGGTGTGCTGGGCTAGTGGAAAACAGGCTTATGTTTACTGAAGGACTGTGGGTTGGGGATGTGATATTTGATGTTGGGGGTTTTGTGTCTCTGGAGAGTATAAGAGCTGTGAAGAATGATTGTTCTGCCTCTTTGCTGAGATACTTTGCTTGTTAGAGGATGTAGACTCACAATAAACCTTTCCTGAGAAATAAACTCAGTCTCGTTTGTGAAAGTCATCCTCTACAGCAGCATCATTGTGAATCATCTTTTGCAGCCTTTCACAGAAAAAGCTGTTTCAGTGCACGTCTCTTTAAATCCCAGACAAGTGCTGGCAACTCCACCCTCCTACTTATGTCACTATTGCTAATTTTAGCTGGCAAGCTAGCCTGAGTCAACTAATGTAAATTTGTCTAAAAGAATGAAGGAAATAAAGCATCACTAGTGGACAGGGGTGTGTGGTTTCAGTAGTCAATGGGATTTGACCAGTCCCTGGAGTGCACTAAGCTCAGAAACTTTTGCAAATAAGTGAATGGTGGCCCAAAGCACCTAGATCAGGGGTGTCAAACTCATTTTAGCTTGGGGGCCACATATAGGCCTTTTCCACTAGCCCCGCTTAGCCCAACACCGCACCACTCAGCCCTCGTTTGAGAATTTTCCATTAGCCCCAGCACCGGTTAGCAGGCGCTATTTTCGTAACTGATCTAGGGCAGGATCAATTCGAGCCGAGTTGGGCCGTGATGTGACGTCAACAGACTGGTCGCCGCTGATTGGTCAGATCGTAATGTCACGAAAGCGACCGTCTTCGCCGTCTTCTGATGACCGCCATTTGCAATATTGTCATGGACTAACTTGGTCACGGAGTAAATATGATATTAATACAGACAGCGTTGTAGGTTTTGCGGAACTCTACACCATGGTCCAACGAAGAGGTGCGGAGTTTTCTCTGCTTTGCGGCAGATCCACAGTGAGGAGTGACCCGGACCTATATGGCTGCACAGCATAGAAACCGGAGTATGGACAAGCTGAAGATGAACGTGAGAGAACCATCGATGGTGAGTGATTTGTAATAATGTGCATCTGTTTGCTTATTTATCCTGTTGGTGGTAAGCTCACTTTTTTTGAGCCATATTAAGTGCTGTTCTGTGCTGGCTAACGTTTTTTAGCTAATGTTTTTTAGCTAACGTTTTTTGTAGCTAGCTAGTACCAACTGCTGAATCGCGCTTGTTTTCTCCTAAATATTCGCTTGTGAGAGCAAAACGATGAAATATGTTAATCCTGGTTAAAGTCCTGGTTTGTCTTTTGTATTGCACTTTGGTCCTGCGCATTAAATTGTGTGCAATTTAATGCTAGAATGTGTTTCCACATGCCAGGGGTTAGCCTCCCTTTTTATATTGTGATACTGGTGAAATGGACCACAGGAGCCAAAATCTTGTCATATTAAAACTGCTTTTTCAAACCAGTGATTTATAAAGTCATTCATATAATTTTCTAAAGCGTCAGAATAGACCCACACACCTATTCTGTGGATCCTGCAGTGCTTGTCAGGGGAATGAAGCATTTTTGTCACATCCCACCACTGACTCATTTCAGAAAGAGAAATCCGTATATTATATAGATTCATTACACACCCAGTGATATATTTGAAGCGTTTATTTATTTTAATTTTGCTGATTACGGCTTACAGCCCCTGAAAACCCCAAATTCTATTTTGCAAAAAAGTTTGAATATTACATAAAATTAACTTTAAAAAATAGTTTTTAAATATAAATGTTGGCCGTTGAGGTGTTGGTTAATATGGACTGTAGCCGTAATCATCAATATTAAAATAAACACTTTCAATATATCACTGTCCCTGTAATCAATCTATATATGGGTTTCACTTTCTGAAATGAGTGACAAAAATATTGAATTTTTTCATGGTATTCTAATTTTTGAGATGTGCCTGTATATGTATTGAACTTGCTTGAAACTATCTAACATCCATTTCTGTCATTTGTCTAGGCAAGATGAAATCAGCCTCTCCACAACCTACCTCGCCACTGTGGAAAGTACCAAAATCATGGACTAACTTGGTCACGGAGTAAATATGATATTAATACAGACAGCGTTGTAGGTTTTGCGGAACTCTACACCATGGTCCAACGAAGAGGTGCGGAGTTTTCTCTGCTTTGCGGCAGATCCACAGTGAGGAGTGACCCGGACCTATATGGCTGTACAGCATAGAAACCGGAGTATGGACAAGCTGAAGACGAACGTGAGAGAACCATCGATGGTGAGTGATTTGTAATAATGTGCATCTGTTTGCTTATTTATCCTGTTGGTGGTAAGCTCACTTTTTTTGAGCCATATTAAGTGCTGTTCTGTGCTGGCTAACGTTTTTTAGCTAATGTTTTTTAGCTAACGTTTTTTGTAGCTAGCTAGTACCAACTGCTGAATCGCGCTTGTTTTCTCCTAAATATTCGCTTGTGAGAGCAAAACGATGAAATATGTTAATCCTGGTTAAAGTCCTGGTTTGTCTTTTGTATTGCACTTTGCACTTAAATCCATTAAGTCCAACACTATGTTGGACTTAATGGAACTTCGTTGCAGTGGTTTAGATCTTATTTATCTGATAGGTTCCAGTTTGTTCATGTAAATGATGAGTTTTCTCTCAGCTCAAAGCTTAGTCATGGAGTTCCACAGGGATCTGTGCTTGGCCCTACTCTTTTTAGTTTATATATGCTTCCGTTAGGCAACATTATTAGAAAGCACTGTATACATTTTCACTGTTATGCAGATGACACACAATTATACCTGTCAATGAAGCCAGATGATACTAATCAATTAGCCAAGTTAGAAGCCTGTCTTAAGGAAATCAAAGTTTGGATGACTTGTAATTTCCTGCTATTAAATTCAGATAAGACTGAAGTCATTCTTGTTGGTCCAAAAAACCTTAGAAATTCCTTTCCAAATCAAACTTTCAGTTTGGATGCAGTTACTCTTTCTCTTAATAGCTCTGTGAGGAACCTTGGAGTTATTTTTGATCAGGATTTGTCCTTCAATTCACATATTAAATTTGTTTCTAAGACTGCCTTCTATCATTTGCGTAATATTGCCAAGATTAGGAGCATCTTGTCTCAGAGTGATGCTGAGAAGCTGATCCACGCTTTTGTTAGCTCGAGATTAGATTATTGTAATTCTTTATTATCAGGCTGTCCTAAAACATCTTTAAAAAGTCTTCAGCTGATCCAAAATGCTGCAGCAAGAGTTTTAACAGGTACTAGAAAGAGAGATCATATCTCTCCGGTTCTGGCCTCCCTTCATTGGCTTCCCATAGAGTTTAGAATTAAGTTTAAAATCCTTCTTCTTACTTACAAAGCTCTAAACAATCAGGCTCCTTTTTATTTAAAAGATCTGATACTACCGTATCATCCTAACAGAGCACTACGCTCCCAAAATGCAGGTTTACTTGTAATACCTAGAATCTCCAAAAGTACAATGGGAGGCAGAGCCTTCAGTTATCAAGCTCCTCTCCTGTGGAATCAGCTGCCAATCTGGATTCGGGAGTCAGACTCGATCTCTGTTTTTAAGAATAGGGCTAAAACCTACCTTTTTGATATAGCCTACAATTAGGGAGGGATCATGTGTTTCTGAACCCTCCCTTAGTTATGCTGCTAATAGGTTTAGTCAGCCGGGGGACCTCCAGTAATGCACTGGGCCTCACTCCTTTCCTCACTCTCTATGAAATATTTTTTTTTTGCTGGTCATTAACATTTGTTTGTTCTCTCCCATAGATTGAGTCCCCATCGTGCTGTTTGCTCTCTACATGTCTGTTCTTTTCTTCTTCTCTGTCCCCTCACCCCCCAGCCAGTCGCAGCAGATGACTGCCCCTCCCTGAGCCTGGTTCTGCTGGAGGTTTCTTCCTGTTAAAAGGGAGTTTTTCCTCTCCACCGTCGCCAAGTGCTTGCTCACAGGGGATCGCCTGATTGCTGGGGTCTTTCTGCAACTGTGGGGGTCCTCCCTACAGTTGATAGTGCTATGAGATGACTGTTGTTGTGAAATGGCGCTATATAAATAAAGTTGAATTGAATTGAATTGAATTGAATATGTATTGAACTTGCTTGAAACTATCTAACATCCATTTCTGTCATTTGTCTAGGCAAGATGAAATCAGCCTCTCCACAACCTACCTCGCCACTGTGGAAAGTACCAAAATCCTTTGCTTTTATAGGTAAAGTGTCAAAAGCACATTAATATAAAAGGGACTGAACTGAGATTTATTTGATTGTGTGAATATGGCACATCAACTGTAAAATAAACCGCTTGTCAATGTATTTATTTTTTTGTCAGATCACTTGTGTGATCCTTTGTGAGTTATGTTCATAACTGTATGTTTTGGCGAATGTGAGATGTTCAGTCGTCAATATAATTTACTTTATATGTGTAGTTTATAGTCTATCATCAATAAACTCATGCAGTAACAGGACACATTACAAATATTTGAGACCCATTGTAGTGCTTCCTTTTATATTTTAGCAATGCTAGTACAAAACACCGCCCACACATGAAGCCAGGGTAAGAAGAGACACTTTTACAGACAAGACAAACTTTTATTGATAAAAACTTCATATTTTGACTGAGTGACTCCATACTCGGTGATGCACACCATCAATTAAAGTGCTAGATTCCATTCAAGTGAATGTATTAATTCATTCTGATTGCTGAAGCCACAGTAAAAGCAGATGATTTTAAATGTAACCCAGCCCTTGTAAAATCTAGTGAAGCGCAGCTACATGAAAATTGTGGTTAAATACAACAACGAAGTACTTTATTGTCACATTCAAATTGTAGTCCCTCCTGTTTTGTTTTTCTTTTGAATTCTTGGATGAAATATGGTGGGCAATATAAGCTGCAGCTTCAGCCATCACCCATTTCAGATAACCTATGTTGAACTGTATAATCAGAGGAGTTATTGTTTAATTTGACCTTGTTAGATTTTTTCCCCTTTGTTATATTATTCTGTTTTCTTTTAATCTTTACCTTTAATCAATCCGAAATAAAGATTCATTCATTAATTCGCATTCCACCACTAGCTTTAAGCAACAAGTGTATTTCCCAAATATGTTTTACACTTGCTTTAACTAACCACCACCCATTTGTCTTTTGTCTATGCAAGAGGGAAAATGTTCACCCCAACTGGACCTTGCCTCAGTATTTACAGAGATGCAGGCTGAAGATCTGCTGGACCAGGACCAGTACCAGGGGCCGATCCAGTTGCTTCTCAGTGAGGGAGCGTGGCAGCCGTGTGTGACCCATTCCAGTTTTATTCTTTTTTACAGTTTGAATTTTGCACATTCTGAATAATCTGGAATTTGCTGCTGATTGTAATAAACAATTTAGTGACTTAAATGTTTGCATCATGATTTTCCATTTTGTCTGTTAAGACACCGGTGGGAAAACAGTAAACTGTACAAAGGATTTATCGGTGACCTTGAAAATAATGGCTCATTTTTAAGAAAAAAGTAACCAAAACAATTATTTTATTAACTGAAGACTGTATTGTTGGATGTATATGGAGGAATTCTGGGTCATATTAGCATCTGCTCTTCATCATAATGGGTTTGGGCGGGGGTGTCTAATCATGTGCCATGGAGGGCCAAGACCCTGCAGGCTTTACCTCCAACCAGTGTCTTCAACAGCAGATTCCACTGAACTTCTTCCACTGACTGCAGATCAGTGACAACACCTGCTGAAGAGACTGGGTAGAAGAGAGAACCTGCGGGGTCTTGGCCCCCCATGACACCTGATTGGAAGCCCCCGGATTAGGTTTAATGGGATTTAACATTTTAACACAAACTGCTTTATGGTTCATAATTTTGTTGACAGACTTACACCAAACCAAAAGTGATTTCTCAAACTGCTGGATTGGTCTTAGACAGCTTTTTGTTATGACCCGAGCGCCGGTTCTGATCGCGCTCGAGTTAAAGTTATGTCTCGCTGCCGGCCTTGACAGCTGTGGGCTGTATTCTGGCCTCACCGGGCTCTTATTGTGAAGGTGCTCGGTGGGGTTTCCGCCTGTCAACGGTCGGCCAGCTGAGCGTCATTACCGTCGTTAGCGTTTCGCCATATAAGCCCAGCACTGGCGACGGTATGACGCAGCAGTGTTAGTCGCTATACGTCTGAGCTACAGACGACTTGGATCATTATCTACCTCGCATGCTTGTGGTTGACCGTCGCCTCTCCGGCACCAGTAAGTTAGCTGTTAGCCTTGCTCCTCCCGGTGAGAGTGGACCTTTGTGTGTCTTTGCTTCAGCAGCCTGTGTAGCTAATTAGTTAATCAACCTTTGCCTGTGTATGACTGTCTCCTCCTATGGACTTGTAAGTGAGCTGTCTAGCCTTACGCCTCCGGAAGTGCGGAGACTCGTGTCATTGCTCCTGCATCTTGTGTTGTTCACTTTTCACCGTAAATAAAACTCACTGTAAACTCACTGGTGACTGTGTGCGTCATATGCTGGCTCGTGAGGGCCAGCGCATGACAGTTTTCCAATCTTTCAGTATTTAATTTGTGCCACATGGTGGTAACCCTCACATATATAAAAAAGAGACATCTGCAAAAACTTCACAGGTTTATTGTCAGTGCAATTCCCAGTGCAATACTACATGGATGCATGTATGGTACGTTGTTGATGCAGAGAATATATATTTCTACAGTACATGTATCTAGTAAATCAATTATTTTCCATGTAACCTTGTGACTGCATTATTTTAATTGCCTTTAATCCTAGATCAAGTTTGTTTTGGCCTAAAATACATCATAACTATCAAATATATCTTATTATACGTAACTCAGTACTGTTTACTTTTTGAATACATATTTTGTGGCTAATATAGTTATTAAACTGGCGATCAAGTTGTGTCAGCTGATCATTTTTTTCTATGACACCACCTCGGACTGCTGCAGAAGCAGGTACGTCCATGATGTCTGAACAGTCTCTCCATGATTTTCACGCAGAGCAGAGCAATTTGTTGTACAGGAAATAGTTTCTACAGACATTCTTAAGCTCCATAACCACTGATCGTTGGTGAAGCTGTGCTGACATCAGTGACAGGCTGATGATATCAGTGACAGGCTGAGCTGAACGCCAGACCGACCGTTTGAAGAGGTAATTTCCCAACAACAGAGCCATCTGAAACACACACACACAGCATACATATTTTAGTACCTAACTTGCAGACATTACAGTGTAGCACGACGTACTTACAGCAAACTAGCATTAGCAACCATTAGCTTACCGTCATATATGACCTAGTTTGTATCCTCATGTCTTCGGCTCTCCCAGAAGCTGCAGAACTATTCCAGAGTGTTTCGTCTCGCTGCCTGTACCCTTATCTGTCGGTCCTTTTTGGTATTTACGCTGAAAAAAGCCACAGACCGAGGAGTCGCCTTGTAGAGCAGCCATGTTATGTTTGCTTGGGTTGCGCGCTTCACGTCACGAGAGTGTGGCGCCGCCTTGCTGTTCAAGAAATCCCACCCACCGCAGGCGTGTCAGCAGTAATGTCGAAAAGCAGTCGAGGGTGAATCGAGTCGTGGTGAAACGAGTCGTGTTCTCAAATCGAGGCTGAGCGGGGCTGATGGAAAAGAGCCTATACTGCCAGATTTAATGTCAAGTGGGCCGGACAAGTAAAATAATAGCAAAACAGCCTAATGGCAACTCCAAATTTCATTGTATTAGTACAAAGAAGTACAAGTATATTATGAAATATTTACACTTATTGAACCATTGATCTTTTACAAAACATGAACAACCTGAATGATGAATCTTCATCAAACTATGAACAACTTGAATTTTTCTGCTGAACTGAAGCTTTGCTCAAAAGCAGCCGTCAGCCTCAGAATCTGAAAAGAAACGGCTCCTGTGTGAAGTTGAGCCCCCACCCAATGCAAAACCCCACAAAAATATTCTCAGTTAACGTCCCTCTGCACCTGCCATGCTGCGAGACAAGGGGGAAAATGTAGTTTTAAAGAACAGTTATTAAATACAGTAAATACCAGACATTTCAGCATGTGCTGGATCCTGCACCCATAAAAAAGACTTGTTGCATATTTTTAGTGATCTATTATGATTGAGAACAGATAACAGATTACAAGTGGAGTCGATGTAAATCAGGGATCACTTTTGCATCTACTACTCTTGTGCGACCCCAAATGGACAAATTGGGAATAGCAGTTACTTTATTGAAAAATTGCTGCTCGTGTTCTATTATTTAATTTTCACCCTTTGCAAATTCATCCCACAGGCTGTTTTGGACTCTCTGGAGGGCCAGTTTTGGCCCTAAGACCATAACTTTAACACCACTGACCTAGATGATGTCCTGAGTGCCTAGCTGATGCTAGGCAGCTAACAGTTGCTAAGCAAAAATAACATCTAGAGTGACGTATATGGTCAAATGTTGGTAGGCAAACAAGGATTCCAGTGGGGGGTGAGTAAAATAGTGATCGAAACCGGCCGGATCAACAGTTAAGTTAATGCCAGGTGACCTGTCTGACTGCATTGCCAAGCGAATGCTAACAGCTCGATGTGGCATCAAAGCTGAAATATAATAAATTAAGGCAGAATTATATGAGATATATAATCTACTGTGGGTTATTGAACCAGGTGGAAACATGGATGCCAATTAGGGTGACTGAAATCTAAAGGAAATAATATAAACCACATTTTGTAGGCGAACTACTAGTAACACTGTTAGCTCACTGTTCTCTACATAACAGACAGCTAGGCTGGCCATTAATAGAGCAGGAGGCAGGTGTCAAGGATGACACTGGGCTGGGTTTACCATTTTATGATATCCTGTGGCAAACCTGGTAGAGTTCAAATGTCTATTCGGACACAAAAACAATATAAAGGCTTTGTGTTTTTTGTTGCTGTTTTTTCGATAAGCACGTGACTAAAAGAAACATTTCACAAGGTTAAAACCTATAAAACAACATTCTTCAGTCAAGGACCCTTTTAAAACAATTAAACACTACCTACTTGAAATCTCTTTGTATCATACATTTTCCAAAATGGCCACCAGATGACCCTTTAACATGCAACATATCTCGAGATGTTACATATATCTCCTAATAAACTTATTATTGAGATAAATTATAAGGATTTCTTAGCCATGTTAATACTGAATTTGATGTAGGGAAAGGTATTAGCTACACAAACTTAACTTATATTTTACAACTGCATATTCATGGTTTATTTACAAATCTACTAACAAACTATTTATAAATTCTTTATATGGGTAGTCTAATTGTAAAGTGGTACATTTTATTTATGACAATCTATGACATCATGCAGGTCAAAATGTTATGATGATTTATCAAAAAAAAAAGAAGATTTCCCTTTCTGTTTTAAGAATAAAAAGAACTGTCAGTAATTCAGTGGAATAACAACAAATAGGAAAGCAAAACATACAATATAGACACATTTGATAGGAGGGCAGAGTCTAATGTCCTGTAACAGGACATGTTCAATTATATTGTGCATGTTTAACTACCAGAACGGAAGAATAAAAATAATCTGTGATGTGATAGTGTACGCAGCAGTGGACGTGCAGTGGTGAGTAAACAGGAAACATTGCAAATCAGTAACAGAGCTGCTGAGCTCAGCTGATATTTGAACTGTATCTTTATCACGGGGGGTGGTGTAATTTCCCCACAACTGATTAAGCATTTCCTAAATAAAACATAACTGATCAGTGCACCTGAACAGGTCACACAGTGTGAAACCGTAAAAGGGAACTTTTACTTTTGCAGACACTGGCTAATCAAATTTTCCACATAAACAATGCTGTAAATTATCATCCAACTGTTAAAGTATAAGGTTGTGAGAATACATGAATTGAAAGATTACAAACACAGACTCTCACTCTCAAAATAGAATACAATGCATTTGGGTTGTTTTTTCTGCTCTTTGGATGATTGTTTCATCGGTTAGGAAACAGGAAGTGAGCTTTGAGAGGGGAACCACCATAATCGTGTTTGGTGATGTGTAGTCCGAGACAGTGAGATGTAGTCCACTAAGTGGTTTCTTGAAACCACTTAGTGGACTACATTACAATACCACTATTGGCTAGCTATACTACTATTGGCTAGCTATAAATGTATCAATAGCCTTTCATTTTCTCAAGGACAATTTTTGTAGCCATATAATGACTTTTGTGATTGCAAACTGTATTTACACGCATGGTGATCAGCCATCAGTGACTGAAAGGTATTGTAACAGGATATTTGGTGCATAATCATGTGGAACAAGTGGTGATCTCTCTGCAGCAGTGGCTCATAAAGTGGAAGGAGATCAAAGTGGAATTAAAAGCAAAGCAACTGCCACCCACTGAGATGAATAAGCATCAAATGGTCATGTGTTTCTAAAGTACTTTGAGAAATCCTCAGGGGCGCCTCCAGAAATTTTTCATGAGGGCGGGGGGCACATGGGGGCCACTGAAAATCTTGGGGTGGCACATCAAAATCAATTTAAAATGTAATCACACTGTGTGCCCATTCGTGTTTGGTCTGAACGCACCTTGACAGTGTGATCTGTCCTACTTTGCTGTATTTTGTTAATATTTGTTAACCGTTTGACTGCCTATGGTGCTCCATCGCACCGTCAGCCCCTAGTGGTCAAGGTTTTTTTTTTAATATATTCAGTTTAGATGTCAGAGATTTCTAAAGCTATAACTTGAAAGTGGTAAGAGATAATGGCTTACTGTCAATTAGAAAGATGTAGAATATGATCCAAAGCTTGAGATATGAGTAAATTTATGCATCTAATTTGCATAATGCCATGGCAGCCATATCGAATTACATAGCTTTCAGTCAAAAGTGGACTTTGGACATATTTACACAAAGGATTTTTTTTTCACTGTTTGTTGTTTTGGGCATTTTATCTTATCTTTAAAGCATATGAACCAGAAAATCAGTACAATGTAAACAAACAAAGAAATTTGTCACTTACCGCTGGCCAGGCAGCACGCTTCGTCCATTTTCGTCCATCGTGGTCGTTATTTACTGGATGCACTGAGGAGCTCATTTAGCAGCAGACTACATCATCCCAGGTGCACAACCGAGAGGTTTCGTAGGTCCTTCCTACCAACGGCCGTCAGACTGTACAACCTAAGCAGGGCTGCTCGCAGAGATAGCAAAAAGACGTAACAAACTAATAGTTTTTTTGAATGCAAAAGATGCAATAGACTTACACAATGGTCCTCTCCGGCATACAACTAGGAACATACCGGTCGCTATGGAGGGTGAGAATATGTATGGGCACATAATCATACCATGTAGGATAACTAAATAGACGGTTATGCTGTTTCATCCCACCTAGCGGCAATGCTCTGCACTGTGTGTGTTTATATATTTGCATGTTTATTCCATCTAGCTACAATGCTCAGCACTGGGTGTGTTTATATTTATATATCTATATATTTATTCCATCTAGCTACAATGCTCCGCACTGTGTTTTTATATATCTACATATTATTCCATCTAGCTACATTGCTCCGCACTGTGTGTGTTTATATACTTGCATATTTATTCCACCTAGCTGCAATGCTCCGTACTGTGGGTGTTTGTATATTTGCATGTTTGTTCCATCTAGCTACAATGCTCTGCATTGTGTGTTCATATATTCATATATTTATTCCATCCAGCTACAATGCTCTGCACTGTGTGTCTGTGTGTGTGTGTGTATATATATATTTTATAGTAATATGTACATATGTATATTAGCTGCTCTTGCTTGCTTGTTTTTTTTTTTTTCTTGCCTTCTGATTGTTGCTCTGAGTGTTGCTATCCCTGTGCTGTTGCAATCCTGGAATTTCCCCGTTGTGGGACTAATAACATGTAGGATAACTAAATAGACGGTTATGCTGTTTCATCCCACCTAGCAACAATGCTCTGCACTGTGTGTGTTTATATATTTACATATTTATTCCATCTAGCTACAATGCTCAGCACTGGGTGTGTTTATATTTATATATCTATATATTTATTCCATCTAGCTACAATGCTCCGCACTGTGTTTTTATATATCTACATATTATTCCATCTAGCTACATTGCTCCGCACTGTGTGTGTTTATACTATACTTGCATATTTATTCCACCTAGCTGCAATGCTCCGTACTGTGGGTGTTTATATATTTACATATTTATTCCATCTAGCTACAATGCTCTGCACTGTGTGTTCATATATTCATATATTTATTCCATCCAGCTACAATGCTCTGCACTGTGTGTCTGTGTGTGTGTGTGTATATATACGTATATTTTATAGTAATATGTACATATGTATATTAGCTGCTCTTGCTTGCTTGTTTTTTTTTCTTGCCTTCTGATTGTTGCTCTGAGTGTTGCTATCCCTGTGCTGTTGCAATCCTGGAATTTCCCCGTTGTGGGACTAATAAAGGCTTATCTTATCTTATCTTAATAAGGGCTTATCTTATCTTATCTTATTTTTTCTTCTGTTGGTCATTTTCGCTTTCTCTCCCACATCCAGAAACTGTTATGATTATTCCACCACAATTTTGCTTTTATTCCGTCGCAATTTATCTCATATGACAAGTGGGAACCGGCGCGATTGTCCTGTCCAGTCCCATGGCACTGGGGGTCGATGGCAGGTGCAAATCAACCAGCTTCGCCCACCCTCTGTTATAAAAAATGTAGATATTTACCTTCATAAGCTAAATAATCTCTTTTTAGAATCATAGTTGGCAAATTTGGGAGCAAATGCCTCCTTCGCCTTGCGATCGATCACCATTTGTTTACAAACTCTTCTCTGGTGTCCAGAAGTGTGTGTGTGGGGGGGGGGGGTATATGGGGGCTATTAGTCCTCCAAGGAAAGAACAGTAAGTTATACGTGTCTGCCAACTTGTGAGGTGCAATATTTACTACAACTGGAGATTTATTATGGTTTAAGGCCACGTCATATGACAGTCGCAGAACTGTGACACAGGCATTCCACAGCGCTACCTGTGCATGAACCAAGGCAGTCAAAAGGTTCATAATATACAGCACACATCAGCTATTCTTAAACATCTACTATATGTAAAATATGACATAGATAAACAAGTTATAAAATTATGATAGACTGTCCAGTGGATGGAACCAGGAGTGACCACTGGAGGGGCCCAAGTGATGGCCCTGGTGGCCCCCCTGGAAATCCTCTACACTTACATATCAGTGAGTGATTCTATTTGCGATTCTTTGTATAAAGTGTGTTATTTAAATTCTTCAGGACAAATTTCATGACTAAAGACAGAAATGCATTTCTTTCCATTCACAATTCAGCAAGGAGAAACAAAACTGCATTAATCCTACTGTGGGCCTCAGGCCTCAGGTTATTTCACACCTTAGACAGAGACAATGAATACACATGGGAGAACAGTGGGAGTGGGGGTTGAATGAAGCGAGGTGTTGATGTCCTGCTGTTATTAGGAAGTGCCTTGAATCTTGTGAAGTGTAACTTGAAGCAGAGAGAGAAGGATGTTTAATGTGACTAGTCATTCTGTTCAGTGCTCGTGAGATGTGAGTGTGCAATAAATCATTTGAAATGAATCTGCCTGTGATTTTACACACTCCACATTGGTGACCCAAGACGTATTATGGAACACGAGGCAAGATCCCCGGAGCCGGCCCGGTCAGGAAGCTACAGCGAGGCGGCAGCCATCCCACAGACAGCCCGGACTGGAACCTCCAGCCACGCGTGTGCAGTTGCAGTCAAGCTACCGGATTTCTGGCAGCACAACCCGCGCTCTTGGTTCCACCTCACCGAGGCCCAGTTCGCCCTCCGGGCAGTAACGGCAGATGACACCAGATTCTACCATGTGGTCGCAGCGCTCGACGCCCGCACAGCTCAACAGGTAGTGAGCCTGCTTGATCAGCCACCAGCCAGCAACAGATACGAGGTGCTCAAGGCTGCGCTCATCCAGCGTTACATGCTCTCGGACTGTGAGAGAGCGGAGAGGCTCCTGATGCGGACCGAGCTAGGAGATGGTTTGGCCGTAGACCTGATGGAGAAGATGCTGGCATTAAGGGGCACGGACGATGAGCACTTTCTGTTTGCCCACCTCTTCCTCCAGAACCTTCCGACAGTAGCGAGAGCGGTTCTGGCCAATTCGCCGCAGCTGGCCGCGTGAGACTACTGTGCGCTAGCCCAGGAGGCAGACCGGATCATCATCACCACCAAGGCAATCACAGTCAACGTGGCAGTGACGGAGCCCAGCGAGACAACCAGAGGAGACGAGGAGCCACCGACGGTAGCAGCAGCGGGGGCCAAGGAGTGCCAGAGGGACACACTCTGTTCCTACCACCGCCGCTTCGGAGAGAATGCACGCAGATGTGCGCCACCGTGCCAATTCCAGCACTCGGGAAAACGCCAAGGCCGGGGGTCGGTAGCAGCAGCGACCCTCGGTGAAGAGAACAAGCTGCTCTACCTAACGGACGCACACTCGGGGAGGCGTTTCCTCGTGGACACCGGAGCCCAGAAGAGTTTCATCCGGCCGACCTACGCTGACCGGCTGGCAGGATCTAGCGGCCCCGGGATGTTGGCAGCAAACTGCTCGGATATTAAGACCTTTGGTGAGAGGACTCTGCTCTTATCTCTACATGGCCGTACATATGAGTGGACTTTTGTCATAGCAGCACTGAATTACCATATACTGGGGGCTGATTTTCTGTGTGCACATGGTTTACTGGTTGATGTTGCTAACAGGCGCCTGGTTAATGCATGTCTTTTCACTCTCTCCCCTGTATAGCTCGAGTGACCCAGCCAACAGCACAAGCCAACGTCACAGCTACAGGCGGTAAGTTCCACACACTGCTCACTCAGTTCCCAGCACTCACGGTCCCGACGTTTTCCGCGGCCATCGCTAAACACGGGGTGGAGCACTTTATCACCACCACCGGGCCGCCCATTTTTGCAAGACCTCGGCGCTTGGACGCAGCTAAACTGGCCATAGCGCGCGAGGAGTTCACCAACCTGGAAAGGTTGGGCATAATCAGACGCTCGAACAGCCCATGGGCATCCCCGCTACACATGGTCTCTAAGGCTGAAGGATCGTGGCGACCGTGCGGTGATTTCCGCAGGTTGAACAATGCCACGGCGCACGACCGCTACCCGATTCCCCACATACAGGATTTTTCTGCTCACCTCGCCGGGGCACGCATTTTTTCCAAAATAGACCTGGTCCGCGGTTACCACCAAGTCCCAGTGCGCACTAAGGACGTACCCAAAACAGCGGTAATAACTCCGTTCGGTCTGTTCGAGTTCCTGCGCATGCCATTCGGGTTATAGTGGGGCAGATTAGTGAAAGAATCTTTCACTTGGTGATACAAGCACCAAAATTGGCACAAATGAAGTTCAGGACCTACTTTTTAAGAAAAGTACGCTCTCCAGCTGAAAATCCAATATGGCCGCCATTTTTTCAACATGGCCGCCTCTGATATGGGTTTACAGCAGTATTTGGCTTAAATTCTGACGATATCATGCTACTTTTATGATCTACATATCAAAATATATGTTTTTGGAGACAAGAAATCCAATTTTGCCCTCCAAATATCATAATTATCAACTACTATGATGATATATTGAAAATATAATGAAGAAACACTACCTGAGTGAAGATACTGATATGATGTGATGTATGTTTCCTACCACTCAATACAGAGATGTAGTATAGACTGAACTGGCTAGCTTGAATTGACTCTTGGTCACCTGTTTTACTCCTTGCATTTGCAGGAACCCAGTTGTGTACATTTCAGGGTGTGGCGGTAGCATTTACATGGTCCACGGCATTCACCCGTGCAACGACATTCTGTCAAGCTGCTGGCAAGACTGAGCAATAGGTGGCAGGGTTGACCAGACAGCTGCCCAGACTTCACCATTCTTCTGCCAGCCCCAGTTGGCAGGGCTTTCAGGTTGCATTTTGCACGATGTTGCCTGGCCCCATATACAGACTGCCTGGAAGACAGAACGTCTAATATGCTGAGTGAGAGATGCACTGGTTGGTGGAATAGAATCGTAAGATCTCTGCTTCCGAGCAAACAAGTGCAGTCTTGCCTCATCGACCTTGGTGGTGTTGCTGTGCTTGTCGTACATAGTGACAACAAATTTCTCAAGGATGTTGAGGTCAGCATCTTCTATGATAGGTGGGTATTGACTGAGCTTCTTGAAGACTGGGCTCACTTCAGGACAAAACCCCCATGTTTGCCATGCAGTTGTCTTGCCTCTACCTCAAAAGGCTGACACCACGTCGCAACCAGTGAAAGCTTGAAAGAAGCACATACCACTAGCTTTCTCTGGACCAAGCTTATCTACCAGATCGTGAATAGGAAACCATCTTATGGACTGACCCTGACCAAATTCTACCCACACCATTTACAAGCCTGCATCCTGAAGAGTTGCAAAGACACTGACTGCAATAACCAGAATATCTGTGTCACATGCTTTGATCAAGACAGACTTCGTCTGTTGCTTTGCTGCATGAAGAGCATGTGTGAATATCCTGGAGTCAGCTTCTTCATGGTTGCAAGGACTTAAGCCATTGTTGCTCCCCTGGGTAGCGGCCCAGGAGGAGGAAACGTGCATGTGGAAGTTAACTCTCCAACCTGTGACAGAGAATCAGCAAAACACGTTTCGTTATTTCACACAAGGAGTTTTATTCTTCCAAGTCATTCACATGACCAACATCAACTGACTAGTATTTACTATCAAAGTCCATAGTTTCTCTCTTATTGTCTGATCACATCACCATTAAACAAAACACAATCATGTCCATTTATCACAATTTCCGATTTGACATTAACTGTATACTTAACATTCTTAACAAATTACTCTAACATGGAATGAATTATTGGTTTTATCTCCTTCCCATGTATATAGCTTTTAACTTGTTCAAATGTTTATATTTTAAACAATAACCCATGAACTTACATTTACATTAATCATTTTAAGCACTGTCATAAATGTACAGCATATGGTGTTATTCTTAACAATTCACTGACCTGGCCACTGTGTACCTAACACACTTACAATAGTATTCCTGGTATTCGGTAATACCCCCGAAATGTGCACACTTGGTGACAAATGAGAGATGAGATGAGATGAGATTCAACTTTATTGTCATTACACATGTATGAATACAAGGTAACGAAACGTGACTTGGCATTTGGGCACGCTCTGCAGAGCGCATCCAAGGCCGGGGCAGCCGCTAGGCGCCAGTCATAAAGAAGAAAGGAAAAAAAAGAAAAAGAGTGGATATCACACAGTAGGCGAGAGAAAAAAACATGTTTTATCAAATTGACGCTTAAGTAAGACAAATCAAACCAGTAAATGTCGTACTGTATGAAAACCGTTTCATAACTGTCTTTAAATAAAGTAAGCAAATGGTTTTTAACGTGGGCGGATTTCACTGTTGTGGTACGTCCCATACACTCGATCATTAACATTAGCAGGTTAGCTTATACAACAACACATCAACTTTAACAGAAATACCCTTACAAGCCCGCTTTTCGCCTCACACGTATCACAATATAATCTCGGACATCCTAGGACTCTTACAGTTTATATTGCACTCTTGAATTATTAGTATTTACCAACCTGTGATAGAGAATCAGCAAAACACGTTTCGTTATTTCACACAAGGAGTTTTATTCTTCGTACTCCAGTGCGTGAGTCTACTCTCTATCACTGTGCGACATGCGCCATCTATTGGTCGGCGTATGGAACTGCACTCAACTCACATGAGTTATAATGGAACCAGGTGAATTACAAATGCATTGTAGAAAAATAAACAATTAAGGAATAACATAAAATTGTAGGGGTGCCTGTTTTTCTTAAATTTTCTTATCCAAATGTCTTCTTCACCTCTTACATAACTATTAACTATTTCCAACCCTCTACACCATCAAGGTTGAAGGTCTTGTTTGACAATGCCCGATCATTCTTGGTCACAATTACAACATTGTTGGGACACATGGATATAATCTTGTCTGCAAGGTAGTGAAAGAGCTCAGTCTTGTTGTCACTGTCTCTCAGGAAGCTTGACCAGATGGGTGGTAGTTTGGTTTTGTCTGTCACTCTACGCCGAGTTCCCTTTCCTCGCTTTGACCTTGTTTCAGCTTTCAGGCTTGATGTTTTGTATACATCAAAAACTATGTCTGTGCGTTCATACTTTGACGAGTAAAACTGGATCTTTGGTACTACATCACGTACAGCATATTCCTCAATGGTCTTTGATGTCTTTGGAGACAGTGAGTGAACAAGAGCAGAACCATCAATGATGATAGCATCACATTCTGGTTGAGTGTCAGGGAGAGAAATGGCATCTTCCAGACGGTCAGCAAGGTCAGACTTCTTTCCAGAATGGAGATTCCCCATGTCACTCAGTGCTGCAGGAAAGGACTGATTCTCGTGCCTGAAGAACTCCAGTAGATCACACTCTCGAGCTTGACATGATATGAAAAGCTGCAAGAACAAATTGCAGTCACTTTTAAGTACTTCCTTCTTTTTGTCGCTGGAATCTACAGCTGCCTGTTGCCGAAAGAAGTCAGTTTTGTTCTTTTTGATTGGCTTGTAGAAGGAAGCCTCATCACCCAGACCATTGAAAAAGTCTTTGAAGGCAACTTCACCTTTCTCAAAATGAGTCCTAACAAGCTCTGCAGCACTGGGATGTGCGATGAGCTTTGTGTCCAGTGTGAGCAGATCCTTGGATTCCTCCAGGAAAGGATTGCCCAGGTCCTTCATCACACCAAAAAACTTCTTGACTTTGTCAGTGAAGGACTTCTGAGACTGGCTGTTCTGCTCATGATGCTTGATATCTTCATTTGCAGCTTTAACCTGTGAAGCCAACTCATACTGGTTAACTAACTGGCTAACTTCTGGTCCAGAAACCATCCATCGCCTCAGTGCAGATGGATCCTCAGTAACTCCAATGGCACCACTATCACCTTTCACGACAGCATTGGCCTGCTCATGAGCTTGGTCAATGGCTATGCCGCAGAATTCCCTGTGAGTCTTGTGGACCACAAACTTCCCAGCTGAAATTCGTGGAACACTCCAGGGTGACTTTGCTCCAAAGAAACCATGTCTTTGAGGTGGATGGGGAGCCATCGAGCATAGTTCACATTGTTGTTAGCAAAGAAGAATGGGATTAAAGCAGACAGTGCTTGACAGTACAAGTTGAAGTTAGCCTCTCTGAAAGATCTGACCAACAAGAACACCACCAACTCCACTGACAGGACAAGCTCCCAGAATTGAAACTGTGGACTTTCTTTCCTGCGTGTCTCACACCATTCATCAAAATTCAGGGCGTCATTCTCCTCTGCACAGTGATACTCATATGCCTCCTTTTGTAGCATGTAGAGGCAGCTTGCTGTGACTTCATGCATATGGCGTGTTTTTGTGACATTGGAGGCTGAAAGAAAGGATTGGTTGTGCTTTGACATCCTGGTTGTGCTTTGACATCACTCTCATAAAAGCAATAAACTAAACTGAATAACATTTTATCACATCAATGAAATAAGTAACCATGGACTTTTAGGTTTTGGCCGCATAGCTTACAGAGACAGATTTTCAGCTAGAAAACTGCAATTTACAGCCATTTAGCAGCCGCCATTTTGAAATATGTTGGTCATATTTAAATTCAGAACATAGAAATGAGATAAATGTATTAAAATACATGCAGTTTAATGTTCAGATCATTCAGAAACAATGCATATTGGATTTCCACTTCGCAAATAGAAAATATCGGAGATTGACACGGTCGCCATCTTGAAAAATGGCGGCCATCTTGGATTTTCAGCTGGAGAGCGTATTTTTCTTAAAAAGTAGGTCCTGAACTTCATTTGTGCCAATTTTGGTGCTTGTATCATCAAGTGAAAGATTCTTTTGAAAAACTGGCTTAATCTGCCCCACTATTAAAAGGAGCGGCACAGACGTTCCAACGCATGATGGATGCAGTGCTGTGCGATCTCCCGTTCGTGTTCGTCTACCTGGACGATATCCTGGTAGCCAGCGCGTCCGAAGACAAACACGAAACCCACCTCACGACAGTTTTCCGGAGGTTGGAGGAGCACGGGTTAATAATCAACCCGGCGAAATGTCAGTTCGGCGTAACGGAGATTGATTTTTTGGGGCACCGCGTCTCTCCAGAAGGAGCGATCCCGCTGCCCGACAAAGTGCGCGCCGTGGCGGATTTTCCACGGCCTCAGTCGGTCAGGGCACTGCAGGAATTTTTGGGAATGGTGAACTTTTATAACCGTTTCCTTCCCCGTGCGGCGCAGCTCATGCAACCATTGTACGCCGCGCTCAAGAAACAGAAACCTGCGGATAGGGTCGAATGGACCCCAGAGCGAGAGCGGGCATTCTCGGAAGTTAAAGCAGCTCTGGTAAATGCCACACTGCTGGCACATCCAGACCCGACGGCCCACATAGCGCTCACCACCGACGCTTCAGACGTGGCCATAGGGGCTGTCGTGGAGCAGTGCGTCGCCAGGGCTTGGCAGCCGCTCGCCTTTTTCAGCAGAACTTTGCGCGACAGCGAACGTAAATACAGCACGTTTGACAGAGAGTTGCTGGCTCTCCACCTGGCCATTCGCCACTTCCAGTTCTGGCTGGAAGGGCGCAGCTTCACCACGTTCATAGACCACAAGCCGCTAACATTCGCGATGGCCAAGGTTTCAGAACCGTGGTCGGGCCGGCAGCAGAGACAGCTGGCCGCGATCTCAGAGTTTACTACCGATATTCAGCATGTGTTGGGTAAACTGAATGTAGTGGCGGACTGCCTCTCGCACGCCGTGGTGGCCCCAGTCTGCGTGGGCATAGATTACGCAGCCATGGCCGCGGAGCAGATTAGCGATGCAGACGTGCGCGCACTCCAGTCTGGACCAACAGGGTTAAGGCTGGAGAGCAGGGTGCTGCAAGACGGCATGCCCCCCCTAATCTGCGATGTCTCCACGGGTCGCCCGCGTCCCGTGGTCCCGGCCACGTGGCGCCGCCGCGTGTTTGAGTCGGTTCACACTCTGGCGCACCCAGGAGTGCACGCGTCCATCAAAATGGTGGGAGAGAAGTTTGTGTGGCCGAGCCTACACAAACAAGTTAAAGAGCGGGCTGCAGCCTGCGTGGCGTGCCAACGAGCCAAGGTACACAGACACACGAAGGCTCCCTTGGAGCCGTTTCGTATTCCGGCTAAGAGGTTCGACCATGTTCACGTGGACCTCGTGGGCCCCCTCCCGCCATCACAGGGGTGCACGCACCTCCTGACAATGGTGGTCCGCACTACGCGCTGGCCAGAAGCGGTTCCGCTGGCGGCAACCACGTCCGCAGACGTGGCGCGTGCTTTTTTAACAGCATGGGTGGCACGTTTTGGAGTCCCGTCAGACATTACGTCCGACAGGGGCCCTCAATTTGTTTCCGAACTCTGGTCCGCGATGGCCCGCAGCCTGGGTGTTACAATTCACCGCACAACCGCGTACAACCCACAGGCCAATGGGTTATGCGAGCGTTTTCATAGATCACTGAAAGCAGTACTCAGGGCGTCATTGACGGATGCAAATTGGGTAGACAAGTTACCGTGGGTTTTATTGGGATTGCGCTCCGCGCCGAAAGAGGATCTGAAAGCTTCCCCGGCAGAGCTCGTTTTTGCGCAGCCACTACGGCTGCCCGGGGAATTTCTGCCAGATAATCCCGCGCCCAGCAGCTCCCCTTCTCAGCTTTTGCAGCGTAGTGCAAACACAGGCACGCTGCCGGGACCTGCCCACCACAGTTTTCCGCGTGTTTTTGTGCCTAAAACTTTGAAGAACGCAGAGTTCGTGTTTGTCAGACACGACGCCCACCGCCCTCCATTGCGCCCACCCTATGATGGACCGTTCAGAGTGCTGGAAACAGGGGATAAGCATTTTTTGCAAGACTTGGGGGGATAGGAGGGAAAAAATTGGCATAGACAGACTCAAACCCGCTTTCGTTGTGGCGGACGAACAAGTGCAGTTGGCTAGGGCCCCTCGGCGTGGAAGACCCCCACGGAGAGCTCCACAGGGAAACGATTCATCAGAGCAGCCACATGGGCAGAGTGAACCCCCCCTCCCCTCTCCACGGCTCACCCGCAGTCAGACACACTTTCAGCAGCCTCCCACCGGCACAGCAGCACCACGGAAGTGGTAAAATCCAGTTGCAGCAGATATGGGAGGAGGCTGAAGCCGAAACAGCGTGTGGACTGATGTGCTATTGTTCTATCTAAGTTGCTGGGGGGGGCAGCGTGGGCCTCAGGCCTCAGGTTATTTCACACCTTAGACAGAGACAATGAATACACATGGGAGAACAGTGGGAGTGGGGGTTGAATGAAGAGAGGTTTTGATGTCCTGCTGTTATTAAGAAGTGCCTTGAATCTTGTGAAGTGTAACTTGACGCAGAGAGAGAAGGATGTTTAATGTGACTAGTCAGTCTGTTCAGTGCTCGTGAGATGTGAGTGTGCAATAAATCATTTGAAATGAATCTGCCTGTGATTTTACACACTCCACACTACATTATAAACATAAACAAACATGCGATTAAGGAGAAAACCCTAGAACAGACTGTGAAGACGTGAAGAAGACTGTTTTGTTCACTCTAAACATAATGCCTTTCAGGGCTAGTTCTCTCAGTGGGATTAAATTAAGTCTCATATCATTATCATATCATCATTAAGCCCAGTTCCACTTTATAATTAATACAAGTTTGGTCCAGATTTTCAGACTTTTCAGTTTGGTTTGAACAAAAATTTTAGGTGTGAAACCTCCTCAGAGCCACAATCCAGACCAAAGAGCCAACATTTGGTCCAGCAAAAAGAGGTGGTCTTGGTCTGGATCAAACTGAACCTTGGTCTGGTTAGAGTGTGAAAGCAATTTTCAGAAAGATTCAGACTTTCGAACCAAACACAGTAAGTTAAGGCAGCCGATAAGATGGAAAATGAGCTATGGTAGCACTTGGAGAGAGGAAATGTAGCCGTTAGCGGCATAAATAATCACTTGAAAAATGAAAGCACCAAGGTGCTGATGCCTCTGGGGGTTTTTTTAATTTTGCCAGAGACACAAAGTGAAAAGGTTTTTAAACTTTTTTTTACTTGTTTTTTTTTATTTACTCATGATTTGAGCCTCTTATTTACAAGCAGCCTGAGGATGAGTGTTGTGCTAGAAATAATTAATAAAACCTTATGGGAAGTCCTCGTTCCCAAATATACTGCAGTTTATTATCTTTGAATTGATAACTGAAGCTAAACAAACTGTGGTCTTTCAAATAGTAATGGACATATTTTTTCTCCTTTAAGACAAATACAATGAGTTTTAATTATTTTCTCTCACCCTCTTCTTCCCTTTTTAAAAATGTGTTGTATATGTTACATAGATTTTCACCTTGAAATATTTTAAGCTGTCAGGACTGGCCCTCACGAGCCAGCATAAGACGCCACAGTCCAGTGAAGTGCACAGGTGTTTATTAACAATTAAGGAAAGGGAAGGACAAAATAACCAGCCACATGGGCTAGACAGCAAGACTACCAAATAACGTACAGGACGACAATTGACAGCTGAGGCGAGGAACGCTCGCTCAGCATCAGATAAGGAAAAGGGTACTGAATACAAACGATAATCACAAGTGATAAACACACTTACAAATAGGAAGGAATCGTTGACTGTCGTAGATGAGTACTTGACGAGACTGCCGCGAGATGCAGCCGCTGGCGCCGGCTTTAAAAGCCGGCCGCTAACGACTGCAAATGCAGCACAGCTGTTCAGACCTTGACAGCAGGAAACTCCCCCGAGCGTTTGTCCAATCAGAGCCCGGGGAGCCAGAATGATAACGCCGCTGTCAAAGCCTGACAGGAATGGTGTGTGACCCGAGCGCGGACAAAATAGCGCTTGGGTTATGACAGGATCTCCCCCTCAAGGGCGGACTCCCGGACGCCCGTTAACATCCACACACCCCTACCCCACCCCAGGGCGGGCGGATGGGGAAGCAGGCAAAGGGGGAACAGAATCAATCTCACAGAAAATGAAATCAGCACGATATCCTACCACACAAATAACAAAAAAGACAGGGCATACATTCACAGGAAAAAAAAAACACACTATATAACACAAGAACACATACAGGGCAAAAAAAAAAAAAACAGAAAAAAAAAAAACCACAGGGTAACGTAGTCTCATCCCTCCAACAGGAGAGGGAAAAAAGAAAAAAAAAAACATGCTAATTCCAACAAGCATAAACAGAGTCTTTAACCAAAAACCAAAAGTATAGACCGTTATAAGGAAAAGAAAAAAAAACAAAAACAAAAAACAATGAAAAATATGGCACTCACGAAAAGAAATTTGCAGGCTCAAGGGAAACAAAAGCCCGACAACAGCAATGAACAGAAACAATTCACAATAACTCCATAAATATTCATTTCAACCTGGAGCCCATACACACGTGGAAGAAATAAAAAAAAAAAGTTCAAAAAAGTTTAGAGATCCCAGTCAGTACTTAACTATTCCAATGAGCAGTAGTCCGAAATGACAATCACCTATAAGTAATCAAAGGGTAAAGGTTCTGCAAGAAATTTAGCAGCTGAAAACTTTAAAGGCTGAACTTCAAATTCTAATTTTAAGACTGATCAGAGAAAAAAAAAAGAAAACATGGCCAGACTTCTGAATGCAGAAGCTGAACGAGTTTATCTTCTTGGCAATTGAATTAGACCGACTGGACCCTATTTGGCAGAATAAAGACCTACTGTAGATATTTCAGCCCGTGTTTGCAACTACAGGAATGCAATGGTAATTTGCTCTATGGATCAGCAGATACATGTTGCCTAGGAGCTTACACAGCAATATTGCAACCCTGCAGAGTGCTCAGGGGCAAGCAGAATGACCAGCAAGAAGAATAATCATGATGGCATTATGTCTGATGAAGAAAAGGAAAGGACGGTCTGCTCTGAGGATTCCTTGATCAGAAATGTAGTAATCAAACAACACTTTACCATACTGGCTCCAAATTTCCATTAAACACAAAATAAGAGTAACATAAATGATGTTCAATATAACCATAATAGGTCCTAATGTTGAGGAAAAGTGTTTATCAAAATTAGATTCAACTCAACTCTCCTTTCCTAAGCCAAAAGGTCAAGAAAAAGAAAAAAAGAAAAAAAAAACACGGTATATAAACAAGACTGAATGGGGGAGAAAAAAAAATCAAGCGGCCAAGTCACACATCAGAGCACACCATTAGATCCTGTATGAGGAGTATTTCAGTCTTATAAAAACAACTCAAGATCACAGGAACTACTGAGGGGCGGAGGAAGGGGAAGAAAAAAAAAAACCCACCAGGATGATAGGCATAATATACAGTTCAGGGGGCCTCCCAGCACCCAGCATCCAAGCCGCTAACAGGGGGTGGCGGGGCGAGTTCTGGCAGCCTACCTGAATCCCGGGCCGGGGATGACCGTGCCTCTGGCGGCCGGACCAGGGTGCCAAATATACAGTTCTGTTTATCAGGGGGCCGGCCCAGGACGCCAAACGGGAAAAACAGGCTTCCAGGCAGTCGACCCGCATCAACCTGCCAACAGGACCACTGGAGAGAGCTCAGTGGCGGTCTCCCAACGGAGAGGGGAAGCAAGGGAGAACCGGGCCAACTATAGTTAATCCCCGTGGTTCCTGGTGCGGGGAAAGAAGGAATGGGGCGAGGATAAGGAATCAGTCCGGCGTTCATCAGTGGCGGGACTGCAGCTCCATCTCCGGATCCCACACAAACGGGCGTTAATTGGGCCGGAACCAATCCAGTAAAGAATTCCGACTGGGCCAACGCTGCACCCACGGTGGACCCGGATTGGGCCAGAACCCCTCCAGTGATGAGCTCGAGCTGGGCCAACGCTGCACCTGCGATGGACCCCGATTGGGTCACGGCTGCCGCCAAGTTGGACCCCGATTGGGTCAGAACCACTCCGGTGACGAACTCTGACTGAGCCGACGCTGCACCAGCGTCGGACCCCGGATGGGTCAGAACCACTTCGGTGACGAACTCTGACTGAGCCGACGCTGCACCCGCGTCGGACCCCAATTGGGTCAGAACCACTCCGGTGACGAACTCTGACTGAGCCGACGCTGCACCCACGTCAGACCCCGATTGGGTCAGGGCCGCACCAGTACCGACCTCCAACTCCGAACCCAGAACCTCCGGCACAGCGATTGCCGTCTGCTCTGCACCGGCGATCTTGGGGGAGGGCTCAGAAGAAAAAAAAAACGGGATCAGGATCACCGGCAGCGCCAGAACCCGGTGAGACGAGCTCGGATGCAGTGGACGGCTGCACCCGGCTCGCCCCCCCAAGAGACAGGCAAATTGCTCAATTATAGAGAAGACAAAGACAACACTGAGCACTTGCCTGATCTCAAGTGTGGACGCCGTCCAGGACTTCGACGATCCGGGCTCAGATGGGAGGAGATCGTCTTCAGGTTCCCATTCAGCTGCGTTGGGCTCCGCAGCCGGCAAGATGGCTTCTGCAGCCTGAAGACCCTCCGGCGCCATCGTCCACGCTGGCAACCCGTACGGCATGGTGACAGGGGGCCCCTGGCCCGCAGGACTGGACTGATCATCCGTGGAGACCCGGGGCCACTTAGTCGTCGGCGCAGGCTCCATACAGCAGTCCGCCCTCCTCCTCTGTCCTTGGCGTGGCTGCGGGACTGGAATTACATGCTCCAGGACCGCAGGCCCCCTCCTCATCCGATGATGTTTGACTGACGTCGAGGGAAGCTCCGTGGAGGGAGACACAGAGGCAGCGGGTTTAGTTATTATCTCAGCAGGTGGTGGAGGCTCGGGGGGCTGCGAACCCCGAACCTCACCCCCAGGAGTCAGACAAGACAAATCACTATTAGGAGAGAAAGAGTGAACTTGTACTCGCCTGTCTCCCGGGGGGAGGATGGTGCCTGCTGTAGGATACGTTGCTCCTTCTTCTTCCCGCCGGGTGGTGGCAGAGGGCTCCCTGGAGGGACGAGGGGGAGCCGCACGGGATGGACTAGGCACGGGGCTCGCCGGAGCAGAACTCCTCATACACCCAGCAGCTGGAGAAGGCGTCGGGGAGGAGGGGGCGGCAGCCGAGACGGGCCGGGTACGGCGCGCTGACGACACAGCGGGGGAAGATGGCCCGGGGAGAGAGGCTGCGGGGATTCCCTCCTGGCGAGATGCTGAAGAGACAGCTGTCTGGTTAACGGGGTCATTCCAGCAACCCGGAGCAGGATCCGGATGGGATTCTTGCTGAGGTTGTCTCTAGCCGCGGCGCCGATGTCTTCGACGGGCCTTGGGTGGTACGAACTCCTGGCCTGGATCGAGGAGAGGATCGGGATCCCAAAGCGGGCAGTGGGGATACCGTCTCCTCCGCCTCAGGTCGTCTTCTTCCTCGTACATCCGGAGTATCTCGCGTTGGGCGGCGATGTCAAGCCTCTCGCGTCGACCTCTGGGTGGTCGGCATAGCGGGGGGGAAGAAGGTCAAGCACAGCCTCAGCGCAGTCCAGGTACCAGCGTACGTCGGGATGAAAGTCGAGGAGGGAGGAGTCGATGAGGATTTCATCAACTTCGTCCAGCGCCTCAGTCAGCTTGTGGCTGGAACTCCTTTCAGCACGCCGTACCCAGACGGGAAGGAGCAAAGTTTCCCTGAATGCAACTTCACTGCGAACAGCGTCTCCTTCTGGCAGCAGCCTACTGTCAAGACTGGCCCTCACGAGCCAGCATAAGACGCCACAGTCCAGTGAAGTGCACAGGTGTTTATTAACAATTAAGGAAAGGGAAGGACAAAATAACCAGCCACATGGGCTAGACAGCAAGACTACCAAATAACGTACAGGACGACAATTGACAGCTGAGGCGAGGAACGCTCGCTCAGCGTCAGATAAGGAAAAGGGTACCAAATACAAATGATAATCACAAGTGATGAACACACTTACAAATAGGAAGGAATCGTTGACTGTCGTAGACGAGCACTTGACGAGACTGCTGCGAGATGCAGCCGCTGGCGCCGGCTTTAAAAGCCGGCCGCTAACAACCGCAAATGCAGCACAGCTGTTCAGACCTTGACAGCAGGAAACTCCCCCGAGTGTTTGTCCAATCAGAGCCCGGGGAGCCAGAATGACAACGCCGCTGTCAAAGCCTGACAGGAATGGTGTGTGACCCGAGCACGGACAAAATAGCGCTCGGGTTATGACATAAGCTTCTCATTATCATATTCAGTCCTGTAATTTTTATGTGCTAGTCTTTGAATTGTAGACATCAATAAAATAACTGATTTGTGTTCTTGGTAAACTGGATTTAGTTGAAGTTTTTTTTTTTAATTAATTAATTTATCTGGATGGAAGTAAAATCCAAGTTCCTGTTAAAATGATCAGGGGTTTTTTTTACCAGAGGGAGAAAGAGTTTTTTTGCAATCCTAAAGACTGCAGTGATATCAAGGGTCCTCATCAAAGGTAAGAAAGCTGTTTATTAACTGACGAGCTGATGCACATAAATGAGCTAATTATTACATTTAAAAAGAACAGAAAACAGTGGTGATCTATTTTGCATAAATCGCCACTGAGGAGGTATTGTCTGCTCAGCTAAGTTTAGCTGAAGAGTTGAACTGGCATTAGGACTTATTACCTCTATGTTAACAGTCTGTGAAGTGTGCAGTGGACACCAGATTTTATCAGAGAAAAAATCAATCAGAGACTAGTAGGATCAGACTTGAGACCTTTTTATCTGATGAACATCAGTCCCTCTGACTTAAAAAAAAAAAAACTGTCATTGTTAATATAAAAGATCGTTGCACACATTAGCATTGCAGCTAACAGTAGCTCTGAATGTTGACCTCTGTGCACTAACCAACCTAGTGATCAGTGTTGCCAGATCTCACAAGAGAAACAAGCAACCAGCTCTATGGAAACAAGCCCCAAAAAAGCCCAACAGGCAACCTACCACACTGTGTAAAAGAGAGGCTATTTGATAACAGTATAGATACGTATATAGATTTGTTTTTGTTTGCAGTGAGTTGACTGTAAACACAGTCACCATTGAATAACGGAATTTTATAAACTTGGGCATTTTTGACTATTTTTTATTTTACCTTAATATTTCATATTAAAAAATGTTTACCTTGCCTTGTTTGGTGTCATTTGTTTCAGCACAACCTCACGTGTGAATTCACAGTTATTTTTTTTCATTTTTGCATATTATATTAACACACTGGACCTAAAATCACATAAAAAACATGAAGTTTGAGTATGAAAAAATTTGATTTTTTTTTTTTACTGTGAAACCCACAAACATATCTAACAAACCATGTTTATAACTCTATTGTTAGCTGGGCAGTGTCTTGTCTGACATGGTGGTTAGTGATACGGGAGTTCCACAAGGGACTGTGCTCTCTCCTTTTCACTTCACCTTATACACCACTGATTTTCAGTACAACACCGAGTCATGCCACCTGCTGAAATTCTCTGATGACTCAGCTGTTGTTTGGTGTATGGGGGAGGAGGAGGGGGAGTACAGGGCACTGGCAGACAGATTTGTGGAGTGGACAGAGCAGAATCACCTGAGGCTGAACATCAGCAAGACCAGAGAGATGGTGATTGACTTCAGGAAGAAGAGAACACCTTCTCAGAACACCTTCTCAGCCACTGCAGATTAGGGGGGAGGATGTGGAGGTGGTTGAAGACTACAAATACCTGGGTGTCATGATTAGTGATCTCCCAGTTTGGATCAATAAAGTACATCTATCTATCTATCTATCTATCTATCTATCTATCTATCTGAATGAATGAATCTTTATTTCGGATAGATTAAAAGTAAAGATTAAAAAGAAACAGAATAATATAACAAAGGGAAAAAAATCCAACAAGGTCAAATTAAACAATAACTCCTCTGATTATACAGTTCAACATAAGTTGAACGACTACAGACCTGTAGCGCTCACCTCTGTAGTCATGAAGTCCTTTGAGCGACTGGTCCTGCCCCACCTCAAGACCATCACCACTCCCCTCCTGGACCCGCTGCAGTTTGCCTACAGAGCCAACAGGTCTGTGGACGACGCAGTCAACCTGGCCCTCCACTCCATCCTGCAGCACCTGAACTCCCCGGGAACCTACGTCAGGATCCTGTTTGTGGACTTCAGCTCTGCATTCAATACCATCCGCCCCGCTCTGCTCCAGGACAAGCTGTCCCTGCTCAACGTGCCTGACTCCCTCTGCAGGTGGATCACCGACTTCCTGACGGACCGGAGGCAGCATGTGCGGCTGGGAAAGACTGTCTCAGACTCTGTTAGCATCAGCACCGGATCACCCCAGGGCTGTGTACTTTCCCCCCTGCTCTTCTCCCTTTACACCAACTCCTGCACCTCCAGCCACCAGTCTGTCAAGCTGATCAAGTTTGCGGACGACACCACCCTCATCGGACTCATCTCCAACAGCGACGAGTCCGTCTACAAGAGAGACGTGGCCCAGCTGGCGTCCTGGTGCAGCCACAACAACCTGCAGCTGAACACTGAAGACAGTGCAGATGATCGTGGACTTCAGAAAAGTCACAGCCCCTCTGCCCCCCCTTACCCGCACAGACTCTCCCATCACCACTGCGGATTCCTTCCACTTCCTGGGCACCACCATCACCCGGGACCTCAAGTGGGAGCCGACCATCAGCTCCCTCATCAAAAAGGCCAAGCAGAGGATGTTCTTCCTGCGGCAGCTGAGGAAGCTCAAGCTACCCACCAAGATGTTGGTGCAGTTCTACACAGCCATCATCGAGTCCATCCTCACCACCTCCATTACCGTGTGGTACGCAGGAGCCACCATCAGGGACAGACTAAGACTGCAGCGCGTTGTGCGCGCTGCTGAGAAGGTGATCGGCTGCAAGCTCTCATCCCTCCAGGACCTGTACATCTCCAGGACCCGGAGGCGTGCAGGTCGGATCATAGCCGACCCTTCACACCCTGGACACGCACTGTTTGCCCCCCTCCCCTCAGGCAGAAGACTTCGGTCCATTCAGACTAAAACCTCCCGCTACATGAACAGCTTCTTCCCCTCTGCCATCAGACTGCTGAACACTAAGTGACTTATTAGACTCGTGCACTACGTACAGCAGCTCAACCGGACTCATGACAATTATCACTGTTTTCTTTTTGCACTACCGACTGCACTATGTGGAACTCCACAATATCTGCTGCTTGTTAATATATTTAAAAATCACATAGATTAGTATTACTTATTCATATTCTTCCTTTTATTGCATGCATAGTTTTTTATTTTTATCTTTAGTGCTACTCCATGTTTAATGTTGCAGCATTACACCGAGACAAATTCCTAGTTTGTGTACTACATGAACAATGGCAATACATCTGATTCTGATTCTGATTCTGATTCTGATAAGTTATCCGAAATGGGTGATGGCTGAAGCTGCAGCTTATATTGCCCACCCATATTTCATCCAAGAATTCAAAAGAAAAACAAAACAAGAGCGATTACAATTCGGAACAAAGCTAAGACAAAACGTGACAAAAAAACTAAGCAACAGCACAACACAGACTGAATATGATAATTCTTATATGATTTTACATGTCATCTTGTATATATGTTTGGAGTATTTCTTCCTTTAGTTTTTGTTTAAATTGTCCAAGCGTTGTACATGATTTTAATTCAGGTCCAAAATCGTTCCATAATCTGACTCCTTGCACTGAAACACAGTGTTGCTTGGTGGTAGTTCTCACTGAAGGTTTTTGAAATATACATGTTCCTCTGAAATGGTATTGTTTCTCCCTTATTTGGAACAACTTTGGGATATTTGCGGGCAGTGATAGATTCTTCACTTTAAACATTATTACTGCATTTTTAAAGTCAACCAGATCTTTCAACTTGAGAGCTTTTAATTTAAGAAAAAGTGGGTTTGTTGGTTCCCTGTAAGCAGCTTTGTTTATTATTCTAATAGCTCTCTTCTAAAGCATAAAGACTGGATATACAGTGGGGAAAAAAAGTATTTAGTCAGCCACCAATTGTGCAAGTTCTCCCACTTAAAAGATGAGAGAGGTCTCCAATTTTCATCATAGGTATACCTCAACTATGAGAGACAAAATAAGAAAAAAAAAATCCAGAAAATCACATTGAAGGATTTTTAATGAATTAATTGGTAAATTCCTTGGTAAAATAAGTATTTGGTCAATAACAAAAGTTCATCTCAATACTTTGTTATATACCCTTTGTTGGCAATGACAGCGGTCAAACGTTTTTTGTAAGTCTTCACAAGGTTTTCACACACTGTTGCTGGTATTTTGGCCCATTCCTCCATGCAGATCTCCTCTAGAGCAGTGATGTTTTGGGGCTGTTGCTGGGCAACACGGCCTTTCAACTCCCTCCAAAGATTTTCTATGGGGTTGAGATCTGGAGACTGGCTAGGCCACTCCAGGACCTTGAAATGCTTCTTACGAAGCCACTCCTTCGTTGTCCGGGCGGTGTGTTTGGGATCATTGTCATGCTGAAAGACCCAGCCACGTTTCATCTTCAATGCCCTTGCTGATGCATGGAGGTTTTCACTCAAAATCTCACGATACATGGCCCCATTCATTCTTTCCTTTACAAGGATCAGTCGTCCTGGTCCCTTTGCAGAAAAACAGCCCCAAAGTATGATGTTTTCACCCCCATGCTTCACAGTAGGTATGGTGTTCTTTCTCCTCCAAACACGACAAGTTGAGTTTTCACCAAAAAGTTCTATGTTGGTTTCATCTGACCATATGACATTCTCCCAATCCTCTTCTGGATCATCCAAATGCTCTCTAGCAAACTTCAGACGGGCCTGGACGTGTACTGGCTTAGGCAGGGGGACATGTCTGGCACTGCAGGATTTGAGTCCCTGGCAGCGTAGTGTGTTACTGATGTAGCCTTTGTTACTTTGGTCCCAGCTCTCTGCAGGTCATTCACTAGGTCCCCCCGTGTGGTTCTGAGATTTTTGCTCACCGTTCTCGTGATCATTTTGACCTCACGGGGTGAGATCTTACGTGGAGCCCCAGATCGAGGGAGATTATTAGTGGTCTTGTATGTCTTCCATTTTCTAATAATTGCTCCCACAGTTGATTTCTTCACACCAAGCTGCTTACCTATTGCAGATTCAGTCTTCCCAGCCTTGTGCAGGTCTACAGTTTTGTTTCGGGTGTCCTTTGACAGCTCTTTGGTCTTGGCCATAGTGGAGTTTGGAGTCTGACTGTTTGAGGTTGTGGACAGGTGTCTTTTATACTGATAATGAGTTCAAACAGGTGCCATTAATACAGGTAACGAGTGGAGGACAGAGGAGCCTCTTAAAGAAGAAGTTACAGGTCTGCGAGAGCCAGAAATCTTGCTTGTTTGTAGGTGACCAAATACTTATTTTACCGAGGAATTTACCAATTAATTCATTAAAAATCCTTCAATGTGATTTTCTGGATTTTTTTTTTCCTCATTTTGTCTCTCATAGTTGAGGTATACCTATGATGAAAATTGGAGACCTCTCTCATCTTTTAAGTGGGAGAACTTGCACAATTGGTGGCTGACTAAATACTTTTTTGCCCCACTGTATGTTTGTTTTATATGTATTTCCCCATACTTCAGTACAATATTTCATGTATGGGAGTATTAATGAATGATACAAAGTATATAATGTGGGTTGATTCAGCAAATATTTCGCTCTGTGTAGTGTATCTATCTATCTATCTATCTATCTATCTATCTATCTATCTATCTATCTATCTATCTATCTATCTCTATCAAACATACATACTTAAACATTATTACGGATTCAAGGACATTCAACATGTTCATTTTTTTTTAAACACGAACCATTGAACAAAATCCTAACTTGACACTTGGGTAGACTGCCATGATGCCCACATGTTGAGGTGGATTATTCTGCCACCTATTCATCAACAAGTGTTAACGACCCAAACCCCACAATAAAGTCTCTCAGATGACCCGGTCTCTGACAAACCCCTGCTGAATGTCTCACTGGTTCAGGTCCTGCTGCTGGTCCCGTCAGCTGCTCACCAGCGTCCTCTAGCCCCACGTCAGCAAAGTCTCAACTTGTGTCCGTCACGTCCATCGACACCCTCTGACCCTGGGTTGACGGCGATTTCCTGAGGCAGCTAACGTGCACCCGTGACCCGTCAGAGATGGCCACTGCTCTGTGATCTGCAGTGGTGCCATCCAGAACAACTGCAGCTTATGCATGCGGTTAGGGTGCTTGATCCTGACCCAGTCTGACACTCCGAGCCCGTGTCCTTTCGCCCTGTGTTTCTTGTAGAATTGTCGCTTCATTTGACACTGTTGTTCGAGCACCCGCCCCCTCGGCAATGCTCTGTCTACCGGAAGGGTCACTGCGGGAGGCCGCAAACGATCCAGAGGGAGGCGTAGTTCATGCCCCAACATGAGCTTCACTGGTGAGCACCCCGTCATGGCGTGGATAGTTGCCCTGTAATGGAGTAATGTGCTCTGAAGAGCATCAGTGAACTGAAAGCCGTCTGCCAGATGCGCCCTCAGCCCATTTTTCAAAGTCTTATTAAATCGTTCCACCACCCATTTGCCTGTGGATGGTAGAAAGCAGTTCTTATGTGCGCCATGCCCCTCTCACCCAAAAATGCCTCAAACCCCCTCGAGATGAATTGTGACCCGATGTCTGTCTTAATGGCATCCGGAATACCCCATCTAGCGGACAGCGAAGTGAGGAAACTAATGACCTCGTCGGGTGTGACCGAGCCAGTGAGCATCATCTCCGGCCATTTTGAGTGCAGATCGTAGGCTACCAGCAGGAAACGACCGTTTGCAGGGGCCATGTGCAGCTCGCTGCAGATGTCCAGCTGGATATGTTTCCAGGGGCCCTCCGGATACTGTAATGGTTGCAAAGGTGGGGGCAGGGGTGTCCCAGTTTTGCCACTCATTCCCGGTCTGCCACTACATTCTCTCTACCTGGAGTGAACTGAGTAGTAAAGTTGTATGCTCGTAGCCTCTCAGTCCATCTGTGGATCCGTAGGGGTTTGTGTCCCGACCCGGACATTTTCAGCAAAGTCGTCAAGGCTCTGTGGTCCATTCACAGTGTGAAGTATCATCCATAGAGTTAGATGTGCCATCGTTCACATGCCCAAACACAGGTGAGCGCTACTCTTTCGCCCACTGCATGCCATTGTTCTGCCAGTGTAAGGGACCTTGACGCAAATGCCAATGGGCGTTCCATTACAATTTGGAGCTGAGACATGACTGCGCCCACCGCCATGCCTGACGCGTCACACGTCACAAAAATGGAATACCGTGGGTCAAAATGAGCCAAAACCGGCAGGGAGGTGAGCTGAGATTTCAGTTTAGAGATGGCAGCTGAGCAGGCCAGAGTCCACTCCCATGGCGCATCCTGCTTCAGAAGGGCATGGAGTGGTTCTATTGTTTCCAAATAACGAGGAATGAAACGCCCATAAAAATTTGCCATGCCCAGAAACGATGAGATTTGTGCAGGTGTTGTGGGGTCCGGAAGTTGTAGAACCGCCTCCACATTCGAGTGCAGGGGGCTCAGGCCCTCAGTGGACAGACGAAACCCCACAAACTTGATGGTTTCAGCTGCAAAGACACACTTTTCTTCATTGAGTGTGACACCCTGGTCCAACAGCACCTCCATTACCCATCTCAGGCGCTCGTCATGGGCAGCTCATGACGCGCCGTGTACCACGATGTCATCCAGATACACCACCACACCCTTGAAGCCCACAAGAATTGTGGCTATAATTTTCTGGAAACACCTCGGGGCTGAGCTGAGGCCAAAAGGCATGCAGGTGTATCTGAAAACACCCATGTGAGTCACAAACACTGTCAGGTTACGACTAGCTGGATAGAGAGGTACCTGTAGGTATCCCTGATAGAGATCCAGCTTCAAAAACACCCTGGAACCACTGAACGCCACAGTGAGCTTTTCCATCGTGGGCAGGGGGTATTTATCTGGAATAATCGCTTTGTTGACCATCCTGAGGTCGATGCATGGTCGTATGCCACCTGATTTCTTCTTAGTCACTACAATACTGGAGATACATGGTGAGGCATCCACTTTCTTAATGATGCCGGCGTACAAAAGTTTGTTCATTTCCGCCATGATGTCATCTCACACAGCGAGGAGTAACCGCGAAGGGGTTGAATTTTGGGTGTCACCTTTGGGTCATTGACCCCAAAACAACTAGGTTAAAGGCAGATATGTAACCCAGGCCTGCAAACAGCATCGGCCAGCAATAATGCCAGGCTGGAGAAACAGTTAGCACCGTGGAGTCCGTAAGGTCCGTAATGGAGAACCCCAACTCACCCAATTAGTCAATGCCTAATAAGTTGGCCCCATGGTGCAAAACTTGAAAGGTGAACACTGGAATTGTCTTTGGCCCACATGACACTGAAAAACTGACTGTACCCACCAGGTCAATTTTTACATGTCCATTGCCAAACATGTTATCAGCCCTTGCCACAATTGTCTTTTTGGGGAAGAGTCGTCTTACCGTGGCCATGCTCAATATAGACAGTGCAGCACCCGAATCCACCATAAGTGGCACATCAACCCAATCCAGCTGCACGACATACCACTTTAGTGGCCAGTTTTTGGCACTTGCTACGCATACTGTGGCTACGTCCGTGGGTCCTGCATCGGCCCTCTCGTCAAACTCTAGCTAAGTGGTTAGCTCATCTGCAATAGTAGCATTTCCTTCCTCTAGCAGGGCAGACGAAGGCGCTCATTCAGTGATCTAGGGAACTACGGCCGCCACATGGTGTCCGGACTCCGCGCCTGCCCATGCCACAGTCCGCCTCTGTGTGGAAGTCCGCCCCGAGCAGCTAGCTGCGTGGTTACCGGCCTGGTGTCGTGGTGTTGTTTGGAAGGCTAGCTGTTCATTAGCTAATAGCTGCTTTGCTAACTGGGTGGCGAATTTCACTTGGCGAGCCATTTGCATCACCTGACTTAGCATGAAATTGACCGTTGCTAGCAATAGCTTGTCCTTTAGCCACCCATTGTTCATGTTATACGCTAGCTTGTCATGAATTAGCTCGTCTTCCAAAGGCCCAAGGTGCACATGCTCACTAAGCTACGGAGCTCCGTATCATAGTGTTGTGTGGACACATCTGCTTCTTGGTAGCGGTCAAAGAATCTGCATCTTCGAGTCGTAACATTGCACTTTTTACCAAAAAACTCATCCATTAGGTTCACACAATTGTATAGAGAGTCTGTACGGCCCAGAGTGCGAAGCACTGGCTGTCCTTCCTCGCCTAAGCACGGGAATCCCCAAAGTACAAACCTTCCCAAGCTCACATATCACACTGACCACTTTTTTCAGTTTTGTAAAATGACAAATATAAGTAATATATGTATATTATATATTTATATTGATATTATCATATATGTGTGTGTGTGTGTGTGTGTATATATATATATATACGTATACACTACCGTTCAAAAGTTTGGGGTCACCCAGACAATTATTTTGTGTTTTCCATGAAAAGTCACACTTATTTACCACCATGAGTTGTAAAATGAATAGAAAATATAGTCAAGACATTGACAAGGTTAGAAATAATGATTTGTATTTGAAATAATAATTTTTTCCTTCAAACTTTGCTTTCGTCAAAGAATCCTCCATTTGCAGCAATTACAGCATTGCAGACCTAACATGATTGCACAAGGGTTTTCTAATCATCCATTAGCCTTCTGACGCATTGAGCAAACACATTGTACCATTAGAACACTGGAGTGATAGTTGCTGGAAATGGCCTCTATACACCTATGTAGATATTGCACCAAAAACCAGACATTTGCAGCTAGAATAGTCATTTACCACATTAGCAATGTATAGAGTGTATTTCTGATTAGTTTAAAGTTATCTTCATTGAAAAAAAGTGCTTTTCTTTCAAAAATAAGGAAATTTCTAAGTGACCCCAAACTTTTGAACGGTAGTATATATATATATATATATATATATATATATATATATATATATATATATATACTGTATATATATATATATATATATATATATATATATATATATATAGAGAGAGAGAGAGAGAGAGAGAGAGAGAGAGAGAGAGAGAGAGAGATTTAAAATTTAAATTTCCTGGAAGTGCAGCATGGCACACCTCATTACCCCACATGACAATACATCATTATCAGCTGATCCAACCATTTTTTCCATTTCATAAAATCAAGTCAAGTAAAATGACAAACTAGAAAAGCACTCGGAGAGCGCAGACCTCCGCCAAGCGCCACAGTTCCCCCCCATACAGTGTTTGTGTGTACGTTTTCAGATTCCTTGACCATGAAAACATATGACTAGCAATTGGATTCACAATGATAGGATTAGTGTTTCAGTAGTAAAAGCATTACCTCCTTGGAGGAGGTAATAAACTGAAGTGTTGCTGTTCAGTCCATCTCCTCCATCTGCAAAGTGCCAGGCTGCGACCTGTCAAGGCATACCTCATGCCTCCCTTATTGGGGGGGAGGGGGGGCTTTCACACCTGTACTGAGTACTTAAAAACTGTATTTATCGGCAGATGAAAGAAAACTGAAGCAAAAACAAACAAACAAACAAACAAAAACTAAACAAACAGCAGCTGCAACATGAACTATTTCAAACATATTTATTCAAATGTACACTTATATGGACACAATCTTGAGCCATAACTTTTTGGTAATGTGAAAATAATGAGCCAAGTAGCACAAAAAAATTGAGTGCTCTTGCTGTCAGGAGACAATGTTGGCACCAAATCACTGAAGTGATCTGCCACCAATGGGGGTAGATTGTGGTCTGCCACAAAATGACAAAACATCACTTCTGCTAGTGATGCATTGGATTTGGAAGGCGTTGGTTCTCTCACTGGCTGAAAATGTTCATCCATCGATCGAATTTGGCTACACAGTTTTTGTGGCCCTGTGTAGCAAAGTGCGACTTCAGGTCGAAAATCCCTGATGCAGTCACTTTTAGCATTAGAGTCACACATATCAGGCGCAGCATTACTGGCACCGGGATTCCTCTCTGTTCCGGAGGTGCAGGACAAAAGAAGGTGCGAAAATGGTTGCCGTGGGTTTTATTGGGGTTGCGCTCCTCGGAAAAAAAGAGGATTTGGAACCTTCCCCGGCAGAGAGCTGGTTTTTGCGCAGCCTTTATGGCTGGCCGTGGAATTTCTGCCAAATAATCCGGCGCCGGACAGCTGCCCGTCTCAGCTTTTGCAGCATAGCGCAAACACAGGCACTCTGGCGGTGTCACCATGGGTTGAGATGCCGTCTCAGCGCTCAGCCCATGTTTTCCTTCATCCCTGCTTCCCATTGAGCAGCGTCTCAGCAGGCTCCCAGCTGGCAGCATTACGGACGGCTGGGGCCAATTAGTCCTCATCAGCTGGGGCGCTGCCAATGAGAATAAATAGGAGCAGCCTCGATGACTCGGGGCTGCGACATAAGCACTGCTAGGCTGAAGCCCCTTCGTCTGGTGTCAGCCTCTACTCCCCTTGCAGCATTCCTGTGTTTGTAACCCGCTGTGAGTATGCACGTCTTGTTACCCCTATGTCCGGTACGAGCTTCCTACCCCTGCGCTGTGCAACCTGTGAATGTACTTCTGTATGAGTATCTGTGCTCTCCTCATCCCTCATCCCTCACCCTAAATAAAACATCACGACTCACTGGCTCGCCCTTGGCTCTTATTGCGCGGCTCCCTAGAGCCGTGTGTGACAGTATGTCGCAGCCAGGCGAGTTACCGGCGGCCGTGAGTCGCCGAGGAACTGTACCTTTCTGTCCGGGTGTCAGCGCTACTAGCATGCCGTTTCCCAGGAGTCACTCCCGGCGCCAGGGCGACGAGCTGAGGTCCATCTCGGAGGCTGTCGACGGGATGCTCTTCACCCTGTACGACGCCTCCAACGCGAGACGCTGGCATCTGGGCCGTGCTGAGGAACTCCTGGACTGTTACCCTCATTCTGTGTTCCATCTCGAGGACAGTGCCAGGATAGACGCCACAGGTACACAGCGAGAGAAGCTCCGCGGGTTGGATGGAAATCCCGGCAGGAAGCCGAAGTGGGTGACGTTGCCTCCCGCTTCGGGATCCCGTTCCTGCCGCCATTCCAGTCCGGGAGTTTGCGCCAACCAGAGGGCTTCCCCCGACCTGCGCCACGTCACTCGGGATTCCCTTCAAGGAGCCGCAGCTGACAGCAGTTATGTCTGGAGTCGGGTGGCTGTCGCGAGCTCCACTGTGTGTCCTGTCACCATCTTCAGGCATGTGGCGGCGGCAGTGAGATTGATGGAGAGGACTCCAGGGCTACGAAGTTTTCCCTTGCTCGACGCCTTCCTCGCCTCGATCTCCGATCTGGAGCGGCGATTCCTGGGTTCCCCCCTCGCTTCGTCCCCTGGGAATGGCCGTCATCACATCGCCGAGTCACCTCTGCACGAACCTCGTCCGGATCCAGTTCTGGGCCGCCGCCAGGACCGTTCCTCCCACGCAGCTGTCACCTCTTCACCTCGTCAGTGTGGAGTTTTCACAGCCTCGTTCCCTGAGCCTCATTTCCCCGCTGTCATTCCTGGACATTCGGGCTGGCTCACCCCGGCTGTTTTCCCCTCCTCCTCGACGCGCTCCCTGACTGCTGTGTGTGCCTGGAATTCTGGCCTGGTGAGCTCTCTGCTGGAGACAACGTGAGCGATCCTCAGACGATTTCCCGGGGGGTCCTCCGTTATCGCCGGGCGGGGAGAGGAAGAAGCAGTATCCACCACAGCAGGCGATACTCAACCTCCAGGAGGCAGGCAAGTCATAGTTTTTTCACACCTGCTTAATGATTTGCTCTGTCACATTCCTGGAGGAGGAGTTCAGGGTTCGCAGCTCCCTGAACTCCCCCCACCTGCTGTAACCTGTGTTCCTAATCCCGCATCCTCTGTGTCTCTCTCCGCCGAGCGATCCCCGGCTCAGGGTCAACGTGGTGGGATAAGGAGAGGGCCTGTGGTTCCGCAGCTACGTTGCGGACGGAGGAGGGGGACTGACTGCTGCGTGGAGTCTGCGCCGACGACTGAGCATCGCCGGGTCTCCACGGAGAAGCGGTTCGGTCCAGCGGGACGAGGTTCTTCTGGCTTCACGCCGAGTGGATCGTCGGCGGGGTTACCGGAGCTGGAGGAACCTCAAGCTGCGCTGACCATCGTGCTGGCTGCGGGGCCCGACGCGGCTGGATGGGAGCCTGACAACGACCTCCTGACGACGGATCCTGGATCTTCGCAATCCTGGACGGCGTCAGAACCCGAGATCAGGCGAGTGCTCTCCTTTCTTTTCTCCCTTTTTATCTTCGAGCACTTCAGCCTGTCTCTAGGGGAGACGAGCCGGGTGCAGCCGCCCGCTGCGTCTGAGCTCGTCTCGCCGGGTTCTGGCGCTGCCGGTGATCCTGATCCCGGTTCTGTTTTCTCTTCTGAGCCTTCTTCCAGGGTCACCGGCGAGGAGTTGCTGTTCCTCGTGGTGCTGGAGGGTCCAGGTTCGACGTTGGAGGTCGGTTCTGGTGCGGTGTCCAACGTGGGTTCGCCCGAGACCCAATCGGGGTCCAACGTGGGTTCGCCTAAGGCCCGATCGGGGTCCGACGTGGGTGCTGCCCCAGTGTTGTCCAGGTCCGGTGAGGAGGTGGCAGTTTCCCTGCGGCCTGACGCTCGTCACCCTCGTCATCGGCTCTCCCCTGAGCCTCTTCCACCGGGTTCCGCTCTGACCCTTCGTCCGTCTCAACGGTCCTGGTGGTTGAGTGATGCGGGTCGACGACCCGACCCACAAAACTTTCGGTTCGGTGATCTGGTTCCCCCCGCTGGTCTGTGTTTGCCTTTGGGTGGCCTGGTTCGGCTGCCGGTGGACTGGATTCCTGGGATCTGGGTCCGGAGTTCGCCGTCCGAACATTTCCCTTTCCCTGGTTCGCCAACTGGACAATGGGCGGGGAGATCTCCGGAGCCATCTCGGCCATTTTTGGACTCTGCCTGCCATATTCCTCGGGTGTCACTTTTTCTTTTATCATTATTAAGGTCACTCGGGTGTAATATTTTGTCCTGTTGGTGGATATGTATTCATAGTGCTGTGTGTTTTCCATTCCTCGTACTCAGCATTTTACTTTTTGTGCCTGGTTTTTAGCCTTGTCCTTGCATTGTAGAGTTATGCGTTTTGTTTCTTATCAGACCATACTCTGCAGTTGTCCGTTCGTTCCAGTCACTTTTGCTTCTTTAGGTGACTGTGTATTTATATATTCGTTGTGCTGTGGGTTTTCCTTTGCCCGCACTCAGCATTTCCTTTTTGTGCCCTGTTTGTAATTTTGTCTGTTCATTATAGAGTCATGCGCTTTGTTTTCCTTAAAACCATGCTCTGTAATTGTCCGTTTGTTCCAGTCACCTTCACTTCTCTTGGTGACTGTGTGTGTATGTATATATATTAGCGCTGTGTATTGTGTTTTCCCCTTATTAACCATTCTCAGCGTTTTTGCCCTGTTACCTTTTTAGTGGTTTTTTTTCCTTGCTCTGGGTCACGCATTGTTGGTACTCTCTGAGTAGTGTGTAACCGGCGTTCTGACCCAGTTTTTCTCCCCATCTGTACCTGGGTTAATTATTCCCTGTTTTGTTCAGTATTGTATTTGGGGGTTTTTTCCTCTTTTTTTTTTCCTTTTTTCCTGCTACCCTACATTGTCCCATTGGTGTTGTCCTTCCCTTGGCTTCTTCCCCTCCGGTCCTGCCTCCCTTCCTCCCACCCTAGGTGGGGGGGGGGGGGGGGCTGGGATGTTCCTGGTCGTTCAGGAGCCCGACCTTGAGGGGGAGGCTCTGTCACCATGGGTTGAGATGCCGTCTCAGCGCTCAGCCCATGTTTTCCTTCATCCCTGCTTCTCATTGAGCAGCGTCTCAGCAGGCTCCCAGCTGGCAGCATTACGGACGGCTGGGGCCAATTAGTCCTCATCAGCTGGGGCGCTGCCAATGAGAATAAATAGGAGCAGCCTTGATGACTCGGGGCTGCGACATAAGCACTGCTAGGCTGAAGCCCCTTCGTCTGGTGTCAGCCTCTACTCCCCTTGCAGCATTCCTGTGTTTGTAACCCGCTGTGAGTATGCACGTCTTGTTACCCCTATGTCCGGTACGAGCTTCCTACCCCTGCACTGTGCAACCTGTGAATGTACTTCTGTATGAGTATCTGTGCTCTCCTCATCCCTCATCCCTCACCCTAAATAAAACATCACGACTCACTGGCTCGCCCTTGGCTCTTATTGCGCGGCTCCCTAGAGCCGTGTGTGACAGGCGGGCCCTGCCCACCACTGTTTTCCGTGTGCTTTTGTGCCTAAAACTTTGAAGAAGGCGGAGTTTGTGTTCGTCAGACACGACGACCAGCGCCCTCTATTGCCCCTGCACACATGTTGAAAATGGCCGTATCTCACAATGTTAAAGAATCCTTTAAAAAATTCCTGTATCCAGACGGTGATCCGGATCATCCCCAAAATTTAATCAGTTCTTCCTTGTACCATTTCCAACAAGGCCTGAAAGTTTCATCAAAATCCGTCCAAAACTTTTTGAGTTATCTTGCTAACCAACAGACAAACAAACAGACAGACAGACAGACAGACAAACGCTGGCAAAAACATAACCTCCTCCTGGCCTTCAGCCTGGCGGAGGTAAAAATGACAAATATATGGAAAGAAATGTGACGCCTGCCCTACCCACCTTTACATACAGGTAAATATTTTTGTACTATAAAATTAAAACCATTTCTCCGTGTATACAGGGTCTATCAACAAACATTGTGTTTTGAATCTGCACTTTCGCTTCATTTCATTTTCAGTTTTTACTGTTTTTTGCTGCTCCAAACATGCACCAAACATGACGAAAATATTTGGAAAAGCATGATGGTAATTATTAATTAACTCTGGTTTTACTTGCCTTATCAACACAGTTTAAAAACTGGGAGAGAGTTTCAAATCTTCAGTTTCAACACAAGCTGAAATGGTGGAGCTGTGATGCTGTGTGTTCTTGCTACGTCGTCTAAAACTGGATTCATGCTGCACCTCTGCTGTCCGCGTACGTGCAACCAGAAACCTTGTATGATGAAATTTACGTCTTCGTCTCCAGTCAGCTAGTGTACGCAGGGCTCTACTGTGGATGACCGTGTGCAGCCCAAATTTTAGGACCGCGCAGCCTGCCCACAACCTGAATATGTTGACAGAGCATGCGCAAGACTGAACGTCTCATTCACGAGGTGGCACTACCAACACAGCATATACTGAAAAAAAAAAAAATTCTTTTGAACTAACATAATAAAATCATTAAAAGTGGTTCCACAAAATAAAGTTATGTTTTGCCAACATAATACAATCATGTGCAAGTTTCATGATCTGCATATGTTACCATCACATGGTTTTGTTGTTTTGGCAACATAATAAAGCCAACTTTATGGTCACTCAGTCCATACAGCCAATCATGTACAGTAGAACTAAAATTACGTTTCTCTCATCTACAATGTTAATCACATCTAGAATCAAAGGGGTATACATACGCAGATCATGAAACATGATTTTATTATTTTGCCAAAACAACAAAATCATGTGAAGGTAACATATGCAGATCATGAAACATGCACATGACCAAAACAAACAAAATCATGTCAGTGTTGCATATGCATATCTAACATTGACATGATTTTGTTTGCACATGATTTTAGGAGTGGTGGTGTAGTGGTGGCCTAGTTGGTAGAGCATCTGCCCCACACCTGGGAGGCCTGGGTTCAAATCCCAGCCGGGTCACAACGAAGACCATATAAAAGTAGAACTTCCTACTGTCCAGCTTGGTGCTCACCAATAATGGAACAGAGGAGGGAGATTTGTGGCGGCGCCTTGTATAGCAGTGACCCCTCTGATTCTAGATGCGATTAACATCGTAGATAAGAGAAATGTAACTTCATTCTACTGTACACAATTGGCTGTATGGATTGAATAACAATAAAGTTGGCTTTATTATGCTGCCAAAACAGCAAAATCATTTGAAGGTAACATATGCAGATCATGAAACATGCACATGATTTTATTATGTTGGCAAAACATAACTTTATTATGTGGAACCACTTTCAATGATTTTATTATGTTAGTTCAAAATAATTTTTTTCAGTGTACTTAAGACAAAGTAGACGAGGAAGACAACGAGGACATGGAAGACGAGAATAAACATACATGAATTCCTTTGCAGCAACAGCAGCTTGAGCGGGAAAGACTTTTTTTTTCCCCCAGAGCACAGCGAACAAACGCTAAAAAAAATGCTCAGGGCGATCGAGCGACAAAAAACGCATTTGGTAGACATGCAGCCTAGTTCCTCCTTTTCCTTGAAATTATGTCATTGTTGTTGTTACAAAAAAAATATGTGCGCTGCTCTCGTCTTTATAGCCAGTGAACAAACTGGCATGTTAGCACATTTGCACTACCCATAGGGCTGGGGCGAAACTACAAATAACAGTTGTGTGCATGTGTCAACTGCTTGGCCTGGTAGACAAAAAAGTGAGCATGTACAACGCTATGTGCATGCCAGGCTCGTCCAAAGGGCACATGGACCAAAGCAGACCAGAGGGGAAATGCAGCATGAATAACGCTTTAAAGTGGCCTTGTAATACTATCACGCATGCACGTGGTCCAACCCCCAAGGGTTAAAGAAAAATACATATGCATTCTGTTATGTATGGAAACACCTGGGTGAAGGATGAGGCAAGATGGACTTGGCGAACACAGCTTTATTGAAGGAACTATGTACAGAGCAGTACATGCTATGCACCAGTGTAGGCATCCGGCAAAGAGGCCGTAAGATGGCGCCCATCCCTTATATATGGGCAGTGCGGTAATGTGATGGGAAGTGTACGTCACCACATTGCACTTCACAATAAAGTACCACCACAACATTCTCTCCCCCCTTTAGAAAGTCCAAAACCACTCACACAATTCAGACCTACCACAATTTGGAACCCGAATCGCATTCTAAAATAACGTAAATTGAGGTTCTAAAAGGGCCTAACACATTCACACAAAACAACCTAAAATAGGACTGGTGGGTGGATTGCCACACAGCCCACACGGCATGGTGGATTATTCTGCCACCAATTAAAACTAAAAGTTCTGCATTGAAACTAAAATTACAGCCGTGCTCCTAAGATACAACACAAAAGCACATACATACATACACTACCGTTCAGAAGTTTGGGGTCACTTAGAAATTTCCTTATTTTTGAAAGAAAAGCACTGTTTTTTTCAATGAAGATAACTTTAAACTAATCAGAAATACACTCTAATATCTAATATGCATTGCTAATGTGGTAAATGACTATTCTAGCTGCAAATGTCTGGTTTTTGGTACAATATCTACATAGGTGTATAGAGGCCCATTTCCAGCAACTATCACTCCAGTGTTCTAATGGTACAATGTGTTTGCTCATTGCGTCAGAAGGCTAATGGATGATTAGAAAACCCTTGTGCAATCATGTTAGCACAGCTGAAAACAGTTTAGCAGTTTAGAAAAGCTATAAAACTGACCTTCCTTTGAGCAGGTTGAGTATCTGGAAAAAAATATTATTTCAAATACAAATCATTATTTCTAACCTTGTCAATGTCTTGACTATATTTTCTATTCATTTTACAACTCATGGTGGTAAATAAGTGTGACTTTTCATGGAAAACACAAAATAATTGTCTGGGTGACCCCAAACTTTTGAACGGTAGTGTATAACCTCCATAACATAACATGTAAAACACAAGAACTATAAATAAAGTGCTACCACACAGTCACTTGTGTGAAAAAGTTGGAACTTGCATGGGGGGGCCCAGGACAGCCCCTCAGCAGGCGTGCCCCTGGCAGCAGCAGGCCCCCAGAGTGATGGCTGATCCTCTGGATGACTGAGCCTGGATCCTTCACCACCAACACCAACTCCCGTCCAGCCTTGTCACCCAGAGCCTCCTCCCGGACACGCCAAAGCTGACTGACGTGCCTCAATGAGCCGTCGGACAAACTGAAGTATGCTGCGCCCAACTTGGCCACTATGCGCAGACATCCTCTGTGTTTTGCTGGCTGTCATTTGGCCCATCTTCACTGTGGACATTCTTCACCCTGAACCTGAACCAAGGCCATAACCCGAAGTGGAATTTTACTTGGCCCGATGTGCTGCTGCTGAGCATGCGGTAACTCTATGCTCGTCGGTCTGACCCCGTCCTCTTCTATAAACATTGTAGTGTTCACCGTTGTAGCTGCAGACCCCCCACCCAACTGTGGCCAAGTACCAGAGGCATCTGGGGCTAGCATGACGTCGCTCATCGGCATGGGTTCCAACCCTGGGCAAAACTGGTCGACTTGAGAGCGAGGGTCTCCGTTAGTTCTTCGTACCGTTCGCTCCCAGTGTCCGTCGGGGGCGAGAGGGGTGATTTGTCTCTTGGGTTCACCAGGCACGACAAACGGCACACCCTGGCATAGTGATTCAAGCGTCCACATCTGCTACAATGTTTTCCTCTAGCCGGGCATTTCTTCACTTTATGGCAGTTTGTCACGGACCCACACCCCCTGCAACGGGAATTTCCAGTGGCAGACCTTTGGCTGGCAGCACTGATTTCCCAAAAATCTTCGTCTGAGCTATCCTCGCTATCAGGGTCCACAACATTAGCTGAGGCGGGCGGCTCCGGCGTCTTCTGTGGCTGGCGTCAATTTAGCTGCACAGCTAGCTTATCAACGGCTTCCAACTGGAGAGCTAGCGCCACTGGTTTAGTTAACATTAAGTCATTAGGTGCCACTAATAGCCTAGCACGCAGCTCAATATTACACGTGTGCTCTGCTAGTTAGTCACGTACCATCTCATCTTCGAGCGGTCCAAAACGACACTTGCTGGCAAGCTGCTTCAAGTCAATGACATACTGGTGGAAAGGCTCATCAACCCTCTGGCGTCTCCGGCGAAAACAAATTCTCCGAACAGTCACGTTGTCTGGGGTGGAGAAACATTTAGCTAGCAACTCCACAATGTCCTCACATGAGTCCGCCATTCCGAGCATCCGTAGGACCCTCTGGCCCTCAATACCCAGGTTGTGAATGAGAAGCCCAGGTTGTGAATGAGAAGCGCCGTGCTCTCACCTTATCGAGCTTCCCGAGGTCCAGCGCCGTAATATATGTCTGATAGGCCTCCCACCAATGCAGCCATGAAACCGGTGGTTCGCCTGGGAGCTCGAGGAAGGAACAAAGTGGTGTAATGCACGCCTCCATGAGTTAATCCTCGATCGCCAAATGCCATGTATGGAAATACCTGGGTGAAGGATGAGGCAAGATGGACTTGGCGAACACAGCTTTATTGAAGGAACTATGTACAGAGCAGTACATGGTATGCACCAGTGTAGGCATCCAGCAAAGAGGCCTTAAGATGGTGCCCATCCCTTATATATGGGTAGTGTGATGAGGTGACGGGAAGTGCATGTCACCACACTGCACTTCACCATAAAGTGCCACCACAACACATTCTGCATAAGAAACAGCAAATTTATAGTAAACAAAGTCAACATAAAAGCTTTGAATAAATTAAAATTTTAAACTCTGATCTAAAGAAAAGACATGAGCATTCTGCATAAGTAACACCACTAAACACGATTACAGTTTAGTGATGTGGGATGATGAGAGTTGTTGTCCGCTAGTCGTTTAAACAAAAACTAAATATTACTCTGTCATTATACAACAACTGACAACTTTAATTACTTGGAAAATTATCTTTTAAATTGACAAACATCATATGTGTAACACGTGGCAAAATTTGATCCCAATCAATAGATAATTTTGCTCTTACTATTCATTTCAGTGGAGAATTTTTTCGATTTAAGCCCCATACACTGATCTCTGTAGAAAAACCAGAAGAATCATTGACCGCCGAAAGTGAAGCCATCGCACCAGCACACAAAAAACACTCAGCGAGCCAACAGAGAATGAATGGGCCCAGCAGCAAATGGCGCAACCCCCACCTCAACAACCTCCCAAAAACTAACAGATGCTAAACTTCTTGGCATGGAGACACAGCCCACAATCCCACGCAACCAGTGAACTGCAGAAATCAGTTTCTATAGCTGGTGGATTTCTATAGTCCACTGGCTGTGCAAGACCACAAGCCGCGCCTCCAAACCAAGAAGCCCAAAATCTGCCAATTCCCTGGGGAGCCACCGAGGCAAAAGTAGCACCATCATGTTGTCTGGGGTCAGCGCCCAGGACTTGCTGAGTGTCCACCACCGCACCAACACAGCGGCCACTTGGCTCACTTGGCTCTGTACTCGCTAATGGGGCATGAGCCATCCAGCTTTTCTATAGAGATCAGTGTCCCATTGCAGAAGTAGAGGGGGCATGACTTAGGCTGGGAGCTGGGAGAGCTGTCACACAGACAGCAAAGCAAACCCAAATAACCAAGTAACACGTTAAAAAACAAGCCCAAAAACCCGCAATTCATGACTGATGAGATTTGCAAGCGACTTTAGAGAAAAACAAGCCCAAAGTCACTTATAATAAGTGGACTTGGCAACACTGCTAGTGATGTCACGGAAATGGTCCATCACGGGCTGTAAAAAAAGGTGCACTGCCCGCCTCTAGTGGCCCGGCATACCTTTTTGCAGGGCTCCATTACACGGCAATGGTAAGTTAAATTTGTGTTTAATTTGAAAACAAAGCCTTATATTGCAATTCTGGCAAATTAAAAGTCGAGAAAATATGGCGATACAATGATACTGTGGGGAATGCACTCAGTATGTTTTCCACTCAGACGGAAGGACAAGGGGAATCATCATGGTATGGCGTGCATTTAGGGCGCATATATGGTATGCATGTATGGTATGCATTTTCCCTCACATATATTTAGTAGGCATGACGGTGCATACTCTGGAAGCTTCACGTCTAAATAGCCAAGAATACCTGACCCGGCGGAGACCTCGGGAGGTGTGAGGTGGTTTCTTGAGAGACGGGAAGTCAGAGAGAATGTCCCAGCAGGAGCCCCCGAGGCTGAGGAGTGAGAGACAATGGTGACGCCAAGGAGCCTCGGAGGCTTTTTTGTTGGGGGTTTTGTGTCTCTGCTCTGGAGAGTATAAGAGCTGTGATGAATGATTGTTCTGTCTCTTTTTGCTGAGATACTTGCTTGATAGAGGATGTAGACTCCAATAAACCTTTCCTGAGAAATAAACTCAGTCTCGTTTGTGAAAGTCATCCTCTACACTGGTGACCTACGACAAACCATGGCCGGTGACGGTGAGCTTTCCGCGCCGGACTCTTCAGGGGCCAACCGGGTTAACGCAGCTACCACACTACAGCTGCCCGATTTCTGGCAACATAACCCATGCTCCTGGTTTACCACTGTGGAGGCGCAGTTCCACCTTCGGGGAATCTCAGCGGACGCAATGAGGTTCTACCATGTCGTCGCGAAGCTGGACAGCCTCACAGTGCAGCGGGTGGAGAGCCTGACCAACCACCCGCCCCAAGACGACAAGTATGGCGCACTGAAAGCCGCCCTCATTCGAGCCTTCATTCCCTCGCTGGGAGAGTGAGCAGAGAAGTTCCTGGCGCTGACAGAAGGGGAAGCAGACAGGCAGGCAGATCTGATGGCGAAGATGATGGGCCTGAGAGGCGAGGATGACGACAGCTTTATCTTCGCCCACCTCTTTCTCAGAACGCTACCGCCAGCAGTGAGAGTCACCCTGGCCAGCTCACAGCTACTCAACAACCGTGACTACCACGAGCTGGGCCAGGAGGCGCAGCGGCTCGTCGACATCCATAGACGACACGCAGCCATGACGGCAGCAGCAGAGCTGAACGCACCCCCGCGAGACGAGGGGAGACCAGAGGCTGCAGCACCGGATCCACTGACGTCGGCAGCAGCAGAGGCCAGGAGAAGCGGAGCTGACAATACCCTCTGTTTCTACCATCGACGCTTCGCCGAGAGAGCGCGCAGATGCGCCCCACCGTGCCGATACCAGCGCCAGGAAAACGCCAAGACCGAGAGCCGGTAGTAGCTGCGACTCTCGGCACGAAGAACAAGCTGCTTTTCGTGACAGACGCAAATTCAGGGAAAGAATTCCTGGTGGACACGGGCTCCCAGCTAAGTTTTGTCAAGCCTGCCTACGCGGACATGCTGACGCCTGCCAGCGGACCCCTGGTGTTAGCGGCGAACGGCTCCACGATCAAAACCTATGGGGAGAAGACGCTCCTCCTATCCCTCCACGGCCGCACCTTTGAGTGGACCTTCGTCGTAGCCGCAGTTAGCAACAACATGCTAGGTGCTGACTTTTTATGCTCAAACAGTTTATTAGTTGATCTTGCTAATAGACGTACTGTAAATGCACTGTCTTTCTACTCTATCTCCTGCACAGCTCGGGTGGCCCTGCCTTCTGCACATCCCAATGTCACAGCTGCGGGTGGTAAGTTTCATGCACTACTCAATCAGTTTCCAGCACTCACGGTCCCAACATTTTCAGCGTCAGTTGCCAAACACGGGGTCGAGCATTTCATAACTACCTCTGGTCCCCCTGTTTTTGCAAAAGCTCGGTGCTTGGACCCAGCTAAACTGGCCATCACTCGCGAGGAATTCGCCAACTTGGAAAAACTGGGCATTGTTAGACGCCCAAACAGCTCTTGGTCATCACCCCTGCACATGGTGCCCAAAGCTGACAGCTCGTGGCGCCCTTGCGGTGATTTCTGTCACGTGCGGCTCTAGGGAGCCACGCAATAAGAGCCAAGGGCGAGCCAGTGAGTCATGATGTTTTATTAAAGGTGAGGGATGAGGGATAAGGAGAGCACAGATACTCGTACAGAGGTACACTCACAGGTTGCACAGCGCAGGAACAGGGAGCTCGTACCGGACATAGGGGTAACAAGGCGTACATACTCACAGCGGGTTACAATCAGAGGAATGCTGTAAGGGGAGTAGAGGCTGACACCAGACGAAGGGGCTTCAGCCTAGCAGTGCTTATGTCGCAGCCCCGAGTCATCGAGGTTGCTCCTATTTATTCTCATTGGCAGCGCCCCAGCCGTCCGTAATGCTGCCAGCTGGGAGCCTGCTGAGACGCTGCTCAATGAGAAGCAGGGGTGAAGGGAAACATGGGCTGAGCGCTGAGACGGCATCTCACCCCATGGTGACAATTTCCACAGATTAAATAATGCTTCAGCACACGACCGCTACCCAATTCCGCACATCCAGGATTTTTCGGCACATTTGGCGGGGGCGTGCATCTTTTCCAAAATAGATTTGGTGCGCGGTTATCACCAAGTCCCAGTCCGTGCGCAAGACATACCCAAAACGGCAGTTATAACCCCTTTCGGGCAGACGTTCCAACGCGGCCTCCCTTTCATGTTCACTTATTTGGATGATATTTTGGTAGCCAGTGCATCCAAAGTCGAACACGAACGCCACCTCACAGCCGTTTTTCAGAGGCTGACAGAACACGGGCTGATAATTAACCCAGCGAAATGCCAATTCGGGGTAGCGCAAATCGATTTTTTGGGGCACCGCGTGTCTCCAGAAGGCGCGGTCCCGCTGCCTGATAAAGTGCGTGCGATAACGGATTTCCCCCAACCGCAGACAGTTAAGGCACTGCAAGAATTTTTGGGGATGGTCAATTTTTATAACCGCTTCCTCCCCAACGCGGCACGGCTCATGCACCCATTGTACGCGGCTCTAAAGAAGCAAAAACCTGCATCTAAGGTCGAGTGGTCCCCGGACTGGGAGCACGCTTTCTCACAGGTCAAATCGGCCCTCGCAAACGCTGCGTTATTGGCACACCCGGTGCCAGCGGCTCGCATGGCGCTAACCACGGACGCTTCCGACGTGGCACATTGTGCGATAACGAGCGTAAATACAGCGCGTTTGATAGGGAGCTTTTAGCCCTGCATTTGGCCATCCGCCACTTCCAGTTCTGGTTGGAAGGGCGCCGTTTCACCGCGTTTGTAGGCCACAAACCATTAACATTTGCAATGGCTAAAATTTCAGAGCCTTGGTCGGGCCGACAACAGAGACAGCTGGCCGCGATTTCGGAGTTTACCACCGACATTCAACACGTGGCGGGCAAACACAATGTTGTGGCAGATTGTCTCTCACGCGCAGTTGCACTGCCAGGCCCCCAGGGGGCAGACTCGGCGGCTGTAGACTCGGGCCAGGCTTGCGGCGCGGAAGCGCTCACAGCCCCGGTCTGCGTTGGGTTAGATTATGCAGCCATGGCTGCCAAGCAGGTTAACGATGCGGACGTGCGCGCGCTCCAGTCTGGGCCAACAGGGCTAAGGCTGGAGCACAGGGTGCATCAAAGAGGTATGCCCCCCCTAATCTGTGATGTCTCCACGGGGCGCCCCCGCCCCGTGGTCCCAGCTGCGTGGCGTCGCCACGTTTTTGACTTAATACATTCGCTGGCACATCCGGGCGTTCACGCGTCAATCAAAATGGTGGGAGAGAAGTTTGTTTGGCCGGGGCTGCGTAAACAGGTCAAAGAATGGGCTGCAGCCTGCGCAGCGTGTCAAAGAGCAAAGGTACACAAGCACACGCGGGCCCCTCTAGAACCTTTTCACATCCCAGCCAAACGCTTCGACCACGTGCATGTCGACTTGGTGGGACCCCTCCCACTGTCACAGGGGTTCACACACATTCTAACGATGGTGGACCGCACTACGCGCTGGCCAGAGGCGATTCCCCTGGCGTCAACCACAGCAGCAGACGTTGCGCGCGCTTTTTTAACGGCTTGGGTCGCGCGCTTTGGAGTCCCGTCAGACATAACGTCTGACAGAGGACCCCAATTTGTTTCCGAGCTCTGGTCATCCATGACACTCAGCCTGGGGGTGAAAATTCATCGCACAACTGTGTATAACCCCCAGGCCAATGGTTTGTGCGAACGCTTTCACCGGTCATTGAAAGCAGCCCTCAGAGCAGCTCTCACGGACACAAATTGGGTTGATAAGCTTCCATGGGTTTTATTAGGGTTGCGTTCAGCACCTAAGGAAGATTTGCAAGCCTCTCCGGCCGAGCTAGTCCTCGCCCAACCTCACACCAGAACCCCGCACCAGATCGCCCCCCCCCCCCCCCGCTCAGCTGCTGCAGAGCGACGCGGGATCAAACACCCTCCCCGGTCCAGTTCATCACAGTTTTCCACACGTTTTTGTGCCTAAAGCCTTAAAGAATGCAGAATTCGTCTTTGTTAGACACGACACACAGAGGTTAGGTTTAAGACCACCTTATGATGGACCATTCAGAGTGTTAGAAACTGGGGAAAAGCATTTTTTGCTTGATTTGGGAGACAGGAGGGAATTAGTCTGCATTAACAGACTCAAACCCACTTTTGTGTTAGCTGATGAACAGGTGCAGGTAGCCAGGGCCCCCCGTCGTGGCAGGCCACCGGGGAGACACTCTAATAAGCTTTCACAACGATGTGCTAATGACTCTGATCCACAGATGCAAGAGACAGCCACAGGCAGAGCGAGACCTGCTCACAGCAGGTATGGCAGGAGGTTGAAGCCCAAGCAGTTGGATGTGTGATATGTTGTGCCAATTTTTTTCGTTCTGTGTAATATGTCATGATTCTATGCATCTGGGGCGTAAGTTGTCCTTATTTAGACATTTGTGGGGGGTTATATGGCGCACATTTAGGGCGCATATATGGTATGCATGTATGGTATGCATTTTCCCTCACATATATTTAGTAGGCATGACGGTGCATACTCTGGAAGCTTCACGTCTAAACGGCCAAGAAGACCTGACCCGGCGGAGACCTCGGGAGGTGTGAAGTGGTTTCTTGAGGGACGGGAAGTCAGAGAGAATGTCCCAGCAGGAGCCCCCGAGGCTGAGGAGTGAGAGACAATGGTGACGCCAAGGAGCCTCGGAGGCTATATGTTTACTGAAGGACTGTGGGTTGGGGATGTGATATTTGATGTTGGGGGTTTTGTGTCTCTGGAGAGTATAAGAGCTGTGATGAATGATTGTTCTGTCTCTTTTTGCTGAGATACTTGCTTGATAGAGGATGTAGACTCCAATAAACCTTTCCTGAGAAATAAACTCAGTCTCGTTTGTGAAAGTCATCCTCTACAATGGGGGGTTTGTGTGTTGATGCGGGGGTTGGTGTGTTGATGACAGCCGTGACAAAGAGAATGGGAATTGCAAAGGCTTTCGTGTTAATGCAGCACCACAGGGACTGAGCGAGTTGTATGATATAAAAGGAGAGGTGCCTGCAACCTGTTAGTCTTTTTGATGCTTGTGATTCTGAGGAATGTGAGAGTGAGAAATTTAATAAAGCTTGCTCTGCCCTGGACCGCTCTTCCTGATTATTCCTCTCCCCACAATACAAGCCTTTAGTTCCACTTAATTTTGACAAGGTGAGCTGAAACAGACAGACGCACACACACATAGATGCACTGAGTGATTATTGTATACTTCCGTTTTCACTGAAGCATAAAAATCATTTAAAAATGCAGAAACTTACCAGATATTTTTGGAGAGAATGCAACAGAGTTTGTGGGGGGAAAAAGGATGACCAATGCCATCTGAAAATCACCACGGCTGACGGGAAGGAACAAAGGTCATCTTTAATGAAGACCTGGATAATATTCTAGTGTCGTAATGGTGTCGTCCCCAATTTTAACCTAAAGTGCTGTTACCACATGTGCCCAGAGCTGTAGAAAACACCTTGGAGGGTGAGTGCCATGTTGGCCAACTACCATTCTGGGCTAACACAAATCATCACGGTAAAGTTGTTTAGTTCACAAAGGGAGCAGTGTGGAACCAAATGCAGACAGTAACCATGTTTGCATGCACATGAATAAACCTGTTATGTTTGGATTTCTAGAGTTATCTGATTAGTCAAGTGGCCATGTAAGCAGAATAATCTGGTAAAGGCCATGTATCCAGGGTCATTAACTCATGGTTTACCCTCCAATAATTCATTTATTCAGTGCATGTAAACACAACAAAGCTGATTATTTATTGTTATACTGGTTTGTTCCCAGTAACTGGTTTATTGTGGCCGTGTAACTGGAGTCAGTGTAGCAACTATATGACCTCGCTCTGGAGTTTCAAGTGTGAAAATGCCCTAAGATATGACAAAATAAATGTTATATTTTCATGAAACTTGTATCATTTTTCCAGATTAAATGTGTGACCATCCTTGTGTCTGGGGTTGGAAAATATGCTTTTGGGAGATAACACTTTTTTCTGTTTGGACTTTATAAAAAAATACAACTGCTGTGGGCTTCAGGTTATTTCACACCTTAGACAGAAACAATGAATACACATGGGAGAACAATGCCCAAGTGGGTGAGAGGGGGTTGAATGAAGTGTAGTGTAGATGTCATGCTGTGTAGGAGGAAGTGCCTTGAACCTTGTGAAGTGTGACTTGATATAGAGAGAGGAATGCTTGATGTGACCAGTCAGTCTGTTCTTTGCTTGTGAGATGTGAGTGTGTAATAAATCGTCTGAAATGAATATGCCTCTTCATTTACACACTCCACACTGGTGACCCAAGACGTATTATGGAACATGAGGCAAGAACCCTGGAGCTGGCCCGGTCGGGAAGCCCCAGAGACGCTGAAGCCAACCCGCAGGCAGCCAGGACTGGAACCCCCAGCAACGCATGTGCAGTTTCAGTCAAGCTACCGGATTTCTGGCAGCACAACCCGCGCTCTTGGTTCCACCACACCGAGGCCCAGTTCGCCCTCCGGGGAGTAACAGCAGACGACACCAAGTTCTACCATGTGGTTGCAGCGCTGGACTCTGCTTGATCAGCCACCAGCCAGCAGCAAATATGAGGCGCTCAAGGCTGCGTTCATCCGGCGATACACGCTCTCGGAATGTAAGAGAGCAGAGAGGCTCCTGGCGCGGACCTAGTTAGGAGATGGGTCGGCCGTAGACCTGATGGAGAAGATGCTGGCGTTGATGGGCACGGGCGATGGGCACTTTCTGTTTGCCCACCTTTTCCTCCGGAACCTGCCAACAGAAGCAAGAGCAGTTTGGGCCAATTCGCTGTTGCTGGCCGCGCGAGACTACCGTGCGCTAGCCCAGGAGGCAGACCGGATCATCCTCACCACCAGGGCGATCACAGTCAACGCGGTGGCAGCGGAGCCCAGCGAGACGACCAAGGGAGGCGAGGAGCCACCGACGGTAGCGGCAACGGGGGCCAAGGAGCGCCAGAAAGACACGCTCTGCTTCTACCCCCGCCGCTTCGGAGGGAACGCAGATGCACTCCACCGTGCCACTTCAAGCGCTCGGGAAACCCCAAGGCCGGCAGTCGGTAGCAGCTGTGACCGCCGGTGGAGAGAACACTGACCTTATCTCTACATGGCTGCTCGTATGAGTGGACTTTTATCATAGCAGCACTGTGTTGCCCACTCCTGGGCGCTGATTTTCTGTGTGCACATGGTTTACTTGTGGATGTTGCTAACAGGCGCCTGGTTAATGCACTGTCCTTTGAATCTCTCCCCTGTATAGCTAGAGGGACCCGGCCTGTGCACAAGCCAGCGTCACAACTCCAGGCGGTAAGTTCCACGCACTGCTCACTCAATTCCCAGCACTCACGGTCCCGACGTTTTTGGCGGCCATCGCTAAACATGGGGTGGAGCACTTTATCACCACCACCGGGCCGCCCGTTTTTGCAAGACCTCGGCGCTTGGACGCAGCTAAACTGGCCATAGCGCGCTAGGAGTTCGCCAACCTGGAAAGGTTGGGCATCATCAGGCGATCAAACAGCCCATGGGCATCCCTGCTACACATGGTCCCTAAGGCTGAGGGATCGTAGCGACCGTGCAGTGAATTTTCCGCAGGTTGAACAACGCCACAGCACACGACCGCTACCCAATTCTCCACATACAGGATTTTTCCGTTCACCTTGCCGAAGTGCGTGTTTTTTCTAAAATAGACCTGGTCCGCGGTTACCACCAGGTCCCACTGCGCACGGAGGACGTACCCAAAACAGCGGTAATAACTCCATTCGGTTTATTCGAGTTCCTGCGCATGCCATTCGGGTTAAAAGGCGCAGCACAGACGTTCCAGTGCATGATGGATGCAGTGCTGCGTGACCTCCCGTTCGTGTTCGTCTACCTGGACAATATCCTGGTAGCCAGTACATCCGAAGACGAACACGAAACCCACCTCAGGACGGTTTTCTGGAGGTTGGAGGAGCACGGGTTGATAATCAACCCGGCGAAATGCCAGTTCGGCGTGATGCAGATTGATTTTTTGGGGCACCGCGTCTCTCCGGAAGGAGCAATCCCATTGCCCGACAAAGTGCGCGCTGTGGCAGATTTTCCCCGGCCTCAGACGGTCAGGGTGCTGCAGGAATTTTTGGGGATGGTGAAATTTTATAACCGTTTCCTTCCCCGCGCGGCGCGGCTCATGCAACCATTGTACGCCGCGCTCAAGAGACAGAAACCCGCAGATGGAGTCGAATGGACCCCGGAGCGAGAGCGGGCATTCTCAGAAGTTAAAGCAGCCCTGGCAAACACCGCACTGCTGGTACATCCGGACCCGACGGCCCGGATAGTGCTCACCACCGACGCTTCTGACGTGGCCATAGGGGCGGTCGTGGAGCAGCGCGGCGCCGGGGCTTGGCAGCCGCTCGCATTTTTCAGCAGAACTTTGCGCGACAGCGAACGTAAATACAGCGCGTTCAACAGAGAGTTGCTGGCTCTCCACCTGGCCATACGCCACTTCCAGTTCTGGCTGGAAGGGCGCAGCTTCATCACGTTTGTAGACCACAAGCCACTAACGTTTGCGATGGCCAAGGTTTCAGAACCGTGGTCGGGCCGGCAGCAGAGACAGCTGGCCGTGATCTCAGAGTTTACTACCGATATTCAGCATGTGTCGGGTAAACTGAATGTGGTGGCGGACTGCCTCTCGCTCGCCATGGTGGCCCCATTCTACGTGGGGATAGATTACGCAGCCATGGCCGCGGAGCAGACTAGCGATGCAGACGTGCGTGCGCTCCAGTCTGGACCAACAGGGTTAAGGCTGGAAAGCAGGGTGCTGCAAGATAGCGCCCCCCCCCCCAATCTGCGACGTCTCCATGGGACGCCCGCATCCAGTAGTCCCGGTTGCGTGGCACCGCCGCGTGTTTGAGTCGGTTCACACTTTGGCACACCCAGGAGTGCGCGCGTCTGTCAAAATGGTGGGAGAGAAGTTCGTGTGGCCAAGCCTAAGCAAACAAGTAAAAGAGTGGGCTGCAGCCTGCGTGGCGTGCCAATGAGCCAAAGTACACAGACACACGAAGGCTCCCTTGGAGCCGTTTCCGGTACCGGCTAAGAGGTTCGACCATGTGCACGTGGACCTCGTGGGACCCCTCCCGCCATCACAGGGGTGCACGCACCTCCTGACAGTGGTGGACCACACCACGCACTGGCCAGAAGTGGTCCCGCTGGCAGCAACCACGTCCGCGGACGTAGCACGCGCTTTTTTAACAACATGGGTGGCGCGTTTTGGAGTCCCGTCGGACATTACGTCCGACAGGGGCCCGCAATTTGTTTCCGACCTCTGGTCCGCGATGGCCCGCAGCCTGGGTGCTGCAATTCATCGCACAACCGCGTACAACCCACAGGCCAATGGTTTATGCGAGCGTTTTCATAGATCACTGAAAGCAGCACTCAGGGCTTCACTGACGGATGCAAATTGGGTAGACAGGCTGCCGTGGGCTTTATTGGGGTTGCGCTCCGCGCCAAAAGAGGATTTGAAAGCTTCCCCGGCAGAGCTCATTTTTGCGCAGCCCCTACGGCTGCCCGGGGAATTTCTACCGGACAATCCCGCTCCGGGCAGCTCCCCGTCTCAGCTTTTGCAGCGTAGCGCAAACACAGGCACGCTGCCGGGCCCTGCCCACCACAGTTTTCCGCGTGCCTTCGTGCCTAAAACTTTGAAGAACGCGGAGTTCGTGTTCGCATACCTGTCAAGGCATACCTCATGCCTTTCTTATTGGGGGGGCTTTCACACCTGTACTGAGTACTTAAAAACTGTATTTATCGGCAGATGAAAGAAAACTGAAGCAAAAAAAACAAACAAAAACCAAACAAACAACAATTGCAACATGAACTATTTCAAACATATTTATTCAAATGAACACTTATATGGACATAATCTTGAGCCATAACTTTTTGGTAATGTGAAAATAATAAGCCAAGTAGCACAAAAAAAATAAATAAAAAAATTAAAAATAAATAAATTAAAATGATAATATTAATAATAAATAAAAATAAATAAAAAAACAATATTTTTCAAATTTACATTAGCACAAGGTAGATTGCTTAATTTGGAAGTACACAATAAGAATAATGCTGAATATAGTGCTTAATTGTCAGCTAGATATAAACACTTGGAATTAAAGAGTTTTTAATTGTCAGCTTTGTTACACTAATGCACTTGGATGAACTTGAAACAAGAAAATGTTCACTGATGCTGCTTGTTATAGTTCCAAGTAGCAGCCTTTGCTGACTCTAGCATTTCTTTGGAAGGCTTGACCTTGAAGCATGGAGTGTCACAATTCATTTTCACTTGCATGAAAGAAGTCAGTGTTTCTGGGAGCATACTTTTTCTGAAGTCGGTGTGAATTTTCCTGACCATGCTGAAAGCCCTCTCACTGTCAGCATTGCTGTGAGGAAGGCAAAGCAGTGCTGAGTACACTTTTGGGCCATTTCCATCAGTATCACCTTTCCTTTACTTGTTTCTACTTGATTCACTTTCTCGCCATTTCCACCAAAGTCTTCACGTTTTAACCGATAATATTTTAGTGCCGCTTAAGAGGCAGGGGATAACTGCGCGAAAGCGAGGTGTGATTTGACGTCAATCGACTGCTAACCGCTGATTGGTCATGGCGTAACGTCACAAGAGCGTCCGTTTTCTGTTTTCTATTGAAGCTACACGACCGCCATTTGTAATTTCAGCGAGTAACCGCGGTGACCGGCTTCACAATTGTGTTCTCATATAACGATGTCCACGCGCAAGTTTATTCCATGGACAAACGAGGAGGTGCGGACTTTTCTGTCCCTGGTAGCCGACGACTACATCCAGAGTGAGTTGGACGGGGCAACTCACAATGAAAAAATATACCAGGAGGTGTCCGACCGAATGGCAGCCCAAGGGTACAACCGGACTGCCAAACAGTGTCGTGAAAACCTAAAAAAAATGAAGAGCGATTATCAGGCCATAAAGGACCACAACGGACGCAATGGTGCGAGTAGGAAGGAGTGGAAATGGTACGAGCAGATGGACGCCATCTACGGACATCAGCCTGCTAGCAATGGCAGAGAATTTGGGCTCGACACGGCCACGCAATTGGAAAACGGTGACGGTGAGTGTTGTTTTGTTATTGTCCGTCTTCTCGCCTTTCGGTCAAAAGCGCACTTTATTTAAGCAATAAAGAAAGTTGTTTGATTGTGGGCAATTGTTAGTGGTGATGGCTAGCCCGCTAACAGCTAGCTACCTCCGTACCTTGCTGCTACCTCGCATCAAGCTGCGGAATCACGCTTTTATTTCAGTATTCACGTGAACAAAACGCTGAAGTAAGCTTATTGTATTTTGGTTAAAAAGTTTTGTGTTTGCGGTACATGTTGCACTTTGTTTGTGAGATTTATTGTGTGTTTTTTCCTTCTAGACTCAGTTTTCAGATCCCAGTGGTCCGCCTCAATGGACCGCCCGGACACTCCGGCGTCTGTCGTGGGGGGGGGGGGGGCCGAATCGGAGCCGACACATCACCAGGTCCATCACCATCCGGCATGTCCCGGTCAAGTGCTGGTAAGGCACAACAAACTGAAAATTACCACCCGGTTGTTTTTATATGTGATTGTTATTTTCTATAGACGCATAATAAGGAATTTAAAATGTCTTTGTACGTTTATAAAAATACTAGATTCAGGGGTGTTCATAGCCACCCTGGCCCAGTTTTATAGGTGTGTTGGTGGTGGAAATACTGTAGTATTTTCACAAAAAAAAAAAAAAAAAAAAAAAAAAAAGGAGCACATGTACCGACTTCAAATCAACATGCTTGATTGAAATTCTTCACATCAGCTAACACTATTAACCCATTCTGATTTATGAGACCACAGTACAAAGAAATTCTTTTAAAAATAACCCATTAAATCAAAATACTTTTTCCAATTAATCCTTTTCAAAATGAAGGGGGGATGTAGCCTAACCACAGCACCCCAGAAGTTGCACAATCCACTCTACTGAGGGGCAGCAACATGACGGTTGAGCTTAAATACAGCAACGAAGCATCCCACCACAGGCTTTCAACAGTTTAATTCCATAATATTTTTTCTGACATGTTTTGATCTAGTGTTATCTAAATACAATGACTTCTGTCTTTCATATAGGCAAGAGGAAAAGGTCCAACAACATCACAGACCTTGCATCAGTGATGGCCCAGAATCATGCTGAGGAGATGCGGATCCATGAAAGGATGCTCGAACAGCGTGAAAGGATGCACGAACAGCGTGAAAGGATGCTTGAACAGCATCAACAGCAGCACGAACAGCGCGAAAGACACCTGCAGTTAGCCCAGGAGCAGGAAGCCGCATTAAGAAGGGATGAGCTGACAGAGACGGCTTCCTTCCACGGAGCCTTCCTAAACCATTTTGGCAGTCTAGTCGAAGTACTGAAAGCTCCCCATTTGTAAACATGTTTTGGGAATATTTGTAAGTAATAAAATGTTAGTCTTTTGGATAAAAGTGTGGTTTGTATATTATAACACTGGATGATAAAGGCGAATAATTACATACACATTCCTCATATGACCCTAATGCCGCTGTTCAGGCATAAAGGTGTCAAGATTTTTAATGGTAATGCAATTGTTATTGTTAAATTTAATAAATATTACCACTGCTGTATCCATTGCTCTACATTGGGTACAGTTTTTAAGTAAAATTGTAATCAGTTGCACAGGTGTAATTTACATTCAGCAGTAGACACTGATAAAGGTAAAAGTCGAATTAGGTAAAAGGTAAGTACATGTGAATTGAATGTTCTATCGGCATTCCAAATTCTGAGAATTCCAATACATTATAAGCAGTCTAGTGTGGAGAACGTGAAATGAAGAGGCTGAATTTATTTCTCAATTCAGGTTTACTAATCATCTCACATCTCCAACCATCTCTCAAACAGGAAAAGAGAGCGAACTACTCCAATCCCCCACTTTTATACCTGGGACATCAAAGAACAGAATCACATTGTCATTAAACCCCCCATCGACAATACCTCTCCCCCAGGCCTCTTCTTCCTCCACCTGACCCCAGGAGGTCAGGAAGTCCTTTCAGAGTCATTGCTAAAGGTACCTCCACCTCCTACTGTTATCCCCAGGAGGTCCAGGCTTATTGTTCCTTCTAAGACGTGAGGTTACAAAATACATATGCAGTCTTAAGCATCTCAATCACTGTGCTATACATATGCAGTCAAAGCATCCAAAATATGTGTGCCACATAACCCCCCCCCCCCCAAAACGTCGAAGATGAAACAATACAACATAGTCCACACAACATGATAAAACCACGACATCAGTCCATATGCTGTCTGGGCTTCAACCGTCTTCCAAACTTGCTGTAGGCGGGCTTCGCAGCTCCTGCGGCGCCATCTTGCAGTGAATCTGCTATCTGAGGATGAGAACTGTTAGTTGATCCCTGCGGGGGGTCTGGGCATGCTCCCTGGGGGGTCTGCCGCGTCGAGGAGCCCTCGCCACTCGCACAGTCTCGTCGGCCATCACAAAAGCAGGCTTTAGTCTGTCTATACTAATTGTCTCCCTCCTGTCCCCCAAATCTTGCACAAAATGCTTATCACCTGTTTCCAGCACTCTACAGTATATGGGCCATTGTAGGGTGGACGCAGGGCTGGGCACTGAGCCTTGTGCCTGACAAAAACAAACTCGGCATTTTTTAAAGATTTGGGCACAAAAACACGCGGAAAGGTGTGGTGAATGGGGCCCGGAAGCATGTCTGCTCCCGTGTCGATCAGTGACCACTGGGCAGGGGAACGCCCTGGCGCCGGATTATCTGGCAGGAACTCTCCTGGCAGCCGGAGAGGTTGTGCAAAAACCAACTCCGCTGGGGAGGCTTTTAAGTCCTCTTTAGGTGCAGAACGCAACCCTAATAAAACCCATGGTAGTCTGTTTACCCAATTTGCATCCGTAAGCGACGCTCTGAGGGCTGCCTTCAATGATCTATGAAACCGCTCACATAAACCATTAGCCTGGGGGTGGTAAGCGGTAGTGCAGTGAATTGTCACACCTAAGCTGTGGGCCATCGTTGACCAAAGCTCAGACACAAATTGAGGTCCCCTGTCAGACGTAATATCCGACGGAACCCCGAAACGCGCTATCCAAGCCGTTAAAAACGTGCGGGCCACCTCTGCAGCTGTGGTTGATGCCAGTGGGACCACTTCGGGCCAACGCGTGGTTCGATCCACCATTGTCAAAAGGTGTGTGTACCCCTGCAACGACGGTAGGGGGCCTACGAAGTCGACATGCACATGATCAAACCTCTTGGCCGGGATGTGAAACGGCTCTAAGGGGGCTTTTGTGTGCTTGTGTATTTTGGCCCGCTGGCAAGCCATACAGGCTCATGCCCACTCTTTAACGTGCTTGCGCAGGCCCGGCCAAACAAACTTTTCTGCTACCATTTTCACAGACATGCGCACCCCTGGGTGCACCAAGGAGTGAATCGAGTCAAAAACACGGCGGCGCCATGTGGCCGGCACTACTGGATGCAGTCGTCCAGTAGAGACATCGCAGATTAGGGGGGACATACCATTTTGCAGCCTCCTGTTCTCCAGCCTTAAGCCTGCTGGTCCAGACTGGAGCGCACATACGTCCGCATCGCTACCCTGATCCGCTGCCACGGCTGCATAGTCTATCCCCACGTGAACTGGGGCCGCGTGTGCTTCCGCGCTGTTATTTTGCTCAGCGGCTGTGGTAGTATAATCTACCTCTGCGCGGACTGGTGCGGTTATCGCGTGAGAGAGGCAGTCTGCCACTACATTGAGTTTACCCGCTACGTGTTGAATATCAGTAGTAAACTCCGAAATTGCGGCCAGCTGCCTCTGCTGCCGGCCCGACCATGGTTCTGAAATTTTGGCCATCGCAAAAGTGAGCGGTTTGTGGTCGACAAACGCGGTGAAATGCCGACCTTCTAGCCAGAATTGGAAGTGGCGAATGGCTAAGTGGAGCGCTAACAGCTCCCTGTCAAACGCGCTGTATTTTCGCTCGGCCTCGCACAAGGACCTGCTGAAAAAGGCCAGCGGCTGCCAAACCCCGGCCACGTGCTGCTCCACTACCGCCCCTATGGCCACGTCTGACGCATCAGTGGTGAGCGCTATGCGGGCCGTTGGGACTGGATGAGCCAACAACGCAGCGTCTGCAAGGGCTTTTTTTTACCTCCGCGAATGCACGCTCCCGCTCCGGGGACCACTCGATTGCATTGGAGGATTTTTGCTTTTTAAGCGCGGCATATAATGGTTGCATGAGCTGCGCTGCGCGGGGGAGGAAATGGTTATAAAAATTCACCATTCCCAAAAACTCCTGTAGTGCTTTGACCGTTTGTGGCTGGGGAAAATCTGCCACTGCGCGCACTTTGTCCGGTAGCGGAACTGCCCCCTCTGGGGAGACGCGGTGCCCCAAAAAGTCAATCTGCGCCACCCCGAACTGGCACTTAGCTGGGTTGATTATTAACCCGTGCTCTCCCAACCTCCGGAAAACTTCCGTGAGGTGTTTTTCGTGTTCTACTTCGGACGCGCTGGCTACCAAAATGTCGTCCAGGTAGACGAACACAAAAGGGAGATTGCGCAACACCGCATCCATCATGCGCTGGAAGGTTTGCGCGGCGCCTTTAAGCCCAAACGGCATGCGTAAAAACTCAAAAAGTCCAAACGGAGTTAACACCGCTGTTTTGGGGATGTCCTCAGCGCGCACTGGGACTTGATGATAACCACGGACCAAGTCTATTTTTGAAAAAATGTGCGCCCCCGCCAGATGCACCGAAAAATCCTGAATATGTGGGATTGGGTAGCGGTCATGCGCTGTGGCGTTGTTTAACCTGCGGAAATCACCGCAAGGTCTCCACGAGCCATCAGCTTTAGGGACCATATGCAGTGGGGAGGCCCATGGGCTCTTTGAACGCCGGATGATGCCCAACCTTTCCAGGTTGGCGAACTCCTCGCGCGCGATGGACAGTTTAGCTGCATCCAAGCGCCGAGCTTTCGCAAAGACGGGGGGGGGGGCACAGTGGTAGTGATAAAGTGCTCCACCCCGTGTTTCGCAACTGTTGCCGAAAAAGTGGGAACTGTGAGTGCTGGAAACTGAATGAGGAGTGTGTGAAACTTACCGCCTGCTGTGGCGACGTTGGTCTGTGCTGGTGGCGGGGACACTCGAGCTGCACAAGGAGTGGAGTAAAAGGAGAGTGCATTAACTAGGCGTCTGTTGGAAAGATCAACTAACAACCCATGTGAGCACAGAAAATCAGCACCTAACATGTTGAAACTCACCGCCGCTATAATAAAAGTCCATTCATATGTGCGGCCGTGCAAGGACAGAAGCAGAGTCCTTTCACCGAAGGTCTTAATGCTCGAGCCGTTCGCCGCTGTTGCCCGTCACCACGGGGGCCTGCCAGCCGGTCAGCGTAGGTTGAGGTGATGAAACTCACTTAGGCGCCCGTGTCCACGAGGAAGTGCCTCCCAGAGCGTGCATCCGTCAGGTAGAGCAGCTTGTTCCGTTCGCCGAGTGTCGCCGCTGCTAGCGACTCCCGGTCCTGGCGTTTCCCGGGCTCTTGAACTGGCACAGCGGTACACACTTGCGCGCCCTCTCTGCGAAACGACGATGGTAAAAGCAGAAGTCGTCTCCTCCGCTGCGTCGGGACTTCACTGCCGCCATTGTTGGTGGGATCGCCTCCGTCGCCTCTGGCCCCCCGCTGCTCCCAGTCGCCGCGCCGAGATCTGCCGCTGCTGCGGTGGCCGTGTGCTCCTCGCTGGAGTTGAGGACCCGCTGCGCCTCCTGGGCCAGCGCGCGGAAGTCCCGCTGGGTCACAAAATGAGAGCCTGCCAGGGTTGCCCTCGTCTGCGATGGTAGGGTTCTCAGGAAGATCTGCGTGAAGAGGAAATCGTCGTTGTCTGAGCCTCTCAGCTGCAGCATGTCTTCCATCAGGTCGACAGGCGTGCGTCCTCCCAAGTCGTGCAGAGCTAGGAGCTTCTTAGCTCTCTCCTCGGCTGAGGGCGTGAAACGCTGGATGAGGGCAGCTTTCAACCCGCTGTATTTGTCGCCAGCGGGCGGTTGCTGCACCAGGCTCCACACGTGTCGGGCTGTGCGGTTGTCGAGTTTGGCGATGACATGGTAGAATTTTGTGTCATCTGCTGTTATTCCCCCAAGTGCGAACTGGGCTTCGGCCAGGAGGAACCACGAGTCTGGGTTGTTCTGCCAGAACTCTGGAAGCTTGACTGAGACCGCGTTTGCTCCAGCGGTCCCTGGCGAGTCTGGCTTGGGGGAACTGTCTCTGGTCATTGTACGTCTTCAGGTCACCAATGTGGAGAGCGTGAAATGAAGAGGCTGAATTTATTTCTCAATTCAGGTTTATTAATCATCTCACATCTCCAACCATCTCTCAAACAGGAAAAGAAAGCGAACTACTCCAATCCCCCACTTTTATACCTGGGACATCAAAGAACAGAATCACATTGTCATTAAACCCCCCATCGACAATACCTCTCCTCCAGGCCTCTTCTACCTCCACCTGACCCCAGGAGGTCAAGAAGTCCTTTCAGGGTCATTGCTAAAGGTACCTCCACCTCCTACTAAGACGTGAGGTTACAAAATACATATGCAGTCTTAAGCATCTCAATCACTGTGCTATACATATGCAGTCAAAGCATCCAAAATATGTGTGCCACACTAGTATAATATAAAGCAAAAATACCCATACATGTAAACCCAAACATAACATTTTCGATGTTGTAAACGTTGACATGAATATGATAAACCTATGCTGTTGTGATTCAATAGATCCATAGTGATCTTCGGTTTGAAAAAGAAAATTATAATTTGGTGTTGGGCAGTGTGACAATGTCACAGTATTTAATAGGATTAAAAAAAAGTTTCATCATAAAATTTCTAGGTTCATTGGCAGTTCCATCAAACCAAAAGTGAGTTGTCTAGCTGCAGCATTTTTTTTGGAGTCATTTTCTACGTTGTTTTAGCGTGTAATTAGCCACCACTGAACAGATAACCCTTATAAATAACAATAGATGGGAAAAATGATACTCAAATGATACACAATACACTAAATGGGCCTAGATGTGGATTGGCTTTTTTATAATATTATAAATTATTTTGTAAGTTAAAGTTAACTGGAAGTATAACAAGTTTCCACATACAATTACAAGGTCAATTGGCAATTTCATCAAACCAAAAGTGAGTTGTCTAGCCGCAGCATTTTCTTTGCAGTCATTTTCTATGTTGTTTTAGCGTGTAATTAGCCATCGATGAACAGATAACCCTTATAAATAACAATAGATTGGAAAATGATACTCAAATGATACACAATACAAAAAATGGGCCTAGATTTGGATTGGCTTTTTTATAAAATTTTTAATTATTTTGTAAGTTAAAGTTAACTGGAAGTATAACAAGTTTCCACATATAATTCCAAGGTCAACTGGCAATTCCATCAAACCAAAAGTGCGTTGTCTAGCTGCTGCTTTTTTTGGAAGTCAGTTTTTACGGTGTTCCAGCGTGTAATTACCCACCACTGAAGAGATATCCATTAACAACAACAATAGATTGGAAAATGATACTCAAATGATACACAATACACAAAAATGGGCCTAGATTTGGATTGGCTTTTTTATAACATTATAAATTATTTGAGAAGTTAAAGGGGTTTAGGATTAAGCTTCTGCATTATTTTAAATTACTCCGGTGTTTGAGCAATTACCCGTCCCTTAACAGTTAACCGTTTTGAACAACAGAGGCGACGCAGATGAAAAGTGCACAACATTTTATTTAAAAAACATATCTTTGACATATGTATGCACATGAACACTGAACAAATGAAATGTCTATTTATTGCTACACAAGTACTGCATCACAGCATCTCTTATATCTCCACCCTGCTCCTCTACTCCCTGTGACGCTGCCACCACCACTTGTTCATCTGCTGCATCATCCACTGTCGTGTCAAAGGCCTCTCCATGACTCTCACACAGATTATGCAGTGCACAACAAGTCAATACCATCGATTTAACCAGTGCGATGTTACAGTCATTCCTTTTTAGAAGGCAGCGCCACCTTCCCTTCAGCCTGCCGAAAGCATTCTCCACAACCACCCATACTCGACTGATGGTCTGGTCGAACGTGTGTTGTTCTTCAGTCAGTCGTCCGGTGTCATGGAATGTTTTCAACAGCCAGTTTTGCAGTGGATAAGCAGAGTCTCCAAGGATGAAGTAGCCCACACGTACCGCACCAATGTTACTGATTTTAGGTGGGAAGAGGTTTTCCCGACTGGCTAAATCCCACAGTGTGGACAGTCTCAGCACCCTAGCATCGTGCATGCTCCCAGGCAGCCCTGCAAACACATTCCAGAACAACCCCCTTCCATCAACAACACCTTGAAGGAGCACAGAGTGCCAGCCTTTACGATTAAAGTAGTCTGTGTGATATTGTGTTGGTGCGATGATGGGTATGTGGGATCCATCAATGGCACCCACACACATTGGTAGCCCCCACCGACTCTCGATGTAGGCCGACATTTCCCTGAACCGCCCTTCATCAGGAAAATGGAGTTGTTCTGGAACCAGCAATGACTCTGCGGCTGCACAAAAGTCCTGCACACACCTGCAAACCGTTGTGTTGCTGACCCCAAATAGATGACCAATACTGCGGTACTCTGAACCGGTAGCAAGCTTCCACAGTGCAATGGCCACTCTCTTCCTCAGAGGCACACACTGGCGGAATTTCGTACCTTGATGCTCCATGTACGGACGCAATTTGTGGCACAAGTATGTAAAAGTGTCCTCGGACATCCGGAAGTTCTGCAACCACTGCGTGCTTGAGAAGCCGGGGACAATATTCTCCCACCAATGCGAGCTACGGTTAATTGCCCAGGCCGATGGTCTGCAGCGTTTATTTTGCAAGAACTCAGCCAACTGAAACACAGACACAGCATACATATTAATACTGATAACCTGGCGACATCAAAATGCTGTACACAACAATGACATGACCAAAAAATGACAATAGAAATCACTAGCTTACCAACATCTGCTCCCTCATGTGCCTCATGTGTGTCATGTGCCGGGCAATGATCTCTGCTTCATATTCAGCTTCATATGCAGCTGCTTCATATTCCTCCTGGGCAACCGCTATTCTCCTCTCCTGCTCCAACGTGTGTTGTCTCAATCCACGTCGTCTTCTCCTCTAAAATTCTCTTGTCTCGTTAAAGACATTCATTGTGTTAAAAACCCATAGAAGAATAGTGACCACCGTGGAAATCCTCCGCTCGTAATCCGCCATTTTTTTATTTGTTGTGGAGGATTCGGTCGCGTCCTTTACGCGTCCTTTACATCAGCAGAGTGTGGCGCCGCCTCAATCCCGCCCACCCCCAGCAATACTCGGCTTTATACGGTTGTGATGGAGGCACAACCGCGGGAGAAACGAGTAGTAAAGAAAAGAAAAGAGTCAAGCAGAACTATGATAGTGGAAATGAGGAGCTGGGGGAAGCGGGGCCACAATTACCAGGACTTACGACACTTCACTGCTGCAGAAATTGCAGAAGGTCATCAAAAGCAATCATCATGCTGACCAAAGGTGTCCGCTTCCTGCAAGATAATGCCGGGTTCACAACTTACACGTTGCCCAGAGGGAAGCACAGTCCTGCGGCTATTTAATCCTTCCTCACCCCACTTCCCCTCCCTACCTTACACCATTGACTTCCACCTTTTTCCAACAATGAAGTCATTTTTGAAGGGCAAGCCCTTCCAAGACAATGAAATGCTGATTTCCATGGTCAAGTTGTGGCTTCTGGCACAGCCTGCAGACTTCTACAGGTGAGGTCTCCGCAGCTGCATAAAGCGATAGGAGAAATGTGTAACCCTTGGTGGTAACTATGCAGAGAAAGACTAATAAATGTGCCAAGGTTGAGTCTTCTCAGTCCATGGAAGATGACTCAGGGGAAATCTCTTATGAACAGCCCTCATAAATGTGTAACATTTCTATATTTTAGCTAAATTATATAAAATTGAAAAGCCTGTTTTTTAGTGCCATAGCTATCATGGAGCAGCATATGCCCTGCTGAATCTGAACAGCGCTGTCAGTCAAAGATGGTTTCCCTATTCTCACCTACTGTAAATCATCACCTTCATTGGGTTTGATCTACTGAAAGCTGAAGTTTGATACTTTATATCCAGTGTGTCTAGGAAGCATGAAGGACTAAAAAGGCGCCGACCTGCAGTGTGGGTCTGGCTGTCAGGTACGATCTGATGCAGATGAGCGTATTTTCCCTTCTCCAAGCTCGGACTCTCCCATTCTTTTCGGTGACGTCCAGTCCCTCGATTTCCCTTTTCTTCAAGCTTTGTTTTCTTCGCCGGCGGCACGCTGCATGAAGCCATTTTGAAAATCACAAAAAGACTGCTTAGGTGCGTTCAATTTCGCCAGGCATCGAATTACTGTTCAGTTGATTTTAGGTTATCTCAATTTTTTTTTTGCTGTATATTTTTCTTTTTTGGCGTACAGAAATGGCAATACGCCCGTATTTGCTAAAATTGCATTTTCCCCATATTAAAATACGGCTAAACCGTATCACTTGACGGGTATGTGTTCGTCAGTCACGACACCCACCACCCTCCATTGCACCCACCCTATGATGGACCGTTCAGAGTGTTGGAAACAGGGGATAAGCATTTTGTGCTAGACTTGGGGGGTAGACGGGAGAGAATTGGCATAGACAGACTCAAACCAGCCTTTGTAGTGGCGGATGAGCAAGTGTTGTTGGCGAGGGCCCCTCGGCGTGGAAGACCCCCATGGAGACCTCCCCAGGGGAACGATTCATCAGAGCAGCCACACGGACACAGTGACCCCCCCCACACACACACACACGGCTCACCCGCAGTTGGACACACTCCCAGCAGCCTCCCACCAGCACAGCAGCACCACGGAGGCAGTAAACCCCAGTTACAGCAGATATGGGAGGAGACCGAAGCCGAAACAGCATGTGGACTGATGTTCTATTGTTCTATCTAAGATGCTGGGTGGGGGGGCTCAGGTTATTTCACACCTTAGACAGAGACAATGAATACACATGGGAGAACAATGCCCAAGTGGGTGAGAGGGGGTTGAATGAAGTGTAGTGTAGATGTCATGCTGTGTAGGAGGAAGTGCCTTGAACCTTGTGAAGTGTGACTTGATTTAGAGAGAGGAATGCTTGATGTGACCAGTCAGTCTGTTCTTTGCTTGTGAGATGTGATTATGTAATAAATCGTCTGAAATGAATATGCCTCTTCATTTACACACTCCACACTGCAAAGTGGTTTGTTAATTATTGTTCAGGTTCAGGTTCAGGTTACTTTATTTGTACCCATAGGTAGATTTGTTTTGCAGTCTGGTGACATCCATATTTACAAGCCACAAATTACATTCAACATAGACACAAACACAGCCACACATGAAGCTGACTATAAACATGATAAAAATACTCAAGGCTCCATCAGTCAGGGTATAAAGACAAAGAGATGAGAGAAAAACCAGTGGTAAGAGAGAAGGGTCATATTAAAAAGTTAAAAACTAGTCAAAGAGGTTAAAAACTCAAAGGTCTAAAACCCAATAAAATATTTAGAACCCAAATAACGTCCTACAAAAATAAGTAAATATAAAATGGAGTTAATAAATAGGTACCTAAATTATGTGCAATATATTGTTACAACTTGTTCAACTCTTTGACAGCAGCAGGAACAAAGCTGTTTTTGTAGCGCTGGGTTCTACTTTTTGGGACAGCAAACCTCCGTCTTGAGGGAAGAAGCTGAAAGTTGCAGTGCAAAGGGTGGGAGTCATCATTTAAAATGGAGGTAGCCATCCTCTGTACTTGTCTGGTGTACAGGGATGTCAGGCTCAGCTGTGACTCACCAAGAAAATGACTGGACCATCTAACTACCTGATCCAAGGATTTCCGCTGTTTCAGTTTTATCTGACCAAACCATGACACTAAAGAAAAGGATAAAACAGATTCAATAAAAGCCCGATAAAACATTGTCATTATGGTTCGGTCAATTTGGAGGCGTGCAAGTTTTCTCAAGCAATGCAAATGTTGCTGACCCTTTTTGCACACCCTTTCACAGTTCTCTTCAAACTTTAAATTACTATCAATAATCGTCCCAAGATATTTGTAGGATTGTACACATTCGGTGGTCTGGCCTTTTAGTACGGTGACTTTGTGCCTGGGAGTTTTCCTCCTAAAGTCAATAATCATGTCTTTAGTTTTTGTCGTATTCAGCTGCAGGTAGGAATCCTTACACCAGTGAACAAAATCATCAACTACTGGGCCGTGGCCACTCTCACCATCCTGGAGGAGACTGACAACTGAGTCATCAGCATACTTTATAATGTGTCTGTTGTCATGCCTGCTCCGACACATGTTTGTGTACAGGGTGAAGAGTAGTGGTGACAATACACACCCCTGAGGAAAGCCAGTAGAAGAGCACTTTAGGTCAGACAATGTACCATTGACCCTTACTCTCTGCGTCCTGTTGGTTAAGAAATCCAGAATCCAACCCACCAGATTATTGCTCAAATCGCAGGAGCCTTTCAACTGTGGTAGCTCTATCCCTTTAAGAAAGCTTTTGCTTCATGAATGAAGCCCAGCCATTCATAAAATCAACAGGGCGGGCCGCAAGGCAGCCTCGAAGCTGATTGGCTGCTTTTTTGATTGGCGTTGCAACCTAGCGAATCGGAGCGCAGCAAAGTGCTTGTCTTAGCTGCAGCTATCAGAACCCTTCATTGAGAAAAATCTAGAGCAGCTTGTTTAATCACCGAGCTGCGGGGAATGTAGGAGAGGAAATTTGCGTCCACTTCGGTTCTCACACTGCCAACAAACTTCTCCCGCCAAGTGAGTGCTGCATTATTATTGTTGTCTCTCTCAAAGAGGGACGTCAGCATGTTGTTTGCTTAGATTACATAAACGCCGACCGCATTGTCACGGTCTGCTGCTGTGAGAAGCAGACGGGGGTAAAGAGGCGAACGCCATTTTCTGAAAGTCACAGGCAGCATTACGTCTATTTGCTGTGAGATCATGAAGGCTGCAGTGCGGCAGATCCGCACTGCAGCGGCCTGTAGTGTCAATCTTTTTTGTGTTTGTGACTAATTTGTCAATGGTGAACTGCGCCCCCCCTCCACCCCCTCCACCCCTCCTTCTCCTCCTGAGACGATCGTGTTTCACTTCATTGACAAAAACAAGGAGGTCCCTCGACCCGAGCTCCTCTCCCTTCACCACTCTCGACTTTGAATGCTGGCTTAAATGGAACCAAAAATACAACAAATTGTCAAGTTGTTTTTCTTTTTAAATCGCTGAAAATTATCTGAGCTTGAGTCGCAATATAGCCTAGTTGATTATTAATTCACGGGACTGCAATTGATTACTAATGTAAAGTGAACTGGCAACATCTACTGTGGAAAGGGGGAAAAAATGGAAAACGTTGCCTGCTAACATCAGCTGCCCAAGTCGTCGTCTTCTGCCAGGCTTTTTATATAAAATGAGTTTTTCCATCCATAAAAGTCCTGATTTTTTTTTTCTTGTAGACAAACTGTAAATTTAAACTGCCCCTGTTTGTTAATTTAGCTTCACTCTGGTCTTTCATGTATAATTTGCAACTTTTTGTGTTTTTCTAATAAGCTGTAACTTTTCGCTTATAAAGCTGTGCTTGTTTTCCCTAAACACTAGTTAAGAATTGACTAGTGTTTAATTTTTTCCCACAATATGCATGTTTTTTCTGTAATACCTCACCCCTACCATCACAGATGTGCGAAGGAACAGCATATGGGGCTGAATATACTGCATGTATGACATAATTTAAGGAGACATGACAAGATTACTTCATAATTTCTTAAGAGTAGAAAAGCCTTGGAACTGAGTTGCAATTTGGTTTAAATTACTCATATTTGAATAGAAAACTAAATGAGGCAAAAACAAAAATAAGGAAAAATATATATAACCATTAAGTATTTCTGGCATAACGTTGATATTCCCATGTTACAATGTCTTCTTCTATTGTATAATATGATAGCTATGCAGTTTGTTCCAGGCACTGCAGCCAGCTCACTGTGCCTGAAATAAATCGCATAGCTGTCTCATGCACAAGTCAAGCAGTTCAATTCAATTCAGCTTTATTTATAAAGCGCCACATCACAACAGAAGTCATCTCATAGCGCTACAAAATGCAGAGAAAACCCACAAATTCAGAAAGACCCAGCAATCGGACGATCCCCTGTGAGCAAGCACTTGGCGACGGTGGAGTGGAAAAACTCCCATTTAACAGGAAGAAACCTCTAGCAGAACCAGGCTTAGGGAGGGGCAGTCATCTGCTTTGACTGGCTTGGGGTGAGGGGATAGAGGGGATAAAGAGGACAGACATAAAGAACATAACAGTGAGATGCCAAGTACATTATTGGAGGTCACCCAACAGTATGGATCTATTAACAGCAGAACAGAAGTGTGGTTAAGAGACACAAAATCCCTCCTTAATCATAGGCTACATTAAAAAAGAAGGATTTTACCCTGTTCTTAAAAACAGAGACTGAGTCTGACTCCCAGATCCAGAGTGGTAATTGGTTCCATAGAGAAGGAGCTTAATAGCAGAAGGCTCTGCCTCCGAATGTACTTTTGGAGATTCTGAGCATTACAAGTAATCCAGCATTTTGGGAGCGTAGTGCTCTATTAGGATGGTAAGGTATCTTTTATATATAAGGGGGCCTGATTATTAAGAGCTTTGAAAGTGAGAAGAAGGATTTTAAACTTAATTCTAAACTCTATGGGATGCCAATGAAGGGAGGATAGAACCGGGGAGATATGATCTCTTTTTCTAGAGCCAGTTAAAACTCTTGCAGCAGCATTTTGGATCAACTGAAGATTATTTAAGGACAACCTGATAATAACGAGTTGCAATAATCTAATCGAGAGCTGACAAAGGCGTGGATCAATTTCTCAGCATTGTTCAGAGACAAGATGCTCCTAATCTTGGCAATATTGCGCAGATGATAGAATGCAGTCTTAGAAACAAATTTAATATGTGAATTAAAGGACAGATCTTGATCAAAAATAACTCCAAGGTTCCTCACAGAACTATTCAGAGTGAGAGTGGCAGCATCCAAATTACGAGCATGATTTGGAAAGGAGTTTCTAAGGTGTTTTGGGCCAACAAGAATGACTACAGTCTTATCTGAGTTTAATAGCAGAAAATTACAAGTCATCCAGGCTTTGATATCCTTAAGACGGGCAACTAACTTGGCTAATTGAGATGAGATGAGATTCAACTTTATTGTCATTACACATGTATGAATACAAGGTAACGAAACGTGACTTGGCATTTGGGCACGCTCTGCAGAGCGCATCCAAGGCCGGGGCAGCCGCTAGGCGCCAGTCATAATTGATTACAATCATTGGGCTTCATTGACAGGTATAGTTGTGTCGTCTGCGTAACAATGAAAATGAAAACAGTGCTTTCTAATGATAATGCCCAACAGAAGCATATATAAACTTAAAAAGAGTAGGGCCTAACACAGATCCCTGTGGCACTCCGTGACTGAGCTTGGAGTTGGAAGAAAATTCGTCATTGATGTGAACAAACTGACATCTATCGGACAAAGGAATAGGGTCCAAAAGGCAAGATGAAGGCTTAGATGAGATTATTTTATCCAACTCTAAGAGGTCGATTGGAGTAAACTTATCTAAACGGATATCAATTGAGGGAGTTGTAGTAGTTAATGTACTTAAGTTTACGGTAGGAAGAATCTGACTGATTTTATCTCTAATAGATAAAATTTTATGATTGAAAAAGTTCAGAAAGTCCTGACTAGAAAGCTCAGGGGGGATGCGAGGATTGATCGAGTCCTGACACTTTGTCAGCCTGGCTATAGTGTTAAAAAGAAACCTGGGGTTATTCTTATTCGCTTCTATTAATGCAGAATAATAACCTGATCTAGCTTTTCTAAGAGATTTTTTATAAATTAAGAGATGATTTCTCCACGCTAAATAGAATTCCTCTAAATTAGTAGAATGCCATTTCCGTTCTAATTGATGAGTCTTCTGTTTTAAGCTACGAGTTTGAGTTAAACCAAGGGGTTAGAAATCTCTGGTTAGACTTTTTCTTTTTTAAAGGGGCTACCAAATCTAGAGTCCGATGCAGAGAGGCTGTAACAATATCTACCATGCAATCAAATACGAAAGGAGCAGGTTCTCCATCTTTTATTTCCATTGTGTTGACCCATGGTATAGAGGAGACAATCTGCAAAAATTTGGTAACGTCGTCATCTGAAAGACATCTGCTGTAGTAATATTTTTCATTAGGAGTCAAATAATCAGAAATAGTGAAATCAAAGGTTAACAGACAATGGTCTGACAGTACTGGATTATGAGAAGACAATACCAGAGTGTGTTCTCTAAATCTACGTGTCCACCTAGGCGTGCGTTTTCACGTTTCCCATTCATTGTGCATTTAGCACGCCCCGCATGCACTCTGGTAACGTGGCATCAAGAATTTGGAGCCGTTGCTTGAAGGTGCCCACTCCTCCTCCTCAATCGCCACTCAGATGCATAATACGCAAATGAGGAGCCGATCACTTCCTGGAGCTCGTGCTGAACTTTTAAAACAGTGGCTGTTAGTGAAAAGTTAACCTGTTGCACTTCGGTGTACCGCGAGCGGGCACGTCTCTGCGTCCTAGGGCGCACTGAAGAAAAAAAAAAACAACCTACATTTCCGTTCTTCCACTACAGACACAGCCGCGAACAGAAAGCCAAAGGAGTGCTTTGATTGGTTTAGATGTGATTGACCTCTCATTCGACTAATAAGAGCCTTGAATTGGGTTTCTGAAACCTTGAAGAACCAATGACTGAAAACCTAGCAAGAAGGACCCGCCTACCAACGGCTGCGAATGCAGCGAGTCAATTGAAGCACAGAAGTTCGAAAGTTGTTTTGTGTAAGGCTGGGTGAAGAGAGACTGACTGCTGCAGCAGATGAAAAAAGGACCGGCAGGAAGAACCGCCACAGACCCAGCAGCATGGAGACCACCCACAAGTGCGACCTGTGTGAAAGGGACTGCCATTCGCGCATCGGCCTGTTCAGCCACAGGCGGTGCTGTCCCAGCAGAGTAGACGTTTAGGATTGTCTTCCATGGTCATCATAGACCGTCCACATGCTGTTGTGGACAGGTTAGTGTTATAAGCTAAATTATTCTTTATCCCTGAAAATTGTAATCAAAAATGACTTGAACGATCGGTAAATTACAACTGTGCGTAGTAGACCGCGGCGCACGGACTCCGGACTTCGTGCGTACACGGTTCGTGCGCCGCGTCCGGACCATGAATGCCCCCCACCCCCGCTACTCTTCTGTAGTGGGGGGGGGGGGTGTCGCAGGGACCGCGGGGACTGTGCACCGCGGTCGCCACATCGCCACATGACTGTTCCGTCATGTAGCGATGGCCGATGTCCGTCCTCTGTAGCGGGGGGGGGGGGGTGGGGGGTGGGAGTTGTTATCTTCTACATTACAAATATTTTAGAATAATTTTTAGTGCACTGTAGGTTTTTTCTTGTAAAAAAAAAAAAAAAGCCACACGTTTTTGACGTGGCATGCTTCTTTGTGTGTGGGGGCTTGTTTGTTCATTCATTCATTCATGAATGAATAAACAACACCCCCCCACACACACACAGCCCTTCACCTTTCATTAGAGCCCAAGATGAAGCTTCTATATTGAATCATTCAAAAGTTAGACGTTTTTCCAAACTGTGCCATTTGGCACAATTTGGCACAGTTCAAAAACGTCTGGGAACAACCTGAGGAAAAAGCTGTGTAATATATTCAATTTTTGTGGTATTGTTACAAAATTTTGACCTCAGCTGGATAACACTTGGTTCTACATTTCTGTTGCATTTTCCAGCCCGGATCTGAAGCTGTGTGTTATTTGCAAGCATTTGTATCCAAAAAAACACCCAGGCGAAATTTATTTTCTTCAAGTTCAGTATGTTTAGATGACTGTTACTCAGTGGCAGGAGCACTTAGAGAGATTATGACTGTTTTGCCAAAAAATTCAAAGTGTTTTCTTTTAAATGAGACCAACCCCATGAAGATGCTGCAAAAGGTTGAAGAACAGCTTTTGATTTACTTTGGGTACGTTATTTTTTGGTGTTTTTAAGGAAATTAACCAGAGTGCAAGGGGTTAACATATATTTGGCAACTACATGTTTATTTCTCACCTCGACCGTTTTCAGAAAAATGTTTCACTTTTTTTACTTTTGAAGATATAGGCAAGAGTTTAATGTCCGGAAGCGTCGTGAAGAGACCAGAACAGCCCACCCACTGGGAGTCATGGTGACCAATAATGTGCAGGCTGTGCAGGTCGAGGAGAGCAGAGCAGGTTGGGGTAGACAGAAAAAGCTCATCAAACTGGACTTTTGTAGCCAAAAATACTCCTTAAAAAACAGTTGAAGTTCTCTGACCAGACAGTGATACTCTCCGTGCAGCTTGCGGCTACGGAGTATTGAGCTCGTGACTCCTGCCTGGTTATGCCCCCTCCACGTTCCTGATGGATCAGTTTGCAGTGGAAGCACAGGGACCTTCCGTCAACAAACCCGTAGGTGGAAGTGTAGCTTCAGAATGGGACACTCTTAGAATATGTGACATGTAGTCTGTTCAGTAGGACCACATATGCAAGCTGCTGTTGGGTGCAATCCACGGTGCATATTGGAGGTGAACTGTTTAACTCCAGTTCGTAGCCAGTTTAAGCTGGATTCATGCTGCACCTTTGCTGTCCATATATGTGTAACAGAAAACCTTGTGTGACAAAATTTATGTCATCGTCTCCACTCCACTAGTGTCCGCAGTGCTTGACTGCAGACGACCGCTTGCAGCCCAAATTTTGTGATCACGCCGCCTGCCCACGACCTGAACGCGTTGAAAAGCGCATGTGCAAGACTGAACATCCCATTTGACAGACACAGACTTTTAAGCAGGCAGTGATGATATAGAGTGAAGTATGTGGCGGTAATGCACCTGTAAGCTGGTTGCCAACCGCCAATCAAATCTAAAAGAAGAAGAAGAAGATGAATGTCCCATTCACAAGGTGGCAATATCGGCACAGAATACCAAGACAAAGTAGACGAAGAAGACAACGAGAAAGCGAAAGACGAAAATAAACATACATGAATCATACATACAAACTTCAGCAGCAGCATCTTCATTAAAAAGGAGTGAAAACCGGAAAGTCAAGCAGCAGAAAGCAAGCAGCGTTTCTTTGTTGATGAAAATCCTGGTGTCAGCGCATTGGCGCCACCTATCAGGTGGGAATGAAACTACAAATTATGGTTGTGCGCATGCGTCAACCAGTTGGCTTGGGTAGATGAAAAAAGTGAGTATGAACAGTGCCACATGTGTGCCGGGCTCGTCCAAAGCGCACGCGGACCAAAGCGGACTAGAGGGGAAATGCAGCATGAATAAGGCTTTAGGGTGACCCATTCTCTAGAACGTTGCTATCACGTTGTATTATGGAGGACTCTGAAGTGAATAGGTCAAGGAGTCTTTCGCCAATCAGTTCTGCATCTCTGTTACGTTGCAGTTGGAGCCACAGAGGGTTTGCTGCATGGCGGGAGAAAGGAGAATGAGTAGACAGATGTTGGTGAACAAGTTGTGAGTTCAGGACAAGGTTGTGTAGAGGATACTTGGTGTCCATCAAAACCTTATTTACCGATCTATGTCATACCTGCAAACTAGTCACATTTCGGCAAAAATCGCCAAAATGAATCCCAAATATGTCACTCATGTGAATTGTATAGATCCGAAGAGTTTATTTTTGGGGGGAAAGGGGTGGGGGGTTTGGCAGTGGCCGCCAGCAGTTTCCCTGAAACTGAGCTTTCAGAAATGGGAAGGGGGGGGGGGGGATCATCTTCACAATAAAGCATCTTTGGTGGAACGCATCACGCATCATCATTTGGCCAATCACAGTCAAAATAATTGCATCATCTTCCATCTTTTGCCGCGACTCGCTGTAACTTCGTTGGATGGATTATCAGCGGGAGTTTGAAAGTGTCACTATCTGTCTGCCTACGATATAATATGCTGTGTAACTTAACATTGATAAAGCGTGTCGTGATCCTTTTCTCGAATGGCACATTTTCCAACATGGAAACTCGTCTGCTTGTTAAGGGGTCGGTTAACATCCGTGTGTTCATGTTAGCCTAATATCACTGAGTTCAAAGTGAGTAATTTTGGGAAGGCTATTTCCACTGCATCCGTATTGTGATTCCAACCTGTCCGAGGGTCCCCCAGGTGAACAGGTTGCTCTACAAAAAAGCATTAAATGAGCATTAAAAAAGCATTACTAATCACGTTAAAAATAGTCATATTACATTTTTTAGGAGGCGCTGAAAATGATGATAGCTGAGTTTACTCTGAAACAGTACATTTGATAATGATTTTGACACTTCTACATCAATCTCTTACCTTTCTTTTGAACCCAAATTTATTGAGAAAAATGTTTTTATTCATGAAATATAAACTTGTAGGCTTGGCTCTTTAGAGCGTAGTGAGACCGCCATTAAGGTTAACTGTGGCCAGGTGTGACTCTCGACACAAGTTTTCAGATCCAGTAAAAGCAGTCTAATAACACTCAAAATATGACCCATGTTCTGCGTTCAAAACTTAGTTACATAAGTGTGCAAGTATTCTCAGCCAAATGACTTTAAATATGAAACATAAAAAAAGTTCATTCTTGCGTCATACAAAAAAACCCTTGAAACAAAAGTGGTTATTGTGTAAAATCTTGTTTCATTATTTTACAGGATATTTATGATTAATTTTACAGCTACATTAATGTGTAGCATTGAAAGGCTGAAAAATTTAGTGTTAAGTGTATTAAATGCTGTTAATGTGCTATGTTATCTAAAGCAAGTGTTGTCTTTTCCCTTTATTTTCTTCTCGGAGTACACCAGAAGGCTTAATTTATGTGTTAAAGTCACTTTTTTTTTGGGGGGGGGGGAGTGACCCCAGACCCTCCTACAGGGGTTTAGTTTGTCAGTTTTTTCACTCTTTCTGAGTTTGCAGGTATAAGTATGACATTCCCTGTGAAGGGCTGTAGGTGCGATGCCAGCTTGTACTGGCAAGAATGCACATGGAGTGGGTTGCAGACACTATGTAATGATTCTCAAGGTCTCATTGAGTGCTGTGTCCAGCTGTAGTTTGTACAATCTGGCACCATACTGGGGCAGCATATTCTGTGACACTGTGAACTATGACCAGTACACCAGTGAGAAGGGTGGATGCGTTGGCTCCCCAGGATGAACCTGCCACACGGTGGAGAAGATTGTTATGGGATGTCCCTTTTGCACATAGTGATTCAAGATGTTGCCTGAATTGGGCCATTTCCATTAGTATCACCTTGGCCTTACTTGTTTCTACTCGATTCACTTTCTCGCCATTGCCACTATACCCATCACGGTTTAACCGACACTATTTTCGTGCCGCTTAAGAGGCAGGGTCTAACTGAACGAAAGCGAGGTGTGATTTGACGTCAATCGACTGCTAACCGCTGATTCGTCAGGGCGTAACATCACGAAAGCGCCCGTCTTCGTTGAAATCTTTACGACCGCCATTTGCAATCACGGACTAACTCGGTCACGGAGTAAATACGATATTAATACAGACAGCGTTGTAAGTTTTGCGGAACTCTACACCGTGGTCCAACGAAGAGGTGCGGAGTTTTCTCTGCTTGGTGGCAGTTACATAGTGAGGAGTGACCCGGACCCGATGGCTGGCCAGCATACAACCGGACTATATAGACAAGCTGAAGACGAACGTGAGAGAACCATCGATGGTGAGTGATTTGTAATAATGTGCATCTGTTTGCTTATTTATCCTGTTGGTGGTAAGCTCACTTTTTTGGAGCCATAAAGTGCTGTTCTGTGCTGGCTAACGTTTTTTATTGCTGCTAGCTAGCGCTAGCTAGTACCAACTGCTGAATCGCGCTTGTTTTCTCCTAAATATTCGCTTGTGAGAGCAAAACGATCAAATCTGTTAATCCTGGTTAAAGTCCTGGTTTGTGTTTTGTATTGCACTTTGGTCCTGCGCATTAAATTGTGTGCAGTTTAATGCTAGAATGTGTTTCCACATGCCAGGGGTTAGCCTCCCTGTTTATATTGTGATACTGGTGAAATGGACCACAGGAGCCAAAATCTCGTATTAAAATTGCTTTTTCAAACCAGTGATTTATAAAGTCATTCATTTAATTTTCTAAAGCATCAGAATAGACCCACACACCTATTCTGTGGATCCTGCAGTGCTTGTCAGGGAAACGAAGCATTTTTGTCACATCCCACCACTGACTCATTTCAGAAAGAGAAATCCGTATATTATATAGATTCATTACACAGACAGTGATATATTTGAAGCATTTATTTATTTTAATTTTGCTGATTACGGCTTACAGCCCCTGAAAACCCCAAATTCTATTTTGCAAAAAATTGGAATATTACATAAAAATAACTTTAAAAAATAGTTTTAAATATAAATGTTGGCCGCTGAGGTGTTGGTTAATATGGGCTGTAGCCATAATCATCAATATTAAAATAAACACTTTCCAATATATCACTGTTCCTGTAATGAATCTATATATGGGTTTCACTTTCTGAAATGAGTGACAAAAATATTGAATTTTTTCATGGTATTCTAATTTTTGAGATGTGCCTGTATATGTATTGAACTTGCTTGAAACTATCTAACATCCATTTCTGTCATTTGTCTAGGCAAGATGAAATCAGCCTCTCCACAACCTACCTCGCCACTGTGGAAAGTACCGAAATCCTTTGCTTTTATAGGTAAAGTGTCAAAAGCACATTAATATAAAAGGGACTGAACTGAGATTTATTTGATTGTGTGAATATGGCACATCAACTGTAAAATAAACCGCTTGTTAATGTATTTATTTTTTTGTCAGATCACTTGTGTGATCCTTTGTGAGTTATGTTCATAACTGTATGTTTTGGCGAATGTGAGATGTTCAGTCGTCAATATAATTTACTTTATATGTGTAGTTTATAGTCTATCATCAATAAACTCATGCAGTAACAGGACACATTACAAATATTTGAGACCCATTGTAGTGCTTCCTTTTATATTTTAGCAATGCTAGTACAAAACACCGCCCACACATGAAGCCAGGGCAAGAAGAGACACTTTTACAGACAAGACAAACTTTTATTGATAAAAACTTCTTCTTTTGACTGAGTGACTCCATACTCGGTGATGCACACCATCAGTTAAAGTACTATATTCCATTCAAGTGAATGTATTAATTCATTCTGATTGCTGAAGCCACAGTAAAAGCAGATGATTTTAAATGTAACCCAGCCCTTGTAAAATCTAGTGAAGTGCAGCTACATGAAAATTGTGGTTAAATACAACAACGAAGTACTTTATTGTCACATTCAAATTGTAATCCCTCCAGTTTTGTTTTTCTTTTGAATTCTTGGATGGAATATGGGTGGGCAATATAAGCTGCAGCTTCAGCCATCACCCATTTCAGATAACCTATGTTGAACTGTATAATCAGAGGAGTTATTGTTTAATTTGACCTTGTTAGATTTTTTTCCCCCCTTTGTTATATTATTCTAATTTCTTTTAATCTTTACCTTTAATCAATCCGAAATAAAGATTCATTCATTAATTCACATTCCAGGCCCTGAAAACCCCAAATTCAATTTGGAAAAAAATTAGAATATTACATAAACTTTAAAAAATATTTTTTAAATAGAAATGTTGGCCGCTGAGGTGTTGGTTAATATGGGCTGTAGCGATAATCATCAATATTACAATAAACACTTTCAATATATCACTGTCCCTGTAATGAATCTATATATGGGTTTCACTTTCTGAAATGAGTGACAAAAATATTTAACTTTCATGATATTCTAATTTTTGAGATGTGCCTGTATAAGTGTTGAACTTGCTTGAAACTAACTACCATCCATTTCTGTCGTTCGTCTAGGGAGGAGGGAATCAGCCGCTCAACAACGGACGTCGCCACTGTGGAAAGTACTGAAATCCTTTGCTTTTATAGGTAAAAGTGTCAGAACCAGAGTAGCACAATTTCCACTTAATATAAAAGGGACTGAACTGAGATTTATTTGATTGTGTGAATATGGCGCATCAACTGTAAAATAAACCACTTGTTAATGTATTTATTTTTTTGTCAGATCACTTGTGTGATCCTTTGTGAGTTATGTTCATAACTGTATCTTTTGGGGCATGGCAGTTGTTCAGTCATCAATATAATTTAGTTTATATGTGTAGTTTATACTCTATCATCAATAAACTCATGCAGTAACAGGACACATTACAAATATTTGAGACCCACTGTAGTGCATCCTTTTATATTTTAGCAATAAAAGTACAAAACACCACCCACACTTGAAGCCAGGGCAAGAAGAGACGCTTCTACATTCCAGACAAACTTTTATTGATAAAAACTCCATATTTTGACTGAGCAACTCCATACTCTGTGATGCACACCTTCAGTTAAAGTACTATATTCCATTCAAGTGAATGTATTAATTCATTCTGATTGCTGAGGCCACTGTAAAAGCAGATGATTTTAAATGTAACCCAGTCCTTGTAAAATCGACTTTACATCAGTGCAGCTACATGACAATTGTGGTTAAATACAACAACGAAGTACTTTGTCACATTGGAATTGGAATCGCTGCTGTTTTGTTTTTCTTTTGAATTCTTGGATGGAATATGGTGGGCAATATAAGCTGCAGCTTCAGCCATCACCCATTTCAGATAACCTATGTTGAACTGTGTAATCAGAGGAGTTATTGTTTAATTCGACCTTATTAGATTTTTTTCCCCTTTGTTATTCTATTTTCTTTTAATCTATCCGAAATAATGATTCATTCATTCACATTCCACCACTGGCTTTTAGCAACAAGTGTATTTCCCAAATATGTTTTAAACTTCCTTTCTTTAACCACCACCCATTTCTGTCTTTTGTCTAGGCAAGAGGTAAACGATCGATCCACCCCAAACTGGACCTTGCGTCACTATTTACAGAGATGCAGGCCTAAGATCTGCTGATCTGAGACCAGTGTGAGCTGCACATCCCAGCTGCTGAGTGACCCAGTCTTACAGTTTGAGTTTTGCACATTCTGAATAATCTGGAATTTGCTGCTGATTGTAATAAACAATTTAGTGACTTATGTGTTTGCATCATGACTTCTATTTTTGTCTGTTAATACACTGGTTGGAAAAGAGTCAATAGTACAAACCATTAATGGGTGACCTTGAAAATAATGGCTCATTTTTAAGAAATTTATGTCACATGGTGGTAACCTTCACATATAAAAAAGAGACATCTGCAAAAACTTCAGAGGTTTGTCAGTGCAATACTACATGAATGCATGTATAGTACATTGTTGATGCAGAGAATATAGTATATTTCTACAGTATATGTATCTAGTAAATCAAGCATTTTCCATGTAACCTTGTGACTGCATTATTTTAATTGCTTTTAATCCTAGATCAAGTTTGTTTTGGCCTAAAATGCATCATAACTGTCAAATACATCTTTATTATACCGAACTCAGTACTGTTTACTTTTGAATATACATTTTGTGGCTAATATAGTTATTAACCTGGCGATCAAGTTGTCAACTGATCATTTTTTGCTATGACAACATCTCAGACTCAGTGCAGCTGAAGCAGGTACGTCCCATGATGTCTCAACAGTCCATGATTTTCACGCAGATCAGAGCAATTTATTTTCCCACAATATTTTTATTGAACTTTTTTTTTTTTTTTTTTACAAACGGCACACAGTCAGACACTAACACAAAAGTAACTTAAAAACTAAAAAGAACAATAACAAAAAAAAAGGGTAATAAAAGCAACCATTAACAAAAACAAGTCAACAACAAGGTTCCTCTGTTTAGTCTAGGTAATCTATTACATAAGAATACATGATATACATTCACCAGCTTGGAATTTGCAAGGTCCACACATCATTGACCTTCTTCTTCAGAAATGTTTACTTTCTTTACATAATCAATGAAAGGTCTCCATATATTCTCAAACACATTTACCTTTGATTTCAGTATGTATGTTATTCTTTCTAGTGGAAGGTTGGTAACATCTGTCTTAACCACTGAGTCACATCTGGTCTGAGTTTTTCCACAGTAATGCAATACATTTTTTGGCATTAAGCAAACTGAGGTCTATGAATGTTCTTTCACTCTTATTAAAGTTATGTTTTTCTGGATACAGACCCAACAAAAACAGTTTAGGGTTCAATGTGAATTTTTTTTTAAATTATTTTTTCAATTGTTACCCTCACCTCTTCCCAAAACATTCTGATTTTTCTACATTCCCATAAACAGTGAAATAGGGTTACTTTACTTAGATCAGAGCAATTTTTTGCACAGGAAATAAACCAGACATTCTTAAGCTCTACAACCACTGATCGTTTGTGAAGCTGTGCTGACAGTTGACAGGCTCACTCAGCCTGTCACTCAGCTAAAAGGCTGTACATGAACGCCAGACTGACCGTTTGAAGTGGTAATTTTCCTACAACAGAGCCATCTGAAACACACACAGCATACATATTTTAGTACCTAACAGTGATAACTTGCAGAGATTACAGTGTAGTACGACGTACTTATAGCAAACTAGCATTAGCAGCCATTAGCTTACCGTCACATATGACCTAGTTTGTATCCTCACGTCTTCGGCTCTCTCCAGAAGCTGCAGAACTATTCCAGAGTGTTTCGTCTCACTGCCTGTACCCTTGTCTGACGGTCCTTTTTGGCATTTACGGTGAAAAAAGCCACAGACCGAGGAGTCGCCTTGTAAAGCCACCATGTTGTTTGGCTTGGGTCGCGTGTTTTACATCACGGGAGTGTGGCGCCGCCTTGCTGTAAAAAAAAAAAAAAAAAAAAAAAAAAAAAAAAAAAAAAAACCCCCCCACCCCAGCTATACACGGCTTTACACGGTTGTAATGGACGCACAACCGCGGCAGAAACGAGTAGTAACGAAACGAGGCGAGTTGAACTGGGCTAGTGGAAATGAGGCAAATGTCAGCTGCCTCAAGTTGTACCCCTAGGTATGTTGGAGTGGGGTCACAGGGCAGAAATGATCCATTAAGGCCGAGTATAAGCTTCCTTGTTGTTGAGGTGAAAAGCAGTAATTGTGGTTTTGGCTGCGCTCAACTTCAATGGCCATGTCAATGCAATATACCAGACTCTGCCATTCAGTTAGCAGGGCTAACATGCTGCCAGGCGGACAGGCCGCTCATGAAAGGAGGTAAAACCTGTGGTGGAGACGTTTGTGTCTACATCAATGATGCTTGGTGCCGTGATGCAACTGTTGAGCATAAACACCGTTTTCCGTTAGTGGAGTTTATGATCATCAAGTGCTGACCCTTTTACATTCTGAGAGAATTTTCATCTGTCCTACTAGTAGCTGTGTATGCCCCGCCCACTGCCATCAGCGAGCGGAGTAAAGCATTAAATGATCTGTATCAGGCCATCAGTGAGACAAACGATGCATCCAGACGGATTCCTCATCACAGCAAGAGACTTCAACCATGCTGATTTAATGGCCTCCTACCAAATCTACATTAACATATAGACTTTCCAACAAGAGGAGACAATTTGCTGGACCTGGTGTACACAACTCGCAAGAAAGCATACAGAGCCTCCCCACTTCCCCACCTGGGTCTGTCTGATCACATCACCATCTTGTTAAGGCTGGCGTACAAACCCAGAGTGAAAACAAGCAGACCAACAAAAAAGCAGGTACATGTGTGGCCAGAGGGGGGCCTCTGATGCTCTGAAAGACTGCTTCAGCACTACAGACTGGGACACTTTCAAGCATGCAGCCACTCACAATGGACACACAAACCTAGAGAAGTACACTGAGGTTGTTGTAGCATACATAGCTAAATGTATTGATGATGTCATTCACTGCAAAATGATCACTGTTCGTGCCAACCAAAAACCATGGATGACAGCAGAGGTCCACAGGCTCCTGAGGGCTTAGGACGCAGCCTTCAGGGCCAGCGACACTGCAGGACTAACGGCTAGGGCCAACCTGTCCTGTGGCATCAAGGAGGCAAAACGACGGTACAGCAAGAAAATATCCACCCACTTCAGCAACACGAAGTGGGTGGATATTTACAGCACATTCTCTCTGGCGTGGCATACAAACCCTCACCAACTACATACCTTTACCTCAGAAGACCTGTGCGAGTGACATCACACTGCTTAACAACCCAAATGACTTCTTTGGCTTCTTTGAAGCACAAACAGCACATCGGCACAGAAGATCACTCCTCTTCCAGACGAGCAGGCCATTAGTCTGGATCCGGCTAGCGTGAAGAGGACCCTCTGCAGGATGAACCCGCGCAAGGCAGCTGGACCAGACAACATACCAGGTCACATTCTGAAGGACTGTGCAGATGAGCTCAAGAATGTCCTGGCCAACATCTTCAACATCTCCCTGAGTCAAGCTATTGTCCCCACATGTTTCAAAACTGCTGCCATAATACCAGTCCCAAAGAAGTCAGTCCCATCCAGCTATGATTACCGGCCCATAGCACTGACCCCCATCATAATGAAGTGCTTCGAGCGGCTAGTCATACAGAACATCAAGTTGATCCTCCCTCCCTCCCACAACCCATCTCAGTTTACATACAGGTCAAACAGATCCACAGAAGATGCCATCGCTGCTACTCTCCATCCAGCCCTCGCCCACCTGGACTCAAAGAACTCCTACGTGCGAATGCTGTTCTTGGACTTCAGTTCAGCATTCAGCACAATCATCCCCCAGCACCTAATACAAAAACTCAGACACTTGGGACTCAAAACTTCTCTCTGTAACTGGGTGCTGGACTTTCTCACAGGGAGGCCATAGAATGTGCGGGTTGGCAGCAACACCTCCAAGACCATCACGCTGAGCACAGGGGCCCCACAAGGGTGTGTGCTCAGCCCACTACTCTTCACCCTGCTGACCCATGACTGTGTGCCAGCCTACAGCACCAATGACCTCAAGTTTGTGGACAACACAACGGTGGTGGGCCTCATCACCAACAACGAGGAGGCCAACTACAGAAATGAGGTGAGCCAACTGGTCCAGTGCTGTAAAGACAATAACCTCTTCCTGAACATGGGAAAAACCAAGGAGATTGTGGTTGACTTCAGGAGGGGACACACACAGCATCCCCCTCTGATCATCAATGGTGCAGCTGTGGAGAGGGTGAGTATCCCCAAGTTCCGGGTGGTGCACATCTCCGAGGGCCTCTCCTGGTCCAACAACACCACATCACTGGCCAAGATGGCTCAAATTCACCTCCATTTCCTCCGCAAACTGAGGAGAGCACGAGTCCCACCCCCATCATGTGCTCATTCTATCGGAGCAGCCTCACCAGCTGCATCACGGTGTGGTATGAAAGCTGCACCGCCTCCTGCCAAAAGACACAACAACACACAGTGAAAGCAGCCAGCAAGATCATTGGTGCCCCTCTGCACCCCCTCTAAGACATCTACCTCACCCGCAGAGCCATCAACATTGCAGGCGACACCTCCCACCCCTCACATTCCCTCTTCAGCCCCCTGCCCTCAGGGAAAAGGTTCAGGAGCCTCTGGGCATGCTCCACAAGACTGCTAAACAGCTTTGTTAATCAGGCCATCAGGACCCTGAACTCTGTCCACCCCCACCCCCTCCCCTCGACAGTAATGCACTCACCCACACAATAATTACCTCAACTGTTGGCACTGAAAGACTGGCACACCAACAGTAATACATCTGTTGCTGTATGTCTGCACTTTACTGCAACCATTTGCACAAGTGCCATATCTGCTACTGTCTGTTATTGCAATACTGATCATGTGCAGTCCTTTCTGTCACTGTCTGCACGTACACCACTGCACTGAACTTGCAACTACAAGTATTACTGCTTTACTTTTTCTGTATATAGGATTGCTGGGTTTCATCATTTTACCTTTATTTGCACTGTGGGATGTCTGGGTCTATCTTTTGTTGCCATTTGCACTGCGGGTAGCATTACTGTACATAGACTGCTGTTGTTGTTTTTCCAGCCTTATTCCTTTTTCTTTTTATGTTGCGCACACCACTGAAGAGAGAGAAACTCCATTTCAGTTCTCCTGTATGTCCTGTACATATAGTAGTACTGACAAATAAAATCTTGGAATCTTGAATTTGAATATCGCAAGATAGGCTGCTGATATTTGTGCCATTTTTGCCATCAGAAATTCTTCTACTTTTGACCACTTATTGCATGTGTAGAGAAGGGTGAGGCCATCAGCATAACCATATTGTAGTGTTGTAGTATGTGGTAAATTGCTGATATACTAAAATATAAAAGCATAGGGGCCAGTACTGAGCCCTGGAGAACTCCATTCCTGAGGCATAGTAGGTGACTGGACTGTCAATTACTTGTCTTCAGTATGAAGTTACAACTGATTATTTTCAATTCCAGAAAGCAATGTTCTATAACATCCACAAGCTTCAGCTTGATTTTTAAGAGCAAAGCCTTGACAAGTGTATTTCCTGGGTTTTTGCTGCATGGCCACATAAATTGATCGTTTTACACTAGGGTGGGCAATATGGCCTAAAAATGATGTCACAATATTTCTGTTAATTTTCACAATAATGATATTTTTTGCGGTATTGCAGCATACTTTTTTTTTCTTTTTAATTTATGCAAAAAGGACAGTTTCACAGGCCAGCATTATTTTCCTTCAACATATTCAGGAAAACAAAACAAAAACTTATTTCTCCAGTTTATAAACAGCAGCTCAGACTTGTTTTAGTTTTTAGTTCTGTATCAAATATTACAAGAAAATGATGTGCATCTTAACTGCACACAGATGTCGGGTTTTATGCTGAATCACTTTACTTGCATTACTCTTGTTGCACAGACCTATCCTGGGGCTTTTTGGCCCTCGTTGCACTGAATGGATGTTTTCTTTCTCTCTTGGGGGTGGTTGAATAAAGTCAACAAGAAGCTGCCAAAACGGAACCAAGATACAACTACAGCCATTTCAAGTGGCACATTGTCTGATGTTAATACCGCTCCAGTGGTGTTGTAAACATGCAGGGAAAAATGCAGGCAAATTATCCGCACTGCTGCACCGTTTTTTTTTTAACATGACAGCAGTCTGAAACAGAAAGTGAAACTTAAATATTTCCACTCAACTGAATATAGACCGTCTGACTTCAGAGCTGCAGCTTTCCCACACCATGTTTGTTTTGCAGTTTCTATGCTGACGTGCAACTTTTTTTCCTCTCCACCGTCGCCAAGTGCTTGCTCACAGAGGATCGCCTGATTGCTGGGGTCTTTCTGCAATTGTGGGGGTTTCCCCTACAGTTGAAAGTACTATGAGATGACTGTTGTTGTGAAATGGCGCTATATAAGGTTGAATTGAACTGAACTTCCATCAACAGCGTAATGGTGTGACATCATCAGGCAGCAGACCCCCAAATATCACGATATTCATTTTTACACCAATATGAAAATTTATACCGATATTATCGTGAACGATACGATATGGCACATCCCTACTTCACATGTCTGTTGTTTGTACAAATAGCATAATGTCAGGACAGAATTTACAAAACATACACAAGTTATAAAGGAATAATATTGACTGAACTTAAATGTCTTCTCATCCCAGCACAAGAAACCCTATAACATCCCTTTCTGGTTTTCTTTTATTTTTTTTGGGGGGGGGGGGGTTCCTATAATTAAAATCTGTAATCGGTATCAAAATGTGTAGTGACATGTTGCTGCAGATACTGACATAGTGTGTTAATGTCAACATGGTGCAACCAATGAAACAAATGTCACTTTCTCTTTATGACTATAACTGGGACTTACCTACTCAAATCTCTTTAAAGAACGCTTCCTCCAACAGCTTGTTTTCACATCAGATTTATATGTACTAATGATACCGGAGTGGTGGCCTAGTTGATAGAGCATCCGCCTCACAACCGGGAGGCTGGGGGTTCAAGTCCCAGCCGGGTCATACCAAAGACCATATAAAAATGGTACTTCCTGCCTTCTAGCTTGGTGCTCAGCATAATAGAATGGGGGCAGGAGAAGTTGTTTGTGGCAGTGCCTTGCATGGCAGCGACCCCTCTGATTCTACATGTGATTAACATTGTAGATAGGAGAAACGTAATTTCGTTCAACTGTACATGATTGACTGTATGGATTGAATGACAACGGAGATGGCTTCTTCTTCCAATGTACTAAAAGTTTGCATAACCATTTCACTGACAAGAGTCTTTACAGGCACTGTAAACCTACTGTGGGGCCGTGGAGGCTGCAACTAATGATTATTTTAGTAGTCAACTGACTTTTTTTTTTGATTAGTTGACTAATGGCAATTATTTCTCTCATGTCCACCAACTCTGCTTCTTGGTGGCACAGATCCTGTTCGGGGCTTCAGGTCATGTTTTACCTCACCCGTTTAAGCCTGCACATTATAACCTTATATAAAAACAAAGGTGACAGATAGGAATGCAATAACTAATGTGGCATCTCTCTGCTCAGTTTTGTGGGCAAAGTGTTTGCCAGGATCCTCTCTCGCTTACAGCGCATTGCTGATACAATAGTCCCTAAGAGTCGGTGTGGCTTCTGTGCACACCAATCTACAATAGACATGGTGTTTTCTCTTTGTCAGTTTCAGGAGAGGTGCACAGAATAGCGAAAGCCTCTTTATATTGTCTTTGTAGACCTCACTAAAGCCTTTGATTATGTCTGTTCAGCTGTTCTGGTCTTTTCTTGACCCTTAAACTGCTTGGCTGCCCTGACACCCTTTTTTTTTTTTTTTGTTACTTATTTGTACCCGTAGGTAGATTTGGTTTGCAGTCTGGTGGCAAGCCACTGGCTGCCGGTCTCTGCGTGCGCGAGCGCCCTAAACCTACATGTTTTTGGTATGCGGGAGGAAACCGGAGAAATCCCGGAGTAAACCCACGCAACACGGGGAGAACATGCAAACTCCACACAGCTCACTGTTGGTCGGGGGCTGGGATCGAACCCACGATCTCATGATCCCCGCGATCCCCCGGCCGAGGGTAAACTGTGCTGCCACAGTGCTAAACCACTGCGCCACCGTGCACCCCATTTTTGAAACTCATACGTAGATTCCATGATGATGTGTGTGCCACAGTCCAGTTTAATGGACAGAAGTCCCAGAGTTTTCACATCCAGTGTGGAGTTAAGCAGGGCTGTGTCCTTGCTCCAACCCTGTTTGTGATGTATTTTTCTGTCTTGCTGAAACGTGCTTTCCCAAATCTTTTTGGAATATGCCTACACGCCTGAAGCTCTGGGGAGCTGTTCAATCTGTCAAGGCTTCGAGCCAAGACCAAAATCTGCAGTGTTGGTCTGTAAGTTTCTGTATGCTGATGACACTGCATTTGTGGCTCACTCAACCAAAGAAGTACAAGACCTTTGCAACTCCTTTGCTCCTGCATGCGATGAGTTTGGCCTGCACATCAGTCTCAGGAAAACTGTTGTGCTCACACAGAATGTACCTGTAGATCTAGTTATTGCCATCAATGATGCACCTTTAACAGTGGTCAAGGAGTTTACATACCTTGGGTCAACTGTCACTCGTGACAGTACACTTGACAAGGAATTAGATGTTCGCATTGGCAGAGCCTCATCAACATTCGGTCATCTGCAGACAATGGTTTGGAAGAATAAACATCTTTTCCTGAATCTCAAAGCAAGAGTATACGAGACATGTGTACTGAGTGTACTTCTGTATTGATGAGTCTTGTCCAACATGTAAACACCAGGAACAGGCAACTCAATGCCTTTGACATGAGATGCCTTCTTTCCATCATGGGTGTGGCCATGCATGACCACATCCCAAACACTGTTGTGCTCAATACGTACAGGAGCAAAACGCATATACACCATGCTGCATTGTTACTGTTTGTGCTGGGCTGGCCGCGTTGTGCGTATGGATGACAGACATATTCCAAAGGCTATCTTTTATGGAGAACTAGCATCTGGCAGCCACCCTGTGGGTCATCCTCGCCTAAGATGCAAAGACATCATAAAGCGGGAAACACACACCTGTCTATATAAGGTCTCACAGTTGACAGTGCATGAATTGTCTGCAGACCTCCAAGACAGGATTGTCTCGAGGCACAAATCTGGGGAAGCATACAGAAAAATTTCTACTGCTTTGAAGGTCCCAGTGAGCACGTGGCCCCCATCATCCATAAATGGAAGGAGTTCAGAACCACCAGGACTCTTCCTAGAGCTGGCCAGCCGTCTAAACTGAACAATTGGAGGAGAAGGGCCTTAGACAGTGAGGTGGCCAAGAACCTGATGGTCACTCTGTCAGAGGTCCAGTATTCCTCTGTGGAGAGAAGAGAACCTAGCAGGACAACGACCCAAAGCACACAGCCAAGATATCAAAGGAGTGTCTTCAGGACAACTCTGTGAATGTCCTTGAGTGGTCCAGCCAGAGCCCAGACTTGAATCCAATTGAACATCTCTGGAGAGATCTGAAAATGGCTGTGCACTGATGTTTCCCATCCAATCCAAAGTAGCCTGAGAGGTGCTGCAAAGAGGAATGGGCGAAACTGCCCAAAGATAGCTGTCAAGCTTGTGGCATCATATTCAGAAAGACTTGAGGCTATAATTTCTGCCAAAGGTGCATCAACAAAGTATTGCGCAAAGGCTGTAAATACTTATGTGCATGTGATTTCTTAGATTTTTTTATTTTTAATAAATTTGCTAAAAGCTCAAACTTTTTTCACATTGTCATTATGGGGTATTGTGTGTAGAATTTTGAGGAAAAAAATGAATTTAATCCATTTTGGAATAAGGCTGTAAAAAAATAAAATGTGGAAAAACTGAAGCGCTGTCAATACTTTTCGGATGCACTGTCGATGTGGAAACATGGAAAGCAACAGCACACACCCGAACTGACTGGTGAAATGCACTTAGCACTGGTGTGACATGCTCCTCTGAAGCCTACTAGCATTTCTGCAATGACAGACATCTTCAATGCCGCCTTGATTGTCGCATGCGACAGTATAGGCCATAACTAAACTTAACCCCTTCCACTCCAGTCAATTTCCCTAAAAACGCCAAAAAATAACGTGCCCAAAGTAAATCGAAAGCTGTTCTTCAACCCTTTGCAGCATCTTCATGGGGTTGGTCTCATTTAAAAGAAAATTTTTTGGCAAAACAGTCATAATCTCTCCAAGTGCTCCTGCCACTGAGTTACAGTCATCTAAACATAGTGAACTTGAAGAAAATAAATTTGGCCTGGGTGTTTTTTTGGATACAAATGCTTGCAAATAACACACAGCTTCAGATCCGGGCTGGAAAATGCAACAGAAATATAGAACCAAGTGTTATCCAGCTGAGGTCCAAATTTGGTAACAATACCACAAAAAATGAATATATTACACAGCTTTTTCCTCAGGTAGTTCCTAGGCGTTTTTGAGCTGTGCCAAATTGTGCCAAATGGCACAGTTTGGAAGAACGTCTGTAACTTTTGAATGATTCAATATAGAAGCTTCATCTTGGGCTCTAATGAAAGGTGAAGGGCTGTGTGTGTGTGTGTGTGTGGGGGGGGGGGGGGTTGTACCCCCCCCCCCCCCCTTGCTACAGAGGACGGACATCGCCCGTTGCGCAGCGGTCCGTCATGTAGCGATGACGCACAGCTGTAATTTACTGATCGGTCAAAAGTCATTTTGATTACAATTTTCAGGGATAAAGAATTGTCAGACGAACGCGACGCTGGTCTCGCGACCCGGTCAAAACATAGTTCCATTATTGCGGTTTTGCGCTTCCATGATTGCGGTTTTAGCAAACGATTTTTCAAAACAAATAACAGTAGTAATTAAAAAAAGACTGGCGAATGCGTGTGTGTCACTCAGCCTTCATCGTCGGCCTCCGTCGGTCTATGATGACCATGGAAGAGAATCCTAAACATCTATTCTGCTGGAATTAAATTAAAAAAAAAAAAAGCACCGCCTGTGGCTGAACAGGCCGATGCGCGAATGGCAGTCCCTGTCACACAGGTCGCACTTGTGGGTGGTGGGTGCACTTGTGGGTGGTCTCCGTGCTGCTGGGTCTGTGGCAGGTTCTTCCTGCAGGTCCTTTTTTCATCTGCTGCAGCAGTCTGTCTTCACCCAGCCTTACACAAAACAGCTTGCGAACTTCTGTGCTTCAATTGGCTCGCTGCATTCACAGCGTTGGTAGGCGGGTCCTTCTTGCTAGGTTTTCAGTCATTGGTTCTTCAAGGTTTTAGAAACCCAATTCAAGGCTCTTATTAGTCGAATGAAAGGTCAATCAGATGATCTAATCTGTTCGCGGCTGTGTCTGTAGTGGAAGAACAGAAATGCAGCTTTTTTTTTTTCAGTGCGCGCTTGGACGCAGCGCCCTCGTGCGTCCTAGAGCACACGAGAGCGCCCTTGTGCGCTCTAGGACGCAGAGACGTGCCCGTCCGCGGTACACAGGAGTGCAACAGGTTAAGCCTGCACACCTGTGAATATCACTTTGTCAGTTTCTGATTTAATATAATGTAGCCTATTATAAAAAGATCCCATAGCTAAATAAAGTGACCCATCAAACATGAGCTGGAAACTTGAACTTGGCAGCTTAATCAGAAGTGTCTGTAGCAACACAATTAAATAAGACATTAAAGTTTGGTCTTTTAACCCCCAAAATAAAGTACAAAAACTGAAATGGCAGTCTCTGCTACTCCATAAAGGGCTGTTGTAACTCTGCATTTTTAAAACAATCTGGAATAATACTCAACTCCATTAACTTAAAAAAAAAAAAAGAAGAAGAAAATAACAAGCTAGTCCATCCTGTTTGAAACTTTGCTGGGCCTAGAAGTTTAAAAGTTTAATTTGGCTACAGATGAAAATTAAAATAATTTCTTCCAGTCCAAAATAAGTATAGAGACATTTTAAATATCAGTGCAGGAATGTGAGCATTCACAACACATACAATGAAATATTTAAGCCATTTTAATTTTTGTGATGATTATGGTTATCTTTTTTTTAATTAAATTACAAATCATGGTATTCTAATTTAAATAGATACACTAATATTCAGAATGAAGGCTGGTATTACCACAATAGTAGAGAAGATGAAAAAGAGTAAGCTGCTCCGGTAATTCACTCATTCACTGCATTTAATGTTGAAGAAGCTCAGGCCTCAGCAACCATCCTCCAAGAGAGTTTACTGTCAAACAGGTAAGCTAACAAACAGCACGTACTAACAGTACTGTCATTTTTCTAAAGCTTGAAATGGTTGGCCATTGAAAATAAGCAGCACCAACTTTTATTCACTAAAACTTACCAAGTAGAAGCAACTGTTTATGTCGCGGCTCCCGGATGTCATCGTTTTAGATGCTCATGCATCACGGTAGTGCTGCCATGATCAGAAAGGTCTGTCTTGCAAAGTCTGCATTTTGCTTGTTTCAGTTTTTTGTCTTCTGTGAAATGTTCCCATACTATAGAGAGTTTAGATCGGATTTTTTTTTTTTTTTTTTGCTTTGACTTGCTCGTCTTTCCACTTTGCCATGCTGTGCTCCTCTTCTTCTTTGCTGGAAATTGTTAATGCATGCCGGACAACAGAAGCACTACTGCCCGCAGCAGTTCTGGTCATGCATTGTAGTTACAACTGAACACTCCAACAGCATGTCCATAAACTGTCAAATTAAATGACACATTGATCTTAAAATTTTGCATTGACAAATTTTTATAATCAGCATAGTCGACAGTGTTGACTAATCGTTTCACCCCTAAAGTTACATGAAAAGGATGACTGTGGTGTGGATGGGAGGGGTTGTCTTGGTGGAAATCAGGTGTTGTATATGAAGTATTTCACCACAAAGCTGCTGTAGTTAAACTATATTCTCTTTATCCCAGGGTGAAGACACCATGGATGGCTTTTATGACCAGCAGGTTCCCTTTGGGATCCCTGAGAGTGTGAGTTTGAAACATGATGATTGTTATTCATACATGAATTGTTTCTCATGAACTGATAACCTATGTTCTATTTCATCTGATATAGAAATGTCACACAGAGGAAGCAGAAAGTTGTGGCGGGAAGGAGGATTTCACAGACACAGAGCTGGCACAGGACACAGAAGGTAAGTCACAGACAGAAAAAGTCTAGACTAATGCAGTGAGATTCTATTTACAATATTGACACATTTTAGAATTTCCAAATGCAATAACTTTCTTTTATGTAGTACTTGTAACTGCATTCTGCCTTCTGTAGTCCAACTTTTTTTGTGATGAGACATTTTTTTTTTCATTTGGGCAGTTATACCATGTGAGTGCAAAGATCTGAGTTGGATTAGTCTCGCACTCATGCATTTCTGACATGGTGATGCTGATCTTACACAATATTCTTCATTAGTAGTATGCACGCTTATTCTATGGTCTTTAACTGTACAGTTCAACAAGTCCTCCAACTTACACAAAAAAGAACATTCTAGGGCTGGGCGATATGAAAAAATTCAGTCGCAATGAAAATGTTTTCATATTGATATATATAACATATATCACAAAAAGTTAGGGATATTTGGCTTTCAGGTGAAATTTATGGAAAATGTAAAAAGTTGTATGTACAGGTACCTTTCAGAAAATTAGAATATCATGAAAAAGTTCAATATTTTTTGTCTCTCATTTCAGAAAGTGAAACCCATATATTATATAGATTCATTACACAGAGAGTGATATATTTCAAGTGTTTATTTTAACTAGTGCATACCCGTGCATGCCCGTAGAGGGGGTGCATTGGAACAGAATTCTTGCCAGTTACAGGACAGTTGGTATAGCAACACAGCACTAAGTGGCAATCACATGCGACGGCTTTTGTATGCAGCAAAACATAAAAATCACACAAAATATGCCCTGCCACTATGAAGCAGGGTGTCCTCCTGTCTCAGACGGGTGTGATGTACTGCTGGAACCTCAGGTGTCTGATCTTCATGGCATCTTTTCTGACTGGCTCGAAAAAACTGTGTCAATAACTGTAAAGATCGGTAAAAATACCGAAGTTGTGGTTGAAAAAATGGCCGACTTCATAGTGAAATGCGAAGTACCAGGGAAAGCCCAGTGTGTTTATTGCAACGATTTCTTGAGTTATGGATCTCATGGTTGTGTTGCCTTAGTTGAACACTGTTCAAAACAAACATCTCAAAATTGTGGCTACAAGGAGATCGAACTACTCGCTCGGTGCTGCATTCAAAACGATCGATGGACACGGTCAAATTCAGATGCCAGTCAATCAAAGTTCATCACAATTGGCCCCGATTACAGCAATAAGTGATCGGAAGACACATTCCGAGGTAAGATTTTTTTCTCGTTATAAGTAATGTACACTACCGTTCAAAAGTTTGGGGTCACTTAGAAATTTCCTTATTTTTGAAAGGAAAGCACTTTTTTCAAAGAAGATAACTTTAAACTCATCAGAAATGCACTCTATACATTGCTAATGTGGTAAATGACTATTCTAGCTGCAAATGTCTGGTTTTTGGTGCAATATCTACATAGGTGTATAGAGGCCCATTTCCAGCAACTATCACTCCAGTGTTCTAATGGTACAATGTGTTTGCTCATTGTGTCAGAAGGCTAATGGATGATTAGAAAACCCCTGTGCAATCATGTTAGGTCTGCAATGCTGTAATTGCTGCAAATGGAGGATTCTCTGACGAAAGCAAAGTTTGAAGGAAAAAATTATTTCAAATACAAATCCTTATTTCTAACCTTGTCAATGTCTTGACTATATTTTCTATTAATTTTACAACTCATGGTGGTAAATAAGTGTGACTTTTCATGGAAAACACAAAATAATTGTCTGGGTGACCCCAAACTTTTGAACGGTAGTGTACTTGAGAATTTTCGCATAATGAATTTGTTATGAAATAGCATGTGTAAGTTGTGATGTCATGCCTGTTTTGAAACACTAATTGCATTTGAATGCTGATAATCGATTAATAGATAAATGTTATTACATATTTTCTCACAATTTGAAATGCAATCTAAGAATTTTGAATATAATTTATCATTTTTTGTTTCACTAGGAGGAGTTACATAACGCATGTGTAAGTTTTTTTTGTCATGGGTGGTGATGGGTTGCCTTTCCTAAGATATCTTTGCTTTTATTAGTAAACATAATTTCTTTATGGTCATTGCATAAAAATATTAAACATCTTTTAGGTTTTACTTACTTTCTTAGATTATCTTTCAAATATTAAAATATACTAATATGCTTATATTCCTAGTAACACTAACAAATGCACACATTAATAAATCAAAATGTTTGCAGAATGTCAGCATATTTTAATAAATGGGTGATGGACTTGGTGATGGAATTTTGTTAATATTTATAATTTATTTTACTTGGTTAAATTATTTTGTCTGTTCTAGAACAATGTAAATGTAATTCTGTGTCAGTTCTAAACATATGTAGTAAAATATAATTTAGTATTATTACATCAACATACCATTCAGATATCATAAATTTACACGTGATGCAGCAGCAGATTAAAAAGGTAAACTATAAATGCATTTGTACTTACTTCTAACTTTAAATATAAGACCACATTTGAGCATTCTAAAACACCAGATTTCGTTAGCTTCTGGGGGGCATTACCCCCCAGACCCCCTACCAAGGCTCTGCCTTGGATCCGGCTTAGTTTCCTCTTTTTTTCCCAAACCCCATTCTCATCCCTGTTTATAGAGTGATGATGATGATGATAGTGATAAAGAGTGAAGTGATTTTGATGATTATGGCTTACAGCCCATGAAAAACAAAAATTCAGTTTCTCAAAAAATTAGAATATTACATAAAATTAATTTTAAAAAATAGTTTTTTTAATAGAAATGTTGGCCGACTGAAAAGTAGGTCCATGTACACACTCAATACTTTGTCGGAGCTCCTTTTGGATTAATTACTGTATCAATGTGGCGTGGCATGGAGGTGATCAGCCTGTGGCACTGCTGAGGTGTTATGAAGGTCCAGGTTGCTTTGACAGTGACCTTCAGCTCGTCTGCATTGTTGGGTCTGGTGTCTCTCATCTTCCTCTTGACAATACTCCATAGATTCTCGATGGGGTTTAGGTCAGGAGAGTTTGCTGGCCAATCAAACACAGTGATACCATGGTCATTAAACCAGGTTTAATGGCCACTTCTCTCTGAGATCATCCTGTTTGAAGCCTCACAATGGCGAGGTTCTGTTGATCAATTGTTAGGCGTCGCCTTGGGTCTCATGATGTCAAAATGAGAACAGCATGATGAAGAGGACTGTTTAAATACCAATTCTAATTGAACCATAAATTTATTGGTCGATTCATGGATCAAACACCTGTTGTGAATTTTGTCGTTAAGCACCTTGTTGGAGAACAGCAAGTTATGCAAAAAGTACTGAAACGCTGAACAGTTGGCCGTGTGCATTCAAAAGGTTAGAGAAGGTCAAATTAAGTTCACCTGTAAAGGTTATACTGCATTTTAGGTGCATCCTGTAATTTCACCCAAAAGTCAAATATCCCTAACTTTTTGTGAGGGGTGTGTGTACATATACTGTGTGTGTGTGTGTGTGTGTGTGTGTGTGTGTGTATGTATGTGTGTGTATATATATATATATATACACAGTGGGGGAAAAAAGTATTTAGTCAGCCACCAATTGTGCAAGTTCTCCCACTTAAAAGATGAGAGAGGTCTCCAATTTTCATCATAGGTATACCTCAACTATGAGAGACAAAATGAGAAAAAAAAATCCAGAAAATCACATTGAAAGATTTTTAATGAATTAATTGGTAAATTCCTCAGTAAAATAAGTATTTGGTCACCGACAAACAAGCAAGATTTCTGGCTCTCACAGACCTGTAACTTCTTCTTTAAGAGGCTCCTCTGTCCTCCACTCGTTACCTGTATTAATGGCACCTGTTTGAACTCGTTATCAGTATAAAAGACACCTGTCCACAACCTCAAACAGTCAGACTCCAAACTCCACTATGGCCAAGACCAAAGAGCTGTCAAAGGACACCAGAAACAAAATTGTAGACCTGCACCAGGCTGGGAAGACTGAATTTGCAATAGGTAAGCAGCTTGGTGTGAAGAAATCAACTGTGGGAGCAATTATTAGAAAATGGAAGACATACAAGACCACTGATAATGTCCCTCGATCTGGGGCTCCACGCAAGATCTCACCTCATGGGGTCAAAATTATCACGAGAACGGTGAGCAAAAATCCCAGAACCACATGGGGGGACCTAGTGAATTACCTGCAGAGAGCTGGGACCAAAGTAACAAAGGCTACATCAGAAACACACTACGCCGCCAGGGACTCAAATCCTGCAGTGCCAGACGCGTCCCCCTGCTTAAGCCAGTACATGTCCAGGCCCATCTGAAGTTTGCTAGAGAGCGTTTGGATGATCCAGAAGAGGACTGGGAGAATGTCATATGGTCAGATGAAACCAAAATAAAACTTTTTGGTTAAAACTCAACTTTTCGTGTTTGGAGGAAAAAGAACACCATACCTACTGTGAAGCATGGGGGTGGAAACCTCATACTTTGGGGCTGTTTTTCTGCAAAGGGACCAGGACGACTGATCCGTGTAAAGGAAAGAATGAATGGGGCCATGTATCGTGAATTTTAAGTGAAAACCTCCTTCCACCAGCAAGGGCATTGAAGATGAAACGTGGCTGGGTCTTTCAGCATGACAATGATCCCAAACACACCGCCCGGGCAACGAAGGAGTGGCTTTGTAAGAAGCATTTCAAGGTCCTGGAGTGGCCTAGCCAGTCTCCAGATCTCAGCCCCATAGAAAATCTTTGGAGGGAGTTGAAAGTCTGTGTTGCCCAGCGACAGCCCCAAAACATCACTGCTCTAGAGGAGATCTGCTTGGAGGAATGGGCCAAAATACCAGCAACAGTGTGTGAAAACCTTGTGAAGACTTACAGAAAACGTTTGACCTCTGTCATTGCCAACAAAGGGTAAATAACAAAGTATTGAGATGAACTTTTGTTATTGACCAAATACTTATTTTACTGAGGAATTTACCAATTAATTCATTAAAAATCCTTCAGTGTGATTTTCTGGATTTTTTTTTTCTTATTTTGTCTCATAGCTGAGGTATACCTATGATGAAAATTGGAGACCTCTCTCATCTTTTAAGTGGGAGAACTTGCACAATTGGTGGCTGACTAAATACTTTTTTACCCCACTGTATATATATATATATATATATATACACACATACAATGTGTATGTGTGTGTATTTTTTTCACACGCTGTGTGTATGTGTGTGTATATGTGACCCGTGCTGGCAAGATGAGTCGGAATGCGCACCGTGTCATTATGAGCTACAAGCAGGAGAAGCCATAAATCATGACTCTTTCTCTGTTTGCTAGCAGCAAGTCCCGGGAAAACCCCTGTGAATGCCTGGTATCATTGTAAAGCTTAGAAATTGTACTTTCTAAAAATACATATGTTTTGGTGGAAAACATAACTCCCGACCGATTGAACGCGAGTTTTAAACCTAGCCAAAATATAAACAAATCGGCATTTTCTGGGTCAGTTTTTGCACACTTCCTACAAATTAAATATCATTTATTAAATATCGATACAAATTAAATATCATTTTGAAGGTCTTTCAATACAGAATATGGAAAAAACGTTACCTCAGTTTTGATCATTTCCTCAGTGATTTATTTTGCCAGCACAGTTCACATATTGCGCTATAAATCAAATCACTATTTCTGTCCAGCTTAAAGGTTCCTTTTTACTCAGTGAGATGTGAAACTATTTCAAGATTAATTTTAAATACTTTGTCAGAAGTTGAACCTGACAAATGTAGTGTAGAACATTATACAACTGTATTTCAAATAATTATAAAATATAAATATCTTAGCTATCAGTAAGTTGGTGAGCAGAATATTCTGAGTGAAGTACATGCCCAAAGCACTGCAGCTGTGTCCACTTGTTTAGTGATGTGGCCTTCACTATATTTGTTCCACTACTGTCTTGATGCAGACTTGTCTTCATTCTCCAGGATGCAAGTACTTCGATCGGTCCTAAAGCAATGATTTCACCTTGTATGGTCTTCAGGAAAGTTTAAAGACATTTGCTTTTCAAATTCCAGTCTTGATCAATGAAGTGGGCAGTGAGGCTCATATATGGTTCAGATGTGCGACTTGACCACAAATCTGACGTAGTAGCAAAGTATGGCACAGTTTGCAGCTCCTTTTCAACCATTTCTCTACATTCTGTGTACAGCTGGGGAAGTGCCGTTGGGGAGAAATGTTTACGGCCAGGGAGTATGTAACAAGGTCAATTACTTTAATCAGCTGCTTACATCTGACATTTTTGACTGTATTTAACCTCTAGCACTCCGGTGTACCGCGGGCGGTCACGTCTCTGCGTCCTAGGGCGCACACTGTGCGTCCTAGTGCGCACTGAAGGAAAAAAAAAAAGGTGCATTTCCGTTCTTCCACTACAGACACAGCCGCGAACAGAAAGCCAAAGGAGTGCTTTGATTGGTTTAGATGTGATTGACCTCCCATTCGACTAATAAGAGCCTTGAATTGGGTTTCTGAAACCTTGAAGAACCAATGACTGAAAACCTAGCAAGAAGGACCCGCCTACCAACGGCTGCGAATACAGCTAGCCAATTGAAGCACAGAAGTTCGAAAGCAGCCTTCCCTTGCGTAAAATCTGTTTTGTGTAAGCCACTGGGTGACACACATGCGTTCGCCAGTCTTTTTTTCTTACTACTGTTCTTATTTGTTTTGAAAAATCGTTTGCCAAAACCGCAATCATGGAAGCGCAAAACCGCAATAATGGAATTATGGTTTGACCGGGTCGCGTGACCAGAACCACGAGTCCGTAACAAGCGGACCAGCATCATGTTCGTCTGACAATGAGGAAGAGAAGATCGCCAGCGACACTGCTGTTGTGGACAGGTAAGTGTTATAAGCTAAATTATTCTTTACCCTGAAAATTGTAATCAAAATGACTTTTGACTGATCGGTAAATTACAACTGTGCGTTATCGCATGAAGACCCGTGCACCGCATCCGGACCGTGAACGCCCCCCCCCCCACCTCTATTCTTCTGTAGCGGATTGCAGATATTATTGCAGATATTTTAGTACAACTGTGCGTAGTAGACCGCGGGGACGGTGCGTCCGTCATGTAGCAATGGGCGATGTCCGTCCTCTGTAGCGGGGGGGGTGGTGGGAGTTGTTATCTTCTACATTACAGATATTTTAGTATAATTTTTAGTGCACTGTAGGTTATTTTTTTCTTGTAAAAAAAAAAAAAAGCCACACATTTTTTACGTGGCATGCTTCTTTGTGTGTGGGGGCTTGTTTGTTCATTCATTCATTCATGAATGAATAAACAGCCTCCCCCCACGCGCACACACAGCCCTTCACCTTTCATTAGAGCCCAAGATGAAGCTTCTATATTGAATCATTCAAAAGTTAGACATTTTTCCAAACTGTGCCATTTGGCACAATTTGGCACAGTTCAAAAACGCCTGGGAACAACCTAAGAAAAAAGCTGTGTAATATATTCATTTTTTGTGGTATTGTTACAAAATTTTGACCTCAGCTGGATAACACTTGGTTCTACATTTCTGTTGCATTTTCCAGCCCGGATCTGACAGCTGTGTGTTATTTGCAAGCATTTGTATCCAAAAAACACCCAGGCGAAATTTATTTTCTTCAAGTTCAGTATGTTTAGATGACTGTTACTCAGTGGCAGGAGCACTTAGAGAGATTATGACTGTTTTGCCAAAAAATTCAAAGTGTTTTCTTTTAAATGAGACAAACCCCATGAAGATGCTGCAAAGGGTTGAAGAACAGCTTTTGATTTACTTTGGGTACGTTATTTTTAGTCGTTTTTAGGGAAATTGACCAGAGTGCAAGGGGTTAAATAGCCAAAATATCTCCACACTACTGAATTCCTCTGACCCTTTTCAACAATCTCCTCGTCTATTGAGTATGGTGTGGCATCCGTTTTGGTGTCTTCTTTGGTAACGCTGTCACTGGTCTTTTCATTAATGTTTTCTGTTGTCATTTTCTTTTTAATCCCATCCAACTCGTACACGGCTGTGCTAGCCCAAACATTAGCAGGTGTGCTAAGCTCCAGCTGCGTGCTGGTCCTACGCGCCGACACATGCCATTGTGTGCGTCAATCGAGGGTGACTTCCAGCCACATGACTGATTCGGTGTGGTGTATTCTCATTTTCATTGGCTTTTCGTGTTGTCTGTCAAAACACGGAACAAATGAGTTCTATCAACATTCTATCAAATGTATTATGTCTCTGTTGATAAGTATAGTTCCCGATAATTATTGTTTTATCGCCCAGCCCTAGTACATTGTAAGTTCCTCATCTGAGCATATGACTTTATATATCACGTCAAAGATGGTGAGGGCGCACCTTTTCATGCTGTTTCAAGTTTCAAAAGCACTCAAATCCAAATGGTGCTTGATACTAAAAGTAACTTTGGGTTCAAATTCCCTTTTTGAGATTAAAAGTTCCTTTTTGTTCACTCCAGCATTCGTTAAAGGCACATTCACAGTTCCTTTTTTGTCTGAAGTTGAAAACAAGCTGATGAAATGTCATATCCCAATCTACCATGTTCCATTAAAAACAAACCAGAAGACGAAGATCAATTACTACTGACTGCTGAAGTCATTCAAAGCAAGGGCCTCTACACTTTCTATTAATTTTTGAAACCTATAGCCCCCCCCCCCCAAAAAAAAAGTTTAAATCTTCTCTTCTGACACAGTGGTTACTGTTCTCTAATTTTGCTCATTTTTTTTAAATAAATGTTTGTGTTGAAGTGCCTTGGTTATTTAAAAAAAAACAACAACATGCTAGTACAGCAATGGTGTAGCCACAGCTTATATTCTGTCAAATTCTGAACAATGTAGAAAAAATCAAGTATTAATACATTGTTCTCTAATTTTGATCTCCATTGTAGGTGCTTAAAATTATAATAACATAGGTTTGCCAGTAAAACTTAAGGCTACTTTGAGGGAAAAGGTTGGGGAGGGGCAGCTTGGTGGAGCAGTGGTTGGCACTGTGGCAACACAGCAAGAAGATCATGGGTTAGATCCCACCCCCTGACTATCGGTGACCCTTCTGTGTGTAGTTTGCATGTTCTCCCCGTGTCTGCATGGGTTTTCTCTGGGTAGTCCGATTTCCTCCTACAGGCCAAAGACATGCAGGTTAGGTTAATTGGCATTAACTGGGGATTCTAAATTGTTCTTGGATATGAATGAGAGTGAATGGTTGTCTCTCTGTGTTGGTCCTATGATGGACTGGCGATCTGTCCAGGATGTACCCTGCCTCTCACCCAAAGATACTGGGATAGCCCCCCCCCCCCCCAAAAAAAAAAAAAAAAAAAAAAAACTGCAAAGGATTAAGTGGTTGAAGATGAAATGAAATATGAAAGGTTTGGGGAGGGTCTATTTCCTACACCTCTCACCCTCTGCCACCTCACTGCATGCAGTTATGTTTTAACCACTAAAAGGCACTATTTTCATTTGCCAAAATAAGATGCAGTGCATCCGGGAAGTATTCACAGCGCTCAACTTTTTCCACATTTTACGTTACAGTCTTATTCCAAAAGGGATTAAATTTGTTTTTTTCCTCAAAATTCTACACACAATACCTCATAATGACAATGTGAAAAAAGTTTTTTGAGATTTTTGCAAATTTATTAAAAACGAAAAACTAAGAAATCACATGTACAGTGGGGTAAAAAAGTATTTAGTCAGCCACCAATTGTGCAAGTTCTCCCACTTAAAAGATGAGAGAGGTCTCCAATTTCCATCATAGGTATACCTCAACTATGAGAGACAAAATAAGAAAAAAAAAAAATCCAGAAAATCACATTGAAGGCTTTTTAATGAATTAATTGGTAAATTCCTCGGTAAAATAAGTATTTGGTCAATAACAAAAGTTCATCTCAATACTTTGTTATATACCCTTTGTGGCAATGACAGAGGTCAAACGTTTTCTGTTAGTTTTCACAAGGTTTTCACACACTGTTGCTGGTATTTTGGCCCATTCCTCCATGCAGATCTCCTCTAGAGCAGTGATGTTTTGGGGCTGTCGCTGGGCAACACAGACTTTCAACTCCCTCCAAAGATTTTCTATGGGGTTGAGATCTGGAGACTGGCTAGGCCACTCCAGGACCTTGAAATGCTTCTTACGAAGCCACTCCTTCGTTGCCCGGGCGGTGTGTTTGGGATCATTGTCATGCTGAAAGACCCAGCCACGTTTCATCTTCAATGCCCTTGCTGGTGGAAGGAGGTTTTCACTCAAAATCTCACGATACATGGCCCCATTCATTCTTTCCTTTACACGGATCAGTCGTCCTGGTCCCTTTGCAGAAAAACAGCCCCAAAATATGATGTTTAAACCCCCATGCTTCACAGTAGGTATGGTGTTCTTTCTCCTCCAAACACGACAAGTTGAGTTTTTACCAAAAAGTTCTATTTTGGTTTCATCTGACCATATGACATTCTCCCAATCCTCTTCTGGATCATCCAAACGCTCTCTAGCAAACTTCAGACGGGCCTGGACATGTACTGGCTTAAGCAGGGGGACACGTCTGGCACTGCAGGATTTGAGTCCCTGGCGGCGTAGTGTGTTACTGATGTAGCCTTTGTTACTTTGGTCCCAGCTCTCTGCAGGTCATTCACTAGGTCCCCCCGTGTGGTTCTGGGATTTTTGCTCACCGTTCTCGTGATCATTTTGACCCCATGGGGTGAGATCTTGCGTGGAGCCCCAGATCGAGGGAGATTATCAGTGGTCTTGTATGTCTTCCATTTTCTAATAATTGCTCCCACAGTTGATTTCTTCACACCAAGCTGCTTACCTATTGCAGATTCAGTCTTCCCAGCCTGGTGCAGGTCTACAATTTTGTTTCTGGTATCCTTTGACAGCTCTTTGTTCTTGGCCATAGTGGAGTTTGGAGTCTGACTGTTTGAGGTTGTGGACAGGTGTCTTTTATACTGATAACGAGTTCAAACAGGTGCCATTAATACAGGTAACGAGTGGAGGACAGAGGAGCCTCTTAAAGAAGAAGTTACAGGTCTGTGAGAGCCAGAAACCTTGCTTGTTTGTAGGTGACCAAATACTTATTTTACTGAGGAATTTACCAATTAATTCATTAAAAATCCTTCAATGTGATTTTCTGGATTTTTTTTTTTCTCATTTTGTCTCTCATAGTTGAGGTATACCTATGATGAAAATTGGAGACCTCTCTCATCTTTTAAGTGGGAGAACTTGCACAATTGGTGGCTGACTAAATACTTTTTTGCCCCACTGTACATACAGTAAGTATTCACAGCCTTTGCACAATACTTTGTTGATGCACCTTTGGCAGAAATTACAACCTCAAGTCTTTTTTCAGGGACACCATGCCTCAAGTCTTTTTACAGGATGCACCTACGCTCAAAATTAAGCGCAGGTAAATCCTGTTTCCACGGATCATCCTTGAGATGTTTCTACAGCTTAATTGGAGTCCACCTGTGGTAAATTCAGTTGATTGGACGTGATTTGGAAAAGCACACTCCTGTCTATATAAGGTCCCACAGTTGACAGTGCATGTCAGAGCACAAACCAAGCATGAAGTCAAAGGAATTGTCTGTAGACCTCCCGAGACAGGATTGTCTCGAGGCACAAACCTGGGGAAGGGTACAGAAAATTTTTTGCTGCTTTGAAGGTTGCATTGAGCACAGTGGCCTCCATCATTCGTAAATGGAAGAAGTTCAGAACCACCACGACTCTTCCTCGAGCCGACCAGCCATCTAAACTGAGTGATAAGGGGAGAAGGGCCTTAGTCAGGGAGGTGACCAAGAACCTGATGGTCACTCTGTCAGAGCTCCAGTGTTCCTCTGTGGAGAGAGGAGAACCTTCAGAAGGACAACCATCTCTGCAGCAATCCACCAATCAGACCTGTATGGTAGAGTGGCCAGACAGAAGCCACTCCTTAGTAAAAGGCACATGGCAGCCTGCCTGGAGTATGGCAAAAGGCACCTGAAGGACTCTCAGACCATGAGAAACAAAATTCTCTGGTCTGATGACACAAAGATTGAACTGTTTGGCGTGAATGCCAGGCGTTATGTTTGGAGGAAACTAGGCACCACTCATCACCAGGCCAATACCAACCCTACAGTGAAGCATGGCGGTAGCAGCATCATGCTGTGGAAATGTTTTTCAGTGGCGGGAACTGGGAGATGAGTCAGGATAGAGGGAAAGATGAATGCAGCAATGTACAGAGACACCCTGAATGAGAACCTGCTCCAGAGCGCTCTTGACCTCAGACTGGGGAGATGGTTCATCTTTCAGCAGAACAGCGACCCAAAGCACACAGCCAAGATATCAAAGAAGTGTCTTCATGACAACTCTGAATGTCCTTGAGTGGTCCAGCCAGAGCCCAGACTTGAATCCAATTGAACATCTCTGGAGACATCTGAAAATGGCCGTGCACCAATGCTTCCCATCCAACCTGATGGCGCTTGAGAGGTGCTGCAAAGAGGAATGGGCAAAACTGCCCAAACATAGGTGTGCCAAGCTTGTGGCATCATATTCAGAAACACTTGAGGCTGTAATTTCTGCCAAAGGTGCATCAACAAAGTATTGAGCAAAGGCTGTGAATACTTACATGCATGTGATTTCTTAGTTTTTTATTTTTAAGAAATTTGCAAAAATCTCAAACTTTTCATGTTGTCAATATGGGGGTATTGTGTGTAGAATTTTGAGGAAAAAAGGAATTTTTTTCCATTGTGGAATAAGGCTGTAATATAATGAAATGTGGAAAAAGTGAAGCGCTGTGAATACTTTCCGGATGCACTGTACTTCGGTTGATAAAACACTTAGCATGGTCGTGTTCAGGTGGAGGGCAGTCTCTTCTAATTCTAAACACTACCTACAACCTTGTAGTGCTCCATCTCTTTAACCATCCACTACTTTACCTACATTATTACAACTCTGGTCATTGTCATGATAGTCACACTTCAGTGTTTTGCACTTTTTTGTCAGCCACCTGTGGGGTTTTACACTGATTTTAATTTTCTCTTCTTGTTTATACTTAGTATTTTTACATGTTCTCTGTGCCTTAGAATTAAGCTATCTGAATTTAATTTGAGCAGAACTGAGTTGCATAAATGAAGACTTTTTAAATGACAGAATTATTAAAAACACAGAGATTGAGTTTCAGTACTAATTTATTACCCTTTTGGCTAATTTTGGCACAGGCACTACCTCTAGGCCACTGGAGTGGTGGACTAGAGGTAAAGCATTCGTGCCACAACCAGGAGGTTGGGGCTCAAGTCCCAACCGGGTCATGCCAAAGACCATAAAAAATGAAACTTCCTGCTCTTCAGCTTGGCGCTCATCAAAAATTAAACAGAGGAGGGAAATCAGAATCAGACGAATCAGAATCAGATTTATTGCCATTGTTCATGTAGTACACAAACTAGGAATTTGTCTCGGTGCAATGCTGCAACATTAAACATGATAAAATAAAAGAAATAAACTATACATGCAATAAAGTGTAGAATAAGAGTGAGTAATACTAGTCAGCAGTTTAAATGTATTAACGAGCAGCAGATAATGTGGAGAACCATATAGTGCAGTCGGTAATGCAGGAAGAAAACAGTGATGATTGACATGAGTCTGGTTGAGCTGCTGTACATAATGCACGAGAGTCAATAAGTCACTTAGTGTTCAGCAGTCTGATGGCAGAGGGGAAGAAGCTGTTCATGTGACGGGAGGTTTTAGTCTGGATGGACCGAAGTCTTCTACCTGAGGGGAGAGGGGCAAACAGTACGTGACCAGGGTGTGAGGGATCGGCTATGATCCGGCCAGCACGCCTCCGGGTCCTGGAGATGTACAGATCCTGGAGAGATGGGAGCTTGCAGCCGATCACCTTCTCAGCAGTGCGCACGACGCGCTGCAGCCTTAGTCTGTCCCTGGCAGTGGCTCCTGCGTACCACACGGTTATGGAGGTGGTGAGGATGGACTCGATGATGGCTGTGTAGAACTGCACTAACATCTTGGTGGGTAGCTTGAGCTTCCTCAGCTGCCGCAGGAAAAACATCCTCTGCTGGGCCTTTTTGATGAGGGAGCTGATGGTCGGCTCCCACTTGAGGTCCCTGGTGATGGTGGTGCCTAGGAAGCAGAAGGAGTCAGCAGTGGTGATGGGAGAGCCTGTGAGGGTGAGGGGGGGCAGAGGGGTTGTGACTTTCCTGAAGTCCACAATCATCTCCACTGTCTTCAGAGCGTTCAGCTGCAGGTTGTTGTTGTTGCACCAGGACGCCAGCTGGGCCACCTCACTCCTGTAGGCGGACTCGTCGCCGTTGGAGATGAGCCCGATGAGGGTGGTGTCGTCCGCAAACTTGATCAACTTGACAGACTGGTGGCTGGAGGTGCAGGAGTTGGTGTAAAGGGAGAAGAGTGGGGGGGAAAGTACACAGCCCTGGGGTGATCCGGTGCTGATGCTAGCAGAGTCTGAGACAGTCTTTCCCAGCCGCACATGCTGCCTCTGGTCCGTCAGGAAGTCGGTGATCCACCTGCAGAGGGAGTCAGGCACGTTGAGCAGGGACAGCTTGTCCCGGAGCAGATCGGGGCGGATGGTGTTGAATGCGGAGCTGAATCCACAAACAGGATCCTGGCGTAGGTTCCCGGGGAGTCTAGGTGCTGCAGGATGGAGTGGAGGGCCAGGTTGACTGCGTCGTCTACAGACCTGTTGGCTCGGTAGGCAAACTGCAGCGGGTCCAGGAGGGGGGTGGTGATGGACTTGAGGTGGGGCAGGACCAGGCGCTCAAAGGACTTCATGACTACAGAGGTGAGCGCTACAGGTCTGTAGTCATTAAGACCAGTGATCCGTGGCTTCTTGGGGACAGGGATGATGGTGGAGGATTTGAGGCAGGACGGCACGTGGCATAGCTTAAGGGAGGTGTTAAAAATGTCTGTGAAGACAGGAGCCAGCTCTTTCGCACAGTGTCTTAGGGTGGAGGGAGACACGCCGTCCGGACTGGGGGCCTTGCGCGGGTTCAGTCTGGAGAACTGTTTGAGCACGTCCTGCTCACTGATGACAAGGGCAGGGGGGGGGGAGGGGGGCGCCTTTGATGAAGTAGGGACCGTGGAGCTGGAGGGAGGGGGGGAGTTGGACACAGATGACGGGGTGTCAAAACGGGCATAGTGTTGGGACAATCTTTGACAAAGGGCTTTGTCATCCTGACCTTTAGGAGCCTGAGGCCGATAATTGGTGATTTGCCTCAGTCCTCTCCACACAGAAGCCGAGTCATTAGCAGTGAACTGCTGCTGGAGTCTCTCAGAATACACAAATTTAGCTCTCCTCAGCTCTCTGTTAAACCGATATTTAACCTCCCTGTAGCAGCCCCTGTCTCCACTTTTCAGTGCTGCTTCCTTCTCCTTCCTGATCTGTCTGAGCTTAGCAGTGAACCAGGACTTATCATTAGAGTACCTCACCCTGGTGCGCGATGGAAGAATGCCCTCCTCACAAAAGTGGATATAAGAGTTCACAGTGTCCGTGTATTCATTCAGATCATGCGTGGCTCCTTTAAACATGCCCCAATCAGTTATTTCCATGCACGTTTCCAGCTTCTCCTCAGCTTCACTGGTCCATTTCTTCGTAGTGCTCACAACAGGTTTAGTGAGCTTCAATCTCTGTCTGTATGTGGGAATGAGGTGGACCATCACGTGATCAGATAGTCCGAGCGCAGCTCGGGGAACAGCGCGATATTTGTCTTTCACTGTGGTGTAACAGTGATCCAGCGTGTTTATTCCTCTGGTGGGGCATTTAATAAACTGTTTGTAGCGGGGTAGATCGTGGCTCAGATTGCTCTGATTAAAGTCGCCAACCACAATAACCAGAGAGTCTGGAAAAATCCGTTCCATGTGTTGGATGTGATCCGCGAGCACGCGCTGAGCTTCGCGCGTGTCCGCGTCAGGAGGAACGTACACAGCGACGAGGATGAATGAGGCGAACTCCCGCGGGGAATAAAATGGCTTGCAGTTAATAAAAAGAAATTCCAGGGTGGGAGAACAGTGTTTGGAAATTACCGTTACATCAGAGCACCAGCTGCTGTTGATGTAGAAGCAGACTCCACCTCCTGAGGATTTACCGGAGAGCTCTGTGTCACGATCAGCACGAAACAGCTGAAATCCCTCGAGGCGCAGCGCGCTGTCCGGTGTATTTTCCCTGAGCCAGGTCTCAGTAAAACAGAGGGCAGCCGAGGAAGAGAGGTCCTTAAAACGCATCAGCAGTCTCAGTTCCTCTACCTTGTTAGAGAGAGAATTGGCATTGGACAGAAATAAAACTTTTCGAGCCAAGCAATGAACCAGATCGGCAGCAGGAGCTAAAAAAACTGGGAGTAGGTCCGTGGGAGTGAAAGTCCTGATATTTAGAAGCTCTTCACGGGTATAAGAGCAGGCAGACACACAATTGACAAACAAAAACAAACAAAGGGCGCAGCGAAGCACCATGGCGACCACTGTGGGTGCCATCTTGCGCAAGAAGATAGCGAAGATGGCAAGAAGATGAAATGTGGGCGGCAGTAGCTCAGGAGGTAGAGCGGCTCATCCAATAACCAGAGGAGTGGCGGTTCGAATCCCGCTCTCCCCAGCCATCCTGCAGATGTGTCCCTAGGCAAGATACTTTACCCACCTTTCCTCTAGTGTCCATGACACTGGGTATGAATGTGTATACCGCGTTCCAAATTATTATGCCAATAGGATTTTAGTGTCATAAACATTCATTTTTTTGTTTTTCAAACTCATGCACTGTATTGTGTCTCAGGACTCTTTGGATAACTGATATCAGTCTCAGACACCTGTCATAATTACTTTGTCAGGTGAGCCCAATTAAAGAAAAACTACTTAAGAAGGATGTTCCACATTATTAAACATGCCACAGGTTTCAAGCAATGTGGGAAAGAAAAAAAGGATCTCTCTGCTGCCGAAAAGCGTCAAATAGTGCAATGCCTTGGACAAGGTATGAAAACGTTAGATATTTCACAAAAACTTAAGCGTGATCATCATACTGTGAAGAAGTTTGTGGTTGATTCAGAGCATAGACGGGTTCATGCAGAAAAAGGCATAACGAGGAAGGTTTCTGCCAAACAAATTCATCAGATTAAGAGAGCATCAGCTAAAATGGCATTTCAAAGTAGCAAACAGGTATTTGAAGCTGCTGGTGCCTCTGGAATCCCATCAACCTCAAGGTGTAGGATCATCCAGAGGCTTGCAGTTGAGCACAAACCTATTATTCAGCCACCTCTAACCAATACTCACAAGTACAAATGGTTGCAATGGGCCCAGAAATACATGAAGACTAATTTTCAAACTGTTTTGTTTACTGATGAGTGCCATGCAACCCTGGATGGTCCAGGTGGATGGAGTAATGGATGGCCACCATGTCCCAACAAAAGGCTGCAACGTCAGGAAGATGGTGGCGGAATCATGTTTTGGGCCGAAATCATGGGGAGAGAGCTGGTAGGCCCCTTTAGGCTCCCTGAAGGTGTGAAAATGACCTCAGCAAAGTATATAGAGTTTCTGATTGACCACCTTCTTCCATGGTACAAAAAGAAGAACCGTGCCTTCCGTAGAGAAATTGTCTTCATGCATGACGATGCACCATCTTATGCTGCAAAGAATACCTCTGTGTCATTGGCTGCTATGGGCATAAAAGGAGAGAAAGTCATGGTGTGGCCCCCATCCTTCCCTGACCTCAACCCTATTGAGAACCTTTGGAGCATCCTCAAGCAAAAGATCTGAGGATGGGAGGCAGTTCACATCAAAACAGCAGCTGTGGGAGGCTATTCTGACATCTTGCAAAGAAATTCAAGCAAAAACTCTCCAAAAACTCAGTTCAATGGATGCAAGAACTGTGAAGGTTATATCAAAGAAGGGGTCCTATGCTAACATGTAACTTGGCCTGTTAAGATGTTTTTGATTGAAATAGCTTTTGTTTTCAGTAAATGTGACCTAATGCTGCAAATTCAACAAATGACCATTTTCAGTTCTTTATAACCAATAAAATGTTCTGAAACTTTGTTGTGCATAATAATTTGGAACAGTGCATTTTGTGGTTTTTATTTATTTTTGCAAAAAAATTGTCAGCATTGGGAGGTTTGTTCAATAAATTTTGAATTATGCTCCAACGGTTGCTGACTTGAAAATTATACTGACTGTCATTTGCATCGACTATTTAGGAAAATCAAAGACAAATATCATTTGTATAATAATTTGGAATGCGGCGTATACTGTAAATATTCGGTAGTGGTCGGAGGGGCCGTTGGTTGATTGGTAGCCACGTTTCCGTCAGTCTGCCCCAGGGCAGCTGTGGCTACAGAGGTAGCTTATTATCAATGTCTGTCTGGAGTGAATGAATAATGGACTCACTGTAAGCGCTTTGAGATGTAATTTGACATGTAAAGCACCATATGAATCTAATCTTATTATTTACAAGATTGTTTATTAATGTGCACAATCTCTAATCTCCCTTTCATTTCAAAAATCTTAAGAGTTGTTGCTACGCAATTATTTGACCACCTGCAGGGAAATGGTTTACTTGAAGAGTTTCAATCTGGGTTTAGAATCCATCATAGTACTGAAACAGCCTTAGCGAAGGTCACTAACGACCTCCTCATCGCATCTGATAATGGACTGGTTTCTGTACTTGTCCTTTTAGACCTTAGTGCAGCTTTTGATACTATCGATCATAATATTCTACTTGATTAGAACACTATGTTGGACTTAATGGAACTTCGTTGCAGTGGTTTAGATCTTATTTATCTGATAGGTTCCAGTTTGTTCATGTCAATAATGAGTTTTCTTTCAACTCAAACCTTAGTCATGGAGTTCCACAGGGATCTGTGCTAGGCCCTACTCTTTTTAGTTTATATACACTACCGTTCAAAAGTTTGGGGTCACTTAGAAATTTCCTTATTTTTGAAAGAAAAGCACTTTTTTTCAATGAAGATAACTTTAAACTAATCAGAAATACACACTATACATTGCTAATGTGGTAAATGACTATTCTAGCTGCAAATGTCTGGTTTTTGGTGCAATATCTAGATAGGTGTATAGAGGCCCATTTCCAGCAACTATCACTCCAGTGTTCTAATGGTACAATGTGTTTGCTCATTGCGTCAGAAGGCTAATGGATGATTAGAAAATCCTTGTGCAATCATGTTAGGTCTGCAATGCTGTAATTGCTGCAAATGGAGGATTCTTTGACGAAAGCAAAGTTTGAAGGAAAAAATTATTTCAAATACAAATCATTATTTCTAACCTTGTCAATGTCTTGACTATATTTTCTATTCATTTTACAACTCATGGTGGTAAATAAGTGTGACTTTTCATGGAAAACACAAAATAATTGTCTGGGTGACCCCAAACTTTTGAATGGTAGTGTATGTTTCCGTTAGGCAAAATTATTAGAAAGCACTTTATACATTTTCATTGTTATGCAGATGATACACAATTATACCTGTCAATGAAGCCAGATGATAGTAATCAATTAGCCAAGTTGGAAGCCTGTCTTAAGGAAATCCAAGCTTGGATGACTTGTTGGTCCAAAAAACCTTAGAAATACCTTTCCAAATTAAACTTTCAGTTTGGATGCGGTTACTCTTTCTCTTAATGGCTCTGTGAGGAACCTTGGAATTATTTTTGATCAAGATCTGTCCTTCAATTCACATATTAAATTTGTTTCTAAGACTGCCTTCCATCATTTGCGTAATATTGCCAAGATTAGGAGCATCTTGTGTCAGAGTGATGCTGAGATGCCACGCTTTTGTTAGCTCAAGATTAGATTATTGTAATTCTTTATTATCAGGTTGTCCTAAAACATCTTTAAAAAGTCTTCAGCTGATCCAAAATGCTGCAGCAAGAGTTTTAACAGGTACTAGAAAGAGAGATCATATCTCTCCGGTTCTGGCCTCCCTTCATTGGCTTCCCATAGAGTTTAGAATTAAGTTTAAAATCCTTCTTCTTACTTACAAAGCTCTAAACAATCAGGCTCCTTTTTATTTAAAAGATCTGATACTACCGTATTATCCTAACAGAGCACTATGCTCCCAAAATGCAGGATTACTTGAAATACCTAGAATCTCCAAAAGTACAATGGGAGGCAGAGCCTTGAGTTATCAAGCTCCTCTCCTGTGGAGCCAGCTGCCAATCTGGATTCGGGAGTCAGACTCGATCTCTGTTTTTAAGAATAGGGTTAAAACCTACCTTTTTTGATATAGCCTACAATTAGGGAGGGATCATGTGTTTCTGAACCCTCCCTTAGTTATGCTGCTAATAGGTTTAGTCAGCCGGGGGACCTCCAATAATGCACTGGGCCTCACTCCTTTCTTCACTCTCAATGAAATTTTTTTTTTGTTTTTTTTTTTTTTGCTGGTCATTAACATTTGTTTGTTCTCTCCCATAGATTGAGTCCCCATCGTGCTGTTTGCTCTCTACATGTCTGTTCTTTTCATCTTCTCTGTCCCCTCACCCCCCAGCCAGTCGCAGCAGATGACTGCCTCTCCCTGAGCCTGGTTCTGCTGGAGGTTTCTTCCTGTTAAAAGGGAGTTTTTCCTCTCCACCGTCGCCAAGTGCTTGCTCACAGGGGATCGCCTGATTGCTGGGGTCTTTCTGCAACTGTGGGGGTCCCCCCTACAGTTGAAAGTGCTATGAGATGGCTGTTGTTGTGAAATGGCGCTATACAAATAAAGTTGAATTGAATTTAAAAGCTCTGATATTATCCTATCATCCTAATAGAGCGTTACGCTCCCAAAATGCTGGATTACTTGTAATACCTAGAATCTCCAAAAGTACAATAGGAGGCAGAGCCTTCAGTTATCAAGCTCCTTTCCTGTGGAACCAGTTACCAATCTGGATTTGGGAGTCGGACTCGATCTCTGTTTTTAAGAATAGGGTAAAAACCTTCCTTTTCGATATAGCCTACAATTAGGAGGGATCATGCGTCTTGAAACCCTCCCTTAGTTATGCTGCTAATAGATTTAGACAGCCAGGGGACCTCCAATAATGTATTGGGCTTCTCCCCTTTAATGTTTGCTCTCTACATGTCTGTTCTTCTCATCTTCTCTATCCCCTCACCCCCCAGCCAGTCGCAGCAGATGACTGCCCCTCCCTGAGCCTGGTTCTGATAGAGGTTTCTTCCTACTAAAAGGGAGTTTTTCCCTCTCCACCGTCCCTAAGCGCTTGCTCACAGGGGATCGCCTGATTACTGGAGTCTTTCTGCAATTGTGGGGGTTTCCCCTACATTTGAAAGTGCTATGAGATGACTGTTGTTGTGAAATGGCGCTATATAAATAAAGTTGAATTGAACTGTCCTTGTAAAATAAGCCAGTAAATAAATAAGCTTATGATACTGTAATTGCGCTCATATCCAGATTATGTCCTTAGACTTTTTGAGCACTTTCAATACCATCCAGCCTCTGTTGCTGAGAGAGAAGCTTGAGAAGATGGGGTGGACCCTTCGTTTATTTCCAGGATCACTGACTATTTGACAGGAAGACCACAGTTTGTCAGACTTGGGGGGGGGGGGGGGGGCGCTGTGCTGTGCTGTGTCTCGGGGATTGTGGAAAGTAGCCACGGGGCTCCACAGAGGACAGTCCTGGCTCCATACCTGTCCACTCTGTACACATCAGACTTTAATTACAAGACAGTCATGCCACATTCAGAAGTATTCTGATGATACAGTCATTGTGGTACATGTGCAGGGGAGACAGGAAATGGAGTACAGGGATGTGTTCGGTGCCTTCGGTGTCTGGAGTGAGAGGAATAGCCTGCTTTTGAACATCTCTAAGACCAAGGAGATGGTTGTGGATTTTTGCAGATCCAGGCCTCCCCTGCAGCCCGTCATTAATCAAGGTGAACCGATTGAGACAGTACGCACTTATAAATAACTGGGTTTGTGTGTCTGGGCAGTAATCTGGAGTGGTCTGCTAATGCGGAGGCACTTTACAGGAAGGGACAGAGCAGATTGTTTTTCCTTTGGAGACTCAGGTCTTTTGATGTATGCATGGAGATGTTGACCCTGTTTTACCAGACTGTGGTGGCAAGTGTCATTTTTTTTTTTTTTTTTATGCGGCTGTTTGCTGGGGAGGCAGTATAACCGCAAGGGACACCAGACGACTGGATAGGCTAGTTAAGAAGGCTGGTTCAGTGATGGGGAGGAAATTTGATCCGCTGGGGGCTGTGGTGGACAGGCGCATAAGGGACAAGTTGTGGTTTATAATGGACAATGCCAGCCACCTCCTTTATCACATCTTGGTAGGACTCACTGCGCTCGCAGACTGAGAGGTACAGGAGGTCCTTTATTCCAACAGCCATCAGGATGTTTAACAGTATCCTGGAAGGCAGAGATCCCTGACACCGCCCCCCCCCCCCCCCATCACTATCACCACTATCATCATCAGGCGCACACATACATGTGGATATACATGCTGTCATGTGTGTACATATGGTATGCCTGCCAAGTTGTCTGGAATGGACTAAATGTAATGCATTGGTCCATCCATCCATCCATCTTCTACCACTTTTCCGGAGGTCCGGGTTGCAGAAGCAGCAGTTCAAGCAGAGAAGCCCAGACTTCCCTCTCCCCAGCCACCTGCTCCAGCTCTTCAGAGAGGATACCAAGGCGTTCCCAGACCAGCTGGGAGACATAGTCTCTCCACCGAGTCCTGGGTCTGCCCCAGGGTCTCCTCCCAGTGGGATGTGCCCGAAACACCTCAAGTGGGAGTAATGCATCGGTGTTATACATAATTTTATTTATTGAGATATTTTGGTTGATACCCTTTTAATGGTGATTTGTTTTATGTACTGTGAGCTACGAGATACCTGAATTTTCCCATGGGGATTAATAAAAGTATCCATTTCTCACACAAAATTCGAACATAATTTCATACAGAATAACACATGATTTCAAAATGTCTTGCAGAGCTTTTTCAAGATCTGAGTCGGCTCCAAGAAATATGGATTGCACAAGGTAAGTAGAGCAGAAATGTTGGAGAAAAAAAAAAAAAAAAAAAACTTGCATAGTCCTCACCTATGGTCTTTCTGCAGGAATGTAAACTGGTGTTCTGGGAAATGGTTTTTATTTAATAACCTGATGATAAAGCAACATAATGTAATGGTCCTGCTCTTGGTAAGAGTACTGAAAAGAATAGTACATTTTATGCCCTAGGTCTCTATAGCCTATCACTGGGTGTCTTGTTAGTTGGGGGCTACACTCGTGCCATGTGATTAGCTAATGGGACTCACGTTCCAAAATGTGCCAGTTGTAGCTTTTCAGTGTTCCTATTGGGAACAGGACAGTTGCATAGTGCTGTTCCAAGTGATGCAGGCCTACTCAAGCTGGTGAAAGTGACATTTACATGGTCAAAGGTTGATGTATCATCTAGGGCTGCATCTAACGACTATTTTATGGCTTGGGTAATTGCTCACTCTGATTGAAGATTACTTAAGTAATTGGATACTTTTTTTAAAAGAAACTTGCATTGACCAACATATGCGTAACTTTCTTTCCTAAAGAGCAGCACTGTGGCGGATTCGGATATGAGCAATGTGGGTCATTCTTTTGAGGGTGCCACGACAATCGGAAAAATTATAATAAAAGATTCATAATTATATGTGCTGAGCATGTATTTGTGGCAAATAGGTGCCCTCTACAGGCAGGATCCCGACGCCCTCTTACTGGCAGACTCTGTATTTCAAACTCCTGTATGGCGGACATTCAAAGCGGAGCAAAGGAGGAAAAAAACGTTAAAAGGTGTTTTTTTTTGTTTTGTTTTGTTTTTTTTTTCTTATGCAACGGTTTGGAATTTCAAAACCTTGAGCCCTAAAATGGCAACATTTGGTTACCACAGCTTGTTATATATTTTTTCTCCAAAGTGTTGTATCGTCTTCAGTTTACTGGCCACATGAATTAATTTCAGGGCTCTGTAGAGACCATTTGAGGGGCAGAGGTGCAAATTAATAATAAAAAGGGCACACGGAATGAGATTTGTTAAAAATGTCAACTTTGTTACTTAGTATCTGTTTCACATTAATAACTCTCTGTCGCAATCCAACTAATCAGATGATAGTGGCTCCACAATGATTAATGGGGTAGTTGATGGGTCCTTGTATGATTAAGACGGCCAATTTGTGACAGTGTCTGCCACAAACCTGGCAGGTAAATCCTAATTGAGTTTGTTTAGATGGTTCTTGGTTGTGAAGTTTTCTATGGCACTCTTGGTTAGCCATCGCAGGTTTCTGCTCAAGTTTCTCTACACCTTTTGTGATGGCACCTCTCCACTGAATGTGATCTAAGGCCACTTCCTCCCAAGTTGAAAGGTCAATATTAATCTTTTTTTAAGTTTCAATGTAATGTGCGGCTGGGGAACTCTGTCTCAGACTCTGTTAGCATCAGCATTGGATCACCCCAGGGCTGTGTACTTTCCCCCCTACTCTTCTCCCTTTATACCAACTCCTGCACCTCCTCCCACCAGTCTGTTAAGCTGATTAAGTTTGCGGACGACACCACCCTCATTGGGCTCACCTCCAACGGCGACGAGTCCGCCTACAGGGAAGAGGTGGCCCAGCTGGTGTCCTGGTGCAGCCACAACAACCTGCAGCTGAATGCTCTGAAGACAGCGGAGATGATTGTGGACTTCAGGAAAGTCACAACCCCCCTGCCCCCCCTCACCATCACAGGCTCTCCCATCACCATTGCAGATTCCTTCCGCTTCTTGGGCACCACCATCACCCGAGACCTCAAATGGTAGCCAACCATCAGCTCCCTCATCAAAAAGACCCAGCAGAGGATGTTCTTTCTGCGGCAGCTGAGGAAGCTCAAGCTACCCACCAAGATGTTAGTGCAGTTCTACATGGCCATCATCGAGTCCATCCTCACCTCCTCCATAACTGTGTGGTATGCAGGAGCCGCTGCCAGGGACAGACTAAGGCTGCAGCGCGTCGTGCGCACTGCTGAGAAGGTGATAGGCTGCGAGCTCCCATCTCTCCAGGACCTGTACATCTCCAGGACCCGGAGGCGTGCTGGCCGGATCATAGCCGATCCTTCACATCCTGGTCACGTACTGTTTGCTCCCCTCCCCTCAGGTAGAAGACTTCGGTCCATTCGGACTAAAACCTCCCGGCACATGAACAGCTTTTTCCCCTCTGCCATCAGACTGCTGAACATTAAGTGACTTTTTGACTCTCGTGCACTATGTACAGCAGCTCAACCAGACTCACGTCATTTATCACTGTTTTCTGTTGCATTATCGACTGCACTATGTGGTACTTCACTTGCTAATTTTTTAAAACTGCCTTGACTAGTACTACTCATTATTACTAGTATTGTTATTATTATTATTATTATCATTATTACTTATTATTACTTATTTTTCTACACTTATTGCACGTTTTCAGTCCTTTAGTTTTTTAGTTTATCTCTTTTTCTCATCATGTTTTTAATGTTGCAGCATGGCATCGAGACAAATTCCTAGTTTGTGTACTACATGAACAATGGCAATAAATCTGATTCTGATTCTGAAGACCTCTTTAACGTAATCGCTGAACTCTACGTTTACAAGTCCAACTTGATAATTGACCATAGAGGATATCCTTTGGCAGTCTGCCATCAGGGATCCTACCTACATGGCCAACCCAGCGCAACTGAGCAGCTAGGACCATTGAGGACACAATTGGCATTTCTGCACAAGATAGAACTTTTGCGTTGGAGATCTTGTCTTTCCAGGTGATTCTCATGAGTGAGTGTGGGTGTTGCTGTTGTAGTTGGTCAAGTTGACGCAGATTCTTTTGGTATGAACACCATGTCTCACAGCCATACAAAAGGGGTGGTATTATCGCAGCTCTATAAACCTTGCACTTGGTAGAAAGTCGAAGGCTTTGTGACCATACCTGATCCTGAAGCTGCCCAAAGGCAAAGCAAGCCTTCATTTTGCGAGACTCAGTTAAGGGACGCAGTTGTGACCGTGTTGCCCAAGTAGCAAAATTTGGTGACACTATTCAGCTGAATGTTATCAATAAAGATGACTGGATTTACATAGGATGGGTGGAGGGCAGGTTGATAGAGGATTTCAGTCTTCAAGCTGATCGGTAAACCAAATTTCTTTGCTGCATTTGCAAAGAAGTCAGTAGCCTCCTGTAGGTCTTGAAGGGAATGAGCAAAGAGGGCACAATCATCTGCAGGCTGCATTTCATGCACTACTACCTCTCTCACTTTGATCTTTGCACTTTGGTCTTTGCTGTAATACTCCACTGATTTTTACAAATTATCAACTGCCACAGAGACCATGGTCTTCATTAATTATGTAAAGGTCAGTGACAAAAAATAAATTTAAAAAAATGGGCATCTTCCATTGAAAAGGGATTATCGTCAAAATAAAAACATCTTTGCAAAAATCTGAAAACTTTTCTTTCAGTAAATAAACTATTAAAACTTCATTCAAATTACTAAATCGTTGCAAAAAAATAAAAAAGGCCATTCACCTAGTCAGCAAAATGAGCCAAAACCACCCCCTCTGTTAAACTGCCCCCCTCCATCCCCTCTGTTTCCTGTTGTTCAAGGAAGGACTGCAGAGGGTGCTACTGTTCTGTATTTGTGGGGTAGAGGAGGATGTGGAGAAGAGGAAGAATAAAGTGTGGTGCTTAGAGGTTACATGCATGTGTGCTGGTGTGCTTTTTTTCTTCTTTTGCTTTGCAAATTTAGTCGGATACCACAAACTGGCAACGAGGATGGGCATTTCAGTACCTCTGCCTACTCCTTTTGTGTGCTGCCTGGGTGAACCTGCAATTTCTTTCCCTATTTGGCTGAAGATGTTTGAAAATCATATGCTGGCTATCAATGCTACCGGCGACAGTTGGCCAGAGGACAGAAAGCAGGCTGTGCTTCTTCATGCACTTGGTACCGAAGGACAAAGAATATTTTACACTCTGCCAGATTCAGGTACAAGCTATGCTTCTACTGTGGACTGGTTAAAAAGACATTTTGCTCCAAAAGTGAATGTAATTGCAGAGCACCACAAATTCTGCCAGAGGGCGCAAGGAGCCAGTGAATCTATCAACCAGTTTCTGGCATCTCTCCTTGAATTAACTGCGGTGTGTGACTTTGATGATATGGAGGACCAGATGCTCCACGACCAGCTGATAGAACGGGTTGCCAACACACGCATATGAGATAGACTGCTCCTGGAACCAGACTTGACACTGGATAAAGCCGAAACGCTTGCTCAGCAGATTGAAGCCGGACTTCAGAATGCCACAATTCTTTCCAGTGTGGCTACCACCACGAGTGCTACTACGCAAGTGAGAGCAATGCACAAGCAGCCGAGGAGGACTCCTCCGGGTGAGAAGAACAAGGCTTCTGACATTGCTCCTGACATAACACGGCAATGTCGCTTCTGTTATTGCTGCAGATCCAACAATCATCTAGCTAATAAACCTTCATGCCCAGTGGCCAAAGTTACTTGCAACTCCTAGGGAAAAGTGGGACACTTCTAAAGTTTGTAGATCTGCTCAAAGAGGTATGTGAAGTGGTGATAAATCAGGGGTCACCAACGCGGTGTCCGCGGGCACCAAGTCGCCCGCAGGGACCACATGAGTCGCCCGCAGGCCTGTTCTAAAAATAGCACAACTCGCAAGTGAGCTGCGTCTAAGATGTAATTTTTTTCTGCTGCTGTTTTTTAAAATCACACTTGCATTTATATAGATTTTAAAATGACAATGTCTTAAAAATAAAAAAAAATGAAAATATGTTTATTATACGTAAAGTTAAGGTGAATCTGACCTAGTTCAAAGGTCAGTATTGTGCGTATGACAAAACCTTCACGCTTGTGGAGAGTAAGCTAGCGGGCAGTTAAAATGGTGAGCGGAGTGCAGTTTCCTAGCCCAAAAACATGGCAAAAAAAAGACAGAAAATTTTTCATTTTCAAAGTGAGCGGGAGGAAGACTAACGTGAAAGGAAGCTGCATGTGTTTCATTTGCGGGGCGACGGCGAAGCGCCACTATGTGGAGCGACACTTCACTACCCACTCTTTTTTTTTTTTTGGACTTATCTTGTACCCGTAGGTGGATTTGTTCTGCAGTCCGGTGACAAGCCACCAGCTGCCGGTCGCTGCGTGCGCAAGCGCCCCTTAACTCCCTAGCCTGCATGTTTTTGCATGAAAAACCAGAACATGCACCACCAGAACATGCAAACTCCACACAGATCACTGTTGGCCGGGGGCAGGGATCGAATCCACGATCCCCGCGATCCCCCGGCCGAGGGTAAACTGCTGCCGCGGTGCTAACCACTGCACCACCGTGCATATAAGCACAAGCATATATAAGCATATAAGCTTCTTCTCATTAAAGGACAGCGCTGGTTATTACTCAAGCATGATTCTTGGCAAGAACTGTATGGATATAATTCCAGTGAAGAAGAACATACAAAAGTGTGTTTATTAAATGTAACAGATTTTGAGCAGAATTGCAGCAGATTTGTTCAGTTAAAAATGTGATAAGATTTATTTAATATGAAAGTTGATTTTTCTTAAATGTTGCATAACTTTTTCAAACATGGTTCAACATAGTTCATGAATTAAAAGGGTTTAGTTTTTTATGGTTAAAAGGGACTGGTGAAAACTGGTGAAAACTGGACATTTTTTTAATGAAATGTAGAAGTGATCATCTGAACAATTGCTGAGATTAATAAAAATAAAGTGTTGAATATTGATCTTGTCTGTTACCCACTCTAAGTCATTGATAATTATTTATATATATATATATATATATATACACACAATTTGTTATTTTAGAGGAGTGTGTCAAGCTGGTGCCCTTCACATGACTCGATACCCATGAAGTAGCTCTTGGTTTCAAAAAGGTTGGTGACCCCTGTGATAAATGAACTGACTGTGCTGTACATGAGCAATGCTGCCCAGGATAAAATCCTTTGCACTGTACACGTGACTGCAAATGAACACTCAAATGATATTGAGCGGATTATAAATACAGGCTCATCTGTTTCACTCCTCCCAGAGAGCCTTTACCAAAAACTGTTTTCTACATGTTATCTGACTGAACCTACAGTAAACCTGCTCACTTACTCTAGAGAGAAAATACCTGTTAAAGGGTGTCTGCATGCCACAGTAACCCATGATGGACATTCGACTAGTGGCTCATTTGTTGTTGTTAAATCTTGCATTGGTCTGGATTTATTTGTGGCATTGCACATGCATATTGAGGGTAATAAAGTTGTCACTTCTATTGCCCCTACTGACCCCCATGCCAGCCCAACAGCCAGCCATGCTATACAAGAGTATACAACCCCTTCCCCTACACACAAGCCAACTCTAGAGGTTAAAGTACAAAAGATCGGGTATGCAAAGGGATTTGTGCACAAAATACAACTCAAGCCAGATGCTGTTCCAGTTCAGCAGAAACTGAGGAGACTCCCATTCTCAGTTAGGCAAGCAGTAGCTGATGAACTTAAAGATCTACAGGGAAAGGCCATTATTGAACCTATTGATGCATTGCCATGGGTTTCTCCTATTGTAGTGACCCAGCAGAAGGAAGGGGGAAAACCCCGGGTCTGTTTATCTCGGGGAGCTTAATAAAGCAATCATCACAGATTGTCATCCGTTACCACACATGGATGAACTGTTCACCGAGCTTCGAGGAGCCACAGTCTTTTCTACTATTGATCTTGCTTCTGCTTACCACCAAATGTTATTGCACCTAGATAGCAGAGATCTGACTGCATTTGTTACGGGTGGTGGCCTTTTCTGTTTCTACAGAGTCCCATTTGGCCTCGCTTCAGCACCCTCAGCCTTTCAAAAAATGACAACCATACTTGCAAACTTACCTGGTGTGCAGGTCTACTTAAATGATATTTGCTTTGGTACTACATAGCAAGATCATGATGCTAATCTACGCAAAGTGCTGCACACATTACATGAGGTTGGACTAAAACTGAACATGCAAAAATGTAAGTTCAACCAAACCCCTCTACGTTTTTTTGGGCCTCACCATTTCCAAAGATGGACTTAAATCTGACCCTGATAGGGTCACAGCCGTGATCGATGCACCTGCCCCGCATGACACCGCCTCCCTGCAATTCTTCCTTGGCTTTGCAGCATGGTACAGTAAATTTATTCCTGACTTTTCAACTGTTGTAGAACCACTACGTGGTCTACTTAAGGAATCCACTGAGCTAAAATTTAAATGGACTGCTGGAACTCAGTCTAGCTTCACAGAGATTAAGACTGCTAGCAGACAGCCCTGCCCTGGTGCTGTATGACTCAGAGTTGCCCACTTACGTAACTACTGATGCCTCTGACTATGGTTTGGGGGTTGTACTTACACAGCTACACCCAGACAATACCGGAAGAATTGTAGCATTTGCATCCAGGACCCTTTCACCAGCCGAAAGGAAATACTCTACTGTTGAGAGGGAAGCCCTTGCAAGTGTTTGGGTAGTAGAAAAGTGGAGGACATATCTATGAGGGCATCACTTTTTCCTACACACAGATCACTAAGCACTCACAACGCTGCTAACATCCAAGGGCGCTGGCCGTGCAGGACTACGGATTCCCAGGTGGTCAGCATGACTACTCTGCTTCACATATGATGTGATTTACTGCCCTGGAAAACAAAATGTAACTGCTGACTGCTTGTCTAGACTTTACCCAACACGGGATACATCTGATGAGCCGGACATGATAGCTACAGTTTTTACAGACTCTGTACATGCCATTTCATTGTCAGAGTTTACTGCTGCATGTGAAACCTGCCCACAGCTGACACAACTCAGAGACCAGATATAAAAAGGTTGGCCAAAATGCAAAAACAACATGACAGATGAACTGGTTCCATTCTTTCATGTATGTGATGAACTGGCTGTGGATAATTCACTGGTGCTGAGAGGTGCTGATTGATTGGTTATCCCTTCTCACTGCGATCCAAACTGGTAAACCTTGCACATGAGGGGCATCAAGGCATTGTCCGTACCAAGCAAAGGCTATGTCAGTTGTATTGGTAGCCTCAAATGGACAGACAGGTTCACACAATGATAGCTTCTTGTATTTCATGCCAATATAGTGATAAGACCGCAAAGACTGCTCCTGCACCACTCACATCTGTGGAACTGCCAAGTGGACCATGCGAAAAAGTTGCTATTGACATTATGGGTCCCTTTGAGTGTGCAACATGGGACTGCTGTTAAGCTATAACTCTCTCAGATTATTACAGCAAATGGCCTGAAGCGGCATCTGTTCCTACAGTCACAACAGATGTGATTATTGTGTTTTTTAGCTTCAGTGTTCAGTCATGAGGAAAATCCTTTGTATTTGATTTCGAATAATGGCTGTCAGTTTACTTCCCATGCATTTGATGCCTTTTTGAGAGAGAGGGAGATGGCACATCTGCACTTCAGTGTGTACTATCCAAGAGCAAATGGAGCAATCGAAAGATTCAACAGGGTGTTGAAAGAGTGCATACAGATGGCACAAAAGATGTGCAAACCATGGAAAATGGCAATAACAGAATTCTTACAGATCTATCGGGCTACACCACTTGCTACTACAGGAGCAACCCCATTTGAGTTGCTGAGAAACAGGAAAATGAGGACAAAGCTGAAAGTTCTTCCTGTCTCATCGGAGTACAAGTCACATGAGAAAATGAAGGAGACAGTGAGACACAAGCAACAAAAGAGCAAGGAGTACGCTGACAAAAGAAGGGGAGCAAAAGTAACTACCGTCTAAGTGGGGGACACAGTGCATGTCCGCAGACCTGAACATGTCCAAAAGGGATCATCAAAATTCTCAGAACCCCTCACTATTGTAAGAAAAATAGGCAAAAAATCTTACCTGCCCAGTGACGATCGGAAGTGGAATGTGTCAAAACTCTCACACAGTCCAGTAAAAATCCAAGCTGGTGCCACTCCAGACAGCAACACTATGCTAGACAGGTTAGACCTGAGCCTGGTCTGAGAAGAAACGGGAGAATCAGGAACCCACCTCTGTGGCTGAAAGACTTTGTAAGGTAAACATTAGTGTGATCTGAAAGCTGTAATTTTCCTTCAGCTTCTTGGGGATCATTAAAAAAGGACTGCCACACGTATCCTTAATATGTTACATCTTGTGTTCACTTTCTAAATGGAACTCAGTAAGAAATGTTACATGGTATTAGACACCGTAAATTAGGTTGTAGTGGTTATCACTTATTCAAGCTTACATGGTTATGGTTTATAACCTAGGGTCTTGCACTTGTTACCATGTGTGTTCTGGGGAAAATGTTGTTTACCAATTTAATGGAGAAGAAAACCTTTCAAGAAAAGGGGGAAAATGTGTCCTGTTGTTCAAGGAAGGACTGCGGAGGCCGCTATTGTTCTGTATTTGTGGGGTAGAGGAGGCTGTGAAAAGGGAAGGAGAGGAAGAATAAAGTGTGGTGCTTAGAGGTTGCATGCATGTATGCTGGTGTGCTTTTTTTTCTTTTGCTTTGCAAGTTTAGTCAGATACCACAACCTCAAAGACTGCAAGGATAGTTTCTGCAGGACAATGTAGTATAGGTGCATCTCAATAAATTAGAATGTCCTCAAAAAGTTGATTTATTTCAGTAATTCAATTAAAAAAAAATGTAACTCATATACATTCATTACACACAGAGGGATATATTTCAAGTGTTTATTTCTTTTAATGTTGATGGTTATGGCTTATCATACATGAAAACCCCAAATTCAGTTTCTCAAAAAATTAGAATATTACATATAATTATTTTTTTAATAGAAATATTGGCCAACTGAAAAGTATGTCCATGTACACACTCAGTACTTGGTCAGGGCTCCTTTTGCATGAATTACTGCATCAGTGGAGTGTGGCATGAAGGCGATCAGCCTGTGGTACTGCTGAGGTGTTATGGAAGCCCAGGTTGCTTTGATAGCGGCCTTCAGCTCGTCTCCATTGTAGAGTCTGGTGTCTCTCATCTTCCTCTTGACAATCCCCCATAGATTCTCTATGGGGTTTAGGTCAGGAGTTTGCTGGCCAATCAAGCACACTGATACCATGGTCATTAAACCAGGTTTTGGTACTTTTGTGCAGTGTGGGCATGTTCCAAGTCTTGCTGGAAAATGAGATCAGCATCTCCATAAAGATTGTCAGTAGAGGGAAGCATGAAGTGCTCTAAAATGCCCCGGTAGACACCTGCGCTGACTTTGAATTTTTAAAAAAATCATGCATCAATCCATTTTCTACTGCTTTTCTGGAGGTCCAGGTTGTGGAGGCAGCAGCTCAAGCAGAGAAGCCCAGATTTCCCTCTCCCCGACCACCTGCTCCAGCTCTTCAGAGAGGATACCAACACGTTTCCAGGCCAGCTGGGAGACATAATCTCTCCAGCATGTCCTGGGTCTGCCCCGGGGTATGCCCCAGCTTTTGAAAAAATAAATAAATAAATACATTTTTTAAAATGTAATTTTATGTAATATTCCATTTTTTTTTTGAGAAATTGAATTTGGGGTTTTCATTAGCTGTAAGCCATAACCATCAAAATTAAAAGAAAAACACTTGAAATGTCACTCTGTGTGATGAATCTATATAATATAGGAGTTTTATTTTTTTTTTCTTTTAATTGAATTACTGAAATCAACTTTTTGATGACCTTACATTTTATTGAGATGCACCTATCAGTGGGAGAATGGGTCCAAATGTACAAGAAAATCATGAAAATGGGGGGGGGGGAGGTTAAACATGGCAAAGTTTAAAAAAAAAAAAAAAAAAAAAAAAAGTAATAAACTTACCAGGAAAAAGTTGCAAGAAAAACCTCACTAATTAAGAAAATTTAACATTTGTACATTGAAGAGAGAAATAAAAGTTAAAAAAAAAGTGTGGGGGGTGGCAGACTGCCCAGGGTGTCATACAAGCCAGGACTGTCCCTGCAGCAGCAGTAATTGTACCAAACACTCAACACAGGTGCATATTTATTGTGATGGTTATTGCAATGTTTATTGCATAGAATGCAACTTCAAACATTACACCATAAAGCTCCGTTTGCTAGCCTTAAGCATCCATTAGTGCTAGCCGCTGGAGGATGCTAACAGCAGTGGCTATATGTTCTTTTGTCATATAAGCATAATTAGCATAGCTGACTACGTTCTATTTGTCTTAATTTAGAAATAAAGACATCCACACACTTAGTCAGTGCAATTTCTGCTTTACTGCTTGCTAAGCTTTCGGTTCTGTCAACCTCCTGATGAAGGTTTGACAGAACCCATTTATACTTGGTTGATTGTCCAGCACCTTAAAAGGTCCTCGAGCTGGGTGGAGCACCAGCTTTTCTCTACATATTTGTCTTAATTTAAAATCTCGGTCACGTAAATTGTCTTGGGTGCGCTGGCTGTGCATGATGTGGGGTGCTCTCTGCCAAGACACTGTAACGTCGACATTGTAAGATGCTAGCTCGCCGCTCAGCTTTACCATTTACACACTGCAGTGTTTTCCTTCAATTTGAGCTTGAAATGATTCCAGACTTGAGATACTTTTGTCATTTTTTTCTGATATTCTTCTTCCTCTTTGCTGGCCAGTCACTATGTCCCTCTGATATGGTGCCATTAAACAAAGTTCCGTCTTGTTTACGTAGCGTGAACAGAAGAAGGTCACGTAGACCAGAAGTGCTACATTAAATGACACGTTGAAGCACAGATTTTGAATTGAGGAATTTTTGTAATCGAATTGCTGTAATTATTCAAGTAATTGTTGCAGCCCTAGTACCATCAAAATGATTTTGAAACATTAAGGTGAAAATCTTAGTGTTGCTTTAAATGTTTCTTTTGTCACAGCTCAAGGTCCTGATGATGAGCAGTTTGTGCCGGATTTTCAGTCCAACAACTGTGAGTAGCTTCTTCTTTTCAAATATCTATAGATGGGGTGGACTTAGTTCATTTTGGGCCCAAGGCAAAGACAGAAATGGGGTCCTACTTTTTGTTTGGTCTACCTTTTCTTTTCAGTCCTTATTGAAATCCTACCTGAAACTTATTGTCCTCAGAAGTCTTCAAATGATATTATTATTCAGGCATCAGGAATTACATCTGTAGAAAAAAGTTTAACAAAATGAATGTAGACTCATCTATTGGGGGGGGGGGGGGGAATTCACATGGAAGATCTGTTGTTTGTTTACACTTACCAGTCCCTCCAGGATTTCGCGATACTGCATTTGCACTAATTCACATGAAATCAGGCCATTGCTGCATCTTTTGAGTGACCTTGCAACTTTGTCCAATCACTGCAACTTTCTTGCAATTTTGGCCAATCCTCATCAACTTCCACCAATTTCGGCAATCAAATTTATCCCCGAGTAGCATTCAAAGCAGTCAGTCTAACCAATAAAATGCGTTGCTGCACCGTGCTCACTTCTGTGTTTATAGTGAGTATTAACGGAACACGTCAGCAAAAAAGTGTGCAATTTATTAAAAAAAAAACTCACCCACGAGTTTGCCCACACTGTCCCATCCTCCATCTTCCCCGGCCCGCCGGTGGACGTCAACACATCCATCTTGACCGTGTGTATGAAATGCTGGGTTTGTGGTGGGTGGGGGGCGAAAAAAGTCCGCCGGCCTGAAAAGCACACCGTTGCAGAAGCGCACATGAGGAGACACACCGTAAAATCACAAACAAATGAGCAAAATAACACTACAGCCAGTGTTTGAACATTTTATACAGCTTAAGAGGTAAAATAATTACTACTAGGGGTGTTGGAAAAAATCGATTCACATAAGAATTCATTCATCTTCTTCCGCTTAATCCTTTTCGGGTCGTGGGGAGGCTGGAGCCTATCCCAGCATCCTTGGGCGAGAGGCAGGGTACACCCTGGACAGATCACCAGTCCATCGCAGGGCCAACACAGAGAGACAGACAACCATTCACTCTCATAGTCATACCTAAGGACAATTTAGAATCCCCAGTTTGATGCCAGTTAGCCTAACTTGCATGTTTTTGGCAAGTGGGAGGAAACCGGAGAAATCCCGGAGTAAACCCACGCAGACACGGGGAGAACATGCAAACTCCACACAGATCACTGTTGGTCAGGGGCTGGGATCGAACCCAGGATCCCCCGGCCAAGGGTGAGTTGATGTGCTGTCGCAGTGCTAACCACTTCTCCACCGTGCCGCCCTCACATAAGAATTGAGATTCTTATTTTACACGATCCAGAATCGATTGACAAAAATTAAGAATCAATTTTTTTTTATTTTTTTTTTCCCGGTGGTGCCGGTGTCCCATCTTCTAACACGTATTGCTGCTTCGTGATACGCAATTACACATTAACGCTGCCAATGCAGCAGAACCACGCAGAGTATTTACTAGCTAGCAGCCAGATGAAACGGTCGGAACAAAGAAAAAATGGAGCAGCAAGAAATTCAGTCAGTCCCATCTTCAAAGGCAAGTGTGTGGGTGCATTTTTGTTTCTACAGCATTCCAGGAAAGGGAGTGCTAGACATGACACATGTAATATGTAAAGTTTACAAAACGAAAGTAAAGTACTTTGGTAACACCACAACCGCCATCACCCAGAGTTGAAAGAAGTGGAAGAAACTAAGTCCTGCTGAACAGCGCAAGCTGCACCACTTTAGCAAATTCTGAATGGGCAGAAAAAAATCATGAAATCTTGTAACAGCACTTTATTTTGTTGTATCACTTTAATTTGTTAAGTCTCCAAATAATTTGGATTCTTAAGTTTATATTTGTGCAGGTTTAAAATTGTAACTTATCTTATGCATCAATTGCATTCAGTTCTAATTGAATTTGTCCATTGCATTAAGTTAGTGTATAGGTAACTGTGCATTGACTGCATACAATCAGGTAGCACTACTATTTAAATGGATGTTCAATTTATTTGTGAGAGAATTTACTTTTGTTTTTTTTTTTTTAATGAATAGCTGATATTTATAGAATGCTGGAGGGCAACCAAACCTACACACTGTGTAAAAGCTGTTAGGAATTGTGATATGCTGAAAAGGACAATTTTCCAAAATTTATTTCACTTGTGTACAATTTCATTTTTGAAACTCACAAGTTTTCAAGAAATAAAAATGCAGTTACTAACCTAAGTCTACTTTTTGATTTAACAGAATTTTATTGCAAATCAGTTGATGTAATTTAAAAAAAAAAAATCAACACACTGTACTTTTTCAAGCTTACCTCAGCATTTTTTTGCAGTGCAGTGGACTTTCTTTCTGAGATTAGTGGGTTTTCGTACTGAACCGAGAGCTACATGCAAACTGAAAATCCTTTTGAATCGAAAATCGATCCTGAATCGAATTGTGACCTCAAAAACTGGAGTCGAATTGAATCCTGTGACATCTAAAGATTCACAGCCCGATTTACTACATCTTGTCAATGAGCTTTAAAGCTGTGAATCTCCAGTCTGGACACGGACCAATGCACGCGCCCCGGCAAACCCCCAAGGAGAGTCCCTCCTCCTGGTAAAGGAAAGATGAGTATCTGATGAGACAGGTGTGTGTCAAGACGTGCAGCAGCTAGACAGACCAGGTAGGAGTCGGGCATGGAAAGAGGGAGAATATTCAGCAATTTTAACAGAAAAACACTTCGACAGACAATACGGAGCAACAGAATAAATTTTCTTTTTACCTCTGCACTCGGTACCGAGTGGTTGGGGACTGCTGTGGTTAGGGAGTTTTGAAATGAAGGTGCTGCCATGACTTCCAAACCTATACTTTTTAACATGCATTCAGTGCAGTTTAACTGTTGTAATGGATAATTATTTTTTTCATCCTTTTTATTCATCTTCTCAGCAAGAGTAGCCTACAGTGTTGGTCATTTTTATGACAAATTTATGAGTAGCTACTTCATTCTCACTTAATTGTGATAAAGTCTGTATTTGCAGTTGCACAAAAGTTTTTCTGTATAGCAGAAGTTTCTGCTTAATTTACAAATCACTGTTTAATAGGAAATTTGACAATCCTGTGCTTTTCTTGTGGTGCTGTATAGAATATCATTGCAGTAAACTATGAAAAAGTCTGCTTTAAAATTTATAATTCTTCCCACAACTTTTAGTGCAAAAAAAAAAAAAAAAAACTCTGAAAACATCACAACTTTTATGGCAACTTTTTAAAAAGCTCCCGCAAATTCAGGCTTTTTGGGCTGCAACAATGATAAAAACATTCCGTGAAATCCTGGAGGAACTGACTGACCCACATTTGCCAGCAGGGTCCTGTTCATGGTCTGGTGACTGGTCCATTTTGCAGAGGCTCTATTGTGCTCCCTCCTCTGTACAACGTAGACACAAGGGAGAATATACAGCAAGGAAAATAAGTATATACTATAAATAAGTATATACCACGTCAACATTTTTCTAATTAAACATATTTCTGATGGAGTCATTGACCTGAGATTTTCACCAGATATCATTAACAACCCAAGTAATCCATACATACAAAGAAATCAAGGCAACTGTATTCACAAAACAAGTTGTATTAAATAAAGTGGAATGACAGGAAATAAGTATTGAACATATGAAGAAAAAGAGATGCAAAAAGGCATAGAAAGCCAAGAAACCAGCTGACATCCATCTGAATTTAGCCACCCCATCAGGTCAAATTAATTTGAGCTGGTTAAATCCTGACTGATGGCCTTTAAAAAGATCTGTGAATATCAGATTGTCACACCACAACAAACTCATGATGGGTAGAAGTAAAGAGCTCTCTCGAGACCTTCGCAATCTTATTATTGGAAAAACATAAACAGGGATGAGAATCTTCCTCGGATCCGAGGAATTCCTCGGATTTGATCATGTCTAGGGTCATTCTCGTGAATCGTCTAAATTTGAGGAGAAAATTTTAGGGGGGGGGGGTCTGGCGGCGAGTCGTATTTTCGATCGGCTGTGAAAATCCACCGCACAAAACGCGTTACCCAGCGAGATCAGTAATGTAATGTAACAAGGCCACTGATAGGCTGATACTTATTGAAGCAACCAATCGGCGATTTGGTTAATTTCTTTTGTCATATCCGGATAACACGCGGAGCGAAATGCAAGTGGCGGACAGTTCAATCAACTGCGTTTTCCCGATTTCGTCAAAATGGTGAACCTAAAACTCACGAAAGAGAACAAAGCGAGAATTTTAGAAATCGACAAAGGGATAAAGAACAAGTTTCGTTGGGAATGGCTTGAAAAAACTGTGTCAATGACGGTAAAGATCGGTAAAAATACTGAAGTTGTGATTGAAAAAATGGCCGACTTCATAGCGAAATGCGAAGTACCAGGGAAAGCCCAGTGTGTTTATTGCAACGATTTCTTGAGTTATGGATCTTGTGGTTATGTTGCCTTTGTTGAGCACTGTTCAAAACAGAAACGTCTCAAAATTGTGGCTACAAGGAGATCGAACTACTCACTCAGTGCTGCGTTCAAAACGATCGATGGACACAGTTAAACTCAGATGCCAGTCAGTCAAAGTTCATCACAGCCGGCCCCGATTACAGCAATTAGTGATCGGAAGACACATTCCGAGGTAAGATTTTTTTTTTCTTGTTTAAGTAATGTACTTGAGAATTTTCGCGTAATGAATTTGTTATGAAATGGCATGTGTAAGTTGTGATGGCATGCCATCACAACTTACTGCATCACAGCATTACACAATGCTGTTCTTCAACCCTTTGTAGCATCTTCATGGGGTTGGTCTCATTTAAAAGAAAATACTCTGAATTTTTTGGCAAAACAGTCATAATCTCTCTAAGTGCTCCTGCCACTGAGTAACAGGAAAGTTCACCTGGGTGTTTTTTAGATACAGATGCTTGCAAATAACATACAGCTGTCAGATACTGGCTGGAAAACACAACAGAAATGTAGAACCAAGTGTTTTCAAGCTCAGGTCAAAATTTTGTAAAAATACCACAAAAAATGAATATATATTACACAGCTTTTTTCTGAGGTTGTAACAAGGCTGTGTCTGTAGTGGAAGACCGGAAATACAGCTTTTTTTTTTTTTTTTTTTTTTTTTTCAGTGCGCACTGAGATGCAGAGACGTGACCGCCCGCTGAATTCACAAGAGTTCAAGGGGTTAAAATATACTGATATGCAACTTTTTTATATTCCTAGTAACACTAACAAATGCACACATTAATAAATCAAAATGTTTGCAGAATGTCAGTATATTTTAATAAATGGGTGATGGACTTGGTGATGGAATTTTGTTAATATTTGTAATTTATTTTACTTGGTTAAATTATTTTGTCTGTTCTAGAACTATGTAAATGTAATTCTGTGTCAGTTCTAAACATATTAGATAGTAGTAAAATATAATTTAGTATTATTACATCAACATACTATTCAGATATCATAAATTTAATACATATGTACTGTTTCACTTTATTTTGTGGTTGAAAAAATGGCCGACTTCATAGCGAAATGCAAAGTACCAGGGAAAGTGACACTGAATCAAAACAGTATTGAACATGATTACACATGTGATGCAGCAGCAGATTTAAAAAGATAAACTATAAATGCATTTGTACTTACTTCTAACTTTAAATATAAGACCACATTTGAGCATTCTAAAACACCAGATTTTGTTAGCTTCTGAAAGACCCCCCGCTAAGTTTCCTCTTTTTTTCCAAAACCCCATTCTCATCCCTGCATAAAGTGCATCCAGAAAGTATTCAGTGCTTCACTTTTTCCACATTTTATGTTAGTCTTATTCCAAAATGGATTAAATTCATTTTTTTCCTCAAATTTCTATACACAACACCCCATAATGACAACATGAAAAAGTTTTCAGATTTTAGCATATTTATTAAAAACAAAAAAACCTAAAAAAAAATCACATGTACATAAGTATTCACAGCCTTTGTTCAATACTTTGTTGATGCACCTTGGGCAGCAATTAGAGCCTCAAATCTTTTTTGAATATGATGCCACAAGCTTGGCACACCTATCTTTGGGCAATTTCACCCATTCCTCTTTGCAGCACCTCTTAAGCTCCATCAGGTTGGATGGGAAGCGTCGGTGAGCAGCCATTTTCAGATGGCTGCACACCAACGCTTCAGAGATGTTCAACTGAATTCAAGTCTGGGCTCTGGCTGGGCCACACAAGGACATTCACAGAGTTGTCCTGAAGCCACTCCTTTGAAATCTTGGGTGTGTGCTTAGGGTCGTTGTCCTGTTGAAAGATGAACCATCTCCCCAGTCTGAGGTCAAGAGTGCTCTGGAGCAGGTTTTCATTCAGGATGTCTCTGTACATTGCTGCATTAATCTTTCCCTCTGTCCTGACTAGTCTCTCAGTTCCTGCTGCTGAAAAACATCCCCACAGCATGATGCTGCTACCACCATGCTTCACTGTAGGGATTGTATTGGCCTGGTGATGAGCAGTGCCTGGTTTCCTCCAAACATGACGCCTGGCATTCATGCCAAAGAGTTCAATCTTTGTGTCATCAGACCAGAGAATTTTGTTTCTCATGGTCTAAGAGTCATTCAGGTGCCTTTTGGCAAACTCCAGGTGGGCTGCCATGTGCCTTTTACTAAGGGGTGGCTTCCGTCTGGCCACTCTACTATACAGACCTGATTGGTGGACTGCTGCAGAGATGGTTGTCCTTCTGGAAGGTTGTCCTTTCTCCACAGAGGAATGTTGGAGCTCTGACAGAGTGACCATCAGGTTCTTGGTCACCTCCCTGACTAAGGCCCTTCTCCCCCGATCACTCAGGTTAGACGGCCGGCCAGTTCTAGGAAGAGTCCTGGTGGTTCCGAACGTCTTCCATTTAAGGATGATGATGGAGGCCACTGTGCTCATTGGGACCTTCAAAACAGCAGAAATATTTCTGTCCCCTTCCCCAGATTTGTGCCTCGAGACAATCCTGTCTCGGAGGTCTACAGACAATTCCTTTGACTTCAAGCTTGGTTTGTGCTCTGACATACACTGTCAACTGTGGGACCTTATATAGACGAGTGTGTGCCTTTCCAAATCATGTCCAATCAACTGAATTTACCACAGATGAACTCCCGATTAAGCCGTAGAAACATCGCAAGAATGATCAATGGAAACAGAATGCACCTGACCTCAATTTTGAGCTTCGTGGCAAAGGCTGTGTATACTTATGTACATGTGATTTTTAGTTTTTTATTTTTAATAAATTTGCAACAATCTCAAAACTTTTTTCATGCTGTCATTATGGGGTATTGCATGTAGAATTTTGAGGGAAAACATGAATTTAATCCATTTTGAAATAAGGCTGTAACAGCAAAATGTGGAAAAAGTGAAGCGCTGTGAATACTTTCCGGATGCACTGTAATTATGAGATTGAGATTCAACTTTATTGTCATTACACATGTATGAATACAAGGTAACAAAACGTGACTTGGCATTTGGGCACGCTCTGCAGAGCGCATCCAAGGCCGGGGCAGCCACTAGGCGCCAGTCATATTAATTATGGCTTTGTTTAGAGGCATATTTCTAAACTGCTGAATGTTCCAGTGAGCACTGTTGGAGCCATCATTCGGAAGTGGAAAGAACATTATTTTACCATAAACCGGCCACGACCAGGAGCTCCTCATAAGATTTCTGACAGAAGCGTCAAAAGAATTATCAGATGAGTTATCCAAGAGCCAAAGACCCCCGTGGAGAGCTCCAGAAAGACCTGGAGATGGGAGGTACTGCTTTTTCAAAGAAAACAATCAATAATGCACTCAACCAACATTGGCTCTATTCTTGCTCACCTCGCAAGACTCCACTGCTGAAGAAAAAGCATGTTGAAGCTCGTTTAAAGTTTGCTGCACAGCATTAGGGTAAGCCAGTAAAATACTGGGAGAATAGAGTCTAGTCAGATGAGACCAAAATTGAACTTTTGGGATGTCACAACACACAGCATGTTTGGAGGAGAAATGGCACTGCACATCCCATCATGGGGTGTGTGTGTGTGTGTGTGGGGGGGGGGGGGGGTTCAGCACATGATACAGGCAGACTTCATATAATTGAAGGAAAGATGAATGGACAAAGGTACAGATACATCCTTGATAAGAACCTGTTGCCATCTGCCAAGATGCTGAAGATAAAATGTGGGTGGACATTTCAGCAAGACAGTGATCCCAAACACACAGGCAAGGAAACACTCAATTGGCTCTAGAGAAGGAAAATAAAGCTGCTAGAATGGCCCAGTCAGTCACCTGACCTGAATCCAATTGAAAATCTATGAAACGAACTGAAGATCAGAGTTCATAGAAGACACCCACGGAACCTTCGAGATTTGAAGACGGGTGTGGAAGAATGGGCTAAAATCACTCCTCAGCAATGCCTGTGCCTAGTTTCTCTATACCGGAGGGGTCTGGAAGCTGTTATTACCAGCAAAGGCTTTTCTATTTAATAGTAAATGAATTTCACTGTGTTCAATACTTATTCCCTGTGTCATTCATGTTTTGTGAATACAGTTGTCTTGATTTCTTTGTGTGTATGGATTACTTGGGTTGTTACTGTTACCTGGTGAAAATTTCAGGTCAATGGATCCATCAGAAATATACTACTCACAAAAAGTTAGGGACATTTAGCTTTTGGGTGAAATTTATGGAAAATATAAAGTTCATGCTACAGTAATATTATATCATGAAAGTAGGGCGTTTAAGTGGAAGCATACAATGGTGATTTCCTCATCTCAAACACTTTATTGAAACAAAAGCCAACAACAGTGGTGGGTATACCACAACAAAAATGTCAGCGTCTCAATAACTTGTCATGTGTTCTTGAGCATCAATTACAGCTTGACAGCAATGTCTCCTGCTGTTCACAAGTCGACTTAATTGTCTGCTGAGGCATGGCATTCCACTCTTCTTGAAGGGCGCCCCTCAGATCATTGAGGTTGTGGGATGCAGGGTTACGAGCCTCTACATGGTGACTCTGCTGATCTCATAGGTTTTCTATGGAATTCAGGTCTGGAGAAAGTACAGGCCACTGAATTTGAAGTACCCCAGCCTCCATCAGCCGTACCCTAATGATTCAACCTCAATGAGCTGGAGCATTGTCCATAAAGATGAAATTCGGCCTGTGTTGTTCATGCAGGGGCACAATAACAGGATTAATGATGTTATTCAGGTAGTATCAGCTTGTCACTGTACCATTCACAAGGTGTAAGGCAGTTCTGTATTGACTAGACACACCTGCCCAGACTGCAACAGGGTTGCCAAAGGCTCATCTGGTGACAACAGTGGCTGATGCCTAGCGCTCTCCTTGACGTCTCCAACATCGTTGGTGGCCATCATTTCTGCTCAGCGCGAGTTAACTTTCATCAGAGAACAGCACTGAGGCCTACTGGTCCCTTATCCAGCGTAAATACCCCCTGTTTCATGCAAGACGATGACACATGTGCTTGGTGGTGTGGTCAGGTACCCTTGCAGGTCGTCTAGCATGCAGACCACGCTGATGTAAACAGTTTTGAATGGTCTGACATGACACTTGGGTGCCTCTTACCTCCCTTAAATGTGCCTGGGGTTGAGTGGCATTCATCATCTGGTTCCCCAGGGCACTGTTCACAATGGGATGGTCATCAGCGGGGGATGTGGGCAAAGGACATCCACTTCTATGCCTTTCTGTGACTCTTCCAGTCTCTCTGTATCTCTGTTGCAACCTGCTGATGACACTCTGTGACACTCTAAGCTCAGTGACCACTTCCCTCTGAGAACATCCTGTTTGAAGCCTCGCAATGGTGAGGTACTATTGATCTATTGTTAGGTGTTGTCTTGGTCTCATGATGTCAAAATGTGAACAGCATGATGAAGAGGACTGTTTAAATACCAATTCTAATTGAACCAGAAAATTGATTGGTCGATTCATGGATCAAACACCTGTTGTGAATTTTGCCATTAAGCATCTTGTTAGAGAACAGCAAATTATGCGAAAAGTACTGAAACATTGAACAGTTGGAAATGTGCATTCAAAAGGTTGGAGGTGGTCAAATTATGTTAATCTGTAAAGGTTATAGTGCATTTTAGGTTCATCCTGAAATTTCACCCGAAAGCCGAATATCCCAAACTTTTTGTGAGTAGTGTATGTTGAATGGAAAAAAAATGTTGACATTTTTAATACTTATTTTTCCCCACTGTGTGTTAGACCCCAGGAAGAATAGCCAATGTTTTATACAAGTGCTAATGGGGAACTTAATAAAACAAACTATATTTAATCTCATGTAATGTCATCTGCAGAGACTGCAGATATCCTGTGCGTGCCTGGGGAACACAGTTGGTCATATTTAAATTTAACCTTGTGAGCCCTGGCCTCTGCAAATCTTGCAATTAGAAAAAAATATTTAAGAAAAAATGTTGTTTACCTGTACTGTCAGCAACCAGTGTTACTGCTGCCTCCTCATTAATAACAACAGGTGCTCGTCATTAGCATCATGTGTGCTCATACAAGCAGCATTGCCATCTGCTCCTCAGAAGGGTAAGTCTCCTCCCAGGTTGAAGTGAAAAATGTTATGATAAAAATTTTCTGTGCTCTTCCCTTTTTCTCCTTTTCTCTGCATCGCTCGTATAACTTTATTTCATTTTGCCGCTATTCTACACGCTGTACGGTTTGTTTACAATGTAACCAACGATATATGCATGTCTCAGACAACATGGAAGAGTCCAACAGTCTGAGGAGAAGGGGGGGGCGGATGTTACGTTCGTGATTCGATTTGCCATTTATGTAAATACTGTTGTTTCTTTATTTTGTCAAACATCATATTAAATATGCTAAACATTTAAAAAAAAATATGGGGTTCCTAGTAGATCAATGCCTAAATCAGTCGCCTACCTTTGCCTAATGGTAAGTCTGCCTCTATCTATAGAGAGCACTCAGGATTGTACATCGGGGGGGGACTTGTTTTGTAGAATAACACGTCCTTATTTAAAAGTCCTTGTTTTAACACAGTGATGCCACAAAATAAGAAATTATCCCAATTATTGTTCTCTGGAGCCAGAGACATTCCAGGAAAGCACAGGAAATTGCATAAAATGGTCATCAGTAAATGTATGTTAATCAGTGAGCATTTGAGGATATATGGCCTTAAGTTATAGCTGAGCTCTTCTTTAATCATGGGATTATCAACTCCTACTATGGAAAGATTAATGTTGAGTTGTTTTGTTTTTATTTTTCTAAATCTGTATGGAGCCCCAAAACATGTTTTCAATTTAAGATGAAGCCCAAACAGGCAATTTATAAGAATAAACTGGCCCATTAAGTCTAATAATAGTTTTTCCATCCTGGATATGAAAATTTTCTTAAATAAATTTGCATTTTTTTGCTCTTAAATTTGCAAATTATTTCTTGTACATTAGCACTTTTTTACTGACAACATTTAAACTTTTCCTTGGAGATATATAACGTTTCTATAAATTTACAAAAATTTTTTTTATAAATTTTCAGGTTTTTCTTAAGTTTTGAGAATTTCCTCCAGAATCTAAATTTATTTTTCTTTTAAACTTGAGCATTGATGATGCCAGTGGTTAAGGGCAAAAGAGCTGCAGGTTGCAGACCTAATGTATAGAAGAAATGCTTTTCATAATATACTCATTGGCCACTTTAGTAGGTACACCTGTTTAACCACTTGTTTAAGCAAATATTTAATCAGGCAATTGCAGAGCAGCAACTGAGTGTATTTAGACCTGTAGACATGGTCAAGATGAGCTGCTGAAGCTCAAATTGGGCATCAGGATTCAGAGAAAGGTGATTTAAGACACTTTGAATGTGGCATGGTTGTTGGTGATCGACAGGCTGGTCCAAGTATTTCACAAAGTGCTGATCTACAGGAATTTTCTATGTCCAACCGTCTCTAGGGTTGTGGTCTGGAAAAGAGAAACCATCCAGTGAGCAGCAGTTCTCTGGGTTTAAATCCCTTGATGTCAAGAGGAGAATGGCCAGACTAGCTCAAGCTGACAGAAAGGCAACAGTAATTCAAATAACCACTCATTACAACGGAGATACAGTGGGGCAAAAAAGTATTTAGTCAGCCACCAATTGTGCAAGGTCTCCAATTTTCATCATAGATATACCTCAACTTTGGGCTGCATGGTGGCGCAGTGGTTTAGCACTGTGACAGCACAGTTTTACCCTTGGCCGGGGGACCGCGGGGATCGTGGGTTCGATCCCAGCCCCCGACCAACAGTGAGCTGTGTGGAGTTTGCATGTTCTCCCCGTGTTGCACGGGTTTACTCCGGGATTTCTCCGGTTTCCTCCCGCACACCAAAAAAAAAAAACATGTAGGTTTAGGGCGCTCGCACACGCAGCGACCAGCAGCCGGTGGCTTGTCACCAGACTGCAAACCAAGTCTACCTACGGGTACAAATAAGTAACAAAAAAAACAAACAAACTGAGAGACAAAATGAGGGGAAAAAAATCCAGAAAATCACTAAGAAGGATTTTTAATGAATTAATTGGTAAATTCCTCGGTAAAATAAGTATTTGGTCACCTACAAACAAGCAAGATTTCTGGCTGTCACAGACCTGTAACTTCTTCTTTGAGAGGCTCCTCTGTCCTCCACTCGTTACCTGTATTAATGGCACCTGTTTGAACTCGTTATCAGTATAAAAGACACCTGTCCACAATCTGACAGTCAGACTCCAAACTCCACAATGGCCAAGACCAAAGAGCTGTCAAAGGACACCAGAAACAAAATTGTAGACCTGCACCAGGCTGGGAAGACTGAATCTGCAATAGGTAAGCAGCTTGGTGTGAAGAAATCAACTGTGGGAGCAATTATTAGAAAATGGAAGACATACAAGACCACTGATAATCTCTCTCGATCTGGGGCTCCACACAAGCTCACCCCGTGGGGTCAAAATGATCACGAGAACAGTGAGCAAAAATCCCAGAACCACATGGGGGGGACCTAGTGAATGACCTGCAGAGAGCTGGGACCAAAGTAACAAAGGCTACATCAGTAACACACTACGCCGCCAGGGACTCAAATCCTGTAGCGCCAGACGTGTCCCCCTGCTTAAGCCAGTACATGTCCAGGCCCATCTGAAGTTTGCTAGAGAGCAGTTGGATGATCCAGAAGAGGATTGGGAGAATGTCATATGGTCAAATGAAACAAAATAGAACTTTTTGGTGAAAACTCAACTTGTCGTGTTTGGAGGAGAAAGAACACCATACCTACTGAAGCATGGGGGTGGAAACATCATACTCTGTGGCTGTTTTTCTGCAAAGGGACCAGGACGACTGATCCGTGTAAAGGAACGAATGAATGGGGCCATGTATCGTGAGATTTTGAGTGAAAACCTCCTTCCACCAGCAAGGGCATTGAAGATGAAACGTGGCTGGGTCTTTCAGCATGACGATGATCCCAAACACACTGCCCGGGCAACGAAGGAGTGGCTTTGTAAGAAGCGTTTCAAGGTCCTGGAGTGGCCTAGCCAGTCTCCAGATCTCAACCCCATAGAAAATCTTTGGAGGGAGTTGAAAGTCCGTGTTGCCCAGCGACAGCCCCAAAACATCACTGCTCTAGAGATCTGCATGAAGAAATGGGCCAAAATACCAGCAACAGTGTGTGAAAACCTTGTGAAGACTTACAGAAAGCATTTGACCTCTGTCATTGCCAACAAAGGGTATATAACAAAGTATTGAGATGAACTTTTAGGATTGACCAAATACTTATTTTACAGAGGAATTTACCAATTAATTCATTAAAAATCCTTCAATGTGATTTTCTGGATTTTTTTTCTCTTATTTTGGCTCTCATAGTTGAGGTATGCCTATGATGAAAATTGGAGACCTCTCTCATCTTTTAAGTGGGAGAACTTGCACAATTGGTGGCTGACTACTTTTTTGCCCCAGTGTATACAGAATGTTATCTCTGAAGCCACAACACATTGACCCTTGTAGCAGATGGACTACAGCAGCAGAAGACCTTAACTGGTGCCTCTGTTAGCTAAGAGCAGGAAACTGAGGCTATAATGCACACAGGCTCACCCAAAATTGGACAATGAAAGATTGGAAAAATGTTGCCCAGTTTAATTCTCAATTTTTGCTGCATCATTCAGGTAGTAAGGTCAGAATTTGGCCTAAACCACATGAAAGAATGGATACATGCACATAGATGTGCAGCCAACAAATCTGTGGCAACTGTGTGATGCTAGCATATCAATATGGACCAATATGTCTGAGGAATGTTTCCACCACCTTGCTGAATGTGTGCCATGAAAGAATTAAGGAAATTCTGAAGGCAATGGGGTTCCAACCCAGTAATAGCAAAGTGTAGCTACTATAGTGGCTGGTGAGTGTACATATATTCTTTATTATGTACTATTAAGGTGTACTATATGAACAGTTTGGTTTGTTTCTGCTGTCTGTAACTGACAGTATCTCTGTTAGTTGCATTGTTGAATCTGCCCCTTTGTGTGATGGTGATTATACATCAAGAACTACATGGAGACCTTGTTGGCAGCCGTGTGTTGTTGCTCATTCATTCATCTTCCTTTATATTGTACTATTACAGATTAAACTGTCATAAACACGGCAGATTAACGGTTACAATGTTTCCTTTTTCAAGTAAACTTTAAGATCCCCATACATGTTCTCTTAGTTACTGTGTATGAGCTGTAATGGTGTCTAGATTAAAGGATGAACTTGGCTGATCTGAGTGAGTGACTAATGCTCTCTAAGGTCCCGTGTGTAAACAGTTGTTTTACGTTGATCACACTGACTGGCATTACAGCACATGACCCTCAGACATGCTTACACTGGAGCTTTGCCAGTTAAATGGTAGTCCTCACATAGCCAAGGAAATTAGGGTGGGTTATAAAAGTCACTTCCAGGCTCTGTATCTTTTATGCCACAATGTCCCAGATAAGAAAAGAGGTGAGGAAATGGAATGGCGAGTGCGACTGCCAAACACGTACAGGACAGCATGCACTTATTGCTGTTTGAGTGACAGCAATAACAATAAACAACAAAGCAGACAGTGATGGCTTTGTGGCTGGAGACATCGGTGGTGTGGTGTCATCACTGCCAATGTACTGATGGGAATCTCAGTGCTGAGATCACATAGGAGGTCATGTTTCTTGAGTCAAAATTTGAGCTTAGAGGGAGAACAGACAGCAGGAAAAAAGTATGATTGAAAAACACTTTCATAGCACACTGTAGTGCAATTACTGTATGCAGTATGGGGAAAGTGTTTACAAGGCACTATATCAAATCATTTCTACTAGACCTAAAAACACTGCCAAGAATACTTCAGCACAGTGGTTATCAAACTTGTTATTCCCAATTTTAGGCCAGCTTTTTAACTTTCAACCATACTGACATAATATCAAGTTATAAAAACAATACACCAACATCAAAAATATTTTTAAAAAGTGCACTTCTGTTATCACTATGTATCACTGTGTTTAAAATAAAGAGCAGCGGCATTTGGCAAGAAAGTGGCTGCAGTGAGCCCATTTTGTACTGCACATCTTTTGAAAATTGTATATGCAACTTTGAATCCAGCCATTTGTGCTTCATTGTTCACTGATGCAGAGTTTACCATCTCGGTCTTTTCCTAATGATGATATTCTGACAGTTTTCTTTAGAAGAATGGCTTATTGATGTGATTGGACTGTGTGGTCTCAAATTGTCTTAATTTGTTGGGTCCTATGCTGTCTGCTGTCAGAGGTTTAAGATTATGAAATACACGGTTCTCTCCTCTGCCCTCTCCACACCCACAATGAATCCAAGGGTAAGCCTCGTCATATTTCGTTTTCTTCCTGGCTTTTTGGTTAATTACAGTAATATTTCTCTTTGTACAACATTTTGATGGATAGTTTTAAAAATTAGGTCATGATCTAATTTTATCAGTCATTTTAATTCTAATATGATAAAAGATAAGCCTTTGTTAGTCCCACAATAGGAAAATAACAGTAGCTTTTATTTTCATCTTCAGTTTTATTTGTGAATCTACTGGATGGGCATACGGATTACATTTATTTTTTTGTTCAAAGCAAAGCAGGCCCATTTGACACCGGGGACACAAGAGCTTTGGCCTCTCATGCAGAAGAAAATCATGACCCTCCTCCAAAATCCTTTAAACTCGGGGGGGAGGGAGTCAGTGGATTTGATCAAATAACTCCTGTTTCTGTTAGTTTTTACCCCTCAGCCTCTAAAGGCTGAAAGGGCATTGTTGTCACCCCGCTGAGCGGATGGGTGGCAGCAGCAGACACGTCAACACATACCTTGTGAACGCGATAACTAGAGAAAGAAATGACGTGACCCTTTCAAATTGATACCATGAATGTATCTGAAAAATCTCAGATGAGTTCAAGTTTTGGTGACCACTGACCTTTAGGTCAAGGTCAGAGGTCAGTTTTCCCAAAATCTTGTGAATGCAATAACTACACAAAGGAATGATGTCGCCTTTTAAAATCAATATCATCATGTCTAAGACAAATCTTGCATGGCTTAGACCTTGCTGCCTGACTATGGGTTTGAGGTCAAAGGGTCAAAGGTTACGGTTTTTCCTATACCAGGGGTCGGCAACCCGGGGCCCCGGGGCCACATGCAGCCCTTCAGTCCCCATGCTGTGGCTCCCTGCAATCATCTCAAAACACATGGAAATTAATAAAGTTCATTTTAATTTTTATTTTTTTAATTGTTTATTACAATTGGATGCATTTCTCAACGGAAACACATATTTTTATGAACATAAAGTATATGTATATTTATTATGTTGTCAACCAAAAAAAAAAAAAAAACATGCGTGACTGCTTCACATCCGACAGCGGCTGCGCAGACAGCCGCTCAGCCTCTCCTCAGTGCATGTGGACAGCAGCAGCTGCTACCCTCTGTAAGATGAACAAATCCAGAAAAAGTAAAATCACTGAGGAAAATAGTCTAATTCTGTGTGGACAGATTGATCTGTGTTCAAGTATGGTTGTTGTGGAGAGAATTTCTCCAAGAACACAAACGCAGATCAATAAAAATTCTTAAATTTGATTATCTAAAATAACGTCTTAATTATCCTTAAAAATGAGAAACAGTCCTTAAATTCCTGCTCAATAACCTGCACTACAAATGTTGAATTCACAGACACGACCAAAGTCTGAATTAGTGTAAATTTGCTATCGTCACAACTCAATACATCCTGAGTTAATAAAAATAAAAGCCCTCTACAACGATTCAGTTTTCAGAATGGTTGTTTGTGATAACTCAAGTAGGTTCATTTTGTCGTCTTTTAATTATTTATCTTTTGTTCTTATTAAAGACAAGAATAGAAAGGAGATGTCTTTACCTTCTTAACATGTTTCGACTGTACACTGCAGCCTTCGTTAGAAGAGTCAGCTGATTGCTGCCATGTGACATTTATCAGCTGATTTTCATAGGCGGGGCCAGCTCAGCAGATCTGTCAGATCCACTGAGCCGGCCCTGCCTTCCACCGTCAGATGGTCTCTGGAGAATGTGATCCCAGGTGTGGGAAAGCATAAAGGCCCCCTCATCTCGGTTCATGGTGTCTTTTCCCCACTTCCTGAGTTCTATGGCCTCCTTGATCATCCAGCGTTTGTGTCTGTTGCTCTCTGATCCAATAATTTTTGCGTTGTCCCAGTCCATGATGTGATTATTTCTTTTGCAGTGATCTGATATTGCTGATTTTAATGTTTCTTGTTCTGCCTTTTCTTTTTGTGATCTTGTGAGTCGTCCTTGTGTTTCCTTCTCACATTCCTTCTGGTGTTCTTTTTTTCTTGTGGTGAATGATCTTCCAGTTTCTCCAATGTAGGTTTTGTTGCATGATCTGCATGATATTTCATATATTACATTGCATTTTTTGTCTTGTTCTATTCTGTCCTTGGGGTGTACTAATAACTGTCTTAATTTTTTGTGTGGTTTTACTGCTGTTTATTTTGTATTTTTTCATGATCCTTTGAATTGGTTCCGTGATCCCTCGTATGTATGGTATAGTTATGGTGTCCTTGTTTTTGATTTCGGCTTTTGTTCTGTGTCTTATTCCTGTTTGTTTTCTTTGTTTTTGACTTGCTGTTTCCCTTTGTTTATGGCCCATACTGGATATTGGCAGCATATAAGTGCATGTTTTATGTGGTTTTCCTCCTCCTGTCTGTCTTCTTGGTCTGTGATGATGGTGGCCTGTTCATATAACGTCCTGACAACTGATAGCTTGTGTGCTGTGGGGTGTTCCGATGTCCATAGTAGGTATTGATCTGTGTGGGTTGGTTTCCTGTAGACTGTGATTTTTATGCTGCCGTCATCGTTGTGGTGGATTTTCATGTCCAGAAAGGCTATGGTGCCATTTTCCTCCTCTTCGTGTGTGAATTTTATATTTCCAGTGCTGTCCGTGCTGTTCAGATGGTCAGTGAGTTCTTGTGTGTGTCCTTTCCTTATTTTTTCCAGAATGTCATCCACGTATCTCTTCCAAAGGGTGGGTTTACATTGTGTAGGTGCTGTGTTGATGGCACAAGGACGACTCACAAGATCACAAAAAGAAAAGGCAGAACAAGAAACATTAAAATCAGTAATATCAGATCACTGCAAAAGAAATAATCACATCATGGACTGGGACAACGCAAAAATTATTGGATCAGAGAGCAACAGAATCAGCTGAACAAAATCAGCTGATAAATGTCACCTGGCAGCAATCAGCTGACTCTTCTGACGAAGGCTGCAGTGTACAGTCGAAACATGTTAAGAAGGTAAAGACATCTCCTTTCTATTCTTGTCTTTAATAAGAACAAAAGATAAATAGGTTGTTTTTGTGCTTTTATTATGAAACACCATCAACCGAATATACTTGTCTGAAATCAGCAACCTACAGTCAGCAGATGGTCAAAGGCGTTCAAATGAGTGAAAATTGAGGAGAGAAGATTCTTTGACAGCTAGTTTGTTACCTGATGTTTTAATGGGGTTTTGCACATTGGATTATAGGTGCAGATTGTCTACTAGTGCCACGCATTTTTAAAAAAAATTGCAGCCAAAATTTAGCTCAGCAGAAGAAGATATTTTTTGAACTTTTTCCCCCACTCTGCTGTAATTATTTCTAATTGGTTTAATTTGCATCAAATGATTTTTAAAGTTATACTATTTAGAATGTTGTTTAGAATTCTTTATTTCAAAATAAATAAGAATATCGGACAACCAATCCACTAGTTGTCAAATTGAGTCTAGAGAACAAGTGAAGGATACAGATTTATATTAATACATTTGAATGAGAAGCATTATGAGGAAACAAAGCATGAAATGTAGCTTCTTCAAAATAAAACTTTCATCTCTAATTTATTAAACCATCAGGAACTAAAGCTGTGTGATCACTGCTGAAAGTAGGAGATTGATGATATTTTTTATATTTAAACAATTTATGAATGTGCTGATTATTGAAAAAAAAAAAACTATGCAAAAAATTATGGTCAGATATTCAGAAATTTATTTTTCAGCGCAAAACAATTTGTAATACATTTCTAACACATTTCATGAATGAAGCTATATATAAAGTTTGACAGTTTTTTCCACTGTTGTAGTAGGAATTTATTAATGCAACATAATATTCAGAGCTACTTTATAAGCAGCATAGTCTTTATTTTAAAGGTCAAATTGCCGTTGGGGCCCTCAGCTACTTCTATTTTAGTCAGAGATGGGCAAAACGGCTCTTCAACTGGCAAAGGTTGCAGACCCCTGCCCTATACCCTATTGCTACAGTATAGAACCAGTAAAGCTATGGTCACCAAACTTTATACACAGGTTCACCCCGTCACCCTCACATCTGCCTATGTTTTTGGGATTGCAAGGTCAAGCTCAAAATGCCATATAAACTACAGCTCAACACCAAACCAAGAGGCTGAGGGATACCATTGACAGCCGCCAGTATTTTCAAAGAATCTGTTAGAAGAATGACAACAAATAAGGAGTGTATTGATGATAAAATGAGATGAGTTTACGGATGGATGCATACTTTGGCAAGCAAGCTCACCAGGCAGCACAACTTTATTGCGGCCCGACGATAAGGAGCACTGTGGGGTGACAGCTGTTCCCCCCAGTCCCGTGGGGGACCAGCCCAAAGTGAAGTCTGAGTGGATCGCAGTGTATCAATTCCACAGATTGACCAAATAAGGATGCTGAAATGGGAGCGAAGGTGCATCTGAAATGTCTTCAATTTGTTATTAGTTCACACAATGCCAGTGCTTCAACTGCCTGGCACCCCGGGGAGGTTGGCGCACTCAGCTACTGTGAGGAGACTGTGTGCAGTAGCACGCAGTTGGAAAAAAACTGTCCTTATGTGCAAGATGTTACACAAAAAATATAAAAAGAGGAGATAACAGGCTTGATAACTGCCATTTAATCTTGGTCTACACCGCATTCTAAATTATTATGCAAATGATATTTGTCTCTGATTTTCCTAAACAGTCGATGCAAATGACGGTCAGTATAATTTTCAAGTCATCAGCTGTTGGAGCATAATTCAAATTTTACTGAACAAACCTCCCAATGATCACTATTTTTTTGCAAAAATAAAAAAAACCTCAAAATGCACTGTTCCAAATTATGCACAGAGTTTCAGAACATTTTATTGGTTGTAAAGAACTGAAAATGGTCATTTGTTGAATTTGCAGCATTAGGTCATATTTACTGAAATCAAAAGCTATTTCGATCAAAAACATCTTAAAAGGCCAAGTTACATGTTAACATAGGGCCCCTTCTTTGATATAACCTTCACAATTCTTGCAGCCATTGAACTTGTGAGTTTTGGGGGAGTTGCTGCTTGAATTTCTTTGCAAGGTGTCAGAATAGCCTCCCACAGCTGCTGTTTTGATGTGAACTGCTTCCCACACTCATAGATCTTTTGCTTGAGGATGCTCCAAAGGTTCTCAATAGGGTTGAGGTTGGGGGAGGATGGGGGACACCATGAGTTTCTCTCCTTTTGTGTCCATAGCAGCCAATGACACAGAGGTATTCTTTGCAGCATAAGATGGTGCATTGTCATGCATGGAGATAATTTTGCTCCGGAAGGCACGGTTCTTCTTATTGTACTATGGAAGAAAATGGTCAGTCAGAAACTCTATATACTTTGCTGAGGTCATTTTCACACCTTTAAGATAAGATAAGATAAGCCTTTATTAGTCCCACAATGGGGAAATTCCAGGATTGCAACAGCACAGGGATAGCAACACTCAGAGCAACAATCAGAAGGCAAGAGAAAAAACATCTAGTAAACATATGTCCATATTACTATAAATGTATATACGTATATAGACACACAGTGCAGAGCATTATGGTTGGTTGGTGAATGTGCAGCAGAAAGTCTAAGCTCTCTCTCCGCGGATGCGGCGGGCCAGCTGGAAGTCTTTGGGCATGATGGTGACCCCCTTAGCGAAGAAGAGACCACCAGGTGGGCCTCGCTGGTCTCCTGCAGAGCCATGACAGCGAAGCTCAGGAAACGCAGGACGGTCTTGAAGTCCTGAGCGATCTCCCTCACCAGGCGGTGGACGGGCAGCTTACGGATGAGCAGCTCCGTGGATTTCTGGCAGCGACGGATCTCTCTCAGAGCCACGGGCCTGTGACGGCGAGGCCTCTTCACTCTGCCAGTGGCCGGAGCGCCTCTCCGAGCAGCCCTGGTGGCTAGCTGTCTCCTGGGGGGCTTCTTCCTCCAGTAGATTTTACGGGCGGTCTGCTTGGTTCTTGCCATCGCTCTTTATTATTCTGTCTTATATTTCTTGCACGCCGCCTAAACTCCAGCCCGGCACCCGCATCGTTTTCGCTACAGCTCCCGGTATGTCGAGCTTCCCATTAGCACCGGGCGGCGGCCAAGTGCTAGCTAGCACTAGCTCCTCCCCGCTGTAACGTCTCCCGCTGCAAACCGTGGCTCCGTCCGCCGACCCGGGAGACCCCCGGGGTGATCCGTGCGTCCGTGATATATATACAGAGTGAAAGGTGTAGAAAGAAGAAGGAAGATAAAAAAAAGGCTGTTGCAACGGGCAGCCTACTCGTGTGGCGCCACCGGTCCGGCGGAACCGGAACCGGGGGCAAAAAAAAAAAAGGGGGGGGTAGGCCCCTTTAGGGAGCCACCAGCTCTCTCCCCATGATTCCGGCCTAAAACATGACTCCGCCACCTCCTTGCTGACATCACAGCCTTGTTGGGACATGGTGGCCATCCATCAACCATCCACTACTCCATCCATCTGGACCATCCAGGGTTGCATGGCACTCATCAGTAAACAAAACAGTTTGAAAATTAGTCTTCATGTATTTCTGGGCCCACTGCAACTGTTTCTGCTTGTGAGCATTGGTTAGGGGTGGCCGAATAGTAGGTTTATGCACAACTGCAAGCCTCTGGAGGATCCTACACCTTGAAGTTCATGGAACTCCAGAGGCACCAGCAACTTCAAATGGTAAGTAAAGTTTATTTATATAGCACCTCTCACAGAAAGAATCACAAAGTGTTTCACAGTAAAATAAAACACGCATTCACAAATACAATGATCAAAACATAAGGCAATCAAAAAACTCATAACCAAACTAAAAAGCCTGTTTGAACAGCAAGGTCTTCAGCTGCTTTTTAAAAGCATCAGTTTACTGAGCGCAAAGACAATGGTAGAGCATTCCACAATTTTGGTGCCACTGCCTGAAAGGCTCGATCACCTCGAGTTTTAAAGGGGACCTGTGGTGGTCGTGAAAAAAAAGATATTATATTGAGCCCCTGTCTCACGTTCTAGTTCAAGTTTAAGTTCAAGTTCAAAGCAATGCGATATAAATCCATTGCTGATGTGCTGGTTCAGCTATGTCAGCAAAACATGGGCGCAGCCATACTGGCGGCTACATGGCCTGCCAGGACGCTTCCTGTGACGTAGTGTCGTGGATACCGCGATCTGGATCAATATTGGCTGAGCCTGGAGTGCCCGGATGAGCAGTGGCTTTCGGGATATTCAAGTTCAAATTCAAACGTTTATTTCAAACTCAGGGTTCATATTAAATGCAGAACTAAAACGAGTAGAAAATAAATAAATAAATGCTTAAATTCAGCGGGTCGTCTCATCTGATCTGAGGTCGTAACGGCTGCCAGACGGCCGATGATTCAGCGCTGGGTTCTTCCCTCGCCGCTAAAAGTATATACAGATCAGCAAACACTTGGCGCTCTTGTAACAACAAAAACATACAATGCGATATGGATATCGCAACATGGCGGAATGTAAAGCCTTTGGATGTCTCAATAATAAGCGAAAAAACAAAGAAACACTTCTTTTGTGTACCCAAACCCAGCTCACCTTGTCGGAAGATCGTAGCGGAAAAGTGGTTGCGCAGTCTCGGAACAGGGCACAGACGTTTCCTTTCAGACGAAATTGCGTTGTGTGTGAGGACCACTTCGTCACTTTCACCCTCAGAAGACCTTTCTGGCTCAAACCTGTAGCCATGTTGGACGAATTCTTCCTCAGAGTCCGACAATTCAGCCATAATAGAATAAAAACACTCACAAAAGCACCCTAGTCGCTCATACAGGCGGAGTATTGACTTTTCAGTAGCAACGTAGTGACGTCACATCCGCATGTGTCATGGCTGCGCGCATAGTTTTCATTGGCTGGCCATGCCTGCGGTCGTATTTGCATATTTCTCTGGTGATATATGGCTGGCAATAATTATTTAACCAAATAACGAATACTTTGCCTAATGTTTTCAAGTTGAATGCGTTTAGACGACCACCACAGGTCCCCTTTAAAATGGGTTTGAGACAGCCAGCAAATGTTGATCTCAGGACCTCAGAGACCGTGAGGGGTTATACACTTTAAGTAGCTCAGTGATATATTTGGGGGCCTGATCATGAATTGCTCTTTAAAACAAGGACTAAAATTTTAAACTGAATCCTAAAATCAGCTGGGAGCCGGTGAAGTGTTGCTAAAACTGGTGAAATGTGTGCCCTTTTCTTAGTGTGGGTTAAAAGTGTGGGAGCCGAATTTTGGACAACCTGGAGGCGTTGAAGATGCTTTTGGCTAAGACAAGAAAAAAGACTATTACAGTAGTCTAAGCGAGAATAAATAAAAGCATGAATAATAATCTCAAGTTCTGCCTTCGACACCAGGGTTCTCAACTTAGAAATATTCTTCAGATGGAAGAAACAGTTTCTAATTAACTGATTAGTGTGTTGCTCAAGAGACATAGCCGAATCAAAACTAACACCAAGATTCCAAAGACTCACCTGGACAGAGGAGCCTAGGATACCTATATGGTGCTTAATAAGCGGGATCCACTTTTCAGGAGCGATAATTAATGTCTCTCATCAGAGTTGAGCTGTAAAAAGTTTGCCCTTAACCACTGTTTGATGCTAAACAAGCAGCGAGTTAAAGATGACAGCATGTGAAACTCAGACTCCTTAATAGATAGATGGATGTACTTTATTGATCCCAAACTGGGAAATTACAGAATAAAAGAGCAATACAACTGAATATCATCGGCATAAAGATAAGAAATATCTGTCAACTGGCTAATTATCCATCCCAGTGGCAGAATGTAAAGTAAAAATGGAATGGATCTTAGAACTGAACCCTGTGGTACCCCACATGAATACTGTGCAGTTTCAGAAAAAAATCTGATTCACAAACACATTAAAGATTCTGTCGGTGAGGTACAATGAGAACCATTTTAAAACAGAACTAGACAACCCTTGCTCTTTGAGTCTGTTGATCATTATACAGTGATCAACAGTATCAAAGGCAGAAGAAAGATCCAATAAAACCAGAAATGTGTATTTACCAGCGTCAGCCATTTGATAATGTCACTGGAGACTGACTAAAGCTGTTTCAGTAGAAAGATTTTTTTTTTTTCGAAAGCCCGACTGATGTTTATCCATGATATTGCAATTTACCAAAAATGACATAAGCTGCTCAGCCACTACCTTTTCCAAAATTTGATATGAAAGGAAGTTTAGAAATTGACCTATAATTTTTCGGCTGTGATGTATCCAAATACCTGTTTGCTGTTTTGTAACGGCATTTTAGCTGCTGCTGTCTTAATCTGATGAATTTGTCTGGCAGAAACCTTGCTCATTATGCCTTTATCTGCACAAACCCGTCTGTGCTCTGAATCAGCCACAAATTTCTTCACAGTGCAATCATTACGTTGAAGTTTTCGTGAAATATCTAATGTTTTCATACCTTGTCCAAGGCATTGCACTATTTGATGCTTTTTGGCAGCAGAGAGATCCTTTTTTTCCCCCATATTGCTTGAAACATGTGGCATGCGGACTATGGAACATCCTTTAATTGGACTCACCTAGCAAACTAATTATAACAGGTGTCTGAGATTGATATCAGTGATCCAAAGAGCCCTGAGACACAATACCATCCATGAGTTTAATTGGAAAAACAAAAAATTGTTTGACACTAAAATCCTATTTACATAGTTTGGAACGTGGTATAATCTGTTTCAGTGTTTTTGTCACTGCTTAAAAAAACAACAAAAAAACCCAAAACACATCCATCAATGACGGACAGTATTTGGATATCATGACCTCTGCTTGTGCCCCATCCGTCATGTCTCTATTCCCCACTGGTGGAGTGCACCCCACACTTTGAGAATCACTGCATTAGCAAAATAATTTACTGTGTAGGAGTCATCATCTGTTGCCATTGTTTGCTTTAACTCCCGTTGGTTTGGTTCTCAGTCCTGTCCTCGACTTGGCAACCTGCATGACTGTTTCAGGGAAGGGGCAAATGGTGCTCTCCACTGTTTTAAATTACTGCAGTACCTCAATGCTCCTTTAACATACAATGGCTTTTCTACTAGTAGTACAATAAAAGTGTTCATATTATGTTCAGTATATTTACTGATTTATTTGTGTGTGTGTGTGTCTAGTGACGTTCCATGGACCGGCTGCCAGCAAAGTGAAGCGAGAGCCCAGTCTGTCCGAAGAGCTGCCCGCTTGCCGAACGCATCAGGCTGACATGTGCCTTTATAGTTACAGGTAACCAGTAAAACCAACCCATATTACTAGTAACTAACCATCAGACTGTTTTCATGAAACACTGTCATCCGGTATCTCTCCAGTGCCTGTAAGCCAGCCTCGACACCTGCAGCACAGTGTGGCTCCATCCACTCAGCTCAAACTCCACCTCTACGCAAGCAACTGCGGCCATCAAATCCCCAGCTGACCCGCAACTGCTCCCCGAGCCACAGTCCTGCCCTCAGCCCCACCCACCCTCACCAGAATTTCCCACAGGCCAACCAGAACCGACACTTTGCTCTGCCTCACCCCCCCATCAGCTGCACCAGGGCAGGGTTCAATGCAGAACACAGGCAAATGCTGAGGTTTGCTTTGATATGATAAAAGTTGGAAACGGATGAACATGAAACACTCACTGCCATGTCTTTTTTTCATGGTTTAGGTTTCAGCGGCAGCTATCGGACCCATGCTTGTCCTTCCTCCCATCAGAGAAACCGCCAAACACACCGTACCACCTCTCAGGCCGTGATGGACGCCCACTGTACCAGCGTCACCTGTCGGAGCCCCTGGTTCCTGCCAGCCACCGAGGTTTCAAACAGGAGCAGGTGGACCCACGATACCAGGAGTCGAGGCCTCCTGGACCAGGTCTGCCCAGGCCCCAGACCACCTTCAATCATGTCACAGTTAAACAAGAGCCGCGAGACTTTGGCTGTGACTCAGGTGTGTATTGTGGTACATGTTACGTACATTCAGCCCATGTCTTTACAAAATAACATAAAATTCTTTACTTCAACCTGTTGGAAATAAGACTTGGTGACATTTGTCCCTTCTAGAAGTTCAAACCTGCCAGTCATCTTTTGGGAAGTCATCAGTTTTGTACCAGAACAATGGTGCAGGTCAGTTAGTTGTTTTTTTAAGTAAATGTTTCTATTTTCTGAGCCACCATATTTCTTTATAAATTCTGTGTTTTGCCTCACAGGTTTTGGTCATGACAGAGAGCCTTATTTGTACTATGATGACACTTGTGTTGTGCCAGAAAAAATAGAAGGTAGGATATTATTATTAGTATTGGTTTTATTATTATTATCGTAGTCGGGTGTGTGACTCCATATATAAATGGAGGTTTAATATTTCATTTAACCGGAGTGGTGGCCTAGTTGGTAGAGCAGCCGCCCCACAAGTGGGAGGTTGTGGTTGTGGGTTCAAATCCTGGCTGGGTCATACCAAAGACCATAAAAAAAAAATGATACTTTCTACTTTCTAGCTTGGTGCTCAGCATAACAGAATGGGGAAAGGAAAGTTACAGGGATGAGAATTTTCCGCGGATTTGATCATGTCTAGGGTCATTCTCGTGAATTGTCTAAATTCGAGGAGAAAATTTTAGGGGGGGGGGGTGAGGTATGTTATGACCGGCGAGTCGTATTTTTGATCGGCTGCTAAAATCCACCGCGCAGAACGCGCTACCCAGCAAGATCAGTAATGTAACAAGGCCACTGATTGGCTGATACTTATTGAAGCAACCAATCGGCAATTTTGTTAGATTTCCTTTGTCATATCCAGCAAGTGCCTACAGGCATGAAAAGGAAGAAAAAAGGAAAGGGAAGGAAATGAAACAGAAAGAACTCAATCTTCAACATGATTCTGTGGCAAGCAAGGCAGCCATGAAAAAGAACAGAGAAGCTGCAGCTAAGCAGGTGCTGCTCGCCCACAGAAAATCAGAGAAGAGGAAGGCTACAGAACGGTTCCAGGCTTTGGTAGCCAAGAAGAAGAAATTGCACAATTAGATGTGAAGAATACATTGATTTGTACATAAGTTCATAGAGTAGTAGCACAGGCATGTAAATATGGAAGTGACATTTTCTATTTCTCAATCAAGTGTGACACTGAATCAAAACAGTATTGAACATGATTACACATGTGATGCAGCAGCAGATTAAAAAGGTAAACTATAAATGCATTTGTACTTCTAACTTTAAATATAAGACCACATTTGAGCATTCTAAAACACCAGATTTCGTTAGCTTCTGGGGTGCGTTGCACCCCTTGACCCCCCCCCCCCCCCACCAAGGCTCCGGCTTGGGGGCCTGCGTCCCCCAAGACCCCCGGCTTAGTTTCCTCTTTTTTTCCCAAACCCCATTCTCATCTTTGAAGTTGACGCACTGAGCTACCAGAGGACCGACCCCCACCCCCACTGTAGCTTTCACTACTCACAGTAGCCGTGTGACCTAGGATCAGTGAAACGGAGATAGGTGCCACCCCATACACCACATGGTGTGGAAGGGATTATACACACGTGGACAAAATTGTTGGTACCCCTCTGTTAATGAAAGAAAAACCCACAATGGTCACAGAAATAACCTGGATCTGACAAAAGTGGAAATAAATAAAAATTCTATGAAAATTAACAAATGAAAATCAGACAATGCTTTTGAATTGTGGTTCAACAGAATTATTTTAAAAAACAAACTCATGAAACAGGCCTGGACAAAAATGATGGTACCCTTAACTTAATATTTTGTTGCACAACCTTTTGAGGCAATCACTGCAATCAAACGATTTCTGTAACTGTCAGTGAGACTTCTGCACCTCTCAGCAGGTATTTTGGCCCACTCCTCATGAGCAAACTGCTCCAGTTGTCTCAGGTTTGAAGGGTGCCTTCTCCAGACGGCATGTTTCAGCTCCTTCCACAGATGTTCAATAGGATTTAGATCAGGGCTCATAGAAGGCCACTTTAGAATAGTCCAATGTTTGGCTCTTAGCCATTATTGGGTGTTTTCAGCTGTGTGTTTTGGGTCATTATCCTGTTGCAAGACCCATGACCTGCGACTGAGACCAAGCTGTCTGACACTGGGCAGCAGATTTCTCTCTAGAATACCTTGATAGTCTTGAGATTTCATTGTACCCTGCACAGATTCAAGACACCCTGTGCCAGATGCAGCAAAGCAGCCCCAGAACATAACAGAACCTCCATGTTTCACTGTAGGGACAGTGTTCTTTTCTTGGTATGCTTCATTTTTGCATCTGTGAATATAGAGCTGATGTGCCTTGCCAAAAAGTTGCAGTTTTGTCTCGTCTGTCCATAGGACATTCTCCCAGAAGCTTTATGGCTTGTCAACATGCAGTTTGGCAAATTCCAGTCTGGCTTTTTTATGATTTGTTTAACAGTGGTGTCCTCCTTGGTCGTCCCCCATGAAGTCCACTTTGGCTCAAACAACAACAGATGGTGTGATCTGACACTGATGTACCTTGACCTTGGAGTTCACCATGAATGTGTTTAGAGGTTGTTCTGGGCTCTTTTGTTACCACTCGTATTATCCGTCTCCTCCTGCGGCCATGTCCAGGGAGGTTGGCTACAGTCCCGTGGATCTTAAATTTCTGAATAATATGTGCAACTGTAGTCACAGGAACATGAAGCTGCTTGGAGATGGTCTTATAGCCTTTACCTTTAACATGCTTGTCTATAATTTTCTTTCTAATCTCCTGAGGCAACTCTCTCCTTTGCTTCCTCTGGTCCATGTTTAGTGTTGTACACACCATGTCAACAAACAGCACAGTGACTACTTGTCACCCTTTAAATAGGCCAACTGACTGATTACAAGTTTGTAGACACCTGTGATGTTAGAGGACACATCTTGGTTGAACATGTCCCTATAGTCACATTATTTTCAATCTTTTCTAGGGGTACCATCATTTTTGTCCAGGCCTGTTTCATGAGTTTATTTTTTAAAGTAATTCTGTTGAACCACAGTTCAAAAGCATTGTCTGATTTTTCACTGGTTAATCTTAATAGAATTTTTATTTATTACCACTTTTGTCAGATTCAAGTTATTTCTGTGACCATTGTGGGTTTTTCTTTCATTAACAGAGGGGTACCAACAATTTTGTCCACGGCTGTATAAGATTTTATTTATTGGAAGTAAAGCCTTTTTTCAGATTGTTGCAAAGATGTATTTATTTTCAACAAATTTATTTTTCACTGGAAGCTGCCAATTTTTTGTCATTGACCTTTTTGTCCTGTAAATACATAATTCATGATGAAGACCATGGTCTCTGTGAGTTGGTAATTTTCTAAAAATCTATGGAGTTTTAAATGGCTCCATGAGTGTATTGGTAATAAAATAAAATGAACATGCCAAGTACAGTAAAGTCTGCACTGCTATATGTAACGTTTTCAATATTTAGGATTGTTTTGTTTTTTGGGGTTTTTTTTTTTGAGCACCTGCCCCCCAGAATGTCTGTGCACATCACTGACCACAGTGAATAGTTCACATTTATTTTGTAAACTGTTTTTCAATTTTTATGCGTGAAGCTGTTGCCCTGCTATATTTTCCTTTTAAAATGGTTAAATATGTATGTTTTCTGGCTCTGTACAAATTTTCTTTTGCCTTAGACAGAAAAATGTGTTCAGTGTATCTGTTGTGATTCTGAGCAGGTAAAGTGAAGCAGGAGGGTTTGCCGTACCAGCGCCGCGGCTCCCTGCAGCTCTGGCAGTTCCTGCTCAGATTGCTGGACAGCCCAGCCAACGCACATCTGATCGTGTGGACAGGACGCAACATGGAGTTTAAGCTGATCGACCCAGAAGAGGTCAGTCATTGCCTCCTAACATGGGACTTTCCAGCGCTATTAAAGACTGGGGAAATATTATTTTTGTATTATATAAAAGGAAGTTTTATCTCCTGTTTTCAGGTTGCTCGGCTGTGGGGGATCCAGAAGAACCGGCCAGCCATGAACTATGATAAACTCAGTCGTTCATTACGTTATTATTATGAAAAGGGAATCATGCAAAAGGTAAAGGCATGCATCATGAAATTTTTGTTGGTCTTTCTTTATACTCAAACCAGCGTGACGTCACCCATTGCATTGTAGATTAAAATCTAGAATGATCAACTTGAGCATTGATCAGCCCATCTTGTTTTTTGGAGTCAAAATAAGTGCATCCAAAGGGCTAAACGCTCAGTTATAGATAACTTTTAATTAGGAATAGGATTGGAATTTTATTCACCAAAATTTTAAGCCTTACACTTCAATTTAGAGTGTTGTATTAAAGCCCCCTGTGCAGAAGATGTTTTAATACAACACTTAAATTATAAACTGTGGTATTTAAATATGGATGACACTATTGCTTGCACCCATTGTAGAAAAGTGACGATCTACTTCCTGGTATTGGGCACTGTCATCTTGTGCTTTTGGAGCCAGAGTCTGTGTAGTAGTGGTGGTGAAGTTGAATCTAGCATGAAGTTCCTGTCCATATGGCTCATCAGTCAAGTGATTAAAGTGGCAGCACATAAGGCAGCCACTTCAATCATGAAACCATCACGACCATTTATATATCATCAAATAAATAATTAAAACTGAAAAGATCTGAAAAAAACACACCCCTGAACATCCATCAGCATGATGAGAACTATCTACAGTAGAAACCATCTTTGGGAAAAAATTTAGTGGAATCATTATCCTTAACGCCTTACTGCAGCTGGCCACCTGTGATCAAAATGCACATTATGTTGCTCATTTTTATCTATAGTCTTTAATTACCTCCGCCAGGCCAAAAAGGCCAGGAGAAGGTTATGTTTTTGCCGGGGTTTGTGTGTTTGTCTGTTTGTCTGTTGGTTAGCAAGATAACTCAAAAAGTCTTGGACGGATTTCCATGAAACTTTCAGACGTTGTTGGAAATGGTACAAGGAAGAACTGATTAAATTTTGGGGGTGATCCGGTTCACCGTCTGGATACAGGAATTTTTTTAAAGCATTTTTCAACACTGTGACATAGGGCCATTTTCAACATGTGCGCAGGCGCAATGGAGGGCGCTGCTCGTCGTGTCTGCAACACAAACTCTGCATTCTTCAACGTTTTAGGCACAAAAGCACGCGGAAAACACTGCTGGCCTGGGCCCGCCAGCGTGCTTGTGTTTGCGCGCAACTGCAAAACCTCACACGGGCAGCTGTCCGCCGACGGATTCTTTGGCAGAAATTCCCCGGCCAGCCATAGGAGCTGCGCATTTGGCAGAAATTCACCGGCCAGCCATACGCGCTGCGCAATAACGAGCTCTCTGCCGGCCAACCTTCTAAATTCTCGTTTGCCGCGGAGCGAAACCCCAAAATAATATAATATAAAACCCACGGCAACCTGTCTACCCAATTTGCATCCGTCAGTGGAGGAGATGGACACAACAGCAACACTTACTACTGAACCACTAATCCTATCACTATCAGATTGATTGTCATTGATTAATTTTGTGTTTATTGCACTGTCACTGTCAAATAAACAAATAATCATTGTGAATCCAATTGCTAGTCATATGTTTACATGCTCAAGGAATCTGAAAACGTACACACAAACACTGTATGGGGGGAACTGTGGCGCTTGGCGGAGGTCTGCACTCTCCGAGTGCTTTTCTAGTTTTAAGTTAAAATCATATTAAAAATTTTTAACATAGAAGTTTATGTGGTGAGACTTATGTTAGGAAACGGCTTCAAGTGGTCATTTGTTGTTGAAATTTTGTGAGAAAACTGACTTCTAAACTGCCCAAGGCATGCTTTTCATTTTCTCTGACTTATCTACAATTTTACTACTATAAATTATCATATTAAAAGTGCCTGACGGCTCAGAAACAAGGTGTGCATCACCTGCAGTAATTCTATTAAAAATAAACTCACTTTACCCAAGTCTCTTGTCTTCATGCTCACAATACTGTTTTTGAGACTTGTGAGTATGATGTCCTACTCTGAGTTGCTGGGTCATATACCATGTTGAGCAAGTTACTTTACCAATTACTGCATGATAAAAGTAATTAGTTACTTGGGAAAGTAACTTTAACGTTACTTTTAAATGCAAATTTAAATTATCTTACATACACACTGCATTTTTTTTTTGTATTACTGTGCATGTATCAGTGTATTGAACATGAAAACTGTCCATGTTTCTTACCTCTGTGATATGGATTAATCCAGTGTGCAATGATCCAAAGAAAACTTTTATACCCAGTTCATCTGCTGTTTTAGAAACATGATCCATTCCCTCAAATGTCAGATTGAGCTCAAAATCCATTTTTGAATAGTTTTTGTTGAGGTAGCAGAAAAATGTTTTTTTGCAAAAGTGGCCCATATTCTTTACTAGTCACCGGTATTCTGCTAATCGGCTGTCTGAAGGCAACTGACTCGACTGTTGACAATGAGGACATGTCTACAGTGATGTACAGTATGTATCTGGCAAACAGGCAGTTTGATTCTTGCTGGGTCACACACTGTCAGGATGCATGCCTAGGTCTGAACTCAATCTGTGGCTGTTTAAGTGAAATGGCTCCATCATCAGCACAGCTAGCAGCAGGCCTTTCCTTGGCAACTAGCTTTGTTGAAGTATATTGTTAAATCGGGTGTTTCTGAAGATTTGAGTTACAGTTGTTTGCTGATGTGGAGTAGGTCTTCACACTGGTTTATATTTTTTTCCGTAACTTCAAAAGGAAAAATAGTGTGCATATTTGTGCATATTTCTTTGAGAAGAATCTCGCTGCATCTTGTCCAGCGGTCATTATCAAATCGATTGACACTTTTTTCATCAGATCATGTCAAGTGACAGCTGTGTGTCTGCGTGCTAGGTAGGGTGATTTGTCTGTGTTAAGCCCCTGTCACACCTTGACGATTTAGGCAGCATATCCCACGAGTCACTTGAACTCGTGGGATCGTCACTTCCTTGTGGTAACGTATCGTCACTTCCTGTTTTGCTGTCTGCCTGTGTGGTTTGCTCTCTAGCCACTAGCTATGGCTACTAGCTCTCTTTCCTCTCCTCTGGTGTGCTCTCTCTGTCAGATGTTTAGCTACACCTCTGCCTCTTTTAGTGATAACGGTAAATGTAATAAATGTTGTCTTTTTGAGGCGCTCGAGGCGAGGTTGTCTGATTTGGAATCCCGGCTCCGCTGCATTGAAACACCGTCTGCGCCAGTTAATCTTGACGGACGCCCATTAGCTGCAGCGGAGCTAGCTAGCTTAGGTCCCACTGTCAGCGGTCCCTCGGCTCTCCTCAGCAGCAAGGAGACTGGGTGGGTGACGGTGAGAAGGAAGCCTAGTCGCAAAGCCCCGGTACACCACCAACCTGTTCACGTTTCTAATCGTTTTTCCCCGCTCAGCGACACACCCGCTGAGGAAAAAACTCTGATCATTGGCGACTCTGTAGTCAGAAACGTGAACCTAGAGACTCCAGTGGCCATAGTCCAATGCATTCCTGGGGCCAGAGCAGGCGACATCGAGTCAAATTTGAAAATGCTGGCTAAAAGTAACTGTAAATATTCCACAATTGTTATTCACGCCAGCATTAATGACATCCGTCTCCGGCAGTCGGAAGTCACGAAACTTAATATAGAATCGGTGTGTGACTTTGCCAAAACGATGTCTGCCACTGTAGTATTCTCTGGGCCCCTCCCCAATCTGACCAGTGATGACATGTTTAGCCGCTCGTCATCCTTGAACCGCTGTCTGTCTGTGTGGTGTCCTAAAAATGACGTGGGCTACATTGACAATTGGAGCTCTTTTTGGGGAAAACCTGGTCTTATGAGACGAGACAGCATTCATCCCACTTTGGATGGTGCTTCTCATTTATCTAACAATCTGGCATCTTTTTTATCCAAATTTCCAAAACCATGACTACTCAGAGTTGGGACCAGGAAGCAGAGTTGCAGTCTTACACGCCTCTCTGCAGCTCCTCTTCATCCGCCACCCCTCAGCTTTAGCCCCTGTCTTCCCCATCAGAGAATCGTTGTCTGCTCCCTCCAAAGTAAATAAAAATATAATGCATAAGCATCCCAAAGTGATAAAGCAAAATATTGGTAAAACTCAAATTAAACATAAAGCCTCTAAATTGAATGATTTGGCCTCTGTTCCTCCTCATAATTTAAAAATTAAATGTGGTTTATTAAATATTAGGTCTCTAACTCCCAAGTCTCTGTTAGTCCATGATTTGTTAATTGATCATCAGATTGATTTAATTTCCCTCACGGAGACTTGGTTAGGACAAGAGGATTATGTTGGTTTAAATGAATCAACTCCCTCTGGTTATTTAAACTGTCAAAATCCCAGAAGTTCTGGTCGTGGAGGAGGAGTAGCAACAATTTACCATTCCAAATTACTAGTTAATGTAAAGCAAAAAACATGTTATAATTCCTTTGAGGGCCTGGTCCTCAGTATTGGGCACTTTAGCAATTTTAGGTTAAACCCAATTTTATTTGCCATAGTTTATCGTCCCCCATCAACCTACTCAGAATTTTTATCCGAATTTGCTGATTTCTTAGCTGATTTAGTGCTGAAATCTGATAGAATAATTATAGTAGGGGACTTTAATATACATGTGGATGTAGATAGTGACTGCCTTAATGTGGCATTCAATTCAATATTAGATTCGATTGGGTTTTCTCAGAAAGTAGGAAATTCTACTCATTACCTCCACCATACATTGGACCTTGTTTTGACATATGGCATAGAAATAGAAAATCTTGTAGTGTTTCCTCATAACCCTGTACTGTCAGACCATTGTCTGTTAACCTTTGATTTTACTATTTCTGACTATTTGGCTCCTAAAGAAAAATATTATTACAGTAGATGCCTCTCAGATGATGCTGTTTCCAAATTTATGCAGATTGTTTCCTCTATGCCATGTGTCAACACAACGGAAATAAGCTATAGACAGCTTGCTCCTTCTGTAATTGATAACATGGTGGATGGTGTTTCAGCTTCTCTGCATCAGACTCTAGACTTGGTGGCCCCCTTAAAAAAGAAAAAGTCTAATCAGAGATTTCTAACTCCTTGGTTCAACACAGAAACTCGTAGCTTTAAACAGAAGACTCGTCAATTAGAAAGAAAATGGCGCTCTACTAATTTAGATGAAATCTATTTAGCTTGGAGAAATCATCTTCTAATTTATAAAAAATCTCTTAGAAAAGCTAGAACGAGTTATTACTCTGCATTAATAGAAGAGAACAAGAATAATCCCAGGTTTCTTTTCAGTACTGTAGCCAGGTTGACAAAGAGTCAGGACTCTGTCAATCCTAGCATTCCCTTAGAGCTTACTAGTCAGGACTTTATGAACTTTTTCAATAATAAAATTTCATCCATCAGAGATAAAATCAATCAGATTCTTCCCACAGTTAACTTAAATACTGTAACTACTACAACTCCTTCTATTGATGTCTGTCTTGATGAGTTTACTCCAATCGACCTTTGTGAGTTAGACAAAATAGTTTCCTCATCCAAACCTTCAACTTGTCTTTTAGACCCTATTCCTACCAGGTTATTTAAAGAAGTCTTCCCACTTATTGGTAGCTTTATTCTTCATATAATCAATTCTTCATTAACTTTAGGCCATGTACCGCAGGCTTTTAAAACGGCTGTAATTAAACCCTTACTCAAAAAGCCAACGCTAGATCCAGGAGCTTTAGCTAACTATAGACCAATCTCTAATCTCCCTTTCATTTCAAAAATCTTAGAGTTGTTGCTACGCAATTATTTGACCACCTGCAGGGAAATGGTTTACTTGAAGAGTTTCAATCTGGGTTTAGAATCCATCATAGTACTGAAACAGCCTTAGCGAAGGTCACTAACGACCTCCTCATTGCATCTGATAATGGACTAGTTTCTGTACTTGTCCTTTTAGACCTTAGTGCAGCTTTTGATACTATCGATCATAATATTCTACTTGATAGATTAGAACACTATGTTGGACTTAATGGAACTTCGTTGCAATGGTTTAGATCATATTTATCTGATAGGTTCCAGTTTGTTCATGTAAATAATGAGTTTTCTTTCAACTCAAAGCTTAGTCATGGAGTTCCACAGGGATCTGTGCTAGGCCCTACTCTTTTTAGTTTATATATGCTTCCGTTAGGCAACATTATTAGAAAGCACTGTATACATTTTCATTGTTATGCAGATGACACACAATTATACCTGTCAATGAAGCCAGATGATAGTAATCAATTAGCCAAGTTAGAAGCCTGTCTTAAGGAAATCAAAGCTTGGATGACTTGTAATTTCCTGCTATTAAATTCAGATAAGACTGAAGTCATTCTTGTTGGTCCAAAAAACCTTAGAAATTCCTTTCCAAATCAAACTTTCAGTTTGGATGCGGTTACTCTTTCTCTTAATAGCTCTGTGAGGAACCTTGGAGTTATTTTTGATCAGGATTTGTCCTTCAATTCACATATTAAATTTGTTTCTAAGACTGCCTTCTATCATTTGCGTAATATTGCCAAGATTAGGAGCATCTTGTCTCAGAGTGATGCTGAGAAACTGATCCACGCTTTTGTTAGCTCGAGATTAGATTATTGTAATTCTTTATTATCAGGCTGTCCTAAAACATCTTTAAAAAGTCTTCAGCTGATCCAAAATGCTGCAGCAAGAGTTTTAACAGGTACTAGAAAGAGAGATCATATCTCTCCGGTTCTGGCCTCCCTTCATTGGCTTCCCATAAAGTTTAGAATTAAGTTTAAAATCCTTCTTCTTACTTACAAAGCTCTAAACAATCAGGCTCCTTTTTATTTAAAAGATCTGATACTACCGTATTATCCTAACAGAGCACTACGCTCCCAAAATGCAGGATTACTTGTAATACCTAGAATCTCCAAAAGTACAATGGGAGGCAGAGCCTTCAGTTATCAAGCTCCTCTCCTGTGGAATCAGCTGCCAATCTGGATTCGGGAGTCAGACTCGATCTCTGTTTTTAAGAATAGGGCTAAAACCTACCTTTTTGATATAGCCTACAATTAGGGAGGGATCATGTGTTTCTGAACCCTCCCTTAGTTATGCTGCTAATAGGTTTAGTCAGCCGGGGGACCTCCAGTAATGCACTGGGCCTCACTCCTTTCCTCACTCTCTATGAAATATTTTTTTTGCTGGTCATTAACATCTGTTTGTTCTCTCCCATAGATTGAGTCCCCATCGTGCTGTTTGCTCTCTACATGTCTGTTCTTTACTTCTTCTCTATCCCCTCACCCCCCAGCCAGTCGCAGCAGATGACTGCCCCTCCCTGAGCCTGGTTCTGCTGGAGGTTTCTTCCTGTTAAAAGGGAGTTTTTCCTCTCCACCGTTGCCAAGTGCTTGCTCACAGGGGATCGCCTGATTGCTGGGGTCTTTCTGCAACTGTGGGGGTTCCCCCCTGCAGTTGATAGTGCTATGAGATGACTGTTGTTGTGAAATGGCGCTATATAAATAAAGTTGAATTGAATCCCAACATATAAAAAATTTGAAGAATACACTGGCATGCGTCAAATAAGTTATGGGTAAGTTTTATATAAATTAAGAGTACGCTGGTATCCATCGTTGTCAGGCAAAGTTGCTGAAAATTTTCCCATGTATCCAGCATATGGCTGATACGTCCCACATATGTGGGCCGTAAGTTGTAGGTAAGTTATACGTTCGTTGACACACGTTACTCATAAGTTGAAATGTGTCGAGATAATGTTTAGCGTACCCAAAACTTATTTCTAACGTATGAGTAACATTCTTTGAACCTATGTGTAGCTGAACGTGTTTCTAAATTAAAGGTAATGTATAATGGCATATACTGGCAGCCTTTTATTGAGCAGATGTCCATGTCAGACTGATTTTGTTCAGACAAAGTAAAGACATGTTTAGACTGTGTGATGGTCTCTGTGTAGACCGGGTGACACGTTTACTATTTATGAGCTTACTTGGCACCTTCCTTGTATCCCGACTTGTGGGTGTGCTCTGTCCTTTTTGTAATAGGTTTCTAGAAATAATTGAATAATAATATTGTTGAAGAGTCTGTGGTGCTCTGTGGACACTTTCACAGATCCACCTGCTCTCTGTTCTGATCAGCTCAGCTGCAGCCTGTAGCACACTCGGAGAGCTAAACACACATACTTATTTGTGTAACAGGACCTGTCGGGGACATGTCCAAACCAACTTAGGTGTAACACTTTCAAGCTACAGGATATTATGAAGATCCAAATCGCTGTTTAGCCTTCCTTGCCATGTTTTTACCTTTGACTGAACTCTGTACCTTCAGCTGTCCACACAGGCAAGACAGAAAATGGAGTAGTAACCCTAGGTATGCCAAAATGTCAGAACGCCGGAGGAGGTGGATCGAATCAGCTGATGAGATCGCTCAAAGCACAGAGCTCAGCTGTTTTGCAGCAGCTGTTGTTGGATGATAAATCCCACTTCCTGTGTGGCGGTGGCCAGCCCTGTTGCTCTCCCTTTGCTGAGGCTTGCTGCTGTTTTTAGGTCCACACCAGCGAAAGCATACTCCATGCATTATCTTGGGGTTTTTTTTTTCACTTTATTGAAAATAAACTTTATCACCATCAGTTTGCATGCCTTTGTCATAAACCTGCTCTTCTCCAGGCCTGTTCATTCATTCATTCCTCTAAAAAAAAAAAAAATAATGCAATGCCTATTTATAGACTGCAACAGTAAGTCCACAAATACTATGAGAATGCGGATGGAATAAAAAAAAGCATTTAGTGTGTCATCATATAAATAAAATGATGGGTGATTATATTTTGACTGTTACAACTCTCTCCATTAAAATAACAAAATCCTGGTAAATGTCCTTTACCACATAAGTGCTTTTTGAATCCCCACAATGGAAGCCGAACCAATAAATCCTGGAGAATGATAAATGGAGCAGAAAATTAACAGTAAATTTTGTAATGAGATTTTTTTTTCTTTTGAGCTGTCACATTTTTGGGGATTTATATAATTTTTTTAAATGCTCCCATCTTTCGGCTTTTGGCATTCCAGCACCATGGACAGCGGCATTTCTCGTGTCCATCCATGAGCCAGGTTGTGACAACGGTCATCTGACGTTTGTGACATGTTACATCAGCTGTTTTAGGTGTGACCGACCTGGCAGATTTGACAGCTCTGCCAGGTTTGAAGTCCCCCCCCCCCCCCACCTTCCCATGTGATGTCTTTGGAGGAGAGAATCATCTCGGTTCAACCAAGATGATGGCGCTTTCATGCTCTCACACCTAGGATTGATGGATCGGGAGGCGACAACAGTTTGGCATGACTGTGCTATGCATAAGTTAGGATAAGCTATGCATAAGTTATCGTTGCGCATAAGTTGTGAATGCCAGCAACACACTAAACATTCACTGGTATGTTATTTATAAGTTATCAAAATGTTCTATATAAGTTACGAATGCATTATGTATACTCCAACTCGTTATGGATACGTGATGCATACACCTAGAATTTTAAATTTTGGGTGTATGCCAGCATTTTTAGAGGATTTTTGATACGTTGGCAAACGCTGCCTAAAAGGTGTGACAGGGCCTTTAGGTAAAAATAACGAGTAACAAATCTTTTAAAATGTCAGTAATTGTAATGGTGTTACTTCATTTGAAAAAGTAATTTCATTACATGGGCAGCTCGGTGGAGCAGTGGCTAGCACTGTAGTAGCACAGCAAGAAGTTCTTGAGTTCTATCCAACCCTTGGCCACTGTTGACCTTTCTGCATGGAGGTTTCTTAGTTGTTTTTTGCCAGGCACTCCGGTTTCCTCCCGCAGTCCAAAGACATGCACGTCAAGTAAAGATAAATTGTCCTTGTGTATGAAAGTGAGAGTGAATGGTTCTCTGTCTCTCTGTGTTGGCCCTGCCCCGATCGGCAGTCTGTCCAGGGTGTATCCCACCTCTCACCCAAAGATGCTGGCATAGGTTTCCTGTCTGTTTTCCAGGGCGATATGTTAGTTATTTCAGTCTGTTTTGCTACCAAAGCCATACGCTAACCAGCTAACATTAGCCACACAATGTGATCAGCGATTGGAGGGGAGATCGATCTCCTCCAGCTGGGTGTAAACTGGTACTACAGTAGTTAAATCATACAGCATTTTGACCAAAGCATGCGAGACATTTTATCAACACTTCTGGGAAATGCGTCAACATGTGGAAAAGGAGCATGCCATGGGCACTTCACTGAAGTTTATAGCTGCCCACCTTATTCTGATATCTCCATCAGGAAATTCTGACAGGAATATGGTATAATATGGTTAACTGTTAAATGAGGTTATGATGATTAATCTGTCTCTGCAGGTGGCTGGCGAAAGGTATGTCTACAAGTTTGTGTGCAACCCCGAGATTCTCTTCTCCATAGCATTCCCAGACAACCAGAGGCCAAGTCTAAAGGCCGACCCAGATGCTGTCTTACCTCCCAGTGAGGATGACGGCCTTCCTCTGCCCAGCTTTGAGGAGGAGGGCCCCTACCTGGTTGATGGAGGGGAGCAATGTATCCAAGGACTGGCTTTCCCAGACAGTTTTCCATTCTAGACACACAGCCTGACAGTTGGGCGACTGAGTGGTCTTTTATTGTCAATGTAAATGCCCACTTCATTTGTCAGATGAAAAAGGAGAATTTATTGGAAATTTAATGCCTTGTTTACTAAAAGTTTTGTTTGTGGAATTTAGAATCAAACAGGGTTTTAAAAAAATGCTAATTTTAAAAAAAAAAGTTCTAGTGTTATGACCAAACCAAGATTTTTTTTTAAATCACAATTTTAATGTTAATCGTATTTCTACAGTGATTTTTGCCATTTCCTATATAGTCAACTCCATAAGAATTTGGATTTTTTTTGTCGCAGTACACCACCTTAACACATTTTAAATCAATTAATCGCAACGTGTTCAAATTGCAGATTGTTTTCACTTCGTCTCCAGAGCTGATGGCAAAGTACTGTTCACCCTCTTCTTGCATCTGCCTGCATGTGGGTTTGTGTCTCTGTGCACTAAGAATGAGAGTCCAGCACAGAGGGGGTATAGTCTTTTTAATCTAAGTTCATACTTGGATTACAGATTTTTACATTCAGTTACTGCCTGAAGTTTCAAACCCTTTAGTGTCAACAAATGCTACATGTCACTTAAGATGCTCTACTTCGCTGCAGAGTTTATTGCAGCTGTTGCCCCGTTACTTGTATTGTGTTCTCTGCCTTCAGTTTTGTCTTATAGCCGCATTAGGCAATCCTTTCCCAAAGCAAAAGAAAGCTAGATTTGAAAGCATGCAACAAAGAGTCCCACCCTTCCTCCTTTCAAAGCAATGCCTCTACACACCATGGGCTAGCTCACCAGAGCTCTCTAAGGCAAGTGCAATATCCCCTACCTCTGTTTTCTTTGAAGATCCCAGTAGCTTACTGAAGGAGAGCAGTTTTCAACTTTTCCATGCCATCATCCGTGTATATCAAACCCTAGTACCAAGTTTCAAAACATTTGGAACAAAACTGTAGGAGAAGCCGATTTCACAAAATGGGTAAGTTTTGTGGGACAGACGGACATCACCATAACATAATCCCACTTTGGTTTTTGACTGGCGGGGGATAAAACTATAACTTACAAAGGAGTTAGCTGCATAATGATGATGATGACACTGGTTTGACCGCATTCTTTACCCAAATGATTTTTAGTGTTGGCTCTCATGTAGCGATGCTTGATGTTGAAGGTTTAGGTGGAGTTGTGACTGGTTTTAGTCTCCCATTTTTGTACTGTCCAGCACTTTTTAACTGCTCCTACTTAGTGTCCCTTAAGCCCTCTGTACACACAAGGTGTTATATTTATTTTATTTCAGAGCCACTTTTTTTGATAGCTGCTGCGATGTGAGGAGAATTTCAATAACTTTGACAAAATTGCATTTCAGTGCAACCCATACTGGGGCTTTGATAACTGTTAAAGGGGTCACTGACTCCACTTTTTACACATTTCAACAGCTTTCTTGATTTGCTCTGATTTAAAGCCTGTCACTTTTAGAAACAGACTTCAGCTGTTCAACTCCACCCTCCCTCTTACGTCAGCCATTAGCTGAGTAGCTTGGGTGAGTAGTGCTTGTTCACCAATCCAGTTGTTTATGCATCTCGTGTCACCCCCCCCCCCCCCCCCCACACACACACAACCCCGCTGAGATGCCACATTAAATCACCAACACTACGCGCTCCACCGATCACCGCAAACTGAGGCCGGTGGCTGAGCCATGGGATCTTGGCCAACAGCTGGCCAGGGCATTGCCCCATCATGAAGCAGCGCTCAGCAGCTCTGCTGGTTCTCAGCTCCCCGTAACCAGCATGCCAACACCACTGTTCTAGAATTCTGTGCTACTTATAGAGGCGTGCTACCCTGCCTCTATGCGCCAGAGCGATGTGAGGCACATTATGGACAACGGACCGGTGAACCGGGTGGTAACAGGATGGTTATTAGGGTGACTAAGATCTAAAGAACATAACAATACAAGCTGTGCTTGGTTCGAGATTTCTATTACCGGTGTTAGCTTGGGGGCTAATGGGCTACCTTTAGCACCACTTCCATATACAGTGGGGAAAATAAGTATTGAACATGTCAATATTTTGTTCATTAAACATATTTCTGATAGAGCCACTGACTTGAGATTTTCACCAGATATCCGTAACGACCCAAGTAATCAATATATACAAAGAAATCACTGTGTTCACAAAACAAATTATATTTCATAAAGTGGAATGACACGGGGAATAAGTATTGAACACACCTGGTGAAATTTAATATTAAATAGAAAAGCCTTTTGTTGGTAATAACTTCCAGACGCCTCCTGTATGGAGAATCTAGGTGCAGGCATTGCTCAGGAGTGATTTTAGTCGATTCTTCCACACAAACTGTCAAATCTTGAAAGTTCCGTGGGTGTCTTCTATGAACTCTGATCTTCAGTTCGTTCCACAGATTTTCAAATAGATTCAGGTCAGGTGACTGACTGGGCCATTCTAGCAGCTTTATTTCTCTTTCTCTGGAGCCAGTTGAGTTTCCTTGGCTGTGTATTTGGAATCATTGTGTTGCTGAAATGTCAGAGAGGGAAGGGGGTACTTTATGTCAAAATTTGATGGATGGTGACCTTTGACCTGACAAACCCCCTGACCTGCCCTATGTAATTAAATGGAGATTATCTCTAATTACATGGGGATTAGTGTGAGGATAGAATGTCCATTATATCCATCCATCTTCTTCCGCTTAATCCTTTTTAATCCATCCAGCTGGTTTTATTAGCAACCACATCACCAGTAAATACCATTGATCCATTTCCAGTGGCAGCCATTAATGTCCATGCCATGACATTGCTTACACCATGTCTGGCAGATGTTGTGGTATGCTTCAGATCATTTGCTGTTCTTTACCTTTGTTACGTCTAAAATGCCTTAACCCCCAGTTCTTTGATGAAGAAGAATACTTCATCTCATTTTTGAGATGAAGTATAATTTCACTTATTTTACTGAAAGTGAGATATGGAATACAGGCAGTGCTGGAACACAGCTCTTTAGGAAAATACCCCAAGAGAGTGCTGCTAAAAAAGTGGGCCCTATAGTTTTTATAAAGCTTAACCACTCCCTCATGGAAGAGGGAGGGGTTTTTCCTCAGTGTATCAGTACATTTCAACTTATGTGACAGTTCGGCTGTGTGAGGAGCTGATTCTGACTGGTTTCAGCGAGTGAATTATAGGGTGTAACCTAAACTCTGCAGTGTAGCGTGTGAAGCAAGCAGATAAAGAAGTATGAGAAAGACAGGCCAATCATGTCATTTTACCAACACCTTCTCTGCATTTTATTCTTAGTCATTCTAGTACAGAGTTGTTTATGGTTAGATTTTTTTTTTCCTCCCAGGGCCTGGGAGTCTATCCTAGATGTTTTCAGGCAAAGTCTAATCTGGCTTTTCTTCTTGAATTAAGCTACTGAAGAATTGAGCTGGACAGTGCATTTGGTAACTCCTGAAGTTTTTGCTTTCTCCGATGGGCTGAAAAATCAAAATAAACCTAAGGATGACCTCCTAATGCATTGGGATCTCACTTGATCTCATCTTGAATTGGATTGAAAAGCTACATAGATTGAACTCTAGATTGATCTAAAATCTTCTGACGTGGTTTACAGGTTTAAAAAGAAAAAAATTAAAAAATTTGTGCAATTGCCTAAATGCTTATGACTGACTATATTATGAAAGCTTGCATAGTTCTTGTAAAAGTACCTTTTTATCCAGGAATGAAATGTCCACAGCTTTCTGGAAATAATTCAATTTTTTCTGGTAAAGGTATAATCCACCATTTTTAATGCTTTGTGTGCCAATTGTGGCTTCTCTTTCTTTTTGAAGATCTTTTTTGTTGCCTCAATGCTTCAACTTTATCCATAAAATTGTTCCCTTTGTTCCAAACTGTAGCATGGCTATTACTGAAGTCTTCACATCAATGAACTCTGGGATGGGATCTGTATTTAAACCAAAAAGTATCTCAAAGCCATGGCTCTTTACTATTATTTTTTGAGGGAGATAAAACTGCTTGAAAGGGACTCTTGTATTTTCCAGAACTTGAAATTCTCTTCTAACCACCTAAATTGAAATGTCTTTTGTGCCCCCCCCCTTTTTTTAAAGCTTATTTTTTAGCTTTCTATGGTCTATGGAAGTTTTTCATATTGCTGTTTTATGACAAAGGTACTGCTTCTATTTTTGATTCTGTAATATTGTGACTCTGATGCTAATAAGCATGGACTTTCTTACAAAAAGCAGCTAATGTACGGGGATAGATTTCTGCATTTTTGTATAGATGATTTGCGTCAATATGTAGACAAATTGTATGACTATATATGGATATATTTTTGAAAAAGGCTGCATTTTCATGTTAATGTATTACATCAACTCTCCAAGGAAATCCCCTTTGACTTATAGACAGAAGGTGGATGTAAAAGTATATTTTGCTACATAATCATATAGTTGTATGAAGCGCCAGCGATGGTGTGAGTTATCCCCTCAAATACTGTATGTGTGCCTTCTGTTTATCGTTATGGATACAATAAACTATTTTACTCTTTTCTTTTGCCTCAGAGCACCTCACTGCAAAATCACTTACAGTACATGCCACACATTTTTTTTTTCTAAAATGTTTGTCATAATTTGCATTGACTTAAATGCCCCTGTTTTTTCACCACACTCATTTCCAGGGCTTTGTCTTTTTACACAATATCAAACAGAAGATGTCATTTGTAGTAAATGAACAGTAATGTGGTTTAATTCCACTGAGAACCTGTGCAGTTCTCCAGTATTCGAAGTCTCGAGTCCGGCCTCGGATGGTAATGACTCGGGCCTCGACCTCGAGACCTGTGGCCTTGGTAATTCAGCGGAGGCTGGTGTTCTGCCATTTTACCATACTTTCTCAGAATACCATACCTGTTTGGCAAACTGATATAGCTATCGGTTTAGCATACTCTGACAGAATCAGTTGCTCTGTAAAAATGGCACTAACATTACATAATTGCTCACCTTCCGTCAGCTGGGCCACGGTATGCTATTGTTTACCTTCCATCAGCTGTATTGAGTAATTTTTAACAGCAGGAAATGTATATAGTATATATAGATACACACACCAAAACCGTGCCACATTTTTGGATCAGTCAGTCATGGTACAGTGCCCCGCCCCTTTCCTGCTATATGCATGTGCATTGGCTGCACTTCCTCCATGTCTTGAGGAGGCACAACCTGGACCAGAAGCTGCTGCTGGCCTTCTATCGCTGCTCAGTGGAGAGCGTGCTCACCTACTACTGTTTGGGTGTGTGGTACGCCGGCTCCACAGCCAAGAACAGGAAGGCTGAGCAGAGGGTCATCAACACTGCCCAAAAAAATAATCGACGGCCCTCTGCCCTCCCTGGGAGACATCTCCAGATCATCCTCCTGTCTCAGAAGGATCAAGGTCATCACAGGAGACCCCCTCACAGCCTGCTCACCACCTGTTTAACCTGCTCCCCTCTGGATGACTGTTCAGATCAATCAGGTCCCACACCTCCAGACTGATGGTTTCTTGCCCTGGGTTATCCGAACTGCAAACAGTCAGAGGCCCCACCCTTCTCCCTCCGAACGCTCACATGCACAGAACTGAGGACCTTTTAATTACCAGTATAACTCACCGGTCTTTGCATTCCTCACTTTCATGTATATTGGCTCATCCGTGAAATCAATACTGTACACATTTTCCATAATCCTTGGGCCATTTTACTCAATTATGTGTTCTGCACTCTTATGTACATCGCTCCACCCACGAAGCCACTACCATAACTGTGTATATACCAAGGGGCTATTTATTATTTTTACTTTTATTTTTATTTCCGTCGTATGGTTAATCATGTGTTCTGTAACTGTTTTTCAAATTCTTCTCACTTACTTTATTGTGCAGTGGCCTGGTGGAGCGCCCGCAATTTCGTTGTGCTGTACAGTGACAAAGCCTATTCTATTTTATTGCTTACCTTCCGTCAGCTGTTTCAATCAGCTCTATTGTATGCTGAAATTATAGGCGGAAGCATATTTCCTGTTACTACGCATGCGCATTAACCCAGGGTATGGCCGTTCTGATAAGTACGGCAGCTCCGTGGAACAGTGGTTAGCATTGTGGCAGCACAGTAAGAAGGTTGTGGGCTCAATCCCACCCCCTGACCATCAGTGACCTTTCTGTGTGGAGTTTGCATGTTCTCCCCATATCTGTGTGGGTTTACTCCAGTTTCTTCCCACAAGCCAAAAACATGCAAGTTTGGTTAATTGGAGACTTTAAAGTGGCCCTAGGTGTGAATGTGTGTGTGAAAGGTGAAGGGATTGGCACCACACTGTGGCTGCCTCATCCATCCACTTGGATGTCCTGAATTTCCCTCTGGGATTAATAAAATATCCACCTTATTCCTAGTCCCTATGATGCCTTGCGTGAATTATGGGCGCAACTTCTGGTACTAGTTTAGAACGTAAGGTCGTCACTGAAACGGGACACTTTTCCTTGTTAAAACAACAATGACTTCAGTATCAAAAATGTGTGAATACAGCCTGTTGTACCTCAAAAACGGTAATATAATCCTACCATTTCCCATGACTATGAAGGGCTGGGAAGATGATCTTAAAAAGTGGCCTCGCAGACAGTAGCTCCATTTGTTAGCGCCACTGCTAAGATGCTAACGCTGTAAACAAATAAAAGCGCTGAGATATATCAATGTTGCCACCGCAATAAAGTCAGATGCATTTTGTTAAAAGATGTTGGACATAATCAAACTTACCTCAGAGCAAATGTAGAATCTAGTCAGAGCCACAAAGAACCACAACACGGTGTTTTAATGTTGTGATAAAACAGACAGCTACAATTGTTTGTTTTATCCCGAAATTATCAGCAGCTCATGCTGCTGTCATTCCCTGAATTCTTATTTAACTTAACACGTACAAACCTTTTCTGGCAATTGCTCAAAATTTTAGTGATCTATATTTTGTGATAATTTAAAAATTAATGCATGCTGAAGCTGCTAGTCCATATCGTTCTAAGGCAGTGCAACAAATGCAACCCCCCCCCCCCCCCAAAAAAATCAAAACTATTTTGTCTTTCTTAAATCGTTGAGCCTTAGAAAGCAAACTTACTATTTTCTACTGATTATTGTACTTCATGTACCCTTCATTCTGGTGACATATGTGACCCGTGCTGGAAAAATGAGTCACTTTGAGGAAATTATCAAAACTGGGGTAGCGTTTTCCCATATTCTGTATTGAAAGACCTTCAAAATGATATTTAATTTGTAGGAAGTGTGCAAAAACGGACACTGGAAAAAGACGATTTGTTTATATTTTGGCTAGGTTTAAAACGCGCGTTCGATTGGTCGGGAGTTACGTCTTCGGCAAATGTATTTTTAGAAAGCACATTTTCTAAGCTTTCCAATGATACCAGGCACTCATGGGGTTTTTTCCCGGCACTTGCCGCTAGCAAACAGTCATGATTTATGACTTCTCCTGCCTGCAGCTCGTAATGATGCGGTGCACATTGACTCATTTTGCCAGCACAGGTCACATAAAACACATAAATGTCAAATCTGTGACATGCATACCAGTGAAAACATACCTGGTCTGCTCTTCTATTACCGGAGTGGTGGCCTAGTTGATAGAGCATCCGCTCCACAACTGGGAGGTCGGGGGTCAAATCCCGGCCGGGTCATGCCAAAGACCATATGAGCTTGGTGCTCAGCGTAATAGAATGGAGGAAGCAGAAGTTGTTTGTGGCAGCGACCCCTCTGTTTCTACATGTGATTAACATTGTAGATAGGAGAAATTTCATTCTACTGTACAAGATTGGCTGTGTGGATTGAATGACAACAGAGATGGCTCTTCTTGTGTCTGTCCTGTGTCTGTACCACTGATCACACCAACAGTCCTTTTTCGTTTTCAGTGCATGATCTATGCATTGCCGGTGAGAAGCCTCCATTTATACAATCTATGGCACAACCACGAACACCAGCAACAAGTAGCAGAACTATGCTAAAACATTAAAAAAAAAATAAAAAAATACAAAAACTGCAAGTGCTGAAATTAGCTGCCACTTGAGTGCTAAACACGTATGTGGACTATACATTAAAATGAATTTGAAAAACTTTTAAAAACACTATTTTAAATGCCCCTGCAACTCCACTCTTGCCGACTGATTTAACACTACTTCAGCCAAAACTGGAAGTTCCGCCCATAACAGTTCCTACAGCGGCACCCCCAGGAATAAGGTGGATGCAAAATTTTAAAAACTAAATTAAAAAAAATAGTGTGGTAAAATGTCAGAACACCTGCTTGAGACCATACAATTTCAGCATTGTTTTATTTTTCAAGATTCAATTTTCCTTAAATGATTTTTAGATATTACTTTTTGATTAATATAAATCAAAATCCATCTAGTAATTTGAGACCTATCTTGATGCAGCGGCAATATGGCCACTGAGTCGTCTGTGTACCAGATCTGGGGACTGGAAGTGATACAAAGTTCCGGGGAAAAGATGCCCACAGGGATTTATCACAGTGCGAAGCAGTGAGGAGAGGATTACAAAACTCAAACAGGACTGAAACAAATAAAGACCCAAACAATCAGAACTGGGAGAACCAGAAGACCAGGAAATGTTCTGACACTTTGGACACAATCTTGCATGGACCTGCCTACATAGGGCATGAAACCCCGGCACTGCTGCCACAGGATACTGCAGTCTGTGTCCTCGGAGGAGCTGAAAGTTGGTAAATATGTGCAAAAAATATGCAGTTTCTCATAAATCTGAGGCTTTTTTTCACCCTCTTCTAATTTGTCCCTCCCAAATATGAAATAAATTTGCAACTTTTTCTAAACACAGCACGTTTTGTCATGTAAATCTGCAATATTTTTCTCTTAAATTTGCAACTTTTTCTGCTTAATTTACCGTTTTTCTTCTGAAATTCGTTTTGTTACAAATGTACATCTTATTTCACAGAAGGTACCAGTGTTTTTCTTTCCAATATGCAGTTTTTGTCTTGTGCATTAAGTTTCTCACATTTGCGTCCTTGTCCTCTTTAATCTGCAGGTCTTTTTTACTATAAATTTGCAACATTTTTCCACATAAATTTAAGGATTTTTTTTTAAACTTTCATTAATCTGGGGCTTCTTGTAAATGCACAGCTTTTTTCCTAATAATTTTGCACTTTCCAAAATGTGTAACACATAAATTTGCCTTTTTCTTTTTAATTTCAAATGTTTTTCTAATAAATTCACAATTATGGTCTTATAAACAACATTCTTGTGGATTATACTTATTTTTCTTTCATATTGCAGAGTTTTTCCCTCTTTGATTTGCTTTTTTTTTTCTTGTATATCAGTGAATTTATTCTGTCATACATGCGACAGTTTTTCTGTCCACTGACTATAAGCAGAAGAGCCACAGGTTTCAGACCTCTGGCCTAGCTGATCTGCCTTCCCAGTTTTGCCATCTTTTTTATAATGTGGTTCTGATCCAGAAATGAGTCTTTATTCAGAGATTGACATCTGCTGCTGCCAGCACCCTCTGCCACATTAGACCAGGTAAAGGATACATGTTGAGTCTCAGAACTGTATTAGAATTGTCTGTTAATATTTGTCTCCATCCTCCCTGTGTTTTTTTTTTCCAGGAAAGGGGAAGTGGAGTGAAACTCTTCTGGCTGCTGTACATGACATTCTGGAGTCAGAAGCCGAAGCGAGAAGAAGCCAACCAACCATCCATCCATCTTCTACTGCTTTTTCCGGAGGTCCGGGTCACCGAGGCAGCAGCTCAAGCAGAGAAGCCCAGACTTCCCTCTCCCAGGCCACCTGCTCCAGCTCTTTAGAGAGGATACCAAGACGTTCCCAGGCCAGCTGGGAGACGTAGAAACACCAGAATGTAAATTTATGGTGTGTCTGTATGTTTGAAGTTTTTGAAGTATTTTATTGGAAAATAAATAAATGAACATTTGAAGCAGTCCCTCCAGGATTTTGAGATGTTGCAATCACACCAATTCACGCAAAATCAGCCAATCAGCGCAACTATTGCACGACCTTGCAACTTTGTCCAATCACCGCAACTTTGCCGCAATTTTGGCCAATCCTCATCAACTTCCGCCAATTTCACCAATCAAATTTGTATAAGATGCTCAATCTAAGTAATCAAATGCATCGTTGCACTGTGTTCACTTCCGTGTTTACAGTGAGTAGTGAATTTATTGTTTACAGTGAGTAACGGAACACATCTGCAAACGGAGTGTGTGATTTAAAAAGAAAACACTCACCCTTGAGGTTTTCAACACCGTCCCTTCCTGTCTCCCCCAGCCTGTCCGTGGACGCCTCGCCACATCTCTGTCTTGACCGCATGTGCGAAGCACTGGGTTTGTGTTGAAAAACATGCACCTGCCGCAAAAGCATCCCGTCATGGGAGCGCGTGTGAGTTGAGTAGATTACATTACAGCAAGTGTTTGAACATCTTTAGAGGTAAAATCATGACTACATCTGGCCAATGAGCTTTAAAACTGAATCTCTATTGTGGATGCACAAACGCACCCACCCATCCATCCTCCCATCCCCCTTGCCATCCCATTATAAATGAAGGAGGTGTGTGTGTGTGTCTGTGTGAAGCCCGACATGCAACCGTAGGGAGTTTTCAAATGAAGGTGCTGCCAATAATTTCCAAATCTATACTCTTTAACCCCTTGAACTGTGAATTCCGTGGGCGGGCACGTCTCTGCATCTTAGTGCATCTCAGTGCACAATGAAAAAAAAAAAAAAGAAGCTGTATTTCCGGTCTTCCAGTACAGACACAGCCTTGTTACAACCTGAGAAAAAAGCTGTGTAATATATTCATTTTTTGTGGTATTTTTACAAAATTTTGACCTGAGCTTGAAAACACTTGGTTCTACATTTCTGTTGTGTTTTCCAGCCAGTATCTGACAGCTGTATGTTATTTGCAAGCATTTGTATCTAAAAAACAAAAAACACCCAGGCGAACTTTCTTGTTACTCAGTGGCAGGAGCACTTAGAGAGATTATGACTGTTTTGCCCAAAAATTCAGAGTGTTTTCTTTTAAATGAGACCAGCCCCATGAAGATGCTGCAAAGGGTTGAAGAACAGCTTTTGATTTACTTTGGGCACGTTATTTTTAGGCGTTTTTAGGGAAGTTGAACAGAGTTCAACAGGTTAACATGCAAGAGTTTTTCTGTATATAGTGTGGGGAACCCACGCTGGGATATTCATCTCAGACTAGTAGCGGAGGAGAGGCAAATAGTCCCTCTGCCGGTAGAGCGTGGGGGAATAAACAGATGAGGACAGTAGGAGTGGTGATGTGTTAAATGTATTGTGATGCAAGATCTCAGGCAGAAGGGGGAATGAGTCGGGTGATATAAAAGGAGAGACCCTGGTGTATTGAGGTAATGCTTTTTCTGTGTATGAATGAAGTGAGAGAGTGAATAAAGTTCGTCTGCTGTGCAAGTCTGGTTTCTTTATTGCACTCTCCACAATATCAATAATTCAGTTTTGCCTAGTAAAAATGAACATTTCAGAAATCCACAATGAAATTCTTCCTCTCTATAACGATCATTTCAAATATCTATGACATCATTCTTCCTAGGAGAAAGACATCACTTTTCCCCATTCATGTGTATTGGGTTTTCACTTCCAGATATCTACAATTACATTCTTCCTATCTAGAATGAACATTCTGGATATCTGAACTAGAATTCTTACTAGGAGAAACTCTTATTTCAGATATCTACAATCCAATTGTTGCTAGTGTAACGGATGCCAACTAGTACTGTTCGGCATAGAACGTTAGTAAAAACCTCCCTCCCAAAGCCTCATACAGTATCGGTAGCGCTGAGCTATCGGTCGGACCTTTAGCTCAGCGCGATCGTGCTGTGTCTCCCATGCTCGAACTGTGTAGTTGACTGAGAGGTCGTGGGTTCGTGTCCCGTGTGGGGCGAACTGCGCAGGATGATCTCTGTCACACTGGTGCCGTGAACCCGGCATGGGAGTGAGGTTTAAGGGGGAGAGTGTAACAGATGCCAACTAGTACTGTTCGGCATAGAACGTTAGTAAAAACCTCCCTCCCAAAGCCTCATACAGTATCGGTAGCGCTGAGCTATCGGTCGGACCTTTAGCTCAGCGCGATCGTGCTGTGTCTCCCATGCTCGAACTGTGTAGTTGACTGAGAGGTCGTGGGTTCGTGTCCCGTGTGGGGCGAACTGCGCAGGATGATCTCTGTCACACTAGTCATAATTCATTTGAGATGGTCAATATTTCTCAGTAGCTATCCAAAATATGTTTACAGATTAAGTATATTGTTACTAGTCAGTTTCAATTACAGATATCTGAAATTGAATTTTAGATAGTCATAATACGAATAGTGGATATCTATATTATTTTTTCTTCTAGTAAAAATGTATTTTGGATGTCCAAAATTACATTAGATATCTGGAATGTTTTTTCATTGTGGATATCCAAAATGAAAATTATGCCTAGTAACAACTGGATTGTAGATATCTGAAATAAGAGTTTCTCCGAGTAAGAATTCCATTTCAGATATCCAGAATGTTCATTCTAGATAACAAGACTGTAAATGTAGATATCTGGAAGTGAAAACCCGATACACATGAATGGGGGGGAAAAGTGATGTCTTTCTCCTAGGAAGAATGATGTCATAGATATCTGAAATGATCATTATAGACAGGAAGAATTTCATTGTGGATATCTGAAATGTTCATTTTTACTTGGAAAAATTGAATTATTGGTGTCTACAATAAATAGGCTAGCTCTTAAATGTTAAAATGGCCACTTAAACTTTTTAAAGCTTTTCAGACATCCTGAAGTTAGTTTTGACTAGTACAATCTAGATATCTTGAAATATAATTGTAACTAGCATGAATGTTATTATGGATATCTGTATTTACAACTGTAACCAGTAAGAATTTAATTTTGACTAGGAGGAAGGCAATTATATATATGGTTCCAAGGTTGTCATAGCCAGGAGCGGCACTGGGGTTAAGCTCCCAGTGCTCATAAAATGCTCCTTATGGTGTGCGTCTCGAAAAGCCTCTGACAACTAAGTCCAACTCCTAGCCTGCCCGTGTGGTTTAGTCTCTAAGCCCGGCGGAACTGCTTTTACTAATAGGAGAAGGGGCGAGGGCGGATCTCTGGCGCCTTAAAACCAGATGCTTCGGGTAGATGGTGGCTCGTCAACCTGGGAAGGTAGCCCATCTAGGGGAAGGTAAACCCTGATTTCAAACCTCTGCTGCCTTGCGGCATACCCGGTCACAAGAAAGGCTTCAGGAGTCAACCCTGAGGAAAAATCCGGAGTCGGAGCCCCTAAGGCAGTTCTATGTTGTGCTCAACATTGTTCTGGCAGCTCCTGTAATGGCGCTGGTGCCAAACTGTAGCAGCCCTGCTGTTCCTTTGGATTCATCAGTGACGTGGAGAGGGGGGACATGCTGCATGGGCAACATCTTGTCCTCCATATCTTCCTGCCCAGGCTTGAATCCTACCAACGCCCAACGCTGGAAGGTAGAACACTGGATCACTGGAGAGGACACTCCAGCTTCGCCTTTGGCGTAGACAAAACACGGGGAAATACAGTTACCGGTTATAAGCCACTGCTCAATTGGCGTAGAGCGTGGCGCCAGGGGTTGTTCCCGACGGTGGGAGGGATCATCAGATCTCACTGGACAGCTACCGCCCGCCTCAAGCTGGGCAGCCCCCAGCCAATAAGGTGTTGTCCCGCCACAGCTTGCTTTCCTCATTGGGTGCATGGGGATAAGGAGAAATCCAAACAGCAGGCTGAGAACCTCCGCACCAGGCAAGACAATAAAACAAAAGAGACCAACTCTAAAACTGGGAACTTGGAACGTCCGCACTATGATGACAGGACTCGCTGCTAACCTAAAGGACATCAACGACACCAGGAAGACTGCCATCATCAATAATGAGCTGAAGAGACTGGGAGTGGATATCGCCACTCTCCAGGAAACACGGTTAGCTGATGCAGGCACACTGAGAGAGAAGGACTACACGTTCTACTGGCAGGGAAAGGGCAGTGACGAACACAGGGAACACGGAGTGGGCTTCGCAGTGAAGAACACTTTGCTGAAGATGGTGGAACCGGGCAGCACTGGCTCTGCACGACTCCTCACCCTCCGCCTGAACACCACTGAAGGCCCAGTCACCCTCGTCAGTGTGTACGCCCCAACACAGACAGCCACACCAGAGGCAAAAGACGAGTTCTACGAGAATCTCGCAACAACTGTCAGGATCATCCCCAACTCTGAACAACTCATTCTCCTTGGAGACTTCAATGCCAGAGTGGGTGCTGACCACGACTCCTGGCCCTCCTGTCTTGGACCTTTTGGCGTGGGCAGAATGAACGACAACGGACAGCGGCTGCTCGAGTTCTGCACATATCACGATCTGTGCATCACAAACTCGTTCTTCAAGACCAAGCCCCAACACAAGGTTTCCTGGCAACATCCGCGCTCAAAGCACTGGCACCAGCTAGACTTGATCCTGACCAGGCACACCTCACTGAAGAACATGCTAATCACCCGTTCGTTCCAGAGTGCAGATTGCGACACAGACCATTCATTGGTGTGTTGCAAGGTCAAGCTGCAGCTGAAGAAATTCCATCGTGCTAGACAACCTGGAAAGGCACGGATTGACACCAGCAAGATGGCCCAACCAGAACTTGTTGAGCAGTTTGCCTCCACATTTGAGAAGGAACTTGGTGTACCACAAGGAGGAGAATCTGCAAAGCAGAAGTGGGAAGAGCTGCGAAACACCATCTACCGCACAGCCTTGGCTACCTTTGGGAGGAAGACCTTGAAGTCACAGGACTGGTTTGATGCCAAGTTGTCCGAGATGACCCCCGTCATTGAAGCCAAGCGCTCAGCACTTGCTGAGTACAAGAAGTACCCAAACGAGAAGAATCTCCAGATTCTCAGGGCTGCGAGAAGCAAAGTTCAGCAGACTGCTCGGCGCTGTGCCAACGAGTACTGGACTCAGCTCAGCCAAGACATTCAAACCGCTGCCATAACAGGGAACATCCGTGGTATGTATGATGGCATCAAGAAAGCACTTGGTCCAGCTCAGAGCAAGACGGCCCCCCTCAAATCTTCCACTGGGGAGATGATCACAGAGAAGAACAAGCAGATGGAGAGACGGGTGGAACACTACTCCGACCTCTACTCTAGACAGAACACCGTGACACCGTCAGCCCTTGATGCCATCGACTGCCTGCCATCCATGGACGAACTTGACGCCGAGCCAACCATCGACGAACTCAGTAAGGCCATTGATAGCTTGGCTTCTGGCAAGGCACCCGGCAACGACGGCATACCCCCTGACCTGATCAAGCACTGCAAGACCGCCCTACTGCTGCCATTGCATGACGTCCTCTGCCAGTGCTGGAAGGAAGGTGCCGTACCACAGGACATGAGGGACGCCAAGATCATCACCCTCTACAAAAACAAAGGGGAGAGAAGCGACTGCAACAACTACAGGGGCATTTCCCTCCTCAGCGTTGTTGGCAAAGTCTACGCACGTGTTGTTCTCGTTCGTCTACAGAAGCTTGCGGAACGTGTCTACCCCGAGTCTCAGTGTGGCTTCCGCGCTGAGCGATCGACGGTAGACATGATATTCTCCATCCGCCAACTCCAGGAGAAATGCAGAGAACAGAACATGCCTCTGTACGTCGCCTTCATCGACCTCACCAAAGCGTTCGATCTGGTCAGCAGAGAGGGCCTTTTCAAGATCCTGCCAAAGATAGGATGCCCACCAAAGTTGCAAAGCCTCATCGAATCGTTTCACACCAACATGCAGGGGATAGTGCAGCACGATGGCAACGTCTCAGAGCCATTCAACATACGCAGCGGAGTGAAACAGGGCTGTGTACTTGCGCCAACCCTCTTTGGGATTTTCTTTGCTATGCTCCTGAGGCATGCCTTCAGCACAGCAACAGAGGGAATCTACCTGCACACAAGATCTGACGGCAGGCTTTTCAACCTCGCCCGCCTGAAAGCCAGAACCAAAGTACGCGAGGCTCTAATCAGAGACATGCTGTTCGCAGACGACGCTGCAGTCGCAACCCACACACAGCAGGAGCTTCAGACCCTGATGGACCGCTTCTCCCAGGCATGCAAGGACTTCGGGCTTACCATCAGCCTGAAGAAGACTAACGTCTTGGCGCAAGGCACGGAAGCACCACCAACCATCACCATTGATGACTACAAGCTGGAGGTCGTGAATCAGTTCACGTACCTGGGGTCCACGATCAGCAACAACCTCTCCCTTGATACAGAGATCAACAAGAGGATTGGAAAATCAGCCTTCACACTCGCTCGCCTCACCACACGAGTGTGGGAGAATCCCAAACTCTCTGTCAAGACGAAGATGGCAGTGTACAATGCCTGCGTCATCAGCACACTGCTCTATGGGAGTGAGACGTGGACAACATACGCCCGGCAGGAAAAGAGACTGAACTCCTTCCACTTGCGCTGCATTCGCCACATCCTGGACATATCCTGGCAGGACAAAGTGCCCAACACAGAAGTTCTGTCCCGCGCCGGCCTTCCCTCCATGTTCACTCTACTCAGGCAGCGCAGGCTCCGCTGGCTAGGCCACGTTCACCGTATGGAGGATGGCAGAATCCCCAAAGACGTCCTCTATGGAGAACTGGCAACTGGCAGGAGAGACGTTGGCCGCCCACAGCTGCGCTTTAGAGATGTCTGCAAGAGAGACACTGAAGGCCCTGGATATCAACACAGAGCGCTGGGAAGACCTTGCAACGGACCGCTCCAAATGGAGAGGCACCTTGACCAGACAGCTCAAGGCGGGTGTAGAGAGACTGACTGCTGCAGCAGATGAAAAAAGGACCCGCAGGAAGAACCGCCACAGACCCAGCAGCACGGAGACCACCCACAAGTGTGACCTGTGTGACAGAGACTGTCATTCGCGCATCGGCCTGTTCAGCCACAGGCGGTGCTGTTCCAGCAGAGTAGACGTTTAGGATTCTCTTCCATGGTCATCATAGACCGACGGAGGCCGACGACGAGATATATATATATATATATATATATATATATATACAATATATATATATATATAAAAGTTCATTGTAGATAGGAAAGTGGTTTGTTTTAATGTTAAAACGGCTTGCCATAGAATGTCACAGTTGACGTTTGTGTCCTATGTCACCAGATGCAAGGCTGCATGACATAAAATAAAAATGGTAACAGTTTGCTTCCTAAGGCTTAACAATTTAAGAAAGATGTCAAATAGTTTTTTATTTGGGGGGTTGCATTCGTTGCACTGCCTTGGAACAATATGGACCTTATATTTAGGAGCTTCAGCATGCATTAATTGGTTAAATTATCACAAAATCCATCCATCCATCCATCTTCTACCGCTTTTCCGGAGGTCCGGGTCGCGGAGGCAGCAGTTCAAGCAGAGAAGCCCAGACTTCCCTCTCCCCAGCCACCTGCTCCAGCTCTTCAGAGGGGATACCAAGGCGTTCCCAGACTAGCTGGGAGACATAGTCTCTCCACCGAGTCCTGGGTCTGCCCCGGGGTCTCCTCCCAGTGGGACGTGCCTGAAACACCTCAAGTGGGAGGCGTCCAGGAGGCATCCTAATCAGATGCCCATACCACCTCAACTGACTCCTTTCAATGTGGAGGAGCAGCGGTTCTACTCTGAGCCTCTCCCGGATGACTGAGCTCCTCACCCTATCTCTGAGGGTGAGTCCAGCAATCCTACGGAGAAAGCTCATTTCAGCCGCTTGTATCCGCGATCTCGTTCTTTCGGTCATTACCCAAAGCTCGTGACCATAGGTGAGAGTAGGAACGTAGATTGACTGGTAAATCGACAGCTTTGCCTTAGAACTAAGCTCCCTCTTCACCACAACAGACCGGTACAACGTCCGCATCACTGCAGATGCTGCTCCAATCCGTCTGTCGATCTCTCGCTCCATTTTCCCCTCACTCGTGAACAAGACCCCAAGATACTTAAACTCCTCCACTTGGGGCAGGAGCCTGTCCCCAACCCGGAGAGGACAATCCACCTTTTTCCGGCTGAGGACCATGGACTCGGACTTGGAGGTGCTGATTCTCATCCCAGCCGCTTCACACTCAGCGGCAAACCGTCCCAGCAAGAGCTGTAGGTCATTGCTGGATGAAGCCAACAGGACAACATCATCTGCAAACAACAGAGATGAGATCCTGTGGTCACCAAGCATGACACCCTCCATTCCCTGGCTGCGCCTAGAAATCCTGTCCATAAAAATTATGAACAGGACCGGTGACAAAGGGCAGCCCTGGCGGAGTCCAACTCTCACTGGGAATGACTCCGACCGAGTGTTGGCAATACGAACTAAACTCTCACAATGGTCGTACAGAGACCGAATAGCTCGTAACAACAAGCCCGATACCCCATACTCCCGAAGCACCCCCCACAAAAATCCACGAGGGACGCGGTCAAATGCCTTCTCCAAGTCCACAAAACACATGTAAACTGGTTGGGCAAACTCCCACGAACCCTCAAGAATTCTCGAGAGGGTAAAGAGCTGGTCCGATGTGCCACGGCCAGGACGAAAACCACATTGCTCCTCCTGAATCCGAGGTTCGACCAACGGCCGGACTCTCCTCTCCAGTACCTTGGCATAGACCTTCCCAGGGAGGCTGAGGAGTGTGATCCCTCTAAAGTTGGAGCACACCCTCCGGTCCCCTTTTTTGAAGAGAGGAACCACCACCCCGGTTTGCCATGCCAAAGGCACTGCCCCCGACCTCCACGCAATGTTGCAGAGGCGTGTCAACCATGACAACCCAACAACATCCAGGGCCTTGAGGTACTCGAGGCGAATCTCGTCCACCCCTGGGGCCCGGCCACCAAGGAGATTTTTAACCACCTTGGCGACCTCAGCCCCTGTGATAGGCGAGTCATCCCCCTTGTCCCCAAACCCTGCTTCCTCTGTGGAAGGCGTATCAGTGGGATTGAGGAGATCCTCGAAGTATTCCTTCCACCGCCCGACGATATCCCCAGTTGAAGTCAACAGTGTCCCATCCGCACCATACACAGTGTGGACGGGGAGCTGCTTTCCCCTCCTGAGCCGCCGAACAGTTTGCCAGAATCTCTTTGAAGCCGACCGAAAGTCTTGTTCCATGGCCTCACCGAACTCCTCCCATACCCGGGTTTTTGCTTCAGCAACCACCCGAGCTGCACTCCGCTTGGCCTGCCGGTACACCTCAGCTGCTTCGGGAGTCCCACAAGCCAACCAAGCTTGATAGGACTCCTTCTTCAGCTTAATGGCCCCCCTCACCACTGGTGTCCACCACTTGGTTCGGGGGTTGCCACCACGAGATGCACCGACCACCTTGCGGCCGCAGCTCTGGGCCGCCGCTTCAACAACAGAGGTGGAGAACATGGCCCATTCAGACTCCATGTCTCCAGACTCCCTCGGAATGTGGTTGAAGTTCTTCCGGAGGTGGGAGTTGAAGACCTCCCGGACAGGGGCCTCAGCCAGACGCTCCCAGCACACCCTCACTATACGTTTGGGTCTACCAGGTCTGAATGGCTTCCTCCCCTGCCATCGGATCCAACTCACCACCAGGTGGTGATCAGTTGACAGCTCTGCACCTCTCTTTACTCGGGTGTCCAAGACATACGGTCGCAGGTCTGATGATACGATAACAAAATCGATCATCGACCTGCGGCCTAGGGTGTCCTGGTGCCAGGTGCACATATGGACACCCTTATGCTTGAACATGGTGTTCATTATGGACAGACTGTGGTTAGCACAGAAGTCCAATAACTGAACACCACTCGGGTTTAGATCGGGCAGGCCGTTCCTCCCAATCACCCCCCTCCAGGTTTCACTGTCGTTGCCCACGTGCGCATTGAAGTCCCCCAGTAGGACAATGGAGTCTCCAGGAGGAGCACCCTCCAGCACCCCAGTCACAGACTCCAAAAAGGGTGGGTACTCTGAAACATCATTTGGTGCATAGGCACAAATGATGGTCAGGACCCGTTTCCCAACCCGAAGGCGCAGGGAAGCAACCCTTTCGTCCACCGGGGAAAACTCCAATATAGAGGCAGCAAGGTGGGGCGATACAAGAATACCTACCCCTGCTCGTCGCCTCTCGCCCGGGGCAACTCCAGAAAAGGCCAAGCTCCAGCCCCTCTCCAGGAGACTGGTTCCGGAACCGGAGCTGTGTGTTGAGGTGAGGCCGACTATATCTAGCCGGTATCGCTCAATCTCGTACACCAGCTCAGGCTCCTTCCCCACCAGAGAGGTGACATTCCACGTACCAAAAGCCAGTTTAGAAAGCTTGGGATCAGTCCACCAAGGTCTCCGCCTTTGACTGCCACCTAATCCACATAGCACCGGACTTCCATGATCCCTCCTGCAGGTGGTGAACCTACTGGAGGGCGGACCCATGTAACTCCTTCGGGCTGAGCCCGGCCGGGTCCCATGGGTGGAAACCCGGCCACCAGACGCTAGCCTTCGAGCCCCTCCCCCAGGCCTGGCTCCAGGGTGGGGCCCCGGTAACCCCATACCGGGCGGGGTACACTGAATCCTTGATATACAATTCATGAGAGTCTGTTGGATCGTTCTTAGTCTGGCCCTTCACCCAGGACCAGTTTGTCTTGGGAGACCCTATCAGAGGCAAATTGCCCCGGACAACATAGCTCCTGGGATCACTGGGGCACGCAAACCACCACTATCACAAAATATAGATCAATAAAATTTTGAACCACTGTCAGAAAATGTCTGTACGTGTTAAGTTAAATAAGCATTTATGGCATGACAGCAGCATAAGCATTTTAATTTCAGGGTAAAATGAGCAGCTGCAGCTGTCTGTTTTACCCCGACATTAAAACACCCAAGCACGGTGCTGTGGTTCTTTGCGGCTCTGACTAGATTCTACGTCTGCTCTGAGGTTAATCTGATTATGTCCAACATCTTTTAACAAAATGCATCTGACTTTGTGGTGAAGACATTGATATATCTCAGTTTTTGTTTTGTTTTTTTTGTTGACAGCACTAGCATCTTAGCAGTGGAGCTAACTAACGGAGCTACTATCGACAAGGCCACTTTTTAAGGTCATCTTCCCATCCCTCAATAATCGTGGGAAGTAATATGATCATATTACTCTTTTTGAGGTGCAAAAGGTCGTGTGTAATGTATGGAAATACCTGAGTGAAGGATGAGGCACAATAATGGTTGGCGAACACAACTTTATTGAACTATGTACACAAGCAGCACACGGTATGCACCTGGCATAGGCATCCAGCAAAAGAGGCCATAAGATGGATGTCCCCTGTCTTACATAGGGTGGCACGGTGACGTGACGGGAAGTGCATGTCACCACACCGCACTTCACAATAATGTGCCATTTTCTATATATCACCCCCCCCTTTAGAAAAGTCCAAAACCATACACACAATTGACCCCCCCCCCCCCCAGTTTGGGACTCGAATCACGCACTGAAATAACGAAAAACCATGTACTAAATTGACATATTACATTCACACAAAACAACCTAGAACAGGGCTGACGAGTGGACTACCGTACAGCCCGCACAGCGGGGTGGATTATATTGCCACCCAACAACCTAAAAGTCCTTTATTGAAACTAAAAATTACAGCCATGCTGTAAGCAGAACACATAAGTAAGCACACCCCTCACAATTTTGTAAATATTTTCTTTTCATGGGACAACACTGAAGATATGACACTTTGATACAATGGAAATGTAGTCAGTGTACAGCTTGTATAACAGTGTAAATTTGCTGTCCCCTCAAAATAACTCAACTCACAGCCATTAATGTCTAAACTGCTGGCAACAAAAGTGAGTACACCCCTAGTGAAAATGTCCAAATTGTGCCCAAAGTGTCAATATTTTGTGTGGCCACCATTATTTTCCAGCACTGCCTTAACTCTCTGGGGCATGGAATTCACTAGAGCTTCAGAGGTTGTCACTGAAATCCTCTTCCACTCCTCCATGACATCACGGTGTTAGAGACCTTGCGCTCCTACACCTTCCATTTGAAGATGCCCCACAGATGCTCAATAGGGTTTAGGTCTGGAGACATGCTTGGCCCGTCTATCACCTTTACCCTCAGTTTCTTTAGCAAGGCAGTGGTGGTCTTGGAGGTGTGTTTGGGGTCTTTTATCATATTGGAATACTGCCCTGCGGCCCAGTTTCTGAAGGGAAGGGATCATGCTCTGCTTCAGTATGTCACAGTACATGTTGGCATTCATGGTTCCCTCAATGAACTGTAGCTCCCCAGTGCTGGCAGCACTCATGCTGCCCCAAACCATGACACTCCCATGACCATGCTTGACTGCAGGCAAGACACACTTGTCTTTGTACTCCTCACCTGGTTGCCACCACACACACTTAACACCATCTGAATCAAATAGATTTATGTTGGTCTCATCAAGACCACAGGACATGGTTCCAGTAATCCATGTTCTTAGTCTGCTTGTCTTCAGCAGACTGTTTGTGGGTTTTCTTCAGCATCATCTTTAAAAGGGGCTTCCTTCTGGGATGACTCTGTTAGCATCAGCACCGGATCACCCCAGGGCTGTGTACTTCCCCCCCTACTCTTCTCCCTATACACCAACTCCTGCACCTCCAGCCACCAGTCTGTCAAGCTGATCAAGTTTGCGGATGACACCACCCTCATCGGGCTCATCTCCAACGGCGACGAGTCCGTCTACAGGAGAGAGGTGGCCCAGCTGGCGTCCTGGTGCAGCCACAACAACCTGCAGCTGAACGCTCTGAAGACAGTGGAGATTATCGTGGACTTCAGAAAAGTCACAACCCCTCTGTCCCCCCTTACCCTCACAGACTCTCCCATCACCACTGCAGATTCCTTCCGCTTCCTGGGCACCACCATCACCCGGGACCTCAAGTGGGAGCCGACCATCAGCTCCCTCATCAAAAAGGCCCAGCAGAGGATGTTCTTCCTGCGGCAGCTGAGGAAGCTCAAGCTACCCACCAAGATGTTAGTGCAGTTCTACATGGCCATCATCGAGTCCATCCTCACCACCTCCATAACCGTGTGGTACGCTGGAGCCACTGCCAGGGACAGACTAAGACTGCAGTGCGTCGTGCGCGCTGCTGAGAAGGTGATCGGCTGCAAGCTCCCATCCCTCCAGGACCCGGAGGCGTGCAGGCCGGATCATAGCCAACCCTTCACACCCTGGACACGTACTGTTTGCCCCCCTCCCCTCAGGTAGAAGACTTCGGTCCATTCAGACTAAAACCTCCCGCTACATGAACAGTTTCTTCCCCTCTGCCATCAGACTGCTGAACACTAAGTGACTTATTAGACTCTCGTGCACTATGTACAGCAGCTCAACCGGTCTCATGACAATTATCACTGTTTTCTTTTTGCACTACCGACTGCACTATGTGGAACTCCACAATATCTGCTGCTTGTTAATATATTTAAAATTGCATAGATTAGTATTACTCATATTCTACATTTTATTGCATGCATAGTTTTTTATTTTTATCTTTAGTGCTACTCCATGTTTAATGTTGCAGCATTGCACCGAGACAAATTCCTAGTTTGTGTACCACATGAACAATGGCAATAAATCTGATTCTGATTCTGACAGCCATGCAGACCAATTTGATGCAGTGTGCAGCGTATGGTCTGAGCACTGACAGGCTGACCCCCACTCCTTCAACCTCTGCAGCAATGCTGGCAGCACTCAAACGTCTATTTTCAAAAGTCAACCTCTGGACATGACGTTGAGCACATGCACTCAACTTCTTTGGTTGACCATGGCAAGGCCTGTTCTGAGTGGAACCTGTCCTGTTAAACTGCTGTATGGTCTTGGCCACCATGCCGCAGCTGAGTTTCAGGGTGTTGGTAATCTTCTTATAGCCAAGGCCATCTTTATGTAGAGCAACAATTCTTTTTTCCTATCCTCAGAGAGTTCTTTGCCATGAGGTGCCATGTTGAACTTCCAGTGACCAGTATAAGAGTGTGTGAGAGTGGTAACACCAAATCTAGCACACCTACTCCTCATTCACACCTGAGACCTTGTAATACTAACTAATGACACCGGGGAGGGAAAATGGCTAACTGGGCACAATTTGGATATTTTCACTAGGAGTGTACTCACTTTTGTTGCCAGCGGTTTAGACTTTAATGGCTGTGTTGAGTTATTTTGTGGGGACAGCAAATTTACACCATTATACAGGCTTTACACTGACTACATTGTATTAAAGTGTCATATCTTCAGTGTTGTCCCATGAAAAGATAAAATATTTACAAAAATGTGAGGGGTGTACTCACTTTTGTGAGATACTGTAAATAACCCCATAACATGCATGCACAAAACACAAGAACTATAAAGTGCTACCACACAGTCATTTGAGTGAAAAAGTTGGAACTTACTGGTGGGGGGGTCCAGGGCAGCCCCTCAGCATGCACGCTTCTGGAGACTGCAGACCCCCAGAGCAATGGCCGATCTTCTGGATGACGGAACCTAGATCCCACACCGTCGTCACCGACTCCCGTCCAGCCTCGCCACATGGAGCGTCATCCTGGACACACCAAAACTGATTGGCATGCCTCAACAAGCAGTCGGACAACCTCAAATATGCTGTGCCCAGCTGAGCCACTATGCGCAGACACCCTTGATGTTTTGCTGGCTGTCATTTGGCCCATCTTCACCGTGGATGTCATTCACCCCGAACCAAGTCCATAACCCGGACTGGAATTTTACTCGGCCCAATGTGCTGCTGCTGAGCATGTGGTAACTCCATGTTCGTCGGTCTGGCCCCGTCCTCTTCTATAAACATTGTAATGTTCACCATTGTAGCTACAGAAACCCCCCACCTAACTGTGGCCAAATACCGGAGGTATCTGGGGCTAGCATGGTGTCGCTCATCGGCATGGGTACCGACCCTGGGTGAAAACTGGTCGACTTGGGATAGAATAATTTTCAGCATAATCATTCTGAGTCAAAAATCAGGTGGAATATTTGAATGTAAGTATATTTATTTACCCCATGGCCACTGGGGGAGAGATTACATGAGTATCACTCTCAGTCTACACACACCAAATCTCTGACCACACATTTGAGTTTGGTATTTATAGCTCTTCAGGATAGATAAAGGGGCAGACATCCTTGTGGCATCTCTCAGAGGCATCTCCTGGAGACTAAGTGTCTATAAATCAAATCTATATGAACTGGAAGCTTTAGCACATCCCTCTGACACAGAAACTTAGCAGAGCAGGTTAATTAAACAAAAAGATTATTCTAGGTCATCTTTCACGTCTCTGCTGACCTGCATTCTTAGCACTCCCACGCACATCCACTGAAGGCCACAGATAGAGAATAATTGCTCAGAGAAACACACCAAAATTATAACAGACATAATATGAAAGAATAATACAGAGGAATATATGAACTTATTCTACATGGAATGCACATAAACATCAGACATGAAATAGGAAAGTCATGGAATAATATATGGATTTTTTTTTTCATATTCCCCCTTTGATGCTTAATAAAGCATCATTATTTAAAAAAATAAAGTGGTAGTAAAGTAAATTGAATAATAATGAATAATGATTTAAAGATATATACAGGAGTACAGATTTACATGTTATGTGTCTTGGCAGACTAGCAGCAATCTTATGAGATGGTTCAAACTTAAACAAGGAACGTGTGTAGAATATGTGTATGAAAATGTCATTAAAAGCAAATATGTGTAGTATAATCAAAATTAATTTTAGACTGTCAAATAAGAACATAGAAAATATGGAAAAACTCAAAATAGATTTAGACAATATTGTAAACTTCATACTCCTTAGGCTCGTATCGCCCCTTTCACCATCCTCATCTGCAGAAGTTGTATGAAGACATATCACTAAGTTTACATGAACCAGCCTCATCACCATACTTCAAGTGATCAAATCATTAACAAGTTCATGATGAGACTTCTTCATGAAGATAATCACTAACTAAATCAATTCTGTTATCATTGCCTGCAAAGCAACAAGGCTGTGTGTAACTGAAGTAATAATATGACCATTTGCATCATTTTCATGGGTAAAAGTACAACAATAACCCCCCCATAACAGGGTATACACCCCTATGGGTGGCAGTTAATTGACCAAGAACTATTCTGTTTTATGTCATAAATTTTACAAGTAATTGCAGCCTATAATTAAGTGTTTCAATCCATAAGGTGTTCTTGCCCACTCTCACTCAAGGAAACGGTGAATGGTGGGACCCACCCCGGTACATCCGTGCCCCAAATGGCATTATGTGGTAAGAAAGCATCTCTCTTCACCCTGCCCACTTGCCCTGCTGACATGAGGGTACAGTCAGCTGCCAAAATGGGGTACACAACCCTACCCAATTTCTGGTCAGGTATGGGTACACCCAATGACCACCAACCCCCCTTTGACAATGTAGATCCTTGGTATAAGACTTGCTCGCTTCGTTGGTCAAGCAGGTAGCAGTACAGGGGAGAGACACACTGTAAGCCGTTACACACTTAGAGAGCATTAAGCTGCCGAAAGGGACATCACCGCTTCAGAAAAGAGGAATTCCCTGATGAAATTAACCTTGCCTTCGCAGAGTAAGGAGTGCCATCATGTATCCGATCAGTGGAGTGATACAGTGGGGCAAAAAAGTATTTAGTCAGCCACCAATTGTGCAAGTTCTCCCACTTAAAAGATGAGAGAGGTCTCCAATTTTCATCATAGGTATACCTCAGCTATGAGAGGCAAAATGAGGGGGGAAAAAATCCAGAAAATCACATTGAAGGATTTTTAATGAATTAATTGGTAAATTCCTCGGTAAAATAAGTATTTGGTCACCTACAAACAAGCAAGATTTCTGGCTCTCACAGACATGTAACTTCTTCTTTAAGAGGCTCCTCTGTCCTCCACTCATTACCTGTATTAATGGCACCTGTTTCAACTCATTATCAGTATAAAAGACACCTGTCCACAACCTCAAACAGTCAGACTCCAAACTCCACTATGGCCAAGACCAAAGAGCTATCAAAGGACACCAGAAACAAAATTGTAGACCTGCACCAGGCTGGGAAGACTGAATTTGCAATAAGTAAGCAGCTTGGTGTGAAGAAATCAACTGTGGGAGCAATTATTAGAAAATGGAAGACATACAAGACCACTGATAATCTCCCTCGATCTGGGGCTCCACGCAAGATCTCACCCTGTAGGGTCAAAACGATCACGAGAACGGTGAGCAAAGATCCCAGAACCATACGGGGGGACCTAGTGAATAACCTGCAGAGAGCTGGGACCAAAGTAACAAAGGCTACCATCAGTAACACACTACGCCGCCAGGGACTCAAATCCTGCAGTGCCAGACGTGTCCCCCTGCTTAAGCCAGTACATGTCCAGGCCCGTCTGAAGTTTGCTAGAGAGCATTTGGATGATCCAGAAGAGGATTGGGAGAATGTCATATGGTCAGATGAAACCAAAATAGAACTTTTTGGTAAAAACTCAACTTGTCGTGTTTGGAGGAGAAAGAACACCATACCTACTGTGAAGCATGGGGGTGGAACATCATACTTTGGGGCTGTTTTTCTGCAAAGGGACCAGGACGACTGATCCGTGTAAAGGAAAGAATGAATGGGGCCATGTATGGTGAGATTTTGAGTGAAAACCTCCTTCCATCAGCCAGGGCATTGAAGATGAAACGTGGCTGGGTCTTTCAGCATGACAATGATCCCAAACACACCACCCGGGCAATGAAGGAGTGGCTTCGTAAGAAGCATTTCAAGGTCCTGGAGTGGCCTAGCCAGTCTCCAGATCTCAACCCCATAGAAAATCTTTGGAGGGAGTTGAAAGTCCGTGTTGCCCAGCGATAGCCCCAAAACATCACTGCTCTAGAGGAGATCTGCATGGAGGAATGGGCCAAAATACCAGCAACAGTGTGTGAAAACCTTGTGAAGACTTACAGAAAATGTTTGACCTCTGTCATTGCCAACAAAGGGTATATAACAAAGTATTGAGATGAACTTTTGTTATTGACCAAATACTTATTTTACCAAGGAATTTACCAATTAATTCATTAAAAATCCTTCATTGTGATTTTCTGGATTTTTTTTTTCTCATTTTGTCTCTCATAGTTGAGGTATACCTATGATGAAAATCGGAGACCTCTCTCATCTTTTAAGTGGGAGAACTTGCACAATTGGTGGCTGACTAAATACTTTTTTGCCCCACTGTAAGTGTTGTGGCAGGTGTGATTCAAAGTGATGTTCGCTGTGTTATTTCTGTATAAGAAACAAACAGCCTGTAGTAGCTGCATTATTTTAGCAGTAGCAGATAGATTGTCCAACTGTTAGTGGCATTAAGGAACAAACATAATTCTCTACGGTGTATAGGCAGTGGAACAACTTAAAAATAACCAAAACAAAAGTGTCACTACAAGGGTGATGAGGATGAAAAAGGCAACAACACCAAGCGCACCCTCTTTCCCTTGCATTTTTCCCCTCTATGATGAACAATCAGCTGTTTCGCCATGTAAAAGCGTTACTGGATGCCAGGGGGTGCCGTCAGCCGACACTTGCATAGAAAAACAGTAAAACAGTCACTTGAGTTTTGTTTTGTTTTGTTTTTTTTTAATGAGTATGTAATGTGTATTAAACAGTCTGTTGCTGAGGGTTCCAAGTGGGGTAAAATGTTAGATGCACCCAAGTGTCGCATCCTTCGCCTTTCACAGCTGTTGGTATCGCCAGGATAACCTTTGTGTTGTCCTTGCCAGGGAGTTTTGGTCCAGTTTTTCTTTGATGACCACATCCCCTGGTTTGGCCAAAAGATGGGTGCACCTCCCACAGTTCCTTCGTCACATGCCACGACTGCACCTCAGAGGACCCTTCGGTGAAGCTCCTGAAGTTTGCGGACGACACCACAGTCATCGGTTTGATCCGGGATGATGATGAGTCTGCATACAGGTGGGAGGTGGAGCAGCTGATCCTCTGGTGCAGCCAGAACCATCTTGAACTTAACCCAGCCAACACGGTGGAGATGACTATGGATTTCAGGCGACACCCCCCTTCATTCCCCCCACTCACCATCCTCAACAGCACAGTGTCCACTGTGGACTCCTTCAAGTTTCTGGGTACCACAATCTCCCGGAACCTGACGTGGTCCTCCCATATAGACACTGTCCGGAAAAAGGCCCAGCAGAGGTTGTTTTTTCTGCGTCAGCTCAAGAAGTTTGATTTGCCTCAGGAGCTGCTGGTTGTCTTCTACACCGCCATCATCCAATCTGTCCTCTGCTTTTCCATCACTGTCTGGTTTGGATCTGCCACTAAACAGGACAAGACCAGACTGCAGCGGATCATTAAGTCTGCGGAGAGGATCATTGGTACCGACCTACCCTCCATTGAGAACTTATATCGGTCCATAACCAGGAAACGGGCGGGAAACATCTGTGCTGACCCATCACACCCCGGCCACAAACTGTTTGAACTTCTATCTTCTGGTCGTCGTTACAGATCACTGAAGGTCAAAACCACCCGTCACAGGAACAGTTTCTTTCCTCAAGCCATCACTCTGATGAACTCCTAACATTCACCTAGTCCTACCTGTTGCTGTACTCATGACTTTTCATCCATTATTACATTGCACATAACTCTCACACTGCTTTTTACTTCATTCACATTATATCACTGAATCTGAGTTCACATTGAAATACTGTGTGACTGTATATTTTTTCATATATTTCTGCAAAGTGTGGTTAGTCTGAGTAAATAACTGCATATATTCCTGTATATATTTGCATCCTTTTATAGAAACGTGGACAGACTGTAAATTACTGTACATACTCTGTTGTCATTGAATCCTTATTTAAATCCTCCACCTGAACAACGAGAGCAAGTTTTTAGCCAAAGTCAAATTCCTTGTATGTGTTGTGCATACTTGGCCAATAAAGCTGATTCTGATTCTGATTCTGATTCTGACATGGTCCCTCCTGGGAAGGGCAGCATGGATAACATCTCTGTCAGTTGTCATTCTTTGCATGTAGTCAACCAGAAACCCTTCCTCATCACCTAAGTTGAATGGCTTCAATAGTAGGGTTTGCCATTCACAATTTTCCTATTTTTCTTTGTCGCCATTTCCCTAATCCATCTTTCCTAATCCTATTTGTGCATTATACTGATCCTGGAGATTGTTGATGGTAAGCTAAATGGTTTCCTAGGTAAATGTTGGGTACCAACCTAAAAGTGATATTTTTTTTTGTGTACTTTATTGATCACCAGAGGGGAAATTAAGGGCATCCACCTGGATGGATGAAGCAGCCACGGTACGGCGCTATCCCTTAACCATTCACACACACATTTGCACCTAGGGCCACTTTAGAGTCTCCAATTAACCTAACCTGCATGTTTTTGGCCTGTGGGAGGAAACCGGAGAAATCCCGGAGTAAACCCATGCAGATACAGGGAGAACATGCAAACTCCACACAGATCACTGTTGGTCAGGGGCTGGGATCGAACCAGGGATCCCATGGCCAAGGGTGAGTTGCTGTGCTGGCGCAGTGCTAACCACTGCACCACCACACCACCCGTATGATTTCATTTACAAAGTGTATTCCATTAAATGTATTCCATTATCTAAGTGAATCATTTCAGCTATTTTAAATCTTGATATTGTTTCGGTTAAGGGTTTCAGTGTTACTATAGCAGTATTTACAGTAGATTATTGCAATCCATAGCAGTATTTGGATTAGTGCAAGGGAGAGCCTTTGTCTATTTAGTGTGTTAATTTCTAAACAACATTTTTGCCTTCACACTTATTATATTCTTATTATATTCTTATATCTTATTTAGCTCAATGAGATCCATGCAAAGGGTTTGAAAAGAATAAGTTTATGCAGGGAAGGTCAAATTATTTTGCTTTGAGCTCCCTAAAGCATTGTTCTCTTACATAATTGAGTAAGAATCTGTTTTGTCTTTGTAGTAGATTCTAAATTGAGTCCCACAGTAAGCTCCATCAGCATAAATTGGACCTTCCTTAGACATTTGGAACTTTTCCCATAAATTTGCATGGTTTTCTGTTTCCTTATCAGTTTACTTTATTTCTTGTGAAGGGTGGCAGTGGCTTAGGAGGTAGAGCGGGTTGTCCAATAACCGGATGGTTGGCGGTTCAAATTCCACTCTCTCCAGATATCCTTCCACTGAGTCCCTGGACAAGGCACTTTACCCCCAATTGCTCCTGGTGGGTCTGGACAGTGCCATGTTGGGCCGCTATGCCACCATCAGTGTGTGGATAGCAGGATCTGCAAAGCACTTTGGTCATCTAGAGATGAGAATAAAAGCACTATATAAGTGAATGCCATTTACCATTTTATAAACATATTTTTTCTTTACAATAATCTGCAAGTATTTTTCGGCACATAATTTTCTTAAATACCTGCAAATCTATTGATGTAAATTTAACTTCTCCTATTGAATGTTGTGTTTCCATTACAAAGTGGTTTCACCTACTGTATTTTTTTCTCTCCTACATTATTGATCATTTATTGATAATTTTTATTTATTATCTATTTTTCTGAGGATTTTTGCTAATTATTGTTGTGGTACTCCCCTTTGATGCATGGAGACGCTCATGCATCAAAGTTATGGCATACTTGAACAGCGTGAGAGGTGGTCCCCCCTTTTTTTACTGGAAGAAGGAAATGTTTTCCTTTAAGATACAGTATGTGCCATTAATATGTGTGGCACATGGTTAATTTAGATGAAACTTTGTGAGTAGTATAACACCCCCAAAATGAGGCCTCTGTAACCATGCCTCTTTTTGTGAGTGTCCTCCCTTGACCTAGTTTACAAATGTCAGTTAGGACAATTAATCCAGCTGTCTGTGTAGATCTAATGTGATTTAGCATGTATTGTAACCAATTCTGAATTAGTCAATAAGGCCACATCTGTCTGTCCTGTTGAACACAGACAGTTTGAATTTGTGTTAGTGCATCTTTGTGAAAGGTTACTGTATATCCCACTCCTTCTGTTAATGGAAAGGTGGACATAGTGCTTAGTTAGAATCTGGCTTCATTTTGCACAAGGAATCAGAATCAGAATCAGAATCAGATTTATTGCCATTGTTCATGTAGTACACAAACTAGGAATTTGTCTCGGTGCAATGCTGCAACATTAAATGTGATAAAAATAAAAGATAGAAATAAAAAACTATACATGCAATCAAATGTAGAATATGAATGAGTAATACTAGACAAAGCATTTTTAAATATATTAGCGAGCAGCAGATATTGTGGAGTACCCCATAGTGCAGTCGGTAATGCCAAAAGAAAACAGTGATGATTGACATGAGTCTGGTTGAGCTGCTGTACATAGTGCACGAGAGTCTAATAAGTCACTTAGTGTTCAGCAGTCTGATGGTAGAGGGAAAGAAGCTGTTCATGTGACAGGAGGTTTTAGTCTGAATGGACCAAAGTCTTCTACCTGAGGGGAGGGGGGCAAACAGTACGTGACCAGGGTGTGAAGGATCGGCTATGATCCGGCCTGCATGCCTCCGGGTCCTGGAGATGTACAGATCCTGGAGGGATGGGAGCTTGCAGCCCATCACCTTTTCAGCAGCGCGCACGACGCGCTGCAGCCTTAGTCTGTCCCTGGCAGTGGCTCCTGCGTACCACACGGTTATGGAGGTGGTGAGGATGGACTCGATGATGGCCGTGTAGAACTGCACCAACATCTTGGTGGGTAGCTTGAGCTTCCTCAGCTGCCGCAGGAAGAACATCCTCTTCTGGGCCTTTTTGATGAGGGAGCTGATGGTCGGCTCCCACTTGAGGTCCCGGGTGATGGTGGTGCCCAGGAAGCGGAAGGAATCTGCAGTGGTGATGCGAGAGCCTGTGAGGGTGAGGGGGGCAGAGGGGTTGTGGCTTTCCTGAAGTCCACGATCATCTCCACTGTCTTCAGAGCATTCAGCTGCAGGTTGTTGTGGCTGCACCAGGACGCCAGCTGGGCTACCTCTTTCCTGTAGACAGACTCGTCGCCGTTGGAGATGAGCCCGATGAGGGTGGTGTCGTCCGCAAACTTGATCAGCTTGACAGACTGGTGGCTGGAGGTACAGGAGTTGGTATAAAGGGAGAAGAGTAGGGGGGAAAGTACACAGCCCTGGGGTGATCCGGTGCTGATGCTAACAGAGTCAGAGACAGTCTTTCCCAGCCACACATGCTGCCTCCGGTCCATCAGGAAGTCGGTGATCCACCTGCAGAGGGAGTCAGGCACGTTGAGCAGGGACGGCTTGTCCCGGAGCAGAGCGGGGCAGATGGTGTTGAATGCAGAGCTGAAGTCCACAAACAGGATCCTGGCGTAGGTTCCCGGGGAGTCCAGGTGCTGCAGGATGGAGTGGAGGGCCAGGTTGACTGTGTCGTCCACAGACCTGTTGGCTCGGTAGGCAAACTGCAGTGGGTCCAGGAGGGGAGTGGTGATGGACTTGAGGTGGGGCAGGACCAGGCGCTCAAAGGACTTCATGACTACAGAGGTGAGCGCTACAGGTCTGTAGTCATTAAGTCCACTGATCTGTGACTTCTTGGGGACAGGGATGATGGTGGAGGTTTTGAGGCAGGTCGGCACGTGGTATAACTTCAGGGAGGTGTTAAAAATGTCTGTGAAGACAGGAGTCAGCTCGTCCGCACAGAGTCTCAGGGTGGAGGGAGACACACCGTCCGGACCGGGGGCCTTGCGCGGGTTCAGTCTGGAGAACTGTCTGTGCACGTCCTGCTCACTGATGACAAGGGCAGGGGGGGAGGAGGGGGGGCGCCTTTGATGAAGTGGGGACCGTGGAGGCAGTGGCACTGGGGGGAGGGGGGAGATGGACACAGCTGACGAGGTGTCAAAACGGGCATAATGTGGGGACAGTCTTTGACAAAGGGCTATGTCATCCTGACCTTTAAAAGCCTGAGCCCGATAGTTGGTGATTTGCCTCAGTCCTCTCCACACAGAAGCAGAGTCGTTAGCAGTGAACTGCTGCTGGAGTCTCTCAGAATACACAGATTTAGCTCTCCTCAGCTCTCTGCTAAACCGATATTTGACCTCCCTGTAGCAGTCCCTGTCTCCACTTTTCAATGCTGCTTCCTTCTCCTTCCTGATCTGTCTGAGCTTAGCAGTAAACCAGGGCTTGTCATTTGAGTACCTCACCCTGGTGCGCGATGGAAGAATGCTCTCCTCACAAAAGTGGATATATGAGTTCACAGTGTCCGTGTTCTCATCCAGATCATGCGTGGCTCCTTTAAACATGCCCCAGTCAGTTATTTCCATGCACGTGCTCAGCTTCTCCCCAGCTTCACTGGTCAATTTTCTCGTAGTACTCACAACAGGTTTAGTGAGCTTTAGTCTCTGTCTGTATGTGGGAATGAGGTGGACCATCACGTGATCAGATAGTCCGAGTGCAGCGCGGGGAACAGCGCGATACGCGTCCTTCACTGTAGTGTAACAGTGATCCAGCGTGTTCTTTCCTCTGGTGGGGCATTTAATAAACTGTTTGTATTGGGGAGATCGTAGCTCAGGATACTCTGGTTAAAGTCGCCAACCACAATAACCAGAGAGTCCGGGAAAGTGCGCTCCGTTTGTTGAATGTGATCCGCGAGCGCGCGCTGAGCCTCGCGCGTGTCCGCGTCGGGCGGGATGTAAACAGCGGCCAGGATGAATGAAGCGAACTCCCGCAGGGAATAAAAAGGCTTGCAGTTAATGAATAAATATTATATTAATATAGAGCGGGAGAACAGTATTGGGAAATCACCATTACATCAGAGCACCAGCTGCTGTTGATGTAAAAGCAGACTCCTCCTCCTGAGGACTTACCGGAGAGCTCTGTGTCTCAATCAGCACGAAACAGCTGAAATCCCTCGAGGAGGAGCGCGCTGTCCGGAGTCGCTTCCTTAAGCCAGGTCTCAGTAAAACAGAGGGCAGACGAGGTAGAGAGGTCCTTAAATCGCATCAGCAGTCTCAGTTCATCTACCTTGTTAAAGAGAGAATTGGCATTGGACAGAAATATGCCAGGCAAAGCCGTGCGCGTGCCTCTCCTGCGAAGCCGCACGAGAGCGCCCGCTCGCCTTCCTCTCTTTCGCCGTCTCACTTTTTGGGCTAAAAAGTGAACCAGATCGGCGGCAGGAGCCAAAAAAACTGGGAGTAGGTCCGTGGGAGTGAAAGTCCTGATATTTAGTAGCTCTTCACGGGTGTAAGAGCAGGCAGACACACAATTGATGAACAACATACAAAGAAAGGCACAGCGAAGCACCATGGCGGCCACTGTGGGCGCCATCTTGGATCAAAAAAGGAATGCTTTATTTTCTATGTTTCTTCCTGAATTTTGGTGTGGTCTGTAGTACCGAGGCCAAGCACCAGGAGCACAGCCCAGCTCTTTAGCACATCAAAATCATACATCACAATTATTCCTTATTCCTGTCACATTTCTGAAATGTGATACTGTCATACTATTATCTGGTGAGAGGCATCATTGCAATGTGTCAGACCTGCAATGTCATTTCAGGTAAACACTGCATTTTCAAAGTCCAAGTCAGTTAAATTGATATGCGTTATGTCATTGTCAATGTCATTTGTTTAACAACGGCACGTGACAAGCAGACCTGAAGCTAAGTAATTGTCCTCTGTGAGGTCTTCCTCCCCTCATGCTGCCACTGCCCCCAGCCAATGAGCCTGATGTGCGGGTTGATGGCAAATGTGGTGTTCCCCTTGCCACACCCAGCCTGCCCCACATCGCTCTCTGTCCCCCCATCCACCACAAATGTCCAATGCTGGGGTCACCCTGAAAAAAAAAAACAAAAAACAAAAAAACGGGAAACCGTAGGCTCCCCCCTCCTTGTGTCAGAAATTACACAAACAGGAGTGCAAATTTTGTCTTCTCATAAATTGTTCTTGTAAGTATTATTGTTATAGTCATTCAGCTTTTGTCCTTTTAAGTTTTTACAGTGCTTATTCCACTGTTGATTATAATTTTTAATGTTAACCTCTTGCACTCTGTTGTTCTGCGGGCGGGCAAGTCTCTGCGTTCTAGGGCGCACGAGGGCGCACGAGAGCGCATGACGCATGATAAGGATATTGATGGTGGTGGTGTAGGTGGTGTGGCCTCCAAGCGCCACTGAAAAAAAAAGCTGCAAACACAGCCGCGAACAGATTAGTTCATCTGATTGACCTCTCATTCGACTAATAAGAGCCTTGAATTGGGTTTCTGAAACCTTGAAGAGGCAATGAATGAAAACCTAGGAAGGAGGACCCGCCTCCCAACGCTTTGAATGCAGGGAGCCAATTGAAGCAGAGAAGTTCGTGAGCTGCTTTTTTTTAAGGCTGGGTGAAGACTGGCTGCTGGAGCGGATCAAAAAAGGACACAGGAAGAGCCCCACAGACCCAGCAGCATGGAGACCATCCACAAATGCAACCTGTGTGACAGGGAGTGCCATTCGTGGATCGGCATGTTCGGCCACAGGTGGTGCTTATTTTGTATTGGTTCCAGCAGAGTAGACGTTATGATTTCTTCCATGGTGATCATAGACCGACGGAGGCTGACGACGAAGGCTGAGTGACACACACGCCTTCGCCAGTCTTTTTTTAATTACTACTGTTATTTGTTTTGAAAAATCGTTCGCCAAAAACCGCAATCATGGAAGCACAAAACCGCAATAATGGAATTATGTTTTGATCGAGTCGCGAGACCAGAACCAGAGCGGACCAGCGTCGCGTTCGTCTGACAATGAGGAAGACAAGTTCACCAAAACTCCGCTGTGAAGAGGTAAGGTGTTATAAGCTAAATTATTCTCTATCCCTGAAAATTGTAATCCAAAATGACTTTTGACCGATCAGTAAATTACAGCTGTGTGGTTCACGAAGTCTGAAGTTCGTGCGCCGCGGTACAAGGGGTTGCTCGCAGTGTACAGGCTGTGAACGCCCCCTCCCCCGCTATTCTTCTGCAGCGAGGGGGGGGGAGCCGCGGTGATTGCACTGCTGTCCTACATCACCACATAAGGCTAATCCGTTGTGTAGCGATGGCCGAAGTCCATCCTCTGTAGCGAGCGGGGGGGGGGGGACAACCCCCCACACACACAGTAGCGAGGGGGGGGGGCCGCTGTGACAGCGTTGCTGTGGAAACATGCAACGAGTGTAATCCGTCATGTAGCGAGGGCCGAACTCTGTCCTTGGTAGCGGGGGGGGGACGACACCCCCCCCCCCACACACACACACACAGACACAGCCCTGAGTGTGACCTTTCCTTTGAGCCTAAAATGAAGCTTCTACATTGAATTATTCAAAAGTTATAGACGTTTTTCCAAACTGTGCCATTTGGCACAATTTGGCACAGTTCCAAAACGCCTGGGAACAGTTTGAGAACAAAGCTGTGTAAAATATTCATTTTTTGTGGTATTGTTACCAAATTTGGATCTCAGCTTGATAACACTTGGTTCTACATTTCTGTTGCATTTTCCAGCCGGATCGGACAGCTGTGTGTTATTTGCAAGCATTTGTATCCAAAAAAACACCGTGTCCAAATTTTTTTTCTTCAAGTTCAGTATGTTTAGATGACTGTAACTCAGTGGCCAGAGCACGTAGAGAGATTATGTTTTTCTTGCCAAAAAATTCAATGTGTTTTCTTTTAAATGAGACCAACCCCATGAAGATGCTGCAAAGGGTTGAAGAACAGCTTTCGATTTACTTTGGGCACGTTATTTTTGGGCATTTTTAGGAAAATTGCCCGGAGTGCAAGAGGTTAAGAAACAAGTGAACTGTTTTTGTGTATTTTGGTCACCAAGGATTTGTTAGAATTAAAGCTAATGGTGATCGTTTGATTGTTAGTTTTCACCTTTTTGACTTTTCAATTTTAAATCCTGGTGAAAGATAAATAGTTGGTTAATGCTTTCCTGTTTCTGTGGACAAAACATGAACATGAACCCAAAATAACACATTAAGTTTAAATAACACCGATAGCTTCTATTAATTGAATAATGTGATTTCATAATTACAAAAACAACTTTTTGCTAAATATTCAGTGAATCACTAAATCTTTTACTAGTATGCACAGGTTAGCATTAGTTTAAATGGTAAATGGTGTTCACTTATGTAGCGCTTTTCTTCTCATCTTGGATGACCAAAGCGCTTTACAGATCCTGCTGTCCACCCATTCACACACACATTCACACACTGATGGCGGCGATTATTAAGATCACTCTTGAATAAAACATCGCCATCTCCAACAAGTTGAATTAACAAAAGAGGGATCTGATTTCGCGATCCGTCTTTTAAGGCCTATTTTAATTAATTCAACGCATAATAATGCTTTACTGAAGTTATAGCATGCACTTTAAAAAAAAAAAAAACAGTGGTCAGTGGAGCAGCGAGCGGGGGGTCTACGACCCCTCCTCCTTGCAGCTTCTACACACACAGACACTAAGCACATTAGAGCAAGGAGGGTCAAATACATGTATGTGCCTGGCTGTTATGGTTCACTTTTTGTCTTTGCCTGTACATTTAGAAAAAATGACCTAAGCTTATTTTGTAATCTTTTTGCTGGAGTGGGAGAGATCAGATCTTTTGAACTCTTCCTAGTTATCTTGTCAAAGAGGTCATAGTGATAAGTCAACCAGGCAGCAGTCTGTCTTCTCTGCTTAGACTGCTGTCCATGTGACTGAATAAGTAGTAAAGGATTGATGAAATTTGCGGGCTTAAATTCCACAAGGTGCTTCCCACCCTGTACCGAGCTCTTAAGCGTATTTCATTTCATTAAAGGAAAAAAAAGAAAATTCCACAGACTATACATCGTTTAAACGGGAGACTCAGACTAGAACTTTCTGAGTTCCTTCTCTAGATAAAATGTTAAGCATTATAGTACTCAAGGAGTAACATGAACTTCTTGTCTTTTCATTACTTAATTCAAAAAACTCATCAAAAGTAATATTTTTGTGTTCTTTGATATTTTAATCATTTCCTCTAAGTAAATACCATAAATGATATTTTCTGTTTTTAATGTTGGCGATTCATTTTCAACAGGTCAGAGAAAAATAAGAGAGTTCCTTTTACTCAAGCACACCCATATAAATAGTAAGACAGAGAACGTGATGATTTTATAGTATTGTATTTTTTTTTTCAAATCCTATAACCCTTCAGAGCTTTGCTGTTTTTGTCATGAACAGTAACAGGATTAAAACTTTAATCACATAGTCATTCCTTAAGAGTGACTTTACTATGTCTAAAAGAACAATAATATGACACAGAAGCATAAAACCTCTGATAATTAGCAGCCTCAGGTCAATCATATGCACAAACATTGTCATCATCACCTTGTTCTGTGCTTTGAATCATGTCATATGAGCTGCATTTAAAGCTTTCAGTCATTGGGCATTATTTAGTGACAGCATTATTCTATAATCTCCAGTTTAATGTGTCATACTGATGACGGTTGCAGTGATTAATATGCATGCACTTTAACTTATCGGCTATCTGACATGGCTTGGTTGTCGACGGGAGGAGTGCAGTGGGCAGGGGTGAGGTGACACCATTCGCTGAGCTCCTGAGGCAGGGTCATGGCTGGGCAGAAGAGCGAGGAGCAGGGGGGAGGAGGAACCCAGGTGTTGTCATGTCAGACCCTTAGTCCATTGTCCTTTTGCCCTGTAAAGTTCACTGTTATCCCTCAGTCAGGGAGATAATGCAACGGAGTTAATAAAAATTACACTGATACTTCAAAAAAAATTGAATAAAAATAGCCCACTGTTGTTCATCTGCCCTCAGGCATCCCAAAAGATAAAAGTAAAACACCCAAAATAAGAAAAAAAAAATCTGGTAACTGAAAATGTTGGCTTCAAAAATATGAGAATATTTACCAGTTATGCAACATTAGATTCAAAAACCCACTAAAAGAAACAGTAAAAACTCCTAAGCTTTGCAAAAATATCCATATACATACACTACCGTTCAAAAGTTTGGGATCACCCAGACAATTATTTTGTGTTTTCCATAAAAAGTCACACTTATTTACCACCATGAGTTGTAAAATTAATAGAAAATATAGTCAAGACATTGACGAGGTTAGAAATAATGATTTGTATTTGAAATAATTTTTTCCTTCAAACTTTGCTTTCGTCAAAGAATCCTCCATTTGCAGCAGTTACAGTATTGCAGACCTAACATGATTGCACAAGGTTTTTCTAATCATCCATTAGCCTTCTGACGCAATGAGCAAACACATTGTACCATTAGAACGCTGGAGTGATAGTTGCTGGAAATGGGCCTCTATACACCTATGTAGATATTGCACCAAAAACCAGACATTTGCAGCTAGAATAGTCATTTACCACATTAGCAATGTATAGAGTGTATTTCTGATTAGTTTAAAGTTATCTTCATTGAAAAAAAGCTGGGGTCAGCTGTCAAGCTCCCTGGAGGTGTTGTGGACTAATTGAAGAAACATCGATGAAAAAGGGTACCCCCTGATTACCCTAAGAAAGCACCATGGGCCCATGCCACAAGGCTCAGTCATTCTACTTGCAAAGCATAAGTGTAGGCCATCATCCTCAAGAACATGGCTGGGAGTCTACCCCGCCATTAAGGTGAGAGCAATGGATTCATCGTATTATAGACATAAAAATTATTTGCTACTCAATCTAAAATTTGCTACTAAAAATAATTTGCTTCTCAATTTTGTAAGAAGATAACAATGTTCAAGGGAACTTAAGGCTGGAAAAAGGCACCTTCGCTGCATCAACTTATCATTTTCAAATCCTTTGCACAGATTCCATTGAACTAAATAAATGTGAAGGGAAGAAATATTGTTTGCTGATTATTGATACATTTACTAAATGGACAGAAGCCTTCCCTTTCACCCATCCAAATGCTGTTATGGTAGCAAAGAAACTCAACTGAAACTAGAAAAGCACTCAGAGGCCGCAGACCTCCGCCAAGCACCACAGTTCCCCCCATACAGTGTTTGTGTGTACATTTTCAGATTCCTTGACCATGAAAACATATGACTAGCAATTGGATTCACAATGATAGGATTAGTGGTTCAGTAGTTATTGACGAAAATGGCATTTTCCATAATGGCGGTTTAGCGCCACAGTTCCCCCCATACAGTGTTTGTGTGTTTACGGTGTTTGTTTACCGGAGTGGTGGCTCAGTTGGTAGAGCATCAGCCCCACACCCGGGAGGCAGGGGTTCAAATCCCGGCCGGGTCATGCCGAAGACCATATAAAAGTGGAACTTCCTGTCATCCAGCTTGGTGCTCAGCAATAAATGGAATGGAGGAGGGAACTCTGTGGCGGCGCCTTGCATGGCAGCGGCCCTCTGATTCTGCACTTGGGGTGTGTGTGATTTACACTGTAGATAGGTAAAGCACAATCTCGTTCTGCTGTACATGATTGGTTGTATGGCTGAATGACAATAAGGGTGATTTAATTTAATTTAATTTAATTTTAGTGGTTCAGTAGTTATTGACGAAAATGGCATTTTCCGTAATGGCGGTTTAGCACCACAGTTCCCCCATACAGTGTTTGTGTGTATGTTTTCCGATTCCTTGACTGTGAAAACATATGACTAGCAATTGGATTCACAATGATAGGATTAGTGGTTCAGTAGTTATTGACGAAAATGGCATTTTCCATAATGGCGGTTTAGCGCCACAGTTCCCCCCATACAGTGTTTGTGTGTACGTTTTCAGATTCCTTGACCATGAAAACATATGACTAGCAATTGGATTCACAATGATAGGATTAGTGGTTCAGTAGTTATTGACAAAAATGGCATTTTCCGTAATGGCGGTTTAGTGCCACAGTTCCCCCCATACAGTGTTTGTGTGCATGTTTTCAGATTCTTTGACCATGAAAACATATAACAAGCAATTGGATTGACAATGATAGGATTAGTGGTTTAGTAGTTATTCACGAAAATGGCATTTTGCGTAATGGCGGTTTTCTTGTGGACGGTGGTCCGGATCATCACCAAAATCTAATCATCTGTAGGATACCCCATTTCTGATAATCTGTGAAAATTTCATGAAAATCCGTCCATAACGTTTTGAGTTATCTTGCTAACAAACAGACAGACAAACAAACAGATAAACCAACGCCGATGAAAACATAACCTCCTTGGCAGAGGTAATAATACCAAGATTTGGAATAACTGAAAAGATTTTCTCAAATAATGGAACACATTTTGTAAACCAGATTACATCACACTTAGGTACAACACTCAACATTAACTTGAAAAATCACTCATCTTACCATCCACGATCTGCAGGATTAGTGTAATGTACAAATAGGACCATTAAAGAAGGCTTAGGAAAACAATGACAGAAATAGGAAAAAATAATGGATGGCAATCCTTACTACTCCCACCATTAAGGCCATTCAATTCAGGTGATGAGGAAGGGTGTTTAGCTGATTACATGCAAAGAATGTTGACTGACTGAGATATTGTTCATGCTGCTCTTCCCAGGAGGGATCATAGTCATAATCAAAGTCATTAAAGAGAAAAACTGGGCTGACGCTCCCTGGCAAGGACCACACAGAGTCATCCTGGCAACACCAACAGCCGTGAAAGTCAAAGGGCATGACTCTTGGGTGCATTTGTCACGTTGCAAAAATATACCTCGTTCAAAACCCCCAGCAAGAAACTATTCAATCCTCATTACCTCAGCAAGAGACTGTTTCAACTTTAATCTCCTTTGCAAACTCTGAAGAAGAAAAAATCCTCAACAAGTGACAGTTTGACTGTTTTTCTATATGGGTGTCGGCTGACTGTTTGTCCCAGTAATGACTTGTATAGCAAAATAACTTGTTTATCATGGAGAGACAAAATGCCAAAGAGAGAAGTTTGGTAACTGAAGGATATGAATGGTACACCTGTTTTTTCATCATCATCCTTGTGGTGACAGTTTTGTTTTGGTTATTTTTAGGGACATCATTACCTATCTATCGTAGGGCTAGATACATTACTCGCACACACCATGACTGGCTAGAAGGTCCAGGTCATGAGAATCATGTTTATGCTGGTAATGTGTGGTGGAAGTATGCTAATTATACAGCCAAATCAGCTAATCGTTCAAACTGCTATGTGTGTTCTTTGCTCCCACTTTCAGCTGGTCAAATATCTGTCACTGCTAAGCTAATGAACCTATCAGTAGCTGTTTGTTTCTTGCAAGAGACTATGTATAGAAATGGTACAGCAAGCATTAATTTGAATCACACCTGTCACATTGCTTTTGACTCCACTGACTGGAGACACGATGACACCCCTTACTCGGTGAAGGCAAGGCTAATCTCGCTGGGAAATTTCTCCTTTTGTCTCAAAGGGCGTGGAAATGTCTTTTTGGGCAGTTTCCCGCTTTCTAGTTGTGCAGCGGTGCATAGTGCATCTCGTCCATGTACTGCTACCTGCTGGACCAACACAGTGGGCAAAAGTTGCCCTGAAGATCTTTTTTGTCACTCTAGAAGTCTGGAAGGAAATGTCACCCTGCAGGAGCTCTGTAGCACTGCCATTTGTGATTCTCACAAACACGGCACGCATATGGTGATAGGGGGATGGTGGCTGTGTGGCCATCGTGCCTACTCACACCTACCCATGAAATGGGGAAGGGTGTGTGCTCCCGTAGTTGTGACTGACCATACCATCATATTGTTGGCAGGACAGGTGGGCAGGGTGAAGAGAGATGTCTCCTTTGCACCACATGATCCCATCTGGGGCACAGATGTGCTGGAAGAATTCAAGTTAGAAACCATAGGGCAGGAGGTACTTAACTCCTTGTTCCCTTTGGTGGGAGTGGCTAAGAACACCTTAACGATTGAAATAACTAGTTATAGACTACACTCATTTGTGAATTTTTCTTTATCTGCTCTTTCTGGTATGCATGAGGAATTAACAGCTTTTAGCCTTATATTGGCTCAAAATAGAATGGTTCTTGATCAAATAGCTGCCGCCCGAGGGGGCGTGTGTGTAATTGTAGGAGATTATTGTTGTGCTTTTATCCCTGAAAATGATGCAGATAGTCACATGATTGCTTCAGCCATACAGCACTTGACTAATTTGCAAGCTGCTATGACCAGGGACTATGTCACTGATAAACATACCTGGTTCAGCTGGTTATTCTCTTCATGGAGAGGTCTCATCATGAACTTGTTAATGATCTCTGTGGTATTATTTTTAGCCTTTTCTTGTGTCATTCCCTGTATCCGTAGTATGATGATGAGACTTGTTCATGTTAACTTAGTGATGTACCATGGTGCAGTTTCCGGGGTTGGTGGGGATGATGAATAAACAGCATGAGCTCAAGGTGTCTCTCCATGACCCAAGTACAGAGTAAGAGTATGATTAACATGCAGAAAGCCGAGAGGAGTTGCATGATCATGATGTGAAGTTGAAATGTACTACTTGCAAATACATTTATGAAGTTTGAAACATTACCTTTACTTTTACTTTGTTTTTATATTACTCTTATTTCTGTTTTTACATCTTATCATTACACTTTATTATGATTATTGCTTTGTTTTATATTGTTTTGTTTTATCCTTTATTTGTTTTTCATCATTCTGTTTTTATTGTTTTTACCGTTGATGATTTTTTTTTTATTTATTAATGAGTTTATTGTTCCATTTCTAATCCTAAAGGACTAAAACGTTTAGTTGGTGGCTGGGGCAGCAGGGCCGATGGCGGACTTTCCCCATCGTTAGCTTGTTAGGATCTGATGCACGCAAATGCATTGGAGCTTAGCATAGCTGCCAGATGGGGTTCTAATGCCATATTTTTTTTTTCTGATGCCTTGCATGGCATCAAAGGGGGAGAATGATAGAAAAGTTTCATATTTGTTTCATACATGTGATTTGCTTTGTCTCAGAGTCTGCCTCAGAGTCTGTGTAAAAGTGTCAACAGCTGCATTAGTTATCATCTTGTTTTTAGTTCATCTTGTATGGCTCCCGTGTGACTGGTACTGAGTGAGCATCATGGTTCCCGAGAGGGATAATCTGTACATCAAGTTTTGACCAGATGTACTGGACCAATCATGATGGATAATTCCTCCTCCACCTCTCAGATAACGAAGGGCTTAAAGAACTGAGTGATGTGTGTTTGAGTCAGAATGATGCGCGAATAGGCTCTGAGACTATTTTTGTATTGTTCGCCACTGGCTAGTGTAATTAAATTTGCTGAAACTCTGATCAAGCCTGATTTTTGACTGAAGGTTAAGAGGAATTTTTCTATCACGCACTATTAGCTCAACCACTTCTTCAAAACTATCATCCTTGCCTAAGGTACTAAGGATACATTGTCCTTCCATTCCCAAGCTGTGAACCAACAGTGTTTGTGCCCGCAACTTCTCCAGTCTTCCAAAGTCCAATACCATTACACAGCTTAGGAAAGCGGCAAACCACCTCTCCCAAGGGACAAGCAGCTCACCGGGAAACTCCTGAAATAGCTGAATTGAAGCAACTCCTGTGTCCATACTTTTTATCCTTGTCGCCAAATGTTATGTCGGTAAAACAGGAGCCAAGGACAAGCCTGAGTGTTGAACTGAACACGACTTTATTATAGACTCACTTGTATCTTTCTGGCGCTGCCGTCAGGCTGAGAGGAGGTCAAGATATCACCTCTCTTTTGCACAGCCCTCTTATACCCCGGGTGGCAGTGGAACCGGAAAGGTGGAGCCACCACCCATGTCACACAATAATAGGTCCCATGAACAACATCACAGATTGTTTTGGGGGAATTGAGATGTACACGAATTTAGTAGGTATTGTTTATTATGTATTTGAATATTTAAGAATGTTATTAGTGTGTTTTTATTGATGTGATAATATTTGTCTTTTATAGTGATGACTGGGAATGTCATCAGTTTCTGCTGTCCTTTTTGTTTATCAATGCCTTTTAATGCCTTTCAATGCAAGTAAAGATCTGGTTGATTTATTCAATCTTTTTGACTGTTTAGATGCAACACTTGTATATCAGTGAATTGATTCTGTCATACATGTTAGTTTTTCTGGCCACTGAATACAAGCAGAAGAGCCACAGGTTTCAGACCTCTGGCCTAGCTGATCTACCTTGCCAGTTTTGCCATCTTTTTTATAATATGGTTGTGATCCAGAAATGTCTTTATTCAGGGACTGCCATTTGCCTGACATCTGCTGCTGCCAGCACCCTCTGCCACCTTAGAACAGGTAAAGGATATATGTTGTTGAGTCTCACAACTGCATTAGAATTGTTGTCGGTTAATATTTACTCCATCTTTTGTGTTTTTTACCAGGAAAGATAAAGTGGAGTGAAACTCTTCTGTCTGCTGTGCATGACATGCTGGAGTCAGAAGCGGAAGCAAGAAGAAGCCAACCAACCAACCATCCATCCATCTTCTGCCGCTTTTTCTGGAGGTCCGGGTCACGGAAGCAGCAGCTCAAGCAGAGAAGCTTGAGCTTCTCTGCTTGAGAAGCTCAAGGTGTTTCTACATCTCCCAGCTGGCCTGGGAGATGTACAAACACCAGAGTGTAAATTTATGGTGTGTCTGTATGTTTGAAGTTTTTGATGTATTTTACTGGAAAACAAATGAACATTTGAAGAGTTAGAACTTTGTTTTTGTTAACAGTGATGTTAGATGTGATTGGGTCAGAGCTATGAAATATTAAATCATCCATCTCTGCTCACTGCATCTTCAGCTTTTCTGATCCTCAGGTGTGCTGAACTACAGGTTATAAACTTTTTAAAATGCATCAAGTTTATCATGTTTAACAAAGGTCTGGCATTCACATACAGTCAGGTGATATAATTTTGACACCCTATTAAATATTCAGTTAATTATTAAATGTTCACATTGATGATCGATGCATTTTTTTAAATTATTTTAGCCATTTTAAGTGAGAATAAAGGTGGGGATGTTCTAATTTATTCCTCACTGTTTAATAAAATATTAAAGACATCCATCCATCCATCCATCCATCTTCTACCGCTTTTCCGGAGGTCCGGGTCGCGGAGGCAGCAGTTCAAGCAGAGAAGCCCAGACTTCCCTCTCCCCAGCCACCTGCTCCAGCAATTCAGAGGGGATACCAAGGCGTTCCCAGACCAGCTGGGAGACATAGTCTCTCCACCGAGTCCTGGGTCTGCCCCGGGGTCTCCTCCCAGTGGGACGTACCTGAAACACCTCAAGTGGGAGGCGTCCAGGAGGCATCCTAATCAGATGCCCATACCACCTCAACTGACTCCTTTCAATGTGGAGGAGCAGCGGTTCTACTCTGAGCCTCTCCCGGATGAGAGGCTTTTTTTTGACCAAGCTTTCTAAACTGGCTTTTGGTACGTGGAATATTAAAGACATGTTTTGTTTAATTGTATGTGAGTCTCCCAGTATTAATATTAAGTATCCATATGTCTAAATATGTTTAAAAACACAGGCTTATACAGGGTGTCCTGATTTTGTCACATGATGCACTTGTGGACATCTCTAAAAGTAAAGTCCTGCTGTAAAGTCCTTGAGTCCTGCTGCCCACTCCCCACTCCACCATCACCCCCCCCCCACTCCCAACACACAGCCCCCCAACCTGACCCTCACTAAGACCCAGGTGAGGACGGAGCTGAGGAAGATCAAGGCGAGGAAGGCGTCGGGACTGGACGGCATCAGCGCAAAGCTCCTCAAGTCCTGTGCAGACCAGCTGTGTGGGATTGTGGAGCACATCTTCAACCTGTGCCTGAAGCTGGGGAGAGTACCACAGTTGTGGAAAACATCTTGTGTGGTACCTGTACCAAAGACTTCCCACCCCAAAGATCTGAACAGCTACAGACCAGTGGCCCTGACGTCCCACATGATGAAGACCCTGGAGAGACTGCTCCTTGCTCACCTCCGCCCCCTAGTGGGACCAGAGATGGATCCACTCCAGTTCGCCTACCAGCATGGCATTGGGGTGGAGGAAGCGGTGATCTTCCTCCTTCACCGTTCTCTGTCCCAGCTGGAGAAGCCCGGGAATGCGGTGAGGATCATGTTCTTTGACTTCTCCAGTGCTTTCAACACCATCCAACCGATGATCCTGAAGGACAAGCTGCTGTGCGCAGGGGTGGACCAGCACCTGTCATCATGGATCCTGGACTACCTCACTAACCGGCCACAGTTTGTGAGAACCCGGGACTATGTGTCCGACACGATCATCGGTAACACCGGGGCCCCCCAGGGAATGGTTTTGGCTCCCTTCCTGTTCACCCTTTATACTGCGGACTTCTCACACAACACAACACACTGCCATCTACAGAAGTTCTCTGACGACTCTGCGATCGTTGGCCTCATCTCCAACGGAGATGAAGCTGAGTACAGAGGACTTATCCAGGACTTCGTGGGCTGGTGTCATCGGAACTGCCTCCAGATCAACGCGAGGAAAACTAAGGAGCTGGTGGTGGACTGCCGCAGGCAAGGACAACCCCTCACAGCACCAGTAAACATACAGGGAACAGACATCGAGATGGTGACATCCTACAAGTACCTGGGTGTTCATCTGAACAATAAACTAGACTGGTCACACAATACTGACGCACTCTACAAGAAGGGACAGTTCCTGTTCCTACTGAGGAGACTCAGGTCTTTTGGTGTACAAGGGGCGCTGCTGAAGACATTCTACGACACGGTGGTGGCATCAGCCATCACTTTTGGAGTGGTCTGCTGGGGCAGTGGCGTTACAGCAGCCGATAGGAAGCGACTGAACAAACTGATCAAGAAAGCTAGCTCTGTCCTGGGGCAACGCCTTGACCCAGTGGAGGAGATGGGAGAGAAAAGGATGGTGGCTAAACTGTCATCTCTGCTGGAGTCCGAGTCCCACCCTATGCAGGACATACTGAACGCACTGAGGAGCTCATTTAGCAGCAGACTACATCATCCTAGGTGCGCAACCGAGAGGTCTCACAGGTCCTTCCTACCTACGGCTGTCAGACTGTATAACCTAAGCAGGGCTGCTCGCAGAGATAGCAAAAAAAGATGACAAACTAATAGTATTGAATGCAAAAGACGCAATAGACTTACACAATGGTCCCCTCCGGTATACAACTAGGAAAATACCGGTCGCTATGGAGGGTGACAATATGTATGGGTACATAATCATACCATGTAGGATAACTAAGTAGACGGTTATGCTGTTCATTCCATCTAGCTACAATGCTCCACACTGTGTGTGTTTATATATTTATATATTTATATGTACATATGTATATTCGCTGCTCTTGTTTTTTCTTGTCTTCTGATTGTTGCTCTATGTGTTGCTATCCCTGTGCTGTTGCAATCCTGGAATTTCCCCATTGTGGGACTAATAAAGACTTATCTTATCTTATTTTAAAGAAAACATTTCACCACATTCCTTCCACATTTTTACCCTCACATACTGACCATATAATGTGACCGTATCCCCTCATAATTAAATATTTTTAAACCATAAATAACCCCTTCAGTCACTGATTCATTCTTAACCTTTAAAGTCTACTACTCATGTACTCCTGATCGATTTCATAATGCACACAGAGCTGAAAGGCAGAAAATCTTTATTTTGTGGGAAGCCACTCAGTAGTTTTCCCTCAGACTAAAGAGAGGGCAGATCAAAGGTGCTGGGGGACAAGGGGAATTGTCATGGGGGGTTGATATGTAAATACAGCATCTCAGGTAGCGGAGGAGGGTTAATATAAAAGAGAGTGCCTGCAACCTGTGTTTCTAATTGTAACCCAGCTGAGAAAATGACCCTTTTTCTCAGATTTCATTTGTATTAACCCCTTGCATTCCGGGCAATTTTCCTAAAAATGCCAAAAAATAACGTGCCCAAAGTAAATCGAAAGCTGTTATTCAACCCTTTGCAGCATCTTCATGGGGTTGGTCTCATTTAAAAGAAAACACTTTGAATTTTTTGGCAAAAAAAACATAATCTCTCTACGTGCTCCGGCCACTGAGTTACAGTCATCTAAACATACTGAACTTGAAGAAAATAAATTTGGACACAGTGTTTTTTTGGATACAAATGCTTGCAAATAACACACAGCTGTCCGATCCGGCTGGAAAATGCAACAGAAATGTAGAACCAAGTGTTATCAAGCTGAGATCCAAATTTGGTAACAATACCACAAAAAATGAATATTTTACACAGCTTTGTTCTCAGGTAGTTCCCAGGCGTTTTGGAACTGTGCCAAATTGTGCCAAATGGCACAGTTTGGAAAAACATCTGTAACTTTTAAATAATTCAATGTAGAATCTTCATTTTGGGCTCTAATGAAAGGTCACACTCAGGGCTGTGTCTGTGTGTGTGTGTGTGGGGGGGTTGCCCCCCCCCCACTAAAAAAGACGGAGTTCGGCCCTCGCTACATGATGGATTACACTCCTTGCATGTTTTCACAGCGCCCTCCCCCGCTACTGTGTGTGTGTGTGGGGGGGTTGCCCCCCCCTCGCTGCAGAAGACGGCCATCGCTACATGAAGGAATAGACTCATATGCTTCCCCCCGCGGACCGGGGGGCGTTCGGATCGTGAACGCCCCCCCCCGCTCCTCTTCTGCAGCGGGGGGGGGGGGGTCACGGTCCGAACACGGCAAATGAACCATTTATCGCGGCGCACGCACTTCGTACTTCGTGCGCAGTACAGTTGTAATTTACCGATCGGTCAAAAGTCATTTTTGGATTACAGTTTTCATGGATAAATAATAATTTAGCTTATAACACCTTACCTCTTCACAGCAGCAGAGTCCTGGCGAACATCTCTTCCCCATTGTCAGACGAACGCGACGCTGCTCGGCTCGTGGATCCCGATCAAAACATAATTCCAATATTGCGGTTTTGGTGAATGATTTACGACCTTTGTCGTCGGCCTCCGTCGGTCTATGATGACGGAAGAGAATCCTAAACGTCTATTCTGCTGGAATGAGTGCAGGTCCCACTTGTGGGTGGTCTCCATGCTGTGGGGTCTGTAGCAGATTCGTCCAGCGTCCTTTGTTTTCATCTGCTGCAGCAGAAATCTCTCTTCACCCAGCCTGAATTTCTGTGCTTCAATTGGCTCCTGCATTCACAGTAGGTGGGTCCTCCTTCCTAGGTTTTCATTCATTGGCTCTTCAAGGTTTCAGAAACCCAATTCAAGGCTCTTATTAGTCGAATGAGAGGTCAATCAGATGAACTAATCTGTTCGCGGCTGTCTCTGCAGTTTTTTTTTTAGTGGCGCTTGGACGCCACTACATCACCATCACCACCTACATCACCACAATCTGGTCTATGCGCCCTCGTGCGTCCTAAGACGCAGAGACTTGCCCGCCCACGGAACAGCGGAGCGCAAGTGGTTAATGAAAGTGTGGGATTTTATTTTGAAAACCGACTATCTTGGGGAAGAGGAAGTGCGATCCTTGTCATCCAACTTTTGAATTTTCCGGTTCATGGTCACGTTGGGTGATCTGGGTCTTTCCATTCGTTAAGAGCGATATTAGCCCCACCTTCCGAGTAGAGGCAGCCAGCGCAAACTCGGAATTCAGTCTATCACGATATGAGCGTGGACGAGGGAGGTTGTGAAGAGGTCTGATTCACACAGATACCTCTTCTTGGTGAGTTTCATTCAGAAAGATGCTATAAATGGATCTAAACACTCTCCAAACCTAATCTGCAACCTTTATTATCCTAAGTTGACGGGAGCACGAGCGTGAGGGGCACTGTGGCTGTGTCCTTTGCTGTATTCACACTGAAACCTCATCTTGGTGAGTCAGATACATGCTAATGTTATGCTAATGTTAGCACTACGCTAATGCTAGTCGCGAGTGGATTGTTTCCTGTTTAAAAGCAATGGAAAAGGCTGTCTTTGTGTCTGTATGGTTTTCCTAAATGTGATTTCAGTTCCCAACAGTATGCTGAAGTACTTTTAGTTCTTATGCACTATTTCTGTCGAATACAATGTGTAGTTTGATGCTAAAAGCACATGGTGTTGGTCTACTATGTAAATCCATAGGTTATGCTAAACCCAGTAGCTCAGACAGGGTTTTACTGATTTTAAAAGGGAATATTGGAAGTGATGGGACAGTATATTCCCTGGTTATGTGATAAATTAATTGTATTTCATTTCATGATTTACAGAGACAAGGTTAGAGAGGATTAATCATAATTTCATGGTTAAATGATATAGAGATGAACAGAGGAATTCATTTAATTGGTTACATGAAAAAAAGGGTATTTCATGTGCTACCAGAGAGATTGTGAGGAAAAAAAACACATGCATGTAAGATGTAAGATGTGAAATGTAAGATATTACTATATTGCTGGATTGTGATAATAGTAATATAAGAGAAGAATTTAAACACTAAGCTATGGTGTTATATAAGAAGGGATTGGAAGACGAATTACTCTAGCTGTAAACAATAATACCATTATTGTCGTGCAGGCTAGGTTTTTTTGGTTGCCGACCAAAAACCTTCTGGATCCTGGATTCTCTCCGAATGGAGATGGCGAGCCTGACCCGAGACTGAACCAAGATCTCGATTGAAGAGCATCCTTCCTCTCTCCAGTACCCAACGTTGAAGTGGTAACAACCCAAGGAGCTGCTTTAAAAGAGGAAAGGAAACCTGAGTCTGTAGATACAAGATATCTTGACTGGTCAAACGACTAACCCGAAAGGACAAACAAACACTGAGCTCAGTAGGACACTTTTGGGGTTTTATTTCATGCAGGCCATTGTTATATTTGTATATTTGTACATTGTTTGTATATTTTGCTCCTTCTATATTTATTAATAACAGGCATGAATTGCTCATTTCTTGCCTCCAGCTATTTCATTCCACACTCACTCTAATTCCCTATTGTAACCCTTACGAACCTAGCAACTGGTCTACACTTAATTATGTCCCTTACCTAATTAACATAAGGCAAGGGTTACAATAAGAAGTGGCGAGCCCAGCCAGGAGCCCTTTTTTTTTTCTTCTCTCTCCCTTATGTTATTTCAAGCCTATAATGTACCCAAAATGGATATTGTTGAGCGTGAATCTGTGAAAATTCCAAATGCAGTGATAGTGAGTGAAATCGCTGGAGATAAGCAACTTTTTTTTTCCACAATATCTTTATTGAACCTTTTTTTTTAAACAAACATGATACAAACAATCAAACACTAACACTAAAGTACTACAAAAAAAAAAAATGCACTAAAAAACACCAACAACCACCAACAAAATCAAATCTTCAACAATGCTCCTCTGTTTAGTCTAGACAATCCAACACATAAGTATACATATTATGTTCACCAGTTTGGAATTTACAAGGTCCACACATATCATTCACCTTCTTCTTCAAGAGTTATGTTTAAATTTTTTACATAATCAATAAAAGGTCTCCATATATTCTCAAACACAATTTCCTTTGATTTCAGTATATATGTTATTCTTTCTAATGGAAGGTTTGTTAACATCTGTCTTAATCACTGAGTCACATCTGGTCTATGAGTCTTTTTCCATAATAGTGCAATACATTTTTTGGCATTAAGCAAACTGAGGTCTATGAATGTTCTTTCACTTTTATTAAAATTATGCTTTTCTGGGTACAGACCCAACAAAAACAGTTTAGGATTCAATATGATTTGTTTTGAGATTATTTTTTTCAATTGTTACCCTCACCTCTTCCCAAAACATTCTTATTAATCTACATTCCCATACACAATGAAATAGAGTTCCTTTACTTTCCATACATTTTGTGCACGTATCTGGTATATTTTTGTTATATCTATTTAACTCCTCCGGTGTAACATACATCCGCATTAACCATTTGAAATGTATCAATTTAAGGCGTACATTTATTGATTTGGTTTGAGCTTCTGTACAAGCCAATTCCCATTGTTCCTCTGAAATTTCAGTTTGCAGATCTTCTTTCCAGTAGTTTAATCTTTTCAGTGAATTTTCACTTGAAAATAGTGTCAATGAGTTATAAAACTCTGAAATAATACCCTTTCTTTTACTATCTTTCATCAACATTTTTTCCAAGGATGAATAGATAGGTCGAGTGAGAGCTTTATTTTGATTTGATCGAATAAAGTTTCTAAGTTGAAGATATTTAAAAAAATGTGTTCTATTGAGATTAAATTTGATCCTCAACTCTTCAAAAGACATTATGTTTTCTGCACTTGGCAAATATAAATCCTGAATCTTTTGTATCCCTTTTAAATTCCATACTTTAAATACAGCATCCGCTCTCCCTGGTTTAAAATATTGATTACCCCATATTGGACTAAATTGTGACAATAACTGTGGTTCTTTTAAATAGTTTTTAGCTTCACACCCTATTTTGATCATATGCTTTACAAATGGATTTTTAACTTGTTTTTGTAATTTTTTTGCCGAATCTGAGTATATGAATATGGGAAGAGGTAAAGGTAAATTGTATGATTCCATTTCAGTCCAGTGAGGGAGATCATTTGATGAAAAATAATATGTCATAGACCTCAGTTGTGCCGACCAATAATACAACATAAAATTTGGACATTTCAGACCTCCACGATCAAATGGTAAATATAATAAAGACAGACGTAATCTAGCCCTCCTGTTGTTCCATATAAATTCCACTAACTTTTTTTTAATTCTTGAGAATAAATCTAAAGGTGGTGGTAATGGAATGTATTGAAATAAATAAAGTATTTTAGGTAAGATATTACTTTTAAGTATATTAATTCTCCCGATCATCGACATTGGTAGTGACATCCATCTCTGAAGTAACTCATCAATATCTGTCATTAAGGCTTCATAATTGACACTGGCGACTGATTCTAGCTTAGGCACAATTTGGATTCCTAAATATTTGAACTGATTTACAACATTGAATTGATTTACCTCAGGGGCTGGGTAATTTCTCTGGGTCTCATTTAGCATTAATATTGAAGATTTAGTTTTATTTATTTTATATCCTGATATTTCCCCGAAATTCTTTATTAAATTCAACAAGGTCGGAATTGATTTTTTAAGATTCGACATAAACAAAATTATGTCATCGGCATACAGGGAGATTTTATGTTCTGTTGGTCCAACTTTAATTCCATATATTTGTGACTGTAGACGTATCGCCATCGCTAAAGGTTCAATTGCCATAGTAAACAGTAAAGGTGAAAGTGGACAGCCTTGTCGACATCCTCTATTGATTTTTATTGATTTTGAAATATTGTTATTTGTTAGGATTTCTGCTGTAGCATTATTATATATTATCTGAACCCATTTTATGAAATTATTTCCAAGTCCAAACCTTTGTAAGACTTCAAAAAGAAAGGGCCATTCAACTCTATCAAAGGCTTTTTCGGCATCCAGTGATAAGAGAGCTGTATCCGGTGCTTCTTTATTAGAATAAATAATATTAAATAGTCTTCTTACATTATGGAAGCCTTGTCTTCCCTTTATAAAGCCATTCTGATCTTGATTAATAATATTTGGTAAAATTTCTTGTATTCGTCTTGCTAAAATTTTACAAATTATCTTAAGGTCGGCATTTAATAGGCTTATTGGTCTCATATTTTCACATTTATTAGAGGGCTTACCTGGTTTTGGCAACAGTATAATTAAGGCATTATTCATATATGATGGTAAATTACTATTTTGAAATGCTTCTAAAACCATTTCCAAAAAAGGTTTTGTTAATTTATTCTTAAATTTTTTATAAAGGTCAACTGGAAGACCATCTGGTCCTGCACTTTTTCCTGATTTCATATTATCAATGGCTAGTCCAACTTCTTCTTGACTAATTTTAGACTCCAGTATCTCCCTATTTTCATTTGGAATACACGGTATAAATAGTTCATTCAAAAACCCATGTAGTTTTGTTAAGTCAGATTCATTTTTGGTATCATATAATTTTTCATAGTAATCTCTAAAGGCTCTATTAATTTCTGAAGGATCTATAACTACCTGTCCGTTACTTATAATACTGGTAATTGGTGTTTTAGATTCTAATTGTTTAATCTGCCATGCCAATAACTTTCCTGATTTTTCACCTTGTTCATAAAAAGATTGTTTCAATCTTAGAAGACTCGAGGCAGCTCTATTCGCTGATTTTTTGTCATATTCAGCTCTCAAAATCAGTAATTCGTTCTCCAACCTTGGATCTCTTCCTGCATATACTCTTTCTTGAAGAATTTTTATTTTATGTTCCAATTGGACTCTCTCCTCTCGAGTCTTCTTAGATTTTGAACCTGTATAACTAATAATATGTCCCCTAATAAAAGCTTTGAAAGCCTCCCACTTTACACATGCTGATGTTTGTGTAGTATTGATATCAAAGAACTCATCTATCTGTTTTCTATATACTTAACAAATTCCTCATCCTGAAGCCATTTATGCTGAAATTGCCATCTACCTGGTTCCTTTGTCAATTTCTTATCTACATACATTAGACAGCAGGGTGCATGATCGGAGATCACGATGTTATCATAAAAACAGTTTTGAATCTTGGACCTTAATTCTGTGGAGATCAAAAAATAATCTATACGTGAGAATGTCTTGTAGGTATTGGAATAACAAGAGTATGCTTTAACTTGTGGTTTCATTTCTCTCCATATATCTATCAATTTCAATTCTTTCATAAAATGATTAATGGTCATCCTACATCCATTGTGCGTACAGTCCAGTCCTGTTGATCTATCTATACTGGGATTCAATGTACAATTAAAATCCCCTGCTATTATATGTTGCCCTGTAAGTGATGATAAGATAAGAAATAAATTGGCAAAGAACTTTTGATCATCTATATTGGGACCATATAAGTTCACCAAATTTATGTTTTCTAATAGCAAAGATCCTTGAATGATTACATATCTTCCAAATTTGTCTCCAATTACATTTTTCACTTGAAATGGGACTGATTTATGTATGAGAGTCATAACTCCCCTGGCTCGGGATGAAAATGATGAGGTGAAAACATTTCCTTGCCATCTACTCCTAATTCTTTTTACATCTTGCTCTATTAGATGAGTTTCTTGTAAAAACACAATTTTTGAACCCATGTCTTTTATTTTATTCATAACTTGTTTAAGTTTTTTTTAAATTTTGTAGACCTCTGCAATTCCATGAAGTTAAATTAAGATTAACGCTTTGATTTATAATCAATAGGGAGTTTGGGATTACCTTGCAGTGTAAACATGCTCAAACAGAAAAGCAAAAAAATGAGTGGTTGAACATTCACCCTACAAACTACACACAAACAAATTCCCCCTTCCCACATTTGTGGCAATCCCCCCAAAAGCAAAAGAAAAATTCCGTCTCCCGATATAGCCATCGACCGTTCCACACCCACGAGGATCAGCCAAAGCCACTCCTTCTTCATCCTCCCAATCACCCTAACTCTACTGCTTTTAATAACGTAACATTAACTCTCTTCTGTAATTTCCAATTTAACTCCAAATTTTTTTTAGCAATTTTGTACTTTTTTTTTTTTTAATATGTAATACATTCTATATTTTGTAATCTTGTTATATGCTTCTAATCAGTTAAATGCTCAAATATTCTACCCTATATTCTGTTCATGCTTAGCTCCCACCAGTCTCTTCCTGGATCTTCTTGATGAGCTCCTGCGCCTCCTCGGGGGTCTTGAAGATGCGTGTTCTGCCCTCATATGTGACCAGAAGTCTTGCAGGGTGAATCACTCCATGACGAATCTCAAGGTTGCGCAGTTCTTTGCGGATGGGGTCAAACTGCTTCCTTAATTGTTGGATTCCTGAGGCCAGATCTGGGTAGAACCGCACCTGCTGATCTTGGTATTTAATTTCTCCTTTGGCCCGCACCGCGTTGGAGATCGTCATCCTGTCTCTGTAGCTGAGAAACTTCATAATTAGCGTCCTCGGTGCTGCCTTGTTACCTCTCGGTGGGCCAATTCGGTGGGAGCTTTCCAAGACGACTGATGATTTTAGCTCCGCATTGTTCAGCGCCTCCGGGATCCACCCCTCCAAAAAGGAGCATGAATCACGACCTTCGGCTCCCTCCGGTAAACCCACCAGCCTCAGGTTGTTCCTTCTGGACCGAGATTCCAAGTCCAGAACGCTATTTTCCAGATCTTTATTTTTTTTTTCCAAAGTGCGCACCTTTATTTGAAGTCCGCTGATTTCATCCTCCGCACTTGAAACACGAAGCTCCGCCTGCGTCACTCGCTCCACGCAGTCACCCAACTCCTTTCTCATTGCATCCAACGCTGCCATAATCCCATCAAGTTTAGCGGAAAAGTCTGCTCTCATTGAGCTAATGGCAGCCAGCACTGCACCTGTGCCGCCATCGTCAGCAGCAGCAGTTACCGCACCACCGCTAGTTTCATCCGCCATATCCGCAGCTTTTTCTACTGCGCCACAAACTTTAAAGTCCGTTAATTTGGACTGCTTCGGCGATTCAATTTTTCCCCCTCCTGATTTCCCAGCCTTAGTCTTCACCGGCATATCCTCACCCAAACGCTGGGAAAAGTTCTGTTCCAAATGAGAGAGTTATTTGCCGAATTTTTATTTCCAGGGGCAGAGCAGAGTGATACGTGTCCTTCTAGGCGGCCGCCATAACCGGAAGTCCGGAGATAAGCAACTTGATGAGATGATCAAGTTACATCGCACTGATATTAAAAACCTAGCGAAGATGAGTGGCAGAGATTTTGCAGATGTCCTGAAAGACGTGATGTTACAGATTTCTGAGGTAATCAAAGAATCTGAAAATGATCAATCAGAGCAAGTTAAGTTACCTGATAACTTACCTGAAGCTTTCTTAGATGAACCTCAACCTCAGCCTTCTGCAGCTGAGTCCAGTATTCAAGGTGCACAACCAACTAACCAGTCAAATCACACTACGAGCACCCCAGCTCGAAGTATGCCCACCATTTCTGCACATGATTTAAATCCCCCAGAAGTGCAACGTGTGGTAGTTGAGCACATTGTGAAAAGGGAAGATTTTTCTGTGCAGCCGTTTTCACAAAAGCTCGGAGCTTTTTCTGGCAAAGACCTCCGACCACCTTATGAGCTAGATTATGATACTTGGCGCTCCAGTGTAGAATTAATCTTGACTGATCCTGCTATGTCCAAATTGTAACAATCCCGAAAGATCACTGAGTCTCTTTTACCCCCAGCAGCTGATGTAGTCAAGTACTTGAACCCCAACAGCTCACCATCAGAATACCTTCAGCTGTTAGATTCTGCTTATGGTAAGATAAGCCTTTATTAGTCCCACAACGGGGAAATTCCAGGATTGCAACAGCACAGGGATAGCAACACTCAGAGCAACAATCAGAAGGCAAGAAAAAAAAACAAACAAGCAAGCAAGAGCAGCTAATATACATATGTACGTATTACTATAAAATATATATATATACACACACACACAGACACACAGTGCAGAGCATTGTAGCTGGATGGAATAAATATATGAATATATGAACACACAGTGCAGAGCATTGTAGCTAGATGGAATAAATATGTAAATATATAAACACCCACAGTACGGAGCATTGCAGCTAGGTGGAATAAATATGCAAGTATATAAACACACACAGTGCGGAGCAATGTAGCTAGATGGAATAATATGTAGATATATAAATATATAAACACACCCAGTGCTGAGCATTGTAGCTAGATGGAATAAATATGTAAATATATAAACACACACAGTGCAGAGCATTGTTGCTAGATGGAATGAAACAGCATAACCGTCTACTTAGTTATCCTACATGGTATGATTATGTGCCCATACATATTCTCACCCTCCATAGCGACCGGTAAGTTCCTAGTTGTATGCCGGAGGGGACCATTGTGTAAGTCTATTGCATCTTTTGCATTCAAAAAACTATTAGTTTGTTACGTCTTTTTGCTATCTCTGCGAGCAGCCCTGCTTAGGTTGTACAGTCTGACAGCCGTTGGTAGGAAGGACCTACGAAACCTCTCGGTTGTGCACCTGGGATGATGTAGTCTGCTGCTAAATGAGCTCCTCAGTGCATTCAGTATGTCCTGCATAGGGTGGAACTCGGACTCCAGCAGAGATGACAGTTTAGCCACCGTCCTTCTCTCTCCTATCTCCTCCATCGGATCAAGGCGCTGCCCCAGGACAGAGCTAGCTTTCTTAATCAGTTTGTTCAGTCTCTTCCTATCGGCTGCAGTAATGCCACTGCCCCAGCAGACCACTCCAAAAGTGATGGCTGATGCCACCACCGTGTCATAGAATGACTTCAGCAGCGCCCCTTGTACACCAAAAGACCTGAGTCTCCTCAGCAGGAACAGCCTGCGCTGTCCCTTCTTGTAGAGTGCATCAGTATTGTGTGACCAGTCTAGTTTATTGTTCAGATGAATACCCAGGTACTTATAGGATGTCACCATCTCGATGTCTGTTCCCTGTATATTTACTGGTACTGTGAGGGGCTGCCCATGCCTGCGGCAGTCCACCACCAGCTCCTTAGTTTTCCTCGCGTTGATCTGGAGGCAGTTCCGATGGCACCAGTCCACGAAGTCCTGGATAAGCCCTCTGTACTCAGCTTCATCTCCATTGGAGATGAGGCCAACGATCGCAGAGTCATCAGAGAACTTCTGTAGATGGCAGTGTGTTGTGTTGTGTGAGAAGTCCGCAGTATAAAGAGTGAACAGGAAGGGAGCCAGCACCGTTCCCTGGGGGGCCCCCGTGCTACTGATGATCGTGTCGGACACACAGTCCCGGGTTCTCACAAACTGAGGCCGGTTCGTGAGGTAGTCCAGGATCCATGATGACAGGTGCTGGTCCACCCCTGCGCGCAGCAGCTTGTCCTTCAGGATCATCGGTTGGATGGTGTTGAAAGCACTGGAGAAGTCAAAGAACATGATCCTCACCATATTCCCGGGCTTCTCCAGGTGGGACAGAGAACGGTGAAGGAGGAAGATCACCGCATCCTCCACCCCAAAGCCATGCTGGTAGGCGAACTGGAGTGGATCCATCGCTGGTTCCACCAGGGGGCGGAGGTGAGCAAGGAGCAGTCTCTCCAGGGTCTTCATCAAGTGGGACGTCAAGGCCACCGGTCTGTAGCTGTTCAGGTCTTTGGGGTGGGAAGTTTTTGGTACAGGTACCACACAAGATGTTTTCCACAGCTGTGGTACCCTCCCCAGTTTCAGGCTCATGTTGAAGATATACGTCACAATCCCACACAGCTGGTCTGCACAGGACTTGAGGAGCTTTGCGCTGATGCCGTCCGGTCCCGGCGCCTTCCTCGCCTTGATCTTCCTCAGCTCCGTCCTCACCTGGGTCCTGGTCAGGGTCAGGATGGGGGGCTGTGTGTTGGGAGTGGGGGGGTGTTGGTGGAGTGGGGAGTGGGCAGCAGGACTTGATTTCTTTAGAGGCAGCAGTGGTTGTTGTGCAGTCAGGGGGGAGGGCGGTTGGTCAAATCTATTGAAAAACAGATTCAGGTTGTTCGCCCACTCCCTGCCCCCTGTGGCCTGGGGGGAGGTATTCTGGAGCCCCGAGATGGTTTTGAGGTTTCTCCAGACCCCGCTGATGTCGCTCTGTTGCAGCTTGTCCTCCATCTTCTTCCTGAAGCTGTCCTTGCCTTCTCTGATCTTTCTCCTCAGCTCCCTCTGTACGGACTTCAGCATCTCCCTGTTCCCTGACCTGAAGATCCTCTTCTTCTCTCTCAGAAGTGTTTTTATCTCAGGGTTGATCCAGGGTTTGTTGTTTGAGTGACGCCGTATGGTCTTGGTGGGAACGGATTTGTCCACACAGAAGCTGAGGTAGCCCGTGAAGGTGTGAATGAGGCCATCGATGTCCTCACCATGTGGATCGCAGAGCTGCTTCCAGGCGGTGGCTTCAAAACAGCCCTTTAGGGTGTCCATTGTCTCCTCAGACCATAACTCCACAGTGTGCATGGCCGGAGGTTGTCTGTGCACTAGGGGTTTGTACACCGGCCGGAGATGAACCAAGTTGTGATCCGATCTCCCGAGTGGGGGGAGTTGTGATGAGGTGTACGCCTCCTTAGTGTTTGCGTAGAATAAATCCAGTGTTTTATTGTCTCTAGTGTGGCATGTGACATACTGGGTGAACGTGGGTAGAATGGGAGACAGTGAAACATGGTTGAAATCGCCTGAGATGAGGAGAAGAGCATCTGGGTGTTCTGTCTGCAGCCTGCTGGTTACTGAATGGATGACGTCACGTGCTGTCCCAGCGTTCGCCGTCGGATTTGCATAAACAACAATGCAGATCACGTGTGAGTGTTCTCTCGGGAGATATGTAGGCCTCATGCTAACAGCTAGCAACTCAATGTCTTTGCTGCAGTGTCGTTGTTTAACAGTGATATGTCCCGGTCTGCACCAGTTGTTGTTAACATACATTATCACTCCACCGCCCCTAGCCTTGCCACTGTCTGGTGTTCGGTCAGCTCGTATCATGTGAAAACCCTCCAGCTCAATGTTAGCATCTGCTGCTAGTTCAGTTAGCCACGTCTCAGTAAACAAAAGGAGAGAGCACTCCCGGTATGTGCTATCATAACGGGAGATAGCCGCTAGCTCATCTAACTTTCCCAGTATCGACCGTACATTTCCCATGACAACAGATGGAAGGGAGGGTCTGTACCTTATATTTTTTGTCCTCCGCCTTACTCCAGCCCGGCAGCCGCGGCGTTTTCGCCTCAGTTCTCTCGGTATGTCGAGTTTTTCCAATGGGACCGGGTGGCGGTTGAATGCTAGCAGCTGTTCTCTGCTGTATCGTATCCTGCTATAAACAGTGGCTCCGTCCACCGGCTCAGGAGACATTTAGGACGATCTGTGTGTCCGTGATATAAGTGGGGTGAAAAAAAAAGACGGATCAAAAGAGAGAGGAAGGGAAAAAGACTCGGAATCGAGCCGCTGTTGCAAAAGGCAGCCGACTGGTGTGGCGCCGAGAGAAAAAAAAACAAAAAACGCCATCTTGAACTGGTACAGTTCAAGATGGCGGAGAGCTTTACGCCAAGTTTATTGACACCTTCCGAAACACAGGTGAGAAACCCTCATCATATCTACAACGTCTTCGAGTAGCTTTGACTCACACTGTGAAGCGTGGTGGTGCTTCAAGCCAGGATTTTGACAGGCTGCTTGTCACACAGTTTTGTCGAGGTTGTTGGGATGATTCCCTTTTAACTGCACTCCAGTTAAAACAAAAACAAACAAATCCCCCAACTTTTCCTGATTTTTTTCTCTTGCTACGTACTGAAGAAGACCAAAATGCTGCCAGAACTTTGCGAATGAGACAACATTTGAGCAGTTCAAAATAAGAAGTGACATCCCAAGTGCAAACTGTGCAATGTAGTTCAGATGAAAATGAGGACAGAATCATGGTAAACTCAATTCAAGAACTCAAAACAAGTTGCAGAAATTCAAAATCAACTAGCAAAACTAACTGCAAAACCAAAAGCCCAAAACTCAAAAAGTACACCCAGTACAAAGCCAAAAGAGAAACAAAAGCCGAATAAAGTGACAAAGGAACCCACAGAACAAATGGTCAGAACTCGAAGTACCCCACCCAAACCGTGGTACTGTTTCCAATGTGGAAAGGATGGCCACATCAAGCCGAACTGCGAAAACGAACCCAACCCAGCTCTAGTTACTGAAAAGCGTAAGCTGTTTAAAGAGAAACAAAAGAGATGTGGGTCTAGAAACACAGCTAATAAAGACCGGGTTAAACTAAGAACAGTCTCTATTACAGGGCAAATGGAGACTGTAGCCAGACAGTCATGTCCCACTAAGTACAAGCAACGCGCTAGCCTTAAGCAATCTGTTACTAACCCACCTAAGTATAGCCTACCAAAAGGGTTAGTTGGCTTCAAATGCACAGCTGTAGTTAGCATTTCTGATGTTAATGTGCATTGTCTTCTTGACTCAGGGTCATAAGTGACTACAGTCTCCGAGTCGTTTTACAAACAGAACTTTCCCGATCAAAACCTCAAACCACTCTATGACCTTTTAGAAGTAGAGGGCGCTGCAGGTCAGCCCGTTCCCTATTTAGGTTATATAGAGATGTGTATTACCTTTCCAAAAGACTTCTTATGCACAGAGATTGACATACCGACCTTAGCTCTCGTCGTTCCAGATGCCAATCCTAATAGTCATACACCAGTGTTAGTGGGAACAAACACGCTTGATGTTCTTTATGGAAAGTATTTAGACATGAAGACTTCTGATCACTTACCTAGCTCTTACGGTTTTAGGACACTGTTGAAAACTCTCGAACTAAGACATACAAAGAACAAAGATGGGAACATTGGATTAGTTACCTTGTCAGGCAAAGCCCCAGCTGTAGTCCCAGCAGGTAAAACTGTAGTTTTAGAGGGGTCTGCCAACATTCACTGTACCTCAGACACCTGTGCTATAGTGGAACACTCCTGTCAGTCTTCCTTGCCGGGTGGCCTTTGTGTTAAAACTTGCCTGATAACACTTCCTTCCCGAGCTCCACACAAAGTGCCTGTAATGATTACGAACGAAACAGAGCAAGATGTCACAATGCCGTCCACGTGTGTCATAGCAGAACTGGGAGCTTTCCATTGTATCCTGTCCCAGCACAATGTCGTCAGTGCAAATGAGTCGGCCGCAAACAAGACACAACTGAGTTTCAACTTTGATGATTCATCGATTCCACAGGAGTGGAAAGAGCGAATAACCAAACAACTAAATGACATCCCGGAAGTATTCGCTTTCCATGATTTGGACTTTGGGTGTACGAGCAAAGTGAAACACTCCATCAGTCTTCATGATCCGACTTCCTTTAAGCACCGTGCACGCCCTATACACCCCCAAGACCTGGAGGCAGTGCGTAAACACCTTCAAGAGCTGGTCGCTGCAGGTGTGATAAGAGAGTCCCAGTCTCCCTACTCGTCCCCCATTGTTGTGGTGAGGAAACGAAACAATGATGTGCGTCTATGTATAGACTTTCGCAAACTCAATTTGCAAACAAGAAAGGACTCTTACGCTCTCCCAAATCTAGAGGAGACGTTCTCGGCGCGTTCTCGGTGAGTCAGGTTCCGGTTCCGGCGGACCGGCGGCGCCACATGAGTCGGCTGCCCGATGCAACAGCCTTTTTGGTTTTTTTTTGTTTTTTTTTTTATCTTCCTTCTTCTTTCTACACCTTTCACTCTGTATATATATCACGGACGCACGGATTGCCCCGGGGATCTCCCGGGTCGGCGGACAGAGCCACTGTTTGCAGCGGGAGACGTTGCAGCGGGGAGGAGCTGGTGTTAGTTAGCATTTGGCCGCCGCCCGGTGCTAATGGGAAACTCGACATACCGGGAGCTGTAGTGAAAACAACGCGGGTGCCGGGCTGAAGTTTAGGCGGCGTGCAAGAAATATAAGACAGAATAATAAAGAGCGATGGCAAGAACCAAGCAGACCGCCCGTAACATCTACTGGAGGAAGAAGCCCCCCAGGAGGCAGCTAGCCACCAGGGCTGCTCGGAGAGGCGCTCCGGCCACCGGTGGAGTGAAGAGGCCTCGCCGTTACAGGCCCGTGGCTTTGAGAGAGATCCGTCACTACCAGAAATCCACGGAGCTGCTCATCCGTAAGCTGCCCGTCCAGCGCCTGGTGAGGGAGATCGCTCAGGACTTCAAGACCCACCTGCGCTTCCTGAGCTTCGCCGTCATGGCTCTGCAGGAGACCAGAGAGGCCTACCTGGTGGGTCTCTTCTTCGCCAAGAGGGTCACCATCATGCCCAAAGACTTCCAGGTGGCCCGCCGCATCCGCGGAGAGAGAACTTAGACTTTCTGCTGCACATTCACCAACCATAATGCTCCGCACTGTGTGTTTATATATATATTTATAGTAATATGTACATATGTTTACTAGATATTCTTGTTTTTTTTCTTGCCTTCTGATTATTGCTCTGAGTGTTGCTATCCATGTGCTGTTGCAATCCTGGAATTTCCCCATTGTGGGACTAATAAAGGCTTATCTTATCTTATCTTATCTTATATTACCAGATTGAGGTAGAAGAAGCAGACAAAGAAAAGACTGCTTTTGTAACACCCCTTGGATTCTGGGAGTTCAACCGCATTCCGCAGGGCATAACAATGCCCCAAGCACCTTTCAGCGGCTCATGGAGCGCTGCGTCGGTGACATGAACTTAAATGAGGTGCTAGTCTTTCTAGATGATCTCATCATCTTTTCAAATAGTTTGGAAGAACCTGAACGGCAACTCATGCGGGTACTCCATCATCTTAAAGAGTACGGGCTAAAGTTATCGCCAGAAAAATGTAAATTTTTTCAAACAACAGTCCGGTACCTAGGTCATGTAGTCTCCGAAAGCAGTGTCGAGACAGATCCCGAAAAGATTCAGGCCCTTAAGACTTGGCCACAGCCTAAGAATCTCACGGAACTGAGATCCTTTTTAGGGTTCTCAGGGTACTACAGACGCTTCATTGAAGGGCTGCATGGTGGAGCAGTGGTTAGCACCGCGGCAGCACAGTTTACCCTCGGCCGGGGGATCGCGGGGATCATGAGATCGTGGGTTCGATCCCTGCCCCCGGCCAACAGTGATCTGTGTGGAGTTTGCATGTTCTCCCCATGTTTGCGTGGGTTTACACCGGGATTTCTCCGGTTTCCTCCCACATGCCAAAAACATGCAGGTTAGGGAGTTAAAGGGCGCTTGCGCACGCAGCGACCGGCAGCTGGTGGCTTGTCACCGGACTGCAGAGCAAATCTACCTACGGGGACAAAATAAGTCAAAAAAAAAAAGGGGTACTCGTCTATAGTACGCCCTCTTTACGACCTCACACGTGGTTACCCGCCACTCAACAAAAAATCAAAATCCAGAGTCACTGACCAAACCTACTTTGACCCCAAACTGCCATTTGAGAGTCGATGGACCACAGACTGTCAAGAAGCTTTCGACTCCATCATTGAAAAGTTAACATCAGCTCCTATCTTAGGCTTTGCAGACCCGAAGCTGTCTTACGTACTCCATACCGATGCTAGTACCACTGGCTTAGGAGCAGCACTCTATCAAGAGCAGAACGGTCAGCTTAGGGCCATAGCTTTTGCCAGTCGCGGGTTATCAAGGAGCGACGCACGTTATCCAGCTCACAAGCTAGAGTTCTTAGCTCTAAAATGGTCAGTAACTGAAAAGTTTCACGACTATTTGTATGGTGGTCAGTTCACGGTAGTTACAGATAGTAACCCACTCACCTGCATATTGACCTCTGCTAAATTAGACGCCACAAGCTACAGGTGGCTTGCAGCTTTGTCTAACTACAACTTTAAGTTACAGTATAGAGCAGGCAAGCAAAACCTAGATGCAGATGGGTTGTCTAGACGTCCTCATGGTGAACTCGTTGACGATGTCCAGTCCAGGAAAGAGCAGGAGCGTGTAAGCTTTGTAGAGCGCCACCTAACTGACAGTGACACCACAGAGATTGTAAATGATGAAGCTGTTCAAGCCATTTGTCAAAACCACCTTGTTAAAATTCGTGATGACAATCAGGATAGTGGTGTTACACTTGTGGAGTCACTTACCATCTCAGCTGACGCAATCCCAGACTTGTATATCTTGGAGCAAGACAATGGCTTACCCACTATCCCTGTCTTGTCTCAAACAGAAATCAAAGACAAAGAGCGGACTCGACACTCAGACAAGCTATTGAACAAATCGAACGTGGCCAAACATCCCCACCGACTGCTAGAGAAGAACTCCCAGATCTCCCTCTTTTACTCAGAGAACTCCATAGGTTGGAGATGTACAATGAAGTGTTGTACAGAAAAAGACAAATTGGAGACCAAGTGACCCACCAGCTCGTTCTTCCCGAGGAACTCAGAGCTCCCGTACTCCAAAGTCTGCACAATGACATGGGCCACTTAGGTATTGACAGAACCCTTGATCTGGTCCGAACACGATTCTATTGGCCACGTATGGCAACAGATGTCGAGCAAAAGGTAAAAACATGTGATCGGTGCATACGAAGGAAGAGTCCTCCTGAAAAAGAGGCTAGCCTGGTCAACATAACCACCACACGACCTTTAGAGCTAGTCTGCATGGACTTCCTCAGTCTGGAACCAGACAGTAGCAATACCAGCAATATTCTCGTAATAACTGATCATTTTACTAAATTTGCCCTTGCGTTGCCTACCTCAAATCAAAGGTCCAAAACGGTTGCCAGGTGCTTGTGGGATCAATTCATCGTTTACTACGGTATACCTGAGCGCCTGCACAGCAATCAGGGTCCTGATTTTGAGGCAAAACTGATAAAAGACCTTTGTGAGATCTCAGGCATAAAGAAAATAAGAACAACCCCATACCACCCCAGGGGTAACCCTACTGAAAGATTCAACCGAACGCTACTGAGTATGTTAGGAACGCTTGAGTCCAAACAAAAGTCCCACTGGAAAGACTATGTTATGCTGTTAGTACATGCATACAACTGCACACGCAGTGATGTAACCGGGCTTACTCCCTATGAATTAATTTTTGGTAGAAAACCCAGATTGGCAGTTGATCTAGCGTTCGGACTTCCTCTCAACAAAGATCAGAAAGTTACTCACTTGCAATACGTTGAAAATCTCAAGAAAAGGCTCGAAGAAAGCTACAAGTTAGCTTCACAAAATGCACAAAAGATTGCAGACAAGAACAAGGCCAGGTTTGACCACAAAATCACTGTTTATGAACTTGAACCTGGGGATAGGGTTTTAGTTAGAAATGTGAGACTGCGTGAAAAAAATAAGCTTGCTGATAAATGGGAGGCCGATATTCATGTGGTAGTCAAACGTGCAGGTAATTTACCTGTTTACACGGTTAAGCCCGAGTCAAAGCAAGGTCCCTCAAGAACTTTACACAGAGACCTTTTGCTTCCCTGCAGTTTCCTCCCTGTTGCCACAGCAGAAACACTTGAACCAGAGCCTATTCACCGCCCTAAGACACGCCAAACAACTGTTGCAGAGAACAATGATCACAAAGAGTTAACCGAAATTGAAAATGAATTTTTGATTCCGGGGGTTGAGGATTCCCCATGTGGAGAGATAACCAGATTTACTACTGTACATGATTATCCAAAACCTTTGCAAACACCGGAAATGACAAACCCACCTGGTTGTGATTTACCTGAGACCACTGCCAATGCAGAACCGGATAGGGAGCATAATGCAATTGAGATTGAACCTTCCAATAATTTGCCTGTGGAAAATGAAACAGCAACAATACTAGAGGAACCTTCTGACAATTCAGTCGAGGGGCAAGAACACCAATCGAATGATTTGCCTGATGAAATGGACAAAAATGATCACATTGCAATTCAACCAATTCGACGATCTGAAAGAATCAGACAACTCCCAAAAAGACTAGAGTATCCTGAATTAGGAAATCCTCTAGTGACTGTTGTTAAGTCCCTTTTCCAAGGTTTGAATACAGCTTTCTCAGAGTTTTTAATACTGACGATGGACAGTCTTGGTTACACATGCAACGGGACGTGCATGATATTAAGCGGGGGAGTGTGTAACCCAGCTGAGAAAATGACCCTTTTTCTCAGATTTCATTTGTATTAATGAAAGTGTGTGATTTTATTTTGAAAACCGACTATCTTGGGGAAGAGGAAGTGCGATCTTCGTCATCCAACTTTTGAATTTCCGGTTCATGGTCACGTTGGGTGATCTGGATCTTTCCATTCGTTAAGAGCGATATTAGCCCCACCTTCCGAGTAGAGGCAGCCAGCGCGAACTCGGAATTCAGTCTTTCACGATATCAGCGCGGATGAGGGAGGTTGTGAAGCAGTCTGATTCACACAGATACCTCTTCTTGGTGAGTTTCATTCAGAAAGATGCTATAAATGGATCTAAACACTCTCCAAACGCTAATCTGCAACCTTTATTATCCTAAGTTGATGGGAGCACGAGCATGAGGGGCATTGTGACTGTGTCCTTTGCTGTATTCACACTGTAACCTCATCTTGGTGAGTCAGATACATGCTAATGTTATGATAATGTTAGCGCTATGCTAATGCTAGTCGCGAGTGGATTGTTTCCTGTTTAAAAGCAATGGAAAAGGCTGTCTTTGTGTCTGTATGGTTTTCCTAAATGTGATTTCAGTTCTCAACAGTATGCTGAAGTACTTTTAGTTCTTTTGCACTATTTCTGTCGAATACAATGTGTAGTTTGATGCTAAAAGCACATGGTGTTGGTCTACTATGTAAATTCATAGGTTATGCTAAACCCAGTAGCTCAGACAGGGTTTTACTGATTTTAAAAGGGAATATTGGAAGTGATGGGACAGTATATTCCCTGGTTATGTGATAAATTAATTGTATTTCATTTCATGATTTACAGAGACAAGGTTAGAGAGGATTAATCATAATTTCATGGTTAAATGATATAGAGATGAACAGAGGAATTCATTTAATTGTTTACATGAAAAAAGGGTATTTCATGTGCTACCAGAGAGATTGTGAGGAAAAAAAAAACACATGCATGTAAGATGTAAGATGTGAAATGTAAGATATTACTATATTGCTGGATTGTGATAATAGTAATATGAGAGAAGAATTTAAACACTAAGCTATGGTGTTATATAAGAAGGGATTGGAAGACGAATTACTCTAGCTGTAAACAATAATACCATTATTGTCGTGCAGGCTAGGTTTTTTTGGTTGCCGACCAAAAACTTTCTGGATCCTAGATTCTCTCCGAATGGAGATGGCGAGCCTGACCCGAGACTGAACCAAGATCTCGATTGAAGAGCATCCTTCCTCTCTCCAGTGTCCAACGTTGAAGTGGTAACAACCCAAGGAGCTGCTTTAAAAGAGGAAAGGAAACCTGAGTCTGTAGATACAAGATATCTTGACTGGTCAAACGACTAACCCGAAAGGACAAACAAACACTGAGCTCAGTAGGACACTTTTGGGGTTTTATTTCATGCCGGCCGTTGTTATATTTGTATATTTGTACATTGTTTGTATATTTTGCTCCTTCTATATTTATTAATAACAGACATGAATTGCTCATTTCTTGCCTCCAGCTATTTCGTTCCACACTCACTCTAATTCCCTATTGTAACCCTTACGAACCTAGCAACTGGTCTACACTTAATTATGTCCCTTACCTAATTAACATAAGGCAAGGGTTACATAATGTTTTGGATTCTGGTGGATGTGAGAGGAAGAGAATAAAGTTTCATCTGTTCTGAACGATCGGCCTGATTATTCCTCTCTCCACACTGGTGACCCTTGACGCACAATGGAACGTGAGGTGAACACCCCGGAGACGACCCAGACGGGAAGTGCCAGCAAGGCGTGCGCCGTTTCGGTCAAACTCCCAGATTTTTGGCTGCACGACCCGACGTCTTGGTTCCTTCACACCGAGGCCCAGTTCGTGCTCTGGGGAATAACGGCAAATGACACCACATACTACTACGTGGTTGCAGCACTGGACGCGCGCACAACCCAGCAGGTGGCGAGCCTGCTACAACAGCCCCCAGCCCGCAACAAATACAGTGCTCTCAAAACCGCGGTGACCCGGCGCTACACGCTCTCGGACTGTGAGAAAGCGGAGAGGCTCCTGACACACTCCGACTTGGGAGACAGGTCGGCAGTTGAATTAATGGAGATGTTGGTGTTGATGGGCGCAGATGACGGGCATTTCCTCTTTGCCCACCTTTTCCTCCGGAACCTCCCGACAGCAGCCAGGGCGTTCCTTGCCAATTCGCCGCTGTTGGCCGCGCGTAACTTTCGGGCTCTAGCCCAAGAGGCAGATTGGATCATCCTCACCACCAGAGCCCACACAGTGAACGCAGCGGCGTCGGAACCCAGTGAGACGGCCAGCGGAAGTGAGGAGCCAGCGACGGTGGCTGCAGCGGAGGCCAAGAAGCACCGGAGAGACACGTTCTGTTTCTACCACCGCCGTTTTGGAGAGGACGCACGCCGATGCGTGCCACCGTGCTAATTCAAGCACTCGGGAAGCGCCAGGGCCGGCAGTCGGTAGCAGCTGTGACCGCCGGTGAAGCAAGCAAGCTGCTCTATGTGACAGACTCCCACTCAGGGAGACGGTTCCTCATGGACTCCGGCTCCCAAAAGAGCCTCATCCTGCCGTCTTACGCCGACCGGCTGGTGGGAACTAGCGGCCCCAAACTGACGGCCGCAAACGGCTCAGACATTAAGACTTTTGGAGAGAGGACACTGACTGTATCCTTGCACGGCCGTACATACCAATGGACATTCGTCATAGCGGCATGCAGCTTCGCCATTTTAGGTGCTGATTGTTTGTGTGCACATGGACTATTAGTCGATGTTGCTAACAGACGCCTGATTAACGCAATGTCTTTTGATTCTCTCCCCTGTACAGCTCGAGGAGCTGGGACCACAACACTAGCCAACGTCACAGTGCCAGGGGGGTAAGTTCCACACACTACTCACCTGGTTCCCAGCACTCACAGTCCCAACGTTTTTGGTGACCGTCACTAAACACGGGATGGAGCACTTAATTACCACCATGAGGCCGCCTGTTTTCGCACAACTTCGGCGCCTGGACGCAGCTAAACTGGCCATAGCGCGCGAGGAGTTTGCCAACTTGGAAAAGTTGGGCATCATCACACACTCAAACAGCCCGTGGGCATCCCCGCTACATATGGTTCCTAAGGCCGAGGGATCGTGGCAACGTTGCGGTGATTTCCACAGATTAAATAACGCTACAGCGCACAACCGCTACCCATCCATCCATCCATCCATCCATCCATCTTCTACCGCTTTTCCGGAGGTCCGGGTCGCGGAGGCAGCAGTTCAAGCAGAGAAGCTCAGACTTCCCTCTCCCCAGCCACCTGCTCCAGCTCTTCAGAGGGGATACCAAGGCATTCCCAGACCAGCTGGGAGACATAGTCTCTCCACCGAGTCCTGGGTCTGCCCCGGGGTCTCCTCCCAGTGGGACGTGCCTGAAACACCTCAAGTGGGAGGCGTCCAGGAGGCATCCTAATCAGATGCCCATACCACCTCAACTGACTTCTTTCAATGTGGAGGAGCAGCGGTTCTACTCTGAGCCTCTCCCGGATGACTGAGCTCCTCACCCTATCTCTGAGGGTGAGTCCAGCAATCCTACGGAGAAAGCTCATTTCAGCCACTTGTATCCTCGATCTCGTTCTTTCGGTCATTACCCAAAGCTTGTGACCATAGGTGAGAGTAAGAACGTAGATTGACTGGTAAATCGACAGCTTTGCCTTAGAACTCAGCTCCCTCTTCACCACAACAGACCGGTACAACGTCCGCATCACTGCAGATGCTGCTCCTAATCCGTCTGTCGATCTCTCGCTCCATTTTCCCCTCACTTGTGAACAAGACCCCAAGATACTTAAACTCCTCCACTTGGGGCAGGAGCCTGTCCCCAACCCGGAGAGGACAATCCACCTTTTTCCGGCTGAGGACCATGGACTCGGACTTGGAGGTGCTGATTCTCATCCCAGCCTCTTCACACTCAGCGGCAAACCGTCCCAGCAAGAGCTGTAGGTCATTGCTGGATGAAGCCAACAGGACAACATCATCTGCAAACAACAGAGATGAGATCCTGTGGTCACCAAGCATGACACCCTCCATTCCCTGGCTGCGCCTAGAAATCCTGTCCATAAAAATTATGAACAGGATCGGTGACAGAGGGCAGCCCTGGCGGAGTCCAACTCTCACTGGGAATGACTCCGACCGAGTGTTGGCAATACGAACCAAACTCTAACAATGGTCGTACAGAGACCGAATAGCTCGTAACAACAAGCCTGATACCCCATACTCCTGAAGCACCCCCCATAAAAATCCACGAGGGACGCGGTCAAATGCCTTCTCCAAGTCCACAAAACACATGTAAATTGGTTGGGCAAACTCCCACGAACCCTCAAGAATTCTCGAGAGGGTAAAGAGCTGGTCCGATGTGCCACGGCCAGGACGAAAACCACATTGCTCCTCCTGAATCCGAGGTTCGACCAACGGCCGGACTCTCCTCTCCAGTACCTTGGCATAGACCTTCCCAGGGAGGCTGAGGAGTGTGATCCCTCTAAAGTTGGAGCACACCCTCCGGTCCCCTTTTTTGAAGAGAGGAACCACCACCCCGGTTTGCCATGCCAAAGGCACTGCCCCCGACCTCCACGCAATGTTGCATAGGCGTGTCAACCATGACAGCCCAACAACATCCAGGGCCTTGAGGTACTCAGGGCGAATCTCGTCCACCCCCGGGGCCCGGCCACCAAGGAGATTTTTAACCACCTTGGCGACCTCAGCCCCTGTGATAGGCGAGTCATCCCCCTCGTCCCCAAACCCTGCTTCCTCTGTGGAAGGCGTATCAGTGGGATTGAGGAGATCCTCAAAGTATTCCTTCCACTGCCCGACGATATCCCCAGTCGAAGTCAACAGTGTCCCATCCGCACCATACACAGTGTGGACGGGGAGCTGCTTTCCCCTCCTGAGCCGCCGGACAGTTTGCCAGAATCTCTTTGAGGCCGACCGAAAGTCTTGTTCCATGGCCTCACTGAACTCCTCCCATACCCGGGTTTTTGCTTCAGCAACCACCCGAGCTGCACTCCGCTTGGCCTGCCGGTACACCTCAGCTGCTTTGGGAGTCCCACAAGCCAACCAAGCTTGATAGGACTCCTTCTTCAGCTTAATGGCCCCCCTCACCACTGGTGTCCACCACTTGGTTCGGGGGTTGCCACCACGAGATGCACTGACCACCTTGCGGCCGCAGCTCTGGGCCGCTGCTTCAACAACAGAGGTTGAGAACATGGCCCATTCAGACTCCATGTCTCCAGACTCCCTCGGAATGTGGTTGAAGTTCTTCTGGAGGTGGGAGTTGAAGACCTCCCGGACAGGGGCCTCAGCCAGACGCTCCCAGCACACCCTCACTATACGTTTGGGTCTACCAGGTCTGAATGGCTTCCTCCCCTGCCATCGGATCCAACTCACCACCAGGTGGTGATCAGTTGACAGCTCTGCACCTCTCTTTACTCGGGTGTCCAAGACATACGGTCGCAGGTCTGATGATACGATAACAAAATCGATCATCGACCTGCAACCTAGGGTGTCCTGGTGCCAGGTGCACATATGGACACCCTTATGCTTGAACATGGTGTTCGTTATGGACAGACTGTGGTTAGCACAGAAGTCCAATAACTGAACACCACTCGGGTTCAGCTCGGGCAGGCCGTTCCTCCCAATCACCCCCCTCCAGGTTTCACTGTCGTTGCCCATGTGCGCATTGAAGTCCCCCAGTAGGACAATGGAGTCTCCAAGAGGAGCACCCTCCAGCACCCCAGTCACAGACTCCAAAAAGGGTGGGTACTCTGAAACATCATTTGGTGCTTAGGCACAAATGATGGTCAGGACCCGTTTCCCAACCCGAAGGCGCAGGGAAGCAACCCTTTCGTCCACCAGGGAAAACTCCAATATAGAGGCAGCAAGGTGGGGCGATACAAGAATACCCACCCCTGCTCGTCGCCTCTCGCCCGGGGCAACTCCAGAAAAGGCCAAGCTCCAGCCCCTCTCCAGGAGACTGGTTCCAGAACCGGAGCTGTGTGTTGAGGTGAGGCCGACTATGTCTAGCCGGTATCTCTCAACCTCGTACACCAGCTCAGGCTCCTTCCCCACCAGAGAGGTGACATTCCACGTACCAAAAGCCAGTTTAGAAAGCTTGGGATCAGTCCGCCAAGGTCTCCACCTTTGACCGCCACCTAATCCACACAGCACCGGACCCCCATGATCCCTCCTGCAAGTGGTGAGCCCACTGGAGGGCGGACCCATGTAACTCCTTCGGGCTGAGCCCGGCCGGGTCCCATGGGTGGAAACCCGGCCACCAGATGCTAGCCTTTGAGCCCCTCCTCCAGGCCTGGCTCCAGGGTGGGGCCCCGGTAACCCCATACCGGGCGGGGTACACTGAATCCTTGATATATAATTTATCATGAGAGTCTGTTGGATTGCTCTTAGTCTGGCCCTTCACCCAGGACCAGTTTGTCTTGGGAGACCCTATCAGAGGCAAATTGCCCCGGACAACATAGCTCCTGGGATCACTGGGGCACGCAAACCCCCCCACCACGATAAGGTGACGATCCATGAGGGGGAACCGCTACCCCATCCCACATATTCAGGATTTTTCCGTTCACCTCACCGGGACGTGCATTTTTTCCAAGATAGACCTGGTCCGCGGTTACCACCAGGTCCTGGTGCACACTGAGAACATACTTAAAATGGCAGTAAAAACCCCGTTTGGTCTGTTTGAGTTTTTACGCATGCCTTTCGGGTTAAAGGGCGCGGCGCAGACATTCCAGCACATGATGGATGCGGTGTTGCACAATCTGCCGTTTGTGTTCGTCTACCTGGACGACATCCTGGTGGCCAGCGTGTCCGAGGACGAACACGTAGCCCACCTCAGGACAGTTTTCCAGAGATTGAAGGAGCACGGGTTAATAATCAACCCGGCGAAGTGCCAGTTTGGGGTGACGGGAATCGATTTTTTGGGGCCACCACATCTCACCAGAGGGAGCGATACCTTTACCGGACAAGGTGCGTGCAGTGGCAAATTTTCCCCGGCCTCAGACGGTCAGGGTGCTGCAGGAGTTTTTGGGGATGGTTAACTTTTACAACCGTTTCCTCCCAGCGCAGCCCAACTCATGCAGCCGTTGTACACTGCACTTAAGAAACGGAAACCGGCGGACAGAGTTGACTGGACTCCTGAACGAGAGCAGGCGTTTTCCGAGGTTGAAATAACCCTGGTGAACGCTGCACTGCTGGCGCACCTGGACCTGGCGGCTCGGATGGCGCTCACTACCGACGCCTCGGATGTGGCCATAGGGGCCGTCGTGGAACAGCACGTCGCAGGTTCTTGGCAGCCGCTCGCCTTTTTTAGCAGGTCTTTGTGCGACAGTGAGCATAAATACAGCACGTTCGACAGAGAGTTACTGGCTCCCCACTTGGCCATACACCACTTCCAGTTCTGACTGGAAGGGCGCACTTTCACTGCATTTGTTACCACAAGCTGCTAACGTATACGATGGCCAAGGTTTCGGAACCATGGTTGGGCCGGCAGCAGAGACAGCTGGCTGCGATCTCGGAGTTTACGACCGACATTCAGCATGTGGCTGGTAAACGCAACGTGGTGGCAGACTGCCTCTTGCACACATTAGTGGCCCCAGTCTATGTGGGGATAGATCACACGGCCATGGCCGCTGAGCAGATCAGCGATGCGGACGTTTGTGCGCTCCAGTCTGGACCAACAGGGTTAAGGCTGGAGAGCAGAGTACTGTAGGATGGGGGGCCCCCCCTAATCTGTGATGTCTCCATGGGCCGCCCGTGCCTGGTGGTCCCACGCGCTTGGCGCTGCCGCGTTTTTGAGTCGGTTCACTCCCTGGAGCACCTAGGAGTGCGCGCGTCAGTCAAAATGGTGGGAGCAAAGTTCGTCTGGCCGAGCCTGCGCAAACAGGTGAGACAGTGGGCAGCAGCCTGCGTAGCGTGCCAATGAGCCAAAGTGCAAAGGCACACAAAGGCCCCCTTGGAGCTGTTCTATATCCCGGCTAAGCAGTTTGCCCACGTTCACGTGGACCTCGTGGGCCCCCTCCCACCATCGCAGGGGTCCACACACCTCCTGACAGTGGTGGACTGCACCACGCGCTGGCCCGAAGCAGTCCCACTAGCTTCCACCACGTCCGCAGAAGTTGCACGCGCTTTTTTGATGACGTGGGTGGCATGTTTTGGCGTCCCTTCGGACATCACGTCCGATCGGGGCCCACAGTTTGTTTCCAACCTCTGGTCCACCATGGCCCGGAGCCTGGGCATCACAATTCATCACACAACCGCATACAACCCCCAGGTCAATGGGTTATGCAAGCGTTTCCATAGATTGCTTAAAGCAACGCTCAGGGCTTCACTTACGGATGCAGATTGGGTGGACCGGTTGCCGTGGGTTCTATTAGGGTTGCATTCAGCACCAAAGGAGGATTTGGCGGCCTTCCCAGCAGAGCTGGTTTTTTCCCAGCCGCTGTGGCTCCCCGGGGAATTTTTGCCCAATAACCCCTTGCCGAACACCGATCCGTCCCTGCGTTCACGGCATAGCACAGGGGCAGGGATGCTACCCGGCCCAGCCTACCACTGTTTTCCCCGCGCTTTTATGCCAAAGACCTTGAAGGACGCATCATTCGTATTTGTCAGGCACGATGCCCACCGGACCCCCCTACGATGGCCTGTTCAGAGTGCTGAAACCAGGGGACAAACATTTTGTGTTAGACTTGGGGGGGGGTCGGCGGGAGACAATCTGTATAAACAGACTTAAGCCTGCCTTTGTTTTAGCAGACGAACAGGTGGTGTTGGCCCGAGCTCCTCGGCGCGGACGACCCCTACTGAGAGCTCCCCAGGTAAATGACTCGTCAGATCAGTCACACGAGCATGCTGAAGGTGCCCCCCCCATTGTCCCCCCACAGACGGACGCATCCCCAGGAACCCCCCACCGGCACAGCAGCGCCTCGGAGCCAAAGATCCCCCGTTACAGCAGCTATGGACAGAGGCTGAAGCCCAAAGGACATGAGGGTTAAGGCTCAGTCTGAGAGTCTGGGGCGGGGTGTGGGGGTGTGTGAGAAGCCACTCAGTAGTTTCCCCTCAGACTGAAGAGATGGCAGATCAAAGGTGCTGGGGGACAAGGGGAATTGTCATGGGGGGTTGATATGTAAATACATCACCTCAGGTAGCGGAGGAGGGTTAATATAAAAGACAGTGCCTGCAACCAGTGTTTCTAATTTTTTGGGATTCTGGTGGATGTGAGAGGAAGAGAATAAAGTCATCTGTTCTGAACGCTCAGCCTGCTTATTCCTCTCTCCACAATTTCACACAACATTAAAAAAAAAATGCTCACTGTGACGACGGAGTGTCGCCACTGCTACAGTTTCTGTAATTGAGAATTATATTATACAGTATGTGTAGAATTTGTAAATGTTAACATGGATTGTATTGATAAAGTGCACATATAATTGGAGATCTGTTTTGACTGAATTGAATTCCTTCTGTGAGATAAATGTTAAGGTTAATTATATTAATTGGGTGAGGCAATTGAATCATAAGACCACGTACCTTTGCCAGCATGCTTCCTGGTGGTATCCAGGAAAAAGACTCCTTAGGGGTTTGAGTGCCTTTTAAAGGATGCCAGGAGGAAGGAGGCATGTGATGGTTGAGTAAAGGGTAATTTAATTTGTAAATAAGGGTTTAAAACTATTTATTGTATTATTTATGGTGTGGTATTTATTCTGTAAATAGGTGGGAAATTATTTATGTATTTATGTCTCTTTTAGATGTTATTGGGTATGTGGAAATATGAAAATGTTGTTGCCTGCGAAGTATCTTGTAATAAATGGAAAATTGCTGATTGCAAAACTGTTTGGAAGCCTTTGTTCCTTCTCTGGTGTGCCTTGACCACTCGGGCAGCGTGACAGTTGGTGTCAGAAGTGATTCGTTTCCTGACAAATGGTGACGTTTGGTCAAGGAAGTGTTGTCAAATTAAGAAGTGATAACACGGGATAGAAGGAGCGATGTCCAAAAGGAAAATAAAGAAGCAACAAGAACAAGTAGAGGATTTTGATGCAAGTATGGCAACTGAGGAGCAGGGGGCCAGTGGACTGGACGAGCTGGAAGAACTGACAAGCTTGGTGAAGTCCATGGTACATTCACTGACGGTCAGAGACCGTCAGAGGGAGGAAGAAGCCTCTCTTCAAGAACAAAGGTGGCAGACTATGCGGCATCAAGTTCGCCAGACGCAGTCACAAGTGGCGTCGCTGAGAGAGGAGTATGGGAGCCGGGCTGAACGCAGCAGTGACGACGGCTCTTCGAGGGGAGACCCCAGGGTGACGGCTAGTCGGGTCGGCCCGCAGGAGGATAACCTACCGCTGCAGGTGCAGGCGAGGACAACGCAGATACACCACGAGCCCAGGCTGAATCCGCTCTCTCCTGAGGACGACATCGAGCACTATCTGGTGACGATTGAGAGGATTGCTACGGTCTGCCGCTGGCGTAAAGAAGAGTGGGCTATTCAGTTGGCTCCTCTGCTCACAGGTAAAGCACGGAGTGCGTATGTGCTTATGGACATTGCAGACACGGACGATTATGACAAAGCGAAGGAAGCAATTTTAACTAAATATGAAATAACACCCGACACCTATAGGAGAAGGTTTCGTGCCCTGGACATTCATTAGGACGAAACCCCCCATGAACTTCATGTACGTTTAAAGGACCTGTTTTATAAATGGATTAAACCAGAGACCTCAACTATAAAAGACATTTCGGAACTGATGATTCTGGAGCAGTTTCTGCGGATGGTGGACCTGGAACTGGGAATCTAGATACAAGAGTAGGACCCGAAGACTGCAGAGGACGCTGCTCGTCTTGCGGAGGTCTTTCTGTCAGCCAGGTCTGGGAGCAGGAGACCTACTCTCAGCCGTGACAGCTCTTTCACCACATGGAGTAAGTCTAATGGGGGTGAAAGGGGTGGTCAAGCTCAAAATAGACTGTATTCCAGTTCTGGTCAGGTCACGAATGGAAAATATATAATGGTAGTAAAAAGTCACGTTTTGTCTCTAATAAAGATATACACTGTTATCAGTGTAACAAAATCGGTCATACTCAATATTCATGTCCTGCCACGAAAAATAGTAAGCCTTCATTGTTATGCTCAGTTCCAAGACCCACTCTTTCAGCACCAGTTCACAGTGAAATATATACAGTGGGGTAAAAAAAGTATTTAGTCAGCCACCAAATGTGCAAGTTCTCCCACTTAAAAGATGAGAGAGGTCTCCAATTTTCATCATCGGTATACATCAACTATGAGAGACAAAATAAGGAAAAAAAAAATCCAGAAAATCACATTGAAGGATTTTTAAAGAATTTATTTCCAAATTATGGTGAAAAATAAGTATTTGGTCAGTAACAAACGTTCATCTCAATACTTTGTTATGTACCCTTTGTTGGCAATGACAGAGGTCAAACGTTTTCTGTAAGTCTTCACAAGGTTTTCACACATTGTTGCTGGTATTTTGGCCCATTCCTCCATGCAGATCTCCTCTAGAGCAGTGATGTTTTGGGCCTGTCGCTGGGCAACACGGACTTTGAACTCCCTCCAAAGATTTTCTATGGGGTTGAGATCTGGAGACTGGCTAGGCCACTCCAGGACCTTGAAATGCTTCTTACGAAGCCACTCCTTCGTTGCCCGGGCGGTATGTTTGGGATCATTGTCATGCTGAAAGACCCAGCCACGTTTTATCTTCAATGCCCTTGCTGATGGAAGGAGGTTTTCACTCAAAATCTCACGATACATGGCCCTATTCATTCTTTCCTTTACACGGATCAGTCGTCCTGGCCCCTTTGCAGAAAAACAGCCCCAAAGCACGATGTTTCCATCCCCATGCTTCACAGTAGGTATGGTGTTCTTTCTCCTCCAAACACGACAAGTTGAGTTTTTAACCAAAAAGTTCTATTTTGGTTTCATCTGACCATATGGCATTCTCCCAATCCTCTTCTGGATCATCCAAATGCTCTCTAGCAAACTTCAGACGGGCCTGGACATGTACTGGCTTAAGCAGGGGGACATGTCTGGCACTGCAGGATTTGAGTCCCTGGTGGCGTAGTGTGTTACTGATGGTAGCCTTTGTTACTTTGGTCCCAGCTCTCTGCAGGTCATTCACTAGGTTTCCCCGTGTGGTTCTGGGATTTTTGCTCACCGTTCTCGTGACCATTTTGGCCCCACGGGGTGAGATCTTGCGAGGAGCCCCAGATCAAGGGAGATTATCAGTGGTCTTTTATGTCTTCCATTTTCTAATAATTCCTCCCACACTTGATTTTTTCACACCAAGCTGCTTACCTATTGCAGATTCAGTCTTCCCAGCCTGGTGCAGGTCTACAATTTTGTTTCTGGTGTCCTTTGACAGCTCTTTGGTCTTGGCCATAGTGGAGTTTGGAGTCTGACTGTTTGAGGTTGTGGACGGGTGTCTTTTATACTGATGATGAGTTCAAACAGGTGCCATTAATACAGGTAATGAGTGGAGGACAGAGGAGCCTCTTAAAGAAGAAGTTACAGGTCTGTGAGAGCCAGAAATCTTGCTTGTTTGTAGGTGACCAAATACTTATTTTCCACCATAATTTGCAAATAAATTATTTAAAAATGAGGCAATGTGATTTTCTGGATTTTTTTTTTCTCATTTTGTCTCTCATAGTTGAGGTATACCTATGATGAAAATTGGAGACCTCTCTCATCTTTTAAGTGGGAGAACTTGCACAATTGGTGGCTGACTAAATACTTTTTTGCCCCACTGTAAAACAACTGTTCTGCTTAATGGTCAGCGTGAAGAGGAGTTGTTAGACTCTGGTTGTTTTCAGACTGTTGTTCTGCCCAGTTTGGTCCCTAGGGATTCGTGGAGTGAGTCTACAGTGAATATTAGTGAATATTAGTTGTGTTCTAACCAAGGAGTTAAAAATCTATGATTAGACTTTTTCTTTTTAAAAGGGGCCAACATGTCTTGAGTCTGATGCAGAGAAGCTGTCTCGCTATCTACCATGCTATCAATAACAGAAGGAGCAAGTTCTCCATTGCTTATCTCCGTTGTGTTGACACATGGCATTGAGGAAGCAATCTGCTTAAATTTGGTAACAGCATCATCTGAGAGACATCTACTGTAGTTATATTTTTCTTTAGGAGCCAAATAGTCAGAAATGGTAAAATCAAAATTTAACAGATAATGGACTGACAGTACAGGGTTATGAGGAGAAACTACCAGATTTTCTATTTCTATGCCATATTGTATGTCAGCACAAGGTCCAACATGTGGTAGAGAAAATGAGTAGAATTTCCTACTTCCTACAACAACCCCATCAAGTCGAATATTGAATTAAATGCCATATTAAGGCAATCACTATCTACAGCTACATGTATATTAAAGTCCCCTACTATGATTATTCTATACACTTTCAGCACTAAATCCGCTAAGAATTCAGCAAATTCAGATAAAAACTCTGAGTAGGCTGAGGGAGGACAATAAACTATGGCAAATAAAATTGGGTTTAACCTAAAATTGCTAACATGCCCAATACCGAGGACCAGGAATTATAACATGTTTTTTGCTTTACATTAACTAGTAATTTGGAATGGTAAATTGTTGCTGCTCCTCCTCCATGACCAGACCTTCTGAATTTTGACAGGTTAAATAACCAGAGAGAGTTGGTTAATTTAAACCAACATAATACTCTTGCCCTAACCAAGTCTCTGTAAGGGATATCAAATCAATCTGATGATCAATTAACAGATCATGGACTAGCAGAGACTTTGGAGTTAAAGACGTGATATTTAACAAACCGTATTTAATTTTTAAATTATGAGGAGGAACAGAGGCCAAGTCCTTAGATTTAGAGGCTACATGTTTAATTTACATTTTACCAACTTTTTGTTTAATCACTTTGGGATGCTTATACATAATATTTTTATTTACTTTAGAAGGAGCAGACAGTGATTCTCTGATGGGAAAGACAGGTAAGTTGAGGGGTGGTAGATGGAGAGAAGCTGCAGAGAGGCATGTAAGACTGTGACTCTGCTTCCCGGTCCCAACTCTGAGTAGTTTGGAACTTTGGATAAAAACGATGTCAGATTGTTAGATAAATGAGACACACCATCCAAAGTGGGATGGACGCTGTCTCACCTAATAAGACCAGGTTTTCCCCAAAATGAGTTCCAATTGTCTATGTAGCCCACATTGTTTGCAGGACACCACACAGACAGCCAGCGGTTGAAGGACGAGATGTAGCTAAACATGTCATCACTGGTCTGTTTAACTCCTTTCTTCACTCTAAACGAAATATTTTTGCTGGTCATTAACATCTGTTTGTTCTTTCCCATAGATTGAGTCCCCATCATGCTGTTTGCTCTCTACATGTCTGTTCTTTTCTTCTTCTTCTCTATCCCCTCACCTCCCAGCCAGTCGTAGCAGATGACTGCCCATTCCTGAGCCTGGTTCTGCTGGAGGTTTCTTCCTGCTAAAAGGGAGTTTTTCCTCTCCACCGTCACCAAGTGCTTGCTCACAGGGGATCACCTGATTGCTGGGGTCTTTCTGCAATTGTGGAGGTTTCCCCTACAGTTGAAAGTGCTTTGAGATGACTGTTGTTGAGAAATGGCGCTATATAAATAAAGTTGAATTGAATTGAATTGGTCTGGTTGGGGAGGTGCCCAGAGAATACTACAGAGGCAGACGTCATTTTGGCAAAGTTAAACACCAATTCCACACTAAGTTCTGTAACTTCCGACTGCTGGAGTGGGATGTTGTTAATGCCAGCGTGGATAACAATTGTGAAGTATTTACAGTTACTTTTAGCCAGCATTTTCAAATTTGACTTGATGTCACCTGCTCTGACCCCAAGAATGCATTTGACTATGGCCACTGGAGGCTCTAGGTTCACGTTTCTGACTATAGAGTCACCAATGATCAGAGTTTTTTCCTCAGTGGCTGTGTCGCTGAGCGGGGAATAGCGATTAGAAACATGAACAGGTTGGTGGTGAACCAGGGGCTTGCAACTGTGCTTCCTTCTCACTGTCACCCACCCGTTCTCTCCTGGCTGCTCAGGAGAGGTGGATGCCGGGGGGCAGCTAGCAGGCCCAATGGAATTATAGACTAAATGCACCATTGCCTGAATGCACCACTGCCTGAATGCACCAACCCCTAGTCTGAACGCACCACATGTCTGGACTGAATGCACCACTTTCCTGGACTGAATGCACCACTACTTAGTCTGAATGCACCACTCCCTATGGACTGAATGCACCACCCCAAATATGTTTTCCTATGTTAGTTTTTCAATGAAATAGGTTAATATTATATCATAGATGGAAGTTTAGGAGGTGTGAAATCCAGTTATGCAAACTTAATACTCAAAGCAGGAGGTTTTATCTTAATCTTCACACCTTTGCCCTAACCCTAACCCTAACCCCTAACCCTAAGCAGAGCAGCAGTGCAGCAACCTGACTGATCATGCAGAAGACTAAAATAGCTGGAATGATTGAATTACTTGAAATTGTGATGTTTGAATAAAGAAATTTAATTTTTTTTTTTGAGATTTGTTATATTGTTCATATTGTGTGCATTCAGACTAGGCATGTGGTGCATTCAGTCTGGTGCATTCAGTCCAGAGGGGTGGTGCATTCAGACTAGGCAGATGGTGCATTCAGACTAGGCTGGTGGTGCATTCAGTCTGGTGCATTCAGGCAATGGTGCATTTAGTCCGACACCCGCCCAATGCTATGGTGCTCTGCTAAAGCTAATGGGAATCTGTCATTATTAACTGGCCCTGACAGTGTTTCAATGCAGCGATGCTGGGATACCAGATCACACAACCTTGCCTCGAGTGCCTCAAAAAGATAACATTTATTACATTTACCATTATCACTAAAAGAGGCAGAGGTGCAGCTAAACATCTGACACAGAGAGCACATCAGAGGAGAAGAGGAAGGAGAGCTAGTAGCCATAGCTAGTGGCTAACCTGAAGCTAACATAAACACTGATGAAAGGTGAACAGAAGTCTAAAGAGGGTGATTAGGTGACACTAAGTGTGCACACAGGTGCAAGAGGCTTGTTAAAACAGTAGTGAGAGGTGACAGTTGATAGGAAAAAAAATGATTAAAATGCAAATAAAGGCAATCCTCAGGAGCGTGAGGAGAGCTAAGCACAAAGCAAACCACACCAGACAGCAACACAGAAAGTGACAATATGTTACCACAAGAACGTGTGTGGCCGACTACTGATCAGAGGGTCAGGGGTTCGATTCCCACTGTCTGCAGTCTGCATGTCGAAGTGTCCTTGAGCAAGACACTGAACCCCCAGTTGCTCCTGGTGGGTCAGGCCAGCGCCAGTGCATGGCAGTTCCACCACCATCAGTGTGTGAATGGGTGGATAGCAGGATTTGTAAAGCGCTTTGGTCATCTAGAGATGAGAAAAAGCACTATATAAGTGAACGCCATTTACCTTCACTTACCCTCTTCACTTCCGCTTCTGAGAGAGAGCAGACGCTTTTCTTCCCTCTCCCTCCTAATCCTCTCCCTTCTGATCCCAGCTTGCAATGTCACTTTTCTCCTGGCTGAATCTTAATCCAAATGGAAATTATGGATCTGGAAAGCGGCTTATATGCGATTGTCATCACTTTAAAAAGAAGAAGATCGGGTCAGGGGGAACCCAAGGGAGACTCATGGCATTGGAATTCATGTGTCTGTGTGATTCGACTGAGATTGAACTGATCACAGGATCTTCTGTTTGGCCCCTGGAGTTTTCCTAGTGTATCGAAATTATCTGGGTGAGCTAATCAAATGCGGACCCCGGTGTAGCTCCCTTAACAAATTCAACAATTCGTCCAGCTGGGGGGAGCACTGACTGTCAGCGGCAGGATTAACATGGAATTTACTATCTGGCATGCATTGAAGAGAGAACGAACTCTCTGGACATGTTTTACCTATGTTTCGGTAGGTGGATAACATCTGTGGATCGCTGAGTGCTCTCCAGAGAATGATCTAAAGTATGATTCAAGCCTGTATGAAATTGAAGCACAGAATCGAAGAGAGAGAAATTTTTTATTCTCTGAGTGCACTGTGCAGATTTGACCTTGTGTTTTGGTGCCCTTGTTTACATTCCTCCTCGATGAAGATAACGCCAGAGAAGTGGCTTATGTCTACCCATACATCAACAATCAGTTGTTGTCGTCAGCGGATTGGTCTCTCAAGGACAATGCCCATGTGCCTTCTGCAAGGAAGAGGAAAAGAGAGACAGACTCTGATCTCTGGACTTGTTTATAAGTCACATGATTATAACATCTATCCACTGCCAGGAGGTGCCCTCTGCTGCTCACTAACAACTGTTACACTCACACTACACAATGACATGCAAATATACACACACTGCTCTCCCTCCCTCTGCTGTGTGATTGTATCTATTGTCTGCTAATGTGCATAGAGGGTTTTTTTCTGTGTAATCAAAATTTGGCTCATGAGCTTATATGAGCTTATACGAGCGTGATTCTGATAACTATGTTTTTTCTCTCTGCCTATTGTGTTTCCCCCCCCCTTCCCCCCTTTACCCCCACTGCAGACAGGCGCCTTTATGGCTGCCGTGTCATTGGATGCGCCTAACGTGCGCGCCCAATGTCAAGTCAAATTCCTTGTGTGTTTACTTGTAAATATACTTGGCAATAAAGCTGATTCTGATTCTGATTCTGACCTTTACCCTTTGCTAAAGATGTTTTAGTCTGTGCAGCTAAAGCAGTCCTGTAGTTGGAGGAGAGCTTTTCTGGCCAGGTTTTAATTGTTTGTTTGGTTGGGCGGGGGGGTGGGGGACTCTTCCTAAAGGGGGAGTAAGCAGGTATTAGAAGCAGGGAGAGATGGTCTTATTGTCCAAGGTGAGGCGGGGGGGGGGGCTCTGTAGGCGTGCTTAATGTTGTTGTAAACATGATCCAGTGTTCTTTCCCCTATATAAACTGTTTGTCATGAACCGAGCCGGTTTTGTCCTTTTGGCTCGGTTTTGACTGTTCTCTGTGGCTGAGGTTTATCTGTGTATTTGTGTATTGTATTATCTTTTGAATTCTTGTAGTTTCTTTGTCACTAGTTTCCTTTTTTCCATACCTGTAGCCACTGTTCTGTCCGGCAGCTGTGAGGCAGCCTCCTTTGGCCTACATTCATGTGGGCGCTGTCTGACACTTGCCAGTCCGACCACACCCCCTCTCTCATGACAGCCAGCTGGGTCTCCTCCGGTAATTGCCCTTCCTGTGCTTCGCCCAGGTGTTCCCAATCTGTGTTGCCAGCAATGCTTGTACTTAAGCAGCTCTTTGCCAGTCAAGCATTGCTGGATTATTATATTGTCAGATACATGTGTTTGGAGCTTCACCGTCGCTGTTCGCCTAGGTGTAAGTTATCCGCCCTCACGTCTAGATGCCCTGCCTATGTCTCAGTACCACATCGCTACAGTTTGAGTAAACAGATTGTGGAAGACAACGCAAATTTATGGGGAAAGTTTTACTAATTATATGAAAAGTTCTGGATTACTCTAAGAAAATAAAGACAGAATTTTAATGAAAAGAGGAGATATATTAATGGATCCTTAATTTGCATCTGATTAGATATCAAATTATTATCGAACCTCAGACATTTCATTCAGCAGATGAATTAAAATTGCCGCTCACGTGATTCCTCGTTGATTCCTTGTTGGCGTCGTCTGGAAGTTTCTGATGTGGAGAAGTGCCAAAACCCAGAATATTTGTCCAGCAAATATTCGGTTGTCACAATATGAGATTTTGATGTGTTGATCACCTGGGCTGCGATCTGGCCCAGGTCGTCTCCTCCTCGTGGTGTGGTGATTTCTCCAGCTGTGCATGATCATGGCGAGCTGCGTCTCCTTTCCTCTTCATTGGCAAGCGGCTTCCCAGAGGAATTCGATAATAATTAAATGTATCTAATCTGATGTCAAATTAAAAGAGTTTCAGACTTTAGATAAAAGAGCTTCTGGCATGGGATTGGTCAATAAAAATATTATAAAAATAAAGTCAAGATTTAAGCTTACATTAAAATTAAAAACGGTGGTTTTACAGAAAGTTTAACAGGAAAAAGTGATAGAAATAAAAGTCTAGGACTGGAGTTTAACTCCTAATTAGAATTTTGAGCTCAAGAAAGGAAGAATTCCTAGGCATTTAAAGAAAAAACAGAAAGACACGTGGTAGAAGGCTTCTGTGTTCAGGCAGTCTTTTGTTCTCCTGAAAAGTTCTCTGCTGTGTAGACATGAAGCCAAATAGAAGTGAAAAGCCAAAAAAGAGATGGCGAAAAGCGGCGGCGAAAAAGAAGATGAAAAAGGGCATAGTTTCCTTTTTATCTGAGGGAAACTTTCTCGGGCCTTGGTGATTGACAGGAACTCAGACCAATAGGCTTCCTTCGTGGGCGGGCTTAATGAACTTTAGTCCAATAAACAGTATTTTGTCTGCTTTCTGAGAGAGCTGTTGTCAAGCAGAGCTTGGCTGAGATTGGTCACGTGATTTGAGAGATATTTTGGCAAATCTAAGACACATTTTAATACTGGAATATTCCTCTATATCCTTATGTATAAACTAAGCTAACCTTAGTGATTAATGTAACTTATACCCAGTGCTTATAAATTAACATGCAGGAACAAACGTTTAAACATTTTAACATGCACATATTTAAAATCATGAATTAATACATTTCAAACCTATTATTGATTGTCCAGAATACAAATCAACAGTCCATTTCCTTTTCCCATGGTGTCCTGAAAAAGAGGAAGAGGGTTAGAGATGAGTCTTAAGGATGTGATTAAAAGATTCACTGGTTAAATCTGGCATGTCCGAGCTGTGGATATTTGTAGTGACCATGAGGGGCTCCAGAGGCCTGTCTCTTGTCTCCACATTTATGGGGCCATAAAAGCCAAAACAGGAAATGCATTAGGGTGAATTCCTTAGACTGGTTTTAACAAAGGAATGTGAGTTGAGCCGTGGCCTGGGGGAATGACAGAGTAGTTCTTGACTGTCCTTTTCCTGGGTGAAACAATGTCTTTAAGCAGAAGAATAATTCTTATTGATGAGCCAAAGTAAGATGATGCTACAAGGTATAGTCACCTTCAGAGAGTTCCCCTTAAAGGCTTCAAGAGGATGAAGCCAATGATTCTGATTGGATCAGATCACCCCCATCTTATAACTCCTGTTGGCCCTGTAATCCAAGGACCGAAGATGGAGGCAAAGCCAGATTATTGCTGACCACTTCTGATTTTTTGATTTTTGATTTGATTTTATATACTTTATTGATCCCCAGAGGGGAAATTGAGGGCATCCACCTGGATGGATGAAGCAGCCACCGTACGGCGCTATCCCTTAACCATTCACACACACATTCACACCTAGGGCCAATTTACAGTCTCCAGTTAACCTAACCTGCATGTTTTTTGGCCTGTGGGAGGAAACCGGAGAAATCCCGGAGTAAACCCACTTAGATATGGGGAGAACATGCAAACTCCACACAGATCACTGTTGGTCAGGGGCTGGGATCGAACCAGGGATCCCATCGCCAAGAGTGAGTTGCTGTACTGCCGCAGTGCTAACCACTGCGCAACCGCATTGCCCAATAATCTGGAGCCAGTTTATACACAGACTTCCAGGTCTCTAGCTCAGACATAAGTGGCATGACACAACACTTGATGTCACTGTCAGCCAAGTTGTGATGATTGTGGACTCTCAGTTGCCAAGGGTCATGTGGTCAGTTGGCAAAGTTACAAAGGTGTTTCCAGGGGGCAGATGGTCGAGTACGTTCTATGGAGGTACAACTAAAGGACAACACTTACATGTGACCAGTGGCTAAACTTGTGGTGTTGCCACAGATGCCTGATGATGCCCCCCCCCCAGTAAAACAGAGACGTTTTTGTTAGGGTGTATATTTGCTGCACAAATACAGGGGCGGCAGTAGAAAAGACCCCGTTATTCTGTTAGAACTCCATTTCCCAGCAGCTCTTGTTCAGTCATACGACTACCTGCTGGCTGGGCTGGCACTATTCTCTGTGCTAACTCAGAAGCAGAGAGCTGTCTGAGCTAACTGGAAGTCCATTCTGTATTGTTAGGACTGGTGTGCGTTGTGGTGGACACAATGCACATGGCGCTCCACCCAAGACAACGGGGTTGGTGGGGAGAAGATAGGGATGCTAATGGAGAAAGGTGAGAGGAGCTAAATAAACAAAGATGTGCCTTTCACCCCCCGCTGTACCAGGTTCACACCTGAGGACGCAGGGGTGCGAATGTATGGTAGCAAGACCTGCTCTGAGACGTGTGCGTAAATTTCATGTTAATGTGTGTACATGTCTGTTTGTTAATGTGTTTACCCTGTGCGCCGGAGGCGGAAATAGAAGTGTATAAAAAAGTTTGCTCAGGCACTCAAGCTCGACAAGCTCGCTGCCTCATCTGCTTTCATCTTCCACATTGGTGACCCTAAGACGTGCAATGGAGAATGAGCCAAGCCTCGCCCCAGAGACAACCCAGAGGGAGAACAGCAGCGTGGCATGTGCTGTCACAGTCAGGCTCCCAGTCTTCTGGCTTCACAATCCGACCACTTAGTTTCTACATGTGGAAGCCCAATTCGCACTCCGGGGGATCACAACGGACGACGCCAAATATTATCATGTGGTTGCTGTGCTGGATGTGCGTGCCACGCAGCAAGTGATGAACCTGCTCCAGGAGCCACTGGCCCAGGAGAAATATGACGCTCTCAAGCAGATGCTGATTCAGCGGTATACCCTGTCGGACAGTGAGAGCAGAAAGACTCCTAACGCACTCAGAGTTAGGTGACAGATCAGCTGTGGAGCTGATGGAGAGCATGTTAGCATTAATGGGGAAGAATGACAGATCTTTCCTGTTTGCCCACCTCTTCCTCGGGAACCTACCTGCTACAGCGAGGGCGATCCTGGCCAAATCACCACTGCTGGTAATCAAGAACTACCACGCTCTAACGCAGGAAACGGACCGCATCATCCTAGCGACCAGAACTCTCAGCATGCACACAATAACACCGGCATCCAGGAAGGACTCCAGCGAGGTCGAGGAGCCATTGGTGGTAGCTGGGATGGACGCCAAGAGATGCAGGAACGGGACGCTCTGTTTCTATCACCGCTGCTTCTGCTCGAATGCCCAACGCTGTCTGCCACCGTGCCAATTCAAGAAGCCAGGGAAACGGCATGGCCAGCAGTCAATAGCAGCTGTGACTGCTAGCAACAGGAACAAGCTGCTTTTCATCACAGACACACATTCAGGGAGACGTTTCTTAGTGGACTCTGGCACCCAGAAGAGCCTCATTCTGCTGGTTAGCACAGACAGATCGGCAGGAGGCAGCGATCCCGAGCTCACGGCCACCAATGGATTCAACATCAGGATGTTTGGCTAACAGATGTTCACGGTGTGCTTACACGGACGCAATTACCAGTGGGACTTTGTGGTGGCAGCATGTTCTGTCCCCATTTTAGGCGCAGATTTTTTTTCTGCTTATGGGTTGTTGGTCGATGTTGCCAACAGACGTTTAGTGGATGCTGTCTCTTTTTCCTCGTTGCCCTGCACAGCTTAGGGAGTTGGGCCAACAACACAGGCTAATGTTATAGCTCCAGGGGGTAAGTACCAGCATTTACTTTGACAGTTCCCAGCATTCACGGTTCTGATGTTTTCTGCTACAGTAACCAAACACGGGGTTGAACATTTCATAACCACAAAAGGCCTGCTGGTGTTCGCGCGACCTCAGCGCCTGGACGCGGTTAAACTAGCCAGTGCGTGTGAGGAGTTTACCAACTTAGAGCAGCTGGGCATCGTTAGACGCTCCAACAGCCCCTGGGCATCCCCACTACACACGGTGCCTAAGGCCGATGGGTTGTGGCGACCATGCGGCGATTTCCGGTGCTTGAACAACGCCACGGAACACGATCAGTATCCCATCCAGGATTTTTCCGTTCACCTGGCTGGGACGCATGTTTTTTCGAAAGTGGACCTGGTCCGTGGTTACCACCAGCTCCCAGTGCGCGCAGAGGACGTTCCCAAAACAGCGGTAATAACTCCTTTTGGCCTTTATGAGTTTTTACGCATGCCGTTCAGGCAAAAGGGCACGGCGCAAACCTTCTAAAGAATGATGGATGCGGTGCTCCGTGATCTGCCTTTTGTTTTTGTCTACTTAGACAACATTCTGGTGGCTAGCGTGTCAGAGGAGGAGCACCTCGTCCATCTCAAACTAGTTTTCCAGAGGTTGGAAGCACACAGGCTTATTGTTAAACCGGCAAAGTGCCAGTTCGGTGTGCCAGTGATTGATTTTTTGGGGCACCGCATTTCGCCGGAGGGTGCGATTCCGCTGCCTGATAAGATGCGTGCCATGTCAGATTTTCCATGTCCACAGACCATGAAGGCCTTGCAGGAATTTTTGGGCATGGTCAATTTTTACAACTGTTTCCTTCCCCAAGCAGCCCAGCTGCTGCTTCCATGGCTGTACACCGTGCTCAAAAAAAAGAAGCCCAAGAAAAACATCGACTGGACCCCCAAGAGAGTCCAGGCTTTCACAAATGCCAAAACAGCACTCGCTAATGCTGCTTTGCTAGCCCACCCTGCCCTGTCAGCACAGATAGCACTCACCACTGATGCGTCTGACATTGCCATAGGGGCAGTGGTGGAGCAGTACGTTTCCGGTGTGTGGCAGCCGCTCACATTTTTCAGCCATAATTTGCGCGGCTGTGAACGCAAATACAGTACATTTGACCGAGAGTTGTTGGCTCTTCACCTGGTGATGCGCCACTTCCAGTTTTGGCTGGAAGAGCGCGAGTTCACTGCGTTTGTTGATCATAAGCCGCTAACGTACGCAATGTCCAAAGTCACGGAACCGTGGTCGGCCCGGCAGCAATGACATTTGGCCGCGATCTCGGAATTTAGCTTAACGTTGTGGCCGACTGTAATGTACTGGGCTTCTCCCATTTAATGTTTGCTCTCTACATGTCTGTTCTTCTCATCTTCTCTATCCCCTCACCCCCCAGCCAGTCGCAGCAGATGACTGCCCCTCCCTGAGCCTGGTTCTGCTAGAAATTTCTTCCTGTTAAAAGGGAGTTTTTCCTCTCCACCGCCACCAAGTGCTTGCTCACAGGGGATCGCCTGATTGCTGGGGTCTTTCTGCAATTGTGGGGGTTCCCCCTACATTTGAAAGTGCTATGAGATGACTGTTGTTGTGAAATGGCGCTATATAAATAAAGTTGAATTGAATTGAATTGACTGCCTGTCGCGTGTGTTAGTCTCTCCGGTCTACATGGGAATAGATTACCCCGCCATGGCCGCAGCGCAAACAGGGATGTGGACATTTGGGAGCTCCAGTCCACGCCTACTGGGTTAAAACTGGAGAGCAGGGCAGTGCAAGAAGGGTGCCCCCCTTAGTCTGCAAAGTCTCTACCGGTTGCCCATGCCTGGTGGTTCTGAGCTCTTGGCACCGCCGCATTTTTGAGTCAGCCCACTCCCTTTCACACCCCAGCGTGTGCACCTTGGTTAAACTGGTGAGAGCGAATTTTGTCTGGCCACACTTATGCAGGGACATGAAAGAGTGGGCTGCAGCGTGCGTCGTGTGCCAGCGGGCCAAAGTGCACAAACACACCAAAGCCCCCCTCGAACCATTCCAAATTCCAGCCAGGAGGTTAGACCACGTCCATGTGGATTTGGTGGGCCCCTCCCATTATCACAAGGTTTCACGGACCTTTTGACAATCGTGGACCGCACCACGCGTTGGCCTGAAGTGGTCCCACTGGCTTCGACCATGTCCGCGGAAGTGACTCACGCTTTTTTGTTGGCTTGGGTTGCACGGTTCGGATCCCCATCAGACATCACTTCCCACAGGGGTCCGCAATTCGTTTCAGAACTCTGGTCCGCGATGGCCCAGAGCCTGGGGGTCAAAATCCTCTGCACCACCGTGTACAACCCACAAGTTAATGGGTTTTGCGAATGTTTTCATAGGTTGCTTAAAGCAGCGCTCAGAGCTTCACTCATAGATGCAAATTGGGTCGACCACCTGCCCTGGATCCTGTTAGGGTTGCGCTCCGCGGCTAAGGAGGATCCTCCCCGGCAGAAGTTGTTTTTTCTCAGCCGCTGCGGATCCCCAGGGAATTTTTACTGGAAAACCCCACACCCAGGACCGATTTGCCCATGCAATTTTTTCACAGTACAGGGCCAGCCAGTGTGCCGGGCCCAGCGCACCATTGTTTTCTCCACACCTTCGTCCCAAAGAGCTTACAGAGCGCCAAGTTCGTTTTTGTTAGGCACGACGCACACAGAACCCCGCTGTGCCCACCGTATGACGGACCGTTCAGAGTGCTGGAAATGGGGGCAAAGCATTTTGTGTTAGACTTTGGAGGGCATCAGGAAACTGTCTCCATTGACAGGCTTAAGCCCGCTTATGCATTAGCAGACGAATAGATGGTGTTGGCTCAAGCTCCCCGGCGCGGATGCCCACCTACAGTGGCTTTGCAAGTTGGTGTCCCCCCTGCAGAGAACTGTTGGCAGCAGACTAGGTCTTTCCCCTCCCCCCTCCTTAGGACTGCGTGCTGGAGGCCGAGTTTGTCTCCTGCCCACCTCAACAGCAAGACGATTCTGCCGGTCCGGCGACTCCACGTCACAGCCGTTACAGGTGCCGGCTCAAGCCCAAGGCGCCGGAGGGTTAGAGCCCCTTCTGGGTGTTGGGGGACACAATACACATGGTACTCCACCCAGGACAACGGGGTTGGTGGGGGAAAAAATAGTTAGGGATGCTAATGTAGAAAGGTGAGAGGAGCTAAACAAACAAAGATGTGCCTTTCGCCCCCCCACCGTGCCAGGTTCACAACTGAGGATGCAGGGGTGTGAATGTATGGTAGGAAGACCTGCTCTGTGACGTGTGTGTGTCAATGTCACGTTAATGTGTGTACATGTCTTTCATGTCTGTATGTTAATGTGTTTACCCTGTGTGCCGGAGGTGGGAATAGAAGTGTATAAAAGAGTTTGCTCAGGCACGGTGTAGATTTCCGCAAAACCTAACCTACAACGCTGTCTCTATTAATATCGTATTCACTCCCTGACCGATTGTAAATGGCGGACGTAAAGATTTCGAAAACGGGCGATTTCTTGACGTTACGCGCTGACCAATCAGCGGCTAGCAGTCGATTGACGTCAAATCACACCTCGATTTTTCTCGCTTGTCCCCTGCCCCTAAACTGGCACGAAAATCGTATCGGTTAAAGCGAGTAGGGTACTGTGGAAAGAGCGAGAAAGTGAGTAAAGTAAAAGTAAGTAAAGCTAAGGTGATACTTGTGGAAAAGTGCCTTTAGAGTTGGAGTTTCTGTGTTTTATGTTGGAAAAGGAAAAAAGTTTGTGTGTCGTTCAGCTCGCTGCCTCGTTGCTTTCATTTTCCACACCGTCACATTAATGTGAGTTTGCATTGCATCATGTTTGGAATGCCTCTGTTTTCCCTCTGGGCTGTATATTTTGGTTGTAGTTGTTAGTTAAATCACTAATTAGTTCTTAATTAGTCATTGCTACTATATCTTGTTGAATGTACAGTATTCTCAGCTCTGGTTGACCATTTAATTGTTTCTTTCAATTTTTTATGTGTTTAGCATTATATAGTGTAACTAAGTTTCGTGGAGGCACTGTTGTAATTATATTCACGATGTAAAGGTGGTTAATTATAACTGGTGAGTGACCGTGTGATTAGTGATGCTTTCATTGCTTGTGTTGGAGTGCCCCCCAGCGGCAACATTTGGAATTGTTTAGAATGTATTGCTGCCCTTCTATGCAGTGCATCTAAAAATAATGTAACACCTTAAATAAGCCTGTGATGTGGCCATTTGGGGCCAGTTGAGTTTACTTTGATGCTTTATTTATGTTTTCTGCTTTTTTCTGTTCCCTTTTGGCAGAAACCACACCATCCTATGCCTTAATGTACCATAACTCTGCATGGTGAATTAAACTGCATCAATCATTGCTGAATCTCTGGGTGTAAAAGTCTCCTTCTGACAGAGGATTGTTACAGAGCACAATCCACCAGTAAAAAGCGTACACCATTCTGTACAAGCACTGTTGGAGCCATCATTCAGAAGTGGAAAGAACATCATTTTACCATAAACCAGCCATGACCTGGAGCTCTTCGCAAGATTTCTGACAGAGGAGTCTAAAAGACCTCTCAGAAGAGTTATCCAAGAGCCAAAGGCCACTCGTGGAGAGATCCAGAAAGACCTGGAGTTAGCAGGTACTGCTGTTTCAAAGAAAACAATAAGTAATACATTGAACCGACATGAGAAGTAAAATAAAGCTGCTAGAATGGCCCAGTCAGTCACCTGATCTGAATCCAATTGAAAATCTATGTAACAAACTAAAGATCAGAGTTCATAGAAGACACCCACAGAACCTTTAAGATTTGACAGTTTGTGTGGAAGAATGGGCTAAAATCACTCCTGAGCAATGCCTCCGCCTAGTTTCTTCATACAGGAGCTGTCTGGAAGCTGTCATTACCAACAAAGGCTTTTCTACTAAATATTAAAGATGCACTCCGGTGGCTCTAAAACCACCAAAAGCACCATCAAAAACAAATGTGTATTGCCCAAAATAATATATTGTGGCTTTTTATATACAAAAAAAATTCAGTGCCTTAGAACTGATTGAAAAGGGCTTTTTCACATCATCCACCTACTTAAATATGTACAGATTTATGAATATTCTAATTAGCTCCACCCTTACCATATCCATTCCAATAGCTGGAAGAAGAGGACTTTGAGCCAGGGCTCTGAGAAGGAACTTGAGGAAGGATCATTCTCGGTGTAGTGGAAAGTCGCTGCCGGGCCCCGCTTGGAGGCTAGAATGTGAGCCATCCAGTGGTCCACTTTTGGTAAGCAGAACTGGCGCCGGCTTGCTGCAGAGACAGCCCAGTGCCCCGTCTGCTGTCGAAGTGAGCTCAGAGCAGCTCAATTTGAATGTGGCTGTGCGAGACAGCCACATGATTGGCACGTGATTGGTCACCTCCTCCTCCACTGCTTTGCTATGCAAAACAGTCATCTTCATCCCCCTCTGCCTCAATCCTGCTGCTCCTTGGTTCCTCCCTCTTCCCTCGAGGCAGCCAAGAGTATCTGTCTAATTGGTTATAACATTAACCAGTCAGGCTAAGCAGGACTACTTACGTAGCAACAAATGCTCTGTCCAAATCTGCTTTTTGGGGGGAGGGGGTGGAGCAGACATTCGCAGCAGAAAAACACATACTGTACTTGGGAGTTTGGAATGATTTTGCTCTTGATGTGTCTTGTAAAGCACAAGAAACATGTTACAGACATGTTAACAACAGAAAAAACTTGATTTTTGTGTCACTTTAAATGAATTTTCTAAGCGTGTTCAATACTTATTCCACTTTATCAAATGTAACTTGTTTTGTGGACAAAGTTGCCTTGATTTCTTTGTATGTATGGATTACTTGGCTTGTTACTGATATCTGGTGAAAATCTTAGGTCAGTGGCTCTATCAGAAATATGTTTGAGAAAAAATGTTGATGTGTTCAATACTTATTTTCCTTGCTGTATGTCAATTGCAAACGCAATAACAAAATATTCTGATACAGTTAGTTCCAAAAGTATTTGGTCAGTGACGCAGTTTTCATAATTTTTTCCACAATAAACTTTTCGTCAGATCCATTGTGGTAGGTCACCACAGTGGAATTGGAATGAAACATTCATCATTTGCTTAAAATGTGATCTTGCTGATGGGACAATAGGCTCTTGATTGGTGAATGATAATAGAAAGGGAAGCTGGCTTGGATCAGACGGATACTGTTTTGGCTAGACACTAGCAAGAACTCTGTATTTAGCAGAGAGTCAGAAGGCGGAAAAGGATGTGGTAATAGCTGATGTCAGGAGGTATGGCCAAGCTACAGTTTTGAGAACAGTTTTGTGACATGCAGTGGCAGAGAAAAATTTGACTGGTCCTTTAAGGTTCTTTTATAAATCTTTCAAGTTCTATTTTACTGGTGAAAAAAATTGCTGTAGACAAAATTAGAATGACTTTTTTATTTTGAAAAAGTTTTTTTGAAGTCACTTGTAGCTCTGCCTGAAACACAGTCACCTCTAATTACAACTTGTTTTTCCTCTTTTCCTGTTCATAAATAAGAATGGTATATTATGCATGCAATACCGCATTAGCCGCTTAGGTTTTCATCTTCCACAGAAATAAAGAGAGATCAATCCAAAAAAATTTTCCTTGAAAGTCCAAATGAAGCTGCTTGGAGAAGGGTGGTTAGAGAAGCCACAGCATGAAGCGATGTACACAGTTTGCGGTTGCATAGTACAGTACATAAAGTTCCTCATTTTAAAACAGCATGCCATTTTGTATTGCACATTACCGAAACTTTGTATACTGGACCTTGCTGTTGTCCCAAGTGTCCCACATTGGTTGCCTCATTTCAGCACATGTATACAGCAAATAGCATCTGTCAAAGACATTATGTACATTTATTTGTTACAAAAATAATTACCAGCAAATATCTGTGAATTGATTTTCCACTGGAATAAATGTCTCTTCTTTAGTTTCTTGTTCCTCCTTTACATTTTAACAGAGAAAGGCCCTCCTGGGTCTGCATTTTGTGGTCACCTTGAGATTTAATCAATGAATAAAAACAGCAATGAATTATGTTGGGGGGGGGGCGCAGGGCAGACAGTTTCTGAGTTCTGACAATTAGTGTAGCTTTTTTTTGGTTTTGATCCAATTCTTTGACACAGGAAAGGAAAATGTATTTATTTAGGGCACCTGCAAATGGTGGGATGGTGAGACGCTGCTCTGGAAATCCCTTCTGATTGTCTCATTTAGCCCAGTTAAACATTGGTTGGTTTGATTTCAAAGAGTAAATGGCTCATTCTTCAGTCAACCAACAGGATTTTCATATGCTGTGGGGCACAATGAGACAGATAAGCTACTTGTAAACAGTGCCACCATGCAACCTTCATTTAATGTTTTTGTCTTGTAAGAAAATAAAGGAATATTCTGCGCCATCTTATCAAATTCACATAACAGGACAGCACCTCAGCTTTTATTTTTTGCTTCCTCTTTTGTGTGATGCCCATTTAAAAAATATGTGTATGTTAGGGTTGGGAGAAAAAAATGATGCATCATAGTATTACGATACTTTGTGGAGGTGATACTGTAACGATTCAGAAACACAGTATCATGATACTTTATCAAAAATTATTAATGAATGTTACAAATACAAACTTACCTATTTAGGTACCAGAGTAATAAAAACCAGTTGTCTTTTCAGTCCATTAGATGGTGCTAGGGGTGGGGTAAAAGATCAATTCAGCATAGTATTGCAATACTTGACACTCACAATGATGCACCAGTCCCTATTTGCACATACAAAGGTTCCAAGTTTGTCATAACCAGGAGTGGTGCTGGGGATAAGCTCCCAGTGTTCAAAAAATGCTCCTTATGGCGTGCGTCTCAAATAGCCTCTGACAACCAAGTCCAACTCCTGGCCTGCTCGTGTGGCTTAGCTTCTAAGCCCAGTGGAACTGCTTCTACTGACAGAAGAAAGGGCGAAGGCGAGTCTCTGGCACCTTCAAACCAAATGCTTCAGGTAGATGGGGCTCGACCACCTGGGAGAGTAGTCCATCTAGGGGAAGGAAAACCCTGATTTCAAACCTCTGCTGCCTTGCGGCATACCCGGTCATGGGATAGGCTTCGGGGGTCAACCCTGAGGTAAAATCTGGAGTCGGAGCCCCTAAGGCAGTCTGCCATTGATTTAAACTTCGTTCTGGCAGCTCCTGTGATGGCGCTGGTGCCAAACTGTAACAGCCTTGCTGTTCCTTTGGATCCATCAGCGACGTAGAGAGGGGGGACATGCTACATGGGCAACAGCCTGTCCTCCATATCACATTGCCCAGGCTAGCATCCAGCAAAACTCACCAACACAAACTCACACCCTACACCCTGGAGAGGTCACTCCAGCTTCACTTGCAGCGTCGACACAACACGGGGAACAACAGTTACTGGTTATAAGTCATTGCTTGATTGGCGTAGAGCTTGGCACTGGGGGTTGTTCCCGACGGTGGGAGGGATCCTTGGATCTCACTGGACAATTACTGCCCGCCTCAAGCTGGGCAGCCCCCAGCCAGTAAGGTGTTGTCCTGCCACAGTCTCCCATCCTCATTGGGTGCATGGGGATTAGGAAACGTCCAAATAGCAGACTGCAATCGTCGCACCAGGAAACAAAACAAAACAACGAAAGAAACCAGCTTTGAAACTGGGACGATGGAACACTTGGACAATGATGAAAACCTTCTTTTTGAAAACCTTCAGGACATCAGTGACTCCAGGAAAACAGCTGTCATAAATGATGAGCTCAGGAGGCTGCATGTGGACACTGCCACCCTTCAGGAAACACGCCTTGCTGACTCAGGCATGCTGAAGGAGAAGGACTACACATTCTACAGGGGAAAGGCTCTGATGAGCCAAGGGAGCATGGAGTCGGCTTTGCAGGGAGGAACAACCTGCTGAATACGGTAGAGCCAGGTGGCAATGGCACAGAGCGTCTCCTCACTCTTCACCTCAACACTACCAAAGACCCAGTCACCCTTGTTAGCGTGTATGCCCTGACACTGTCTTCCACACCAGACACAAAGGATGAGTTCTACAAGAAGCTCGCATCCATCATCGCAAGCATCCCCAGCAAGGAGCAACTTGTTCTCCTGGGTAACTTCAATGCCAGAGTGGGTGCAGATCATGACTCATGGCCCTCTTGCCTTGGACAGTTTGGTATGGGCAAAATGAATGAGAACGGCCAACAACTACTTGAGCTTTGCAGTTACCACAAATTGTGCATCGCCAACTCCTACTTCAGGACCAAGCCTCAACACAAGGTCTCTTGGAGATACCCATGCTCAAAGCACTGGCATCAGCTAGATTATATCCTGGTCAGGCGTGCCGTCATCAAGAACGTCCTCCACACACGCTCTTACCACAGTGCAGACTGCAACACAGATCACTTCCTGGTCTGCTGCAAGATCAGGCTACAGCCAAAGAGGATCCACTGCTCAAAGAAACAAGGGAACCCCTGCATTGATGTCAGCAAGATGTCTCAACCAGACCTTGTGGAAAAGTTTGCAGAGACCTTCGAGAAAGAAATGCAAACCTCACAGCCCAAAGACTCTGCCACAGAGAAGTGGGAAGTACTGCAGGACACCATGCACTGCACCGCCTTGGCTACCTTTGGGAAGAAGTCCTCCAAGTCTCATGACTGGTTTGAGGCCAAGTCCACTGAGATGACTCCCGTCATCGAAGCCAAGCACGTTGCCCTCACCGAGTGAGTATAAGCGGTCACCCAGTGAGAAGAGCCCGCAGATTCTCAGGGCTGCCAGGAGCAAGGCTCAGCAGACTGCCAGGCATTGCGCCAACAAATACTGGACAGAGCTCAGTGAAGACATCCAGACAGCTGCTGCTACAGGCAACATTAGAGGGATGTACGATGGCATCAAGAAGGTGCTCGGACCAGTCCAAAGCAAGACAGCTCCCCTCAAATCTTCCACTGGGGTAGTAATTACAGACGAGGGCCAACAGATGGAGAGATGGGTGGAACACTACTCCGACCTCTACTTCAGACCGAACACAGTGTCCCCCACAGCTCTTGACGCCATCGAGTGTATGCCAATCATAGAGGAGCTGGATGTAGAGCCAACCATAGAGGAAGGAACTCAGGAAGGCCATCTACAGCTTGGTCTTAGGCAAAGCCCCAGCCAGTGACGGCAGTCCCTCGGACCTGATCAAACACTGCAAGACTACCCTCCTGCTCCCATTGCATGAAGTCCTCTGTCAGTGCTGGCAAGAAGGGGCTGTACCACAGGACATGAGAGACACCAAGATCATCACCCTCTATAAGAACAAGGACGAAAGAAGTGGCTGCAACAACTACAGAAGCATCTCTCTACTTAGCATTGTTGGCAAAGTCTTTGCTTGGGTCATTTTGATCAGCCTGCAGAAGCTGGCAGAGCGCATCTACCCAGAGTCGCAGTGTGGCTTTCGTGCCACGAGATCAATGGTAGACATGGTCTTCTCCCTCCGCCAACTCCAGGAGAAATGCAGAGAACAGCAGATGCCCCTGTATGTCGCCTTTATAGATCTCACCAAGGCGTTCAACCTCATCAGCAGAGATATCCTGTTCAAGATTCTCCCAAAGATAGGCTGCCCACCAAAGCTGCAGAGCATGATCGAGTCTTTTTCACTCAAACATGAAGGGGACTGTGCAGTTCAGCGAGCGTTCCTCCGACCCCTTCAGCATCTGCAGTGGTGTCAAACAAGGCTGCGTCCTTGCTCCCATACTCTTTGGGATATTGTTCGTCGTTCTCCTAAAGCATGCCTTTGGCACTGCAACTGAAGGAATTTACCTACGCATCAGATCAGAGGGCAGGCCGTTCAACCTTGCTCACCTCAGAACCAAGATGAAGGTTCACGAAACGCTCATCAGAGACATGTGGTTTGCTGATGACGCTGCAATTGCAACACACAACCAACAGGAGCTGCGGACACTGATGGACCGCTTCTCACAGGCCTGCAAGGATTTTGGACTCACCATTAGCCTGAAAAAGACCAATGTCCTGGGACAAGACACTGAATCACCACCTGCCATCACCATCGATGACTATGAACTCAACGTCGTCCACCACTTCATCTACCTTGGCTCTACCATAACCGACAACCTCTCCCTTGACACAGAAATAGACAGGAGGATCGGGAAGGCAGCTACAACACTCACTCGCCTCACAACCAGAGTGTGGACAAACCCCAAGCTGTCAGTGAAGACTAAGATGGCAGTGTATATCGCCTGTGTCATCAGCACACTGCTGTGCAGCAGTGAGTCATGGACAACATATGCCAAACAGGAGAAGCGACTCAACACCTTCCATCTGCAAAGCATCCACCGTATCCTGGGCATATCCTGGCAGGACAGGGTAACCAACGCAGATGTCTTGAATTGCGCAGGACTTCCCAGCATGTTGACTCTCCTCAGACAGCATAGGCTGCGGTGGGTAGGCCATGTCCACCACACTGACGATGAGCGCATCCCAAAGGACATCTTGTATGGAGAACTGGCATCTGGGAGGAGATCCAATGGTCACCCCCAGCTCCAGTACGAAGATGTCATTAAGAGAGACATGAAGGCCACTGACATCAACACAGAGACCTAGGAGAGCCTAGCAGGTGACCGTGCAAAGTGGAAAGGGACCCTGAAGCAACACCTGAAATCAGGGGAGGAGAAAATGATGACTGCTGCTGCAGAAAAATGACTACGCAGGAAGGAAAGCAGCAGCTCCAACAGACCAGAGACTACACACAGGTGTGACCTTTGCGATAGAAACTGCCACGCCCGCATCAGTCTGTTTAGCCACAGACGACGCTGCTCAAGGCGAGCAGATAACCAGAACTAAGATGCTTCACTCATGGTCAACCCTGACCGACGGAGGCCTAAGAAGAAGGGTATCGCAATATTTAAGGAACTGTAGTATCATAGTATTGCATCGTAACCAGAGTATTGCAATATGTGTCGTATTGTGATGTCTCTCGTGATTCCACCCCTAGTGTGTATATATCTCCACTCATATTAAGATCTATACAATGTGATCTATTACACACAGCTCTCACTTTACATCTGTCAATAAGGGTAGTATCTCACGGAGCCACGACTGCTGAGGAACATTCATAAACGTTGCGACGGTTGGGGTTTTGTCAAAGTTCATAACAAAAGAGTTCAACAGTTTTTACGGTGGCAAACAGTTTTTCTTGTTGCAGATAAAATTTTAACATGTTCAAAATTTTCCTTCAACAGTTTCCTTCAAAACTGTTTCTGCATCGAGAAAAACTGTTTGCCCCCATAAAAACTGTTGGTGAACTGGTGTGCAAACTTTTACAAACCCTGACGAAACCCCTCAAACAGCAACGTCCTTAGCATTCGCCACTCCATAAGATACAGGCTTAAGAGACACTTTAACTCAGGAAACATGACAGTGACTATGCTTACATGCACACAACATACCAATTAAGTTCCATATTTAGGTCAATTTAATAATTCCCCCCAAAAGGTGTTTACATGTGCATTAGCTATAGGAATATTAACATTTCCATGTTAGCATATTCTAAGCAAACCAACAATGCATATTAGTAGTGGCAGCAGCATCAATTCCAGTCTCATCCTAGGAAACTTTTGCACTGTATTGCATTTTTTTCTCTGTTCTACATCAAAATTTGATGACAACAGTGTCAACTTCACATACTTACAATATCACACAAGAATGCGTAGTTTAATAACAGTAAACCACAACATGCATTGCAAACTGCTGGGAACTGCCAAAAAATGCTGCAATAACTCTAGTAGTAATAGTGAAATTAATGTGTTTACATGACTGAAAACTGTGATTAATACTGGACTATTATACATCTTAACCCAACTTTTGCTCATTCAGAATATGACTTTATTTGGGTTGGGGTGATCATAAACTGCCGTTTACATGGCATGTCTTATTAGGGTTAATATCAGAGTACTGCTGTGCATGTAAACATATTGTCTACTGTCAGGTCAGTTGTAGGAATAAAACATTCAATGATCTTTTAGAAGGCCTGATAACTTTCAATTTACCAAGACATCTCACAATTGCACCACACTGTAATAATCATCGACAGTAAAACAATTTCTTACATTGCACCAAAATCTCAAAATTTCACCTACTATATTTAGGGCAGTTCAGCAGGTTGGAGAAAATTATGTTATTCTAGTGGTTTCTGCTTTGTTCTCTACCTGGGTGGTCACTATAATCACAGATGCATGTGGCAAAATAATGACAGTATAGGAATATCAAAGATGGTGGCCACTCACATGAACCAAATACTGGAACACTGGCCAGTTCCTGATGAGGAATCATATTCCCATTTGTTCCTAGAATGGCAAATAAAATTTTCAAGGCCTAAGTGATATTTTACCAATAGAACAAAAGTAAATTTAGGGCAGGATAAGAACAAGATTTAATTCTTTATCTGCACAACTCTAAATGCATCTAGGGATCAAACATGTATTCGTCCACATCCAAAAGTATGGGGCCCATCACACCGAGGTAGTTCTCAGTACATCATGGAAAATTTGACAAAACAGGGTAAAACTGAGTGGGAACTGAATGGATGTTGTAGACACTTATTACAGTCTGAGTAAGAACCCCATGAACGGGAAGGGTGCTCCAGAATGTCGAGCATGTTCAAAATTTTCTCCCGACTATCCCGTCTGAAAAAAAAAGACTGAGGATGTAATGCAAACATGATTGCCATACTACAAATGGAACTGCTTTACTTCAAATGTGATAGAAATGTGTCGAGAGTGAGCAAAATGCAGCACAGTGGGGGAAAATGAGAAATATGTTTGAAACAGAGATTGCACGAGAGTTTATTGCTGTCCATCAAGATGACAGACGGGGTTGTAAATATTCGGTCATGAGCTATTATAATCCATCATAACGAAAATTTCATAGAAACAACTGCTCATGCACACCACTGAAGGTGTGAAAACTGCTGTTGTAACTAACAGATGGCAAGCAGAAGCGTTACTCAGGGGGATTTTTAATTATAAAACTACAACTATAAATGCCAGATCCCCCCCTCCCAAAAAAATTATATACAGTATATAAGAGGTGAAGGAGTTAATGTGTTAATCGCCGGATAACGCAACACCTCCGTTAATGCTGACAATTCTTTCTAATCGCGATTAGTCGTGATTGATCACAAGTGCAAATGGTACTTTTTGGCCTCACTACACTCAGTACCAAAACCGCTCTGCCTGCTATATACACTTGGAAGCCAAGTCCATGATCACAATGTCGGACAAACCCCTCCGTGACCCAAAATGGACAGAGACAGGAAGACCCTGAACAGCAAGTCAAGCCCCAAAGAACACCCAAATGGCTCCGTCGACAAGAACACAGCAACATGTGCACTGCCAGCACGAACCCTGCCACCACAGGAACACACCTAATCCCAAGCACCATCTGCCAGCCAAGCACCCAGCAACAACACTCCACCCAACAACGAGAAAAAAACCCCCCAAAAAACACGCTGGACAATGCACAACAGAGACACCCGGACAACTGCACAGACAACAAACTCAACAAAGCGATCGCCAAATGGATCACTGCCGCCCACAGGATGACCAGCAATGTGGAGGACAAGGTCTTGTGCGATACAACCCACACTGCATCCAACGGTGGCGTACACAAGCCACCCGAGACCCGCCATGGCAGAAAAGATGCATAACCCACAAGAAGAAGAGAGCGCTAAAACCGAGGAGGCGTCAAGAAAGATCTATCCAATTGCACCGACTGGAGACCACCGGACCTCCGTGGGTAATCAATTAAATGCATTTTTCATTCTTTAAAATTTACAGCTTTTTTCATAAAGTTGCTACTTTTTTCTATTACATTTGACTTTTTCTATATTATACTTCTCATGTGCACCGCCACTTTGTTGATGTTTACAATGTTTCTACTAAAAGGGAAATCGTGTCTGTTGTGACACTGGAGGTCCACTGTTTTGTGTTCAGCTGCTTAAAAGCAGTGAATGTTTATTATAGGAGTAAAGTTGGACAGTGAATTGTGTCAGTATTGTAAGTAATGTTACAATGACATCATTATGCCCTGCCATTTTGTTGTTTGCACATGCAGTATTTCAGTACTTGTGAGGATTTTCTGGAGAATATCCTGGATAGTTTTGTTTTTGTTTTTTTTCATTTTCAATATGTTGAGGGCATTAATAAACCTGCAGCTGAAGAAAGCAAGCACACAGTGTTTGTCCACTCCCATCTTAATAAGAGTATGAGAAACGACAATTTACCAATTGAAGGTCAGGCCCGGCATTGGTTTGTTTCCTACCAGATAACCATGAAAACCGGTACTACCCGTATCCGGGCTGTCGGCGACTCAACCAGCAACCCCGCCCTTCCAAGGGTGTGGAGGGTGACACTAGACATCCTGGCAGAACTAAAAACAATATCTGTCACATGCCTGTGGTGAACCACTCCCAGTTACACGGGGTGAGACTGGACATCCTGGCAGATAAGCACATCTGTCGCAAGGTCTCTGGTGGACTTTTGCCAGTCGGTGCATCGTGACATGCACTACACAATGAGCAGAGATAAACAAACCTATCATCTGGTCAGTCACTGCAACAGATACTGGAGTCAGTTTGCCTTGGCCTGTTCTTGTTCTTGCCTCTATCTGCCAAGAATGTGCTGCTAGTCTAGCAAAAGCTAGCAGTACTCAAATACTTTGCAAGCAGTTTCATGAAATGGTCAGTCAGAAAGCAACTCATACCGGCTCGGATGTTGCCCAGGTTAACAAGGTCAAGAGTTCCTGGCAGCGGAAGGCGAAGGACAGAGCTGCATGGAGGAATCTGATCAGACCTAAATGAAAGTCATTGTCGCCCCCGACAGACTGCTATGATGATGATGATGATGATGACCAATTTAAGACACATTGTACTGGTTAGAATGTTTGATAAGGAGTCTTCAATCATAACTTTTAGAAAAGGATTAGCCTACAACTAAGGGAAACAATGATGTGATGTTGTGCAGGCTGAGGAGCTGCACAAAACTGGATTTGAAATGTTTTTATTTCAGCTGCTCCACAGGGACTTTTTTTTTCATCATTCAGCAAAGGTAAGCATCATTTTAGGGATGTATTTCAGTCTGTAAAACCCTCCTTGGTTATAAATTTGATGATTATTTTTATTTATTAGGCTTACTGGTGGCATTGAAAGCCAAAGTCCCTGCAGCAGCACTCTGATGGCCACCAGTGAGGTTGGTCAGTGGGGAGGAAAAAAGGGCAGCAGTTATAATATGATAATATCTGATACAGATTTTTTTTTTCATTTTAATTTTTTTTAAGGAAAAATATTTTTTGTAATAAAAATATTTGTAAATAATAAAAAAAAGATATATAATTCCCGCCACAAAATGGTAAACTCATATAGTGCTTTTTCTCATCTCTAGATGACCGAAGCGCTTTACAGATCCTGCTATCCACTCATTCACATACTGATGGCGGCAGAGCTGCCATGCACCGACGCTGGCCTGACCCACCATGTGCAACTGGGGGTTCAGTGTCTTGCTCAAGGACACTTCGACATGCAAACAAAGTGGGAATCGAACCCCTGACCCTCCGATCAGTGGCCAGCCACACTACACCTGCGCCACAGCCGCCCCCTCAACTGCCCCAACCACCTGGTTGTCACGGAGGCAAGCAACATATGTGTGTGTCTGTTATTTTCCCGCAATCTCCCTTCAGCCTCACCAGTACCCTACATTGGTTTTGCTGATTAATTAGAAACCATTAAATTTCAATTAAATAGGTCTTGCGCTGCCAGTTCTGTTTAGCCTAATAGTAGAGAAACCATATCAATATGATATAAAAAGACACTGAATGTTTACATTCACATTGTTTCCTGGTCCCTCTCCTTGTCTGTCTTGGCGACATGATGATATGAAAGTAGTAGAAGCAACTGTGATGTATACAACTTGAAGCAGTGAACGGGAATGACAACTGGCAAGTATGTGGTGGTATTTATAGCCGTTCCAAGAAGGCAGTGGAGATATCTGTTTTGAACATACTAGCGACTCAATGAGGACAAAATGATTATGTGCTGGGCTGAACAAGAACTAGTTTGATCGAGATTGTCAAGTTAGGAACTGTGTAACAGGCCAGGAACAGGTTTTAACTGGATAAGGACGGGGTTAAACTTGTCAAGAATGGATTAGAAACAAGATGGACGGCTACTTTTCCCCATTTAGAACACTGTAAGAACTGGTTGCAGTTGGGATGAAAATGAGATGGACTTGTCTCGAACTGTGTAAGAATGAAGTAGTGTCATAATCAACGCATTTTGCATCCCAAGTTGCCCATTTTCACCCAGTTTCATCAATTTATTAGGATGAGCTAGGACATTCTGAGAACGAGTTTGGTGTGATGTGGGCTTATCACAGTTACTACTGTTAAAGTTAAGCTGCTCTTTGACATCCTGTCAACAGATTTTACTTCTTTCCAATATAACTTGTTTGAATTTAAAATGAAAACTACCCCAACTTATCTTTTCTTTCTTTTTAAAGGATGCATTTGATAAATGTGTTTTTAAATCAAACTGTATTTAAGATAACACTTTGTATAGATCAAGGACTAAAACATAAAAACCAAATATATATTTTATAAGTTAGAAACAAATATTAGCTATAAAGTACAGTTACAAGTATAAATAGGTGTCTGAGTTATTTTTTTATTCAAACTGTTTTCAGCTATATGGCAGGTTTGACCCTTGATATACTGAAAAATATTTTAGTTCAAAGTTTAGCAAAGCCTCAGACTGAACTGCATTCATATTGTTTTTCATTCACATTTCCAAATTATGCAATAAATAAATTACTGGGCTTCATGCTAATCTGTCATTCACCAAGTTAGCCTTGAACCAACAAAATATTTATGAAGCAGATCAATATACAGTAAGACACACACTGTTAATTAAAAAAGAGACAATCTGTTAAAGCATGTTTCATCAGTTTTACAATTCTAAAACATATTCATCATTTTAAAGTTTAATTGCTTAAAAAATGTCTAACTGGCAACTGGTTTATTTTATGGTAATAATAAGATGAATGAAATGTAATCACACAAAAAAACCAAGGTGATATCTTTTGGTACATGTACACAAAATTACTAAAATTAAATACAGGTAGAAAAAAACACTTGAACTCTCAATTTCTGCTGACAGTATGATGTGCGTAAACATTGACATTTTTTGTGAGGAGTAGGGATGTCATTTTTTTTCAGTGCACTATCATGTAATAATTTGGACTTAACATAGCTGTAATTAGGATGGCTCCACATATTGTGCAAACTCCTACAGTATCTCACAAAAGTGAGTACACCCCTGACATTTTTGTAAATATTTTATTATATCTTTTCATGAGACAACACTGAAGATATGACACTTTGATACAATGTAAAGTAGTCAGTGTATAGCTTGTATAACAGGGTAAATTTGCTGTCCCCTCAAAATAACTCAACACACAGCCATTAATATCTAAACTGCTGGCAGCAAAAGTGACTACACCCCTAAGTGAAAATGTCCAAATTGTGCCCAAAGTGTCAATATTTTGTGTGGCCACCATTATTTTCCAGCACTGCCTTAACTCTCTTGGGCATGGAGTTCACTGGAGCTTCACAGGTTGCCACTGGAATCCTCTTCCACTCCTCCATGACGACATCACGGAGCTGGTGGATGTTAACGACCTTGCACTCCTCCACCTTCCGTTTGTGAATGCCCCACAGATGCTCAATAGGGTTTAGGTCTGGAGACATGCTTGGCCAGTCCATCACCTTTACCCTCAGTTTCTTTAGCAAGGTAGTGGTCGTCTTGGAGGTGTGTTTGGGGTCGTTATGATGTTGGAATACTGCCCTGTGGCCCAGTTTCCGAAGGGTGGGGATCATGCTCTGCTTCAGTATGTCACAGTACATGGTTCCCTCAATGAACTGTAGCTCCCCAGTGCCGGCAGCACTCATGCAGCCTCAAACCATGACATTCCCACCACCATGCTTGACTGCAGGCAAGACACACTTGTCTTTGTATTCCTCACCTGGTTGCCGCCACACATGCTTGACACCAACTGAACCAAATAAGTTTATGTTGGTCTCATCAGACCACAGGACATGGTTCCAGTAATCCATGTCCTTAGTCTGCTCGTCTTCAGCAAACTGTTTGCAGGCTTTCTTGTGCATCATCTTTAAAAAGAGGCTTCCTTCTGGGACGACAGCCATGCAGACCAATTTGATGCAGTGTGCGGCGTATGGTCTAAGCACTGACAGGCTGACCCCCTACCCCTCAACCTCTGCAGCAATGCTGGCAGCACTCATATGTCTATTTTCAAAAGACAACCTCTGGATATGACGCTGAGCATATGCACTCAACTTCTTTGGTCGACCATGGCAAGGCCTGTTCTGAGTGGAATCTGTCCTGTTAAACTGCTGTATGGTCTTGGCCACCATGCTGCAGCTCAGTTTCAGGGTGTTGGCAGTCTTCTTATAGCCTAGGCCACCTTTATGTAGAGCAACAATTCTTTTTTTCAGATTCTCAGAGAGTTCTTTACCATGAGGTGCCATGTTCAACTTCCAGTAACCAGTATGAGAGAGTGTGAGAGCAATAACACCAAATTTAAAACACCTGCTCCCCATTCACACCTGAGACCTTGTAACACTAATGAGTCACATGACACCAGGGAGGGAAAATGGCTAATTGGGCACAATTTGGACATTTTCACTTAGGGGTGTACTCACTTTTGTTGCTAGCAGTTTAGACATTAATGGCTGTGTGTTATTTTGAGGGGACAGCAAATTTCTACTGTTATACAAGCTGTACACTGATTATTTTGCATTGTATCAAAGTATCATATCTTCAGTATTGTCCCATGAAAAGATATAATAAAATATTTACAAAAATGTGAGGGGTGTACTCACTTTTGTGAGATACTGTATATATTGTACCAATGCTTGGAATATTTCATTTCACTGGATTGACTTATTGTAAATGTTAGGGAGATGGGAATCATTCAACTATAATTTGGGACATCATTTTCTTTTTTTTTAATATATTTTTTTCTTTTTCCTTTTTTTGAGAAAGGTGCCCTATACTTCTACAAACATCAAGTTGATTACATACTATTTTATGTTTGGAGGGAGCATGCTCTGCAGTCAGGGCAGCATGCCAGCTACAAAGAGAATGAACATGATTCAACCAATCCTGACATGTCTTGTATTTACTGTTTCAATACACCAAAACCAAAAAGAGAAACGTTGATAGTGATTAACCAACAACTGTATGCGTGTTTTTTCCTCTATACAACTCTGATTTCAAAGCTAATAAATGCAAAGCAACCTGTAGCTTCAGCAGTGGATGACCCGTTAGATCTATCAAACAAACACAAGCAAACAAAGACAGTTGCCAGTCCCAATTCAGTTTCAATGCCATTTCACATATGTCTGTGTCTCAAATAGTATTTTGCTATTGTATTTCACTACACCATCACAGTCATGACTATTGCCATCTTTAACTCTCTAAGAGCTAACTGTTTTGAACAGAAGCAGTATTGCCTTTCCCTACAGTGTGACAGAGATCTGATCCCAGCTTCATGAGCATCTGCTCTGCTCATGACAGTGAGGGTTTTCACCCAAAATAAACCCTAAAACTATGCTACACAAAAGCTGGCCTTGCTCAGAGTGACTTTCAAATAGCAATATAATTTGTGAATGTGAAGCACCAGTTTATTTTTAAAAGAAATAAACAATCAAAACTAGCAGCCAGAGATCATCTGCACACCAAACCACAAACTCGTGATCCCAGAACCACTTTTACATAACGATAAGTGATTTAGAAAATTGAAGCTCCGTATCTACACCTCATCATATGAATGTTAGGTACAAAATATCAGTGGAGGGATGCAGAGGTTGATCATCTATCGGCATGCAAGAAGCTATATGGTGTGGGGATTTATACATGGCCCAGGAGAGGGGGCAGCAGCTTTCAGCAGTCTGTGTGCAGCGGACTTCACTCTTAATGAGTGTGATGCGCCAGGCTACCAGAAGACCATGCATCATCATCTCTGACCTTGCCACGGTTAACCTGTCACAGGTAAGCGCAGTCGGCGCTGCACATCCACTGAGCATTGTGTTAGTACAATTCCAGGAGGTCCCCAAAACACGAAAACTTTGAGAAATTCATTTTTTACAAGTACTCATGAACCACATGAGTACTCACACTGTTGATTCACAGGGGATGCCCTGACAGACAGATTAAATAAAAAACAAAACAAAACACGTGAATATGACTGACTTTGAAAGAGCAAAACTTGCCAGGTACTTAAAAGCCAAAATGGTACAATTTGTGACCATTGTAGCACTATTGCAGTGTTTATTTTGGATGGAATCTTGATCATTGGGGTCCTTGTGGTGAAGTAAGTGGGATCAGAGCCGGTGCCGGGAGTCATGGCTGTAGCTGCCCGGTGAACTGCGATTGCGATGTGGCTTGTATGAATCCTGATAGGGGTCCTGGTAGTCCTGATAGGTGTCCTGCTGCTCTCTGCTGTGCTGTGAGCCAGAAGACATGTGGTTGCGTCCCTTATGTGCCCTCTCGTTGTGGTAATTTTCATCCGATGTCATCAGGTTGCGCCGTTCATTTGGAGTAGAATGGTCTCCCATGTGGTTGCTCTGTCGCATTCTTTGGCTCTGCTAATCACACAAACATAACAAAGACATGTTAAACTTGAGACATAATGAAATGAGTGAAAATCAAAAAAAATAAACGTGATCCTCATACAACCCCAAACGCAACTTTAAAAAACTGCAGCGATTCTTGCATTCATTGCATTTCTTTAATTTAATTGTAGATGGTATGAATGATATACATTCCTTTCTAAAAGTACTGGAACAGTGACAGGTTTTGCTTTTTTAGCTGCCAACCAAAACATGTTGAAGACACAGTTACAGTGGGGCAAAAAAGTATTTAGTCAGCCACCAATTGTGCAAGTTCTCCCACTTAAAAGATGAGAGAGGTCTCCAATTTTCATCATAGGTATACCTCAACTATGAGAGACAAAATGAGAAAAAAAAATCCAGAAAATCACATTGAAGGATTTTTAATGAATTAATTGGTAAATTCCTTGGTAAAATAAGTATTTGGTCACCTACAAACAAGCAAGATTTCTGGCTCTCACAGACCTATAACTTCTTCTTTAAGAGGCTCCTCTGTCCTCCACTCGTTACCTGTATTAATGGCACCTGTTTGAACTCGTTATCAGTATAAAAGACACCTGTCCACAACCTCAAACAGTCAGACTCCAAACTCCACTATGGCCAAGACCAAAGAGCTGTCAAAGGACACCAGAAACAAAATTGTAGACCTGCACCAGGCTGGGAAGACTGAATCTGCAATAGGTAAGCAGCTTGGTGTGAAGAAATCAACTGTGGGAGCAATTATCAGAAAATGGAAGACATACAAGACCACTGATAATCTCCCTCAATCTGGGGCTCCATGCAAGATCTCACCCCATGAGGTCAAAATGATCACGAGAACGGTGAGCAAAAATCCCAGAACCACACAGGGGGACCTAGTGAATGACCTGCAGAGAGCTGGGACCAAAGTAACAAAGGCTATATCAGTAACACACTACGCCATCAGGGACTCAAATCCTGCAGTGCCACACGTGTCCCCCTGCTTAAGCCAGTACATGTCCAGGCCCGTTTGAAGTTTGCTAAAGAGCATTTGGATGATCCAGAAGAGGATTGGGAGAATGTCATATGGTCAGATGAAACCAAAATAGAACTTTTTGGTTAAAAACTCAACTTGTCGTGTTTGGAGGAGAAAGAACACCATACCTACTGTGAAGCATGGGGGTGAAAACATCATACTTTGGGGCTGTTTTTCTGCAAAGGGACCAGGACGACTGATCATGTAAAGGAAAGAATGAATGGGGCCATGTATCGTGAGATTTTGAGTGAAAACCTCCTTCCATCAGCAAGGGCATTGAAGATAAAACGTGGCTGGGTCTTTCAGCATGACAATGATCCCAAACACACTGCCCGGGCAACAAAGGAGTGGCTTTGTAAGAAGCATTTCAAGGTCCTGGAGTGGCCTAGCCAGTCTCCAGATCTCAACCCCATAGAAAATCTTTGGAGGGAGCTGAAAGTCCATGTTGCCCAGCGACAGCCCCAAAACATCACTGCTCTAGAGGAGACCTGCATGGAGGAATGGGCCAAAATACCAGCAACAGTGTGTGAAAACCTTGTGAAGACTTACAGAAAACGTTTGACCTCTGTCATTGCCAACAAAGGGTATATAACAAAGTACTGAGATCAACTTTTGTTATTGACCAAATACTTACTTTACCGAGGAATTTACCAATTAATTCATTAAAAATCCTTCAATGTGACTTCCGGTTATGGCTGCCACGTAAGACGGACGTGTCTCACTCTGCTCTGCTCCTGGAGAAAAAAAATCGGCAAATAACTCTCTCATGTGGGACAGAACGTATCCCAGCGTTTGGGCGAGGATATGTCGGCGAAGCCTAAGGCTGGAAAACCAGTTAAAGGAAAAAGCGAGCCGCCGAAACAGTCCAAATTAACGGACTTTCAGGTCTGTGACGCAGCAAATAAAACTCCATATATGGCGGAGGAGGCTGGCAACGGTGCGATGTCTGTGGGGGGAGGCGCAGATGCGCTGATGGCTGCCATGAGTTCAATGAGAGCGGACTTTTCCTCTAGATTTGATGGGATTATGACAGCGTTGGAAGGAATAAGAAAGGAATTGGGTGACTGTGTAGAACGAACGGCGCAGATGGAGCTCCGTCTCGCTAGTGCTGAAGATGACGTCACCCGTCTTCAATTAAAGGTGCGCACTTTGGAAAAAAAAAATAAATCTCTGGAAAATAATATTTTGGATTTGGAATCTCGGTCGAGACAGAATAACTTGAGGCTGGTGGGTCTTCCAGAGGAATCAGAAGGTCGGGACGTATGTTCCTTTCTGGAAAAGTGGATTCCGGAGGTGCTGGGCAGCGAGGAGTTGCAATCAGCAGTGGTTCTGGAAAATGCACATCGTATTGGCCCACGGAGAGATAAGGGACCGCCGAGGACCTTAATTATGAAGTTTCTTAGCAACAGAGACAGGATGAAGATCTTCAACGCTGCACGAGCTAAAGGAGAGATTAAACACCAGGACCAGCAGGTGCGGTTCTACCCAGATTTGGCCACAGGAATCCAACAATTGAGGAAGCAGTTTGATCCCATACGTAAGGAGCTGCGCAACCTTGGGATTCGTCATGGTGTAATCTATCCTGCGAGACTGCTGACCACGTATGAGGGCAGAACCCACATCTTCAAGACCCCAGAGGAGGCGCAGGAGTTCATCAAGAAGATCAAAGAAGAAGAAGAGACTGGTGGGAGCTAAGCATGAACAAAATATAAGGTAGAATAATTAAGCATTTGCACAGGCATCTGACTGACTTGAAGTAAATAGTAAGTTTACAAAATATAGATTGTATTATATATTAAAAAAACAAAACAAAAACAAAACAAAAAAAAAAACTATGATGTACAAAGTTGTTAAAAATTTTGGAGTTAAGTTGGAAAACTACAGAGGAGAGTTAATGTTACGTCATTAAAAGCAGTAGAGTTAGGGTGATTGGGAGGATGAAGAAGGAGTGGCTTAGGCTGTTCCCCGTGGGTGTGGAGCGGTCGATGGCTATATCGGGAGACGGAATTTTTCTTTTGATTTTGGGGGGTTTGCCACAAGTGTGGGAAGGGGAAATTTGTTTGTGTGTAGTTTGTAGGATGAATGTTCAACCACTCATGTTTTTGCTTCTCTGTATGAGCATGTTTACACTGCAAGGTAATCCCAAACTCTCTATTGATCATAAACCAAAGTGTTAATCTTAATTTAACTTCATGGAATTGCAGAGGTCTACAAAATTTAAAAAAAACTTAAACAAGTTATGAATAAAATAAAAGACATGGGTTCAAAAATTGTGTTTTTACAAGAAACTCATCTAATAGAGGAGGATGTTAAAAGAATTAGGAGTAGATGGCAAGGAAGTGTATTCACCTCATCATTTTCATCCCGAGCCAGGGGAGTTATGACTCTCATACATAAATCAGTTCATTTTCAAGTGAAAAATGTAATTGGAGACAAATTTGGAAGATATGTAATCATTCAAGGTTCTTTGCTATTAGAAAATATAAATCTTGTGAACTTATATGGTCCCAATATAGATGATCAGAAGTTCTTTGCTAATTTATTTCTTATCTTATCATCACTTACAGGGCAACATATAATAGCAGGGGATTTTAATTGTACATTGAATCCAGGTATAGATAGATCAACAGGACTGGACTGTACGCACATTGGATGTAGGATGACTATTAATCATTTTATGAAAGAATTGAGATTGTTAGATATATGGAGAGAAATGAAACCACAAGTTAAAGCCTATTCTTGTTATTCCAGTACCTACAAGACATTCTCACGTATTGATTATTTTTTGATTTCCACAGAATTAAGGTCCAAGATTCAAAACTGCTTTTATGATAACATCGTGATCTCTGATCATGCACCCTGTTGTCTAATATATGTAGATAAAAAATTGACAAAGGAATCAGGTAGATGGCAATTTCAGCATAAATGGCTTCAGGATGAGGAATTTGTCAAGTATATAGAAAAACAGATAGACGAGTTCTTTGACATCAATACTACACAAACATCAGCATGTGTAAAGTGGGAGGCTTTCAAAGCTTTTATTAGGGGACATATTATTAGTTATACAGGATCAAAATCTAAGAAGACTCGAGAGGAGAGAGCTAAATTGGAACATAAAATAAAAAGTCTTCAGGAAAAAGTGTATGCAGGAAGTGACCCAAGGTTGGAGAATGAATTACTGATTCTGAGAGCTGAATACGACAAAAAATCAGCGAATAGAGCTGCCTCGAGTCTTCTAAGATTGAAACAATCTTTTTATGAACAAGGTGAAAAATCAGGAAAATTATTGGCATGGCAGATTAAACAATTAGAAATTAAAACACCAATTACTAGTATTATAAGTAACGGACAGGTAGTTATAGATCCTTTAGAAATTAACAGAGCCTTTAGAGATTACTATGAAAAATTATATGATACTAAAAATGAATTTGATTTAACAAAACTAAATGGGTTTTTGAACGAACTATCTATACCGTGTATTCCAAATGAAAACAGGGAGATATTGGAGTCTAAAATTAGTCAAGAAGAAGTTGGGCTAACCATTGATAATATGAAATCAGGAAAAAGTGCAGGACCAGATGGTCTTCCAGTTGACCTTTATAAAAAATTTAAGAATAAATTAATAAAACCTTTTTTGGAAATGGTTTTAGAAGCATTTCAAAATAATAATTTACCATCATACATAAATAATGCCTTAATTATACTGCTGCCAAAACCAGGTAAGCCCTCTAATAAATGTGAAAATATGAGACCAATAAGCCTATTAAATGCCGACCTTAAGATAATCTGTAAAATTTTAGCAAGACGAATACAAGAAATTTTACCAAATATTATTAATCGAGATCAGAATGGCTTTATAAAGGGAAGACAAGGCTTCCATAATGTAAGAAGACTATTTAATATTATTTATTTTAATAAAGAAGCACCGGATACAGCTCTCCTATCACTGGACGCCGAAAAGGCCTTTGATAGAGTTGAATGGCCCTTTCTTTTTGAAGTCCTACAAAGGTTTGGACTTGGAAATAATTTCATAAAATGGGTTCAAATAATATACAATAATGCTACAGCAGAAATCCTAACAAATAACAATATTTCAAAACCAATAAAAATCAATAGAGGATGTCGACAAGGCTGTCCACTTTCACCTTTACTGTTTACTATGGCAATTGAACCTTTAGCGATAGCGATACGTTTACATTCACAAATATACGGAATTAAAGTTGGACCAACAGAACATAAAATCTCCCTGTACGCCGATGACATAATTTTGTTTATGTCGAATCTAAAAAAATCAATTCCAACCTTGTTGAATTTAATAAAGAATTTTGGGGAAATATCAGGATATAAAATAAATAAAACTAAATCTTCAATATTAATGCTAAATGAGACCCAGAGAAATTACCCAGCCCCTGAGGTAAATCAATTCAATGTTGTAAATCAGTTTAAATATTTAGGAATCCAAATTGTGCCTAAGCTAGAATCAGTCGCCAGTGTCAATTATGAAGCCTTAATGACAGATATCAATGAGTTAGCTCAGAGATGGATGTCACTACCAATGTCGATGATCGGGAGAATCAATATACTTAAAAGTAATATTTTACCTAAAATACTTTATTTATTTCAATACATTCCCTTATCACCACCTTTAGATCTATTCTCAAGAATAAAAAAAAAGTTAGTGGAATTTATATGGAACAACAGGAGGGCTAGATTACGTCTGTCTTTATTATATTTACCATTTGATCGTGGAGGTCTGAAATGTCCAAATTTTATGTTGTATTATTGGTCGGCACAACTGAGATCTATGACATATTATTTTTCATCAAATGATCTCCCTCACTGGACTGAAATGGAATCATACAATTTACCTTTACCTCTTCCCATATTCATATACTCAGATTCGGCAAAAAAATTACAAAAACAAGTTAAAAATCCATTTGTAAAGCATATGATCAAAATATGGTGTGAAGCTAAAAACTATTTAAAAGAACCACAGTTATTGTCACAATTTAGTCCAATATGGGGTAATCAATATTTTAAACCAGGGAGAGCGGACGCTGTATTTAAAGTATGGAATTTAAAAGGGATACAAAAGATTCAGGATTTATATTTGCCATGTGCAGATAACATAATGTCTTTTGAAGAGCTGAGGATCAAATTTAATCTCAATAGAACACATTTTTTTAAATATCTTCAACTTAGAAACTTTATTCGATCAAATCAAAATAAAGCTCTCACTCGACCTATTTATTCATCCTTGGAAAAAATGATGATGAAAGATAGTAAAAGAAAGGGTATTATTTCAGAGTTTTATAACTCATTGACACTATCTTCAAGTGAAAATTCACTGAAAAGATTAAACTACTGGAAAGAAGATCTGCAAACTGAAATTTCAGAGGAACAATGAGAATTGGCTTGTACAGAAGCTCAAACCAAATCAATAAATGTACGCCTTAAATTGATACATTTCAAATGGTTAATGCGGATGTATGTTACACCGGAGGAGTTAAATAGATATAACAAAAATATACCAGATACATGCACAAAATGCATGGAAAGTAAAGGAACCCTATTTCATTGTTTATGGGAATGTAGATTAATAAGAATGTTTTGGGAAGAGGTGAGGGTAACAATTGAAAAAATAATCTCAAAACAAATCATATTGAATCCTAAACTGTTTTTGTTGGGTCTGTACCCAGAAAAGCATAATTTTAATAAAAGTGAAAGAACATTCATAGACCTCAGTTTGCTTAATGCCAAAAAATGTATTGCACTATTATGGAAAAAGACTCATAGACCAGATGTGACTCAGTGGTTAAGACAGATGTTAACAAACCTTCCATTAGAAAGAATAACATATATACTGAAATCAAAGGAAATTGTGTTTGAGAATATATGGAGACCTTTTATTGATTATGTAAAAAATTTAAACATAACTCTTGAAGAAGAAGGTGAATGATGTGTGTGGACCTTGTAAATTCCAAACTGGTGAACATAATATGTATACTTATGTATTGGATTGTCTAGACTAAACAGAAGAGCATTGTTGAAGACTTGATTTTGTTGGTGGTTGTTGGTGTTTTTAGTGCATTTTTTTTTGTAGTACTTTAGTGTTAGTGTTTGATTGTTTGTATCATGTTTGTTAAAAAAAAAGGTTCAATAAAGATATTGTGGGAAAAAAAATCCTTCAATGTGATTTTCTGGATTTTTTTTTTCTCATTTTGTCTCTCATAGTTGAGGTATACCTATGATGAAAATTGGAGACCTCTCTCATCTTTTAAGTGGGAGAACTTGCACAATTGGTGGCTGACTAAATACTTTTTTTCCCCACTGTATATAATCAATATGGGCTTAAAGTGCAAACTGTGAGCTTTAATTTGAACGTATTCACATCCAAATTCTTCAATTTGGATGTAAAAATGGAATTCCAACCATTTTTATACAAAATCTCCTCATTTCAGGGCTTCAAAAGTAAATGGTAACTGGCGTTCACTTATACAGCGTTTTTTCTTATCTCTAGATGCCCAAAGTGCTTTACAGATCCTGCTATCCACCCATTCACACACTGATACAGTGGGGCAAAAAAGTATTTAGTCAGCCACCAATTGTGCAAGTTCTCCCACTTAAAAGATGACAGAGGTCTCCAATTTTCATCATAGGTATACCTCAACTATGAGAGACAAAATGGAAAAAAAAAAAAAAAAAAACAGAAAATCACATTGTCTGATTTTTAAAGAATTTATTTGCAAATTATGGTGGAAAATAAGTATTTGGTCACCTACAAACAAGCAAGATTTCTGGCTCTCACAGACCTGTAACTTCTTCTTTAAGAGGCTCCTCTGTCCTCCACTCATTACCTGTATTAATGGCACCTGTTTGAACTTGTTATCAGTATAAAAGACACCTACCTCAAACAGTCAAACTCCAAACTCCACTATGGCCAAGGCCAAAGAGCTGTCAAAGGACACCAGAAACAAAATTGTAGACCTGCACCAGGCTGGGAAGACTGAATCTGCAATAGGTAAGCAGCTTGGTGTGAAGAAATCAACTGTGGGAGCAATTATTAGAAAATGGAAGACATACAAGACCACTGATAATCTCCCTCGATCTGGGGCTCCACGCAAGATCTCACCCCGTGGGGTCAAAATGATCACGAGAACGGTGAGCAAAAATCCCAGAACCACATGGGGGGGGACCTAGTGAATGACCTGCAGAGAGCTGGGACCAAAGTAACAAAGGCTACCATCAGTAACACACTACGCCGCCAGGGACTCAAATCCTGCAGTGCCAGACGTGTCCCCCTGCTTAAGTCAGTACATGTCCAGGCCTGTCTGAAGTTTGATAGAGAACATTTGGATGATCCAGAAGAGGACTGGGAGAATGTCATATGGTCAGATGAAACCAAAATAGAACTTTTTGGTAAAAACTCAACTTGTCGTGTTTGGAGGAGAAAGAATGCTGAGTTGCATCCAAAGAACACCATACCTACTGTGAAGCATGGGGGTGGAAACATCATGCTTTGGGGCTGTTTTTCTGCAAAGGGACCAGGACAACTGATCCGTGTAAAGGAAAGAATGAATGGGGCCATGTATCGTGAGATTTTGAGTTAAAACCTCCTTCCATCAGCAAGGGCATTGAAGATGAAACGTGGCTGGGTCTTTCAGCATGACAATGATCCCAAACACACCGCCCGGGCAACGAAGGAGTGGCTTTGTAAGAAGCATTTCAAGGTCCTGGAGTGGCCTAGCCAGTCTCCAGATCTCAACCCCATAGAAAATCTTTGGAGGGAGTTGAAAGTCCGTGTTGCCCAGCGACAGCCTCAAAACATCACTGCTCTAGAGGAGATCTGCATGGAGGAATGGGCCAAAATACCAGCAACAGTGTATGAAAACCTTGTGAATACTTACAGAAAACGTTTGACCTCTGTCATTGCCAACAAAGGGTATATAACAAAGTATTGAGATTAACTTTTGTTATTGACCAAATACTTATTTTCCACCATAATTTGCAAATAAATTCTTTAAAAAATCAGACAATGTGATTTTCTGGATTTTTTTTTCTCATTTTGTCTCTCATAGTTGAGGTATACCTATGATGAAAACTGGAGACCTCTCTCATCTTTTAAGTGGGAGAACGTGCACAATTGGTGGCTGACTAAATACTTTTTTACCCCACTGTAGCAGCAGAGCTGCCATACACAAGGCACTGGCCTGACCCACCAGGAGTAACTGGGGGTTCAGTGTCTTGCTCAAGGACACTTCGACATGCAGACTGCAGACAGAGCCGGAATCGAACCCCTCAATCAGTAATCGGCCACACTACACCTGCGCCACAGCCGCCCCCAAGTGATGTAAGTAACTGGACAAATTAACATTACCACAAATAAGATGTTCATTTTTAATACTTTGTTGAGAATCCTTTGGAGGCAATGACTGCCTGAAGTCTGGAACCCATGGACATCACCAAATGCTGGGTTTCCTGTGATGCTTTGCCAGACCTTTACTGCAGCTGTCTTCAATTGTTGCTTGTTTGAGGGTCTTTCTGCCTTAATTTTTTCCCTAAGCAATTCAAATGGATGCTTGATCGGGTTGAGATCTGGTGATTGACTTGGCTGTTGCAAAATATTCCTCTTCTTTGCCTTAAAAAAAATTCCTGGGTTGTTTTCGCAGTGTGTTTTGGGTCATTGTTCATCTGTACTGTAAAGCACTGTCCAATCAACTGTGCTGCATTTGGCTGAATCTGAACAGACAGTATATCCCTATACACTTCAGAATTCATCCGGCTGTTTCTGTCTCATGTCACATCATCAATAAACACTAGTGACCCAGTGCTATTGGAAGACATGCATGACCATACATCACACTGCCTCCACCATGTTTTTCAGATGTGGTGTGCTTTGGATCATGAGCTGTTCTGGACTACTCCATACTTTCTTCTCCCATCATTCTGGTACAGGTTGATCTTGGTTTCATCTGTCTAAAGAATGTTATTCCAGAACTGATCTGGCTTCTTTAGATGTTTTTTGGCTAAGGACATTTTCACACCTCCAAGTCCACACCAAGATCCGGACTTAACTGTTTGAGTGTGTCTGTCGCCGAATTGTGACATAACCCCTAGTGGTCAAGAGTGGTAAATATTTCCATCCATCTTCTTCCGCTTAATCCTTTTCGGGTCGCAGGGAGACTGGAGCCTAGCTCAGCATCTTTGGACGAGAGGCAGGGTACACCCTGGACAGATCGCCAGTCCATCACAGGGCCAACACAGAGAGACAGACTACCATTCACTTTCACAGTCATACCTAAGGACAATTTAGAATCCCCAGTTTGATGCCAATTAACCTAACTTGCATGTTTTTGGCATGTGGGAAGAAACCGGAGAAATCCCGGAGTAAACCCAAGCAGACACGGGGAGAACATGCAAACTCCACACAGATCCCTGTTGGTCAGGGGCTGGGATTGAACCCAGGATCCCCCAGCCAAGGGTGAGTTGCTGTGCTGCCGCAGTGCTAACCACTCCGCCACCGTACTGCCCGTGGTAAATATTTTTTGTCAATAAAATAGTTCAGATTTCCAAGGCTATAACTTGAAAGTGGTAAGAGATAATGGCTTACTGTCAATTAGAAACATGTACAATATGATCCAAAGTTTCAGATAGGAATAAATTTACACATCTAACTTGCGTTACAGCACCTCTTTAAATTCTATAACTCAGTCAAAACTGGACTTTGGACATATTTACACAAAGAATGGTTCAGTCTTTTGACACCGTTTTTTGTACAGCGGTACCTCATCATCTTATATTCAAGGTAAATGAACAAGAAATCAATACAATATTAAAAAACCAGAAATAAGTCACTTACTGGCGGCTAACGGGACTCGCTCGCTGCCGTAGTCGCTGCGTTTTCACCCATCGTGGTCGTTATTTTGCGTTCTGTCGGTCATTTACGCTCTCTACCACATCTACAAAGTCTTATGATTATCCCACATAAATTTTGCTTGTATCCCGCAGCTATTTTCTGTTCACAACGCCGTCTAAGTGACAGTGACGATGACTAATCGTGGCCATATTAGCTTTCTGAGCTAAAAGCAGGGAATACAGGAAAAGGAAATGAATTCTTCTTCTTTGGTGTATTACGTGTCATCCATTGAGTCCTCCAGCGCATGTCCGCCACCTTCTGAAAGTGGCAGATCAGTACAAATCAGTACAAATCCCCAATGCAGCCGGCGATGTCAGAGTGAAATGACAGGCGCAGCACCACGCTCTGCCACTAGGAGCACGCAAATTCTCACACTCAAAGGGTTTTTATTTTGTTACATCATTCAACTTTATTTATTTATATAGCGCCATTTCACAACAACAGTCATCTCATAGCACTATCAACTGTAGGGGGGACCCCCACAGTTGCAGAAAGACTGGAGACTGGAGTCAATCATATACATTTGCTCCGGTTAGATTTGGTTTCACACTGCTCTTTATCCAAATGGACCAAACAACTTTACTTTACACACTGACATCCTGTTGTCATGACGACATTTATGTAGTAAGCAGAGACCCTGTTGTTAGCAAACATGTTACTCACCCTTGGAGGTGTTTTCTGCAGCTCTGGGTACATTGGTAACCGCACTTTAAGCTTAAACAGGGCACAACTCCATCGGATTAGCAGGTGAACTAGTTTCATGAGGCTAGAATTTATATCCAGGTCTTCATTAAAAGGAAGTTTGTTCTTGTCAGTCTTGATGATTTTCAGGTGGCATTGCTCTTCCCATGTTTCATATACTCTCTGTCACATCCCCTCCGAAAATATCTGGTAAGTTTCTGCATTTTATGGTGTTATTTTAACTGACTATTTATGCCACTAACGGACCATATTTCAAATAAAAACTGGGTCTGTTCCTCTCCAAGTGCTGTAGTGGCTCTTTTCCCTTCTTATCAACTACGTTAACTTCCTGTGTTTGGTCCAAACATCCGCACCTTTCTGAAAACTGCTTTTACACTATAAACAAACCGGACCAAGGTTCAGTGTGATCCGGACCGAGACCACCTCTTTTTGCTGCACCAAATTTCGTCTCTTTAGTCCAGGACTGTGGTTCAGGGGAGCTTTCACACCAAAAATTTTGGTACAGGTCAAACTGAAAAGTCCAAAAGTCTGGATCAAATGGGTTAGGTGTGAAAGCTCCCAAAGTCTAATCTAGCCTTTCTATTTCTGAGGCTGATTAATGGTCTACACCTTGTGGTGAATCCTCTGTATTTGCTCTCATGATTTTTTTTCTCTTTATCAATCAAACTTCAATCAATTGAACTTTATTTGTATAGCACTTTTCACACTGGATGCTGCGCAACATGCTTTACAAACATAAAAGTAGTCGATGAGATAAACCTTTATTAGTCCCACAATGGGGAAATTACCGATAAAATTACAGACAAATTTAAATACATATATTTGCACGATACATCCCAACCCTCCCATGCACCTCTCCCCCCACACACACACTCACACAACACACACACACAGTGGCACATGCACCACTCTCTGCTTCTCACACACACACACACATAAAATAGAAGAGACATAGCTCGACACTGAGGCACCATGCGAAGGAACACCAACCTGTGGAGCCCCAGGTAGACTTTATGGTCAACTTAGATACTGATACACCTGCTTCCTGAAGAGCGTTCCTCACTTGGGTGGATGCTGTGAAGGGCTTTTTATTCACCATGAAAAGAATCCTGTGATCATCCACCACTGTAGTCTTCTGTGGACATCCAGGCCTTTTTCGGTTCCTGAGCTCACCAGAGCACTGTTTTTTTCTCACAGTGTCCCAAAATGTTGATTTGGCCACTCTTAACGTTTCCGCTATCTTTTTGATGGATTTCTTCTTTGTTCATCCTAAGGATGGTCTGTTTCATTGACCACATGTTGTGGGTTCAGCTGGAATCAACTCCAGACAGTTTACCTGCTTGATCGATGCTGGATTAACGGGGGAACAGCCCATGCAGAATTATGAGTCACTTGTTCAATTAATGTATAACAGCATGCAACTGGTTCTATTATAACTTTGTTATGGACCTCAGGGAGCATTTTAGTAGCTAACCGGGATCCTAATGAACACACAAACTTGTTTAATCACTTTTGGGCACCTGAAATGAGGAGACTTTGTATGAAAATGGTAGCAATTCCTAAACTGTAACTCCAGTTTGGATGTGAATACCCTCAAATTAAAGCGGAGAATCTGCACTTTAAGCCCATGTTGATCATATAACTGTATCTTGGATATCTTTTTGTAAACAGCTAATATAACAAAACTTGTGTCAGTGTTCCAATACTTTTAGAGGGGAGTGTATTATGGCAGTATGTTTTGTCTGGTCAGTTTCATTTCACATGTTAATACACATTCATTCCTGCATTTCAGGCTCATCATTGTGATTAAGAACAAAAGTAGTCTCTGTGGAGCAAAGATGTGCAAAGGATTTCCACTTGTCAAGAAATCTATGCACCCATTAACCTTCCTCTTCTTACCTGAGGTTGGGTCATATTAGCAACAGATTTAGGAGGGGAATTCAAACATCCCTCTTCCTAGCCTCACTCTCCTGCTCTTCTCGGGGGGTCCCGAGGCATTCCCAGGTCATGTGGGATATATAATCTCAGAGGTTCTAAGTCTGCCCTCCCTAGATGGAGGCAACCAGGAGGCATCCTAACTCAACCACCTCAACTGACTTCTTTTGATATAGAGAAGCAGTGGCTCCACTCAGAGCTTCTTCTAGATGTCTGAGGACCTCATCCTAACTCTAAGGGTGAACCCATAAATTAGTGAGAAAGTATGGTGTCCTGCAAACAATGTGGGCTACATAGACAATTGGAACTCATTTTGGGGAAAACCTGGTCTTATTAGACGAGACGGCGTCCATCCTACTTTGGATGGTGTGTCTCTTTTATCTAATAATGTGGCATTATTTTTATCCAAATCTCCAAAACCTTGACAACTCAGAGTTGGGACCAGGAAGCAGAGTCACAGTCTTACACGCCTCTCTGCAGCTCCTCTTCATCCACCACCCCTCAACTTAGCCCCTTTCTTCCCCATCAGAGAATCATTGTCGGCTCCCTCCAAAATAAATAAGAATATAATGTATAAGCATCCCAAAGTGATTAAAAAAAGTTGGTAAAACTCAAATTAAACATGAAGCCTCTAAATTTAATGACTTGGCCTCTGTTCCTCCTCTTAATTTAAAAATTAAATGTGGTTTATTAAATACTAGGTCTCTAACTCCCAAGTCTCTGCTAGTCCATGATCTGTTAATTGATCATCAGATTGATTTAATATCCCTTACAGAGACTTGGTTAGGGCAAGAGGATTATGTTGGTTTAAATGAATCCACTCCCTCTGGTTATTTAAACTGTCAAAATCCCAGAAGTTCTGGTCGTGGAGAAGGAGTAGCAGCAATTTACCATTCCAAATTACTAGTTAATGTAAAGCAAAAAACATGTTATAATTCCTTTGAGGGCCTGGTCCTCAGTATTGGGCATGTTAGCAATTTTAGGTTAAACCCAATTTTATTTGCCATAGTTGTCATGAGCTGAGCAGTGGAGGTTCCGTTTTTGTGCCTTTTGGGTTTTGTTATCCCTGCTTGTTTTCCTGTTTATGTCTCAGTTTACCACGTTCTGATCCTGTATTTATTGGTATCTATTTCTCAGTTTGTACTTGTTTATATTTTATTCTAATTCCTTATTATTGCGGTTGACAGCTGTCAGGGCATTTCCTGGTTGGTGCTCCGTGTGGGCATAGCCCTGTCAGTTGTCAGCCGGTCCGCTCTCCTCTCGTTATCTCCAGCTGATCCCAATCATTTACCATTATTACCTTTTTACCCACTCGTGATCCCACACTTGTCTTCACTTGTGTTATTGGTTCTGACCCTATTGAAGGACTACTTTTTCCATTTCATTTTCATGGCAGTCTTAAAATTCTCTTCCCCCCCACCACCAGAGCCCTAACCCTGCTCTGGTGAGTTTTGTCTCGAGTTCATCCCAGTCTGTAAGTTTTCCTTGTTATCTGTTTGGATTTTTGCTTTGTTGCACTTTGGAACTTTGTTTTCAATAAATGCCACAAACTGCAGTTGTCGCATGGGTCTGTCTCTCTCTCTGCCCTGAGGGGCAAATCATGACAGAAGACTGCCGCCAGTGAAGACCCAGCCGCTGTAGCTTGTGGATTTTTGCCTTTTTTCCTCACTCACCTGTTCCCTGGAGTGTATGGTGTCGGACTCTACAGGTGAGCGCAGTTCCCCAATGAGCCTGGGGTGGGAATGCTGCAAAGCCCTCATGGAGATCGATGGGCTAATCTCCACAGCGCGCACCCGTTTTTCCCCGAAGGATGCATTACGGTACCTGGGCCTCGCGGAGGCAGCTGATCGCCAGTGCCCCCAGCTTCTGGAGCATGCTGAAGGGGTGGAGAGGATTTCTCTGGTGGTGGTGCTGTAACAAGAGAACAGAGAGATGGTGAGGAACTCCACAAGGAAACCTGGGGCCGTGCCGAAGGGGAGGCGTTCCCGGGCCTCTGAAGTATCGGTGCCTCACCAGTCTCCGGCATGGATTCCTGTTCCTCCTCCCGCTTCACCTGCTCCAACACGCTGCCATCCAGGGAAATCCCACCGGAGGAACGCCTCCACCTCTCACGCAGCAGTTTCTCATTCGCCGAGGCAGAAGACTCCTGCAGCGGTGCACCCTCTGTGCCTTTTTTGTCTGGCTGAATCATCAGTTTCCTCCCTCTGTACAGCTGCTGTTCCTTGCTTCCCCTCAGCGATTCCTCCTGCTGCTGAGAGGCCTGCTGCGTCCTTCCCGGCTCTGCCCATCTCCGCGTCGACAGGGGTGGCTCCCCCACGATCCACTGAGGGGCCCATGCCCACCGTAGCCATGGAGAGGATGACTTCAGACCGTATCCAGCAGGAAACATCGTACTCTGGGAAAACAGGCAAGTGTCTTTTCATTCTCCAACATCTTATGATAAAGTGCCTCCCCTGATTCCCGGTAGTGAGGCTCAGGGTTTGCAGTCCCCTGAGCCCTCACCACCTGCTGCAGCTATTAATTTCTCACCTGCCCTCTCCGTGTCCCCTCCTTTACCCCTGAGTGTCCGCCGGCCCTAGGTTTGGGCCACTGGACGTTGCAGGAGCCTGTGGCCCTGGAGGACCTGGTTCCAGCCCCGCAGCCACGCTTTGGAAGGAAGGAGAGCGCTGAAACTGAGCTGACTCCTGTGCCGACTAAGAAGAGTCCCCAGGTTTCAGCTGAGCGGGAAGCAGCACCAACAGGGAGCCGAACTCCTGTCACCATGCAGGATGAGCCACCTGTGTGGGCCACCTCACTGGAGGCTCCCAGGACGGCACCTACCACCATGCCTGCTGCAGGGGCCACCGCAGCAGAGTTGGAGCTGGATCTCCAGAGGGCCGGGCCCGAGGCACCATCGCTTGGATCGATGGAGTCCTGGATGGCGGTGGAGCTCGAGCTCAGGCAAGTGCTCTCCTTCATTTTTCTTGTGTCTGTTTTGGAGAGATCTTGTTTGGCTCTTGCTGGGGAGAGCCGGGTGCAGCCATCAGCTGGACCTGAGCTCACCTCACCAGGCTCCACTGCTGCCGGTGACCCTGACCCTGTTTCTCTGCCTGTCTTGTCTGAGCTCTCCCCCAGGGTCACCGAGGATGTCCCAGCCTGGCTAGATGTCTCCTTGGGTCCAGACTCGCCGCCCAAGATCATCATGGGTCCAGCTCTTGCCACTGAGGTCGTCGAGGGCACTCCGTCCCAGCCCGGGACCTCCGTGGGTGCTGCTTCCCCTCCGGCTGAGGTCCTTGTGAATGCTGCTCCCCCTCCAGTTGACGACTTCGCGGGTGCTCCATCCCAGCCCGGGACCTCCATGGGTGCAGCTTCGACCCAGTCCAAGTGCAGCTCCTCCTTTGTCCGGGTCTCTGTGGGTGCTGTGCCCCAGCCTGAAGCCTACTTGGGTGCTGCACTCCAGTGTGGGTATGCCATGGGTGTTACGCTCCAGCCCAGGGGCCACTGCAGGTGCAGCTCCGCTCCAGCCAACAGCCGCCACGGGTGTAGCTCCGTTCCAGCCCGCAGCCACCACGGGTGCAGCTCCTCTCCAGCCTGAAGCCACCACGGGGGCAGCTCCTCTCCAGCCCGCAGCCACCGTGGGTGCTGCAGTGTCCCAGTCCAGGACCACCGAGGGTGCTACAGACCAGTCCGAGGGCATCGTTGTTTCCCCTCCTCTGCCTGACACCATCGTGGTTCCCCCTCCTGTGCCAGATGCTGTTGTAGTTCCCCTCCTGTGCCAGATGCTGTCGTGGTTCCTCCTCCTCTGCCCAAGGCCTTCATGGTTCCCCCTCCTCTGCCTGACGCCGTCGTGGTTCCCTTTCCTCACCCTGACATCGTTATGGTTTCCCCGACTCCTCCATCCTGCCTGCCATCAATTCCTCCTGCTGGGCAGCCACCCCCTGGACCACCCTTGCTGTTCAGGTGACTGAAAAACTCGGGCTGACCACCTGACAGACTGAGCCGTTGGGTTAGTTAGTTAGTTAATCCCTTCACACCTGAAGGTGTATATGGGCGGCGCCTATCTCCGTTTCTCTGACCCTAGGCCACACAGCTACTGTAAGTAGTGAAAGCTACAGCGGGGGGTCAGTCCTCTGGTAGCTCTGTGTGTAACTTTACTTTCCCCATTCCATTATGCGGAGCACCATGCTAGAAGGCAGAAAGCACCATTTTTATATGGTCTTTGGTATGACCCGGCCGGGATTTGAACCCCTGCCTCCCGGGTGTGGGGCGGATGCTCTACCAACTGAGCATCCACACCACATAGCCCTGTCAGTTGTTGGCTGGTGCGCTCTCCTCTCGTTATCTTCAGCTGATCCCAATCATTTACCATGATTACCTTTTTGCTCGCTCATGTGATCCCACACCTGTCTTCACTTGCGTTATTGGTTCTGACCATAATGAAGGACTGCTTTTTCATTTCATTTTCGTGTCTTATTCTCTTCCTCCTCACCACCAGAGCCCTAACCCTGCCCTGGTGACTTTTGTCTCGACTTCATCCCAGTCTGTAAGTTTTCCTTGTTATCTGTTTGGATTTTTGCTTTGTTGCACTTTGGAACTTTGTGTTTGTTTTCAATAAATTCCACAAACTGCAGTTGGCGCATGGGTCTGTCTCTCTCTCTGCCCTGAGGGGAAAATCATGACAATAGTTTATCGTCCTCCCTCAGCCTACTCAGAGCTTTTATCTGAATTTGCTGAATTCTTAGCACATTTAGTGCTGAAATCAGATAGAATAATTATAGTAGGGGACTTTAATATACATGTAGATGTGTATTAGATAGTGTAGATAGTGACTGCCTTAATGTGGCATTTAATTCAATATTAGACTCGATGGGGTTTTCTCAGAAAGTAGGAAATTCTACACATTATCTCCACCAAAAGTTGGGCCTCGTTCTGACATATGGCATAGAAATAAAAAATCTGGTAGTGTCTCCTCATAACCCTGTACTGTCAGACCATTGTCTGTTAACCTTTGATTTTACTATTTCTAACTATTTGGCTCCTAAAGAAAAATATTTCTACAGTAGTAATATTGATGATGTTGATGTTGATGTTGTTACCAAATTTAAGCAGACTGTTTCCTCTACACCATGTGCCAACACAACGGAAATTAGCTATGGAGAGCTTGCTCCTTCTGTAATTGATAGCATGGTAGATAGTGTGACAGCTTCTCTGCATCAGACTCTAAACATGGTGGCCCCTTTAAAAAAGGAAAAAGTCTAATCAGAGATTTTTAACTCCTTGGTTCAACACAGAAACTCGTAGCTTAAAACAGAAGACTTGTCAGTTAGAAAGAAAATGGCACTCCACTAAATTAGATTAAATCTATTTAGCTTGGAGAAATCATCAAATTTATAAAAAATCTCTTAGGAAAGCTAGAACAAGTTATTCCGCATTAATAGAAGAGAACAAAAATAATCCCAGGCTTCTTTTCAGCACTGTAGCCAGGCTGACAAAGAGTCAGGACTCTGTCAATCCTAGCATTCCCTTAGAGCTTACTAGTCAAGATTTTATAAATTTTTTCAGAAATAAAATTTCATCTATCAGAGATAAAATCAGATTCTTCCCACCGCTAACTTAAATATAGTAACTACTACAACTCCTTCAACTGATATCTGTTTGGATGAGTCTACTCCAATTGACCTTCTAGAGTTAGATAAAATAATTTCCTCATTCAAGCCTTCAACTTGTCTTTTAGATCCTATTCCTACCAGGTTATTTAAAGAAGTCTTCCCAATTATTGGTAGCTCTATTCTTCAAATAATCAATTCTTCATTAACATTAGGCCATGTACCGCAGGCTTTTAAAACTGCTGTAATTAAACCTTTACTTAAAAAGCCATCGCTGGATCCAGAAGTTTTAGCTGACTATAGACCAATCTCTAATCTCCCTTTCATTTCAAAAATCTTAGAAACAGTTGTTGCTCCACAATTATTTGACCACTTGCAGGGAAATGGTTTATTTGAAGAGTTTCAATCTGGGTTTAGAATCCATCATCGTACTGAAACAGCTTTAGTGAAGGTCACTAATGACCTCTTTATCACATCTGATAATGGACTTGTTTCTGTACTTGTCCTTTTAGACCTTAGTGCAGCTTTTGATACTATCGATTATAATATTTTACTTGATAGATTAGAACACCATGTTGGACTCAATGGAACTTTGTTGTAGTGATTTAGATCTTATTTATCTGATAGGTTCCAGTTTGTTCATGTCAGTAATGAGTTTTCTTCCAACTCAAAGCTCAGTCACAGAGTTCCATAGTTCCATCTGTGCTAGGCCCTATCTTTTTTTTTCCCACAATATTTTTTATTGAACCTTTTTTACAAACATGGCACAAACAGTCAGACACAAACACAAAAGTTATTTAAAAAATTAAAAAGAACAATAACAAAAAAAATGTGTAATAAAGACAACAACAGCCATTAACAAAAACAGGTCAACAACAATGCTCCTCTGTTTAGTCTAGGTAATCTATTACATAAGAATACAAAATATACATTCACCAGCTTGGAATTTGCAAGGTCCACACAAATCATTCACCTTCTTCTTCAGAAGTTATGTTTAATTTCTTTACATAATCAATGAAAGGTCTCCATATACTCTCAAACACATTTTCCTTTGATTTCAGTATATATGTTATTCTTTCTAGTGGAAGGTTTGTTAACATCTGTATTAACCACTGAGTCACATCTGGTCTATGAGTCTTTTTCCACAGTAGTGCAATACATTTTTTGGCATTAAGCAAACTGAGGTCTATGAATGTTTTTTCACTCTTATTAAAGTTATGTTTTTCTGGATACAGACCCAACAAAAACAGTTTAGAGTTCAATGTGATTTGTTTTGAAATTATTTTTTCAATTGTTACCCTCACCTCTTCCCAAAACATTCTGATTTTTCTACATTCCCATAAACAGTGAAATAGGGTTACTTTACTTTCCATACATTTTGTGCATGTATTTGGTATGTTTTTGTTATATCTATTTAATTCCACTGGTGTAACATACATCCGCATTAACCATTTAAAATGTATCAGTTTAAGACGTACATTTATTGATTTGGTTTGAACTCCTGCACAAGCCATTTCCCATTGTTCCTCTGAGATTTCAATTTGCAGGTCCTCTTTCCAGTCATTCAGTCTTTTCTGTGAGTTTTCACATGACAATAGTGTCAATGAGTTATAAAACTCTGAAATAATACTCTTTCTCTTACTATCTTTCATCAAAATTTTTTCCAAAAATGAATAAGTAGGTCGGGTGAGAGCATTATTTTGATCATGTGCTTTACAATTGGATTTTTAACTTGCTTCTGTAATTTTTTAGCCAAGTCTGAGTATATGAATAAGGGAAGAGGTAAAGGTAAATTGTATGATTCCATTTCAGTCCAATGAGGAGGATCATTTGATGAAAAATAATATGTCATAGACCTCAGTTGTGCTGACCAGTAATACAACATAAAGTTTGGACATTTCAGACCTCCACGATCAAATGGTAAATATAGTAAGGACAAATGTAATCTAGCCTTCCTATTGTTCCATATAAATTCCACTAACTTTTTTTTAATTCTTGAGAATAGATCTGAAGGTGGTGGTAAAGGGATGTTTTGGAATAAGTAAAGTATTTTTGGTAAGATATTACTTTTAAGTATATTAATTCTCCCGATCATCGACATTTGTAGTGACATCCATCTCTGAAGTAACTCATTAATATCTGTCATTAAGGCTTCATAGTTGGCATTGGCGAATGATTCTAGCTTAGGCAAAATTTGAATTCCTAAATATTTAAACTGATCTACAACATTGAATTGTTGTAGATCAGGTAGTATTGACATCAGGAGCTGAGTGATTTCTCTGGATCTCATTTAACATTAATATTGAAGATTTTGTTTTGTTTATTTTATATCCTGATATATCCCCAAAATTCTTTATTGAATTTAACAAGATTGGAATTGATTTTTTAAGATTCGACAGAAATAAAATTATGTCATCGGCATACAGGGAGATTTTATGTTCTGTTGGTCCTACTTTAATTCCATATATTTGTGGATGTAAACGTACTGCCATCGCTAAAGGTTCAATTGCCATAGTAAACAATAAAGGTGAAAGTGGACAGCCTTGTCGACATCCTCTATTGATTTTTATTGATTTTGAGGTATTGCGGTTTGTTAGGATTTCTGCTGTAGCATTATTGTATATTATCTGGACCCATTTTATGAAATTATTTCCAAGTCCAAACCTTTGTAGGACTTCAAAAAGATAGGGCCATTCGACTCTATCAAAGGCATTTTCGGCATCTAATGATAGGAGAGCTGTATCCGGTGCTTCTTTTTTGGAATAAATAATATTAAATAGTCTTCTTACATTATGGAAGCCTTGTCTTCCCATTATAAAGCCATTCTGATCTCGGTTAATAATATTTGGTAATGTTTCTTGTAGGCGTTTTGCTAAAATTTTACAGATTATTTTAAGATCAGCATTTAATAGGCTTGTTGGTCTCATGTTTTCACATTTATTAGGGGGTTTACCTGGTTTTGGTAACAGTATAATTAAGGCATTATTCATGTATGGTGGTAAATTACCATTTTGAAATGCTTCTAAAACCATTTCCAAAAGTGGTTTTATTAATTTATTCTTAAATTTTTTATAGAGGTCAACTGGAAGACCATCTGGTCCTGCTCTTTTTCCTGATTTCATATTATCAATGGCTTGCCCAACTTCTTCTTGACTAATTTTGGACTCCAGTATCTCCCTGTTTTTATTTGGAATACATGGCATAGATAATCCACCCAAACACCCATTTAGTTTTGTTAAGTCAATTTCATTTTTTGTATCATATAGTTTTTCATAATAATCTCTACAGACACTATTAATTTCTAAAGGATCTATAACTACCTGTCCATTACTTATAATACTGGTAATTGGTGTTTTAGATTCTAATTGTTTAATCTGCCATGCCAATAATTTTCCTGATTTTTCACCTTGTTCATAAAAAGTTTGCTTCAATCTTAGAAGACTCAAGGCAGCTCTATTCACTGATTTTTTTGTCATATTCAGCTCTCAGAATCAGTAATTCGTTCTCTAACTGTGGGTTACTTCCTGCATACACCTTTTCTTGAAGAATTTTTATTTTACATTCCAATTGGACTCTCTCCTCTGGGGTCTTCTTAGATTTTGAACCTATATAACTAATAATATGCCCCCTAATAAAAGCTTTGAAAGCCTCCCATTTTATACATGCCGTTGTTTGTGTAGTATTGATATCAAAGAACTCATCTATCTGTTTTTCTATGTACTTAAATTCCTCATTGTGAAGCCATTTATGTTGAAAATGCCACCTAACTGGGTCCTTTGTCAATTTCTTATCTACATATACTAGACAGCAGGGTGCATGATCAGAGATCACAATGTTATCATAGAAACAGTTTTTTTAATTTTTTTTAATTTTTTTTTTTTTATTACTTATTTTGTACCCGTAGGTAGATTTGTTTTGCAGTCTGGTGACAAGCCACCAGCTGCCGGTTGCTGCGTGCGCAAGCGCCCCATATCCCTAACCTGCATGTTTTTGGTATGTGGGAGGAAACCGGAGAAATCCCGGAGTAAACCCACGCAACACGGGAGAACATACAAACTCCACACAGATCACTGTTGGTTGGGGGCAGGGATCGAACCCACGATCTCACAATCCCCGCGATCCCCCGGCCAAGGGTAAACTGTGCTGCCACAGTGCTAACCACTGCGCCACCTTAATTCTGTAGATATCAAAAAGTAGTCAATACGTGAGAATGTCTTATAGGTATTAGAATAACAAGAATAGGCTTTGACTTGTGGTTTCATTTCTCTCCATATATCTAGCAATCTCAATTCTTTCATAAAATGATTAATGGTCATCCTACATCCATTGTGCGTACAGTCCAGTCCTGTTGATCTATCTATACTGGGATTCAATGTACAATTAAAATCCCCTGCTATTATATGTTGCCCTGCAAGTGGTGATAAAGTGAGGAATAAATTAACAAAGAAGTTATGATCATCAATATTGGGGCCATATAAGTTCACCAGATTTATATTTTCTAATAGCAAAGATCCTTGGAAGATTAAATATCTTCCAAATTTGTCTCCAATTACATTTTTCACTTGAAATGGGACTGTTTTGTGTATGAGAGTCATAACTCCCCTGGCTCGGGATGAAAATGATGAGGTGAACACGTTATCTTGCCATCTTCTCCTAATTCTTTTTACATCCTCCTCTATTCGATGAGTTTCTTGTAAAAATACAATTTTCAAATCTATGTCTTTTATTTTATTCATGACTTGTTTAAGTTTTTTAAGATTTTGTAGACCTCTGCAGTTCCATGAAATTAAATTAAGATTAACGCTTTGATCTATGATCAATAAGGAGTTTGAGATTACCTTTCAATATGAAAATACTCATACGGAGAAGCAAAAACATGGATGATTGAACATTCATCCTACAAACTAAACAAAAACAAATTCCCTTTCCCCACATTCGTGGTAAGCCCCCAAAATATTCCATCTCCCGTTGTAGCTAGTGACTGTTCCACACCTGCGAGGATCAGTCAAACCACTCTCTCTTTCTCCTCTCAATCACCGTGACACTACTACTATTCTTATGACATTAACTCTCTTCTGTAGCTTTTTCAACATAACTTCAAAGTTTTATAGCAACGTTGTACATCATAACATTCATAACATTTTTTTTATACAGTCTGTATTTTGTAGACATGTTTATGATTCAGATCAATCAGATGTCTGTACATATACTTAAATGTTCTACCTTTGTCATGTTCATGCTTAGCTCCCACCAGTCTCCTTTTGGATTTGCTTGATGAGCTCCTGCGCCTCTTGAGGGGTCTTGAAGGTGTGGGTTCTCCCCTTATATGTGACCAGCAGTTTTGCCGGATGAATTACTCCGTGAAGAATCCCTAGGTTGCGCAGCTCTTTGCGGGCGGGGTCGAACTGTTTCCTCAATTGTTGTATTCCTGCAGCCAAGTCCGGGTAGAATCGCACTTGTTGGTCCTGGTACTTAATTTCCTCTTTAGCTCGCGCCGCATTGGTGACTGTCATCTTGTCTTTGTAGTCGAGGAACTTCACAATCAGTGTCCTCGGTGGTGTCTTATTATCTCTCAGTGGGCCGATTCAGTGAGCTCTCTCTAAAACGACCGATAACGGCAGATCCGTGTTATTCAGTGCTTCTGGAATCCACTTTTCCAAAAAGGAACACAGGTCCTGTCCCTCCGTTCCCTCCGGGAGGCCCACCAGCCTCAAATTATTCTGTCGCGAGCGGGATTCCAAGTCTAGGACGTTATCTTCCAGACTTTTGCAATTTAATTCCAGTGTTTGCAGTTTAGTTTGCAGGCTGGTAACATCATCTTCAGCACTTGATATTTGGAGCTCCACCTGCGACACTCGCTCCATGCAGTCGTTTATTTCCTTTCTCATACCTTCTATCGCTGCTATAATCCCATCAAATTTAGACGAAAACTCTGTTCTCATGGAGTTAATGGCAGTGAGCACTACATTTGTCCCGTCTTCAATTGTTCTCGCTCCGCCACTGGCTCCCTCCTCCGCCATTGCCTCTGGAGTTTTCTCTGTTTCGCCTCGAGCGTGAAAGTCTGTTAGCTTGGGTTGTTTTGTCGAGTTACCTTTTCCTTCACCCAGTTTTCCAACCTTGGTCTTTACCATATCCGCCCCAAAACGTTGGGATGGGTTTTTGTTCCAATTAAGAGAGTTTTAGTAAAATTTTTATTTTCACGAGCAGAGCAGTGTGAAGCACGTCTTCCTACGTGGCCGCCATAACCGGAAGTCAGGCCCTATCTTTTTGGTTTAAATATGTTTCCACTAGGCAACATTATTAGAAAGTACTGTATACATTTTCATTGTTATGCAGATGACACACAATTATACCTGTCAGTGACGCCAGATGATAGTAATCAATTAGCCAAATTAGAGGCCTGTCTTAAGGAAATCAAAGCTTGGATGACTTGTAATTTCCTGCTATTAAATTCAGATAAGACTGAGTCACTCTAGTTGGTCCAAAAAACCTTAGAAATACCTTTCCAAATCAAACTCTTAGTTTGGATGTGGTTACTCTCTCTTAATAGTCCTGTAAGGAACCCTGGCGTTATTTTTGATCAAGAACTGTTTTTTAATTCAAATATTAAACTTGTTTCTAAGACTGCCTTCTATCATTTACATAATATTGCCAAGATTAGGAGCATCTTATCTCAGACTGATGCTGAGAAACTAATCCATGCTTTTGTTAGCTCTAGATTAGATTATTGTAACTCTTTATTATCAGGTTGTCCTAAAACATCTTTAAAAAGTCTTCAACTGATCCAAAATGCTGCAGCAAGAGTTTTAACAGATACTAGAGAGATCATATCTCTCCGGTTCTGGCTTCCCTTCATTGGCTTCCCATGGAGTTTAGAATTAAGTTTAAAATCCTTCTCCTTACTTACAAAGCTCTAAATAATCAGGCCCCTTTTTATTTAAAAGATTTGATACTACCCTATTATTCCACTGAGCCACCGGGCTCACAAAGCAGACAAACAGTTGATCTGTTTTCCGCACCACTTGGGTCCGGTCAATGTACACGTGTAAAGCGCGCACTGGGCAGAGACAAGTCGATGGCTCTTGTGCCAGGAGAGAGGCAAAAATGCTGGAAGTTCAAATGGCATGGATTTATAGGCAGCTGGCACCTTGGATACATATGCAAGGTTTGTGCTCAGGACTACCTTGGAGTTGTCTGGGGCGAATTGGATGCATGAAGGGTGAAACGAGAGCACATGAATGTCACCCACATGCTTTGCTGAGCATGGAGCCAACAGAAGTGCAGTTTTATATGAGACCATATCAGAGCCAATAGACTTGATCGGTTCAAAAGGTGCTTCACATGGAGCATCCATAAAGCACCGTATGAGGGGGTGAGAACCGGGAGATTTCCCATCCCATCCCACATGGCATGTCAAAATAGTGGACAAGAAGACCTTAAGAGTAGAGACACCGTGGCCTTTATCCAGCAGTTCCTGCTGGAGGGTCAATATCCCTATTAAAGCGCTTTGGAAAGGAATCACCCCTCTCCTTTGACACTAGTGCTCGAAAACATGCTACTTAAGTATCTAAATGCTCTAAGTAGATACAACTCTGGCACCTTGGATGGTATCAATAATATTATCGCACAACCCTGTGGACATCAGTCTCTTCATTTCAGGGGCCAGGCCCACAGGTCCCAGATCTCGGGGCGCAGGTGCCATATCTGGCCTTGCACCTGGGTCAGCAGGTCTTTGCACGCTGGGAGATGCCAGTGCTCTCCGTCCAACAGTGACAGTATTTCTGCAAACCAAGTCTTCTTGGACCAATGAGGCGTGATCAGGATCAGCGAGTGTCCTGCCACATGCACCCGCTCCAGTGTGGCTCCTATTAGTGCCACTGGGAAGAAATGCATACAAGCACATCTGGGGCCAGATGTTAGACAGCGCGTTCAGCCCTAGCGAGAAGAACATAGGATAGTGTGCATTTTCTCTGGAGGTGAACAAATTGACGTCGGCCTTGCCAAACCAATCCCAAATCTGCTGTACCACCTCCGGGTGCAACCTCCATTCTCTTGCCAGGGGAAAGCCCCTAGAAAGCAGATCTGCTCTCCACACAAACCCTCAGGACATGCGTTGCCCTGAGTGACTGCAATTGGGGGCCACACCACTCCAATATTGTGCGAGTGAGGGACAAAAGGGGGGGGGGGACACGTTCTCCCCTGCCTGTTTATATGGGCTACCACAAATGTATTGTTGCAGCACATCAGAACATGCTTAGGGATAGAAGACCCACACTGTAGAAATGTTTCAGCGAGAGAAATACTGCTAGCAGTTCCAGCAGGTTGATGTCCCACTGTCTCTGCTCGTCTGACCACACCCCATTCATGTGCATGTTGTTGAAAATGCCACGCCAGCCCCATTTTGAGGCATCTGTGGTGACTGTTATGCACGATGAGACTCGCCCCATGGGCATCCTGGAACAGAGACATGCTGCGTCTGTCCAGGGGAGCAGCGGGTGCACACGGGCTGGGGAGACCTGAACCAGACCTGTCAGGTTCATGGAACATTTCTGTTTCAAGAGAAACCACCTCTGAAAATCCCTCATCTTAAGTAGGCCTAACAGGACCACTGCTATTATAGAAGCCACGTATCCCAGCAGACGCTGGCACTGGCATAGAGATACAGCGTGGTCCATCTGGAAGCATGAAAGGCATTGATAAAAGGCTGTTATCCTCTGCTTGGATAACTGAGCCTGGTTTTGCACCAAATCCAACTCCAGACCCGGAAAGCAGATTTTCCGGGTGGGTGTAAGATGACCCTTTTCTCTGTTTATGACAAAGCCTGACTGTAGGTGCATCACCAGGAGCATTGTGTGCTCTCTGGCCTAATGAGCGGCGTTTGCCAGAATTAATAAATCATCCAGGTAATTGAGGACCTGAACGCCCTGGCTTCTGAGGGATCTTAAAGCTGCCTCCAGACATTTGGTGAACACCCGAGGGGCAAGTGACAGGCCGAAGGGAAGTACCTGAATGTTACCCCCTCGTGCGCAAAGCGCAGAAACTGCCTACACTTGGGCCAGATTGGGATGTGGAAATAAGCATCCTTTAGGTCCACTGTAGTGAACCCCGCTTCTGGTTGTAACGCCTGAATGGCCTGACGCAGTGTAAGCATTCTGAATTTGAAAGACCTCAGGCATTTGCTTAAATCCAAAATGGGACAAAGACCCCTGTCTCTCTTTGGAATGAAAAAGTAGCAACTGCAGTAATTGCTATGGGTGTTGCTTAGAGGTTTTAGTTTAGCTTTTAGTTTTAATGTTTATTTGAAAGGGACATTACATACTAATGAGCATTATGTTAACAGTAAGTATGTCAGATTTAGCAATACTGCTAATTTGCATCTGTAATCCCCCGGTGGGTCACAAAAACACACAATCACACATGAACAGGACAACTGCAATAAAACTGTACAAAGTGTATATGCTAACGTGCAAAAATTAAAGAGTTACAAAACAAAACATTCAAATGTCACACGAGTGAAGTGCTGTGTATGCGTATACAGAACAGCATACACAGCACAGCATAAGGTACAACTCTTATTGCTTGTTTCTCCAAGAGAGACCGAATCTCCTCTCTCATAACTGGAGTGGAAGCTGGCGGTACAGTTGATGTTGTAATACCTCTGAACGTATGTGGATGTCTTTTGAATTGGAGACTGTAGCCATTGACTACAATTCCCATTACCCACTGGGGCGCCGCACATGCTCGCCACACCGCCTCCCTGACGGAACAGAGTCAACTGTTCTGCGAACCTCATCCAGCAGTCCAGTCGGGTTGTCCTTCATATGCAAAGCATCATACAGCTCTTGTAACTTGTTCCCCCAATAAGCCTGCAGCATAGATGCCATGTTTAGCGCACGAGTAGCTACCACCTGAGAGCACTAAATTTTTTCAAGCTGACAGGCTGAGAAACGGCTCTGTTTGCTGGGGAGAGTAGTTCTGCTGGTGGACATTTTTCGTTTAGGAGCCAAATGAACCACCAGAGTCTCATCCATTGGGGGCATGTTAGGGAGCCCTGAACACTGTATGTCCTCCAGATCCAGAAACTGCGAGAAGGGCAGTGACAGTGGTGCCTTGGACGCCCAGGACCGAGTGAGCTCTGCATGGAAGTCCGAGAACACCGGCAACTCACCGTGGGCTGTTGCTTCGGGAGGAAATAATTCCCTGCAAGCCTAGTCTGGAGCTGACAGGGTGGAGGAGTGGGCCATGACAGCTTGAGTCACTTGGCCACCCTGTGACACAACTCGATAAGGGCCGGAGTGGAGCCATCTACCTCCTCTGGGGTGTCGACAGTGTCAAACAGATGTATTGGTTCCAGATCCTCCTCCTGAGCATCCGCTTCACCTTCAGAAAAGGCACCGGACGCTGAGAGGGAAATTTCGTCATTCTCGGGGGTGCGAGGGTCCCCAGTCACCCCTTGTTCAACCCTCTGCAGTTTGCTTTTAGGACTGGTCAGGATGCTACTGCTACACTTTAAAACCTTGGTTTTAAACATCTTGAAGACAGTAAAACACATGCCCAGCTGCTGTTTGTGGATTTTTCATTAGCTTGTAACACTATTCGACCCCATATTTTAATTGACAAGCTCATCAATCAGTTTAGTTTGGACTAATTGTGTGGGTTGGATTCTTGATTTTTTTAACTGATGGAACACAGATGGTTAAGGTAAATGGTCACTTGTCAGATGTTTTAATATCATCCACTGGCTTCCCTCGAGGCTCCGTCCTCTCCTTTAAATGTTGTACAACAGTGATTGCTAGAGTCCGTACGATAAGATTTATTGTAAAATTTGCTGATGGTTCTGTTATTGTAAGTCTTCTGCAGTACAGTGAAAATGACCATGGCTCTCTGGTTAACAATTTTGTTAATTGGTGTGATAAATCTTTCTTGCAACTAAATGTTGACAAAACAAAATAAACATGTATTGATTTTAGGCGGCAGCCCATTTCTTCCCAGACCACCTTCAAGGGCCAGGTGGTAGAGTCTGTGGAGACGTACAAGTATTTGAGGACCTTAATTGATAACAAATTGAATTTTAACAATAACACTGACATGTTGTGTAAGAAGGGTCAGCAACACTTGTTTGTAGAAACTGTCTTTCTTTCATATGGACAGGTCATGACCATTTTTTACAAAACCTATATTTAGTCTGTTCTTACATTCTCATTGATCTGTTGGTATGGGAACCTCAGCATTAAGTCAAAAAATTGACTGACTAAAATTGTCAACAGCATGCTCTCTGATCTGTTCACCAGACAGGTGGGGAGGAAGGCTAAAAGTATCCTGTCAGATACCAGCCACCCCTTGCTAACTGAATTTCAGACTTTGTCCTCTGGTGCCAGGTTTAGGTTCCCCCCTGTTAAGAGCAATAGGTATAAATGTTCTTTTATCCCCACAGCCATTTCTATTTTAAATTCAGGTCAGGGGAGGAGTTAGCAAGTCCTTACCTGGCAGAACTTGTTTAATTGAGCATGGGGTGTTCATTTTAGCATTATTTATTTATTTAGTCTTATATATTTATCTGGAATTGTTTTTTATTGCCTAGTTGTAATAAGGCAGTGTCTCCCATGTGTGGTTGGCCAATGTATCACTATACTCATATGTGTGTGTGTTTTTTATGTGTCTATTCTGTTTTGCTGCAAAACAAACTGCCCCTTGGGAACATACACAAAGTTGAGTTGATTTCCTCAGATTCAAGGAAAAAATTTCAGTGCATAAAGATAAAGGATCATCCATACCTAAGCTATGATATCTGATCCCTCAAATGGCACTGCAACAAGATCCCTCATTTTTTTTATTTTTTTGTACTTATTTTGTACCCGTAGGTAGATTTGTTTTGCAGTCTGGTGACAAGCCACCAGCTGCCGGTCGCTGCGTGCGCAAGCGCCCCGTATCCCTAACCTGCATGTTTTTAGCATGTGGGAGGAAACCGGAGAAATCCCGGAGTAAACCCACGCAACACGAGGAGAACATGCAAACTCCACACAGATCACTGTTGGCCGGGGGCAGGGATCGAACCCACGATCTCATGATCCCTGCGATCCCCCAGCCGAGGGTAAAACTGTGCTGCCGCAGTGCTAACCACTGCGCCACCATGCAGCCTCATTGAATCAAGAGCTGATATAACCACATGGGCAAGGATTACTATGGCAAACCTTTGTCAAACTCTGCAAGAGGATCACATTCACTTCTTAAAACATTGCAAAAAAAAAAAAAGAAGCCTTAAGTTTACAAAATCCAGAAGAGGCCGTAACTTCTCTCGACTCAGGATTCACCATCATGCTGATTAGTTCAATGTGTAAAACAGTGAAATTCGAAATAAATTGTTGTTCTTTCTTTGTTTCTTTCTTTCTCTCCCTCTCTTTTTAGGTATTGTATATTTAATATGAATTATTAATGAAGGTAAATAATAACATTGGGATGGCTTCCATGTCAGCAACCATTAAAAGGTCTTTATGATAGTCTCCTTGACCACACATTTTAATATCTTTTTTATGCATATGCATGTATTATTTTATTACATTCCCTTTATGGAATTAAGAAAATAATTCATGCATATGCATAAAAATAATACATGCATATACATAAAAATATGTGCATACAATAATACATATATTCTGATTGTCTGATTGTCGTCACTTCCTTGTGGTAACGTATCGTCACTTCCTGTTTTGCTGTCTGCCTGTGTGGTTTGCTCTCTAGCCACTAGCTATGGCTACTACCTCTCTTTCCTCTCCTCCTCTGGTGTGCTCTCTCTGTCAGATGTTTAGCTACACCTCTGCCTCTTTGAGCGATAACGGTAAATGTAATAAATGTTGTCTTTTTGAGGCGCTCGAGGCGAGGTTGTCTGATTTGGAATCCCGGCTCCGCTGCATTGAAACACCGTCTTCGCCAGTTAATCTTGACGGACGCCCATTAGCTGCAGCGGAGCTAGCTAGCTTAGGTCCCACTGTCAGCGGTCCCTCGGCTCTCCTCAGCAGCGAGGAGACTGGGTGGGTGACGGTGAGAAGGAAGCCTAGTCGCAAAGCCCCGGTACACCACCAACCTGTTCACGTTTCTAATCGTTTTTCCCCGCTCAGCGACACACCCGCTGAGGAAAAAACTCTGATCATTGGCGACTCTGTAGTCAGAAACGTGAACCTAGAGACTCCAGCGGCCATAGTCAAATGCATTCCTGGGGCCAGAGCAGGCGACATCGAGTCAAATTTGAAAATGCTGGCTAAAAGTAACTGTAAATATTCCACAATTGTTATTCACGCCGGCATTAATGACATCCGTCTCCGGCAGTCGGAAGTCACGAAACTTAATATAGAATCGGTGTGTGACTTTGCAAAAACGATGTCTGCCACTGTAGTATTCTCTGGGCCCCTCCCCAATCTGACCAGTGATGACATGTTTAGCCGCTCGTCATCCTTGAACCGCTGGCTGTCTGTGTGGTGTCCTAAAAATGACGTGGGCTACATTGACAATTGGAGCTCTTTTTGGGGAAAACCTGGTCTTATGAGACGAGACAGCATTCATCCCACTTTGGATGGTGCTTCTCATTTATCTAACAATCTGGCATCTTTTTTATCCAAATTTCCAAAACCATGACTACTCAGAGTTGGGACCAGGAAGCAGAGTCGCAGTCTTACACGCCTCTCTGCAGCTCCTCTTCATCCGCCACCCCTCAGCTTAGCCCCTGTCTTCCCCATCAGAGAATCGTTGTCTGCTCCCTCCAAAGTGAATAAAAATATAATGTATAAGCATCCCAAAGTGATAAAGCAAAATATTGGTAAAACTCAAATTAAACATAAAGCCTCTAAATTGAATGATTTGGCCTCTGTTCCTCCTCATAATTTAAAAATTAAATGTGGTTTATTAAATATTAGGTCTCTAACTCCCAAGTCTCTGTTAGTCCATGATTTGTTAATTGATCATCAGATTGATTTAATTTCCCTTACAGAGACTTGGTTAGGACAAGAGGATTATGTTGGTTTAAATGAATCAACTCCCCCTGGTTATTTAAACTGTCAAAATCCCAGAAGTTCTGGTCGTGGAGGAGGAGTAGCAACAATTTACCATTCCAAATTACTAGTTAATGTAAAGCAAAAAACATGTTATAATTCCTTTGAGGGCCTGGTCCTCAGTATTGGGCATGTTAGCAATTTTAGGTTAAACCCAATTTTATTTGCCATAGTTTATCGTCCCCCATCAACCTACTCAGAATTTTTATCCGAATTTGCTGATTTCTTAGCTGATTTAGTGCTGAAATTTGATAGAATAATTATAGTAGGGGACTTTAATATACATGTGGATGTAGATAGTGACTGCCTTAATGTGGCATTCAATTCAATATTAGATTTGATTGGGTTTTCTCAGAAAGTAGGAAATTCTACTCATTACCTCCACCATACATTGGACCTTGTTTTGACATATGGCATAGAAATAGAAAATCTTGTAGTGTCTCCTCATAACCCTGTACTGTCAGACCATTGTCTGTTAACCTTTGATTTTACTATTTCTGACTATTTGGCTCCTAAAGAAAAATATTATTACAGTAGATGCCTCTCAGATGATGCTGTTTCCAAATTTATGCAGATTGTTTCCTCTATGCCATGTGTCAACACAACGGAAATAAGCTATAGACAGCTTGCTCCTTCTGTAATTGATAACATGGTGGATAGTGTTTCAGCTTCTCTGCATCAGACTCTAGACTTGGTGGCCCCCTTAAAAAAGAAAAAGTCTAATCAGAGATTTCTAACTCCTTGGTTCAACACAGAAACTCGTACCTTAAAACAGAAGACTCGTCAATTAGAAAGAAAATGGCGCTCTACTAATTTAGATGAAATCTATTTAGCTTGGAAAAATCATCTTTTAATTTATAAAAAATCTCTTAGAAAAGCTAGAACGAGTTATTACTCTGCATTAATAGAAGAGAACAAGAATAATCCCAGGTTTCTTTTCAGTACTGTAGCCAGGTTGACAAAGAGTCAGGACTCTGTCAATCCTAGCATTCCCTTAGAGCTTACTAGTCAGGACTTTATGAACTTTTTCAATAATAAAATTTCATCCATCAGAGATAAAATCAATCAGATTCTTCCCACAGTTAACTTAAATACTGTAACTACTACAACTCCTTCTATTGATGTCTGTCTTGATGAGTTTACTCCAATCGACCTTTGTGAGTTAGACAAAATAGTTTCCTCATCCAAACCTTCAACTTGTCTTTTAGACCCTATTCCTACCAGGTTATTTAAAGAAGGCTTCCCACTTATTGGTAGCTTTATTCTTCATATAATCAATTCTTCATTAACTTTAGGCCATGTACCGCAGGCTTTTAAAACGGCTGTAATTAAACCCTTACTCAAAAAGCCAACGCTAGATCCAGGAGATTTAGCTAACTATAGACCAATCTCTAATCTCCCTTTCATTTCAAAAATCTTAGAAAGAGTTGTTGCTATGCAATTATTTGACCACCTGCAGGGAAATGGTTTACTTGAAGAGTTTCAATCTGGGTTTAGAATCCATCATAGTACTGAAACAGCCTTAGCGAAGGTCACTAACGACCTCCTCATTGCATCTGATAATGGACTAGTTTCTGTACTTGTCCTTTTAGACCTTAGTGCAGCTTTTGATACTATCGATCATAATATTCTACTTGATAGATTAGAACACTATGTTGGACTTAATGGAACTTCGTTGCAATGATTTAGATCTTATTTATCTGATAGGTTCCAGTTTGTTTATGTAAATAATGAGTTTTCTTTCAACTCAAAGCTTAGTCATGGAGTTCCACAGGGATCTGTGTTAGGCCCTACTCTTTTTAGTTTATATATGCTTCCGTTAGGCAACATTATTAGAAAGCACTGTATACATTTTCATTGTTATGCAGATGACACACAATTATACCTGTCAATGAAGCCAGATGATAGTAATCAATTAGCCAAGTTAGAAGCCTGTCTTAAGGAAATCAAAGCTTGGATGACTTGTAATTTCCTGCTATTAAATTCAGATAAGACTGAAGTCATTCTTGTTGGTCCAAAAAACCTTAGAAATTCCTTTCCAAATCAAACTTTCAGTTTGGATGCGGTTACTCTTTCTCTTAATAGCTCTGTGAGGAACCTTGGAGTTATTTTTGATCAGGATTTGTCCTTCAATTCACATATTAAATTTGTTTCTAAGACTGCCTTCTATTATTTGCGTAATATTGCCAAGATTAGGAGCATCTTGTCTCAGAGTGATGCTGAGAAACTGATCCACGCTTTTGTTAGCTCGAGATTAGATTATTGTAATTCTTTATTATCAGGCTGTCCTAAAACATCTTTAAAAAGTCTTCAGCTGATCCAAAATGCTGCAGCAAGAGTTTTAACAGGTACTAGAAAGAGAGATCATATCTCTCCGGTTCTGGCCTCCCTTCATTGGCTTCCCATAGAGTTTAGAATTAAGTTTAAAATCCTTCTTCTTACTTACAAAGCTCTAAACAATCAGGCTCCTTTTTATTTAAAAGATCTGATACTACCATATTATCCTAACAGAGCACTACGCTCCCAAAATGCAGGATTACTTGTAATACCTAGAATCTCCAAAAGTACAATGGGAGGCAGAGCCTTCAGTTATCAAGCTCCTCTCCTGTGGAATCAGCTGCCAATCTGGATTTGGGAGTCACACTCGATCTCTGTTTTTAAGAATAGGGCTAAAACCTACCTTTTTGATATAGCCTACAATTAGGGAGGGATCATGTGTTTCCGATCCCTCCCTTAGTTATGCTGCTAATAGGTTTAGTCAGCCGGGGGACCTCCAGTAATGCACTGGGCCTCACTCCTTTCCTCACTCTCTATGAAATATTTTTTTTTGCTGGTCATTAACATCTGTTTGTTCTCTCCCATAGATTGAGTCCCCATCGTGCTGTTTGCTCTCTACATGTCTGTTCTTTTCTTCTTCTCTATCCCCTCACCCCCCAGCCAGTCACAGCAGATGACTGCCCCTCCCTGAGCCTGGTTCTGCTGGAGGTTTCTTCCTGTTAAAAGGGAGTTTTTCCTCTCCACCGTCGCCAAGTGCTTGCTCACAGGGGATCGCCTGATTGCTGGGGTCTTTCTGCAACTGTGGGGGTTCCCCCCTACAGTTGATAGTGCTATGAGATGACTGTTGTTGTGAAATGGCGCTATATAAATAAAGTTGAATTGAATTGAATTGAAATTGAATTGAATTGAATTGAATACATGCATATGCATATTATTTTATTACATGCCCTTTATGGTCCCCCCATGAATCGCCACCTTATTGTGGTGGGGAGTTTGCGTGCCCTAGTAATCCCAGGAGCTAGGTTGTCTGGGGCAATTTGCCTCTGGTAGGGTCTCCCAAGACAAACTGGTCCTGAGTGAAGGGCCAGACTAAGAGTGATCCAATAGACTTCCATGATAAATAATAATAAAAAAAAAAATAAATTAAGAATTCAGTGTACCCCTCCCAGTATAGGGTTACTGGGGCCCCGCCCTGGAGCCAGGCCTGGGGGAGAGGCTCTATGGCTAGCGTCTGGTAGCCGGGTTTCCGCCCATGGGACCCGGCCAGGCTCAGCCTGAAGTAGTAACATGGGTCCACCCTCCAATGGGCTCACCACCTGCAGGAGGGACCATGGGGGTCCGGAGCAATGTGAATCAGGTGACGGACAAAGGCAGAAACCTCCCTGGTTTCGTTCACCTCCCTGGTGAATGAAAGGGTTGTTTCCTTGCGCCTTCAGGTTGGGAAATGGGTCCTGACCATCATTCGTGCCTATGCACCAAATGATGATTCAAAGTACCCACCCTTTCTGGAGTCTCTGACTGGGGTGCTGGAGAGTGCTCCTCTTGGAGACGCCATTATCCTACTGGGGGACTTCAGTGCACATGTGGACAAGGACAGTGAAACCTAGATGGGCGTGATTGGGAGGAACGGCTTGCCCGATCTGATCCCGAGTGGTGTTCAGTTATTGGACTTCTATGCCAACCAAAGTATGTCCATAACAAACACCATGTTCAAGTATAAGAGTGTCCATATGTGCACCTGGCACCAGGACACCCTAGGTCACAGGTCGATGATCAATTTTGTTATCATGTCATCAGACCTGCAACCATATGTCTTGGACACTTGGGTAAAGAGAGGTGCAGAGCTGTCAACTGATCACCACCTGGTGGTGAGTTGGATCCGATGGCAAGGAAGGACACTACTCAGACCTGGTAGACCCAGACATACTGTGAAGTTGTGTTGGGAACATCTGGCTGAGGCCCCTGTCCGGGAGGTCCTCAACTCCCACCTCTGGAAGAACTTCAACCACATTCCAAGAGAGTCTGAAGACATGGAGTTTGAATGGGCCATGTTCTCCACCTCCATTGTTGAAGCAGCTGTCCAGAGCTGTGGCCACAAGGTTGTTGGTGCATCTCGTGGTGGCAACCCCTGAAGCAAGTGGTGGACACCAGTGATGAGGGGGGCCATCACGCTGAAGGAGTCTTATCGAGCTTGGTTGGCTTGTGGGACTCCTGAAGTAGCTGAGGTGTACAGGCAGGCCAAGCGTCGTGCAGCTTGGGTGGTTGCTGAAGCAAAAACTCGTGTGTGGGAGGAGTTTGGTGAGGCCATGGAACAAGACTTTCGGTTGGCCTTGAAGAGATTCTGGCAAACTGTCTGGAAACTCAGGAGACGAGAAGCAGCTACTGTATCTGTCCACACTGTGTATGGTGCGGATGGGGCGCTGCTGACTTTGACTGGGGATATTGTTGGGCGGTGGAAAGAATACCTTGAGGATCTCCTCAATCCCACTGGCATGCCTTCCACAGAGGAAGCAGGGCTTGAGGACGAGGGGGATGACTTGACCATCACGGGGGCTGAGGTCGCCGAAGTGGATAAAAAATTCTTTGGCGGCCGGGCCCTAGGGGTGGACGAGATTCACCCAGAGTACCTCAAGGCCCTGGATGTTGTAGGGCTGTCATAGTTGACACGCCTCTGCAGCATTGCGTGGAGGCCAGGGACAGTGCCTTTGGCATGGCAAACTGGGGTGGTGGTTCCTCTCTTCAAGAAGGGGGACCGGGGGGTGTGTTCCAAATTTAGGGGGATCACACTTCTCAGCTTCTCTGGGAAGGTCTATGCCAGGGTACTGGAGAGGAGAGTCTAACCACTGGTTGAACCTCGGATCCAGGAGGAGCAATGTGGTTTTCGTCCTGGCCATGGTACACAGAAGCAACTATATACCCTCTTGAGAATCCTCAAGGGTTCATGGGAGTTTGCACAACCAGTCCACATGTGTTTTGTGGACTTGGAGAAAGCATTTGACCGCATCCCTCGTGGTCTCTTGTGGGGGGTGCTGAGGGAGTATGAGGTGTCAGGCTTGTTGTTACGACCTATCCGGTCCTTATACGACTGTTGCAAAAGTTTGGGTCATATTGCCAACACCCAGTTGGACTTGTTTCCAGTGAGAGTCGGACTCCAGGTAAGGCAACCCTTTGTCATGATCTTGTTCATAATTTTTATAGACACGATTTCTAGGTGCAGCCAAGGAATGGAGGGTATCATGTTCGGTGATTACAGGATCTCATCTCTGCTGTTTGCAGATGATGTTATCCTGTTGGCTTCATCAAGCAATGACCTACAGGTCTTGCTGGGATGGTTTGCTACTGAGTGTGAAGTGGCTGGGATGACAATCAGCACCTCCAAGTCCAGGTCCATGGTCCTCAGCCAAAAAAGGGTAGATTGCCCTCTCTGGGTTGGGGGCAAGCTCCTGCCCCAAGTGGAGGAGTTTAAGTGTCTTGGGGTCTCATTCACGAGTGAGGGGACAATGGAGTGAGAGGTTGACAGACGGATCGGAGCAGCATCTGCAGTGATGTGGACATTGTACCGGTCTGTTGTGGTGAAGAGGGAGCTGAGCTCTAAAGGAAAGCTGTCGATTTACCAGTCAATCTACATTCATACCCTCACCTATGGTCATGAGCTTTGGTTAATGACTGAAAGAATGAGATTGCGGATACAAGTGGCTGAAATGAGCTTTCTCTGTAGGATTGCTGGACTCACTCTTAGAGATAGGGTGAGGAGCTCAGTCAACCGGGAGAGGCTCAGAGTAGAACCGCTGCTCCTCCACATCGAAAGGAGCCAGCTGAGGTGGTATGGGCATCTGATCAGGATGCCTCCTGGACGCCTCCCACTTGAGGTGTTTCGGGCACGTCCCACTGGTAAGAGACCCCAGGGCAGACCAAGGACACGCTGGAGAGACTACGTCTCCCAGCTGGCCTGGGAACGTCTTGGTATCCTCTCTGAAGAGCTGGAGCAGGTGGCTGGGGAGAGGAAGTCTGTGCTTCTCTGCTTGAGCTACTACCTCTGTGACCCGAACCATCGTAGAAGCGGTAGAGAATGGTCTAAATGACTTTATGGACTTTAAGGACTTTATGGTCTAAATAAAGTATGCTTCTCTCTTTTTCTCTCTAAAGAAATGCCAGACATCTTGTCAATCCAACAGAAATGTTTGTGATTGGCTTGGGGGAAATGTGTTTGAACGGGACGCACATTCTGTCAGAAAAAATTTTAAATTTGATCCTCTCATGTCTGAATTCCACATTTGGAAAATACACACCAGTGCAGCATTCAATTTCCAAGTCTTAAATAAAGCAGTATCAGCCACTAAAGGGACAAATGGCGAAACTGATCCTTGCCGTTTATTGATGTAATTATGCTAAAGCTGATGGTGCAGGTAGAAGATAACCACAATATCTCCCTCAATGAAAGTTCAGGATAGACTGATACCAGGACTTCAAAACATTAAATAAATCCATAAAGGGAACATGTGACATGTGAGTGTGTACCTGCAGTCCAGAGATGCTGGTGGGGTAGGGGGTGAGTGTGGTGGGGCCCAGGTTGCGTCCCAACAGGGGGTTTAGAGGTGTCGCCATTGAGGTGTGTGTTGCCTTCCAGTACGCCTCCATGTATTCAGCAAGATGCTCACAGGCATCCTCCAGTTGGTTTTCATCCAGGATGACATCAAACATTTCCTGTTAGCATCAGATGGTCACAGGAAGGACATTGAGAATGAAGAGGATGTTAGAAATAACATATACCGTACACTCATGGGTCACTTTATCAGGTACACCTGTTCAACTGCTTGTCAATGTAAATATCTAATCAGCCAATCACGCGGCAGCTACTCAGTGTATTTAGGCAAGCAGACATGGTCAAGACAAGCTGCTGAAGTTTAAACTTAACATCAAAATGAGGCAGAAATATGATTTAAGTGACTCTGAATGTGGCATGGCTGTTGGTGCCAGACAGAATGGTCTGAGTACTTCAGAAACTGCTGACCTACTGGGATTTTTATGCACAACCTTCTCTAGAGTTTACTGAGAACAGTCTAAAAAGGAGAAAATATCCAGTGTGGGCCCAAATGCCTTGATGATTCCAGGGATCAGAGGAGGATAGCTAGTCAGCTGAGCTATACAGAAGGGCATCTCTGAAGGCACAAGACATTGTCCCTTGAAGCAGATGAGCTACAGCAGCAAAAGACCTGAACTGTTGCCACTCCTGTCAGCTAAGAACAGGAAACTGAGGCTAAAGTTCACACAGGCTCACCAAAAGTGGACAACAGAAGACTGGAAAAATGTTACTTTGTATGAGTCTCAATTTTTGTTGCAACATTTAGATAATATGGTCCGAATATGTTGTAAAACTACATGAAAAAAATGGATGGATGCATGGAACAATATGGATGTGCTGCCAGCAAATCCACAGTAGCTGCGTGATGCTAGCACATCAATGTGGACCAATATCTCTGAGGAATGTTTCCACTGCATTGCTGAATCTATACCATGAAAACTAGTTATATCGAAGTGTTACTATTAAAGTAGCCAGCAGTGAGTGGAAACCATGTCAACTTTGAAACTCTATGCTGTTCTCATATATAGCTTTGTTATTTTGCTATTAGTGCTGTGTGGCAGAAATAGCTGAGGTAAATATTAGTGGTGTTGGCGTTATCATGTTAATTGCCCAATAACGCAACACCCCTATTAATGGTGACAAATTTTATGACTGCGATTAGTCGCAGTTGATCTCAAGCACTAACAGTTTTTTTTGACCTGGCCGCTTTCCATACTGAAGCCGCTCCGCATGCCATATAGACAATGCATAGTCAAACAAGCTGGATCACAGCCATGGAAATCCCCAAAGCGCTGTCATGTTTAAGTTTACAACGTTATCTGGCAGGCCTCTCACTTGGATAACTGTCACAGCCTCCTCCAAAACTCTGCCTGGATGAGTGTTTTTCTTGATCTTTGGATTTTTTGGGCAGTTGGCAAACATGGGCTTAGTGCACTGGATGACTGTTGTTTACATTTCTAGGCATCTGCTAGACCTTGTTAACACATCTGTAGCATGAGTAAACAACAGACACTCCGTCCATTTCAGCCCAATAGCTTCAGGTCCATCTGTCTGCAGGTGAGTGGCAGTCTAAAATTCTCTAATTCTCAGTCTCTAATTTACTCCATATACGGAACGTTCCATAAGTACGGAACATGTACAGCAGGCACTTAGGAATAACAGAAGGCAGGACAGGTAGCAGGACGTCCATGCTCCGTGAGAGGTTATTTTCACTATCTGGGCATGTGATTCAGAAGAAGCGAGCTGCTTTGTCATCTGAAAATGTAAGCTTGTCTGTTTGGGGAAAATGGCTCAATGCAAAGAAGTAAGCAGGAACAACCCATATACAGTGGGGCAAAAAAGTATTTAGTCAGCCACCAATTGTGCAAGTTCTCCCACTTAAAAGATGAGAGAGGTCTCCAATTTTCACCATAGGTATACCTCAACTATGAGAGACAAAATGAGAAAAAAAAAATCCAGAAAATCACATTGAAGGATTTTTAAAGAATTTATTTGCAAATTATGGTGGAAAATAAGTATTTGGTCACCTACAAACATGCAAGTTTTCTGGCTCTCACAGACCTGTAACTTCTTCTTTAAGAGGCTCCTCTGTTCTCCACTCGTTACCTGTATTAATGGCACCTGTTTGAACTCGTTATCAGTATAAAAGACACCTGTCCACAACCTCAAACAGTCAGACTCCAAACTCCACTATGGCCAAGACCAAAGAGCTGTCAAAGGACACCAGAAACAAAATTGTAGACCTGCACCAGGCTGGGAAGACTGAATCTGCAATAGGTAAGCAGCTTGGTGTGAGGAAATCAACTGTGGGAGCAATTATTAGAAAATGGAAGACATACAAGCCCACTGATAATCTCCCTCGATCTGGGGCTCCATGCAAGATCTCACCCCGTGGGGTCAAAATGATCACAAGAACGGTGAGCAAAAATCCCAGAACCACACAGGGGGACCTAGTGAATGACCTGCAGAAAGCTGGGACCAAAGTAACAAAGGCTACCATCAGTAACACACTACGGCGCCAGGGACTCAAATCCTGCAGTGCCAGACGTGTCCCCCTGCTTAAGCCAGTACATGTCCAGGCCCATCTGAAGTTTGCTAGAGAGCATTTGGATGATCCAGAAGAGGATTGGGAGAATGTCATATGGTCAGATGAAACCAAAATAGAACTTTTTGGTAAAAACTCAACTTGTCGTGTTTGGAGAAGAAAGAACACCATACCTACTGTGAAGCATGGGGGTGGAAACATCATGCTTTGGGGCTGTTTTTCTGCAAAGGGACCAGGACGACTGATCCATATAAAGGAAAGAATGAATGGGGCCATGTATCGTGAGATTTTGAGTTAAAACCTCCTTCCATCAGCAAGGGCGTTGAAGATGAAACGTGGCTGGATCTTTCAGCATGACAATGATCCCAAACACACCGCCCAGGCAATGAAGGAGTGGCTTCGTAAGAAGCATTTCAAGGTCCTGGAGTGGCCTAGCCAGTCTCCAGATCTCAACCCCATAGAAAATCTTTGGAGGGAGTTGAAAGTCCGTGTTGCCCAGCGACAGCCCCAAAACATCACTGCTCTAGAGGAGATCTGCATGGAGGAATGGGCCAAAATATCAGCAACAGTGTGTGAAAACCTTGTGAAAACTTGCAGAAAACATTTGACCTCTGTCATCGCCAACGAAGGGTACATAAAGTATTGAGATGAACTTTTGTTATTGACCAAATACTTAATTTACCAAGGAATTTACCAATTAATTCATTAAAAATCACTCAATGTGATTTTCTGGATTTTTTTTTTTCATTTTGTCTCTCATAGTTGAGGTATACCTATGATGAAAATTGGAGACCTCTCTCATCTTTTAAGTGGGAGAACTTGCACAATTGGTGGCTGACTAAATACTTTTTTGCCCCACTGTATGTTGTTCGTCTGTTCTTATGTAGTGTTATACAACAGTTCCAACCAAGCAATTTGATTGGACAATAGGGACTGTAGCATAACCATTAATTACTGACAGTAATTTACTGTCAATTTTCAGTGAGAATTGCAATACTGTGCTGGATACCTTAATTTCCACAGTGAGGCGTTGTTTGAAAGAGTTCTTATCTGACTTGGAAGTCCCACCCTTTTGAAAAAAAACTTCATTCAGTTTACAAAGTCTGCCCTTGTATAAACATCATTAAGCTATTTCACATCTGCTTAAAAAATAGGCAGTGCTAGAGTTGGATTTATTCTCTCAATTAACAAACCACAATACCTTGTGGTGATGGACTCTTTGTTTCATCTGAAAATGCCAAGAAAAAGCAAGCGAGGTGTGCCAAAGTCAAATCGCTAGCATGCTATCTAGCCACCAGCATTGGCCATGTTTTGATCATAACCCTTCTGCGGTACCAACTCAAGAATTGACCGGTATGTTTTATAAACACTTATTTCTGCACTTGACAATATTTAATTTGTTTACATGTATGTGAAATAACAATAGACGCCTTCATGCTGATTGAGATGTTTAGCAACAGTTACTGGCTACATTTAGAAGGGATTTTTTTTTTCTCAGCTGTGCAAAATAACTGGTTAAACAAACAAATCATAATATTGTTATAAGCGGCCCTCCGGGGCGGAATGAAGGACTCACGTGCAAGGTGACCTTTAAACATACAGTAATTTATTGTCAGAAACAACACAAAGTACTCACAAGCAGTGGCGTGGAGAATGCAGTACATGATGAGCACACCGTACTGAGTGTATGGCATGGTGCTATATATAGAAACAGGATATAATTAACAAATGTGGCACAGCCGTGAATGATTACAACACAAAGGGCCAATAAACGGAGGAGCAAAAATGAACTGAGAGTGCCGTCACAATATAAACACAATATGCAAAACAAGACAGGATCATGGCGATAGTAACGGATAAACATAACTAGAAGTGAATATACTGAAGTGAGGATACTGGTAATGATGATAATGATAAACAACAAATGATCAACCAGAAAATAAGGATGTTGTCAAAACAAGGGTAAACCTAGGATGATGAGCAGGACAAGAATATTGATAATAATAATAATGATAATGATCAGTCCAACAAAGAACATAAAGCATGGACAGGGTCCAACCCTGTCCAGACCACTATAGTACCCCCCTTCAAGGGTGGGACCCCAGATGACCCTAGGGTAACACCCACAGGAGAAAAAAAAAAAGAAAACCCAAAGACCCTCACAGGGTGGGTGGTGGGGGAAAAGGCCATGCGGGCCAAAACAAAATGACCCCTTCCCCACAGCAAAGTCCAAAGCCTACACTGTTCATGGGCCAAATAAAGTTCAAGACCCAAAACAAAGTGGGTCGGGTGGTCTACCCAGGTCCATGGGCGACTGGACCAGTACAAACAACGGGTGAAGGAGTCTATCAAAGTCCAAAGGCCCTCGAACCGGAGAATGACGTGGATCAGGGGGTCTACCCCAGTCTATGGCCCACCAGATCTCAAAACATAACCAGTTGGGTGGTCTCCTGACCTCTTGAACATCAGCTGGAGGTCTCCTGACTTCCAGAACATTGGCTGGAGGTCTCCCGACCTCTGGAACATCGGCTAGAGGTCTCCTGACCTCTGAAGCTACAGCTGGAGGTCTCCCGACCTCTGAAGCAACGGCTGGAGCATGGTCCTCTTGTGACCCCATCTTCGACACGGCCACTACGGACGATGGAGGGAAACAGGTCAGTGAGGCGACACCACATTCATTAGCAACAGAGACTGGTGGGGAGGGCTCAGCAGCTGGTGGGATTTTTTTTTTTTTTTTTTTTTTTTTTTGTTACTTATTTGTACCCGTAGGTAGATTTGGTTTGCAGTCTGGTGACAAGCCACCGGCCGCTGGTCGCTGCGTGCGCGAGCGCCCTAAACCTACATGTTTTTTGGTATGCGGGAGGAAACCGGAGAAATCCCGGAGTAAACCCACGCAACACGGGGAGAACATGCAAACTCCACACAGCTCACTGTTGGTCGGGGGCTGAGATCGAACCCACGATCTCGTGATCCCCGCGATCCCCCGGCTGAGGGTAAAACTGTGCTGCTACAATGCTAAACCACTGCGCCACCGTGCAGCCCGTGCAGGATGTGCACTTGGGTCCCACCACCAGGAGCAAGATGAGTCTTTTCCAAAATTGTGTTTGAACATAAATGAAAAGGTACTTCCCTTAACTCCTGTTCTCCTGCTGCCGGGGTGACCACCTCACGATCAGGAGCTGGGAGGCGCCATGGAGCAGGTACAGGAGCTGGGAGGCGCCGTAGAGCAGGTACAGTAGCTGGGACGCGTCATGGAGCACTGACCTCTGAATGAGTCGACTGGAGAGCTCTGACCTCTGGATGAGACGGTTGGAGAGCACTGACCTCTGAATGAGATGGTGACTGGGGCTGAAGAGCATCCGGCCCAGATGCCCAGGAATCCCTCTCTGAAGTGTCTGCTTCTTGGCGGGGAGAACTCAGAAGCAGATGGAGGCTGCAACTATTATTATTATTTGATTTCCGGCGCCACACGAGTCGGCTACCTTTTTTCAACAGCGGCTCAATTCTGAGTTTTTTTCTTTCTTTCTTTACACACTTTATACATCACGGACACACAGATCACCCAAATGTCTCCCGAGCTGGCGGACAGAGCCACTGTTTAAAGCAGGAGACGGTACAGCAGGGAACAGCTGCTTGCACTTAATCGCCACTCGGTGCTAATGGAAAAACTTGATGCACCGGGAGAAATAAGGCGAAAACGACGTGGTTGTCGGGCTGGTGTTAGACGGCGGACAAGGAGTATAAGGTACAGACCCACCCTCCCATCCGTTATTATGGGGAATGTACGCTCTATATTGGGAAAGGTAGATGAGCTAGCGGCTATCTCCCGCTACGACAGCTTATACCGGGAATGCTCTCTCCTTTTGTTTACCGAGTCGTGGCTATCTGAACTAGTAGCAGATGCTAACACTGAGCTGGAGGGTTTCCACGCGATACGGGCAGACCAAACACCAGACAGTGGCAAAGCAAGGGGCGGTGGAGTGATGATCTATGTTAATAACAACTGGTGCAGACCGGGACACATCACTGTTAAACACCAGCACTGCAGCAAAGACATCGAGTTGCTAGCTGCTAGCAAGCGGCCTACATATCTCCTGAGGGAATACTCACACGTGATCTGCATTGTTATTTATGCAAATCCGACGGCGAACGCTGGGACAGCGCGTGACTTCATCCACTCAGTAACTAGCAGGCTGCAGACTGAACACCCAGATGCTCTTCTCCTCATCTCAGGCGATTTCAACCATGTTTCACTGTCTCCCATTCTACCCATGTTTACCCAGTATGTCACATGCCACACTAGAGACAATAAAACACTGGACTTATTCTACGCAAACACTAAGGAGGTGTACACCTCATTACAACTCCCCCCACTCGGGAGATCGGATCACAACTTGGTTCATCTCCGGCCGGTGTACAAACCCCAAGTACACAGACAACCTCCGGCCATGCGCACAGTGAAGTTATGGTCTGAGGAGGCAATGGACACTCTAAAGGGCTGTTTTGAAACCACCGCCTGGAAGCAGCTCTGCGATCCACATGGTGAGGACATCGATGGCCTCACTCACACCATCATGGACTACATCAACTTCTGTGTGGACAACACCGCACCCACCAAGACCATACGGTGTTGCTCAAACAACAAACCCTGGATCAACCCTGAGATAAAAACACTTCTGAGAGAGAAGAAGAGGATCTTCAGGTCGGGGAACAGGGAGATGCTGAAGTCCGTACAGAGGGAGCTGAGGAGAAAGATCAGAGAAGGCAAGGACAGCTTCAGGAAGAAGATGGAGGACAACCTGCAACAGAGCGACATCAGCGGGGTCTGGAGAAACCTTAAAACCATCTCTGGGCTCCAGAATACCTCCCCCCAGGCCACGGGGGGCAGGGAGTGGGCGAACAATCTGAATCTGTTTTTTAATAGGTTTGACCAACCGCCTTCCCCCCAGACTGCACAACAACCACTGCTGCCACTGAAGACATCAAGTCCTGCTGCCCACTCCCCACTCCACCATCACCCCCCCCCACTCCCAACACACAGCCCCCCAACCTGACCCTCACTAAGACCCAGGTGAGGACGGAGCTGAAGAAGATCAAGGCGAGGAAGGCGTCGGGACCGGACAGCATCAGTGCAAAGCTCCTCAAGTCCTGTGCAGACCAGCTGTGTGGGATTGTGGAGTACATCTTCAACCTGAGCCTGAAGCTGGGGAGGATACCACAGTTGTGGAAAACATCTTGTGTGGTACCTGTACCAAAGACTTCCCACCCCAAAGATCTGAACAGCTACAGACCAGTGGCCCTGACGTCCCACATGATGAGGACCCTGGAGAGACTGCTCCTTGCTCACCTCCGCCCCCTGGTGGGTCCAGCGATGGATCCACTCCAGTTCGCCTACCAGCATGGTATTGGGGTGGAGGATGCGGTCATCTTCCTCCTTCACCGTTCTCTGTTCCACCTGGAGAAGCCCGGGAATACAGTGAGGATCATGTTCTTTGACTTCTCCAGTGCTTTCAACACCATCCAACCAATGATCCTGAAGGACAAGTTGCTGTGCGCAGGGGTGGACCAGCACCTGTCATCATGAATCCTGGACTACCTCACAAACCGGCCACAGTTTGTGAGAACCCAGGACTGTGTGTCCGACACGATCATCGGTAGCACGGGGGCTCCACAGGGAACGGTTTTGGCTCCCTTCCTGTTCACCCTTTATACTGCGGACTTCTCACACAACACAACACACTGCCATCTACAGAAGTTCTCTGACGACTCTGCAATCGTTGGCCTCATCTCCAATGGAGATGAAGCTGAGTACAGAGGGCTTATCCAGGACTTTGTGGACTGGTGCCATCGGAACTGCCTCCAGATCAACGCGAGGAAAACTAAGGAGCTGGTGGTGGACTGCCGCAGGCAAGGACAACCCCTCACAGCACCAGTAAACATCCAGGGAACAGACATTGAGATGGTGACATCCTACAAGTACCTGGGTGTTCATCTGAACAATAAACTAGACTGGTCACACAATACTGACGCACTCTACAAGAAGGGACAGCGCAGGCTGTTCCTACTGAGGAGACTCAGGTCTTTTGGTGTACAAGGGGCGCTGCTGAAGACATTCTATGACACGGTGGTGGCATCAGCCATCACTTTTGGAGTGGTCTCCTGGGGCAGTGGCATTACAGCAGCCAATAGGAAGACACTGAACAAACTGATCAAGAAAGCTAGCTCTGTCCTGGGGCAGCGCCTTGACCCAGTGGAGGAGATAGGAGAGAGAAGGATGGTGGCTAAACTGTCATCTCTGCTGGAGTCCGAGTTCCACCCTATGCAGGACACACTGAATGCACTAAGGAGCTCATTTAGCAGCAGACTACATCATCCTAGGTGCACAACCGAGAGGTTTCGCAGGTCCTTCCTACCAACGGCTGTCAGACTGTATAACCTAAGCAGGGCTGCTCGCAGAGATAGCAAAAAGATGTGACAACCTAATAGTATTGAATGCAAAAGACGCAACAGACTTACACAATGGTCCCCTCCGGTATACAACTAGGAAAATACCGGTAGCTACGGAGGGTGACAATATGTTTGGGTACATAATCATACCATGCAGGATAACTAAGTAGACGGTTATACTGTTTCATTCCATCTAGCTGCAATGCTCCGCACTGTGTGTGTTTGTTTGTATATTTATATATTTATTCCATCTAGCGACAATGCTCCACACTGTGTTTATATATTTACATATTCATTCCATCTAGCTACAGTGCTCTGCACTGTGTGTTTATATATTTACATATTTATTCCATCTAGCTACAATGCTCCACACTGTGTTTATATATTTGCATGTTTGTTCCATCTAGCTTCAATGCTCCGCACTCTGTGTTTATATATTCATACATTTATTCCATCTTACTACAACGCTCCACACTGTGTGTGTTTATATATTCACATATTTATTCCATCTAGTTACAATGCTCTGCACTGTATGTGTTTATATGTTCATATATTTAGTCCATGTAGCTACAATGCTCCACACTGTGTGTTTATATATCTATATATTTATTCCATGTGTGTCTATATATTTATTTTTATATGTACATATGTATACTCGCTGCTCTTGTTTTTTTTTTTTCTTGCCTTCTGATTGTTGCTCTGAGTGTTGCTATCCCTGTGCTGTTGCAATCCTGGAATTTCCCCATTGTGGGACTAATAAAGGCTTATCTTAACTTGGTCTCCCTACCAGAAGCAAGACAAGCCCTTTTTAAAGTGAATGTTAAAAAAATAAATAAATAGAGGACTTGCCTGAAAGGGCCTATATCATGCTATTTTAAGCCTTTCAGAGTAAACTATATGCATGTATGTGATAGTATATTACCTTTGGTACACTGGAGAATGAATTATGAAATATGAGTTATTTTCGCGAGCTACTTTTCCAACCCGGAAGTAAGATGCCTCGATCTCTGAGGCTCCGCCTCTCCTTCTTGTGGCTGCCGCCCATTTCATGACGTAACCCCTGAGCTGGCTGCTGCAGCGTGTCGCTGGGTTCCGCCCACGAAAACAACATCTACAGTAAACTTTAGAAAAGATGGATGAGCATGTTGTGGAGCTTTACACTCTTGACCCAGAGTCTGATCGGGAATTTGAGGTGCACGAGATACCACAGCGACCTCGAAGACGTTTACAGGAAGTGAAAGAGTTTTGCCGATCACCGCTCCGTTAGCTGCACGGAGAAAGTGGGTGTGTGCGTTAGCCTGGGGGTGGTGCTGGTAGCACAGGCACTTCCTGGAGTGGGCGGCTCACCCACGTTCATACGTATGAACGTGGGGACCCAATCATTATCAGGGATAGGGCGGAGCAGCAGCTCAGAGAGCAGGGTTGAGGAGGATTAGTCAGAGATGCGTGAATGGAGCAAAATACCACTTTGGGGGTGTTTTTGGTGGGGAATTAACATTATAACATGCTTAAAAGCTCAAAAAAGTCGATTTTGCATGATATAGGCCCTTTAATGCCTGCTCCTCCACTGGCGAGGATTCCAGTGGCTCCGCTGCTGGTAGGGAAGTGACGGCCTCAAAGTGAACTGCCAGCATATTGGCTTCAGGATGAGCTGCTGAAACAGTGGCCTCAGGATGAGCTGTGGGAGCGACGACCTCGGGTTGAGCTGCAGGAGTGACAACCTCCAGATGAGCTGCAGGAAAGACAGCGGGCGAGGCGGTCAGGGAAGGAGCAGCAGGTGAGGTGGCCAAGAGAAAGGCAGCAGCTGAGGCGGCCGTGAGTGAAGCAGCTGGTGAAACAACCGGCAGAGGAGCAGCAAATGAAGCGGCCAGGAGAAAGACAGCAGGTGAGGCGGCCGTTGAAGCAGCAGTGGGTAGAGCTCTCTGGAGAGGGGAAGCAGTAGCTGGAACACTCTGGAAATGAGGAAGTCCAGCCATTGGAGTTCTCCGAGAAGCGGTGAAGCCGGACAGGAGAGGAGGCAAGGGTGGAGCTGGAACAGTACTCCGAGTGGAACAGCGTCTCCCGGAGTCCTCCTTCCACCCGGGTCCCCCACATGCCAACTCACTGCTGTAAAAAAAACTCCCTCCACTCCGGGGGAGTAAACACAAGTGGGCAGTCGGCTGGCTCCGGCAAGGAGGAGGCTAGCAGTGCTGGTAGGGCAGGGAGAGGAAGCCCTTGCACCCAAGGAAGGGAGCGCAGGCTCAGACGGGCTTCCAAGATGTTTGCGACCCCCCCACCCCGCAACAGTCTTCAGCATCCTCTGGAGAGTGAGCTGCGGGCCGAAGCGACGAGGTCCTGCAGTACCTCTGTGATCAGCAGCTCTCCCCCTCTCTGCCTCCTTCTTCTGCGGTCACCCGCTGAGTCCATTTTTGACGGTGTGCTTCTGTCATAAGCGGCCCTCCGGGGTGGAATGAAGGACTCACGTGCAGGGTGACCTTTAAACATAATTTATTGCCAGAAAACACATAAAGTACCCAAAAGAAGTGGCGTGGAGAGTGCAGTACATGACGAGCATACCGTACTGAGTGTATGCGTGGGCGCTATATATAGAAACAGGAAATAATTAACAAATGCGGCGCAGCCATGAGTGATTGCAACACAAAAGACCAATAAACGGAGGAGCAAAAATGAACAGAGTGCCATCACAATGTAAACACAATATGCAAAGCAAGACAGGATCATGGCGATAATAATGGATAAACATAACTAGAAGTGAATATACTGAAGTGAGGATACTAGTAATGACGATAATGATAAACAACAAATGATCAACCAGAAAATAAGGACACTGTCAACATGAGGGTAAACCTAGGATGTTGAGCAGAACAAGAATAATGATAATGATAATGATCAGTACAACAAAGAACATAAAGCATGGACAGGGTTCGACCCTGTCCAGACCACTACAAATATTTTGTCCAGTGTTGCTGTCATTTAATAAATTGTGCAATATTATACTTGAGGTCATATGGTATCACTGAATATAGTAACTGTGGATGTGATACGTCTAATACCCGATGCTAGAATTGGAACGTTCATGAACGAGTCGTTAGAGTGTACTAGTTCTTTTGGGTGAACGAACTGGACTGAATCACTTACCATAACTGAACAAATCACTTAGGAAATGGCGGCCATTTCATCCCCCGCTTCCGAATCACGTACACGTCATTGACAGCTCTCCCAGCCTTCTACAGCCTATCACAGCCTTGCAAACCTGGCGCTCCAGAAGGAGCTGCTTTTATTGGACGAGTCGTTTACGAACCATCACAGGCTGCAGCTTTGATGTAACTGGTTGTAGTGAAACTTGGTGGAACGATAGGTCATACATAGATATCTTAAATCTTGATGGCTTTAAATTGTTCACCAAGAACAGATGTGACAGATCTGGCGGTGGTATCTGTCTGTATATTTCCTGTAGATATGATGTGGATGTTTGTGATGATATTGTCATGGCAGACTGTTACACTGACTCTTTTTGTTGAGATACATGTCAAAAATGGAAAAAATGTAATTGTAGGTGTTTACCTTTTGTTCTTATTAAAGACAAAAATAGAGAACAATTATTTACCTTTTCTTAATAAGAACAAAAGGTAAATAATTAAAAGAAGACAAAATGAACCTACTTGAACGATCAATTGTAGGTGTGTTTTATCATCCCCCAAACACCAATCTTAATATTTTCATGACCAAACTGGATGAAATTTTATTCTCAATCAATAATAAAAATAAAAGTTGTATCCTCCTTGGAGACTTCAACACTGACCTCTCCAGGGATGATGTAGCTAAAGATGGCTTTATAAATATACTACAGTCCTCTTCCTTGTGGCCAAGAAGGCTCAAACTCACCTCTGTTTCCTCCACAAACTGAGGACAGCATGAGTCCCACCCCCCATCATGTGCTCATTCTACCGGGGCACCACTGAGAGCATCCTCACCAGCTGCACCATGATGTGGTACAGAAGCTGCACCACCTCCTGGCGGAAGATACTACAACGCATAGTGAAAGCAGCCAGCAAGATCATCGGTGCCTCTCTGCACCCCCTCTTGGACATTGGACATCTACCACACCCGCCTCACCCACAGAGCCATCAACATTGCAGGCGACACCTCTCACCCCTCACACTCCATCTTCAGCCTTCTGCCCTCGGTGAAAAGGTACCGGAGCCTCTGGTCCCACTCCACAAGATGGCTAAACAGCTTTGTTTACCAGGCCATCAGGACCCTGAACGCTGCCCCCCCCCCCCGGACCGTAACACACTCACCCACACAATAACTACCTCAGCTGTTTGCACAGAAAGACTTGGCACACCAACAGTAATTCCATGTCTGGAATTACTGGCACAAATGTCATACCTGCTGCTGTCTGTCTGTTATTGAAATATTGATCATGTGCAGTCCAATCTGTCACTGTCTTCACCTACACTACTGCATTGACCTTGCAATTACAGGTATTACAGCTCCACTTTTTCTGTATATACGATTGCTAGGTTTTATCGTTTATCTTTATTTGCACTACGGGTAGCATTACTGTACATAGACTGCTGTTGTTGTTTTTCATCCTTATTCCTTCTTTTCTTATATACTGCACACACCACTAAGAGAGAGAGAAATGGCATTTCACTTCTCCTGTATGTCCTGTACGTATAGAAGTATTGACAAATAAAAATCTTTGAATTTTGAATCTTTTGAATGTTTCTTCCCTACCATTAATACTTATACCAGAATCACTCACGCTACCAAGTCCATTATTGACAATGTCATCACTAACACTTGCAATTCCACACTGGTATCTGGAGTCGTACTCTCTGAAATTTCTGATCATTTTCCTATTAGTAGGAAAGTAGGATGTACTTCCTAAGGAGATTGCGGTCCTTCAACATCTGCAGCAAACTTCTGCTGATGTTTTACCAGTCTGTGGTTGCCAGCATCCTCTTTTACTCCGTGGTGTGCTGGGGGGGCAGTATATCCAAGAAGGATGCATCCAGACTGGATAAACTGATCAGGCGGGCCGGCTCTGTGGTCGGCGCAAAGCTGGACACCCTGGTGACGATGGCAGAGATGAGGACTCTGGATAAACTGTTGGATATAATGGACAACGTCAGCCACCCTCTGCACACCGTCATCAGTGACCAGAGGAGCCTGTTCAGTGAAAGACTGCTCCTTCCCAAGTGTCAGACCAACAGGCTCAAGAACTCTTTTGTCCACCATGCCATCACACTCTATAACTCCTCACTTGGGGGGGGGGGGGGACATAGAGTACAGAGGACAGTAGGGCATTCATAGAGCAATAACCTTAACTTAATCACACTTGTACAAGCCATATTTAGCCTTGCATTTATATTGTGTATATTAAGTGTTTATTTTTTTCTTTTTTGCTTTTCTGATCTGTACGCTCCTTTTATGTGCTGCTGGAAATTTTAAATTTCCCAGAGGGAGTCATCCCAAAGGGATTAATAAAGTTATGTCTAAGTCTCTGAGTCTCTAAGTCTATTGTCTTATTTCTTGACCTTGCTGTTAGGTCCTCAATTTCAAGTCATAAATTAAAAATAAAAATACTTAATGAAGAAATCTTACAGCGACTGAATAAGGACTTGCACGCCAAGGCATGGAACAGAATCTACAATTGTAGTGATGCTGATGCTGCATTTGACACCTTGACTAAAGAAATAACAGACTCCATTCAGAGGACAATTCCTGTCAAGACTGTCACATGTAGTGGAACTATTCAACATCCATGACTTTCTAAGGGCATATTAAAATCTATTAAGCACAAAAATAAACTATATATCCGTTACATAAAAACCCCAAATATTAATAATAAAAATGAATATACTATTGATAGAAATAATCTGGGCAGCGCGGTGGCGGAGTGGTTAGCACTGTGGCAGCACAGCAACTCACCCTTGGCCGGGGGATCCTGGCTTCGATCCCAGCCCCCGACCAACATTGATCTGTGTGGAGTTTGCATGTTCACCCCGTGTCTGCGTGGGTTTACTCTGGGATTTCTATGGTTTCCTCCCACATGCCAAAAACATGCAAGTTAGGTTAATTGGCATCAAATTGGGGATTCTAAATTGTCCTTAGGTATGACTGTGAGAGCGAATGGTTGTCTGTCTCTCTGTGTTGGCCCTGTGATGGACTGGCGATCTGTCCAGGGTGTACCCTGCCTCTTGCCCAAAGATGCTGGGATAGGCTCCAGTCCCCCCGCGACCCGAAAAGGATTAAGCGGAAGAAGATGGATGGATAGAAATAATCTCACACATTATTAGAAAGAGTAATTACTATGCAGAACTTATAAATGCATTACAGGGTTTTAAACAGGGACCCCCCCCCCCCGGTTCCCATTTCCTAACAATAATATGGTCAGCAATCTCACCAGTAATGCCACTCTCGCTGATAAATTTAATAATTAGTTTGTCTCCACTGGAGAAAATGTATCTAATAAAATCAGCCAACCTCAGGGTGTCTCTTTCAAACATTATTTATCAGGAAATTACTTGAACTCTTTCAAGACTTCATCACAATCAGTTGGCTTCAGGAAGAAAATCATTATGGACATGAAGAATTTGAACTCTGCTGGAGCTGATGAAATTTCCAGCAAAATTTTGAAGAGCATCACGAATGTAATTTTGGAACCTCTTACGTACTGCATTAATCGGTCTCTAATCTCCGGAGTAATCCCACAAATAGCAAAAATAGCACAAGTTGTACCAGTCTAATCTACAAATCAGGTGATAAGAATGATTTGAATAATTATCATCCAAGATCCATTTTGCCTTCTCTCTCCAAGGTTTTGGAAAGAGTAGTTTCTAATAGACTGACCAGTTATCTTGACAAGCTTAACATCATTGTCCCATCTCAGTATGGCTTTATAAAGAAACACCCTACTTATATGGAAATTCCTGACCTAATTGAACAAATCAATGACGCAATCAAAAGAGGCAACTATAGTGTTGGCATTTTTCAAGACCTAATTAAAGCATTTGATACCATTAAGCCTGCCATCCTAATTAATAAATTGCATCATTATGGTATCAGGGGCCTAGCATTAGACTGGTTTATTAGTTATCTGTTTGGAAGACTTCAATATGTTTATGTAAATAACCACAAATCATCATATAAATTCATCGATCATGGGGTCCCCCAGGGTTCCAGCTTGGGACCAGTTCTCTTCATTTTGTACATAAATGACATTGTTAACTCCTCGTCTCTCTACATAAAGTATTGCTTGCCGATGACACTAATTTATTTTTTGCCCACCAGAATCCAAATGAACTTGAACAGATAATAAATAGTGAGCTTGTGAAAATAGATACTTGGTTTCAGTGTAACAAACTTTCTCTAAACATCAGTAAAACAAATTATTTTGTATTCCATTACAATAAAAAGCCAGACATCAAGCAACTTTGTCCCAAAATCAATGGACAGAATACTACCAGAGTCAGCTCTACAAAATTCCTAGGGGTCCTCATCGATGAATTCCTTAACTGCAAATGTCATATTGACAATCTAACCAAAAAACTGGCTAAATATGCTGCATTGTTCTTTAAGTTCAGACATTTTCTCCCACTTTCAGCACTTCTCACTTTGAAGAAAACTTTATTTTAGCCTTATTTACATTACTGCAATATTGTATGGTGCAACACATTTCCACCTCACCTAAAAAAAAGCTAGAAATTCTCCAAAAGAAAGTTATACGTACTTTATCATGGTCTGAATATAATTCTCCTACTAGTAATATTTTCCATCATTAAAATCTTCTAAGAATTGCTGAGTATAATTACTTCCAAACAAACTGGAACCTATCAGATAAATATGATCTAAACCACTGCAACGAAGTTCTATTAAGTCCAACATGGTGTTCTAATCTATCAAGTAAAATATTATGATTGATAGTATCAATAGCTGCACTAAGTTCTAAAAGGACAAGTACAGAAACAAGTCCATCATCAGATGCGATAAGGAGGTCATTAGTGACCTTAACTAAAGCTGCTTCAGTACTATGATGGATTCTAAATCCAGATTGAAACTCTTCAAATAAACCATTTCCCTGCAAGTGGTCAAATAATTGTGGAGCAACAACTGTTTCTAAGATTTTTGAAAGGCAGATTAGAGATTGGTCTATAGTTAGCTAAAACTCCTGGATCCAGAGTTGGCTTTTTAAGTAAGGGTTTAATTACAGCAGTTTTAAACGCCTGCGGTACATGGCCTAATGTTAATGAAGAATTGATTATCTGAAGAATAGAGCAACCAATAAATGGGAAGACTTCTTTAAATAACCTGGTAGGAATAGGGTCTAAAAGACAAGTTGAAGGCTTGGATGAGGAAATTATTTTATCTAACTCTAAAAGGTCAATTGGAGTAAACTCATCCAAACAGATATCTGTTGAAGGAGTTGTAGTTACTATATTTAAGTTAACGGTGGGAAGAATCTGACTGATTTTATCTCTGATAGATGAAATTTTATTACTGAAAAAGTTTATAAAGTTCTGACTAGTAAGCTCTAGGGGAATGCTAGGATTGACAGAGTCCTGACTCTTTGTCAGCCTGGCTACAGTGCTGAAAAGAAACCTGGGATTATTCTTGTTCTCTTCTATTAATACTGAATAATAACTTGTTCTAGCTTTCCTAAGAGGTTTTTTATAAATTAGAAGATGATTTCTCCAAGCTAAAAAGCTATAATCTAATTTAGTGGAGTGCCATTTTCTTTCTAATTGACGAGTCTTCTGTTTAAAGCTACGAGTTTCTGTGTTGAACCAAGGAGTTAGAAATCTCTGATTAGACTTTTTCTTTTTTTAAAGGGGCCATCATGTCTAGAGTCTGATGCAGAGAAGCTGTCACACTATCTACCATGCTATCAATTACAGAAGGAGCAAGCTCTCCATAGCTAATCTCCGTTGTGTTGGCACATGGCATAGAGGAAACAATCTGCTTAAATTTGGTAACTGCATCATCTGAGAGGCATCTACTATAGTAATATTTTTCTTTAGGAGCCAAATATGTCAGAAATAGTAAAATCAAAGGTTAACAGACAATGGTCTGACAGTACAGGGTTATGAGGAGACACTACCAGATTTTCTATTTCTATGCCATATGTCAGAACAAAGTCCAATGTCTGGTGGAGAAAATGGGTAGAATTTCCTACTTTCTGAGAAAACCCCATCGAGTCCAATATTGAATTAAATGCCATATTAAAGCAATCACTATCTATATCTACGTGTATATTAAAGTCCCCTACAATAATTATTCTATCTGATTTCAGCACTAAATCTGCTAAGAATTCAGCAAATTCAGATAAAAACTCTGAGTATGCTGAGGAAGGACAATAAACTATGGCAAATAAAATTGGGTTTAACCTAAAATTGCTAACATGCCCAATACTGAGGACCAGGCCCTCAAAGGAATTATAACATGTTTTTTGCTTTACATTAACTGGTAATTTGGGATGGTAAATTGTTGCTACTCCTCCACAACCAGAACTTCTGGCATTTTGACAGTTTAAATAACCAGAGGGAGCTGATTCATTTAAACCAACATAATCCTCTTGCCCTAACCAAGTCTTTGTAAGGGATATTAAATCAACCTGATGATCAGTTAACAGATTTAACAAACCACATTTAATTTTTAAATTATGAGGAGGAACATCACTTTGGGATGCTTATACATTATATTTTTATTTACTTTGGAGGGAGCAATGATTCTCTGATGGGGAAGGCAGGGGCTAAGTTGAGGGGTGGCGGATGAAGAGGAGCTGCAGAGAAGTGTGTAAGACTGTGACTCTGCTTCCTGGTCCCAACTCTGAGCTATCGTGGTTTTGGAAATTTGAATAAAAATGATGCCAGATTGTTAGATAAAACAGACATACCATCCAAAGTGGGATGGATGCTGTCTCGTCTAATAAGACCAGGTTTTCCCCAAAATGAGTTCCAATTGTCCATGTAGCCCACATTGTTTGCAGGACACCACACAGACAACCAGCGGCTGAAGGATGACATGCGGCTAAACATGTCATCACTGGTCAGATTGGGGAGGGGCCCAGAGAATAGGCCTTTTTCACACCCACATTACGTACTTCCAGTACAGCGTTTGTTGTGTTACTCCACTTCCACTAAAATGGAGAAACGAGGTAGTGTCCTTGAATTTACAAGTTTACTGAACAATTTACCAAAATTGTTGTCCGCAGATGTGGTCCATTTAGTTGAACAGCATTGCCCCGTAGCACACTCCAAACTAGATCAAGGATACAAGTTTTTCTTTGAAAATTTTATCCACAACTATGAGCATAAGTGGTTGATTTACAGTAATGCTATACTAGTTTAGCACTAGCTAGTATCTGTTCATCTTAGCTCACCGTCTTGACTTTGACATTTTTTTTTGATGTGACTGTATTTGACAGAATATACATTCAGCCCTTTTAAAATGTCACACAGTCTTATTTATGATGATTGTACTTTTCTGTCAGTTTCTAATGTTGTAAACAGGGAGGTTGTAGTCAGACTCAGGCGTCACCGGACGATGAGGAAGAGAGAAGTCCCGCACTCATTGCAGGTTTTTATGATAGGATAAGGACTAAAGGTTACATATGGAAAACAGCAGTAAGATGGCGGCCTGGGATTTACCGGGGAATAGAGGGGGTTGGCGGCCCACTTTTCAGGTGGTGATGCCAGCCAGGGTATAAAGGCCACGGCTGGAAGGGGCACGTCCTCTTTCGCCATTGACACCTGGATAAGGAGCACTGTAGCCCACTGTTGTTCTGTTCGGAAGTTTGATAATAAACACTGTTAACTGCCTTCCGCCCTACTCCTTATTTCACTAATTATGGACACAACATTTGGCGACGAGGAGAACACGGTTATGAAGCCTGCTGCAACCATTTTTTGTCCATTTCTGGAGGCCCCTGGTGAGCTTCCCGTGCCTTGGCCTAGGTGGTTTGCTGCATTTAGCAACTACTTGGTGGCCCTCAACCTCGGCGAGTTGAAAAAATTGCAGACAAGCGCAGTATTGATCCATAATTTGGGCATGGAAGGGCAAAGGGTCCTCAAGACATAGGGGGAGCCAAGAGCTTTGAGGAGGTAGTAGAGCTAATGGTGTGATACTTTTGCGCGCCGGAAAATGTCATCGTCCGGCACATCCAGTTTCGACAGCACCATCAGCGGATGGGAGAGTTGGTGAAGAGGTTTGTGGCAGACCTACGTCAGCTGGCGGCGGAGTGCAAATTTGGAGCTCTACAGGATAAGATGGTCCAGGATCAGTTAGCAGAGCACGTTCGCTGTTCTGCTGCCCGGTCACAGCTCCTGACCTACTCGGGCAAATTGACGCTGGCTACCGCTATTGAGATTGTTCAGCAGTTTGAGGCGGCTGAAGTTTTAGCGAGGGACCTCGGCGGATAGTCCTCCTCAACGCTAAATGAGCCTCGGTTAAAGGTGCTGACAGCGGTCCCTGATGATGAAGACAATGTTGAGGAAGAAGAATACACCTCCATTGTCATGATAAGGTCTACCCCGAGAATGCCAAGATGTTATGGCTGTGGGTCCGCTAGACATAGATACAAGTCCAGAGAGTGTCCAGCGAAAGGAAAGCGCTGTGGGAAATGTGGCCTGCTGCACAACTTCGCACGGTCCTGTAAAAACTTTAAGCGTGGGGAACGTGAACAGGGAGGGGGCTCCTCCAAGAAGACTCCCACTGTTATTCATAGGGTTGCACCAGAGACGGGTGGCCATATCTACTGCACGGTATCTCTGGACGGAGTCGGGGTATCAATGCTGGTGGATACGGGAGCGGTGGCTTCAATACTGAATCTACAGACGATGAAGAATCTGTTCCCCCAGTAACGCATCCAGAAAACATCGGCCCCATTTTATGGCTATGGGAGGAGTAGGATTGCCGTATTGGGGTACATCGTGGTTATGGCGGAGTACAAGACGCGGAGCATGGCGGATGTCCAGGTGGTGGTGACTGCTATGGGATACAATATTATGGGGTGCGACATGTTTTACAGTTTGGGCTTCTCCATTGCCAGTGACACCGGAGAGGAGTGGTCGGGTGGCGGTTTGTGGAACCGACCCCTGCCGGATATGGGTGATGATGTGTGGGACACCGATTGGTCCAGACTGGGAGAAGACAGCAAGAAGGAACGTCACGGGGTGCCTCGCCGGGATGGACCCGATGCCAGAGCCCAAGCTGCCCTGAGTGTGGGAGCTGGGAGGCACGGCGGGGCCCCCGGGTCGGTAGGTGGGACCGGGACATCAGCACTGAACACCACCGGGGCTAGACCAACAGGTGCGCGTTTAAAAGGCACCAGAAGATGGCCTTCGAAAAGGGCTTCAGGCCGGGCTGGTAAACAGACCAGCTCCAATTGGGAAGCCCCCCCACGACATGAGGATCTGAGGAGACCTATTAGAGCTCCCCTGGGTGTCGGTGATATGGTTCGTCCTAGGGTTGAAGCTCGGTCGAGGGGGATCCACAAGCATTGTGGGCAGTATGATGACCAGGGGCGGCTACAGGTGAAAGTGACCCAGAGTGACGGCTATTTAGGCCTGTCAGACGAGACATAGAGGCACTCCAACGAGCTGCGTCGGGTGGTGGAGAAAAGGAGACAACACAGCCCGTCACCAGAAACAAGGAAGTGGAGATATTCTGGCTGGGAGCCACGGGATGGCAATCCTGGGAAGGGGGGGGGGGTCCACGGGGTGTGTAAAATGACTGTGGACTTGCTTAGTTGGTGTGTTTTCTTGCTACATGTCATTGTCTATATAGTTTTCTACTGCTGTGTCTGTGCCCCAGGTACGTCCATTGAGAAGAGAAAATTGATATAATTGTTTGAACTGAGTATATACAGTATATATACATGTATATATATATAAGATAAGAATAATTAACCTGAGTGATTCTGGTTTGGTAAGTTGTGTGTAATATATATATATATATATATATATATATATATATATATATATATATATATATAGATATAGATAGATAGATAGATAGATAGATAGATAGATAGATAGATAGATAGATAGATAGATAGATAGATAGAGAAGAAAGATATTTTGATATTGTATCTGAATTGAATATATAAGGAAATTATTTCTGATGGTGTCTCCTAACACTGTGAATTTTGTGATGTGCCCGAGTGTGGGGTGGGTGTGTTGGGGTGGGGGCCGCGTTGAAATTGTGTATTAGTACTATTTATTGTCGGTATTACTGTGCATATGTTTTATTTAAAATGTTCTGGGTTTAATTTTTTAGACACGGCTACATTTTTTGGTTTGGACTGCTGGTTGGACAAGGCAGAATAATCCATCTGGCCATGTAGGAGGCACTGGTAATCTACCCAGCCCCCAGCCTTGGTTGTGTGAATGGACAGGTTATTTATTTGTTTTGTACATACTGTTTTCCCTGTTCGAGTGTGAGTCGGGTGATAAATTTGGGTGGGCCAATCTGTATGCCTGAATTTTTTTTAAAGGGAGGGAAATGTTACATATGGAAAACAGCAGTAAGATGGCGGCCTGGGATTTACCAGGGAATAGAGGGGGTTGGTGGCCCACCTTTCCTGTGGTGACGCCAGCCAGGGTATAAAGGCCACGGCTGGAAGGGGCACATCCTCTTTCGCCGTTGACGCCTGGATAAGGAGAGCTGTAGCCCACTGTTGTTCTGTTCGGAAGTTTGATCATAAACACTGTTAAATGCCTTCCGCCCTACTCCTTATTTCACTAATCATGGACACAACACTAAATGTTAAGTTTTTTAATCCATTCCACATTTTGGTTTCAGATATTTCTATTAGTCATTTATCAGCTGTATTTATTACACACCCAACATTGTTTAAGAACTGATATTGGTTCATAGTTAAAATATTAAAACGTTTATGGTAGCTGTATAGCTTTCAATACCATAGTTATGCTGAAGCAAGCAGCTGTGTTGAATGTAAGGGGTTAAAATGTTACTGCTGTTGCAGATTTACTCTTACTCAAAATGAAGTTGGACTTTGCTGTTCTGAAATGCTATTTCATATATTCATATTTGGTTAATTTTATAATTATTTTTTTCATCCAAAATGGCTGGTTAATTTATTTTCACCATTTAAAAATTGTGAGTGACATTTGTTTATGTCTTTACCCTAGATTGTTTTGCAAACTGGCACAGATCCCATTCAGCTGAATTGAACATCATGCACCTGTGCTGCAGGCAAAGTCCTGTGCAACCACCTTGTTGCCTTGCTGTTTCAGAGTGCCCATTACAGCATGATGCAGGTGAAGGCAGTTCCATCAGCTGTGGCCTGCACAAGCACTTTGTAAACATGGCATCGACCATGGACAAAGGTAATTTAATGCAATGTTTTGTATTTTTTTTAAAAATTGTTTAATATTTTTGTAAAAAGTCTGATGTTATGGTTGATGTGTCTATGATTTCAGGGCATCTGTGCAGAACCTGTTCAGGACCTGGTTGTAAGGAAGCCTAAACCATTTACCAAGACTCTGTGTAAATTAACACTATACCAAGCCCATACAGGTGGTGGCCATTATTTTTTGTCTTGTATTATTGATCAGGGGAGTAATGCATCACAAAATTTATGGTTTAGAGCCTCCAAGTTTTCAGCATTATTGGTTTAAAAATAATACAAATTTTAATCATTATGATTATTAAAATTTGCCACTCTTCTGTGGATCCTGGATGGCAGTGTGTGTGCGCAGGGTATTATCTGTATAGCCCACAGATCAGTATTCATCTGTTATACTGCTACTATCAGTTAACTTGGTTTATTTATTTGTTTGTTTACAAGTTTAAACTTGGAAGATAATCAGTGAAGAATTTTTAAGGTTTCTGTTGTACTTACTCTGTTTCAGGAGCCCTTCCTGACCCTTCAGTGTTTGCCCTTGGGGAAAATCTAAAACATCATAAAGGTTTGTCTCAGTTTTGCCAGAAAACATCTTGATGATCCCCAAGACTTTGGGGAAAATACTCTGTGGAGTGACAAGACAAAAGTTGAACTTTTTGTAAGGTGTGTGTCCCATTACATCCAGCGTAAAAGTAACACAGCATTTCAGAAAAGGAACATCATACCAACAGTAAAATATGGTGGTAGTGTGATGGTCTGGGGCTGTTTTGCTGCTTCGGGACCTGGAAGACTTGCTGTGGTAAATGGAACCATGAATTCTGCTGTCTACCAAAAAATCCTGAAGGAGAATCTGTTCCCATCTGTTCATGACCTCAATATGAAGCACACTTGGGTTTTGCAGCAGGACAATGATTCAAAACACAACTGCAGGTCCACCTCTGAATGGCTGAAGAAAAACAAAATGAAGACTTTGGAGAGGCCTAGTCTAAGTCCTGACCTGAATCCGATTGAGATGGTGTGGCATGACCTTAAAAAGGCGGTTCATGCTCGAAAACCGTCCAATGTAGCTGAATTACAACAATTCTGCAAAGATGAGTGGGTTAAAATTCCTCCACAGCGCTGTAAAAGACTCATTGCCGGTAATCACAAACACTTGATTGCAGTTATTGCTGCTAATGGTTGCCCAACCAGTTATTAGGTTTAGGGGGCAATCACTTTTTCACACAGGGCCATGTAGGGTTGGATTTTTTCCCCCTTAATAATAAACACCTTCATTTAAAAACTGCATTTTGTGTTTACTTGTGTTATCTTTATCTACTATGTTCACACTCTGACAGGCAGCGAAAAGTAAGCTAGGAGCAGGAAGACAAAAGAAGAGGAAAACATCAGCCTTGTGTGTAGCAGAATGGAATGTACGCACTCTGTTGGACAGAACAACATCGCAGCGCCCAGAAAGACAGACCGCGCTTGTGGCCCTGGAAATGAACAGGTACAATGTAGACATAGCTGCAGTTAGTGAAGCAACATTTCCTGGATATGACAGCTTGGAAGACCATGGGTACATCTTCTTTTGGAGTGGTAGATCAACTCAAGAAAGGAGAGCAGTGTTGAAAAGTGGAGACAGGGACTGCTACAGAGAGGTCAAATATCGGTTTAACAGAGAGCTAAGGAGAGCTAAATCTGTGTATTCTGAGAAACTCCAGCAGCAGTTCACTGCTAATGACTCGGCTTCTGTGTGGAGAGGACTGAGGCAAATCACCAACTATCGGCCTCAGGCTTCTAAAGGTCAGGATGACAAAGCCCTTTGTCAAAAACTGTCCCAACATTACGCCCGTTTTGACACCTCGTCAGCTGTGTCCAACTCACCCACTCCACCCAGCTCCACTGCCTCCTCAGCCCCTAATTCATCAAAAGCGGTCCCCCCCCTCCTCCTCCTCTTCCTCCTCCCCCCCTCCCCTTGTCATCAGTGAGCAGGACGTGCACAGACAGTTCTCCAGACTGAACCCGCGCAAGGCCCCCGGGCCGGACGGTGTGTCTCCCTCCACCCTGAGACACTGTGCGAAAGAGCTGGCTCCTGTCTTCACAGACATTTTTAACACCTCCCTTAAGCAATGTCACGTGCCGACCTGCCTCAAATCCTCCACCATCATCCCTGTCCCCAAGAAGCCACGGATTGCTGGATTTAATGACTTCAGACCTGTAGCGCTCACCTCTGTAGTCATGAAGTCCTTTGAGCGCCTGGTCCTGTCTCACCTCAAGTCCATCACCACACCCCTCCTAGACCCGCTGCAGTTGCCTACCGTGCTAACAGGTCTGTGGATGACGCAGTCAACCTGGCCCTCCACTCCATCCTGCAGCACCTGGACTCCCCGGGAACCTACGCCAGGATTCTGTTTGTGGACTTCAGCTCTGCATTCAACACCATCCGCCCCGATCTGCTCCAGGACAAGCTGTCCCTGCTCAACGTGCCTGACTCCCTCTGCAGGTGGATCACCGACTTCCTGACGAACCGGAGACAGCATGTGCGGCTGGGGAAGTCTGTCTCAGACTCTGTTAGCATCAGCATTGGATCACCCCAGGGCTGTGTACTTTCCCCCCTACTCTTCTCCCTTTACACCAACTCCTGCACCTCCTCCCACCAGTCTGTTAAGCTGATTAAGTTTGCGGACGACACCACCCTCATCGGGCTCATCTCCAACGGCGACGAGTCCGCCTACAGGGAAGAGGTGGCCCAGCTGGTGTCCTGTCCACAACAACCTGCAGCTGAATGCTCTGAAGACAGCGGAGATGATTGTGGACTTCAGGAAAGTCACAACCCCCCTGCCCCCCCTCACCATCACAGGCTCTCCCATCACCATTGCAGATTCCTTCCGCTTCTTGGGCACCACCATCACCCGAGACCTCAAATGGGAGCCAACCATCAGCTCCCTCATCAAAAAGGCCCAGCAGAGGATGTTCTTTCTGCGGCAGCTGAGGAAGCTCAAGCTACCCACCAAGATGTTAGTGCAGTTCTACACGGCCATCATCGAGTCCATCCTCACCTCCTCCATAACCGTGTGGTATGCAGGAGCCACTGCCAGGGACAGACTAAGGCTGCAGCGCGTCGTGCGCACTGCTGAGAAGGTGATAGGCTGCGAGCTCCCATCTCTCCGGGACCTGTACATCTCCAGGACCCGGAGGCATGCTGGCCGGATCATAGCCGATCCTTCACATCCTGGTCACGTACTGTTTGCTCCCCTCCCCTCAGGTAGAAGACTTCGGTCCATTCGGACTAAAACCTCCCGGCACATGAACAGCTTTTTCCCCTCTGCCATCAGACTGCTGAACATTAAGTGACTTTTTGACTCTCGTGCACTATGTACAGCAGCTCAACCAGACTCACGTCATTCATCACTGTTTTCTGTTGCATTATCGACTGCACTATGTGGTACTTCACATTATCTGCTACTTGCTAATTTTTTAAAACTGCCTTGACTAGTACTACTCATTATTACTAGTATTGTTATTATTATTATTATCATTATTACTTATTATTACTTATTTTTCTACACTTATTGCACGTTTTCAGTCCTTTAGTTTTTTAGTTCATCTCTTTTTCTCATCATGTTTTTAATGTTGCAGCATGGCATCGAGACAAATTCCTAGTTTGTGTACTACATGAACAATGGCAATAAATCTGATTCTGATTCTGAGAGAAGCAGGAGTGGGCTCTGCAGTTAGAAAGGAGATAGCATCAATGCTTGATGAGGAACTGGTGCCAATCAACAACAGGATAATGACTATGAGACTCCCACTACAGCGGAAGATGTATGCCACACTCATCAGTGTATATGCCCCAACAATGACCAATACAGAGGAGGTGAAGGAAGAGTTCTACAGTGATTTATGTGAGACTATCAGGCGTGTACCAACTGATGACAGGCTGATACTCCTTGGAGATTTTAATGCCAGAGTTGGTTCGGACACTGAGAAATGGAAAGGAGTGCTAGGCAGTTATGGAGTAGGCAAGTGCAATGCTAATGGAGAACTTCTACTTGCACTATGTTCAGAGTACAACCTTGTGATAACCAACACTCTATTTAAGCACAAGGACACACACAAGAAGACATGGATGCACCCAAGATCCAAGCACTGGCACTTATTAGACGACATCATAGTCAGGCAGAGAGACATAAGGGATGTATTAGACACCAGAGCAATGAGAGGCGTGGACTGTGGTACTGATCATGTTATGCTGAGATCTACATTAAGGATTTGCAGATGAAAACAGCACTGGAGGACGGGTGCGAAGCCACCACGGAAGCTAAACACTAGTGCACTGAAAGGCCAAAAGAAGCAGGAAGAACACAGGAAATGGATGAAAACTTGAAAGACTGGGACAGCAACAACTAAGAGAATGACATAGAAGAGAAATGGGCAACACTGAAGGATATGGTGTATCAGACTGCGAGTGATGTATTAGGCTGCCCTGAGAGGAAACATCAAGATTGGTTTGATGAGCACGATGAACACCTTAAGAAACTACTAGAAGCGAGGAATACAGCTAGGCAGGAAAACCTACAGTGTAACTTGTTCACTTCTTGTGGCTCTAGACCGCCTCTACATAACACAAAGTCGAAGAAGAAGAAATACTCAAAGACTCAGAGTGAGCTACAGAAGTACACCAGAGAGATGAAGTCCAACTGGTGGGATGAAAAAGTGGAGGAACTTCAAAATGCAGCAGACAGAACAGACATGAAAACATTCTTCACTTGTTTGAGAGAAATTTATGGCCCTAAACCAAGAGGATTGATCCAACTAAAGGCTATGGATGGTGAAACGGTTTTGCAGGAGAAAGACAAGATCCTGGACAGATTTGCAGACCACTTTGACCAACTACTAAACAACCCTGGAGATCTCACTGAAGAGGCTAAAGAACCTCTAGTGCAGCGACCAGCTGTATCAAGTCTGGATGAACCACCAAATTTTGATGAACTAATGGCAGCTATCAGGACAACACAGGATGGTAAAGCTTCAGGAAGGGATGGAATTCCAGCAGAAGTGTGGAAATTTGGTGGTGTTCAGCTGACCAACTGCCTGCACAAGCTCATCCAAGAGATATGGGATGCCCAGAAAGTACCTCAAGACTGGATGGGTGCAAGTATTGTGCCTTTGTTCAAGAAAGGTGACAGGAAAGATTATGGAAATTACCAATGTATATCACTGCTAGCCACTGTTGGTAAGATTCTCCCACGTGTACTACTTAACAGACTCAGTGAACACATCTCGCAGAATGTACTACCGGAAACCCAGTGCGGCTTTAGAAGTGGAAGAAACACAATGGACATGATTTTCTGCTTGAAACAGGTTCAAGAAAAGTGTATCGAACAGAACATGCCGCTTTATGTAGTCTTCATCGACTTCAGTAAAGCACTTCGATACTGTTTCGCGACAAGGACTTTGGCAGGTACTCAAGAAATATGGTTGTACAGAGAAGTTTGTCAGCCTGATCGAGGCACCCCATAGAGGTATGCAAGCAAACGTGGCAATGAGTGGTTCAGTATCTAAAGACTTTTCAGTAAGCAGCGGGGTGAAACAAGGGTGTGTGCTGGCACCTACACTCTTCTCGCTATATCTGGCAGCCATGCTTGAGGTGGCCTTCAAAGACACTTCAGAAGGAGTATACATTCAAACAAGGAATGAAGCAGACTTGTTCAATGTGGCACAGTTTAAAGCCAAGAGTAAGACATCGATAAAGGTAGTAAGAGAAATGCTTTTTGCCGACGACAGTGCTCTAGTTGCACACAGGGTGGAAGATATGCAATCTTTAGTGGAGAAATTTGCAAGAGCAGCTAGCCAATTCAGCCTCAAAATCAACATCAAGAAGACAGAGTGCCTTTATCAACCACCAAAGTTCCAGTTATCAACATCACTACCAGAAGAGATCAGCATTGGTACAGAGCCACTAGTCAAGTGCAAGACTTTTACGTATCTAGGGAGTACTGTTTCAGAGAATGCTAGGCTGGAGGATGAACTATCTCTCAGAATGGGAAGAGCGAGCGCTGTGTTTGGAAACTTGAGGGAGAGACTGTGGAACAATCGACATGTGTCTATCCGTGTGAAATGCAAAGTGTACAGAGCGACAGTACTGGCTACTCTATTGTATGGTGCTGAAATTTGGACTGTCTACAGAGTGCAGGTGAAGAAACTCCACGCGTACATGATGAGACACTTTCGAGCCATAATGAACATTTCATGGAAAGACAAGAAAACCAGCACAGAAGTGCTGAAACGAGCTAGTCTACCATCAATGGAGGACATGCTAATACAGATAAGATAAGATAAGCCTTTATTAGTCCCACAACGGGGAAATTCCAGGATTGCAACAGCACAGGGATAGCAGCACTCAGAGCAACAATCAGAAGGCAAGAAAAAAAAAACAAGCAAGCAAGAGCAGCTAATATACATATGTACATATTACTATGCTAGGGAGCTCCGCTGCAGCTAATGGGAGTCCGTCATTACTAACTGGCGCTGACGGTGTTTCAATGCAGCGGAGCCAGGATTCCAGGATGGTAATCATACAGAATTTATTCATATTGGATGCTTATAATACAACTGACAAATAATATTAACTCTGATAAAGAGGTAATCTACCTGGAGTGGGAGCAGCAGCATAGTCATGACCAGCTCCGGTTGTCATTCCAGGGAAGATGTTCGCCTCATGATAGGACTCAAGCTCCAGACGAACTTCATGGCCTAATCGAGTAGCTGCTCTGTCATAAACAGACTCATGTTTTGATGATCCGCAGTTAGTCCACTCAAAACGACCTGGGATTGTCCCGATTTTCAGCCGTTTGCGAAGAGTCATTTCTGTGAGGTCTTCTTCCGTGAAGTGAAGGCTACAAACAAAAGTACTTCCCCTGCTTATTGTAAAATAAGAGCCTTCATCACGACGAATTGCCTGAATCCACTTCTTCTTTGCTATTATGTCACTGGGAAAAGCATATAAACTTAAATAGGGTTGTTGTTTGTTTGCTTTACAAAGAAGAACTCTGCAGTGACATCTAGATGTGGCCTGAGCCATTATTGTATTCTGGGCTATACTAGCCAGAAGTTGCTAAACATAACAATGACTGCTTCCGGTGTCATGAACCCAGAAGCGTGAAAGAGGTCTATACTACAGAGGCAGACATCATTTAGGCAAAATTACACACCGATTCCACACTAAGTTTTGTAACTTCCAACTGCCGGAGTCAGATGTCGTTAATGCCAGCGTGGATAACAACTGTGGAGTATTTACAGTTACTTTTAGCCAGCATTTCCAAATTTGACTCAATGTCGCCTGCTCTGGCCCCGGGAATGCATTTGGCTATGGCCACTGGAGGCTCTAGGTTCACGTTTGTGACTATAGAGTCGCCAATGATCAGAGTTTTTTCTTCAGCGGGTGTGTCGCTGAGCGGGGCAAAGCGATTAGAAACATGAACAGGATGGTGGTGAACCAGGGGCTTGTGACTATGCTTCCTTCTCACCGTCACCCACCCATTCTCTCCTGGCTGCTCAGGAGAGGTAGAAGCCAGAGGACAGCTAACAGGCCCTATGCTAGGGAGCTCGGCTGCAGCTAATGGGAGTCCGTCATTACTAACTGGCGCTGACGGTGTTTCAATGCAGCGGAGCCAGGATTCCAAATCACACAACTTCGCCTCGAGAGCCTCAAAAAGGCAACATTTATTACATTTACCATTATCATTAAAAGAGGCAGAGGTGTAGCTAAACATCTGTCACAGAGAGCACACCAGAGGAGAAGGGGAAGGAGAGCTAGTAGCCATAGCTAGTGGCGAACCCGAAGCTAACATAAACACAGATGAAAGGTGAACAGAAGGCTAAAAGAGGGTGATTAGGTGACACTGAGTGTGCACACAGGTGCAAGAGGCTTGTTAAACAGAAGTGAGAGGTGATGGTAGATGAAAATAACCCTCAAGAGAGTGAGGAGAGCTGACCACAAATCACACTGACAGCCAGCAACACAGGAAGTGATGATACGTTACCACAGCTTGGCCTCTCCGGGTTGGGGGCAAGCTCCTGCCCCAAGTGGAGGAGTTTAAGTATCTCAGGGTCTTATTCACGAGTGAGGGGTGAATGACAGATAGATCGGAGCAGCATTTGCAGTGATGCAGATGTTGTACCGGTCTGTTGTGGTGAAGAAGGAGCTGAGCGCTAAGGCATAGCTGTCGATTTACCGGTCAATCTACGTTCCTACCCTCACCTATGGTCATGAGCTTTGGTTAATGACCAAAAAAATGAGATTGCGGACACAAGCAGCTGAAATTAGCTTTCTCTGTAGGATTGCTGGACTAACTCTTAGAGACAGGGTGAGAAGCTCAGTCATCTGGGAGAGGCTCAGAGTAGAACCGCTGCTCCTCCACATTGAAAGGAGCCAGTTGAAGTGGTTTGGACATCTGATCAGGATGCCTCCTGGACGCCTCCCACTTGAGGTGTTTTGGGTACGTCCCATTGGTAAGAGACCCTGGGGCAGACCCAGGACTCGCTGGAGAGACTATGTCTCCCGGCTGGTCATTCATTGTCCTTAAAACCCCCAAGGACTAAAATAAAATGATTAAATATACTCTTAAAATAATCCAGCATAATAATAATAATAATAATAATCTGTTACATCTGTTTACCATGTTTAAATGCACAGCACCGATCCAAGCTGCCTTGCCTGGAAGCTGATTCGTACAGCAGCCTCCCACACGTTGTCAGTACATGAACAAACAAACATGTACTGTGGAGCAGAGATGCACACATTGGCTGATTTGTACAGCTGCCTCCCGCATGCTGTCAGTACATGAACGAATGAGTGTCTATTGTGGAGCTGAGACCGACACACCAGCTGATTCGTACAGCCGCTGATTTGTACAGTTGTCTCCCTCACGCTCTCATCACTTCAGTCAGTGAACGTACTAAAAAGCAGTGAAGGAGCGAACCCCGCCCGCTCAGTTCAGCCGCATCTTTCAGTTCACTGAGTGACAGGCAGTTAGAGCTCCAGTACAGCACTGAGTGATTCGGTGTACAAATTTAGAACAGATTTTTTTAGTGAACCAACCCAAGTGATTCAGTACATTTCAGTGAACTGTGGATCCCATCACTACCCGATGCTATTAGATGTATCACACCCGCAGTTACTATACAGTATTCATTGATACCGTACTCCCTCTCGTGTAATATTGCTTAATTAACATTTATGGTGGGTGTCCATGTTATTTTTTTTTTTAGAACAAGTTAAAGTTAAGTTAAAATAGCTGAAAAATTGTGTTGCTCAACCTCTGCATAAGAGCATAAAGTAGAAAAGCCTGTTTTAGCCAAAGAAGTTGAGGTACTGTATAAGCTAAGTAACTGCACTATATAGGTGGAGTCCTGGTTCTATATTATACTCCTCATGTGTACTGCCACTTTGTTTGTTGAAGTTTACAATTTTTCTACTAAAAGGGAAATTGTGTCTGTTGTGACACCCGAGGTCCACTGTTTCGTGTTCATCTGCTTAAAAACAGTGGATGTTTATTATAGGAGTAAAGTTGGACACTGAATTGTGTCAGTATTGTAAGTAACGTTACAATGACGTTATTAAGCTCTGCCATTCTGTTGTTTGCACATGCAGTATCAGTACTTTTGAGGATTTTCTGAAGAATATTCAGGATAGTTTTTATCATTTTGGATATGCTGAGACTTTTAGTAAACATGCAGGTGAAGAAAGCAAGCATATTTGCCCACTCCAATGTTAATGAAAGTATAAGAAACTTGAAAAATTACCAATTTAAGATACACTGCATTTTCCAAAAAAATATGATTAACGTGATTAATCACAATTAACTAAAAATTTCTGAAGATTAATCACAATCAGAAAATTTAATCGCCTGACACCATTAGTAAATATGCAACACTAGAAAAGCACTCGGACAGCGCAGACCTCCGCCAAGCGCCACAATTCCCCCCATACAGTGTTTGTGTGTACGTTTTCAGATTCCTTGAGCATGTAAACATATGAGTAGCAATTGGATTCACAATGATTATTTGTTTATTTGACAGGGACAGTGCAATAAACACACAATTAATCAAAGACAATCAATCTGATAGTGATAGGATTAGTGGTTCAGTAGTAAAAGCATTGCCTCCTTGGCGGAGGTAATAAACTGAAGTGTTGCTGTTGTGTCCATCTCCTCCACTGACGGATGCAAATTGGGTAGACAGGTTGCCGTGGGTTTTATATTATATTATTTTGGGGTGTCGCTCCGTGGCAAACGAGAATTTAGAAGCTTCGCCGGCAGAGAGCTCGTTATTGCGCAGCGCGTATGGCTGGCTGGTGAATTTCTGCCAAATGCGCAGCGCGTATGGCTGGCCGGGGAATTTCTGCCAAATGCGCAGCGCCTATGGCTGACCGGGGAATTTCTGCCAAAGAATCCGTCGGCGGACAGCTGCCCGTGTGAGGTTTTGCAGTTGCGCGCAAACACAAGCACGCTGGCGGGCCCAGGCCAGCAGTGTTTTCCGCGTGCTTTTGTGCCTAAAACGTTGAAGAACGCAGAGTTTGTGTTGCAGACACGACGACCAGCGCCCTCCATTGCGCCTGCGCACATGTTGAAAATGGCCCTATGTCACAGTGTTGAAAAATGCTTTAAAAAAATTCCTGTATCCAGACGGTGAACCGGATCACCCCCAAAATTTAATCAGTTCTTCCTTGTACCATTTCCAACCACGCCTGAAAGTTTCATGGAAATCCGTCCAAGACTTTTTGAGTTATCTTGCTAACCATCAGACAAACAGACAGACAGACAGACAGACAAACACACAAACCCCGGCAAAAACATAACCTCCTCCTGGCCTTTCCGGCCTGGCGGAGGTAATTAATACAGAGAAGCTAAAATAAAATACAAACTCTTATTTAGGGTTAAAAGGCAACACATAACTTTTCATGGTCCACTGTATTTGAGTATTCACTATTCTGAATACTCTATTCTGAAGTCAATGTATTTTTTAAAATCATATTTGTGTATAATGAAGGAAATCAGTATTCAGTCTGATTTTTTATATTATTCCACCCCTGTTTTTTTTTTGTTTTTTTTTTTAAATGTGTACTAAAAAAAGATTTTCAATAGAAAAACTACAAGTGTACCAACTGGCCTCAAAAAGAGAATATCAGTTGTGTACTGACCATGTTTTATAATCATTTAAAATGAAAAAAAAGCAGGAATTACTGCGCCAAATCTATCAGTGAACATAAAAAGACCTGGAGAAAAAAATGGAAGTGGAAACTGATCAAACCCATTCTTTACAACAGCTACACCTACTTTTGCAATACATACAGTAAAACAGCAGGAGAACTGGACCAAGAAAAGGTGCTTTTGCTCTTGGAGAAAAAAAATTGTGGACCACTTCACTGGTCATGAAATTAGCAAAAAAAAATCCTCCAAGGCTATTGGGCACTAGATAGTTAGCACTTACTGGTGGACATTGTGCCAGTTTGTCGGCCGCTACAAGCTGAACATTCAGGTGTTTGCTCTGGGACTTCCCCCTGGACTTGACTAGCCTCTGCAGAACCTGGAAGGCACAGTAGAAGAGAAAAGGAATTGAATTCTGGATGCATCAGTATCTCGTAATTTTGGTTGGCTTCAGCACAAGATGGATATAATAAGGTAGGTTTTGTAAGTCATAATAAATAACCCATAAAACAACTGAACCTGCTTCTGTGTACACAGATCTGAAGACACCGCTACAAGGCATCAGATCACATAATAACAGGCAGGGTTACTGCTATAAGGAGAAATGTTTAAAAGAAACACACAATGTTTTCCAAACCATAACCAAGTAGGTTTACTGCCTAACCCTCAAAATGTTTGTTTTGTACCTAAACCTTGGCAGTGAGTGAAAATGAAAGTGAAAAGGGAATCTACAATTTGAAAAACAAAGGCAGGGAAATAATTATCATGCAGCATATGTTCACATTTCATAATATTCTACTGATTTATTCCAAAACCCATCCAATCTCTTAATGACAATGTTGTAGGTCTTTCAAAAGTGGCCCCTTTGTTGTTTCTGCTCTCAGCTTCAAATATTGATGCAATGGATTTATATTGGAGTCTAATACACAGCCAACCGGTCACAAGTCCTCTGTATGTCTTTTTGCAAACGACTTTGATAAAATGGCAACATACAACAGGGAAAATAAGTATTGAACACATCAACATTTTTCTCATTAACATATTTCTGATGGAGCCATTGACCTGAGATTTTCACCAGATATCAATAACAACTTAAGTAATCCATACATACAAAGAAATCAGGGCAACTGTGTTCACAAAACAAGTTATACTTAATAAAGTGGAATGACACAGGGAATAAGTATTGAACACATGAAGAAAAAGAGGTGCAAAAAGGCATAGAAAGCAAAGAAAATAGCTGAAATCCATGAAACTTTAGGAAGCCATCCCATTCCCCACCAGTGCAAATTAATTTCAGCTGGTTAAGTCCTGACTGATCGCCTTAAAAAAGGTCTGTGAATATCAGACTGTCACACCACAAAGAACTCATGATGAGTAGAAGGAAAGCGCTCTCTCTAGACCTTCACAACCTTATAGTTAAAAAACATAATGATGGCATTGGTTACAGGCGCATTTCTAAACTGCTGAATATTCCAGTGAGCACTGTTGGAGCCATCATTCAGAAGTGGAAAAAACATCATTTTACCATAAACCGGTGACAACCAGGAGCTCCTCGCAAGATTTCTGACAGGAGTCAAAAGAATTATCAGAAGAATTATCAGAAGTTACTAGCCATTGGGAAAGCTTCGGCCTCTCCGCCAGATAACAGCTATAATTAGATGACAAACCCAGCTGATGGCCTCCACTAGCAATCGGGCGTACTTCGGCTCCTGTACTAGCCAACAGGTGAGCCTCTCTGATCCCAATCAGACTAGTCATTATGCCTCCGAAAAAGAATCAGACAAATGGAGAGGAGTTGGAGGAGGTCAAACTCTCACTAAATTTTATGTCTGAAGAAGATAGCAAAACAATAAACTCTGTTTATTGGCCTTATGGAACAAGTGTGTGAATTAAAGGCTGAAATTATGGAAAAAGACAAGAAAATTAATTTCTTAGAAAGACGTGTGGATGAATTAGAATAGTATACAAGAATGGATGATGTCATTGTGAGCGGTCTTAACACCAGACACCGCTCCTATGCACGTGTGACAGCTGGAGTTGATAACCAGGATGGGAAGGATGAGACACTGGCAGAATCACACACTCTTGAGCAGCAGGTGTTAACTTTTTTCAACTCTAAAAACGTTGTGGACAATAAGGCTATTTCAGCTTGCCACACGTTACCTAGAAAAGACGGTAAAGACAAACCAGCAATTATCATCTGATTTGTCAACAGAAAAGCAAAAACTGATCTTCTGCGACAAGCAAGAAAACTGAGAGGAACAGCTGTCTATGTAAATGAACATTTAACAGAAAAGAACTCTGAAATAGCTAGACAAGCCAGGGCTCTCAGAAAACAGGGAAAAATACAATCGACATGGACAAAGAACTGTAAGGTGTGGATAAAACTGCTTGGCACTCCAGAAGAAGCTAAAGTCATAATGATTAGAGAAATGGAGGAATTAGACAAATTTAAACTATAGCTTTTATCCACGAATAACAGCGCAGTAAGATTATGAGTGGAAATTTTTGTGGGTTTTTTTCTTGTTTTGTTTTTTGTTTTTTTTCCTCTTTTTTTCTTTTTGGTGTACATTGTTGACACAACTTATGATCAGCACTTTAAACAATCATCCTTCCTCATTTAATAATGGAAGTGTATTAGGGCAAATTGAAGGTGAAACCTTTGTAAATACTAAACAGCAACCACAAGATATTTCAGGTGATATTGACCCAGATAACTACTTTAATCATATTAACAATAAGTGTACTTATTATGATGAACAACAATTAAATGGAATTATGAACTCAGATCAGACATTGACAATAATACATACTAATAGTAGGAGTCTCTATGCCAACTTTGATAGTATTAAGGAGTTTTTAAATCAATTTAACACCCCATTTAGGATTATAGCAATAACTGAAACACGGATTAATGAAGAAAAAGATGTAAATTTTGAACTACATGGGTATGAGATGTATACACAAAATAGGAAATGTAAAAGTGGTGATGGGGTAGCACTGTAGGTTGATAGAAATTTAAAAAGTAAAAAAAGTGGACAGCATGACATCAACAGTGAATGAAATTATGGAATATTTAACAACTGAAATTACAATGGAAAATAGAAAAAAAACATAATAGTAAGTTGCATATATAGAGCACCGGGATCTGATATGGAAAAATTTAGAAATGGTATGGAAAAGATGTATACAAAAAAAAGACAAAAAGATATCTTTATTTGTGGTGACTTTAATATAGATTTAATAAAAACAAAACAACATGAACCAACTGAAGATTTCTTAGATACAATGTATAGCTTAACCTTATTTCCAAAGATTACAAAACCTACAAGAATAATGACACACTGTGCTACCTTGATAGACAACATTTTTACCAATGTTATTGAATATAATATGGTGAGTGGTATACTCATAAATGACATCAGTGACCACTTGGCTGTATTTGTTTCTTTAGATGTTAATTACACAACATAACAAAAAAATAATTTTATTGTAAGCTGTCTGTGTTTTTTCAACTGATTTAAGACAATTTTGCACCACTGAATCCGAAAATGACATCCGTTTCTCTCGATCAGGTCAGGTTTTTATGCTAAGTTATAAGCAGTTGTACTGTAAATTGAATAGTAGACATTGATAAAGGCAAGTACATGTAAATTGAATGTTACGTCATCATTGTTCAAAATTCAGAGAATTTCAAGACATAAAAAAGAATTTTGCATCATATAAAACAAAAATACCCGTACATGTAAACAAAAATGTAAAAATCATGTGGCCATAGTTCAAAAAGTTGACTTGATTGAGCAAAACCAATGTGATTTTTTGATTCAGCACATCAAAATTGTCCTAAATCAGCTAAAAAAACTTAGACAATAAATTTGGTGTTGACCAGTGTTATGGGATTAATAAGAGTAAGAAAAATAATAAACCATGTAAAAAGATTATTTATAAAAGAATACGAACAGAAGATGCAATCAATGCTTTAAAAGATGACTTAATGTTACAGAATTGTGATGTTGTCTATTGAGAGAAAGAAGTGGACTTGGCATATGATAAATTTATTGATATCTTTAAATCATTATATGATAAAAAAAAAACTGTCCAATTAAAGAAATTAATAAAAAACATAAAAACAAAAATTGCCCATGGTTAGCCAGGGGGCTACAAAATGCTTGTAAAAAGAAAAATTATCTCTATAAAAATTTCATTAAATTAAGAACTAAAGAATTTGAAAAAAGATATAAAACATATAAAAATAAATTAACTGAAATAATACAAACTAGTAAAAAATTATACTATAGGAAAATGTTAAATGAAAATAAAAATAATATAAAAGGAGTCTGGGACATATTAAATAAATTAAGGAAAAATGAAACTAAGAAAACAATATATCCAGAGTATTTTACTGATAACTGTGGTGATAATTATGATAAGAACATGGTAGTAAATAGAATGAATAAATTTTTTGTAAATAGTGCACCAGAGTTGGCAGCAAAAATTCCAAACCAAGGAAGAGACACCGTGAGTGAGACATTGACTGGAAATAATCCTTGGTCAATCTTTGTCTCAGCGGTGGATGAACTAGAGGTAAAATGTGTTGTTGAAAAGTGTAAAAATAAATTATCTACTGATTGTGAATGGTATTGATATGGCACTAGTAAAAAGAACTGCTGATGGCATATTAAAATCATTTACATATATTTGTAATCTATCATTTCAAACTGGATCATTCCCACAGAAAATGAAAATAGCAAAAGTAATACCATTATTCAAGCAAGAAAATAAACACCACTACACAAACTACAGACCAGTATCGCTCCTCCCACAATTTTCAAAGATTCTGGAAAAACTTTTCAACAACAGATTAGAGGACTTTTTAAATAAACATGATCTGGTTAATTGGAATCAATAAGGATTTAGATCAAAGAGTACAACATCATTGGCAATAATGGAAGCAACAGAGGAAATAATAAATGCATTAGATAAAGGAAAATATGCAATTGGTGTATTTATAGATTTTAGAAAAGCGTTTGATACAATAAATCATTCAATACTTCTTGACTACTTGAATACTTCAAAACTGCAATTGTATGGTATTAGGGGAGTGGCACTGAATTGGGTTACAAGTTATTTATCTGAGAGACAACAGTTTGTAAAGATGGGAGAATATCTGTCTGGATGTATGGGAATTGCCTGTAGGGTCCCCCAGGGGTCAGTATTGGGCCCCAAATTATTTAACATATATATAAATGATATACAGTGATCCCTCACTTATCGCGGTTAATGGGTTCCAGAACCGACCGCGAAAAGTGAAAAACCGCGAAGTAGCGTCACCCCTAATGACGTCACCCATAAATAATACGTACGTTCATTCTCTCACTCTCTCTCTCATATGATACGTGTGTGTGTGTGTGTGTGTAAGTGTACATACATACGTAGATGTAAATAAAGTGTACATAAATATGTTTTTAGAACTCTTTTATTCTTATAACAAGATACGTAACTCAAGATGAAGATGATTTACTGCACAGGTTAATGAGAGCTTTACTGCTCCTCAGGTGACGCCTCATTGTCAGGTGCTAGAGGCGCAGGATCGTCGAGGGCAGCTGGAGAAGCTGCAGGAGGCGGCGTAGTGGCTCGACGGGAAGACTATTTCACACAAAAAGGCACAAGAGAACAGCGAAAAGTTCCACGCGGCAAGACTAAGCAACACGAGCGATAAAGAACAATGAATGCGGTCTTCCTTCGCTGGGTATGGGTGCTATGTCATAATTCTGTACTTTCAGTTTGTTCTCAATAAAGTTTTGGAAAAAAACACAAAACGTCTCGGCCAATCAGCTTGCGAGATTCCCGAGCCGAGCCAACACGAGAACAGCGAACAGAGAGGTGGATTTTGAGTTGTGCGGGCTCTCCGTGTTGATACCTGATGTTGTAATGTAGTCTCCCTGCCTTCTGCTAGCGCCCGCCCATTTTTTCTCAACTTTGAATTTTTGATGAATATTTTTGAAAAATCCGCGATGCACTGAGGGCACGAAAGGTGAAGCGCGAAGTAGCGAGGGATCACTGTATTCCAAGTTTCTAAATTACGGTACTAAAAATAATATTATTTGCTGATGATACCAATATATTTTATTCTGGAAATAATTATAAGGAACTAATCCATACTCTAAATAATGAATTAAATAAGCTTTAAAATGGATGGATAGCAATAAATTATCACTAAATATAGATAAAACTAAGGTAAGAATATTTGGTAATTGTAAAAATAAAGAAGATATACATATTCATAAAGATAATGTAATTATTGAAAATGTTGAGGTGGTCAAATTTTTGGGTGTAACACTAGATGATAAAATTAGTTGGAAACCACACATCAGATGCATACAAAACAAAGTGGCAAAAAATATTGCAATTAAAAAAAATTAAGCAAGTCCGAGATTACAAATTGCTTCATATCTTGTATTGCTCATTAGTACTTCCTACTTGACCTATTGTATAGAGGTCTGGGTAACAATTATAAAAGTGAATCGTCCGGTTATGGCGGCCACGTGAGGGGGACACGTCTCGCTCTGCTCTGCTCCTGGAGACGAAAAAACGGCAAATAACTCTCTCATTTGGGACAGAACCTATCCCAGCGTTTGGACGAGGATATGTCGGTGAAGCCTAAGGCTGGAAAACCAGGTAGAGGAAAAAGCGAGCCGCTGAAACAGTCTAAATTAATGGACTTTCACGTCTGTGACGCAGCAGATAAAGAAGCTCCATATATGGCGGAGGAAGCGAGCAGCGGTGCGGTGAATGTGGGAGGCGGCACAGGTGCGGTGCTTAACGCCATTAGTTCAATGAGAGCGGACTTTTCCGCTAAGTTTGATGGGATTATGGCAGCATTGGAAGGAATGAGAAAAGAATTGGGTGACTGTGTAGAACGAATGGCGCAGGTAGAGCTTCGTGTCTCTAGTGCTGAAGATGACGTCACCTGTCTTCAATTAAAGGTGCGCACTTTGGAAAAAAAAAATAAAAGTCTGGAAAATAATGTCTTGGACTTGGAATCCCGGTCGAGACGGAACAACTTGAGGCTGGTGGGTCTACCGGAGGAATCCGAAGGTCGGGACACATGTTCCTTTTTGGAAAAGTGGATTTCGGAGGCGCTGGGCAGCGCGGAGCTGCAATCAGCAGTCGTTCTGGAAAGCGCATATCGTATCGGCCCACGGAGAGATAAGGGACCACCGAGGACGATTATTATGAAGTTTATCAGCAACAGAGACAGGATGAAGATCTTCAACGCTGCGCGAGCTAAAGGCCAGATTAAACACCAGGACCAGCAGGTGCGGTTCTACCCAGATTTGGCCACAGGAATCCAACAATTGAGGAAGCAGTTTGATCCCGTACGTAAAGAGCTGCGCAACCTTGGGATTCGTCATGGTGTAATTTATCCTGCGAGACTGTTGACCACGTATGAGGGCAGAACCCATATCTTCAAGACCCCAGAGGAGGCGCAGGAGTTCATCAAGAAGATCCAAGAAGAGACTGGTGGGAGCTAAGCATGAACAAAATATAAGGTAGAATATTTAAGCATTTGCACAGGCATCTGACTGATCTGAAGCAAATAGCAAGTTTACAAAATATAGATTGTATTATATATTTAAAAAAAAAAAAAAAACTATGATGTACAAAGTTGCTAAAAATTTTGGAGTTAAGTTGGAAAACTACAGAAGAGAGTTAATGTTATGTCATTAAAAGTAGCAGAGTTAGGGTGATTGGGAGGATGAAGAAGGAGTGGCTTTGGCTGGTCCTCGTGGGTGTGGAGCGGTCGATGGCTATATCGGGAGACGGAATTTTTTTTTTGATTTTGGGGGGATTACCACAAATGTGGGAAGGGGGAATTTGTTTGTGTGTAGTTTGTAGGATGAATGTTCAACCACTCATGTTTTTGCTTCTCTGTATGAGCATGTTTATACTGCAAGGTAATCCCAAACTCCCTATTGATCATAAACCAAAGCGTTAATCTTAATTTAACTTCATGGAATTGCAGAGGTCTACAAAAATTAAAAAAACTTAAACAAGTTATGAATAAAATAAAAGATATGGGTTCAAAAATTGTGTTTTTACAAGAAACTCATCTAATAGAGGAGGATGTAAAAAGAATTAGGAGTAGATGGCAAGGAAGTGTTTTCACCTCATCATTTTCATCCCGAGCCAGGGGAGTTATGACTCTCATACATAAATCAGTCCCATTTCAAGTGAAAAATGTAATTGGAGACAAATTTGGAAGATATTTAATCATTCAAGGATCTTTGTTATTAGAAAATATATATTTGGTAAATTTATATGGTCCCAATATAGATGATCAAAAGTTCTTTGCTAATTTATTTCTTATCTTATCATCACTTACAGGGCAACATATAATAGCAGGGGATTTTAATTGTACATTGAATCCCGGTATAGATAGATCAACAGGACTGGACAGTACGCACAATGGATGTAGGATGACCATTATTCATTTTATGAAAAAATTGAGATTGCTAGATATATGGAGAGAAATGAATCCACAAGTTAAAGCCTACTCTTGTTATTCCAATACCTACAAGACTTTCTCACGTATTGATTATTTTTTGATCTCCGTAGAATTAAGGCCCAAGATTCAAAACTGCTTTTATGATAACATCATGATCTCTGATCATGCACCCTGCTGTCTAATATATGTAGATAAGAAATTGACAAAGGAACCAGGTAGATGGCAATTTCAGCATAAATGGCTTCAGGATGAGGAATTTGTTAAGTACATAGAAAAACAGATAGATGAGTTCTTTGATATCAATACTACACAAACATCAGCATGTGTAAAGTGGGAGGCTTTCAAAGCTTTTATTAGGGGACATATTATTAGTTATACAGGTTCAAAATCTAAGAAGACTCGAGAGGAGAGAGTTCAATTGGAACATAAAATAAAAATTCTTCAAGAAAAAGTATATGCAGGAAGTGATCCAAGGTTGGAGAACGAATTACTGATTTTGAGAGCTGAATATGACAAAAAAATCAGCGAATAGAGCTGCCTCAAGTCTTCTAAGATTGAAACAATCTTTTTATGAACGAGGTGAAAAATCAGGAAAATTATTGGCATGGCAGATTAAACAATTAGAATTTAAAACACCAACTACCAATATTATAAGTAACGGACAGGTAGTTATAGATCCTTTAGAAATTAATAGAGCCTTTAGAGATTACTATGAAAAATTATATGATACCAAAAATGAATCTGACTTAACAAAACTAAATGGGTTTTTGAACGAACTATCTATACCGTGTATTTCAAATGAAAACAGGGAGATACTGGAGTCTAAAATTAGTCAAGAAGAAGTTGGGCTAGCCATTGATAATATGAAATCAGGAAAAAGTGCAGGACCAGATGGTCTTCCAGTTGACCTTTATAAAAAATTTAAGAATAAATTAATAAAACCTTTTTTGGAAATGGTTTTAGAAACATTTCAAAATAGTAATTTACCATCATACATGAATAATGCCTTAATTATACTGTTGCCAAAACCAGGTAAACCCTCTAATAAATGTGAAAATATGAGACCAATAAGCCTATTAAATGCCGACCTTAAGATAATCTGTAAAATTTTAGCAAGACGAATACAAGAAATTTTACCAAATATTATTAATCGAGATCAGAATGGCTTTATAAAGGGAAGACAAGGCTTCCATAATGTAAGAAGACTATTTAATATTATTTATTCTAATAAAGAAGCACCGGATACAGCTCTCCTATCACTGGATGCCGAAAAGGCCTTTGATAGAGTCGAATGGCCCTTTCTTTTTGAAGTCTTACAAAGGTTTGGACTTGGAAATAATTTCATAAAATGGGTTCAGATAATATATAATAATGCTACAGCAGAAATCCTAACAAATAACAATATTTCAAAATCAATAAAAATCAATAGAGGATGTCGACAAGGCTGTCCACTTTCACCTTTACTGTTTACTATGGCAATTGAACCTTTAGCGATGGCGATACGTCTACAGTCACAAATATATGGAATTAAAGTTGGACCAACAGAACATAAAATCTCCCTGTATGCCGATGACATAATTTTGTTTATGTCGAATCTTAAAAAATCAATTCCGACCTTGTTGAATTTAATAAAGAATTTTGGGGAAATATCAGGATATAAAATAAATAAAACTAAATCTTCAATATTAATGCTAAATGAGACCCAGAGAAATTACCCAGCCCCTGAGGTAAATCAATTCAATGTTGAAAATCAGTTTAAATATTTAGGAATCCAAATTGTGCCTAAGCTAGAATCAGTCGCCAGTGTCAATTATGAAGCCTTAATGACAGATATTAATGAGTTACTTCAGAGATGGATGTCACTACCAATGTCGATGATCGGGAGAATCAATATACTTAAAAGTAATATCTTACCTAAAATACTTTATTTATTTCAATACATTCCCTTACCACCACCTTTAGATTTATTCTCAAGAATTAAAAAAAAGTTAGTGGAATTTATATGGAACAACAGGAGGGCTAGATTACGTTTGTCTTTATTATATTTACCATTTGATCGTGGAGGTCTGAAATGTCCAAATTTTATGTTGTATTATTGGTCGGCACAACTGAGGTCTATGACATATTATTTTTCATCAAATGATCTCCCTCACTGGACTGAAATGGAATCATACAATTTGCCTTTACCTCTTCCCATATTCATATATTCAGACTCGGCAAAAAAATTACAGAAACAAGTTAAAAACCCATTTGTAAAACATATGATTAAAATATGGTGTGAAACTAAAAAATATTTAAAAGAACCACACTTACTGTCACAATTTAGTCCAATATGGGGTAATCAATATTTTAAACCAGGGAGAGCGGATGCTGTGTTTAAAGTATGGAGTTTAAAAGGGATCCAAAAAATTCAAGATTTATATTTGTCATGTTCAGATAACATAATGTCTTTTGAAGAGCTGAGGATCAAATTTAATCTTAATAGAACACATTTTTTTAAATATCTTCAACTTAGGAACTTTATTCGATCAAACCAAAATAATGCTCTCACTCGACCTATTTATTCATCCTTGGAAAAAATGTTGATGAAAGATAGTAAAAGAAAGGGTATTATTTCAGAGTTTTATAACTCATTGACATTATCCTCAAGTGAAAACTCACAGAAAAGATTAAACTACTGGAAAGAAGATCTGCAAACTGAAATTTCAGAGGAACAATGGGAATTGGCTTGTACAGAAGCTCAAACCAAATCAATAAATGTACGTCTTAAATTGATACATTTTAAATGGTTAATGCGGATGTATGTTACACCGGTGGAATTAAATAGATATAACAAAAACATACCAGATACATGCACAAAATGCATGGAAAGTAAAGGAACCCTATTTCATTGTTTATGGGAATGTAGAATAATTAGAATGTTTTGGGAAGAGGTGAGGGTAACAATTGAAAAAAATAATTTCAAAACAAATCATATTGAATCCTAAACTGTTTTTGTTGGGTCTGTACCCAAAAAAGCATAACTTTAATAAAAGTGAAAGAACATTCATAGACCTCAGTTTGCTTAATGCCAAAAAATGTATTGCGACTTCCGGTTATGGCTGCCACGTAGGACGGACGTGTCTCGCTCTGCTCTGCTCCTGGAGAAAAAAAATCGGCAAATAACTCTCTCATTTGGGACAGAACGTATCCCAGCGTTTGGGCGAGGATATGTCGGCGAAGCCTAAGGCTGGAAAACCAGGAAAAGGAAAAAGCGAGCCGCCGAAACAGTCCAAATTAACGGACTTTCAGGTCTGTGACGCAGCAAACAGGGCTCCATATATGGCGGAGGAGGCTGGCGGCGCTGCGATTTCTGCGGGGAATGGCGCAGATGCGCTGATGGCTGCCATGAGTTCAATGAGAGCGGACTTTTCCTCTAGATTTGATGGGATTATGACAGCGTTGGAAGGAATAAGAAAGGAATTGGGTGACTGTGTAGAACGAACGGCGCAGATGGAGCTCCGTCTCGCTAGTGCTGAAGATGACGTCACCCGTCTTCAATTAAAGGTGCGCACTTTGGAAAAAAAAAATAAATCTCTGGAAGATAATATTTTGGATTTGGAATCTCGGTCGAGACAGAATAATTTGAGGCTGGTGGGTCTTCCAGAGGAATCAGAAGGTCGGGACGTATGTTCCTTTCTGGAAAAGTGGATTCCGGAGGTGCTGGGCAGCGAGGAGTTGCAATCAGCAGTGGTTCTGGAAAAAGCACATCGCATTGGCCCACGGAGAGATAAGGGACCGCCGAGGACCTTAATTATGAAGTTTCTTAACAACAGAGACAGGATGAAGATCTTCAACGCTGCACGAGCTAAAAAAGGAGAGATTAAACACCAGGACCAGCAGGTGCGGTTCTACCCAGATTTGGCCACAGGAATCCAGCAATTGAGGAAGCAGTTTGATCCCGTACGTAAGGAGCTGCGCAACCTTGGGATTCGTCATGGTGTAATCTATCCTGCGAGACTGCTGACCACGTATGAGGGCAGAACCCACATCTTCAAGACCCCAGAGGAGGCGCAGGAGTTCATCAAGAAGATCAAAGAAGAAGAAGAGACTGGTGGGAGCTAAGCATGAACAAAATATAAGGTAGAATAATTAAGCATTTGCACAGGCATCTGACTGACTTGAAGTAAATAGTAAGTTTACAAAATATAGATTGTATTATATATTAAAAAAAAACAAAAACAAAAACAAAAACAAAACAAAAAAAAAAACTATGATGTACAAAGTTGTTAAAAATTTTGGAGTTAAGTTGGAAAACTACAGAGGAGAGTTAATGTTACGTCATTAAAAGCAGTAGAGTTAGGGTGATTGGGAGGATGAAGAAGGAGTGGCTTAGGCTGTTCCCCGTGGGTGTGGAACGGTCGATGGCTATATCGGGAGACAGAATTTTTCTTTTGATTTTGGGGGGTTTGCCACAAGTGTGGGAAGGGGAAATTTGTTTGTGTGTAGTTTGTAGGATGAATGTTCAACCACTCATGTTTTTGCTTCTCTGTATGAGCATGTTTACACTGCAAGGTAATCCCAAACTCTCTATTGATCATGGACCAAAGTGTTAATCTTAATTTAACTTCATGGAATTGCAGAGGTCTACAAAATTTAAAAAAACTTAAACAAGTTATGAATAAAATAAAGGACATGGGTTCAAGAATTGTGTTTTTACAAGAAACTCATCTGATAGAGGAGGATGTTAAAAGAATTAGGAGTAGATGGCAGGGAAGTGTATTCACCTCTTCATTTTCATCCCGAGCAAGGGGAGTTATGACTCTCATACATAAATCAGTTCCTTTTCAAGTGAAAAATGTAATTGGAGACAAATTTGGAAGATATGTAATCATTCAAGGTTCTTTGCTATTAGAAAATATAAATCTTGTGAACTTATATGGTCCCAATATAGATGATCAGAAGTTCTTTGCTAATTTATTTCTCATCTTATCATCACTTACAGGGCAACATATAATAGCAGGGGATTTTAATTGTACATTGAATCCAGGTGTGGATAGATCAACAGGACTGGATTGTACGCACATTGGATGTAGGATGACTATTAATCATTTTATGAAAGAATTGAGATTGTTAGATATATGGAGAGAAATGAAACCACAAGTTAAAGCCTATTCTTGTTATTCCAGTACCTACAAGACATTCTCACGTATTGATTATTTTTTGATTTCCACAGAATTAAGGTCCAAGATTCAAAACTGCTTTTATGATAACATCGTGATCTCTGATCATGCACCCTGTTGTCTAATATATGTAGATAAAAAATTGACAAAGGAATCAGGTAGATGGCAATTTCAGCATAAATGGCTTCAGGATGAGGAATTTGTCAAGTATATAGAAAAACAGATAGACGAGTTCTTTGACATCAATACTACACAAACATCAGCATGTGTAAAGTGGGAGGCTTTCAAAGCTTTTATTAGGGGGCATATTATTAGTTATACAGGATCAAAATCTAAGAAGACTCGAGAGGAGAGAGCTAAATTGGAACATAAAATAAAAAATCTTCAGGAAAAAGTGTATGCAGGAAGTGACCCAAGGTTGGAGAATGAATTACTGATTTTGAGAGCTGAATACGACAAAAAATCAGCGAATAGAGCTGCCTCGAGTCTTCTAAGATTGAAACAATCTTTTTATGAACAAGGTGAAAAATCAGGAAAATTATTAGCATGGCAGATTAAACAATTGGAAATTAAAACACCAATTACCAGTATTATAAGTAATGGACAGGTAGTTATAGATCCTTTAGAAATTAATAGAGCCTTTAGAGATTACTATGAAAAATTATATGATACCAAAAATGAACCTGATTTAACAAAACTAAATGGGTTTTTGAACGAACTATCTATACCGTGTATTCCAAATGAAAACAGGGAGATATTGGAGTCTAAAATTAGTCAAGAAGAAGTTGGGCTAGCCATTGATAATATGAAATCAGGAAAAAGTGCAGGACCAGATGGTCTTCCAGTTGACCTTTATAAAAAATTTAAGAATAAATTAATAAAACCTTTTTTGGAAATGGTTTTAGAAGCATTTCAAAATAATAATTTACCATCATACATAAATAATGCCTTAATTATACTGCTGCCAAAACCAGGTAAGCCCTCTAATAAATGTGAAAATATGAGACCAATAAGCCTATTAAACGCCGACCTTAAGATAATCTGTAAAATTTTAGCAAGACGAATACAAGAAATTTTACCAAATATTATTAATCGAGATCAGAATGGCTTTATAAAGGGTAGACAAGGCTTCCATAATGTAAGAAGACTATTTAATATTATTTATTTTAATAAAGAAGCACCGGATACAGCTCTCCTATCATTGGACGCCGAAAAGGCCTTTGATAGAGTTGAATGGCCCTTTCTTTTTGAAGTCCTACAAAGGTTTGGACTTGGAAATAATTTCATAAAATGGGTTCAAATAATATACAATAATGCTACAGCAGAAATCCTAACAAATAACAATATTTCAAAACCAATAAAAATCAATAGAGGATGTCGACAAGGCTGTCCACTCTCACCTTTACTGTTTACTATGGCAATTGAACCTTTAGCGATAGCGATACGTTTACATTCACAAATATATGGAATTAAAGTTGGACCAACAGAACATAAAATCTCCCTGTACGCCGATGATATAATTTTGTTTATGTCGAATCTAAAAAAATCAATTCCAACCTTGTTGAATTTAATAAAGAATTTTGGGGAAATATCAGGATATAAAATAAATAAAACTAAATCTTCAATATTAATGCTAAATGAGACCCAGAGAAATTACCCAGCCCCTGAGGTAAATCAATTCAATGTTGTAAATCAGTTTAAATATTTAGGAATCCAAATTATGCCTAAGCTAGAATCAGTCGCCAGTGTCAACTATGAAGCCTTAATGTCAGATATCAGTGAGTTAACTCAGAGATGGATGTCACTACCAATGTCGATGATCGGGAGAATCAATATACTTAAAAGTAATATTTTACCTAAAATACTTTATTTATTTCAATACATTCCCTTATCACCACCTTTAGATCTATTCTCAAGAATAAAAAAAAAGTTAGTGGAATTTATATGGAACAACAGGAGGGCTAGATTACGTCTGTCTTTATTATATTTACCATTTGATCGTGGAGGTCTGAAATGTCCAAATTTTATGTTGTATTATTGGTCGGCACAACTGAGGTCTATGACATACTATTTTTCATCAAATGATCTCCCTCACTGGACTGAAATGGAATCATACAATTTACCTTTACCTCTTCCCATATTCATATACTCAGATTCGGCAAAAAAAATTACAAAAACAAGTTAAAAATCCATTTGTAAAGCATATGATCAAAATATGGTGTGAAGCTAAAAACTATTTAAAAGAACCACAGTTATTGTCACAATTTAGTCCAATATGGGGTAATCAATATTTTAAACCAGGGAGAGCGGACGCTGTATTTAAAGTATGGAATTTAAAAGGGATACAAAAGATTCAGGATTTATATTTGCCATGTGCAGACAACATAATGTCTTTTGAAGAGCTGAGGATCAAATTTAATCTCAATAGAACACATTTTTTTAAATATCTTCAACTTAGAAACTTTATTCGATCAAATCAAAATAAAGCTCTCACTCGACCTATTTATTCATCCTTGGAAAAAATGATGATGAAAGATAGTAAAAGAAAGGGTATTATTTCAGAGTTTTATAACTCATTGACACTATCTTCAAGTGAAAATTCACTGAAAAGATTAAACTACTGGAAAGAAGATCTGCAAATTGAAATTTCAGAGGAACAATGGGAATTGGCTTGTACAGAAGCTCAAACCAAATCAATAAATGCACGCCTTAAATTGATACATTTCAAATGGTTAATGCGGATGTATGTTACACCGGAGGAGTTAAATAGATATAACAAAAATATACCAGATACATGCACAAAATGCATGGAAAGTAAAGGAACCCTATTTCATTGTTTATGGGAATGTAGATTAATAAGAATGTTTTGGGAAGAGGTGAGGGTAACAATTGAAAAAATAATCTCAAAACAAATCATATTGAATCCTAAACTGGTTTTGTTGGGTCTGTACCCAGAAAAGCATAATTTCAATAAAAGTGAAAGAACATTCATAGACCTCAGTTTGCTTAATGCCAAAAAATGTATTGCACTATTATGGAAAAAGACTCATAGACCAGATGTGACTCAGTGGTTAAGACAGATGTTAACAAACCTTCCATTAGAAAGAATAACATATATACTGAAATCAAAGGAAATTGTGTTTGAGAATATATGGAGACCTTTTATTGATTATGTAAAAAATTTAAACATAACTCTTGAAGAAGAAGGTGAATGATGTGTGTGGACCTTGTAAATTCCAAACTGGTGAACATAATATGTATACTTATGTATTGGATTGTCTAGACTAAACAGAGGAGCATTGTTGAAGACTTGATTTTGTTGGTGGTTGTTGGTGTTTTTAGTGCATTTTTTTTTTTTTTGTAGTACTTTAGTGTTAGTGTTTGATTGTTTGTATCATGTTTGTTAAAAAAAAAAAAAAGGTTCAATAAAGATATTGTGGAAAAAAAAAATGTATTGCACTACTGTGGAAAAAGACTCATAGACCAGATGTGACTCAGTGGTTAAGACAGATGTTAACAAACCTTCCATTAGAAAGAATAACATACATACTGAAATCAAAGGAAAGTGTGTTTGAGAATATATGAAGACCTTTTATTGATTATGTAAAAAATTTAAACATAACTCTTGAAGAAGAAGGTGAATGATGTGTGTGGACCTTGTAAATTCCAAACTGGTGAACATAATATGTATACTTATGTAATGGATTGTCTAGACTAAACAGAGGAGCATTGTTGAAGACTTGATTTTGTTGGTGGTTGTAGGTGTTTTTAGTGCATTTTTTTTGTAGTACTTTAGTGTTAGTGTTTGATTGTTTGTGTCATGTTTGTTAAAAAAAAGGTTCAATAAAGATATTGTGGAAAAAAAACAATTATAAAAGTACACTTAATTCATTGCTAATATTACAAAAAAGGGCAGTCCGTGTTATACACAAAGTTGGGTATCTTGAACATACTAATTTATTGTTTTTACATTCAAAGTTATTTAAATTAGAGGATCTGGTTGATTACTATACAGCACAGTTAACGTTTAAAGTCAGTACAAACGTTTTGCCACACAATATACAAAATCTTTTTAGTCAGAGAGAAGGGAAATATAATTTACGGGGGAATACAAAATTTAAAATGCACCTAGTAAGATCTACTAAGAAAAGTTTTTGTGTGTCTGTGTGTGGGGTAAAATTGTGGAATGGGTGGGGGGAGAAACACAGGCAATGTCCAAACATCCATATATTTAAATCAACATATAAAGAAATGGTTTTTGAACAAAATAAAAATAAAGGACAGTAATATTACAATTTGTCTTCAATGAAGAAAGGTTGTTATTGTTTATTGTTGAATATATATATATATATATATATATGCTGAGTTATTGTTGAATATATATGCTGAGTACTATTATTATTGATATCATTATTACTAGAATATTACAACGGTATTATAGTATTATGATTGTTGTTTTGGATGGAATTATTTAAACTATTATATAGGCCAGGTGGTATTATTATTATTATTATTATTATTGTTGGGATTGTAACTACTATATGGCTACCTATTATTATGGTTATTATTATATGGTTACTTATCGCGCCTAGGTATTGTAAGCCATGTGGGAGTATATGGTGGTATATATGGGGATTATGATGATGATAATATTGTCTAGAATGATATTAAACATACCAGAAGTATTAACTTATTATTATTACAATTATTATTAGATGTTGGTATTATTGTCACTATAAACAATCGTCGTATTATTTCTATTGCATAATTTAAATATAAGATGCATTATATATTATGGTATTGAATAATGAATGTAATTATGGGATGGATAATGACTAGAATGACATTATGATTTATTGGGTATGGAGAAGGGGTGGGACTATATAAGCGTTGGCTTCTTTCCACTCCTTTCAAACAAGGCATATTTTTTTACTGTATGTTTATCTTTTGGTTTTGATTCCTTATTTTTAATTTTTTTTGTCTTGATGTTCAAATAAATCAATCAATAAATAATAAGTTATCCAAGAGCCAAAGACCACTCATGGAGAGCTCCAGAAAGACCTGGAATTAGCAGGTACTGCTGTTTCAAAGAAAACGATAAGTAAAGCACTCAACCAACATGGGCTCTATGCCCGCTCACCTCGCAAGACTATTGCTGAAGAAAAAGCATGTTGAAGCTTGTTTAAAGTTTGGTGCACAACATTTGGGCAAGCCAGTAAAATACTGGGAGAATATAGTCTGGTCAGATAAGACCAAAATTGAACTTTTTGGATGTCACAACACACAGCATGTTTGGAGGAGAAATGGCACTGCACATCAGTCCAAAAACACCATACCAACAGTGAAGTTTGGAGGTGGAAGCATCATGGTGTGGGGGTGTTTTTCAGCACATGGTACAGGCAGACTTCATATAATTGAAGGAAAGAGGAATGGACAAATGTACTTATCCTTGATAAGAACCTGTTGCCATCTGCCAAGATGCTGAAGATGAAACGAGGGTGGACATTTCAGCAAGATAATGATCCCAAACACACAGCCAAGGAAACTCTCAACTGGCTCCAAAGAAGGAAAATAAAGCTGCTAGCCCAGTCAGTTACCTGACCTGAATCCAACTGAAAATCTATGAAATGAACTGAAGATCAGAGTTCATAGAAGACACCCACAGAACCTTGAAGATTTAAAGACAGTTTGTGTGGAAGAATGGGCTAAAATCACTCCTGAGCAATGCCTGCACCTAGTTTCTCCATACAGGAGGCATCTGGAAGCTGTTATTACCAACAAAGGCTTTTCTACTAAATATTAAATGAATTTCACCAAGCGTGTTCAATACTTATTCCCTGTGTCATTCCACTTTATTAAATATAACTTGTTTTGTGAACACAGTTGCCTTAATTTCTTTGTATTTACGTATTATTTGGGTTGCTACTGATATCTGGTGAAAATCTAAGGTTAATGGCTCCATCAGAAATATGTTTAACTAGAAAAGCACTCAGAGAGCGCAGACCTCCACCAAGCACCACAGTTCCCCCCATACAGTGTTTGTGTGTACATTTTCAGATTCCTTGACAATGAAAACATATGACTAGCAATTGGATTCACAATGATAGGATTAGTGGTTCAGTAGTTATTCACGAAAATGGCATTTTCCGTAATGGCGGCCACAGTTCCCCCCATACAGTGTTTGTGTGTACGTTTTCAGATTCCTTGACCATGAAAACATATGACTAGCAATTGGATTCACAGTGATAGGATTAGTGGTTCAGTAGTTATTCACGAAAATGGCATTTTCCGTAATGGCGGCCACAGTTCCCCCCATACAGTGTTTGTGTGTACGTTTTCAGATTACTTGATCATGAAAACATATGACTAGCAATTGGATTCACAATGATAGGATTAGTGGTTCAGTAGTTATTGACGAAAATAGCATTTTCCGTAATGGCGGTTTTCTTCTGGACGGTGATCCGGATCACCACCAAAATGTAATCATCTGTAGGATACCCCATTTCTGACAATCTGTGAAAATTTCATGAAAATCCATCCATAACTTTTTGAGTTATCTTGCTAACAAACAAACAAACAGACAGACAAACCAACGCCGATGATCACATAACCTCCTTGGCGGAGGTAATAAGAAAAATGTTGACGTGTTTAATACTTATTTTCCCCGCTGTATTCAACTTCCAGAATGGAAAAGGGTTGAGATTATACATGGTGAATCTCAATTAAGTCAAAATTATTCTTAATTTACTCATATTGGGCCATTATAAGGACAATAAATTACACTAGTCAACACCAAATTTATTGTTGAAGTTTTTTTTAGCTGATTTAGGACAATTTCGATGTGCTGAATCCAAAAATCACATTGGTTTTGCTCAATCAGGTCAACTTTTTGAATTATGGCCACATGTTGTTTTATACGTTTTTGTTTACATGTACGGGTATTTTCACTTTATATGATGCAAAATTCTTTTTTATGTTTTGAAATTCTCTGAATTTTGAATAATGATGACGAAACATTCAATTTACATGTACTTACCATGCACAGTACTAAGTAAGTACTAAGTAAGTACAGGTTTTTACTTAGCACCTGATCAAGAGAAACGGATGTCATTTTCGGATTCAGTGGTGCAAAATTGTCTTAAATCAGTTGAAAAAACACAGACAACTTACAAAAAAATTATTTTTGTAACCCTGTGTTACCATCAGAAAGCAAATCTTAAACTAAGGATGTAATTAATATAGTGGTGTTGGGCGGTAACTTTTTTAAAAATGGTGATCATTTAAAACTTTGAGTTAATCACATCTTTTTTTACTCAAATACAATGTATCTTAAATTGGTAATTTTTTCCAAGTTTCTCATACTCTTGTAACATGGGAGTGGACAAATATGCTTGCTTTCTTCCCCTGCAGGTTTATTAAAGCTCTTAACAAACCCAAAATGATGAAAACTATTCAGGAACCTTCCATGTCTAACGTTCCGTATGCTAATGGTCCCTACATGTTCCATAGGCATACTAGGCATCAGAGAAAGTTTGTTTATAAAGCATTCTTTTTAAATAAAATGGGACCTCCTGGAAAAAATATGCTTTTTTTGATGTATCCTTTACATTTTTCTTGTTATTTTAGGACAGTTTCTTTTTAAAGCTTTTATATATATATAAAAACCAAACCTACCGGGAAATAAAAACCCATGGTGTTAACCCCACTTTTTGTATGACTACTTGGATTAATGATTAATGGATTAATGCACGGTCACAACCGGGCAACCGACAAGCCTTATGGTATGTTCCTTAATTTCTTATTGCATGTATTTATTTATTGATAATTGTTTATTTACAACCGTCAGGTACAGAACATGCGTGGTATATGTATGGAACACGCTAAGTGCTAAGTGCCAACTGCAGCTCATGACAAAGGCACACTGACATAGGACTGATAGCAGACAGGATCGGTAGACGTCCGTACAGAACTGTTGTATGTATGGAACATAGACGGAATGTTCCATACAGAACACAGACGGAACATTCCGTACCGTACTGTTTGTTTCGTGTTTTAGTAAGCATTGAATTTTAGACTGCCACTCATCTGCAGACAGATGGACCCGAAGCTATGGGGCTGATACGGACGGAGTGTCTGTTGTTTACGCATGCTACAGATGTAGTAACAACTAGCATCTGGCTAGCAGTTTAAACAACAGTCATCCAGTGCACTAAGCCCATGTTTGCCAACTGCCAAAAAATCCAAAGACAAAGAAGAACAGTCATCCAGGTGAAGTTTTGGAGGAGGCTGTGACAATTATCCGGGTGAGTGGCCCGCCAGATAACGTTGTAAACTTAAACATGACAGCATTTTGGGGATATCCACGGCTGTGATCCAGCTTGTTTGACTTCACAACAGCTACATTCTGATCCACAGTGTACTTCAACTGTATTCCCTACTTCCTGCTCCGTTCTCAGGGAATATCAGTTAAGTTAACTGCCCTTCACAAAATTTCTCCATTTGAAACACCTTGCAACCGTTGCCTCCCTCCTCCGTGTCTTACCACAGCAACCATGGACACGTACTGATACTACGGTGGATAATTTATATTTCTTAAATAAAATATCAATACAATATATTTTATTACTATCAGTTGATCTAAACAGTAACCAACATCAGTTTAGCTTGTTAATAACGTTAGCAACAATAGTTTGTTTCACTCATATTCAAGGTGCAGTGGCTTATGAGCAATCTTCTTGCCAACTTCTGGTGAAGTGATGTACAGTTGTTCATTTCTTCCCTGCTCAGTTCTCAGTTCCCTTTTAACTGAACACCCTTCGGCTCCCTTCAGTTTGGAATCTCACTTAATATGGTGGAATACCCTGTGCAGTCCACTTCGGAGTACACTATTGGGTGATCGGAACGCACCTGATGTCTGTATGGCAGGCGAAGCGGCTTTGGTACAGAGTGCAGCGAGGCCATAAAGTACCATTTGCACTTTCTGTGATTAACTGCAAATAACAAAGGGTTACAAAAATATTTTTTTTGTAAGTTGTTTTTTTTCAACTGATTTACAATTGATTTACAATTTTGCACCGCTGAATCCAAAAATGACATCCGTTTCTCTCGATCAGGTGCTAAGTAAAAACCTGTACTTACTTAGTACTTACTTAGTACTGTCCATGTACTTACCTTTATATAACGGTAAGTACATGTAAATTGAATGTAACATCATCATTGTTCAAAATTTCAAGAAATAAAAAAGAATTTTGCATCATATAAAGCGAAAATACCCGTACATGTAAACAAAAACGTATAAAACAACATGTGGCCATAATTCAATAAGTTGACCTGATTGAGCAAAACCAATGTGATTTTTGGATTCAGCACATCAAAATTGTCCTAAGTCAGCTAAAAAAAACTTAGACAATAAATTTGGTGTTGACCAGTGTAACCACAATCACAAAATTTGTTTTGATTAACGTGAAAATGCCAACACCACTAAATTAATAATAAGTAACACAACCCCAATTCTGGTGAAGTTGGGAAGTTGTGTAAAGCATAAATAAAAATAAAATACAATGATTTAAAAATCCTTTTCAACCTACAGTATATTCAACTGAATACACTACAAAGACAAGATATTTATTGTTCAACCTGATAAACTTCATTGTTTTGTTTTGGGGGCTTTTGCAAATATTTACTCATTTTGAATTTGATTCCTGCAACACGTTCCAAAAAAGCTAGGACGGGGACAAGGAAAGACTGGAGAAGTTGAGGAATGCTCAGAAAATACCTTTTTGGAACATTCCACAGGTGAACAGGTTAATTGGAAACATATGAGTGTCACGATTGGGTATAAAAGGTGCATCCACAAAAGGCTCAGTCATTTACAAGCAAGAATGGCAGCAGAGTTTACCATTTGGTGAACAACTGTGTGGCCAAATGGTACAACAGTTTAAAGTGACACTCCACCAAAAATTAAGTTTTTTTTTTCCTGTTAACATGTCTGTAACAGGTTTTTTATGACTTACAAGGCATATCAAGAGCAAAATAATAATAATGCATCAAATTTATATGGTGCTTTATCATAGACGCTTTACAAATAGATACATTATTCATTCACTCCAGACAGACAATGGTACTGGCAAGCTACTACTGTAGCCACAGCTGCCCTGGGGCAGGCTGATGGAAACGTGGCTGCCAATCCGTGCCAACAGCCTCTCTGGCTACCACCGAACATTTATACACAGTGTAATGGCCACTGGAGGCAAAGTGGGTAAATTGTCTTGCCCAGGGACACAACGGCATGTTATCTGGGGAGAGCGGGATTTGAATCGCCAACCACCTGGTTATTGGACGACCTGCTCTACCTCCTGAGCCACTGCCGCCCCAAAATCACTCAAATGTCTCATCTGTTTTATTGCTTTAAAGTTTTACTTAAGCCCCACCCCCTGAAAAAAGGCAAATTTATACAAAACATTTTTGGTGACGGAGATATGTACAGCCGCTGGTATATGAGTAGTGTTGAGCCAACCAGGACTCTCTGGCTTAACTGAAGTTAGCCTCTAGCCAGTTAGCATTTTGGGGCTAGCTGCTTTGAAAACTTGACCCAGATTAAGATGGGTTTTACCATTAAACTGCTTCTAAGGACCATTGCAGTTTCAGTCATTATCCTGGGCCACTGTGCATACAACTGGGCATGTCCTTCAACCGTTAATCTTTTTATCACATGATTTATGATGTTTAATGATGTTTATTGTAGCGCTAGCCAGTAGTAGTAGCTAAATTAGTAGTACTGTAACTTCCCAGTTTGGGATTAATAAAGTACATCTATTAGCCTTGTGGTATGTGGGTTGAGCCTAGTCACTGATTCTGGCATTTTTTTTTGGGGGGGTGCTTTGACATGAAACTGTCACACAATGAAAGGTTTTGTTTGTAGAAAAAAAGGGCATAAGATACCATTTTAGACAATGTAGATTTGTTTTTACGGGGGATTTATAGCCACTGGAGGGCATCTTTAAGAGCAACATTTCTCAATATACAATTGCAAGGAATTTAGGAATTTCATCATCTATTGAAGACCTTCTAAATTATCAAAAAAATACTCTCACCTGTTTTTAGCACTCTGCACTTTTCAGTACACTGGTCCATCCGTTTGAGCCACTACCAATGTGCGTATTTTTTTTATACTTCTTACTCATTCTACTTAATGTATGCTATTTTATTCAAATGTGTGCTTTATATCTCTGTTTTTATATTGTCATACTTTTAAAGTAGAACTGAACTCACCTTTTTGCCAAAAAAGTAGAATAGCAGATTAATTCCTTGTTACCTATTGTATTTTTCAACACATAAAAGAAATTTTTAGGCCGTGCGATGGCCAAGCTATAAGTCGATAAACTTTTGCCTCTGGCTGGCAGTGCCAAACAAACCGGAAGTAGTGCAGACGACGCTGCGTGACGTCACGAGTGTGACCCTTATCAAAACAACAATGGCAGATGATAGCAGTTCCAGCAGTCAAGAACACCAGAGTTTTCAGAGTGAAGAGGCATTCAGGATCGGTGACAAGACAGAGGAGGATGCAGGAGTGTCAAGTGAACAGGAAGAGAGCGAGGGAGGCATCGAACCGTACAGATTAGAGCCAGAATTTTCGGGGGATTCCAGCACCGACTCAGACCGCAGCAGTGATGGGGAGGAGAGTCGCTTATTGAATACAGAATGGTGAGTCTTTACTTTGGCATGTTTGGGGTGTCAGGGTAAGGAAAATTAACAATAAAAAAGAAAGGGAAAAAAAAACATCAGCATTTTTCCAACTTATTACAGTTATCCCTCACTTATCGCGTTTAATGCGGTCTTCCTTCGCTGGGTATAGGCGCTCGGCAGGGAGCGAAGCTGGGTAAAACGTCTCCGCCAATCAGCTTGCGAGATAAAACGTCTCGGCCAATCAGCTTGCGAGGTAAAACGTCTCGGCCAATCAGCTTGCGAGATTCCCAAGCGGGCTGGGGAGCCGGGGAGAGCGGGCTCTCCGTGTTGATACCTGATGTTCTAATGTAGTCTCCCTGCCTTCTCATTAGAACATCAGGTATCAACACGGAGAGCCCGCACAGCTCAAAATCTACCTCTCTGACCACCGCTCCACTCCTCTCCGCCCACCTCTTCACCGCTCGGGAATCTCGCAAGCTGATTGGCCGAGACGTTTCACCTCGCAAGCTGATTGGCCGAGACGTTTTACCCAGCTTCTCTCCCTGCAGAGCGCCTTCTTTATCGCTCGTGTTGCTTAGTGGCACTTTTCGCTGTTCTCTTGTGCCTTTTTGTGCAAAATAGTGCTTGTGACGCCCTTGGGGGGGGGGGTGACACTACTTTGCGGTTTTTCACTTTTCGCGGTCGGTTCTGGTCCCCATTAAACGCGATAAGTGATGGATCACTGTATATCTAGAAACGCATCGCTTCCCGGTCGCTTTTCCTCCCCCTTTCTTTTCTTTCGTCGCCATGACAGCTTTCCTTGGCCACTGAACAGATCTTCCCAGGTGTTGGAAGTGTTTTGTAGTCGACTATCACGACAAAATGCACCAAAAACAACCAGTGTCGACGTGCTCGCAATGGTAAACATGAGGACTGGGTCACACTCGTGACGTCACGCGGAACTCCGGCTGCGCTTCGGCGGATTTGTCTGATTTTTCAGGGCGGGAAATTCTAAATCGCGATTTTCTCCAAGATTCCGGGATTTGTGGAGGGGGTGCCAATGATAAATTATCTTTATAATTGTATGTACTATCACCCAGTGCCGTTCAATGCCGTTCAGTTCAGTTCTACTTTAATGCACAGTAGCCGGGTGGAACACCCACAATTTCATTGTACTTTACAACTGTACAGTGACAATAAAGCCTATTCTACTCTATTCTACTGTGTAGAAGTCTGGGGAAACACCTACAAGACCAACCTACAGTCAATATGCACATTACAAAAAAGAGCTATAAGGATAATAAATAATGTAGGATATAGAGACCATACCAATTCGTTGTTTTTAAAGTCACATGTCATAAAGTTCATCGATTTAGTTAAATTTAAGACAGCACAAGTCATGTACAGGGCAATTAATAATCAACTCCCAACTAATATACAAAAATATTTAAAAAAAAGAGACAATGATTATAATTTGAGAGGAGACTTAAACTTTACAAAACCCAAGATACGAACAACCAAGAAAAGTATGTGCATATCTGTCTGTGGGGTGGATTTGTGGATCAGTCTGGAGCCGGGACTGAAACTATGTACAAACAGAAATCAATTCAAAAAGAGGTATAAACATTATTTGCTGAAAGGATATATGGTAGAAGGGTAGTATTTATATGTACGATTCACTATGCTCACTCTGGGACACTATGGAATGGTGGGTGGGACAGCACTGTGTATATCTGTGTTGTTTGAGGCTGGTTTTGATGTATGGACATCAGTGTATGTTAGGATGGATGGGTGTTAATGTTGATATGTACAAAATACAGTTAATTGTTTACTTGGGGTCTTAAATGTGGTAATCTGTATATAATTCACATGGGTGTATTTATGGAAAAGAGGAGTTGGAATTAATAAGTGTTCACTTCTTCCTTCTCCCTTTCGAACACTGTATACTGTTACTTTATTGCATTTGTCATTTGTTTTGTTTTTGTTTTACTTTTTTGTTCGAAATAAAGTATGTATCTATCTATCTATCTATTCTATTCTATTCTACAGTCCATAACATCATCAAAAGATTCAAAGAATATGGAGAAATTTCTGCATGTAATCAGCAAGGCTGAAAAACAACATTAAATGCCTGTGAGCTTTGAGGCAGTACTACAGTTAAAAAAAAAAAACTGACATAATTCTGTAAAGGACATTATCACGTGGGCTCAGGATCATTTTTAGAAACCATTATCAGTTAACACAGTTCATCGCTACATCTACAAGTGCAAGTTAAAACTCTACCATGCAAAGCAAAAGCCATATATCAACAACACCCAGAAATGCCACTGGATGCTCTGGGCCCAAGGTCATCTGAGATGGACTGACACAAAGTGGAAAAGTATGTTGTGGTGTGACAAGTCCACATTTCAAACTATTTTTGGAAATCATGGACATTGTGTCCTCTGAGCTAAAGAGGAAAACAACCATCCAGACTGTCTGGGGCGGCAGTAGCTCAGGAGGTAGAGTGGATTGTCCAATAACCAGGGGGTTGGTGGTTCGAATCCCATTCCCCCCAGCCATCCCATCATTGTGTCCCTGGGCAAAACACTTTACCCACCTAGCCTCCAGTGTCCATGACACTGGGTATGATTGTGTATAAATGTTCGGTAGTGGTCGGAGAGGCTGTTGGTGTGGATTGACAGCCACATTTCTGTCAGTCTGTTTCAGGGCAGCTGTGGCTACAGAAGTAGCTTACCACTATCATTGTCTGACTGTGGAGTGAATAAATAATATATCCATTGTGAAGCGCCTTTGAGTGTCCATGAAAAGTGCTATATAAATCCAATGCATTATTATTATCAGCGTTAAGTTCAAAAGCCAGCATTTGTGATGGGGGGGGGTATATTAGTGCCCATGGCATGGGTAACTTGCACATCTATGAAGGCACCACTAATGATGAATGGTACATACAGGTTTTGGAGCAACATATGCTGTCATCCATTCAATATCTTTTTCAGGGACATCCCTGCTTATTTCAGCAAGACAATGCTAAGACACATTCTGCACGTGTCACAACAGTGTGGCTTCGTAGTAAAAGAGTGCAGGTACTAGACTGGCCTGCCTGCAGTCCAGGCCTGTCTCCCATTGAAAATGTGTGGCACATTATGAAGCGCAAAATATGCCAATGGAAACCTCAGACTGTTGAGCAATTGAAGTTGTACATCAAACAAAAACGGGAAAGAATTCCACTTACAAAGCTTTAACAATTAGCGTTCTCAGTTCCTAAATGCTTATCGAATGTTGTTAAAAGGAAAGTTGATCAAACACAGTGGTGAACATGCCCTTGTACCAGCTTTTTTAGAACATGCTGCAAGCATCAAATTCAAAATGAAGGCAAAAGCAACTCACCCTTGGCCAAGGGGATCCTGGGTTCGATCCCAGCCTCCGACCAACAGTGATCTGTGCGGAGTTTGCATGTTCTCCCCGTGTCTGTGTGGGTTTACTCCGAGATTTCTCCAGTTTCCTCCCACATGCCAAAAACATGCAAGTTAGGTTAACTGGCATCAAACTGGGGATTCTAAATTGTCCTTAGGTATGACTGTGAGAGTGAATGGTTGTCTGTCTCTCTGTGTTGGCCCTGTGATGGACTGGCAAACTGTCCAGGATGAACCCTGCCTCTCGCCCAAAGATGCTGGGATAGGCTCCAGCCCCCGCCCCCCCGCGACCCAAAAAGGATTAAGCGGAAGAAGATGGATGGATGGATGGATGGATATGCAAAAACAATAAAATTTATCAGTTTGAACATTAAATATTGTGTCTTTGCAGTGTATTCAATTGAATATAGGTTGAAAAAGATTTACAAATGATTGTACTTTGTTTTTATTTATGTTTTGCACAACATTCCAACTTCACCAGTATTGGGGTTGTATAAATGGCATCATTGTTTGCAAAGTCCTGGTTAAACTTTTATAACTAATATGGCTGATTTCCGTTTGTACGCTGGAAATTTTATCTGTCCATTTGTAGAAAAGCATGCACTTTGCATTCCGCAAGTGTGTGTCATGAAACACGTGCATATCTAATCTGTATGTGATCGTTCTTAAAAAAAAAAAGTGGTCAACCTAAATCATACAACTTTGCAAAGTCAGAGTAGAGACTTGGAAGATTCTCCTGTATTAACATGAAACCTGATTTAGATTTCCCCACCAGACACAGACAGCTGATCTAAGTGAACACTGCTGCAATGCTAGTGTTAGGAAGAAGTGCAGCAGAAAAACTCTTTCATGCACAGGTGCAGTCAGCTTTTTTTAAATTCTCATGCCAGTTTATAAATTGTGACTGTGATGAGTTCCATCTCCTGTGGTGGCAAAAATATCAACCTATTACCTTCAAAATGTCTATATGCCACTGCTGTTTGTCTCCACCTGAATGACTCTGTTGGACTGTCACTGTGGAGATCAAATCGGAGTTTCTCATCCCATTTCATCTGGGTTTAGCATAATTATTAGTCCATGTAACTTACAGATTGATCATAAGCCCATTACAGAGTCAAGGTGAGTTCTGAGTACCTTTGGCGAGGAGACTTTAACATGGACGATAATGGGGGCAAGGGAGGTCTTTAGGAGCTGGGCTGGGTGGTTGATGGTGTCTGCATCCAGCACAACCAGCTGCAAGGAGCGGGCTAACTCAAAGATTCTTTCTATTTCACTTTGTACCTCAGCTGTGGGGGGAAAAATACAAGTCAGATACAAAAGGATACACATTTAAAATCACAGTTTATTCTCAAAATATACTGTGCAAGAGACTACTATGCCTTTGTTAAAGATACTGTATTGAAATTTTGAAGATCCAGTTTTAGTGACACCCTGTTGTCACAAAGAAAACTGCAGCCCTCTATTTAAATGTCATAACCTCAGTTTGGTTGGTGAGGAATCAAACCCACAGTCCTCAAAACTAATGAAATGATTGTGGCTGTAGTTCACCTTTGGACTTCACCTTTAGATGTCACAAAAATTTAAGTTTCAAAATGCTCCGTACAATATGGTAAATGGTAAATGATGTTCACTTATACACTGCGTTCCAAATTATTATGCAAATGATATGTCTCTGATTTTCCTAAATAGTTGATGCCAAATGACAGTCAGTATAATTTTCAAGTCATCAATCGTTAGAGCATAATTCAAATTTTATTGAACAAACCTCCCAATGATAACTATTTTTTTTCAAAAATAAAAAAAAAACTCAAAATGCACTGTTGCAAATTATTATGCACAACAGAGTTTCAAAACATTTTATTGTTTGGAAAGAACTGAAAATGGTAATTTGTTGAATTTGCAGCATTAGTTCATATTTACTGAAATCAAAAGCTATTTCGATCAAAAACATCTTAAAAGGCCAAGTTACATGTTAACATAGGACCCCTTCTTTGATATAATCTTCACAATTCTTGCATCCATTGAACTTGTGAGTTTTTGGAGAGTTTCTGCTTGAATTTCTTTGCAAGATGTCAGAATACCCTCCCACAGCTGCTGTTTTGATGTGAACTACCTCCCACCCTCATAGGTCTTTTGTTTGAGGATGCTCCAAAGGTTCTCAATAGGTTTGAGGTCAGGGGAGGATGGGGGCCACACCATGAGTTTCTCTCCTTTTATGCCCATAGCAGCCAATGACTCAGAGGTATTCTTTGCAGCATGAGATGGTGCATTGTCATGCATGAAGATAATTTTCCTATGGAAGGGACGGTTCTTCTTTTTGTACTATGGAAGAAAGTGGTCAGTCAGAAACTATATACTTTGCTGAGGTCATTTTCACACCTTCAGGGAGCCTAAAGGGGCCTACCAGCTCTCTCCCCATGATTCCGGCCCAAAACATGACTCTGCCACCTCCTTGCTGACATCACAGCCTTGCTGGGACATGGTGGCCATCCATCAACCATCCACTACTCCATCCATTTGGACCATCCAGGGTTGCACACCACTCATCAGTAAATAAGACAAATACAGTATTAGTTTTCATGTATTTCTGGGACCATTGCAACCGTTTCAACTTATGACCATTGGTTAGGGGTGGCCAAATAGTAGGTTTATGCATAACTGCAAGCCTCTGGGGGATCCTACACCTGGAGGTTTGTGGGACTCCAGAGGCACCAGCAGCTTCAAACACCTGTTTGCTGCTTTGTAATGGCATTTTAGCTGCTGCGCTCTTAATCCGGTGAATTTGTCTGGCAGAAACCTTTCTCATTATGCCTTTATCTGCATGAACCCGTCTGTGCTCTGAATCAGCCACAAATTTCTTCACAGTATGATAATCATCTTAAGTTTTCGTGAAATATCTAATGTTTTCATACCTTGTCCAAGGCATTGCACTATTTGACCCTTTTCAGCAGCAGAGATCCTTTTTCTTTTCCATATTGCTTGAAACCCGTGGCATGCTTAATAATCTCGTTCTACTGTACATGATTGGTTGTACAGTTGAATGACAATAAGGATGATTTAATTTAATTTTAATTTAATAATGTGGAACATCCTTTTTAAGTAGTTTTCCTTTAATTGGGCTTACCTAGCAAACTAATTATGACAGGTGTCTGAGATTGACATCAGTGATCCAACGAGCCCTGAGACACAATACCATCCATGAGTTTAATTGAAAAAACAAAAAAAATTGAATGTCTATGACACTAAAATCATATTTACATAATAAGTTGGAACATGGTGTATAGTGCTTTTTCTCATTTCTAGATAACCAAAGCGCTTTACAGATCCTGCTATCCACCTATTCTCACACACAATCACACGCTGATGGTGGCAGAGCTGCTATGCATAGGTGCTGGCCTGACCCACCAGGAGCAACTGGGGGTTCAGTGTCTTGCTCAAGGACACTTCAACATGCAGACTGCAGACAAAGCGGGAATCAAACCCCTGAGTACAATACCTTTAAAGTTTAAGATTCGTGCATATACAGGTGCTACTGTGTAGGTTTCTTCACCTAAACTGGAGCGTGTGTTGGATCTTTCTATTATGGCCCTCTTACTGGGGTTGTTGAGAACAGACCTCTTGGCCAGTGATATATCTGCCGTGACTCGTGTTATAGTTATCCTGAAAAAAAAGAAATTATTCAGCACAAGATTTATGATTGACTTTTAGTAAACCATCAAACACAGGCATAACCAACTTACCTGCCATCAAATCTGTGCTTGAGAAAGTCAAACAGTGCTTTCTGCATCATGTCTGTTACCTGTATTGAATAGATGAAATTTTAGAAGGGGACAAAAGAAGTTAGTTTTGGATGAAAGCCATTATCATTTCCGTTCCAGTCAGTTATTATACCTCGGTGCAAAGGCATTGTAGGCATACATGCTGGTGAAAGTTGTGGTTAGTTTGTAAAAGTTCTTGAGCACTGGGCTAAGTTATGCAGAGTTTACCTAAGTCTGACTAAGTTAAAGCTGGGTTCACACTACAGCGTTTGAACTGACTTTTACAGACGCTTTGAAAAATCACAGAAATTAGTCCAAACGTCGGTGAAATTACATTCATGAGCAGGTTTTTTAATCCAGCAGACAGCAACTTTAAACTACTTTAAACTTTTTGCAGCTGTAGTCTAACTATACCAGGATATGCTCGCTGCAATACCATTTTAATTTATTCATTTTTTAAACCTGAGTTTCAAAAGCATAAAACTATACATGGCAACAATGCCATTTAATTTTAAAAAAAGTTAAGTTAAAAGGGTTTTCACTGTTTTGTTTTGTTTTTTGTTTTGTTTTTTTTGGGGGGGGGTAAGCTAGCTTGGTGAGTATTAATCATGTCTCTCCCACGCAGCTCACCTCATATCCCTTAAGTGAGGGTCCGACCAGAACCACAGGCCTCATGGAGGGAACCACATCGTATGGAGGGACATGCTCTGTCTGTTAATACAAATAGACAGCAACAACATCAATACACACAATGAAACTATCACAAAAACAATGTGTTCAGTGGGAGCTTGGGAATTTAACCATGTCGGGAGATGTAACAAACGGTTCAGTAAGGTGTCAGAATATATTCAAAAATTATATTTGTGTACACACACACACACACACACATATATATATATACACACACAGAGTGGATATAAAAAGTCTACACACCCCTGTTCAAATGCCAGGTTTTTGTGATGTAAAAAAATGAGACCAAGATATATCATTTCAAAACTTTTTCCACCATTAATATGACCTATAACCTGCACAACCCAATTGAAAAAGAAACTGAAATCTGTTAAGGGGAAAAATAAAAAACTCACAAAAACCTGGTTGCATAAATATGCACACCCTTAAACTAATACTTTGTTGCAGCACCTTTGGCTTTTATTACAGCACTCAGTCCTTTTGGGTAGGAGTCTATCAGCGTGGCACATCTTGATGTGGCAATATTTGCCCATTCTTCTTTGCAAAAACGCTCCAAATATGTCAGATTGCGAGGGCATCTCTTGTGCACAGCCCTCTTCAGATCACCCCACAGATGTTCCATCGGATTTAGCTCTGGAGTCTGGCTGGGCCATTCCAAAGCCTGAATCTTCTTCTGGTGAAGCCATTCGTTTTGTTGATTTGGATGTGTGCTTTGGGTCATTGTCGTGCTGAAAGATGAAGTTCCTCTTCATCTTCAGTTTTCTAGCAGAAGCCTGAAGGTTCTGCGCCAACACTGATTTGTATTTGGAACTGTTCATAATTCCCTCCACCTTGACTAAGACCCCAGTTCCAGCTGAAGAAAAACAGCCCCAAAGCATAATGCTGCCATCAACATGCTTCACTGTAGGTATGGTGTTCTTTTGGTGATGAGCAGTGTTGTGTTTGCGCCAAATACACCTTTTGGAATTATGGCCAAAAAGCTCAACCTTGGCTTCACTGGACCATAACACATTTTCCCACTTGTTTGGGAGATTTCAAATGTGTTTTTGCAAAATGTAGCTGGGCTTGAATGTTTTTCTTCATAAGATAAGGCTCCCGACTTGCCACCCTACCCCATAGCCCAGACATATGAAGAAGACGGGAGCTTATTGTCACATGTAGTAAACAGCCAGTACTTGCCAGAAATTCCTGCAGCTCCTTCACTCGCAGTGTTCCATGGTACATTTAATGCCTTGGAAATTCTTTTGTACCCTTCTCCTGACTGATACCTTTGAACAATGAGATCCCTCTGATGCTTTGGAAGCTCTCTGCGGACAATGGCTTGTCTTGCAGACATCACATCTTACAGAGCTTGGCTCTGTAAGATGTGACTACAAAAATGTCAGGAAAAGCCTACTAGAACGGCTGAACTTTATTTGGGGTCAATCAGAGGCACTTTAAATGGTGGCAGGTGTGTGCTGACTCCCATTTAACATGAGTTTGAATATGACTGGTTAATTCTGAACACAGCCACATCCCCAGTTATAAGAGGGTGTGCATATTTATGCAACCAGGTTATTCTGGGTTTTTTATTTTTTATTTTTCCCCTTAAAAGATTTCAGTTTGTTTTTCAATGGGGTTGTGCAGGTTACAGGTCACATTAATGGGGGAAAAAGTTTTGAAATGATCTAACTTGGTCTCATTTCTTTACATCACAAAAACCTGGCATTTCAACAGGGGTGTGTAGACTTTCTATATCCACTGTGTGTGTGTGTGTGTGTGTGTGTGTGTGTGTGTGTGTGTGTGTGTGTGTGTGTGTGTGTGTGTGTGAGAGAGAGAGAGAGAGAGAGAGAGAGAGAGAGAGAGAGAGAAATATACCACTCACAAAAAGTTAGGGATAGTCGGCTTTCAGGTGAAATTTCAGAATGCACCTAAAATGCACAAAAACCTTTACAGGTTTGACCTTCTCAAACCTTTTGAATGCACATGTCTAACTGTTCATTGTTTTAGTACATTTTGCTGAACTTGCTGTTCCCTAACAAGGTGCTTAACAGCAAAATTCACAACAGGTGTTTGATCCATGAATCGACCAATACATTTTCTGGTTCAATTAGAATTGGTATTTAAAGAGTCCTCTTCATCATGCTGCTCACATTTTGACATCATGAGACCAAGATGGCACCTAGCAATTGATCAACAGTACCTCGCCATTGCGAGGCTTCAAACAGGATATTCTCAGAGGGAAGTGGCCACTGAGCTAAAGGTGTGTGCACACCAAACATGAACGGGCGGCACGAATTCATACAAAGTGAACGGAAAGACGCAAGTATGCGCAAATTTGCGTAGTCGCGCGTTCGCTTCCGCTAGCTAACTAACTGCTAGCTAGCTTCGAGATTCTGCTGTCACCGGAGTAAAATTATCACCATTGCAGAGTAAACTAGTTAGAAAATGAAACTCACTCACCGAGAGACAGAAGGACCATGAACTCTTCAGCTGAATCGGGATTTTGGAGTTATTTACCCATGGTTTCCAGGCACGGACGTCCTAGCAAGGACCCATGGAAACTGTGGGTAAATAACTCCAAAATCCCAATTCAACTGAAGAGTTCCTGGTCCTCCTGTCTCCCGATGAGTGAGTTCCATTTTCTAACTAGTTTACTCTGCAATGGTGATAATTTTACTCCACTGACAGCAGAATCTCAAAGACGCAAACGTGTGACTACGCAAAGTCACGCGTACTCGCATCTTCCCATTCACTTTGTATGGATTCGCGCAACCCATTTGCGTTTGGTGTGAACGCACCTTTAGAGTGTCACAGGGTGCCATCAGCAGGTTGCAACAGAAATACAGAGAGACTGGAGGAGCCACAGAAGTCGCATAGAAGTGGACGTCCTTTGGCTACATCCCACACTGATTACCGCTTCATTGTGAACAGTGCCCTGCAGAACTAGATGATAAATGGCACTCAACTCCAGGCACATTTAAGGGAGGTGACAGGGACCGAAGTGTCATGTCAGACCACTCAAAATCGTATACATCAGCGTGGTCTGCATGCTAAATGACCTGCAAGAGTACCTGACCACACCACCAGGCACAGACGTCATCATCTTGCATGGGCCAGGGCGCATTTATGCTGGACAAGGAACCAGTGGGCCTCAGTGCTGTTCTCTGATGATAGTCGATTCATGATGAGCAGAAATGATGGCCGCCAACAATGTTGGAGAAGTCAAGGAGAGCACTATGCATTAGCCACTGTTGTCACCAGACGAGCCTTTGGTGGTGGTGGCGTTAGAGTCTGGGCAGGTGTGCCTCGTCAACACAGAACTGCCCTACAACTTGTGAATGGTACAGTGACAAGCCAATACTACCTGAATAACATCATTAATCCGGTATTGTGCCCCTGCATGAACAACACAGGCCTAATTTCATCTTCATGGACGAACATACTCCAGCTCATCGAGGTTGCATCATTAGGGAACGGCTGCTGGAGGCTGGGGTACCTCAAATGGAGAGGCCTGCACTTTCTCCAGACCTGAATCCCACAGAAAACCTATGGGATCAGCTGAGTCACCATGTCGGGGCTCGAAACCCTGCACCCCACAACCTCAATGACCTGAAGGCCGCCCTTCAAGAAGAGTGGAATGCCATGCCTTAGCAGAAAATAAGTCGACTTGTGAACAGCATGAGACGTCATTGTCAAGCTGTAATTTACGCTCAAGGGCACATGACAAGTTATTGAGACACTGACATTCTTTGTTGTTGTATACCCACCACTGTTGTTGGATTTTGTTTCAATAAATTGTTTGAGATGAGGAAATCACCATTACGTTCTTCTACTTAAATGCCCTACATTCATGATATTATATCACTGTAGCATGAACTTTTTACATTTTCTATAAATTTCACCTGAAAGCCAAACTTTTTGTGAGTACTGTATGTGTATATATATATATATACGTATATATATATATATATATATAACAAATTGTATATTACATTTTAAACAAATCATTGTGACTACAAAATATGTACGTAAAATTTGCTACATAGCTTGATGAATATAAGTAACAAGCACTTTGTTAGACAGTCACAAAACTAAAGTCTAACCAAATTTCACAATAAGGAGTACCAAGACATATACAGTATACTCAAACATACATACAGTATAATGTATTTATGTGAAGAAATTTAAAGACACAGAACTGACAAAGAAAAATACATTTAAAAACACAGAAAAAGTTGTTGAAAGTTGTACAGAATGTCAAAGCTGTTATTAATTTATTACTACACTTGAATAGAATTATAAGTGGGATAGAATATGAAAGGATTTCATTCTAACTGGACAAATGACAATAATATTCAAAACTAAAAATAAGGTTCAAAACTTGAAGACAGACAGACAGACAGACAGACAGACAGACAGACAGACAGACAGATAGACAGATAGATAGATAGATAGATAGATAGATAGATAGATAGATAGATAATTCAGTTTGGCGCAGCTGTAATAGTGAAATGAACTTGCAAACACCCATAAACATGCCCTGCACCTCTGACAACTGATTATGGACTGCATTCTTGTTATACGGTCCTATATCTCACTGGGCTGCAACAGCTCATGGCTAGTTGGAGATAGAAAAACTGTGACAATTTTCACTTGGAATCACACCAAATTGGCACTTACGACACATATGCGCATGTCTCATGAATACTGCAATAATGTCACAAACTCCCGGTGAATTCTGGGTCACCTGACATCTGTGCCTTCTTCTCATGGCCTGGGACAGGCAGGGAGTTTAAGGAAGGCTCTGAGTCTCCGTATCAGATACAGCAGGCCCTGTGACCACTCCACTTCCTCTGTAGGGGCCCGTGGGACAGGAGCAACAACCCCCCCTAGCCTTGCCTTTCTTACCCTTAGGTGGTATGATGAAACTGTAAGTCGCATTTGTGTCAGCATGTGCTAGAAAATGGCCAGCTGTTCCCCCTGCCTCACATGTGGAATGTCTTGTCATTTTTATCTCCAATCTGTCACAATTTCTTTTCATAGGTCTCCAACTCCTCACAAAGTTGTTTAACTTTTATCGTACCTTCTGACTCACGGAAACTAAATTAAGAAGGGTCCAAGACAGGTTCTAGATGGGTTTGAGACACCTACAGCTACTCTTACTATTTTGAGAGAAAATTTGTCACACAAATCTTCCCTCACAAATGTCATTCTCAAACTAGTCACAAGTTGTCACAGTTCAGTGAGATTTAGGCTTTAGGGTTTAGCAATAAAAATCAAATAGCTAATTAACTGTTAGCAATGGCAGCCTCTCCCCCCAAACCGATAGCATATTTCCAGTTTGAATACATTAATAAAGGGTATTTAATTTTCAAACAATTTTCAATGGATTTTATTATAGATTTAATATTCAATCATAGTAATGAAAATAAGTGTTGTATAGATCTTAAAAATGATAAGGTATGTTTTAGGGTGTGGTCTAATTGGCCAATTGTTCCCTGGGAAGTGAACTGCATAGCTTATTCAGCCATATTAAGTAAGATCCCAAAAAGCAGCAAGACATGTTCAGTTCAAAGGTAACTGTAAACTAAGCTAGGAACAAGTGAAGAACCATTCATCACTTCACTTGAAGTTGACAAGAAGATTGCCCATAAATTATTGCACTTCAATTACAAGTGAAATGAGCTATTGTTGCTAATGTTACTTGTAATCTCATTTAACATTAGTTTGGTTAACATAGCCATGTAACTGCAATATTCCAACTTTAGTTGTCAGTGTAAATGTTACATGTTAATGTCAATCCCAAATCAGCAGCTATGTCTATAGCACTCATTGTAACTGCTTCAGCAACCATAACACAATATTCAAATATTTAGTTTTAGGATGTCTACAGTAACATGTATTGTCCATGTGTTACCGGGGTAACGCATGAAGGAAGGAGGGGGTGTTGCAGAGTGTTTCAAATTGACACATTTTGTTGAGGGAACTTCTCTTAAAGCAACACTATGCAAGATTTTTTCTAATGTTCCATCAACATTTGACCAGGTGAATCCCACTTCCCCCATACTCATAGTGGGCCCACATTGCCTGCAACAGCTCTGTTCTTGGTACAAACACTGAAGACTACAACTATGGAGGCTATGACCTCAGTCCCAACAGCCTATCACAACTGTAGCCACCAGCAACTAAGCACCCTGTGATTGGCTATTGGGACTGAGGTCATAGTAGCCATAACTGTAGTCTTTTCAGTGTTCCTACCTGAACAACAACATTACATAGTACTGCTTTAACTGATTTTCTTGGGGCATGGAGCATAAAGCAGAGAGTACTGTTTTGGGAACACTGTAGATTAGAATACAGCTTTAGATTTACTTTAGTTTTAGATATTTTTCTAGTCTTTATGCAAGTACAGCTCACTAAATCTCATCCCTTAAGCATCCCTTAAGCTTGTATAAACTATCCTGCTGTCATTCCATGAAGTTCAGTGATGTCCTTCCTTAAAGAAATTGCTATAGTACATGTTGTGACAAGAGGGGACTTTACTTACTCCCTGTAAAATCTGAAGTAGTTCAATTAGCTATTTGTGGATAACTTTAAAAATATGCAACATATTTAAGTTAGCTTTTTATCCCCCGTCGGTCAAAGCCCCTGACCTATGACCTCCTGTTTCACCTCTCTTCATAGACAGTAACTGTCTTGAAAAATCAACTCCTACAGTTTTGGTCTGATTGTTTTGAAACTTGGTACTATGGTTTGATATACTGTACAATGAGGATGCACACACTGCAACTTGATTCTGATCGGATGACCTTGAGGTCAAAGGTCAGGTCAGATTTTCCCTAAATCTTCTAAATGTAGTAACTACTGAAAGAAATAAAGTAGGCTTTTCAAATCGATACAGTAGTTGTATCTAATATACATCTTGGATGTCTTACACCCTCACCTAACTATGGACTTGGGGTCAAGAGGTCAAAGGTTCAACGCTAACATTGCAGTTGCACTATGGTAAATGCTACATTTACTGTTACTAAATAACGAGTAAAGTTAGGGCCACCAAACCTGGTACACAGGTTCACCTTGGGATCCTGACCTCTGACTATGGGTTTGGGTTCAAAAGGTCAAAGGTCAAGGTTAACATTCCCTATGCCTTATTACTGTATAACAAGTAAAGTTGTGTGACCCTGTTTGGTGTACCAGTGTGTGACCCAGTTTGGTGGGTGACCCAGTTGTGTGACCCAGTTTGGTGACCCTACACAGGTTCACCCTGGGTTGTACACCTGTGTATGGGTGTACAACCTTACACAGGTTCACCCTGTGATCCTGAAGTGTGACTATGGTTTTAGGATCGCAAAGTCAAAGGTCAACATCAAAATGGCTTATAAACTATATCTCAACAACAAAGAAAGCTAGGGCCACCAAATTTGCTGCACATGTTCACCTTGGGATCCTGACCTCTTACTATGGGTTTGGGGTCAAAAGGACAAAGGTCAAGGTTAGCATTTCTTATGCCTTATTACTGTACAACAAGTAAAGCTAGGGTCACCAAACCTGGTACACAGGTTCACCTTGGGATCCTGACTTCTGACTATGGGTTTGGGGTCAAAAGGTCAAAGGTCAAGGTTAACATTCTCTATGCCTTATTACTGTAAAACAAGTAAAGTTAGGGTCACCAAACTTGGTACAAAGGTTCACTCTGTGATCATGAAGTGTGACTATGGTTTTGGGATTGCTAGGTCAAAGGTCTACATCAAAATGCCTTATAAAGTATATCTCAACAACTGAGAAAGTTAGGGTCACCAAACTAGTACGCAGGTTTACTCTGAGACCATAACCTCTGACTGCTGGTTAGGGGTCAAAAGGTCAAAGGTCAAGGTTGGCACTCCTATTATCTCTTACTATAGACCATGTAAAGCTCTCTAGAGACACCATACAGTCATATGAAAAAATTATGGCACCCTATGAAAGCCTGTGTGGTTTTTTTTTTTTAAAACATATTTGGACATATGGATATTTAATATCAGTTTAACAATACAGGGAAATTCAAGTAATATAACTAAACAATTAAAACTGAAGAAAAGACTTTTTAAAATTTTCTGTAAAATGTAATTCTAAAAACATGCAATTTCTGGTGAGGAATAAATTAGGACACCCACACATTTATTCCCAGTTAAAATGGCTAAAATCACACACAAGTGTATCACATCAGGTGCACATGATTAGAACATCGTTACTCAGCATTTTGAAGGAGTCTTGTCCTATTTAAACCTCAGACATTTAGTTTAGTGTGCTCCTGACTGTTGAAGTAGGAGTGAACACCATGGTGAGATTGAAAGAGCTGTCTGAGGCCTTCAGAAAGAAGACTGTAGCAGCTTATGAGTCTGGTAGGAGATTTAAAAAGATGTCAAAAGAATTTGAAATCAGCATTCCACTGTCCAGAAAATAGTCTGTAAGTGGAGGACATTCAAAACAACTGCCAACATGCCCAGGTCTGGCCGACCAAGCAAGCTCACCCCGAGAGCAAACCGCAAGACGTTAAAACATGTCTCCAAAAACCCTAAAATGTCATCACGGGACCTATAGCAGGCTCTTGCTACTGCTGATGTGAAAGTGCATGTCTCTACAATCAGAAAGAGACTGCACAAGTTTAACTTGCATGGGAGGCATGCAAGAAGGAAACCTTTGCTCTCTAAGAGAAACGTGAAGGCCAGACTGAAGTTTTCCAGAGAGAACGTAGACAAAGACCAGGACTTCTGGAATAATGTTCTTTGGGCAGATGAGTCTAAAATTGAATTATTTGGACACCAGAACAGAGGACATATTTGGCATAGACCAAATACAGCATTCTAGGAAAACACCTCATACCAACTGTAAAGCATGGAGGTGGTATTGTCATGGTTTGGGGATGCTTTGCTGCAGCAGAACCTGGCCAGCTCACCATCATAGAATCCACCATGAATTTTACCATGTATCAGAGGGTGCTTGAGGACCACATGAGACCATCTGTAAAAATATTAAAGCTGAAGCAGAGCTGGACCCTGCAATATAACAATGGACCAAAACATACCAGTAAATCCACCAAGGACTGGCTAAAAACTAAGAAATGGAGAGTCCTGGAATGGCCGAGTCAAAGCCCAGATCTTAATCCCATTGAGATGCTGTGGGGTGACTTGAAACAGGCTGTACATGCAAGAAACCCCTCAAACATCTCACAGCTGAAAGAATTCTGCATTGAGGAGTGGGGCAAACTTTCCTCAGACCGATGTCAGAGGCTGGTGAATGGCTATAAGAAGTGTCTTACTGAAGTTATTTCAGCCAAAGTGGGTAACACTAGTTATTAGGCGGTAGGGTGTCCTAACTTTTTCCTCAGAATACAATTTTTTGTTGATATCTTTTGTTTACTGAGTAAAACAAAGTTATTTTTTGCTATTTACCTGCAATTAAATCACCTTCTTTTCCAGAGATAAATAAAAACAAGATTAGACATCAGTATGTGAACATTTCTTAATAAAGAACTGAATATTTAATGGAGTGTCCTAATTTTTTCACATGACTGTACTTGCTACACAGGTTCACCTTGGGATCCTGACCTACAACTATGGGTTGTATACTCTGTTGTATATTCGTGGGTGATGGGCTTATGATTACACACCCTCCATACAGCAAACCAGGAGGCAACTGCTTGGCTTAAGGACTTTGCATTCGCTAAATAAAATAAATGGGCTTATCATAATTTGGTTCTGCTACAGTAATTACATTGAAAAGTTGAAAACTGCTCTCCATCAATAAGTACTGGGATCTTCAAAGAAAACAGAGGTGGGGGATATTGCACTTGCCTCAAAGTGCTCTTGTTAAAAGTGATGGGAGATAGATTTCCATAACTTTCAACAGACCCAGATTAACTGTTTCTCACTTTTCCTACAATTTATTTCTGTGATTTGCTCACTGATTTGCTATCATAGGAATGGTAATGATCTGGCAGTTCACTTCAGTAGGGCTAAAGTATTGTGCGACATGGTGTAGTAACTTCCTCACAGTACAACAGCGACAACAAGAGCCACATGGAAAAGAAATTAGTAGGTTTTACCGGCACCAACTTACCACTTTCTGTTTCTGCTTTCCTGCAGGAAGGGAGAGAAAACAGTGACAGAGTCGTCAGTGGATGCTCCAGAAAAATGATTTCACCAGAATATCTCAGAAACACTCAAACATTGTTCACATCAGCACACTTTCATAATAACTGATATCAAAGGAAACCTATCAATGATAACTATAATATGAAACAAAAACATCTCTATTGTCCTATGGTTATATTCACAAAGTCACATGAGTGCAGTTCAGAGGGGGGTCATAGTCTTGTCGTTGGGTTCACACTGTGGTTAGCCCCAGTCTCAGAGCGCCTGCAGTCCTCAACTGGAGGAAGAGGAGGATCATGGGAAAATGTACCAACAACTCTAAGCAGTGAACTTTTGCTCTAAGCAGAGACATGGGATGGCTTTAGGGTCTTATTCTCTCTATGGTGTTGTGTTTCAGAAGTCGTGGCTCTAAGCTGATGTCTGGCCAATAACAGCCCTCTCCCCCTGCCCGATGTTCTCACCTGTGGAGGATATGAGTGGTCGGATAGAGGCAGATACCTCATCCTCTACACTGGAAGAAGAGTTCCCTCCAGACTTACTGAAAAAGACAAAAGGGGATAAAGAAAGACAGGAAACACCTTGGTATTAATGCAGAAAAGGGCTAAGTACTAATACTTACTGACCAAGGTAAAATATTGTAACATTTTTATTGATGACCATCTCAGGGGATAAAATGTAAAAAAAAAAATAAAAAAAATAAATTACTCCATCAGGTTCAACAGGTTCACTACAAATACGAGCATGTGCTGGCATTTATTTTAGCTGGTGATGATTTTATTTAGACACACCATTTACATATTTACACTTCAGGTTCAGGTTCAGGTTCAGGTTACTTTATTTGTACCCGTAGGTAGATTTGTTTTGCAGTCTGGTGACATCCATATTTACAAGCCACAATTACATATAACATAAACACAAACACAGGCACACATGACGCTGACTATAAACATGATAAAAATACTCAAGGCTCTATCAATCAGGATATAAAGACAACGAGATGAGAGAAAAACCAGGGATAAGAGAGAAGGGTCATATTAAATGTTAAAGACTAGTCAAAGAGGTTAAAAACTCAAAGGTCTAAAACCCAATAAAAGATTTAGAACCCAGATAAAAATCCTACAAAAATACACTACCATTCAAAAGTTTGGGGTCACTTAGAAATGTCTTTATTTTTGAAAGAAAAGCACTGTTTTTTTCAATGAAGATAACTTTAAACTAATCAGAAATACACTCTAATATCTAATATATATTGCTAATGTGGTAAATGACTATTCTAGCTGCAAATGTCTGGTTTTTGGTGCAATATCTACATAGGTGTATAGAGGCCCATTTCCAGCAACTATCACTCCAGTGTTCTAATGGTACAATGTGTTTGCTCATTGTGTCAGAAGGCTAATGGATGATTAGAAAACCCTTGTGCAATCATGTTAGCACAGCTGAAAACAGTATAGCTGGTTAGAGAAGCTATAAAACTGACCTTCCTTTGAGCAGGTTGGGTATCTGGAAAAAATTATTATTTCAAATACAAATCATTATTTCTAACCTTGTCAATGTCTTGACTATATTTTCTATTCATTTTACAACTCATGGTGGTAAATAAGTGTGACTTTTCATGGAAAACACAAAATAATTGTCTGGGTGACCCCAAACTTTTGAACGGTAGTGTAAGTAAATATAAAATGGAGTTAATAAATAGGTAACTACATTATGTGCAATATATTGTTACAACTTGTTCAGCTCTTTAACAGCAGCAGGAACAAAGCTGTTTTTGTAGCGCTGGGTTTTACTTTTTGGGACAGCAAACCTCCGTCTTGAGGGAAGAAGCTGAAAGTGGCAGTGCAAAGGGTGGGAGTCATCATTTAAAATGGAGGTAGCCATCCTCTGTACTTGTCTGGTGTACAGGGATGTCAGGCTCAGCTGTGACTCACCAAGCAAACGACTGGACCATCTAACTACCTGATCCAAGGATTTCCTCTGTTTCAGTTTTATCTGACCAAACCATGACACTAAAGAAAAGGATAAAACAGATTCAATAAAAGCCCGATAAAACATTGTCATTATGGTTCGGTCAATTTGGAAGCGTGCAAGTTTCCTTAAACAATGCAAATGTTGCTGACCCTTTTTGCACACCCTTTCACAGTTCTCTTCAAAGTTTAAATTACTATCAATAATCAATTGAATTACTTTATAATAATAATAATAACTTCAAAACAATCTGCAAAACTTAAAGGTGTGAGCTCACACATGTCTTAATGAAATGTTTGTGACATACTTTGGTGAAATTTCTTTTAATTATTAAATTACTGCAGCATCATTGTGAATCATCTTTTGCAACCTCTCTTAGAACAGCTGGTTTCAGTGCATGTCTCTTTAAATCCAGCATTCAAAACTGCATTCAACTCCACTCTCCCTCTTATGTCACAATTGCTAACCTTAGCTCCTAGCTCGTAACTAGCCTAAGCCAACTCATGTAAATTTTTCTGAAAGAATGAATGAAATAAAGCATCACTTTTGGACAGGGGTGTGTGGTTTCAGTGGTCGACAGGACATGGCCAGTCCCTGAAGTAGAATAAGCACAGAAACATTTGTCAATGAGTGGCTAAACTGCGAGCTGAAGCTAGCTGCCTTTGGTCCGAGTTATTGATAATACTACATGAAAATAAGCTAAAATAACGTCTAAGAATGATTTATATGGTCAAAGTGTTATAGATGAACAAGAAATCCAGTGGAGGTGAATAGAATGTGTAGAAAATAGGGATCAAAACAGGCCAAATCACAGCAGGTGGCCTATCCATCACTTCCTCCCCACTGACACAAATGCTGACCGCCTAGCCAAATTATTCTAACAGATTGATGTAGCATCATGGCAAAAATATCACAAAATAAGCCAGAATGTCATGAGATATACTGTATTATCGACTGTGGATTAGTGAACCAGGTGGAAACAGGGATGTCTATGAGCGTGACTGAAATCTAAAGAAAATGAGAATATAAACCAGGCTGTGTGTTTTTTTTTAAAGCGAAATGAGCATTTTGATATTTTTTGATAATTATGTGACCAATAGAAGAATTTCAGAAGGTTAAAACCTATAAAAACACAATTTTTCAGTCAATGACCCTTTAACTTTGAGTAACCTAAGGGTAAATTTGCATGACAAGCCACACTGCACAATTCTGGTTTTTTGCTCATGTCGTAGTTGCCTGCCATGACAGTTCACAGTCATAAAAACAAGTGACTTCTAACTAACTATAATGTGAATGTGCAGTGCTGTAAAAAGTATTTGTCCCTTTCCTGATTTCTTATATTTTTGTATATTTGTCACACTTAAATGTTTCAGATCATCAAACAAACTTTAATATTAGACAAAGATAAACCGAGTAAATGCAAAATGCAGTTTTTTTTTCCCACAATATCTTTATTGAACCTTTTTTTTTTTTTATTTTTTAACAAACATGATACAAACAAACACTAACACTAAAGTACTACAAAAAAAAAAAAAAAAAAAAAAAAGCCCTAAAAACACCAACAACCACCAACAAAATCAAGTCTTCAACAATGCTCCTCTGTTTAGTCTAGACAATCCAATACATTAGTATACATATTATGTTCACCAGTTTGGAATTTACAAGGTCCACACACATCATTCACCTTCTTCTTCAAGAGTTATGTTTAAATTTTTTACATAATCAATAAAAGGTCTCCATATATTCTCAAACACAATTTCCTTTGATTTCAGTATATATGTTATTCTTTCTAATGGAAGGTTTGTTAACATCTGTCTTAACCACTGAGTCACATCTGGTCTATGAGTCTTTTTCCATAATAGTGCAATACATTTTTTGGCATTAAGCAAACTGAGGTCTATGAATGTTCTTTCACTTTTATTGAAATTATGCTTTTCTGGGTACAGACCCAACAAAAACAGTTTAGGATTCAATATGATTTGTTTTGAGATTATTTTTTCAATTGTTACCCTCACCTCCTCCCAAAACATTCTTATTAATCTACATTCCCATAAACAATGAAATAGGGTTCCTTTACTTTCCATGCATTTTGTGCATGTATCTGGTATATTTTTGTTATATCTATTTAACTCCTCCGGTGTAACATACATCCGCATTAACCATTTGAAATGTATCAATTTAAGGCGTGCATTTATTGATTTGGTTTGAGCTTCTGTACAAGCCAATTCCCATTGTTCCTCTGAAATTTCAATTTGCAGATCTTCTTTCCAGTAGTTTAATCTTTTCAGTGAATTTTCACTTGAAGATAGTGTCAATGAGTTATAAAACTCTGAAATAATACCCTTTCTTTTACTATCTTTCATCATCATTTTTTCCAAGGATGAATAAATAGGTCGAGTGAGAGCTTTATTTTGATTTGATCGAATAAAGTTTCTAAGTTGAAGATATTTAAAAAAATGTGTTCTATTGAGATTAAATTTGATCCTCAGCTCTTCAAAAGACATTATGTTGTCTGCACATGGCAAATATAAATCCTGAATCTTTTGTATCCCTTTTAAATTCCATACTTTAAATACAGCGTCCGCTCTCCCTGGTTTAAAATATTGATTACCCCATATTGGACTAAATTGTGACAATAACTGTGGTTCTTTTAAATAGTTTTTAGCTTCACACCATATTTTGATCATATGCTTTACAAATGGATTTTTAACTTGTTTTTGTAATTTTTTTGCCGAATCTGAGTATATGAATATGGGAAGAGGTAAAGGTAAATTGTATGATTCCATTTCAGTCCAGTGAGGGAGATCATTTGATGAAAAATAATATGTCATAGACCTCAGTTGTGCCGACCAATAATACAACATAAAATTTGGACATTTCAGACCTCCACGATCAAATGGTAAATATAATAAAGACAAACGTAATCTAGCCCTCCTGTTGTTCCATATAAATTCCACTAACTTTTTTTTTATTCTTGAGAATAGATCTAAAGGTGGTGATAAGGGAATGTATTGAAATAAATAAAGTATTTTAGGTAAAATATTACTTTTAAGTATATTGATTCTCCCGATCATCGACATTGGTAGTGACATCCATCTCTGAGTTAACTCATTGATATCTGACATTAAGGCTTCATAGTTGACACTGGCAACTGATTCTAGCTTAGGCATAATTTGGATTCCTAAATATTTAAACTGATTTACAACATTGAATTGATTTACCTCAGGGGCTGGGTAATTTCTCTGGGTCTCATTTAGCATTAATATTGAAGATTTAGTTTTATTTATTTTATATCCTGATATTTCCCCAAAATTCTTTATTAAATTCAACAAGGTTGGAATTGATTTTTTTAGATTCGACATAAACAAAATTATATCATCGGCGTACAGGGAGATTTTATGTTCTGTTGGTCCAACTTTAATTCCATATATTTGTGAATGTAAACGTATCGCTATCGCTAAAGGTTCAATTGCCATAGTAAACAGTAAAGGTGAAAGTGGACAGCCTTGTCGACATCCTCTATTGATTTTTATTGGTTTTGAAATATTGTTATTTGTTAGGATTTCTGCTGTAGCATTATTGTATATTATTTGAACCCATTTTATGAAATTATTTCCAAGTCCAAACCTTTGTAGGACTTCAAAAAGAAAGGGCCATTCAACTCTATCAAAGGCCTTTTCGGCGTCCAATGATAGGAGAGCTGTATCCGGTGCTTCTTTATTAAAATAAATAATATTAAATAGTCTTCTTACATTATGGAAGCCTTGTCTACCCTTTATAAAGCCATTCTGATCTCGATTAATAATATTTGGTAAAATTTCTTGTATTCGTCTTGCTAAAATTTTACAGATTATCTTAAGGTCGGCGTTTAATAGGCTTATTGGTCTCATATTTTCACATTTATTAGAGGGCTTACCTGGTTTTGGCAGCAGTATAATTAAGGCATTATTTATGTATGATGGTAAATTATTATTTCAAAATGCAGTTTTTTAATGGTGATTTCATTTATTAAAGAGAAAAAGCTATCCAAACCTACCTGACCCCAGTTGAAAAAGTAACTGCCTCTAAACCTAATAACTGGTTGTGCCACCCTTGGCAGCAACAACTGCAATAACAATTGTGATAACTTTTACATCGTTGTTGAGGAATTTTTGCCCACTCTTCCTTGCAGAATCGTTTTACTTCAGCCACACTGGAGGACTTGAGCTTCATATCCCAAACTGTTGGCTGAACATTCTCCTTCACCATTTTCTGATAAAGAGCAGAATTCATTGTTCTATCAATTGAGTAAGTTGTCCATGTCCTGAAGCAGTAAACAGCCCCAGACCATCACACTACCACCACCATGTTTGACTGTTGGTATGATGTTCTGTTTATGAAATGCTGTACTAGTTTTACACTAGCTGTAACGGGACGCACACCTTCCAAAAAGTTCAACTTTTGTCTCATCAATCCACAGAATATTTTCCCAAAAGTCTTGGGAAACATCAAGATGTTTTTTCCAGCAAATGTGAGACAAGTCTCTGTGTTCTTTTTGGTCAGCAGTGGTTTTTGCCTTGGAACTCCCCCATGGATGCCATTTTTGCTTGGTCTCTTTCTTATTGTTGAATCATGGACCAGTGTCTAAACTGAGGAAAGTGAGGCCTGCAGTTCTTTAGATGTTGTTTTGTTTCTCATCTGTTCTTAAATTTCTTTAGATCACAGCATGATGTACTGCTTTTTAAGATCTTTTATCCAACTTCACTTTGTCTTTGTTTTTTGTTTTTTTTGATTCAACATCTCTGGCAGTAATCAGGCATGGGTGTGGCTAGTGAAATTGAACTCAGCTTTCCCAAAAATGTGGTTAATCACAGATAATTCATGATGTAACAAGTGGTGGCAATTACTTTTTCCACACAGGGCCAGGTAGGTTTGGATCCCTTAAGCAACAGAGGTTAATTTAATTAACAGAAATACTAATAACTCTGACTCATATACACTACTCACAAAAAGTTAGGGATATCTGGCTTTCGGATGAAACTTCAGGATGCACCTAAAATGCACTATAGCCTTTACAGGTGAACTTAATTTGACCTTCTCTAATCTTTTGAATACACATTCAGTGCTTTTTGCATAACTTGCTGTTCTCTAACAAGGTGCTTAATGGCAAAAGTCACAACAGGTGTTTGATCCATGAATCGACCAATAAATTTTCTGGTTCAATTAGAACTGGTATTTAAACAGTCCTCTTAAGATAAGATAAGATAAGATAAGCCTTTATTAGTCCCACAACGGGGAAATTCCAGGATTGCAACAGCACAGGGATAGCAACACTCAGAGCAACAATCAGAAGGCAAGAAAAAAAGCAAGCAAGCAAGAGCAGCTAATATACATATGTACATATTACTATAAAATATATATATACACACACACAGACACACAGTGCAGAGCATTGTAGCTGGATGGAATAAATATATGAATATATAAACACACAGTGCGGAGCATTGTAGCTAGATGGAATAAATATGTAGATATATAAAAGCACCCACAGTACGGAGCATTGCAGCTAGGTGGAATAAATATGTAAATATATAAACCCACACAGTGCGGAGCAATGTAGCTAGATGGAATAATATGCAGATATATAAACACACAGTGCGGAGCATTGTAGCTAGATGGAATAAATATATAGATATATAAATATAAACACACCCAGTGCGGAGCATTGCAGCTAGATGGAATAAATATGTAAATATATAAACACACACAGTGCAGAGCATTGTTGCTAGATGGGATGAAACAGCATAACCGTCTACTTAGTTATCCTACATGGTATGATTATGTGCCCATACATATTCTCACCCTCCATAGCGACCGGTATTTTCCTAGTTGTATGCCGGAGGGGACCATTGTGTAAGTCTATTGCATCTTTTGCATTCAAAAAACTATTAGTTTGTTACGTCTTTTTGCTACCTCTGCGAGCAGCCCTGCTTAGGTTGTACAGTCTGACAGCCGTTGGTAGGAAGGACCTGCGAAACCTCTCGATTGTGCACCTGGGATGATGTAGTCTGCTGCTAAATGAGCTCCTCAGTGCATTCAGTATGTCCTGCATAGGGTGGAACTCGGACTCCAGCAGAGATGACAGTTTAGCCACCGTCCTTCTCTCTCCTATCTCCTCCACCGGATCAAGGCGCTGCCCCAGGACAGAGCTAGCTTTCTTGATCAGTTTGTTCAGTCTCTTCCTATCGGCTGCTGTAATGCCACTGCCCCAGCAGACCACTCCAAAAGTGATGGCTGATGCCACCACCGTGTCACAGAATGTCTTCAGCAGCGCCCCTTGTACACCAAAAGACCTGAGTCTCCTCAGCAGGAACAGCCTGCGCTGTCCCTTCTTGTAGAGTGCGTCAGTATTGTGTGACCGGTCTAGTTTATTGTTCAGATGAACACCCAGGTACTTATAGGATGTCACCATCTCGATGTCTGTTCCCTGTATATTTACTGGTGCTGTGAGGGGTTGCCCATGCCTGCGGCAGTCCACCACCAGCTCCTTAGTTTTCCTCGCATTGATCTGGAGGCAGTTCCGATGGCACCAGTCCACGAAGTCCTGGATAAGCCCTCTGAACTCAGCTTCATCTCCATTGGAGATGAGGCCAACGATCACAGAGTCATCAGAGAACTTCTGTAGATGGCAGTGTGTTGTGTTGTGTGAGAAGTCCGCAGTATAAAGAGTGAACAGGAAGGGAGCCAGCACCGTTCCCTGGGGGGCCCCCGTGCTACTGATGATCGTGTTGGACACACAGTCCCGGGTTCTCACAAACTGAGGCCGGTTCGTGAGGTAGTCCAGGATCCATGATGACAGATGCTGGTCCACCCCTGCGCGCAGCAGCTTGTCCTTCAGGATCATCGGTTGGATGGTGTTGAAAGCACTGGAGAAGTCAAAGAACATGATCCTCACCATATTCCCGGGCTTCTCCAGGTGGGACAGAGAACGGTGAAGGAGGAAGATCACCGCATCCTCCACCCCAATGCCATGCTGGTAGGCGAACTGGAGTGGATCCATCGCTGGTTCCACCAGGGGGCGGAGGTGAGAAAGGAGCAGTCTCTCCAGGGTCTTCATCAAGTGGGACGTCAAGGCCACCGGTCTGTAGCTGTTCAGGTCTTTGGGGTGGGAAGTTTTTGGTACAGGTACCACACAAGATGTTTTCCACAGCTGTGGTACCCTCCCCAGCTTCAGGCTCAGGTTGAAGATGTACGTCACAATCCCACACAGCTGGTCTGCACAGGACTTGAGGAGCTTTGCGCTGATGCCGTCCGGTCCCGACGCCTTCCTCGCCTTGATCTTCCTCAGCTCCGTCCTCACCTGGGTCCTGGTCAGGGTCAGGATGGGGGGCTGTGTGTTGGGAGTTGGGGGGGGGGTGTTGGTGGAGTGGGGAGTGGACAGCAGGACTTGATTTCTTTAGAGGCAGCAGTGGTTGTTGTGCAGTCAGGGGGGAGGGCGGTTGGTCAAACCTATTGAAAAACAGATTCAGGTTGTTCGCTCACTCCCTGCCCCCCGTGGCCTGGGGGGAGGTATTCTGGAGCCCAGAGATGGTTTTGAGGTTTCTCCAGACCCCGCTGATGTCGCTCTGTTGTTGCTCTTCTTCATGCTCTTCATCATGCTGTTCACATTTTGACATCATGAGACCAAGACGATGCCTAACAATTGATCAACAGTGCCTCACCATTGCGAGGCTTCAAACAGGATGTTCTCAGAGGAAAGTGGCCACTGAATTTAGAGTGTCATCAGCAGGTTGCAACAGAGATACAAAAAGACTGTAAGAGTCACAGAAAGGCATAGAAGTTGACGTCTTTTGGTCACATCCCATGCTGATGACCGCTTCATTGTGAACAGTGTACTGCAGAACCAGGATGATGAATGCCACTCAACTCCAGGCACATATAACGGAGGTGAGAGGCAGCCAAGTGTCATGTCAGTGTGCTAGATGACCTGTAAGGGTACCTGACCACACCAGCAGGCTCAGGCATCATCGTTTTGCATGGGCCAGGGAGTATTTACACTGAACAAGGGACCAGTGGGCCTCAGTGCTGTTCTCTGATGTCGATTCACGTGGAAAAGAAATGATGGCCGCCAATGATGTTGGAGACGTCAAAGAGAGTGCTATGCATCTGCCACTGTTGTCACCAGACAAGCCTTTGGTGGTGGTGGTGTTAGAGTTCGGGCAGGTGTGTCTAGTCAATACAGAATTGCCCTACACCTTGGGAATGGTACAGTAACATGCCAATACTACCTGAATAACATCCTTAATCCAGTCACTGTGCCCCTGCATGAACAACACAGGCCTAAATCCATCTTCATGGTGTCAGAGTTGGGGCATGATGTGGGGATAATGCCCATGCTTTGACTTTAGTTTGTCTTGGTTCTCTGTTTATTACAATTATCTTTATTCCTTGTGATCTTTCTGTCTAGTAGTATTATTATTTTCATCATGGCTATATCTTGTAGTTTATTCCTGTCGTCATGTTGGTATGGGCTTTTATTTTGACAGCGCCTTTTGTTTATTTCCATTTTCACCTAGCTTGTTTCATATCTTGTTAAGTTCTTGATTATTCACGGCTGTTTATTATTTTGATAATTACCTTTGTCCTATTTAAGGGATGCCATCCCGTAGTTCGGGGAGACGTCCTTAAGTCATGGCGTGATCAACATGCTGCTGTCTGCCTGTTTCATTGCCTTGTCCTATCAAGCCTTTTTGTGAGTTTTTGTTCCGGCTTCCTAGCTGTGGATTATTTTTGTTTTTCATTAAATCCTGCAAACTGTAAGTCCGGTGTTTGGGTCTTGAATTCCACCCGGTGGAATTCAAGAATTCATTGTGACAGAATGACACCACCATGTAAGGACTCAGTGGGCAAAATTGGCAGGGGAAGGAAGGGCTTGGGTTGGAATAAGTCGATACAGATTTTTTTTTTTTTCCAGACCACCCGTTTGATGGATCAGATCTCCCGTGCTGTGGAACTTTGGGACAGGCCCAGGTGACGGCACTTCCCTGACAGCCCCGTCCAGCCGGGCCCCAGATCATCACCTTCTACTCATTGTGACACATGGACGAAATGCTTTAGCTCATCGAGGTTGCATCATTAGGGAATGGCTGCTGGAGCCTGAAATACCTCAAACGGAGTGGCCTGCACTTTCTCCAGACCTGAATCCCACAGAAAACCTATGGGATCAGCTGAGTCACCATGTCGGGGCTCAAAACCCTGCACCCCACAACCTCAATGACCTGAGGACCGCCCTTCAAGAAGAGTAGAATGCCATGCCTCAGCAGACAATAAGTCGACTTGTGAACAGCATGAGACGTCGTTGTCAAGCTGTAATTTACGCTCAAGGGCAGATGACAAGTTATTAAGACACTGACATTTTTTGTTGTGGTATACCCACCACTGTTGTTGGCTTTTGTTTCAATAAAGTGTTTGAGATGAGGAAATCACCACTGCCTGCTTACTTAAATGCTCTACTTTCATGATATAATATCACTGTAACGTGAACTTTTTACATTTTCCATAATTTTCACCTGAAAGCCAAATACCCCTAACTTTTTGCGAGTAGTGTATATGCATAGTGAATAAAAAGTGCCTAAATGGCAAGTCTCTATTTTGGGTAATAAAGCAAATGTATCTTTACGACAAACTGAAAGAGGCAAAATAAGGCAGGGTCAAAAGATTTTCATCAGCATGTTGTCCTCTCAGTCATCATTCAGTAGACTAATTTGTATATACAGTGGGGCAAAAAAGTATTTAGTCAGCCACCAATTGTGCAAGTTCTCCCACTTAAAAGATGAGAGAGGTCTCCAATTTTCACCATAGGTATACCTCAACTATGAGACACAAAATGAGAAAAAAAAATCCAGAAAATCACATTGAAGGATTTTTAAAGAATTTATTTGCAAATTATGGTGGAAAATAAGTATTTGGTCAACAAACAAGCAAGATTTCTGGCTCTCACAGACCTGTAACTTCTTCTTTAAGAGGCTTCTCTGTCCTCCACTCGTTACCTGTATTAATGGCACCTTTTTGAATTCATTATCAGTATAAAAGACACCTGTCCACAACCTCAAACAGTCAGACTCCAAACTCCACTATGGCCAAGACCAAAGAGCTGTCAAAGGACACCAGAAACAAAATTGTAGACCTGCACCAGGCTGGGAAGACTGAATCTGCAATAGGTAAGCAGCTTGGTGTGAAAAAATCAACTGTGGGAGCAATTATTAGAAAATGGAAGACATACAAGACCACTGATAATCTTCCTCGATCTGGGGCTCCACGCAAGATCTCACCCCGTGGGGTCAAAATGATCGCGAGAACGGTGAGCAAAAATCCCAGAACCACATGGGGGGGCCTAGTGAATGACCTGCAGAGAGCTGGGACCAAAGTAACAAAGGCTACCATCAGTAACACACTACGCCACCAGGGACTCAAATCCTGCAGTGCCAGACATGTCCCCCTGCTTAAGCCAGTACATGACCAGGCCCGTCTGAAATTTGCTAGAGAGCATTTGGATGATCCAGAAGAGGATTGGGAGAATGTCATATGGTCAGATGAAACCAAAATAGAACTTTTTGGTAAAAACTCAACTTGTCACGTTTGGAGGAGAAAGAACACCATACCTACTGTGAAGCATGGGGATGGAAACATCGTGCTTTGGGGCTGTTTTTCTGCAAAGGGACCAGGACAACTGATCCGTGTAAAGGAAAGAATGAATGAGGCAATGTATCGTGAGATTTTGAGTGAAAACTTCCTTCCATCAGCAAGGGCATTGAAGATGAAACGTGGCTGGGTCTTTCAGCATGACAATGATCCCAAACATACCGCCCGGGCAACAAAGGAGTGGCTTCGTAAGAAGCATTTCAAGGTCCTGGAGTGGCCTAGCCAGTCTCCAGATCTCAACCCCATAGAAAATCTTTGGAGGGAGTTGAAAGTCCGTGTTGCGCAGCGACAGCCCCAAAACATCACTGCTCTAGAGGAGATCTGCATGGAGGAATGGGCCAAAATACCAGCAACAATGTGTGAAAACCTTGTGAAGACTTACAGAAAACGTTTGACCTCTGTCATTGCCAACAAAGGGTACATAACAAAGTATTGAGATGAATGTTTGTTACTGACCAAATACTTATTTTTCACCATAATTTGGAAATAAATTCTTTAAAAATCAGACAATGTGATTTTCTGGATTTTTTTTTTTTTCATTTTGTCTCTCATAGTTGAGGTATACCTATGATGAAAATTGGAGACCTCTCTCATCTTTTAAGTGAGAGAACTTGCACATTTGGTGGCTGACTAAATACTTTTTTACCCCACTGTACATTCTTACTTGTACTTGTTTATATATATATATATATATATATATATATATATATATATATATATATATATATATATATACGTATATACAGTATATATATATAAAAATTTCCCCCAGCTGCAACCTTACAGGAACAAAGTGCTGATTGCAGAGGATGAAAAGAAATTTAATTTGGATGTACAGTGGTGTGAAAAAGTGTTTGCCCCCTTCCTGATTTCTCTTTTTTTTGTATGTTTGTCACACTTAAGTGTTTCTGATCATCAGACAAATTTAAATATTAGACAAAGATGACACAAGTAAACACAAAATGCAGTTTTTAAATGAAGGTGTTTATTATTAAAGGTAAAAAAAATCCAAACCTACATGGCCCTGTGTGAAAAAGTGATTGCCCCCGTTAAAACATAAATTAACTGTGGTTTATCACATCTTTGGAAAGCTGAGTTCAATTTCTCTAGCCACACCCAGGCCTGATTACTGCCACACCTGTTCTCATTCAAGAAACCACTTCAATAGGACCTGCCTGACAATGCAAAGTAGACCAAACAATCCTCAAAAGCTAGACATCATGCTGCAATCCAAAGAAATTCAGGAACAAATGAGAAACAAAGTAATTGAGATCTATCCGTCTGGAAAAGGTTGTAAAGCCATTTCTAAAGATTTGGGACTCCAGCGAACCACAGTGACAGTCATTATCCATAAATGGCGAAAACATGGAACAGTGGTGAACCTTCCCAGGAGTGGTCGGCCAACCAAAATTACCCCAAGAGTGCAGCAACAACTCATCCAAGAGGTCACAAAAGACCCCACTAGGGATGGGCATAATTAATCGATTAATCGATAATTGATCATTAAGAATTTCACCGAGGAAGTTCATTTTCGTTGACAAACCGATTTTTTTTTTAAACAATCCGAATGTAGGTTATTAGGCCTAGTGCACGGCCGTCCTCAAACAATGCAATGCATTTAACTGTGCCACTGGCAAAATTTGGGCACCAGGGGGCAACATTTCACCATCGCCGTACCCTGGCATGCCTCAGTTGATACATGCGAGCTTCCGTAGGTCAATCGCCAAATCATGAAGAGGTCGCGGCGAAGTGTTGCGTGGGACCATCCGAACGGGTTTTTTCAGCGGCAGGACTGACGGTGACCAGAATTCAGTCACGTCTGACGCCAGAGCATGTGAATATGCTCATCTTTTTAAACAAAAATGGGTAGCCGTCTGTAATAATACTGGCGTCGTGATGCTATCCTGATAATTGGATATACAAAGGCCTTGTTGCCTTGTTACAGGCTTTTCGAGATTGTTGTTTTATTATTTTTATTTAGGGTAAAAAAAAACGGCTGTTCCGTTATGTTGTCACTGACATGAGTTCACATTTTACTGCCAAACACTGAACAAGCGCATTTTTTTTTTTAACAAAAAGCAGGCCTATAATTCTGACGCCGTGATATAATGAGGTAACCTACGTAAAGGCAAATTGTTGTGTAGCTTTCTTATTTTGATATCCTTGTTTTTAAACAAAGGAAAAGAAAAAAGTAAAAGAACTAGAAAAGCACTCGGAGAGCGCAGACCTCCGCCAAGCGCCACAGTTCCCCCCATACAGTGTTTGTGTGTACGTTGTCAGATTCCTTGACCATGAAAACATCTGAGTAGCAATTGGATTCACAATGATAGGATTAGTGGTTCAGTAGTAAAAGCATTACCTCCTTGGCGGAGGTAATAAACTGAAGTGTTGGTGTTGTGTCCATGTCCTGCATCTGCAAACTCCCAGGCTGGGGGCGTTGCAATTGAATGAACGAATGAATTAATCTTTATTTCGAATAGATTAAGAGTACAGGTTAAAAGAAAGTGAATAATATAACAAAGGGGGTAATAAAATCCAACAAGGTCAAATTAGACAATAGCTCCTCTGATTATACAGTTCAACATAAGTTATCCGAAATATGTGATGGCTGAATCCGCAGCTTATATTGCCCACCCATGTTCCATGCAAGAATTCAAAAGAAAAAACAAAAGAAGTCATGACACAACTGCGTACAACCCACAGGCCAATGGGTTATGTGAGCGTTTTAGATCACTGAAAGCAGCACTGAGGGCTTCACTGACGGATGCCAATTAGGTAGACGGGTTGGCGTGGGTTTTATTCAAAAATCAAACGTTTATTTCAAACTCAGGGTTCATATTAAATGCAGAAGTAAAAGGAGTAGAAAATAAATAAATAAATAAAAGTTTATACAGATCAGCAGACAGTCGGCGGTCTTGTAACAACAATAACATACAATACTGGACTCAGTATAAAATGGAACGCCACCACTTCCAAATGCTGAAGTGTGAGTGACGAGTTGACAATTGGTGATATAAGATTATTGTTACATGGCAGCAACCTTGTCATCAAACTGTAAACATCGTTACGTATCAACTCGCCAAAAGACGGAATGTTCACAGACACAAACATCTTGCTTGCACTCGACCTTCGTGGTACATCTAATCTTTATCTTCATTGGGGTTGCGCTCCGCGGCCAAAGATGATTTGGAAAATTCCCCGGCAGAGAGCTTCTTTTTGCGGAGCTACTATGGCTGACCGGGGAATTTCTGCCAAATAATCTAGCGGCGGACAGCTGGCTGTCTGAGCTTTTGCAGCGTTGCGCAAACACAGGCACACAGCACGCTGCCGAGCAGCTGGTTTTTGCGCAGCACCTATGGCTGGCCGGGGAATTTCTGCCAAATAATCCGGCGGCGGACAGCTGCCCGTCTCAGCTTTTGCAGCGTCGCGCAAACACAGGCACGGTGTTTTCCGCATGCTTTTGTGCCTAAAACGTTGAAGAAGGCGAAGTTTATGTTGGTCAGACACGATGACCAGCGCCCTCCATTGCGCCGGCGCACATGTTGAAAATAGCCATATGTCACAGTGTTAAAGAATGCTTTAAAAAATTCCTGTATCCAGACGGTGATCCGGATCATCCCCAAAATTTAATCAGTTCTTCCTTGTACCATTTCCAACAACGCCTGAAAGTTTCATGGAAATCCGTCCAAGACTTTTTGAGTTATCTTGCTAACCAACAGACAGACAGACAGACAGACAGACAGACAAACAAACAGACAAACCCCGGCAAAAACATTACCTCCTCCTGGCCTTTTCGGCCTGGCGGAGGTAAATATATGTTCCGTTATGTGTCCTGTATGTGTCTTCCGTTATTGTCTGGCTCGCAACTTGAAGCCTCCCTCGTTTGCGCAATGCGATTGTGTTCACGTTTTACTGCAAACTTGTCTTGTTAATAAATTCATCCTCGAAGAAAAACACTCTGTATTTTTTTTATTATTATTCTCAATACATAAGAGTATAGGCATCATAGGCCTAAATGTGATTGTTTTTTAATATAAAAATGTTAATGATTAACCGATTATTAATCATTAATTCTCCCGACCATCGACGAAGAAAATTTCACCGAATGCCCATCCCTAGACCCCACAACAACATCCAAAGAACTGCAGGCCTCACTTGCCTCAGTAAAGGTCAGTGTTCACGATTCCATCATAAGAAAGAGACTGGGCAAAAATGGTCTGCATGGCAGAGTTCTAAGACAAAAACCACCGCTGAGCAAAAACAACATAAAGATTTCTCTCAGTTTTGCCAGAAAACATCTTGATGATCCCCAAGACTTTGGGGAAAATACTCTGTGGACTGACGAGACAAAAGTTGAACTTTTTGTAAGGTGTGTGTCCCATTACATCCAGTGTAAAAGTAACACAGCATTTAAGAAAAGGAACATCATACCAACAGTAAAATATGGTGGTGGTAGTGTGATGGTCTGGGGCTGTGTTGCTGCATCAGGGCCTGGAAGACTTGCCGTGGTTAATGGAACCATGAATTCTGCTGTCTACCAAAAAATCCTGAAGGAGAATGTCCAGCCATCTGTTCCTCAAGCTGTGACCTCAAGCTGAAGCGCACTTGGGTTCTGCAGCAGTATAATGATCCAAAACACACCAGCAAGTCCACCTCTGAATGGCTTAACAAAAAAAAAATGAAGACATTGAAGTGGCCTAGTCAAAGTCCTGACCTGAATCCAATTGAGATGCTGTGGCATGACCTTAAGAAGGCAGTTCATGCTCAAAAACTCTCCAATGTGGCTGAACTACATACAATTCTGCAAAGATGAGGGGGCCAAAATTCCTCCACAGTGCTGTAAAAGACTCATTGCCAGTGATCACAAATGCCTGATTGCAGTTGGTGCTGCTAAGGGTGGCCCAGCCAGTTATTAGGTTTAGGGGGCAATCACTTTTTCACACAGGGCCATGTAGGTATGGATTTTTTTGAAAACCTTTAATCATAAACACCTTCATTTAAAAACTGCATTTTGTGTTTACTTGTGTTATCTTTGTCTAACATTTACTGTAAATTTGTTTGATGATCTGAAACATTTAAGTGTGACAAACATACAAAAAAAAATGAGAAACCAGGAAGGGGGCAAACACTTTTTCAAACCACTGTATTTGGACAAAAAATTTAATGATGGCATTACAAATCTAGGAAATTGTTACTGTTGTAATATCCTTCCATCCCTTCCATTCAGTTCATTTCAATTTGTTTTATTTTGAACGTGTAACCATACAGTGCATTTGTACCAAAATTATAATTTTACATACCGTATACTGAACATCAAAAATAGTAGTAAACAAGCAAACAGAACAAGACAAAGCAAAAAGAAAAACAAACAAATCTCAAGAAAAAAATGATGAGTACAACCAAAATCATACATTCAAAAAGGAGTGGGAAGAAGAACAAACTTATCAAGTCCTACCCCTTCTCCCCAGCTTACACACCAATATATTTGATGAGCTCCATTCCTTATATACTTATGTTTCCTTAAATTCTTATTTTTTTACGTTTCCTTATTCTCTTATTTTTCTTATATACTTTTTATGTTCTAATCTATTGTAACATATTCCCTTATAGTATTCTATATTTATATTATACTGCATCTCCTTATATTCTTATATATTATATTTTCTTCTATTATTGAATAATGTACTATATTACTAATATATGTTCTCAATAGTAGATTATTTATATGAAGTATAATATGAGGATATCATTTATACCAGTATATCTGACCATAAAACAAGAGCACAAAAGAGGAAAAAGAAACAAACAAAAGAAACAAAAAAACAAAATCAATGTGCATACCAGGTGTCAATCAAATCCCTTCTCCTTATACTTAGTGAATATCATCCCCTCAGTACATATTTTTGAACTGTGTGATGTTTGTGCATTTCTTTAATTCCACATTCAAACTGTTCCCTAGTTGCACCCCATACAATGAAACACAAAAACCTTTCCTTTTCGTTCTTACTCGTGCCAATTTAAATTTTTAAATTTCAATAATCCCCTTAAGTTATGCTCACCCTCTCTTTCTGTTCTGTTCTGTTTCTATTGCCTGGCAGGTGATTATATTTTTCTTTAAACATGATTTGTGTGATTTGATAATCTACTAAATCTGATAGTTTGAGTATTTTTGACTGTAAAAAATAACTTGTTTGTATGATCCTGATTCTCTGCGTTGTGAATGATTCTTATTGCTCTTTTCTGGAGAGTGATTAGTGAGCAAATTGTGCTGTTATAGTTACTGCCCCACACCTCTGCACAGTAACTCAGATATGGTGAAACCAGAGAACAGTACACAATGCAGAGTGAATCATGATCAAGAACCAACTTTGCTTTATTTAACATTGCTATGCTTTGTGCTATTTTGGAATGGATGTAGTTTACAGTGTATGTGATTTCCAATTAAGTTGTTCATCTGTTATGACTCCCAGAAATGTATTTTCCCCCAACTCTATCAATGGTAACACCATCTACTTGAATTGTTGTCTCTGTAGCGTGACCTTGAGTTCCAATCTATAAAATCATTCTATGCTGAAGGAAAATTGTTTCAACTCAAAAGTCTGGTCATGAACTGCTTCTCTCATCCAAGGACCAGAGCTGTAACACTACCCATTGGTCATAAAGTGGAAGTTAATCCCTTCTCCAGGACTTAGTCATTCTCCCTTTTCTGCCCTTTGGCAAAGGAATGTTTCATCCATCCATCCATCCATCCATCTTCTACCGCTTTTCCGGAGGTCCGGGTCGCGGAGGCAGCAGTTCAAGCAGAGAAGCCCAGACTTCCCTCTCCCCAGCCACCTGCTCCAGCTCTTCAGAGGGGATACCAAGGCGTTCCCAGACTAGCTGGGAGACATAGTCTCTCCACCGAGTCCTGGGTCTGCCCCGGGGTCTCCTCCCAGTGGGACGTGCCTGAAACACCTCAAGTGGGAGGCGTCCAGGAGGCATCCTAATCAGATGCCCATACCACCTCAACTGACTCCTTTCAATGTGGAGGAGCAGCGGTTCTACTCTGAGCCTCTCCCGGATGACTGAGCTCCTCACCCTATCTCTGAGGGTGAGTCCAGCAATCCTACGGAGAAAGCTCATTTCAGCCGCTTGTATCCGCGATCTCGTTCTTTCGGTCATTACCCAAAGCTCGTGACCATAGGTGAGAGTAGGAACGTAGATTGACTGGTAAATCGACAGCTTTGCCTTAGAACTAAGCTCCCTCTTCACCACAACAGACCGGTACAACGTCCGCATCACTGCAGATGCTGCTCCAATCCGTCTGTCGATCTCTCGCTCCATTTTCCCCTCACTCGTGAACAAGACCCCAAGATACTTAAACTCCTCCACTTGGGGCAGGAGCCTGTCCCCAACCCGGAGAGGACAATCCACCTTTTTCCGGCTGAGGACCATGGACTCGGACTTGGAGGTGCTGATTCTCATCCCAGCCGCTTCACACTCAGCGGCAAACCGTCCCAGCAAGAGCTGTAGGTCATTGCTGGATGAAGCCAACAGGACAACATCATCTGCAAACAACAGAGATGAGATCCTGTGGTCACCAAGCATGACACCCTCCATTCCCTGGCTGCGCCTAGAAATCCTGTCCATAAAAATTATGAACAGGACCGGTGACAAAGGGCAGCCCTGGCGGAGTCCAACTCTCACTGGGAATGACTCCGACCGAGTGTTGGCAATGCGAACTAAACTCTCACAACGGTCGTACAGAGACCGAATAGCTCGTAACAACAAGCCCGATACCCCATACTCCCGAAGCACCCCCCACAAAAATCCACGAGGGACGCGGTCAAATGCCTTCTCCAAGTCCACAAAACACATGTAAACTGGTTGGGCAAACTCCCACGAACCCTCAAGAATTCTCGAGAGGGTAAAGAGCTGGTCCGATGTGCCACGGCCAGGACGAAAACCACATTGCTCCTCCTGAATCCGAGGTTCGACCAACGGCCGGACTCTCCTCTCCAGTACCTTGGCATAGACCTTCCCAGGGAGGCTGAGGAGTGTGATCCCTCTAAAGTTGGAGCACACCCTCCGGTCCCCTTTTTTGAAGAGAGGAACCACCACCCCGGTTTGCCATGCCAAAGGCACTGCCCCCGACCTCCACGCAATGTTGCAGAGGCGTGTCAACCATGACAACCCAACAACATCCAGGGCCTTGAGGTACTCGGGGCGAATCTCGTCCACCCCCGGGGCCCGGCCACCAAGGAGATTTTTAACCACCTTGGCGACCTCAGCCCCTGTGATTAACAGGACAGTGAGATGTGTGTGTTGAGATCAATAGGCAGCCTTCCTGTGCTTAGTTCAGGCACCAGCATCCTGTGGATATGTATGACGCAAATGCAAACATTCATGCTTCCTGCTCTCATTGTGGTACAAATGTCACATGTCTGAATGCATTTCCTTTGATGATAAAATGCCTTTGATGTATTGTCCGTTGCTGGGTATTTAAGTGGCTGAATTCATATGTTCACCCTCTGTTCTTCTTCTGACTGCTTCTGACTACAGCTCATGAGAGCCTGAGAGCTTCGCTCCAGCATGCTTATACAGCAGCTGGGGTGAGCTCCGTGATGGCGATGATTTGATCAATAAACTTCATTAAAACTCCAGTCGCCGTGCCTTATTCTAACATCGCCACACTGGTGATGGATCCCCCTCATGGATCGTCACCTTATCGTGGTGGGGGGGTTTGCGTGCCCCAGTGATCCCAGGAGCTATGTTGTCCGGGGCAATTTGCCTCTGATAGGGTCTCCCAAGACAAACTGGTCCTGGGTGAAGGGCCAGACGAAGAACGATCCAACAGACTCTCATGATAAATTGTATATCAAGGATTCAGTGTACCCCGCCCGGTATGGGGTTACCGGGGCCCCACCCTGGAGCCAGGCCTGGGGGAGGGGCTCGAAGGCTAGCGTCTGGTGGCCGGGTTTCCACCCATGGGACCCGGCCGGGCTCAGCCCGAAGGAGTTACATGGGTCCGCCCTCCAGTAGGTTCACCACCTGCAGGAGGGATCATGGAGGTCCGGTGCTATGTGGATTAGGTGGCAGTCAAAGGCGGAGACCTTGGCGGACTGATCCCAAGCTTTCTAAACTGGCTTTTGGTACGTGGAATGTCAGTGTAGCGATGTTAATTTAAGGCACGGCGACTGGAGTTTTTAAGGAAGTTTATTCATCAATCATCGCCATCATAGGAACTCCAGCCCTGTGCAGACGGCTGGCTGGTCCTCAGGCTCTCAGGCAATGGTGTGGCCAGTTGAGCAGTCAGAGTGAGAAGAGAGTGAACATATCATATTCAGCCACTTCTGTGCTAACCACAGTCTGTCCATAACGAACACCATGTTCAAGCATAAGGGTGTCCATATGTGCACCTGGCACCAGGACACCCTAGGCCGCAGGTCGATGATCGATTTTGTTATCGTATCATCAGACCTGCGACCGTATGTCTTGGACACCCGAGTAAAGAGAGGTGCAGAGCTGTCAACTGATCACCACCTGGTGGTGAGTTGGATCCGATGGCAGGGGAGGAAGCCATTCAGACCTGGTAGACCCAAACGTATAGTGAGGGTGTGCTGGGAGCGTCTGGCTGAGGCCCCTGTCCGGGAGGTCTTCAACTCCCACCTCCGGAAGAACTTCAACCACATTCCGAGGGAGTCTGGAGACATGGAGTCTGAATGGGCCATGTTCTCCACCTCTGTTGTTGAAGCGGCAGCCCAGAGCTGCGGCCGCAAGGTGGTCGGTGCATCTCGTGGTGGCAACCCCCGAACCAAGTGGTGGACACCAGTGGTGAGGGGGGCCATTAAGCTGAAGAAGGAGTCCTATCAAGCTTGGTTGGCTTGTGGGACTCCCGAAGCAGCTGAGGTGTACCGGCAGGCCAAGTGGAGTGCAGCTCGGGTGGTTGCTGAAGCAAAAACCCGGGTATGGGAGGAGTTCGGTGAGGCCATGGAACAAGACTTTCGGTCGGCTTCAAAGGAATGTTTCAAATTGACAAATTTATGGTTGACATAATCCAGACTTGGGGAGTCAAGATTCTCCAGTAAACAACCAGACAGTTTCACAGTGCCATCTGGTGGAAGAATTAGGAATATTTAATATTTTTCTCTTTGCAGTGGAATTTATGCAATATGGACAAATAAACTAATTCATATTCTTTCTCTCAAGACAGTATCCACTACTGAAGACATGGTTGAACTCTTGGGATGGACAATGTAGTTTCAAATGCTTTTATTTATATGATTTGATATGTGTTCCTTTATTTTCAGGAAGAAATTAATTTTTGCATGCTTATTATCACAAATTAATTACAGCTACAATGTAGAGACATTGTATGTTCCCTTATTATTGAGTAGAATATCTTAGTCACTAAAGTTGAAGGAATTTATGCTTTATTCAGCACGCATACTTTTTTTGGGGGGGGGGGGTCTCACTTCTCATATCAAATGTATCTCTCTCTCTGCTCTTTGGGAGACCATAGCTGGACTTTAACTGACCAATAGAGCTCCAGGCTTCCTTGCATTTCCCTTTTTAGGTCGAGTTTATGACTTCTACTGGAAAAAGAAGCAATGTAATTGGGCCAGCTCAGGTTTCATGAAAATTAGGACCATCCTGCCACATCCAAGAAAAACTTGCTTTTTGTTTCCTTTGTTTCAGTTTTGGGGCATTGGTCAAGGTGTAAGGAGCAAACATCTCTGCTCTTCCACTTTTTTCCTATCTTCCAAGTAAGGCCCAGAGCCTGTCATACTCTGTGAAAATTCCTTTTCTTTTCTTTAACGTTCAATTTTTCCTTATTTTAATCCTTTCCTTTAAATCACTGTGCAAGAAGATTTTGTTTGGGTTTTTTTCTAAGTTTAAACCAACTCATTTAAACCACCAACATCAGAAGAAACAGATTTGTGGCGTTTTTGCTTCAGTTTGAATTTCTGATGGGACTTTGTACAATAAAGTAATTCCTTTTCGGTGCATAAGAGAAGACCTCGCCCAGCTTGCTGAAGAACAGCCTTTGTGATCTTGGGAGTAGGCCATAACCGTGGTAAGGAGCCTGTCTGCCAGTCTTCCAACAAAACCCACACTGGTCCAGTTGAAACAGAATCAAGTGGACTGCCTGCTACCTACTGTGATGCAATGATTCTGCTTGGCTGACGGCTTGTTGTTTAAACTTAATTTTTCAGAATATTCCTGGTATAAGTTCTTTTAACTTAATTTCATGCAAACCCCCCATCAGAATTTCAAAATGCATTTTGTCCTTTCATTAATTTATTCTTTTTCAGAGTAACACAAATTTTCCATTTTTCTAGACAGTTTAATCATCATTGTCTTCATAAAATTGCATCCACTTTTCTTAACCAATGCTATTTTATGGTTTTCCAATTTCCAGTACACTGACAAATTAAACTACCGCTTCTTTGGTTCCACAAATGTTTGATTCACATGTGATACTCCGTAATTCAGTCTATGATGCCCATGATACATGTTGAATTCTCCGTTTTAAAATTATCCAAATGTGTTAACCTATTCTGACATTTCTTATTAAACTATTGAAAGACATATGGGAGTTATTGTTTGATTCCATGTCCATCTTCTTGATTATCAGCAGACAAGAACTCACAAAGGTTTTTTTGAGACTGATTCATAATTGGTACAAATAAAGAATTGTTAATAAAACCGTCCATTATCTGGACTGGTGCCCTACAAGGATATGAGTTTAATGAAAATAAATTTTCATTCCTACTCACATTCATATTTACATTAATACTTGTACCAACATTAAAATACCTATAAACTCATAAATCCGCTACATCTATTAATTTATTGTTCCCAAATATCATGTTTTACTCAGGTTTACTGACAATTTGTTTCTGTCAAACCATATTTTTAGTTTTCCCATTTCAGTGTTACAAGCTGCAAGTAGTGCACCCAATTTGTTTCCAGTACAGAAAATATTAGTATCGTCAGCAAATAAAACCATTTTCAATATTATTGATACACTGCATATGTCATTAATATAGAGAATATAAACCTTTGGGCCCAGCATTGACCCCTGGGGACCACCACAAGTAATGTTTAGTTTTGAGGAGCAGCAGTCACCAAACTTAAACTGTTTCCGGTTTGTGAGATAATCATCCATCCATCTTCTACCATTTAATCCTTTTCGGATTGCGGAGGGGCTGGAGCCTATCCCAGCATCTTTGAGTGAGAGGCAGGGTACACCCTGGACAGATCCCCAGTCCATCGCAGGGCCAACACAGAGAGACAGACAATCATTCACTCACATTCATACCTAAGAACAATTTGCAATCCCCAGTTGATGCCAATTCATCTAACCTGCATGTCTTTGGCCTGTGGGAGGAAATCAGAGTACCCAGAGAAAACCCATGCTGACATGGGGGGAACATGCAAAGTCCACACAGAAGGGTCACTGATGGTCAGTGGGTGGGATCAAACCCGTGACCTTCTTGCTGTGCTGCCACAGTACTAACCACTGCTCCACCGAGCTGCTACTGTTGTAATAACCAAAATAAAACTCACACAATAGGGATGCTAATGAATTTACATTTGATTAACTGTCAATAAGAATTTATTAGACTAAATCAAATTAGTTGTCAATTAATAGATAACTCAGCAGTCCTTTTCAATGGTAGTTTATTCTATGAAATGTAGTGGGGTCTCGAGTCCAAGTGGGAATGTAAATGGTCATTCATTGCTGTTTTCCAACCACAACAACAGAAAAAGGCCAGAAGAAGACACCAACACCTAAAGTGCATGCGCTGTGCAGATAGGAATATTTCATTTATCTGGAGCACACCAGAGCCAAAATAAGAATAACCAACCCAGATGACACACAAGAGCCCGAAGAGCCGCCCACCCACTCCAAACCAGCAGAGTGGGGAAAGTCATTGGCTCCCTGTGAACCATGATGGCAACGAAGAACAACCAACGGACAAGACGAAGACAGTGGGCCGTATTACAACGACGGGGTTGGTTGATCAGCTGTCACTGACACAGAACACATTCATGGACATTTCCAAGTTCATTTCTTTATCACAACGGTGTAAAAACAAACTGTCCACTGGCGCATGACGCAAAGAGGCCGGTCTAATCATTCAGAGGTGTGTTTTGGATAATCTAATACAAAGCGCTCCTTCCCACCCCTTTGATGCAAAGAGGCGCATTATCTAAAGTGAACTGTGATCATGACGGTTTAAGCGCTGACCAAAGCCCGTGTGTGTGAGCCAAAATGCACGCGATAGTGCTGGTAAAAAGGAAGACATGAATGGATTTGAAACTTTAGGAAAAGATGATGCTGTGCAAACTTTCATAAACTTTCATTAACTTTCATAAACTTTTTCCTTTCCCCTCCTCCATCTCCCATCTGGCACGGTTTCCCATCCGTGGTGACCCTGGCCATGAAGCGAGCCCACTTTCAGCGGCTTCTGCCGGCCACTGACAGGTGGCAGCCAGGGAGCTTGGTGGTGGAGAACCACAAACCCTGGCGCGGTGTGGGCGCCTGCTGGATAGCCGACGCAGATGTGTGGATGCATCTCCTGTGGGGAGTTACAGTGAAAAGTAAAACAATGCACACTCCTTGTTCATTCATTTATTCCCCTAAAAATAAACACATTAATCCCTAATAAGTCCGTGATGAAAACAAAAATGTGGATGTAATACAAATCAGACTAACATGCCCCCTCTGCCTGTTCATTCATTTCCTAAAAAAAATCCTACATTAATGCCTAATCTATATACTCTAATGGTAAGTCCACAATTAAAATGAGAGTGTAGATGGAATAAAAAAAAATCTAGTGTGAGATCATCATATAATTAAAATGACAGGCGATTACATAATAACTGTTACAACTCTCTCTATTAAAATAAGATCAGCACATGCTCGTCGTAAGCTCTGGAGCGGCGCAATTTCAAAACACACCACTGAAATATCATTAAACAATGTGCTTCTGACGATAGACCTCCTTTTACACACGTGGACAAAATTGTTGGTACCCCTCTGTTAATGAAAGAAAAACCCACAATGGTCACAGAAATAACTTGAATCTGACAAAAGTGGTAATAAATAAAAATTCTATGAAAATTAACCACTGAAAATCAGACAATGTTTTTGAATTGTGGTTCAACAGAATAACTTTAAAAAACAAACTCATAAAGGAGGCCTGGACAAAAATGATGGTACCCCTAGAAAAGATTGAAAATAATGGGACCATAGGGACATGTTCAACCAAGATGTGTCCTCTAATTAACATCACAGGTGTCTACAAACTTGTAACCAGTCAGTCGGCCTATTTAAAGGGTGACAAGTAGTCACTGTGCTGTTTGGTGACATGGTGTGTACCACACTAAACATGGACCAGAGGAAGCAAAGGAGAGAGTTGTCTCAGGAGATTAGAAAGAAAATTATAGACAAGCATGTTAAAGGAAAAGACTATAAGACCATCTCCAAGCAGCTTCATATTCCTGTGACTACAGTTGCACATATTATTCAGAACTTTAAGATCCACGGGACTGTAGCCAACCTCCCTGGACGTGGCTGCAGGAGGAGACAGATAATATGAATGGTAATAAAAGAGCCCAGAACAACCTCTAAACACATTCATGGTGAACTCCAAGGTCAAGGTACATCAGTGTCAGATCGCACCATCCGTCATTGTTTGAGCCAAAGTGGACTTCATGGGAGACGACCAAGGAGGACACCACTGTTGAAAACAAATCATAAAAAAGCCAGACTGGAATTTGCCAAACTGCATGTTAACAAGCCACAAAGCTTCTGGGAGAATGTTCTATGGACAGAAGAGACAAAACTGCAACTTTTGGGCAAGGCACATCAGCTCTATGTTCACAGATGCAAAAATGAAGCATACCAAGAAAAGAACACTGTCCCTATTGTGATCCATGGAGGAGGTTCTGTTATGTTCTGGGGCTGCTTTGCTGCATCTGGCACAGGGTGTCTTGAATCTGTTCAGGGTACAGTGAAATCTCAAGACTATCAAGGTATTCTTGAGAGAAATGTGCTGCCCAGTGTCAGACAGCTTGGTCTCAGTTGTAGGTCATGGGTCTTGCAACAGGATAATGACCCAAAACACACAGCTAAAAAACACCCAAGAATGGCTAAGAGTGAAACATTGGACTATTCTAAAGTGGCCTTCTATGAGCCCTGATCTAAATCCTATTGAACATCTGTGGAAGGAGCTGAAACATGCCGCTTGGAGAAGATACCCTTCAAACCTGAGACAACAGGAGCAGTTTGCTCATGAGGAGTGGGCCAAAATACTTGCTGAGAGGTGCAGAAGTCTCATTGACAGTTACAGAAATTGTTTGATTACAGTGATTGCCTCAAAAGGTTGTGCAACAAAATATTAAGTTAAGGGTACCATCATTTTTGTCCAGGCCTGTTTCATGAGTTTGTTTTTTAAATTAATTCTGTTGAACCACAATTCAAAAGCACTGTCTGATTTTCATTGGTTAATTTTCATAGAATTTTTATTTATTACCACTTTTGTCAGATTCAAGTTATTTCTGTTACCATTGTGGGTTTTTCTTTCATTAACAGAGGGGTACCAACAATTTTGTCCACGGCTGTAGCTGATCAAAAGCGGATTCTCATGGAATGCACTATAATAGTAATGCGCATTAGATTGCGTGCCACCACACCTCTTTGAAATGACTCTCCTCCCAGCGCAGAGTGGGCACATTGTCTACTGGTAATTTGATGGTGTGATGCAATGTGTAAAAAAAAGACAATGTGCTGAAAGAAACTAACAAAAACACTGGCATACGGTGGAAAGTCTGTCAGAAAAGTGCATGGATGGCCGTCAAAATAGGACCCAGTGTGTCAGTGCCCCAAGACAGCTGCATGGTACGTGAGCGGAAACATGTCTGACACATATACAGATGAGTAGAAGCACCATAACTAACATTTTCAAGACAATCTGTGGTGCCATATTGGGCATGTAATTGTTGGTTTGATAGCACCCACAGCATTGTGATTACCAGATATATAAACAATTGTTTGCTGTATTTATTGTAATCATATACTGTATGGTAATCTATGTATATGGAACATTATGAACACAAATAGACTCTTTTTTTTTTCATTCTGTAGTGCATGTTCAGAGCCACAATAATAATAATGATAATGACAAAGAATGAACACCACTCGGGTTCAGATTGGGCAGGTTGTTCCTCCCAATCACACCCCTCCAGGTTTCACTGTCATTGCCCACATGTGCACTGAAGTCCCCCAGTAGGACAATGGAGACTCCAAGAGGAGCGCTCTCCAGCACCCCACTCAGACACTCCAAGAAGGGTGGGTACTTTGAAACATCATTTGGTGCATAGGTACAAATGCTGGTCAGGACCCGTTTCCCAAACCGGAGGCGCAGGGAAATGACCATTTCGTCCACCGAGGAGAACTCCAATGTGGAGGCAGCAAGGCGGGGGGATACAAGAATACCCACCCCTGCCTGTCACCTCTCACCTGGGGAAACTCCAGAGTAGGCCAAGCTCCAGCCTCTCTCCAGGAAACTGGCTCCAGAACCGGAGCTGTGCGGGTGGGGTGAGCCTAACTATATCTAGCCCGTATCTCTCAACCTCGTGCACCAGCTCCAGCTCCTTCCCCACCAGAGAGGTAACGATCCACATTCCAAAAGCCAGTTTCAAAAGCCAGGGATCAGACCGCGAAGGTCTCTGCCTTCACCTGCCACCTGATCTATAAAGCATCGACCCCCATGGTCACTCCTGCAGGTGGTGAGCCCACTGGAGGGCGGACCCATGTAGCTCCTTCAGACTGAGCCCGGCCAGGGCTCATGGGCAGAAACCCAGCCACCAGACGCTAGCCATCAAGCCCCTTCCCCAGGCCTGGCTCCAAGGCGGGGCCCTGGTAACCCCATAATGGACGGGGTATACTGAATCCTTGAGTTTTTATTTATCATGGGAGTCTGTTGGATCACTCTTAGTCTGGTCCTTCACCCAGGGCCAGTTTGTCTTGAGAGACCCTACCAGAGGCAAACTGCCCCGGACAACACAGCTCCTGGGATCACTAGGGCACGCAAACCCCACACCACGATAAGGTGGCGATCTATGGGGGATGCATCATGGTAATTATTATTTTTATTATTATTATTATTATTATTATTGCTCTGAACATGCACTACAGAATAAAAACTGTAGATTACAGTACAGTTATTGGACTTCTGTGCCAACCACACTTTGTCCAAAACGAACACCATGTTAAAGCAGAAGGGTGTCCATATGTGCACCTGGCACCAGGAACACCCTAGGTCACAGGTCGATGATCGATTTTGTTATTGTGTCATCAGACCTGCGGCCACGTCTTGGACACTCAGGTAAAGAGAGGTGCAGAGCTGTCAACTGATCACCACCTGGTAGTGAATCGGATCCAATGACAAGGGCAGACGCCACTCAGACCCAGTAGACCTAAACGTATAGTGAGGGTGTGCTGGGAACATCTGGCTGAGGCCCCTGTCCGGGAGATCTTCAACTCCCACCTCCGGAAGAACTTCGACCACACTCCGAGGGAGTCTGGGGACATGGAGTCTGAATGGGCCATGTTGTCCACCTCCATTGTTGAAGCAGCTGCCCAGAGCTGTGGTTGCAAGGTCATTGGCGAATCTCGTGGTGGCAACCCCCAAACCAAGTGGTGGACACCAGTGGTGAGGGGGGCCATCAAGCTGAAGAAGGGATCCTTTTGAGCTTGGTTGGCTTGTGAAGCAGCTGAGGTGTACCAGCAGGCCAAGTGGAGTGCAGCTCAGGTGGTTGCTGAAGCAAAAACTCAGGTGTGGCCACCCCCCCACCCCCATCAGATCCTTCATGGGTAAAACAATTTAAATAAAGTATTAAAAGTTATTACAAGAGGAGTTTATAAACAATATACGGTACATATATACTGTATGTACTGTATAAAGCTCCTTTGTCATGAGCTAAGCACTGGAGATTTCCGCCATGTTCAGTCTCATGGCTTTTTCTCTATATTTATATATTTGTTGTATTTTGTGCTTTTTGGTTTCTGTAATTTAAGTACTGTTTTCTATTTTCCTGTTTATGTCTTAGTTTTGTCACACTCTTATTTGGTATTAATTTGTATTTATATCTCAGTCTGCATTTGTTGATATTTTATTCTTTATATCACTTACTGTTGTGTTCTCCCTCTGGATTGACAGCTGTCAGTGGCATTTCCAGGTTTGTGCTACGTGTGGGCGTTGCCCCTGTCAGCTGTCAACTCCGGTCGCTCCCCTCTCATTGCTCCCAGCTGGTCCAAATTATGAATCATTGTTACCTTCTGCCCAGTCATGTTACCCACACCTGTCGATACTTATGTGATTTGTTTCTGACCCTATTTAAGGGTGGTTATTTTCTTTTCTCATTGCCATTTCTTTTCTCTTTTCTCATTATTGTCTTAAGTTACACTTCCTCCTCGCCACCAGAACCCTTTCCCCATTCTGGTGAGTTTGTTGCAATTCTCCTGTGTGTAAGTTTGCTTTATTATCTGTTTGGATTTTTGTGTTGGTGCACTTTTTGGGACTTTGTGTTTTTTGTTAATAAATACCACAAACTGTAGTTCAGCATCTGGGTCTTTCTCTCTGCCCTGAGGGGCAATTTATGACATCATTTTGGCAAAGTAAATCTGTTTGGCACAATAAGGGAAGCAGATTTCTGTTCTGCTCACCTAGCTGCTTGACAGGACAAGGAGACAAAAAACTCAGGTGTGGGAGGAGTTCGGTGAGACCATGGAACAAGACTTTCGGTCGGCCTCAAAGACATTCTGGAAAACTGTCTGGCAACTCAGGAGGGGTAAGCAGCTCCCTGTCCACAGTGTGGATAGTGTGGACGGGGCACTGCTGACTTCAACTGGGGACATCATCGGGTGGTGGAAGGAATACTTCAAGGATCTCCTCAATCCCACTGACATGCCTTCCACAGAGGAAGCAAGGCTTGAGGATAAGGGGGACAACTTGCTCTTCACAGGGACTGAGGTCGCTGAAGTGTTAAAAAACTCTTTGGTGGCCGGGCCCTGGGGGTGGATAAGATTTGCCCTGAGTACCTCAAGGCCGTGGATGTTGCAGTGCTGTCATGATTGACACACCTCTGCAATGTTGCGTGGAGGCTGCGGACGTGCTTTTGGCATGGCAAACTGGGGTGGTGGTTCCTCTTTTTAAAAAGGGGGACAGGAGAGTGTGTTCCAACTTTAGGGGGATCACGCTCCTTAGCCTCCCTGGGAAGGTCTATGCCAGGGTATTGGAGAGGAGAGTCCAGCGGCTGGTTGAATCTCGGATCCAGGAGGAGCAATGTGGTTTTTGTCCTGGCCGTGGCACATCGGACCAACTCTTTACCCTCTCGAGAATCCTCGCGAGTTCGTGAGAGTTTGCCCAAGCAGTCCACGTGTGTTTTGTGGACTTGGAGAAAGCATTCGACTGTGTCCCTCATGGTCTCTTGTGGGGGTGCTGCAGGAGTATGGGGTATCGGGCTTATTGTTACAAGCTATCCAGTCCCTATACGACCACTTTTTGGTTTATATTGCCAACACCCAGTTAAAATCATTTCCAGTGAAAGTTGCACTCCGCCAGGGCAGTCCTTTGTCACCGATCCTGTTCATAATTTTTATGGACAGGATATCTAGGCACAGACAAGAATCGAGGGGTGTCATGCTCGGTGTCCACAGGATCTCATCTCTGCTGTTTGCAGATGATGGTGTCCTGTTGGCTTCATCAACCAATGATGTACAGGTCTTGCTTGGACGGTTTGCTACTAAGTATGAAGCGGCTGGGATGACAGTCAGCACCTGCAAGTCGGAGTCCATGGTCCTCAGCCGGAAAAAGGTGGACTGTCCTCTCCGGGTTGGGAACAAGCAACTGCCTCAGGTGGAGGAGTTTAAGTATCTCGAGCTCTCATTCACGAGACAGGGGAGAATGGAATGAGAGATTGACAGATGGATAGGCACAGCCTCTGCAGTGATGCGGACATTGTACCAGTCTGTTGTGGTGAAGAGGGAGCTGAGCTCTAAAGCAAAGCTGTTGATTTACCGGTCAATCTACATTCCTACCCTCACCTATGGTCATGAGCTTTGGGTAATGACCGAAAGAATGAGATCACAGATACAAGCAGCTGAAATGAGCTTTCTCCAAAGGATTGCTGGCCTCACCCTTCGAGATAGGGTGAGGAGCTCAGTCATCCGAGAAGGCTCAGAGTAGAACCGCTGCTCCTCCATATCGTAAGGGGCCAGTTGGTTTGGGCATCTGGTCAGGATGCCTCCTGGACGCCTCCTATTTAAGGTGTTTCAGGCATGTCCCACTGGGAGGATACCCTGGGGCACATCCAGGACATGCTGGAGAGACTACATCTCCCAGCTGGCCTGAGAACGTCTTGGTATCCTCTCTGAAGAGCTGAAGCAGGTGGCTGGGGAGAGGGAAGTCTGACTTCTCTGCTTGAGCTGCTGCTTCCATGACCCGGACCTCCGGAAAAGCGGTAGAAAATGGATAGATGGATGGATGGATGGATGGATGGATGGACAATAATGCAGACTGAAAGAGAGTCTTGCCTATATCCTCGACTCCTGGCTTCAGACAGCATGTCAGCAGTGATCAATAAATTTGATGATATTGTTATCTATCTATAAATGCAAGGAATCTGTGTGTGTGTGTGTGTGTGTGTGTGTGTGTGTTCCTTGCATATCTCTTGAACCATTCGTCAGACTGACCTAAAATTTTATACGTCTTTTGCTGAGGTTACAAGGGTGTACAGAGTTTCCTCTGATAACATTTCTCGGTTGTGGGTTGCCTCGCCAGAAAATTTACTGCCGTGCCAAGAAGGAATTATGAATTTAAGAAAAATATATGAAGCAATGACTTTCTGCAAGCGCACACACAAACAATGCGCATGGCCATGATCCGCACGGAGTTTTGAAGGGCCCCGCCCACGCAAGCTTTCCAGTCAGTCAGCAGGCAGTGTCTCGCTAGTGGCAGCAGCATCTTCGTGGAAAAGGAGTGAAAACCGGGAAGTCAAACAGCAGAAATGTACTCTATTTGAGGAGAAACTTTGTGAAAAAGTGTACCGTTTCTTTGTTGGTGAAAATCCTGGCACGTCAGCGCCTTGGTGCTACCTATCGGATGGGAATGAAACTACAAATGATGGTTGTGTGCATGCGTCAACCGCTTGGCCTGGGTAGATGAATAAAGTGAGCATGTACAGCGTCACATGTGTGCCGGGCTTGTCCAAACCGTATGAGGACCAAGGTGGACTACAGGGGAAATGCAGCATAATAAGGCTTGACTGTCCGACAGAAATATGAGTTTATTAAAGTACTTTAAAAGCGGGAAAAAAAAATCACAAGAGGTATGTAAGCACTGGAGGCATTTATCATGGTTTTAACCCTCTGGAAACGGGAGCAATAACGGAAGAGTCGCTTAGCTAAGAGATGTGGTTAGAATTCAAATGCAGCCGGCTTCATATGAAGGGAAAGGCAAGGGGGACTACTGAACTGCTGAGGATATATTTCATCAGCCACTACAATATTAAGTTATGTTCCCAATTATGTACCTGGCAAGTTACGATGACAGAAATTCACGAAGTCAATGACTTTAACCCGTCAGCAGCCTTCAGACAAACTGAACGTGCCAACATTTGGATTTCAAAACAAGGGAGGTTTTTCTTGGCAGTGAGATTTCTAAAAAATACTATAAATATATAGAAATATTATAACAGAAATAATGGCATCCTTGGTCATTTAAGTTAATTTAAATCAATAAATACAATTTTATTAATATTTTTTTCTTTGTAATGAGAGATAAATTAATGTTCTGTTTTGACTGCAAAGTTATGGTCAAAAATATAAATTGTTATAAGGAAAAAGTAATCAAAAATACCACAGTCTGTTTCAAATTTATTTAAAAAACAGTAATTTTATTTTTAAAAACAGACAAAAATAAGCCATAAAATAATCCACAAATGTATAATAACGTTTCAAATGTACAAGAAAAGTCAATTTTACAAGAGGAAATTACAAATTTGAGGAAAATGGTTTCAAATTTAGATAAATTTACAGAGAAAAGTAGAAAACTATAAGAAAATTGTTATAAATTTTGGAGAAAAACCTCAAACCTTCAAGACTGAAGTCATTACTCAGGTTTTAAGTGGGTCCTCTTTGTACCCTTAACTAGAAATTTTTGGTTGTCTCCTTTAATTTACATGGCACTTGACATTTTCTAACCTGTCTGTATACCACCATAGACAGAGAGAGAAGCTGAATTAGACAGAGCTCAGAGAGGGCAAGATTAGACAGAAGAGAGGAGCCAAGGAGAGGAAAGTGTTCAGGCAGAGGGTCCAGGAGAGGTGAGAGCAGAGGAAGGAGAGAAGGATGACGCCAGTAAAAAGTCCAAATACAGGACGTTTGGGTGGGACCCCAAATGGCCCAATATTCCAACATTCAAGCCTTGGTTGTACAATACTTCAAACTGTAAGTTCCATATGCACGGCAGTGGCTCAGGAGGTAGGGCGGGTCATCCAATAACCGGATGATTGGCGGTTCGAATCCCGCTCTCCTCAGATATCCTGCCGTTGTGTCCCTGGGCAAGACACTTTACCCACCTTGCCTCCAGTGTCCCGGTATGAATGTGTATAAATGTTCGGTGGTGGCCGGAGGCCATTGGCCCAGATTTGCAGCCACATTTCCGTCAGCCTGCCCCAGGGCAGCTGTGGCTACAGTAGTAGCTTACGACTACCATCGTCTGTCTGGAGTGAATGAATGTATCTGTAAAAAGCGTCTTTGAGTGTCTATGATAAAGCGCTATATAAATCTGATGCATTATTATTATTATATGCAAAAATTTTTAAAAAAAGAAATAAATAGAATAAAATTAACATATTCATACATACGTGTTTTCTGCCCCCCCCCCCCAGGAAAATATGTTGCCACCACGCCAAGGTCTTTAAGCCAGAGGAAACACTGGGTGTACATCCCCGTGTATGGAGTTGCTCAGTCAAAACATGTAATTTTTTACCAATGAACGTTTAGCCACCACTACGTCTCATGCCCTGGCTTCTAGAAGTGTGGGCAGGGTTTCAGATTGACTCCGTACTGATTGGATAATACGCGTTATCACAGCATCTGTAACCACAGCGCTCCGTGAGCAAAACAAGGAAGTGAAAAGCAACAAATTTGACCAGAATAAGATAATACTGAAGATTTAATGCTTAAAAAAATATACTATAAACTTGCTGTGTTTGCGTAGATCTAAAGGATAATTTGGCATTTGAACACAAGGTGCACACTGGGAGGAGTGTCAGTGACGACTTGGGTCTGCCAAAGAACACCGGTGTATCTTATATAGGACACGCCAGGAGAAGAAGCGGCCCGACCAGGCAAACCAGGATCATTCGTGGGGAGGCAACCCCAGCCTACCCGGTCAGTGGTAGACGGGAGTCCTGACTGCTGCTTCACCCATGTGGTACCACTGTCCTTTGCAGGACCACGAGGCCCTGATCCCACGCGAGTATCTAAAAATTAAAAACATAATAATAATAACTTAATGACCAAACAGAACACAAAAATACCCAAATAACAAAATAAATAATTTTTTGTTAAATATTTACAGAAAATGGGCAGCATTGATGCAACGGTTGCACTGAAACAGGTCCTTCTGCTGTGTCAATGGTAAATGGCGTCCACTTATATAGCGCTTTTTCTTCTCATCTCTGGATGACCAAAGCACTTTACAGATCCTTCTATCTACCCATTTACACACTGATGGCAATGGAGCTGCCATGCAAGGCATTGGCCTGACCCAACAGGAGCAACTGGGGGTTCGGTATCTTGCTCAACGACACTTTAAGGGATAAGGGATAAGGACCTGTACTTATATAAGATAAGATAAGCCTTTATTAGTCCCACAATGGGGAAATTCCAGGATTGCAACAGCACATATATATAGCGCTTTTCTAGTCTCAAAGACCACTCAAAGCGCTTCACTAATACTAACCCTCTATTCTAAAGGCCTATAGGAGACAGATATGTAGGGACAATTTAGAACAACCAATTAACCTAACATGCATGTCTTTGGATTGTGGGAGGAAACGGAAGCCCCCGGAGTAAACCCACGCAGCACAGGGAGAACATGCAAACTCCACACAGAAAGGTTCCTACCCCTGCCAGCCTGGGAATTTGAACCTGGAACCTTCTAGCTGTTAGGCAACAGTGCTAACCACTGCACCACCGTGCTGACTTTGACATGCAGACTGCGAAAAGTGGGAGTTAAACCGCCAACTCTTCGATCAGTAGTCGGCCACACTACACCTGCACCACAGACGCCTCCCTGTATAATAATGTTGTGCATAATAATGGCTGTTTTGCAGTTAATTCGATTGATTGCAGTTTGTAAAACCTTTTAATAACAAAATATTGCTACAATATAAAATGATGCACTACAATGGGTCTCAAATATTTGTAAACATCTCCTCTTATAGTACTGTATGAATTTAGTGACGATGCACAGAAGAAATTCAATATTACACCGAACTCCATCACTGAACAGTGATATAAACTAAAATAACTACCTCCGCCAAGGAGGTTATGTTTTCATCAGCGTTGGTTTCTCTGTCTGTTTGTTAGCAAGAGAACTCAAAAAGTTATGGACGAATTTTCATGAAATTTTCAGAGATTGTCAGAAATGGGGTATCCTACAGATGATTAGATTTTGATGGTGATCCGGATCACCGTCTGAAAAAAAAAAAAAAAACAAGCATCACAGTATAGCTATAATATGTGCCACTTGCGAATGGCATTTTTTTCATGGTCAAGGAATCTATAAAGTTATACAAAATACAGTGGGGCAAAAACGTATTTAGTCAGCCACCAACTGTGCAAGTTCTCCCACTTAAAAGATGAGAGAGGTCTCCAATTGTCATCATAGGTATACCTCAACTATAAGAGACAAAATGTGAAAAAAAATCCAGAAAATCACATTGTCTGATTTTTAAAGAATTTATTTGCAAATTATGGTGGAAAATAAGTATTTGGTCACCTACAAACAAGCAAGATTTCTGGCTCTCACAGACCTGTAACTTCTTCTTTAAGAGGCTCCTCTGTCCTCCACTCGTTACCTGTATTAATGGCACCTGTTTGAACTCGTTAACAGTATAAAAGACACCTGTCCACAACCTCAAACAGTCAGACTCCAAACTCCACTATGGCCAAGACCAAAGAGCTGTCAAAGGACACCAGAAACAAAATTGTAGACCTGCACCAGGCTGGGAAGACTGAATCTGCAATAGGTAAGCAGCTTGGTGTGAAGAAATCAACTGTGGGAGCAATTATTAGAAAATGGAAGACATACAAGACCACTGATAATCTCTCTCGATCTGGGGCTCCACACAAGATCTCACCCCATTGGGTCAAAATGATCACGACAACGGTGAGCAAAAATCCCAGAACCACACGGGGGAACCTAGTGAATGACCTACAGAGAGCTGGGACCAAAGTAACAAAGGCTACCATCAGTAACACACTACGCCGTTAGGGACTCAAATCCTGCAGTGCCAGACGTGTCCCCCTGCTTAAGCCAGTACATGTCCAGGCCCGTCTGAAGCTTGCTAGAGAGCATTTGGATGATCCAGAAGAGGATTGGGAGAATGTCATATGGTCAGATGAAACCAAAATAGAACTTTTTGGTAAAAACTCAACTTGTGTTTGGAGGAGAAAGAACACCATACCTACTGTGAAGCATGGGAGTGGAAACATCATGCTTTGGGGCTGTTTTTCTGCAAAGGGACCAGGACGACTGATCCGTGTAAAGGAAAGAATGAATGGGGCCATGTATCGTGAGATTTTGAGTGAAAACCTCCTTCCATCAACAAGGGCATTGAAGATGAAACGTGGTTGGGTCTTTCAGCATGACAGTGATCCCAAACACGCCGCCCGGGCAACGAAGGAGTGGCTTTGTAAGAAGCATTTCAAGGTCCTGGAGTGGCCTAGCCAGTCTCCAGATCTCAACCCCATAGAAAATCTTTGGAGGAAGTTGAAAGTCCGTGTTGCCCAGCAACAGCCCCAAAACATCATTGCTCTAGAGGAGATCTGCATGGAGGAATGGGCCAAAATACCAGCAACAGTGTGTGAAAACCTTGTGAAGACTTACAGAAAACCTTTGACCTCTGTCATTGCCAACAAAGGGTATATAACAAAGGATTGAGATGAACTTTTGTTATTGACCAAATACTTAATTTCCACCATAATTTGCAAATAAATTCTTTAAAAATCAGACAATGTGATTTTCTGGATTTTTTTTTCTTATTTTGTCTCTCATAGTTGAGGTATACCTATGATGAAAATTAGAGACCTCTCTCATCTTTTAAGTGGGAGAACCTGCACAATTGGTGGCTGACTAAATACTTTTTTACCCCACTGTAAATGTAGGATTAATATTTATGATGTTAAACACTGTATGGGGGGAACTGTGGCGCTTGGCGGAGGTCTGCGCTCTCCGAGTGTTTTTCTAGTTATAATGGTGATTGGACAACTCCCATTCCCCAAAGTGCAAGATACACTATTATGAATTTAAGTGATATAAGATCACATAAATAAGTGATCTGACAAACAAATTAACAAGGGTTCTGAAACAGTCGCTAATATTGGATGTCCCATTGGTTTTCAATCAATACGTATTCTGTAATTAATATTCACACAATCAAATAAATCTTAGTGCTGTTCAGTCCCTTCCATATTTGTCAAACTCTAACGTGTGATTGCCTACATATAGGCTACACCACTTTATTCCACTTTCAAACAGAGCCTACATTTGGGCCTGTAAAGCCAAACTGGGATACTTGTTTCAGACAGGAATACTTGCATCCTACAGGCAACACACTAGTAGTTTTTAAAGTAAATTATACATCTTGATATTCTAATTCTAATTAGATATTCTATTCTAAGATTTTCTATGGGGTTGAGATCTGGAGACTGGCTAGGCCACTCCAGGACCTTGAAATGCTTCTTACAAAGCCACTCCTTTGTTGCCCGGGCGGTGTGTTTGGGATCATTGTCATGCTGAAAGACCCAGCCATGTTTCATCTTCAATGCCCTTGCTGATGGAAGGAAGTTTTCACTCAAAATCTCACGATACATGGCCCCATTCATTCTTTCCTTTATACGGATCAGTCGTCCTGGTCCCTTTGCAGAAAAACAGCCCCAAAGTATGATGTTTTCATCCCCATGCTTCACAGTAGGTATGGTGTTCTTTCTCCTCCAAACACGACAAGTTGAGTTTTTACCAAAAAGTTCTATTTTGGTTTCATCTGACCATATGACATTCTCCCAATCCTCTTCTGGATCATCCAAATGCTCTCTAGCAAACTTCAGACGGGCCTGGACGTGTACTGGCTTAAGCAGGGGGACACGTCTGGCACTGCAGGATTTGAGTCCCTGGTGGCGTAGTGCGTTTCTGATGTAGCCTTTGTTACTTTGGTCCCAGCTCTCTGCAGGTCATTCACTAGGTCCCCCCATGTGGTTCTGGGATTTTTGCTCACTGTTGTCGTGATCATTTTGACCTCACGGGGTGAGATCTTGCGTGGAGCCCCAGATCGAGGGAGATTATCAGTGGTCTTGTATGTCTTCCATTTTCTAATAATTGCTCCCACAGTTGATTTCTTCACACCAAGCTGCTTGCCTATTGCAGATTCAGTCTTCCCAGCCTGGTGCAGGTCTACAATTTTGTTTCTGGTGTCCTTTGACAGCTCTTTGGTCTTGGCCATAGTGGAGTTTGGAGTCTGACTGTTTGAGGTTGTGGACAGGTGTCTTTTATACTGATAATGAATTCAAACAGGTGCCATTAATACAGGTAACGAGTGGAGGACAGAGGAGCCTCTTAAAGAAGAAGTTACAGGTCTGTGAGAGCCAGAAATCTTGCTTGTTTGTAGGTGACCAAATACTTATTTTACCAAGGAATTTACCAATTAATTCATTAAAAATCCTTCAATATGATTTTCTGGATTTTTTTTTCTCATTTTGTCTCTCATAGTTGAGGTATACCTATGATGAAAATTGGAGACCTCTCATCTTTTAAGTGGGAGAACTTGCGCAATTGGTGGCTGACTAAATACTTTTTTGCCCCACTGTATATTCATGGTACCATAATGGCCTTGAGTGTAATATTGCTTTTATACAACAGTTCTGGCAAGCACAACTTATTAAATGACAGCAATATTGGACAAAATATAATGATTTGTTTAACCAGTTATTTTGCGCAGCTGAGAAAAATAGTCCCTTCTAAATGTAGCCAGTAACTGTTGCTAAACATCTCAATCAGCATGAAGACGTCGATTGTCATTTAAAACGCATGTAAACAAATTAAATAAATGCAAAAGTAAGTTTACATACCGGTCATCTGTTGAGTCTGTATGGCAGAAGACCTGAGATCAAGATGCCGGTAGCTAGCCAGTGGCTAGTAGTAAGCATGCTAGTGATCGCATGCTTTGCTCACTTTTCCTTGGCATTTTCAGATGAAAAAAAGAGTCCATCACCACAAAAGTATTGTCATTTGTTAATCGAGACAACTCCAAACTCTAGCACTGCCTTATTTTTTTAAACAGACGTGAAATAGCTTAATGAGCTTAATGACGTTTATACAAGGGCAGATGTAAACAAAGTTTTTTTTCAAAAGGGTGGGACTTCCAGGTCACGGATGTATAATTTCTTGTCAAACAGCGCCTCACTGTGGAAATTAAGGTATCCAAAGCAGTACTGCAATTCTCAGAGAGCTGATCGTAAATTACTGTTAGTAATTAGCGGTTACATGAACGACTTTGAAGCGGAGTGATACATATCCAGTGAAACATTGGGAGTGCAATTACCATGGAATATAGTAACTCCTGGAATCCCTATTATCCAGTTGAATTGCTCAGTCGGAATTAACTGTTGTATAATAGAATGTATTCATTATTTAAACTTTAGAGTCTGCACACATTAATCTAAACACCAAAAAACTCAGCTGAACAGGTTTGGTTCACAGATTTACCACTGCAAATTACACACTTGCTAAGTTTTGTGAAAGTTCAAAAACTAAAATGTACAGCTGCTCAATCACAGTTAATTCAAATGCTAAAATTGTCTGAACTGGAATTACGATGCAATATTGATTTCAAAATAGCAGGGACCAGAATAATGAAAAACTATGTAGCACAAATTCAGGCTTTTTGTCTGTCTACGAAAACAGAATTTGTCAAATTTAAAGATATTCAAAGCTGCTGTGTATTGAAGGAAACCTGACCGTCCTCAAAATGAAGAACCACTATGAGTGTAGCTTTTGTAACTGAACAGCATACAGTACATGTATGACATCAGAGCCTTCTTACTTACTTTATTTAACATTCTAGCACTTCAAGCATATTTCCTGGTAACTACATAAGCAGGTAGGAATTATGGTGACACCCTTTCTTGTTTAGCTTGACTTTTAAATCAATACATCCATACAGGATGATATTACACAGAAACAAAAGAAAAAGAAATAAAACAGAATGTTATTAACATTTCTATTTTTAAGGTCTGCATATCTCACAAAGCCCTGCTGTTTTGCTGTTACACTGAGCATTCCTGGTTTAATGGGGTTCAAACGTCTCTCCCTGTCTGTGAGCCACAGAAGCCATCGTTGTAACTGAAGTGCTTCGGCTCTCCAGTCTTGTGAGATTAACATTAAATTCAAACCTCTCGGTTTGAGGAGGTGCACGTGAGTTGCTGTGCAAACTCTGATTGACAGAACATTCAAGACACATTATGTACAGGACAGTAGACGGCTGATAGCTGCTCTAATTAGAACTACTGAAACCATTTGACTGCTGAGGTCGACGTGAGTAGTAGCTGGAATGGAGTATATAGGAATGAGTCATGGATATTCAAATCGAGCTTGAAAATTACTCACAGAAAGACAGACACAAAGAGATTTACGAGGCTTTCAAACAGATATACAGTAAATGGATGAAGCAATCCAGTTTAAAAGATTAGTTTTTAATGTTTGTTATAGCATTTCCCAGGGACCAGACTAAGAGTACTTTCGACATGACTTCAGTTGAAATTATAATGCAGTTCTATCTTTATACAAAAAAAAAGAAAATATATACAATAACAGTAAATAATAGCAAAACTGAAAGAAGAAAAGTTGAAAATATATACTATGGAACACGTCAGAATTTACACAAACATTTAAAAAAGAAAATCTAAAAAGATGGAAAAAAAATTCAAAAGATATGGTAAATGGTGTTCACTTACATAGCGCTTTTTCTCATCTCTGAATGACCAAAGTGCTTTACTGATCCTGCTATCCACCCATTCACACGCTGATGCCGGCAGAGCTGCCATACACAGGCGCTGGCCTGACCCACCAGGAAGCAACTGGGGATTCAGTAACTATGTTCCGATCCACAGTGCACTTCAAACTGTATTCCCTACTCCCTGCTCTGTTCTCAGGGAATAACAGTACGTTAACTGCCCTTCAAAAAATTTCTCCATTTGAAACACCTTGTAACCGTCGGCTCCTCCTCCGTGAGTTACCACGGTAACCATGGACACGTACTGATACTATGGTGGATAATTTATATTTCTTAAATAAAATATTAATACAAATATATTTTTATTACAATCAGTTGATATAAACAATAATCAACATCAGTTTAGCTTGTTAATAACAGCAACAATAGTTTGTTTTACTCGTATTTGAGGCGTAATGGCTTATGGGTAATCTTCTTGTCGACTTCCGGTAAAGTGATGTACTGTTGTTCACTTCTTCCCTGCACAGTTGTCAGTTCCCTTTGAACTGAAGACCGTTCGCTCCCTTCGGTTTGGAATCTCAGTTAATATGGCAGATACCCTGTGCAGTCAACTTCGGAGTATACTATTGGGCAATCGGTGTCTAGTGTCTTGCTCAAGGACACTTCAACATGCAGACTGCAAACACAGCGGAAACTGAACCCCTGACCCTCCGATCAGTAGTCGGCCACGCTATACCTGCGCCACAGCCGCCTGATTCTCCAAGTTATAGTATATACATAAAAAAAATGACAACCCCAATAATGAAGTCGGGATGTTGTGTAAAACGTAAATAAAAACAAAATACAATGATTTAAAAATCCTTTTCAACCTATATTAAATTGAATACACTACAAAGACAAGATATTTAATGTTCAAAATGATAAATTTTATTGTTTTTGGGGTTTTTTTTGCAAGTATTCACTCATTTTGAATTCAATGCCTGCAACACATTCCAAAAAAGCTGGGACGGGGCATGTTTACCACTGTGTTACATCACAGTGGTAAACATGTGGTTAACACACTCAAAAAGGGACTGAGGGAAACAAATTCTTGAAGCTTTCTAGGTGGAAATTCTTTCCCATTCTTGCTTGATGTACGACTTCAGTGCCTTCGCAAATGTGAAAGTTACCCATGCCATGGGCACTAACACACCCCCATACCATCACACATGGTGTTTTTTGAACTTGAACGCTGATAAGAATCTGAATGGTCCTTTTACTCTTTAGCCCAGAGAACATGACATCCATGATTTCCAAAAACAATGTGAAATGTGGACTTCTCAGACCACGGCACACTTTTCCAGTGTGCATGAGTCCATCTTGGATGAGCTTGGGCTCAGAGTAACCCACGGCATTTCTGGGTGTTGTTGATATATGGCTTTGGCTTTGCATGGTAGAGTTTTAACTTGCACTTGTAGATGTAGCGACGAACTGTGTTAGCTGATAATGGTTTTTCAAAGTTTTCCCGAGCCCACGTGGTAATATCCTTTACAGAATAATGCCGGTTTTTAACACAGTGCTGCCTGAGGAATCAAAGGTCACAGGCATTCAATGTTGGTTTTTGGCCTTGCTGCTTACGTGCAGAAATTTCTTCAAATTCTCTGAATGTTTTGATGATATTATGGACTGTAGATGATGAAATCCCTAAATTTCTTGCAATTGTACATTGAGAAATGTTCTTAAACTGTTGGACTGTTTACCAATGTAGTTATTCACAAAGTGATGAACCTCGCCCCACCCTTGCTTGTGAACAACTGAGCCTTTTGGGGATGCTCCTTTTATACCCAATCACAACACTCATCTGTTTCCAATTAACCTGTTCACCTGTGGAATGTTCCAAAAAGGTGTGTTCTGAGTATTCCTCAATCTTCCCCTGTCCCAGCTTTTTTGGAATGTTTTGCAAGCATCAAATTCAAAACGAATGAATATTTGCAACAACAACAGCTTGAACATTAAATATCTTGTCTTTGTAGTGTATTCAATTGAATAAAGATTGAAAAGGATTTTTAAATCATTGTACGGTGGCGGAGTGGTTAGCACTGTGGCAGCACAGCAACTCATCCTTGGCCGGAGGATCCTGAGTTCAATTCCAGCCCCCGACCAACAGTGATCTGTGTGGAGTTTGCATGTTCTCCCCGTGTCTGCGTGGGTTTACTCCGGGATTTCTCCGGTTTCCTCCCACATGCCAAAAACATGCACGTTAGGTTAATTGGCATCAAACTGGGGATTCTAAATTGTCCTTAGGTATGGCTGCGAGAGTGAGTGGTTGTCTGTCTCTCTGTGTTGGCCCTGCGATGGACTGGCGATCTGTTCAGGGTGTACCCTGCCTCTTGCCCAAAAGATGCTGGGATAGGCTCCAGCCCCCCGCGACCCAAAAAGGATTAAGCGGAAGATGGATGGATGTATTTTGTTTTTTATTTATGTTTTACACAATGTCCCAAATTCACTGGAATTGGGATTGTATTACAATATTAAGCCTGTTGCATGAATTTACATCTGCATGCCCTTGAGGCGATCATCATCTGGTTGCGGGGGAAAGCATGATACATGAATGCGTGTCTGCACAGCTTTGTACTGCCTTGTCATCTCCTTTTGGGAAGGGGGGGGGTCAACATTGATGGCAGAAACCGACCCACCACCACACACACAAAGAAAAAACTACATCGCCAATGAATATAGTCAAATATTTCAAGATGGCCTCAGATGCTTTTATTATAGATTATCTTTATTTATACAAGTTATTTCACACTAGGCAGGTTAATGATCAATCAACTTTAGATTAATTGTCAATAAGAATTTAATTGACGAGATTAAATCAGTACAGTCTGGCAGTCCTTTTCAATTGGCATTTATGCTATGAAATGTAGCGACACCCTGAATGTGGTCACCCATTGCCACTTTCCAACCACAACAAAAGAAAAAGAGCAGAAGAAGATATCAAGCCCCAAAGTGCATGCACTGTGAAGAGCAGAATACCTCGTCCTTCCGTACGTTGGAGAGTCAAAACAGGAATGGCCAGTTCAGATGACACGCATGTCAGGGTTTCCTCTGGTAATATTTCTGTGTGGCGGCCCGCCGCACTAAGGAAGTTTACCACTGCGCCTAAAATATATTAATTTAAGAAAAATTAAATGTGAAAGAAACGCTCCGCAAGTGCGCACACGAACAATGCATGAGACTGTCATCCGCGCGGAAGCGCCCCACCCGCCCGGCGCCCACGTGACCGTTTCTGCAGGCAGAGCGTGTCTCTGTAGCGTTGCTGTTCCAGAGAAACATGAGCTTATTAAAGTACTTTAAACGTGAAAAAAAGTACAAAAGAGTGGAGGCATTTATGGTGGTTTTAACCCACTGATAACTGGAATAACAATGAGGAGTCACTTAGCAAACAGGTCTGGTTAGGATTCATTGCAGGGAAAGGAAAGAGTGACTGATTAATCGCTGAGGATTTACTTCACCAGCTACTGCAATATTGACTAAAAATTTATGTTCATTATTATGTACCTGGCAAGTCAGCAGTCTTCAGAGAAACTAAACGTGCCAAGATTTGGATTTCAAAATAAGGGAGGTTTTTCCTGCTGTCTGGTTGGTGAGGAGATTTCTCAAAAACTATAAATACATAGAAATATTATAACAGAAATAACTGCATAGTTGGTCATTTAAGTTAATTTATTTATTTAAATATAATTTTAATAATTACATTTCTTTGAATTCAGAGTTATTGTTCTGTTCTGGCTCTACAAAATTATGGTCAAAGGTTTAAATTGTATGAGGAAAAAAGTAAAAAATTTGCCACATTCTGTTTCACATTTATTAAAAAAACCCAGCAATTTTATAATAATCTGCCTTTGTCCATCGGACAGGCCTCTTGACCATCGAGTTTTAAAACTCCTCTTAAAACCCATTATTATTCTCTGGTGTTTGACCCAGTTTGAGACATTGATTTTATTTGTTTATTGTCTCTTATTGTATGACGATTGTTTTGTTTGTGCTGTTTTGTACTTTAGCTGTATTTTATTGTTTTTATATTTTATTTATCGCTGATGCACAACACTTTGCGTCAACTGTCATTTTTAAAGAGCTTTATAAATAAAGTTGGATTGGATTAAAAAAGGATAAACATTAACCATAAAATAATCCACAAATTTATAATAGTCTCAAATGTATAAGAGAAAATTACAAATTTGAGGAAAATGGTTGCAAATTTAGATAAATTTACAGAGAAAAGTAGAAAACTATAATAAAATTGTTGTAAATTTTGGAGAAAAACCTCAAACCTTCAAGACTGAAGTCATTCCTCAAGTTTTTAAGTAGGTGCTCTTTGTACCCTTAAGTCAACCAGAAATTTTTGGTTGTATACTTTTAATTATTAATTTCAAAGCACTGCTTTTACATGAGTAGAATTTCTGGCTACTATACCCACCTCTGATCATATAATTTAAGTATGAATGAGTAAATTCCTATTATGAATGTTTTTCCCCTTCCCTTTCCTACTCTTTGTCAATGAAAAAAAAAGAAAAACTAGAATAAAAATACAAAAAAATACACTTTTTGGTTATTTATGTAAACCATGAAAAAAAAAAAATCCTGCAGGACAAAACATAACACTTGGTATTTTCTAGCCTGTTTTTATACCACCATAGACAGAGACAGAACCTGAATTAGACAGGGCTCAGAGAGGGAAAGATGAGACAGAAGAGAGGAGCCATGGAAAGGAAAGTGTTTGGGCAGAGGGTCCAGGAGAGGTGAGAGCAGGGGGAGGAGAGAAGGATGACACCAGTAAAAAGTCCAAACACAGGACATCTGGGTGAGACCCCAACTGGCCCAATATTCCAACATTCAAGCCTCGGTAGTACAATACTTCAAATTGTAAGTTCCATTATGCAATATTACTGTGCAAAATTTTAAAAAAAATAAAAAGATATAGTGTAAAATTAATATTTCTGGTTACAATCATGGCATGTGTGCCCCCCCTCGGAAAAATATGTTTCCACCGCGCCAAGGTCTTTAAGCCAGAGGAAACACTGCATGTACTTGAAGGCCCACCCACCTGCTTCAAATCAGCAGTGGGGGGAAATGGACCTTAGGAGGGAAAAAGACTCCACAAGCCCAAAAACCCATAACCGTTGCCTTCAACCAGCTGCTAGATGTGAAAGCAGGCAGGACCTAAGTTACCACCACGGTAAAAGTATTTACATTTCAACACACAGCAGCAGAGGAGAATGGCTTAGACTAAGTCTACATAATGTTTTTAAATTCAGAATTTACTTTATGCTGCTGAAGTTTAACATCAACCAGTGCACAAATTTTTATGTTATAGATGCCTAAATATTTGTTATTTTTCTGAGTTGTGTGTGTGTGTGTATGCGTGCGAGTGTGTGTGTGTTGTTAATGTTTAACATGTAATAGATGAAGCAGTTCACAATTTATTTTCCTGTTAAAACAGTCTACGAGTGCATCTCAGTAAATCAGAACACTGTGAAAGTTAAATTTTTTGTTAAAAAAGAAACACTGATGTAATCATTACACAAAGTGAAATATTTCAGGCTTTTTGAATAAATTTGATAATATTGGTTATAGTTTTTAAAACAAATTATAAATCATGATATTCTAATTTTCGGAGCTGCACTAGGAACTAGTACAGATTATATACAGTAGTACAGAATTTGTTAAACCACAAAAAATGCCATTGTCTGTAGTAAACAAATGCAAATGGTGCAATAAATAATTGAGGAATATGATGTGCATGTTTTATTCAGTATATCAAAAACAGTAATAAGGTTTTTATGTTATAGATAGAAATGCCATATTGTACTGAGGGAAATTCAGATTATCAGGAAAATTGCCGCTTATCAATTAGTCGTTAATCGACTGATAAGGTGAATCAACTAATGATTAATGAATTAATTGATTACTTGCATCCCTAGTTCTGACTGAGCTATTTGATTGGACAATAGGGATTCTAGGAGTTACTAAAATCCCTGATAATTGCACTCCGACATTTCACTGGATATGTATCATTCCACTTCACGGTTATTCTAGTAACCGTAATTATTAACTGTTTTTTACTGTCAACTATATCAGTGCCTTCTTATGAGAGAACTGTAATATTGTGTTGGATACCTTAATATCCACAGTGAGGCGGTGTTTGAAAACAGACAGACCTCTGTGACCCTGAAGTCTCACCCTTGTAAACATCCGCAAGATATTTCATGTCTGTTTACAACAAAAAAGACAAGTTAGAGTTGGATTTATTGTTTTGATTAGCCAACCACAACATCTTTGTGGTGATGGACTCTATTTCATCTGTGAACGGAGTTCACCGAAGCCAAATCACTACTACGCTAGCTAACCACTGTTGCAGAGTCACTGTGACCCATAAACCCTACTCAACAGGTGACCGGTATACATTGTAAACACTGACTTCTACACTGCCCAGGGGGGAAAGCAAGAAACGGGGGAAGAAACGGTCAAGGATCATTTAGAGAATATATTATGCTGAAAAATGAATATTGTATATTTTGGTTCAAAACTTTGGTTTGATCCAGAGGTTGTGCTAGTATTTTTGTCATAGTGATAGACAGGGTTGTAAAAATTCTGTCATACTCTATTATTACCTGTCATTTTAACTGATTTTTATTAGATCACCCTCAGTGGAATATGTTTACATGACCGACAGCTTTCAGAGTTTTCTGTCACTGCTGAAAAAAATCTGTCAAGGAAGAACAATTTTCAGTTAATACAACCTCTGGTTTAATTAATAACATATATAGGACTCTAAAGGTGCCTTCATACCAAGCGCGAACAGGCGATTTTTTGGCGCAGCACGATAACATTATAACTCAATGTAAACACACGAATACACATGAATTCACTGTCTGAGTGAGATGCAGACAGGTGAAGTTGCCTTTACAACTTCTGCAGCAGTGTTCAACCTACCATGGAAATCCCCAAAATAACGTCATGCTTTAGGTTTACATTATCCGACGGGGGGCTCACCTGAAAAGTTGTCCCCGTCTCCAAAACTTTACAAGATGATGGGTGTTTCCGTTGCTAGCTTGCTAGCCTTGTTAGCATGTCCATGGGTAAATAACGCCGACATCCTGATTCAGCTGAAGAGCTCCCGGTCCTTCTATATCCAGGTGAGTGGCAGTCTCATTTTCAAACTAGTTTACTCTCCAATGTTGATACTTTTACTCTGGTGATGGCAGAATCTCAAAGCTAGCGCTATCCCTCAGACATGAATGCACGATTTTCAAATCAAATCAAAACAACCTTTATTGTCATATTGCTGTACATACAACTGTAGTGCAGGCAAGATGAAATTGCATTTCTCTCGGCATCCATATAAGCAAAAAGAACATGATTTAAGACACACTCACACATACCCTCACCCCCCACCCCAACACAGCCATTCACACTTCCCTGAGACACACTTGAAAACTAACCAGAACTATAATATACAAATAATATACATAATGTCCGTAGGTGCAGTAGTATGTATGAGAGATTCTGGATCAACTGTTCAGCATCCTAACAGCTTGTGGAAGGAAGCTGTTAATCAGTCTGGTGGTTCTGCCTCTGATGCTCCGGAATCGTTTGCCAGATGGCAGAAGTTCAAAGTGTTTATGCAGAGGGTGAGAATGGTCCTTGACAATGTTCAGTGCCCTGCTCCTACAACGGTTCTGAAAAAGTTCTTGGACAGAGGGCAGGGAGATTTTGCGTATGTTCGCCTCTTTCCACTGACTTTGTATGGATTTTGCCGCCTGTTCGCGTTTGGTGTGAAGGCACCTTTAGACCTGTACACAAATCCAAACTTCTATACATTTTAAAAAGTTTTTATTATGATAGTAATTTTTGTCTTTAAATTTTGGAATATGGAATAAAAATGTTTATAATAATGTTCATATCATGTCATTTTCAATCCAAAAATACCTTATTAAATTCCTTGTTTTGTCCAACCAGCCAATAAAAATTGCAAAACCCAAAAGATCTTCAGAAAACATCAATGTGAATTAAGCAAGAAGTCTGCTTTTGCTTGAAAAGCATTTAAGTTAGTAATAAAATCTAAAACAAAGCAAGTGTCTGTTCATTTTAAACCAGAAGTCATAAAGATAATTAACAGCTCAAAAAAGCTAAAAAAAAAAAAGTGTATTTTTTTCACTCTCATCTAAAAATGTGTCTTGGCATCTACCCTTACTTCTTTATTCTTGGTATTATGAAAATTAAATAATAAAAATCAAAGTCAAATCACTCACTCACTATCCATTTACGTCACTGATTCACTGTCATCGCGGGCATGACGTTGCATAGCTCTTAAAGCCGTCTTCCACTTTACCCTATCCTGGGTGTCAGCCTGGGTGTGATTCGCTTGCTTTAAATCACTGTTAACAACCTCTATCCACATTTTGCATGGTCTGCCCTTGGGCCTATGCCCGTCAACATCAAGGACGCAGATGCTTTTGATCACGCTGGCGCTTCCCTCAACATGACTGTACCATCTAAGGCGGCTCATCCTAGTGGTCGTTTCAAGGTCAGGGAGGTACAGCCTCTCCCACAGCTCTCTATTGCTTGTCACATCTGTGGGTTTCACACCACACATCCAGCGCAGCATGGCCCGTTCATTCCTGTGCAACCGAGAAAGGTAACACTTTTTCAATGGCCAACACTCACAGGCATACAGCATGGCTCCTCTCACACAACTGCCATACACACGACCGCATGTGAGAAGAAAGAAACTCCTGGAGCAAAGCAAGGGCAAAAGTTCCCTAAATTTGCCTCAGGCAGCTCTGATTCCTGTGATATTGGCAGCTTCACAGCCATCACCCGCCAAGATGTAGTCTCCAAGATAGCAAAAGGAGTCCACAACTGCAAGCTGGCGATCCTGCACCAAAACTGACTGTAACGGTCTTCCATCAATGGGACGGGCTTTACCAAGACATCTGTTACATCTAAACGAGGCATCAGGGACTAGTCTGCCATGAATGCCACTACATCTCTTATGGATCCAGTGCGAGCAGCCAGTACAAAGGATAGAATTGACGCCAACACCTTTCCTACAGACCCCACATGGGTGATCTCCTGAGTCTCTTAATGACTCTAAGTTGGAACCTGAGATCATAATCTTGGTCTTATCCATGTTCAAGCAAAGTCTTCTCGATTCCAGGCCAGATTTCCTAAGGTTTAGTTTTTCCAAAAGCCCCTCAAGAGAGTCTGATGAGCGCACCAGATCATCAGCGCAGAACATCTCCCAGGAACATCCTGTATGAAAGTCTCATGACAGCGCCTCCAAAACGGTGATAAACAATAAGGGGCTCAAAACAGACCCTTGGTAGACGCCTACTTAAACACTGAAACTTTCACTCTAGGAGTTATCAATCCTAATCCTGCTCATTGCGTTGGTATACATTGCTTGCACAGTGCCAACTAACCACTCAGGAAGATCCACATGTCCCATGGCCCACCACAACACTTCACGGGGAACATGATCAAACGCCTTCTCAAGGTCAACAAAGGCAAGATACAAGTTCTTGCCCTTGGACAGATGCTTCTCCTGGAGCTGACACACCAAGATTGCATCAGTTGTACCTTTTTCAGGTACAAAGCCAAACTGCATTTCATCTATACTAACCAATGGGTGGGCTATTTTCTCAATCACCAAGAGTCAACCACTTTCAAACAGTGCTCAGTTAGTTTCAAGCCATGGTAGCTGCCTTTATCTAAAGCATCATCCTTGCCCTTGTACAGGTTGATAATATAGCTCATACACCAGTCCTCTGGGATTTTCTTCTCGGCAATTATGGCTTTTGCAAGGTCACACAGCAGAGGGCAGCTCACTATAGCAGATGCCTTTAACATTTCAGCCACAATGCCAGATGGACCCAGGGTTTTGCATTGCTTCATTTTGCTGACAGCCTCTTCAACATGTCTGGTGTAATCTGAATAGGTAGTCCATAGACTGGCTCCGCCATTGGAAGATCATCAACCGACCAAGGAAACTCAACATTTAACAAACACTCATAATGATCCTTCCGAGCTTCTATCTTTGCTTCAACACTGAGAGATAGAGCACCTTGATCATCTCTGATACATGGATCATCTCCAACAACATCTTGATTCTCTTTCCTCATCTGTTTGGCAATACAGAAAATATCTTCTTTCCTTTTATCTAAGTCTGCAAACCGACTCAGCTCGGCTGCCTTTTTGGCTACAAAAACCACTTTCTTAGCTACACGCTTGGCTTTAAGGTATTCCTCCTTGCTGCCACCTCTCTTCCAGGCCTTCCACGACCTTCTCTTTTCCACGATAGCTGCATTTACAGAATCGTCCTACCACCAGGTTTGCTTTCTCCAGTTGCCTTTCTTGCTGTAACCACAAATCTTCTTGCTCACTTTTGAAAGACCATCTTTTAGGTGATTCCAGGTGTCATTTACTGATGGGGAACAGATAGCATTCAATTCAGACCTCGCTTCCCGCAGAAAGTCACACTTCACCTCAGGTTGTTTGAGCTTCCAGACACGAAGTCTGGGAGTGAAGGCATGCTTTCGCGGCTTCTTGGATCCAAGTGCAAGAATGCAGACAAGTAGCTTATGTTGAGGAACATTCTTCACTAGGAAGGACTTTAGCATTGGTGACCATCTTAAAGTCACGCCGCTTAGTAAAGATGTAATCAACTTGAGTGGAAGTACCTCCAGACTGATAGGTAACAAGATGGCTACTCCTCTTCCAAAAGAAGAAATTACAGACTGCCAAATTACTGGCAACTGACAGCTCAAGAATTCACTCCCCCTCGGTATTGCGTTTGCCATATCCACATCCACCATGGACTCCATTGTAACCAGCAGACTCACTACCAATGTGGCCGTTAAAGTCACCATAGACAAACAAGATCTCAGAGTCCGGGATCCTGGAGAGAATGCACTGAAGCTCGTCATAAAAAGCATCCTTCGTTCTATTATCTAAACCAGGTTGTGGAGCATATATGGAAAGTACCGTCAAAATAGTAACACTGTGATGACACTAGACACTGCGGGTGGACATTCTCTCACACCCAGAACCAGAAACAGGGGCTGAACAATGGACTGAAGGGGGAAGCCCCCCAGCGGGGTAATTAGACCAGACTATGAGGCGTCTTCGCCCCCTGCTGCTCCATGCTGAAGCATGTAGAGCAGGAAGGTGAATGTATGTGATTAAGGTAACATGTTTTGATAATTGTGCCACACATTGCCTTTGTTCATACCCATGCATTATGCGCCAGCCCCAGTCTCTATGTGAGGTAATAAAGTTATATAAAGAGAATGCAGAGAGACTGGGGAGGCTTCCAGGCTTCTACAGACACACGGCCCCAGCGTCCACGCTGGGGTCCATAGGTTGTACATATGTTAGAGAGTCAATAAAGATTCTGTGTCAACTACGCTCGTGCCTCACCTCCACAACCTTCCCTTTTACCCTCTACATTGGCGGCCCCAGCATCCACGTTGGGGTCCATAGGCTGTACATACTGTATGTTAGAGGGTCAATAAAGATTCTGTGTCGACTATGCCCATGCCTCACCTCCACATCCTTCCCTTTTACCCTCTACAACACCAACATTAATCTTGATAACACATTCTGTCCGTGACACATCAAATATCAAATATTAAATAACCAGTTTTTAAAACTTGGTAAGAAAAATAAATTCAAATGTAATTATTAATATGTTAATAAACAGGCCACTAAAAATGGCAAAAAAAAAGCACTGTATTAAAAACTTAACTAATTAATAACTTAATCAATTTTACCATTTATTCTATTGTTATTTGTTAATATCAAGCAGGAAGACATCCTGAATATTCTTCCTCTCATTAAGGTGATCTCTGTCTTTGTGGTTGGTTGGTTTTGTTGGTTTATCTGTCTTTCTGTCTGTCTGTTAACAACATTACTCACAAAGTTCTGAATGGATTTTGATGAAATTTTCAGGAAAGGTGTATAATGGCACAGGGAACACATGATTAGATTTTGGTGGCAATCCGGATCACGATCTGGATCCAGAAATTTTTAGAAAATTGTTATATATATTAATATGGCGTTTTTCATGTACTGCCCCTTTAAGACGTGTCCACTGAGTTACGTGCGTCGCCACGCCATAGGCCCATGCACATCCGTGCATAGTATGTGATGATTGACATTATTTTTTCATCTGAAGACACCAAGAAAAAGCAAGAAAAGCAAGAAAAAGCAAGATGGGGAGCCCTAGTGGCACAGCGAGGTATCAACAAATGACAATTTCAATGCATTTCTATGCAATGTTAGCTAAATTTAAACAAAGAAAATGTTAAAATGGTGTGTGACTGGTTCATGTAGCCATCACCATTATGAAAGATGGTGATAGCAATCAGAAATACAAGTTTTTTACATTCATATCGGCCGGCAGAGATTATCAACATTGTGGGCTGCCTTTTCATAATGGGATAAGAAACGTGTCGACTCGGTAGGAATATTCATCCCAATTTGAGCCGCTAATCAGCCTCAGAGTATAGTAAACCTATCAACACTGCAATTAAACTAGTTTAAAAATAAGACACTCACCTGCTGACAAATGGACCAAAGCTCTGTAGAGCTGAAACAAAGTGTCTGGATTAACGAGGGCTAATGAGTGTAAACAAACAGCATCCCCGTACGGGAGATGGGAGGTTGTTTTTCCTGTGAGCTCCGGTGGATAAATTTTAACTAGTGGATGGATTTTGGTGAAAATTTTACCAGAGGTAGCCCTTGGGCCAAGGATGAACCTATTAAATTTTGGTGATGATCTGAAAATGCATACATCCAGCTGCTTTTGTGCAGCAGGATTATGCAAAAACTACTGGATGGATTTGGATTAAATTTTCATCAGAGGTGGTCCTTGGCCTACAGAGGAACCCATAGCATTTTGGTGATGATCTGAGAACACATACCTCCACCAAGACTCTTATCTTCTCACAGTGTGTTAGCAAGAATCCTCCAAAACTACTGAATGGATGTGCATGAAATTTTTCACCAGAGGTGGTCCTTGGCCTACAGAGGAACCCACAACATTTTTGGTGATGATCCGAGAATGTATACCTCTGCCAAGGCTCTTATTTTCTCAGTGCGTTATCAAGAATCCTCCAAAACAATATTGGATAGACTTTGATGCAATTTTCACCAGAACTGGCTCATGGCCAACACACAAACCCATTACATTTTGGAGGTGATGCATGAGGGATTGAAGGAGCCTTGGCGGAGGTATGCGCTCGGAGTGCTTTCTAGTTTGTTTTTTAGTTTTCTAATAAAGTCAAATGTTTTCTTTGCAAATTTGTTACTGTTTCAGGTAAAACTGTAGCTTTTTCCCCACATAAATCTGTGACTTCTTTCTCATAAAAATGCAGCTTCCAGTAAGTTTGTGATTTTTTTATTGCAAATTTGCAGTGTTTTTCTCATAAGACTGCAACTTTTTCCCTAAATTTGTCATATTTCTGGTATAAAATTTCAGCTTTTCTGATAAATTTGTTCTATTTTCCCTTGTACATTTGTTACCTCTTTCAGAAATATTTGCAGCACTTTTCACTTAAAACCCTCACGCAGCGCCTGTGATGCTGACGATGCATCCAGACTCCCCTCATTCAGTGTACCGTAACTCTTTCAGCTTTCATTGTAGCGGATTCTGAAAGCTGAGACGTTGCCCTTTTGATTGATATATGACACATTACGGAAATTCCAGGAGTGACGTCGTACAAGGAACTGGAACACAGACAGAACTCTCACTGCAAATGCAAATCAGTTGCTGCTGCGCCACTGTTTCACGGACAAGTAAGCAGGTGAGTGTATTGTGCATTTTTGATGTAATTTTGGCATTTTTATCATGTAAATAATAGTTTAGCATAGTAAATAGTATTTTTAGTAGTGATTGGAAGAGTCTGGGAGTATTTTTTTTTACTGTTTTTTTATTTTACTCAGTTTTTTGCCGAACCATGTGTCTCTGTTGTTTGAGGAGAGAGCAAACGGTGGGCTGGGGGGTTGGGATTTGTCTCTGTGTGTGGAAAAACAGCAGTGGGTGTATGGGGGGTCTCCTTTCAAGATTCAAAGATTTTATTGTCAGTACTACTTATACATGCAGAACATACAGGAGAATTTAAATGGCGTTTCTCTCTCTCTTCACTGGTGTGCATTTTATAAAAAGAAAAGGAATAAGGCTGGGAAAAAAAAGACAAACAAGAAAAACAAAGCAACAGCAGCAGTCTATGTACAGTCATTTCACCTTTTTTGCAGTCATTTTCACTTTTTCTTTTCCTGTGTTTCTTTTGAATAAATCTTATATAAAATCTTATGTTATATTTTTAGAGTCTTCAGATGGCGTCTGTGGGAGCAGTCTCCAGGAGTGAGACAGGGCAGGCAAGGAGCTACGGTGGTCGTCATACTCCTGCAGATCTTCCCCGTAGCAGGTCACCTATTCACAGGTACTAGCTTTGTGTCAAATTGCTTTATCATTGTATATTACTTTTCCTGTCTTATATTTATTACCAGGTAAAAATAGGTAACTATTTCTATACTGTTGAACATTTTTGTGGAAACACACCTTTCTTTTGGATAAATCTTACATAAAATCGTATGTTATATTTTACTGTATGCAAAAGGAACACTTGCTGGATGTGTAGGGAGTGCAATGTGGGGTTGTGCATTCAGGTGGATAGGAACTGGGTTTTTTTACCTTTCACAGCACCTAAAAACGCCTGGACATGATCACAAAAAATCCCTGTAAATTGGACACAGAGCCATCTAGACAAACACAAAATTTTGGACAACATGTATAATAGGTTTATTTTCATTTTTGATACTCTAAATATTTTGTTCATGTACATTTCAAATGTTTATAAAGGGTAAACTGCTGAAAATTCAAATCCGTTTTTTTTTTAAATACTCTGTTTTAAGCATTTATAACACATAATCATGACAAATACTTGGCAGCTTTTGAAATTTACACTTCTCCTGAAAAAAGGAGAAAATATTTTACAAAAAACCCCATTGTATAACATATTAATGGACAAAAAAGGTAAAAAATTATCAGGTGAACTATTATAATTACAAGAGTAAGAGGGTTATTAAATCTGTAACATTATTCTCCAAAAAAAATGCAACTTTTCTCATAAATTTGTGGGGTGTTTTGTTTAGCTGTTCTTTTAAATTTGTCATTTTTCTATAAATGTTTTTTTCACACAAATCTGTGTCCTCTTTTTACTGAAAGTTTTGAATTTTCTGTCAAGGCCTTAAGGACCCACTGGCTATGGGCAAAAGAGCTGCATGTGGCCCCAGAGCCACAGGTTGCAGACCCCTGCCTTAACTTGTCTCTAATATTCATTTTTTTTTAATCTGGTATTTTATGGCTCTGTAATATTCAGCTTATGAGACTCCATAAACTACCGTGTGTTTTCTGTTACTTACCCTTGGACTCGTCCTCTCTTCTGCTCCTGCTGGAGCCGAATGTTTTCAAGCTTCAGAGGGCTGGGAATGAAGCCGATCTCACAGCCCTCCTTCACCAACCGACCAATCCACCAGTCATTGTTGAACTTCTGAAGATGCAAATATTTAAAAAAAAAAAAAAGGAAGACAAAAAAATTGTCATCAGTGCTGAATATAAAAGATAAAAAATGTTTATCAAGCTGAGTTACAGTAACAATTATGCAAGTACCTCCTTTATATGGAGGAAGTCCTTAGCGTCAAAGGAGATAGCTGTCGCAGGCACAGGAACATCCTCATCTAATGCACCACAGTAGCTGACATTGGTCCGTACAGCAAATGCCACTGGTTTAGACTAAATAATGGACACATGAATATCAAAAGCATTTACACTGAACAACGAATTTAGGATATTAGTAAATTGTTATGTCAAAACACCTAGCATGTATTTTTTTTAATTATTCTGTAAATCCATTTGAGTCACAGGTTGGATACCTTGGCTCTCTCCAGCTGAATGGCAGCCTGCTGCTCCCTCTCCTGACGGCTCTGTCCCGGTCCTTGGCTCTGGCTTGGGCTCTGGGTCTGGACCTGGGCCTGCACCTCCCGCTCTTCCTCCAAAGAGACATCTGAGTCTGATGGTCTGCTAGTGTAAGAATCAGCTGAGCCCTACAGACAGAAACCATACTCTAAGTTACTAAAACTGCATGAGTTGGATACACTTTGATCAGCACCAAAGTACCCTGGCAGGCCAGGAAAGAACGCAAAGCACTAATTCAAGGACTGGAAAAAGTCACTCACTATACTAGCATGACGTTATAAATAAACTAAAACTGGACAGGTAAAAATTAGTGGTGAAAGTTTTAATCGTGATTAATCACATTTAGATGACAGGGCAGCTCGCTGCTTCCAAATCAAATCGCATTTAAGTGTATTTGTGTGATTAATCACACTAATAAGTGTATAGTGCAATTAACTGGCCTACATATCTCCCGAGAGAACACTCACACGTGATCTGCATTGTTGTTTATGCAAATCCGACGGCGAACGCTGGGACAGCGCGTGACGTCATCCATTCAGTAACCAGCAGGCTGCAGACAGAACACCCAGATGCTCTTCTCCTCATCTCAGGCGATTTCAACCACGTTTCACTGTCTCCCATTCTGCCCACTTTCACCCAGTATGTCACATGCCACACTAGAGACAATAAAACACTGGATTTGTTCTACGCAAACACTAAGGAGGCGTACACCTCATCACAACTCCCCCCACTTGGGAGATCGGATCACAACTTGGTTCATCTCCGACCGGTGTACAAACCCCTAGTGCACAGACAACCTCCGGCCATGCACACTGTGGAGTTATGGTCTGAGGAGACAATGGACACTCTAAAGGACTGTTTTGAAGCCACTGCCTGGAAGCAGCTCTGCGATCCACATGGTGAGGACATCGATGGCCTCATTCACACCTTCACGGGCTACCTCAGCTTCTGTGTGGACAAATCCGTTCCCACCAAGACCATACGGCGTCACTCAAACAACAAACCCTGGATCAACCCTGAGATAAAAACACTTCTGAGAGAGAAGAAGAGGATCTTCAGGTCAGGGAACAGAGGGATGCTGAAGTCCGTACAGAGGGAGCTGAGGAGAAAGATCAGAGAAGGCAAGGACAGCTTCAGGAAGAAGATGGAGGACAAGCTGCAACAGAGCGACATCAGCGGGGTCTGGAGAAACCTCAAAACCATCTCGGGGCTCCAGAATACCTCCCCCCAGGCCACGGGGGGCAGGGAGTGGGCGAACAACCTGAATCTGTTTTTCAATAGATTTGACCAACCGCCCTCCCCCCTGACTGCACAACAACCACTGCTGCCTCTAAGAAATCAAGTCCTGCTACCCACTCCCCACTCCACCGACACCCCCCCCACTCCCAACACACAGCCCCCCATCCTGACCCTGACCAAGACCCAGGTGAGGACGGAGCTGAGGAAGATCAAGGCGAGGAAGGCGTCGGGACCGGACGGCATCAGCGCAAAGCTCCTCAAGTCCTGTGCAGACCAGCTGTGTGGGATTGTGACGTATATCTTCAACATGAGCCTGAAACTGGGGAGGGTACCACAGCTGTGGAAAACATCTTGTGTGGTACCTGTACCAAAAACTTCCCACCCCAAAGACCTGAACAGCTTCAGACCGGTGGCCTTGACGTCCCACTTGATGAAGACCCTGGAGAGACTGCTCCTTGCTCATCTCCGCCCCCTGGTGGAACCAGCGATGGATCCACTCCAGTTCGCCTACCAGCATGGCATTGGGGTGGAGGATGCGGTGATCTTCCTCCTTCACCGTTCTCTGTCCCACCTGGAGAAGCCCGGGAATATGGTGAGGATCATGTTCTTTGACTTCTCCAGTGCTTTCAACACCATCCAACCGATGATCCTGAAGGACAAGCTGCTGCGCGCAGGGATGGACCAGCACCTGTCATCATGGATCCTGGACTACCTCACGAACCGGCCTCAGTTTGTGAGAACCCGGGACTGTGTTTCCGACACGATCATCAGTAGCACGGGGGCCCCCCAGGGAACGGTGCTGGCTCCCTTCTTGTTCACTCTTTATACTGCGGACTTCTCACACAACACAACACATTGCCATCTACAGAAGTTCTCTGATGACTCTGCGATCGTTGGTCTCATCTCCAGCGGAGATGAAGCTGAGTACAGAGGGCTTATCCAGGACTTTGTGGACTGGTGCCATCGGAACTGCCTCCAGATCAACGCGAGGAAAACTAAGGAGCTGGTGGTGGACTGCCGCAGGCATGGGCAGCCCCTCACAGCACCAGTAAATATACAGGGAACAGACATCGAGATGGTGACATCCTACAAGTACCTGGGTATTCATCTGAACAATAAACTAGACTGGTCACACAATACTGACGCACTCTACAAGAAGGGACAGCGCAGGCTGTTCCTGCTGAGGAGACTCAGGTCTTTTGGTGTACAAGGGGCGCTGCTGAAGTCATTCTATGACACGGTGGTGGCATCAGCCATCACTTTTGGAGTGGTCTGCTGGGGCAGTGGCATTACTGCAGCCGATAGGAAGAGACTGAACAAACTGATTAAGAAAGCTAGCTCTGTCCTGGGGCAACGCCTTGATCCGATGGAGGAGATAGGAGAGAGAAGGACGGTGGCTAAACTGTCATCTCTGCTGGAGTCCGAGTTCCACCCTATGCAGGACATACTGGATGCACTGAGGAGCTCATTTAGCAGCAGACTACATCATCCCAGGTGCACAACCGAGAGGTTTCGTAGGTCCTTCCTACCAACGGCTGTCAGACTGTACAACCTAAGCAGGGCTGCTCGCAGAGATAGCAAAAAGACGTAACAAACTAATAGTTTTTTTTTTTTTTTTTTGAATGCAAAAGATGCAATAGACTTACACAATGGTCCTCTCCGGCATACAACTAGGAACATACCGGTCGCTATGGAGGGTGAGAATATGTATGGGCACATAATCATACCATGTAGGATAACTAAATAGACGGTTATGCTGTTTCATCCCACCTAGCAACAATGCTCTGCACTGTGTGTGTTTATATATTTACATATTTATTCCATCTAGCTACAATGCTCAGCACTGGGTGTGTTTATATTTATATATCTATATATTTATTCCATCTAGCTACAATGCTCCGCACTGTGTTTTTATATATCTACATATTATTCCATCTAGCTACATTGCTCCGCACTGTGTGTGTTTATATACTTGCATATTTATTCCACCTAGCTGCAATGCTCCATACTGTGGGTGTTTATATATTTACATATTTATTCCATCTAGCTACAATGCTCTGCACTGTGTGTTCATATATTCATATATTTATTCCATCCAGCTACAATGCTCTGCACTGTGTGTCTGTGTGTGTGTGTGTGTATATATATATTTTATAGTAATATGTACATATGTATATTAGCTGCTCTTGCTTGCTTGTTTTTTCTTGCCTTCTGATTGTTGCTCTGAGTGTTGCTATCCCTGTGCTGTTGCAATCCTGGAATTTCCCCGTTGTGGGACTAATAAAGGCTTATCTTATCTTATCTTATCTTAACTGCATTATGTGAAATGAACTCAACACAGCTCCCTCTCACCTATGTGCTGCCTATGGCAAAAAAAATTGCATTAATCGCGATTAGCACAATTAACTCACGGCTCGATTAATCGCAATACTGTGATTAAAACTTTCACCACTAGAAAAAAATACATGTGCGCATCACAGCCTGACTGATTAATTTCTCAAAGTCTGACTAACACACTTGGAAAACGCATTGTAACATCTCAATCCCACACTTTCTCAGAAGATGAACAGCATAACATAGCAGAGGGGTGAGTGGTGAAGCTTCAATGTTTTATAGGGTTTGGGTTTTTTTTTGGTCCAACCAATGAGAAAGTCTGTCAGCTGATAGAATGAAACTTTTAAAGCATATGTCGATGTTTTCAACGCTCGACCTGCTACGTTAGCCACTGACTTATTTGTCAACAGTTTTGTTTTGTTTTTTTGTGACAAGTCAACCAGTAAAAGGTCTGAGCTGAAAAGGGCATCTCACCACCTATCATAGTGGAGCTAGGCTGACTTTGGCTTGCAAAGTGGAGGTGAAATATTGCTGAAATACTACAAATCTCAGAAACCGAGGCATCGTCCAGATATGATGCTCACAAAACATTCGACCAGAAGCAAACTGCACTGCAAAAGGCACTTGTGGTGAACTTAGCAACCACTTCTCAGCATGCCCACAAAATAATGGAGGCTGTCGCAACTTTCAAGATAAAGCTATACCTCCATACACTGTTGGTGAAAATGATGGCTTTTGAAATATGCTAGAACAAAGCTACATTTTATCGAAATGCAAACATTTCAGTGAAATGGTAATCCCAAACTTGTATGAAGAAGTAAAACCCCACGTTGTAACTTCCCTGATTTTGGGTCAATTCCTAATGTGATAATTTATGTGTTTAATTAACCAAATTAGAGTATTCCTGGTACACTTTGCAGCATTGCATCTCTGAGAATAAGTAAGCAAGTAAAATAGTTATTAGAATGGTAATTTCCCTAAGTGTACTGATATTAAGTGGAATCGATTCTGGAAATTACTGATGATTCCCAGCCCTAAGTGACAGCATTATAAATGCACAGCTGATGTGAAAGAACATTAGGGTAAATGTTTGAAAGCCCCAAAGAGAAAAAAACTGCACTCAATAACTCTTAGGTTAAACACTCTACATCAGGAAAAACTGTTCCCTTTCAGAGGACTTTAGAAAAAAGTGTGGATCAGAATGTCCTACATTGTCTTGGTCAAAACAAGCTTCATACAGTCATGAGGCAACAGAGGGCATGTTTTAAAACAAGGGCGTGCTGTAGCTTTATCCCAAAGCATTCCAAGCCCAGTAAAGACAGGCTCTTTACTGGATCACTTACTCAAGTTTTGGGGTTTATTGTACAGCAACAAACAGTCAAAGTGCCAAGTCTAGAGTGGTAGCTTGGCAGTCTCAATATAGAACAAGTGAAATAGATGCTGTAAAAAAAACTGCCAGGAGCATCTCAGACAAGGTGGAATTTTCATCCTTGTGCTGTCAGCAGTTTGCATGAACATAAGCATCCCATTCCCAATCAATAAGGTGACAAACATAATGTAACTTTTCTGAAAGTGGAAGAAAAATAGTTGAGAAGGAGTGTATTATGGACTCACATGTTTAAATTCTAAGGCTCTCTCTTAAACAATTACATTCTCATGACACGGTTATGTTTATTCTCATGTTTAATGTTACAAAGTTAACATAGTCTATCCACAGATGAAGTATGTACCTAAATTAAATGTGAGGCATCATCTGGGTTGGGAAATGTTACTAGGAACAAAATAAAGCAATAGATGAGAAAGTTATGCGGAAAAAGCTAAAAAAAAAAAAGTTGTTCATATTCTAAATCAAGGTTTTCTGATATATAATAAGTAAAATTTACATAATAGGGGTAAAAAAAATATAAGACAAATCATAAGTTAGCTAGCTACTAATAGATTTTGGGGGTGTTTTTTCCCCCCAAAATGGACTTGCATATATTAATCTCTAGACTATATTGATAATTACACATTTTATCTGTAAGTGAGGAAGACAAAAGCAGGGTTGGCAATTCCCTGTTTGCTTCACTGAGACAAGCAGGATATACACTACTGCAATGTTATTAACTTCTACAGGCTTTCATAAGAATGTAGCACCATCAGTGTTACAGTGGTGTGTTTTTTCTGTTTGCTGAGCTGGTGTTTGTGTTGTTGCCGTCTTTCAGGGACTTTTTTAATCATTTTGGTGAATTGAGACATGCTGGGTTTGCAGCAAGCCATCCTGACGCCCAGTAAGAATTCCTTAAAATGCAACATTTTTTGCTAGTGGAGAGCTGGACCAAGTGCTTCCTTCTGCTGTTTTAATCTGACCATTTAGCCAATAATGATGATTCAATTAAGGAAGACCATTAGTCCTAAAAAGATCAATCAATTTAGTCATCACAGCTAAGCACTTTTTTCCTTCACAAGCCAGCAGCAGCCAGGCCTGACTTCAGCACATCCAATCCCCGAGATTTACTGAAGAGATTACAGAATAAAAACTACTTAACTCTGACAGCAAGAGTCTAAATGTGTTTACGGATTCCTTCATCTATATTAAAATGGCTAGTCCACAGATGTGTGGTCATCAGCCTGTGAAAACAGTTGTACAATGTCCTCTGTGGCTCTGAAGGGAGCATTTTCAGGCCTGGGGAAAATAACCCTGTTGATGTCATAATGACATAACCATCATCAAGGTTGTCTCAGTTTGAACTTGTAAAATTAGAGCAGGGGGCCTTTAGTGTTAAAATGTGAGCTGAAGTTGGGATTTTATCAAGCATGGGGGCTAAATTTTATCTAAGACTCTGCTGTTTTGTATTTGACCATCTGCCTTCCAACTTGCAAACATGGGCACACTATCCTTTTCCCCACCATTTAGCCTTCATTTCTAGTAGATATTTACTTAAAAGACTTGACTCATAGATTTGTTTTGGAAGATTTGAAATGGCACTGTAGTGCTTTAGCTATTATCCAATGGAGTAGCTTCAGCATGTGACTCATCAGCATCAGAATCCACTTCATGACATCACGATGCATGTTTCTCCGAGCCTCACCGTAACCCATAAACCGCACATTCACACCATCACATAACAAATAATCAGCTGCACGTTCTAAGAGATGAAGAAATGTAGAAATATCATGATTATCTTTGCGTTTTCCTTTTACAATCAAAGACTTGGTTCATCTCAGCAATAAATGGCTCCTGCTGGCTCCGGTTGTTTCCTGACGTCCATTCTTACTGACTTAGAAAGAGATTGCAACCAAACACACACACACACACACACACAGAGAGAGATACAGCAAAAGGCACACACGACTGAGTGAATGTCACACATCAGAAGCCATCTGCCTAACACCCACCCACCCAACCCCCTTCCAGTCGAGCAGTCCATGATCACACTACACTGTACCGTTACCCATCAAAGGCCTCCGATATTTGTGTGTGTGTGTGTGTGTGTGTGTGTGTGGTGAGCTTCTATCAATAAACAAACAACAAAAATTAAAAAAAGCACAAAGGCAGAGTCTCAAGCACACATCCATCGAAACACTCACCGCCTCTGAGTCTTCAAATCCATGCAGGTACAAATTGTCATACATGGAGGTTTGATATTCCAAAGAGCACCACTAGAAGAATGAGGGGGGAAATGAGAGTGGAGGTGGAGGAAGGAGGGGGCACCAGAGGAAAAAAAGGATGAATTGGGGGAGGAGGGGGGATGACGACAATCCCTCGTCTCTACAGCGAAGAAGAATGATTTAAAAAAATATCTCCCCTCCCGCTGGATCACGCCTGGTCCTCCGGAGGCCCCTCGCTTGATGGATGCAGCTTCTCCCCGATCCCAGAGTGCTGCTGGATGGCTCACATTAGGGGATGGAGAGGCTCTCCCTGGAGGTAGCCCAATCCTGGCATTTCATTTCATCAGGCTTCCAAATGCACACCCACACAGATACACAGGGAGAGAGCAGCAGAGGCAGCAGCAGCAGCAGAGCAGTGGATCCTTCCTCAATATCCAAGCCTGATGACAGCGCTACTGTGCAGGGAGCTGATTGGCTGACTGGCTGTCCACTCATCTTGGATGGGCGCTTTCCTTGATTTTTTTTTTCCTTTTTTTGTGCGTGAAGAGAGGAGGGATCGGGGGAGGAGGATGGAGGGGAGAAAAAGAGGGGAGCAGCATCCTCCATTTTCCAACCACCTCACAACCACACTATGCTTATTAATTCTACTGGGAGAAGAAAAATTAATCCAAGTGAATTTAAAGTATATTAAATGAAAGACACCATATATACTCTTAAAAATATAAAAAAGTTAATTGTTACTTTGAAAATAGTTTATATACTGCTCAAAAAAATAAAGGGAACACTTTGAAAACACATCAGATTTTAATGGGAAAAAATAAGCTGGATATAGAAATTGTGCAAGACTAGTCCAGCTTACTCAGATTAAAAAGTGTTCCTCTTTTTATATATATATATATATATACTGTATATATATATATATATTTGAGTTAATTAAATGTAATATTTCATTCTCAACAGATTGCTGACTGTAAAATGATTACTATATATTTTTGTGAATTAGTATTTCCATGGAAAAGGGGTAAACATGATATACATTGGGAGCAGTAAAAATAATTTCAGAAATATCCATCCATCCATCTTCTTCCGCTTAATCCTTTTTTCGGGTCAAGGGGGGGGCTGGAGCCTATCCCAGCATCTTTGGGAGAGAGGCAGGGTACACCCTGGACAGATCGCCAGTCCATTGCAGGGCCAACACAGAGAGACAGACAACCATTCACTCTCACAGTCATACCTAAGGACAATTTAGAATCCCCAGTTTTTGATGCCAATTAACCTAACTTGCAATATGTGAAATAATATTTCAGAACTGGTCAGGTTAATCAAGCTCAAACAGGAACAATATGAGTCAACGTGGTCTGGAATCTCCTACTGTGGAATCCCACAGGATATGCAAGTAAGTGTTCATTTTATTGCATTCTCAAGAAAGCTTGATACAAGATATTCCAAAAGATTTTTGGTGGTGTCAGAAAAGGTAAAAGAACACTTCACCTTTGCCAAGATAATCCATTCACCTGATAGGTGTCTCATATCGAGACTGGGCTCACCTTATAGGGTAGAGGCTGGATTGAAATAACTCCACAAGACACAAGATTTTGATTCATCAGTGATAAAAGACAGACTTTTGGTTTTCACTTGAGAAACTGGTACTTAAATTTACACTCCTGAACAAAATCTTAAGAGTTTGCTGGACTAAAAAAGAGAGGAGTTTAGCAGAAAACTGGGAGTATAGCAGCTCACTACAATGACTAACAACGCTAACGGACTGTATTTGGTTGACCCACCAGCAGACCTAGGAAAGGAGGAATTGTGTATTTTTGAATGACAGGTAAGGCAAATGTGTGCGTGTTGTCAGGAATTTGTCAGAGCTCAGCAGCACATTTAAGTTAGGAAAAATCTAACCGATGATAATTACCAAGCTTATTAATAGCAGAGACTGACTACCGAAGCTCATGACAATTTTAGAGTCAGCCTTTAAGTAAAGCTGTAACACATTTGACATATAAATTTACAGGATTTTTCCCCAGTATTAACTTATCTCAAACTTACAAATATCATAAGATAAAAAATCTCACTATAATAGCTGTGTAGTTCCCCAACATGATTTTCCTCAGACCACAGATTAATTTTTGGCTGATGGCTGATATTTCTCCTAATCCTCCTCTGCTCCTGGTCTCTATGGTGTCTAACAGGTCCATCATTATTAGGCTTTGGTTCATCATATGAATACAGATGTATATTTTCCTCCTATTCAGAGGCAAATTTTCATTACTGACAGAGCCAGAGGGCTTCTCTTTGCCTTCGATGACATCACAACCAGACTGCTGTTTTTGAGGAGGGGCTGACACTCTGCTGCAAAAATGGCTTTAAAAGTTGTTCTGAGGCACAGACAACTATATTTTTTAATATCTGTTAATCATTTTTCAGCATAGTAATTTGCTGGTATGGTAAGCTTAGAAATTACACTTTAAATATGGCTATTGGTAAAACTATTGGTGTTTCTCCCAACATATTCATATTAGTATTCACGGCCTCATTACATGAAGTATTACGGGTTTTTATTTTTCATAAGGCCCTCCTAGACAAAGCAACACTGCTCCCATCTAAAAATTTCAAGTATTTCTATATTACAATTAATTAATAGCTGAACAGTTTTAAAGGTATTAAAATTTCGACAAGTCCCTATATTATTGCTCAAAATGTCTTTTTGGCACTTCAGTGGCATAATTTATAGTTTATATGTTGCGCTTTAAATCAAAATCCCACTGCATATGAAAAACAAAATGTGGATTAAGAATGTTAAGACTAGGACACAAACCAACATTTGCTGCCTACTACAAAGGAACACTAACCACTGGACTATTGTCAAAAACAAAAATAAGTGAATTATTAAGAGACAAATATCCCATTTTTGCTATTAACACCCAAATTTTGCACCCCCTGTTCCTATAAAAAAAAAGACTGCTGTACAGACAACAGTCTTAAACACAGACAGCTGGCACCATCCCAGAGTTAAGGAGGAATAAAGGATTCAACAGTAAGTGGAAGCTCAAGCAAAAGTACTATTTATTAGCACTTCTGACAAAGCAAAAATAACAATGCCTTTCATGGAGGTCCTTCAGAGTTTTCCAACTTCATTAAGCTGGTGTGGTCAGACACATTTCTAGAAATCCGATTTAAGATGTGCTTACTTCCGGCGAGTGACTGGGAAATTTCACCCTAGGACCACTCCTGGATCTGCATCATTCTTGTTACCTTGTTCAATTTCTCATCATGTGGATATTTACTTGCTACTCTGGCCTTTCAGATACTCACCGTTTGATCTTTGTCAGCTGGATGGTTGCCACTCTTCCCCAGAATGAACCCCTCTAACACCTGCTGATTGACTGTCTGCTCTTCAAACTACAGAATCAAACCTACCTGGAAACTCACCTGCTGACTCCAACCTGCCAAGGAGGAAATAGCTGCCTCCACCTGTTTGTGCCATCCCTGTACGAAAAGAAACACTTACCTGATACCTCATTCTGTGTCCAACCTTCATCTTGTGACTTACATGTTCTCCTCTCTAAGCTGTAACCGCCTCTGGTATACTCATCCACACTCACCTGTCCACCACTGACAAAAAGGGAGCTTGAGACTTGCCTCCCCCTTGTATAGAGTGGCAAGAAAAAGTAAGTGAATCGTTTGGCTATACCTGGCTTTCTGCACAGGTCTGGACTCTGACTGGGCCACTGCAAAAGGCAGATTTTCTTTTTTTAAAGCCATTCCCCAGTAGATTAACTTCAATGTTTAGAGTCATTGTCCTGCTGCATCACCCAACTTCTACTGAGCTTCAGCTGGTGGACAGCCACCCTGATATTATTTTGTAGAATACCTTGATAAACTAACGAATTCATTTTTTCTTTGATAATGGCAAGTGATCCAGACCCAGAAGCAGCAAAGCAGCTCCAAATCATGATGCTCCCTCCACCGTATTTCAACGGTGGAATTAGGGCTGTGCGATATAATGAGATATATCAGTGACACAATAAAAAATCATCAATCATTTCATATAAAACTGTATCGTTTATATCGGGATTTAAGAGACACATATTGTACCCCATTTCTGTCACAGTATGGGATGGGTCTCATGACTTCATCCTAATTTATTATTATAGTTTCTTGTTTTTTGGGCATGGGACTCGGCCCTCGCTTTAAGTTCACTGTTGGAGTTTTCTGCATTTCGTTCTGGTTATTATGATCCTGGGTTGCCATTATTATTATCATTATTTGTCACAAACTGAGTTCTGGATTTTTTGCCAGACTCAGTCTCGTGGCTCTTCCTTTGTATTTATATGTATTTTATTGTATTTTGTGCCCTTCAGGCTTAGTTCTGTTCTTTATTTTTCTGTTTTGGCATCAGTTTTGCTTCATTTCTATTTGTATTACTTGGTCTGCTATTGATTGTGTTTACTTCTTATTCTGTTGTGTCCTCCTCTGGGTTGATTGTTGTCAGGCGATATTTCCGAGTTTGCGCTCCTCCTGGGCGTTCCCCTGTCAAGCTGTCAGTTCAGCCGCTCCTCCCTCATCTCTGACAGCTGATTCCAATCTCTCACATTATTCCGCTTTTGCTCGCTCATATGAAACCACACCTGTCACTTATTGTGCAATGGTCCTGACCCCTATTTAAGGGAGATCAGTCTCATTTGCCTTTGTCGCTGCCTCTGTCTACCAGCCTCTCTTGTCTCCACCAGAGCCCTGTTCATCTCTGGCGCATTTTTTCCCTTAAGTCTCTCCATTATTGTTATTCCGTTATTTTGAACACGTTGGTGCAATGTATGTTCGCCTTTTTGTTAATAAATCTCACAAGCTCACAGTCCAGCGCCTGGGTCTTGTATCTCTACCCCAAAGGGGCATTTATGACAGTAGGCAGAGACCAGTTGGAGACCCAGCTGCTGTGAGTTTGTGATTCTTTTGCTTTTTTCCTTTTTTTTTTTTTGCTCAACTGTGCTGGAGCTCGCCAACCTCACCCATCCAACAAAGGGAGATTGGTTGTGGAGTCTCCTAGCCTGGAGGCAGAGTGGGCAGCGGAATTTATCCAGAGTTTCGTGGATGAAGCTCACGCCGACCCAAGAAGACCTGGGAGAGTTTGAATGGAGTGGTGGGGATTCTGGAGGCACATCCCAGGCTTGGGAAATATTCCCAATATATGGGACTGCTGGCCACAGCGCTTCAGCAATCATTTCCCGGGCTGAAGATGGGGTCGTCTCCCGCTGGAACAAAGTCATCGTGGAGGCACGCTCCTCAGCAGACATCCATCTCCTCTCCCAGTGCACCAGCTCCAGCGCCTGTGTGCACGTCGTCAGATTCACAACGGCGCCGTCATCCCACTCCGGACCATCAGAGAAAAGCATCCACTTCCTCGCCAGCAACCCGTCCTTCGTCGAGGCAGGAAACTTCCACAGCAGCCTCCTTTTCTAACTCTTCCTCTCTAGCTGTCCCGCCAGCCAATCTCTCTGCTCTAATTTTTTTCTCCCTCCTCCTCGGCAACTCCTCCCACTGCGCAGGAATTGGTCCCCTCCCTCTCGGTCCCATCCGTCTCCGTGACTACAGGGGCGGCCCCTCCACAATCCAATGAGGGGCCCAAGTTCACCATAGCCACAGAGAGGGACGACTCTCCACACATAGCAGCAGGCAACATCAAGATCTGGGAAAACAGGCAAGTTTTATTTCATTCATCTTCAATTTATGATAATATGCCTTGCCTGATTCCCGTGTACGGAGGCTCAGGAAAAGCAGTCCCCCGAGTTCTCCCCATCTGCTGCTGTTACTAACTGCTGACCAGCCCTCTCTGTGTCCTCTCCTGCGGCCCCTGAGTGTGTGCCGACCCCGGGATTGAGCCGCCAAACGCAGGAGAAGCCCGTGGCCCTGGAGGAACCAGTTCCAGCACCAGCGGTGAGCCAACCCCCAGCTGCCACGCTGGATGAGCCATCAGCGTGAGCCACTTCATCTGGGGGCCCCAAGACTGCTAACACCATTATGCCTGCTGCGGAGGCCGCCACAGCAGAGTTTGAGGCAGAGCTGGACCGCCAATGAACCGGGCCCGAAACATCATCATTACCTGGATCAACAGAGTCCTGGACAGCAGTGGAGCTCGAGCTCAGGCAAGTGCTCTCTCTTGTGTTTCTCTTACCAGTTTTGGAGAGGTCTTGCCTGGCTCTTGGTGAGGAGAGCCAGGTGCAGCCGCCCGTTGCACCTGAGCTTGCCTTGTCAGGCTCCACCACTGCCGGTGACCCTGACTCCCCTTCTCTGTGTGTCTCGTCTGGGTTTTCTCCCAGGGTCACCGGAGATGTTCCAGCACAGCAAGAGGTGTCCGTGGGCCCGGGTTCGCCGCCCAAGGTCACCTCAGGTCCAGCTTCCCCCGCAGTGGAGGTCATCGCGGGTGACATTATTATTCTGTTTTGTGTAGTTTTTCTCTGTAGGTCTCTCAGTTACCAGTATGATTATTATTAATTATCATTATGTGTCATGTTCTTGTTTCCCTTTGGACTGTTTTTTGCTCTGTGTGTGATTATTCATTCAGCCTGTCCTGTTCTGTCCAACTGTGCCCCGCTGTGTCAGTTTGCCCTGATTTTTGACACCTGTCCTGTATTGCTGTATTTCTGTATTCTGCCCCGTATGTATTTATACCTGCCCCAGTTTGTGTCTTTATGACTGCCATTCGTCATGCTGCGTGATCAACACGCTTCTGTCTGTTCTGTTCTGACTTGTTCCAGCCTGAAATCAGTAAGTTTTGTACAGCCGCTGTGCTCCCTGTTATTTTGTGTTTTTTGTGTTACTTTCTGTTTCGTTTGAGCTGCGCCCATTTGGCCAGTTCATTAATAAATCCAGCCGAACTCTAAGTACCACGTTTGGGTCTAATTTAACACCAACTGTGACAGTACAGCAATCATCATGGACCCAGCGTACTTAAGAGTTTCGGAAAATAGGTCTCGATGACAGGGAAGCCTGGGTGGTCACCAGCATCGAGGCCTACATCAAGGATGCCCGTGTCTCCCGCTAGCCGGAGGAAGCCCTCCGCTGCCTCACCCAGTTTCTCCCGCCAAGAAACTGGGTGAGGTATTTCCAGCATTTCTATGGTTCCCTCAGCTCACCTGTCTGCATGAATTGAGCGTTGGCATGTAGATTATCTGCTGCGGGTTGATGGAGTCGTTCCCAGAGACTGGAGAGGTGTGGAAGGAGGAAGGACTTGATCCATCCGGGGGTGGCAGACGAAGTTGTCGCCAGCGCCGTGGGACACAGTGGCCCGGTTTCTCATCCTTGGCGAGGGAGCATCAGGCTTCCATTTCCCCCTCGGCATGCCACCAGCGCATCATCATCGGGCATCCTTCCAACGTCTGACGTGTTACAGCTTCTCCCAGGAGGAGTCACCAGATGAATCAGCAGCAGCAGAGCAGGAATACAGGCATGTACCCATTCATTTTTTAACATCATGTAATGAAGGGACTTGTCTGGTTCCTGGTGGGGGGACTCAGTGGCAGCTGTCATCGCTGCTGAGTTCTCTCCGCCCTCCTCTGCTATAAACTCTGGTGTCCTTTCAATCCACCCATCCTCAACTGCATCTCAATGGTTTTTTGGGGGTTTTTTTTACTTAATTTTGGCTATGTTCTCTGTTTGTTTTGGTCATGTTCTGTGGGGGGGTTACACATTGTTTCGGCCCACCTGTCCTTGTACCCCCACCACCTGCCCTGAGGGTCTTTTTTTGTTTCTGTTTTTAGTGTTACCCTGTGGTCGTCTGGAAGCCGCCCCTTAAGGTGGGGGGGAGTACTGTCAAGGTGTGGGTTGGGTCTCATACCCTCATCCTAATTTATTATTCTAGTTTCTTGTTTTTGGAGCATGGGATTAAGCCCTCACTTTAAGTTCACTGTTCGAGTTTTCTGCATTTCATTTTGGTTATTATGATCCTGGGTTGCCATTATTATTATCATTATTATTTTGTTTTGTGTAGTTTTTCTCTGTGGGTCTCTTAGCTATCAGTATGATTATTATTAATTATCATTATGTGTCATATTCTTGGTTCCCTTTGGATTGTTTTTTCCTCTGTGTGTGATTATTCATCTAGCTTGTTCTGTTCTGTCCAACCGTACCCCACTGTGTCAGTCTGCTCTGATTTTTGCCACCTGTTCTGTACTGTGTCTAATGGCCCCATTTGAATTTATACCTGCCCCAGTCTGTGTGTCTTTATGATTGCCGTTCATCATGCTGCATGATCAACATGTTTCTATCTGTTCTGTTCTGACTTGTTCCAGACTGAAATCAGTAAGTTTTGTACAGGCCCCATGCTGCCTGTTATTTTGTGTTTTTTGTGTTACTTTCTGTTTCGTTTGAGCTGCACTCGTTTGGCCAGCTCATTAATAAATCCAGCCAAATTCTAAGTACCGTGTTTGGATCTAATTCAAAACAAACTGACAGTTTCTACTTGTCACCACCCCACTTCTCCCCCGCAGTGCGCCAGGTGTGTGCAATAGCGGGTTTCAGTGGTTAGCAGCTAACTGCAAGCTAATGCTTTGGTCATATAGCCACTACATCCCTTCAGTGTTGCCAGATAGGAAATGAAGAAATATCATTGCTTTAAAATGATTATAGTTGGACCCAAACTATTGTAGGCCGTGAGCAGCTGCCACTTTTCGTTCAGTTTCGTGGCACCCAACGGGGAACTAAAATTTTAGTGTTTCTAAATTAAGATTACATTATTGTAAGACAAAATATCAATGTTCCCACTTCCAAAGGTGTGGATAGCTGTATGAAAAATGTGATTGAAGTCAGTCGGTAATAATTGTCTGGCTACCTTAAACATGGCCCAGTCCGGGACGTTTTAACCAATCAGCGTCGTCCCTTTGGTCATGTGACAACAAAATGGCAGCGCCCACAGGGGTAGCGTGCACTGAAAGCCTCTCCTGTGTTATTCACATTTCCGATAAGTTTTTGGGCAGTATCACTCGTTTTACTAAAGCATCGTGGGCAAAAGTACGTGAGTGTGCCCAAAAATGGCTTGTACTTGACAGACCCCAACAGAAAGTAGCAGAACAACGTCGCAACTTGTTCGAGAAAGGTGAGTGGCAGCCATTGTTTATGATTGTACTGCGTGTGCCCTGGAGTCGTTTGGCTCCGATCATTTGTAACTCTAAATATGAACTAAAATGGAACCCTAGATGTCTAAAACCTTTGTCAACCGCTCACAGGGTGACCTAGTCCCGGTCTAAGACTCCAAGTAGGCCGATCTGGGGGTGTGGAGGCTAATAACCAAGGGACTCTGGGTGCCAGGTAACATAGTCCTAGTATAGATCTAGATGATGCAGATCGACTCACTCTGATGATGCATCTATCCCCAGAACCCACTCTGGGCCTGAATTATAGTCAAAATATACCACTACCACAAAGTAGCTCAAATGGGAAAAGGGTAGCAATCCCAATGAGCTTAACTCTGAGTCTGAGGGTTGGATGTACTTCTCAGCCCAAGCCCAAGGGGTGCAGTGTACTAGTAGGTGAGGGAGGAACAAGTTTGGGCATACATTTATATAGTTTGCACATAGTCACACCCATACTACCAAGCCTTAGGCGGATGGAAAATGGCCTGTTAAGGAAAGCCCATGTTTGTGATGTGTCACCCAAGAAAGGTTAAACTCATGGCAGCAGCAGTCGCCTGTATACTTTATGCTCTCAATAAATATGGGCACACGGTCTGTGCTTGCCATTTTGCAAGTTTACATTGAGCAGTGACTAGGTTGCACAAGGTCTCTATTATAAGCTCACTGTTAATGTGAAAATTATCTGCAATCTATATATGTTTTATATCTATATGGGTACAAGGTAGGCCTAATGTTATAATACCCTATGGTCCATATATTATGTTTTCAGATCTAAACAACCTTGATCCAACATTTGGCTACCATCGTGTGTGCTATAGCCGTTTTACGGACAAAACAAGAGTGGAACGTGCTGAAGCTTGTAAAAAACGACTGGCCGAAGCCCACAAAAGATCTGTAGAAGCAGAGGAGGAAGAAAATGAGGGAGATGATTCTGGTGATGAATAAGGTGGAGGTTAAATACAGGTTGTATCAGGATATGACAGCTATACATGTTGGATTTATGTAAATTAGCAGAGTTCTTTGACACTCAATCACATAACTGACCAGGAATCGATTTCTCGGGTCAACGTTATTTGGAAAAGATGTATCAAACGTGATTCTAGGTAGAGTGGTTAAGAAGTTAGGCTATCCATGCCTATGACGGCCATCTTGGATTTATTTAAATGAGTGGAGTTCTTTGACCCTCAATCACACAAGTAACCTCAGAAATCAATTCCTGGGCATAACATTATCTGAAAATGATGTCTCAAACGTGATTCTAGGTGGACTGATTAAAAAAGTTCATCCATCCATGACAGCCGTTTTTGATTTATGCAAATAAGCGGAGTTCTTTGACCCTCAATCACATATTTGACCTCAGAAATCAATTCCTTGGGTCAACATTATGCAGAAAAAACGTCTCAAACGTGATTCTAGGTAGAATGGTTAAGAAGTTGGACTATCCATGCCTGTGGCGGCCATCTTGGATTTATGCAAATGAGTGGAGTTCTTTGAGCCTCAATCACAAAAGTGACCTCAGAAATCGATTCCTGGGCATAACATTATCGGAAAATGATGTCTCAAACGTGATTCTAGTTGTACTGATAAAAAAGTTAGGCCATTCATGGCAGCCATCTTGGATTTATGAAAATTAGTGGAGCCCTCAATCACATATCTGACCTCAGAAATCGATTCCTCGGGCCAACATTATCCCAAAAAGACGTCTCAAACGTGATTATAGGTAGAGTGGTTCAAAATATAGTCCATCCACACCCATGGCGGCCATCTTGGATTTATGCAAATTAGCGGGGTTCTTTGACCCTCAGTCACACTAATGACCTCGGAAATCGATTCCTCGGGTTAACATTAGCCGAAAAGGATGTCTCCAATGTGATTCTAGGTAGAATGGCTAAAAAGTTAGTCCATCCATGGCAGCCATCTTGGATTTATGCAAATTAGCGTGGTTCTTTGACCCTCAATCACACAGTCGACCTCAGAAATCGATTCCCTCGGCTCAACATTATCCGAAAAAGAGGCCTCAAACGTGTTTCTAGGTAGACTGGTTGAAATGTTAGGCCATTCATTCCCTTGGTTAGTCGTGGCAGCCATCTTGGATTTATGCAAATTTGACATAGCTATCCACACCTTTGACAGTGGGAACATCGATTTTCGGATTCAGCAGGTTTTTTTTTACATAGAAATCATCAAAGATCCCGTAGTTCCCAGTTGGGTGCCATGAAAATCATTTTCTAGCCACATTTTGAGAGAGCTGCTCACGGCCTATTGTATGTACTAAAACAACTTGAAAAATCACAACACAGTGCATTTAAAAACAAAGCTATTTTATGTGCATGGAACTACAATAACCTAAGGAATAAACACATTTGTTACAGTGAGCAATGGAAGTTTGATTTGGAGCCAGAGACTATACGTTTTGTTTATTTGCTTTGGCATGATATTTTTTTCCGAACTGCAACGTCTGACACCAATTGAATGCTGCAGCAGCAGCAAAATGCTTTAGCCTTGTTCTCAGCAACAGGTGGAAGCCATCCCTTAAATGTATGGTATAATGCCAAGATAAGGAAATAAAGCTCCTGTGCCCAGCAGGATTGCTTTGTTTTCTTACCAGTGTCTGTGCTGCCAGACTCTTTTCTTTTATACTGTTTTCCTCCGAGTCTGAACTCATGTTCACTTTTTAAGTTTGTTGCGGTGCTAGTACAGCAAATAAGCATGAGCTTAGCATTACTGATGCGATTGGCAATGAGGAGGAGCCAGGCAGGTATGAGCTGATCGGGTATGAGCGGGCATCAATTTCTGGTGATGTGTGGGTGTTCACGTGAATCAAAATGCTGTTGGTATTTTTTTTTTTGGGGGGGGGGTGCATGGAAGTGCCAAAAGTATCGTATATTTGGCTTTTTTAAAAAAGTATTGATCATATATTGTATAGGCCCTAAAACTATCATATAAATACGATAATTATCATATATCTGGAAACACTGCTACCGTTTGCCAGGGATGTGGGACTTTTTCCCCACTGTGCTGCGTCAGAGAGGACAGTCCTCTAACCAAGGGCGTAACTTTGCTTAAAACATTAAGGAGGGGTGGGGGATCTCTGCCCGTATAAGGATTTTTTTAAAAATCTTTTTATTATAGGACTGGCAGCAGATCAGTATAGGCAGTTGTCTCCAATATCTCCAATGTCCTCTTTTTCATTTTTAAAGGAAAAGGATTTTTTTTTAAGTAAAAAAATGACAGTATATATATCCTAATGTTGAGGAACAGTGCAAAATCATTAACTTTGCTAAAAGGATAAGGCTAATTTACCTCTTTATTTTGGCCTTCCCATATTAGTAACAGTTGTAAAAATTATTTCCCTGATTTAACAAATCTATATTCAGCCTTGTAATAGTTTTTGCCACTATGAGGCAGCAGGCCTACTTAATACCTATTACAGTGCATCCGGAAAGTATCCACAGCACTTCACTTTTTCCACATTTTGTTATGTTACAGCCTTATTCCAAAATGGATTCAATTCAATTCAATTCAGAGGACAACCTTCCAGAAGGACAACCATTTCTGCAGTAATCCACCAATCAGGCCTGTATGGTAGAGTGGCCAGATGGATCCTTAGTAAAAATCACATGGCAGCCCACCTGGAGTTTGCCAAAAGGTACCTGAAGGACTCTCACACAATGAGAAACAAAATTCTCTGGTATGATGAGACAAAGATTGAACTCTTTGGTACGCATGCCAGGCGTCATGTTTGGAGGAAACCAGGCACCACTCATCACCAGGTTAATACCATCCCTACAGTGAAGCATGGTGGTGGCACCATCATGCTGTGGGGATGTTTTTCAGTGACAGGAACTGGGAGACTAGTCAAGATAGAGGGAAAGATGAATGCAGCAATGTACAGAGACATCCTGGATGAAAACCTGCTCTAGAGCATTCTTGACTCCAGAATGGGCGAGGGTTCATCTTTCAGCAGGACAACGATCCTAAGCACACAGCCAAGATATCAAAGGAGTGGCTTCAGGACAACTCTGTGAATGTCCTCAAGTGGCCCAGCCAGAGCCCAGACTTGAATCCAATTGAGCATCTCTGGAGAAATCTGAAAATGGCTGTGCACCGACGCTTCCCATCCAACCTGATAGACCTTGAAAGGTGCTGCAAAGAGGAATGGGGGAAACTGCTCAAAGACAGGTATGGCAAGCTTGTGGCATGGTATTCAAAAAGACTTGAGGCTGTAATTGCTGCCAAAGGTGCATCAACAAAGTGCTGAGCAAAGGCTGTGAATACTTATGTACATGTGATTTCTTAGTTTTCGATTTTTAATAAATTTGCCAAAATAAAAAAAAAAACTTTTCATTTTGTCATTATGGGGTGTTGTGTGTAGAATTTTGAGGAAAAAAAATGAATTTAATCCATTTTAGAATAAGGCTGTAACATAACAAAATGTGAAGAGTTAAGTGCTGTGAATCTTTCCGGATGCACTGTATGTGTTAAGTATTTCAGCACTGGCAGAAATCAAGTTTTGACTATTGTTACCTGATCATCTGTGCCTCCTCTCTCTCTCTAGTCATCAGTACTGTCTCTCCCTCTAGACACCTGTGCTGATTCTCTGGCTACCTTTACCCCCTCTCCTTCTTGCTTCACCCTGCTGCTGCCACATTCTTGTTCCTGATATTAAAAAAAAAAAAAAAAAAAAAACTCAGTTAATGTTCAAAGAGGTACTTCATGGACAGTTTTGGAGGATGTAATTCATGCTAGATTTTCAAATGCCAAAAACCTGGAAAGATGTAAAATATTCTTTACCCCTTCTTCCCTCTCAATAGCATCTTAACAGTGCAGTTAGTATTAACTGAGGTTAATCTAGCCACTGAATGATGCTTAATCACCATTATTCTTCACTCATTTTATTTTGTTATTAATCAGTTGTGGTGATTAACACATTTATTCTGACAGGACTAATGTTTTTTCATTAATTTATTATGTCGGCAGTTGCCACCATGTGGCTATTTCTTACCAAGCAGATGAACTAAGGACACTACTGTGATTTAGTCAGCTTGACTATGACAAAAGTAACAGTTATCCTGCCTGCAGATGCATTATGAACATAGCACACCACACCTTAGGTGTGCTGTTTCATTAATGAAACAATAGTAAATCTGTGAGTGGATTTGTGACTAAATCATCCTGGTATTAAAAAGTTAATCTGAATTCATTATGTAGACATTTAATTTTTGACAATGACATTCAGTTTTCAAATTTAAGATTCAGGTATCCCCCCCCCCGAAGGTAAAAAACAAATTTATCTTTACCAAATTTACAATAAAAAACATGCATATTTAGGAGAAAATAATATAAATTCACAAGAAGAAAGTAACAACTTGATGATAGTCCAAAAAAATTATTTAAAAAAATCAGAAATTTAAATGATTTTATGTAAGGAAAAAGGCTTATTTTCCATGACAAAAATTGCAAATTTTAGAAAAATGCTACATTTTTGTGAGAAGCTGTGAAGTTAGGAGGAAAACAACGTGGGGGAAATACTGCATTTTTATACAAAAAGTAGGCAAATTTATAAGAAAAAAGTCTCTTATTTAAAAGCTGTAAAACTACAACAAAAAAGCTCCACACACGAAAAAGTGACATTAGAAATGTCACAGTGCTACATAAAGCACTGATGAAGTTTACTAAGGAAGAAAAAACATTGGACAGAATATTTGGAGTCCCAAAAGTTAGTAGTGAGGACAGCTCTAACTTTAAAGGCCAAATGTCACATAACAGGGTACTTTAACCACTTGCACTCCGGGCAATTTTCCTAAAAATGCCCAAAAATAACGTGCCCAAAGTAAATCGAAAGCTGTTATTCAACCCTTTGCAGCATCTTCATGGGGTTGGTCTCATTTAAAAGAAAACACTTTGAATTTTTTGGCAAGAAAAACATAATCTCTCTACGTGCTCCGGCCACTGAGTTACAGTCATCTAAACATACTGAACTTGAAGAAAAAAAAATTGGACACAGTGTTTTTTTGGATACAAATGCTTGTAAATAACACACAGCTGTCCGATCCGGCTGGAAAATGCAACAGAAATGTAGAACCAAGTGTTATCCAGCTGAGATCCAAATTTGGTAACAATACCACAAAAAATGAATATTTTACACAGCTTTGTTCTCAGGCTGTTCCCAGGCGTTATGGAACTGTGCCAAATTGTGCCAAATGGCACAGTTTGGAAAAACGTCTGTAACTTTTGAATAATTCAATGTAGAAGCTTCATTTTAGGCTCTAATGAAAGATCACACTCAGGGCTGTGTCTGTGTGTGTGTGTGTGGGTGGGGGGTCGTCCCCCCCCCCCCGCTACCAAGGACCAAATTCGGCCCTCGCTACATGACGGAATACACTCTTTTTTTTTTTTCCCTTGCATGTTTTCACAGCGGCTTCCCCCCCCCCCCGCTACTGTGTGTGTGTTTGTGGGGGGGGAACCGTGAACGCCCCCCCCCTCGCTACAGAAGAGGGCCATCGCTACATGATGGAATAGACTGATATGCTTCCCCCCCGCGGACCAGGGAGCGTTCGGACCGGGCCCCCCCCCCCCCCCCGCTCCTCTTCTGCAGCGGGGTGGGGGGGCGTTCACGGTCTGAACACGGCAAATGAACCGTTTATCGCGGCGCACGCACTTCGTATTTCGTGCGCAGTACAGTTGTAATTTACCGATCGGTCAAAAGTCATTTTTGGATTACAGTTTTCAGGGATAAATAATAATTTAGCTTATAACACCTTACCTCTTCAAAGCAGCAGAGTCGTGGCGAACAGCTCTTCCCATGCGTCAGACGAACGCGACGCTGCTCCGCTCGTGGATCCCGATCAATATAATTCCCTTATTGCCGTTTTGGTGAATGATTTACGACTTTTGTCGTCGGCCTCCGTCTATTCTGCTGGAATGAGTGCAGGTCCCACTTGTGGGTGTTCTCCATGCTGCTGGGTGAGCCTGGGTCTGTAGGAGATTCGTACAGAGTCCTTCTGCAGCAGTAAATATCGCTTCACCCAGCCAGAATTTCTGTGCTTCAATTGGCTCCTGCGTTCACAGTAGGCGGGTCCTCCTTCCTAGATTTTCATTCATTGGTTCTTCAAGGTTTCAGAAACCCAATTCAAGGCTCTTATTAGTCGAATGAGAGGTCAATCAGATGAACTAATCTGTTCGCGGCTGTCTCTGCAGTTTTTTTTTGAGTGGCGCTTGGACACTACTACATCACCATCACCACCATCATGCGTCATGCGCACAAGCGCGCTCTCGCGCGCCCTCGTGCGTCATAGGACGCAGAGACTTGCCCGCCCGCGGAACAACGGAGCGCAAGTGGTTAAATATCTTGAAACTAGATATAAAAGGGAACCGATCCGTTCGGGTCTTGGTGCATATGCTTCAGTAACAACGGAATATTCGTTAATTTAAAACTGCCGCGCTTGGCCTGACACGGCCCCTGGAATCGCCTGGGGAAGAAGGCAGAAGTGACGAAATCGATTGTACCCTAGTTTGATGCTTGGGGTATTTCAATTGATTGTTTATATGGAGACTGGAAGGTTGAAGTGAGCAACAAGAAAGAAAAAACTGGATATTTCACCCATACCTTAAAACGGGACTATCAGGGACAGCTGGGTAATAAGGGACACTTCTCTGGGAAATGTTTTCATACCTGTCAAGTGAGACGTTTTCGCCGTACTTCAACACCGTAAAAAGCGGCTATAAGGAACGGCGGAGCAACAAGGGACACCTCTCTGGGAAATGCCCCAAATGCAACTCGTGTTGTTATTGTCAAATATTTTAAGGATTCATGGATATTTGACAATAACAACACAACTCAGCATCCGGCGCTGAATTAAAAAAAAAAAAGCAGAATTCTGTATTTGTCAGGCGATCTCTGTCTGTTCCGCAACCGCTGCACAGCTCAACGTGTTAAACCATTGTCCTAATGACTTCTCATTGTAGTGAGAATAGCTCAAGCTGAGCGATCAGCCCGCCTGACAATTAGACTAATGAGTGACTCCACACTTCTCATGGTAGTGCGAATAGCTCACGCTGAGCGATCAGCCCGCCCAGACAATCAAACTGATTTACTCCACACTTCTCATTGAAGTGATAATAGCTCAGGCTGAGTGATCTGACAGCACCAGCTGTGGCTGATCACACACAGGACGGGCTCCTCAACACACTCAAGTTTTTTTTCCAGTATATTTTTCTTTTGGGCGTACAGAAATGGCAATACACCCGTTTTTGCTAAAATTGCATTTTCCCCATATTTTCCTCAAAATATTTGACAATAACAACACGAACTACATTTAAAACATTTCCCAGAAAAGTGTCCCAAACCACTCCGCCGTCTCCCACAGCCGCGCTTGGCACCAAAATACGGCGAAAACGTCTCACTTGACAGGTATGCGCCTCCATTTTCATATTGATATGGTCAATTTCTTGACAGCAGCGGCTCTCCTCCACTGTAATAATAATGGCTTCCGAAAAATCAATATTTATGGGGCGCCCTCGACAGACCCCCTTCGGCTTCGCAATTCTGGAGGCGAATAATGTCCAGTTCAATGACATTTTCCACTGGTTCTGCTCTCTGGTCATCGTTGGAACTGTTGTCATCAGACAAAGCATCTGATTCCGTCTCGGACGGCTCGAACCTGTAAGGTTCTATGCCTCTGTCACTGTCTGAACCACTGACAAAAAAAAAGACAAAAAAAAAAAAGACAAAACTAAACTAATTTGTTCACAATCGCTTTCACTTTCCGTCATGATTGTCCAATGTTGATAAGTGTGAATGTGGATAGGCAGGGCAGCCAGGGTACAACTGGTGATGTCAAAAACATGGGCGTGGTCTGGACTGGCTGTCACAAGCCAGCAAGCAAGGTGGGGCCTTCACCTGGTGTATTTTGTGCAATTATGTAAATACAGGTGGGTGATATGGTCTCCGGTATGAATATTTGGTTTAAGCTATGTGTATTTTATCTAAATTCGTTGTCATTTAGAAAAAAAAATTACGTGACATTTGGCCTTTAAATGGGTTTATAACATGCCTTTAGTTGATATATAATACACACACACACACACACACACACACACACACACACACACGTATATTCAGTACTGAAGTGACCATACAGGAAAAGCAACAGGCTGGAGGAGGTGACAAATGTTGCAAAAAAAAAAGAAAATGCTGGAAGAGGCATTGCAACTTTTTATTTATCAATTCATTTATTTTTTAGCACTCCCTTTATTGCAAATGGACCCTTAAACACCAACAAACTCAAAAAGTACAGTGTTAAGGTGATGAATCTTATATGAGGTGCTAAATCACTATACAGTGATGATAATAAGCCATCAATATCTCAGTGTTTGATTACTGTGTTACGACCCGAGCGCCGGGTTCTGTCCGCGCTCGGGCTAAGCACAACTCGCTGCCGGCCTTGACAGTTGTGAGTTGTATTCTGGCCTCACCGGGCTCTTATTGTGAAGGCGCTCGGCGGGGCTTCCGCCTGTCAAGGTTGGTCAGCTGCTTGTCATTACTGCTTGTTAGTGTTCGCCTTTATAAGGCGGGCACTAGCGGCAGTTAAATTGCAGGAGTATTGTCAAAACCTTGTCAGATATTGTCAACCATCCTCGTCAGACATCGTCAGGTGGTCTAAACCTTGTTAGACCTTTATGTCAGGTTCGTGCTTTTCTTGTCATGCCATAGTTTAGTTCGTAGTGGCTGGGGTTAGCCCTACGAGCCCTTGTACTACTTAATGTGTGTTTTTGCCCTGAGTGACTCACAGTATTGTCTTGTCCTGTTGTTTTAATAAATCACCATCATTGCAAAACTCACTGGTGAACTCTTGGCGTCTTATGGTGATCCGCGAGGGTCACCGCATGACATACTGCCTAATTTGTGTAATGCTGTCTCATGATTTAATAAAATGGGAACGGAAGACTAGAAATGTGATTTTAAGCACAATAATTAAATTCCAAATAAATCAGTGATACTGTATTGTTTTTAACATGGATATTTAAGAATAGCCTTCAGAGTGACTTAGTCTGTCATCGAAAGTGGCAAAACTTGCCTTTTAATTGAATTTTATCATTATCAAAATCATGACATTTTAAAAATACAGTTTAAGGTTAACTTGAATTTTGTGGGGATGACGAACAATATTTAAACGTATTTATATTTAAGGACCAGTGGTAGGAGTAGATTTTGTTTGTACTTGATAAATGTTCGGAGCTGCTAACATTTTGATGAATGCTGAAACACATAAATTTCACTTTTACAGCTGATGAACAAATCCATTTTGATCACATTTCATGAATGATTAACACAACGTAAAGACCAAATCTGCATGAGAAAAGCTAATAAGTTCTCAGATCAGCTAAATCCTACAAGGCAGTATTTACGAATTCTATGGTGTACTCCCCCATAGCTTTAAATCACATTAGCAAACTAGCAACCAGCTAACTTCAGACAACTCATGAGCTACATCAATAACACTGGTCAACACCAAATTTTCTAAGTTTTTTTTAGCTGATTAGCTGAATCCAAAAATCACATTGGTTTTGCTCAATCATGACAACTTTTTGAACTATGGCCACATGCTGTATTTTACGTTTTTGTTTACATGTACGGGTATTTTCACTTTACATGATGCGAAATTCTTTTTGTAACCCTGTGTAATATGATATTTACTTCCTTTTGGACAGAGGGTTTTGGCCTTTTATTTGACAACCAACAATTTCTTTCTTAAAATGGTTTTATGCCCTTGTGGAGCTCTTTTCATTCTGTCTCACTTGTGAACTGAACGCATTCTAGATGTAGACAAGCGTTCTCACCTGCTGCCCCTAAAAATGACTGAGTATTGACAAGAGAAGGCACATGGACCGGTTGTGCAATACCAAGTCTGCAGGGAAGAGGGGGTGGGGGTTACATTGTCTTTATTATTAGAAATGATACTTTTTGTTGCTTGCAAATGAAAAAACGACAACTTCTTCATACTCACTTGTTGATTTTTTTAAATTAATTATATGATTATTGGTGGGGTTAATGTATATTGGCTGGATTCGGTTTTTGGGGGGGTTACAACTCTTCCAATCCTCCATAAATTACACCTATGCCTCTAATTTCATTTTAATTGGAGGTAAGTAATGTTAATGCCATCTCTCTCTAATTATACAGTATCTCACAAAACTGAGTACACCCCTCACATTTTTGTAAATATTTTGTAGTACCTTTTCATGGGACAACACTGAAAATGTAGTCAGTGTACAGCTTGTGTAACAGTGTAAATTTGCTGTCCCCTCAAAATACCTCAACACACAGCCATTAATGTCTAAAACCAATGTCTAAACCGCTGGCAACAAAATGAGTACACCCCGAGTGAAAATGTCCAAATTGTGCCCACTTAGCCATTTTCCCTCCCCAGTGTCATGTGACTCATTAGTGTTACAAGGTCTCAGGTGTGAATGGAGAGCAGTTGTGTTAAATTTGGTACTATCGCTCTCACACTCTCTCATACTGGTCACTGGAAGTTCAACATGGCACCTCATGGCAAAGAACTCTCTGAGGAGCTGAAAAAAACAATTGCTGCTCTACATAAAGATGGCCTAGGCTATAAGATTACCAACACCTTGAAACTCAACTGCAGCACAGTCGCCAAGCCCATACAGTGGTTTAACAGGACAGGTTCCACTCAGAACAGGCCTTGCCATAGTTGACCAAAGACGTTGAGTGCATGTGCTCAGCGTCATATCCAGAGGTTGTCTTTTGAAAATAGATGTATGAGTGCTGCCAGCATTGCTGCAGAGGTTGAAGGGGTGAGGGGTCCGCCTGTCAATGTTCAGCCCATATGCCGTACACTGCATCAAATTGGTCTGCATGGCTGTCGTCCCAGAAGGAAGCCCCTTTTAAAGATGATGCACAAGAAAGCCCGCAAACAGTTTGCTGAAGACAAGCAGACTAAGGACATGGATTACTGGAACCATGTCCCGTGGTCTGATGAGACCAACATAAACTTATTTGGTTCAAATGGTGTCAAGCATGTGTGGCGGCAACCAGGTGAGGAATGCAAAGACAAGTGTGTCTTGCCTAGAGTCAAGCATGGTGGTGGGAGTGTCATGGTTTGGGGCTGCATGAGTGCTGCCGGCACTGGGGAGCTACAGTTCATTGAGGGAATCATGAATGCCAACATGTACTGTGACATACTGAAGCAGAGCATGATCCCGTCCCTTCGGAAACTGGGCTGCAGGGCAGTATTCCAAGATAATAATGTGACTCCAAACACACCTTCAAGATGACCACTGCCTTGCTAAAGAAAGTGAGGGTAAAGGTGATGGACTGGCCAAGAATGTCTCCAGACCTAAACCCTGTTGAGCATCTGTGGAGTATCCTCAAATGGAAGGTGGAGGAGCTCAAGGTCTCTAACATCCACCAGCTCCATGATGTCATCATGAAGGAGTGGAAGAGGATTCCAGTGGCAACCTGTGAAGCTCTAGTGAACTCCATGCCCAAAAGAGTTAAGGCAGTGCTGGAAAATAATGGTGGCCACACAAAATATTGACACTTTGGGCACAATTTGGACATTTTCACTTAGGGGTGTACTAACTTTTGTTGCCAGCAGTTTAGACATTAATGGCTATGTGTTGAGTTATTTTGAGGGGACAGCAAATTTACACTGTTAAACAAGCTGTACACTGACTACTTTACATTGTATCAAAGTGTCATATCTTCAGTGTTTTCCCATGAAAAGATATAGTAAAATACAAAAATGTGAGGGGTGTACTCATTTTTGTGAGATACTGTAAAACAGCAAATGTTAAATGATAATGCTAACTTGTCGCTAAGGGAAACATAGTGCAATCAGACCATCATTTCTTTGGTTTAAATTACTGCCGAGTTACTTAATTTTGTCTGAAAAAATATTACTAAAACTGCAAAAGTGTGTTACAGTGGCCGCATACATACTAAATAAATAACTAACACAGGGTTACAAAAATATTTTTTTTGTAAGTTGTCTGTGGTTTTTTTTCAACTGATTTAAGACAATTTTGCACAGCTTAATCCGAAAATGACATCAGTTTCTCTCGATCAGGTCAGGTTTTTAAGAGAAAAAAATTGTTTTCTAACACAATTTATTGATTAAATGTTACAAACTTCGATTACTGTAAATTGAATAGTAGGCACTGAAAAAGGTAAGTATATGTAAATTGAATGTTACATCATCATTGTTCAAAATTCCGAGCTTCAACTTCCGTTTATTCAAACCTCTAGAATGCTCAGCGGCAGGGATGTCTCTCTTCAGAGTCCAACAGTAATCAGCCATCATGACAATTTATGACATCATGTCATAAATTGGTGCACGCAAACTCTTCAGAGTTCGAGAAATTTCAAGAAATAAAAAAGAATCTTGCATCATCTTTTCATCTTCTTCCGCTTAATCCTTTTCGGGTCGTGGGGGGGCTGGAGACTATCCCAGCATATTTGGGCGAGAGGCAGGGTACACCCTAGACAGATCGCCAGTCCATCGCAGGGCCAACACAGAGAGACAGACAACCATTCACTCTCACAGTCATACCTAAGGACAATTTAGAATCCCCAGTTTGATGCCAATTAACCTAACTTGCATGTTTTTGGCATGTGGGAGGAAACCGGAGAAATCCCAGAGTAAACCCACGCAGACACGGGGTGAACATGCAAACTCCACACAGATCATTGTTGGTCGGGGGCTGGGATCGAACCCAGGATCCCCCGGCCAAGGGTGAGTTGCTGTGCTGCCGCAGCGCTAACCACTCCGCCACCGCACTATAAAGCAAAAATACCCATACATGTAAACATAAACATAAAAAACAACATGTGGCCATACTTCAAAAAGTTGACCTGATTGAGCAAAACCAATGTGATTTTTTGATTCAGCACATCAAAATTGTCCTAAATCAGCTAAAAATAACTTAAGACAATAAATTTGGTGTTGACCAGTGTAATTAATTAAAACATGTCGAAGAAATGTCCAAATTTTATGTTGTATTATTGGTCGGCACAACTGAGGTCTATGACATATTATTTTTCATCAAATGATCTCCCTCACTGGACTGAAATGGAATCATACAATTTACCTTTACCTCTTCCCATATTCATATACTCAGATTCGGCAAAAAAATTACAAAAACAAGTTAAAAATCCATTTGTAAAGCATATGATCAAAATATGGTGTGAAGCTAAAAACTATTTAAAAGAACCACAGTTATTGTCACAATTTAGTCCAATATGGGGTAATCAATATTTTAAACCAGGGAGAGCGGACGCTGTATTTAAAGTATGGAATTTAAAAGGGATACAAAAGATTCAGGATTTATATTTGCCATGTGCAGACAACATAATGTCTTTTGAAGAGCTGAGGATCAAATTTAATCTCAATAGAACACATTTTTTTAAATATCTTCAACTTAGAAACTTTATTCGATCAAATCAAAATAAAGCTCTCACTCGACCTATTTATTCATCCTTGGAAAAAATGATGATGAAAGATAGTAAAAGAAAGGGTATTATTTCAGAGTTTTATAACTCATTGACACTATCTTCAAGTGAAAATTCACTGAAAAGATTAAACTACTGGAAAGAAGATCTGCAAATTGAAATTTCAGAGGAACAATGGGAATTGGCTTGTACAGAAGCTCAAACCAAATCAATAAATGCACGCCTTAAATTGATACATTTCAAATGGTTAATGCGGATGTATGTTACACCGGAGGAGTTAAATAGATATAACAAAAATATACCAGATACATGCACAAAATGCATGGAAAGTAAAGGAACCCTATTTCATTGTTTATGGGAATGTAGATTAATAAGAATGTTTTGGGAAGAGGTGAGGGTAACAATTGAAAAAATAATCTCAAAACAAATCATACTGAATCCTAAACTGTTTTTGTTGGGTCTGTACCCAGAAAAGCATAATTTTAATAAAAGTGAAAGAACATTCATAGACCTCAGTTTGCTTAATGCCAAAAAATGTATTGCACTATTATGGAAAAAGACTCATAGACCAGATGTGACTCAGTGGTTAAGACAGATGTTAACAAACCTTCCATTAGAAAGAATAACATATATACTGAAATCAAAGGAAATTGTGTTTGAAAATATATGGAGACCTTTTATTGATTATGTAAAAAATTTAAACATAACTCTTGAAGAAGAAGGTGAATGATGTGTGTGGACCTTGTAAATTCCAAACTGGTGAACATAATATGTATACTTATGTATTGGATTGTCTAGACTAAACAGAGGAGCATTGTTGAAGACTTGATTTTGTTGGTGGTTGTTGGTGTTTTTAGTGCATTTTTTTTTTTTTTGTAGTACTTTAGCGTTAGTGTTTGATTGTTTGTATCATGTTTGTTAAAAAAAAAAAAAGGTTCAATAAAGATATTGTGGAAAAAAAAAAACATGTCGAAGGAACGGAACACAAAAAACTAAAGAGAGAATGGACGGGTAAAGTTTATAGCATGTAGAAGAGCTCGGAATAACGAGGCGATGTGACTTATAAACCAAAGTTTATTATCAGCTTCGCTCCTCTAACAAGTCTCATCTAGTGCAGCAGCAGAAGAAGTAAGAGAGCGAACACATTCGGCTCTGTGTACTTATACTCACACACAACAAAAGACATGTATACAAAGCTGACATCCCCCATTAACTTAATTACCCTCCTTTGTCTCCGTACCCCTGCACCTGGCCCTGGGAGGTCAGGGCGACCTATCTGGTCTCCACCGCAGTGCCTCGGATGCTCTTTGATCTTCACTGGCGGTTGAGACCCTTTGTCCTGTTCTGAGGTGTGAAGTCGTTTTACATATGTAATCACCCAACATTCTCACTTATACATATGCAGGTTATGGGATATATTGAGGCGGCATGAAAAAATAAGCAGCGGTGCTGTGGTTTTAAGCAGATTTTATTAATCATGTCGCCTTCACGGGATCCCCTCTCCGGTGCATAGTGGAGCAGCCCGGAGCGGGATCCCTAGGCTCCTAGAGAAAGAGAGGCGGACACAGTGTGTCCACCTGTTGCAGGATCAGAGTGAGAGAGTAAGAGAGAGATTGCGTTACAGAGTTGCACCTTAAATACTTGATCATAACAATACATCAAAAAGACATACCCCACAGTCTAGAATGATCAAAGGGACAACAGAACAGGCAGGAGGTATTTGCATTTGTAAGCCATACATCACAATGGGCAGATTAGCTAGACCTCGCTCTAAGTGCAAGACAAAGAGGCTAACAAGCACATCTACATATTGATCTGAGTCTCTAGGTCACAGTAAGGACAGGACGCATGAGTACAAAGGATGAAAGGCATCGATTAACATCACATAGGTGAGACAGAAGAAACTCGTCTACCTGTAGACATTAATACACCAAAGCACATCTAAGATGCTCGGAAAAAGCACAGTAAGGACAAGCCATATGCACACTATACCGAATGGCGCATTACATCACAACACATGCATGTTTGCATCACAAATACATGAATGGCACATTGCTTCTCAGTAATGCAGCAGAAAAACAGAGAAAAGAGGGCTGAGTGTCCTTAGTCTGTTGTGGGGTTAAAACGAACCGCCACACACGCTCCCCCCCAGAGGACGCGGCAGGGGGTCGCGACCTCGATAATCCATCTGTGTGAGCGAGCTGTGGGAGAAGCTCGCTGCAGGCGGAGGGGGAGGGAGGGGAGGGGTAGTAAGTGCCGCCAGGAGCTGTGAAATCGTCCTGAGCCGTGCAAAAATTGCTTGCTGCTCCGTGACGTCGAGGGTTTGTCCCGTTGCACGTGCGGAGATGACAAGAAGAAAAATTAGTCTCTGACTCCTCTTGTGGCCATGAAGAAAAGCAGGAGCGGCTGTAAGAGAAAAAGTAAACAAAGCATAGGGACTGCTGGCTTTGGGTGCTGAAGCAACCCCAAAGCTCCTGGGAACAGCTGACGGCTGAAATCCCGTTGTGCCGTGGCTAAGACCATTAAAAAATCCAGTGGCGAGCTGCGTGCTTGCTTCAGGTGAACGAGCAACCCTGAAGGTTCTGTGGGCAGCGGCGGAGGACGATGGCGGTCTGTGGCGTGGCTGAGACTGTTAACAAATCCTTCCAGTATGCTGCATGCGTGCCTCAGGTGAGCGAGCAGCCCTGAAAGGCAGCGGCGAAGGAGGAAGGCAGTCTGTGGAGCCATTACTTGTCCCATGCGTGATGCGCCGTCCTTGTAACTCCCCGATGCGTGCGCGGGGGTTCAGTGCGTGGGTGGGCCGCTGGAGTGGTGAGTCAGGGTGCAGAAACTTGGCGGAGATCAGCGCAGACGGCGCCAATAAAATCCAGGTTGAGCTGTTGCTGTAGATTTGGCCATGGTGCGTTGGAGCGTTGAGAGGAAATAGACGATCTTTAGTCCCTCAGGCCCGTGCAGAGGCGTTGGAGCGGCGGGAGGGAACAGACGATCTTTTGTTCCTCAGGCTCATGCAGCTGCGTTGGAGCGGTGTGAGGAAGTAGACGATCTCCGTCCCTCGGGCTCGTGGAGGCGCGTCGGAGCGGTGCGAGGCAATAGACGATCTTTGTGCCCCGGGCTCGTGCAGCTGCGTTGGAGCGGTGAGAGGGAGGAGACGATCGTTGTCGCTCGTGCGGCCATGGTGCGTTCAGTTCCACGCGCTGCGCTCCCCGTCGGCCCTGGAGGTTGCCGTCGTGGAGAGAGGACGAGGTGCGTGCGCTCTCAGTGAGAGCGGCCGGTCCAGCGTGGTTGTGCAGATCTCAGGCGACGGAGCATTCATGCCCGGGTGTTGCGTTCGCTGGCCGCTCGTTTTTTTCAGCGTCGGTTCGCCAGCGTGGCCATCCAAAACAGAAGGCTGCGTTGCACAAAACGTGTGCGTCTTCAAGGGGCCACCAACGCAGCTGTGTGGTTGTCCAGCTCGGAAGGTTGCTTTCGCACAAAACGTGTGCGTGTTCGAGGGGTCACCAGTGAGGCGGCATGAAAAAATAAGCAGCGGTGCTGTGGTTTTAAGCAGATTTTATTAATCATGTCGCCTTCACGGGATCCCCTCTCCGGTGCATAGTGGAGCAGCCCGGAGCGGGATCCCTAGGCTCCTAGAGAAAGAGAGGCGGACACAGTGTGTCCACCTGTTGCAGGATCAGAGTGAGAGAGTAAGAGAGAGATTGCGTTACAGAGTTGCACCTTAAATACTTGATCATAACAATACATCAAAAAGACATACCCCACAGTCTAGAATGATCAAAGGGACAACAGAACAGGCAGGAGGTATTTGCATTTGTAAGCCATACATCACAATGGGCAGATTAGCTAGACCTCGCTCTAAGTGCAAGACAAAGAGGCTAACAAGCACATCTACATATTGATCTGAGTCTCTAGGTCACAGTAAGGACAGGACGCATGAGTACAAAGGATGAAAGGCATTGATTAACATCACATAGGTGAGACAGAAGAAACTCGTCTACCTGTAGACATTAATACACCAAAGCACATCTAAGATGCTCGGAAAAAGCACAGTAAGGACAAGCCATATGCACACTATACCGAATGGCGCATTACATCACAACACATGCATGTTTGCATCACAAATACATGAATGGCACATTGCTTCTCAGTAATGCAGCAGAAAAACAGAGAAAAGAGGGCTGAGTGTCCTTAGTCTGTTGTGGGGTTAAAACGAACCGCCACAATATGATTAATATAGACCACATAGCACATCATTTGGAAAAAAAAAGTGGTAGTAGTAATCCTAATAAACAAGACGGTGGTCTTTTCTTTAGATAAAATTATCCAGGACAAACTTGGGAGGTATGTTATGATAATAGGCAGTATAGGAGAGATGCAGATGTCCATTGCAAATGTCTATGCCCCAAATAAAGATGAACATGGCTTTTTTGTAGAAATAGCAAATGTAATTGCTGACAATGCTAGGGGTATGACCGTAGTTGGGGGAGATTTTAATGCAGTGCAAAATGGGAGAGTAGATAGAACACCTGCAGAAATTGGTCCCAAAAGTAAAAAACAAAAATTCTGAATGATATTGTTATGTCTGCAAATGAGTTCAGACAAGTCCACGTTTTGAGGTTAATTTTATTGATGTTAGCATAGGAGAGAGTGGTACAGACAATGGGTAGCTGGTAGTAGGTAGGGTGCCAAGAGCGAGGGCTGGCCCTGGGCAGCCGTATAATATATCCCTGACGTGCTGACATCATACGTGCGTACGTGCTATCGCAGCGTGACACGTTGTGCCCTTTCCCATATACAGACGTGGACAAAATTGTTGGTACCCCTCTGTTAATGAAAGAAAAACCCACAATGGTCACAGAAATAACTTGAATCTGACAAAAGTGGTAATAAATAAAAATTCTATCAAAATTAACCAATGAAAATCAGACAATGCTTTTGAATTGTGGTTCAACAGAATTATTTTAAAAAACAAACTCATGAAACAGGCCTGGACAAAAATGATGGTACCCCTAGAAAAGATTGAAAATAATGGGACCATAGGGACATGTTCAACCAAGATGTGTCCTCTAATTAACATCACAGGTGTCTACAAACTTGTAATCAGTCAGTCAGCCTATTTAAAAGGTGACAAGTAGTCACTGTGCTGTTTGGTGACATGGTGTGTACTACACTGAACATGGACCAGAGGAAACAAAGGAGAGAGTTGTTTCAGGAGATTAGAAAGAAAATTATAGACAAGCATGTTAAAGGTAAAGGCTATAAGACCATCTCCAAGCAGCTTCATGTTCCTGTGACTATAGTTGCACATATTATTCAGAAATTTAAGATCCAAGGGACTGTAGCCAACCTCCCTGGACGTGGCCGCAGGAGGAGAAAGATAATATGAATGGTAACAAAAGAACCCAGAACAACCTCTAAACACATTCATGGTAAACTCCAAGGTCAAGGTACATCAGTGTCAGATCGCACCATCCGTCGTTGTTTGAGCCAAAGTGGACTTCATGGGAGACGACCAAGGAGGACACCACTGTTGAAAACAAATCATAAAAAAGCCAGACTGGAATTTGCCAAACTGCATGTTGACAAGCCACAAAGCTTCTGGGAGAATGTCCTATGGACAGACGAGACAAAACTGCAACTTTCTGGCAAGGCACATCAGCTCTATGTTCACAGACGCAAAAATGAAGCATACCAAGAAAAGAACACTGTCCCTACTGTGAAACATGGAGGAGGTTCTGTTATGTTCTGGGGCTGCTTTGCTGCATCTGGCACAGGGTGTCTTGATTCTGTGCAGGGTACAATGAAATCTCAAGACTATCAAGGTATTCTAGAGAGAAATGTGCTGCCCAGTGTCAAGACAGCTTGGTCTCAGTCGCAGGTCATGGTTCTTGCAACGGGATAATGACCCAAAACACACAGCTAAAAACACCCAAGAATGGCTAAGAGCGAAACACTGGACTATTCTAAAGTGGCCTTCTATGAGCCCTGATCTAAATCCTATTGAACATCTGTGGAAGGAGCTGAAACATGCCATCTGGAGAAGGCACCCTTCAAACCTGAGACAACTGGAGCAGTTTGCTCATGAGGAGTGGGCCAAAATACCTGCTGAGAGGTGCAGAAGTCTCATTGACAGTTACAGAAATCATTTGATTGCAGTGATTGCCTCAGAAGGTTGTGCAACAAAATATTACAGTAAGTTAAGGGTACCGTCATTTTTGTCCAGGCCTGTTTCATGAGTTTGTTTTTTAAAATACAGTAATTCCGTTGAACCACAATTCAAAAGCACTGTCTGATTTTCATTGGTTAATTTTCATAGAATTTTTATTTATTACCACTTTTGTCAGATTCAAGTTATTTCTGTGACCATTGTGGATTTTTCTTTCATTAACAGAGGGGTACCAACAATTTGGTCCATGTCTGTATCACATTTATTCCCACCTTGAAAAGATTAGAACCATATTTCTGTAGATTAGCCTTAGCAAGGGTGGTAAGAACTGAATGTGTACAGTGGTGTGAAAAAGTGTTTGCCCCTTCCTGATTTCTCATCTTTTTGTATGTTTGTCACACATAAAATGTTTCAGATCATCAAACAAATTTAAATATTAGACAAAGATAACACAAGTAAACACAAAATGCAGTTTTTAAATGAAGGTGTTTATTATTAAGGGTAAAGAAAAAAATCGAAACCTACATGGCCCTGTGTGAAAAAGTGATTGCCCCTTAACCTAATAATTGGTTGGGCCACCTTTAGCAGCAACAACAGCAATCAAGCGTTAGCGGTAACTGGTAATGAGTCTTTTAAGGCGCTTTTCCACTAGGGTCAGTACAGTACAGTTCGGCACGGTTTGTCCGCTTTTCCATTAGGCACCGGAAGTCCTTACAGTTCTGTTTTTGTAGAACTATTCCTATTTTTTCAGCACCACTCCAGAGCAGGTCCAAAGCGTACCGGCCCGGTTATGTCAAGCCACTGCTGGCCACTGATTGGTCCGGCCGTAGCGTCATGAGAGTGGGCGTTACGCCGACTTTCCGGAATCGCTGGCTGGCCGCCATTTGCAATTTTTCGTCCGTGAGTCCACGAACAAGTGATATTATAAACAACAACGATAGAATGGCTTAACAGAAATCAGCAGAAATCAACACCACGGTCCAGCAGAGTTTTCTGTGCGTTTCGGCTGATGAGAGAATGCAGAGGAAAGCAGACTGAGCTTGCAGTGGGATCACAAGCAGACGCACTGGAAAATACACAGAGACGCACCAGGAATTAGATCCAGCCACCCGAATTGAATTGAATGTACGGCCGCGTCAGCACCCAACTTCAGCAGTTGAAGCCGTGATATTGTGATAGAGGACGGTGAGTGATGTGATATTCATATTTTACATTTTTCCCAGCAGTGGAAAGTTCACTTTGGACAGACGAAAACTTAATCGTGTTTAAATGATGACCTAGCTCAATGCTATGTCCATCATGGTATGTAGCCTTTGTGTTGACAATGTCTGATGAAATAAGCTAGTTGTAATCCTGGTTAAAGAGGTGTTTTTTTACATGTTGCACTTTCGTGCTGTGCATGTACTTAAGGTGTGTGTATTTTCATTGTAGAGTCCAAACAGGATCTGCTCGGAATGGCGACATTTTGACAGCAATGTATTGTGACAGGCAAGCAACACATCATATTATAGTCAAATCTTTTGCTTTTTAAGTTAAAGTATAGGTAAAGTGCCAAATTTAAAGTAGTGTGGGAATCATGAAATGATGAGACTGGATGATTTCTCAGTATTGGTTTATTCCATCTCACATCCCACAGCTCTCTCTCTGAGTCAGGAAACAGAGAAAGAGCTGCAGTCAACCACATACATTTATACCTCCACATCAAACACAGAATCACATTTACATTTAATCCCTCCACTGTCCTCTCGGCTCCTCTGTCTGACCCCAGGAGGTCAGACAGTCCTTTCAGGCTCAGGGTCTCTGCCATGTTATATGTGAGCTACATAATGTTACTGTTATGGGCGCCACATCACTCCCCCCGAAACGTCAAAGAATGGACACACACCAACATTACCCTAACGGCCATACATCATATGTCACCCCCCCCCCCCCCCTTTGCAGGATCTGCAGCACAATCTACACGGGTTGATCAAAACACTCATCACTCTGCCCGTAGTCTAGGCTTCAACCTCCTCCCAAATCTGCTGTACGCAGGTTTCGCAGTCTGTGCTGTGCCGTCCTGCAGCGCACCTGTGGAATGAGGGGAAGAAGGGTTAATTGCCCCCTGCGGGGGATCCAGGGGCCGTTCCCTGGGAGGTCTGCCGCGTCGAGGCACCCCCGCCGGTCATACAGATTCGTCACGCAACACAAAAGCAGGCTTTAATCTGTCAACACTGATTGTTTCTTTCCTGCCCCCCAAATTCAATTCAATTCAATTCAATTCAACTTTATTTATATAGCGCCATTTCACAACAACAGTCATCTCATAGCACTATCAACTGTAGGGGGGACCCCCACAGTTGCAGAAAGACCCCAGCAATCAGGCGATCCCCTGTGAGCAAGCACTTGGCGACGGTGGAGAGGAAAAACTCCCTTTTAACAAGAAGAAACCTCCAGCAGAACCAGGCTCAGGGAGGGGCAGTCATCTGCTACGACTGGCTGGGGGGTGAGGGGATAGAGAAGAAGAAAGAACAGACATGTAGAGAGCAAACAGCATGATGGGGACTCAATCTATAGGAGAGAACAAACAAATGTTAATGACCAGCAAAAAAAAATATTTCATAGAGAGTGAGGAAAGGAGTGAGGCCCAGTGCATTACTGGAGGTCCCCCGGCTGACTAAACCTATTAGCAGCATAACTAAGGGAGGGTTCAGAAACACATGATCCCTCCCTAATTGTAGGCTATATCAAAAAGGTAGGTTTTAGCCCTATTCTTAAAAACAGAGATCGAGTCTGACTCCCGAATCCAGATTGGCAGCTGATTCCACAGGAGAGGAGCTTGATAACTGAAGGCTCTGCCTCCCATTGTACTTTTGGAGATTCTAGGTATTACAAGTAATCCTGCATTTTGGGAGCGTAGTGCTCTGTTAGGATGATACGATAGTATCAGATCTTTTAAATAAAAAGGAGCCTGATTGTTTAAAGCTTTGTAAGTAAGAAGAAGGATTTTAAACTTAATTCTAAACTCTATGGGAAGCCAATGAAGGGAGGCCAGAACCGGAGAGATATGATCTCTCTTTCTAGTACCTGTTAAAACTCTTGCTGCAGCATTTTGGATCAGCTGAAGACTTTTTAAAGATGTTTTAGGACAGCCTGATAATAAAGAATTACAATAATCTAATCTCGAGCTAACAAAAGCATGGATCAGCTTCTCAGCATCACTCTGAGACAAGATGCTCCTAATCTTGGCAATAATACGCAAATGATGGAAGGCAGTCTTAGAAACAAATTTAATATGTGAATTGAAGGACAAATCCTGATCAAAAATAACTCCAAGGTTCCTCACAGAGCTATTAAGAGTAACCGCATCCAAACTGAAAGTTTGATTTGGAAAGGAATTTCTAAGGTTTTTTGGACCAACAAGAATGACTTCAGTCTTATCTGAATTTAATAGCAGGAAATTACAAGTCATCCAAGCTTTAATTTCCTTAAGACAGGCTTCTAACTTTGCTAATTGATTAGTATCATCTGGCTTCATTGACAGGTATAATTGTGTGTCATCTGCATAACAATGAAAATGTATACAGTGCTTTCTAATAATGTTGCCTAATGGAAGCATATATAAACTAAAAAGAGTAGGGCCTAGCACAGATCCCTGTGGAACTCCATGACTAAGCTTTGAGCTAAAAGAAAACTCATCATTTACATGAACAAACTGGAATCTATCAGATAAATAAGATCTAAACCACTGCAACGAAGTTCCATTAAGTCCAACATAGTGTTCTAATCTATCAAGTAGAATATCTAGCAAATCTAGCACAAAATATCTCTCCCCGGTTTCCAGCACTCGAAATGGACCATCGTAAGGTTGGCGGAGGCTGTGACGCTGAGCGCCGTGCCTGACAAAAACAAACTCTGCGTTTTGTAAAGCCTTGGGAACAAAAACACGCGGAAAAGTGTGATGCGCGGGGCCTGGGAGCGTTTCTGCTCCCGTGCCACTTAGAGGTCCCCGCACCGGGGGGCGCTCTGGTGCCGCATGGGCTGGCAGGAACTCGCCGAGCAGCCTGAGAGGTTGTGTAAAAACTAATTCAGCGGGTGAGGCATCTAAATCCTCTTTGGGTGCCGAACGTGACCCCAATAAAACCCACGGTAGTTTGTTTACCCAATCTGTATCCGTGAGCGACGCTCTGAGGGCTGCCTTCAACGACCTGTGAAAACGCTCGCATAAACCGTTGGCCTGTGGGTGATAAGCGGTAGTGCGATGGGCTGCCGCTCCTAAGCCGCTGGCCATTGCTGACCACAGCTCCGACACGAATTGCGGACCCCTATCGGACGTAATATCTGACGGGACTCCGAACCGCGCTACCCAGGCTGTTAAAAAAGCGCGAGCCACCTCTGCCGCTGTGGTCGATTGTAATGGAACCACTTCCGGCCAACGTGTGGTCCGGTCCACCATTGTCAAGAGATGTGTGAACCCTTGTGACGGCAGTAGGGGGCCCACTAGGTCTACGTGCACATGATCGAATCTCTTAGCCGGAATGTGGAACGGTTCTAAAGGGGCTTTCGTGTGCCTGTGAACTTTGGCCCGCTGGCAAGCCATGCAGGCTTTCGCCCACTCCTTCACGTGCTTGCGCAGGCTCGGCCAAACAAACTTCTCCGCTACCATTTTCACCGAAGCGCGTACTCCCGGATGCGCTAGGGAGTGCACCGCGTCAAAAACGCGACGGCGCCACGCGGCCGGTACCACCGGGTGCGGTCGCCCGGTGGATACGTCGCAGATTAGAGGGGGTGAACCGGTTTGTAAACTTATGCTCTCCAGTTTTAACCCTGTTGGTCCAGACAGGAGCGTGTGCACGTCCATGTCTTCGCTCTGCTCCGCTGCCATGGCTGCATAATCTATCCCCACGTGCACCGGAGCCGTGTGCGCGTCCGCACTGTTACCTTGCTCCGCGTCTGCGGCATTACAGTCCGCATCCGCGCGGACAGGCGCTGTTACCGCTCGTGAGAGGCAGTCCGCTACTACATTAAGTTTACCGGCTACGTGCTGTATATCGGTGGTGAATTCTGAAATTGCGGCCAGCTGCCTCTGCTGTCGGCCTGACCAAGGTTCTGAAATTTTGGACATTGCAAAAGTGAGCAGTTTGTGGTCGACAAACGCGGTGAAACACCGCCCTTCCAATCAGAACTGAAAATGACGAATGGCCAGGTGGAGCGCTAGCAGCTCCCTGTCAAAGCGCTGTATTTCCGCTCAACATCGCGTAGGGACCTGCTGAAAAAAGCGAGTGGCTGCCAAACTCCGGCGACCTGCTGCTCTACAACGGCCCCTATGGCCACATCTGACGCGTCTGTGGTTAGCGCTATTCGGGCTGATGGGTCTGGGTGAGCCAGCAGTGCTGCGTCTGCCAGTGCTTTTTTAACCTCTGTGAACGCGCGCTCCCGCTCTGGGGACCACTCGATCACATTGGAGGGCTTCTGCTTTTTGAGCGCGGCGTATAACGGTTGCATGAGCTGCGCTGCGTGGGGTATGAAATGGTTATAAAAATTTACCATTCCTAAAAATTCTTGCAACGCTTTTACCGTTTGTGGCTGGGGAAACTTCGCCACTGCGCGTACTTTGGCCGGCAGAGGGACTGCTCCCTCTGGGGAGACGCGGTGCCCTAAAAAATCGATTTGCGCTGCGCCAAAATGGCACTTGGCCGGGTTGATTATTAATCCATGCGCTCCCAACCTCTGAAAAACTGTCGTGAGGTGTTTTTCGTGTTCCTCCTCGGAGGCACTGGCGACTAAAACGTTGTCTAAGTAGACAAAAACGAAAGGTAGGTCACGCAACACGGCATCCATCATCTGTTGGAAGGTTGGCGCGGCGCCTTTAAGGCCAAAAGGCATGCGTAAAAACTCAAAAAGCCCGAACGGGGTTATTACCGCTGTCTTGGGAATTGTCCTCTGGTCGGACCGGGACCTGATGATAACCGCGGACCAGGTCTATTTTAGAAAAATGCGCGCCTTCGCCAAGTGCGCTGAAAGATCCTGGCTATGCGGAATTGAGTAGCGGTCCTGCGCTGTGGCATTGTTTAACCTGCGGTAATCGCCACAAGGTCTCCACGAGCCATCAGCCTTAGGCACCATATGCAGGGGGGAAGCCCAGGCGCTCTTCAAGCGGCGAATTATGCCCAACCTTTCCAGGTTGGCGAACTCCTCATGCGCAATGGAGAGCTTAGCTGCATCCAAGCGCCGAGCCTTCGCAAAAACTGGTGGGCCACTTGTGGTGATAAAGTGCTCCACCCCGTGCTTCGCCACCTTAGCTGAAAACGTGGGAACTGTGAGTGCTGGAAACTGGTTTAGAAGAGTGTGAAACTTACCGCCTGCTGTGGCGTCGTTGGTCTGTACTGGCGGTGGGGACACTCGAGCTGCACAAGGGATGGAACAAAAAGAGAGTGCATTAACCAGGTGTCTATTAACCAGATCTACCAACAAGCCATGTGAGCACAAAAAGTCAGTGCCTAACATGTTGAAACTCACCGCCACTACTATGAAGGTCCATTCATAGGTGCGGCCGTGCAAGGACAGGCGCAGAGTCCTTTCGCCAAAAGTCTTGATAGATGAGCCGTTTGCGGCCGTTGCCCCGTCTCCGCGGGGGCCAGCCACACGATCCGCATAGGTCGCAGTGATGAAACTCCTCTGTGCTCCGGTGTCTACGAGGAATTGCCGTCCGGAGCTCGCGTCTGTCAGGTACAGCAGCTTGTTCAGTTCACTGAGAGTCGAAGCTGCTAACGACCCCCGGCTCGTGCGTTTCCCTGTTTCTTGAAGCTGCATGGCGGGATGCATCTGTGCGCCTTCTCAGCGAAGCGTCGATGGTAAAAACAGAGGCTGTCCCCTCCTCTGCTTCGGGACCGTGCCGCTGCCGTCGTCGCTGGGGTTGTTTCTGCTGCCCCTGGCTCTCCGCCGCCCTCGGCCGCTGCGCCGAGGTCTGCTGCTGCCACTGAAGTCTCCTGCTCGTCGCAGGTGTCGAGGAGCCGCTCCGCTTCCATGGCCAGCGCGCGGAAGTCCTGCTGGTTCACGCATCTCATGCCGGACAGGAGACCCCTCATGTGTGCTGGGAGGGTCCTCAAGAAGATGTGTTTAAACAGAAACGCATCGTTGTCCGCCCCGATCATCTGCAGCATGTCCTCCATGAGGACGGTCGGCCTGCGTCCTCCTCTGTCGCGCAGGTCCAGAAGCCGCCTGGCCCTCACCTCGGCTAATGGCACAAAACTCCGAATGAGGGCGGCTTTCACAGCGTCGTATTTGCCAGCAGCGGGCGGCTGCTGCATCAGGCTCCGCACACATCGAGCTGTGCGGCTGTCGAGTCTTGCGATGACATTATGGAACTTGATGTCATCTGCTGATACTCCTTCGAGCACGAACCGCGATTCCACGTGTTGGAACCATGAGTGCGGGTCAACTTGCCAGAACTCGGGGAGCTTAATTGAGCTTAATTGAGCTTGCGCCCGTGTGGGCGGTCCCCGGTGAATCCGGGTCGGAGAAACGGTCTCCAAGCCTTTCCATATATCTCACGTGTGGGTCACCAATGTGGTAATCATGAAATGATGAGACTGGATGATTTCTCAGTATTGGTTTATTCCACCTCCCGTCCCACAGCTCTCTCTCTCAGTCAGGAAACAAAGAAAGAGCTGCAGTCAACCACATACATTTATACCTCCACATCAAACACATTGTCCTCTCGGCTCCTCTGTCTGACCCTAGGAGGTCAGACAGTCCTTTCAGGCTCAGGGTCTCTGCCATGTCATATGTGAGTTACATAATGTTACTGTTATGGGCGCCACATCAGCACAATTTCCACTTAATATGAAAGGGACTGAACTGAGATTTATTTGATTGTGTGAATATTAATTACAGAGTAATTGAAAATGATCCTTTATGAGTTGTAGTCATAACAGTGTATCTTGCACTTTGGGGAATGGGAGTTGTTCAGTCACCATTAGAATTTAGTTTATATGTGTAGTCTATAGTATTTCATCTTTAAACTCATCCAGTAAAAGAACACATTACAAATATTTGAGACCCATTGTAATGCTTCCTTTTATATTTTAGCAATACAAGCACAAAACACTACCAACACTTGAAACCAGGGCGACACAGCGGTGGCTAAACTTTTATTGATAACGTTATTTCACACCATTACAACAGCTCAGTATCTAAACTCAGTGTAAATGGTGTCGAGATTGAAAGGGTATCCAAAATTAAAATCCTTGGCGTAATAATTGATAATAAACTGTTTTGGAAGTCACATATTAATTATATTAAAGGTAAAATATGCAAATCAATCGCAATACTACACAGAGTGAAATATTTGCTGAATCAACCCACACTATAGACTTTGTATCATTCATTAATACTCCCATGCATGACATATTGTACTGAAGTATGGGGAAGCACATAAAACATATATCCAGTCTTTATGCTTCAGAAGAGAGCTATTAGAATAATAAACAAAGCTGCTCACAGGGAACCAACAAACCCACTTTTTCTTAAATTAAAGGCTCTCAAGTTGAAAGATCTGGTTGACTTTAAAACTGCAGTAATAATGTTTAAAGCTAAGAATCTATCACTGCCCGCAAATATCCAATGTTGTTCCAAATAAAGGAGAAACAACATAATTTCAGAGGAACATGTATATTTCAAAAACCTTCAGTGAGAACTACCACCAAGCAACACTGTGTCTCAGTGCAGGGAGTCAGACTGTGGAACACTTTTGGACCTGAATTAAAATCATGTACAACGCCTGGCCAATTTAAACAAAAACTAAAGGAAGAAATACTCCAAACATATATACAAGATGACATGTAAAATCACATAAGGATTATCATATCCAGTCGGTGTTGTGCTGTTGCTTAGTTTTTGTCACGTTTTGTCTTAGCTTTGTTCTGATTTGTAATCACTCTAATTTTATTTTATTTTTGAATTCTTAGATGGAACATGGGTGGGCAATATAAGATGTGGCTTCAGCCATCACCCATTTCGGACAACTTATGTTGAATTGTATAATCCGAGGAGTTGCTGTTTAATTTGACCTTGTTGGATTTTTTCCCCCTTTGTTATATTATTCTGTTCCTTTCTTTTAATCTAATCTATCCAAAATAAAGATTCATTCATTTCTCAAATATGTTTTAAACTTGCTTTAACTATCCACCACCCATTTCTGTCTTTCTAGGCAATGGGAAAACAATCCACCCAAACCAGACCTTGCTTCACTATTTACAAAGATGCAGGCTGAAGATCTGCTGAACCAGGACCAGTACGGGGGGGCGATCCAGTTGCTTCTCAGTGAGGCAGCGTGGCTGGCGTGTGTGACCCATTCCAATTTCTTTCTTTTTTTACAGTTTGAATTTTGCACATTCTAAATAATCTGTAATTTGCTGCTGATTGTAATAAACAATTTAGTGATTTATGCGTTTGCATCATGATTTTCTATTTTTGTCTGTTAAGACACCGGTGGGAAAAGAGTCAACAGTACAAACCATTTATCAGTGACTTTGAAAATAATGGCCCATTTTTAAGAAAAGTAACCAAAACAATTATTTGCTGAAGACTGTATTGTTGAATGTGCCAGTGCAGAAGACACTGCACACTTTAGTGATAATCCCAGTATATGGAGGAATTCTGGGCCATATTAGCATCTGGATTTTCTAATAATGGGATAGAAAAAGAACCTGCCGGGTCTTGGCCCTCCATGACACATGATTAGACACCCCTGAGTTCGGGTTTAATGGGATTTAACATTTTAACACAAACTGCTTTATGGTTCATAATTCTGTTGGCAGACTTACACCAAACCAAAAGTGATTTGTCAAACTGCTGGATTGTTCTTAGCTTTTCCAATCTCTATATTTAATTTATGTCACTTGGTAGTAACCTTCACACACAAAACAAAATAGAGACATCTGCAAAAGTACAAAGGTTTATTGTCAAAATTCCCAGGGCAATACTATATGAATACAAGTATAGTTCACTGTTGATGCAGAGAATATACAGTATATTTATACAGTATCTACATGTAGTCAGCAATACTCAGTACGATATATTTCCAGTTAATCCACGTATTTCTCCATGTAACCTTGTGACTGCATTATTTTAATTACTTTTAATCGTCGATCCATTTGTTTTGGCTTAAAATGCATCATAATTGTTAAATATATCTTATGCCTAACTCAGTACTGTTTACCTGTTGAAATATATATTTAACGGTTTATATGCTACAATATGGCACCTACTGTAGCTGATCCATGTTTTGCCACAACACCACTGGCTGGTGCAGGTGAATCCCATGACGTCTCAACAGTCTCTCCATGATTTTGGCACAGATCAGAGCAATTTGTTGCACAGGAAGCTAAACATTTCTACAGACATTCTGCAGTTTCTAACCACTTTGCGTTCGTGAAGTTGGGGTCACATCACTGTGTTGCACGTTCACGCCGACCATTTGAAACGATATTTTTACCACAAGAGAGCCATCTGAAACACACACACAGAGAATACATAATTTAGTACCTAATATCGATAACTTGCCGACATTACAATGTTGTACGGCGGACTTAAAAGCAAAGTAGCATTAGCATTCATTAGCTTACCGTCATACGTAATGTAGTTGGTATCCTCATGTCTTCTCCTTTATACTGCTCTATGGTTTCCTAAACGCTCCAGTACTTTTCCAGAGTGTGTCGTATCGCCGGCTTTGCCTTCTGTTCTCCGTTTTTGCCTTTATTCTGGCAAAAACAGCCAGAGAACGCAGACGCCTCGTATCCTGCCAGCTTGTGTTTTGCATAACGTTGCGCTTGTTTTACGCCAGTTACACTTGTTTTACGTAGCGGGAAGGAGAGGGTTGCACCACCTCCCTGTAACTACATTCCCACCCACTTCAAATGGGACCTAGTGCAGTGGAAACACAAAGTGGGCCAAACTGTACCGTCCCATCCCGTACCGAACCGTACCGTACTGACCCTAGTGGAAAAGCGCCTTTACAGTGCTGTGGAGGAATTCTGGTCCACTCATCTCTGCAGAATTGTTGTAATTCAGCCGCAATGGAGGGTTTTCGAACATGAACCGCCTTTTTAAGGTCATGCCACAGCATCTCAATCGATTTCAGGTCAGGACTTTGACTAGGCCTCTCCAAAGTCTTCATTTTGTTTTTCTTAAGCCATTCAGAGGTGGACTTGCTGGTGTGTTTTGGATCATTGATCTGCTGCAGAACCCAAGTGCGCTTCAACTTGAGGTCACAAATAGATGGCCGGACATTCTACTTCAGGATTCTTTGGTAGACAACAGAATTCATGGTTCCATTTACCACAGCAAGTCTTCCAGGTCCTGAAGCAGCAAAACAGCCCCAGACCATCACACTACCACCACCATATTTTACTGGTGGTATGATGTTCCTTTTCTGAAATGCTGTGTTCCATGTTTTTGTCATTTATGGATAATGGCTCTCACTGTGGTTGGCTGGAGTCCCAAAGCTTTACAAATGGCTTCATAACCTTTTCCAGACTGATAGATCTCAATTACTTTGTTTCTCATTTGTTCCTGAACTTCTCTGGATTGTAGCATGATGTCTAGCTTTTGAGGATCTTTTGGTCTACTTCATTTTGTCAGGCAGGTCCTATTTAAGTGATTTCTTGATTGAGAACAGGTGTAGCAGTAATCAGGCCTGGGTGTGGCTAGAGAAATTGAACTCAGCTTTCCAAAGATGTGATAAACCACAATTAATTTATGTTTTAACGGGGGGGGGGGGGGTCCCTTTTTCACACAAGGCCATGTAAGTTTGGATTTTTTTTTTATCCTTAATAATAAACACCTTCATTTAAAAACTGCATTTTGTGTTTATTTGTGTAATCTTTTTCTAATATTTAAATTTGTTTGATGATCTGAAACATTTAAGTGTGACAAACATTCAAAAAAAAAAAAAGAGAGAAATCAGGAAGGGGGCAAACACTTTTTCACACCACTGTAACTGGGCCGATATACAGAACCACCTAAGGCATATTTCCACCTTAACATTTCTAACTAGGCAACTGGGTAGACTGCCAGTGTGCCCGCATGGTCATGTGGGTTATTCTGCCACTGACCATGCACTGACTATCAATGTATTTAAAGTCAGTAACATAGTCCTCAAGATGAACAGGTCTCCACTGGACTCGAACCAGGCGGGGCTCGGGCTGTGCTGGGCCGGGTGGTTCCCGCTGAAGCTGCGACCCATTCGTCGGCAAAGTCCCAGTCTGGATGGGTTGGCTTGGTCATCAGAATCAGAATCAGGTTTATTGCCATTGTTCATGTAGTACACAAACTAGGAATTTGTCTCGGTACAATGCTGCAACATTAAACATGATAAGATAAGAGAAATAAACTATACATGTAATAAAGTGTAGGATAAGATTAAGTGATACTGGTCAACAGTTAAAATATATATTAGCCAGCAGCAGATACTGTGGAGAACTATATAGTGCAGTCGGTAATGCAGGAAGAAAACAGTGATGATTGACATGAGTCTGGTTGAGCTGCTGTACATGGTGCACGAGAGTCACTTAGTGTTCAGCAGTCTAATGGCAGAGGGGAAGAAGCTGTTCATGTGACGGGAGGTTTTAGTCTGGATGGACCGAAGTCTTCTACCAGAGGGGAGGGGGGCAAACAGTACATGACCAGGGTGTGAGGGATCGGCTATGATCCGGCCAGCACGCCTCCGGGTCCTGGAGATGTACAGATCCTGGAGAGATGGGAGCTTGCAGCCGATCACCTTCTCAGCAGTGCGCACGACGCGCTGCAGCCTTAGTCTGTCCCTGGCAGTGGCTCCTGCGTACCACACGGTTATGGAGGTGGTGAGGATGGACTCGATGATGGCTGTGTAGAACTGCACTAACATCTTGGTGGGTAGCTTGAGCTTCCTCAGCTGCCGCAGGAAGAACATCCTCTGCTGGGCTTTTTTGATGAGTGAGCTGATGGTCAGCTCCCATTTGAGGTCCCTGGTGATGGTAGTGCCTAGGAAGCGGAAGGAATCAGCAGTGGTGATGGGAGAGCCTGAGAGGGTGAGGGGGGGCAGAGGAGTAGTGACTTTCCTGAAGTCTACAATCATCTCCACTGTCTTCAGAGCGTTCAGCTGCAGGTTGTTATTGCTGCACCAGGACGCCAGCTGGGCCACCTCTCTCCTGTAGGCGGACTCGTCGCCGTTGGAGATGAGCCCGATGAGGGTGGTGTCGTCCGCAAACTTGATCAACTTGACAGACTGGTGGCTGGAGGTGCAGGAGTTGGTGTAAAGGGAGAAGAGTAGGGGGGAAAGTACACAGCCCTGGGGTGATCCGGTGCTGATGCTAGTATAGTCTGAGACAGTCTTTCCCAGCCGCACATGCTGCCTCCGGTCCGTCAGGAAGTCGATGATCCACCTGCAGAGGGAGTCAGGCACGTTGAGCAGGGACAGCTTGTCCCGGAGCAGAGCGGGGCGGATGGTGTTGAATGCGGAGCTGAAGTCCACAAACAGGATCCTGGCGTAGGTTCCCGGGGAGTCCAGGTGCTGCAGGATGGAGTGGAGGGCCAGGTTGACTGCATCGTCTACAGACCTGTTGGCTCGGTAGGCAAACTGCAGCGGGTCCAGGAGAGGGGTGGTGATGGACTTGAGGTGGGACAGGACCAGGCGCTCAAAGGACTTCATGACTACAGAGGTGAGCGCTACAGGTCTGTAGTCATTAAGTCCAGTGATCCGTGGCTTCTTGGGGACAGGGATGATGGTGGAGGATTTGAGGCAGGACGGCACGTGGCATAACTTAAGGGAGGTGTTAAAAATGTCTGTGAATACAGGAGCCAGCTGTTTCGCACAGAGTCTCAGGGTGGAGGGAGACACGCCGTCTGGGCCGGGGGCCTTGCGCGGGTTCAGTCTGGAGAACTGTTTGAGCACATCCTGCTCACTGATGATAAGGGGAGGGGGGGAGGTGGGGGGGGGGGGTGCCTTAAATGAAGTAGGGAATGTGGAGGCTGTGGAGCTGGAGGGAGGGGGGGAGTTGGACACAGATGACGAGGTGTCAAAACGGGCATAGTGTTGGGACAGTCTCTGACAAAGGGCTTTGTCATCCTGACCTTTAGGAGCCTGAGGCCGATAGTTGGTGATCTGCCTCAGTCCTCTCCACACGGAAGCCGAATCATTAGCAGTGAACTGCTGCTGGAGTCTCTCTGAGTACACAGATTTAGCCCTCTTCAGCTCTCTGTTAAACCGGTATTTAACCTCCCTGTAGCAGTCCCTGTCTCCACTTTTCAGCGCTGCTTCCTTCTCCTTCCTGATCTGTCTGAGCTTAGCTGTGAACCAGGGTTTGTCATTAGAGTAACTCACCCTGGTGCGTGATGGAAGAATGTTCTCTTCACAAAAGTGGATATATGAGTTCACAGTGTCCGTGTACTCATCCAGATCATGCGTGGCTCCTTTAAGCATGCCCCAGTCAGATATTTCCATGCACGTTTCCAGCTTCTCCTCAGCATCACTGGTCCGTATCTTCGTAGTGCTCACAACAGGTTTAGTGAGCTTCAATCTCTGTCTGTATGTGGGAATGAGGTGAACCATCACGTGATCAGATAATCCCAGCGCAGCTCGAGGGACAGCGCGATATGCGTCTTTCACTGTGGTGTAACAGTGATCCAGTGTGTTTAATCCTCTGGTGGGGCATTTAATAAACTGTTTGTAGCGGGGGAGATCGTGGCTCAGATTGCACTGATTAAAGTCGCCAGCCACAATAATCAGCGAGTCTGGAAAACTCCGCTCTGTGTGTTGAATGTGATCCGCGAGCACGCGCTGAGCTTCGCGCGTGTCCGCGTCGGGAGGGGCGTACACAGCGATCAGTATAAAAGAAGCAAACTCCCGTGGGGAATAAAAAGGCTTGCAGTTGATAACAAGAAATTCCAAGGCAGGAGAAGGAGAACATTGGTCATGATCCAATGATCAGGAGCAGGAGGTGGTGTCATCCTTCTGCGGTGGATGGTGCACCATCACGGTCCATCAGTCAGACAAAAGGTGGCTGGCCCCAGCTGAGCGGTGATCTGCGTCAGTGTTGACCAGGAGGACTGCAGCTTGTACAAGTAACCGGGTTGACGTACCCGGACCCAGTTGAGCACCCTGAGTGAAGAGCGCTCCGCTCAGTGCTCCTTCTTTATGAACTGTTGTTGTCGCTCTGCAACCCTGTTGTTAGGGGACAGCACCACCGCTAGAGTGTCAACTGATAGGTTATGTAGCCGGTTCTACTCAGTTATGGCTTGCAACTCCTGCAATGATGCAGCAGCTCAAGGAGGCTCGTGCTGCGTGAGGACCAGCTCCAAGTTCTGTGTAGATGCAATCTGGGGCTCCTGTGGCGGACATAGACTGGAACTCCTGCGGGAGAGCGGCAGCTCGAGGAGGCTCACGTCGTGTGAGGATCAATTCCAAGTCTCCAGTGCTCTGCTCGTTGTGTGGTGTAAAGCTGGGAGTGGTTGCGTCCACGGGGCATGTGACAGAGAAGCCCAGTTCACAGAATAAGTCCCACCCCAAGATAGAATCACTATGGTGTATCACCTGGAACAGGAACCCTGGGAGAGTTCTGTCACTGTAGTGCACTAAGAAGGTGACACTTCTGCTGGTCTTGGAGCATCCGTCAACCTCCGGCAGTTCCACCGCGTCTGGTCACCAGGGAGTAAGCCTTCTAATTGTGACTTCATTTATCAGGGACCTTGAGGCAGCGGTGGCTAGCACCATTGATATACTGACACCATCCAGCTTCACTATACACCGCTGGGCTGACCAGTTGTCGGGGCCCACAAAGTTGCTGGTGACCATGCTGGACGTGGGGTCGAAGGGCTGAGCAGCCAGGGCAACGGCCTGTACCAGCGGAGCTGAATGTGGGCCGTGCAGGTCCGGGCCCGCTAGCTGCGATGCTAACTGGGCAGCCACTTCTAGCTCTAGCTGGGATGCTAACTGCACTGCGTCTGCCAATGGCAGGTTGTCCAGCACTGTATGCAGTGCCTCCCGTAGCTTTTTCATCGTGTCTGCCAATGGCAGGTCATCCAGCGCCATCTGCAGAAACCCCCGTACTGCCATATTTGTGGCACGCGTCTTCAACTGTTCTCGTACCAACTTCTCTTCCAAGCGTTTGAACTCCCATGTGCTAGCCAAACAGCGGAGGGCGGCTACGTACTGTGCGACTCACCCGGTCGCTGTCTGCGCTGGTAAAACGCAAATCTTTGGGCCATTACGCTCTGTGGAGCAGTGAAATAGCCAGTTAACAAAGCTGCACACTCGTCGTAGCTGTCCACAGCCCCAAGTGACCAAAAGTTGTGCTGTCCCTCGATGCTAAGGTAATGAATTATTATGCCGCGTAGCCTAGCCTTGCTAGCTTTAGCTAAGTTGGTGGTGGACATGAACGTTTCAAATGACTCATACCAATGAGACCAAGGAACAGGCAGCTCACCAGACAGAGCGAGGAATGGTGGTAGAGGTGGCAGCAGGGTTTCCATTATCCTCATCGCCATTGTTATGTCTGGAAATGAGTGTGGACATGTCCGTGTTTTAAAGTTAGCTTTATTGATGTTAGCATAGGAGAGAGTGGTACAGACAGTGGGTAGTTGGTAGTCCTGGCCAACTGATGAGCCTGATTTTTCTTCATCATCAAGATTTTTTCTACCTGGTCAGTAGTGGTTTCGGCTACAGCGCCCCAAACAAGCAGTTGTTGTAACTGTGTGACATTGTCCAGGCAGTTTGGTCCGTTGCAGTGTGAATGCAAACCAAACCAAACGAAGGTGTGAAAATTCTCGGCATTCCCGGCCTAGTTGAACCAAGACCCCCGGACTATCCTGGTCTGAATGCAGTCTTAATGTCCATACTACAAATATTCTAATGATCTAAAGTTATTCTAATGATCTAAAGTCATTAATGTTGCTGTTTGGTGGCATTAAAATGAACACAATGACCTTTCTGCTATTAGCAATCTCATGCTGATACTGTATATAAATGTTCCAGCTTAACATTCTATGTTATTATTTTTATTAAAATAGAGATAAATAGGAATTTATATGCTTAATAATGAGAAAATGTACAGTGTTCAAAATAATAGCAGTGTGTTGAAAAATGTGAGTAAACGTCAAAATTCTTCAAATAAATTGTATTTTAATGAACACAAATGCATTGAGGACTGCACATTCTATTTCAAAGCAAGAAAATTGGAAAAAGTAATTGAATTTGATAATATTTTACAGAAAGTCAAGAAATATAATGTTCAAAAAAATAGCAATGTTGACATCTGTCTTTACAAACTCAAAAATGTACTGTATAAACTAAGAAATGCTTGAAGATTCAACTTTCCTGAGAATCATAAACTAATATTTAGTTGCATAACCACGGTTTCTGATAACTGCTTCACATCTGTGGTGCATGGAGTCAACCAACTTCTGGCACCAGTCAACAGGTATTGCAGCCCAGGACAATTGTACTACGTTCCACAATTCCTCTGCATTTCTTGGTTTTGCCTCATGAACAGCATTTTTTATGTCAGCCCACAAGTCTTCTATGGGATTAAGATCCGGGGATTGTGCTGGTCACTCCATTACTTGAATGCTGTTTGTCTGGAACCATGATTTTGCTCGCTTGCTGGTGTGTTTGAGGTCATTGTCTTGTTGAAACACCCATTTCAAAGGCATTTCCTCTTCAGCATACGGCAACATGACTTCTTCCAGTATTCTGATGTACTCAAACTGATCCGTGATCCCTGGTATGCGATAAATAGGACCAACACCATAGCACGAGAAACATCCCCTTATCATGATGCTTGCACCATCATGCTTCACCGTCTTCACTGTGTACTGTGGCTTGAATTCAGTGTTTGCAGGACGTCTGACAAACTGTCTGTGGCCCTTAGACCCAAAAAGAACAATCTTACTCTCATCAGTCCACAAAATATTATGCCATTTCTTTTTAGGCCAGTCAATGTGTTCTTTGACAAATTGTAACTGCTTCAGCACATGCCTTTTTATTAACAATGGGACTTTGCGGGGGCTTCTTGCTGGTAGCTTGGCTTCACATAGATGTCGTCTGATTGTTACAGTACTCACAGGCAACCTTAGATCTTCTTTGATCCTCCTGGAGCTGATCACTGGCTGAGCCTTTGCCAGTTTGGTTATTCTCCGATCCATTCGAATATTCTTTTTTCTTTTTCTTCCTCGCCTTTCTGGTTTTGGCTGCCATTTTAAAGCGTTTGATATCATTTTAGCTGAACAGCCTATCATTTTCTGCACTTCTTTATAGGTTTTCCCCTCTTTTATTAATTTCTTAATCAAAGAACGCTCTTCTTCTGAACAGTGTCTTGAACGACCCATTTTACTCTCTTTTTCAAGTACAAATGCACAGCCAGCATATGCAGCGTCAGTTGTCTTGATCCTTAAATAATGGCCACCTGTTTAACGCCTATTTTTTTCACAGAATCAATGACCTCACTAAGTGAACTCAGCACTGCTATTTTTTTGAACACGCCCCCTTTCAGTTAATGATTCAGTTTCACAGAATCAGCAGCATGCACGTCATGCCTGTTGGGTCTGTTGGTTTTCTATACCTTTACTAAACCTTCTAGAAACTTACTTGCAGTGTAGAAGTTGAAATTCTAACAAAAACAGTGATTTATCTTGCTAGTGATGTGGGACTGCTAAATGCAGTTGTAGGAGTGTAGTTTACAATTTTAACATCTCCAACCTTAAATACCATGAAAATACCACGGACAGAAGTACAAAGAATTTATTCAGGGCACAATCTGCATATCGGTTTTGTATTATCAGCCGAAATTAATTTTAAAATTTCAGATCACATCAGACGTTAAAGGTGCACTGTGTAAAAAACTGGTGGCATCTAGTGGAGGTTCCATATTGCAACAAAGTGAAAATCTATTCTCCACCTCTACCCTTCAGAACTCAAGCGGCTCTCCATGGAGGCCATCAGGTGTCAAAACTTTTGCAATTGCCAAACACGTACTTGCCAAGATGATGTCTCCTAGCAACTTCACCGATTTGTCAAGTGGTAAGAGAGAAATTTAGGAAATATAATGTGCAAAACTATCACAGACAATGTAAACACAGATAGTGTTATTGTAAATGTTAGCTAACTCTTTTCTACACAAATACAAGTTAATTAGCAAAGTAACCGCTGGGAACTATTTCATGATGATATAAGGCTGGCAGGATACAATTTTTTTTCGCCATTTGCAGATAACAGACAACATAATATAATATGGCTGCATTATGTGTTTTCAAAATTAACTTTAAACATATATTTTAAGTCATAATAATGTTCTTTTCAACTAATGTCTTGATTTTGGTTTACTCAACAGATGTTTTTCGTTGAAATCATGGGTTATTTCTCATATTTGCATCTCAAATTGAAACGTTACAACACAGGTAACATGTATGCAGCGATTGCAACGCTTGAGCTTGTTGTTACAACCGTCGTGATCAAAAAAATTACATTTTATAACGCTAAACATTTCTTTATTGGTGAAAAATATGTTACAATTTGCATTAATTTTAGTAGGGTACATTACCTGTCCAGGAGAAAGCAGCTGACTTCAGTGTCACTTTTAAAACTTTTGTCCGTTATCAGCTGTTTCCATCGGGTAAAGGCAACAGCGATGTTTACATGAGTCTTCTGTCTTTGCCTGTCCCAACATCTTGTCGTCTCACCGTGTTTTCTTTTTTCTTTGATGAAGACAATTCACGCTTGTTTTTCTCTTCTTAATGAGAATAATAAGTAGGATCTGCCATTTTTATAAGTGCAACCCAAGAAAGTCCAACTCCTAACAAAAATGTTTATATTATAGCCGCTCTTCTTCCGTGTGTTCTTCCGCTCTTCTTTGTATCCTGTTTTATGTCAGCTAACGGTCAACTAAAGCTACAGTGCCACCAAATTCTAAAAGCCAGTTTGTCGTTACAACAAACGGTTTCTTCAACAGCCAGCTGCATGCTTGCCCCTTCGGAGCTACTGTAGAAACATGGCAGTGCAAAATGGCGGCCTCCATAACGACGCGGATCCAGCTGCATGTAGACATAAGCAACTTATTCTAAGGTAATAAAAATCAAACAGCTTTTTTTTTTTAAAGACTATACACTATTAAAAACATGTTTATACATGCTTAGCTTAATTTTTGATAAAAGATCATCCAAAACTTTATACAGTGTACCATTAAAAAAGCTAAATTGGTACATTCCTACTAATTATAAGCCTGTTTTGCAGTTCAGTACCTGTCTGAGGATGAAACTGGTGGAGGTGGTGCTGCCATCAGACCTCTTGAGCCGGCTTCTCCTGGAATAAGTCCCTCGGTTCACCTGTAAGAGAAATAAAGTTTCTCATTGTGATCACTTATGTTAGCAGAGTGTACCATCAACGTCTTCTCAAACTAATCCAGAAGATCACGTTCCTCCATTCTACAGGAATTTCACCTTTCTTCATTCTACAGGAATTTCACCTTACTTCATTCTACAGGAATCTCACTTTTCTTCATATTAAAACACCTCCACTCAAGGCCTGGGCAAGAATGTTGTGCCTTTCCCAGGACCCCAATGTAAACAGTTGGCCTCTTGCAGAGATGGTAAGGACCAGAATTTGCTTTTAAAGGCTTTAAGGGACCATTTGCAGTAATTCATTAATCCTTGATCTAAATGTGAAGTGCATGTATTAGGAACATGTATTAGTAATGTTTATTTTCATGAGTGTTATTCAAATGAATGTTAATATTATTAGTAATGGTAAAAATGCATGATCACTGAATATTAGCCACGTCATTTAATTTAGTTAGATTTTATATTGAGTACATAATTTCATAAGAACTGTATGGGTATTAATCCTTGTATGATATCAGTCCTGGTAAACCACTCCTCTCTACCTTTCACAGGATAATGCCTTTTCATTTGATTGGCTGCTCCCAAACAAAGAAATGTTTTCACATTGGACAAAGGCCCGTTCAAACTCCTCTTTATGCAAGCTGATTGGTCTGTCTTGTGACCAGCCCCTGTTTTATGACCCAATGGCACGCTCAGTTAAAAAAAGTGCAGGAACCGCCTTGCATGTTAGAAGAAGGAATAGATCAGAAAATTAAGTTAGAAGGAAAAAAAAAACATGAGGTGTAGAGAAGAATACAGAAGGAAAGAAAGAATATGTGTTAGAAGGAGAAGAAGTTTAAAATTAAGATGAAAGAAGCAGAATAGAAATCTAGATCTAAGAGAAAGTTCTTGTTTCACTTCTTGAAAGTTACTTGCAGTTTCTTTGTCTAATTGTTCTGTGAAATTTAAGAAACCTTTGTGTGTGAAGTTTGTCAAATCCTGCGTTAGTTTTCTCATTTTTCTGGTTACTGAGGAGAAACCATCTTTTTCTTACGAGCTCGTCTTAAAGACAGTCAAACTCTTAAAATCTTTTTTTTTTCTTCACCTCAGAAGCCATTCTTATCCTAGTAAATGTTTTTCTTAGATTTTCTAACTTTTCATGCCGTTAAAGTGGACCTTTAATTTTCCTAATTTAAAGTGAACAGAGATTGTGTTTTTGGACTTTCTTTCCGGCCTCATACCCGCCTGACTGAGAAGTTTTCCTTCAGTTTGTTTTTGGTCTATCCCGCGGCCAGAGACCTCACAAATTCGGACTTGTTGCCCAAGGCCTCTTCACGCCACTCTGAGACAACCTCCACTGCTGCTCTTCGCTGTCTACGTGAACCCCCCCCCCCCCCCCGGATGAGTCTGCACTTCTTACGGTTGGTTGTGAACATCAAGGAGCCTTGCAGTGGTCGCTCCATCTCTGGGTCCCAATGGTCAAACCCCAGCCGGCACTGACCCACTGAACACATGGACCTACAGCTGTTTGTAAGTGAGACTCCCATTTTCCTACCTGCTGGGTTAAACGTGATGTCCTGAAAATCTAAATTACAATTGAACACAACCAGTATTTCATGGTACAATTAGTCTCTCAGCCATAGGATAAACCTATAAACTGAAGGAAGATTCTTATTCATTTTTAAGTAACCTCCCTTCATTTTTGTAGATTAATTCAGAAGTTCATTTTTAGATAATCAGCTTATGAATTTTCCCCATAAAATTGCGTTCTGTTTTTGTTAGACATTTCAGCCTTCATTTACCATTAAAACATAAAGTCTGGCTTCTCCTTGATTCTACAAAGGTTTAACGTTAGATTTTATGTTCAGGAACCCACTAACAGTTGATGTGATATTACTAACTAACTAACTAACCTGCACTTACATAGCGCTTTTCTAGTCACAAAGGCCACTCAAAGTGCTTTCACTAGTACTAACCCTCTATTCTAAGGGCCTATAGGAAACAGATATCTAGGGACAATTTAGAACAGCCAATTAACCTAACATGCATGTCTTTGGATTGTGGGAGGAAACCGGAGCCCCCAGAGTAAACCCACGCAGCACAGGGAGAACATGCAAACTCCATACAGAAAGGTTCCAACCCCTGCCAGCCTGGGGATTCGATATTAGACACCTGTTATCATTTGAATTTGTTTATCCATCATTTGAATGCCATATCATGTAACCTGAATGAGTTTAATAAAAGGGTGAATGAAAGAAGTTGAAGCGTTTTCCTTTCGCATATATGTTTCCCAGATCACGGCACGAAAAGAACCCTTAAATTTTGAGACTGATTCATTAAGTAATTGAAGGTATGGAAATTAATTAATTGAAATTAAGTTAAGAATACAAATTGTTCTTTAGAACTGGTGCTCCCTTTGACGAGTGCTTTTCTATTTTATTTAGCGAGTGTAGAGGCGACGGTTTAACTCCATCCACTTGCACACCCACTATTAAATAAAATAAATAATTCCTGTACTTTATTACTTTATTATTATTTATTTTATTAAATATCCCTACAAGAGCAACAACTAATGTCACAATAACACCTAAGTCAAACCCCCTCTACTTCCACCTATGAGACCTTAAATCAGAAGAAAATGTCCTCTGAAGCGAATGGCAAGAGAAAAATTATCTTTTGATCCTGATCGAGTTTTGCCACGAGTTACACATATGATTTGTCAATTTAAGTATGTCAGTTTAAAAGATATTTTTCCAACCAGAGTGGTGACCTAGAGGTAGAGCATCCACCCCACAACAGGAAGGCCGGGGTTCAGGTCCTGGCCAGATCATGCCAAAGACCATATAAAAATGGGACTTCCTGCCATCCAGCTTGGTCAATCAATCAGTCAAACTTTCTTTATATAGCACTTTTCAAACATTGGATGCTGCGCAAAAATGCTTTACACAGATAAAAAGAGACAAATTTAGTTACATACAGTGGTGTGAAAAAGTTTTTGCCCCCTTCCTGATTTCTCATTTTTTTTTGTATGTTTGTCACACTTAAATGTTTCAAATCATCAAACAAATTTAAATATTAGACAAAAATAACACAACTAAACACAAAATGCAGTTTTAAAAATGAAGCTGTTTATTCTTAAGGGAAATAAAAAACAAACCAAATGGCCCTGTGTGAAAAAATGATTGCCCCCTAAACCTAATGACTGGTTGGTCCACCCTTAGCAGCAACAACTGCATACTACCACCAGCATATTTTACTATTGGTATGATGTTCCTTTTCTGAAATGCTGTGTTACTTTTACACCAGATGGAATGGGACACACATCTTCCACAAAGTTCAACTTTTGTCTCGTCAGTCCACAGAGTATTTTCCCAAAAGTCTTGGACTGTCAAGATGTTGTCTGGCAAAACTGAGACAAGCGTTTATGTTCTTTTTGCTCAGCAGTGGTTTTTGTCTTGGAACTCTGCCATGCAGGCCATTTTTGCCCATTCTCTTTCTTATGGTGGGGTCATGAACACTGACCTTAACTGAGGCAAGTAAGGCCTGCAGTTCTTTGGATGTAGTTGTGGGGTATTTTGTGACCTCTTGGATGAGTCGTCGCTGCGCTCTTGGGGTAATTTAGGTTGGCCGGCCACTCCTGGGAAGGTTCACCACTGTTCCATGTTTTCGCCATTTGTGGATAATGGCTCTCACTGTGATTTTCTGGAGTCCCAAAGCTTTACAAATGGCTTCATAACCTTTTCTAGACTGATAGATCTCAATTACTTTGTTTCTCATTTGTTTCTGAATTTATTTGGATTACAGCATGATGTCTAGCTTTTGAGGATATTTTGGTCTACTTCACTTTGTCAGGCAGATCCTATTTAAGTGATTTCTTGATTGAGAACAAGGGTGGCAGTAATCATGTCTGTACATGGCTAGAGAAATTGAACTCAGCTTTCCAAAGATGTGATAAACCACAGTTAATTTATGTTTTAACAGGGGGGCAATCACTTTTTCCACACAGGACCATGTAGGTTTGGATATTTTTTTTTTACCTTAATTATAAACACCTTCATTTAAAAACAGCATTTTGTGTTTACTTGTGTAATCTTTTTCCAATATTTAAATTTTTTTGATGATCTGAAACATTTAAGTATGACAAACATACAAAAAAAACAAGAAATCTACGAGGCAAACACTTTTTCACACCACTGTATGTATGTGGCAACTTTGTCCCCTGCTAACTCAGAGGACACTTGACCACAACCTCTCATCTCTTGCATTGTTATGCCACAGTACCTGAAGATTACACCTGACATGCTTTCACTGACCACCGAAAATTGATACATTTAAACTCAAAAACACAATGATCTGCAGATTTTGGCATAAATGCCCACTGTACCATGTCTCCCCCTGGAAGCACTTCTCTGCAACTGCACCCAGAGACTTCCAAAATATTTGAACAATCCCATTTCCCAAACTGCAAGATGCACTCTTATTAATCTTTTGGTTGGTGATGCCACAGTACCTGACATGGTTTCACTGACCGCTTGACCATAAAAGAAGTCAAAGTTGACCCTTTTTAGATGACCTGTAAGTGCACCTGTAGCCTGCAGAGTTTAGGATCTGTCGGTCTCTCTTTACAATACAAGTGTTGTAACCTGATCCTAGGAGCCACGGCTCTTTCTCCATAATACAGGCGCTGTGGACTGACGGGGAGATGGAAGTACTGGATACCACTGGTGCTGGGACATCAAAACCATATGTACATTTAACTATATTCACATTTATTTCTTTAATCCGCTCATATAACTCATACTGAGGTGTATGCTGGTGATCAAATGCACCCTGGCTGTTTGTGTCCCCTCTGACTGGAAGCTGTCAGGGTCTGAGCATGGGTTTGGGACCATGCTCCCACTTTGTTTGTTGTTGCTATTCTGTGTTTCCCCTGCCTCAGTTCAGTTGTTTTTTTGGAATTCTCTGTATTTATTATTATTCATTTTCATAGTCATGTTATGTTATTTAGTCTGGTCTGGGGTTTGAGTTTAGTGTTGTATGATTCTCTGTATATTATTATTATTATCTATATTTGTCATGATCCTTTATTCTCTGGTTCTGTATTCATGTCTCTGGTTTACCTTTTGTCTCAGCCCCTCATGTTTTCCATGCCTATAACCAGTCCCTGCTGTCTCCAATTACCCCTGATTGCTCCCACCTGTCTCGTGTTGTCTTGATTACTCTCCTGTCAATATATACTGGTCTCAGTCTGTGTCTTGTGTGGTGTCCTTGTCTCGTGTTGGCATGATTACATGCTTCTGTCTAATCTGTTTGTGCCTTGTCCAGAATTATCCTGCCATGTTTTTGCCTTTGTTGCAGCCCACACACTGCTTTATTTTCTGTTTTCTGTTCTGTTTATCAATAAATAAAGGTATATGAAATTTGCCTTGCATGTGGGTCCTCCTCTTCATTGCCCCAGAGGGGCAACTCTAACAGAAGGACACCACCAGTCCAGGACCCAGCGGGCGAACAAAGGAGGAGGAAGAAGTGGAGTCGGGGAGAGCTGGAGGTGGTGTCATGGATTGAGGACATGGCGGCTGGTGCTCAGAGTTCCTCTTCCCGTGAGGATGAGATACTTTGCTGGTGTGGAGTCGCAAATCTCCTCATTGCCAGACCGAGTGTGCGCTCTTGCCTCCAGGTGTAGAACCTCTCCCTCCCTCCACTACCACCATTTCCCACCATCTCCTCCTCACCAGAGTCAGCCGTCCTCCCATCACAGTTACCTTCTGTTGAGCCCACAGCACCACAGGTCCCTTGGGAGAAATCTGCCACCAAGAGAGAATTCCATAGATCTCGGTTGGCGTTTGGTGGGCCCAGGTGGAAGGAGGGCGCCGGGAGACACCACTCCTCTTGACGCTGCGTACCACTGTCATGGTCGCCAATCATGGCACCTGTGTACGCACCTGCCTGTCATCTCCTGCGGCCCTATTTATTCCCATCAGGACCAGTGCTGGGCGCGGAGTCATCTAATTCTTTCCGTGAATCACGCCACACCCTGCCTCCGTGCTTCCCTGCACTGAATTCTCCAGCCATCGGCTTCCAAGCCCAGCTGATTGACATCCAGGTCGGTTCCGCCTGGACCAACAACCAAGTAAGCATTATTGCTTCTAAACCTGTCCATTCTCCTGTGCACAGGCGGAGCCCGCAATGGCGGACCTCCTTCTCCCTCCAGGCGGCGGACTTTTATTCCACCTCCAGCTAACCTGCCCGCAGACACTGTCTCCCTGGCCGCAGCTTCGGCGCCACCTGAAGCCACTTCGACATCTGTTGACAGTAAGCATTATAACATCTAACGTGCTGCATAAGGTGAACTGTAAGCTAATGGCCCTTGTCTCTCTCCAGGGTTGCCAGGCTGTACGGTGCTCTCCCAGCCCAGCTGGAATACACGGATTGCACTACGCTACATTACACCATATAACCGCACTCATGCACCCAATGACTCACGATAACAAATAAAGTACGTTAATTGTGTTAACCCTGAGTCGTGTCTGTTCTGTGGGTCACCTGAACCATGTCAACCACCACCAGCTCCGGCTCTTCCCCAGAGAGCTGCTGCCTTTCCTCTCTCCTCCTCCCGGAGCTCCACACCCATGGATGTTGCCTGCCACCGGGAGCTGCAGGACCTCATCAGGGATGTGAGAGAGTGCTACACCCTTTGCCTGCGCCTGGATGGGTGAGTGGACGTGGCGTAGAGGGATGCGGTGTGGAGGCACTCCAGATTGTTGGAGCAAAGCCACATCTGAGGGAGGACATTCCTGCCTTCCTCAACGATTTCCTGTGGTCTGACATGTTCGCCTTCTTGCCAGAGGAGGAGGGGCCATCAACTGTTCCTGAGGCCGATGCGCATCCATCACCTGTTCCTGAGGTTGGTGTGCATCCATCATCTGTTCCTGAGGTTGGTGCACATCTGCTGTTTGTTTCAGAGGCTGGTGCGCATCTGCCATTTGTTCCAGAGGCTGGTGTGCATCCATCATCTGTTCCAGAGGCCGGGACATACCCACCGTTTGTTTGAGAGGCTGGTGCGCACCCGTCGTTTGTTCCAGAGGCCGGTGTGCACTTGTTGTTTGTTCCAGAGGACAGTGCACCTTCGCCTTGTGTTCCTGTATTCTGCGCACAACCGACACCTGTTCCTGAGCCGTGTGGGCCACTGTCATCTGCTCCTGAGAGCGATGTTTTCCAATCTCTTCCTGAGCTCAGTGCGCTGCTGGCACCCGCCCCAGAGAACTGTGCGCTGGTGTTATTGGTTCCTTAAGTCAGTGCGCCCTTGTCAACAATAGCTGAGGTTAGTGCACAATAATTATCTGTTTCTGAATTCAGTGCGCTCCTGTCAGCTGTTTCTGAGGGCTGCGCGCCTCAGCCACCTGCTACGGAACTAAAAGCACCTTCATCACTGGCTACGAAATTAAGAACTCACCTGTCATTGATTTGTGAATTAAAGACTTCTATATCACTGACTCCAGAGCCAGGAGTTCCTGTATAAGTGTCTCCCAAGCTAAAAACTTCCATGTTATCAGCTTCTGAAGCAAAAATTCCTGTGTTGGTAACTCCAGAGCTGGAAACTTCTCTGTTATTGGCTCCTGAGCAGAAGACTCCAATGTTATTTTCTGAGTTTGAGACCCCCTTGTTGTTTTCTTCTGAGCAAAAACATCCTGTATTGTTTTCTCCTGAGCAAAAACCTTCTTTGTTGTTTTCTCCAGAGTCCAGAGCTTCTATGCTGTTATCCACTGAGCTTAAAATTTCTGTGCTATTTCCTGTGCACAAGGTTTTTATGTTGCTGCCAGAGCCAGAAGCTTTTATGATGTTTAAAACCCATTTGTTGTTGTCCCTGGAGCAAAGAGCTCCTTTGTGGTCTCCAGGGCAAAAAGCTCCTTTGTGGTCTCCAAGGCAAAAGGCTCCTTTGTGGTGTTCAGGGCAAAAAAGCTCCCATGTCACCTTCTGAGTTTGAGGTCTCTGTGTAATCATTATCTACAGAGTTTAAAGTACCTATGTTGTTGTTAGCGCTTGTGTTAAAAGCTCCTGAGGTCAACGCCCCCACGGTGCCATGTTCATCTGTCTGGTGGCCCTTGGACTTTGGTAGGCCAACCAACGCGCCATTTGCACCTGTCAGGTGGCCCTTGGACTTTGGTAGGCCACCTGACACGCTGTGTTCATCCGTCTGTTGGTCTATGGACTTTGGTAGGCCGCCGGACCGAACATGTACTCCAGTCTGGGGACCCATGGACTTGGGGAGGCCCCTGGATCCACCTTGTTCCTCAGTCCAATGGCTTGATGGAAGACCACCTGACCCGTTCTGCTTATTGGTTTGGGGTCTGGGGCTTTGTTTGGTTCTTCAAACTGCATTTTGGTTCTGGACACTGTGGTGGAGGATGGAGTGTGTTTCGGCCCACCTGGCCTGTGCCCCTACCAACCTCCCTGGGAAGGTGTTTTTTTCTTTTTTGGGGGGTATGGGAGGAGTTCGGTGAGGCCATGGAACAAGACTTTCGGTCGGCCTCAAAGAGATTCTGGCAAACTGTCCAGCGGCTCAGGAGGGGAAAGCAGCTCCCCGTCCACACTGTGTATGGTGCGGATGGGACACTGTTGACTTCGACTGGGGATATCGTCGGGCGGTGGAAGGAATACTTTGAGGATCTCCTCAATCCCACTGATACGCCTTCCACAGAGGAAGCAGGGTTTGGGGACGAGGGGGATGACTCGCCTATCACAGGGGCTGAGGTCGCCAAGGTGGTTAAAAATCTCCTTGGTGACTTCCGGTCTGGACGCCATGGCGACTGCAGCTTAACACTGAAGCTCTCAGACTCAATCCAGGATAACACCTTGAAAATCAAACTTAACGGATTTTTGGAGGAGTGAAAATCAAAAGACAAAATCATCATGTCTAAAGGAAAACAGAAGAAACTGAAATTCTCCAGGCCAGGACACGTATCGGCCGGAGAATCTGAACTGGAAGATCCCCGTTCAGAAGACGAGGAGCTGGTGATAGCTAACAAAAGGGTTAGCCTGAAATCACTATTTGAGGAACTACGACGATTTCGCCGAGATGTTACGGCCGAATTTCGGGAATTCAGAGAAGAATTGAAAAGGACAAACAGCAGAGTGGACCAGGCCGAGAACCGAATCTTGGAAACAGAGGATCGAATAAAAGTGCTCGAAGATTCTGTGCTGGACCTACGCAAAAGACAAGCAGCTATAGAGGCTAAGCTAACCGACCAAGAAGGAAAACAAAGAAGAGATAACATAAGAATTCATGGTCTGATAGAAGGAACCGAAAATGGTTTTAACTCGATGGCAGAATGCGTGGAATCCTTACTAAGAGAGAAATTGGATATTCCACAAACCACCGACTTGAAGATAGAAAAGGCACATCGTTCATTAGCCGCTAGGCCGGCGGCGGAAGCGCCCCCACGTTCGGTGTTGGTAAGATTTTCCAATTTCAAAATAAAACAAGAGGTTGTAAGACTGGCCTGGCAGAAAAAAGGATTTATGCACCAGGAGAGAAAAGTCTACGTGGAACACGATTACGCCCCGGAGGTCCTTAAAAAGCGCAGGGAATACAATGACGCGAAAAAGGTGTTAAGAGAGAAGAAATTGCGCTTTCAGACACCATTTCCTGCGAAGTTAAGGGTCTTCTACGGCGATGAAACGTGTCTCTATAATTCGGCGGAAGAAGCAACAGCTGACATGGCGAAAAGAGGGCTCCCGGTAACGGTATTTAAACCCGCGGCAGACCCGAGTGTGAAGATCAAAGCGCAAACATGGACAACACAAAGACCCTCAAAATCCACGGACCAGCAGCGGGAAACCCAGCACCAGAGCGTCGCGGATAAACTATCCGTTTTCAGGTTGGAATAGCGACCTTTTTTTTTTTTTTTCCTCTTGAATCAATCCGCACATCCAACCCCCCTCATACAAGGTAACAAACATTAAAGGAGATGCATATTCAGCATGTGGTAAAACATTTCATGGAACAATCATATTATTTGAAACAAATAAGTCTTTGTAATAAAAAAAAAAAAAAAACTTGTTAAAATAGAAATGTGACAATAATCCACATGTTCTCCTCATACTAACAAATACTGTTTTTGCGTGAATGTTTGATGTGATGGGGGTGGGAGGGTGCACACAATTTCACAGGGTTTAGGCATAAAAGGAAAAAAAAAAAAAAAATCATTACAAGTTTGGATTGGGTTCTGAAACTCACGTTAAAAGCATGGGACAACTTTCAGTGGTAAGAGAGGGCCCTCAACACGTAACAGAGTTTGAGGAATTTCCCTCAGAGCCTTCACTCCATCAAGGCTCTTACAGGGTCTTTAAAAAGACCTCAGCTCAGGAAGTTCTTTTGACAGCTTTTTGTTTTAAAGTTTTTTACACTATGTTCTTAATGTTTTTCTTGTTTTTAATGTTCTTTCAGTTTCTGAGTAGCACAAAAGAGGGCCACCACACAGTTATACTAAACAAAACAACACAATGGAGAAACAGGGTGTAACCAAAATAATTTCATATAATGTAAAAGGAATCCTGAATCCAGTTAAAAGATCCAAGATTCTAGGCAAAATGAAAAAAGACAAAGCAGGAATAATACTTTTACAAGAAACCCACCTAACAGACGTGGAACACAATAAACTCAGTAGACAAGGGTTTAAAATGATCTCTTCATCTTCATATAAATCAGGGAGGAGGAGGGGAGTAGCAACATTGATATCAACCAAAATTACATTTGAAAAAAAATCAGAACACAAAGATAAAGAAGGGAGATACAGTTTGGTAACTGGGCGGCTAGAGGGAGAAGATATCACCCTGCTGAATGTGTATGCTCCCCCAGGGGCTAACTGGAAATTTTACAAAAATGTATTCGACCTAATGATAACTAAAGCTCAAGGTTTAGTGATATGTGGTGGGGACTTCAATCTTAGACTGAATCCATACTGGGATGCTTCTGGTAATTCCCCACATCAAAATAACACCCAAAACAGGAATACTCGGATGCTACTAAAAGAATTGGGAGTCTGTGACGTGTGGAGGGAACTCAACCCCAGTGTAAAAGACTATACATTTTACTCAACTCCACATTCATCTTACTCAAGGATTGACTATTTTTTTATGTTTAATAGAGACATTGGTAGAGTAAAAACATGTAAAATAGGACTGATGGATCTCTCCGACCACAGTCCGATCTACATGGACTTAAATATCCAAAAATACACAAATAATACATTTTCTTGGAGGTTAAATTCAAATGTCCTGAAAGGACCATTGAAAGATGAATTGGAGTCAGATATTCTCAGATATTTGGAAGATAACGATAATGGAGAAGTATCCCCTTTAATACTGTGGGATGCATGTAAAGCTGTAATAAGAGGAAAGATTATTGCAAAACTGGCAACCCAAAAGAAACTAAGACAAGAAAAACTATCCACATTAGAGTCAGAACTTAGGAACCTAGAAAAAGAACACAAAGGCAACACTCATTCTACTGACTCGCTCAAGATTAAGGAAATTAAAAACCAAATAAATGAGATCTACACAATAGAAATCCAGAAGAAACTTACATTTCTGAAACAAAAATACTATGAAGCAGGCAGTAAATCGGCAAAATTACTAGCCTATAAATTGAGGAAACATCAAACAGAAAGAGCAATCTACAAAATCAGAGACCCAGTATCAAAGGAAATAAAATTCAGAATTCAGGATATTCTTAAAAACTTCGAGAATTACTATAAGAACTTATACTCCCACAAAAAACATAAAAATGCATCCGAGGCATTCCTAAACACATTAAACCTTCCCCAACTTACGGAGTCACAAAATAAAACACTACTGTCAGAAATACATCCTAAAGAATTGGAAAAAGCAATTATGAAACTTAAAGCTAACAAATCCCCAGGAGCTGATGGCTATACAGCAGAGTGGTACAAAACCTTTAAACAGCAACTATCTCCTCTCCTCCTGAAAACATTTAATTATGTCCTCCACACAGGGGAAATCCCCCCCTCCTGGAGAGAAGGGGTCATTGCAGTTATACCTAAACCTGAAAAGGATAAACTAGAGTGCTCCAACTACAGACCAATCAGTGTACTAAATCAGGACTATAAGCTTTTTACCATTATCCTTGCCAAAAGGTTAGAGAATATACTGACAGACCTAATTCATTTAGACCAAACAGGTTTTATAAGACAAAGACAGACACAAGACAGCATTCGACGCACTTTACACATAATTCATCATATAAAAAAATATAACTTAAATGCAGTCATATTAGGATTAGATGCTGAAAAAGCATTCGATTCGGTTGACTGGTCTTTTCTATACAGAATCTTATCCAGTTTCAATTTTCATAACAACTTCATTAGAACTATACAGGCATTATATAAAAAACCAACAGCTAAAATAAGGATTAACGGTAATTTATCATCATCTTTTGAACTGGAAAGAGGATGTCGTCAGGGCTGCCCCCTGTCTCCACTGCTCTTTGCAATCTTCATAGAACCTCTGAGCCAATGGATAAGACAAAACCAAAAAATTCAAGGTATTACACTTGGTCAGAAGGAACATAAAATAGCACTCTTTGCTGATGACATTTTAATATACCTAGGGCAGCCGGACACTTCTTTACCAGAACTAACCTCAGTTTTTTCAGAGTATGGAGATTTATCGGGGTACAAATTAAATATGCATAAAACCCAAGTTTTAACATTCAACTATGACCCAAATCATTATTCACTAAGCAAACTCAAAACTAACTGGGAGTCGGAATCTATGAAATATCTGGGGGTCAATATCCCGAAACAACTCAACAAAATTATATCACTAAACTATGATCCACTGGTGACAAAAATAAAATCTGACCTAGCAAGATGGAATATGATACCATTCTTGGGTATTGCACAAAGAATTGAAGCAGTCAAAATGAATATACTTCCACGTCTTCTATACCTTTTCCAAACAATACCGGTAGAACCTCCCAATAAAACATGGCAGGAGCTGGACAGAAGGATCTCAAGATTCATATGGCAGGGCAAGAGACCTAGAATCAGATATAGAACCCTACAGCTAAACAAAGACAAAGGTGGGCTCGCGCTGCCAAATATCAGGGACTACTTTAAAGCCGCACAAATTAAAACTTTAGTAGAGATATGTAACCCAGTCTACTCTGCACAATGGAAGGAGATCGAATGCCAAATAACAAGTGACATCCCCCTACAGGCGATAATAGGGAACAATGTCTTACCTAAGCTTTTGAATAACACTAACCCGTGGATAGAGACCCCGCTAAAAATTTGGTTTAAGATAGTCAGAGAGAATCAAACTAAAGAGCCCTATCGACTTCTGCAATGGATCGCCTATGATCAGGACTTTACTCCTAATAAAACAGACACCAGATTTAAAAAGTGGAAGGAGAAGGGGCTGATAAAATATTACGATTTTTTTAAAGGGCAAATCTTAAGAAGTTTTGAAGATTTGAAAAAACAAGGCCTAATAAATCAAGACCTTTACAGGTTCTTCCAGCTTAGACACCACATAAACAATATACTTAAAAAGGAGGTTTTGGAAAGGGCCCAGTCAGGTGTTCTGAAGGTCTTCTTAATGGCATATAAAGGGATCCCAGGGATCAGATACATTTCTAAAATATACCAAGGTCTTCAAGACTTAAAAGGAGACAACACATCTTATATAAAAGAGAGATGGGAAAAAGAGGGGAATTTCACTTTACATCTGGAAATATGGGAAAAGCTAAATAAACAGCAATGGAAAAGTACCTCATCCCTGCAGTGGAGAGAATTTGGATGGAAAAACTTGGCAAGATTTTTCAGAACACCTGCACAAAACAAATTTACCCATAAGGGATTGAACTGTTGGCGCTTGTGTGGTGAAAAGACTGCAAATCATTTTCATGTGTTTTGGTCATGCCCAGTTATCCACCAATATTGGACCAATGTACAGACAATATTGGGGAAAATATTCAAAATTACAGTTCCCTTTTCTTTTGTAACTTTGTATTTGGGTTTACTACCGGACTCACTGGAAAGACGAGGAGAAAAATACTTATTCAATGTTTTAATATTGGCAAGCAAAAAAGCTCTAACTAAAAAATGGATGTTGAAGGACTGTCCTACACCTGAAGATTGGACTAACGTGATCCAAGACATTTACTCGATGGAAAAGTTGACATTCGCACTGAGACAGGACATGGATGGGTTCATGAACTTTTGGCAACCCTGGACCGCATATGTGTCTTCCATTAGATCTAATCTTTGACAAATACCATTTCAATAATGGTTCCTCTCTTTGTTCCAAAGCTACTCAGATGCTCTTTTATCTTTATTTACTTACTTTTTCTTTTTGCTTGTTTTTTACTGGTTTGTTTGTTTTTTTTATTTGTTTTTTGTTTGTTTTTTTTTCTCTTTTCACTTTTTCTTTCACTTTAAAAAAAAAAAAAAATAAGGGGTGTTGTAAGAATTAATCTTCCAATGTTGTCAGATATCAGGAAATAAGGGAACATGTGATGAAAATGTAAACACTGCATTGCTGTAACGACCTGTATACCCTTTACAAAAACAAATAAAAAAAAAAAAAAATCTCCTTGGTGGCCGGGCCCCGGGGGTGGACGAGATTCGCCCTGAGTACCTCAAGGCCCTGGATGTTGTTGGGTTGTCATGGTTGACACGCCTCTGCAACATTGCGTGGAAGTCGGCGGCAGTGCCTTTGGCATGGCAAACCGGGGTGGTGGTTCCTCTCTTCAAAAAAGGGGACCGGAGGGTGTGCTCCAACTTTAGAGGGATCACACTCCTCAGCCTCCCTGGGAAGGTCTATGCCAAGGTACTGGAGAGGAGAGTCCGGCCATTGGTCGAACCTCGGATTCAGGAGGAGCAATGTGGTTTTCGTCCTGGCCGTGGCACATCGGACCAGCTCTTTACCCTCTCAAGAATTCTTGAGGGTTCGTGGGAGTTTGCCCAACCAGTTTACATGTGTTTTGTGGACTTGGAGAAGGCATTTGACCGCGTCCCTCGTGGATTTTTGTGGGGGGTGCTTCGGGAGTATGGGGTATCGGGCTTGTTGTTACGAGCTATTCGGTCTCTGTACGACTGTTGTGAGAGTTTGGTTCGTATTGCCAACACTCGGTCGGAGTCATTCCCAGTGAGAGTTGGACTCCGCCAGGGCTGCCCTTTGTCACCGATCCTGTTCATAATTTTTATGGACAGGATTTCTAGGCGCAGCCAGGGAATGGAGGGTGTCATGCTTGGTGACCACAGGATCTCATCTCTGTTGTTTGCAGATGATGTTGTCCTGTTGGCTTCATCCAGCAATGACCTACAACTCTTGCTGGGACGGTTTGCCGCTGAGTGTGAAGCGGCTGGGATGAGAATCAGCACCTCCAAGTCAGAGTCCATGGTCCTCAGCCGGAAAAAGGTGGATTGTCCTCTCCGGGTTGGGGACAGGCTCCTGCCCCAAGTGGAGGAGTTTAAGTATCTTGGGGTCTTGTTCACGAGTGAGGGGAAAATAGAGCGAGAGATCGACAGACGTATTGGAGCAGCATCTGCAGTGATGCGGACGTTGTACCGGTCTGTTGTGGTGAAGAGGGAGCTTAGTTCTAAGGCAAAGCTGTCGATTTACCAGTCAATCTACGTTCCTACCCTCACCTATGGTCACGAGCTTTGGGTAATGATCGAAAGAACGAGATCGCGGATACAAGCGGCTGAAATGAGCTTTCTCCGTAGGATTGCTGGACTCACCCTCAGAGATAGGGTGAGGAGCTCAGTCATCCGGGAGAGGCTCAGAGTAGAACCGCTGCTCCGCCACATTGAAAGGAGTCAGTTGAAGTGGTATAGGCATCTCATTAGGATGCCTCCTGGACGCCTCCCACTTGAGGTGTTTCAGGCATGTCCCACTGGGAGGAGACCCCGGGGCAGACCCAGGACTCGGTGGAAAGACTATGTCTCCCAGCTGGTCTGGGAACACCTTGGTATCCCCTCTGAAGAGCTGGAGCAGGTGGCTGGGGAGGCTTCTCTGCTTGAACTGCTGCCTCCGCGACCCGGACCTCCGGAAAAGCGGTAGAAGATGGATGGATGGATGGATGGGGGGTAATGTTTAGGGCTGTCTGGAATCCACCCCTTAAAGAGGGGGCTATGTCAGGGTCTCAGCATGGGTTGGGGACCATGCTCCCACTTTAAGTTTGTTTTTGCTATTCTGTGTTTCCCCTGCCTTAGTTCAGTTGTTTTTTGGTTTTTTTTTAAATTCTAAGTATTTATTATTATTTACCTCCGCCAGGCCAAAGGCCAGGAGGAGGTTATGTTTTTGCCAGCGTTTGTCTGTTTGTCTGTTTGTTTGTCTGTTGGTTAGCAAGATAACTCAAAAAGTTTTGGATGGATTTCGATGAAACTTTCAGGCGTTGTTGGAAATGGTACAAGGAAGAACTGATTAAATTTGGGGGATGATCCGGATCACCGTCTGGATACAGGAATTTTTTAAAGGATTCTTTAACATTGTGAGATACGGCCATTTTCAACATGTGTGCAAGGGCAATAGAGGACGCTGGTCGTTGTGTCTGACGAACACAAACTCCGCCTTCTTCAAAGTTTTAGGCACAAAAGCACGCGGAAAAAAGTGGTGGGCAGGGCCCGCCAGCGTGCCTGTGTTTGCGCGACGCTGCAAAAGCTGAGATGGGCAGCTGTCCGCCGCCGGATTATTTGGCACAAATTCCCCGGCCAGCCATAGGGGCTGCGCAAAAACCAGCTCTCTGCCGGGGAAGATTCCAAATCCTCTTTTTTTCCGCGGAGCGCAAACCCAATAAAACCCACGCCAACCTGTCTGCCCAATTTGCATCCGTCAAAACAGTGGTGGCCCGGGCCCGCCAGCGTGCCTGTGTTTGCGCTACGCTGCAAAAACCTGAGACGGGCAGCTGTCCGGTGCAGGATTATTTGGCAGAAATTCCCCGGCCAGCCATAGGGGCTGCACAAAAACCAGCTCTCTGCCGGGGAAGATTCCAAATCCTCTTTTTTTCCGCGGAGCGCAAACCCAATAAAACCCACGGCAACCTGTCTACGCAATTTGCATCAGTCAGTGAAGCCCTGAGTGCTGCTTTCAGTGATAACACTCGCAGCCTGGGACTTTGCACATGAAGGAGATGGACACAACACCAACACTTCAGTTTATTACCTCCGCCAAGGAGGTAATGCTTTTACTACTGAACCACTAATCCTATCATTGTGAATCCAATTGCTAGTCATATGTTTTCATGGTCAAGGAATCTGAAAACGTACACACAAACACTGTATGAGGGGGAACTGTGGCGCTTGGCGGAGGTCTGCGCTCTCCGAGTGCTTTTCTAGTTATTATTCAAGTTATGCTCTTTATTCTGGTATGGGGTTTGAGTTTAGTGTTGTATGATTCTCTGTTTATTATTATTATCATTATTTGTCATAGTTGTGTATTCTCTGGTCCTGTATTCATGTCTCTGGTTTACCTTTTGTCTCAGTCCTTCATGTTTTATGTGCCTATAGCCACTCCCTGCTGTCTCTGATTACCTCTGATTGCTCCCACCTGTCTTGTGTTGTCTTGATTACTCCCGTCCATATATACTGATCTCAGACTGTGTCCTGTATGTTCTTGTCTCATGTTGGTGAGATTGCATGCTTCTGTCTAGTCTGTTTGTGCCTTGTCCAGAATCATCCTGCCTGTTGTAAGTCTGCCGTGTTTTTGCCTTTTGTTTTAGCCCACATGCTGCTTTACTTTCTGTTTTCTGTTCTGTTTATCAATAAATAATGGTATATGAAATTTGCCTCGCATGTGGGTCCTCCTCTTTGTTGCCCCAGAGGGGCAACTGTAATAGAAGCTGGATGTGCTTGTGTGTTACCAAAACGTTTAACTGCTGTGTCCACTAACTTCTGTTCAAATCGTGTCACGTGGAGAACAAATTCTAACGCAATTGCTATGTACACCCACTGCTGTCATTTAACAGTGTATATAATTACAGTATTGGGATTAGGACAAGTCATACAAATGTTCTGTGTTTGCTAACTTCCTCAATATTCTTTTCAATTTGGACCATTTATCCCCCTTGCTTTCTAAGTGCGGGAAATATTAACAGCATACTAAAGTCTGAATTATTGTGGATTAAAAATGTCTGTAAAAACACCTAGGTAAATTTATTTTTTGAACATCCATCCATCTATCACCAAAACTTTAAAATGGACCAAAAAAGAAAAAACTTCTCTTCCAACAAAAACATTAAAAAATAAAAGTGGATCATTGTCCAAATCTGCAGAAAAAATAAACCATTACATCAAACAAAAAATTAAACAGCATCCCTATGAACATTGCACATTTACATGAAAAAGTAGCAGATTTACGAAGAAAAAATTGGTACGTTTGACAAAGTTTTGAATTTACAACAAAAAAGCTAGCAGGAGAAAAAAAAACTGCAAGTTTATGAGAACTTTCAACTGTAAGAAAAGTTGCAAATTTACAAGAAAAAGTCAAATTTGAGGAAAAAATGTTGCACATTTATGACAGACACAAATGTAAATGGTAAAGTCAATTTTTTGAGACAAAAGTAGCAAATTTACAAGAAATAAGTAGGAAATTTCAGAAAAGAAATCAATTTCACTACAGTGAAACAGTAAAAATGAAGGGACATACAAGAGTAAAACACCATATCATCACTGAAGAATAAAGCGATGCATTAAGTAAAAAATGAAGTAAATAAATGTAAATTCTATCTACATGCTATTATCCTCCCATGGTACATTTTACTTTGTGCAATAAAAAACTAATGAAAAAATTAATACTTTTTTAATGCTTTATATACCCTGAGGATGTAGGAATGCTGAGCAATAAATATCCCTAAATGCTACACAAAACCAACGCATTCAATTCAATTCAATTCAACTTTATTTATATAGCGCCATTTCACAACAACAGTCATCTCATAGCACTATCAACTGTAGGGAGGACCCCCACAGTTGCAGAAAGACCCCAGCAATCAGGCGATCCCCTGTGAGCAAGCACTTGGCGACGGTGGAGAGGAAAAACTCCCTTTTAACAGGAAGAAACCTCCAGCAGAACCAGGCTCAGGGAGGGGCAGTCATCTGCTGCGACTGGCTGGGGGGTGAGGGGATAGAGAAGAAGAAAAGAACAGACATGTAGAGAGCAAACAGCACGATGGGGACTCAATCTATGGGAGAGAACAAACAAATGTTAATGACCAGCAAAAAAAAAATATTTCATAGAGAGTGAGGAAAGGAGTGAGGCCCAGTGCATTACTGGAGGTCCCCCGGCTGACTAAACCTATTAGCAGCATAACTAAGGGAGGGTTCAGAAACACATGATCCCTCCCTAATTGTAGGCTATATCAAAAAGGTAGGTTTTAGCCCTATTCTTAAAAACAGAGATCGAGTCTGACTCCCGAATCCAGATTGGCAGCTGATTCCACAGGAGAGGAGCTTGATAACTGAAGGCTCTGCCTCCCATTGTACTTTTGGAGATTCTAGGTATTACAAGTAAACCTGCATTTTGGGAGCGTAGTGCTCTGTTAGGATGATACGGTAGTATCAGATCTTTTAAATAAAAAGGAGCCTGATTGTTTAGAGCTTTGTAAGTAAGAAGAAGGATTTTAAACTTAATTCTAAACTCTATGGGAAGCCAATGAAGGGAGGCCAGAACCGGAGAGATATGATCTCTCTTTCTAGTACCTGTTAAAACTCTTGCTGCAGCATTTTGGATCAGCTGAAGACTTTTTAAAGATGTTTTAGGACAGCCTGATAATAAAGAATTACAATAATCTAATCTCGAGCTAACAAAAGCGTGGATCAGCTTCTCAGCATCACTCTGAGACAAGATGCTCCTAATCTTGGCAATATTACGCAAATGATAGAAGGCAGTCTTAGAAACAAATTTAATATGTGAATTGAAGGACAAATCCTGATCAAAAATAACTCCAAGGTTCCTCACAGAGCTATTAAGAGAAAGAGTAACTGCATCCAAACTGAAAGTTTGATTTGGAAAGGAATTTCTAAGGTTTTTTGGACCAACAAGAATGACTTCAGTCTTATCTGAATTTAATAGCAGGAAATTACAAGTCATCCAAACTTTGATTTCCTTAAGACAGGCTTCTAACTTGGCTAATTGATTAGTATCATCTGGCTTCATTGACAGGTATAATTGTGTGTCATCTGCATAACAGTGAAAATGTATACAGTGCTTTCTAATAATGTTACCTAACGGAAGCATATATAAACTAAAAAGAGTAGGGCCAAGCACAGATCCCTGTGGAACTCCATGACTAAGCTTTGAGCTGAGAGAAAACTCATCATTTACATGAACAAACTGGAACCTATCAGATAAATAAGATCTAAACCACTGCAACGAAGTTCCATTAAGTCCAACATAGTGTTCTAATCTATCAAGTAGAATATTATGATCAATAGTATCAAAAGCTGCACTAAGATCTAAAAGGACAAGTACAGAAACTAGTCCATTATCAGATGCAATGAGGAGGTCGTTAGTGACCTTCGCTAAGGCTGTTTCAGTGCTATGATGGATTCTAAACCCAGATTGAAACTCCTCAAATAAACCATTTCCCTGCAGGTGGTCAAATAATTGCGTAGCAACAACTCTTTCTAAGATTTTTGAAATGAAAGGGAGATTAGAGATTGGTCTATAGTTAGCTAAAGCTCCTGGATCTAGCGTTGGCTTTTTGAGTAAGGGTTTAATTACAGCCGTTTTAAAAGCCTGCGGTACATGGCCTAAAGTTAATGAAGAATTGATTATATGAAGAATAAAGCTACCAATAAGTGGGAAGACTTCTTTAAATAACCTGGTAGGAATAGGGTCTAAAAGACAAGTTGAAGGTTTGGATGAGGAAACTATTTTGTCTAACTCACAAAGGTCGATTGGAGTAAACTCATCAAGACAGACATCAATAGAAGGAGTTGTAGTAGTTACAGTATTTAAGTTAACTGTGGGAAGAATCTGATTGATTTTATCTCTGATGGATGAAATTTTATTATTGAAAAAGTTCATAAAGTCCTGACTAGTAAGCTCTAAGGGGATGCTAGGATTGACAGAGTCCTGACTCTTTGTCAACCTGGCTACAGTACTGAAAAGAAACCTGGGATTATTCTTGTTCTCTTCTATTAATGCAGAGTAATAACTCGTTCTAGCTTTTCTAAGAGATTTTTTATAAATTAAAAGATGATTTCTCCAAGCTAAATAGATTTCATCTAAATTAGTAGAGCGCCATTTTCTTTCTAATTGACGAGTCTTCTGTTTTAAGCTACGAGTTTCTGTGTTGAACCAAGGAGTTAAAAATCTCTGATCAGACTTTTTCTTTTTTAAGGGGGCCACCAAGTCTAGAGCCTGATGCAGAGAAGCTGAAACACTATCCACCATGTTATCAAGTACAGAAGGAGCAAGCTGTCTATAGCTTATTTCCGTTGTGTTGACACATGGCATAGAGGAAACAATCTGCATAAATTTGGAAACAGCATCATCTGAGAGGCATCTACTGTGATAATATTTTTCTTTAGGAGCCAAATAGTCAGAAATAGTAAAATCAAAGGTTAACAGACAATGGTCTGACAGTACAGGGTTATGAGGAGACACTACAAGATTTTCTATTTCTATGCCATATGTCAGAACAAGGTCCAATGTATGGTGGAGGTAATGAGTAGAATTTCCTACTTTCTGAGAAAACCCAATCGAGTCTAATATTGAATTAAAAGCCACATTAAGGCAGTCACTATCTACATCCACATGTATATTAAAGTCCCCTACTATAATTATTCTATCAGATTTCAGCACTAAATCAGCTAAGAAATCAGGAAATTCGGATAAAAATTCTGAATAGGTTGATGGGGGACGATAAACTATGGCAAATAAAATTGGGTTTAACCTGGAATTGCTAAAGTGCCCAACACTGAGGACCAGGCCCTCAAAGGAATTATAACATGTTTTTTGCTTTACATTAACTAGTAATTTGGAATGGTAAATTGATGCTACTCCTCCTCCACGACCAGAACTTCTGGGATTTTGACAGTTTAAATAACCAGAGGGAGTTGATTCATTTAAACCAACATAATCCTCTTGTCCTAACCAAGTCTCTGTAAGAGAAATTAAATCAATCTGATGATCAATTAACAGATCATGGACTAACAGCATTACCAACATTTGGAAACATCAGCTTTTTAAGTCATGCTGACACACGACATTATGCAATGCTGATATTATCACATGTAGAGTACTGTCTGGGAAAAGGACCAATTGTATAAAAGGTCATCCCATTCAAAACGTTGCCACAATGTGTAGTTACATTTCTGGAGAGACATGTCGGTTCAACATAAGCTATATATTCATTGCAGCCCAGCTGAACTCTGGGAGGAGCAGAGGTTAGTCAGCAGGTCCTTGATATCACTGTTGTAGTATCATCAGGACTAAAGACTGCATGTCTTATTCACCGCGTATTGCTGCTAGTTGCATTGTAGGGATGTAACGGTATGCTAAAATCCCGGTTCGGTACATACCTTGGTTTTAAGGCCACGGTTTGGTTCATTTTCGGTACAGTTGGGAAACAAAATGCAAAACATGAAACTGCTTATCTTCTGTATAAGCAGGAACAGCTTTGACAAAAAAAAAAGCAAACTGCCAGCAGTCAATTCTCGAATAAATAAATTGTATACAATAAAATAAATAAATACTCTTTTTAGCAAATGAACAATGCAGACAAGTGCAACAATATAAGTTTGAATAGTCTGAATTATTCCTGTACTTTTAGGAAATTAAAGTTTCTTACTGCCTGAAGCAGTGTTTTTAACCAGGGTGTTCTGGCATGTTTAGGTTTCTGTGGGAAATTAATGATCAAATTTCACTTGTTAATTGGTCAAAAAACTGCAAACAACTTGTCATTGCCATGCATACAGTAGGTTCTGAAGGCACCCATGCACAAAACCAGCAAATTATTCCCAACTTCTTGGACAATTAAAAAGTTAAATTAAATAATGTCCTACAAAAAAACAACATACCAAGGCACCCTTGCAAAACACTGGTCTAAAGTGCAGCATTAACAGATTTAGCTTTTTCTTAAAAGGATGGTATTATTTTCTGGCTGAAGTGGGCACAACAAGGAACTTCATACTGGGGCCAGTTACCTTCAGCATGTTTAAACCTGGTGTTCTCAACAACTGAATATGGCCTTAGAGCTGCTGCTATAAAAACACCAATGGCATTTGTTATTGCTTTGGCTCAATCTGAAAAGCCCTGGAAAGGCTGTCTAAATGCCACGGGAAGCTGCGCTTGTACCACGTTAGTCTTTTTTTTTTTTTCGTGCTGCACGTTCACGTGGTGCCTTTTCAAATGAGTTAACAAGTTCAACATACTGCCAAAAGCGTATCTGATGCTGTTTTCATCTTATTAGCTTGCCTTAGTCCGTATTCAATCTCTGTCTGTTTACATTTCTGGCACGAGGCAGTTACACTTCATGTCTGTCACTCAACACGGTCCGTGTGGAACCTTGGTATGCCTCTGCACCAAACCAAAGGTTCCATACCAAAAAATCCGAATATGAATACAAATACCATTACACCCCTATTGTATTGTGTTTTGAGAGCTGCAGCTGGTCCAGAGGACTGTAAGTTACTTCCCCCTGGGTGCTCTTTGAAAACAATGGCATAAGTTGTGTGAGTCTGTGTTTGTAGTCTTTCAATTTATGTGTTTTCACAACCTTATACTTGAACAGTCAGAGGACAGCCTACACCGTTATTTACATTGAAAATTATCTTTTAAATTGACAAACATCAAATGTACAACGTAGCAAAATTTGATCGGGATCAAAGGATAATTTCTCTCTTGCCATTCACTTCAATGGAGATTTTTTTCTTATGTAAGGCCTCACATATGGAAGTAGAGGCGGCATGACTTAGGCTCTCTATGAAAGCACTCAGAGAGTCCAACCTCCACCATGTATTTTTATTTCTATTAATAGTCTGTTTGAGTCAGCCCATGCTATTGAAAAGCATGGATCTGAAAATAAACTTCTTGGAGGTAACAACAGGTGTGGCAGAGCTCAGATTAGGTTCATGTTCTCCGGCACTCAGTACAGGAAATGCATGTGCATATCATTGAAAATAACCTCTAATTATGCCTTTTGGCAGGGTGCATAATGACGAGAGTGGGGTTCCACACCCACCCATATAACACTTCTGTCATCACGTCATCCCCTTCAGTTCTGGTGCTTTACACCTCGCTGAGACCTCTGCTGGTTTGGCTCTGGCTACACCAACCTTACCGCTTGCAACTTGTTTGCTAAACTGATGGTCTGTTGGTGTCAGCAGGGATGCCACTGGAGCGCTTGTTTAAGATAAGATAAGATAAGATAAGCCTTTATTAGTCCCACAATGGGGAAATTCCAGGATTGCAACAGCACAGGGATAGCAACACTCAGAGCAACAATCAGAAGGCAAGAAAAAACAACATCTAGTAAACATATGTACATATTACTATAAATGTATATATATAGACACACAGTGCAGAGCATTATGGTTGGTTGGTGAATGTGCAGCAGAAAGTCTAAGCTCTCTCTCCGCGGATGCGGCGGGCCAGCTGGAAGTCCTTGGGCATGATGGTGACCCCCCTTAGCGAAGAAGAGACCACCAGGTGGGCCTCGCTGGTCTCCTGCAGAGCCATGATGGCGAAGCTCAGGAAACGCAGGACGGTCTTGAAGTCCTGAGCGATCTCCCTCACCAGGCGCTGGACGGGCAGCTTACGGATGAGCAGCTCCGTGGATTTCTGGTAGCGACGGATCTCTCTCAGAGCCACGGGCCTGTGACGGCAAGGCCTCTTCACTCTGCCGGTGGCCGGAGCGCCTCTCCGAGCAGCCCTGGTGGCTAGCTGTCTCCTGGGGGGCTTCTTCCTCCAGTAGATTTTACGGGCGGTCTGCTTGGTTCTTGCCATCGCTCTTTATTATTCTGTCTTATATTTCTTGCACGCCGCCTAAACTCCAGCCCGGTACCCGCGTCGTTTTCGCTACAGCTCCCGGTATGTCGAGTTTTCCATTAGCACCGGGCGGCGGCCAAGTGCTAGCTAGCACTAGCTCCTCCCCGCTGAAGCGTCTCCCGCTGCAAACCGTGGCTCCGTACGCCGACCCGGGAGACCCCCGGGGCGATCCATGCGTCCGTGATATATATACAGAGTGAAAGGTGTAGAAAGAAAAAGGGAGATAAAAAAAAGGCTGTTGCAACGGGCAGCCTACTCGTGTGGCGCCACCGGTCCGGCGGAACCGGAACCGGAATAGGAATGTTGCTGACTTTGGCAGTATGAGCACTTGGAGGAAGAACTGCTACTCTACCTTACTCTTTGGGTTGCGGCTATGATATTTGAGAGTGGGACCACCATGAAGCCTGTCCTGCTTGCCTGGGTCTGTTCAATGCACGTGCAGCACTCAGGAACCATCGTGAATACTCCCTGTGTAGCGAGATATACCGGCCTACCCAGAGAGGTGACTGTAGTTTGTTGAGAGGACCCTGGGGACAATGAAGGCCGGACCCCAGAGCTGCCTCAACTGTCCAAGGAGTTGGCTCCATCCTGCGGCAGCACAAGGATTTCCCTGTGGAAGGCCCTTGAAAAACTGGGCAAACCACATGTAGAGTTTGGAGCTGTCGCCCAAGCTGTGGCCAGCTACTCTCCAAGGACACTTTTGGGAAGGCTAACCCTTCAAGGGGGACGGGATGGGGGGGGGGGGTGTTCTGACAGGCAGAATTTTGATGGTGGTGTGTTACATAAACAAACAGAGCAGGACACACACATTTCCCCTCCTGTACCTCACATCGTCAGTGCTCCAATGCAGCAACAACTCTTTTCTCTCAGTGCCACCTATGTCCCCAGCAAGCAGAACCTGGGTCCTGATCTCCTCTCCAGGGATGGCTCCCTTGCAAGGGAGTAGAGGCTACATCCGAGGTGGTGGCCAAGATTTGGGACAAGTTCAGAGCCCAACTAGATGACCTCTTTGCCTCCAGGGTTAATGCCACAGGGTTACAAAAATAATTTTTTGTAAGTTGTCTGTGTTTTTCAACTGATTTAAGACAATTTTACATCGCTGAATCCGAAAATGACATCCGTTTGTCTCGATCAGGTGCTAAGTAAAAACCTGTACTTACTTAGTACTGTGCATATACTTACCTTTATATAAAGGTAAGTACATGTAAATTGAATGTTATGTCATCATCGTTCAAAATTTAGAGAATTTCAAGACATAAAAAAGAATTCTGCATCATATAAAGCGAAAATGCCCGTACATGTAAACAAAAACGTATAAAACAACATGTGGTCATAATTCAAAAAGTTGACCTGATTGAGCAAAACCAATGTGATTTTTGGATCCAGCACATCGAAATTGTCCTAAATCAGCTAAAAAAAACTTAGGCAATAAATCTGGTGTTGACCAGTGTGCTCACTGCCCCCTCTTTTTCTCCATCAGGGACCTTGACCCTCCTCTGGAAACAGACGAGCTCACTCACCTGCGGTCTTATGCTCTCTTTCATGTCTTCCCTCTAGTTGAGCTCATCCCCTTGGTGCTGGAGAGGGTGCATTGTTGTTGTCACACCCTCATCCTAGTGGACCCTCTTTCACCCACCAAACCTTGTGTACCCAAGACTGAAAGTCTGGTAGTAGTCACCCCATGGTAACCCCCAGTCAGGAAAAACCTTCTCTCCTCTGCACACTTTCCTGCTGAGAGGTTGAGACTGTGGCCCTCAGGGTTCCCCCTCCCCCCAACTAGAAGCCCCTCAACTAGGAGCTTCTATGCCTGTAAAGGCCCTTTTCCACTAGTATTGCCTTGGCCTTACTTACTTCTACTCTACTCACTTTCTCGCCCTTTCCACTGTACCCAGCATGGTTTAACCGACACTATTTTCATGCCCGTGTGAAGGCAGGGTACAACCGAGCTGAAGCGAGCCGAGATGTGACGTCAATAGACTGTTAGCCACTGATTGGTCAGGGCGTAACGTCACAAAAGCGCCCGTCTTCAGTGGAATCTTTACGACCGCCATTTGCAATCTTTCACAGACTAACTCGGTCACGGAGTAAATACGATATTAATACAGACAGCGTTGTAGGTTTTGCGGAAATCTACACCGTGGTCCAACGAAGAGGTGCGGGGTTTTCTCTGCTTGGTGGCAGATACACAGTGAGAGGAGTGATCCGGACCAATACAGATGGCAGCCCTGCATAGAACCGTATTACTGACAAGCTGAAGACGAACGTGAGAGAACCATCGATAGTGAGTGATTTGTAATAATGGGCATCTGTTCGCTTATTTATCCTGTTGGTGGTAAGCTCACTTTTTTTGAGCAATACAGCGCCGTTTTGTGCTGGCTAACGAGTGTTAGCTAGTAGCTATACCAACTGCTGATTCGCGCTTGTTTTCTCTTAAGTATTCGCTTGTGAGAGCAAAAGGATGAAATATGTTAATCCTGGTTAAAGTCCTGGTTTTTGTACGTGCTGCACTTTGGTGCTGCGCATTAAATTGTGTGCAATTTAATGCTAGAATGTGTTTCCACATGCCAGGGGTTAGCCTCCCTGTTTATAGTGGATACTGGTGAGACCACAGGAGCCGAAATCGCAACAATATAAAAGTGCTTTTTCAAACCAGTGATTTATAAAGTCACTCATATAATTTTCTAAAGCGTCAGAATAGACCCACACACCTATTCTGTGGATTTTCCATAAAAGGTGCTGGAACAGTATTGTGCTGTTCCACCATAAATCCCTGGATTGAAAATGTTCTTGTTCATGTACAGAGTGGCTCCTGAGGTGCTTGTCAGGGAAACGAAGCATTTTTGTCACATCCCACCACTGACTTTCACAGGTGTATTTCCCTAACACAGGTACATCTCCAAAAATTACAATGTCATGAAAAAATTCAATATTTTTTGACACTCATTTCAGAAAGAGAAATCCATATATCGATTCATTACACAGACAGTGATATATTTCAAGCATTTATTTATTTTAATTTGGATGATTATGTCTTACAGCCCCTGAAAAACCCAAATTCAATTTGGCAAAAAATTAGAATATTACATAAACTTTAAAAAAATAGTTTTTAAATAGAAATGTTGGCCGCTGAGGTGTTGGTTAATATGGGCTGTAGCCATAATCATCAATATTAAAATAAACACTTTCAATATATCACTGTCCCTGTAATGAATCTATATATGGGTTTCACTTTCTGAAATGAGTGACAAAAATATTTAACTTTTTCATGATATTCTAATTTTTGAGATGTGCCTGTATAAGTGTTGAACTTGCTTGAAACTAACCACCATCCATTTCTGTCGTTCGTCTAGGCAGGAGGGAATCAGCCGCTCAACAACGGACGTCGCCACTGTGGAAAGTACTGAAATCCTTTGCTTTTATAGGTAAAGTGTCAAAACCAAAGTAGCACAATTTCCACTTAATATAAAAGGGACTGAACTGAGATTTATTTGATTGTGTGAGTATTAATTACAGAATAATTGAAAAAGACTGGTGCATCAACTGTAAAATAAACCACTTGTTAATGTATTTATTTTTTTTGACAGATCACTTGTGTGATCCTTTGTGAGTTATGTTCATAACTGTATCTTTTGGGGAATGGCAGTTGTTCAGTCATCAATATAATTTAGATTATATGTGTAGTTTATACTCTATCATCAATAAACTCATGCAGTAACAGGACACATTACAAATATTTGACCCCATTGTAGCGCATCCTTTTATATTTTAGCAATAAAAGTACAAAACACCACCCACACTTGAAGCCAGGGCAAGAAGAGACACTTTTACATTCAAGACACTTTTATTGATAAAAACTCCATATTTTGACTGAGCGACTCCATATTCTGTGATGCACACCTTCAGTTACAGTACTATATTCCATTCAAGTGAATGTATTAATTCATTCTGATTGCTGAGGCCACAGTAAAAGCAGATGATTTTAAATGTAACGCAGCCCTTGTAAAATCGACTTTACATCAGTGCAGCTACATGAAAATTGTGGTTAAATACAACAACGAAGTACTTTATTGTCACATTGGAATTGGAATCGCTCCTGTTTTGTTTTTCTTTTGAATTCTTGGATGGAATATGGGTGGGCAATATAAGCTGCGGCTTCAGCCATCACCCATTTCAGATAACCTATGTTGAACTGTATAATCAGAGGAGTTATTGTTTAATTCGACCTTATTAGATTTTTTTTCCCCTTTGTTATATTATTCTATCTTTAATCTATCCGAAATAAAGATTCATTCATTCACATTCCACCACTGGCTTTTAGCAACAAGTGTATTTCCCAAATATGTTTTAAACTTCCTTTATTTAACCACCACCCATTTCTGTCTTTTGTCTAGGCAAGAGGTAAACAATCGATCCACCCCAAACTGGACCTTGCGTCACTATTTACAGAGATGCAGGCCTAAGATCTGCTGATCTGAGACCAGTGTGAGCTGCACATCCCAGCTGCTGAGTGACCCAGTCTTACAGTTTGAGTTTTGCACATTCTGAATAATCTGGAATTTGCTGCTGATTGTAATAAACAATTTAGTGACTTATGTGTTTGCATCATGATTTCTATTTTTGTCTCTTAATACACTGGTGGGAAAAGAGTCAATAGTACAAACCATTAATGGGTGACCTTTAAAATAATGGCTCATTTTTAAGAAATTTATGTCACATGGTGGTAACCTTCACATATAAAAAAAAGAGACATCTGCAAAAACTTCAGAGGTTTATTGTCTGTGCAATACTACATGAATGCATGTATAGTACATTGTTGATGCAGAGAATATATATTTCTACAGTATATGTATCTAGTAAATCAAGCATTTTCCATGTAACCTTGTGACTGCATTATTAGGGGGCAATGGATCAGCGTTCTTGTCGCGCCCTCCGCCAGTACCCGGGCTCGCCTGGGGAAGCTAATGATCCTACCAGCAGACTAAATTCGAAGAGACGACGCCTCTGTGCCAAGTCAAAGAAGAATCCTAGTCACAGTCCTAAAGCCGAAAGCAAACAGCCCCAAGAGCACTTTGTGGTAGGATCTGCCCTTCGCATATTACAACTAAACGTTGAAGGCCTATCTGCAGCCAAGCGAAGCCTTATTGAAGTCCTCGCCTTCCAACATTCGATTGATGTAATCTGCCTCCAAGAGACTCATATTGGCACAGAGGAAGCTGGCCGCTTCACCATCAAAGGCTTTGACCTCCTGTGCTATGTTCTACATGCTAAACATGGACGTGCCACCTATGTGCGTTCTGACATAGTTGAAGAAAATCACCTGATAACACATTTCTCAGACACCATAATCATTGGTGGCTTCCATATTGTCAATGTGTACAAGCCCCCTAATGCCAACTGGGTTCTGCAGGTCTTACCCACCCTACCCCACCCTGCCATCTATGTGGGGGACTTTAACAGCCATCACCCTGACTGGGGGTACCCAGCAGTGGACAGTGATGGGGAGGCACTTTCAGACTGGGCATCCAGAAATGACCTCGCTTTGATATACGACCCCAAACAAAGAGGAACCTTCCACTCTGCTAGGTGGAAGAAGGACTATTCTCCTGACCTGTGTTGGGTCAGCTCTTTGAATGGGGAGCCATATCCTACACAGATCCTCATTCTTGATGATTTTCCACACAGCCAACACCGGCCCCTGCTTGTTCACATTGGCCTACAACTTCCAGCCATATACAGCCCAAGGAAGATGCGCTGGAACTTCCGCAAAGCCAACTGGAAGAAATTCAGTGAAACTCTGGACCGGAGCGTTGTTACCATCCCACTCCACACCATCACTGTAGATGAAGCATACAACCGCTTCTGCAGCGCAATCTTCAAGGCTGCCCATACTGCAATCCCACGAGGCTACCGACCCCTCTATGTCCCATGTTTGGACGGAGAATGTGCTGCCCTCCTACAATCCTATCAAACATCAGGGGACCCAGAGATAGCAGACCATCTCATTGAATCGCTAAATACAGCCCGGCGAAAGAAATGGGAGGAGACAGTTGCTGACCGGAGCTTTACCCACTCTAGCAGGAAATGTTGGAGCCTCATCCGTCGCCTAGGAGCTGCACAGAAGCCCCCTAGCCAAAGCCGAGCATCCGTCACACCCAACCAAGTTGCATCCCACCTACTGACTATCGCCAAAGCACCCCAAGACAAAGACACCAGAAGAGCAGTTACAACTGAGCTAAAAAAAACACCAAAAAATGCCTGTAGAGGAAACGAACCCTGAACCCTTCGAGGCTGCTGAACTGGAGAAAGTCCTACAGGGCCTGAAATGTGGAAAGGCAGCAGGATACAATAACATCTTCCCAGAATTCATGAAAAATCTTGGCCCCTGAGCCCTAACCTGGTTGACACAATTCTACACAAGGATCACACAAACAAACTCGATCCCAAAGAAATGGCGGACAGCAAGGGTCATTGCCATCCCAAAACCTGGCAAAGACCACAAACTACCAGCAAGCTACCGCCCAATCTCCCTACTCAGCGTTCCTTACAAAATCATGGAGCGCCTAATACTGCAACGCATTTCCCCAGAAATAGAGGATATTCTAAGTGTGGATCAAGCAGGTTTCCGCAAGGACCGCAGTACAGGAGAACAAGTACTGGCCCTAACCACCTTCATCGAAAATGGCTTCGAGAGTAGACTGAAGACAGGGGCAGTATTTCTCGATCTTACAGCCGCCTATGATACGGTCTGGCACAAAGGCCTCCTCCTGAAACTTATAAAGGCGATCCCTGCTTGGGCAACAGCAATTATAAAAACCCTGCTGACCAACCGAAGGTTCAGAGTCCACCTCAGTCAGAACACAAGTGCATGGAGAATGCAGAAAAACGGACTCCCACAAGGCTCAGTTCTAGCTCCAACTCTGTTCAACCTCTACATAAACGACCTGCCTACTACAAAATCCCGCAAATTCATCTATGCAGACGACATCTGTTTGGCATTCCAAGCACCAGACTTTGAACCACTGGAACGGGTGCTCATGGAAGATCTTGCCAAACTGGACCAGTTCTGCAAAATCTGGCGCCTAAAACCAAGCCCAGCAAAAACCGTCTCCAGTGTATTCCATCTCCACAATGCAAAAGCTGCCAGAGAACTAAACATCCACCTGAGCGGACTCAAGCTTAAGCATGCCCCAAATCCAACTTATCTTGGAGTGACCCTTGATAGGACCTTATCCTTCAAGGAACATCTAAAGGGGACGGCTGCTAAGGTGAAGGTACGAAACAACCTGCTCTGCAAGCTCGCTGGTGCAAAATGGGGGGCGGCAGTGTCCACCCTGCGCACCTCAGCACTGGCCCTTTCATACTCTGTAGCAGAATATTGTGCCCCTGTCTGGTCCAGATCATCTTACACACACCATGTAGACACCCAGCTCAACTCAACCATGAGAACTATAACTGGAACAATCCGCTCAACACCACTCCCCTGGCTCTCTGTACTGTCAAACATAGCCCCTCCACACATCCGGCGAGCAGCATTAACTCAAAGGATGCTCCAAAAAGTTAAAGATTTTCCTCACTTACCAATCCATGCAGATATCTACACCCCACCCACTGCCCGACTTTCATCCAGACGGCCGATTTGGAAAAACCCTTCCCCAGCTGACTTTACCATCCAGACAGCTTGGCAAGAGGAATGGGAGACCAAGGAGGTCCCAAACAAACAGCTGGTGATAAACCCCAACCAACAGGTCCCGGGCACCAACCTCCCAAGGAGACAGTGGTCTACACTCAATCGCTTCAGGACTGGACATGGCCCCTGCTTGGCCAGCCTTCACAGATGGGGCAGTAGCCCTAGCCCACTGTGCGCATGTGGAGAGGAGCAAACAATGGAACACATCATAGAGGTTTGCCCGCTCCAAAGACTGGAAGGAGGATTACACACCCTCCATACAGCAAACCAGGAGGCAACTGCTTGGCTAAATAAAAACTGCATTATTTTAATTGCTTATAATCCTAGATCAAGTTTGTTTTGGCCTAAAATGCATCATAACTGTCAAATATATCTTATTATACCTAACTCAGTACTGTTTACTTTTTGAATATATATTTTGTGGCTAATATAGTTATTAACCTGGCGCTCAAGTTGTGTCAGCTGATCATTTTTTGCTATGACACCATCTCAGACTCAGTGCAGCTGAAGCAGGTACGTCCATGATGTCTCAACAGTCTCTCCATGATTTTCACACAGATCAGAGCAATTTTTTTTCCCACAATATTTTTATTGAAACTTTTTTTTTTTTTTTACAAACAGCACACACAGTCAGACACTAACACAAAAGTAATTTAAAAACTAAAAACAATAACAAAATAACAAAAAAAGGGTAATAAAAACAACAACCATTAACAAAAAACAAGTCAACAACAATGCTCCTCTGTTTAGTCTAGGTCAGGGGTCGGCAACCCGCGGCTCCGGAGCCGCATGCGGCTCTTTCATCCCTCTGCTGCGGCTCCCTGTGGCTTTGGAAAATAAATAATGAGTATTTAATTAAAATGTATTTTATTTTAGTTCATTAGTTTTTAAAATGTAATTCTAAATTTGAAGATTATGGTGATCTTATAAAATCTAAAAAAAAAAATGTGTTAAAGTTTAATCACCGTCAGCGAAAATCAACACGATTACATAAGCGCTCGGCGCTTCCCCGGAAGTCGTCTCCCGCGATAACCCGGATGTGTTGTGTTCAAGCTACTGCTGTATTGCAGTAGCTTGACAGCCCTGCGATTGGATAGTTGCAAACGATTGGACCAATCAAATGGCTTGTTGTATGCTTTTTCAAAGATTCATGGCGGCGTGTCCTCAGGGATGTGATTTTCTGCCAATTCGCCGAATTCCGCTTTATTTTATCTTCCAGGAAGATAAAGTACGTTAAGTACGTCAGCGGCTTGTGGTCCACGAACGCAGTGAAGCTGCGTCCTTTCAGGCAGGACTGGAAGTGGCGTATGGCCACTTCCGGTAATCGGTATGGCCAGGTGGAGAGTCATTAAAGTAGAACTGAACTGAACGGCATTGAACGGCACTGGGTGATAGTCTATACAATTATAAAGATAATTTATCATTGGCACCCCCTCCACAAATCCCGGAATCTTGGAGAAAATCGCGATTTTGAATTTCCCGCCCTGAAAAATCAGACAAATCCGCCGATTAACCGGAAGTGCAGCCAGAGTTCCGAGTGACGTCACGAGTGTGACACAGTCCTCCATGTTTACCATTGCGAGCACGTCGACACTGGTTGTTTTTGGTGCATCTTGTCGTGATAGTCGACTACAAAACACTTCCAACACCTGGGAAGATCTGTTCAGTGGCCAAGGAAAGCTGTCATGGCGGCGAAAGAAAAGAAAGGGGGAGGAAAAGCGACCGGGAAGCAATGCGTTTCTAGATATAGATATTACAGTGATCCCTCGCTACTTCGCGTTTCACCTTTCGCGCCCTCAGTGCATCGTGGATTTTTCAAAAATGTTCATCAAAAATTCAAAATTGAGAAAAAATGGCACGAAAGTTGCCCGGGCGCTAGCAGAAGGCAGGGAGACTACATTAGAACATCAGGTATCAACACGGACAGCCTGCACAACTGAAAATCCACCTCTCTGACCACCGCTCCACTCCTCTCCGCCCACCTCTTCACCACTCTGGAATCTCGCAAGCTGATTGGCCGAGACGTTTTACCGAGCTTCTCTCCCTGCAGAGCGCCCATACCCAGCGAAGGAAGACCGCATTCATTGTTCTTTATCGCTCGTGTTGCTTAGTGGCACTTTTCGCTGTTCTCTTGTGCCTTTTTGTGCAAAATAGTGCTTGTGACGCCCTTGGGGGGGGGGGGGGGTGACGCTACTTCGCGGTTTTTCACTTTTCGCGGTCGGTTCTGGTCCCCATTAAACGCAATAAGTGAGGGATCACTGTATTTATAAATAGCACAGTCAAATGCAGAGGCCAGTTCTGTTCATGTGTATTGCCACTATAGTCTGTAGAAGTATTGTAATACATAGCCCAATTTTTTGAATGAATGAATGAATTTATTTATTTCGGATAGTACAGTACAGGTTGAAAGAAACTGAATGATATAACAACAAGGTCAAATTGAACAATGACTCATCTGATTATACAATTCAACGTAAGTTATCCGAAATGGGTGATGGCTGAAGCCGCAGCTTATATTGCCCACCCATATTCCATCCAAGAATTCAAAAGAGAAAACAGGCAAGAGCGATTACAATTCAAAACAAAACTAATACAAAATGTGACAGAGAAAAAAGAAAACTAAGCTACAACACAACACAGGCTGCATATGTTACAACTCGCCGCTCATTAGCGGCGCCAGCTGCACGCACACTTGCGCCTCGTCAGCAGCGTGGGATATAAGCCACTCTGCCCTGGGCTTCGGCATGAAGCCGTCTGATTCCTTCAGCCCTCTTGCTGCAGAGGAACCCCCTCATCTCCCAGCAAGATCTACAGCGTAAGCATACCTACCTTTGCCTTTCCAGTCTCTCCCCTGTGCACAGGTGTATTCCCCGGCGGCGGACCTCGCCTCTGCATCGCCGTCTGCCAGCTGCTGTCACAGGTGCATCAGGTCGCTGTCTCCCGGGCTCGCCGTTGTGCACGCCTGCCACCTGCCACACTCCTACATCCTCCTCTGTCTCGTCACCGATCCTGAATGCCTCTTCACTCTGAAAACTCTGGTGTTCTTGACTGCTGGAACTGCTATCATCTGCCATTGTTGTTTTGTTTAGGGATCACACTCGTGACGTCACGCAGCGTCGTCTGCACTACTTCCGGTTTGTTTGGCACTGCCAGCCAGAGGCAAAAGTTTATCGGCTTATAGCTTGGCCATCGCACGGCCTAAAAATTTCTTTTATGTGTTGAAAAATACAATAGGTAATAAGGAATTAATCTGCTATTCTACTTTTTGCGCCAAAAGGTGGGTTCAGTTCTACTTTAACTCTCTGTTACTGGCGGCGTACAACGGCTGTATGAGCTGGGCTGGCGCGAGGGAGGAAACAGTAATAAAAGTTAACCATCCCCTTTTATGATTCCAAACAGTTTGAAATTGACAGTGCACAGTGGACATTGACTCATAACTTTTGAATATTTCTAAGACTTGGCTACATCAGTGATTGTGCAAAATAAACTGCTCAAGTCTCAATGGAGATTGAAACTGGTGATCTGAAATGAATGCTGAAATTATAAAAAGTAATGAATGGTATGTTGGAATTTTATTTCTATTATGGAACAGATAAAATTAACTGATTTTGATTTGATCAAGTGTTAAAGCATGTGATGGATAATGCTTGTTGGAATATTTTAGGAATGCTATCTTCTTGGAACATAAGTCAATATTATACATTAATAAGTGGCATTCAGCTGTTTGTTTTATGTCATTTAAGCACAGTTCTGGTACTTAAAAATCATAAAAACCCAGGAGCTTCGGGGGTCTTATTTTCAGATAATTTCCCCAACCCCAAATCACATCGCTGGTTCGTGTTGGAATTCTGAGCTTTCGGTATTGTTTTCAGCGGAATTATGAGATTTTTATCGAAGGATCAGGAGCCTTCAGTGCTAGAAATAGCACTCTCCTTTCAACCCAATGTCAACCTTCAACCCAATGTCTTTTTTTTTCGGAGTTCAAAATGTTTCTGTTGCATGCAGAAATGTAATTTTGTTTTCTCTGCAGGAGTTCCCTGATTTCATAAATGCAACACATTATAGTTTGTTTATACATAGCATAAAGGGAAAAAAAGTTATATGCAGTGTTATTTCATTTTAAGTGTCAAAAGGGTTTTTGTGGCTCCCAGTGTTTTCTTTTCTGTGGGAAACGGGTCCAAATGGCTCTTTGAGTGGTAAAGGTTGCTGACCCCTGGTCTAGGTGATCTATTACATAAGTATACATAATATACATTCACCAGCTTGGAATTTGCAAGGTCCACACATATCATTCACCTTCTTCTTCAGAAGTTATGTTTAATTTCTTTACATAATCAATGAAAGGTCTCCATATATTCTCAAACACATTTTCCTTTGATTTCAGTATGTATGCTATTCTTTCTAGTGGAAGGTTGGTAACATCTGTCTTAACCACTGAGTCACATCTGGTCTATGAGTTTTTCCACAGTAATGCAAAACATTTTTTGGCATTAAGCAAACTGAGGTCTATGAATGTTCTTTCACTCTTATTAAAGTTATGTTTTTCTGGATACAGACCCAACAAAAACAGTTCAGGGTTCAATGTGATTTGTTTTGAAATTATTTTTTTCAATTATTACCCTCACCTCTTCCCAAAACATTCTGATTTTTCTACATTCCCATAAACAGTGAAATAGGGTTCCTTTACTTACTTAGATCAGAGCAATTTTTTGCACAGGTAATAAACCAGACATTCTTAAGCTCTACAACTACTGATCGTTTGTGAAGCTGTATTGACATCAGTGACAGACTGTGCTGAACGCCAGACTGACCGTTTGAAGCTGTAATTTTCCCACAACAGAGCCATCTGAAACACACACAGCGTACATATTTTAGTACCTAACAGCGATAACTTGCAGAGATTACAGAGTAGTACGACATACTTATAGCAAACTAGCATTAGCAACATTAGCTTACCGTCATATATGACCTAGTTTGTATCCTCATGCCTTCGGCTCTCCCAGAAGCTGCCGAACTATTCCAGAGTGTTTCGACTCACTGCCTGTACCCTTGTCTGGCGGTCCTTTTTGGCATTTACGGTGTAAAAAAGCCACAGACCGAGGAGTCACCTTGTAAAGCCGCCATGTTGTGTTTGGCTTGGGTCGCATGTTTTACGTCATGGGAGTGTGGCGCCGCCTTGCTGTAAAAAAAATCCCGCTCACCACAGCTTAACCCTGCTTTACCCGGCTGCTATGAAGACACAACCGCGGCCGAAACGAGTAGTAACGAAACAAAACGAGGCGAGTCGAACTGGGCTAGTGGAAAAACGGCATAAGTGGTGAGCCTTCGGGCGGTAGTGTGAGGCCCACAGAGGGCCTCCCAACACTCCACTATGGATATTATCTTCTTTCTTCAGTCCTTTGTGGACAAGGACCTCACCTCCTCCATGGTCAAATTTTACCTCTCAGCACTTTCAGCTTGTCAATTGGGCATACATGGCATCACCCCAGGCCACGCACTTCCTTTTAGGCATCTGCCTGCTCACACCCGTAGTTTGATCTAACGTCCCCTCCTGGAACCTCACAATGATTTTAGTGCTCTCTGTGTGCCACTTTGAACCCTTGCAGTCTGTGAACTTTAAGTTGTTCTCTTATAAGACTGCCATTCTACTGGGCTTCCCTCTGTCAAGCGTGTAGGGAACCTACACCTCTTTTGGTGCATCCCTCCTGCACCTAGTTTTCTCCTGACAGTTCTAGGGCCCTGTTGTGCCCTAATGCTAATTAGTTAGTTAGTTAGTTAATCCCTTCACACCTGAAGGTGTATATGGGCGGCGCCTATCTCCGTTTCTCTGACCCTAGGCCACACATCTACTGTAAGTAGTGAAAGCTACAGTGGGGGGTCAGTCCTCTGGTAGCTCTGTGTGTAACTTTACTTTCCCCATTCCATTATGCGGAGCACCACGCTAGAAGGCAGAAAGCACCATTTTTATATGGTCTTTGGTATGACCCGGCCGGGATTTGAACCCCTGCCTCCCAGATGTGGGGCGGATGCTCTACCAACTGAGCCACCACTCCGGTAATGCTAATTAATCCCCCCCCCCAAAAAAAAAACAAAAAAAAAACAAAAAACTATTAGGTAAGCACCTTAGAGCTCCTCAGCTGCAATCCTCCCCCTTTCGAATGGTTGAATGGGATGAGCAGGAGAAGCTGCAAATAAATTGCCCAGTACCTACACTACCGTTCAAAAGTTTGGGGTCACTTAGAAATTTCCTTATTTTTGAAAGAAAAGCACTGTTTTTTCAATGAAGATAACTTTAAACTAATCAGAAATACACTCTAATATCTAATATACATTGCTAATGTGGTAAATGACTATTCTTGACATAATGCACGGCTCAGGAGACACACACACAGGCTCAGGGTAGACTTAATAGCTTTATTAACAACAAGTGTGTACGAGTGTGTGTATGCGAGATGTAAATGTGTTGGTGGTGGCGTCTGCGTCAGGCACGGAGGCAGGAGGCCGTACAGCCGGACAACCCTATGGGAGAAGCAAAGGGAGAAGGGTAACGGGCACCACACCAACACGGGAGATAAGACAATGACCACAGGCTTACTTGGTTATGGCAGGTGGCTGGCACAGCAAGGGCGTAGCCCGGTAGACAGCGACCTGGAGCGCCCGATGCAGCAGCGAGGAGGCGGTGGCAGAAGGAAGTAGTCCGCCGCCGGGGAATCCACCTGTGCACAGGGGAGCAGACTGGAAGGAGAAGGTAAGTGATTCTTACGTGTATTCTTGCTCGACGAAAGGGATTCCTTGCAGCAAGGGAAGCCAACGAAGACAGACGGCTTCAGGCCGAAGCCCAGGGCGAGGCGGCTTAAATCCCTCGCCGCTGACGAGGCGCAGGTGTGCGTGCAGCTGGCGCCGCTGATGGGCGGCGAGGTGTGACAGTATTCCCCCCTCTAGCAGCGCCTCCTGGCGATGGTTTCTCCGGGTGTGCTCGGTGGAACTCAGTAATGAGGGACGGATCCAACACAAACGACGACGGTACCCATTGCCGATGTTCAGGTCCATAGCCCTCCCAGTCCACCAAGTACTGCAACCCGCGACCCCGGCGCCGGGAGTCCAGGATGGAAGAGACAGGCCAGGCCGGATGACCATCAATCATCCGGGGCGCGGGCTGCGCAGCAGGAGGAGGGCAAAGGGGGTCGGAGACTACCTGCTTCACCTTGGAAACGTGGAAGGTGGGATGGATGCGGAGGGAGGGGGGAATAGCCACACGCACAGCCATCGGGTTTATAATCCTGGTAATGGGGTATGGGCCCATGAAACGCTGTGCCAGCTTCCTCCTCTCACCCTTTAAAATGACGTCCTGGGTTGACACGTAGACACGCTGGCCTACCTGGTAGGCTGGGGCAGGTCTTCTGTGCCGGTCTGCCGTAGATTTGTTGCGCTTCGCCGTGCGTAAAAGCGCATTGCGCGCCGACGCCCAAATGGAGCGGCACCGCCTGAGGTGCGCCCGAACTGAGGGGACAGTTACCTCACTCTCCTGCGCTGGGAACAGAGGGGGGTCGTAGCCCAGGGACGCCTTAAATGGAGACATCCCAGTGGCAGAAGAGCAGGCGGTGTTATGGGCGTACTCATCCCAGGCGAGATGGTTGCTCCAGGACGCAGGCTTGGATGTAGTGACACAGCGGAGCGCAGCCTCCAGCTCCTGATTGGTCCGCTCACACTGCCCGTTGGTTTGGGGGTGATGGCCGGAGGAGAGGCTTACCTTGGCTCCCAGGGCGTTACAAAAGGACCTCCAAACCTCTGAGGAACATTGGGGACCCCGGTCCAAGACCACGTCCACCGGAATCCCGTGCAGCCTGACCACGTGTTGGATTAGGAGGTCCGCCGTCTCCAGGGCAGATGGAAGCCCTCGCAATGGGATGAAGTGCGCAGCCTTGGAGAAACGGTCAACGATGGTCAGGACAGTGTCGAAGGTGTTAGAGGCTGGGAGACCGGTGACGAAATCCAGGGCGATATGCGACCAGGGCCTGCCAGGGACGGGCAGAGGCTGGAGCAAACCCGCTGGAGGGGCATTACCTGATTTACTGGTGGCACAGACGGGGCAGGCCCGGGCGTAGCGGGCAGCGTCCTTCCGCAGGCCCGGCCACCAGAAGGACCATTGGAGTAGGTCGATCATCCGGGAGGAACCAGGGTGGCAGGTGAGCTTAGATGTGTGCAGCCAGTGGATGACCTCCCCCCGGACCGTGGACAGCACAAAAAGCCTCCCCTCCGGTCCGCCGCCAGGGTCAGGTTCCAATTCCTGCGCCTTCCGGATCTTACTTTTAATGTCCCAAGTGACGGCTCCCACAATGCACGAACTGGGTAAGATGGTGTGGACTGCGTCCTCAGACGCCTCAGGGGCAAATTGCCTAGAGAGGGCGTCAGGCAGGCCGTTCTTGGAGCCAGGCCTGAAGGTCATGTTAAAGCGGAACCTGGCGAAGAACAAGGACCAACGCGCCTGGCGGGCGTTGAGACGCTTGGCAGATCTTAAATACTCCAAGTTCTTGTGGCCAGTTAGAACCACAAACGGCAGGTCCGCCCCCTCTAGCCAGTGACGCCACTCCTGCAGCGCGAGCTTGATGGCGAGGAGCTCTCTGTCCCCCACGTCGTAGTTACGTTCCGCCGGGGACAAGCGCCGGGAGAAGAAGGCGCAGGGCCGTTTGACTCCATCGTCAGGTGACCGCTGAGATAGAACCGCCCCCACCCCCGTGTCCGAAGCGTCCACCTCCACGATGCATTGCAGCGAGGGATTGACTTGGCTGAAGACCCGGGAGGAGGAGAACTCCGCCTTCAGCGCCTGGAAAGCAGCTGCGGCCTCTTCAGTCCACCGGAACGGGACCTTAGGGGACGTGAGGCGGGTCAGAGGGCCGACGACGGTACCAAAGTTCGGGACGAAGCGGCGGTAGAAGTTGGCAAACCCAATAAACTGTTGCACCTGTTTCCTTGATGTAGGTGTGGGCCATTCCACCACCGCTTTCACCTTCGCTGGATCCGGAAGCACCTGGTCGTGGGAGATGACGAACCCGAGGAAGGACGTGGTCTTAGCGTAAAATTCACACTTTTCAGCCTTGACATACAACCGGTTCTCCAGCAGCCTTTGGAGGACCCGCCTCACATGGACCCGGTGCTCGTCCCTGGATCTGGAGAAGATGAGGATGTCATCCAGGTAGACGAACACAAACAGGCCGATGAAATCCCGGAGGACGTCATTTATAAGGCGCTGAAAGACGGCTGGAGCATTGGTCAACCCGAACGGCATCACCAGGTATTCGAAATGACCGTTCGGGGTACGGAAGGCTGTCTTCCACTCGTCTCCCTCCCGGATCCGGACGAGGTGGTATGCGCTGCGAAGATCCAGCTTGGTGAACCAAGTCGCCCCCTGGAGGGAGTGGAAGGCGGTGTCCATTAGTGGCAGGGTGTAGCGATCCTTCTCCGTGATGTCATTCAAGGCGCGGTAGTCAATACAAGGACGGAGGGAGCCGTCCTTCTTGCCCACGAAGAAGAATCCAGCGCCTAATGGTGATGACGAGGGACGGATGATTCCAGCACTCAGCGATTCCTTGAGATAGGAGTTCATGGCCTCCTTCTCCGGCGCAGACAGGCTGTAGAGTCGCCCAGAGGGTAAGGGTGCCCCCTGGCGGATGTTTATCGCACAGTCGTAAGGCCTGTGCGGAGGAAGAGACATCGCCTTGGACTTGCTGAATACCATACCCAGGTCGTGGTGGCACCAGGGTGAGATCCAGAGGCGCGGCGTCCTTGGGAGTAAGAGGAGAGGACGGGGAGCAGGCAGCGGATTGAAGGCAGGTGCTCATGCAAAAGGAACTCCACGCTGACACCCTGGCGGACTTCCAGTCCAGGACAGGGTTGTGGAGGCGGAGCCATGGGTATCCCAAGATGACGGGTGACACAGAGCTGGGTAGGACGTAGAAGGAGGTTTCCTCCCGGTGGTTCCCAGAGATGATCACAGGGACAGGGACGGTCTGGTGTGTAACTCTCCCCAGGGAGACATGGGAGAGATTGACCAGGGCGAGAGGAGATTTGAGGGGTTGGCAACGGATGCCCAATCGGGTTGCCAGGCTTTGTGAAATAAAGCTGCCCTCCGCGCCCGAATCCACCAGTGCGTGGGTGAGGTGCCCAGTGGGGTTGTGACAAAACCGGATGGGCAGCTTCAATTGAGAGAGGGGATTTAACCGATTGGCATCCACGAGGCCCCCTACAGTGACTCGTGGACCTCCCCGTTTTGGCTTCTGTGGACAAAGCTCCACCGTGTGTTGGCTGTCTCCAATACAAGCAGAGACCCAACTCACGGCGGCGTTGTTTCTCCGCAGGGGGAAGCTTTGTCCAGCCTGTCACCATCGGCTCCGACTCCTCGGAGCACGACGGTGACAGCAACGCCAGGGGGCGAGCTTGGGACAGGCGCGACGAGGCACCTCGAGGGCGAGAAGAAGACGACTTCCGCTCCGAGGCACGCTCGCGCAACCTGTTATCCAGGCTGATGGCTAGGGAAGTTAGCTCCGCTAAAGTCTCCGGGATGTCCCGTCCAGCCAATTCGTCCCTCAGACCAGCACTGAGACTGCGAAGGAAGATGCCGCAGAGAGAACGTTCTCCCCAGCCAACCTCCTCCGCCGCTACCCGGAAGTCGATCGCGTAGTCAGCTGCCGACCGGCTTCCCTGCTGAAGGCTGAGAAGTCGATCGACCTGAACGCTCTCTGTTCGAGAATGATCAAAGACTTCCAGAAACAGTCTCACGAATTGGCCATAGGTGAGGGTGGCGTAACTGGGCTTCGCCATAACGGCGTAAGCCCAGGTAAGCGCTCGCCCCTCCAAGAGGTTCCCTACGTAGCCAATTCAGCTATGGTCTGAGGGGAAATCTCCGGGCACACGGTGGAACACGGACTCACATTGCATAATAAACCCCCGCGCTCCGCCGAGCTTACCGCTAAAGCGGGCGGGGGTCGGAATGGGTGTGAGCGGAGTCGGTGCTGCCGGAGCAGGCTGGACGGCCGCTGGAGCAGCAGGAGCCGCGCCGCCCTGACGAGCCGGGGGGAACGGCTGTTGGGGGTCCAAGCGGTCCAATCGGTTAGTAATTATGGATAACTGATTTAAAATCACCTGTTGTTGGTGGGCTATTAGGTCCACCCGAGCCTCGAGAGTGGAAAGTCGGCATGCGAGCCCGCTGTCTCCCGAGCCGCTGTGCTGAAGCCATGCTGACATAATGCACGGCTCAGGAGACACACACGCAGGCTCAGGGTAGACTTAATAGCTTTATTAACAACAAGTGTGTATGAGTGTGTGTATGCGAGATGTAAATGTGTTGGTGGTGGCGCCTGCGTCAGGCACGGAGGCAGGTGGCCGTACAGCCGGACAACCCTATGGGAGAAGCAAAGGGAGAAGGGTAACGGGCACCACACCAACACGGGAGATAAGACAATGATCACAGGCTTACTTGGTTATGGCAGGTGGCTGGCACAGCAAGGGCGTAGCCCGGTAGACAGCGACCTGGAGCGCCCGATGCAGCAGCGAGGAGGCGGTGGCAGAAGGAAGTAGTCCGCCGCCGGGGAATCCACCTGTGCACAGGGGAGCAGACTGGAAGGAGAAGGTAAGTGATTCTTACGTGTATTCTTGCTCGACGAAAGGGATTCCTTGCAGCAAGGGAAGCCAACGAAGACAGACGGCTTCAGGCCGAAGCCCAGGGCGAGGCGGCTTAAATCCCTCGCCGCTGACGAGGCGCAGGTGTGCGTGCAGCTGGCGCTGCTGAAGGGCGGCGAGGCGTGACAATTCTAACTGCAAATGTCTGGTTTTTGGTGCAATATCTACATAGGTGTATAGAGGCCCATTTCCAGCAACTATCACTCCAGTGTTCTAATGGTACAATGTGTTTGCTCATTGCATCAGAAGGCTAATGGATGATTAGAAAACCCTTGTGCAATCATGTTAGCACAGCTGAAAACAGTTTAGCTGGTTAGAGAAGCTATAAAACTGACCTTCCTTTGAGCAGGTTGAGTATCTGGAAAAAATTACTATTTCAAATACAAATCACTATTTCTAACCTTGTCAATGTCTTGACTATATTTTCTATTCATTTTACAACTCATGGTGGTAAAAAAGTGTGACTTTTCATGGAAAACACAAAATAATTGTGTGGGTGACCCCAAACTTTTGAACGGTAGTGTACATTTACTGCACCTGCAAGGTGTACTATACTAAGCAGCTCTTTGTGGGCTGGGATCCAAATGGTGATTTGGAATACCAGATAGATTGGTTCTTGGTCCATTTCTATCTCATCCTGATGATTTCATCAAAATCTATCATTAACTTTTAATTTACGCTGTTAACACAAACACAGAAAAGAACAAAAAAAAATAGAATTGCACTCAACAGAGATGCAGACCCACACCCTGCAGCCCTATCCTAATTGGGGTGGAAGTCAATGGTAAATTTTAAGTACCTCACTCCCTATTGGAATGGGAATTTCCAAATAGAATCAGACTTCAGGATCAAAGACAGGATCATGGTCATTTCATATTTGGATGTTGTATGGCGTAGCTTATATTCAAATTCTGCTAACCTGATAATAAAGACACCATAAGACAAGTTTAAAGGTTATGAGCCAGGATTTAAACTTGGTGATCTAGTGGCCAAATTTCAGACCCTATTGGTCCTCAAGGTCAAACCCAAGATCAAGGTCATTTGACATTTGCTATGTGCCTAAGACACCGTTCTATCATGTGCACAAACTTCTTACCTTTAGCTCTAATAATAAAGTCTCTACCAAAATCAATTTTGACCTCTTGTCACCCTGTGATACTGACCTTTGACTTTGTGACCCCAAAAACATTGCAACACATGCTAAGCCTGAGGTTCATTTGCATTCCAAGTTTGGTAATCGTAGATTCATTGTTTCTCAAGTTACAGTTCAGAAAGACAAACAGACAGAAGGTGGCGACTGCCCTACCCAGGCCTTGATTCTGTTAGCATGGGTAACCAATGGACAGAGCTGAAAACAGTAACCTCCATGACAATAAATACAAGATGACATTCCTGCACCGCCTAATAAGGTCAAAGAACAAGGTCACCTTTACAAGGAAATGGTCTTGGGTACAGAAGCTACATGATGCATGTAGCACATATATAAAAGTAACTTCTATTATACTGTATGTGTCTGCATTATATGTTCATCTTCCCAACTTTCTTTTCCTTCTTACCTCACGGCTTAATTTCTGCTTCTCTTCCCAAATATCTAAATATAACCAGCGGAGTTCATCTCCAGGGAGCAAAATTAATTATCTGCCAGTGATTTGTCCCATTTCTGCTCAACTCTCCAGAGTTAATGACAATGTCACCGTTAAAAAGTCTGAACCTATTTCTCTGAATTTATAAAACAGGGCCATTAATCTGGGCCACAGCTCTCTTCCACCTCCCAATTCAAGCCAACTGCCCACAGCAAAGAAGTGATATGAAAATAGAAGTTAACCAAGTCTATGAATATCCTGATTCCTACTATTATTACACACCGTCAAGATCAAGTGAGAAAAATCAGTTATTGGGAATTTGGCACAAGGTCAGGGTTCATGTTTTATACTGCAGATTTGACATGTGATAAAAAGTATTTCAGCCAGCTTAAATGAAATGTGACTCAAGATAATGACAAAACTAAAAGAGGAAAAAAATCAGTATAGTATGACTTGTAATTTTTCAGTATCTGGATATTTACTTATTTTATACAAGATGAAATTGAATAGCTCTAAACTATAACCATTTATTATTTTGAAATAATATTATATAATATACTGTTATATTGAAATAACAACAATCATAGGTTAATATTAGCCACTCTGTTCCATCTATCTGAATTATTCATTTTTTTAAATAGTGTCTTCAAGTAAATTATATAATAAAAGAATTCTGAAACTGTTTAATAGCAGTCAGAATATACATCACTAAATGTGCCCTATTTCAATTAACGCTACCCAAAATTATACTAAACAACATCCCAGTGGTTCTTACCAATGCTGTCTCTTAGCTTGCTTTTCATTAAAAATTTCTATAAGATGCAAGAGAGGTTTATAGCTATTTCTTGAAATTCTGCTTTATAAACTATATCACGGAGCAGCAGAAAAGCGCAACACAAAACAGCACTGAAACTGCACAAGAATTTACAGAACTCTGTAACAATAGCATAAGTGCAGAGAGCAGGCAAGTCTGTAAACTTAAAAATTATACCTCTTATGAGCAAAACATTTTCAGTAAGATCAACAGTTGAAGTGTAATGTTAAAAAATAGTGATACACTAAATTAAGTGCAAAACTCACAACCTGGAGAGAGCAGTGGAGAGAGCAGTTTTCAGAAATTTTGACAAAATTCTACACAGAGCCAAATCTTAAAAACCTTTATTAGACAAAGACCGATATTTAATAACTTCAACAGGAATAATAAGAGTATTAACAATCACTGAAATAATCTAATATCCTCCAGCAGTGCTCTAAGGTTGAAATTTTGAATTTAAAAGTATTACAATGTATCTTATAAAGAGCTGCAATGAAGGCAAAACAGCTGCGTTACCAGAACAGTCTGGCATTAGCTCTCAGGGAGTTTTGCTTCTTATATGCAACTTTTCTGTCAGAAATTTATGTCTTTCAACTTTCTTTCTTGTAATTTGGGAATATCTGCATATAACTGACACTTTCGGCATTATTTTTACCCTTTTTAATTAAAAGTGCGTTTTGTTTTTCTCTTAAATGGGCAACCATTTCCCCTTTCTCCAAAATTTGCTGATTTGTTGGTTGTAAATTTGTGGGGTTGTTTGGTGACTTTTACCTCATAAACTTGCAATTTTTCCACAAATGTCAGACTACATTAGATACGTTTTACTTATAAATGTGTACATTGTATAGTACAGGGGTGTCCAACCAGGTGCCATGGAGAGCCTGCAGGTTTTCTTTTCTACCCAGTCTCTTCAGCAGGTGTTTTCACTTATCAGCAATCAGTGGGAAGAAGTTCACAGAAATCTGCTGTTGAAGACACTGGTTGGAGGTAAAACCTGCAGGGTCTTGGCTCTCCATGGCACATGGTTGGACACCCCTGGTATAGTAGATTTACTTTCTTTCAGATTCAAGAGGTGGAGCCGCTGAAGTCCGGTAGAGTGATTATTTTTTATCGACTTCTTCAACCAGCAACTTAAACCCCTGTTAGTGAAATAAAACACAGCCCACCACCCATTAATGTCTGCTCCGAACTGATGGTCACTTTACCCACCTGGAAGATGGGCGCCTGGATGCCTTCGCCAATCTTGTTCCGTATGTAGATGTGTCGGGACATTTCGGCCAGGACATCGGTCCAGAGGGCTGGCTGGTCCGGCCCAGCCCAGCGGAGGGGGTTTGGGTTCCGGGCTGCGTGCTCCAGCTTCACACCCCGCAGCAGGAGAACAGGAGCGCTCGTGAGCCGCCGTGCTCTTCTTGCTGCTCAACCGTCCGCTGCCACGCGGGATGCTCAGCTCCTGCTGCGCGCGCCGGGAGCTACGTCAGAAACGTTGCGACCGCTCGAGCCACTCAAAACCAGATGCGCCTGGATGATGGGGCACTGGGGGGGGGGGGGGGAGACAGTTAAAGAAAAAACAAGATGACTGCTTTTACGTTATACAGGAAAAGCGCATTTCAATTCAGCTGATAGAAAAAGAGAACATACAGTATATGTAGCTATATTTTTTTCAGTCCCACTTCCTTTATTTCCTTTGTAATTTAATGGTTAATGGTTAGGATCAGACTGTTTGCTTGTTTCAGTTACTGTTAAGTTGCCTTATCTATCTATCTATCTACAGTATCTCACAACCGTGAGTACACCCCTCACATTTTTGTAACTGTTTTATTATATCTTTTCATGGGACAACACTGAAGATATGATACTTTGATACAATGTGAAGTTGTCAGTGTACAGCTTGTATAACACTGTAGATTTGCTGTCCCCTTAAAATAACTCAGCGCACAGCCATTAATGTCTAAACTGGTGGCAACAAAAGTGAGTACACCCCTAAGTGAAAATGTCCAAATTGTGCCCAATTAGCCATTTTCCCTCCCTGGTGTCATGTGACTAGTTAGTGTTACAAGGTCTCAGGTGTGAATGGGGAGCAGGTGTGTTAAATTTAGTGTTATTGCTCTCACACTCTCTCATACTGGTCACTGGAAGTTCAACATGGCACCTCATGGCAAAGAACTCTCTGAGGATCTGAAAAAACAATTGTTGCTCTACATAAAGATGGCCTAGGCTACAATAAGATTGCCAACACCCTGAAACTGAGCTACAGCACGGTGGCCAAGACCATACAGCGGTTTAACAGAACAGTTTCCACTCAGAACAGGCCTCGCCATGGTCGACCAAAGAAGTTGAGTGCACATGCTCAGCGTCATATCCAGATGTTGTCTTTTGAAAATAGATGTATTGTAGCGGTTCGGTTAACCCCCACAACAGATTAAGGACACTCAGCTCTCTTCTCTTGGTTTTTTCCGCTGCACTACTGAGATGTAATGTGCCATTCATGTATTGTGATGCAATGTGCCACGCATGTATTGTGATGCAATGTGCCATGCATGTATTGTGATGTAATGTGCCATTCATATATAGTGTTCATGCGTCCTGTCCTTACTGTGACCTAGAGACAGTTCAATATGTAGATGTGCCTTGTAACCTCTTTGTCCTGCAAGCTGGAGCAGAGGCTGCATCTGCCTATTGTTATGTAGGTCTTACAAATGCAAATGTCTCATGCCTGTTCTGCAGTCCCTTTGATCAGACCAACTGCTGTGAATCTGCTTTGATGTATTGTTTGAGTTTGATATAAATACTGCACGGGTTCTGTAACACCTCCTCTCATTCTCACTCCTGCATCTGCTGCGAGACACACACACTGTCTCCTCTTTGAGAGCCTGAGGAATTCAGCTTCAGCCTGCTCACACTATGGGCTGGAGCCGAGTTCTGATGAAGGCGGGTGATAATAAAGCTATTAAAAATCCAACGCTGCCTTTATTTTATCATCCCCTTCACTGGTGACCCCGGAATGCACACGTTTTGTGCAAACGCAGCCTTCTGATCTGGACAGCTGCACTGGTGACCCGTTCTTCAGGATGAGATCTGCACGTCTGAGATCTGCTCATCCACCCTGGACCGGCCGCGCTCGCAGCTCCTCCACACGTGAGCGCAGGCGTCCTCCATGGCCGGCGGAGAACGCAACGCGTGGACCTGAACGCACCACGGCCGAGCGGTGGCAAAGATCGTCTATTCCCTCCCACCGCTCCAACGCATCTGCACGAGCCTGAGGGACAAAAGATCGTCTATTTCCTCTCACCGCTCCAACGCACCATGGCCAATCTGCAGCCACAGCTCAATCCGGATTTTATCGGCGCCATCTGCGCCAGTCCCCACCAAGATTCTGCACCCTGGTTCTCTTCTCCAGCTGGCCCACCCACGCACGAGCCCCGGCGCAAGCACCGGGGAGTTACGAGGACGGCGCATCACGCACGGGACAAATAACGGCTCCAGAGACCGCCATCGTCCTCCGCCGCTGCTCACAGAACCCTCAGGGCTGCTCGTTCACCTGAAGCAAGCACGCAGCTCGCCACTGGATTTTTTTAATGGTCTCAGCCATGGCACATAAGGGATTTCAGCCGTCAGCTGTTCCCGGGGGGTTTTAGGGTTGCTCCTGCACCTAAAGCCAACAAGCCGAGTCCCTCTGCTTCTTTTTTTCTTACAGCTGCTACGCAGCCTCGCCGCTCCTGTTTTCTTCATGGCCACGAGAGGAGCCAGAGACTAATTTTTCTTCTTGTGGACCTCTGCACGTTCAACGGGACAGCCCTTCGACATCGCGGACCCACAAGCAATTTTTGCGCGGCTCGGACGAGTTCACCGTCCCCCTGCCGGCACTTACCCCCCTCCTCCCTCCCCCTCCGCCTGCAGTGAGCTTCTCCCACAGCTCGCTCCCATAGAGGGATTATCGAGATCTCAGCCCCCTGCCGTGCCCTCTGGGGGGGAGCGTGTGTGGCGGTTCGGTTAACCCCCACAACAGATTAAGGACACTCAGCTCTCTTCTCTTGGTTTTTTCTGCTGCACTACTGAGATGTAATGTGCCATTCATGTATTGTGATGCAATGTGCCACGCATGTATTGTGATGCAATGCGCCATGCATGTATTGTGATGTAATGTGCCATTCATGTATAGTGTTCATGCGTCCTGTCCTTACTGTGACCTAGAGACAGTTCAATATGTAGATGTGCCTTGTAACCTCTTTGTCCTGCAAGCTGGAGCAGAGGCTGCATCTGCCTATTGTTATGTAGGTCTTACAAATGCAAATGTCTCATGCCTGTTCTGCAGTCCCTTTGATCAGACCAACTGCTGTGAATCTGCTTTGATGTATTGTTTGAGTTTGATATAAATACTGCACAGGTTCTGTAACACCTCCTCTCATTCTCACTCCTGCATCTGCTGCGAGACACACACACTGTGTGCCTCCTCTCCTCTTTGAGAGCTGGAGGAACGAAGTTGCAGCCTGCTCAAGCCATGGGCTGTAGCCGAGTTCTGATGAAGGCGGATGATAATAAAGCTATTTAAAAATCCAACGCTGCCTTTATTTTATCATCCTCTTCAGTATGAGTGCTGCCAGCATTGCTGCAGAGGTTGAAGGATTGGGGGGTCAGCCTGTCAGTGCTCAGACCATACGCTGCAGACTGCATCAAGTTGGTCTGCATGGCTGTCGTCCCAGAAGGAAGCCCCTTTTAAAGATGATGCACAAGAAAAATCAGCAAAACAGTTTGCTGAAGACAAGCAGACTAAGGACATGGATAACTGGAACCATATCCCGTGGTCTGATGAGACCAACATAAACTTATTTGGTTCAGATGATGTCAAGTCTGTGTGGTGGCAGGCAACCAGGTGAGGAATACAAAGACAAGTGTGTCTTGCCTAGAGTCAAGCATGGTGGTGGGAGTGTCATGGTTTGGGGCTGCATGAGTGCTGCCGGCACTGGGGAGCTACAGTTCATTGAGGGAACCATGAATGCCAACATGTACTGTGACATACCGAAGAAGAGCATGGTCCCCTCCCTTCGGAAACTGGGCCACAGGGCAGTATTTCAACATTATAACAACCCCAAACACACCTCCAAGATGACCATTGCCTTGCTAAAGAAATTGAGGGTAAAGGTGATGGACTGGCCAAGCATGTCTCCAGACCTACACGCTATTGAGCATCTGTAGGGCATCCTCAAATGGAAGGTGGAGGAGTGCAAGGTCTCTAACATCCATCAGCTCCGTGATGTCGTCATGGAGGAGTGAAAGAGAATTCCAGTGGCAACCTGTGAAGCTCCAGTGAACTCCATGCCCAAGAGAGTTAAGGCAGTGCTGGAAAATAATGGCGGCCACACAAAATATTGACACTTTGGGCACAATTTGGACATTTTCACTTAGAGGTGTAGTCACTTTTGTTGCCAGCAGTTTAGACATTAATGGCTGTGTGTTGAGTTATTTTGAGGGGACAGCAAAATTACACTGTTAAACAAGCTGTCCACTGACTACTTTACATTGTATCAAAGTGTCATATCTTCAGTGTTGTCCCATGAAAATATATAACAAAATTTTTACAAAAATTTGAGGGGTGTACTCACTTTTGTGAGATACTCTATCTATCTATCTATCTATCTATATCTATATATATATATATATATATATATATATATATATATATATATATATATATATATATATACATATATACAGTGGGGCAAAAAAGTATTTAGTCAGCCACCAATTGTGCAAGTTCTCCCACTTAAAAGATGAGAGAGGTCTCCAATTTTCATCATAGGTATACCTCAACTATGAGAGACAAAATGAGAAAAAAAAAATCCAGAAAATGACATTGTCTGATTTTTAAAGAATTTATTTGCAAATTATGGTGGAAAATAAGTGTTTGGTCACCTACAAACAAGCAAGATTTCTGGCTCTCACAGACCTGTAACTTCTTCTTTAAGAGGCTCCTCTGTCCTCCACTCATTACCTGTATTAATGGCACCTGTTTGAACTCATTATCAGTATAAAAGACACCTGTCCACACTCTTAAACAGTCAGACTCCAAACTCCACTATGGCCAAGACCAAAGAGCTGTCAAAGGACACCAGAAACAAAATTGTAGACCTGCACCAGTCTGGGAAGACTGAATCTGCAATAGGTAAGCATCTTGGTGTGAAGAAATCAACTGTGGGCGCAATTATTAGAAAATGGAAGACATACAAGAACACTGATAATCTCCCTCGATCTGGGGCTCCACGCAAGATCTCACCCCGTGAGGTCAAAATGATCACGAGAACGGTGAGCAAAAATCCCAGAACCACACAGGGGGACCTAGTGAATGACCTGCAGAGAGCTGGGACCAAAGTAAAAAAGTCTACATCAGTAACACACTACGCTGCCAGGGACTCAAATCCTGCAGTGCCAGACGTGTCCCACTGCTTAAGCCAGTACATGTCTAGGCCCGTCTGAAGTTTGCTAGAGAGCATTTGGATGATCCAGAAGAGGATTGGGAGAATGTCATATGGTCAGATGAAACCAAAATAGAACTTTTTGGTAAAAACTCAACTTGTCGTGTTTGGAGGAGAAAGAACACCATACCTACTGTGAAGCATGGGGGTGAAAACATTATACTTTGGGGCTGTTTTTCTGCAAAGGGACCAGGATGACTGATCCGTGTAAAGGAAAGATTGAATGGGGCCATGTATCGTGAGATTTTGAGTGAAAACCTCCTTCCATCAGCAAGGGCATTGAAGATGAAATGTGGCTGGGCCTTTCAGCATGACAATGATCCCAAACACACTGCCCGGGCAATGGAGTGGCTTCGTAAGAAGCATTTCAAGGTCCTGGAGTGGCCTAGCCAGTCTCCAGATCTCAACCCCATAGAAAATCTTTGAAGGGAGTTGAAAGTCCGTGTTGCCCAGCGACAGCCCCAAAACATCACTGCTCTAGAGGAGATCTGCATGGAGGAATGGGCCAAAATACCAGCAACAGTGTGTGAAAAACTAACTAACTAACTACTAACTAACCTACACTTATATAGCGCTTTTCTAGTCACAAAGACCACTCAAAGCGCTTTCATTAATACTAACCCTCTATTCTAAGGGCCTGTAGGAAACAGATATCTAGGGACAATTTAGAACAGCCAATTAACCTAACATGCATGTTTTTGGCATGTGGGAGGAAACCGGAGAAATCCCGGAGTAAACCCACGCAACACGGGGAGAACATGCAAACTCCACACAGATCACTGTTGGTCGGGGGCTGGGATCGAACCCACGATCCCACGATCCCCACAATCCCCCGGCCAAGGGTAAACTGTGCTGCCGCAGTGCTAACCACTGCGCCACCGTGCAGCCCTAAAAGCCATGAGTTTGTTTTAAAAAACAAACTCATGAAACAGGCCTGGACAAAAATGATGGTACCCTTAACTTAATATTTTGTTGCACAACCTTTTGAGGCAATCACTGCAATCAAACGATTTCTGTAACTGTCAATGAGACTTCTGCACCTCTCAGCAGGTATTTTGACCCACTCCTCCTGAGCAAACTGCTCCAGTTGTCTCAGGTTTGAAGGGTGCCTTCTCCAGACGCCATGTTTCAGCTCCTTCCACAGATGTTCAATAGGATTTAGATCAGGGCTCATAGAAGGCCACTTTAGAATAGTCCAATGTTTCGCTCTTAGCCATTCTTGGGTGTTTTTAGCTGTGTGTTTTGGGTCATTATCCTGTTGCAAGACCCATGATCTGCAACTGAGACCAAGCTGTCTGACACTGGGCAGCACATTTCTCTCTAGAATACCTTGATAGTCTTGAGATTTCATTGTACCCTGCACAGATTCAAGACACCCTGTGCCAGATGCAGCAAAGCAGCCCCAGAACATGACAGAACCTCCTCCATGTTTCACAGTAGGGACAGTGTTCTTTTCTTGGTATGCTTCATTTTTGCGTCTGTGAACATAGAGCTGATGTATCTTGCCAAAAAGTTCCAGTTTTATCTCATCTGTCCATAGAACATTCTCCCAGAAGCTTTGTGGCTTGTCAGCATGCAGTTTGGCAAATTCCAGTCTGGCTTTTTTATGATTTGTTTTCAACAGTGGTGTCCTCCTTGGTCGTCTCCCATGAAGTCCACTTTGGCTCAAACAACAACGGATGGTGCGATCTGACACTGATGTACCTTGACCTTGGAGTTCACCATGAATGTGTTTAGAGGTTGTTCTGGGCTCTTTTGTTACCACTCGTATTATCCGTCTCCTCCAGCGGCCATGTCCAGGGAGGTTGGCTACAGTCCCGTGGATCTTAAATTTCTGAATAATATGTGCAACTGTAGTCACAGGAACATCAAGCTGCTTGGAGATGGTCTTATAGCCTTTACCTTTAACATGCTTGTCTATAATTTTCTTTCTAATCTCCTGAGACAACTCTCTCCTTTGCTTCCTCTGGTCCATGTTTAGTGTGGTACACACCATGTCACCAAACAGCACAGTGACTATTTGTCACCCTTTAAATAGGTTGACTGACTGATTACAAGTTCGTAGACACCTGTGATGTTAATTAGAGGACACATCTTGGTTGAACATGTCCCTATGGTCACATTATTTTCAATCTTTTCTAGGGGTACCATCATTTTTGTCCGGGCCTGTTTCATGAGTTTGTTTTTTAAAGTAATTCTGTTGAACCACATTTCAAAAGCATTGTCTGATTTTCATTGGTTAATTTTCATAGAATTTTTATTTATTACCACTTTTGTCAGATTCAAGTTATTTCTGTGACCATTGTGGGTTTTTCTTTCATTAACAGAGGGGTACCAACAATTTTGTCCATGGCTGTATATATATATATACACACACACACACTACCGTTCCAAAGTTTGGGGTCACTTAGAAATTTCCTTATTTTTGAAAGAAAAGCACTTTTTTTCAATGAAGATAACTTTAAACTAATCAGAAATACACTCTATACATTGCTAATGTGGTAAATGACTATTCTAGCTGCAAATGTCTGGTTTTTGGTGCAATATCTAGATAGGTGTATAGAGGCCCATTTCCAGCAACTATCACTCCAGTGTTCTAATGGTACAATGTGTTTGCTCATTGCATCAGAAGGCTAATGGATGATTAGAAAACCCTTGTGCAGTCATGTTAGGTCTGCAATGCTGTAATTGCTGCAAATGGAGGATTCTTTGACGAAAGCAAAGTTTGAAGGAAAAAATTATTATTTCAAATACAAATCATTATTTCTAACCTTGTCAATGTCTTGACTATATTTTCTATTCATTTTACAACTCATGGTGGTAAATAAGTGTGACTTTTCATGGAAAACACAAAATAATTGTCTGGGTGACCCCAAACTTTTGAACGGTAGTGTATATATATATAGTGTATCACCGGGGCTGTGATAAGGGGTGGGGGATTCTCCCGGCATGCTTTGCGCCGCTGGGGATTCAAAGACTGTTATTATTCTTTTGTTCTCAGCATTATTGTTGTACCGTCATAATTGTGTTATGTCTGGTTGTGATCTGTTATGTCTTGAAATAAGGGAGTTGGAGGCGAGTCTTCATGCAGCTAACTGCTCAACTTTATTAACATAACTCGGGGTTTATATACAGAGGGACTGTGCCAACCTCACGCCACCCTAAGGGGTGGGCACTGCTACACTTGCACACTCATACTCACACACAATATTCCCTCCCCCCTTAGAAAATGGAAAGTTACACACACCATTGAAAACCTCCCAAATTTAGAACCCGAATCACACGCGAAGAACATGGGGAATAACGTATTGCATTAGAACAAACCTATCACATTCACACAAAACAACTCAAAATCGGACCATGTCTCTTTAGAATACAGAATAATCCCATATTATACATACATTCACTCACTCACATACACATCAGCTATATACAAAGTGCACATTTTCACAAATACACACGTGGACCAAATTGTTGGTACCCCTCTGTTAATGAAAGAAAAACCCACAATGGTCACAGAAATAACTTGAATCTGACAAAAGTGGTAATAAATAAAAATTCTTATGAAAATTAACCAATGAAAATCAGACAATGCTTTTGAATTGTGGTTCAACAGAATTATTTTAAAAAACAAACTCATGAAACAGGCCTGGACAAAAATGATGGTACCCTTAATATTTTGTTGCACAACCTTTTGAGGCAATCACTGCAATCAAACGATTTCTGTAACTGTCAATGAGACTTCTGCACCTCTCAGCAGGTATTTTGACCCACTCCTCATGAGCAAACTGCTCCAGTTGTCTCAGGTTTGAAGGGTGCCTTCTCCAGATGACATGTTTCAGCTCCTTCCACAGATGTTCAATAGGATTTAGATCAGGGCTCATAGAAGGCTACTTTAGAATAGTCCAATGTTTCGCTCTTAGCCATTCTTGGGTGTTTTTAGCTGTGTGTTTTGGGTCATTATCCTGTTGCAAGACCCATGATCTGCAACTGAGACCAAGCTGTCTGACACTGGGCAGCACATTTCTCTCTAGAATACCTTGATAGTCTTGAGATTTCATTGTACCCTGCACAGATTCAAGACACCCTGTGCCAGATGCAGCAAAGCAGCCCCAGAACATGACAGAACCTCCTCCATGTTTCACAGTAGGGACAGTGTTCTTTTCTTGGTATGCTTCATTTTTGCGTCTGTGAACATAGAGCTGATGTATCTTGCCAAAAAGTTCCAGTTTTATCTCGTCTGTCCATAGGACATTCTCCCAGAAGCTTTATGGCTTGTCAACATGCAGTTTGGCAAATTCCAGTCTGGCTTTTTTATGATTTGTTTTCAACAGTGGTGTCCTCCTTGGTCGTCTCCCATGAAGTCCACTTTGGCTCAAACAACGACCGATGGTGCGATCTGACACTGATGTACCTTGACCTTGGAGTTCACCTTGAATGTATTTAGAGGTTGTTCTGGGCTCTTTTGTTACCATTCGTATTATCTGTCTCCTCGTGCAGCCACGTCCAGGGAGGTTGGCTACAATCCCGTGGATCTTAAATTTCTGAATAATATGTGCAACTGTAGTCACAGGAACATCAAGGTGCTTGGAGATGGTCTTATAGCCTTTGCCTTTAACATGCTTGTCTATAATTTTCTTTCTAATCTTCTGACACAACTCTCTCCTTTGCTTCCTCTGGTCCATGTTTAGTGTGGTACACACCATGTCACCAAACAGCACAGTGACTACTTGTCACCCTTTAAATAGGCCGACTGACTGATTACAAGTTTGTAGACACCTGTGATGTTAATCAGAGGACACATCTTGGTTGAACATGTCCTTATGGTCACATTATTTTCAATCTTTTCTAGGGGTACCATCATTTTTGTCCAGGCCTGTTTCATGAGGTTTTTTTTTAAAGTAATTCTGTTGAACCACATTTCAAAAGCACTGTCTGTTTTTCATTGGTTAATTTTCATAGAATTTTTATTTATTACCACTTTTGTCAGATTCAAGTTATTTCTGTGACCACTGTGGGTTTTTCTTTCATTAACAGAGGGGTACCAACAATTTTGTCCACGGCTGTATGTACACAGATGTTTACATTAAATACATGTTTCAAGTGACCCCAATGTCTCGGGCCAGCCACCATCTTCTAGTCTGCCACGGAGGACCTGGGCAGCCCCATGGCATATGTGCACCCAGTCGTTGTCTACCTCTAGGGTCGAAACCCCCCTCCCTAGCAAAAATGTCTCTACCTGTCAGTCGGCACTTCTTCCTTCTGGGCTCGCCATGCTGACGTTCGGTGTGCCATCTCTCCGTGCCTGACTAGCCGCTCCCGACTGCCTTACGCACCGCCGTCATGGCTCCAGACACTCTGGTCCCCAGTGGCCACACCTCGGGGAGAAACGAAGCTCGCGCCTCGGCGTCGTCCGCTGCCTCAGGCGCCTTGTCACAGCACCCAACATCCTCCACCAGGGCGCTTCGCTGTCTCTGCAACCAGCTGCCGCTGTTCACCTCCAGGGCTCACGACATCACCCTTGCCAGTCACGTCCTCCAACCCCGGCTCCTCACTGCTGCCTCCAGCACTCATGGTCTCGGTGCTCCACTGCGCTGTCACCGTGTCCAGCTGTGGCTGTTGTCCCTCTGGGCCCTCAGGATCATCCCCGTCGGCTTCACTGTCCGACCTGGGCACCTCGACACCGTCCTCGGCACCCTCGCCCCAGGTGACCTGCTGCATCGACTCGATGTCCATTTGTGGCTGTTGTCCTTCTGGGCTCTCAGCACCGTTCTCTTCAGCCATATCCTCCAACCTGGATGCCTCATCGCTGCTCCTGGTACTCTCGCTGAAGGTGTCCCGCTGCGCCGTCTCTGCATCTTGCGGCTGCTGTTCTTCCCCAGGGCCCTCAGCCTGCATGATCCCACACTGCCGCTGTGTAGCTTCCAAAAGCGGGGTTGACTCCCGCTCCAGTTCTGGCTGCTCAAGGGGTGGGGGCAATGCCGGTTCTTGTTCTTCTGCCATTTCATCATCACAATCCGGCTCCCACTCACTCTCAGTGTCCCATTCGACCTCTGTATCAGTCTCGCTGTCCACACTGCTCTCTCTGGCCGCACCCACATCCGCAAGGCCTGTGCGAACTGGTTCCGGGCTGCCGACCGTCTGTTCACTGATTTCAAGAGTGAAACCCAGCGCATTGAACAAGTCCCACCCCATGACACTTTCAGCTTTTGCCACCTGGAACCGGAATGCCAGGATTACTTTCATGCTATACTGCACTGCCAATGTGATGCTCCCGCCAGCACCAGAGCTCCTTGTTGTCCGGTAGTTCTACTGTGTCCAGTCGCCGGGGGGTGAGCCTCCGAACCATGGCCTCACTCACAATGGACCACGTGGAGGCGGTGGCTATCATTACGGGCACACTTATGCCATCCAGCTTCACCACACGGTGCAGTCCTGACCAACCTTTGGGGCACGCAATATTTATACCGTCTCTGTTGTGCTGCTTGCCATCCGCTGTCAGCTTTTGGCACGCTTCCATACTTTAAAATCTCCAATTTACCTTGTTGCCAAATGTTACGTCTTGAAATAAGGGAGTCAGAGGCGAGTCTTCATGCAGCTAACAACTCTCAACTTTATTAACATAACTCGGGGTTTATATACAGAGGGGCTGTGCCAAACTCATGCCGCCCTAAGGGGCAGACACTGCCACACATACACACACATATTCACACACAATATGATCGTGTTGTTTTCCCTGTGTGTGATAGATTATGTGTCTGCATCACCCTGAGTGAGATGAGTGTCTGTGTGAATGACCTCCCCTCTGTTCTGTGTAATTAGTCAGTGAAGAATAAATGTCTCTGACAATAATGACACATCCTCTGTCATTATTGTGTGAACCCTTGAAATGTCACACTGGTGTCAGAAGTGGGATTTCGAGAGATGGAAGCGAGGGTCAAGGCAGAGATTCAACAGCTTGAGCAGCTCATCACTCAGATGGAGATGGACAGTAGAGCGGACATGCCGGCTCCCAGAGCTGCTCGCAGTGAAGGATTGGGAAGTGGACCAGAAGGAGCAAGCACATCCCGTTTTCTGCCTTTTTCAAGGCAGGACAGGGAGCACCAATGGGGGAACTATGAGCCAGTGATTCCACTGTGACCAAGGGCAGTGATTGACATGGCAACCGTCCCACCGACCCGCCAACCGGCCAAGCTTCCCCGCATTGGTGGAAAAACCCTGCTGGCTGCTGAATGGCTGGACACCTGAAGAAACAGCTGTGCAGGTCGCACTGGCTCTGGAGGGCAGAGCTCTCTGCACGCTGTCTGATCTGTGGCCTGAGGAATGTCACAGCTGGCCAGTGCTACAAGGAGCACTTCAGAGGCTGTTTGGGAGAGCAACCCATGCTGATCACGCCCATGACCAGCTGGCCAGCCAACAGCAAGGTGACTGACAGAACCTGAGAGCCTATGCAGCAGACGTACGGCTGCTGACACAGTGTGGCTACCCGAACTTCAAGTTGGAGGCAGAGGAGAAGCTTGCCATTCAGAACTTCATCCAGGGGTTCCGCCCGGCCTGGCTCTGAGAACACATCCAGATTCATGCCATGAATACCTGGGAGACGGCCATGGCAGAAGTGGAGCGGGTGGGGCCGATGCTGGAGTATACAGCTGAGCAACCGGTGAGAGTACGATGGCGGTGCAAGGAGGGATGCTTTCGCTGCTGGGAACCAGGTCACATCGTGTGCTACTGCCCTGCACCCATCCTGTGACAACCCACCCCCTCACCAGAATTAAACTAGAGCGAGGTGGCACAGACAGGGACCTGCTGCCTCTCACAGACATTTTCCCCAATGAACCATCACCACGCCTGGGCCGACTTGGACACTCACCAGGGCTGTACCTGTATGCAGCCCGGACAGCATGCCAGTCCAGGTCCTGATTGACACTGGTTCTACCATCTCCCTGGTCCAACCCGGGGTGCTGCCCAGGACAGATAAAGTCGAACTGCAGATCTGGGAACCCACCAGGTGCTGCGTCACCACAGCCACCGGTGAGCACGCCAGATTGGAAGGGCGATGAGTCCTTGTTGCAGGAGTGGCCGGTCAGAACACAAACCACCTGGCTGACATCCAAGACCCCTGCATCATTGGACTAGATTTGCTCACAGCATGGGGCACAAAGATAGACACCACCAGCTTCTCTCTCCTTCTGGGGTCTCAGACCATCACACTCTGTGGTAAGAGTGAGACAAGGAACCTGGGGGCCCACATGATCGAGGGGCCGTCAGCGCAGACCGAGCTGAGGGGATCGCCACCAGAGCCAACCGCAGCAGCACCACCAGCACGAGCAGAGGGATCATCATTGACGTCAGAGACAGCGGGGGGAGGGGGGAGCAGAGCAAATGGCCATATCATCGGGAACCCAGCAGGCAGTCGAGGAGCTATTCCAGTGGAGCTACAGAGGATGAGAATTGGGACAAGAGATGCCAGCTGCGGGAGCTGTTGGACTGCTATGTCAACATCTTTGCTTCCAGGGACAAAGAGTGAACCCAAACCAGTTTGTTGCAGCACCAGATCGACACAGGTGAGACCAGGCCAATCCAGCTCCACTCCCGCCATCTGCCTTTTTCAAGGCGGGCGGTGGAAGAACAAAAGATTCAGGAAATGCTGGAGGCAGATGTCACTGAACCCTCCAGCAGCCCCTGAGCGGCGCTGGTGGTTCTGGTCAAGAAGAAGGACGGTTCGTGGTGGTTCTGTGTGGATTACCAGCACCTGAATGATGTCACATGTAAGGACACCTACCCTCTGCCCCGCATTGATGATGCGCTGAAATATATCACTGGATCAAGCTGATTCAGCTTGCTCGGCCTCTGCAGTGGCTACTGGCAGATAGAGCTGTCACCAGAGGCCTGCCAGAAAACAGCCTTCTCCATCGGGCTGGGACTGTGGCAGTTCAAGGTGATGCCGTTCGGACTGTGTAATGCCCGGGACACCTTTGAACGCCTGATGGAGCGAGTGCTGGTTCACGTCCCCCGGAGCCACTGTCATTTATCTCGACGACCTGCTGGTTCATGCAGCTGATTTTGGTGGCACCCTGTCCAACCTCCAGGAAATGTTGGATGCCATCCACTGGGCTGGTCTGCGGCTGCACCCACGGAAATGCCACTTGTTTTGGTGAGAAACCATCTTCCTGGGCCACGTCATCAGTGCTGCGAGAGTCGCCACCAATCCAGAGAAGGTGGCAGCAGTGAGAAACTGGCCAGCTCCGTGGGATGTAGGAGAACTGCGGAGCTTTCTCAGACTGGCCTCCTATTATATGAGATTTGTGAAGGATTTCACCACCATCGCCAACCCGCAGCATCAGCTGACACAGAAGGGGCACACGTTCGAGTGGGGTGAGGACTGTGCTGCTGCTTTTTCCCAGCTCTGTTCGGTGCTCATCAGAACCCCCATGCTGCAGTATCCTGGACTGAACTGCCCCTTCATCGTGGACACAGACGCCAGCAACCAGGGCATCAGGACAGTGTTATCCCAAGGAGAGAACACAGAGAGCAGGCAGTTGCTTTTTTCAGCCGCACTCTCAGCAGAGCAGAGAGGCATTATTGCATCACCTGCCAAGAGCTGCCAGCAGTCATTCAAAGGCTCCGCCATTTCTATCCGTACATTTACAGGGGGAGGGGCACTGCAGGATTAGGATTTTCAGATTGTGCATCGAGCAGGCCACCTCCATGCCAATGCTGAAGCGCTGTCCCGGTGCCTCTTTGCTGTGGAGGCCTGTCAGTACTGCCAGCGGGCAGAGGATCGTAACCCAGCAGTCTCGCGGGCTGCTGCTCTCCAGACCGCTGTGGCTGGGGATTGCACAGCGGAGCACAGCTCCTCCTGAGATAATCAGCCAGCTCTCCCCAGCGATGAGGTCACAGAGGCCCTCGGCGCATAACAGCTTTGGAGCAAGCAGGATGGAGACCCTGTTGTCTTCTGGGTCCGGCAGTGGCTGGACATGGACCACCGGGCCACCTGGGAGGCTGTATCTGCGCTGGACCCAGAGACTGTCATGAGCTGAGCACTGGGGATTTTCACCGTGTTCAGTCTCATGGCCTTTCTCCATATTTGTATATTTATTGTACTTTGTGTTCTTTGGTTCCTGTCTTTTTATCCATGGTTGGTTTTCGTACTGTATATCTTGTGTTGTTTCTTATTTTTCTTATTGCTCTTGTTTATGTTTTCATAGTTTTGCTACTTATTTATTTGGTATTGGTTTGTATTTGTCCCTCAGTCTCTATTTGTGGCATTTAGTTCTTTATAATTGTACTGTTGTGTTTCTCTCCATGGTTTGTTTGGACTTTTTTTCGATTTTCTACTACTGGCCGCATTTTCAGTTTTTGTTTTTTTTGGGTGGAGGATGGCGACCTTGGGAATGCCACCTCCATCTATCCACCAGGGGGTGTGGATCATTCCCCCGGACAGCAGCGTTACTGTGGAGGAGGTCCTTCTGGCTGTGGCCGAGCAGGTGGGCCATGATGCGATCTGCTTTGCATCCCGAATGAATAGAGCTGTAGTTGTGTTTCTGGCTGCTGAAGAGGATGTCCACACTCTGACTAGAAGCGATGTTGTTATCGGGGAAACGTATGTACAGGTCTCCCCCTTATCTGTCCCATCAATGCGTATCACCGTCTCAGGTGTTCCACCTTTCATCACTGACGAGCAGTTGGTGACGGTGCTCCGCAGATTTGGGAAGTTTGCGGGCCCGTTTAGAACTTTGACTTTGGGATGCAAGGAGACCAAGTTAAAACATGTCAAATCACTCAGGTGACAGGTGTTCATGTTTTTGGACTCGCCAACTGCAACTCTGGAAGTGTCCTTCTGGGTCAAACATGGGGACGGCTCCTATATGGTGTATGCGAGCTCAGGACAGATGAAGTGTTTTGAATGTGGAGACGTGGGCCATAAACGGTTCACTTGTCCACACAGGCAGCGGGCGGGGGGCTCTGATGGGGCTGCGGCTGGTGCCGGCGGTGCGCCCTCCGCTCACGCCGCTGCTGCGGACGGCATGGCGGGGCCTTCCGTTGCAACTGAGGCCGGCTGTGCGGCCTCCGCTCCCGCCGCTACTACAGACGATGTTGCAGGGCCTTCCGGCGGTCTGGAGCCTGCCGCTGTGTCTGTGGACAGCCCGGCTGTGGTGCCAGCAGCCCAGCTTACGGCTGGGAGCGTCGCTGGTGACGGCGCCCAAACTGTCACTGATGGTACGTCAGAATCTCGCTGTGTGACATCAGCGGCTGTGCTTCCGGAGGCTGCTACTGTTTCAGAGCAGGGGACGGAACAGCGACAGTCAGCTGCTGTGGGTGGCGTCCAGGAAAATGTGGCCCATGATGAATCCACTGGGCCGGATGAACCAAACACTCAGCTGAGTTGTGCTGACGAGGAAATGGAATCTGATCCCCACACTGTGGCTATTACTGAGTCTATTGAGGCAAAATGCAGTACAAACACGAGTTTGGATTCACTGGAAGAAATAAATGCTTTTCTGGATGAAACCTATAACAAGGCCATTAAAGTCACTGACTACTTCAGTGACACTGATAAATTCATTAAGTCTGTTAATGTGGTAAGAAGGCAGGTTGGTCTTGACCTCCTGGATGAAAGGAAATGTTTTCGCCTCAAAAAACACCTGACAGCCCTGCGTAAAGCAGCAGGGGGAACAGGGGTCAAGCGCGCCCAACAAGAGGAATAAATGAGATGAGATGAGATGAGATGAGATGAGATGAGATGGCGGTCGTTCCTCTGCCTGTTTCACGCATTTTTGGGATATTGTTCAATCAAACTTTTGTGACGTTTCTAATTGACTGTGATTGACCGTCACAGAACTGGATCTTTACCGCAATCCATCTGAGATAAGGAAAATGTCTCTGGGACATACAACGGAACTGGCTGCGGGCGCGCAGCGCTATCTCTGCTGCCGGAGGAAGGGGACTTGGCCTTGCTTAAGAACTGGAGGCCTGTGCCTCGTCTTTGCACGGACTACAAGGAAGACTCGGACTACTGCCGCTGGCAATGTGGAATAGGTGGACTGCAGGGAATACTTTGTGTTGTGTGGGGGGGATGACTTACGTTTGCACTTTTCCAGTGTGAGACACTTGGTGGAATGATATTGGTGCTCTTACTTTTTTGAATTGTGCAATAAAGGCATTTTTTTAAAATTCAAAACACTCTCTCTCTCTCTCTCTCTCTCTCTCTCTCTCTCTCTCTCTCTCTCTCTCTCTCTCTCTCTCTCTCTCTCTCTCTCAATAGATGGACTGTAGGGAACGTTTTGTGTTCTGTGGGTCAGGGGGATGAGTTATGTTTGCACTTTTGAGATGTGACACACTTGGGGCCGTGATATTGGTGTTTTTGCATTTTTGAATTGTACAATAAAGCCTTTTTTTAAAAGTCAAAGTCTTTCTCTCTCTCTTTCTCTCGGGTTGCAGCTGTCAGTGGCACTTCCGGGTTTTTTGCTCTGTTGTGGGCAGTGCTCTTGTCAGCTGTCAGTCCCATCTTCTCACCTCTCATTACTCTCAGCTGACCCCAGTTGGTAATCATTGTCTTTCCCCTGCCTGCTCATATGATCCAAACCTGCAATCATTTGTGTTCATTGATTTCATGCCCTATTTAAGACTGCCAATTCATCCACTTTTTGCTGGACTCTCAAGTTCGTTTCCTTGCCAGAACCCTTTCCTGTTCTGACGACCAACCTGCCTTCTCCTGTTTCACTCTGTTGTAAGTTTTGTTTTTGTGCACAGTATGAACTTGTGGTTTTTTCCATTAAATACCACAAATTAGCAGTCCAGCGTCTGGGTCTTCCTCTCTGCCCCGCTGGGGCCAATTCATGACAGTTGAGTCCATCCAGTTGAGACCCAGCTGCTGCTAGTTTGTGTTTTTTATTTTCTCTCACCTGTTTTGTCCGGAGCATTATCATTTCCCCAGCACGCCAGCCTTCAGCAAACAAAGGAAGATCGGCAGCTGGAACCTCAAGCCTGAAGGAGGAATGGGCTGCTGGGTTTATACAGGACTTTGTAGCATAAGCTCTTGCCTCCCGCGGTCCAAAGAAAGTCTGGGAGAATGTTGTGGCAGCGGTGGGTATTGTTGAGGCACACCCCAGATTGAAGACGTATCTTCAGTTCGCGGAGCTGTTATCCACCGTCTCCGCTCTCCAGCTGTCCTTTCCCAGGCTGAAGATGGGCGGGACCGAAGCCAATGAGGAAGCGCTCCCCGCGAGAGATGTCATCCTCCTTCCTCTGTCCGCCACCTCCCGTTCCATCTGCTCTGAGACGCTGCTCTCCCGGGCCTGCCTCCGCTCCTCCTCAAGTCACGGTGACCAACCAACTCTTCCAGATTTCCCAGAAGAGAGCCTCCTGGGCCACTCGCCTCCTGCTTCCCGCCACTGCCCAGTGAAACACTGCCGGAAGGGTGCCTCCACCTCCCTGTCAGCAGCCCCTCCTTTGCCGAGGTTGAGAACTCCTGCAGCAGTTCCTTCACCCTGTTCCTCCTCTCTGGCTGTCCCATCAACCTCCTCCTCCGTTGCTGCTGCATTTCCCTTCTCCTCGACGATTCCTCCCACTGCTGAAGGTCTGGCTGCCTCCTTCAAGGCTCTGCCCATCACCACGTCCGCAGGGGCGGCTCCTCTACATTCCTCTGAGGGGCCCATAACAACTGCAGCCACGGAGAGGGTGGATTCAACTCCAGCTGCAGCAGAAAACATCATGTCCCTGGAACACAGGCAAGTGCTTTTTCATTCATTCTCCATCACTGACACATGAATTACCTTTCCTGATTACTGGTGGTGAGGATCAGGTTTTGCAGTCCACCAGCTGCAGCTATAAACTTTTCATGTGCTCTCTCCGTGTCTCCTCCTTTGCCCCGTGAGTGTCCGTCGGCCCCAGGATTGTGCTGCCGGACGATGGAGGAGCCTGCGGCCCTGGAGGACCTGGTTCCAGCCCTGCAGCAGATGCTCCGGACAGAGGGAGAGTGCTGTTACCGAGCTGAAGCCTGCGCCGATGATGGAGCGTCCCCTGGCCTCAGCAGTACAGAATCCAGCACCAGCAGGGAGCTGACCTCCTGTATCCACACCGGACGAGCCACCTGCGTGGGTTGCTTCGCTGAGGGGTCCTGGGACTGCACAAACCACCATGCCTGCTGTAAGGGGTCACTGCAGCAGAGCCGAAGTTGGACCTCCAGAGGGCCGGGCCTGAGATGTCGCCGCCCAGATCGACTGGAGTCCTGGACGGCAGTGGAGCTTGAGCTCAGGCAAGTGCAGTCCTTTGTTTTTGTTGTTTCTATGTTGGAGAGAGCTTGTCTGGCTCTTGGTGGGGACAGCCAAGTGCAGCCATCAGTTGTACCTGAGCTCACTTCGCCGGGCTCCACTGCCGCCGGTGACCCTGACCCTGCCATGTTGTCCCTCCTATTGGAGTCTTTCCCCAGGGCCACCGAGGGTCGTCCAACTTCACCAGAGATCTCCGTGGATCCAGCCTCGTCACCTGGGACCTCTGTGGGTGCTGCTCCCCCTCCGGATGAGGTCTTTGTGGGTGCTCCATTCCAGCCCGGGGCTTCCGAGGGTGCTGCTTCCCCGTCAGCTGAGGTCATCGTGGGTGCTCCGTCCCAGCCCGGGACCTCCGTTAGTGCTGCTCCCCCCTCCGGATGATGTCTTCATGGGTGCTCCATTCCAGCCCAGGGCCTCCGAGGGTGCTGCTTCCCCATCAGCTGAGGTTGTCACAGGAGCTCCATCCCAGCCCGGGACCTCCCAGGTGCAGCTTCTCCTCAGTTCGGGTCTCCGTGGGTGCTGTGTCCTGGTCAAGGACTGTTGTGGGTGCTGCACCCCAGCCTGAAACCAATATGGGTGCTGTGCTCTAGTGTGGGCCCACCTTGGGCGTTACGCTCCAACCCAGGGGTCACCGCGGGTGCTGTCTTGCTCCGGCCTGGAGCCACAGTGGGTGCTGCCTTGCTCCGGCCCAGAGCCCTCCTCTGCCAGAGGCCATCCTGGGTCCCTCTCCTCTGCCAGAGGCCATCATAGTTCCCTCTCCTCTGCCCGAGGCTGTCGTGGTTCCCTCTCCTCCACCTGACATCGTCGTGGGTTCCCCAACTCCTCTTTCCGCTTCATCATTGGTCTTCCCCATGGGACAGCCACCTCCTGGGCCACCCCTTCTGTTTAGGTGGCTAAAGAACTCTGGCCAACCACCTGACAGACTGTGTCGCTGGGTTGGGTGGGCCACGTTCTCTGGTAGGCCACCTGATTCGTTCCACCACGCCATCTGCCAGGTCTGGGACTGTAGCCGGCCACGTGAACTGTCTAGCTCTCTGGTCCAGGGGGCCTAGGTTCCTTGTTCCACGTGGGTGTGGGTCCTTAGCAGGGTTTTTATTTTGTTCCCTCCTAGCCTGTTTCCCCCACCACCCACCCGGGGTGGTTTTTTCTTATACTCATTTTTTGGGGGGGAGGGGGGGGCTTTTTCTTTTTTGATGTTACCCTGGGTGTCTGGTACCCACCCCTTGAGAGGGGGGTTCTGTCATGAGCTGACCACTGGGGGGTTTTCACCGTGTTCAGTCTCATGGCCTTTCTCCATATTTGTATATTTGTCGTACTTTATGTTCTTTGGTTCCTGTCTTTTTATCCATGGTTGGTTTTTGTCTATCTTGTGTTGTTTATTTTTCTTATTCCCCTTGTTTATGTCTTCATAGTTTTGCTACTTATTTATTTAGTATTGTTTTTTATTTATCCCTCAGTCTTTATTTGTGGCATTTAGTTCTTTATAATTGTACTGTTGTGTTTCTCTCTCTCTCTCTCTCTCTCTCTCTCCGGGGCTGCGCCGTCAGTGGCACTTCCGGGTTTTTTGCTCTGTTGTGGGCGGTGCTCCTGTCAGCTGTCAGTCCCGTCTTCTCACCTCTCATTACTCTCAGCTGACCCCAGCTGGTAATCATTGTTTTTCCCCTGCCCACTCATGTGATCCACACCTGCAATCATTTGTGTTCATTGATCTTATGCCCTATTTAAGTCTGCCATTTCATCCACTCTTCACTGGACTCTCAAGTTCGTTTCCCCACCAGAACCCCTTCCTGTTCTGATGGCCAACCTGCCTTCTCCCGTTTCACCCTGTTGTAAGTTTTGTTTTTGTGCACTGTATTTGTTCTGTTTGAGAGAATGTCTTCACATGGTACACAAACTGGGTTGGGAGGCCCTGGTAGCAGCAGGGAGTCGACAGAAGCGACAAGAAGTACAACTCCCACTGCCAGGAGAGGGACTTTGCACCCAGGGATCAAGTCTGGGTTTTCTGCCTGGAGCGGAAAAAGGGACTGTCACCAATGTCACTAAAGTCGTGTGAAAAAATTTGGACACCCCTTTAAATATTCAGTTCTTTATTAAAAAATGTTCACATATCTATGTTTAACATTCTGTTTTTATTTGCATTTTTAAAAAAAAATTATTTCAGCCGTTGTAAGTGGGAATGAATTTGGGGGTGTCCTAAAAAAGATGGGGGGGGTGTCCTAATTTATTCCTCACCATTTGTTTAGAATTACATTTTACAGAAAATTTGAAAAAAGTGTTAAATTCATTTTTAATTGTTTAGTTCTCCCAGTATTTTTAACATTGATATTAAATGTCCATATGTCCAAATATGTAAAAAAAAAAACAAAAAAACACATAGGCTTATACAGGGTGTGCTAATTTTTTAACATGACTGTATGTGTGTATATACACACACACACACACACACACACACACACACACTCACACACACAGTGGTGTGAAAAAGTGTTTGCCCCTTCCTGATTTCTCACTTTTTTGTATGTTTTGTTGTGTGGGGATTTGGCCCTTGAGGCATGCCGTAGTCAGCGCCAGGCAGTCAGCGTGGTGACGTCAGGCCGGCTACAGCCAGTATGTTTTATTGAGGCTTTGCTCGGCACAGCATGGCTCACGTCTCGCTTTGTTAATACATAACATTTGGTGACATCGGATTAGAACCATGGGAACCTGGGCAAGACCACCTCCTACGTTCTTGGAGTCACCGGGTGTACCAGCTACACCGTGGCGCCGCTGGTTGTAGGCGTTTGATACCTACATCATCGCGACTATCAAAGTGTCATATCTTCAGTGTTGCCTCATGAAAAGATATAATAAAATTTTTACAAAAATATGAGGGGTGTACTCACTTTTGTGAGATACTGTACATGGCCCTGTGTGAAAAAGTGATCGCCCCTAAACTGAATAACTGGTTGGGTTACCCTTAGCAGCAACAACTGCAATCAGGCATTTGCGATAACTGGCAATGAGTCTTTTACAGCGCTGTGGAGGAATTTTGGCCCACTCATCTTTGCAGAATTGTTGTAATTCAGCCACATTGGAGGGATTTCGAGCATGAATCACCTTTTTAAGGTCATGCCACAGCATCTCAATCAGATTCAGGTCAGGACTTTGACTAGACCACTCCAAAGTCTTCATTTTGTTTTTCTTAAGCCATTCAAAGGTGGACTTGCTGGTGTGTTTTGGATCATTGTCCTGCTGCAGAACCCAAGAGCGCTTCAGCTTGAGGTCACAAACAGATGGCTGGACATTTTCTTTCTTGGTAGACAGCAGAATTCGTGGTTCCATTTACCACAGCAAGTCTTCCAGGCCCTGAAGCAGCAAAACAGCCCCAGACCATCATACTACCACCACCATATTTTACTGTTGTTATGATGTTCCTTTTCTGAAATGCTGTGTTACTTTTATGCCAGATGTAATGGGACACACACCTTCCAAAAAGTTCAACTTTTGTCTCGACAGTGTTATGTCTTAATAATGCGAGACGTGAGCCATGTTGTACTGAGCAACAAACTGAACTTTATTGAGATTCATGCTCAGTATAGACACTGGCCGTAGCCCACCTAACATCAGCACTTCAACTCCCTGACGTCGGCTACGGCAAGCCCCAAGGGTCAAATCCACACACAACATTCCCCCCACTTTACAAAATGTGAAAAACACACCTTAAAACAGACCCCCCCCCCATAAGTTTAGCAAAGAAACTCAACAGAACACACGTGATATTAACACTTTTTTTTTAAACATATATTCCAAAACACACAAAATAACAGAATAAGCTAAATGGGCACCTGGGTAGACTGCCAGGGTACCCTCCGATGTTGGGGTGGATTATTCTGCCGCCCATGCCCAACATGCTTCAGCTAAGACTACTTCCACCACAAAGAGGGTTTACTCTGGGATTTCTCTGGTTTCCTCCCACAGGCCAAAAACATGTAGGTTAGGTTAATTGGAGACTCTAAAGTGGCCCTAGGTGTGAATGTGTGTGTGAATGGTGAAGGGATAGCGCCGTACCGTGGCTGCTTCATCCATCCAGGTGGATGCCCTGAATTTCTCCCCTGGGGATCAATAAAGTACACAAAATTAAAAAAAAAAAAATTTTTTTTTTTTAAAAAGTCATTGAGGTGGACTTCCGGTCTGGACACCATGGTGATAGCAGCTTAACGCTGAAGCTCCCAGACCCCATCCGTGAAAATACCATGAAAATCAGATTTAACGGATTTATGGAAGAGTGAAAATCAAAAGACAAAGTCCTTATTCCTAAAGGAAAACAGAAGAGACCGACATTTACCAGGCCAAGACGCGCATCGGCCGGAGAATCTGACCTGGAAGACAACAACCACTCGGAAATAGAGGAGCAGAATGAGACTAGCAACACGGTTAGCTTAAAAATGGTACGTCAAGAATTAAGAGAATTTCCCCGAGAGTGTTGGGCCGAATTTCGTGAAATTAAAGACGAAATAAAAAGGACAAACAACAGAGTGGACCAGGCTGAGGCCTGAATCATGGAAGCAGAGGAAAGAATAAAAGGGCTGGAAGAAACCAGGCTGGAATTACTCAAACGACAGACAAGACTGGAGGCTAAGCTAACTGACCAGGAAGGAAGACTAAGAAGGGACAACATAAGAATTCATGGTCTGAAAGAAGGAGTCGAGGACGGTTTCACCACAATGGCTGCACGTGTGGAAACCATACTGAGAGAGAAGTTGGAAATTCCCCAATCCACCGATTTGAAAATAGAAAGGGCGCACTGTTCATTAGCCCCAAGGCCATCAGCGGAAGCCCCCCGCAATTGGTGGTGGTGAAGATTTCCAACTTCAGAACAAAAGAAGAGGTTTTGAGACTGGCTTGGCAGAAAAAAGGATTTATGCACAAAGAAAGAAAAGTCTTTGTGGAGCATGACTACGCCCCGGAGGTCCTTAAAAAGCGTCAGGAATACAATGACGCTAAAAAGGTACTAAGAGAGAAGAAACTGCGCTTTCAAACTCCATTTCCAGTGAAGCTGCGGGTTTTTTACGAGGAGGAGACGTGTCTCTACAACTCGGCGGAAGAAGCAACCAGGGATATGGCGAGAAGAGGGCTCCCGGTAACGGTGTATAAACCCACAGCAGACCCGATCGAAAGAATCAAGGCTCAAACGTGGTGCACACAGAGACCCTCAAAATCCACGGGCCAGCAGCGGGAAACCCAGCGGCAGGGCTATAAGGAAAAACTGAACGCTTTCAGGAGGGAATAACGATATTTTTAATCAATCTGCGCAGCCAACCCTCCTCCTACAAGGTAACAAACATTAAAGGAGATGCAGAATCAGCAAGTATGAAGTGGTAAAACATTTCATGGAACAGTCACAATATTAGAAACAAGTCTTTAAAAAAAAAAAACTTGTTAAAATAGAAATGTGACAATGAACCACATGACCTCTCCACACTAACAAATACTGTATTAATGTGATTGTTTGCTGCGATGGTGGTGGGAGGTTGCGCACAATTTCATAGGGTATAGGCATAAAAAAAAAAAAATCATTACAAGTTCGGATTGGGATCTGAAACTCACGTTAAAAAATGGGACAACTTACAGGGGTAAGAGAGGGCCCTCAACACGTAACAAAGTTTGAGGAATTTCCCTCAGAGCCAACGCACCATCAACGCTCTACTAAGGTCGCTAAAAAGACCTCAGTTCAGGAAGATCTTATGACAGTTTTTTGTTTTAAAGTTTTACATACTATGTTCTCAATGTTTTTTTATGTTCTTAATGTTCTTTCAGTTTCTGAGTAGCATAAAAGAGGGCCACTACACTGTGATACTAAATAAGACAATACAATGGAGAAACAGGGTGTAACCAAAATAATCTCATATAATGTAAAAGGGATCCTGAATCCAGTTAAAAGATCCAAGATTCTAGGCAAAATGAAAAAAGACAAAGCAGGAATAATATTTTTTACAGGAAACCCACCTAACAGACTTGGAGCACACTAAACTTAATAGACAAGGGTTTAAACTGATCTCTTCATCTTCATATAAGTCAGGGAGGAGGAGGGGGGTAATGACATTGATCTCAACCAAAATTATATTTGAAAAAAATTCAGAACACAAAGATAAAGAAGGGAGATTTAGCATGGTACTTGGTCGGCTAGAGGGAGAAGATATCACCCTGCTGAATGTATATGCACCTCCAGGGGCCAACTGGAAATTTTATAAAAATGTATTTGACCTAATGATAACTAAAGCCCAAGGTTTTGTGATATGTGGTGGAGACTTCAATCTAAGACTGAATCCATACTGGGATGCATCGGGTAATTCTCCACATCAAAATAACACTCAAAGTAGAAAAACTCGGATGCTACTAAAAGAAATGGGAATCTGTGACGTGTGGAGGGAATTCAACCCCAGTGTAAAAGATTATACATTTTACTCAGCACCACATTCATCATACTCAAGGATTGACTATTTTTTTTATGTTTAATAGAGACATTGGAAGAGTAAAAACATGTAAAATAGGACTGATAGATCTCTCTGACCACAGTCCGATCTATATGGACTTAAATATCCCAAAATACACAAATAATACATTTTCTTGGAGGTTAAATTCAAATGTGCTGAAAGGACCACTAAAAGATGAATTGGAATCAGATATTCTCAGGTATTTGGAAGAAAATGATAATGGAGAAGTATCCCCTTTAATACTGTGGAACGCATGCAAAGCTGTAATAAGAGGAAAGAATATCGCAAAACTGGCACTCCAAAAGAAACTGAGACAAGAAAAACTAGTCACATTAGAGTCAGAACTTAAGAAACTAGAAAAAGAGCACAAAGACAACACTCATTCTAATGACTCGCTCAAAATTAAGGAAATTAAAAAAACAAATAAACGAGATCTACACAATAGAAATCCAGAAGAAACTTACATTTCTGAAACAAAAATACTCTGAAACAGGTAGCAAATCGGCAAAATTACTAGCCTATAAATTGAGGAAACAACAAACAGAGAGAGCAATCTACAAAATCAGAGACCCAGTATCAAAGGAAATAAAATTTAGAATTCAGGAAATTCTTAAAAAGCTTCGAGAATTACTACAAGAACTTGTACTCTCACAAAAAAACACAAAAACGCATCTGAAGCCTTCCTAAATACATTAAATCTTCCCCAACTTACTGAGTCACAAAATAAAACACTACTGTCAGAAATACAACCTAAAGAATTAGAAAAAGCAATTATGAAACTTAAGCTAACAAATCCCCAGGAGCAGATGGCTATAGAGCAGACTGGTACAAAACCTTTAAACAGCAACTATCTCCTCTCCTCCTGAAAACATTTAACTATGTCCTCCACACAGGGGAAATCCCCCCCCCTCCTGGAGAGAAGGGGTCATTGCAGTCATACCTAAACCTGAAAAGGATAAACTAGACTGCTCCTACTACAGACCAATCAGTGTGTTAAATCAGGACTATAAACTTTTTACCGCTATCCTTTCCAAAAGGTTAGAAAATATACTGACAGACTTAATTGATTTAGACCAAACAGGTTTTAAAAGACAAAGACAGACACAAGATAACATTAGACGCACTTTACACATAATTCATCATATAAAAAAATATAATTTAAATGCAGCCATATTGAGATTACATGCTGAAAAAGCATTTGATTCGGTTGACTGGTCTTTCCTATATAGAATCTTATCCAGTTTCAATTTTCATAACAACTTCATTAGAACTATCCAGGCATTATATAAAAAAACAACAGCTAAAATTGTCATGACTCGCCGCTCATCAGCGGCGCCAGCTGCGCGCACACCTGCGCCTCGTCAGTGGCGAGGAATTCTGCCCTGGGCTTCGGCCTGAAGCCGTCTGTTCTCATCGGCATCTCTTGCTGCAAGGAACCCCCTTCTCCAAGCAAGGAAATCTGAGTAAGCTTCCCTCACCTCTTTTTCTCCCAGTCTTCTCCCCTGTGCACAGGTGGATTCCCCGGCGGCGGACCTCGTCTCCTCGCCGCTGCCTCCTCGCTGCTGCTGCAAGCGCTCCAGGTTGCTGTCTCCCGGGCTACGCCCTTGTTAACGCCAGCCACCAGCCCAAACCAAGTAAGCCAGCAAACTGTCTTAGTCGTCTGTATTGGAGTGGTGCCCGTTACCCTTCTCCCTCTGCTTCCTCCCTTAGGGTTGTCCGGCTGAACGGCTTCCTGCCCCCATGCCTGACGCAGACGCCCACCACCAATACATTCTTATCCCACAGACACGCAGCCACGCACTCTTGTTGTTCAATAAAGCTATTAAATCTACCCTGAGCCGTGCGTTATGTCAAAAATAAGGATTAATGGTAAATTATCATCATCTTTTGAACTGGAAAGAGGATGTCGTCAGGGCTGCCCCTTGTCTCCACACTCTTTGCAATCTTCATAGAACCTCTGAGCCAATGGATAAGACAGAATCAAAAAATTCAAGGTATTACACTTGGTCAGCTGGAACATAAAATAGCACTCTTTGCTGATGACATTTTAATATACCGGGGGCAGCCGGACACCTCTTTTCCAGAACTAATCTCAGTTTTTTCAGAGTATGGAGAGTTTTCGGGGTACGAATTAAACATGCATAAAACCCAAATTTTAACATTCAGCTATGACCCAAATCAATATTTACTAAGCAAATTCAAAACTAACTGGGAGATGCAATCTATGAAATATCTGGGGGTCAATATCCCGAAACAACTCAACAAAATTATAACACTAAATTATGATCCACTGATGGCAAAAATAAAATCTGATCTAGCAAGATGGAATATGATACCATTCTTGGGTACTGCACAAAGAATTGAAGCAGTCAAAATGAATATACTTCCACGTCTTCTATACCTTTTCCAAACAATACCGGTAGAACCTCCCACAAAAACATGGCAAGAACTGGACAGAAGGATCTCAAGATTCATATCTTGAGATCCTTCATATGGCAGGGCAAGAGACCTAGAATCAGATATAGATCCCTACAGCTAAACAAAGACAAAGGTGAGCTCGCGCTGCCAAATATCAGGGACTATTTCAAAGCCGCGCAAATTAAAACTTTAGTAGAGATATGTAACCCAGTCTACACTGCACAATGGAAGGAGATAGAATGCCAAATAACAAGTGACATTCCCCTACAGGTGATAATAGGGAATAATGCCTTACCTAAACTTTTGAATAACACTAACCCGTGGATAGAGATCCCGCTAAAAATTTGGTTTAAGATAGTCAGAGAGAATCAAACTAAAGAACCCTATCGATTGTTGCAATGGATTTCCCATGATCAGGACTTTACTCCTAATAAAACAGACACTAGATTTAAAAAGTGGAAAGAGAACGGACTGATAAAATATTACGATTTTTTTTTAAAGGGCAAACTTTAAGAAGTTTTGAAGATTTGAAAAAACAAGGTCTAGTAAATCAAGACCTTTACAGGTTCTTTCAGCTTCGACACCACATAAACAAAATACTTAAAAAGGAGGATTTGGAAAGGGTCCAGTCAGGTGTTCTGAAGGTTTTCTTAATGGCATATAAAGGGATCCCAGGGATCAGATACATTTCTAAAATATACCATGGTCTTCAAGACTTAAAAGGAGACAACACATCATATATAAAAGAGAGATGGGAAAAAGAGGGGAATTTCACTTTACAACTGGAAATATGGGAAAAGCTAAATAAACAACAATGGAAAAGTCACTTCCGGTTATGGCTGCCACGTAGGACGGACGTGTCTCGCTCTGCTCTGCTCCTGGAGAAAAAAAATCGGCAAATAACTCTCTCATTTGGGACAGAACGTATCCCAGCATTTGGGCGAGGATATGTCGGCGAAGCCTAAGGCTGGAAAACCAGGAAAAGGAAAAAGCGAGCCGCCGAAACAGTCCAAATTAACGGACTTTCAGGTCTGTGACGCAGCAAACAAAACTCCATATATGGCGGAGGAGGCTGGCGGCGGTGCGATGTCTGCGGGGAATGGCGCAGATGCGCTGTTGGCTGCCATGAGTTCAATGAGAGCGGACTTTTCCTCTAGATTTGATGGGATTATGACAGCGTTGGAAGGAATAAGAAAGGAATTGGGTGACTGTGTAGAACGAACGGCGCAGATGGAGCTCCGTCTCGCTAGTGCTGAAGATGACGTCACCCGTCTTCAATTAAAGGTGCGCACTTTGGAAAAAAAAAATAAATGTCTAGAAGATAATATTTTGGATTTGGAATCTCGGTCGAGACAGAATAATTTGAGGCTGGTGGGTCTTCCAGAGGAATCAGAAGGTCGGGACGTATGTTCCTTTCTGGAAAAGTGGATTCCGGAGGTGCTGGGCAGCGAGGAGTTGCAATCAGCAGTGGTTCTGGAAAAAGCACATCGTATTGGCCCACGGAGAGATAAGGGACCGCCGAGGACCTTAATTATGAAGTTTCTTAGCAACAGAGACAGGATGAAGATCTTCAACACTGCACGTGCTAAAGGAGAGATTAAACACCAGGACCAGCAGGTGCGGTTCTACCCAGATTTGGCCACAGGAATCCAGCAATTGAGGAAGCAGTTTGATCCCATACGTAAGGAGCTGCGCAACCTTGGGATTCGTCATGGTGTAATCTATCCTGCGAGACTGCTGACCACGTATGAGGGCAGAACCCACATCTTCAAGACCCCAGAGGAGGCGCAGGAGTTCATCAAGAAGATCAAAGAAGAAGAAGAGACTGGTGGGAGCTAAGCATGAACAAAATATAAGGTAGAATAATTAAGCATTTGCACAGGCATCTGACTGACTTGAAGTAAATAGTAAGTTTACAAAATATAGATTGTATTATATATTAAAAAAACAAAACAAAAACAAAACAAACAAAAAAAAAAAACTATGATGTACAAAGTTGTTAAAAATTTTGGAGTTAAGTTGGAAAACTACAGAGGAGAGTTAATGTTACGTCATTAAAAGCAGTAGAGTTAGGGTGATTGGGAGGATGAAGAAGGAGTGGCTTAGGCTGTTCCCCTTGGGTGTGGAACGGTCGATGGCTATATCGGGAGACAGAATTTTTCTTTTGATTTTGGGGGGTTTGCCACAAGTGTGGGAAGGGGAAATTTGTTTGTGTGTAGTTTGTAGGATGAATGTTCAACCACTCATGTTTTTGCTTCTCTGTATGAGCATGTTTACACTGCAAGGTAATCCTAAACTCTCTATTGATCATGGACCAAAGTGTTAATCTTAATTTAACTTCATGGAATTGCAGAGGTCTACAAAATTTAAAAAAACTTAAACAAGTTATGAATAAAATAAAGGACATGGGTTCAAGAATTGTGTTTTTACAAGAAACTCATCTGATAGAGGAGGATGTTAAAAGAATTAGGAGTAGATGGCAGGGAAGTGTATTCACCTCTTCATTTTCATCCCGAGCCAGGGGAGTTATGACTCTCATACATAAATCAGTTCCTTTTCAGGTGAAAAATATAATTGGAGACAAATTTGGAAGATATATAATCATTCAAGGTTCTTTGCTATTAGAAAATATAAATCTTGTGAACTTATATGGTCCCAATATAGATGATCAGAAGTTCTTTGCTAATTTATTTCTCATCTTATCATCACTTACAGGGCAACATATAATAGCAGGGGATTTTAATTGTACATTGAATCCAGGTGTGGATAGATCAACAGGACTGGATTGTACGCACATTGGATGTAGGATGACTATTAATCATTTTATGAAAGAATTGAGATTGTTAGATATATGGAGAGAAATGAAACCACAAGTTAAAGCCTATTCTTGTTATTCCAGTACCTACAAGACATTCTCACGTATTGATTATTTTTTGATTTCCACAGAATTAAGGTCCAAGATTCAAAACTGCTTTTATGATAACATCGTGATTTCTGATCATGCACCCTGTTGTCTAATATATGTAGATAAAAAATTGACAAAGGAATCAGGTAGATGGCAATTTCAGCATAAATGGCTTCAGGATGAGGAATTTGTCAAGTATATAGAAAAACAGACGAGTTCTTTGACATCAATACTACACAAACATCAGCATGTGTAAAGTGGGAGGCTTTCAAAGCTTTTATTAGGGGACATATTATTAGTTATACAGGATCAAAATCTAAGAAGACTCGAGAGGAGAGAGCTAAATTGGAACATAAAATAAAAAGTCTTCAGGAAAAAGTGTATGCAGGAAGTGACCCAAGGTTGGAGAATGAATTACTGATTTTGAGAGCTGAATACGACAAAAAATCAGCGAATAGAGCTGCCTCAAGTCTTCTAAGATTGAAACAATCTTTTTATGAACAAGGTGAAAAATCAGGAAAATTATTAGCATGGCAGATTAAACAATTGGAAATTAAAACACCAATTACCAGTATTATAAGTAATGGACAGGTAGTTATAGATCCTTTAGAAATTAATAGAGCCTTTAGAGATTACTATGAAAAATTATATGATACCAAAAATGAACCTGATTTAACAAAACTAAATGGGTTTTTGAACGAACTATCTATACCGTGTATTCCAAATGAAAACAGGGAGATATTGGAGTCTAAAATTAGTCAAGAAGAAGTTGGGCTAGCCATTGATAATATGAAATCAGGAAAAAGTGCAGGACCAGATGGTCTTCCAGTTGACCTTTATAAAAAATTTAAGAATAAATTAATAAAACCTTTTTTGGAAATGGTTTTAGAAGCATTTCAAAATAATAATTTACCATCATACATAAATAATGCCTTAATTATACTGCTGCCAAAACCAGGTAAGCCCTCTAATAAATGTGAAAATATGAGACCAATAAGCCTATTAAACGCCGACCTTAAGATAATCTGTAAAATTTTAGCAAGACGAATACAAGAAATTTTACCAAATATTATTAATCGAGATCAGAATGGCTTTATAAAGGGTAGACAAGGCTTCCATAATGTAAGAAGACTATTTAATATTATTTATTTTAATAAAGAAGCACCGGATACAGCTCTCCTATCATTGGACGCCGAAAAGGCCTTTGATAGAGTTGAATGGCCCTTTCTTTTTGAAGTCCTACAAAGGTTTGGACTTGGAAATAATTTCATAAAATGGGTTCAAATAATATACAATAATGCTACAGCAGAAATCCTAACAAATAACAATATTTCAAAACCAATAAAAATCAATAGAGGATGTCGACAAGGCTGTCCACTTTCACCTTTACTGTTTACTATGGCAATTGAACCTTTAGCGATAGCGATACGTTTACATTCACAAATATATGGAATTAAAGTTGGACCAACAGAACATAAAATCTCCCTGTACGCCAATGATATAATTTTGTTTATGTCGAATCTAAAAAAATCAATTCCAACCTTGTTGAATTTAATAAAGAATTTTGGGGAAATATCAGGATATAAAATAAATAAAACTAAATCTTCAATATTAATGCTAAATGAGACCCAGAGAAATTACCCAGCCCCTGAGGTAAATCAATTCAATGTTGTAAATCAGTTTAAATATTTAGGAATCCAAATTATGCCTAAGCTAGAATCAGTCGCCAGTGTCAACTATGAAGCCTTAATGTCAGATATCAATGAGTTAACTCAGAGATGGATGTCACTACCAATGTCGATGATCGGGAGAATCAATATACTTAAAAGTAATATTTTACCTAAAATACTTTATTTATTTCAATACATTCCCTTATCACCACCTTTAGATCTATTCTCAAGAATAAAAAAAAAGTTAGTGGAATTTATATGGAACAACAGGAGGGCTAGATTACGTTTGTCTTTATTATATTTACCATTTGATCGTGGAGGTCTGAAATGTCCAAATTTTATGTTGTATTATTGGTCGGCACAACTGAGGTCTATGACATATTATTTTTCATCAAATGATCTCCCTCACTGGACTGAAATGGAATCATACAATTTACCTTTACCTCTTCCCATATTCATATACTCAGATTCGGCAAAAAAATTACAAAAACAAGTTAAAAATCCATTTGTAAAGCATATGATCAAAATATGGTGTGAAGCTAAAAACTATTTAAAAGAACCACAGTTATTGTCACAATTTAGTCCAATATGGGGTAATCAATATTTTAAACCAGGGAGAGCGGACGCTGTATTTAAAGTATGGAATTTAAAAGGGATACAAAAGATTCAGGATTTATATTTGCCATGTGCAGACAACATAATGTCTTTTGAAGAGCTGAGGATCAAATTTAATCTCAATAGAACACATTTTTTTAAATATCTTCAACTTAGAAACTTTATTCGATCAAATCAAAATAAAGCTCTCACTCGACCTATTTATTCATCCTTGGAAAAAATGATGATGAAAGATAGTAAAAGAAAGGGTATTATTTCAGAGTCTTATAACTCATTGACACTATCTTCAAGTGAAAATTCACTGAAAAGATTAAACTACTGGAAAGAAGATCTGCAAATTGAAATTTCAGAGGAACAATGGGAATTGGCTTGTACAGAAGCTCAAACCAAATCAATAAATGCACGCCTTAAATTGATACATTTCAAATGGTTAATGCGGATGTATGTTACACCGGAGGAGTTAAATAGATATAACAAAAATATACCAGATACATGCACAAAATGCATGGAAAGTAAAGGAACCCTATTTCATTGTTTATGGGAATGTAGATTAATAAGAATGTTTTGGGAGGAGGTGAGGGTAACAATTGAAAAAATAATCTCAAAACAAATCATATTGAATCCTAAACTGTTTTTGTTGGGTCTGTACCCAGAAAAGCATAATTTCAATAAAAGTGAAAGAACATTCATAGACCTCAGTTTGCTTAATGCCAAAAAATGTATTGCACTATTATGGAAAAAGACTCATAGACCAGATGTGACTCAGTGGTTAAGACAGATGTTAACAAACCTTCCATTAGAAAGAATAACATATATACTGAAATCAAAGGAAATTGTGTTTGAGAATATATGGAGACCTTTTATTGATTATGTAAAAAATTTAAACATAACTCTTGAAGAAGAAGGTGAATGATGTGTGTGGACCTTGTAAATTCCAAACTGGTGAACATAATATGTATACTAATGTATTGGATTGTCTAGACTAAACAGAGGAGCATTGTTGAAGACTTGATTTTGTTGGTGGTTGTTGGTGTTTTTAGGGCATTTTTTTTTTTTTTGTAGTACTTTAGTGTTAGTGTTTGTTTGTATCATGTTTGTTAAAAAAAAAAAAAAGGTTCAATAAAGATATTGTGGAAAAAAAAACAATGGAAAAGTACTTCAAACCTGCTGTGGAGAGAATCTGGATGGAAAAAATTGGTAAGATTTTTCAGAACACCTGCACAAAACAGATTTACTCGGAAAGGGTTGAATTGTTGGCGCTGGTGTGGCGAAAAGACTGGAAATCATTTTCATGTGTTTTGGTCATGCCCAGTTATCCACCAATATTGGACCAATGTACAGACAATATTGGGGAAAATTTTCAAAGTAACAGTTCCCTTTTCTTTTGTAACTTTGTATTTGGGTTTACTACCAGAATCACTTGAAAGGTGAGGAGAAAAATACTTATTCACTGTTTTAATATTGGCAAGTAAAAAAGCTCTAACAAAAAAATGGATGGTGAAAGACTGTCCTACACCTGAAGATTGGATTAACGTGATTCAGGACATTTATTCGATGGAAAAGTTGACATTTGCACTGAGACAGGACATGGATGGGTTCTTGAACTTTTGGCAACCCTGGAACGCATATGTGTCTTCCATCAGATCTAATCTTTGACAAATACCATTTCAATAATGGCACCTCTCTTTGTTCCAACACTACTCAGATGCTCTTTTATTTTTCTGCTCTTTTGGTTTGTTTTTTTTGTTTTCTTTTGTTCTTTTTTTAAGTTCTCTTTTTCTTTCACTTAAAAAAAGGGGTGTTGTAACAATTTTTTTCCAGTGTTGTCAAAAAACAAAAAATAGGGGGAATATGTGATGAAAATGTAAACAATGCAATGCTGTAATGGCATGTATACCCTTTACAAAAACTTAAAGGGGACCTGTGGTGGTCGTCTAAATGCATTCAACTTGAAAACATTAGGCAAAGTATTCGTTATTTGGTTAAATAATTATTGCCAGCCATCTACCACCAGAGAAATATGCAAATACGACCGCCGGCATGGCCAGCCAATGAAAACTATGCGCGCAGCCATGACACATGCGGATGTGACGTCACGTCGTTGCCACTGAAAAGTCAATACTCAGCCTGTACCAGCGACTAGGGTGCTTTTGTCAGTGTTTTTGTTCTATTATGGCTGAATTGTCGGACTCTGAGGAAGAATTCGGCCAACATGGCTACAGGTTTGAGCCAGAAAGGTCTTCTGAGGGTGAAAGTGACGAAGTGGTCCTCACACACAACGGAATTTCGTCCGAAAGGAAACGTCTGTGCCCTGTTCCGAGATTGCGCAACCACTTTTCCACGACGATCTTCCGACAAGGTGAGCTGGGTTTGGGTACACAAAAGAAGTGTTTATCTTTGTTTTTTTGCTTGTTATTGAGACATCCAAAGGCTTTACATTCCGCCACGTTGCGATATCCATATCGCATTGTATGTTTTTGTTGTTACAAGAGCGCCGAGTGTCTGCTGATCTGTATATACTTTTATTTATTTATTTATTTTCTACTCGTTTTAGTTCTGCATTTAATATGAACCCTGAGTTTGAAATAAACGTTTGAATTTGAATTTGAATATCCCGAAAGCCACTGCTCATCCGGGCACTCCAGGCTCAGCCAATATTGATCCAGATCGCGGCGACCAGCAGCTGGTGAAATAGTGCATGTGTGTGTGTGTGTGTGTGTGTGTGTTTTTTATACTTTTATACGTTTTTATAAAATCCTCTGTGTCGTTTCTGCCTTGGAGGGGGTGTGGAATATATGGCGAAGAGCTCCCTGGTATCTACAACATGGATTTATTCTCCTTTCTCGCACTGCTGCTTTCTGTGCTGTGGCTCTTTGTCCCTGAAGTAAACGCATTCGGCTCCATGGCGGGCAGAATAGCGGGCAGAATACAATATTCCAGGGACGTGTTGCTGCATTTAAATACGGCTGATTCAACCGCTGTGATTGAGCCAGCTGCAACTGCCGGACTTTATTTTGAGAGACGGACACAGCGGTGAAAAGAGAGACGGGAGAGGCAGCAGAAGGAAGCGTGGAAGGCGTGGAGGTGTGAAATTGCGCCTTAGGAGACGTCAGTTTGGTAACATTCCTCTTCCTTCGATAATTTTTGGGAATGCACAGTCTGTGAGAAACAAGGTGGATGAAATTCAAGGGAACGTACGCTACCAGAAGGATTTTAAGAGCTGCTGCGTCATGGCTTTCACTGAATCTTGGCTTACTGCGCATGATCGAGATGCAGACCTGTGGATTGACGGCGTTGGAGCCCCGCTGCGCTCGGATCGGCAGGAAGAGGTAACGGGGAAGCGTCAGCGGGGCGGAGTATGTTTATACATTAATAAGCAGTACTGCACATCTGTCACGGTCAGAGAGCGCATCTGTACACCCGATGTGGAGCTGCTGTCTATGTCACTACACCCCTTTTATTTGCCTCGCGAGTTTCCCCAACTTTTCATCACGACTGTGTACATTCATCCGAGGGCAGACGCTGACTCTGCCTCCAGAACCGTCTTTGATGTGGTACAGCGGTTGCAGTCAATTTCTCCAGAGGCGCCAAAATTCATTCTTGGGGATTTTAACCATGTTTCTTTAAAGAAGACACTTAAAAACTTTTATCAGTATGTCTCCTGCCCAACCAGGCGAAAAAAGACATTGGACCTGTGCTATGGATCCATAGAGAGGGCCTATAAATCACTCCCCCTTCCTCCTTTAGGATCCTCAGATCACAACTGTGTACATTTGCTGCCCACATATAAAACTGCTCTCAGAAGAGGCAAGGTGGAGATGAGAGACATAGATGTGTGGACAGAAGATTCAGAGCACAGCCTCCAGGAATGCTTTGACTGTACAGACTGGGAGATGTTCATAATGGCCTGCGGGGATGATTTGGACTCTCTGGCTGAGCTTACATGCTTATACATGGCTTACTGTCAAAATAAGATTGTTCCACATAAACGTGTCAAAATATATCCCAACAACAAGCCATGGGTTACTAAATCAGTTAAATCCTGCTTACAGAGGAAAGCACTTGCCTTTAAACAGGGGTCTGTTTCTGAGCTACAGGTTGCCACTAAGGAGCTGAAGTCCGAAATTTTAAGCGCAAAACAGAATTATAAATTAGAATTGGAAAGCAAGATGGCAGCAAATAAACTTGGTTCGGCCTGGGCCAGTATGAAAACTATTGCAGGCCTTCAGAGCACAGAGCGCAGTAATCATGTGTTTTTAGATGGTTTTAATTCAGACACAGAGCTGGCTAATGCTCTTAATTGTTTCTATGGTCGTTTTGACTCCTTTGATTTCAGTACAGAAATCCGAGATTTGAAACAGAAACTCAAAGACAATCAGCACTTTAATATTGAGGTGCAGGATGTTAAAAGGGAGTTCTGCGCTGTAAAAGTGAACAAAAGTCAGGGCCCTGATAATATATGTGGGCGCTTGGTAAAGTCCTGTGCACATGAACTGAGTCCTATATTTCATTACATTTTCAATAAGTCCTTACAGACACAACATGTGCCTAAGATCTGGAAAGATGCCGTGGTTGTTCCCGTTCCAAAATCCAGCTGTCCTAAAACGGTAAACGACTTTAGACCAGTTGCTTTGACTTCAATTTTAATGAAAATTTTTGAAAAACTGGTCAGACGTGAGGTCCTAAGGCAGACTGAACATGCATTGGATCCTCTGCAGTTTGCCTATAGGCCTCACAGAGGAGTGGAGGATGCCACTGTCACTATGTTTAACATGCTTTTTAAACATCTGGATTTTAATGGGACACACGCCAGGCTTTTATTTGTGGACTTTTCTTCCGCCTTTAATACAGTCCAACCTCATATTTTAGTTGAAAGGCTCCTGCAACAATTTGATTTGAGCAATAATCTGGTGGGTTGGATTCTGGATTTCTTAACCAACAGAACGCAGAGAGTAAGGGTCAACGGTACATTGTCTGACCTAAAGTGCTCTTCTACTGGCTCTCCTCAGGGGTGTGTGTTGTCACCACTACTCTTCATCCTGTACACAAACGTGCCGGAGCAGTCATGACAACAGACACATTATAAAGTATGCTGATGACTCAGTCATTGTCAGTCTCCTCCAGGATGGTGAGAGTGGCCACGGCCCAGTAGTTGATGATTTTGTTCACTGGTGTGAGGATTCCTACCTGCAGCTGAATACAACAAAAACGAAAGATATGATTATTGACTTTAGGAGGAAAACTCCCAGGCACAAAGTCACCATACTAAAAGGCCAGACCACCGAATGTGTACAATCGTACAAATATCTTGGGACAATTATTGATAGTAATTTAAACTTTGAAGTGAACTGTGAAAGGGTGTGCAAAAAGGGTCAGCAAAATTTGCATTGTTTGAGGAAACTTGCACGCTTCCAAACTGACCAAACCATAATGACAATGTTTTATCGGGCTTTTATTGAATCTGTTTTATCCTTTTCTTTAGTGTCATGGTTTGGTCAGATAAAACTGAAACAGAGGAAATCCTTGGATCAGGTAGTTAGATGGTCCAGTCGTTTGCTTGGTGAGTCACAGCTGAGCCTGACATCCCTGTACACCAGACAAGTACAGAGGATGGCTGCCTCCATTTTAAATGATGACTCCCACCCTTTGCACTGCAACTTTCAGCTTCTTCCCTCCAGACGGAGGTTTGCTGTCCCAAAAAGTAAAACCCAGCGCTACAAAAACAGCTTTGTCCCTGCTGCTGTCAAACAGTTGAACAAGCTATAAAAATACAGTATATTGTACATATTTTATATTTACTTATTTTGTATGATGTCACTTGGGATCTAAATACTTTATTGGGTTTTAGACCTTTGAGTTTTTTAACCTCTGACTAGTTTTTAACTTTTAACTTCAATATGACCCCTCTCTCTTACCTCTGGTTTCTCCCTCATCTCTTTGTCTTTTTATACCCTGTTTGATGGAGCCTTGAGTATTTTTATCATGTTTATAGTCAGCTTCATGTGTGCCTGTGTTTGTGTCTATGTTGAATGTAATTAGTGGCTTGTAAATATGGTTGTCACCAGACTGCAAAACAAATCTACCTACGGGTACAAATAAAGTAACTTGAACCTGAACCTGAACCTGTATCCACGCTACTACGTCACAAGAAGCGTCCTGGCAGGCCATGTAGCCGCCAGTATGGCTGCGCGCATGTTTTGCAGGTCTCCCGGGTCGGCGGACGGAGCCACGGTTTGCAGCGGGAGACGTTACAGCGGGGAGGAGCTAGTGCTAGCTAGCACTTGGCCGCCGCCCGGTGCTAATGGGAAACTCGACATACCGGGAGCTGTAGCGAAAATGACGCGGGTGCCGGGCTGGAGTTTAGGCGGCGTGAAAGAAATATAACACAGAATAATAAAGAGCGATGGCAAGAACCAAGCAGACCGCCCGTAAAATCTACTGGAGGAAGAAGCCCCCCCCCCCCCCCCCCAGGAGGCAGCTAGCCACCAGGGCTGCTCGGAGAGGCGCTCCGGCCACCGGCAGAGTGAAGAGGCCTCGCCGTCACAGGCCCGTGGCTCTGAGAGAGATCTGTCGCTGCCAGAAATCCACGGAGCTGCTCATCCGTAAGCTGCCCGTCCAGCGCCTGGTGAGGGAGATCGCTCAGGACTTCAAGACCGTCCTGCGTTTCCTGAGCTTCGCCGTCATGGCTCTGCAGGAGACCAGCGAGGCCCACCTGGTGGTCTCTTCTTCGCTAAGGGTGTCACCATCATGCCCAAAGACTTCCAGCTGGCCCGCTGCATCCGCGGAGAGAGAGCTTAGACTTTCTGCTGCACATTCACCAGCCATAATGCTCTGCACTGTGTGTCTATATACTGTATATATACATTTATAGTAATATGGACATATGTTTACTAGATGTTGTTTTTTCTTGCCTTCTGATTGTTGCTCTGAGTGTTGCTATCCCTATGCTGTTGCAATCCTGGAATTTCCCCATTGTGGGACTAATAAAGGCTTATCTTATCTTATCTTATCTTATCTTATAGCTGAACCAGCACATCAGCAATGGATTTATATCGCATTGCTCTGAACTTGAACTTGAACTTAAACTTAAACTAGAACGTGAGACAGGGGCTCAATATAATATCTTTTTTTTCACCACAGGTCCCCTTTAAATTTAAAAAAAAAAAAAGTCATTGAGGTGTCCGAGCCTCTGATGCATTCTAGCCGAGTGCCTCACCAGAGGACCTGCTCCTCTGGTGCAGGGACACCTGAGTGTCCCCAACACCCCCTTCAGGTAAGTCTCAGCCATCATCAGTCACATCCGCTGCAGCTCCTGGACCCTGGGCCGGCAACGACTTCCTGAGGTGGCTGGAATGCCACCATGACCCATCCGAGAGCCCGAATGTGTCTGGGCCCAGCCGCTTCACGATCTGCAGAGGTCCCATCCAGAAAGGCTGCAGCTTATGCGTACGGTTGGGGTGCTTGATCCTGACCCAATCTGGCACACTGAGTCCATGTGCCCTCGTCTTGTGCTTCCTGTCGAAACGGCGTTTCATTTTCTGCTGTTGGGCGGAGACCCAGTCTCGTAATGGATCTGTGTCCGCCGGAGAGAAGATCACGGGGGACCACAGCCGGTCCAGTGGCAGGTGTAACTCATGCCCCAGCATGAGCTTCGCTAGGGAACACCCTGTTGTGGCGTGGGCCATCGCCCTGTAGTGGAGGAGTGTGGTCTGAAGGGCATCAGAGAACATGAAGCCGTCCGCCAGATGGGCCCGCAGACCATTTTTCAGAGTCTTATTGAAACATTCTACACCCCCATTGGCCTGTGGGTGATAAAATGCAGTTCTGATGTGCTCCACGCCCCTTTCTCCCAAAAACTCCTCAAACCCCAAAGAGGTGAGCAGTGGGCTATTGTCTATTGTGATGGCATCTGAACCCCCCCACCTGGCGAACAGTGACGAGAGGAAATCGGTGACCACATCCATCGTGACAGAGTTAGTGAGCAACACTTCCGGCCATTTAGAAAACAGATCATAGACCACCAGTAGTAAACGGCTGTTCACGGGGGCCGTGTGTAGTTCATCACAAATGTCCAGCTGGATGTGCTTCCAAGGGCCCTCTGGGTACTGCAATGGTCGCAGAGGCGGAGGAGGTGGCACACCAGTCTTCCCACTTTCCAAACAAGGAACACAGTTCTTAACCATAGTCTCAATGTCCTTATCAATGCCAGGCCACCAAACCAAGTCCCTGCACTGTTGTTTCACCCTGACCACCCCCAGATGACCCTTGTGGAGAATAGCCAAAACGCGCGATCTCAGCAACACCGGAATCAGCGTGCAGTGTGTTCTCGCCACACACACATCATTCCAGCTATTCAGTTCATCCCGGAACCTGTGAAAAGGTGCCAGATCACCCTGCACTTTCGTGGGCCAACCCTCCCTGATGACAGAGCAAAGTTGCAACAAAGTCAGGTCCCGTTCCAATTCCACCTGAAGTTCTTGGAGAGAGACCATGTCCCGGAGGGGTCCGTGCAACATGTTGACCAGATCCGTCTCCAAGGAGCTGCTGTCGTCTGGTTGTGCAGTGTTGGTCGTGGCACAGGACAGAGAGTCCGCCACTATGTTCTCTTTGTCAGGGGTGAACTGGGTAGTGAAGTTGTAGTCCCACAGCCATTCTGTCCACCTGTGGATCTGCAGGGGCCTGTGTCCCGAATCAGTTGTCTCCAGCAGCGTCGTCAGTGCCCTGTGGTCTGTGCATAGGGTAAAATGGCATCCATAGAGATAGATATGCCACCGTTTGCATGTCTAAACACATGCGAGTGCCTCTCTCTCACCCACGGCATACTTCTGCTCAGCTGGCAAGAGGGACCTCAACGCGAACACCACTGGACACTCCGTACCATTTTGCACTTGAGACATAACTGCCCCCATTGCTGAACCAGACACGTCACAAGTCACAAAATGGGCCATTTTGGATCAAAGTGAGCCAACACCGGAGGGGAGATGAGGTGGGACTTTAGTTTAGTAACCACCGCTGAGCAGGCCGGAGCCCATTGCTACGGCGGTCCTGCTTAAGGAGGGCTCGGAGAGATTCGATAGTCTCTGAATAGTGGGGAATGAAATGCCTGTAAAAGTTCACCATACCCAGAAACGAGGAAATTTGAGCAGGCGTTGTGGGATTGTGGAGATGCAGGACCGCCTCTACGTTTGAGTGCAGGGGGCTCAAGCCCTCAGCCGATAACCGGAACCCAACAAACTCAATGGAGCCCACTGTGAAAATGCACTTTTCCCTGTTCAGTGTGACCCCGTGGTCCAGCAGCACCTCCGTTACTTGTTCCAAATGTTCATCATGTGCTTCCCGTGACACGCCGTGGACCATGATGCTGTCCAGGTACACCACCACACCCCTGAGGCTGGTGAGGATCATGGACATAATTTTTTGAAAACAGCTTGGCGCTGAACTCAAACCAAAAGGCATGCGGGTGTACCTGAAAACACTTATGTGGATCACGTACGCTGTCAGGTCGTGGCTGGCTGGGTGAAGGGGCACCTGCAGATAACCTTGGTGGAGGTCCAGCTTCGAGAACACCGTTGAGGCACTGAACATCGCGGTGAGTTCCTCCATCGTGGGAAGTGGGTATTTGTCTGGGATGACCACTTTATCAACTATCCTGAGGTCGATGCATGGTCAGATGCCGCCCGTCTTCTTCTTGGCCACCACGATGTTTGAGATCCACGGCGTGGCATCCACTTTCTCGATAATGCCGGCCTTAAGTAATTTATTCAGTTCCGCCATCATGTCGTCTTGCAGGGTGGGGAGGAGCTGCCGTAATGGTTGGATCTTGGGCGTCACACCCGGGTCAATGAGCGGACAGTGGGTGAAAGTCTTTACACAACCCAGGCCCGCAAACAACGCTGGCCAGTGAGCATGCCACCTGAGGGACACAGTCAATACAGTCGAGCCCGCTGGGTCCATGATGGAGAATCCCAACTCTCCCAATAAGTCAATTCCCAACAAGTCAGCCCCCTGGCGTGAAACCTGGAAGGTAAACACGGGAACAGTCTTTGACCCACACATTACCGAGAAGCTGGCCGTGCCCACCATGCCAGTCTTTGCATGACCATAGCCAAACATTTTCACAGCACCCGCCTTAATAGATTTCTTTGGAAAAAAAATCGCTTTAACTTGGACATGCTCAGTATGGATTTACCAGCACCTGAGTTCACTATAAGCAGCACATCAACCCCATCCAGCTGTAAAACGTACCACTTCAGCGGTGGTGCAAACCCTAACCCAGTGATTAGCATGTTAGCACCGTCTCAGTTGTAGCACTTCTTTCCTCTAGCGGGGCAAGTGGGCGAGCCCGCCCAGTGACGGAGGTAGCCGCAGTCGCCACACAGTCCCCGAGTTCCTGCTCCTGCCCATGTCACAGTCTGTCGCCTTTTGGGGGTCCACCCCGAGGAGTTGGCTGAGTTGCTAGCAGCCTGATGTGGAGGGGAAGCTTGGGCGGGTAGGTTTTCTTCAGTCAGTACTTGTAAACCTAGCTGGGTAGCAGACTCTGTTTGGCTGGTCATCTGTATTACTTGCGTCATCGTGAAAACATCCTTTGTTAGCATTAGCTTTTCCTTAGGCTACTTGTTGCTCATGCCGTGTGCTAGCTTATCACGGATTTGTTCTTCCTCTACAGGCCCAAAGGCGCACGTGCTCACTAGGTTACTGAGCTCCATAAGAAAGTGCTGAGAGGATTCACTGGCTTTTTGACAGCGGTTGAAGAACCTGTGTCTTCTCGCCGTGATGTTGCACTGATCAACAAAGAAGTTGTCCATCATGTCCAAACACTCTTTTAATGAGTCCTTGTTACCCAGCGCGTGAAACACACGTTGGCCTTCTTTACTGAGGCAGTGGAATAGCATGCTCTCCCATCTCTTTTCATCGGCGCCGCCCAAGCTAGCCACAACGATGTATTCATCAGACACCTCCAACCAACAGCGCCACAGTGTAGTTGGCACACCCAGAGACTCCAAGAACGGAGGAGGTGGTCTTCGCATGTCCACATGGTTTAATCCAACGTCGCCAAATGTTATGTCTTAATAACGTAAGACATGAGCCATGTTGTACTGAGCAACGAACTGAACTTTGAGATTCATGCTCAATATACATACTGGCCGTAGCCCACCTGACGTCACTGTTATGTCTTATATTAGTCTTTTATATAGAGGTCTTTTGTGACCTCTTGGATGAGTCGTCGCTGAGCTCTTGGGGTAATTTTGGTTGGCCGGCCACTCCTGGGAAGGTTCACCACTGTTCCATGTTTTCGCCATTTGTAGATAATGGCTCTCACTGTGGTTCACTGGAGTCCCAAAGCTTTAGAAATGGCTTTATAACCTTTTCCAGAATGATAGATCTCAGTTACTTTGTTTCTCATTTATTCCTGAATTTCTTTGGATCGCAACATGATGTCTAGCTTTTGAGGATCTTTTGGTCTACTTTACTTTGTCAGGCAGGTCCTATTTAAGTAATTTCTTTTTTTTTTAATCAAACACATTTTATTTTGCTTTCTTATACAATACATAGCAACAAACAAACAACACATAAGCCCGAGTTAAAAAAATAATAATAATAGAATTAATAATACAAACACAGAATTATGACCAGCTGGTCATACTAATAATTAGTTAAACAAAAAGAGGGAGAAAAAAAATCCCAAATAATTATCACAATTGTATCTGTACTCTAAGCATCCTTCCACAGTTCAAATAAACACATTCTGAGGGCATCACTCCATTTCATCTGCACAACAGAACTCCATCTGTACAGTACGATATAAAGTCACCATAAGGTATTCACATCCAGTGTATCCTTCCCCTTCATGATAATTTCACGTAGGTCTACGGGCCGGTATTCTATTAAGGGCTGCCAAATATGCATTAAAATGTTGTTGTTTCCTTTTAGGTTGGCACTAAGCCTTTCCATTGGTAACACTCTAAATATTTCTTTGTACCATTGAGTTACAGTAGGTGGTTTCTCATGGATCCAATTAAACAGTATACATTTTCTAGCTAAACCTAGGAGTTTATTTAATAGTTTAGTTTGTTTGGCATTCATACTTCTTTCTTTAGTCAGCAGCCCCAATAGAAACTGGCCTGGATTTTTACGCATCTTGTGCTTTAATATAGCACTGATTTCTTTAGATACATACATCCAAAACTTTGCGATTTTTGGACAAGATCAAAAACAATGTATACACACATGGACAAAATTGTTGCCCTCTGTTAATGAAAGAAAAACCCACAATGGTCACAGAAATAACTTGAATCTGACAAAAATGGTAATAAATAAAAATTCTATGAAAATTAACCAATGAAAATCAGACAATGCTTTTGAATTGTGGTTCAAAAGAATTATTTTAAAAAACAAACTCATGAAACAGGCCTGGACAAAAATGATGGTACCCTTAACTTAATATTTTGTTGCACAACCTTTTGAGGCAATCACTGCAATCAAACGATTTCTGTAACTGTCAATGAGACTTCTGCACCTCTCAGCAGGTATTTTGGCCCACTCCTCATGAGCAAACTGCTCCAGTTGTCTCAGGTTTGAAGGGTACCTTCTCCAGACTGCATGTTTCAACTCCTTCCACAGATGTTCAATAGGATTTAGATCAGAGCTCATAGAAGGCCACTTTAGAATAGTCCAATGTTTCGCTCTTAGCCATTCTTGGGTGTTTTTAGCTGTGTGTTTTGGGTCATTATCCTGTTGCAAGACCCACGACCTGCGACTGAGACCAAGCTGTCTGACACTGGGCAGCACATTTCTCTCTAGAATACCTTGATAGTCTTGAGATTTCATTGTACCCTGCACAGATTCAAGACACCCTGTGCCAGATGCAGCAAAGCAGCCCCAGAACATAATAGAACCTCCTCCATGTTTCACAGTAGGGACAGTGTTCTTTTCTTGGTATGCTTCATTTTTGTGTCTGTGAACATAGAGCTGATGTGCCTTGCCAAAAAGTTCCAGTTTTATCTCGTCTGTCCATAGGACATTCTCCCAGAAGCTTTGTGGCTTGTTACCGTTCATATTATCCGTCTCCTCCTGCAGCCACGTCCAGGGAGGTTGGCTACAGTCCCATGGATCTTAAATTTCTGAATAATATGTGCAACTGTAGTCACAGGAACATCAAGCTCCTTGGAGATGGTCTTATAGCCTTTACCTTTAACATGCTTGTCTATAATTTTCTTTCTAATCTCCTGAGACAACTCTCTCCTTTGCTTCCCCTGGTCCATGTTTGGTGTGGTACACACCATGTCACCAAACAGCACAGTGACTACCTGTCGCCCTTTAAATAGGCCAACTGACTGATTACAAGTTTGTAGACACCTGTGATGTTAATTAGAGGACACATCTTGGTTGAACATGCCCCTATGGTCACATTATTTTCAATCTTTTCTAGGGGTACTATCATTTTTGTCCAGGCCTGTTTCATGAGTTTATTTTTTAAAGTAATTCTGTTGAACCACAATTCAAAAGCATTGTCTGAGTTTCATTGGTTAATTTTCATAGAATTTTTATTTATTACCACTTTTGTCAGATTCAAGTTATTTCTGTGACCATTGTGGGTTTTTCTTTCATTAACAGAGGGGTACCAACAATTTTGTCCACGGCTGTATATGTCCCAATTGTCAGTTTGCATTTAAGACATAATGGTGATTTATTAGGATCAATTTTATTCAATATATAAGGTGTCCTGTGTTGTCTATGTAATATTTTGTACTGCATTTCTTTAAATTTATTGCTGATAAATAATGAATGAATAGTTTGAATACACTTTCTCCATACCTCTTCATCAAAGCCACTTTGAAGATCTTCCTCCCATCTTTTAACTAATTTTCCCATATCGTATTTTTTATAGTTCTGCAGGCTTTTATAAAAGTATGATATGTGGCCTTTATTTAATTTAAAGTTTATTTTAAGTCTCTCAATTGGTCCTAATAAAACTGCATTCTGTAAAGATTTATTTTTTGTTGTAATAAAATGTCGGGCTTGGAGAAAGGCAAAAAAATCTTTTTTTGGTAAATTAAAAGTATTTTGAGCTTGTGTGAAGGACATAAATATATTATTCTCATCGAACAGGTCTCCAATCACTCTCACTCCCACTTCATACCAAGATCTAAATATGGCGTTATTAACACCAGGAGGAAAATCTCTATTATTCATGAGCAGGATGAGATATGAAAAGGTACTTTTTCAATCAGTGAATTTATTCATGTCTTGCCAGAGCTTAATGGAGTTTGACAGAATTGGATTATCCCTGACTTTTGTAGACATTTTTATACAAATTCCCCCAATAGTTCAAACGGGTCACAACCCCATGAATCTATTGGGTTTTCTTTACTTTCCACATAGCCATGAACCCATCTGTGAATAATTCTGCCATGACAGGCCCAGTTGTACAGTATAAGGTTAGGAAATGCAAGACCTCCTTTATCCTTGGGCAACTGCAGAGTTTTCATACTAATCCTGGGTTTTCTCCCTTGCCAAATAAAATGTGACAGATCTTCTTCAATCTCTTTTACCAGTTTCTTAGAAATATAAACAGGTAACATCTGCATTGGGTATAGTAGACGTGGTATCGCAATCATTTTTAACAGATTAATTCTACCCATCCAAGAAATTGGCAAGTCCTTCCATCTTATTAGATCCCTCTTAATACTCCTATGTACAGTATGAAAGTTCAAGTTCAATAGGTTTTGAACATTTGGTGTAATATTAATCCCCAAATATGAGAGCCCTGAGGTAGACCAAGAAAAAGGAAAATCAGGGAGATTTGGTATATTCGTGTCGTACCCAACTGGCATAGCCAAGGATTTATCAAGGTTGATCTTGTACCCTGAGAAGGACCCAAAGGTTTCAATAATTGACATTAAAGCTGGTATAGATTCTTCTGGGTTTGTAATAAACAACAAAACATCATCCACATACAGCACAATTTTGAATGTATTATTTTTAATTTGGAAGCCAGCAATGCTGTTATGACTTCTAATGGCCTCTGCCAATGGTTCAATGGCCAAGGCAAATATTAATGGCGATATAGGGTCTCCTTGTCAAGTAGATCTCCCAAGTATAAATTCAGATGACTTTGCACCATTTACAAGCACACTAGCTCTAGGTGAATAATATATTAGTTTGACCAAGTTGATAAAATCCTCTCCCAAGCCAAATTTTCCCATTACTGTAAAAAGGTAAGGCCACTCTATGCGATCAAAAGCCTTCTCCGCATCCAGTGAAATAATAAGACCATGTTTCTGATTTATATTTGTATGTTGAATAATGTTGAGTACTTTTCTCATATTAGTTAGGGAAGGGTCTATTCTTAATAAAACCTGTCTGGTCTGGTTTAATTACACTGGTCAACACCAAATTTATTGTCTAAGTTTTTTTTAGCTGATTTAGGCCAATTTTGATGTGCTGAATAAAAAAAAAAAGTCACATTGGTTTTGTAAAATCAGTTCAACTTTTTAAATTATGGCCACATGTTGTTTTATACATTTTTGTTTACATGTATGGGTATTTTCGCTTTATATGATGAAAAATTCTTTTTTATGTCTTGAAATTCTCTGAATTTTAAACAATGATTACATAACATTCAATTTATTCAATTTAGTACTAAGTAAGTACAGGTTTTTACTTAGCACCTGATCGAGATAAACGGATGTCATTTTTGGATTCAGCAGTGCAAAACTGTCTTAATTCGGTTAAAAAACACAGACAACTTACAAAAAGATTATTTTTGTAACCTTGTGTTATCCTTAATTTGCTTATCAATCTCACTCCATTGTTTTTCTAGATTGATTTGTTCTTTCAAAGATTTCTTTTTCCTGGCTGCACTATAAGAAATTATAACTCCTCTCAAGTAGGCTTTAAGAGTGTCCCACAGAATTGATGGTGTCATGGTCCGAGCGCCGATTTCGTCCGCGCTCGGGCCATGCATCATCTCCGCCAGGTTTGACAGCAGTGTTTACCTTCTGGCTCCCCAAGCACTTATTGTGACAGGGTTTCAGTTCGGGGTCGGAGGTTGTCACTAGTGCTGCGCCGACCCAATCGGGGTCCGATGGGGGTTCAGCCGAGACCCAGTGGGGGTCCGACGTGGGTGCAGCCGAGACCCAGTGGGGGTCCGATGCGGGTGCAGCCGAGACCCAGTGGAGGTCCGACGCGAGTGCAGCCGAGACCCAGTGGGGGTCCATCGCAGGTGCAGCCACGACTGCAGCATTGGTATGGGTCAAGGTCAGTGGAGGAGCTGCAGACCCTTCGCCGCCGGACATGGTGCGGGCTCGTCGTCACCATCATTCCCCTTGTCTGAGTCACCAACCCTGCTCATCATCGCCGGGGGTAGCTGGGGGGGCTCTACGCTTGGTCCGGCTCTCCCATGTCTTTCCCCCGCCAGGGAGGCCGCCACAGGCTGTCTTCCCATGGTTCTGGTGGCTGAGGGATGTGGGTTGGCCACCCGAGGAACTGTTTCGCCGGTTCGGTGCCCTGGGTCGGCCACCTGACACTCTGTGTTTGCTGCTGGGTGACCTGGTTCATCCGCCGGAGGGTTGGACTTTCTGGGCCTGGGACTGGGGCAGGCTGCCCGATCATGTACTGTTCCCCATGACCACCCGTCGGCCATTGGACGCAGGGAGACCGCCGGAACTGTCCCCGTGGTTTTTGGCCTCTGCCTGTCGTCATTTTCTTGAACTGTCTGGGTTAAAGGTCATTCGGGGTGATAATCTGGCTTTGTGTTCTTGCCTGTGTTAGCATGTTTTTTTTTTCTGTCTCTCTTGCCCTGTGTGTTAATGTGCATTATTAGGTATGGTATTTTCCTTGAATCGTGCTCTGTAATTGCTTCATTTATGCCCTGTGTTAACTGTGATTCATGTAGATTTGGGAGTCTTGTATTTTCTGTTGATAGTGCCCTGTACTGTCTCGTTTGCGCTCTGTCATAATTATGATTTGTGTGAGTATTGTATTTTTTCTGGTTTTCTATGTGCTTCTGTTATCATCATGGTTTTTGGTCTGTGGCTGATCCTCTCCCTCCGGGCCTGCTCCCCCATCCGCCCACCCTGGGGGGGGGGGGGGGGCTTGGGTGTCAAAGGGCGTTCGGAGCCCGCCCTCGGAGGGGAGGTACTGTCATGGTCCGAGCGCCGATTTCGTCCGTGCTGGGGCCATGCATCATCTCCGCCAGGTTTGACAGCAGTGTTTACCTTCTGGCTCCCTGAGCTCTAATTGTGACAGCGCTCGGAGGAGCTTCCTGCTGTCAAAGCCTGACAGCTGTGCTGCATTTGCGGCTCATCAGCAGCCCTGTACTTAAGCGGGCGCTGGGAGCAGTATGATGCAGCAGTCTTGTCAGCGAATCGTCAATAATTCCACCTCAACGGATCGTTAACGATCATCCCTTGTTCATGGTCAGGATTGTAAGTAAGCTGTGTGTTAGCCTTACGATCTCCTGTGTCTAGTGTTGTGTGTTTTAGCCCACTGTGGCTCATTACCTTGTGTGTTCTTGTGTTCGTCAGTAAACATCTATGCAAACCTCACCGGTGACTTTTGGTGTCTTATGGTGGCTCGCGAGGGCCACTGCCTGACAGATGGGTTTGTATCTTTGTTATCATTTACTGAGAGAAAAAAATTCAATTTGTTGTTTCAAAAATAACACAAATGAGGGATTATTTAAAAGTGAAGGGTTAAGGCGCCAATTATGTGAAGTTGGTTGCGGAGTAGGTGGGGAGACAGTGATATAGACATCTGCATGATTGGATAATAGACGAGTGCCTATTATACATTCCTCAACTCTCCCCAATACTGTTCTTGAAACAAAAATGTAATCAATTCGAGAAAAACTTTGGTGTGGGTGGGAAAAGAAGATGTAATCCTTGTCTTTGGGATGGAGAACTCTCCAAGCATCAAATAATTGCCAATCTGAACATAGTTCTCTAGTAGCTTCGCTCATCTTAGATATAGCATTTTTTGCTGAGGGGTTTTGATCTACTTCAGGGTTCATAGTACAGTTAAAATCTCCTGCCAGAATACTAAATGATGATGACATTGAGGAAATTTCAGTTAGTAGTTTAGAATAAAATTCTCCTTGATAAACATTCGGTGCATATACACAACCAACCATAATATTTTCACCATGTAAAGTACCCATTATGAGAACAAAACGATCTTGTTGATCCTTTACACATTTTGACAGGGTAAATGATGTATTTTTACTTATAAGAATAACCACACCTCTCTTTTTTGTTGAAAATGACGAATAGTAAACTTGTCCAACCCACTCTTTCTTAAGTTTTCCATGCTCCTTATCATTAAGGTGTGTTTCCTGTAAAAGGGCAATACTAGTTTTCTCCTTCTGAAGCCAGGATAACAATTTCTTGCGCTTAATAGCATGATTTAGTCCTTTGACATTAAGAGATATATACTTAATTGCATTCATTTAAACCACAGTATAAGCTTATATCTACACATTGGTGCAAGTGTAAAGTAACACCAAAAAAAAGGGGGGAAGGGAAGACAAAACAAAAACAAAAAAAAGAAAAAGAAAAAAATGAAAAGAGAAAGAAAAAAATAAAAAAGGGGGAGAAAAAAGGGTGGAAGGGAAATAGGTATACTCTGGCTTACAACTCTATTTTTAAATACTTTAGGCCATGTACCGCAAGCTTTTAAAACGGCTGTAATTAAACCCTTACTCAAAAAGCCAACGCTGGATCCAGGAGTTTTAGTTAACTATAGACCAATCTCTAATCTCCCTTTCATTTCAAAATGAAGGGCAATAGATCAGCGTTCTCATCGCGCCTTCCGCCAGTACCCGGGCTTGCCCGGGGAAGCTAATGATCCTACCAGCAGACTAAATTCGAAGAGACGACGCCTCAGTGCCAAGTCAAAGAAGAATGAATCCTAGTCACAGTCCCAAAGCCGAAAGCAAACAGCCCCGAGAGCACTTTGCGGTAGGATCTGCCCTTCGCATACTACAACTAAACGTTGAAGGCCTATCTGCAGCCAAGCGAAGCCTTATCGAAGTCCTCGCCTTCCAACATTCGATTGATGTAATCTGCCTCCAAGAGACTCATATTGGCACAAAGGAAGCTGGCCGCTACACCATCAAAGGCTTTGACCTCCTGTGCTATGTTCCACATGCTAAACATGGACGTGCCACCTATGTGCGTTCTGACATAGTTGAAGCAAATCACCTGACAACAACACATTTCTCAGACACCATAACCATTGGTGGCTTCCATATTGTCAATGTGTACAAGCCCCCTAGTGCCAACTGGGTTCTGCAGGTCTTACCCACCCTACCCCACCCTGCCATCTATGTGGGGGACTTTAACAGCCATTACCCTGACTGGGGTTACCCAGCAGTGGACAGTGATGGGGAGGCACTTTTAGACTGGGCATCTAGAAATGACCTCGCTTTGATATACGACCCCAAACAAAGAGGAACCCTCCACTCTGCTAGGTGGAAGAAGGACTATTCTCCTGACCTGTGCTGGGTCAGCTCTTTGAATGGGGCGCCATATCCTACACAGATCCTCATTCTTGATGATTTTCCATACAGTCAACACCGGCCCCTGCTTGTACACATTGGCCTACAACTTCCAGTCATAAACAGCCCAAGGAAGATGCGCTGGAACTTCCGCAAAGCCAACTGGAAGAAATTCAGTGAAACTCTGGACCGGAGTGTTGTTACCATCCCACTCCACACCATCACTGTAGATGAAGCATACAATCGCTTCTGCAGCGCAATCTTCAAGGCTGCCCATATTGCAATCCCACGAGGCTACCGACCCCTCTATGTCCCATGTCTGGACGGAGAAAGCGCTGCCCTCCTACAATCCTATCAAACATCAGGGGACCCAGAGATAGCAGACCATCTCATTGAATCGCTAAATACAGCCCGGCGAAAGAAATGGGAGGAGACAGTTGCTGACTGGAGCTTTATCCACTCTAGCAGGAAATGTTGGAGCCTCATCCATCGCCTAGGAGCTGCACAGAAGCCCCCTAGCCAAAGCTGAGCATCGGTCACACCCAACCAAGCTGCATCCCACCTACTGACTATCGCCAAAGCACCCCAAGACAAAGACACCAGAAGAGCAGTTACAACTGAGCTAAAAAAAAAACACACCAAAAAATGCCCGTAGAGGAAATGACCCCTGAACCTTTCGAGGCTGCTGAACTGGAGAAAGTCCTACAGGGCCTGAAATGTGGAAAGGCAGCAGGATACGATAACGTCTTCCCAGAATTCATGAAAATTCTTGGCCCCCGAGCCCTAACCTGGTTGACACAATTCTACACAAGGATCACACAAACAAACTCGATCCCAAAGAAATGGCGGACAGCAAAGGTCATTGCCATCCCAAAACCTGGCAAAGACCACAAACTACCAGCAAGCTACCGCCCAATCTCCCTACTCAGCGTTCCTTACAAAATCATGGAGCGCCTAATACTGCAACGTATTTCCCCTAGGAATAGAGAAAATTCTAAGTGTGGATCAAGCAGGTTTCCGCGAGGACCGCAGTACAGGAGAACAAGTACTGGCCCTAACCACCTTCATCGAAAATGGCTTTGAGAGCAGACTGAAGACAGGGGCTGTGTTTCTCGACCTTACAGCCGCCTATGATACGGTCTGGCACAAAGGCCTCCTCCTGAAACTTATAAAGGCGATCCCTGCTTGGGCAACAGCAATTATAAAAACCCTGCTGACCAACCGACGGTTCAGAGTCCACCTCGGTCAGAACATAAGTGCATGGAGAACGCAGAAAAACGGACTCCCACAAGGCTCAGTTCTAGCTCCAACTCTGTTCAACCTCTACATAAACGACCTGACTTTGAGCCACTGGAACGGGTGCTCATGGAAGATCTTGCCAAACTGGACTAGTTCTGCAAAATCTGGCGCCTAAAACCAAGCCCAGCAAAAACCATCTCCAGTGTATTCCATCTCCACAATGTAAAAGTTGCCAGAGAACTAAACATCCACCTGAGCGGACTCAAGCTTAAGCATGCCCCGAATCCAACCTACCTTGGAGTGACCCTTGATAGGACCCTATCCTTCTAGGAACATCTAAAGGGGGCTGCTAAAGTGAAGGTACGAAACAACCTGCTCTGCAAGCTCGCTGGTGCAAAATGGGGGGCGGCAGCCTCCACCCTGCGCACCTCAGCACTGGCCCTTTCATAATCTGTAGCAGAATATTGTGCCCCTGTCTGGTCCAGGTCATCTTACACACACCACGTAGACACCCAGCTCAACACAACCATGAGAACTATAACTGGAACAATCCGCTCAACACCACTCCCCTGGCTCTCTGTACTGTCAAACATAGCCCCTCCACACATCCGGCGAGCAGCATTAACTCAAAGGATGCTTCAAAAAGCTAAAGATTCTCCTCACCTACCAATCCATGCAGATATCTACACCCCACCCACTGCCCGACTTCCATCCAGACGGCCGATTTGGAAAAACCCTCCCCCAGCCGACTTTACCATCCAGACAGCTTGGCAAGAGGAATGGGAGACCAAGGAGGTCCCAAACAAACACCTGGTGACAAACCCCAACCAACAGGTCCCGGGCACCATCCTCCCAAGGAGACAGTGGTCTACACTCAATCGCTTCAGGACTGGACATGGCCCCTGCTTGGCCAGCCTTCACAGATGGGGCAATAGCCCTAGCCCACTGTGCGCTTGTGGAGAGGAGCAAACAATGGAACACATCATAGAGGCTTGCCCACTCCAAAGACTGGAAGGAGGATTACACACCCTCCATACAGCAAACCAGGAGGCAACTGCTTGGCTTAAGGACTTTGCATTCACTAAATAAATAAATAAATTTCAAAAATCTTAGAAAGAGTTGTTGCTACGCAATTATTTGACCACCTGCAGGGAAATAGTTTACTTGAAGAGTTTCAATCTGGGTTTAGAATCCATAGTACTGAAACAGCCTTAGTGAAGGTCACTAATGACCTCCTTATCGCATCTGATAATGGACTTGTTTCTGTACTTGTCCTTTTAGACCTTAGTGCAGCTTTTGATACTATCGATCATAATATTCTACCTGATAGATTAGAACACTATGTTGGACTTAATGGAACTTTGTTGCAGTGGTTTAGATCTTATTCATCTGATAGGTTCCAGTTTGTTCATGTCAGTAATGAGTTTTCTTTCAACTCAAAGCTCAGTCATGGAGTTCCACAGGGATCTGCGCTAGACCCTACTCTTTTTAGTTTATATATGCTTCCGTTAGGCAACATTATTAGAAAGCACTGTATACATTTTCATTGTTATGCAGATGACACACAATTATACCTGTCAATGAAGCCAGATGATAGTAATCAATTAGCCAAGTTAGAGGCCTGTCTTAAGGAAATCAAAGCTTGGATGACTTGTAATTTCCTGCTATTAAATTCAGATAAAACTGAAGTCATTCTTGTTGGTCCAAAAAACCTTAGAAATACCTTTCCAAATCAAACTTTTAGTTTGGATGCGGTTACTGTTCCTCTTAATAGCTCTGTGAGGAACCTTAGAGATATTTTTGATCAAGATCTGTCTTTCAATTCACATATTAAATTCATTTCTAAAACTGCCTTCTATCATTTGCATAATATTGCCAAGATTAGGAGCATCTTGTCTCAGAGTGATGTTGAGAAACTGATCCACGCTTTTGTTAGCTCTAGATTAATTATTGTAAGTCTTTATTATCAGGTTGTCCTAAAACATCTTTAAAAAGTCTTCAGTTAATCCAAAATGCTGCAGCAAGAGTTTTAACAGGTACTAGAAAGAGAGATCATATCTCTCCGGTTCTGGCCTCCCTTCATTGGCTTCCCATAGAGTTTAGAATTAAGTTTAAAATCCTTCTTCTTACTTACAAAGCTCTAAACAATCAGGCCCCTTTTTATTTAAAAGATCTGATACTACTCTATTATCCTAACAGAGCACTACGCTCCCAAAATGCTGGATTACTTGTAATACCTAGAATCTCCAAAAGTACAATGGGAGGCAGAGCCTTCAGTTATCAAGCTCCTCTCCTATGGAACCAGCTGCCAATCTGGATTCGGGAGTCAGACTCAAGACATTCCTCTTTGATATAGCCTACAATTAGGAAGGGATCATGTGTCTCTGAACCCTCCCTTAGTTATGCTGCTAATAGGTTTAGACAGCCAGGGAACCTCCAATAATGCACTGGGCTTCACTTCTTTCTTCACTCTCAATGATTTTTTTTTTTTTTTTTTTTTTTTTTGCTGGTCTTTAACATCTGTTTGTTCTCTCCCATAGATTGAGTCCCCATCGTGCTGTTTGCTTTCTACATGTCTATTCTTTTCATCTTCTCTATCCCCTCACCCCCCAGCCAGTCGCAGCAGATGACTGCCCCTGCCTGAGCCTGGTTCTGCTGGAGGTTTCTTCCTGTTAAAAGGGAGTTTTTCCTCTCCACCGTCGCCAAGCGCTTGCTCACATGGGATCATCTGATTGCTGGTGTCTTTCTGCAACTGTGGGAGTTTCCCCTACAGTTGAAAGTGCTATGAGATGACTGTTGTTGTGAAATGGCGCTATATAAATAAAGTTGAATTGAATTGAAATTCATCTTTAGACATTACAAGTACAAATAAATAAATTTAATCCATTTAACTTGAGCAGTCTCAGCAATATCAACAAAACAAAAACAATACTAACAAAAACGTCAAAACGAGCACTTCTCGGGGCTGAGGGGAAACAGCACCTCATACATGCACACACACAGTTTAGTCCATTGATCTTCTCCATATCCAACAGTCAATGTGTCGCTGCTCACTCCCAAATCAAACTTCTCCATGTCTCATACTCATGTAGTCAGTCTAATATGGTGTAAACAAAGCGGTGGGCTAACGCCATTTAAACCTAGACCACCTTAATCAGTCACCTATAAATATTAACTCTTCAATTATATTTCCACAGTCACAATCATCCACACAGTTCTCCATTATCATGCTCTTACCAGGCTGTTTATTCACAGGGCCATGCCCATCGTCTCCATGAAGCTTTCAGCCTTCTCTGCCGTGTCAAAAGAAAGCTCCTTTTTATTATAGGTGAAGCGGAGAGTCACTGGATATTGCATCCTGAATGAATGAATGAATGAATGAATGAATGAATTTATTTATTTCGGATAGTACATTACAGGTTAAAAGTAACTGTATAATATAACAACAAGGTCAAATTAGACAAAGACTCCTTCTACTATACAATTCCACGTGAGTTATCCGAAATGGGTGATGGCTGAAGCCGCAGCTTATATTGCCCACCCATATTCCATCCAAGAATTCAAAGGAGAAAAAGAGAAAAACAAGACAAGAGCGATTACAATTTAAAACAAGGCTAAGACAAAATGTGACTGAGAGAAAAAAGAAAACTGAGCTAGTCTAAGTTAAGCGGTTACTATTCAAAAACAAATCTAAGACATAATGTCACAGAGAAAAAAAGAAAAAAAGAAAAACTAAGCTACAACACAACACAGGCTGGAAATGTCAATCCTTATGTGAGTTTACATGTCGTCTTGTAAATATGTTTGGAGTATTTCTTCCTTTAGTTTTTGTTTAAATTGTCCAAGCGTTGTACATGATTTTAATTCAGGTCCAAAATCGTTCCGTAATCTGACTCCTTGCACTGAAATACAGTGTTGCTTGGTGGTTGTTCTCACTGTAGGCTTTTGAAATATACATGTTCCTCTGAGGTGATATCGTTTCTCCCTTGTTTGGAACAACTTTTGGATATTTGCGGGCATTGATAGATTCTTCACTTTGAACATTATTATTGCAGTTTTAAAGTCAATCAGATCTTTCACCTTGAGGGCTTTTTGTTTAAGAAAAAGTGGGTTTGTTGGTTCCCTGTAAGCTGCTTTGTTGATTATTCTAATAGCTCTCTTTTGAAGCATAAAGAGTGGATATATGTTTGTTTTATATGTATTTCCCCATACTTCATTACAATATGTCATGTATGGGAGTATTAATGAATGATACAAGGTGTATAGTGTGGGTTGATTCAGCAAATTTTTCACTCTGTGTAATATTGCAATTGATTTGGATACTTTACCTTTAATATAATTAATATAATCCTAAACCTGATGTTTTTCCCGATCTGCTTCTGGCACACTGCGTTGAAGTGTCTCCTCTGTTGCAAGATATTTTGTGGTATGTCTTGTCGAATGGTGATTCTTGCTCCTTCATATTCCAGATTTTGTTTGCCACTAAGCATTAAAATCTTGGTCTTGTCTGCAGGATAGTGGAGCTTCATTATAACAGCCCGAGGGCTATCTGGTTTAGAGCGGCCAAGTCCTCTGTGGCATCTGTCCAGCCTTATCCTACCTTCTTTGGACTCCATATTAAGATAAGATAAGATAAGATAAGATAAGATAAGATAAGATAAGATTGTCACGCCGCGCCGCTCATCAGCGGCGCCACCTGCTCGCACACCTGTTAATCATCAGCGGCGAGGAATATAAGCCGCCTCGCCCTGAGCTTCGGCCTGAAGCCGTCAGACTTCCTTCCCGTCTACACGACGCAAACTCTCTCTTCAGCACGACGCTGTCCGGTAAGGATTACATACCTTATCCTCTCCAGTCTGCTCCCCTGTGCACAGGTGGATTCCTCGGCGGCGGACAACTCCGTCCCTCGTCCTTCCTCGCTGCTGCACCGAGTCCTGCAGGTGGCTGTCTCCCGGGGTCCCGTCCTTATTGTGCCAGTCATCTGTCCCAAGCAAGTAAGCTTCTCCCTCGCCTATTCTCCTCCTGTGTTGGTGTGTGCCCATCACCCTGTGTCTCTGTTCTCTCCCATAGGGTTGCCGGCTGTACGGTCTCCTGCCTCTGTGCCTGAAGCAGACGCCACCACCAACACATTAATATTCCGCAGACACACACTCATACACCCCTGTTGTTAATAAACTATTTGAACTACTCTGAGCCTGTGTGTGTTCGTCTCCTGAGCCGAACGTTATGTCAGTACGGCTTCAGCAGAGCGGCTCGGCAGACGGCGGGCTCGCACACCGGTTTTCCACTCTCAAGGCTCGAGTGGATCAGATTGTTTATCAGCAACAGGTGATTTTTAATCAATTGATTTCTATAACTAACCGGTTGGACCGCTTGGACCCCCAACAGCCGTTCCCCCCGGCTCGTCAGGGTGGCGCAGCTCCTGCTGCTCCAGTGGCCGTCCAGCAGGCTCCGGGTGCACCAGTTCGGCTCACGCCCATTCCAACCCCCGCCCGCTTTAGCGGTAAGCTCGGCGGAGCGCGGGGGTTTATTATGCAGTGTGAGTCCGTTTTCCACCGGGTGCCCGGGGACTTTCCCTCAGATCATAGCCGAATTGGTTATATTGGGAATCTCCTGGAGGGGCGAGCATTAACATGGACCTACGCCGTAATGGCGAGGCCCAGTTATGCCACCCTCACGTATAACCAGTTCGTGAGACGCTTCCTGGAGGTCTTTGACCATACTCTTACCGAGACGGTCCAGGTCGATCGGCTTCTCGCCCTCCGGCAGGGAAGCCGGTTGGCAGCGGACTACGCGGTCGACTTCCGGGTAGCGGCGGAGGAGTTAGGCTGGGAGGAACGCTCCCTCTGCGGCCTTTTCCTCCGCAGTCTCAATGATGATCTAAGGGATGAACTAGCTGGGCGGGATATCCCTGAAACGCTAGCGGAGCTGACATCTCTAGCGATCAGTTTGGATAACAGGCTGCGCGAGTGCTCCTCGGGGCGGAAGTCGTCTTCTTCTCGCCCTCGCGAAGCCTCGCCGCGCCTGTTCCAAGCTCGCCCCCTGGCGGCGCCGCCACCATCGTGCCCCGAGGAGTCGGAGCCGATGGTGACGGGCTGGACAAAGCTTTCCCCTGCGTAGAGCCAACGCCGCCGTGAGTGGGATCTTTGCATGTATTGCGGAGATGACCAACACACGGTGAAGCTTTGTCCACGGAAAGCCAGTCGGCGGGGTCCACGAGTCACTGTAGGGGGCCTCGCGGATGTCAACCAGTTAAATCCACTCACCCAATTGAAGCTGCCCATCCGTTTCTGCCACAACCCCACTGGGCATCTCACCCACGCACTGGTGGATTCGGGCGCAGAAGGCAGCTTCATTTCACAGAGCCTGGCAACCCATTTGGGCATCCGCTGTCAGGCACTGAAGAATCCCATCTCCCTTGTCAACCTCTCCCGTGCCTCCCTTGGGAGAGTATTACACCAGACCATCCCCGTCCCAGTCATCATCTCGGGAAACCACCGGGAGGAGATGACCTTTTATGTCCTACCCAACTCTGTGTCGCCCGTCATCCTGGGGTATCCCTGGCTACGCCTTCACAACCCTGTCCTGGATTGGAGGTCAGCTGGAGTATCGGCATGGAGCACTTTCTGCATGGGCACCTGCCTTCAGTCCGCTGCCTGCTCTCCGTCCGCTCCTCCCCCTACGACGGACGCTGCACCCCCGGATCTGTCTCTGGTGCCTCCGGAATTTCACAACCTGGGTATGGTGTTCAGTAAGACGAAAGCTATGTCTCTCCCCCCTCATCGGCCCTATGACTGTGCCATCAACCTCCGCCAGGGGGCTCCCTTACCTTGTGGTCGGCTCTATAGCCTGTCAGCGCCGGAGAAGGAGACAATGAACGCCTACCTGAAGGAATCATTGAGTGCTGGGATAATCCGCCCATCATCGTCACCCGTGGGGGCAGGGTTCTTCTTCGTGGGAAAAAAGGATGGGTCCCTCCGCCCTTGCATTGACTACCGGGCCCTTAACGATATCACTGAGAAGGACCGTTACACCCTGCCCCTCATGGACACTGCCTTCCACTCCCTCCAGGGGGCGACCTGGTTCACCAAGCTGGATCTACGCAGCGCTTACCACCTCGTCCGGATCCGGGAGGGAGATGAGTGGAAGACAGCCTTCCGTACCCCGAACGGCCACTTTGAATACCTGGTAATGCCGTTCGGGTTGACCAACGCTCCTGCCGTCTTTCAGCGCCTCATCAATGACGTCCTCCGGGACTTCATCGGCCTTTTCGTGTTCGTCTACCTGAACGATATTCTCATCTTCTCCAAGTCCAGGGACGAGCACCAGGTCCACGTGAGGCTGGTCCTCCAAAGACTGCTGGAGAATCGTCTGTACGTGAAGGCAGAAAAATGTGAATTTTACGCCAGGACTATGTCCTTCCTGGGGTTCATCATCGCCCACGATAAGGTGCTTCCTGACCCAGAGAAGGTGAAGGCGGTGGTGGAATGGCCTACACCTGCATCACGGAAGCAGGTGCAACAGTTTGTGGGCTTCGCCAATTTCTACCGCCGCTTTGTCCCCAACTTCAGCTCCATCGTCGGACCACTGACCCGTCTCACGTCCCCAAAGGTCCCGTTCCGGTGGACCGAAGAGGTCGCTGCCGCCTTTCAGGTGCTGAAGGCGGAGTTCTCCTCCTCCCGGGTCCTTCGCCAGGTCGACCCCGTGCTGCAGTGCATTGTGGAGGTAGACGCCTCGGACACGGGAGTGGGGGCAGTGCTATCCCAGCGGTCGCCGGACGATGGCGCCAAACGGCCCTGTGCCTTCTTCTCCCGGCGCTTGTCCCCGGCGGAGAGGAATTACAATGTGGGGGACAGAGAGCTCTTGGCTATCAAACTCGCCCTGCAGGAGTGGCGCCACTGGCTAGAGGGGGCGAACCTGCCGTTTGTGGTCCTGACGGACCACAAGAACCTGGAGTATCTACGAACTGCCAAGCGCCTGAACGCCCGCCAGGCGCGTTGGTCCCTGTTCTTCGCCAGGTTCCAGTTCTCCATCACCTTCAGGCCTGGCTCTAAGAACGGCCTGCCTGACGCCCTCTCTAGGCAGTTCACCCCCGTGGAGTCGGAGGAGACACCCCACACCATCCTGCCCAGGTCGTGTGTCATGGGAGCTATCTCATGGGACATTGAGAGCAAGATCCGGAAGGCGCAGGAAGTGGAACCTGACCCTGGCGGCGGACCAGAGGGAAGACTGTTCGTGCCATCCGCGGTCCGAGGAGAGGTCATCCATTGGCTACATACCTCCAAGCTCACCTGTCACCCTGGCACCTCCCGGATGATAGACCTCCTCCAACGGTCCTTTTGGTGGCCAGGCCTGCGGAGGGACCCAGCCCACTACGCCCGGGCTTGCCCTATCTGTGCCATCAGCAAGTCAGGAAATGCCCCTCCAGCGGGTCTGCTCCAGCCTCTGCCCGTCCCTGGCAGGCCCTGGTCGCACATCGCGTTGGATTTCGTCACCGGACTCCCCGTCTCCAACTCCTATGACACCATCCTGACCATCGTGGACCGTTTCTCCAAGGCTGTGCACTTCGTCCCCCTGCGAGGTCTCCCTACTGCCCTGGAGACGGCGGATCTCCTCGTCCACCACGTGGTCAGGCTGCACGGGATTCCGGTGGACGTGGTCTCGGACCGGGGCCCCCAATTTTCATCTGAGGTTTGGAGGTCGTTTTGTAACACCATCGGAGCCAAGGTGAGCATCTCCTCCGGCCATCACCCCCAATCCAACGGGCAGTGTGAGCGGACCAACCAGGAGCTGGAGGCTGCGCTCCGCTGTGTGACCTCATCCAAACCCACGTCCTGGAGTAACCATCTTGCCTGGGTGGAGTATGCCCACAATACCGCCCGCTCTTCTGCTGCAGGGATGTCCCCCTTCAAGGCGTCCCTGGGTTACGACCCCCCGCTGTTCCCGGTGCAGGAGAGTGAGGTAACTGTCCCCTCCGTCAGGGCACATCTCAGGCAGTTCCGCTCCATCTGGACTGCCGCGCGCAATGCGCTTTTACGCACAGCGGAGCGCAACAGGACTGTGGCGGACCGGCATAGAAGACCTGCCCCGACGTACAGAGTTGGGCAACATGTCTACGTTTCAACCCAGGACGTTACCCTAAAAGGCGAGAGGAGGAAACTGGCACAGCGATTCATGGGTCCCTACCCCATCACCCGGATCGTCAACCCGGTGGCTGTGCGCGTGGCTATTCCCCCCTCCCTCCGCATCCATCCCACCTTCCACGTGTCAAAGGTGAAGCTGGCAGTCACCGACCCCCTTTGCCCTCCTCCTGCTGCGCAACCCGCGCCCCAGATGATTGGTGGCCATCCGGCCTGGCCCATCTCCTCCATCCTTGACTCCCGGCGCCGGGGTCGTGGGTTGCAGTACTTGGTGGACTGGGAGGGCTATGGGCCCGAGCATCGACAGTGGGTGCCCCCGTCGTTCATGTTGGACCCATCGCTCATCGCGGACTTCCACCGAGCGCACCCAGAGAAGCCATCGCCAGGAGGCGCTGCTAGAGGGGGGAGTACTGTCACGCCGCGCTGCTCATCAGCGGCGCCACCTGCTCGCACACCTGTTAATCATCAGCGGCGAGGAATATAAGCCGCCTCGCCCTGAGCTTCGGCCTGAAGCCGTCAGACTTCCTTCCCGTCTACACGACGCAAACTCTCTCTTCAGCACGACGCTGTCCGGTAAGGATTACATACCTTATCCTCTCCAGTCTGCTCCCCTGTGCACAGGTGGATTCCTCGGCGGCGGACAACTCCGTCCCTCGTCCTTCCTCGCTGCTGCACCGAGTCCTGCAGGTGGCTGTCTCCCGGGGTCCCGTCCTTGTTGTGCCAGTCATCTGTCCCAAGCAAGTAAGCTTCTCCCTCGCCTATTCTCCTCCTGTGTTGGTGTGTGCCCATCACCCTGTGTCTCTGTTCTCTCCCATAGGGTTGCCGGCTGTACGGTCTCCTGCCTCTGTGCCTGAAGCAGACGCCACCACCAACACATTAACATTCCGCAGACACACACTCATACACCCCTGTTGTTAATAAACAGTTTGAACTACTCTGAGCCTGTGTGTGTTCGTCTCCTGAGCCGAACGTTATGTCAAAGATAAGCCTTTATTAGTCCCACAATGGGGAAATTCCAGGATTGCAACACCACAGGGATAGCAACACTCAGAGCAACAATCAGAAGGCAAGAGAACAAAACAAGAGCAGCGAGTATACATATGTACATATAAATATGAATATATATATATATAGTATATATATACAGTATATATATATATATATATATATATATATATATATATACACACAGTGCGGAGCATTGTAGCTAGATGGGATAGGTATATAAATATATAAACACAGTGCGGAGCATTGTAGCTGGATGGAATAAATATATGAGTATATATACACACAGTGCGGAGTATTGTAGCTAGATGGAATGAATATGTGAATATATAAACACACACAGTGCGGAGCATTGTAGCTAAGTAGTTTGGGTAGCCAGGGTTGGAACCTTTCTGTGTGGAGTTTGCATGTTCTCCCTGTGCTGTGTGGGTTTACTCCGGGGGCTCCGGTTTCCTCCCACAATCCAAAGACATGCATGTTAGGTTAATTGGCTGTTCTAAATTGTCCCTAGATATCTGTTTCCTATAGGCCCTTAGAATAGAGGGTTAGTACTAGCGAAAGCGCTTTGAGTGGTCTTTGTGACTAGAAAAGCGCTATATAAGCGTAGGTTAGTTAGTTAGTTTCAAAGAATGATAATGCATTCTTTCCTTCGATTCCTTCCTTGACGCCGAAGATCCAAAAGTTGTCCCGACAAGACCGTTCCTCTTGGTCATCCATGATTAGTGAGGGCAGCTAGCTTAGCTTAAGTGATTTCTTAAATGAGAACAAGTGTGGCAGTAATCAGGCCTGGGTGTGGCTAGAGAAACTGAACTCAGCTTTCCAAAGATGTGATAAACTACAGTTGTTTTAATGGGGAGATCAATCACTTTTTCACACAGGGCCAGGTAGGTTTGGATTTTTCCTCCTTAATTATAAACACCTTCATTTAAAAACTGCATTTTGTGTTTACTTGTGTTATCTTTGTCTAATATTTACATTTGTTTGATGATCTGAAACATTTATGTGTGACAAACATACAAAAGAATGAGAAATCAGGAAGGGGGCAAACTCTTTTTCACACCCCTGTAAGTTTGACAAACTTACCAAAAACTGAGAAATCAGGAAGGGGCAATGTGCCCCTGTGCATGTGCATGTGTGCGTGCGTGTGTGTGTGTGTGTGTGTGTGTGTGTGTGTGTGTGTGTGTGTGTGTGTGTAAATGAGATTCTGCAGTGTGAGTATGTATGTGAGGCACGCACAACTCTCATTGTCCCTGAGGTACAGACAATGGCTCCCACTGTCCCTGAGGTGCACGCCACAGCTCCAGCTATTCCCAAAGAGCACGCTCCTGTTCCTGTTCTGCCCGAGGTGCATGCTCCGACTCCTGCGGTTCATCCAGAGGTGGTCACCCCAGCAGCAGTGGACCAAGAGCTCAGGCAAATTCTTTTCTTTACTTTTTTAACATCAATATTAGTAAAGACTTGCCTAGCTCCTGGTGATTGTGGTGATGCCTCACTCACTCCCTGCCTCTCTCCTTCATCTGAGGTGAATGTAGTGAGGACGGCTCTACAGGCGTCTAGGCCGGACGCTCTCACACCTCAGGAGCCATTGCTGGGGGTCAGCACGCCCCAACCTTCAGCTCCTGAGGCCAGTGCCTCTCCACCGAGTGTTTCTGAGACCGGGGCACATCTGACACCTGTTCCTGTATTCAGCGTGCCACTGAGACCTGGTCCTGAGCTCAGCGAACCACTGTCATCTGTTTCTGAAGTCAGCACGCTCTCACCATCGGCTCCTGATCTCCAGCCTTCAGCACCTGAGGTCAGCACACGTCCGCCATTTGTTCCAGAGGCCAGTGCGCATCCGCCATTTGTTCCAGAGGCCGGTGCGCATCCGCCATTTGTTCCAGAAGCCGGTGGGCACCCGTTGCTTGTTCCAGAGACCAGCGCGGCTTTGTCATCAGCTGCTGAGAGCAATGCGCTCCAACTGTCTGCCCTTGAAGTTGGCACGTCCCTGGTAACCATACCTGAGGTTAGTGCACAACAACTGTCAGTTCCAGAGTTCAGCAAGTCCCAGTCAGGTGTTTGAGGTCAGCGTGCCGCAGCCACCTGCAGCTGAGTGGAAAGCTCATTTGTTGTTGTGTAGTGGAAATTTACTCTCTATGCATTAATCCACTCTTTTTATGCATATATCCATTGAGTAACTAGAGATCATATGTTTTATAAGTGTGTCTCTCTATACATGAATTGTGTGTGTGCTACATCATATGAGTTGTTATTTTATCCATATATTAACTGTTTTTACACATTCTGTTTATCAGAACCTTATTAGGGAGTAAACCGCTTGATGTCCTTGAGCTCTGTGCTTGTATCTTATGATGTCCCTGAGTTCTACATCTGTGCCTTTTCAGACATTCCAGAAGCTTCACTGAAGGCCAATAAAAGAGTGTGCTTCTCTCCCTCGGAGAGCAGAGCGGCCTGACTTTTTTCATGCTCTCCCTTCTCCTGTTGCTGTCAGCAATAAAAGGCTATTCAACCTACAGATCCGCCTGATTACTGATTCCAGGACCTTTTAAAAGTGTTTAGATAAATTCGGCTACAGTTGTTACCTGAGCTAAAAACTCTCCTGTTACAATCTCCATAGCAAAACACTCCTGTTATCATTTTCTGAATTAAAAGTTCCTATGTTATGGTCTCCTGAGCATGAAGCCCCATTGTTCTGTTTTCCTGAAGTTAAAGTGCCTTCACCATCATCTTCTGACTCATTCTGTTCCCCAGTCCGGTGGCCCGGGAACTCTGGTAGGCCACCCGACCCACTCTGTACTCTTATCTGGGGGTCCACGAACTAGGTAGGCCCCCTGACCCATTCTGTTCTCCGGTCCGAGGATCCACGGACTTGGGTAGACCACCCTACCTGGTTGTTTTGGGCCTTGGACTTTATTTTGATAGACTCTCATTTAACATTCAGGTTAATGCCTTGGTGAATAATTTGTAATTCAAATTTAAAAGAAGGGGTTGTAACTTGTGTTTGTGCTTCTGAAAGTACATCAGCCTTTTGTTCCCACTGTCTTCCATTCTTTTAGGAAAAGTGACATTTTAGTGTTGTACATTGAGTATAGTGGGCAAATGGTGGTTTATTATTTTTTGTCTACCACGTAGCAACATAAGGATAGGATATTAAATAGCTCCAATTGATCAACTCTTGATGAGGAAGTTTCTGTTTGTTTATCACTTGGTCTTTATAAACGTGCAGCTTCTTACTCTTTTGGCTCCTTCAAGTGTTCTTATACCCTTTTATGATAAACAGGTAATGGGGTGCTAGATCCACGTGGAAAATTAAAGATCTATAAGAATTGAATGTATAAGCTCCCAAAGCACAGCCTGAAGTGCCCTCGAACTGAGATTAGTTTTGGACTCTGGGGGAAAAAGAATTTGTTTCGACCCACCTGGCCTTGCACCCCAACCACCCTCCCTGAGAAGGTATTTTGTTTGTTTTTTGTTTTTGTTTTTTTGGTGTTGCTTTGGGGTGCCTGGAATGCACTCCTTAAAGGGGGGGGGGGCTATGTCACAGTCTGGGCATGGTCTGGGGACAATGCTCGCCCTGTAAGTTTTTCTATTCTCTGTGCTTAGTATTATTATTCTCCTGGTTGCTTTGGCATTATCTATCCCTGTCGTGTCTTCAGTTCTGATCTTCATTATGTGTGATCATTTTCCCTGCCTCAGTGTTGTCCATCCATCCATCCATCCATTTTCTTCCACTTTTCCGGAGGTCCGGGTCGCGGAGGAAGCAGCTCAAGCAGAAAAGCCCAAGCTTCCCTCTCCCCGGCCACCTGCACCAGCTCTTCAGAGAGGATACCAAGACGTTCCCAGGCCAGCTGGGAGATGTAGTCTCTCCAGCATGTCCTGGGTCTGCCCCAGGGTCTCCTCCCAGTTGGGCGTGCCCGAAATACCTCAAGTGGGAGGCACTCAGGAGGCATCCTAATCAGATGCCCAAACCACCTCAACTGGCTCCTTTTGATATGGAGGAGCAGCGGTTCTACGCTGAGTCTCTCCCGAATGACTGAACTCCTCACCCTATCTCTAAGGGTGAGTCCAGCAATCCTACAGAGAAAGCTCATTTCAGCCACTTGTATCAGCGATCTCATTCTTTCGGTCATTACCCAAAGCTCATGACCATAGGCGAGGGTAGGAACATAGACTGACCAGTAAATCGACAGCTTTGCTTAAGAGCTCAGCTCCCTCTTCACCACCACAGATTGGTACAATATCCGCATCACTGCAGAGGCTGCTCTGATCCGTCTGTCAATTTCTCAGAACATTCTCTCCTCACTCGTGAATGAGACCCCGAGATACTTCAGCTCCTCCACCTGGGGCAGGAGTTTGTCTCCAACCCAGAGAGGGCAATCCACCTTTTTCCGGTTGAGGACCATGGACTTGGAGGTGCTGATTCTCATCCCAGCCGCTTCAGACTCAGTAGCAGACTGTTCCAGCAAGGCCTGTAGGTCATTGCTTGATGATGCCAACAGGACAACATCATCCGCAAACAGCAGAGATGAAATACTGTTGTCACTGAGCATGACACCCTTCAATCCTTGGCTGCGCCTAGATATCCTGTCAATAAAAATTATGAACAGGAATTGGTGACAAAGAGCAGCCCTGGTGGAGTGCAACTCTCACTGGAAACGAGTTTGACTGGGTGTTGGCAATACGAACTTTGCAACGGTCGTATAGGGACCGGATAGTTCATAACAACTAGCTCGATACCTCATGCTCCCTCCCTTCCAATGGCCCCTGATGGTTCCCACCTGTCCAGTGTTGTCTTGATTACTCCTCTGTCCATATACTGTATACCGGTGTCAGTCTGTGTCATTTGTGGCATCATTAATGTTTCTGCCTGAATCCTGTAATGTTTCCTGTACATGTTCCATATCCCTGTTTCCCTTGTGAGTTCTGCCTGCCTTGTTACCTCCGCCAAGGAGGTTATGTTTTTACCGGGATTTGTTTGTTTGTCTGTCTGTCTGCCTGTTACCAACATAACTCAAAAAGTTATGAACGGATTTTGACGAAATTTTCAGGACAAGTCCGAAATGAGACAAGGAAGAAATGATTAGATTTTGGGAGTGATCCGGATCACCGTCTGGATCCAGGAATTTTTTAAAGGATTCATTATTATTGTGAGATAGGGCCATTTTGACCATATGTGTATATAACTCCACAATAAATAGTCAGGACGCTTGCCAAAAAAATACAGGATAACATCCCAATAGCTTCTAGGAAATATCAAAGACTGATTGAGATCCTGCAAAAAATCTGGATACTGTGATCCAGAACAGGAAATAATAGGGGATCTTTGGAATTTTCATCACTGTAAGGTAAGAAATTCAGATATAAACATACAACAAACACCAAAATATAGTCAAGACACTGAGGAATCAGTAGTGTGCCAATGGATTTGTTGCATCTTCAAAAGCTATGGAGCTATATCCAGAAGAAAACCGCCATTACCGAAAGTGATTTTTGACAGTAACTACTGAACTAATAAAGATATCAATGTGAATCCAATTGCTAAAGGTATGTTTTCATGGTCAAGGAATCTGAAAATATAGATAAAATAAATGTAGGACTATTATATTTAGGGAAAATCCCAATATTAGGGGGAATTGAGGTACTTGGCGGAGGTCTGCGCTGTCCGAGTGCTTTTCTAGTTTAAGTTTTGTTTTCCAGCCCACATACTGTTATTTGTTCCAGTTTTTCGTTAATAAACAACTGTTTTTTTTTGCACCATTCTCCTGCGTGCGCCAGAGAATAATTTTGAGCTTAAATTATTCAAAGTCAAAAAATTAGGCAGAAAGTTGGATTTATGTACATTTATTCACCTCAATGGCCATTTGAGGGAGAGATTACAGAGCGTGGCCTACAGCACACCGTCACCAAAATCTCTGAACAAACATTCTCTAAGCTCAGTATTTATAACTATGGGTAAAGAAGGAGGAGGAGGAGGAGGAGGAGGAAAGAAAGGGGAGAGCTATCTGCAGAAACATCCAGGGACATTTCAAAGACAGACAGAGTGTCTATAAATCTAATCTACATGAACTTGAAGTTCCAGCACATTCCTCGGACACAGAAGATCAGGGCATACCAAAGAGATTATCAGTGCAGACGTTTGACCCTCAGTCTCGCACACATCCTCTGAAGGCCACAGTTAGACAATAATTGCCTACAGACATGAAAGAATAATACAAAGGAATATATGAACTTATTCTACATGGAATGCACATATAAACATCAGACATGAAATAGAAAAGGCATGATACAAAATAATATTAATATATAATATGGAGTTTTTCTGTCATATTCCCCCTTGATGCTTAATAAAGCATCATGATTAAAAGAAAAATAACAAAAGTGGTAGTAAAATAAAGTGAATGAATTAATATAAGGATATATGTAAGAATTTATGTGCTGTTGTGTGTCTTTACAAGTTAAAAATGTGTGCAGAACATATCATTAAGGGTGAATATGTGCAATGTGATCAAAATTAATCTCAGTGTCAAATAAGAACATAGAAAATAATATGAAAGCACTCAAAAACAGCCTTAATTTATATTGATCCTTCAAGCTCCTTAGTATTATCCCTTTCACCATCCTCATCATCTGCAGCAGTTGTATGAAGACATATTACTAAGCTTACAATAACCAACTTTATCATTATATTAAGGACTCACACAAGAAAAGTCTGAAGTTATCGCTATAAAATCATTACCAAGTATATGATCAGACTTCTCCATGAAGAGAAACACTAACTTAATTAGTTTGGTTATCATTGCCTGCAAAGCAATGAAGCTGTGTGTATCCTCTGTTATAATTTTGTAAATGATTGTAGTCTACAATTAAGTGTTTTAATCCCTAAGGTATTTTGTTTCCACTCTCACTCAAAGAAACAATCAACAAAAACCTCAATCCTGTACTTTCCATCTGAAATTGCATTCATGCTTCATAAAAATGGCATCAAGTGGTAGAATAGCATCTCTCTTTACCCTGCCCACCTGCCCTGCCGACATGATAAGGATATGGTCAGTTGTCAAAACGGGGTACACAGATCTGCCCAGTCCTGGCCAAATGTGAATACGCCCAATGACTATGACCTTTGTCAATGTAGATCCTTGGTATAACACTTACTCGCTTCGTTGGTCAAGCAGGGTAGCAGTACAGGGGAGAGACGCATTGTAAGCCGTTGCATACTCAGATAATGTTAAGCTGTTGGGAAGGGGACATCACCACTTCAAAAAGAGGAGTTCCCTGATGAAATTAACCTTGCATTCGCAGAGTAAGGAGTGTCATCATGTTTATAATCAGTGGAGTGATGTGTTGTGTCAGGTGTGATTCAAAATGAAGTTTGCTATATTATTTCTGTATATAGCCTTTCTTAAGAAACCAAACAGTCTGTAGTAGCTGCATCATTTTAGCAATAAAAGATAATTTGCCCAACTGTTAATGTAATTAAAGAGTAAACATTCTCTGTCATGGTCCGCTCTGCTCATTATCCGCAGCTGCATGCACACCTGATCCTCATTAGGCTGGCCCTATATCTTCCACGCTGCCCGGAGTGGCAGTGCAGAGATGTCTCACTGCACTCCAGGAGAGCTTCATCGCCAAATCGTCTCAGCTACCAAAGCCACAGCCGAGCCAGCCCTCACCTGCACTAGGAAGATCCAACCTAACCCACCACGTAAGCGCCATTGCCCTGTGCACAGGCAGAGTCCGTGGCGACGGAGTCTTTTCCTCTTCCTCCCGGGTGGCGGACTTACCAGCTCCTTCTCCTCACCACCAACCTCTACACTCTCCTGTCGGGATTATACCACCGTCTGAAGAGCACTGTCTCCCTGGCCACGGCCATAACACCGAACCGGAGAACTTCACCATCTGTTCCCACAGTAAGCCACACAGCAACTGTTTAACTCCAGTTGTGACGCTCAGTAACCACCTCTCTGTGTGTCCCCAGGGTTGCCAGGCCAAATGGTGTCTCACTCAGTTCCCGGCAGTTCCAGCCTGCACTCACCACAATTCACTCACATTGTTGTTAATAAACTTTATTGTATCAATTTGGAGTCTGTGCCTCATCACTGGGTCAACAACCGTGTCATTCTCTACAGTGTAAAAGCAATGGAACAACTTAATAACCAATATTAACCCATAAGAACCCATGGTGCCATAATTTTCCTTGAAGGAATAGGGGTCTGGGTTCTTATGGGTTAAGTATTACTAGAGGATGATGAGGATGATAAGGTAACGATACTAACCACACTTTTCTTTCCCTTGTATTTTTTTCCCCCTCTTGTCATGATAAACAAACAGCCTGCTTCTCTGTTAGCAAGGTTGTTACTGGATGCGAACGCCATCAGCCAGCACTTGCATAGAGAAACAGTTAAACAGTCATTTGTTGCCTTTTTTTCCCAAATAAGTATACAATTTATTTTAAACAGTCTCTTGCTGAGGGTTTCAAGTGGAGTAAAACGTCAGACGCACCCAAGTGCCACGTCCTTCCCTTTCCGCGGCTGTTCAGATCAGCAGGATAACCTTTGTGCTGTCCTTGCCAGGGAGTTTTGGTCCAGTTTCCTTTGATGACTAGATCCCCTGGTTTGCCCAAAAGACGGGTGCACCTTCCACGGTTCCTTCATCACATGGTCCCTCCTGGGAAGGGCAGTATGGATAACATCGCTGTCAGTTGTCATCCTTTGCATGTAATCACCCAGAAACCCTTCCTCATCACCCAAGTTAAATGGTTTCAATAATAGGGTTTGTCATTCACAATTTCCCTATTTTCCTTATTTGTGCATTATACTGATCCTGTAGATTGTTGATGGTAAGCTAAATGGTTTCCTAGGTAAATGTTTGGTACTAATAATTTGGATACTGTACCTAAATGTGACATGATTTGATTTACAAAGTGTATTCCATTAAATGTTCTCCATTATTTAAGTAAATCCTTTCAGCTATTTTAAATCTTGATATTATTCCAGTTAAGAGTTTCAGTGTCACCATAGCAGTATTTAAGTTAGTGTAGGGGAAAGTCTTTGTATATTCAATAAGTGTGAAAATAGTTTCTAAATATTTTTACCTTCACTCTTATTTAGCTCTATGAGACTCATGCAAGGGTTTTGAAGAGACTTAAGTTTATGCAGGGAGGATCAAATTATTTTGCTTTGACCTCCCTTAATTGAGTAAGAATCTGTATTGTCTTTGTAGTAGATTCTAAATTAAGCCCCTCAGTAAACATAAATTCAGCATAAATTGGACCCTTCTTAAACATTTGGAACTTCTCATAATTTGCATGGTTTTCTTCCTTATCAGTGTACCTTGTTTCCCATAAACATATTTCTTTTACAATAATCTGCAGATATTTTTTTAAATATCTGGAAATTTATTGATGTAACTTAACTTCTCCTACTGAATGTTTGTGATTTCATTACCAAATGGTTTCATTTATATTTTTCTCTTCATTATTGATCATTTTGTGGAGATTGTGTGGAAAGACGAGACTGATTTTATTTCTCAAGATCAGTTTTATTCAACACCACATTCTCCAACATCCAAAACGGGAAAGAGGAAGCATGCCCCCACCTCTGTCCCTTTTATACCCAGGACATCAAAGCACACAGTCACATTGTCTTTACATCCCAAAACACAATGCACCCCCCTTCAGGTCTTCTGTCTGTCTCCACCTGAAATCCTGGTGGTCAGGAAATCCCTCACGGTCATCTCTCTTCATACAAAAGTCCAGACTTAGCATCCTCCTGCTACCCTTAGGAGGTTCAGACCTTTTGTTCCTCTGAGACGTGCAGTAAACAATAAGCATCCAGTAATAAGCATGTGAAGCATATGGAACTCACATATGTGCCCATAATTTATTGATAATTTTTTATGTACTACCTATCTTTATGAGGATTGCTAATTATTTTTTGCAATTAATTTCTTTGGTACCCCCCACCCCCGGTGCATGGAGATGCACATGCATCAAAGTTACAGGGTATTTGCGTGATGGGTAGTGTCTTTTTACTAGAAGGAAGCGTGTTACCACTTTTTATGTATTACACACATTAATTTAGATGAAAATTTGTGAGTAGTATAGTGCCTTCAAAATGAGGTTTCAATAGTCATAGCTTCTTCTGTGTCGTCTCTTGAAATAATTTACAAATTCCATTTAGGAAAAAGCAATATAGCTGTCTGTGCAGATTTGATATGATTTAGCATTGATAACTAAGATCACATCCGTTTGTCCAGTTGAACACAGACAGGTTGAAGTTATATAAGTAAATCCTTGTGAAAGATTGTGTCACACTCCTTCAGTCAATGGAAAGGTGGACATATTGCCTAATTAGAATTTGGCTTCATTTTGTGCAAGGAATGCCTCATTTTATATATTCCTTGGTAAATTATGGGGTGGACTGTAGTCCCGAGGCCCAGCTCGGCCACGGCCGAGCACCGGGAAAACACATTCCTTATTACTGTCACATTTCTGAAATGTGATATTGTCACAACATTATGTGGTGAGTGGCATCAGATGTATCTTGCAGTGTGAAGTCATATGAACACTACATTTTTAAAGTCAGAGTCATTCAAATTGTTATGCTTTATGTCATTTGTTCTACTTAGCTTCAAAAAATGCTTGTCAACTGAGAGGTCCTATCCCCTGTGGTCACTGTCGCCCCTTCCAGCCAATGAGCCCATCACCCACACACCCACTGTCCGGCCTCCCTCCATTTCCCACAAAGATCAAATCTCGGTGCCATCCTGCAAAGAAAAATTTTGGGAAAGCTTTACGACTTCCCCATCTGCACCTTCAGCATTTACATCAACAGGAGTGCAAATTTTATCACCTTATAAATTGATTTTACTTATGTTCCAGTGATCATCATTAGTTTTGTGTCCCTTAAATGTTTATCCCAGTTGTTTATTATAACGTGTAATGTTAAGAAACACAGGTGAGGTTTTTTTTTAATTATTTTATTACATATTGCATATGTCACCAAGGATTTATTAAATTGAAAGGTAATGGTGATGTTATGATTCCTTGTTAATTTGGCAAGTCTAATTCCTGGTGAAAGCTAAAAAATTTTGTGAATGCTTTTCCTTTCCTGTTGAAAAATGAAGAATAGCAGAAAATCCTTTAAATCACAACTAAAGCTTCCACAATTTGAATGTATTTTTGCTATTCACAGCAAGTATTTGCTAAATATTCTGTGAATCAATAAATGTTTTACTAATTGACATGGGTAATCACTAGTTTAGGATTATGTTTAAACAAAACAGTGTCATATTAGAAGTCTTAAACCAATGCAGCATTTAGAATTAGTAACTGCAGGTGTAGACCTAATCTCTGTTTTCAGGAATTTATGGCACAGGACCACAATCTGTGGCCTGTGTGTTTTTTTTTCCCTTTGAAGGCTGATTCTGTTTGTTTATGTTATCTTATTACCATTGAAATTAAATTCCCTTTCTCCATTTTACCAGAAATCTTGTGCTACTTCTCTTTTCTGTTCATAAATTTACCATCTCCCAATAATAAAAAACTTGTTCTTTAGGAGGGAAAAAGTCACAGCATGAACTGTCTCACATCCTGCTCTTGCGTTCTCCCCCCCCCCTCTTTTTTTTTTTTTTTTTTTTTTTTTTCCATGGACAGGCCTAGGGTCGAAATGTAAATAAGATTGCATATGTCATTTATTAAAAAGTGAGTATTATTTAAACAAAGCAACAATATGACATACAATTACCAAGACCTCTGTTTGATAATCACTAGTCTCTGGAAAACCATATGCAGAAACACATTAATTATCAATCTCTTTTTAACCTCTATGCTTTGAATCATGTAATATAGGTTACACATAAAGCCTTCAGTGATTAGGCATTATCAAGTGACAGCATGATATTGCAACATCCAATTAATTTCATCATTGTCATGCTGGTAGCATTGATTAAGATGAAAACATCTGTACTTAACTTAGTATTCTATGCACCTGTAGTCACGTCGAAGGAGGCATGGACAGCTGCGAGGGGCTGGGTCACAGAGGCTGGTTGTTTTGGCGACAGCAGGGAAATCATTAGTCCTGCATCCTTTTTCCCTGTAAAGTGCACTGTTATGCTTCAGTCAAAGAAAAAAAGTCAGTGATAAGTCAAAAAATTGCTTTAAAAATATGTAAACAGTTTATCACATACGCAACATTAGAGTTAAAAACCCACAAAGTTAGATTGAAAAAGTAAAACCCCCAAACTTTGCAAAAATACCCATATATAGATTACTTCTCTTTCACTCCCCTGTCACACAGGTCAGCACCCACACAGCCTGTGTTTTTTCATTCTCTTTTTTTTCCTCACACATACACACACACACACACAGGGCCCACACAGAAATGCTCCTTTCTCTGTTATCTCCACAAGGTCAGAGTCAGACATTCACACATACACTGTTACTGCAGCATGAAGGTCCTTCCATTTTTTCTACACTGCCATGAAAACACAATACCAGTCAACTCCTTTTGCTCAAAGCTACTATTTTCAAATACCTATAATTTTAAACATTTCTCAAAAGGATATCAATTAATTAACCAACCCTGTTACACTCCACAAATATCAGAAAAAAAATCAAACAATTTCATAGCCTGCTCCTTCTGCCTCTGTGGAGAATTTTTTTTTTTTTTTTTTTTTTTTTTTTTTTTACACCATAGCAGATTACACAGACAAAACAACCCAGACTGCAATAACTTATCTAGCACTTTCAACAAATTCTCAAAATAAATTTCGACGGTCACGTTAACCCCTTCGCTGTGTGCCGAAAGCCCAAAGTAAGACCTCCCCCCCCCCCCCCCCCCGGCATCTTGCAATAGCTCACCGTAGCGGGAGAAGTCCCATGGATGATAAGCAGACCCAGTAAGGGCATGAATCTTCCGTGAAAAACCCTTTTTTTTCTTCAGGGTCACGTAACCTTCCCACAAATGCTGAAGGTCCAGACACATGGACAATAAGCAGATGCGGCCAAAAGGCACAAATCTGTCCCTGAGAATCTACTTTTTTGGGTCATGTAACCCTCCAACGATATGCTGAGAGCTTAGTTTTTAAACAATAAAGCAGTCGTGGCTAGGGGAACAAATCTACCCTACTTGCACGCAACTTCCGCGACCTCCACTGCACTTAACAGGGCATAGAGAGTAGCGGATTTCTAAGAATCACCCTGGATCTTGCGATAATGGTCACCGTTGCAGAGGAAAAACCTCGTTCCTCCCAAGGGATTATTACGATATCGCTCACCGTGGGTAAAAATAACCCAGCAATCTGGCCGCTAGTTTCACCCCTTCAGCTTCCGCCATGTACAACCAGTCCGGGCAATCTCACTCTCTTTTATTCATAAACAACAACAAATGTACTTACATACAAGCCACCTGTAGGATTCTCAGATCTGTCACCCAGTCAGTTTCAGTGCCCCGGTCTGAAATGCCTTCACTGCAGTAACACTGAGCCTTTTTTACTCAGCCTGGGAAGGTCTTATCAGCTGTGCACTTGCTGAAATCAAGCAGAGGTGCCGGAAAGACGGAGATATGTGGATCCGCTGTTTGGAGTGCCAAAATGTTTGAATAATTTTGAGCTTAAATTATTCAAAGTCAAAAAATTAGGCGGAAAGTTGGATTTATGTACATTTATTCACCTCAATGGCCATTTGAGGGAGAGATTACAGAGCGTGGCCTACAGCACACTGTCACCGAAGTCTCTGAACAAACATTCTCTAAGCTCAGTATTTATAACTATGGGTAAAGAAGGAGGAGGAGGAGGAAAGAAAGGGGAGAGCTATCTGCAGAACCATCCAGGGACATTTCAGAGACAGAAAGTGTCTATAAACCTAATCTACATGAACTTGAAGTTCCAGCACATTCCTTGGACGCAGAAGAGCAGGGCATACCAAAGAGATTATCAGTGTAGATGTCTGACCCTCAGTCTCGCACACATCCTCTGAAGGCCATAGTTAGACAATAATTGCTCACAGACATGAAAGAATACTACAAAGGAATATATGAACTTATTCTACATGGAATGCATATATAAACATCAGACATGAAATAGAAAAGGCATGATACAAAATAATAGAAAAATTGCATATTATTTATTATTATCAGTCCTCCACCACCCAAATCTTGACAAAGATGGGAGTGACTGAAATGAGTGAGTACCTGTCATGGATTGCCTCTTAGGGCGGAGAAACAAAACCCACACGCTGAACTGCAGTTAGTGGAATTTATTTTTATCCACACAAAAGCAATAAGTCCCAAGAAGTGTATGAAAACAAAGTCCAAACACAGACGCTAAGGAAAAAACTTAGAGGTTGAGATATATCCAGAAAAACACCCGAGCGGGAATTGGGCTCAGGTGCCGATGAAGAAGAGGGATAAACAAGACTGCCACTGTGAGAAAATGACAAGACAGTCTTTAAATAGCAGGGGAGCAAATAGGCAGCAGGTGCGGGAAGCATGAGTGACCAGGTGACCTGATTGTGCAACTGTTCACAGCTGAGACGACTAGTGAGCTGATGACAAGGTGGGAGTGTCTGAAAGAGGCTGTAGGGCAGACATGTCACATAAAAACAAAATATGATTCCTAAACTACAGGAACTGAAAAAATAATACTAATACTAAAAACATAAGTAACTAACAGAACGATAACCCACAAAAGGAAAACATCATATACAAGAAAACAGCACAAAGCTGGAAAAAAGCATAAAGTAATCAGAAATAAATTAAGAGCATGAGCCCGGTAAAACACCATGCTCAACCTCATGACAGAGCCCCCTTCCCCCACCCCCCGGATTCCAGACACCCCAAGGTAACACCCAAAGAAAAGAGAAAGTATAACAAACCACCCCGGGTAATAGGCTTAGGAGGGAACAAAAAACATAAACCCGGCTCATGACCCACACCCACGTAATACCAGGGTCCTGGGCCCCCTAGGCCACAGAACTAAACAATTCGGCCGGCTGGCCGAAGTCCCAGAGCTGACAGATGGCAAGTTGGTGCGAGTTGGGTGGCCTGCCAGAGAATAAGGGCCACCCAACCCAATGGCACAATTCGTCAGGCAGCTGACCAGAGTTCTTTAACCACCTGAATAGGAAAGGTGGCCCAGGAGGCAGCTCGCCCACGGGGAGGCCCAGCGAAAGGGAGAAGAGCTGAGGAGGGGGAACCACAGCTGCATCTGGCACAGGAGGGGGAATCACGATGGTGTCCGGCACAAGAGAGGAAATCAGGACAGTGTCCAGCACAAGAGGGAGAACCACGAGGGCATCGGGCACAGGAGGGGGAATTACGATGGCGTCTGGCACAAGAGGGGAAATCAGGACAGTGTCCAGCACAAGAGGGAGAACCACGACGGCGTCTGGCACAGGAGGGGGGACCACGACGGTATCTGGCAGAAAAGGGGGGACCCCAATGGTGTTCGGTGAAGAAAGAGGAACCACGGCTCCCTCGGACTGGCCAGCAGCACCCTTGGTGGTCCCGGACTGGGACAAGGCAGCACCTGCGGAGGCTCCGGACTGGAGCAAAGCTGCACCCGTAGTGGCTCTGGGATGGAGCAAAGCTGCACCCGTAGTGGCTCCGGGCTGGAGCAAAGCTGCACCCACGGTGGCTCTGGGATGGAGCAAAGCTGTATCAATGGTGGATCTGGACTGGAGCAAAGCTGCACCCGTGGTGGCTCCAGACTGGAGGGACACTGTACCCTCGGTGGGTCCGGACTGGACCAAAGCTGCACCCTCGGTGGGGCCGGACTGGGCCAAGGCTGCACCCTCGGTGGGGCCGGACTGGGCCAAAGCTGAACCCTCGGTGGCCCCCGGGCTGGTGCGTAATGCCCATGGCGAGCCCACACTGGAGTGCAGCACCCAAGTTAGTTTTATACTGGGGTACAGCACCCACGACGGTCCCCGACTGGGACCCAACACCCACGGAGACCCAGACTGAGGTGGAGCTGCACCCATGGAGGTCCCGGGCTGGGACCGAGCACCCGTGACAACCTTCACTGGAGGGGAAGCAGCACCCATGGAGGACACGGACTGGGCCGAAGCTGCACCCACGGAGGTCCCTGGTGTGATGGCGCGTCATCAACGACCTCAGTGGGGGGAGCTGGACCCACGGCAATCTTGGGCAGTGAACCTGGACCCACAGAGACATCTGGCAGATCTAGAAATACCTCAGCGACCCTGGGGGAGAGCTCAGACAAAACAAACGGAGAAACAGGGTCAGGGTCACCGGCAGTGGCGGAGCCCGACGTGGTGAGCTCAGGCACAGCTGATGGCTGCACCTGACTCTCCTCACCAAGAGCCAAGCAAGATTTCTCCAAAATAGATACAAGAAAAACGAAGGAGAGCACTTGCCTGAGCTCGAGCTCCACGGCTGTCCAGGACTCCGTCAATCCAAGTGATGGTGTCTCGGGCCCGGCTTTCTGGGGCTCCAGCTCCAACTCTGCTGCGGCGTCCCCTGCAGCAGGCATGTGGTCAGTGCAGTCCTGGGACCCCTCAGCAATGTGGCCCATGCAGGTGGCTTGCTGTGCATGATGACAGGAGATCGGCTTCCTGCTGCCGCTGCTCCCTGCATAACTGAAGCCCAGTGACTCTCCATAGTTGGCACAGGCATCAGCTTGGGTTCAGTGCTCTCCTTCTGTCCATAGCGTGGCCACAGGGCTGAAATCAGGTCCTCCAGAGCTGCAAGCTCCTCCATCGTCCGGCGGCTCAGTTCCGGGGCCAGTGGACACTCGCGTAATAGGAGGAGACACAGAGGGCAGGTGAGAAATTAATAATTGCAGCAGGTGGTGAGAGCTCAGGGGACTGCATACCCTGAGCCTCACTACCGGGAATCAGGCAAGGCACATCATCATAAATTGTGGGAGAATGAAAAGACACTTGCCTGTTATCCTGGAGTTCGATGTTTCCTGCTGGAGATGGTGTAGAGCCAACCCTCACCGTGACTTCAGTTGGAGAGGACCTCCCAAGGGAACGTGTTGAAGCTGCCCCTGCAGTAGCAATGATGGGCAGAACCAAAAAGGAAACAAGTGGGCCCACAGCAGCGGAAGAGAATGGCGAAGTGAAGCGATTAACAGCAGCTGCAGGAAAACAGGGAGCTGACAGAACAGCTGAAGAGGAAAAACACGGAGGATGCACTGCTGCAGGAGTCTTCTGCCTCCGCAAATGGAAAGTGGTTGGCTGAAAGGTGGGAGTAACCTTCCGGCGGTCCCAAGATGGATTACAGCACCGTGGAGCGGATGGAGCAGGAGCAGATGGTGGTCCATAGTGTTGAGTGGAACAGCATCTCCCAGTGCCTTCTTTCCACCCATCATCATAAGGGAAAAAAGAAATAATAAAACTTGGGTGACTACAGTAAAAGTGCTTGCGGTACTTATCCATTTTTATTAATAAATAATAACTTTTCAACAGTCTTTGGACTAAGGCAATTTCTTGTTGAGATTATTTCTCCAGCTTTGGAGAGTACTGTCTCAAAGCACAGAGGATGCAGGTATGCAAAGGAAGGGTAGTTTGTACAGTGTAGGGTAGACAAGTTTCTCTCTCCCAGTACATTCACCTCTGTCCTTATTGTCATGCGGGGCACAATAGTGCCTCAGCATAATGATCCAAGCTATTTGAAACACAACAGATACTTCACCTTGCAAATAAAAATGAAATTACAAGAATGGCCTAGCTGGAACTTGAATCCCAGCCTCCCAATTGCAGGACAGATGCTTTACCACTAGGCCCCGGATGTCAACTCATTCCATGGAGGGCCAAGACCCTGCAGGTTTTATCTCCACCCAGTGTCTTCAACAGGTAAATTCACTGAATTGCTTCCCACTGATTGCTGATCAGTGAAAACACCTGCTGAAGACACTGGGTGGAAGTAAAACATGCAGGGTCTTGGCCCTCCATGAAATGAGTTTGACACCCCTGCACAAGGCCATCACTTCAGTTATGGTAAATATTCACTATTTGTGAAAAATGTATCAATGGGAGAAATGAGCTGAAACTGTTCCCAAATGGGAGAGCTTCGTGTTTTTGGTGCTGGCTCCATCTGAAAATTGGCTGTGACAAATCCCTTACACAGTCAAACATCGACAACACAAAACGTGAGGGACGGGGATTTCCATAGTGTATACAGTGGGGTAAAAAAGTATTTAGTCAGCCACCAATTGTGCAAGTTCTCCCACTTAAAAGATGAGAGAGGTCTCCAATTTTCATCATAGGTATACCTCATCTATGAGAGACAAAATGAGGGGAAAAAAAATCCAGAAAATCACATTGAAGGATTTTTAATGAATTAATTGGTAAATTCCTCGGTAAAATAAGTATTTGGTCAATAACAAAAGTTCATTTCAATACTTTGTTATACACCCTTTGTTGGCAATGACAGAGGTCAAACATTTTCTGTAAGTCTTCACAAGGTTTTCACACACAGTTGCTGGTATTTTGGCCCATTCCTCCATGCAGATCTCCTCTAGAGCAGTGATGTTTTGGGGCTGTCGCTGGGCAAAACAGACTTTCAACTCCCTCCAAAGATTTTCTATGGGGTTGAGATCTGGAGACTGGCTAGGCCACTCCAGGACCTTGAAATGCTTCTTACGAAGCCACTCCATCGTTGCCCGGGCGGTGTGGTTGGGATCATTGTCATGCTGAAAGACCCAGCCAAGTTTCATCTTCAATGCCCTTGCTGATGGAAGGAGGTTTTCATTCAAAATCTCACGATACATGACCCCATTCATTCTTTCCTTTACACGGATCAGTCGTCCTGGTCCCTTTGCAGAAAAACAGCCCCAAAGCATGATGTTTCCACTCCCATGCTTCACAGTAGGTATGGTTTTCTTTCTCCTCCAAACACGTCATCGTCGGCCTCCGTCGGTCTATGATGACCATGGAAGAGAATCCTAAACGTCTACTCTGCTGGAACAGCACCGCCTGTGGCTGAACAGGCCGATGCGCGAATGACAGTCCCTGTCACACAGGTCACACTTGTGGGTGGTCTCCGTGCTGCTGGGTCTGTGGCGGTTCTTCCTGCGGGTCCTTTTTTCATCTGCTGCAGCAGTCAGTCTCTCTTCACCCGCCTTGAGCTGTCTGGTCAGGGTGCCTCTCCATTTGGAGCGGTCCGTTGCAAGGTCCCCCCAGCGCTCTGTGTTGATATCCAGGGCCTTCATGTCTCTCTTGCAGACGTCTCTAAAGCGCAGCTGTGGGCGGCCAACGTCTCTCCTGCCAGTTGCCAGTTCTCCATAGAGGACTTCTTTGGGGATTCTGCCATCCTCCATACGGTGAACGTGGCCTAGCCAGCGGAGCCTGCGCTGCCTGAGTAGAGTGAACATGGAGGGAAGGCCGGCGCGGGACAGAACTTCTGTGTTGAGCACTTTGTCCTGCCAGGATATGTCCAGGATGTGGCGAATGCAGCGCAAGTGGAAGGAGTTCAGTCTCTTTTCCTGCCGGGCATATGTTGTCCACGTCTCACTCCCATAGAGCAGTGTGCTGATGACGCAGGCGTTGTACACTGCCATTTTCGTCTTGACAGAGTTTGGGATTCTCCCACACTCGTGTGGTGAGGCGAGCGAGTGTGGAGGCTGATTTTCCAATCCTCTTGTTGATCTCTGTATCAAGGGAGAGGTTGTTGCTGATCATGGACCCCAGGTACGTGAACTGATTCACGACCTCCAGCTTGTAGTCATCAATGGTGATGGTTGGTGGTGCTTCCGTGCCTTGCGCCAAGACGTTAGTCTTCTTCAGGCTGATGGTAAGCCCAAAGTCCTTGCATGCCTGGGAGAAGCGGTCCATCAGGGTCTGAAGCTCCTGCTGTGTGTGGGTTGCGACTGCAGCGTTGTCTGCGAACAGCATGTCTCTGATTAGAGCCTCACGTACTTTGGTTCTGGCTTTCAGGCGGGCGAGGTTGAAAAGCCTGCAGTCAGATCTTGTGTGCAGGTAGATTCCCTCTGTTGCTGTGCTGAAGGCATGCCTCAGGAGCATAGCAAAGAAAATCCCAAAGAGGGTTGGCGCAAGTACACAGCCCTGTTTCACTCCGCTGCGTATGTTGAATGGCTCTGAGACGTTGCCATCGTGCTGCACTATCCCCTGCATGTTGGTGTGAAACGATTCGATGAGGCTTTGCAACTTTGGTGGGCATCCTATCTTTGGCAGGATCTTGAAAAGGCCCTCTCTGCTGACCAGATCGAACGCTTTGGTGAGGTCGATGAAGGCAATGTACAGAGGCATGTTCTGTTCTCTGCATTTCTCCTGGAGTTGGCGGATGGAGAATATCATGTCTACCGTTGATCGCTCAGCACGGAAGCCACACAGACTCGGGGTAGACACGTTCGGCAAGCTTCTGTAGACGAACGAGAACAACTCATGCGTAGACTTTGCCAACAACGCTGAGGAGGGAAATGCCCCTGTAGTTGTTGCAGTCGCTTCTCTCCCCTTTGTTTTTGTAGAGGGTGATCTTGGCGTCCTTCATGTCCTGTGGTACGGCACCTTCCTTCCAGCACTGGCAGAGGACGTCATGCAATGGCAGCAGTAGGGCGGTCTTGCAGTGCTTGATCAGGTCAGGGGGTATGCCGTCGTTGCCGGGTGCCTTGCCAGCGGCCAAGCTATCAATGGCCTTACTGAGTTTGTCGATTGTTGGCTCGGCGTCAAGTTCGTCCATGGATGGCAGGCAGTCGATGGCATCAAGGGCTGACGGTGTCACGGTGTTCTGTCTAGAGTAGAGGTCGGAGTAGTGTTCCACCCATCTCTCCATCTGCTTGTTCTTCTCTGTGATCATCTCCCCAGTGGAAGATTTGAGGGGGGCCGTCTTGCTCTGAGCCGGACCAAGTGCTTTCTTGATGCCATCGTACATACCACGAATGTTCCCTGTTATGGCAGCGGTTTGAATGTCTTGGCTGAGCTGAGTCCAGTACTCGTTGGCACAGCGCCGAGCAGTCTGCTGAACTTTGCTTCTCGCAGCCCTGAGAATCTGGAGATTCTTCTCGTTTGGGTACTTCTTGTACTCAGCAAGTGCTGAGCGCTTGGCTTCAATGACGGGGGTCATCTCGGTCAACTTGGCATCAAACCAGTCCTGTGACTTCGAGGTCTTCCTCCCAAAGGTAGCCAAGGCTGTGCGGTAGATGGTGTTTTGCAGCTCTTCCCACTTCTGCTTTGCAGATTCTCCTCCTTGTGGTACACCAAGTTCCTTCTCAAAGGTGGAGGCAAACTGCTCAACAAGTTCTGGTTGGGCCGTCTTGCTGATGTCAATCCGTGCCTTTCCAGGTTGTCTAGCACGATGGAATTTCTTCAGCTGCAGCTTGACCTTGCAACACACCAATGAATGGTCTGTGTCGCAATCTGCACTCTGGAACGAACGGGTGATTAGCACGTTCTTCAGTGAGGTGCGCCTGGTCAGGATCAAGTCTAGCTGGTGCCAGTGCTTTGAGCGCGGATGTTGCCAGGAAACCTTGTGTTGGGGCTTGGTCTTGAAGAACGAGTTTGTGATGCACAGATCGTGATATGTGCAGAACTCGAGCAGCCGCTGTCCGTTGTCGTTCATTCTGCCCACGCCAAAAGGTCCAAGACAGGAGGGCCAGGAGTCGTGGTCAGCACCCACTCTGGCATTGAAATCTCCAAGGAGAATGAGTTGTTCAGAGTTGGGGGATGATCCTGACAGTTGTTGCGAGATTCTCGTAGAACTCGTCTTTTGCCTCTGGTGTGGCTGTGTTGGGGCATACACACTGACGAGGGTGACTGGGCCTTCAGTGGTGTTCAGGCGGAGGGTGAGGAGTCGTGCAGAGCCAGTGCTGCCCAGTTCCACCATCTTCAGCAAAGTGTTCTTCACTGCGAAGCCCACTCCGTGTTCCCTGTGTTCGTCACTGCCCTTTCCCTGCCAGTAGAACGTGTAGTCCTTCTCTCTCAGTGTGCCTGCATCAGCTAACCGTGTTTCCTGGAGAGTGGCGATATCCACTCCCAGTCTCTTCAGCTCATTATTGATGATGGCAGTCTTCCTGGTGTCGATGTCCTTGAGGTTAGCAGCGAGTCCTGTCATCATAGTGCGGACGTTCCAAGTTCCCAGTTTTAGAGTTGGTCTCTTTTGTTTTATTGTCTTGCCTGGTGCGAAGGTTCTCAGCCTGCTGTTTGGATTTCTCCTTATCCCCATGCACCCAATGAGGAAAGCAAGCTGTGGCGGGACAACACCTTATTGGCTGGGGGCTGCCCAGCTTGAGGCGGGCGGTAGCTGTCCAGTGAGATCTGATGATCCCTCCCACCGTCGGGAACAACCCCTGGCGCCACGCTCTATGCCAATTGAGCAGTGGCTTATAACCGGTAACCGTCATTCCCCGTGTTTTGTCTACGCCAAAGGCGAAGCTGGAGTGTCCTCTCCAGTGATCCGGTGTTCTACCTTCCAGCGTTGGGCATTGGTAGGATTCAAGCCTGGGCAGGAAGATATGGAGGACAAGATGTTGCCCATGCAGCATGTCCCCCCTCTCCACGGCACTGATGAGTCCAAAGGAACAGCAGGGCTGCTACAGTTTGGCACCAGCGCCGTTGCAGGAGCTGCCAGAACGATGTTGAGCACAACATAGAACTGCCTTAGGGGCTCCGACTCCGGATTTTTCCTCAGGGTTGACTCCCGAAGCCTTTCCCGTGACCGGGTATGTCGCAAGGCAGCAGAGGTTTGAAATCAGGGTTTACCTTCCCCTAGATGGGCTACCTTCCCAGGTTGACGAGCCACCATCTACCCGAAGCATCTGGTTTTAAGGCGCCAGAGATCCGCCCTCGCCCCTTCTCCTATTAGGAAAAGCAGTTCCGCCGGGCTTAGAGACTAAACCACACGGGCAGGCTAGGGGTTGGACTTAGTTGTCAGAGGCTTTGAGACGCACTCCATAAGGAGCATTTTATGAGCACTGGGAACTTAACCCCAGTGCCGCTCCTGGCTTCCTCTGGTCCATGTTTAGTGCGGTACACACCATGTCACCAAAGAGCACAGTGACTACTTGTCACCCTTTAAATAGGCCGACTGACTGATTACAAGTTTGTAGACACCTGTGATATTAATTAGAGGACACATCTTGGTTGAACATGTCCCTGTGGTCACATTATTTTCAATCTTTTCTAGGGGTACCATCATTTTTGTCCAGGCCTGTTTCATGAGTTTGTTTTTTAAAATAATTCTGCTGAACCACAATTCAAAAGCATTGTCTGATTTTCATAGAATTTTTATTTATTACCACTTTCGTCAGATTCAAGTTATTTCTGTGACCATTGTGGGTTTTTCTTTCATTAACAGAGGGGTACCAACAATTTTGTCCACGTCTGTAAATACAGGAACACTAACGAGCTGAATGCATGCCAGTGAGGAGAGAGAGAGAGAAAGTGTGGAAGAACGTGAGTGAAGACAGGTGTGCGTGAAGCTGTCAGTGAGGTTGAGTGAGTGTGTCTGTGTATGCAGGAGTAAGCATGAGAAGCTGAGCATGTGGGTGGAAATGAATGAATGTGTGTGTGTGTGTGTGTGTGTGTGTGTGTGTGTGTGTGTGTGTGTGTGTGTGTGTGTGTGTGTGTGTGTGTAAGAATGAAGGTGAACATATAAGTGTGTGTGCGCGTGTACAAACAAGGAGGAGAAAATAACGAAAGGCAGCCAGCTGGTACGGACTGGCAGGAGAGAGGGGCGTGGCTGAGCTGTCAACAGCTGAGCAGAGCTCAGAGCCTCCCAGGAGAAGCCTAGAGACAGCTAAGGGGGAAAAAGACACACTCTGGAGGGCATAACAGCCACCGTGCCAAGGAACTGGGCTGACAAGTCCAGCCCAGTCCTTGACAGAGCCCCCCTCCCAAGGGGTGGATTCCAGACACCCCAGCATACCATCAGAAAAAGAAAGACAACAAACACAAAGGAGATGACAAGACGCCAGTCAGGTGACCTGTCCAGATCTGGTACCAGGTGGGCCGCCCGGGCGAGCGGTTCAGGTGGCCGGCCAGGAAAACTGGGCCACCAACCCCCACGGCACAGTTCACCGGGCGGACGGCCAGGGTCCGAGAGCCACCAGCTCAGGAGAGGAGGCCCGGGAGGCGGCCTCCCCACAGGAAGTCCCAAGTAATAAGTAATAAGTTTATTTATAGAGCACCTTTCACAGACAGAGTCACAAAGTGCTTAACATGGTAAAAAACAAAACAAAAACACAGGCACATAAAACAGTAAAAAAAAAACCAAAGTAGATAGTAAAAGCACATAGTTAATTAAAAATCCAGGCTAAAAAAGTGGGTCTTCAGTTGCTTCTTAAAAACACCAATGGAAGGTGCAGATCTAAGTTCAAAAAGCAAGGAGTTCCACAGTCTGGGAGCAACAACAGCAAAGGCTCTATCGCCTTTGGTTCTGAGCCTAGTACTAGGGACTACCAATAGATTCTGATTAGAAGACCTGAGAGACCTGGTGGGCTGGTGTACAGAGAGCAGGTCACTAATATAAAAAGGCGCCTCTTCATGAATGGCTTTGTAAGAACAAGAACTTTAAAATCAATTCTGTGGTGTAATCTAAGGATTACATATGTGGAGCCACTAGGGGGCGACACAGACTGGATGTTGTCAGGAGTACAGCAGGATGGAGATTAATATGGCGGAGTTCGTGTGTTAATGTGTTCCAGCCAGTCAATAAAGGAGGCTCTGTGTTCACCCAAAGCAGCAGTCTTTATTTATAAAAAGAACCCAACACAACATGGTGTCAGAAGTTGGTGCGCTTTGAGGTGAGAAAAGTCAGCTTTGCAACCGGCTAGCGGCTATGCCAGACGAAGTTCAAAGGGCTGCAGCTGCGCCAACTGATCCAGTAATGGCGGCGGCTACTCCAGCGGCAACCTTCACCATTAAACCACCGGAGCCCTTCGACTTTGCGAGACCCCAAGAGTGGGAAAGGTGGATAAGACGTTTTGAGCGTTTTAGACTGGCAAGTAACCTGAATAACTCAGCTGAGGCGAACCAAGTAAATACACTGGTTTATTGCATGGGAGATGAGGCTGACGACGTGCTAAGAGGGCTCGAGCTAACGAGTGTGCAGCGCCAGCAGTACGATGCCGTTAAAACAGCCTTTGATAGACATTTCGTTCCCAGAAAGAACGTGATTTATGAACGAGCAAAATTCAACAAGCGAGTGCAACAGCCGGCAGAACCAGTAGACTCGTTCATAACAGCACTCTATGCACTGGCAGAAAACTGTGAGTACGGTGCACTTCATGATGACCTTTTGAGAGACAGGATTGTAGTGGGTCTGAAAGATTCGTCGCTGTCAGAAAGAATGCAGCTTGACAAAGATCTTACCCTAGCTAAAGCTATAACAATGGCAAGACAATTTGAAGAAATAAAACGACAACAAACTGACCTAAGAGGTGAAACTAGCATTAACAGAACAGCCGTGGATGCGGTACACATCAGAAAAGCCAAGCAAGTTCATAATCAAGGAACAAAAACAGATTAAGTCCTCAAGGCCTCAGCAGACAAAACAAGACCGTAAAGTTTGTTCCAAGTGTGGCAAAGCACCAGCACATGCAGCAGTACAGTGCCCAGCTAAAAACGCGGAATGCCATAACTGTAAAAAACGTGGACACTATATTAGAGTCTGTAGGTCCAACCCAACTGTGAATGAGGTCACTGACAATGCAGACAGACTTTTTCTGGGTGAAGTGGATCTAGGAGAGGATCCGTGGCTGGCAGACATAAACGTGAGAGGAAATAGTGACTTTTAAGTTAGATTCCGGAGCGGACGTCACAGCGGTTTCTGACCAAACATTTGAAATCTTCAAGAAGAAAAATGAACAGTTGGAAAAGGCACAAAAACCATTCTACGGACCGGGTGGAACTGCACTAACCGTGTTGGGGTCTATGACAGAGACTATTACATACGGTGACAAGAGCGCTACTGAGAAAATCTATGTTGTCAAAAATCTGTGCATGGCACTACTGAGTAGAACAGCTTCCGTGAGACTGAAACCAATTGCCAGAATTGACACTATAGACCAAGAGACAGTGAGAAAAGCGTACCCCAAGTTATGCAGTGGACTTGGGCTTGTCCAAAAGCCATACACAAACTGAAACCTGATGCTAAGCCCTTTTCGCTCAAGGTGCCAAGGCGTGTGCCACTGCCGCTCATGGGTAAAGTGAAAGAAGAGCTCGAGAGGATGGAAAAGTTGGGAGTCATCAGTCGCGTGGAGCAGCCAACAGATTGGTGCTGTGGCATGGTTGTAGCTCCCAAAAAGGACAAAGAAAAGGTGCGTATCTGTGTGGACATGACACCTTTAAACGAGTCAGTGTGTCGCGAAAGATACATCCTCCCGTCTGTGGACCAAACGCTAGGCATGCTCACAGGTGCTCAGTATTTTTCAAAGCTTGATGCAAATATGGGATTTTGGCAAATACCACTGTCTAAAGAGTCGGCCTTTCTCACCACATTTATTACGCCATTTGGCAGATACCACTTCAACCGTTTGCCATTTGGTATTTCCAGTGCTCCTGAACATTTCCAAAACATGATGGTGACTGAGGTTACAGCGGGTCTCGACGGAGTCGTCTGTCACATGGATGATATCCTGGTCTGGGGATCCACCAAGGAGCAGCACGACGCAAGACTGCACGCTGTCTTGAAGCGCGCGGAGAAAGCCGGCGTTACATTGAATATGTCAAAATGTGAGTTTGGCAAAAGAGAGGTTAAATTTCTTGGGTTTATTGTTTCAGCAGAAGGAATGAGGCCTGATCCAGACAAAACCAAAGCTGTTCAGGACATGAAAGAGCCAAGCAACGTGAGTGAGCTCAGGAGCTTTCTCGGAATGGTGAACCAGCTGGGGAAGTTCATTCCGAACCTTTCTGAAAAGGACAAACCATTGAGAGACTTGCTTTCAACAAAGAACATGTGGTACTGGGGGCATGAACAACAAAATGCGTTTTGTAATCTCAAACAAGAACTGTCCTCTGCTCCTGTATTGCAGCTCTATGACCCAAACGAACCACAGAAAATATCTGCAGATGCCTCTTCATACGGATTGGGGGCAGTCATGCTACAGAAGGAGAGAGACGTGTGGTCACCAGTTGCTTACGCTTCTCGATCATTGACACCTACAGAGCAGCGCTACGCACAGCTGGAAAAAGCGCTGGCTCTCACGTGGACCTGCGAAAGATTCAATGACTTTATCCTGGGTCTGCACTTTGAACTAGAAACTGATCATAAGCCACTAGTGAGTCTACTGGGAGGACAAGCTTTGGATGCGCTTCCACCGCGTATACAGAGATTTCGTATGCGCCTAATGAGGTACTCGTACACTATAAAGCACATCCCTGGCAAAAGTCTAACCACTGCCGACACGCTCTCACGCTTACCGCTCACAAACAGTGTTACTCACACAGACACAGATCTTACGGAGGACACTAACATTTATGTTGACTCTGTGCTAGAGGGACTCCCTACAAGCAGCAAATATCTTGCAGATCTCCAAGAGCAACTGCAGTCCGACAGCGTCTGTTCACAAGTCATGAAATACTGCACAGAAGGCTGGCCGGATCGTAACCAGCTACAGGGAGCAGTGAAGCACTACTGGTCTGAGAGAGCCGTTTTGAGTGTGCATAACGGACTACTACTGAGAGGCACGAGGTTAGTTATCCCTGCTAACATGAGAAATGCAGTTTTGGATAAGATACATGAGGGCCACCAGGGGGTGGTTAAATGCAGAGAGCGCGCCCGTCAGGCTGTATGGTGGCCAGGTTTAAGCAACCAGATCAGTGAAGTTGTACTCAAATGTAGACAGTGCATACAGGAAAGAGTTAATGTGAGAGAGCCTTTAATGCCCACAGATTTACCAGAAAGGCCATGGCAGAAGTTGGGAGCTGATTTGTTCATGCTACAAGACAAAAACTACCTGTTATTAGTGGACTACTTCTCTAGGTATATAGAGATTGCCCAGCTCAGCCCAACTCGCTCTGCCAATGTCATTGTGCATTTAAAATCAATGTTTGCACGTCATGGAATACCGGAGATACTGATCACGGATAACGGCCCGCAGTTCGCAAGTCAGGAAATGGAAGACTTTGCAAAGGAGTACTGTTTTGAGCACGTGACCAGTAGTCCCAGGTACCCCCAAAGTAACGGTGAGGCAGAAAGAGCTGTCAGAACAGTCAAAAACCTTATCAAAAAAGCCAGTGATCCATACCGAGCACTGTTAGCCTACAGAACCACAGCGTTGGCAAATGGCTACAGCCCAGCACAGCTTCTCATGGGGCGTAGGCTTCGTACCACCCTGCCAATGCTTCCAGAGGCCTTGCAGCCATGCGTGCCGAATCTGCAACAAATTCGTCACGTGGAAAAGGAGAGACGGATGAGGCAAACAGAATGTTTCAACAAAAGACACAGAACGAGAGATTTGGATAAACTGTTACCCGGAAACTCTGGATTACAGATGCAAAAGCACAGGGCACAGTGACATCTGTCCACAAAACTCCACGGTCCTATGTCATTAGTGGACCACAAGGGACAATCAGGAGGAATCGCACTCATCTTGTGCCTATGTCGATACCAGAGACTGAGATGGAACCACAACGGACCCAGTCAAATGGAAAAGACACTAACAGAAACTGTTTCTGAGCCCAATGCACAGGAAACACCAGGTGTTAGAACCAGGTCTGGTAGAGAAGTGATAAAACCAAAGAGACTGGATCTGTAGAGTTGCATGTTAATATTTGTGAAAACAGAGTTGAGTTCTAAAAATGCCTTCTTTAAATAGAAAATAAGAGGCCTTTGCATAATATGTTCTTACATGGCAACAGTGTTGAAAAAAAAAAAAAAAAAGAAATGTTATAGATTTGTAAAAGGGGGTGGTGATGTGTTAAATCTATGCTGTCATAGTTAGTTGACAAAAGGGAACGGAAATAAGAAAGTATTTTGTGTTTTCAGCTAAAAGGGGTCAACTTGGCTTCAGTAAGGGGGATGTGGCGTAATCTAAGGATTACATATGTGGAGCCACTAGGGGGCGACACAGACCGGATGTTGTCAGGAGTACAGCAGGATGGAGATTAATATGGCGGAGTTCGTGTGTTAATGTGTTCCAGCCAGTCAATAAAGGAGGCTCCGTGTTCACCCAAAGCAGCAGTCTTTATTTATAAAAGAACCCAACAACAAATTCTATAATTTACAGGAAGCCAATGCAAGGAGGCCAAAACAGGAGTGATATGACAGAATCTACTGGACCTAGTTAGTAATCTTGCAGCAGCGTTCTGGACTAACTGTAGGCGGTGTAAAGAGGATTTGCTAAGACATGTAAAAAGAGCATTACAGTAGTCCAAACGTGAAGAAACAAAGGCATGAATAATGATTTCTAACTGAGTGTAGGAAACCAATGACCTAATTTTGGATATATTCCTAAGGTGGAAAAAACAACTCCGGGTCAGAGATTTGACATGCTGATCAAAACTCATCGATTGATCGAAAATGACACCAAGATTTTTTAGATTAGACCGTACGTTAGAGCTTAATGAACCAATGCTATTAACCAACTTAGGAATTAGATTATCAGGTGCTACAATAAGGACTTCAGTTTTATCAGCATTAAGTTGCAAAAAGTTACTAGACATCCAGTCCTCAATTGCAGACAGACAATCATGAATAATTTTTAAATTGTCAACATGGTCAGGCTTAAAAGAGAAAAGTAGCTGTAAATCGTCGGCGTAGCAGTGATAAGACACACCTTTAAATCTGCTGATAATAGAACCAAGTGGCAGCATATATAGGGCAAATAAAAGTGGACCCAGAATAGAACCCTGAGGCACCCCACAGGTTAAAGGAGCAGAGTCAGATGAATAAGAGCCAACAGCCACAGAAAAACTCCTACCAGAAAGGTAGGAGAAAAATCAATCCAGAGCTTTTCCAGAAATACCTATCCAATCTCTAAGCCTTTGTAACAAAATACAATGATCAATAGTATCAAATGCTGCAGTAAGATCTAATAACACTAAAACAGAGCATTTGCCAGAGTCTGATGACATTAAAATATCATTTGACACTCTGAGAAGAGCGGTCTCTGTCGAGTGTTTCTGACGAAAACCTGACTGAAATTTGTCGAAAATATTGTGGTCAATCAGAAAGTCAGTGAGCTGCTTGGCAACAACTTTTTCTTAAAGCTTAGAAATAAAAGGAAGCTTAGAAATTGGCCTGAAGTTTTTAAAAACAGATGGATCAAGGTTTGGTTTTATTAAAAGTGGCTGCACAACTGCATGTTTAAAATACGAGGGTACACAACCAGATTCAAGTGAACTATTAATGATATTAACCAAAGACGTACCCAGTGAGCCAATTACCTCTTAACACTGAGGAAGGCAAAATATCTAAAACGCAGGAGGAGGATTTCATGGAACTCACCAACACTAACAAATCCTCAAAAGAAATTGGGGTAAAATCACTTAAAAAGGCCTGTCTGTTAGGACAATCAAGGATTAGGGGAAAGGAATGAGTAAAACCAGCCCTAACAGCAGTGACCTTGTCAACAAAAAAGGAAAGAAACTTGTTACAGTCATTAATTGAATAAACAGGGGGAGCAGAACTAACAGGATTAACTATACTGTCTATTGTACTGAAGAGGATCTTTGGATTGTTACTATTGGAGGAGATAATGTTGGAAAAATAAGAAGTTCTTGCCATTTTTATCATATTGTTAAATTCAATTAACAGCTCCTTAAGGTACAATCGATGCACCTCAAGTTTAGTGGACTTCCACAGTCTTTCCACCCTCCGACATTTACGTCTAAAACAACAGAGATCATCATTTAACCAGGGGGATGAATTAACAGCATGGACAGTCCTGGTTTTAAAGGGAGCAACTACATCTAAGATGCTTGAACAGTGTGAGTTAAAAGAGCAGACCAAGCTCTCTGTCTTCAGAGGATAAAACGATACTGCTGTCAAAGGCAGCAGAAAATTTCACAGCTGAAAACTGGTCAATGACGAGAGCATTTTACCCACTTGCCAGTGTAACAGACTGATTTAACTGATAAATTAAAAAGAACACAAAAATGGTCTGACACAAGAAGCTCCTTAGTCTGGACATTATTCACATTAAGACCAAGTGTAAAAACAAGATCAAGTGTATTTCCTTTGATATGCGTAGGGCCAGATAGACACAAAACAAAATTAAATGATTCAATAATACCCAAGAAATTCACAGCAAAACTGTCATTGGGATCATTAATATGCAAATTAAAAATCTCCAAGTAATAAAATCCGCTCAAATTTAATAATAGAAGTTAAAAAACCTACCCTACCCTCCGAGTAGGCCGATCTGGGGGTGTGGAGGCTAATAACCAAGGGACTCTGGGTGCCAGGTAACATAGTCCTAGTATAGATCTAGATGATGCAGATCGACTCACTCTGGTGATGCATCTATCCCCAGAACCCACCCTGGGCCTGAATTATAGTCAAAATATACCACTACCACAAAGTAGCTCAAAAAGTACCCTCAAAAGGGTAGCAATCCCAATGAGCATAACTCTGAGTCTGAGGGTTGGATGTACTTCTCAGCCCAAGCGGTGCAGTGTACTAGTAGGTGAGGGAGGAACAAGTTTGGGCATACATTTATATAATTTGCACATAGTCACACCCATACTATCAAGCCTTAGGCGGATGGAAAATGGCCCGTTAAGGAAAGCCCATATGTTTGTGATGTGTCACCCAAGAAAGGTTAAACTCATGGCAGCAGCAGTCGCCTGTATACTTTATGCTCTCAATAAATATGGGCACACAGTCTGTGCTTGCCATTTAGCAAGTTTACATTGAGCAGTGACTAGGTTGCACAAGGTCTCTATTATAAGCTCACTGTTAATGTGAAAATTATCTGCAATCTATATACGTTTTATATCTATATGGGTACAAGGTAGGCCTAATGTTATAATACCCTATGGTCCATATAATGTGTTTTCAGATCTAAACAACCTTGATCCAACATTTGGCTACCATCGTGTGTGCTATAGCTGTTTTACGGACAAAACAAGAGTGGAATGTGCTGAAGCTCGTAAAAAACGACTGGCCGAAGCCCACATTCCTGAGCCTCAGGAGCAAAGCGGACCAGAACTTAGTCCCCCAACACCACCTCCTAAAAAGCGACTGCGATCTCACCATGCTGCAGCAACCATCAGCCAAGCATCTGCAAGGTCAAGCAATGTGTTGCCAAACATCTGCATCATCTGCAAGAAGGAAACACTCAGAGAAGGGCCACGGACAAATCGTGTCACTGTAAAACTGATGCAAGCTGAGACATGTGATGCTGATAAGAAAATTGGTAGATCTTACAATTTGAAGTGGTGAAAGTTTAAAGAAAAATAATGTCTATTTAATCTTAACACATTATATTACTGGTATGTTATTTCTCATATCTTTGATACTGAAATACTTGTGAGCCATTAGTGATGGAATAGAACAGGGAGGTTGACTGAGTTTTACTATTAATTTAATGTCTTTTGATTTATTTGCACACAGGTCTTTTAAGACAAGCAGCTACTGAGAAAGCAGATGAAACCATTCTCAGACACATAAGCGTCCGTGAATGTGCTGCCATTGAGGTCAAATACCATGGCAGCTGCTATCGTCAGTATACAAGATTTCTACGGAGTCAGTCTGAATCCTCCAGGTTGTAATTTATTCCTTTTTATTTTCAAATACAGGAATTCAGAGATCCTTTGGGGCTATACAAATTCTTACTAATGAGTAAAGTCATGGTTGTCAAAATGTCAAAAGGGAAATGTCTCAAACGTGATTCTAGTTGTACTGATAAAAAAGTTAGGCCATTCATGGCAGCCATCTTGGATTTATGAAAATTAGTGGAGCCCTCAATCACATATCTGACCTCAGAAATCGATTCCTCGGGTCAACATTATCTGAAAAAGACGTCTCAAACGTGATTATACGTAGAGTGGTTCAAAATATAGTCCATCCACACCCATGGTGGCCATCTTGGATTTATGCAAATTAGCGGGGTTCTTTGACCCTCAGTCACACTAATGACCTCGGATATCGATTTCTCGGGTTAACATTAGCCGAAAAGGATGTCTCCAACGTGATTCTAGGTAGAATGGCTAAAAAGTTAGTCCATCCATGGCAGCCATCTTGGATTTATGCAAATTAGCGTGGGTCTTTGACCCTCAATCACACAGTCGACCTCAGAAATCGATTCCTCGGCTCAACATTATCCAAAAAAAAGAGGCCTCAAACGTGTTTCTAGGTAGCCTGGTTGAAATGTTAGGCCATTCATTCCCTTGGTTAGTTGTGGCAGCCATCTTGGATTTATGCAAATTTGACATAGCTATCCACACCTTTGACAGTGGGAACATCGATTTTCGGATTCAGCAGGGTTTTTTTTTTTGTTTTTTTTTAACATAGAAATCAAAGATCCCGTAGTTCCCAGTTGGGTGCCACGAAAATCATTTTCTAGCCACATTTTGAGGGAGCTGCTCACGGCCTAAGGGAGAAGGCCGGTTGACATGGTAGAGCAGGAAAAACAGGCTGGAGAAATGATGGCCTCACTCCGGGCACACCTGAGGGCCAGGATCCAGGAAACAGGCCAGCTGCAGAATTAGGAGAAGATGAAGTGGAGCGAGCGAGACGGCGAAGCTGAGCAAGCCTTCTGGATTTCACCGCGGCACCTGCACGTCTTCCGAGGTTTGGATCGCTTTCTGCCGGTATAACCACAGCGGGGATCCCAGGTACCAACGGGAAGTTGCAGACGCAGAGACCGATGGAAGAATCTTCCCTCCTGATTATGACAGCCAAACCCCACCAGGGAAGATTGAATATCCAGCAGCACTTGGCGATCATAAACAATGGCTGATTGTGTTATCGTGTCTGGATTATGTGCAATCAAAAACAGGACAAACAAGCGGAGACGACCAGCAGCCAGAAATACAGGCGGCGCGGCTATCTTGGAATCCTGGGAGGAAGTAGGAAGGGGAGACCAGGGAAAGGGAACTCCGATGACAATGGACAGAGACAAGGGAGGAGCCCCCCTGCCTCCCGTAGCCTTGAGGTGGGGAACAGTTGCACTCGTGGTGATCCTGGCTTGGGACTCAGCTGCACCCGCGGTGGACCCCAGCTGGGCCACAGTTACACCCACGGTGGGCCCCGGCTGAGCCAGCGTAGCACCTACAGGGGTCTCAGCCTGGGACACTGCTGCACCCGCGGTGGTCCCGGTTCAGAACATGGCTACACCCGTGGTGGGACCCGGCTGAGTCACAGCTGCACCCGCGGTGGCCTCTACAGTGAGGGAAGCTGGGCACACAGCAACCTCGGGCAGCGAACCTGGATCCTCAGCGGCCTCAGGTGGTGTTGGGCGCTCTCCGGTGACCCTGGGGGAGAGCTCAAAGAGGACAGAAAGACAAAAGGTCAGGGTCGCCGGCAGCAGCAGAGCCCGGGGAAGCGGGCCCAGATGCAGTGGGTGGCTGCACCCGGCTCTCATCACCAAGAGCCAGACAAGGTTGCTCTAATTCAGAAGAGAGAGAAGCAAATGAGAGCACTTGCCTAGACTCGAGCTCCACCACTGTCCAGGACTCCAATGATCCAGGCGGTGGAGGCTCCTCAGGCATAGGAGAGGTTGCACCCGCGATGGACTCCGGCTGGAGCCCTACAGCACCCACGATGGACTCCAACTGGAGCTCTGCTGCACCCACAGTGGAATTTGGCGGCAGCGGATCCTTTCCGGCGACTCTAGACACAGACTTGGAAATAGAAGAAAGAAAATAGAGGGTCAGGGTGCTGGCAGTGGTGGAGCCTGGCGAGGCAAGCTCAGGTGCAGCTGATGGCTGAACCCGGCTCTCCTCACCAAGAGCCAGGCAAGAACTCAAGTACTGATGCGAGAAACACAAACTAGAGCACTTGCCTGATCTCATGCTCCACCACCGTCCAGAACTCCGACAAACTTGGTATAGATGTTACGGGCCCAGCCTCTATGCAGTCCAGCTCAGGTGCAGCCCCTAGCTCAGTTGCAGACCCTGCTGTGGCGGCCTCCGCAGCAGACATGATGGTGGTGGCAGTCCTGGAGCCCCCGGAGAATCCCCCCATGCAGGCTGCTTCTCTGGAGTGATGGCTGGGGGCCCACTCCTTGTTGACACTGGTTCTTGATCATCCAGGGCCACAAGCTACTCCACAGTCCGGCGGTCTGATTCCAGTGGGCACTCGGGAAAATAGAGAGGAGACACGGAGGGGACTGGTATGTCTTGGACAGTGGCAGCAGGGGGAGCGCGCTCAGGTGACTGCCTAACCTGAGGCTCTCCCCCGGGACACAGACAAGATTTATCATTGTTTACGAAGGTTGAATGTAAACACACTTGCCTGATCTCCCGGTTCTCGGTGTAAACAGCTGACGGCGGCGAGCTACCATCTTCCCCTGCGTCGACAACTGTAGCGGGCCCCTCAGGGAATGGAGGAGGACCTGGATCCGGCGGCGCAGGCGCGGGAATGTCTGGGGAACCCCCGGTAGATCTCATGGCAGCGAGGGGAGACGTTCCAGCAGTGTGGACTGCAGTCAGGGCTGCAGTTGCAGCCACAGACACATGCAGATGACAGTGGTGTAGTCTACATACTTTGAAAGTTTGACAGAAGGATCCTCAGAGGTGCAGTCATTTGTATAGAGCAAGGGTGTCCAATCATGTGCCATGGAGGGCCAAGACCCTGCAGGCTTTACCTCCAACCAGTGTCTTCAACAGCAGATTTCACTGAACTTCTTCCCACTGATTGCTGATCAGTGAAAACATCTGCTGAAGAGACTGGGTAGAAGAGAAACTGTGCTGGGTCTTGGCCCTCCATGGCACATGATTGGACACCCCTGGTATAGAGGGAACAGATGAATGGAGAGAGGACACATCACTGGGAGGTGTTGATATTGGTTGAATGTGTGCCTTCTGTCAGTCAGGAAGCTTAAATCCACTGACAGGTGGGGGAGGCAGCTAGCTGGGTGAGCTTTTGGTGGAGAATTTCTGTAGTGATGGTGTTAAATGCTCAGTTGAAGTCCATGAATAAGATCCTTGTGTAGAGGTCCCTGGATGGTTGAGGTGTTGCAGGATGTAGTGTATGCCCATGTTGACTGCATCATCTGGTGACCCGTTTGCCCGATAAGCAAACTGTAGAGGATCTTGTAGGGGACCTGTGAAGTCCATCAGGTGCCTCACCACCAGTTTCTCAAATGATTTCATGGCTTTAAGATAATTCTTTGTAACATTATAGATAAGTCAGAAAACACAGAAAAGCATGCCATGGGCCCCTTCAGGCATCAAAACAATGTCACTGTGAACGTGTGGCAAGAGAAGGCGAGGCAAAAATCTTCTTTTTCAATTAATCCAGTTTATTTTACTTACAAGGTAATCATCTCCAGTCTCTCAGGAAAATCTTCTGACAGTCTTACAAAACAAAAAATGTATTTCCTCAGTCAAGAAGCATATCAAGCAATAAACATTCTGAAATCAGCAATGCAATCCAATATCATCAATTCAACTTAATCAATACACCTCAATATCTCACACGTTATATAATGGACGAGAGTAATTAGAGGTAATTAGCCCCTACCATAATCCCAGGTAAAACAGTCATCATTCCTATTCTAAACACATACCCACTAACATCTAAAAATACATAAATACTTTCCCCAAACATACACAATATAAATAGTCATAAATAGTTCAATAAATAACCTTAACCCCTATTTACAAATATTAAACCACCCCTCTGACTTACCAGACATATTTGCTCCCTGCTAGTGTCCTATATAAGGCCCTCAACTCCTAACGGAGTCTTTTGCCTGGACACGCACAGGAAGCATGTTGGCAAAGGTATGTGCAATAAATCCTTTAATTATTTTACCAGATTCTTAATCATACTAATTATCTCCCAGGGCATTCAAATTAACAAAGACAAATCCTAAACTACTATGTGCATCTTACCAAACAATCATACAACAATACAGATACAACATAGTCACACAATATAACCAGACATACAGTGGTGACATCCCATCGTCACATTTCCTCCCCCCTTTCCTGAGAATACAGTACTCTATGAGTCATGTATTCTAGAAAGGCTATCAGCCACAAGGTTGGTTTTCCCTGCCACATACCGAACAGTAAAATTATATGGTTGGAGGGACACATACCACCCTGTAAGACAACTGTTCACATCCTTCATTCTGTCCAACCACTGTAAAGCCCGATGATCTGTCTCTAACAAAAAATGACGCCCTAATAATATTTTAAAGATCCTATTGCCCATTTTATGGCAAGACACTCTTTTTCCACCGTAGAGTATCTTGTCTCCCGGTCCAACAATTTACGGTTCAAGAACAGTACTGGGTGTCTATCTGCACAGCTGAAGGACCTGCCTAAGGTGTATCAGATGTTCTTCCCAGGTCTGACTATAAATGACCACATCATCCAAATAGGCAGCCGCAAAGTTTGATACTCTCCTTAATATTTGGTCCATCAGCCGCTGAAATGTTGCAGGTGCCCCCTGAAGGCCAAATGGCATGACCCTAAATTGAAAACTGCCATAAGGTGTTTTAAAGGCTGTAAGTTCCTTTATTTCTGGTGCCAATGCCACCTGCCAATACCCCTTACATAGGTCCAAAGTAGAAATAAATCTAGCCTTGCCCACTTTCTCTAATAATTCAATCCAGGGCATGGGGTATGACTCAAATTTAGATACTGAGTTAAGGTATCTAAAGTCAATACAAAATCTTAATGAGCCATCTTTTTTGGGGACCAGCACAATCGGGCTACACCACTCACTGACTGACTCCTCGATCACTCCCAGCTGCAACATCAAGTCAATTTCGGTTTTCATTTTTGGGACCAATCGTTCCGGGATCCTATACGATTTTCTACGTGGAACAGTTTCCTCTTTCAAATAAATCTTATGACCTACCAACGTGGTGAAACCAGGTCTCTCCTGAAACAAATCTGGATCCAGTAATGTCTCTAACTCTCTCCGCTGATCCACCTGCAAATGAGACACTTGAAATAAATAAGGCTCTGACACATTTGTGGGAAAAGACTGTTCCTTCTCATCCACTTCCGTCGCACAGATCAAGAGCTGATGTGTCTCCTGAAGAGCAGGTTGCTGCTGCTGATGACCAGGCTGCCGAAACTCTTTCAATAAGTTAATATGGAAGGTCTGATACTTTACCTTCCTGTCAGGCATATATAGTTCATATGTCACTGCACTTAGTTTTTTAGAAATTTCATATGGCCCCTGCCATCGAGCCAACAACTTACTGTCACACGAGGGCAGCAATAACAAAACTTGTTGTCCTGGGTGAAAAACCCATTTCCTGGCCTTCTTATCATACCAGGTTTTTTGCTTGGCCTGTGCCGTCCTCATGTGCTCCTGAGCCAAAGCAGTCATTCGATCCAGTTTCTCTCTCATTTTAATGACATAAGAGACCACATTGTCCTGATCACTCGGTGGACTCTCCCAGTGCTCCTTTAATAAGTCCAGTGGGCCCCTCACCTGACGACCATAGAGTAGTTCAAAAGGTGAGAACCCTGTTGAAGCCTGGGGCACCTTCCGATAAGCAAACAGTAAATAAGGTACCCATTGATCCCAATCTGAGCCCGTTTCAGAAACAAATTTCCGCAGCATATTTTTAAGAGTCTGATTAAAATCGTTCCACTAGTCCATCAGTCTGTGGGTGATAAGGGGTAGTCTTAATGCCCTTAATCCCCAACAGCTTATATACCTGCTGCAACAGTTTAGACAAGAAATTTGTTCCACAGTCTGTTAGAACTTCTCTGGGTATGCCTACCGTTGAAAACAACTGGATAAGGCAGTTAGCAACCTGCCTAGCCTTAATAGATTTCAGGGGAAAGGCTTCTGGGTACCGAGTTGCATAGTCACAAATTACAAGAACGTATTTATTACCCGAAGAGCTTCTCTCTAGGGGGCCAACTATATCCATCCCTATTCTGTCGAATGGTGTTCCAATAATGGGTAATGGTTGCAGTTGGGCACGTGCTACTCCCCTAGATGCTGTAATCTGACATACTGAGCATGTCATGCAGAAGTCCTTTACCTGGGTATACATTCCCGGCCACACAAACCTTCTAGCAATTCTCTGTAGAGTTTTTTGGAATGCTAGATGACCTGCCCAAGGAATAATATGTCCTAGATCCATAATTTTTGGTATGAGGCCCTGTGGTAAAGCTATGGCCATAAATCCACTGTGCTGTTGATATAGAATGCCCTTTATGACATACAAGGCCTCAGCCAAACAATCAGTTTTACCCTGTTTCACACCCTCAATCTCCGAGACTTTATCAAACCAGGGCTTAAGTGTTGGGTCAGCTTTCTGCAATTTAGCTATGTCAGGAGGGATGTCAAACTCTACTGACTGGCTTAATTGTGGTGTTTCTTCACCCAAATTCTTTGCTGACACTAACACCTTATCTCTTCTCTTCTGAGCCTTGGATTTGTGTTGCTTAATAGGGCCTACCTCTATCTCAGAATCATAAAAAGGTAATTCCTGAAGAGCACTGGCAACCCTCTGTGCCCTAGTTGTCACCATATTACAATTTTTCACCACAGGTGTATTTACTCCCTGTTCAACAGCGCCACCTGCCTGTCTCTCCTCCATTTGTTCCTCTCTAACCTGTTGTATGATGTCTAACAGAGTTGGAACATCATTGCCAAGAATAACAGGATACGGCAAATCAGGCACAAGAGCTACAGGAAGGAGATAAGTTTGACCCCCTACTGTTAAATAAACCTCAGCGGTCGGGTACAGTTTCTTATCCCCATGGACACAACTGATGTCTATTTCTGAATCATTCCATAAATCCCTAGGGATCAAAGTAGGTAGCACAACTGTTTGAAAGCAACCTGAATCTAACAGGGCCTCTTCACACTGACCATTAAGCAGCACTTTTGTTTTATATACTCCACTATGCACTGAGGCTGAACAAGTGGGTCTAGGAACTGAACATAAGTGACGGTTTCTGATTTCTTATGGCAGGACATGAGTATTGGGTGTGACTGATTTTATTGCAGTGATAACAGCGTATATCCTTATTTGCAACCACTTGTGACTTTTTGCTATTATTATATTTGCTGTTTGTGATCTGACTGGGCCTGGAATTCAACCTATTTCGAGCTGGACCACCCCTTTCACCCTCATTAACCTCACTCCGAGTGGTGAAAAATCTGTCACGGCCGAGAGTAGGTCTCCTGCTCCCAGACCACAGAAAAACCTCTGCCAGATGAGCAGCGTCCTCTGCAGTCTTCGGGTCCCGCTCTTGTATCCAGACTCCCAGTTCCGGGTTCACCATGCGCAAAAACTGTTCCAAAATAAGCTGTTCCATAATATCTTTTAACGATAGGGTCTCTGGCTTAATCCATTTATACAACAGGTCCTTCAAGCGTACATAAAGTTCACGAGGGGTTTCGTCCTGATTAATGTCCATGGAATGAAACCTCCTATAAGTGTCAGACGTTATTTCAAATTTACTCAAGATAGCTTCTTTAACTTTTGCATAATTGTCTGTGTCAGCCACATCCATCAAAACAAATGCGCTCCGCGCCTTACCTGTGAGTAAAGGAGCAAGATGGATAGCCCACTCTTCTTCCCTCCAGCGGCAGACTGTAGCGATCCTCTCGAACGTCGTCAGGTAATGTTCCATGTCGTCCTCAGGTGAGAGAGGATTCAGCCTGGGCTCGTGGTGCACTGGTGTCCTCCTCGGCTGCACCTGCAGCGGCAAATCTTCCTCCTGCGGGCCAACCCGACCTGACTGGACGTCACCCTGGGGTCCTCCCCCGGAGCGCCGTCGTCACCACCATGCTCCGGCCAGCTCCCATACTCCTCTCTCAGCTCCGCAACCTGTGACTGTACCCAACAAATTTGTTCATTTACAGCCTGCCACCTTTGGTCATGGAGAGCAGCTTCCTCCTCCATCTGCTGGTCTCTGACCGTCAGCAAACGTACCACCGATTTCACCAGGTTCATTAGCTCTTCGAGCTCGCCCAGTCCGCTGACTCCCGACTCCTCATTCGTCATACCTGCATCCAGGTCAGACCGCTCCTCCTGCCTCACTTTTCTTCTGGCCATGGATTCCTCCGTCCACCGAATGCCACGGCGTCCACAGCATGGACCACTGCTGCCACCAAATGTGGCAAACTGGTGTGCAGCGAAGTGAGGCCAGAGTTCTGATTTGTCAATTAATCCAATTTATTTCACTTACAAATCATCTCCAGTCTCAGGAAAATCTTCTGACAGTCTTACAAAACAAAAAATGTACTTCCTCAGTCAAGAAGCATATCAAGCAATAAACATTCTGAAATCAGCAATGCAATCCAATATCATCAATTCAACTTAATCATCAATACACCTCTTCTTCTTCTGTTTTTTGGCGGGGGCACCCAACTTAAAGGCGCATTACCGCCATCCAGCGTTGGAGTGTGGACCAGACATTATACCCCAAGGGAGGAGAAAAAAAAAAAAAAAAAACCACTATATTCTATTAATTAATCCCGTATCTTTAAGGAAGACCAACAACTTTCTTACCCCATCTCCCACCACCATGCTTAGGTTAACATCACCCACCCCTAATTCTCTAATTCCCTCCACTAATCTGTCTCTCTCCTGGGTATACTTCTGGCAGTGGAAAATGACATGCTCCACACTTTCTTCCTCTCTCTCACAATAATCGCACATCCCTGTCGGGTGCTTACCTACCAGATGCAAAGTTTTATTTAGCCTAGTGTGTCCCATCCTTATCCTAGATAAAATATTCTCTTCCTTTGTGTTTCTTGTCCCCATCCTGCCCTTAACTCCAACCGCACTCTGGATAGCATGCAAATGTCGCCCTGTTTCCCCTGTATCCCACCTATGCTGCCACTCCTGCCTAATACACTCTAATCAGCGTTTTTGCCTCAGATTTACTCAGTGAAATATCCCGCACCTCCCAGTGTCCCAGAGCCTGTTTAGCCAATTTATCTGCAACCTCATTTCCCTTAATCCCCCTGTGAGCTGGAACCCACATAAACACCACAGCCACCCCTTTGTTTCCGAGTCTATATAAAGTCTCATATAACTCATAAATCAAGTCCTGTCTGCTATCAGATGACCCTGATTTTATTGACAGCAAGGCTGCACTGGAATCTGAACAAAGGACTAAACCCTTGACCATCAGCTCCTCAATCCTCTGCAATGCAGCCACCAAAGCCAACAATTCGACTGTATACACAGACAGATGGGAAGATGTTCTTCTACTATCAGATATTTTTAAGGCAGGGATATGGAAAGCAAATCCAGTGCAGCCCGTGTCAGGGTCCTTTGATCCATCTGTGAATACTGGGGTAAGGGAATGATATATTGTACCCAACCGATCCTCTACTAAAATTGCAGCGTTTCCAAATTCTCTGCACCCTCGCATCTTTTCCAAAAAAAACAAATCAACTGATACTGGGTAGAAAAACCAAGGAGGAGTGACTGGCAAAGGAACTGATGGGATATACGTTCTATCACAACTTCATATCCCTCGCCACTCTCCCAGCGTGAAATTCAAAATTCTCCTCTTTCCCCCTCCCAACAAGGCAACAACACTCCAACTGTAGGATGTTTCTTTTGAGCATGCCCCTGCAAATTGACCCAGTAACTCATCATCATCTGCTTACGCCTGATGCTTAATGGCATTTCCCCCCATTTCCACCTGGAGGGCCGCAACAGGAGTTGTTTTAAAAGCCCCACAGCAGATCCTCAGTGCCTGGGTCTGGATGACATCCAACTTGCTCAACGTAGTTTTAGCAGCCGATCCATATACAATACACCCATAATCCAATATAGACCTAATTAAAGCAACATAAATGTTTCTCATAGCCGTTCTGCTAGCACCCCACTCAACCCCTGTCAAACACCTCATCACATTCAGTACTTTTTTGCACCTAGCTGACATCTTCTGAATATGCTCCCTCCAAGTTAGAGTAACATCAAACCAGATGCCCAGAAACCTAAAAACTTTGACTTGTTCCAATTCCTGAGCGTACAGTGTTAACTGGGCATCCGCTACCCTTTTCCTTGTAAACACCACCACCTTTGTTTTCTCAACAGAGAATTTAAATCCCCAGGAATATGACCATCCCTCCACTGCACTTATCGCTTCTTGTATTTTCCCTCTTATATACTTAAAATTACTCCCTCTTTTCCATAATGCCCCATCATCAGCAAATAAAGAACGGCCAATGTCATTGTTCACAACAGAAAAAAAATCATTTATCATAATAGAAAAAAGGACTGGGCTTATAACACTACCCTGGGGGGGGTGCCATTTTCCACCAAGTACCTATCTGACATGGCTCTACCCACTCTAACTTGGATGTACCTATTAAACAAAAAATCCTTTATCCAGTTAAATGTTCTCCCAGATATTCCTAACATACTTAACTTTATCATCAGCCCCTCCTTCCACAACATGTCATACGCTTTTTCCACGTCAAAGAATACCGCAATTACCGACTCTTTGTTTACCTGAGCCTTCCGTACCTCAGTCTCCAAACACACAACAGGATCCATAGTTCCCCTTCCTTTTCTAAATCCACTCTGATGTGGAGATAGAATTCCCCTACTTTCAAGATAGAAAACAATCCTATCTGTGATCATTCTCTCCATTATTTTCCCCAAATGCGACGTTAAGGCTATAGGCCTGTAACTCGCTGGGTCTGAGGGATCCTTTCCAGGTTTCCTAATAGGAACAATCACAGCTTCTTTCCATGCAGTTGGGAGCTTTCCCTTTTCCCACACTTTGTTGTAAACTTCCAATAGTTTCCTCCTTGCCAAAGTCCCTAAGTGTTTCACCATGATGTAACAGATACTATCTTTCCCAGGGGATGTTAATCCTGATTTGTTTACTGCTCTATTTCATCTAAAGTGAAAGGAGAATCCAACGGGCTACTAAAATCACACCTTTCCTCCAAAACCCCAGGGTGTGCTAAACTCGTCTTACTTCTTCCTCTTTTACCCTCTTCAGTCAAATTACCTGAGCTATGAATTTGAGTCAGGCTCTTTGCTATCATTGTTGCCTTCTCCCCATCAGTTATTGCAATCTCTTCCCCACTTTTTAATATTGGGTACTGCCATTCCCTCCTGACTCCCCTCATAGCCTTGATCATGTCCCATACATCTCCCACGGCTGTTGATCTACCTACAGTGCTACAGTATCTCTGCCAACTTTCTCTCTTGGCCCTCCGGATAGTTTTCCTGGCTTTTGCCAGTGCTCTCTTATAATTAATCAGGTTTTGCCAATTGTGAGTTCTCCTTAGGACCTTAAGCCTCTTATTCCTCTCCTTAATAGCTCTAGTGCATTCCTCCGTCCACCAAGGCACTGCTTTCTTTAATCTTTTCCCTTTACTTTTAGAAATTGACTGATTAGCTGCTTCCAGAAAAATAGTTTTAATACTTTCCTCCATGCTTTCCACGTCTTCACTAACCTCTACTAGGGGAAGGTCTCTCTCACAAATAAACTTAAATAATTTCCAATTAGCAGTGCTAAAAACCCACCTCCCTTCCCTGTGACCACTTACCCTATTCACTGAAACGAAAAGATTACAATATACCGGAAAATGATCACTTCCCACTGAAGACTCCTCCAAAACCTCCCACTCACACACACTTGCAATATTACTAGTCACTAATGTCAAATCAAGAACCGAACCACCCCCCCGTATGTACATCAATTCTGGTTGCTCTACCATTATTCAAACACAGTAGCTTCTTCTCTTCCAAGAGTTCCTCAATAATCTCACCATTTATGTCCGTATAATTTGCCCCCCATAACACATTATGGGCATTAAAGTCCCCACAAACTACCACCCTGCTCCCATCTATCCCCTCCATCTGGGATAACTGACTCAATGTCAGTCTCCTACAAGGATTGTACAAATTAACGACTACCAATTCTCCCTCTTTAGTCCAAATTTCAATTACCACGTATTCCAGCTCATCCCCTTTACCTACCTCTCTAAACTGAATTCCCTCCCTCACAAAAGTTGCACACCCACCTCCCATTCCCTCTTTCCTATCATTCCAAATAGACACATATACCACTATTTTAAAATCCAGATTAGGTTTCAACCACGTCTCCTGAACACAAATGACATCTGGTTTGTCTGAAAGTTCCTCAATATATCGTTTAAATTCCTGCCCATTTGCCACCAAACTTCTTGCATTCCATTGAATCACTATAACCATCTTCACAATTCCTTTCCAGTCAATGCTTGATCCTGACTTATCTGGCTACTGAGCCCACTCCTCACCTCCTCCCAAGTTAAACCACTGAAACCAAGATTATTAGCTGCTGCCTTCACCATTATTTGAATTCTTTCAGTTTTAGACTTTACTTCCATTGTGGCATTCACAACTCCTGCTATAAAGATAACCAGTCTCTTCAAATCAACCTGAATTTCCCCATTCCGTACCAGCTCTCTTTCCCCTGCAGGCAGCCTCCCCCCAGTCTTTTGCCCATTCCCTCCTCCCTGGTCCGTCCTTTTCACTGCTTCAGCATATGAAACTTTACTTTGTACTCTGACTCGCTGAATTTCCCTCTCTCTCATCATACTTTCATAGCCTCCATAGGCCACACTATGATTCCCGCCACAGTTGCAACACTTTGGCGTTTGTTTACATTCTCCGTACTGGTGGTTGCCCCCACACCTTGCACACCTTTTCCTCCACCTACAAGCGTTAGCTATGTGCCCAAACCTTTGACAATTATAGCACCGAATTGGATTAGGGACAAATTCTCTTACCCCATACCTCAAAAAGCCCAAACTTACACTTTTGGGGAGCACTTCTCCTTCAAACTCAACCACCACGCCCTCAGTGTCTCTCCTCTGTCCTTTCCGGGTGGCCTGTAGCCTACGAGCTGCCTTTACTACCCCCCCTTTTAAATTAGCTTTAATTTCTTCCATTGTTATTCCTATCAGCACCCCCCAAATTACACCCTTGTTCCACTTTGACCCATTATCAATAATGCTTGTATTTTTTACTTTAAAATCGCCCAACCTCCCTCATTTTTTCAGCTCTTTCCCTTTGCTCCTCACTCCTGCACACAATCAGTAAATTTCCGTCCCTCAATACCTTTGCCATGCATATGTCTCCTACCTGATTTTTCAATATTGTTGTTAATTTAATTGGGCTCATTGTGGATATCCCCTTTTCGTCCTCAAACCTTACAATAATTTTTAACTCGGTTCCTTCCTGCCCTCCTCCCTCCGCACCACCACCACTTCCACTACTTCTAACCTTCTTTGCATTATTACCGGGAAAGTTGTTCTCCCTTTTCTCTTTCCCTTTCCCGCTTCCCTGCCCAGTATCCATACTATCTTCACTGTCCCACAAATCAGAATCTCCCCAGTCTGGCCCATTCACAACGTTGTTGCGCCGACCCGCCACACTTGTCTTTACTCTGCTCCTCCTCTCCATTTTCTCCAAGCCCGCAGACTCCAGTCCCGTCACCCAACCTCCTTGCCAAACCACCCGACAAACTTCTTTGACTCTCTTTCGGAGATCTGACCATCCGTCAAAAACCGTCAGCCGTCAGCTTCACCCAGCCGTAGCCCATCAATACACCTCAATATCTCACACCTGTTATATAATGGACGAGAGTAATTAGAGGTAATTAGCCCCTACCATAATCCCAGGTAAAACAGTCATCATTCCTATTCTAAACACATACCCACTAACATCTAAAAATACATAAATACTTTCCCCAAACATACACAATATAAATAACATACAATAAATAGTTCAATAAATAACCCTAACCCCTATTTACAAATATTAAACCACCCCTCTGACTTACCAGACATATTTGCTCCCTGCTAGTGTCCTATATAAGGCCCTCAACTCCTAACGGAGTCTTTTGCCTGGACACGCACAGGAAGCATGTTGGCAAAGGTATGTGCAATAAATCCTTTAACAATTATTTTACCAGATTCTTAATCATACCAATTATCTCCCAGGGTATTCAAATTAACGAAGACAAATCCTAAACTACTATGTGCATCTTACCAAACAATCATACAACAATACAGATACAACATAATCACACAATATAACCAGACATACAGTGGTGACATCCCATCGTCACAGTCACATGTAGACAGCGTGTAATAAATGTTCCGTTTCCACCATATTGTCACAAAAATGGCTTTTGACATTTTTTTAATAAATAATGCAAATTAGCTAGAAAATGTTCATAAAATTCTCATTTAAGAAGTCTTTGATTCATTAGGCAACACATTTGTGTCAAATATGCAGATTTTCAAATACAAGCAGCTTCCTTTGTCCTTTTATGCTTTACTGGTCTTATAAGAATTGGGCAAAGTGACTTTCTAGTAAAGGCTTTATCTATTTATTTATTCATTCCCTATTTATTTGCCTTAAATATAAATGCTATAAACAGTGATGTTGTAAATACTGACAAATACATTTACACTAATGCAGCAGCACAAATTCACAGCATATACACATACAGAGACTGAATGTTTTATGTCAGAATAGGCTCTTTGGTTTATAATTATGTCCCGTGTTGTCATGTCCAATATACTTTGACATTTTTTCAGTCTATATAGGTACATCTCAAAAAATTAGAATATCATGAATAAGTTCAATATTTTTTCACTCATTTCAGAAAGTGAAACCCATATATTATAAAGATTCATTACACAGAGTGAAATATTTCAAGCCTTTATTTCTTGAAATTTTGATGATTGTGGCTTACAGATAATGAAAACCCAAAATTCAGTGTCTCGGAAAATTATAATGTGAAAAAGTTCAATATTAGAAAGTCATGGTGTCACACCCTAGTCAGCTAACTCAAAACACCTGCAAATGTCTCCTGAGTCTTTAAATGGTCTCTCAGTCTGGGTCAGTAGGCTACACAATCATGGGGAAGACTGCTGACTTGACAGATGTCCAGAAGACAGTCATTGACACCCTCCACAAGGAGGGTAAGCCACAAAAGGTCGTTGCTAAAGAAGATGGTTGTTCACAGAGTGCTGTATCCAAGCATATTAAGTTGAGTGGAAGGAAAAACTGTGGTAGGAAAAGATGCACCAGCAAAAGGGATAACCGCAGCCTTGAGACGATTGTCAAGCAAAATCCATTCAAGAATTTGGGGGTGTTATGATTCCCCGTGTGCTTTTACGCAGCTCACGGAGGAAAGGCTTAAACCCATGTGCAGAGATTGTTGCAAGCAGTTTATTGAACAGAAAATAAAGATTCAGTCCAGCAAACAGTTACGGTATCAACAGAAGGATGAGTTGTAGTCATGGAGGACACCAGGAGAGCAGGGACACCTCTAAGACGCTCAACAGCCCAAGGGAGAGAATGCCTAGTGCCGCAGAACGGCTGAACAGCACAAGTAGAAAGGCAACCATAAACTTACGGGCTGGAGTGGTCCGAGGCAGTCCGGGCTGTCCGGTGTGAGCAGGCAAACAGGAACAGCCGCTAACATCAGGTAACGAGCGGACGTCAGGTGATGTTAGAGAAGACTACACAGTCAGGCTGAAAGTATAATGCAGGGAGTAGAGGCTAACATACACAGTGGGAAACGACTGTGTACAAAGCGCAGTAATCCGGCGATCTCTTCCCACTCAAATGGGGCTTAAATAATACCGAACCTAATCAGAGAAGAGATCGCTGGTGTGAGTAATAAGTGAGCGATCAGGGAGTGTGTGGACTGGACTGAATGGAAAACAGGTGTGCATGAGTGAGTGTCTGAGCATGTGAGTGGAGCTGAATGGAGGTGTGTGTGTGTGTGTGTGTGTGTGTGTGTGTGTGTGTGTGTGTGCAGGAGAGTGCATGTGAGTGAGAATGAGAGTAAGAGTGTATGTGTGTGTGCATGCGTAAGGGAAACCCAATAACAAGAAACAGCTGGTGCCACTGACAGGAGGAGGAGGTGTGGCTGAGCTGTCAGGGAGCGAAGGACCCAAAGGGCTCCCTGAAGAGCCTGATGGAAAATAAGCATACAATACACAAAACGGCCAAGGCAAAATAGCCACAGTGTCAGAACTAGGCTTGAGACCATCAAACCCAAGTTCATGACAGGGGGAGCTTCACAAGGAGTGGACTGAGGCTGGAGTCAGTGCATCGAGAGTCATTACGCACAGACGAATCCTAGACATGGGCTACAAATGTCGCATTCCTCGTGTCAAGCCACTCCTGAACCAGAGACAGCATCAGAAGCGTCTTACCTGGGCTGTGGAGAAAAAGAACTGGGCTGTTGCTCAGTGGTCCAAAGTCCTCTTTTCAGATGAAAGTAAATTTTGCATGTCATTTGGAAATCAAGGTACCAGAGTATGGAGGAAGAGTGGAGAGGCACAGAATCCATGTTGCTTGAAGTCCAGAGTGAAGTTTTCAGTGTCAGTGATGACTTGGGCTGCCATGTCATCTGCTGGTGTTGGTCCACTGTGTTTTCTGAAGTCCACAGTCAACGTAGCAATCTACCAGGGAATTTTAGAGTACTTCATGCTTCCTTCTGCTGACAAGCTTTATGGAGATGCTGATTTCATTTTCCAGCAGGACTTGGCACCTGCCCACACTGCCAAAGGTACCAAAAGCTGGTTCAATGACCATGGTGTTACTGTGCTTGACTGGCCAGCAAACTCACCTGATCTGAACCCCATAGAGAATCTATGGGGCATTGCCATGTGTGTGCGTAAATGAGCACACACAAATGAATTAATACTAGCCCAAGGTGCAAGTGAAGTAACGTATTGTATTAACAAATGGGAAATAACATACAACTGTGTCCATGAAACTGTTCAAAGAGGAGTACTCTTGGAAGATGACCAGCTACAAGCTCTAGTGGCAAGCCCCCACGCGCTCCCAGAATGGAGAGAAAAGGGCTGAAAAATAATGAGGGAGACTTACATAAATGTCAGAGCGGAACAGCTCAGGGAGAAACAACACTTAGAAGTCCATAGACGAATGAGCCTGATCATCCAAAGGAGACTGATGCCGATGGACTGAGTGTTTCCACTGCCACCCAGAAATACCCCCGGAGACTAACGAGCGGCAAGTGGAAACAGGTGGAAACAGTGGAAACGAGCGGCAAGTGGAAACAGAGTGAGTGAATGAGTGTGTGTGTGTGTGCGCGTGTGCGCGTGTATGTGTGTGCGTAAGTAAACAAGAAGGAATATAAGTGTAAGTGCATGCATGTGTACTGTATGTGTGGAAACAAGAAATAATGGCAAACGGCCGGTAAGAGAGTGAATGAGTAAGCATGTGTGTGTTGTGTGTATGAGTGAGAACAGGGACAAATGAGAAATGACAGGCAGCCGGTGGGTGCTGGCGGAGGGAGGCGTAGCTGTAGGCTGACAGGGAGCCAAGACTCAAGCTCCAATATCTTGCCAGCTGAGAATAATTATCAAATAATCAAAAAGCTACAGCCACAAATCATGGGCGGGGCTGAACACCAGCCCCGCACATGACAGGTATTGTCAAGAGGAAGATGAGAGACACCAGACCTAACGATGCACATGACCTGAAGGCTGCTATCAAAGCAACCTGGGCTTCCATTACACCTGAGCAATGCCACAGTCTGATCGTCTCCATGCCACGTCACATTGATGCAGTAATTCATGCAAAAGGAGGCCCAACCAGGTATTGAGTGCATAGAAATGAACATACTTTTCAGAAGCCTGGCATTTCTGTTTAAAATATTCTTTTTTTTATTATTAATCCTATGTAATATTCTAATTTTCTGAGAGACTGAATTTTGGGTTTTCATTTTCTGTAAGCCACAATCATCAAAATTTCAAGAAATAAAGGCTTGAAATATTTCACTCTATGTGGAATGAATCTATATAATATATGGGTTTCACTTTCTGAAATGAGTGACAAAAAATATTGAACTTTTTCATGATATTCTAATTTTCTGAGATGTACCTGTAAATCTCGCAGTGTCTCACAACAGACCACCACCAGATGGCAGCATTTTCAAAATAAAAGCACTGTTGAGGGTGAGGTTTGTTTTCTTGGCTGTAAACGTATCACTGGGGGTGAGGGTGTGGATTACTGATAAATTACAAATCAAAATGACAAATCCCATTCACTCTCTGTATGTGTGTCAAAATGGTTACAGCCAGGGCTTGACATTAACACTTTTTTGCTCACCAGCCACTGTGGCCAGTGATTTTCCAAAGTTACTAGCCACTCAACTTTCCACTAACCACAATTTTGTGGTTGGAAAATTATACTTAATATGATCATATTTGAGTATCACATTCTAAAATTTACTTGAACTAAATTTACAACCTCTTTAACCCTTCTGCCCTTTTTAACCCTTTCCTACTGGGGGAAACTTGTGTAGTTGAGGGTGCAGCTTTTGATATGATTTTGGCTGTGATTGTTCCCTAGCCATGAAAATTGGTATGAAAGTTTTTTCAGGTGTTTTGGAATTTTTTTTTTGAGTTTCAAAATCCACTGTATTTTGATGGTGTGAGATGTCTTTATGTTGGGACTGTTAACTACAAGATTTGTACCATTGACTTCCATTGTTACCACACTTTTTGACACCCCTCCCCCCCACCACCCAAATTAAAGTGAAAAACGATTTTGATTGCAATTTCTCATTTCTCTGTAGAAAACTTGATGAAGTTCTGTAAAAAATAAAGTCAATCATAAAGTTGCCCCATTTAGCACCTCCCCCTCTGACCTCTATGGTGATCCTTTACAACAAATTTGCACCCTTGTGTATTTCATGGCTGCAAACCAGTTCAGAAAAAAAATTTTCAACTAAAATGGTTTCATCTAAAATGTGTAGTTAGTGATCAGTTCTTTTAGTCAAAATAGTTGAAGTGAAAAGATATTTTCTGGGTGTGTGTGCCTGTGTGTAATCAAATCACAGATGCTGAAATCCTTATGTAAAAATATGCAATTTTGTAAACTTGTAAAAAGCCATAAAACCAGTATTTTTGTTTTCTTGAAAATCAGGATATTCACCATGTTGTGCATTCATTTTGAAGGAAAGGCCTCAAATTTTATGTTTTTACTCATATCTACTTGATTTATGTGTTTTATATAGTCTCCCATTGAGGAACAAATATGACTTCTAACACAAACAAGAAAAAAATGAGGAATTTTCATAATTTCTGTCAAATTACAGGCCACTGTGACAAAAAATCTTTAAAAAAATAGCAAATTTGTTCTGATATGCACACGTGCGCACACACACACACACACTTTTCCCTGTTCATGTTATAATAAATACTGTTATTTTGTAAGTTTTAATATCATTAAGGAAAGACAGTTTTATGGTGACAGTCAGAGGTTATAAAATGGGTCAATTTTGCAATTCTCTTTATTTTTACAAAATTGCCATGGGTTTGCTGCAGAAAAATGGGAAATGAAAGGCAAAATCTTTTTTCATTTTAATTGGGGGGGGGGGTCAAAAATGTGGTGATAATGGAAGTCTATGCTACAAATCTTGTAGTTAACAGTGCCAGTGTAACAATTTTATTCAATCTGACATTATACAAAAAGTAAAAATCTGAGAAACTCAAATATTTTCACTGATTATTCTGATGGGTCAGCCGGTCTTAGCAATAATAATCAAATTCAAATTTATTTTGACTATTTTGAATTATAGTGTTTTCAAAAAACCAGCCAGTGGTATATGATCAAAATTGGCATCTAAAGGGTTAATTTTTGTGGCGATTCACTAAATCATGATATGAATCAGACAAGAACCCCTTCACAAATTTTTTTTTTTTTTGAAAAATGTTGATCTTTCATAATTTTATTAAAGTTCAAAATACAAATCTTATAGTTAACAGCCCCAACTCAACTTTTTTAACGGCACATAAGGGTCAAATGTAAATGACCCTTATACATACATGGAAATTAGAAAGAGAAGGACTGTATGTTTAATTATTTATGAACAGCAGTAAATACTGTAAAAGACTAGAGAAAAATATTTGCAATGTGAGAGTGAAGTACAGGTAGATTTGGGGTCTGTCCCAATTCTCATGTGTACCCCTATCCCTACCCCATGGCCCTTGAGGACTGAAAATTACACCTAGGAATTTGGACACCCCTTCAGGCTGCACTATATCACTGGTAGTTGCTGAGGATGTGGAGGATGGTGGGGGAGGTAGCCATGAGAGCCAGCAGCCTCCAGCCAGCAGCCTCGGTTTGCGGCATAGGCAGTTGCCGCAACTGGCACGATAGCGCCAGCAACCTGCTGCGGAATCATGGCGAAACCACTGGGAGACAGGCCGGAGTGACACGAGGTATATTGTGGACTGTGGACTGATGAACCAGGTGGTAACAGGGATGGTTATTAGGGTAACTAAGATCTGAAGAAAATAACAATATAGGCCTATGCCACGCTTGGTTCAAGCTTCCTGGTATCAGTGTTAGCTTGGGAGCTAATAGCTCAGGGGTTAATAGGCTACCTTTAGCACCCTTTTCATGTACATGACAGACAGGCGGGCCAATTATCGAGCAGTGGGTGGGTCTTAAGGACCAGTAAACTCATTTTTGTAGTGACTGGGCTGCACATTGCTCTGTTTCTTTCACTAATCATCTCATTCCTCACAGCTGTACTCACCATCTGCCAGCAATCACCAGACTCTTCAAATAGCTCCAGCGTCCTCTACTCATCAGGAGATCATTGACTATTCCATGCTCACCTTCAGACACGTGCAGCCAGTACCTCACCTCCATCAAGACTCCCTTCCGTTGGTCCAAGGAAGCGGAAGAGGCCCTTTCACTCCTGAAGGCTAGGTTTACTGACGCACCCATCCTGGCACAGATCAACAACGACTATCAGTTTATCGTGAAGGTTGACGCTTCTGATTCTGGGGTGGGGCAGTCCTGTTCCAGAGGTTGGCTACTGATGGTAAGCTCCACCCTTGCGCTTATTTCTCTCGACGGCTGAGCCCTGCCGAGAGGAACTATGACATCGAGGACTGGGAACTACTGGCTGTGAAGCTGGCCTTAGAAGAGTGGCGCCACTGGCTGGAGGGCTCCGCCTTACCCTTTCTGGTGTAGATGGACCACAACAACTTGGAGTACCTCAGAACTGCCAGACGACTCAACTCCCAGTAAGCCAGGTGGTCTCTGTTCTTTGGTCGCTTTGAGTTCACCATCACCTATTGTCTCAGTTCCCGGAACACCAGACTCGATGCTTTCTCCAGGCAATTCTCCACCAAACCTACTGAGGCCTGCCCCGGGACCATCATCCTGACAAAGTGTGTGGTAGGGCGCTCTCATGGGGGATAGAGCAGAAGGTTCAGGAGGTGCTGAAGACCCAGCCTGACCTGGGGGGAGGGCCCAGAGGGCTGGTTGTTCGTACTGCCCATGCTCAGAGGAGAGGTCATTGACTGGTTGCACATGTCCCAGCTCACCTGTCACCCAAGGGTGGCCAGAACCCTCGCTCACCTCAAACGCACCTTTTGGTGGCCATCCATGAGTAAAGATGTCCACAAATACATCAGGGCAAGCACTCAGTGCTCCACAGGGAACTCACTCACCAACCCCCCTGCCGAGTTGCTCCAACCCCTCCCTACTTCTAGTCGCCCTTGGTCTCACATAGCGATGGACTTCATCACTGGTCTACCCCCGTTCAACAGTCACACTGCCATTCTGACCATCATCGACAGGTTTTCTAAAGCAGCTCATTTCATCCCTCTTCAGAAACTGCCTTAAGCTAAAGAGTCGGCTGAACTGTTAATGGCACATGCGTTAAGGCTGCATGGTATACCAACTGATATTGTCTCCGACCAAGGCCCCCAATTTTGCTCCAAAGTCTGGCGCGCCTTTTGCAAGACCATCGGAGCCACCATCAGCCTTACCTCCGGCTACCATCCCCAGTCGAATGTTCAGTGTGAATGAGCCAACCAGGAGTTGGAGGCAATCCTATGCTGCATCACAGCCTCCCATCCTGCTTCATGGAGCACCCACCATCTCTGGGTGGAGTATGTCCACAACACCGCCACCTCCGCTGCTACGGGCTACACACCCTTCAAAGCTTTGTTGGGTTACAATCCCCCTCTCCTCCCCATCACCGAGACAGACATCCATTCTCCATCACATGTAGTAAGTGGTGTTGCTGCATCTGGAAGGCCACCAGGGCAGTACTTCTACAAATGGCCAACCAGAATTCTAGATGGACAAACCGACGGAGGAGCGCGGCACCCACTTACACAGTCGGGCAGAGAGTATGGCTTTCCACCAAGAATATTCCACTCAAAACTGACTCCAAGATGTTGGCCCCCCAATTCACTGGGCCATTTCCCATCTCTCACATAATCAACCCTGCCTCAGCCCCCACCCCCCACCCCCGCATCCACCCATCCTTCCACATTTCCCATCTTAAATCTGTCTCCATCAGTCCACTGTGTCCCCCATCCAAGTCGCTTCCTCTTCCTACAATGGTCAATGGCGGTCTAGTCTACAAGGTCAGTCAGATCATGGGCTCTCATCTCCGGGGTCATGGAGTCCAGTTCCTAATCCATTGGAAGGGTTACGGACCAGAGGAACGATCCTGGATCCCGGGGTCTTTTATCAAAGATGCCCACCTCATCCACAATTTCTACAGGAGACACCCCAACAAACCTCGGGCACCAGGGTCGCCCCTTGAGGGGAGGGTATTATAGTGGCTGGGGTGCACACTGCTCTGTTTCTCTCACTAATCATCTCACTCCTCACAGCTGTACTCACTATCTGCCGGCAATCACCAGACTCTTCAACTAGCCCCAGCGTTCTCCACTCATCAGGAGATCGTTGACTACTCTATGCTCTCCTCCAGATGTGTGTGCAGCCAGTACCTCTCCTCCAATGAACCTAAAAGAGAGAAGTTACATTTACTCTGCTGTTTATCCCCATTCCCCTTTTACAAGACTTCCCCAGGCGGACTGTAGACCCCAACCCCGGCGGATTGGATCCCCGCTCTGTGGAGGCTTAACCTGGACCCTCTCATCCTTTCTCCCTGTAAGTGCACTTACCAACATTCCCTAACCTGTTCTCCCTTTCTCCCCAAGCTCTTCACTCTCCCCAGTTGGTTTTAGGATTCAGTTTAAAATTTTAGTTCTTGTTTTTAGAGCTATTCATGATCAGGCCCCTAAATACATCTCCGAGCTGCTTAATGTGTATAACCCCTCACGGTCTTTGAGGTCCTCTGATCAACTTTTATTGGCTGTCCCTCGAGCCCATTTTAAAACTATAGGTGATAGAGCCTTTCAGGCAGTGGCACCAAAACTGTGGAATGCTTTACCATTGTCTTTGTGCTCAGTAGACTCTGTCGAGGCTTTTAAAAAGCAGCTGAAGACATTGCTGTTTAAACAGGCTTTTTAGTTTGATTTGGTTTTTATGTTTTTTAATGTTTTTATGCCTTTATTATTGTATTTGTGATGTTGTGTTTTATTTTATTGTGCAGCACTTTGTGATCCTTTCTGTGAAAAGTACTATATAAATAAATTTTACTTACTTACTTCAAGCACTCACCTGTGCCGCTGAGAGATCCAGCCATCTTGTACACCACCCTGCTTCGTGACATCGCCTGTAAGCAAACAATTATCATTGTTGTGAATTAATTACCCACAGCTGCCATACTTACCATTGGTTCTCTCTCTCCTTCCATAGGGTTGTTAGACCTCTTGCCACAGCTCATTACCCTGCTGTAGTGATCTGCTCTGCCTGCCTGTTGCCCAAATTTCCTCCACAGCTACGTGCACACCTGCTCTCCTCGTTAGCCTGCCTATTTAAGCCGTGCTGCCCTCAGGTCTGCACGGAGACGTCAAGCTCCTTGGTCTGGCAAGACCTCTTTGCCTTCTCGTCGCCTTCATGATCCGGAGTTCCATCTCCTCTGTTCCTTCCAGCCTCATCGTCCTCCTGGGAGTCCTAGCTCCCCAACGACAAATAAGCCTCCACCATTCCCTCATCTCCACACTTCGCTCTGCTCCCCTGTGCACAGGTGGAAATCCGCTGGCAGCGGACCTCCTCCTCCTGGTGGCGGACCGAGCTCAACCTGCACCTCACCAGCTCACTGCACATCTCTTCACCCTTTTACCTCCTCAGCAGCCGGAGCCAAAGACACTGTCCCACTGGCCGGAGCCTTCGGGATCCCAGCTATGCTACACACCAACTCATCAACAGTAAGACTGAACATTCACTGAATCGTTCCTCCCGATCCCAGTCACTAATCCACCTGTCTCTGCTCTTCCCTAGGGTTGCCAGTCTGAACAGTGCTCTGCTCGCCCCGGCTGTTACATTCCTGCACTCATGCACACATCCATACTCACACTGCATAATAAAAGGATAATTGAGTTTATTCTGGAGTCTGTGTCTGCCTTCTGGGTTATAAATCATGTCACCTGCACCATTTAATAAAATTGTTAACACGCCAGCTGTTTTCTCTGTTGCCTGCTTTTGGGTCAGTTACTATTGAATTATGTCAATTTCAGACAGTTAAAACCTACAAACATGCCATTTTTCAGTCAATGACCCCTTTAATATTCTATTTCTTTGAAATCAGAGTTAAAATTATTGTTCTGCTCTGGCTCTGCAAAATTATGGTCAAAAGTGTAAATTGTATGAGCAAAAAAAGTCAAAATTTTACCACTATCTGTTTGAAATTTATATATATATATATAAAAAACAGTAATTTTATAAAAAACAGACAAATTAGCCATAAATAATACACGAGTTTATAATAAAGTCTCAAATGTACAAGAAAAGTCATAATTTTACAAGAGGAAATTACAAATATGAGGAAAATGGTTGCAAATTTAGGTAAAAACAAATTTACAGAGAAAAAAGTAGAAAACTACAAGAAAATGGTTATAAATTCAGGAGAAAAGCATCAAATATTCAAGATGAAAGTCATTACTCAAGCATTTTTCTAAGTGGGTGCTTTTGTACTCTTATACAACTTGACTAGTAATTTTTTTGGTGTCTACTTTTTTTATAAGACAGCACTGCTTTTACCGGAGTGGTGGCCTAGTCGATAGAGCATCCACCCACAACCGGGAGGTTGGAGGTTCAAGTCCCGGCTGGGTCATACCTAAGACCATATAAAAAATGGTACTTCCCGCCTTCTAGCTTGGTGTGCAGTGTAATAGAATGGGGAAGGAGAAGTTGTTTGTGGCGGCGCCTTGCATGGAAGTGACCCTTCTGATTCTACATGTGTTTAACATTGTAGACAGGAGAAACATAATTTTGTTCTACTGTACATGATTGGCTGTATGGAATGAATGACAATAGAGATGGCTTCTTACATGAGTGCAATCTCTGGCTACTATACCCACCACTGATCATATAATTTAAGTATGTGTAAGTAAATTACTACAGTATTAGGAATGTTTTTTTCCCTTTGAGTGCTGTGTTTTGTCATTTTTTACACGTGTCACATACACTCCCCCCCCCCAAAAAAATAGGTTGCTACCATGCCAAAGTCTTTAAGCCAGAGGAAACACTGAATAAGAGTATGAGAAACTTTAAAAATTACCAATTTAAGGTACATTGTATTTTTTTAAAAAAGGCAATTAATGTGCTATTAATCACAATTAACCAGCAATTTCTGAAGATTAATCACGATATAAAATTTTAATTGTCCTTCACCACTAGTTTTTAAATATTTTATTTATCTTTGGTATACAGCATTTTATGTCAGCTGTGGTTATTTTTAAAGTGCTTTAGAAATAAAGTTGAATTGGATTGGATGAAATATTCGTTGTTGAACCAAGTCAGGTCGTTGTTGAGTTTGTATGAAAAGAGTGCAAGTGAGCGAGAGAGAGAGGTTTACTGTAGGTGCCTTTTTTTTCCTGCCAGCCTACCTAAATGCACTTAGTGACTTACTCGCTCACCTGGGCAATAACACCAACGCGGTTATAGTATAGTCTCAAAATAACTCTGCTTTTCATAGCCATCTCCTTCCTCCTGCAATTTGTACTGTACAAAGCTTTTAGCAAACATGTACACATATGAGAACATCTTGGTCCACTCACCCAAATCTGAATAGAAACTACTTTGGCTTCAACAGAGGAACAATGTGAGCCAACAAATCACTTGTTCAACTATTACTTTTATCATCTACCAAAAAATTAGTAAGGAATCCACTGTGACACATGACTTCACACGTACTGAGACGCTTTGTTCAGCCAAATCTTCTAGCGAGTGAAAGTGGCGGATTAACCAGCTTTAAAGTTAGGGATTAAATTGTTGTGCTGTTTTAGGGTGTTGAAGTGGTCAGTGTTGTAGGATGTTAAAGGGGTCATTGATTGAAAAATGGTGTTTGTAGGTTCTAACCATCTGAAATGTGCCTGTTGGTCAGGCAATTATCCAAAAATATCAAAACAGTCAATTCTCTTCAAAAACACACAGCCTTTATCTTGTTTTTCTCTCCCAGAAACGCCAAAAACATTTTTGACTCTTCTAGGTAAATCGTATACATCAAGATTTAACAAAGCCAACCCACCGCCATCTTTGAGAGCCACCCACTTCTCAATTATTGGCCCGCCTAGCTGTCTGTCATGTAGATGGAAGGGGCGATAAAGGTAGCTGTTAGCTCCTGAGCTATTAGCCCCTCCAGCTAACACTGGTACCAGGAGGCTCGCACCAAGCGCGGCTTATATCATTTTCTTCAGATCTTAGTCACCCAAACAGCTGAACCCCTGTTACCACCTGGTTCACCAATCCACAGTTGACAATATGCCTCGTGTAACCCCAGCCCATCTCCCAATAATTTGGCAGTGATTCCACAGCAAATCACCAGCATCAGCATGACCTGAGGCTGCTGGCTGGAGGCTGCTGGCTTTCACGGCCAGCGCCCCCATTATCTTCCGTGCTCTGCGTGACTCCGCTCCGTTCTCGTGCACAGTATAGTGAGCCACCACGTGACTGGGTGTCCCCCAGTTGGCCACGGGAGCGGAGCGGCGTCCCTCAGACAGAGCGAGACACTGCCCTCTGAGGTCCTGTGACTCGGCAGCTTGGCTGGGCCAGCAGCCTCGGGTCCCAGGCCAGGTTCGTTGTGCAATCGGAGGGCTGTACGGTGCTACCGATTTTTTGTGGAATCATGGCAAAATTATCGGGAGATAGTCTGGAGTAATGCGACAAACACCATCGACTGTGGATCAGTGAACCAGCCCCGCTTATCCACGCTAGAAGGAGGCTAAAAGCCTTACTTCAGTTAGCTAATGGCTAACTGAAGTAAGGGGGAGGGTGGAGTTCAATAGGTGTATGATGTTTCTTAAAGTGATAGGCTTTAAAGGAAAATCAGTACCGGTCATTATAACAGCATTAATCGTGCTTTAGATATTACTTATAGACCAAAAACGTGTTTATTCAGTAAAAATAACCCCCTAGAGTCAGTATACTGAATAACTTTATCCTATGAAAACCGCTCGGTCAAAACCATTGGGAAGCAGCCACTGCCGACTGGAAGTGACGTACACTTGTTGATTCCGGCTTTACTGCGGATGAGTAAACATGTTCAGCAGATGCTCAGTGGGTCAAGATTTGAGTCGAAAACAGCACAAAATCTGCACAAATATATACTGCAGAAACCGTTCTTGAAAATGGCATTCAATGACGGCACGGTCCACAGGTACCTCCGGGGACCAGCAGCTGAAGGGGACCTGACAAACAGGCAAGTTCCCAGTCAACTAACTTCAGAACACGTTGAATAAATCTTGATATACTAGAATTTTATTTCATTAAATTACATGTGGGTAGATTTGCTTGTACATGGTTGTAAAAAATTACATAAAATTCTGATGTTAAAGCTCTGTTGACTACTGCAGGCCAGTCAATCGCACAAAGCAGCAACTGTGCATCACTACGGTGCTGAAATAGCCCACAGAGGAGGCAAGATGTCCCTGATCATGACTGACTGACAGAGCAGTGACTTGAAACTCGCACGTATTTGAGAAGGAATCATGACCAAAATTACCGGATGGAACCACTAGTACCATATTTGATCGTCTGAAATAGCTATTGATTAAAATTCACTACAGGCACCCTTTAAGTCGGAGCGTTTCAAGAAAGCCAGGAAAAATACAAAACAAATTTGCTTCAATAATTAAAAAATAAAGGACATGTGAACAAAATATGTTACAAAGATTTCATTAAAGGGCTCACTGACTACACCCCCGCCGGTCGAAGCCCAAAGGGGTCAAAGAGCCCTTTGGATGAAGACTGGAGGGGGATTATGTTATGGGTCAGTCCGTCCGTGTGTCCATCTGTCCCACTTTTGTGAAATCAACTCCTCCTACGGTTTTGGTCTGATTGTTTTGAAACTTAGTACCATGGTTTAATATATACTGAGGATACGCATATTGCAGTTTTGTTCAACCTTGACCTCTAGGTCAAAGGTCAGTTCAGATTTTTCCCTAAATCTTGTAAACACAGCAACGACTGAAAGAAATGATGTAGGCTTTTCAAATCAATACAGTAGTCTACATCTTGGATGACTTACACCCTCACCTAACTATGGGTTTGGGGTCAAAGGTTTATGAGAATTAACTGCTCTGAAAATTTTTGGATAATTAGGTTACCAGTAGACTCATTTCTGACAGTTAAAACCTACAAACACACCATTTTTCAGTCAATGACCAATTTAAGACATGTGTGAGCTGTTAAAATGTGGAAAAGTGCAGTCAATGACCCCTTTAAGTCTGTGCTGTATGAACCTGTCCTGGTCTTAGAAGTAAAGCTAATTCATCAAGGGATGGTCCAGTGTTAGGTGTTATAGCACAGGGTTACATATAACAGTGATAAGAAGGGGCCAGAAACAATGGTTACAGCAGCATACAGCTCTGTTTCCAAGGCTCATCTAACCAGAAGAAAGTTGATTTTAAGGAAAGGGAAAAGTAGCAAAAATGGCTTATTTCGAACACTGGATGAGCTGTAAAATTGCACCATACTGTATAAGATACTGTAGTTAAAGTGGCACGCCACAAAAAACTAATTTTTTTCTTATCATGTCTAGCATGTTTTTTTTATGACTTACAAGACATATCAAGAGCTAAACCATACAAATGTGTCATGTCTGTGTTTTGTGCTGTGAAATTTCAGTTAAGCTCCTCCCCTTAGAAAAAGGCAAGTTTAGATGGAGTGTTTGTGGTGATGTCACCATAACGGGTGCATAGTGTTGAGCCAATCAGGACGTAAGAACTGTCTCTGACCTGACTGAATTTAGTTACCAGGGCCAGTCAGCATTTTTGGAAAGCTGCTTTGAAAACTTGACTGAAGGACTTTCAGTCATTATCCTGGGCCACCGTTCATACAACTGGGCATGTCCTTCAACCACTAAGTCTTTTTATCACAAGATTTATTCTGTTTAATGTCACGCTAGCCACCATTAGCCTTGTAGGATGTGGGTAGGCCTATTCACAGATCCTGGTGTTTGAAGGAGGAGGAAAAGTGAAAAGATATTAACACCAAACTGTAAGACAATGAAAGGGGGGGGGGTTTTTGTAGCAAAAAGAGCATGATACCATTTTAGACAATGGAGATTTGTTTTTATAGGAGATTTATTTCCACTGGAGTATGTCTTTAAGGATTTTTCTTAACTGTAAATCATACTGGAAAACTACCACGGTGGAAGTTTACATAATGAAGAAAAAAATGACAATCAAGAATGATAAAACTGCATACATACTGCATACATTCCAACGCTTCATTCAAAACAGATGCAATGCAAAAAGATCTTGAAATTACTTTGTGTGGAAGTGCTTTTGTGTGTAGCGTCCTGCTCTACCAGAAGGTGAAGATAGACATTTAAAGAGACTACATCTGTCCACCCAGACAAGAGGGCCACCCTTACATAATGTGAAATGGGAGGATTAAAGATAAAATGGCATGGTTGGGTGTCCACCTCTGCATTGTAACCTTTGTGCTTAGATCTATGGGTCATACTATCTATTGGAAATGTAGGTTTTTATGGTTTGATATTGAACTTAATTCTGTCACTTCTGTAATTTTATCATTATTGTTATTATTATTATTATTATTATTATTATTATTATATGTTGAATTAATTCATTACCGTTATCCTTTTTTAATCATGTCTGCTGTATTACTGGATATATATTTATTTATTGTTCTTACTTTTTTGTGTGTATTGACCCCAGGAAGAATAGTTGCCGCTGCATTCTATAGCAACTAATGGGGATCTGAATAAAAGAATAAACAAATTCTACATAGCCAACCATGTCCAGTCCTGTCCAGTAATACCACACAGAGGCTGACAGGGCTTTTAAAATAATGATTACATCCGCCAAGAGGAAGAGGTTATGTTTTTGCCGGCGTTGGTTTGTCTGTCTGTCTGTTAGCAACGTTACTCAAAAAGTTATGAACGGATTTTGATGACATTTTCAGGAAAGTTGTGTAATGGCACGGGGAACAGATGATTAGATTTTGATGAAGATGATCTGAGAGTGCATACCTCCACCAAGGGCTTTGTTTGTATTTGTGCAGCAGGACTACACAAAGACTACTGGATGGATTTGAATGAAATTTTCACCAGAGGTGGTTCTTGGGCTGTTAATGAACCTATTACATTTTGGTGATGATCTGAGAATGCATACTTCAGCCAAGGCTCTTATCTTCTCACAGTGTGTTAGCAACAATACTCCAAAACTACTGGACAGACTTTGATGCAATTTTCACCAAAAATGGCCCTAGGCCTATATACAAACCCATTAATTTTGGAGGTGATCCATGAGGGACAGAAGGAGCCTTGGCAGAGGTATGCACTCTCCAAGTGCTTTTCTAGTTTCTAATAAGCCATTCTGGATCCATATTTTGAGCTGGATTGACTCCATTTTAAGCAGTTCAAAGTCTGGGCCAACTTGTTTTCCTAACAAAATTTTCACACGAATCCATAAATTACTTTTTCCTAACAAATAAACAAATTTAACTGCCCACATAACCTCTTTTGCAGCAATACGAAAGCATATGAATGATGGGGAAAACAGTAGGTGTGCACAAAAATATTAGAAGCATGTGTAAAGCATGAAGCCCATGTGCAGAGAAAATAAAACAATCTGTATCAGAAAGATAAGATAAACCTTTATTAGTCCCACAATGGGGAAATTCCAGAAAATGAATGAAAACACTTTTACAAATATTGTGCATGCTCAATGTAATATTTATAGACTACACTCTAGTTTTTGTATTCCTAAATGGAAAGAAGGGGAAAAATAAATTCCCATGAATAAATAAGTTAATAGAGTGCACAAGGGGTTGTCTATTTTGGTGACCTAGTGGGTTTTTCCAGCAGTTTTACTCTCACACAGCAGAACATAAAAGCTCACTGGAATGTGAACAATAAACACTGCATGAAGCACCATCTTTTCAGGGAAATGATGTGACTGTTTAAACATTTGGGAGTGCTTAGATAGACATAGGACTATTTGATAACACTGTATAACACAGCCCGCATATTACCGGTGTAATACCTTGTAATAACCAGTGTATTACCTAGAAACACATGGTGCTTATCAGTGTTTAGCACGTTTTACCAGTGTAGTACCTCGTAACACACCAGTGAATTACCTAGTAACACACTGGTGTATTAGGCTGCATGTTCACCAAATGCATTTTTTGTCGCCTGACCATCCTGAATGCCTTTTTTTCAGTGACTGTGCGCTGCGGTCTGGAAAAAAAAAGTCTGTGCCCTGTATCGAAGCAACAACTTGTCACTCACAACTCAGTACTTCCGTTTTTCCTATGGTCAGACTTTCTACTTATTTTTTAAAAGCAGTCTCTAAATAAAAATGGACAAGAAACATATTCTGGCATTGGTGGTAGCTCTGGAGGCAAAATATGATGGCATGGAAAACAGGAGTCTGAGTACAAACTGTCCCGGTGTCCTATGTCCTGCACTTCCTTATTCTGACTGGCTGCTTAGAAAGGTCTGACATTGACGAGCTCAGCTGCAGTCTGAAAAGTTGAAATTTTTTCAACTCTGAGCACCCTGAGCGCTGTGACAAAAAGCAGCCGCCGCCAAGAGCGTTTCAGCGCCGAGGGCGCTCAGCGCTGTAGACGCTGGACTACATAGAGAATGAATGGAAAATAGTCACCCACAGATGAAAAAACACATTTGGTGGACACGCAGCCTTAATTAGTAACACACTGGTGCTTGTCGGTGTTTAGCACTTGTTTTACCAGTGTAGTACCTAGTGACACACCAGTGTATTACCTAGTAACACACCAGTGCTTATTGGTGTTTAGCACATGTTTTACCAATGTAGTACCTAGTGACACACCAGTGTATTGCTTAGTAACACACCAGTGCTTATCGATGTTTAGCACATGTTTTACCAGTGTAGTACCTAGTGGGCGGTAGTGGCTCAGGAGGTAGAGCAGGTCGTCCAATAACCACATGGTTGGCAGTTCGAATCCCGCTCTCCCTGGATATCCTGCCATTGTGTCCCTGGGCAAGACACTTCACCCTCAATTGCTCCTGGTGGGTCTGGAAGCACCATGTTAGGTAGCATGCCGCCATCAGTGTGTGAATGTGTGTGTGAATGGGTGGATAGCAGGATCTGTAAAGCACTTTGGTCATCAAGAGATGAGAATAAAAGCGCTATACAGTGATCCCTCACTTATCGCGGTTAATGGGTTCCAGAACCGACCGCGAAAAGTGAAAAACCGCGAAGTAGCGTCACCCCTAATGACGTCACCCCTAAATAATACGTACGTTCATTCTCTCACTCTCTCTCTCATCTCTACGTAGATGTAAATAAAGTGTACATAAATATGTTTTTAGAACTCTTTTATTCTTATAACAAGATACGTAACTCAAGATGAAGATGATTTACTGCACAGGTTAATGAGAGCTTTACTGCTCCTCAGGTGACGCCTCATCGTCAGGTGCTAGAGGCGCAGCATCGTCGAGGGCAGCTTCCGATAGAGCTGGAGAAGCTGCAGGAGGTGGCGTAGTGGCTCGACGGGAAGACTATTTTGCACAAAAAGGCACAAGAGAACAGCGAAAAGTTCCACGCGGCGAGACTAAGCAACACGAGCGATAAAGAACAATGAATGCGGTCTTCCTTCGCTGGGTATGGGCGCTCGGCAGGGAGAGAAGCTGGGTAAAACGTCTCGGCCAATCAGCTTGCGAGATTCCCGAGCCGAGCCAACACGAGAACAGCAAGGTGGATTTTGAGTTGTGCGGGCTCTCCGTGTTGATACCTGATGTTCTAATGTAGTCACCCTGCCTTCTGCTAGCGCCCGCCCACTTTTTCTCAATTTTGAATTTTTGATGAATATTTTTGAAAAATCCGCGATGCACTGAGGGCGCGAAAGGTGAGGCGCGAAGTAGCGAGGGATCACTGTATAAGTGAATGCCATTTACCATTTTAGTGACACACCAATGTATTATGTAACCCACATGTGGTTACTGAGCCTGCTATGAAGTGGTGTAATTCCCCTCCCCGCCTGAGGGTGGCACATACGCCATAGGGAGATCCTCTCCTGCATTACTTCCTTTCTGGTGAACACATTGCCTTGAGAGCACGCACCAACCTACAAGAATGTTAGTATGGAAATATGCTTAAAAGACTAAAATTCACATAGGTGCCTCTTGTACAAACTGTTGACATGTTGTTATTTGTCAAGGTTGGAATCTGTGTGAACGTTAAGTGGATGAGCCGCAACTGTTCGCGGACTCTCTCATTGTGAACTCCAGTAAAGGTGCGTTCACACCAAACGCGAACAGGCGGCGCAAATCCATATAAAGTGAATGGGAAGATGCGAGTACATGCAAACTTACGCAGTCACGTGTTCACGTCCGTGCATTAGCTAGCTAGCAGTTAGCTAGCTAGCTGCTAGCTTTGAGATTCTGCTGTCACCATAATAAAAGCATCACCATTGCAGAGTAAACTAATTTGAAAATGAAACTCACTCACCGGGAGACAGGAGGACTGGGAACTCTTCAGCTGAATCGGGATCTTGGAGTCATTTACCCATGGTTTCCGGCCACGGCTGTCCTAGCAAGCTAGCAACGTAAATACCCATCATCTATGAAGTTTTGGAGGCTTGACACAACATTTTCAGGTGAGCCCCCGGTCGGATAATGTAAACCTAAGCATGATGTTATTTTGGGAATTTCCACAGCGGGTTGAACGCAACTGCAGAAGTTTTAAAGACAACTCCGCCTGTCTGCATTGCACTATTCATGTCTGTTCACATGTTTACATTGAGTTATAATGTAATTGTGCCGCACAAAAAATTTGCCTGTTCACGTTTGGTGTGAACGCACCTTAAGAAATGCTAGCACTAATGCTAACGCCATGTTGACTGTGACTATTATGTCGTAATGTATTGTTCTTTTAAAACCAATCGGAGTTGTGACACTGTTATATGGTTACAGTGTGTTTAACACCTCATAGACACAGATACTGATGTTTCAAGTTGTTGAAAACACTTAAAAAAGATCGCTAATCGTGCCACCCGCAAGCTAACTGCTAGCATCTTTCTGCTACTTCCTGTTGACTGTAACACTGTTATTTGGCTAAGTTAGCTACTGTTAGCTCTTTAGCAGAACATTGGGGACATTTCATACTGACAAAGGTGTTTCATGTTTGGTTGCTGACTTAAAAGTTATTTCATTGAGACTGTAGAAGAGCTTGGAAATGAAGAGGCGATTTGGTTTATAAGCAAAGCTTTAATATTCAGCTCTTCTAACAAGTCTCATCTGGTGCAGAGAGTGGCAGAAGGGAAAAGAGACAGAATCTCTCCAACTCACTGATTTAATACATGCACACAACAAAAGACATGCATAACAAAGGCTGACATCCCTCATTATCTTAATCCCCTCATTGTCTTGGTATTTCCTCTCCTCGCCTTGGGGGGTGAGGGTGGCTCCTCCGGTCTCCTCCGCCGCGTCCGGGAACGTCTTTGTTCTTCGCTCGGCGGGTGAGAGTCCTTTGTCCTTTCAGAGGTGTGAAGTTCTTTACATATGTAATTACCAAACATTTCCACATGCTTCAATATATGTAGTTATGGAATATATGGTTAATATAGACCACAGGCCCCCCAAACAACTAAGAAAAGACAACAGAAAGGTTCACAGTCTAAGCTAGTTATTATGACATACTAGGTGTTACATCTGTTGCCACGGAAGAAACTTTCCAGTAGCCATGCTCCTAAGAGAGTTCAGTGGTAAACATAACAGCATAGTAAAATCATAAGTCAGTCCTAAACTGTTGCAGCACAATTAGTGAATAATTGTGGAGTGGTTGGTATCAGTCCCTGTGCTGTCTGGGTTTTAATCTTCTCCCAAAACTGCTGTAGGTTGGTTTAGGCGTCCTGCTGGGACCTTCTTGTGAGGAATCTGCAGTGTGGGAAGTAGAGAGGTTATTTGTTCCCTGCCTGGGGGCTGAGTCTTTTCTCTTGGGGGGTCTACCTCGCCGAGGTGCTCTCGCCAACTGTGCAGGCTCGTCTTTCAACAAGAAGGCAGGTTTAAGTCTGTCAATGCTGACTGTTTCTTTTCTATCCCAAAATCAAGCACAAAGTGTTTATCACCATGTTCCAGCACTCTGAATGGCCCATCGAATGCTGGGCGCAAAGTTGGTTTTAAAGCTTCATGCTTAACGAAAACGAACTCAGCATTTTTTAAAGTTTGAGGGACAAAAACCCGTGGGAAGGAGTGATGAGCTGGACCGGGGAGAGAGTTCGGTCCGTTGCTGCCTAAAAACCTTGGGACTGGAAAACGCCCTGGCTCTGGGTTCTCTGGTAAAAATTCACCTGGGAGCCTGAGAGGTTGTGCAAAGACTAATTCTGTGGGAGAGGCATCTAGATCCTCTTTAGGTGCAGCACGCAACCCCAATAAAACCCAGGGAAGTTTATTTACCCAATTTGTGTCCGTTAGTGAGGCTCTGAGGGCAGCCTTTAAAGACCTGTGAAAACGCTCGCATAACCCATTAGCCTGAGGGTGATAAGCGGTGGTGCGATGAATTGTTGCCCCTAAGCTGTTGGACATGGCTGACCAGAGCTCTGAGACAAATTGAGGCCCCCTATCGGACGTGATGTCCGATGGGACGCCGAAACGTGCCACCCAGTTTGTCAAAAAAACGCGAGTGACTTCCTCAGCTGTGGTTGCCGCTAGAGGGACTGCCTCTGGCCAGCGTGTGGTGCGGTCTATCATTGTTAACAGGTGTGTGAAACCTTGGGAGGAAGGTAGTGGCCCCACGAGGTTGACATGAACGTGGTCGAACCTTCTAGCAGGGATTGGAAAAGGCTCCAGAGGGGCTTTTGTGTGTCTGTGTATTTTGGTGCGTTGACAAGAAATGCAAGTTTTTGCCCATTCTTTTATGTTTTTGCGCAGGCCTGGCCACACAAACTTTTCGGCGACCATTTTAACCGAGGCGCGCACACCTGGGTGCGCAAGGGAGTGAATTGCGTTGAAAATACGGCGGCGCCATGTAGCTGGTACTAACGGGCGAGGTCGGCCGGTTGAAACATCGCATATTAGGGGGGGGCACGCCGTCACGTAAACCCTTTTTCTCCAGCCTTAACCCTGTTGGTCCAGACAGGAGTGCGCGCACGTCCGCGTCACTGTTTTGTTCCTCCGCCATGGCTGCATAATCTATCCCTGCATGGATAGGTGCTGCGTATGTGTCTGCGTTAGTGAAGAGTTCTGCTGCTGAGGCAGTATAATCTGTCTCCTCGCGCTCTGGTGGTGTCACAGCGCGAGAGAGACAGTCCGCTACTACGTTAAGTTTGCCTGCCACGTGTCGAATGTCTGTGGTGAACTCTGAAATCGCAGCTAGCTGTCTTTGTTGCCTGCCTGACCATGGTTCTGAAATTTTAGCCAAAGGTGAGCGGTTTGTGCTCTACAAAAGCCGTAAAACGCCGCCCTTCTAACCAGAACTGGAAGTGGCGGATGGATAAATGAAGCGCCAGCAGCTCTCTGTCAAAAGTGCTGTATTTGCGTTCAGTTTGGTTTAGCGATTTGCTGAAGAATGCTAAAGGTTGCCAGACCCTGCTGACAAGTTGTTCTACAACTGCCCCTATAGCTAGGTCTGAAGCATCTGTGGTTAGTGCAATGCGGGCCAAGGGATCTGGGTGAACTAACAATGTGGCGTTAGCTAGGGCGCTTTTTACTTCCGCGAAAGCGCGTTCGCGCTCCGGGGTCCATTCGACCGCGTTGGAAGCTTTCTTTTTTTTGAGCACGTCATATAGGGGCTGCATGAGCTGAGCTGCGTGGGGGAGGAAGCGGTTGTAAAAATTAACCATCCCTAAAAATTCCTGTAGCGATTTGACCGTTTGTGGCCGTGGAAAACTTTCTATCGCATGAACTTTGTCTGGAAGTGGAACTGCCCCCTTCGGAGAGACTTTGTGTCCTAAAAAAATCAATTTGTGACACGCCGAATTTGCATTTGGCTGGATTGATTATTAGCCCGTGCTCTTCTAGCCTCTGAAAAACCGTAGTGAGGTGCTGCTCGTGTTCTTCCTCAGACGAGCTGGCTACCAGCATGTCGTCGAGGTAGACGAAAACAAAAGGGAGGTCGCGTAAGACCGCGTCCATCATTCGTTGAAAAGTTTGAGCAGCGCCTTTGAGGCCGAAAGGCATTCGCAGGAATTCAAAAAGGCCAAAAGGGGTTATTACCGCTGTTTTAGGAACGTCTTCTGCTCGGACTGGGACTTGGTGATAACCGCGGACTAAGTCTATTTTTGAAAAAATGCGTGCACCCGCTAGATGTAGTGAAAAATCTTGAATGTGAGGGATTGGGTAACGGTCATGCGCTGTAGCGTTGTTTAATCTGCGGTAATCTCCGCACGGTCTCCAAGAACCGTCGGATTTCGGAACCATGTGAAGTGGTGAGGCCCAGGGGCTCTTCGAGCGTCTAACAATGCCCAGTTTTTCAAGAGTTGTAAACTCGTCCCGTGCTATGTTGAGCTTGGCCGCGTCTAAGCGGCGAGCTTTGGCAAAAACGGGAGGTCCCGTTGTGGGAATGAAGTGTTCAACCCCGTGTTTAGCCACAGTGGCTGAGAATTTGGGGATTGTGAGTGCTGGAAATTGGGTGAGGAGTTGCACAAACTTACCTCCTGCTGTGGTGACGTTGGCCTGCACAGGTGGCGGAGAAATTCGGGCTGAGCATGGAATAGAAGCAAAGGACAGTGCATTAACCAGGCGCCTATTTGCTAGATCCACTAATAACCCATGTGCACACAAAAAATCTGCGCCTAATAAGTTAAAACTCACCGCCGCTACAACAAATGTCCATCTGTAGCTGCGGCCGTGGATGAGGAGGTGCAGGCTCTTTTCGCCGAACGTGTCGATGCTAGAGCCGTTGGCTGCCACGGCTCCGTTGCCCCGGGTGCCCGTGGCTCGATCTGCGTGGGAGGGCATGACAAAACTCAGCTGGGCTCCTGTGTCGATGTGGAACTGCTTGCCTGAGTGTCCATCCGTCACGTACAACAGCTTGTTTTTCTCGCCGAGAGCTGCTGCCGTTAACGGCTCTCGGCTTTGGCGTTTAAATTTGCAGGGGGGAACGCATTTGTAAGCCTTTTCGGCGAAGCGGTGGTGGTAATAACAAACATCGCTCCGTCTGTTACGTCTTGGCCGTGTCGCTGTCACCGTGGGCTGGGTCTGCTCCGTGGGTTGTGGCTCCTCGTGGCTCGGGGCGTCAGTGTTGAGGTCTGCGGATGCTGCTGTGGGTGTCAGCTCCTTGCAGGCGTTGACGAGCCGATGAGCTTCATTGGCCAGCACGCGGAAGTCTTGGTGGTTGTTGCACTTCATGCTGGCGAGTGTCCCTCTCATGTGTGGCGGCAGGGTGCTGAGGAAAATAAACTGGAAGAGGAAGTTGTCATTGTCCTCCTCTTTGAGCTGTAGCAAATCCTCCATGAGGGCCTTCGGTTTGCACCCTCTGTGGCCGTAGACCGCCAGGATCTTCTCGGCTCTCTCTTCCGCTGATGGGACGTAGTTCGCCACGATGGTCGCTTTGAGCGTCTCGTATTTGTCCCGGGCCGGTGGTCGCCGGATCATGCTCCGCACACACTTCGAAGTGGCGGCGTCGAGTTTGGAGATGATATGATAAAATTTGGTGTCATCAGCCGTGATGCCCGCCAGTGCAAATTGGGCTTCAGCCTGCTGAAACCAAGAGGCGGGGTCTTCTTGCCAGAAGTCTGGCAGCTGGACAGCGACGGCATTCGTGCACACCATCACTGTTGTGCCCGCCGGGTGAGAGTGCCTTGCCTCGGCTCTCGCGGCGGTGCTGGTGCTCGGTTGAGCCCTCTCAATCTCTTCTGCCGGGGGGAACAGTTGTCCATCTGCTCCCTCGTCTGCGTGGCGGCTGGCGTCTGCCTGGGTCGCCGCGGATGAGTCGATTGCGGGGGAACGCCTCAGGTCCATACTCGCGTCAAGATCACCAGTGTAGAAGAGCTTGGAAATGAAGAGGCGATTTCGTTTATAAGCAAAGCTTTAATATTCAGCTCTTCTAACAAGTCTCATCTGGTGCAGAGAGTGGCAGAAGGGAAAAGAGACAGAATCTCTCCAACTCACTGATTTAATACATGCACACAACAAAAGACACGCATAACAAAGGCTGACATCCCTCATTATCTTAATCCCCCCATTGTCTTGGTATTTCCTCTCCTCGCCTTGGGGGGTGAGGGTGGCTCCTCCGGTCTCCTCCGCCGCATCCGGGAACGTCTTTGTTCTTCGCTCGGCGGGTGAGAGTCCTTTGTCCTTTCAGAGGTGTGAAGTTCTTTACATATGTAATTACCAAACATTTCCACATGCTTCAACATATGTAGTTATGGAATATATCGTTAATATAGACCACAGAGACCATATTTAATCTGTTATTGTTACATGCCAAATTTGGGTGAGATATCATTTGATTGTTAAAATGTATATGTTTGCAATGGATATTAATCAAAAGGAGTTACTATAATTCATTTCAATAGTCAAAAGTGAATATATTAAAGCAGATGCATAAATAGGTTTAAAATATTAAATTTTAAAAATGTTTCCAGAATAATTATATTTCACTGTTTATTTAATGCTGTGAAAAGGGAGTCCATGATTAGACTCAACTGTACTAAAATGTGTGTTATGTGATGTGTACCTATTCGTTTCATGACAATTAGAGCATTGCATACCCTTGATAGTTGGTTATACTTGAAAAGAGAGTTTGAGTGACAATAATAAGATAATGAGATAGAGAGAAGATTTTGACTTTTGCATTCTACACAGTGTGCATAGATTGTTTTTTTGACCAGGACCGGATAAGTTGGGATCTGAACCTTTGGGTTCAGTGGCGAGCCAACCCAAGATGAACTGACTGTGGAGGAGCCTATAATGCGGTGTGGCCAGCTGCAGGGTCCATCCCCAGAGAACAACGTGTTGATCCATCCCATCACTCATGATTCAGATAAGACTGACACTTAAAATCTACCCGGGTAGTGTTGGACATTGAATAGAGACGATTAAAACAAATACATTCTCATCCACACACAGTGACTTGAGCACCTTCCCATAGAGGAGCAGTGCACATTGGAAACTGAACTAAATCTAGCACTTTACCTTTTGCTAAGAAAACCTCCCAAAGGGGATGATTTTATTTTATTTTATTTTGGGGCCGATTTAATGTGTGCCTGTGCACTCTACGAAGCCGGCTTAGGTAGGCAGGGAGTGTAATGGTTTCTTTTTGTACAATACACTTTTATTGACACTACCTTATCTTGACTCTTGTGTCTGGTTTCTCTGCTAATACTACTCTTACAGGCTCCATAGTTGTTCCTGGATCTTCTTGATGCTGGCCTATTACTAAATTATAACTAGTCTATTAGTTATATCAATCAGTGGAACATCCGTTACAATTACCTAGTAACACACCGCTGCTTATTGGTGTTTAGCATGTTTTACCAGTGTAGTACCTAGTGACACACCAATGTATTACCCAGTAACACACCAGTGCTTATCAGTGTTTAGGACGTGTTTTACCAGTGTAGTACCTAGTAACACACCGCTGCTTATTGGTGTTTAGCACGTTTTACCAGTGTAGTACCTAGTAACACAGCAGTGCTTATCCATGTTTAGCACATGTTGTTTCCTAGAAACACACGGGTGCTTACAGGTGTTTAGCACAGGTTCTTACCCCAACACAACTCATTACTTACAGGTGTTTTGGTCTGTGTTATACATATTTTTTTGCATGTGTTATTAGCCCAAATTACCCTGTACAAAGTTGTAATTGTATTATTTTTTTGTATGCTTTATTAATCCCAGAAGGAAATTCAGGGCATCCACCTGGATGGATGAGGCAGCCACGGTATGGCGCCAATCCCTTCATCATTCACACACATTTTCACACCTAGGACCACTTTAGAGTCTCCAATTAACCCAACCTGCATGTTTTTGGCCTGTGGGAGGAAACCGGAGCACCCAGGGTAAACCCACACAGACACGGGAAGAACATGCAAACTCCACACAGAAGGGTCACTGACGGTCAGGGGGTGGCATCAAACCCACAATGGTCAGGGATGGAATCAATCCCGTGACCTTCTTGCTGTGGTGCCACAGTGCTAACCACTGTTCCACCGTTGCCCAGTGGTTGCACAGTGATTGCACAGTTATCCCAAAATTACCTGGTACTCACTTGATTTTTAGTAATTCCAATTAAACTTTGGTGGCTTGGTTATGTTTTATTACCTCGGCCAAGGAGGTAATGTAATCGGGGCGGTTTGTGTTTGTGTGTCTGTCTGCCTGACTGACTGTTAGCAGGGTTACGCAAAAACTACTGGACGGATTTTGATGAAATTTTCACCAGAGGTAGCTCTTGGACAAAGGATGAACCCATTAAATTTGGGTGATGATCTGAGAGTGCATACCTCCACCAAGAATCTTGTTTGTATTTGTGCAGTAGGATTACACAAAAATTACAGGATGGACTTCCGGTTATGGCTGCCACGTAAGACGGACGTGTTTCATTCTGCTCTGCTCCTGGAGAAAAAAATCGGCAAATAACTCTCTCATTTGGGACAGAACGTATCCCAGCGTTTGGGCGAGGATATGTCGGCGAAGCCTAAGGCTGGAAAACCAGGTAAAGGAAAAAGCGAGCCGCCGAAACAGTCCAAATTAACGGACTTTCAGGTCTGTGACGCAGCAAACAAAACTCCATATATGGCGGAGGAGGCTGGCAACGGTGCGATATCTGCGGGGAATGGCGCAGATGCGCTGATGGCTGCCATGAGTTCAATGAGAGCGGACTTTTCCTCTAGATTTGATGGGATTATGACAGCGTTGGAAGGAATAAGAAAGGAATTGGGTGACTGTGTAGAACGAACGGCGCAGATGGAGCTCCGTCTCGCTAGTGCTGAAGATGACGTCACCCGTCTTCAATTAAAGGTGCGCACTTTGGAAAAAAAAAATAAATGTCTAGAAGATAATATTTTGGATTTGGAATCTCGGTCGAGACAGAATAACTTGAGGCTGGTGGGTCTTCCAGAGGAATCAGAAGGTCGGGACGTATGTTCCTTTCTGGAAAAGTGGATTCCGGAGGTGCTGGGCAGCGAGGAGTTGCAATCAGCAGTGGTTCTGGAAAAAGCACATCGTATTGGCCCACGGAGAGATAAGGGACCGCCGAGGACCTTAATTATGAAGTTTCTTAGCAACAGAGACAGGATGAAGATCTTCAACGCTGCACGAGCTAAAGGAGAGATTAAACACCAGGATCAGCAGGTGCGGTTCTACCCAGATTTGGCCACAGGAATCCAACAATTGAGGAAGCAGTTTGATCCCATACGTAAGGAGCTGCGCAACCTTGGGATTCGTCATGGTGTAATCTATCCTGCGAGACTGTTGACCACGTATGAGGGCAGAACCCACATCTTCAAGACCCCAGAGGAGGCGCAGGAGTTCATCAAGAAGATCAAAGAAGAAGAAGAGACTGGTGGGAGCTAAGCATGAACAAAATATAAGGTAGAATAATTAAGTATTTGCACAGGCATCTGACTGACTTGAAGTAAACAGCAAGTTTACAAAATATAGATTGTATTATATATTAAAAAAAAAACAAAAACAAAACAAACAAAAAAAAACTATGATGTACAAAGTTGTTAAAAATTCTGGAGTTAAGTTGGAAAACTACAGAGGAGAGTTAATGTTACGTCATTAAAAGCAGTAGAGTTAGGGTGATTGGGAGGATGAAGAAGGAGTGGCTTAGGCTGTTCCCCGTGGATGTGGAACGGTCGATGGCTATATCGGGAGACGGAATTTTTCTTTTGATTTTGGGGGGTTTGCCACAAGTGTGGGAAGGGGGAATTTGTTTGTGTGTAGTTTGTAGGATGAATGTTCAACCACTCATGTTTTTGCTTCTCTGTATGAGCATGTTTACACTGCAAGGTAATCCCAAACTCTCTATTGATCATAAACCAAAGCGTTAATCTTAATTTAACTTCATGGAATTGCAGAGGTCTACAAAATTTAAAAAAACTTAAACAAGTTATGAATAAAATAAAAGACATGGGTTCAAAAATTGTGTTTTTACAAGAAACTCATCTAATAGAGGAGGATATAAAAAGAATTAGGAGTAGATGGCAAGGAAGTGTATTTACCTCATCATTATCATCATCATCATAGGGAAGAGCTGCTAGCATTTAACCGCCACCCGGTCCCACTGGAAAAACTCGACATACCGAGAGAACTGAGGCGAAAACGCCGCGGCTGCCGGGCTGGAGTAAGGCAGAGGACAAAAAATATAAGGTACAGACCCTCCCTTCCATCTGTTGTCATGGGAAATGTACGGTCGATACTGGGAAAGTTAGATGAGCTAGCGGCTATCTCCCGTTATGATAGCACTTACCGGGAGTGCTCTCTCCTTTTGTTTACTGAGACGTGGCTAACTGAACTAGCAGCAGATGCTAACATTGAGCTGGAGGGTTTTCACATGATACGAGCTGACCGAACACCAGAGAGTGGCAAAACTAGGGGCGGTGGAGTGATAATGTATGTTAACAACAACTGGTGTAGACCGGGACATATCACTGTTAAACAACGACACTGCAGCAAAGACATTGAGTTGCTAGCTGTTAGCATGAGGCCTACATATCTCCCGAGGGAACACTCACACGTGATCTGCATTGTTGTTTATGCAAATCCGACGGCGAACGCTGGGACAGCGCGTGACGTCATCCATTCAGTAACCAGCAGGCTGCAGACAGAACACCCAGATGCTCTTCTCCTCATCTCAGGCGACTTCAACCACGTTTCACTGTCTCCCATTCTGCCCACTTTCACCCAGTATGTCACATGCCACACTAGAGACAATAAAACACTGGACTTATTCTACGCAAACACTAAGGAGGCGTACACCTCATCACAACTCCCCCCACTTGGGAGATCGGATCACAACTTGGTTCATCTCCGACCGGTGTACAAACCCCTAGTGCACAGACAACCTCCGGCCATGCACACTGTGGAGTTATGGTCTGAGGAGACAATGGACACTCTAAAGGACTGTTTTGAAGCCACTGCCTGGAAGCAGCTCTGCGATCCACATGGTGAGGACATCGATGGCCTCATTCACACCTTCACGGGCTACCTCAGCTTCTGTGTGGACAAATCCGTTCCCACCAAGACCATACGGCGTCACTCAAACAACAAACCCTGGATCAACCCTGAGATAAAAACACTTCTGAGAGAGAAGAAGAGGATCTTCAGGTCGGGAAACAGGGAGATGCTGAAGTCCGTACAGAGGGAGCTGAGGAGAAAGATCAGAGAAGGCAAGGACAGCTTCAGGAAGAAGATGGAGGACAAGCTGCAACAGAGCGACATCAGCGGGGTCTGGAGAAACCTCAAAACCATCTCGGGGCTCCAGAATACCTCCCCCCAGGCCACGGGGGGCAGGGAGTGGGCGAACAACCTGAATCTGTTTTTCAATAGATTTGACCAACCGCCCTCCCCCCTGTCTGCACAACAACCACTGCTGCCTCTAAGAAATCAAGTCCTGCTACCCACTCCCCACTCCACCGACACCCCCCCCACTCCCAACACACAGCCCCCCATCCTGACCCTGACCAAGACCCAGGTGAGGACGGAGCTGAGGAAGATCAAGGCGAGGAAGGCGTCGGGACCGGACGGCATCAGCGCAAAGCTCCTCAAGTCCTGTGCAGACCAGCTGTGTGGGATTGTGACGTATATCTTCAACATGAGCCTGAAACTGGGGAGGGTACCACAGCTGTGGAAAACATCTTGTGTGGTACCTGTACCAAAAACTTCCCACCCCAAAGACCTGAACAGCTTCAGACCGGTGGCCTTGACGTCCCACTTGATGAAGACCCTGGAGAGACTGCTCCTTGCTCATCTCCGCCCCCTGGTGGAACCAGCGATGGATCCACTCCAGTTCGCCTACCAGCATGGCATTGGGGTGGAGGATGCGGTGATCTTCCTCCTTCACCGTTCTCTGTCCCACCTGGAGAAGCCCGGGAATATGGTGAGGATCATGTTCTTTGACTTCTCCAGTGCTTTCAACACCATCCAACCGATGATCCTGAAGGACAAGCTGCTGCGCGCAGGGGTGGACCAGCACCTGTCATCATGGATCCTGGACTACCTCACGAACCGGCCTCAGTTTGTGAGAACCCGGGACTGTGTTTCCGACACGATCATCAGTAGCACGGGGGCCCCCCAGGGAACGGTGCTGGCTCCCTTCCTGTTCACTCTTTATACTGCGGACTTCTCACACAACACAACACATTGCCATCTACAGAAGTTCTCTGATGACTCTGCGATCGTCGGTCTCATCTCCAGCGGAGATGAAGCTGAGTACAGAGGGCTTATCCAGGACTTTGTGGACTGGTGCCATCGGAACTGCCTCCAGATCAACGCGAGGAAAACTAAGGAGCTGGTGGTGGACTGCCGCAGGCATGGGCAGCCCCTCACAGCACCAGTAAATATACAGGGAACAGACATCGAGATGGTGACATCCTACAAGTACCTGGGTATTCATCTGAACAATAAACTAGACTGGTCACACAATACTGACGCACTCTACAAGAAGGGACAGCGCAGGCTGTTCCTGCTGAGGAGACTCAGGTCTTTTGGTGTACAAGGGGCGCTGCTGAAGTCATTCTATGACACGGTGGTGGCATCAGCCATCACTTTTGGAGTGGTCTGCTGGGGCAGTGGCATTACTGCAGCCGATAGGAAGAGACTGAACAAACTGATTAAGAAAGCTAGCTCTGTCCTGGGGCAACGCCTTGATCCGATGGAGGAGATAGGAGAGAGAAGGACGGTGGCTAAACTGTCATCTCTGCTGGAGTCCGAGTTCCACCCTATGCAGGACATACTGGATGCACTGAGGAGCTCATTTAGCAGCAGACTACATCATCCCAGGTGCACAACCGAGAGGTTTCGTAGGTCCTTCCTACCAACGGCTGTCAGACTGTACAACCTAAGCAGGGCTGCTCGCAGAGATAGCAAAAAGACGTAACAAACTAATAGTTTTTTTTTTTTTTTTTTTTTTTTTTTTGAATGCAAAAGATGCAATAGACTTACACAATGGTCCTCTCCGGCATACAACTAGGAACATACCGGTCGCTATGGAGGGTGAGAATATGTATGGGCACATAATCATACCATGTAGGATAACTAAATAGACGGTTATGCTGTTTCATCCCACCTAGCAACAATGCTCTGCACTGTGTGTGTTTATATATTTACATATTTATTCCATCTAGCTACAATGTTCTGCACTGGGTGTGTTTATATTTATATTTATATATCTATATATTTATTCCATCTAGCTACAATGCTCAGCACTGGGTGTGTTTATATTTATATATCTATATATTTATTCCATCTAGCTACAATGCTCCGCACTGTGTTTTTATATATCTACATATTATTCCATCTAGCTACATTGCTCCGCACTGTGTGTGTTTATATACTTGCATATTTATTCCACCTAGCTGCAATGCTCCGTACTGTGGGTGTTTATATATTTACATATTTATTCCATCTAGCTACAATGCTCTGCACTGTGTGTTCATATATTCATATATTTATTCCATCCAGCTACAATGCTCTGCACTGTGTGTCTGTGTGTGTGTGTGTGTGTATATATATATTTTATAGTAATATGTACATATGTATATTAGCTGCTCTTGCTTGCTTGTTTTTTTTTTTTTTTTTTTTTTTTTTCTTGCCTTCTGATTGTTGCTCTGAGTGTTGCTATCCCTGTGCTGTTGCAATCCTGGAATTTCCCCGTTGTGGGACTAATAAAGGCTTATCTTATCTTATCTTATCTTATCTTATCATTTTCATCCTGGGCCAGGGGAGTTATGACTCTCATACATAAATCAGTCCCTTTTCAAGTGAAAAATGTAATTGGAGACAAACTTGGAAGATATGTAATCATTCAAGGTTCTTTGCTATTAGAAAATATAAATCTTGTGAACTTATATGGTCCCAATATAGATGATCAAAAGTTCTTTGCTAATTTATTTCTTATTTTATCATCACTTACAGGGCAACATATAATAGCAGGGGATTTTAATTGTACATTGAATCCAGGTATAGATAGATCAACAGGACTGGATTGTACGCACAATGGATGTAGGATGACTATTAATCATTTTATGAAAGAATTGAGATTGTTAGATATATGGAGAGAAATGAAACCACAAGTTAAAGCCTATTCTTGTTATTCCAGTACCTACAAGACATTCTCACGTATTGATTATTTTTTGATTTCCACAGAATTAAGATCCAAGATTCAAAACTGCTTTTATGATAACATCGTGATCTCTGATCATGCACCCTGTTGTCTAATATATGTAGATAAAAAATTGACAAAGGAATCAGGTAGATGGCAATTTCAGCATAAATGGCTTCAGGATGAGGAATTTGTCAAGTATATAGAAAAACAGATAGACGAGTACTTTGACATCAATACTACACAAACATCAGCATGTGTAAAGTGGGAAGCTTTCAAAGCTTTTATTAGGGGACATATTATTAGTTATACAGGATCAAAATCTAAGAAGACTCGAGAGGAGAGAGCTAAATTGGAACATAAAATGAAAAGTCTTCAGGAAAAAGTGTATGCAGGAAGTGATCCAAGGTTGGAGAATGAATTACTGATTTTGAGAGCTGAATACGACAAAAAATCAGCGAATAGAGCTGCCTCGAGTCTTCTAAGATTGAAACAATCTTTTTATGAACAAGGTGAAAAATCAGGAAAATTATTGGCATGGCAGATTAAACAATTAGAAATTAAAACACCAATTACTAGTATTATAAGTAATGGACAGGTAGTTATAGATCCTTTAGAAATTAACAGAGCCTTTAGAGATTACTATGAAAAATTATATGATACTAAAAATGAATTTGATTTAACAAAACTAAATGGGTTTTTGAACGAACTATCTATACCGTGTATTCCAAATGAAAACAGGGAGATATTGGAGTCTAAAATTAGTCAAGAAGAAGTTGGGCTAGCCATTGATAATATGAAATCAGGAAAAAGTGCAGGACCAGATGGTCTTCCAGTTGACCTTTATAAGAAATTTAAGAATAAATTAATAAAACCTTTTTTGGAAATGGTTTTAGAAGCATTTCAAAATAATAATTTACCATCATACATAAATAATGCCTTAATTATACTGCTGCCAAAACCAGGTAAGCCCTCTAATAAATGTGAAAATATGAGACCAATAAGCCTATTAAACGCCGACCTTAAGATAATCTGTAAAATTTTAGCAAGACGAATACAAGAAATTTTACCAAATATTATTAATCGAGATCAGAATGGCTTTATAAAGGGTAGACAAGGCTTCCATAATGTAAGAAGACTATTTAATATTATTTATTTTAATAAAGAAGCACCGGATACAGCTCTCCTATCACTGGACGCCGAAAAGGCCTTTGATAGAGTTGAATGGCCCTTTCTTTTTGAAGTCCTACAAAGGTTTGGACTTGGAAATAATTTCATAAAATGGGTTCAAATAATATACAATAATGCTACAGCAGAAATCCTAACAAATAACAATATTTCAAAACCAATAAAAATCAATAGAGGATGTCGACAAGGCTGTCCACTTTCACCTTTACTGTTTACTATGGCAATTGAACCTTTAGCGATAGCGATACGTTTACATTCACAAATATATGGAATTAAAGTTGGACCAACAGAACATAAAATCTCCCTGTACGCCGATGACATAATTTTGTTTATGTCGAATCTAAAAAAATCAATTCCAACCTTGTTGAATTTAATAAAGAATTTTGGGGAAATATCAGGATATAAAATAAATAAAACTAAATCTTCAATATTAATGCTAAATGAGACCCAGAGAAATTACCCAGCCCCTGAGGTAAATCAATTCAATGTTGTAAATCAGTTTAAATATTTAGGAATCCAAATTGTGCCTAAGCTAGAATCAGTCGCCAGTGTCAACTATGAAGCCTTAATGTCAGATATCAATGAGTTAACTCAGAGATGGATGTCACTACCAATGTCGATGATCGGGAGAATCAATATACTTAAAAGTAATATTTTACCTAAAATACTTTATTTATTTCAATACATTCCCTTATCACCACCTTTAGATTTATTCTCAAGAATAAAAAAAAAGTTAGTGGAATTTATATGGAACAACAGGAGGGCTAGATTACGTCTGTCTTTATTATATTTACCATTTGATCGTGGAGGTCTGAAATGTCCAAATTTTATGTTGTATTATTGGTCGGCACAACTGAGGTCTATGACATATTATTTTTCATCAAATGATCTCCCTCACTGGACTGAAATGGAATCATACAATTTACCTTTACCTCTTCCCATATTCATATACTCAGATTCGGCAAAAAAATTACAAAAACAAGTTAAAAATCCATTTGTAAAGCATATGATCAAAATATGGTGTGAAGCTAAAAACTATTTAAAAGAACCACAGTTACTGTCACAATTTAGTCCAATATGGGGTAATCAATATTTTAAACCAGGGAGAGCGGACGCTGTATTTAAAGTATGGAATTTAAAAGGGATACAAAAGATTCAGGATTTATATTTGCCATGTGCAGAAAACATAATGTCTTTTGAAGAGCTGAGGATCAAATTTAATCTCAATAGAACACATTTTTTTAAATATCTTCAACTTAGAAACTTTATTCGATCAAATCAAAATAAAGCTCTCACTCGACCTATTTATTCATCCTTGGAAAAAATGATGATGAAAGATAGTAAAAGAAAGGGTATTATTTCAGAGTTTTATAACTCATTGACACTATCTTCAAGTGAAAATTCACTGAAAAGATTAAACTACTGGAAAGAAGATCTGCAAACTGAAGTTTCAGAGGAACAATGGGAATTGGCTTGTACAGAAGCTCAAACCAAATCAATAAATGTACGCCTTAAATTGATACATTTCAAATGGTTAATGCGGATGTATGTTACACCGGAGGAGTTAAATAAATATAACAAAAATATACCAGATACATGCACAAAATGCATGGAAAGTAAAGGAACTCTATTTCATTGTGTATGGGAATGTAGATTAATAAGAATGTTTTGGGAAGAGGTGAGGGTAACAATTGAAAAAATAATCTCAAAACAAATCATATTGAATCCTAAATTGTTTTTGTTGGGTCTGTACCCAGAAAAGCATAATTTTAATAAAAGTGAAAGAACATTCATAGACCTCAGTTTGCTTAATGCCAAAAAATGTATTGCACTATTATGGAAAAAGACTCATAGACCAGATGTGACTCAGTGGTTAAGACAGATGTTAACAAACCTTCCATTAGAAAGAATAACATATATACTGAAATCAAAGGAAATTGTGTTTGAGAATATATGGAGACCTTTTATTGATTATGTAAAAAATTTAAACATAACTTTTGAAGAAGAAGGTGAATGATGTGTGTGGACCTTGTAAATTCCAAACTGGTGAACATAATATGTATACTTATGTATTGGATTGTCTAGACTAAACAGAGGAGCATTGTTGAAGATTTGATTTTGTTGGTGGTTGTTGGTGTTTTTTAGTGCATTTTTTTTTTTGTAGTACTTTAGTGTTAGTGTTTGATTGTTTGTATCATGTTTGTTAAAAAAAAAAAAGGTTCAATAAAGATATTGTGGAAAAAAAAAAAATTACAGGATGATTTTGGATGACATTTTCACCAGAGGTGGTCCTTGGACTAGAGAGGAAGCCATTACATTTCGGTGATGATCCGAGAACACATACCTCCACCAAGGCTCTTATCTTCTCACAGTGTTTTAGCAAGAATAGTTCAAAACTACTGGATGGATTTAGATGAAATTTTTACCACAGGTGGTCCTTGGGATATACAGGAACCCATTACATTTTGGTGGTGATCTCAGAATGCATACCACCACTAAGGCTCTTATTTTCTCATGGTATGTTAAAAAGAATCCTCCAAAACTACTGGATAGACTTTGATATTTTTCACCAGAACTGGCTCTAGGCCTCCACACAAACCCATTACATTTTGGAGGTCATCCATGATGGATGGAAGGAGCCTTGGTGGAGGTGTGTGCTCTCTGAGTGCTTTTTAGTTTGCCCATTAATTACATAGTTCTTTTGGAAACTTAGTTGCAATTATATCCTGTGTTTTATTATAGCTTATATCACATTCTAGATTCTTTGTACCTCATTAGCAAGACAGTAATCATTCTTTATAATTACCTCCACCAAGGAGGTAATGTTTTCAGGGTGGTTTGTCTGTTAGCAGGATTACGCAATAACTACTGGACAGATATGGATAAAACTTTCACCAAAGGGGGTCCTTGGCCTAAGAATGAACCCATTAGATTTTGGTGATGATCTGCGAGTGCATACCTCCACTAAGGGTCTTGTTTGTATTTGTGCAGCAGGATTACACAAAAACTACTGGATGGATTTGGATGAAACTTTCACCAGAGGTGGTACTTGGGCAAGAGAGAAATTCATTACATTTTGGTGATGCTCCGAGAATGCGTACCTATGCCAAAGCTCTTAGTTTCTCACAGTGTGTTAGTAAGAATACTTCAAAACTACTGGACAGAGTGTGCAATTTTCACCAGAGGTGGCTCTTGGGCTACACACAAACCCATTACATTTTGGAGGTGATCCATAAAGGATGGAAGTAGCCTTGGCTGAGGTATGTGCTCTCTGAGTGCTTTTCTAGTTATTTTAATGTTTCTATGAAATGTCAAGGCATTAGATTTTTTTCCTATTATTATTAACAGACAGAAACAATAGCAAAAACAATATGACTACATTATATGACTACATTATAATAATAATAATAATAATAATAATAATAATAATAACATGACTGTCATAATTGTATTGACCATACATTGGGGCTGGGCAATTCCACCTTAAATCAACATCATGGTTTATTGAATCTTTCAGGTTGGGTTCCATTTGTTTTTTTTCTCCTCTCTTCTCCCTTACAGTTTACTGACAAGGTTCATAACTATTATGAAGCAATATTACACAACAGTGCGGTATCATACCATTTTTTTGCAGTTATCAACTACAAATTCACATAGTATCCATATTATCTTCTGCAACAAACTTGTAAGAAATATGACCATGACAAAAGTGCAAACGCTCACCTGGCACGCCAACAGATGTGGACATGTTCCTCCAAGTGTTTACTTTCAAATGTTTTCCACCCCCCGCCGTCCTGTCAGGCAGCTAAGTAAGCAGAACAGAGATCCGTCACCCTTATTGTGCCAAAACAGATTTACTTTGCCAAAAGAAACTTTATACAGCACCCCCCAGCACAAGCCCCCCCAGGCACCCCCACAGCGGGTCCACACCCCCACATTGCCACCGCCACACACCCCGGGAACCCTCATGCCCAAAGAAGTCCCCCCCCCCGCCCAGGGGAGCCCACATAACCGAGAGGCACTACCCCCCCCCTCAATCTAGCATCTCCTGACTCGCAGACACACACGTCCCCACACCTTCACACCCTCATGCTCCCATACACACCCACATGCACTCCCTCACTCTCACTCACCCGGACCCACCCATTCTCTCTCACTCATGTACCCGTTCAATCTCACTCCCACCTGCCACCTCAGGGTTACCCACACCCACTAACGTTCATTCACGCAAGCACTTACTCACACTCTGACCTACTCACATCCATTCGTGCTCTCCCCCTCACACTCACCCACCCTCATTCACCCTTATTTCTTAGGGCGACTGTGATGTGGATGCAGCAAGCCTGAATGTGCACCAGCTCCCGGCAGTGGCTGGGGAGACCGCCGGCGCATGTCAGCGGCCACCCCCCCACCGACCCACCCCAGGGCGGCCGCGGCCACAGAAGCAGACCCCCACCCCCAGCACCCACCCGAGTGACTGATCAGCAGATCACTGCAGGCACCCCGAGATGCCACCCGACACGCGAAGCGCCACCCAAAGCCGACCCACCATCACCATCTCCATTCATCACTCCCCCACTCTCGCTTACTCTCTTATTCAGTCCCTCTCTCACTCCCTTGGTTGTATCTATACATTTAGCAGCACCCAGGAATTTTGACAACATGACGGGTCCCAGGCCCTCTGCCGGGCCCGAGGGCCCCCAGCAGGAGGAGGATAACGGGGTGGGGGAAGACCCCCTCTACCTTGCACAAAACATGGTAGGTGTATGTCGGTTGTATGATGTGATTGTGTGTACATGTGTGGACTACCATAGCGCAGTTAAAATTGGGGAGGATGGTGGTTGGAGTACCACTAGCCACTACGATAGGCAGCGGGGCCCCCATCCCCCCAAGCCCTCAGTGTTTAAAATGCAATTAAAATTGAGGTGAGGGCAGCCCCACCATGCAGCAGAGGTATCCCCATCTCCGACACAGTGCGGCACACCCCGGCACACCCTGGCCCCCCCTGGCCCCACACATTTGTGACACATTTGTGTCACCCACATATAGACTGGAAAGGAGGCAGTCCAAAAGTGAGGCCGCCCCCCCCCCCCCAGAACCCAGCTCGCAAACTGGTTCATGAGGCCACCCACTGTTCCCAAATCCCAACTCAGGGCGAGGGCCACCCGGCCAAGCAGCCCAGGACCCATCAGCGTTGTGCCCTGGTGCTCCCAGCACCACAAACATGATGGGGCAGCCATACCCTTTCCCACTCATCCTGCACACACAAACATGCACAACAACAATAGCCACAATAGTGAACAATGGGTCGGACCCACACGGTGCCCCACATGTCAAGTGACACCCCCGAGCGTCCACACAAGCCCACCGACCACCCACCCCAGACACACACCGACAGCAGCAGGCCGTCCCGCAGCCACAGCCACCCCGGAGCAGCCCGACGGCAACACGGCCACCAACCCGCACCAACGGCCCCCCCAACCACCCCCGAGTACCCACACACACCTGCCGCCAATGACACCGGGGAAATGTGACAAAGCGCCCCACGACACAACAGTCGGGCGGCCGGGACAAGCAGGCCCCGAATCGCCAACTCCCATGCCACTAGATGGACTGCCCCACTCCCGCCACCCAACAAAGTTCTCCTACCCATGCACGCATCCTCCACCCCCACACATCCACCCACAGGTAACCGCACCCATACACACACACACACACACACACACCCCTGCCCACCCTCATGTGTGCACATACACACACACTCACATCACACATGCCCACCTACACCCACACAAGCCCCACAGGCCCACACACAACACATACACTCATGCACCCAGTTCCGTACCCACTCACACACATGCCCCCACTCACACCCACTCTCACACACGTATACACACATGCACACCCACACCCGCAGGCCCCAGAGGACAAGGAGGGCGACCCAGGATGCAGGCACCTGCCCCAGAGCGCCGCCAGGGCCCCAGGGAGGACATGACCTCGCTGCACAAGGACGCACTGTGGCCCGCACCACTGGCACACACCCGACCCCGGCCCGGGGGGCGGGGGGGGAATGCCCCCCCCCAGCACCAGGGGCCCAGGGCCAAACCCAGCCCCTCCTGGGAGGCAAGGCCAACAAGCCGGGGGCCACAGCCCACCCCCCGGCCCACCCCGCAGCTCCCCCCCCCCAGGCCAGACACACAGCCACCCTGGAACAGGCCCCCCGGACACCGGCCCCTCGTGGTCAGGGCGCAGGCAGCCGCCAGAGGCACCAAGGAGAGCAAGCCACCACCCGCCACCCCTCAGGTTATAAAATTAATAAGCGAGGACCAGAGAGAATTGAAATCAGAATTCAGAATTGATTATTTGAGAATGCAGACATCCTCTCCAGGCTAATATAATCTAATAGTAAGCTATTATAGTGAGTCATGCATAAATTATTTCTTGATTTCCAATTCATGAGGATAGTTTTCTTTGCAACACATAAGGCGGTGAGAACCATGTGTGACATCCTTGCCTCTATATTTAACTCACTTAAATCACCCAATATGCAAAGTGTGGGTGAGGATGGGACACAATACTCAAGGCATGCTGATGGGTCCTCACATGTCTTCATCCAGAACTTTTGAACCCGTGCACAGGACCATATAGGATGCATATAGCTATCTGGAATGTTGCTGGTGCAGTAGAAGCAGATATTTGTGTCACTCAGGCCCATTTTGAGCATCCTTTGTTCTGTGTAATGAATTCTATGTAGAAACTTATACTGTATGAGTTGTAAATTAGAGTTTTTAGTCATCTTAGAAGTGTTTAAACATATTTGTGTCCAGAAGCTTTCATCCTTATTGATCGATAAATCTGTCTCCCATTTTGATATTGGAAGAGATACTGACTCATCCAGTTTTGATAATAGTCCATGTATTTTCGATATCAATTTAGGGGAACTAAGATTTAGAAACTCTGCCACCTTAACTGGTACCTCTAAATCTGTCTGATTAAGATTGAGTCTTGCTTTTATTATGGATTTAAGCTGTTGGTACTCAAGAGACTTTTTATCGCTGATATCGTACTGTGACACTAATTCCTGAAATTGGATAAAATTTCCACCTTGAATAAGATGCTCTAAGTTTTTTATTCCCTTCTCTTGCCATAGTGGAAAGTTTAACATCCTCTTTTGTTGCAAGATATCAGGACTTTCAAATTTTGATCATGATATCCTTTTAGTGTCAGATCAAAGAATAACGGGTTGTTTGATGCAGCAAAGTTCAGCCTCCACCTCCTCGCACCGTCACCTACCGTTCTTGTCTTCCTGTACCGGCGTCCTATGTCCCGCCTGTTATGTATGAAAAAGAAGAGTCAGAGTCTTGTATTGCAGGAACCATCAACAGCAACCCTTTATTACTGAGAACAGAACTATTTATATACAAGGGCCGTGCCCACCTGACATCATGCCAGGGGAGGGTACGGCAACACACACACACACGCCATACTCACAACACTACAATTCCCCTCCCCCTGACAAAAGTGTAAGGCCACACACACAATCGAGACCCTCCCCAATTTAGGACCCAAATCATGCACTAAGGGAACGAGGAGTAATTAACTGTAAAAAAAATATCCTAACACACTCATCCAAAAGAATAACAAAATTTGGACCAAGTCTCTTAAAACATTTAAAAAATAATCCCATAGCACCACATACATACTCTCATGCACACCAGCAATATATACAGTGGGGTAAAAAAGTATTTAGTCAGCCACCAATTGTGCAAGTTCTCCCACTTAAAAGATGAGAGAGGTCTCCAATTTTCATCATAGGTATACCTCAACTATGAGAGACAAAATAAGAAAAAAAAAAAAAATCCAGAAAATCACATTGAAGGATTTTTAATGAATTAATTGGTAAATTCCTCGGTAAAATAAGTATTTGGTCAATAACAAAAGTTTATCTCAATACTTTGTTATATACCCTTTGTTGGCAATGACAGAGGTCAAACGTTTTCTGTAAGTTTTCACAAGGTTTTCACACACTGTTGCTGGTATTTTGGCCCATTCCTCCATGCAGATCTCCTCTAGAGCAGTGATGTTTTGGGGCTGTCGCTGGGCAACACGGACTTTCAACTCCCTTCAAAGATTTTCTATGGGGTTGAGATCTGGAGACTGGCTAGGCCATTCCAGGACCTTGAAATGCTTCTTACGAAGCCACTCCTTCGTTGCCCGGGCGGTGTGTTTGGGATCATTGTCATGCTGAAAGACCCAGCCACGTTTCATCTTCAATGCCCTTGCTGATGGAAGGAGGTTTTCACTCAAAATCTCACGATACATGGCCCCATTCATTCTTTCCTTTACACGGATCAGTCGTCCTGGTCCCTTTGCAGAAAAACAGTCCCAAAGTATGATGTTTCCACTCCCATGCTTCACAGTAGGTATGGTGTTCTTTCTCCTCCAAACACGACAAGTTGAGTTTTTACAATAAAGTTCTATTTTGGTTTCATCTGACCATATGACATTCTCCCAGTCCTCTTCTGGATCATCCAAATGATCTCCAGCAAACTTCAGACGGGCCTGGACATGTACTGGCTTAAGCAGGGGGACACGTCTGGCACTGCAGGATTTGAGTCCCTGGCGGCGTAATGTGTTTCTGATGTAGCCTTTGTTACTTTGGTCCCAGCTCTCTGCAGGTCATTCACTAGGTCCCCCCATGTGGTTCTGGGATTTCTGCTCACCGTTCTCGTGATCATTTTGACCCCACGGGGTGAGATCTTGCATGGAGCCCCAGATCGAGGGAGATTATCAGTGGTCTTGTATGTCTTCCATTTTCTAATAATTGCTCCCACAGTTGATTTCTTCACACCAAGCTGCTTACCTATTGCAGATTCAGTCTTCCCAGCCTGGTGCAGGTCTACAATTTTGTTTCTGGTGTCCTTTGACAGCTCTTTGGTCTTGGCCATAGTGGAGTTTGGAGTCTGACTGTTTGAGGTTGTGGACAGGTGTCTTTTATATTGATAACGAGTTCAAACAGGTGCCATTAATACAGGTAATGAGTGGAGGACAGAGGAGCCTCTTAAAGAAGTTACAGGTCTGTGATAGCCAGAAATCTTGCTTGTTTGTAGGTGACAAAATACTTATTTTACTGAGGAATTTACCAATTAATTCATTAAAAATCCTTCATCGTGATTTTCTGGATTTTTTTTCTCATTTTGTCTCTCATAGTTGAGGTATACCTATGATGAAAATTGGAGACCTCTCTCATCTTTTAAGTGGGAGAACTTGCACAATTGGTGGCTGACTAAATACTTTTTTGCCCCACTGTATGTACATATTTACACTTTACTGTTTAGGTTACACCAATGTCTGTTGGCAGCCAGGGATAAAATCGGCCCGGGGGTCCTGGACAGCCCCAAAGCCTCCACGCCCTTGGCCGCCAAAGATAAGGCAGGCTCGGAGGCCCCGGGCAGCCCGATGACGTGTGCGCCTCTGGTCACCGTCTGCCTCCGGGATCAAAAATCACCTTTCCCGTGAAAGTGTCCCTCTTCACCACTGACTGCCTAATTGCTTGGGACCCGCTGCGCTGCTGTCCGGTACACCGTCCCTCCGTGCCTACTGGTCCGCTCCTGACCACCTTCAACACTGCCGTCGTGGCTCTGAACACTCCAAACCCCCGTGGCCTAACTCCGGGGAGACCCAAAGCCTGCTCGTTGGCGTCGCTCGCTGCCTCAACCGCCTCACCATAACACCCAGCACCCTTATTCCAGGTGTTCCGCTGCGCTGTCTCCGTGCCTGGTCGTAGCTGTTCCCCCTTGGGGCTTCCAGCGTCATTCCCGTCAGCACCACTGTCCAACCCAGGCGCTTTGTCGCTGCTCTCAGCACCCTCGTCCCAGGCACTCCACTGCATCATCTCTGCGCCTGACTGTCGCTGCTCTTCCCCGGGGCTGTCAGCCGCCATGGTCCTGCTCTCTCGCTGCCTAGCCTCCAGCTGCGGGGATGACTCCTGCTGCGCTGTCGTCGCACACCGCGCCGTCCAACTCATCAGCGCTCCGGTCCTCCACCTTCCTGTGTTTCGCAGCTGGCTGTCTTCAGTGACCGGGGACTCCCCCTCTCGCAGTCCCGGTCCTACCACAAAGTCTAGCTGGCAGCTTGGAGCTCTTTTTCAGTGCGCAGTTGGCTTAGCAGCTAGCCTGCCCATAGGTAGCGAAAGGGCCATTAGCTTCTCCAAGCCAGCTAGCCTAGCCTCCCTTGGCACCAAAACTCCCGCCACCCACAGCTTCGTGTCGCTTGTCTGCCCGGCGAAGAACTTGGCCAGCTGCTCGACAGCATCCTCATACACTTCTGTCTCTCCCAACATGGCGAGAATTCTTCGGCCCTCTGCTCCGAGATGGTGGGCCAGAAGCATTTGTCGTTGTCTCCTGTTGAGTCCGCTCAAACCCAGCTCCTGATGTAATCCTCAAACGCAGCCCTCCACTTTGGCCACAGGATCACCGGCTCTCCTGCGTACTCCAGAAACGGAATTAGGGTTTGAGGTAGTCCATACGCTGCCATAATTATTCTCGTCACCAAAATGTTATGTATGAGAAAGAAGAGTCAGAGTCTCGTCTTGCAGGAACCATCAACACCAGCCAACAACCTTCATTACAGAGAACAGAACTATTTATATACAAGGGCCGTGCCTGCCTGACATCATGCCAGGGGCAGGTACGGCAGCACACACACACGCCACACTCACGACACCACACTGTCCTTCCTTAATTCTCTTAAAATAATAATGATAAGAATACAGAAGTGATCGTGTTTGGACCTAGTGACCACTATGAGTCCCCTCCTGTAAACTTGGCCCCCCTCACACCTTATGTGAAACCCAAAGTCAAGAATCTTGGTTTCATCATGGACAGTGATTTTGAATTAGACACTCAGATGCATTCTGGGGTAAAATCCAGCTTTTTTCATCTAAGGCGTTTAGCAAAATTAAAACCCATTCTCTCTAGACTGCACCTGGAAACAGTAATCCATGCTTTTATTTCATCTCGGCTGGATTACTATAATGCACTCTACACCAGTGTCAGCCAGTCATCTCTTTCATGTCTGCAGCTAGTACAAAACGCCGCTGCTTGTCTTTTAACAGGTACACGTAAGAGAGATCACATCACACCCATTTTAGCTTCACTCCACTGGCTGCACTTGCATTTTAGAGTTAAATTATTTTATTTGTTTTTAAATCCTTAAACAGTCTTGCTCCGCCTTATCTCTCTGAGCTTCTGCATTCCTACGCTCCCACCCGGTCCCTCAGGTCAGCTGAACAGCTGTTCTTGAGGGTGCCAAAGGCAAAGCGGAAGCTCAGAGGGGACAGAGCCTTTTCAATCATAGCACCCAGGTTATGGAACAATTTACCTCTGCACATCAGACAAGCACCTTTACTGTCTATTTTTAAAACCCGTCTTAAAACACACTTTTACTCCTGGCCTTCGACCCAGTGTGAGACATTGATTTTATTGAATGAAATGGATTTTTATTTTTCGATTTACTTCTTTTATTTTGCTGATTCTATTGACTGTGGTTTCTACTCATGCCGAGTTTTATATTGTTTTGTTGGTTTTATATTGTTTTTGTGTTAGTGTTCTGCTCCTTGTTTTTATGTTTTCATGTGCTTTCATGTTGTATAGCACTTTGTGTAGCGAGTGTTGCTTTTGAAAGTGCTTTATAAATAAAGTTGATTGACTGATTGATAATTCTGATTGGCTGCTTCGAAAGGTCTGACAATTTGACCATGTTTATATAATCACGAGTAAACTGATTACTGGAGTAAATATTTATAAATTTAATATTTCTTGGTTAATGCCTTTCTTAAAAAAAGCATTTTTTCATTATTTCTGCATGGATTTTGGCGTAGGTAATGGTCACATATTCTATTTTGATTTGCTAGGGGTTCTGGGCTGCTACTGCAATCACACACAGTAAGTGTACAAAGTGACTTCAAAACTTTTTCAAAAATGTTCTGGCAATCCATATGCAGCACACCTGTGTCAGTTCAGTCTGCATCTGCTACACTTTCATGTTCTTTCATTTATGTCATATGCATTGCAGATGGATAGAGTTATTCACAGGTATTCATGCATCGTCTGTGTGACCTAGGGCTTAAAATAAACTATATTGTGGTAATGTAGGAACTGTACATGACAAGATCATAAAAAATGATATCTGATATTGCTGAATTAATTCTGTTGTGTTCCATTTCAAAGTAACAAGGTACAATTCATTCTTTGATTTATTCAAAGGGCAAATTTTTGAGAGTAACATTCGTACATTCAGTTTGAGCCACTTTGTTTCCATTTTCCAGGTCCATCTTAGGTTTCTATTATTCATCAGTAAAGCTCTGTTGACCTGTAAAAAAATAAAGAAACATAATCATCACCGTGGACATAATGGCACACTTCCACATCAGGGTGAGTTACCCACATGCCTCTCTCAAGCGATGTCAATTATTAAAGACATGAGCAAAGTCACCAGAAACAAAGTTCCTATAGTGACCCTTGCTTTCTTGTCTGTGATTCAACCTGTTTAAAAGAGAGAATGTCTGTTTAGGTGAAAAAGATACATCAGCAATGAATTAGCACTTTGAGCTGGATCGTGGTGCCAAGTGTGTGGAGTCTATTAACAACCATAAGTGCCACTGTTTTTATGAGCCATCACTTGTTCAGCTTGTATCTTTTTTGATTTTTATTAAATAACAGTGTCTACAGTGTTGCGATAGCATCACATCAGAAATAAATGAGTGAAAAGTAATCGAGCTGCTGAAGTGACTTTTGCCTACTCATATTTTATTGTACAGTGGTGTAAAAAAGTGTTTGTCCCCTTCCTGATTTCTCTTTTTTTTTAATGTTTGTCACACTTAAATATTTCAAATCATCAAACTAATATAAATATTAGACAAAGATAACACAAATAAACACAAAATGCAGTTTTTAAATGAAGGTGTTCGTTATTAAGGGTAAAATAAAATCCAAACCTACATGGCCCTGTGTGGAAAAAGTGATTGCCCCGCAGCGACGACTCATCCAAGAGGTCACAAAAGACCCCACAACAACATCCAAAGAACTGCAGGCCTCACTTGCCTCAGTTAAGGTCAGTGTTCATGACTCCACCCTAAGGAAAAGACTGGGTAAAAATCGTCTGCATGGCAGAGCTCCAAGACGAAAACCACTGCTGAGCAAAAAGAACATAAAGGCTCATCTCAGTTTTGCAAGAAAGCATCTTGATAATCCCCAAGACTTTTGGGAAAATAGTCTGACTGATGAGATCAAAATTTAACTTTTTGGAAAGTGTGTAACACAGCATTTCAGAAAAGGAACATCATACCAACAGTAAAATATGGTGATGGTGTGGGGTTGTTTTGCTGCTTCAGGACCTGGAAGGCTTGCTGTGGTAAATGGAACCATGAATTCTTTCTACCAAAAAAATCCTAAAGGAGAATGTCCGGCCATCTGTTCGTGACCTCAAGCTGAAGCCCACTTGGATTCTGCTGCAGGACAATGATCCAGAACACATCAGCAAGTCCACCTCTGAATGGTTTAAGAAAAACAAAATGGAGACTTTGGAGTGGCCTAGTCAAAGTCCTGACCTGAATCCGATTGAAATGCTGTGGCAGGACCTTAAGAAGGTGGTTCATACTCAAAAACCCTCCAATGTGGCTGAATTACAACAATTCTGCAAAGATGAGTGGGCCAAAATTCCTCCACAGTGCTGTAAAAGACTCATTGCCAGTTAACACAAACGCTTGATTGCAATTGTTGCTGCTAGGGGTGGCCCAACCAAGTTATTAGGTTTAGGGGGAAATCACTTTTTCACACAGGGCCATGTAGGCTTGGATTTTTTTTTTTACCCTTAATAATAAACACCTTCATTTAAAAACTGCATTTTGTGTTTACTTGTGCTATCTTTGTTTAATATTTAAATTTCTTTGATGATCTGAAGCATTTGTGTGACAAACATACAAAAAAAAATGAGAAATCAGAAAGGGGGAAAACACTTTTTCACACCACTGTAGTTGTAGCAACATATCCTATATTCTAACATCAGTAAAAATTATATTAATATGTCATCATGATTTGTCAAGCAATAATAAGTCAATGTCTGGAGACTCTACAAAACAGTATAAACAACCACATTTGTAGCAGGTTTCTCTCTGTGCAGCATTTTAAAAGTCAGATTTCAGTTTTACTTTAAACTAGGGATACACGATTAGATTATTTTTTTTGCAGATAACCAATATGCCAATATTTTGAAAACAATTTTGCCAAATATGTACATATTTTCCCCACCTATTTACATCTCCTTTGTCTTACAGTGATGATAAACTGGGATATAAAGACACATTCCCCAAGAAAATTAAGATGACTACCTCAATATAATATGAAAAAAAAGTTTTGGTTTTTTTGTAACATGTTCAGCAGAACTACAACTTTCCTCCTTTTAATAGGCTTGGAGGATACTGTTCCTGTATTGACCAATGTCAAAAATAATAAGTCTACAATGGCCAACTTGTTATTTTTGATTGTTTCTGTATTGGGTGATTGTTTTGATATCAGCTTAGAAATATGCATTATTTAAAAAAGAAAAAAGGGAACTGAAATACTTTAAAATGGTTCAGTCCCAGATGTTTTCTGAATTTGCAGTTGTAGTCTACTGTTGTCTAGTTCAGGGGAAAATCAATGCCACACAACTGGGGCAAGCCAGAAAAATATCGATACTGCCAATATCTTATTTGCTGATAGCTGATATCAGTCAATAAGGTAAATATTTGTTGATACCAATAGGCCGATATACAATTGCAATCAATTATTCAACTCCCAGAGCAGGTTTCAGCTTTTCAGTATAATTACTGTGGCAGAACCAAATTATGATAAGCCCATCATCCACAAATATACAACAAAGTATACAACCCATAGTTGTAGGTCAGGATCCCAAGGTGAACCTGTACAGCAAGTATGGTGAGCTTTACACGTTCTATAGTAAGAGATCATAGGGAGTGCCAGCCTTGACCTTTGACCTTTTGACCCCAAACCTGTAGTCAGAGGTTATGGTCTCAGAGTGAACCTGTGTACCAGGTTTGGTGACTAGCTTTCTTAGTTGTTGAGATATACTTTATAAGGCATTTTGACATTGACTTTTGTTCTTGCGATCCCAAAACCACAGTCGCACTTCAGGGTCACAGGGTGAACCTGTGTACCAAGTTTGGTAACCCTAACTTTACTCGTTGTACAGTAATAAGGCATAGGGAATGTTAACCTTGACCTTTGGACCACAAACCATAGTCTGAGGTCAGTTATAATTTATTGGTTTATTTGTCAGGGACCATGTACAGAAAAACATTAAACACAGGGTAAAGATGTTCTGTACCAGATTATAGCATTCTGACTAATTTCCATCTGTAGTCCCTGAGGCAGGCAAGAAGATTTTAAAAGAAAAACATTACATATAAAAAGCAATTCAGGTCTGATTTCAAAATCTGTTGTCCCTGAAACAAGCGGGGAGTAAGTTTAAAAGGTAAAAAGATGACTTCCGGTTATGGCTGCCACGTAGGACGGACGTGTCTCGCTCTGCTCTGCTCCTGGAAAAAAAAAAATCGGCAAATAACTCTCTCATTTGGGACAGAACGTATCCCAGCGTCTGGGCGAGGATATGTCGGCGAAGCCTAAGGCTGGAAAACCAGGAAAAGGAAAAAGCGAGCCGCCGAAACAGTCCAAATTAACGGACTTTCAGGTCTGTGACGCAGCAAACAAAACTCCATATATGGCGGAGGAGGCTGGCAACGCTGCGATTTCTGCGGGGAATGGCGCAGATGCGCTGATGGCAGCCATGAGTTCAATGAGAGCGGACTTTTCCTCTAGATTTGATGGGATTATGACAGCGTTGGAAGGAATAAGAAAGGAATTGGGTGACTGTGTAGAACGAACGGCGCAGATGGAGCTCCGTCTCGCTAGTGCTGAAGATGACGTCACCCGTCTTCAATTAAAGGTGCGCACTTTGGAAAAAAAAAATAAATCTCTGGAAGATAATATTTTGGATTTGGAATCTCGGTCGAGACAGAATAATTTGAGGCTGGTGGGTCTTCCAGAGGAATCAGAAGGTCGGGACGTATGTTCCTTTCTGGAAAAGTGGATTCCGGAGGTGCTGGGCAGCGAGGAGTTGCAATCAGCAGTGATTCTGGAAAAAGCACATCGTATTGGCCCACGGAGAGATAAGGGACCGCCGAGGACCTTAATTATGAAGTTTCTTAGCAACAGAGACAGGATGAAGATCTTCAACGCTGCACGAGCTAAAAAAGGAGAGATTAAACACCAGGACCAGCAGGTGCGGTTCTACCCAGATTTGGCCACAGGAATCCAGCAATTGAGGAAGCAGTTTGATCCCGTACGTAAGGAGCTGCGCAACCTTGGGATTCGTCATGGTGTAATCTATCCTGCGAGACTGCTGACCACGTATGAGGGCAGAACCCACATCTTCAAGACCCCAGAGGAGGCGCAGGAGTTCATCAAGAAGATCAAAGAAGAAGAAGAGACTGGTGGGAGCTAAGCATGAACAAAATATAAGGTAGAATAATTAAGCATTTGCACAGGCATCTGACTGACTTGAAGTAAATAGTAAGTTTACAAAATATAGATTGTATTATATATTAAAAAAAACAAAACAAAAACAAAACAAACAAAAAAAAAAAACTATGATGTACAAAGTTGTTAAAAATTTTGGAGTTAAGTTGGAAAACTACAGAGGAGAGTTAATGTTACGTCATTAAAAGCAGTAGAGTTAGGGTGATTGGGAGGATGAAGAAGGAGTGGCTTAGGCTGATCCCCGTGGGTGTGGAACGGTCGATGGCTATATCGGGAGACAGAATTTTTCTTTTGATTTTGGGGGGTTTGCCACAAGTGTGGGAAGGGGGAATTTGTTTGTGTGTAGTTTGTAGGATGAATGTTCAACCACTCATGTTTTTGCTTCTCTGTATGAGCATGTTTACACTGCAAGGTAATCCCAAACTCTCTATTGATCATGGACCAAAGTGTTAATCTTAATTTAACTTCATGGAATTGCAGAGGTCTACAAAATTTAAAAAAACTTAAACAAGTTATGAATAAAATAAAGGACATGGGTTCAAGAATTGTGTTTTTACAAGAAACTCATCTGATAGAGGAGGATGTTAAAAGAATTAGGAGTAGATGGCAGGGAAGTGTATTCACCTCTTCATTTTCATCCCGAGCCAGGGGAGTTATGACTCTCATACATAAATCAGTTCCTTTTCAAGTGAAAAATGTAATTGGAGACAAATTTGGAAGATATGTAATCATTCAAGGTTCTTTGCTATTAGAAAATATAAATCTTGTGAACTTATATGGTCCCAATATAGATGATCAGAAGTTCTTTGCTAATTTATTTCTCATCTTATCATCACTTACAGGGCAACATATAATAGCAGGGGATTTTAATTGTACATTGAATCCAGGTGTGGATAGATCAACAGGACTGGATTGTACGCACATTGGATGTAGGATGACTATTAATCATTTTATGAAAGAATTGAGATTGTTAGATATATGGAGAGAAATGAAACCACAAGTTAAAGCCTATTCTTGATATTCCAGTACCTACAAGACATTCTCACGTATTGATTATTTTTTGATTTCCACAGAATTAAGGTCCAAGATTCAAAACTGCTTTTATGATAACATCGTGATCTCTGATCATGCACCCTGTTGTCTAATATATGTAGATAAAAAATTGACAAAGGAATCAGGTAGATGGCAATTTCAGCATAAATGGCTTCAGGATGAGGAATTTGTCAAGTATATAGAAAAACAGATAGACGAGTTCTTTGACATCAATACTACACAAACATCAGCATGTGTAAAGTGGGAGGCTTTCAAAGCTTTTATTAGGGGACATATTATTAGTTATACAGGATCAAAATCTAAGAAGACTCGAGAGGAGAGAGCTAAATTGGAACATAAAATAAAAAATCTTCAGGAAAAAGTGTATGCAGGAAGTGACCCAAGGTTGGAGAATGAATTACTGATTTTGAGAGCTGAATACGACAAAAAATCAGCGAATAGAGCTGCCTCGAGTCTTCTAAGATTGAAACAATCTTTTTATGAACAAGGTGAAAAATCAGGAAAATTATTAGCATGGCAGATTAAACAATTGGAAATTAAAACACCAATTACCAGTATTATAAGTAATGGACAGGTAGTTATAGATCCTTTAGAAATTAATAGAGCCTTTAGAGATTACTATGAAAAATTATATGATACCAAAAATGAACCTGATTTAACAAAACTAAATGGGTTTTTGAACGAACTATCTATACCGTGTATTCCAAATGAAAACAGGGAGATATTGGAGTCTAAAATTAGTCAAGAAGAAGTTGGGCTAGCCATTGATAATATGAAATCAGGAAAAAGTGCAGGACCAGATGGTCTTCCAGTTGACCTTTATAAAAAATTTAAGAATAAATTAATAAAACCTTTTTTGGAAATGGTTTTAGAAGCATTTCAAAATAATAATTTACCATCATACATAAATAATGCCTTAATTATACTGCTGCCAAAACCAGGTAAGCCCTCTAATAAATGTGAAAATATGAGACCAATAAGCCTATTAAACGCCGACCTTAAGATAATCTGTAAAATTTTAGCAAGACGAATACAAGAAATTTTACCAAATATTATTAATCGAGATCAGAATGGCTTTATAAAGGGTAGACAAGGCTTCCATAATGTAAGAAGACTATTTAATATTATTTATTTTAATAAAGAAGCACCGGATACAGCTCTCCTATCATTGGACGCCGAAAAGGCCTTTGATAGAGTTGAATGGCCCTTTCTTTTTGAAGTCCTACAAAGGTTTGGACTTGGAAATAATTTCATAAAATGGGTTCAAATAATATACAATAATGCTACAGCAGAAATCCTAACAAATAACAATATTTCAAAACCAATAAAAATCAATAGAGGATGTCGACAAGGCTGTCCACTTTCACCTTTACTGTTTACTATGGCAATTGAACCTTTAGCGATAGCGATACGTTTACATTCACAAATATATGGAATTAAAGTTGGACCAACAGAACATAAAATCTCCCTGTACGCCGATGATATAATTTTGTTTATGTCGAATCTAAAAAAATCAATTCCAACCTTGTTGAATTTAATAAAGAATTTTGGGGAAATATCAGGATATAAAATAAATAAAACTAAATCTTCAATATTAATGCTAAATGAGACCCAGAGAAATTACCCAGCCCCTGAGGTAAATCAATTCAATGTTGTAAATCAGTTTAAATATTTAGGAATCCAAATTATGCCTAAGCTAGAATCAGTCGCCAGTGTCAACTATGAAGCCTTAATGTCAGATATCAGTGAGTTAACTCAGAGATGGATGTCACTACCAATGTCGATGATCGGGAGAATCAATATACTTAAAAGTAATATTTTACCTAAAATACTTTATTTATTTCAATACATTCCCTTATCACCACCTTTAGATCTATTCTCAAGAATAAAAAAAAAGTTAGTGGAATTTATATGGAACAACAGGAGGGCTAGATTACGTTTGTCTTTATTATATTTACCATTTGATCGTGGAGGTCTGAAATGTCCAAATTTTATGTTGTATTATTGGTCGGCACAACTGAGGTCTATGACATATTATTTTTCATCAAATGATCTCCCTCACTGGACTTAAATGGAATCATACAATTTACCTTTACCTCTTCCCATATTCATATACTCAGATTCGGCAAAAAAAATACAAAAACAAGTTAAAAATCCATTTGTAAAGCATATGATCAAAATATGGTGTGAAGCTAAAAACTATTTAAAAGAACCACAGTTATTGTCACAATTTAGTCCAATATGGGGTAATCAATATTTTAAACCAGGGAGAGCGGACGCTGTATTTAAAGTATGGAATTTAAAAGGGATACAAAAGATTCAGGATTTATATTTGCCATGTGCAGACAACATAATGTCTTTTGAAGAGCTGAGGATCAAATTTAATCTCAATAGAACACATTTTTTTAAATATCTTCAACTTAGAAACTTTATTCGATCAAATCAAAATAAAGCTCTCACTTGACCTATTTATTCATCCTTGGAAAAAATGATGATGAAAGATAGTAAAAGAAAGGGTATTATTTCAGAGTTTTATAACTCATTGACACTATCTTCAAGTGAAAATTCACTGAAAAGATTAAACTACTGGAAAGAAGATCTGCAAATTGAAATTTCAGAGGAACAATGGGAATTGGCTTGTACAGAAGCTCAAACCAAATCAATAAATGCACGCCTTAAATTGATACATTTCAAATGGTTAATGCGGATGTATGTTACACCGGAGGAGTTAAATAGATATAACAAAAATATACCAGATACATGCACAAAATGCATGGAAAGTAAAGGAACCCTATTTCATTGTTTATGGGAATGTAGATTAATAAGAATGTTTTGGGAAGAGGTGAGGGTAACAATTGAAAAAATAATCTCAAAACAAATCATATTGAATCCTAAACTGTTTTTGTTGGGTCTGTACCCAGAAAAGCATAATTTTAATAAAAGTGAAAGAACATTCATAGACCTCAGTTTGCTTAATGCCAAAAAATGTATTGCACTATTATGGAAAAAGACTCATAGACCAGATGTGACTCAGTGGTTAAGACAGATGTTAACAAACCTTCCATTAGAAAGAATAACATATATACTAAAATCAAAGGAAATTGTGTTTGAGAATATATGGAGACCTTTTATTGATTATGTAAAAAATTTAAACATAACTCTTGAAGAAGAAGGTGAATGATGTGTGTGGACCTTGTAAATTCCAAACTGGTGAACATAATATGTATACTTATGTATTGGATTGTCTAGACTAAACAGAGGAGCATTGTTGAAGATTTGATTTTGTTGGTGGTTGTTGGTGTTTTTAGTGCATTTTTTTTTTTTTTGTGTAGTACTTTAGTGTTAGTGTTTGATTGTTTGTTAAAAAAAAAAAAAAAGGTTCAATAAAGATATTGTGGGAAAAAAAAAGGTAAAAAGATAAGAAAACAACACATATAAAAACAATTTAAGAGTACAATTTCAAATCCCATTTAAGGGAGCGAGTCAATGCTGGCAGGCTTGATTACTTAAAATCCATTTTTTAGTCTCTGTGGAAAAGTCTCTGTAATTTGTTCTGGTCTTCAAAGCAGTGGGGAGCTTGTTCCATTCCGTTATAGCTTTGTATGAGAATGCTGATTGTCCAAAAGCAGTTTTATGTAGGGGGATGCAACAATGTCACCTAGAGGAAGTCCTTGTTATTCTGGTATTTTGTTCAGAAGTCAGGTACACAAGTGTCTTAAGAGGTGGGGTGCAGAACCATGGATAAGTTAAAAAACCAACTGTATATTTGCATACATTATATTTTCAAAGCTTAACATCTTGTGTTTGGCAAGTATACCACAATGGTGATACTGTTGTATCTTCTTATCCAGAATTTGGATTGTTTATACAGGGATTCCAAGGGTTCCAGAGTCATACTGTTGGCTTGTGACCAGCATGAGATGTAATCAGAGAAATGTGTCAAAATCATGGCATTCAGAAAGGTTTTTGATCCTTCTAGAGCAGGGGTCACCAACTAAAACTGCAAGAGGTCTGATAAGTCAGTCCTCGTCCCCAGCTGAGGTCCGAATTAGGGCTGTGGAACTTTAGGCACCTCACGATACAATTATGATTCAGGGTCTCTGATTTGATTCTAAAACGATTCTCGATGCATTTTTTGTTTGTTTTGTAGCACCTTGGGAGAGCCAGATTTCTAGCATCTCAGACAATAGACAGTGGATAAGCATGGGAGATCAAAGAGCAGGAGGTTCCTGGTGGGATAGCAGGAAGGAGTCAAGGATGTAGGGGGTTGAATGCAGTGTGATGCAAATGTCCTGTTGTGTGTGATGTAATGCCATTAAACTGAAGAGGAGAGTCTCTGATAAAAAGTTCATTCTGTTCTGTGCTTGTGAGATGTGAGTGTGCAATAAATCATTTGAAATGAATCTGCCTGTGATTTCACACACTCCACAGTTTGTTTTTTTCAGCATTTTATTCTTCTCACTGTGACAGCTTGGTACTTTTAAAGCGAAGTGTTTGCACTGACCCATGAATTTATTTCAAACATCTTTTAATAAAAGAAATAGAAGAGAAATGTAACAAGTCACATGGACAAATTTATCTGAAAAAGTGCTTTTAAGAATTGTCATCTTTTCATGGACATTCTTTAAGAAAACCACAGCTGTCTCCAGCAGACCAATATCATTTGCTTTTACACATTATTTTATTAAGCAGATGTTTTAGCTGCTTTTAGTTCTGTATTTTTTTAAACAAAAAAATCAAATTCTTTGCTCAATTTCAAATAAAACGTAATAATTTAATCATAATAATACAGGGGTGTGGGGATCATGAAATGATAAGACTGGATAATTTCTCAGTATGGTTTATTCATCTCAAGTCCCCAGCTCTCTCTCTCTCAGTCAGGAAAAAAGAGGAAGAGCTGCGGTAAACCCACATACATTTATACCCACACATCAAACACAGAATCACACAATCAAGTCAAATCCTTCTATTTACACTTAAGCACTTCAAAGTCCTCTTTGCTCTTCTGTCTGACCCCAGGAGGTCAGACAGTCCTTTCAGGCTCTCGCTCCAGATCCTCTGACTTCCTCCCAAGTCCGCAGGTGGTCCAGACTCATTGTCCATCTGAGGCGTGATGTCAACACACACCGCAAGCTTAAAGTCCTTCTATGCTTGGGTCTCTGCAGTGAAATATGTGAGCTACATAATGTTACCATTATGGGCGCTACATCACTCCCCCCCAAATGCCAAAGAATGGGCACACCCAATAACCGTATCCTAATGGCAATACAGCATATGCCACCCCCCACCTGCGGAATTTACAGCACGGCCTACACAGTTTGATCAAAACACACATCACTCTGCCCGTAGTCTGGGCTTCAACCTCCTCCCAAACTTGCTGTACGCAGGGTTCACAGCCTGTGTTGTGCCGTCCTGCGGCGAATCTGTGGAATGAGGGGGAGAAAGGTTATTTGTCCCCTGCGGGGGCTCCAGGGGCCGTTCCCTGGGTGGTCTGCCGCGTCGAGGCGTCCTCGCCGGTCGTACAGATTCGTCATGCAACACAAAGGCAGGCTTTAATCTATCAATACTGATTGTTTCTTTCCTGCCCCCCAATCTAGCACAAAATATTTCTCCCCGGTTTCCAGCACTCAAAATGGACCGTCATATGGTGGGCGGAGACTGTGTCGCCGAGCGTCGTGCCTGACAAAAACAAATTCAGTGTTTTGTAAAGCCTTGGGAACAAAAACACGCAGAAAAGTGTGATGAGCGGGGCCCGGGAGCATTTCTGCTCCTGTGCCAATCAGAGGTCCCCGCACCGGGGGGGCGCCCTGGTGCCGCATGGGCTGGTAGGAACTCGCCGGGCAGCCTGAGAGGTTGCGCAAAAACCAATTCTGCGGGTGAGGCATCTAAGTCCTCTTTGGGTGCCGAACGCAACCCCAATAAAACCCATGGTAGTTTGTTTACCCAATCTGCATCCGTGAGCAACGCTCTGAGGGCTGCCTTCAAAGACCTGTGAAAATGCTCGCATAAACCGTTGGCCTGGGGGTGATAAGCGGTAGTGTGGTGGACCACCGCTCCTAAGCTGCTGGCCATTGCTGACCACAGCTCCGACACAAATTGAGGTCCCCTATCGGACGTAATATCCGACGGAACCCCGAACTGCGCTACCCAGGCTGTTAAAAAAGCGCGAGCCACCTCTGCCGCTGTGGTCGACGTTAACGGGACCACTTCCGGCCAACGTGTGGTTCGGTCCACCATTGTCAAGAGATGTGTGAACCCTTGTGACGGCGGCAGGGGGCCCACTAGGTCTACGTGCACGTGATCAAATCTCTTAGCCGGAATGTGGAACGGTTCTAAAGGGGCCTTCGTGTGCCTGTGGACTTTGGCCCGCTGGCAAGCCATGCAGGCTTTCGCCCACTCTTTCACGTGCTTGCGCAGGCTCGGCCAAACAAACTTCTCCGCTACCATTTTCACCGAAGCGCATACTCCCGGGTGCGCCAGGGAGTGCACCACGTCAAAAACACGACGGCACCACGCGGCCGGTACCACCGGGCGCGGTCGCCCGGTGGATACGTCGCAGATTAGAGGGGGTGAACCGGTTTGTAAACTTTTGCTCTCCAGCCTTAACCCTGTTGGTCCAGACAGGAGCGCGCGCACGTCTGCGTCTCTGCTCTGCTCCGCTGCCATGGCTGCATAATCTATCCCCACGTGAACAGGGGCCGCGTGCATGTCTGCGCTGTTACCCCGCCCCACGTCTGCGGTAGTACAACCCGCTTCCGCGCAGACAGGCGCTGTTACCGCGCGTGAGAGACAGTCCGCTACTACATTGAGTTTACCGGCTACGTGCTGAATATCGGTGGTAAATTCCCAAATTGCGGCCAGCTGTCTCTGCTGCCGTCCTGACCACGGTTCTGAAATTTTGGACATTGCAAAAGTGAGCGGTTTGTGGTCGACAAACGCGGTGAAACGTCGCCCCTCCAGCCAGAACTGGAAATGGCGAATGGCCAGGTGTAGCGCTAGCAGCTCCCTGTCAAACGCGCTGTATTTCCGCTCAGCATCGCGCAAGGACCTGCTGAAAAAAGCGAGCGGTTGCCAAACCCCGGCGACTTGCTGCTCTACAACGGCCCCTATGGCCACATCTGATGCATCGGTGGCTAGCACTATGCGGGCTGATGGGTCTGGGTGAGCCAGCAGCGCTGCATCTGCCAGTGCTTTTTTAACCTCTGTGAATGCGCGCTCCCGCTCCGGGGACCACTTGATCGCATTGGAGGGCTTCTGCTTTTTAAGTGCGGCGTATAACGGTTGCATAAGCTGCGCTGCGTGGGGTATGAAACGGTTATAAAAATTTACCATTCCTAAAAACTCTTGCAACGCTTTGACCATTTGTGGCTGGGGAAACTCCGCCACTGCGCATACTTTGGCCGGCAGAGGGATTGCTCCCTCTGGGGAGACGCGGTGTCCTAAAAAATTGATTTGCGCTACGCCAAAATGGCACTTGGCTGGGTTGATTATCAACCCGTGCGTTCCCAACCTCTGAAAAACCGTGGTGAGGTGTTTTTCGTGTTCCTCCTCGGAGGCACTGGCGACTAAAATATCGTCCAAGTAGACAAAAATGAAAGGGAGGTCGCGCAACACGACATCCATCATTCGTTGGAAAGTTTGCGCGGCGCCTTTAAGGCCAAAAGGCATGCGTAAAAATTCAAAAAGTCTGAACGGGGTTATTACCGCTGTTTTGGGAATGTCCTCTGGTCGAACCGGGACCTGATGATAACCGCGGACCAGGTCTATTTTAGAAAAAATACGCGCCTTCGCCAAGTGCACTGAAAAATCCTGGATATGCGGAATTGGGTAGCGGTCCTGCGCTGTGGCATTGTTTAACCTGCGGTAATCACCACAAGGTCTCCATGAGCCGTCAGCCTTAGGCAGCATATGCAGCGGGGAGGCCCAGGCGCTCTTCGAGCGGCGAATTATGCCCAACCTTTCCAGGTTGGCGAACTCCTCGCGCGCAATGGAGAGCTTAGCTGCATCCAAGCGCCGAGCTTTAGCAAAAACTGGTGGGCCACTTGTGGTGATAAAGTGTTCCACCCCGTGCTTCGCAACCTTAGCTGAAAACGTGGGAACTGTGAGTGCTGGGAACTGGGTTAGAAGAGTGTGAAACTTACCGCCTGCTGTGGCGACGTTGGTCTGTACTGGCGGCGGGGACACTCGAGCTGCACAAGGGATAGAACAAAAGGAGAGTGCATTTACTAGGCGTCTATTAACCAGATCCACTAACAAGCCATGTGAGCACAAAAAGTCAGCGCCTAACATGTTGAAACTCACCGCCGCTACTATGAAGGTCCATTCATAGGTGCGGCCGTGCAAGGACAGGCGTAGAGTCCTTTCCCCGAACATTTTGATCGACGAGCCGTTCGCTGCCGTTGCTCCGTCTCCGCGGGGCCCCGCCACCCGATCCGCATAGGTCGCGGTGATGAAACTCCTCTGGGCTCCGGTGTCCACGAGGAATTGCCGCCCGGAGCCCGCGTCTGTTAGATAAAGCAGCTTGTTCTGTTCACCGAGAGTCGAAGCTGCTAACGACCCCCGGCCCGGGCGTTTCCCTGTTTCTTGAAACTGCACGGCGGGATGCATCTGTGCGCCTTCTCAGCGAAGCGTCGATGGTAAAAACAGAGGCTGTCCCCTCCTCTGCCTCGGGACCGCGCTGCTGCCGTCATCGCTGGGGTTGCTCCTGCTGCCTCCGGCTCCTCACTGCCTCCGGCTGCCGCGCCGAGGTCTGCTGCTGCCACGGAAGTCTCCTGCTCGTCGCAGGCGTTGAGGAGCCGCTGCGCTTCTCTGGCCAGCACGCGGAAGTCTTGCTGGTTCACACACCTCATGCCAGACAGGGTACCTCTCATGTGTGCTGGGAGGGTCCTCAAGAAGATGTGTTTGAACAGAAACGCATCGTTGTCTGTCCTGATCAGCTGCAGCATGTCCTCCATGAGGTCGGTCGCTCTGCGTCCTCCTCTGTCGCGCAGGTCCAGAAGCTGCCTGGCCCTCACCTCGGCTGATGGCACAAAACTCTCGATGAGGGCGGCTTTCAGCGCGTCGTACTTGCCAGCAGCGGGCGGCTGCTGCACCAGGCTCCGCACACATCGAGCTGTGCGGCTGTCGAGTCTTGCGATGACATTATGAAACTTGGTGTCATCTGCTGATATTCCCCCAAGCACGAACCGCGATTCCGTGTGTTGGAACCATGAGTGCGGGTCATCTTGCCAGAACTCGGGGAGCTTAATCGAGCCTGTGCTCGTGCGGTCGGTCTCCGGTGAATCCGGGTCAGGGTAACGTTCTCCCGGCATCGTACATCTTGGTCACCAATGTGGAGGTCATGAAATGATGAGACTGGATAATTTCTCAGTATGGTTTATTCATCTCAAGTCCCCAGCTCTCTCTCTCTCTCAGTCAGGAAAAAAGAGGAAGAGCTGCGGTAAACCCACATACATTTATACCCACACATCAAACACAGAATCACACAATCAAGTCAAATCCTTCTATCTACACTTAATCACTTCACAGTCCTCTTTGCTCTTCTGTCTGACCCCAGGAGGTCAGACAGTCCTTTCAGGCTCTCGCTCCAGATCCTCTAACTTCCTCCCAAGTCCTCAGGTGGTCCAGACTCATTGTCCATCTGAGGCGTGATGTCAACACACACTGCAAGCTTAAAGTCCTTCTATGCTTGGGTCTCTGCAGTGAAATATGTGAGCTACATAATGTTACCATTATGGGTGCTACAGGGGAACACTAAATGTGTTTTCAACTCCAAATAAATAGCTCTAAAATTCTAAAATCTACAACTTAAACCCTAAAAATGGGAAGTTTCACAGGAGAACACAAACTAACTTACATACATTTAAATAGATTAATATTTACAAAACTAAATCTCACAAAAGTCTGCCTTTATACTATATTTTCAGTATTAGAAAAAAGTGTTTCAAACTGTAAGCCTAAAAAAGGGACAGAAAATATAATTAATTCTACAGTACAGAATTCCTTTGGACTTTTTTTATGTCAATGATGTTTTTTATATTTTTGACCTGGTCTGAGTCTGTCTGGGTAACACACTGTCACAGGGAGAGAGGAGATGGATGTGTGTGGAACTTTTCATGTTCAGTAACACACAGAGCAAATTATTTTGACATATCAGAGGGTCGCAGAAATTACCTCCATAAACAACGTCGTGCAGCCCAACGGGGAGGCTGTCCCAGGAAGGTGTGGAGGAGCTGTCGGGACCTTTTGTCAACAAACCTCCGGGTGGACCTGTACCAAGGCAGGCAGCCAGAGTGGTGGTGGACACAATTTTCACAGCAGCGTTTCACTCCACGGGTTATATTAGGAAAGAAGTGTGGTTGTCCAACGGAGAACGTCTAAGGTCCCATGGCATAAAATGCCCGCCGATACAGCACCTGAATTCCGTTCTTTCATTTGGTTAAAACAAAATAGTATAATTTTTCCCAAAATTATATTGAAAAGCTTCAGAGTCCGGACAGAGGACTCTCAAGGTCCAGATCCAGACCGGAGTCCGCCAGTTGGTGACCCCTGTTCTAGAGTGAGTGCATTTCTGATGCATCAAAAGTTTACAAGGTTATATTTCAGAGTGCGGTTCATCTGTTTTATATGCTTTTTAAAGCTGAGCATGGGATCTAATGTGATGCCCAAATGCTTATACTCCGTCACATTTTCTATATTTGCTCCATGTACAGTTATATAAATAGTTCTATGATTTTGTTTGTTAGTAAAATACATGGTAGCTGTTTTCTCTATGTTCAGAATGAGGCATGATTGATTAAGCCATTTTGACACTTTCTCCATTGCTGTCATTAACTTGTCAGACACTTGTTTAGCATGCTTCCCATGTGTGTAAATGACTGTGTCATCTGCATACATCTGAATTTTTATATCATCTTCACATACTGATAGCAAATCATTAATATACAAAGTAAAAACCAGTGGGCCTAAAACTGAATTTTGTGGTACTCCCATGGTGCATGCCTTTGAGTGGGGTACAGTACTGTTTATGCTCACACACTGGGATCAACCAGATAGATATGATTTTAACCAGCTAAGGGTATTCATGGACAGTTTATATTCTGATAGTTTAGAAAGGACTGAATGATTGACCGTTACAAAGGCTTTACGTAAGTGTAAAAAGATGGCTCCTACCCCCGCCCCCTTTGTCCAGATTTTCTTTAATCGTTTTGTGGAGAAAGGAAACGGGCAAGGCAGCGAGCTGAACAACACACAAACTTTATTCCTTCTCCAACATATAGTAAAGTAAAAGAACTCCCGGGTCTCTGTGTATTCTCCTTTTATACCTTTAATTCCATGCATTGAGACCAGGAATTTCTGACCATGATACATTGTTTAGAACAAAGTCCTGTGTGGCACATTAACATAACATCACACTGGCACCGCTTCTCACACACTACTTCTTCCAGCGGCTCCAGCGTTCTCTCCTCTCCCTGGAGGGTGAATAGTCTTTACTGTCCTAACTGAGACTTCCCAATGACACTTCCTCCTTCAGTCCATTGTTCTCCCTTTCCCCAGCTGCCTTCTCTAGGTGGAGAATCCCCACACCATGCCCCCACAGTTTCAATAAAGTAACAGCATGCAGTCTCCGTTGAGTGGTTCAGCCTGAAACCAGACTGTATGGGATACAGCAGCTGGGCAGATTCGAAATGTTCTACCAGTTGGTCTACTACCACCTTTTCAGTGGCTTTTGACAAAACAGGAAGTATACTTATCGGTCTACAATTACTGATTTCCTGTTTGTCCCTGGCTTTGTGTATGGGGGGTACAATGGCAGGTTTCAATGCATCAGAAAAGATAGTTTTGTGGGGGCATGGTGTTGGACTTCTCCACCCAGGGAACAATGGACCGAAAGAGGTGTCACTGGGGGGTACCAGATGGGACAGTAAGGACTATGCGCCCCCCGGGGAGAGGAGTAATTGCTGGAGCTGCTGGGAGTAGAAGAGTGTTGAAGCAGTGCCGGCGTCATGTTAATGTGCCACATGGTTCTTTGTTCAAACAACAATGTGTTATGGTCGGAAGCTTTGGGTCTCGATTCATGGAAATAAAGCTATAAAAGAGGAATACACAGAGACCCGAGGATCTCTTTTGCTGTAAAATATGTTGGAGAAAGAATAAAGTAACTGTGCCGTACAGCTCATTGCCTCACCTGCCTCTTTTCTCCACATTGGCGACCCTAAGACGTGCCATGGAAAGCGAGCCGAGCACTGCCCCAGAGACTGCCTGGAGGGAGGACACCAACGCTACATGCGTGGTCCCACTCGAGCTCCCAGGTTTCTGGCTTCGCAACCCGACTGCATAGTTTTTGCACATAGAAGCCCAGTTCGCACTCCGCGGGATAACAACGGATGATACCAGGTATTACTACGTGGTCGCTGTGCTGGATGAGCGCCACGCAACAGGTGACGAGCCTGCTCCAGGAGCTGCCGACCCAAGGAAAATATGAAACGCTCAAGAGGATGCTTCTCCACCGCTATACCCTTTCTGACAGTGAGAGGGCAGAGAGGCTCCTAATGCCTTTGGAGTTAGGGGACAAATCAGCAGTGGAGCTGATGGAGAGCATGTTGGCGCTGAGGGGGAAGAATGACAAATCTTTCCTGTTCACCCACTTGTTCCTCAGGAACCTACCAGCTACAGCGAGGGTGATCCTGGCCAACTCGCCGCGGCTGGTTGCTCAGGACTACCGCGCCCTGGCACAGGAAGCAGACTGCATCCTTTTGGTCACCAGAACTCTGTGTGAAGACAATGGCACCGGCATCCATGAGGGACTCCAGCAAGATTGAGGAGCCGTTCGTGGTAGCCGGGACGGACGCCAGAAGACGAAGGAATGGGGCGAGCTGTTTTTATCATTGCCGTTTCGGCTCGAATGCCCAACGCTGCCTTTCGCCATGCCAATTCAAGAAGCCGGGAAGACGGCACTTTCGGAAGTCAGTGGCAGCTGCAACCGATGCCGACAGGAACAGAGTGCTTTATGTCACAGACACACGTTTGGGAAGACAGTTTTTGGTGGACTCTGGCTCCCAGAAGAGCCTCATCCTGCCGGTCAATGGAGACAGGGTGGCAGGATGAGGCTCTTCTGGGAGCCAGAGTCCACCAAAAACCGTCTTCCCAAACACACGTTTGGGAAGACGGTTTTTTGGCGAGCAGACACTGACGATATGCTTACATGGATGCAACTTTCAGTGGGACTTTGTGATAGCCACATGTTCCGGCCCCATTTTAAGAGCAGATTTTCTATGTGCTTATGGATTGTTAGTTGATGTTGCTAATAGTAGATTAGTGGACACTGTCTCTTTTACCTCACTGCCCTGTATAGCTCGGGGAGCTGGGTCGACAACACTGGCAAACGTTATAGCTCCAGGGGGTAAGTACCAACATTTGCTCGCACAGTTTCCAGCACTCACGGTCCTGACTTTTTCAGCTACGGTAACGAAACACGGGGTCGAGCACTTTCTAACGACAAAAGGCCTGCCAGTGTTCACGTGTCCTAGGCGTTTGGACGCAGCTAAACTGGCCAGCACGTGAGAGGAGTTTGCCAACTTACAGTAGAGCAGCTGGGCATTGTCAGGCGCTCCAACAGCCCATGGGCATCCCTGCTACACATGGTGCCTAAAGCTGACGGGTCGTGGCGACCATGCAGCAATTTCTGGCACTTGAACAACGCTACGGAACACGATTGCTATCCTATTGCTATCCTATTCCACACATCCAGGACTTTACCGTGCACCTGGCCAGGGCACGTGTTTTTTCCAAAGTGGATCTGGTCCGTGGTTACCACCAGGTCCCGGTGCACGTGGAAGACGTTCCAAAAACAGTGGTAATAATTCCTTTTGGCCTTTTCGAGTTTTTATGCATGCTGTTCAGATAAAAAGGCGCGGCGCAGACCTTCCAGAGGAAGATGGACGCAATGCTTCGCGACTTGTCTTTCATTTTTGTCTACTTAGACGACATTCTGGCAGCCAACGCGTCAGAGAAGGAACACATCGCCCATCTCAGGACAGTTTTCCAGAGGTTGGAGGTGCACGGGCTGATAGTTAGCCCGGCGAAGTGGCAGTTTGGTGTGCCAGTGATTGACTTTTTGGGCCACTGCATTTCACCAGATGGCGCGATCCCTTTACAGGACAAAATGCACATTGTGTCAGGCTTTCCGCATCTGCAGACCGTGAGGGCACTACAGGAGTTTTTGGGAATGGTTAATTTTTATAACCGTTTCCTCCCCCGGGCAGCCCAGCTGATGCAGCCATTGTACGCCGCGCTTAAAAAAAAGAAGCCCACAGAAGCTATCGATTGGACTCCAGAGCGAGCCCAGGCTTTTACTAATGCCAAACCAGCGCTTGCTGATGCCGCGTTCTTAGCCCATTCGGACCCATCTGCACGGATAGCGCTCACTATGGATGCATCTGACATTGCCATAGGGACAGTAGTGGAGCAGTGCATCTCAAGTTTGTGGCAGCCGCTCGCATTTTTCAGCCGCACTTTGCGCGACAACGAATGCAAGTACAGAGCGTTTGATAGAGAATTGCTGGCTCTCCACCTGGTGACGCGCCATTTCCAGTAAGCTTAACGTCATGGTCAATTGTCTGTTGCATGCATTAATCTCCCTGGTTTACATGGGAATAGATTTCCCCGCCATGGCCGCAGAGCAAGCCAGGGATGCGGACATTTGCACGCCCCAGTCTGCACCAACTGGGTTAAAGCTGGAGAGCAGGGTGGTGCAAGAAGGGTGCCCTCCCTTGCTCTGTAATGTCTCCACCGGCCACCTGGACCCGGTGGTTCTGAGCTTTTGGCGCTCTCGCATTTTTGAGTCGGTCCACTCCCTTTTGCATATGGGAATACGCACTTCAGTGAAGCTAGTGGAGGCGAAATTCGTCTGGCCATGCTTGTGTAAGGACGTGAAAGAGTGGGCTGCAGCTTGCGTTGCGTGCCAGTGGGCCAAAGCGCACAAGCATACCAGAGCCCCCCTCGAGCCGTTCCAGATTCCAGCTAGGAGGTTCAACCACGTCCACATGGATTTGGTGGGACCCCTCCTATCTTTGCAAGGTTTTACGCACCTTTTGACAGCTGTGGACTGCACCACGAGCTGGCCTGAGGTGGTCCCGCTGGCTTCAACCACGTCCGCGGAGGTGGCATGCTTTTTTTGTCAGCTTGGGGTGCACGTTTCGGAGCTCAGACATCACATCCAACAGGGGTCCACAACTTGTTTCAGAACTCTGGTCCATGATGGCCCAGAGCCTGGGGGTCAAAATTCACCACACTACTGCATACAACCCCCAGGCTAATGGGTTATGCAAGCGTTTTCATAGGTCGCTTTAAGCAGCGCTCAGAGCTTCGCTCACAGACACAAATTGGGTTGACCGCCTGCCCTGGGTTCTTTTAGGGTTGCACTTCGCACCTAAGGAGGATTTGGCAGCCTCCCCAGCAGAACTCGTTTTTTCTCAGCCGCTGCAGATCCCCGCAGAATTTTTACCGGAAAACCCTGCACACAAGGCTGATCTGCCCACGCAATTTTTTACACAGTACAGAGGCTGTAAGCGTACCGGGCTTGGCCCACCATTGCTTTCCCCACACACTCGTCCCAAAAAGTTTGCAGAACGCCAGTTTTGTTTTTGTCAGGCACGATGCGCACTGGACCCTGCTGCGCCCACTGTACGACGGACCGTTCAGGGTGTTGGAACCCGGGGCGCAGCATTTTGTGTAAGACTTGGGGGACGTAGAGAGACCATCTGCATCGATAGGCTGAAGCCCGCTTTTGTGTTGGCAGACGAGCAGGCGGTGTTGGCCCAAGCACCACCAGTGGTGGCTCCGCAAGTTGGTGATCTCTCGGCAGGGACCTGCACTCGCGAAGCTGATGTGTTTTCTAACCCTCCCTTTTTCCCTCCACAGACTGTCAGGCCCTCCGTTTCACCCAGCCAGCAGGGAGGTTCGACTGGATCGGCGACACCCCTCTACAGCCACTATGGGTGCCAGCTCAAGCCCAAAGGACTGGGGGGTTAGTGCCCTTTCTGGATGTTGGGGGGGGCGCTGTGTGGTGGCATGGTGCTGGACTTCTCCACCCAGGGAACAATGGACCGAAAGAGGAGGTGTCACCGGCGGGTACCAGATGGGACAGTAAGGACTATGCGCCCCCCAGGGAGAGGAGTAATCGCCGGAGCTGCTGGGAGCTGAAGAGTGTTGAAGCAGTACTGGTGTTATGTTAATGTGCCACATGTTTTTTTTGTTCAAACAACAATGTGTTATGGTCAGAAGCTTCGGGTCTCGATGCATGGAAATAAAGCTATAAAAGAGGAATGCACAGAGACCCGAGGATCTCTTTTGCTACACAATATGTTGGAGAAAGAATAAAGCAACTGTGTCGTCCAGCTCATTGTCTCGCCTGCCTCCTTTCTCCACAGTTTCATACAGTATATTGATTGATTTATTAGTTCTGTAATTGGAATTATTAAAGTATCTATGTTTTTCAAGAATACATTGTCTAGTCCATGAATATCCTTAGCTCTGGAACTTGGTAGAGATAATAAAATTTTGTTAAGTTTTACCTCATTTGTGGGTTTAAGGTTAAATACATTTCCAGAGTTTTTTGTTGTCCCCCTTTGCATTTTTGATTATGTTTAAGAAGAAATGTGCTTTTGCTTTATGGAGCTGCATGGTGACTTCATTTTTGTGGCTTTTAAAAATCAGCCTATCTGTACTTAAATCAGTTTTTAGCTATTTTTTAAGAGCTAAATCCCTTTTTTTCACGAGATTCCATAATTTTTCATTTATCCAAGAAAGATCCTGTTTTCTCTTGTGTTATTTTATGTTTTGAGATAATTTCTTTGATTGTTGATATATTTTCACGTCTATTCACAATTTGTATCACAATTTATTTCATTCCAGTTTACGTGCTGTAACTCATTTTCAAATGAGTCTATGTTTTTCTTTGGTATGTATGAGATATATTTTCCACCATCAGTAGGCTTTTTGTATCGTGATTTTGACAATTTGTGTACTACTAAAGTGAGATTATGGTCAGACATGCCAGTAATTAGATTGTATTTTTTTGTTATGCGGTCAGGTTCGTTGGTAAAAATCAAATCAAGAAGAGTTTGAGATGAATGAGTTATTCTAGTTGAGTTACTGATCATCTGAGCCATATAAATCTTATTGGTGATGTCTTTTAATTTCTGTCTGCATGTTTTACAAAGCCATTTTAAGTTGAAATCACCCATGAGGATTAACTCTTTTAGGCCTCTTCCACCAAAATGGTTCCAGTGCTTAACTGGAGCCAGAGCCTGATTGGCACCAGTTCTTTGGTTTTCCACCACCTGGAGCACCATTCCAAGGCTCTCACAAGTGGGGCTATCATGGCCCCAACTCCTAGCTGGGCCAGCGGCAGCACCAGTTTACACTGGTTACGTCCACAGCCATGGGCGTGGTTAACTGACCAGCTTCAAAACATTACTGACCGTCATGTTGCTTTCCAAACAGCCGAGCAAGCGATGGATTCCAAAACCAAACAGATTTGGAGTGAAGAGGAGACACATTTCTTGGCTCTATGGACATGAGCAGAAGTACAAGATAAACTGGAGGGGGCCACTCATGTGATGAACTGTTTTGGAGGATAGGCCAGCCAGCCGGACCATCATAACTCTGTGGATTAGTCCGTACAACAAACTGCTCAAAACACACTGGTAAGTGTATTGTCTTCGAAATGCCAAAAGTTAACAAATATATATACTGTACATATACGTACACTCACCGGCCACTTTATTAGGTACACCTGTCCAACTGCTCGTTAACACTTAATTTCTAATCAGCCAATCACATGGCGGCAACTCAGTGCATTTAGGCATGTAGACATGGTCAAGACAATCTCCTGCAGTTCAAACCGAGCATCAGTATGGGGAAGAAAGGTGATTTGAGTGACTTTGAACGTGGCATGGTTGTTGGTGCCAGAAGGGCTGGTCTGAGTATTTCAGAAACTGCTGATCTACTGGGATTTTCACGCACAACCATCTCTAGGGTTTACAGAGAATGGTCCGAAAAAGAAAAAATATCCAGTGAGCGGCAGTTCTGTGGGCGGAAATGCCTTGTTGATGCCAGAGGTCAGAGGAGAATGGCCAGACTGGTTCGAGCTGATAGAAAGGCAACAGTGACTCAAATAACCACCCGTTACAACCAAGGTAGGCAGAAGAGCATCTCTGAACGCACAGTACGTCGAACTTTGAGGCAGATGGGCTACAGCAGCAGAAGACCACGCCGGGTGCCACTCCTTTCAGCTAAGAACAGGAAACTGAGGCTACAATTTGCACAAGCTCATCGAAATTGGACAATAGAAGATTGGAAAAACGTTGCCTGGTCTGATGAGTCTCGATTTCTGCTGCGACATTCGGATGGTAGGGTCAGAATTTGGCGTCAACAACATGAAAGCATGGATCCATCCTGCCTTGTATCAATGGTTCAGGCTGGTGGTGGTGGTGTAATGGTGTGGGGAATATTTTCTTGGCACTCTTTGGGCCCCTTGGTACCAATTGAGCATCGTTGCAACGCTACAGCCTACCTGAGTATTGTTGCTGACCATGTCCATCCCTTTATGACCACAATGTACCCAACTTCTGATGGCTACTTTCAGCAGGATAATGCGCCATGTCATAAAGCTGGAATCATCTCAGACTGGTTTCTTGAACATGACAATGAGTTCACTGTACTCAAATGGCCTCCACAGTCACCAGATCTCAATCCAATAGAGCATCTTTGGGATGTGGTGGAACGGGAGATTCGCATCATGGATGTGCAGCCGACAAATCTGCGCCAACTGTGTGATGCCATCATGTCAATATGGACCAAACTCTCTGAGGAATGCTTCCAGCACCTTGTTGAATCTATGCCACGAAGAATTGAGGCAGTTCTGAAGGCAAAAGGGGGTCCAACCCGTTACTAGCATGGTGTACCTAATAAAGTGGCCGGTGAGTGTATATCCGCTTGTATTGATATGTAACAGCCAAAGTGCGGCTATATAGTATACTAAAATACTATAATATTTTCCGTTAGCTGAAAATATTTTTTTAGTCACTCTTGTGGCTATACTGTTTTTGGTTAGCTATGCTAACAAGCTAACAGTGTTTTTACCACGAACGTCTCTCCTTGCCATAAAGAAATGCGCGTTTGAGAAACTAGAACAAAAATCTTTGCATCTTACAGAATACTTAGATATCCAATGCAAAATACACTGTTTGTTCAGTATCAATACTGTTTATTGTTGTCTCAAATGACATTAGTGGCGTTGCCATATGTCTTGAAATGCTCATTTGAGAGAAAACGAGAACAAAAATCTTATCGTCTTACAGAATACTTTTTTTTGTAAAGATATCCAGCGCAAAATATGCTTTTTGTGGTATCAGTACTGTATATGAATGGGTGCCTTGCATTGTGTTATGGGAGATTTTTCTATCAAAGACGCTAGTAATGTCGTCATTTTTACTATTTTGGTAATATTTCCATAATCGGGCCATTTTTTTTTAATTTCACTCGTGTGTTTAACCTCTTGCACTCCGGGATACCGCGGGCGGTCACGTCTCTGCATCCTCGTGCGTCCTAGTGCGCACTGTACGTCTCAGAGCGCACTGAAAAAAAAAGCTACATTTCCGTTCTTCCACTACAGACACAGCCGCGAACAGAAAGCCAAAGGAGTGCTTTGATTGGTTTAGATTCGATTGACCTCTCATTTGACTAATAAGAGCCTTGAATTGGGTTTCTGAAACCTTGAAGAACCAATGACTGAAAACCTAGCAAGAATGACCCGCCTACCAACGGCTGCGAATACAGCGAGCCAATTGAAGCAGAGAAGTTCGACGATTGAAAGCGTGCGTCCCGTGCGTAAAATCTGTTTTGTCTAAGCCGCTGTGTGTAACGGTAGTGTTCGCCAGTCTTTTTTTATTACTACTGTTCTTATTTGTTTTGAAAAATCGTTCGCCAAAACCGCAATCATGGAAGCGCAAAACCGCAATAATGGAATCATGGTTTGACCGGGTCGCGTGACCAGAACCACGAGTCGTAACAAGCGGACCAGCGTCATGTTCGTCTGACAATGAAGAAGAGAAGTTCGCCAGCGACACTGCTGTTGTGGACAGGTAAGTGTTATAAGCTAAATTATTCTTTATCACTGAAAATAGTAATAAAAAAGACTTTTGACCGATCGGTAAATTACAACTGTGAGTCATCGCCACATGACGGACCTCCTCTGTAGCGGGGGGGGGGGGGGAGTTGTTATCCCCGACATTGCAGATATTTTAGTATAATTTTTATTGCACTGTAGGTTATTTTTTCTTATAAAAAAAAAAAAAGCCACACATTTTTTACGTGGCATGCTTCTTTGTGTGTGGGGGGCTTGTTTGTTCATTCATTCATTCATGAATGAATAAACAACCCCCCCCCCCCACACACACACACACACAGCTCTGAGTGTCACTTTTCATTAGAGCCCAAGATCAAGCTTCTATATTGAATCATTCAAAAGTTATAGACGTTTTTCCAAACTGTGCCATTTGGCACAATTTGGCACAGTTCAAAAACGCCTGGGAACAACCTGAGAAAAAAGCTGTGTAATATATTCATTTTTTGTGGTATTGTTACAAAATTTTGACCTCAGCTGGATAACACTTGGTTCTACATTTCTGTTGCATTTTCCAGCCCGTATCTGACAGCTGTATGTTATTTGCAAGCATTTGTAGCTAAAAAAAACCACCCAGGCGAACTTTATTTTCTTCCGGTTCAGTATGTTTAGATGACTGTTACTCAGTGGCAGGAGCACTTAGAGAGATTATGACTGTTTTGCCAAAAAATTCAAAGTGTTTTCTTTTAAATGAGACCAACCCCAAGAAGATACTGCAAAGGGTTGAAGAACAGCTTTTGATTTACTTTGGGTACGTTATTTTTAGGCGTTTTTAAGGAAATTGACCAGAGTGCAGGGGTTAATTGTGTGTTGTGTAACCATATTTTATCTAATCCTTCTCTTACTTTATTGCACAGTAGCCTGGTGGAACACCTACAATTTCGGTGTACTGTACAGTGACAATGAAGCCTGTTCTATTCCTATTCTTCTATTCCATAATCAGACATGTAAGCTTTGCTAATATTGATATTGAATAAAATTGCCTTCTATGTCTGCACATTTAATGGAAGGCTTAAGTTGTACACTGCACAAACTAAAACACTTTTTTTTTTGTATTTACAGATTTATCACAGCTGGATGATGAGGGAGAACCACCCAGACCTGTGGTGTCCAGCTCACCTTCACCAGCACCAAGCTTGTCCTCCTGCTGCTCTTCCTCCTCTTCTCATCAGACCAGATTAGGTAATATATGTTCAGGTCATGACCCATTCACACAAAGGAGGAAGTGAACTAAACCAATTATACACCTGAATTGAATGTTGTGATGCCACTAACAGTAAATGGATGTTGAATAGACACATTCAATCTTGGATTGACAATTCCTGCATTTTTCAGTGTGTGGTTATTTTATATTGCTTATTTTTGTACTTTAAAACAGGGAAACAGAAGCGGGACACAAACATGGACCTCCTTCTTGACTACCTGGAGAGGTCAGATGAGAGACAGCAGGAGCAGAGCAGGAGGGAGGAGCAGCTGACCTGTGCTTTGCTGTGAAGCACCTAGAAAATGGAGGACAGTACCAATACCCTTGTTGGACTGATGGGACACATTGTGTCTGTGCTTGAGGGACTGCAAAAAAGTAAGAATCACAGCATTGATATTTTTGGCTGTGTGTACATAATATTTCTTATGTAGCAGTCTTAAGTTTTTGAACATTTTGTAAATAAAAGTTTTCTTTCTTTAAGTGTTTTTCTGCTTCTACATTAATTGTTATTCTCACACCAAACATATGCATGAAATGTAAAGCTATTTAGGACAAACAATGCAAATCACTATAACATTGTAGTGGTGGGAAGTGAAAGTGCAAGTACTGAATTACTGCACTTAAGTTAATTTTTTAAGGTATTGGACAATATATAAGGTTTTTGTGGACTTACATTTTTGACAACTTTTTTCACATTTTCTAAAGAACAAGCAGCAATAAACTTTAAATCTATGCACTTTTTTTCTGTGGAAAATGTCCCAAGTTGCCAGCTTCAAAAATGATAATGAGTTTATATTCTTTTGACAACGTACCACATGACATTCTATCAGCTCTGGACAAGATCATTTCTGGGGAAGGTACTTTTAACTTTTACACTTTACAGTCTGTCTCTTGTTACCCCTACATGAATAAAAACTTGAATCAGTACTTTAACCAGAATAGATGACATACAAGTACAGAAGGGTATACCTTTAACAACTCTGTAAATGTGCCTATAAATACACCATAAATACTTAAATGGAGTACACTGAGGACTGATTGTCAGCTGAATGCTTTATTCATTAATTATTTTGAACTACTTCACGTTATATTTTGTAAATGACATGGCAGGCATTAAACAGGTTATTGCTCCCCACTGTTAAAATACGCCATTAAAGCTGCCCTAATGTCATCCCCTTCTACACTGGCCTGGTCAGGTAGTGGTTGAACTAGAGGCTGACTGTGATCAGGCGTGTCTGGGAGTCCAAAGTTGTCACCATGTTCCTCACAAATAATATCAAGTATGCAGCAGGTGAGCACCATTTTCTTGCTCAGCTCCAGTTTGCAGTCATTCCTTGTCAGGAGGGACTTCCATCATCCTTTCAAGCCGCCGAAAGCCATTTTCACAACTGAACATGCACGGCTCATCCAGCAGTTGTAGTTATGTTGTTCAGGGGTAAGTCTGCCTGTGTCCAAAAAGGATTTCATCAGCCACTTTTGCGTGGGGTCAGCTGGGTGGTGAAATCCGGTGCTGTGGCAAAAAGTGATCACCGTCTACAGGAGCCAAGAGTGCCCGCTTGTTAAAGGTGTCCTGCCTGGTCTCAGTCCACCTACAATGTGTCTAAATGTTTTGAGGTTTTATCACATCTGAAAAATTATAGTGTTTGCCAAAGTGGTGCAGTTTGGAAAACAACGTATAGAATTTATCTGATTGCAATATTTAAGATAAGATAAGATAAGATAAGCCTTTATTAGTCCCACAATGGGGAAATTCCAGGATTGCAACAGCACAGGGACAGCAACACTCAGAGCAATAATCAGAAGGCAAGAAAAAAAACAAGAACATCTAGTAAACATATGTACATATTACTATAAATATATATATAGACACACAGTGCGGAGCATTATGGTTGGTGAATGTGCAGCAGAAAGTCTAAGTTCTCTCTCCGCGGATGCGGCTGGCCAGCTGGAAGTCTTTGGGCATGATGGTGACCCTCTTAGCGAAGAAGAGACCCACCAGGTAGGCCTCTCTGATCTCCTGCAGAGCCATGACGGCGAAGCTCAGGAAGCGCAGGTGGGTCTTGAAGTCCTGAGCGATCTCCCTCACCAGGCGCTGGACGGGCAGCTTACGGATGAGCAGCTCCATGGATTTCTGGTAGTGACGGATCTCTCTCAGAGCCACGGGCCTGTAACGGTGAGGCTTCTTCACTCCGCCGGTGGCCGGAGCGCCTCTCCGAGCAGCCCTGGTGGCTAGCTGCCTCCTGGGGGGCTTCTTCCCCCAGTAGATGTTACGGGCGGTCTGCTTGGTTCTTGCCATCGCTCTTTATTATTCTGTCTTATATTTCTTGCACGCCGCCTAAACTTCAGCCCGCCACCCGCGTCGTTTTCGCTACAGCTCCCGGTATGTCGAGTTTCCCCATTAGCACCGGGTGGCGGCCAAGTGCTAGCTAGCACCAGCTCCTCCCCGCTGCAACGTCTCCCGCTGCAAACAGTGGCTCCGTCCGCCGACCCGGGAGATCCCCGGGGCGATCCGTGCGTCCGTGATATATATACAGAGTGAAAGGTGTAGAAAGAAGAAGGAAGATAAAAAAGGCTGTTGCAACGGGCAGCCGACTCGTGTGGCGCCGCCGGTCCGGCGGAACCGGAACCGGAAATTTATGTGCAAAAACATCGTTGTCGTGGAGGTACATAGAATATATATTGATACAGTATCTTCATGTACAGTATATACAGTATGCAGTAAATCTATGCATTTTTATGACTGCATTTTTATCACTAATGACTGCATTATTTTAATTGTTTTTAATCCTAGATCAAGTTTGTTTCGGGTTCAAAATGCATCATAAGTGTTAAATATATCTTGTTATACCTAACTAAGTACTGTTTATCTGTTGAAATATATATTTAATGGCTAATATAAACCCATAACAATACGGCCCCTAGCGATCATTTTTGGGCAGCTGATCACTTTTTGGCATAACAGGCGACCTCTGTCTTGTAATGCGCCGTAACACCACCTATTACAGAAATGACATAAATATTACGTTTAAAAGTGTAGTCAATGCTCACGCTACAGACTTGATATAACAACGGCTGATAACTGAAATATTGATAATTAACGGTCTCCTTAAACATAGCCGCCGTTCTCTGCAATTAAGAATAAAACTGTTTGGGGATGGTAATACAGGTTTAGAATAATAAAAGCAGCACTGCCAAAGAGACAACAGACTCCTCATGTTGATAAGCTAGCGCTGCTACTTCTTCTTCTGTGGTGTTCTGCGGGGTTGCATAAAGGCGCTTTGCACTACGTAATGACGTAGCCCTGATGTAATCCCCCACTAGCTCCATATCGGTGGAAAACCAACTGGTTCTTATGAGGCACTACAGTTGAACTGGTTAAGCACTGGCACCAGCCCCAGAACCGAACTAGCACTGGCTCTTATTTTGGTGGAAATGAGCCCTTAGCTGCCAAACTGTTTCAATACATTTGATAGACAAAGAATGTGTCCTTAGAGGATGGAGGTCAATAGATCACAATCAAAGTAAAAGACATTTCAGGCGATAGTACAACTTTAACTCCAACACATACTATCCTTTTGTCACGCCTGAATCACCATGTTGGCATCCATGGCACTGCACTTAAATGGTTTGAATCCTACCTATCTAACAGAACTTTTTCTGTAATGATTGGTGACATGTCTTCATCTAGTGCCTCTCTCTCCTGTGGGGTTTCACAGGGCTCTATCCTTGGCTCTATTCTGTTTTCATTATATATGCTGCCACTCGGGTCAATAATAGCCAGGCACAACATGTCTTTCCACTGTTATGCGGACTGTTTGCAGCTTTATTTACCTTTGAACCCAGAACAAACGAACTCACAAAGTGTTCTATTGGGCTGCATCACTCACATTAAGTTGTGGTTAAGCCAAAATTTCCTCCACTTAAATGAAGAAAAACAGAACGTATTATGTTTGGGGATACTGTAACAGCTGGCTTTGGTACCCTCTCTTTAAGGCTTAGTTCAGCTGTCAGAAATTTGGGGGTGATTTTTGACAGCCATTTTAAAATTTGATAAACAGATTGACAATGTAGTCAAGATGAGCTTTTATCAATTACGTCTGTTATCCAAAGCCAAACCTTTCCTGAGCCGTCATGATCTTGAGATAGCCATCCATGCTTTAATCACCTCTCAACTTGATTACTGCAGTGCACTTTATGTTGGCATCTCTCAGTTTTCACTTGGCCACCTTCAGCTTGTGCAAAATGCAGCAGCCCGTCTTTTGACCAACACAACTAGGCGAGAGCACATTACTCCCATTCTTTTTTCACTTCACTGGCTTCCAGTCCATTTTAGAATTAATTTTAAACTTTTACTTTTTAAAGCTCTTGATGGCCTTGCTCCGGTTTATCTGTCTTAGATTTTGACTGTCCGTGACCAAGACAGGGCTTTGAGGTCATCCAGTCAGCTTTTCCTGGATGTGCCCAGGTCAAGGTATAAACACTGGGGTGACCGAGCCTTTTCTGTTGTCACCACCAGGCTCTGGAATAATCTCCCCCCTGACCTACGTGCTCTCTCTGACCTGGCCCTTTTTAAATCAGAACTTAAAACATACTTGTTTAGGATGGCTTTTAATACCCAGTAGTGGTGATATTTGTCTTGACATTTGTTTTTATTTTATTCTTATTTTTATTTTCAAATATTTATTCTTATTTCTTTGTTATTTGTGTTTAATGCTGTGTTTTTTTAATGCCGTTTAATTTTCTGTAAAGCACTTTGGTCACCTACAGGTTGTTTTAAAGGGCTATATAAATAAAGTACATTACATTCCAGCGTATTTTCAGCAATGTCAAGTTGTGTACACTGATAACCATCCTTTACATAAATCATGACACCTCCTCCCCTGCCATCTTTTCTGTCTTGTCTATAGGTATTGTACCCTGGTACGTTGAAAACAGCTGGAGGTGTTGTTGGGGTTAACCAGGTTTCTGAGAGGCATACCTGTAGGTAGTCAAGGTTTGAATTTGTCAGTAGTTGTATTTGTTGTTTTAGAGATAATGCTCCTTATATTGAGATGACCTCCAAAAAAGCCTTTAGGTTTCATAGTCAAATCCCACAATACATTGGTATGATTTACAGTTTGAAACATTTTAGTAGTTTGTTTTTCAGGCACAGTTTTTATCCCATACCCATCCCGTTTTGTAACAGTCTTACCAGGCTTATGCAGTTTGAGTCTTGTTGCAAGAATTTTTCCTGTGTCAATGTCACCGGCATTCCGGGTGACTCCACTGATGCCATTCTCCTCTGGATGGGCTGCCGCCACATCGGCGTCTGAGGAAACCTTTCCTGCATTGATATCACCAGTGTCTTTGGAGATCTGACCAACGTCAGCCTCCTCTAGATGGACCGCTGCTGCATCGGTGTCCAGATGGACCAGGATGACGTCAACAGCCAGCCGCTGGGCCACGAATCGTCGTGGTGAGGGCTTGAAGAGGACTCTCTTTGTCTTTTTATTCAATCAATCAATCAATCAAAGACTTTATTCCAGACTCAAGGTCCATCAAAAAAAAAGTAAAACAGTTGAAACAATCAAAAAGTTACAAAAAACACTAAGACACAACTGCTAAGAGAAGTACAAAGACAGTACAGACTTTAAAAAGACTTAAAAAGACTACTGTAGAAGATGCCTTACAAACGAGACTGAGTTTATTTCTCAGGAAGCTTTATTGAAAGTCACATCTTCTATCATCAAAGTTCTCAGCATAATAAGAGAAAGAAACACAACTTTCCTCCAGCTTTTATAACCCCCAGAGATACTCAACCCCCACATAGCGTATCTCACACCTTTACCCCCACAGAAGCTCAGTAAACATATGCACCCATAGTCACACATAGCCCTCGAGACTTGCTGGCGTCTCTGCTCTCTTCTCCACCTCGGGGCTCCTGCCGGGACATTGTCTCTGACTTCTTCTTCCCCCAGCACCCACCTCCTAGCCGAGGTCCCTGCTGGGGCATTGTTCATTTGGACGTTTGACTGTAGGCTCTGCACCGTCGAGCCACTGTATGCCTGTGGGGGAGAATGCGTACCATACAGCATGCTACATATGTGCATTAAATATGCACCATATAACCCCCCCCCCAAACGTTCAAATAAGGACCAGGTACACTTCAAATGCATAGAACTATGACACTCTACACAGAACAAGAGAAAAAAAACTTGGCACAACGGATTACAGTTCCCACTGCTTGGGCTTCAACACTCTGCCATATCTGCTGTGAGCCGGTCTCGCTCTGCTTGTTGTTGTCCGCTGCATCTGTGAAGTAGAATCGTTAACACATCGTCGTGAAAGCTTAGTAGAGTGTCTCCCGGGCGGCCTGCCGCGGCGGGGGGCCCTGGCTAACTGGACTGGGTCGTCAGCTAACACAAAAGCGGGTTTGAGCCTGTTGATGCAGACTAAATCTGTCCTGTCTCCCAAATCAAGCAAAAAGTGCTTTTCCCCGGTTTCTAACACTCTGAACGGTCCATCGTAAGGTGGTCTTAAACCTGGCCTCTGTGCGTCGTGTCTAACAAAGACAAATTCTGCATTCTTTAAGGCTTTAGGCACAAAAACACGTGGAAAACTGTGATGAGCGGGACCAGGGAGGGTGTGCGACCCCGCGTCGCTCTGCAGCCGCTGAGCGGGGAGGCGCTCCGGAGCAGGATTCTCAGGGAGGAAATCTCCCGGTAACCGGAGGGGTTGGGCGAAGACGAGTTCTGCCGGAGAGGCATGCAAGTCCTCTTTAGGAGCTGAACGCAACCCTAATAAAACCCATGGAAGTTTATCAACCCAATTTGTGTCCGTGAGAGCCGCTCTGAGGGCTGCTTTCAATGACCGATGGAAGCGCTCGCACAAACCGTTGGCCTGGGGGTTATACGCGGTCGTGCGATGAATTTTCACCCCCAGGCTGCGTGCCATGGACGACCAGAGCTCGGAAACAAACTGTGGTCCTCTGTCGGACGTTAAGTCTGACGGGATACCAAAGCGCGCGACCCAAGCCGTTAAAAAGGCGCGTGCAACATCTGCCGTTGTAGTTGCCGCCAGAGGAACCGCCTCTGGCCAGCGCGTGGTGCGGTCTACCATGGTTAGAAGGTGTGTGAAACCCTGGGACAGCGGAAGCGGTCCTACTAAGTCGACATGCACATGATCAAAGCGTTTGGCTGGGATGTGAAAAGGTTCTAGAGGGGCTCGTGTGTGTTTGTGTACCTTTGCCCTTTGACACGCAGTGCAAGCTGCAGCCCACTCTTTGACTTGTTTACGCAGCCCCGGCCAAACAAACTTCTCCCCTACCATTTTGATAGAAGCGCGGACGCCCGGGTGTGCCAGTGAGTGTATTAAGTCAAAAACACGGCGACGCCACGCAGCCGGGACTACGGGACGGGGACGCCCCGTGGAGATATCGCAGATTAGGGAGGGCATGCCTCTTTGAAGCACCCTGTGCTCCAGCCTTAGCCCTGTTGGCCCAGACTGGAGCGCGCGCACGTCCGCGTCGCCAACCTGTTCAGCGGCCATGGCTGCGTAATCTAAACCGACGCAGACCGGAGCTGTGAGCGCTCCCGTGCCGCCAGCCTGACCTAGGTCTGCCGTAGCCGACTCTGCCCCCTGGGGGCCTGTTGCTGCAACCGCGCGCGAGAGGCAATCTGCCACTACATTGTGTTTACCTGCCATGTGTTGAATGTCCGTGGTAAACTCCAAAATTGCAGCCAGCTGCCTCTGTTGTTGGCCCGACCAGGGCTCTGAAACCTTGGCCATTGCAAAAGTTAAAGGTTTATGATCTACGAAAGCGGTAAAACGGCGTCCTTCCAACCAGAACTGGAAGTGGCGGATGGCCAAATGTAGGGCCAAAAGCTCCCTGTCAAACGCGCTGTATTTACGTTCGCTATCGCGCAATGTTTTGCTGAAAAATGCGAGTGGTTGCCAGCATCCTGCAACCAGTTGCTCGACCACCGCTCCCACTGCCACGTCGGAGGCGTCTGGTTAGCGCCATGCGAGCTGCCGGCACCGGGTGTGCCAATAACGCAGCGTTGGCGAGGGCTGATTTGACCTGTGAAAAAGCGCGCTCCCGATCCGGGGACCACTCGACCTTGGCTGTAGGTTTTTGCTTCTTTAATGCCGCGTACAATGGGTGCATAAGCCGTGCCGCGTTTGGGAGGAAACGGTTATAAAAATTGACCATCCCCCAAAATTCTTGCAGCGCCTTGACCGTCTGCGGTTGGGGGAAATCCGTTATCGCGCGCACTTTATCCGGCAGCGGGACCGCGCCTTCTGGCGACACGCGGTGTCCCAAAAAATCAATTGTCGTTACCCCGAATTGGCACTTCGCTGGATTAATGATCAGCCCGTGGTCTGTGAGCCTCTGAAAAACGGCTGTGAGGTGGCGTTCGTGTTCGGCTTCAGACGCGCTGGCTACCAAAATATCGTCCAAATAAGCGAACACGAAAGGGAGGTCGCGCAGCACTGCATCCATCATGCGTTGGAACGTCTGCGCGGCGCCCTTGAGGCCGAAAGGCATGCGCAAAAACTCGAAAAGCCCGAAAGGGGTTATAACTGCCGTTTTGGGTATGTCCTGCGCGCGGACTGGAACTTGGTGATAACCACGCACCAAGTCTATTTTGGAAAAGATGCGCGCCCCCGCTAAATGCGCCGAAAAATCTTGGATGTGCGGAATCGGATAGCGGTCGTGGGCTGAAGCATTATTTAATCTGCGGAAATCACCGCACGGGCGCCACGAGCCGTCAGCTTTGGGTACCATGTGCAGGGGTGACGACCAGGCGCTGTTGGAACGCCGGACTATGCCCAGCTTTTCCAAGTTGGCGAATTCCTCGCGCGCGATGGCCAGTTTAGCTGGGTCCAACCGCCGAGCCTTTGCGAACACAGGGGGGCCAGCAGTGCTTATGAAATGCTCTACCCCGTGTTTGGCAACTGACGCTGAAAATGTAGGGACCGTGAGTGCTGGAAACTGGTTGAGTAATGCATGAAACTTACCACCCGCTGCAGTGACATTGGAATGCGCCGAAGGCAGGGCCACCCGAGCTGTGCAGGAGATAGAATAGAAAGACAGTGCATTTATAATACGTCTATTAGCAAGATCAACTAACAAACTGTTTGAGCACAAAAAGTCAGCACCTAGCATGTTGTTGCTAACTGCAGCAACAACGAAGGTCCACTCGAAGTTGCGTCCGTGGAGGGACAGGCGGAGTGTCTTCTCCCCATAGGTTTTGACCGTGGAGCTGTTCGCCGCTAACACCAGGGGCCCGTTGGCCGGCCCCAGTGTGTCCGCGTAGGTAGGCTTGACAAAACTCAGCTGGGAGCCCGTGTCCACCAGGAATTCTTTCCCAGAATTCGCGTCCGTCACGAAAAGCAGCTTGTTCTTCGTGCCGAGAGTCGCAGCTGCTACCGGCTCCCGGTCCTGGCGTTTCCCTGGCGCTGGTACTGGCACGGCGGGATGCATCTGCGGGCTTTGTCGGCGAAACGTCGATGGTAGAAGCAGATGGCGTTGTCAGCTCTACTTCTCCTGGTCTCCGCCGCTGTTGCCGTCATCGGGTCCGGTGCCGCAGCCTCTGGTCTCCCTCCTTCTCGCGAAGGGGCGGTCATCTCTGCTGCCGCCGTCGTGGCTGTGCGCCGTCTATGGGAGTCGACGAGCCGTTGCGCCACCTGTCCCAGCTCGTGGTAGTCACGGTTGGCGAGCGACTGCGAGCTGGTCAGGGTAACTCTCACTGCCGGCGGGAGCGTCCTGAGGAAGAGGTGGGCGAAGATAAAACCGTCGTCATCCTCGCCTCTCAGGCTCATCATCTGTGCCATCAGATCCGCTGGCCTGTCTGCTTCTCCCTCTGATAGCGCCAGGAGCTTCTCTACCCGCTCTTCCTGCGAGGGAGTGAAAGCTCGGATTAGGGCAGCTTTCAGTGTGCCGTACTTGTTGTCTTGGGGTGGGTGGTTGGTCAAACTCTCCACCCGTTGCACTGTGAGGCTGTCCAGCTTCGCGACGACATGGTGGAACCTCGTTGCATCTGCCGAGATACCCCGAAGGTGGAATTGCGCCTCCACAGTGGTAAACCAGGAGCGCGGGTTATGTTGCCAGAAGTCGGGCAGCTGTAGCATGGTAGCTGCGTTAACCCGGTGAGCTCCTGCGGAGTCCGGCGTGGAAAGGTTGTCGTCACTGGACATAGTAGTCGTAGGTCACCAGTGTAGAAGATGCCTTACAAACGAGACTGAGTTTATTTCTCAGGAAGCTTTATTGAAAGTCATATCTTCTATCAAAGTTCTCAGCATAATAAGAGAAAGAAACAACTTTCCTCCAGCTTTTATAACCCCCAGAGATACTCAACCCCCACATAGCGTATCTCACACCTTTACCCCCACAGAAGCTCAGTAAACATATGCACCCATAGTCACACATAGCCCTCGAGACTTGCTGGCGTCTCTGCTCTCTTCTCCACCTCGGGGCTCCTGCCGGGACATTGTCTCTGACTTCCTTCTTCCCCCAGCACCCACCTCCTAGCCGAGGTCCCTGCTGGGGCATTGTTCATTTGGACGTTTGACTGTAGGCTCTGCACCGTCGAGCCACTGTATGCCTGTAGGGGAGAATGCGTACCATACAGCATGCTACATATGTGCATTAAATATGCACCATACTACTGTACCAGTGCCTTCTGAACTGTGACTGACAGCGAATAGAACTGAGCTTAATGCTAGACATGACTTGAATGATTTCATTTCTAGATACATCAAGCCGACAGATGAATTTATACATAAGATTCCTTATTACTGCATGCAGAGTATTTACACGTGACGAGACAAATAACTCGGAAGCACTGCACCATCGAGGCTTTTTAAGTAAAATTCTTAAGGCATCATTGTAGGCAACCTGTAATTTCTGCATACTTTGTTTCCTATAATTTATCCATAAATGAGCAGTGTATAAAGGTGTACAATAGGTTTTAAAAAGAACCAGTTTCACCTCATCTGAACAAAAACCAAATCTGCGTGCAAGAATATTTGCTTGCATGTAGATTTTGCAGCGTTGTCTGAAAAATATCATCATCATCAGTCATTCTATCATTAATAAAATGTCCCAGATATTTAATTTTATCCCTGACAATTAATTCCCTGCCTGCCAATTCAAAGAGAGGGCATTTCATTAACAAATCATCTTTAGTGCGGCAAATCAGCACACAACTCTTATTTGTATTATATTTTATGTCATTTTCCTCTCCATAAGCACTACACACTCTTAACTCCTGAAGACCAGCACTACTTGGACTGAGAATAACTAGATCATCAGCATACATAAAATGATTCACTAACTTATTCCCTATTAAACACCCAGTTTTACAGGCATTCAGTTGCTTTGACAACTCATCCATGTAAAGATTAAATAGAATAGGGGACAGTATACTGCCCTGTCTGACACCACTGCTCACACCAAATGGGGATGAATGACTCTTCCCCCATTTCACCAGCATCTTCTGATGTGCATACCAGTAAATCAGGATACGTACTAAGTACTTGGGAACCCCCCATCAATCATTTTCCTAAACAATATCCTGTGATTAACACGATCAAACGCCTTGGAGGCGTCAATAAAACACAGAAAAACTGAAGAATTTTGATTTCTGTACTTATTTATAATTTCTTTTAAAGCATATATGCACAGATCTGTTCCATGATGGGGTTTGAATCCAAATTGATGATCAGTAGATTTGATGAATACATTTAATTTTTCAAACATGATTTTTTCCAGTACTTTAGATATTATATTGGCTATAGCTATGGGCCTGTAATTATCCAGGCTACACAGCTTGCCAGCTTTATCTTTAATGACTGGTACCAACACAACAGACAATAAAGATTCTGGTAACATCCCATGAATCATGAAGCTGGTGAAACAGATTGCAAGAAGAGGAGCAATTCTTGAGCTAGCATATTTAAGATGCTCAGCAGAAATACAGTCTAAACCACTCGCTTTGTTATCCGATAGCTCTCTAATGGCTTTGATCACTGCATGAGTGTCAATCAGGAGTGAATCGTCCCTTTCTACTTTCCCTACCGTATAAGTTTCATCCTTAGTTGAATTAAATAATGAGTAAAAGTGTTGCCGCCATAGATCCACAATATTTTCTGTACCTGAAATGCCTTCCAAAGTACAGGGCAAAGACGTTTTACTGTTACTAATCCGTCTAAGCTCCTTCCAAAAATCTGTGACATTCTTATCTAACAATTTCTTGGCCAAGGAATTACTTCTCATTAGCTGCTCATTTTTAGAAATATGACGAATAGCATACTTAAACTTTGCATTTGTACATTTCTTCATCTCAAATTCTGGCCCTTGTCTGGGTCTCCCAGCCACCACCCATGCTTTATATGCTTCCCGAGCTTCAGAATAAGGCACAGCTACGGCCTCATTCCAGCCAGGTCTAACATTATGTGTTTTACGTATTTTCTTATAATAAGGCTTACTGTCCTTATACAGGGAGTTAACTATAGCATTGTACAAACTACAAAGGTCTTTCTTATGCTCAACAATGCTACAGTTCACATCGCTGCACATTACTGCATCTCTAGGAAGACATATTTTACTCAAGGATTTATCTGTACGAACACAATATTCTACTATTTCTTCCTCAGAAAGAGTGTCCCAGTCTAATTTTCCCACCTCATCCTGACTGACATTTTGACAAAGTGCAGGTAGACAGTCAACATTAATTATCATCTCAAACGGTATATGATCAGACATTGCTAACCCATAATAAATACTCATGCCACCCAAAGAAGCATGTGCATCACCAGTGCTGATGCAGTGATCTAGCCAGGACGTAGTGTGCCAAGCCTCACTTATATAGGTATAACTATCAGGAGGCATTAGTACCTTACTTGACAAGATTAAGTTGTTCTCATAACAAAAATGATACATATGTTTTGCAAATAAGGAGTCAGTGTCAGATATGTCTGCATTCAAGTCCCCCATAATAAAAATACAAGTATTATTATAGTCTTGCATATAAGAATTAATAAAGGCAAGCTTATTTAAATATTCATCCTCATTCTGTTGACACTCAAATGGCGTATATACATTAATAATAAGGAATTCCTTATCATTACAATTAAACTGCACACCAATACACCAATCTACACCAAGTCGGACCACTTTTATCAAGGAGTCCAGCTTCTTTCTCCAGAGGATAGCCACCCCTCCAGGTATCCTCCCCCCGACAATCCCCTTGCTGAGGTGAGTTGTAGACTCCCCAGCACCATGGAAATCAGGGTTAAGACAGTTCAAACGTTCCAAGTCTTGTTCTGAAAGAAACGTCTCCTGAAGGCACAAAATATCACAATTGTTCAATAAATTGTCAATAACTAACCGGCGAGCTTTCTCCCCAGCACTTTGCCCCAATTTAAGGCCACGACAGTTGTAAGACATGACCTTAATACCCATCAAAAAAGGAGGAAGAGTTAAGAAAGATCACCATCATGCGTGGGTGCCCGCATATTCTCCACAGCAGCCGCTCCACTAGCTCCAGCCCTCCCAGCCCCCCGGGGCTCATAATATCGCCGCACCAATGCGCCCTCTGGCCAGAGCTCTGGCTGGTACATGTCCCCCACCTCGGAGCATTCCGCCGTTACTTTAAACGAGCCAATCCTGCCGTTCCTAGTGAGGATTTTCTGACATAAAACTTCTCGTCCAAGCTTATCTTTAAGATATGCAGATAAAGTGTCAGCTTCCAAATCACGATGAAAACGGGTAGCAAACGGTAGATTATTGTTTTATCTGGAATTGTTTTTAACTGTAAGGCACTTTGAGCTGCACTTTCTTGCATGAAAGGTGTGATATAAATAAAGTTTGAAGTTGCAGTTGTTGGGCTAGCTGTGGTGGCCAGGTTGACCAGTTAAGCAGCAGTTGTTGAGCTAGCTGTGCCGGCCCAACCAGGTTTCCATTGTCCAAAAGCTGTGGGCCCGGGTTCGCCTCTCCCACTAATATCATAGCTGCCAGGATCCCAAGGTGAACCTGTGGACCAGGTTTGGTGGCCCTAGCTTTACTTGTTTTATAGTAATAGTGCAAATGGAATGTTAACCTTGACCTTTTGACCCCAAACCCATATTCAGAGGTCAGGATTCCAAGCTGAACCTGCGTATCTGGTTTGGTGGCCCTAGCTTTATGCGTTGTACAGTAATAAGGCGTAAGGAATGTTAACCTTGACCTTTGGACCCCAAACCCATAGTCAGAGGTCAGGATCCCAATGTGAATCTGTATACCAGGTTTGGTGGCCCTAGCTTTATTCGCTTTATAGTAATAGTAAATGTAGCATTTACCATAGTGCAACTACAATGTAAACTTTGAACTCTGACCCCTTGACCCCCCAAACCCATAGTTAGGTGAGGGTGTAAGTCGTCCAAGATGTGTATTAGATACCGCTACTGTATTTGAAAAGCCTACATCATTTTTTCAGTAGTTATTGTGTTTAGAAGATTTAAGAAAAAATCTGACCTCTGACCTTCAGCCTCAAGGTCATCTGATGAGAGTGAAATTGCAATATGCGCATCATCAGAGTATATCAAACCATGGTACCAAATTTCAAAACAACTGGAACAAAACTATAGGAGGAGTTGATTTCACAAGACCGTTACTGTCTATGAAGTGAGGTGAAACGGGAGGTTATAGGTCAGGGGCTACAATTCCCACAAAAATCATTTGATCAGAACCAAATTGCACTATGCACAGCATCAGAGTATATCAAACTATGGTAGTAAGTTTCAAAACAAACAGGCCAAAACTGTAGGAGGAATTGATTTCACAAAAGTGGGACAGACGGACGGACTGACCCATAACATAATCCCCCTTCGGTCTTCGCCCAAAGGGCTCTTTGACCAATGGGGGATAAAAAGTGCGACAATTGATAATATTATTTTAATATTTCAGGCCATCACGATAATCGAGAAAATAAAGCATAAGTAACTATATTAATGACACCAAAATTGTTTTATTCATCCTGTCTTTTTTTTTTTTTTACAGTGTACATCATATAAAAATATAGAGTACTGAAAAGTCACAGTGTCCAAATGGCAGTGTTAAGCCAGATTCACATACTCAGCAGTGTTGGTTTTGTTTTTTTTTGGGGGGGGGGGAACAAATCCAAAACACAAACCATTAGATAATATATTTCATCAAATGGGCTTCAGATTTAACCACAAATAAGGTTTTCAATACAGAACACATTGTTGCCTCCCATAAGATGAAAAGGAATATTTCCATCATCTTGGCTAAATACAAACAGATATTTACAGTTCAAACAGCATAGACTTTCCATATGAACGTCAGTGTATCAAACATACAATGCATCCAGAAAGTATTCACGGCGCTTCACTTTTCCACATTTTGTTATGTTCCAGCCTTATTCCAAAATGGTTCAAATTCATTTTTTTCTTCAAAATTTTACACACAACACCCCATAATGACAACACGAAAAAAGTTTTGGGGTTTTTTTTTGTTTTTTTTTGAAATTTTTGCAAATTTATTAAAAATAAAAAACTAAGAAATCACATGTGGACTTCCGGTTATGGCTGCCACGTAGGACGGACGTGTCTCGCTCTGCTCTGCTCCTGGAGAAAAAAATCGGCAAATAACTCTCATTTGGGACAGAACGTATCCCAGCATTTGGGCGAGGATATGTCGGCGAAGCCTAAGGCTGGAAAACCAGGAAAAGGAAAAAGCGAGCCGCCGAAACAGTCCAAATTAACGGACTTTCAGGTCTGTGACGCAGCAAACAAAACTCCATATATGGCGGAGGAGGCTGGCAACGGTGCGATTTCTGCGGGGAATGGCGCAGATGCGCTGATGGCTGCCATGAGTTCAATGAGAGCGGACTTTTCCTCTAGATTTGATGGGATTATGACAGCGTTGGAAGGAATAAGAAAGGAATTGGGTGACTGTGTAGAACGAACGGCGCAGATGGAGCTCCGTCTCGCTAGTGCTGAAGATGACGTCACCCGTCTTCAATTAAAGGTGCGCACTTTGGAAAAAAAAAATAAATCTCTGGAAGATAATATTTTGGATTTGGAATCTCGGTCGAGACAGAATAATTTGAGGCTGGTGGGTCTTCCAGAGGAATCAGAAGGTCGGGACGTATGTTCCTTTCTGGAAAAGTGGATTCCGGAGGTGCTGGGCAGCGAGGAGTTGCAATCAGCAGTGGTTCTGGAAAAAGCACATCGTATTGGCCCACGGAGAGATAAGGGACCGCCGAGGACCTTAATTATGAAGTTTCTTAGCAACAGAGACAGGATGAAGATCTTCAACGCTGCACGTGCTAAAGGAGAGATTAAACACCAGGACCAGCAGGTGCGGTTCTACCCAGATTTGGCCACAGGAATCCAGCAATTGAGGAAGCAGTTTGATCCCGTACGTAAGGAGCTGCGCAACCTTGGGATTCGTCATGGTGTAATCTATCCTGCGAGACTGCTGACCACGTATGAGGGCAGAACCCACATCTTCAAGACCCCAGAGGAGGCGCAGGAGTTCATCAAGAAGATCAAAGAAGAAGAAGAGACTGGTGGGAGCTAAGCATGAACAAAATATAAGGTAGAATAATTAAGCATTTGCACAGGCATCTGACTGACTTGAAGTAAATAGTAAGTTTACAAAATATAGATTGTATTATATATTAAAAAAACAAAACAAAAACAAACCAAAAAAAAAAAAAACTATGATGTACAAAGTTGTTAAAAATTTTGGAGTTAAGTTGGAAAACTACAGAGGAGAGTTAATGTTACGTCATTAAAAGCAGTAGAGTTAGGGTGATTGGGAGGATGAAGAAGGAGTGGCTTAGGCTGTTCCCCGTGGGTGTGGAACGGTCGATGGCTATATCGGGAGACAGAATTTTTCTTTTGATTTTGGGGGGTTTGCCACAAGTGTGGGAAGGGGAAATTTGTTTGTGTGTAGTTTGTAGGATGAATGTTCAACCACTCATGTTTTTGCTTCTCTGTATGAGCATGTTTACACTGCAAGGTAATCCCAAACTCTCTATTGATCATGGACCAAAGTGTTAATCTTAATTTAACTTCATGGAATTGCAGAGGTCTACAAAATTTAAAAAAACTTAAACAAGTTATGAATAAAATAAAGGACATGGGTTCAAGAATTGTGTTTTTACAAGAAACTCATCTGATAGAGGAGGATGTTAAAAGAATTAGGAGTAGATGGCAGGGAAGTGTATTCACCTCTTCATTTTCATCCCGAGCCAGGGGAGTTATGACTCTCATACATAAATCAGTTCCTTTTCAAGTGAAAAATGTAATTGGAGACAAATTTGGAAGATATGTAATCATTCAAGGTTCTTTGCTATTAGAAAATATAAATCTTGTGAACTTATATGGTCCCAATATAGATGATCAGAAGTTCTTTGCTAATTTATTTCTCATCTTATCATCACTTACAGGGCAACATATAATAGCAGGGGATTTTAATTGTACATTGAATCCAGGTGTGGATAGATCAACAGGACTGGATTGTACGCACATTGGATGTAGGATGACTATTAATCATTTTATGAAAGAATTGAGATTGTTAGATATATGGAGAGAAATGAAACCACAAGTTAAAGCCTATTCTTGTTATTCCAGTACCTACAAGACATTCTCACGTATTGATTATTTTTTGATTTCCACAGAATTAAGGTCCAAGATTCAAAACTGCTTTTATGATAACATCGTGATCTCTGATCATGCACCCTGTTGTCTAATATATGTAGATAAAAAATTGACAAAGGAATCAGGTAGATGGCAGTTTCAGCATAAATGGCTTCAGGATGAGGAATTTGTCAAGTATATAGAAAAACAGATAGACGAGTTCTTTGACATCAATACTACACAAACATCAGCATGTGTAAAGTGGGAGGCTTTCAAAGCTTTTATTAGGGGACATATTATTAGTTATACAGGATCAAAATCTAAGAAGACTCGAGAGGAGAGAGCTAAATTGGAACATAAAATAAAAAATCTTCAGGAAAAAGTGTATGCAGGAAGTGACCCAAGGTTGGAGAATGAATTACTGATTTTGAGAGCTGAATACGACAAAAAATCAGCGAATAGAGCTGCCTCGAGTCTTCTAAGATTGAAACAATCTTTTTATGAACAAGGTGAAAAATCAGGAAAATTATTAGCATGGCAGATTAAACAATTGGAAATTAAAACACCAATTACCAGTATTATAAGTAACGGACAGGTAGTTATAGATCCTTTAGAAATTAATAGAGCCTTTAGAGATTACTATGAAAAATTATATGATACCAAAAATGAACCTGATTTAACAAAACTAAATGGGTTTTTGAACGAACTATCTATACCGTGTATTCCAAATGAAAACAGGGAGATATTGGAGTCTAAAATTAGTCAAGAAGAAGTTGGGCTAGCCATTGATAATATGAAATCAGGAAAAAGTGCAGGACCAGATGGTCTTCCAGTTGACCTTTATAAAAAATTTAAGAATAAATTAATAAAACCTTTTTTGGAAATGGTTTTAGAAGCATTTCAAAATAATAATTTACCATCATACATAAATAATGCCTTAATTATACTGCTGCCAAAACCAGGTAAGCCCTCTAATAAATGTGAAAATATGAGACCAATAAGCCTATTAAACGCCGACCTTAAGATAATCTGTAAAATTTTAGCAAGACGAATACAAGAAATTTTACCAAATATTATTAATCGAGATCAGAATGGCTTTATAAAGGGTAGACAAGGCTTCCATAATGTAAGAAGACTATTTAATATTATTTATTTTAATAAAGAAGCACCGGATACAGCTCTCCTATCATTGGACGCCGAAAAGGCCTTTGATAGAGTTGAATGGCCCTTTCTTTTTGAAGTCCTACAAAGGTTTGGACTTGGAAATAATTTCATAAAATGGGTTCAAATAATATACAATAATGCTACAGCAGAAATCCTAACAAATAACAATATTTCAAAACCAATAAAAATCAATAGAGGATGTCGACAAGGCTGTCCACTTTCACCTTTACTGTTTACTATGGCAATTGAACCTTTAGCGATAGCGATACGTTTACATTCACAAATATATGGAATTAAAGTTGGACCAACAGAACATAAAATCTCCCTGTACGCCGATGATATAATTTTGTTTATGTCGAATCTAAAAAAATCAATTCCAACCTTGTTGAATTTAATAAAGAATTTTGGGGAAATATCAGGATATAAAATAAATAAAACTAAATCTTCAATATTAATGCTAAATGAGACCCAGAGAAATTACCCAGCCCCTGAGGTAAATCAATTCAATGTTGTAAATCAGTTTAAATATTTAGGAATCCAAATTATGCCTAAGCTAGAATCAGTCGCCAGTGTCAACTATGAAGCCTTAATGTCAGATATCAGTGAGTTAACTCAGAGATGGATGTCACTACCAATGTCGATGATCGGGAGAATCAATATACTTAAAAGTAATATTTTACCTAAAATACTTTATTTATTTCAATACATTCCCTTATCACCACCTTTAGATCTATTCTCGAGAATAAAAAAAAAGTTAGTGGAATTTATATGGAACAACAGGAGGGCTAGATTACGTTTGTCTTTATTATATTTACCATTTGATCGTGGAGGTCTGAAATGTCCAAATTTTATGTTGTATTATTGGTCGGCACAACTGAGGTCTATGACATATTATTTTTCATCAAATGATCTCCCTCACTGGACTGAAATGGAATCATACAATTTACCTTTACCTCTTCCCATATTCATATACTCAGATTCGGCAAAAAAATTACAAAAACAAGTTAAAAATCCATTTGTAAAGCATATGATCAAAATATGGTGTGAAGCTAAAAACTATTTAAAAGAACCACAGTTATTGTCACAATTTAGTCCAATATGGGGTAATCAATATTTTAAACCAGGGAGAGCGGACGCTGTATTTAAAGTATGGAATTTAAAAGGGATACAAAAGATTCAGGATTTATATTTGCCAGGTGCAGACAACATAATGTCTTTTGAAGAGCTGAGGATCAAATTTAATCTCAATAGAACACATTTTTTTAAATATCTTCAACTTAGAAACTTTATTCGATCAAATCAAAATAAAGCTCTCACTCGACCTATTTATTCATCCTTGGAAAAAATGTTGATGAAAGATAGTAAAAGAAAGGGTATTATTTCAGAGTTTTATAACTCATTGACACTATCTTCAAGTGAAAATTCACTGAAAAGATTAAACTACTGGAAAGAAGATCTGCAAACTGAAATTTCAGAGGAACAATGGGAATTGGCTTGTACAGAAGCTCAAACCAAATCAATAAATGCACGCCTTAAATTGATACATTTCAAATGGTTAATGCGGATGTATGTTACACCGGAGGAGTTAAATAGATATAACAAAAATATACCAGATACATGCACAAAATGCATGGAAAGTAAAGGAACCCTATTTCATTGTTTATGGGAATGTAGATTAATAAGAATGTTTTGGGAAGAGGTGAGGGTAACAATTGAAAAAATAATCTCAAAACAAATCATATTGAATCCTAAACTGTTTTTGTTGGGTCTGTACCCAGAAAAGCATAATTTTAATAAAAGTGAAAGAACATTCATAGACCTCAGTTTGCTTAATGCCAAAAAATGTATTGCACTATTATGGAAAAAGACTCATAGACCAGATGTGACTCAGTGGTTAAGACAGATGTTAACAAACCTTCCATTAGAAAGAATAACATATATACTAAAATCAAAGGAAATTGTGTTTGAGAATATATGGAGACCTTTTATTGATTATGTAAAAAATTTAAACATAACTCTTGAAGAAGAAGGTGAATGATGTGTGTGGACCTTGTAAATTCCAAACTGGTGAACATAATATGTATACTTATGTATTGGATTGTCTAGACTAAACAGAGGAGCATTGTTGAAGACTTGATTTTGTTGGTGGTTGTTGGTGTTTTTAGTGCATTTTTTTTTTTTTTGTAGTACTTTAGTGTTAGTGTTTGATTGTTTGTATCATGTTTGTTAAAAAAAAAAAAAAAGGTTCAATAAAGATATTGTGGAAAAAAAAAAGAAATCACATGTGAAACTCAAAATGGAGCTCAGGTGCATCCTGTTTCCACTGATCATCCTTGAGATGTTTCTGCAGCTTAATTGGAGTCCACCTGTGGTAAATTCAGTTGATTGGACATGATTTGGAAAGGCACACACCTGTCTATATAAGATCCCACAGTTGACAGTGCATGTCAGAGCACAAACCAAGCATGAAGTCAGAGGAATTGTCTGTAGACCTCCGAGACAGGATTGTCTTGAGGCACAAATCTAGGGAAGGGTACAGAAAAATTTCTGCTGCTTTGAAGGTCCCAATGAGCACAATGACCTCTATCATCCATAAATGGAAGAAGTTTGGAACCACCAGGACTCTTCCTCGAGCTGGCTGTCCATCTAAACTGAGCGATTGGGAGAGAAGGGTCTTAGTCAGGGAGGTGACCAAGAACCCGATGGTCACTCTGTCAGATCTCCAGCGTTCTGTAGAGAGAGGAGAACCTTCTAGAAGGACAACCATCTCTTCAGCAATCCACCAATCAGGCCTGTATGGTAGAGTGGCCAGACGGAAGCCACTCCTTAGTAAAAGGGACATGGCAGCCCGCCTAGAGTTTGTCAAAAAGGAACCTGAAGGACTCTCAGACCATGAGAAACAAAATTCTCTGGTCTTATGAGACAAAGATTGAACTCTTTGACGTGAATGCCAGGCGTCATGTTTGGAGGAAACCAGGCACTGCTCATGACCACACCAACGGTGGTGGCACCATCATGCTGTGGGGATATTTTTCAGCGACAGGAACTGCGACACTAGTCATGATAGAGGGAAAGATGAATGCAGCACTGTACAGAGACATCCTGGATGAAAACCTGCTCCAGCGTGCTCTTGACCTCAGACTGGGGCCACAGTTCATCTTTCAGCAGGACAACGACCCTAAGCACACAGCCAGGATATCAAAGGAGTGGCTTCAGGACAACTCTGTGAATGTCTGAGTGGCCCAGCCAGAGCCCAGACTTGAATCCAATTGAACATCTCTGAAGGGATCTGAAAATGGCTGTGCACCGACGCTTCCCATAGAACCTGATGGAGCTTGAGAGGTGCTACAAAGAGGAATGGGCCAAACTGCCTAAAGATAGGTGTGCCAAGCTTGTGTCATCATATTCAAAAAGACTTGAGGCTGTAATTGCTACCAAAGGTGCATCAGCAAAGTATTGAGCAAAGGCTGTGAATACTTATGTACACGTGATTTCTTAGTTTTATTTTTAATAAATTTGCAAAAATCTCAAAAAAAAATCTTTTTTCATGTTGTCATTATAGGATATTGTGTGTAGAATGCTGAGGAAAAAAATGAAGTGAATCCATTTTGAAATAAGGCTGTAACATAAAATGTGGAAAAAGTGAAGCACTGTGAATACTTTCCAGATGCACTGTAACTCAAAAATAAACACATACTGTATTGTATTTCCAGGGCCATTTGCCTTATGCTACAGAAAACAATGTAGAAAAACAAATTTCCTGCCATTTACAATTTAGACTTACACAATATGCAATTTATTTTAAATACTAATGTGCTGTTCAGGTAGGGGAGGAATTTAAACTTGTTTTAAAGGTTCAGTATTATTCATTACATACTGGTTTGAGTACAATGTCTGGTACAACCATTAGAAGTCAACAGCCTCTCATCCTTGATATTGTGGCTTCAAAATGACTACTACATCAGGCTTTTTCAGGAGGACAAGTCGTGGTCATGCTTTAATTTAAAAATAATCATTGACAATTTCCAAACATTTTCCAGCAACAAATAATGTCATCTGACACAAATTGTGGGGAAAGAGTTGTCAACAAGCACAACAGTTCATTCTCAGGGTAGAATAAATTCCATGACTCTGATTTTGAAACTAACAACAGTAATAATAAATTTAAAAAAAAATAATCAGAAAATGAACTAGTGAAAATCAGATATTGCTTTTGATTTTTTGTTCAACAGAATCATTTTAAAAAACAAACTAATGAAAGCTGCCTCATCAAAAATGATGGTACTCCTAGAAAAGATAATTTGACCATAGGGACATGTTAAACTGGTGTGTCCTGTAATTAGCATCACAGGTATCTTCAAACGTTTCATCAGCCATTCAGCCAATTTAAAGGAGGAAAAAAATGCCACTATGTAGTTTGGTATCATTGTATGCACCACAGTGAACATGGAACAGGGAAAGCTAAGGACAGAGTTATCTGAGGAGCTCAGAAAGAAGATTATAGATAAGTATGTTAAAGGTAAAGGCTACAGGACCCTCTCCAAGCAGCTTGATATTCCTGTCACCACAGTTGCCAATATTATTAAAAAGTATAAGGTTCATGGGACTGTAGCCAACCTCCCAGAACATGGACACAAGAGGAAATGCAACTTCGGGTTTATCAGAAGGATATTATGTATTGTAGAAAAAGCACATAGGAAACCACTCAAAATCATTCAAGCTGAACTCCAAGGTCAAGGTACGTCACTTTGTGATCGCACTATGGGTCACATATTGAACAATAATTGAACAATATGGACTCCATTGAAGAAGTCCAGGAGGGCTCCACTATTGACAGACAAAAAAAACCCCATTAAAAATCAGCTAAAATGCATGCTGACAAGCTCCAAAGTTTCTGGGAGGTTGTCCTTTGGACTGATGAGAAAACTGGAGCTTTTGGGCCAGTCACATCAGCTCTAGGTTTACAGAAGAAAAAATGAAGCTGTAAAAGAAAAAAACACCATACTTATAGTGAAGCATGGATGAGGTTTGGTTATGTTTGAGGCTGCTTTGCTGCTTCTGGCACAGGGTGCCTTAAATCTGTACAGGGTGCAATGAAATCTCAAGAATATCAAAGCATTGTGGAGCAAAATGTGCTGCCCAGTGTCAGAAAGCTTGGTTTCAGTCACAGGTCACGAGTTCTCCAACAGGATAATGACCCAAAACACACAGCTAAAAACACCCAAGAATGGCGAAGAACAACACATTGGACTATTGTGAAGTGGCCTTCTATGAGCCCTGACCTAAATCCGATTGACATCTGTGGAAGTAGCCGAAACATGCTGTCTGGAAAAGGCACCATTCAAACCTGAGACAGCCTAGGGCAGTTTGCTCATGAGGAGTGGGTTCAAATACCCGTCGACAGGTGCAGAAGTGTCAGAGTTAAAGAAATTGCTTGATTGCAGTGATTGGATCAGAAGGTTGTGTAACAAAATATTAAGGGTATCATCATTTTTGTCCAGGCCAGTTTCATTAGTTTATTTTTTAAATGATTCTGTTGAACCAAAATTCAGAAGCAATGTCTGATTTTCATCAGTTCCATTTTAGGACATTTTCATTTATTATTACTTTTGTCAGTTCCAAGTTATCTCAGTAACCAATGTGGGATTATACTTCTTTAACAGAAGGCTACCAACAAATTTGTCCACATCTGTATATCACAATATATATTTTATGCATTGAATGTCCTTAAAAATTTGGTTTTACTTATACATTTATAAGAGAATAAAAATTCATGCATTCATATTCAGTGCATATGCTGTACTGTATATGTATACTAGAGGCATAAAATAAAATGTCACCTCAGAGAAAGTTCTTTACAACAATATATAACTGATGATAGTATATGTCCTTTTTCCCTTAAAACTCACATTATCATCAGGTAATCAAGTTTATCCACATAGGTTCAACTATTTGTTTACCACACAATTAGTACATGGAGGTCTAATAAGTGGCAGGAGTATAATTTGTCACTTGTTTTTGATTTTAATGGATGGATGTACATAATTGTGAGTAGGATGGCCTTCTATAGTAACAGGAATGAGATGCTTGTTCAGCAGTTCAGGTGATTGGGGGCAGACACAAGACAGTCTGACAGCTGCCTTGCCAGTCAATGTCATAAAGCACTGCTAACACTAAATACTCGAAAGTGTGAATGTGCAAAAGTACTTTTCCAAAGAAAGACGTTCTCTGTTCTCCAGTTTAAAACACACCTGAGTAGTTTTCTGGTTGGAATGGGCTGGGGGGTAGCAGCCACAGCAGGAGACCGTGAGGAAACAGAGAGAGATCAGCCGAAGAAGTTGCTTACATTAATGGGACAAACTGTATTCAATAGATGCAATATAGGCATTTTATGTATCGCATGCAGACAAATGTATCAATGCATCGAATATCTAGACTCTCAAAAGGAAAAATTTCATGTTATTCATACATTTTCACTTTTAATTTTTAAGGTAAAGGTGCAAAATTGTGACATTTACCCAAAGGAAAACCATGAACATCAGGAAATGTTTCCTTGTAAAGTGAATATCTGCCTTGACATCAATATCAGTTTCATTAAGAGTCAGTCATACAGACTGACACCACTGTGTGCTTGTGAATACTTGCGTATACCTGCAATATGCTGAAATAAAGGTGGAAAATTGTACTTTGAGTTCACATACAGTATATGATTGCTGTGTACCTGCAATTCAAATAAGAATGCTTGAAATATGCATCGGATAACATCGGGATTGAAAAACACAGCACATTGGTGATCTGCTTTGCCTCGCGAGTTTGCTTGATTGTTCATCTACAGTCATCTGCAGATCTGCAGGGAGCTGAGGATGGCTTCCTGCAGATTTCTGCTCACAGTACCAGGTGACTTGACACTGGCTAGAGCTATCGAGTAGCTTTCCAACTGGAGACAGTGGACATGCTAGCTTCTGAGCTAAGTGGGTGCCAGTCACAACGGCAGCTGGAGTTTCCTGCCACAGCGCAAGTAGCAGACCCAGACAGCAATGGTAGCGTGGAGGACGACGCTGTGGAGACCAACGCTGCAAAACTTAGGTCTGCCCCAGGAAAACCCGTGTGTATGGGTTGTGGGTCCATGAAACACCGCTTCAAGGCCAGGGACTACGCGGCGAGAGGGAAGTGCTGCGGCAAGTGTGGATGCTTGAACCACTATGCCAGGGTGTGCCATATGTCCGAACCGAGGAGCCTACAGGGAAAAAAAATCACACACACACACATACACCCCCGGCCCGACAATTGTCCACGCAGTGTTTCCGAGTACCAACGGGTACATGTTCTGCACAGTCGAGCTGGATGGAGGAGGTGCCGCTGCTGATCGACACGGGGCGGAGGGCTCACTACTGAATTGGGCTATGGTGAGAAAATTCTTTCCCTACTACAGAATTGCAGAAGACCCAGCGCCACTCTATGGTTACGGAGGTGGACGGCTATGCACGGTTGGAATGTTGGTGCTGACGGCACGGTACAAGTTGGTGGAAATGACTGACTAAGTTCCACGTGACGGCCCGAGGCGACAACATCATGGGCTGCAACCTATTTTACGGTCTGGGGTTCGCCATTAAAGACGACGCTGGGGAGGAGTGGTCTGGTTGTGGAAAGTGGAACCGGCCAGTTCTGATGGTGGAGGACGACGATCTACTGGGCACCATGGCGGTCGAGCCAGACCAGCCTCGCTCAGATTCAACGCACGAGGGTACTTGGACGAGGGTACCGAGTGTGACGGCGAGGTGCCTGTGTCGATGAGTGATGCTGACAAGGTAGCTCCAGTTTTCCCCGGAGCTTGGCCACAGTGGGCCAGAGGATCTGGGACTATGACGGCGACCGCTGCAGCAGCTTTAAAAGAGATCGGGGCCAGACCGTCAAGCATGGAGGGACGTCCACGGTGAATACTGGCCAAATGACAGCCAGAGGGTCACCAAGAACGACTGCAGACAGTGGCTACACGGGGCGCAGCCTACTTTCAGCTGTTAGACAGCTCATGGAGGCACGCAATTGAGCTGCGGTGTGCCCGGGAGGAGGCTTCGGATGGTGGGTCCGGATGAGAGGGGCAGTCGATGGCAAGGAAGAAACGCACTATCGTCTACACGATCAGCTGTGGCCCCGGGGACATGCCGCTCCCAGAGGCGGACTTACTGAGGGATTGCCCGGGGCCCCCGCAAGCTGGTTCTCCCCTTCTTCGCTGTATGGACAGTAGTGTCGGTTTGTTTGTTTGTTTTTTTTAAAAAAAAAAAGCTTCAATGTTGTGATGTTTGTGTGCTTGCATGTTTTAACAAAAAAAAAAAAAAGGCATGATGGCTGTATTTAGGAGCGTTTACAGGCAAATCGTAAACACGGCAACGTTTTAGTTTAATGGACGCTTAGGGGATCACAGGTGGAAGAATAACCCACCTTGTTGTGTGGGGTGGGACGGTAGTCCACCCATCTCCCCTAGTTTAGGTTTGTTGTGTGAATGTGATAGACCCTTTAGTAATTTCAGTTTCCTTTATTAGTGTGTGATTCGGGTCCTAAATTTGGGAGGGTCTTAATTGTGTATATGCTTTTGAACTTTCTGGGGGGGGGGGGGGGGTTGTATTACAATTTATGCTTTTATTTGTGAAATGTGATGTAGTGGTGGCCACTTCCTCTTCCGCCACTGCACCGCCCCATAAATACCTGTGGGCATCTTGGTTCGGCCTCCTTTGCCAACGCCCCTGCCTTGCGGCTGTATTGTGGAGAGTATCGCAAATAAAGCTGAGTTCTATCAAGCACCTGGTCTCGTTATTTGGAAGGTAATTCTATACACAACAGATTAGTCGCCGTGACTCCTGGTGGGTGGGCTGCTAGTTTGTTCAAGATGCTTGCAGACGTTAAAGTTTTGCCTATATCTTCAAAAGTAAAAAGCAAAACATTTTTCTGAAAACGGTCAAGGCCAGAGATAAATGTGTAATTGCCAAACATGTTTACTTTTAACTAACAACCAGTCCCCCCATCTGCCGGCGGCTGAGCAGGGAGGGGAGGGACCCCGATTTGAATGTGGCTGCTCTCAGCTCACAGTGTGGCGCCCCACCTGCTGGCGAAGTGAGCCAAGACCAGCTCGATTTGAATGTGCGAGACGACGGTCCTGCACAGCCACATTCAAATCACCCCTCGCCTCTCTGCTCTCTCTCTGTGCTGCTTCACCAACCTGCTCTGCCTCAATCCTGCTGCTCCTCGGCTCCTCCCTCTTCCCCCAAGGTAGCCAAGAGTATCTGTCTGATTAGTTAATGTTATAATCAACCAGGCTAAGCAGGAATACTTACATAGCTATTGACGGTCTGTCCAAGCTCGCCTGTTTCAGGGGGGCGTTACCAAACTGGAAATACACAGCAAAAGAACACAGACTTGGGACTGTGGTGAGATTTGCTCTTGATACATCTTGTAAGTCACAAAAAACATGTTACAGACATGTTAACAACAGAAAAAAAACCAACTTGATTTTTGCTGGAGTGTCACTTTAAACTTCTTTCCATTTGCATCACACCTGTATACTATTTGGTCTGCATGTGCTACTCTCCCATGAACATATATTTTCACAATGCATCCACCCGTATACGTATTCATGTGCACAGGTCACTATATCTGGGGTTTCACAGCTTTTTAAAATAGATTTCTCAATTATAGTTGCTGTAAAAAAAAATTGCATACCTGTGAAAAAATGCATATACAGTTAAAACCATATGTTTACAAACACTGTATAAAAAGACATAACCTTTTTTTCTCTCTGTATGACCTTTAATTCAGACTAAACTTTTCCTGTTTTAGGTCAGTTAGGATTATTGTCATGGATTGTTTCCAATCAGTTTAAACACTCCTAAAAAACTCCAGGAAACAGATGATTAAATTCCATAAAGTTTACTGGGAATCTTGTGAAACTGTAACACAATATAGTATAACATTGGATTAATGTGCATGTCGAGCAGCTTGGCATTCAAGTAAAATATCACAGCCTAGCTAAGCAAACTACACATTTTAGGCAGTAAATTGGTTTTTAACCAATGAAACAACAAGCGGCAACATGTAACTAACTCCTTATTTTAACAATTCTGATACTCACAGACGTTGCTTGAGCAGAGGGAGAATCCGAGAACAGCAGTGTCTGAGGAGCTGGCAACTGTGAGTGTGTGCTATGAAGCTGCAGCTAGTTACACTGATCACCACATGGCAAGTCACTTCCTGATTCCCAGCATGCACCACCACCATGCTTGTAGTTTTTGTAGTTTTTTTTTTTTAACTGCAAGACTGAATAAATGTACCAAACTGTGATAATAACATCTCCTACTAAAAACACACACATTAAACATGTTTTCTGGGGTCATAACACTCAAGAACGCAATAACACACAAGAAAGCATACAGAGACTCCCCCCTTCCTCACCTGGGTCTCTCTGATCACATCACCATCTTGTTAAGGCCGGCATACAGACCCAGAGTGAAAACAATCAGACCAACAAAAAAGCAGGTACGTGTGTGGCCAGAGGGGGCCTCTGATGCTCTGAAAGATTGCTTCAGCACTACAGACTGGGACACTTTCAAGCACGTAGCCACTCACAATGGACACACAAACCTAGAGGACTACACTGAGGTACTTATAGCATACATAGCTACTAAATGCAATGACGATGTCACTCACTGCAAAACCATCACTGTTCATGCCAATCAAAAGCCATGGATGACAGCAGAGGTCCACAGGCTGCTGAGAGCTTGGGACGCAGCCTTCAGGGCCGGCAACACTGCAGGACTAACAACAGCTAGGGCCAACCTGTCCCGTAGCATCAAGGAGGCGAAATGACAGTACAGCAAGAAAATATCCGACCACTTCAGCAACACCAGAGATGCATGTTCCCTCTGGCGTGGTATACAGACCCTCACCAACTACAAACCTCCACCTCAGACCTGTGCGAGTGACATCACATTGCTTAATGACCTAAATGATTTCTTCGGCCGCTTTGAAGCACAAAACGGCACATCAGCACATAAGTCCACTCCTCCTCCAAACAAGAAGGCCATGAGTCTGGATCTGGCTAGCGTGAAGAGGACCCTCTGCAGGATCAACCCACGCAAGGCAGCTGGTCCAGACAACATACCAGGTCACGTTCTGAAGGACTGTGCAGAGGAGCTCAAGAATGTCCTGGCCGACATCTCCAGCATCTCCCTGACTCAAGCTGCTGTCCCCACATGTTTCTAAACTGCCACATAATGTCAGTCCCAAAGAAGCCCGTCCCATCCAGCTGCAATGATTACCGGCCCGCAGCAGCACTGACTCCCATCATAATGAAGTGCTTCGAGCGGCTGGTTATGCAGAACATCAAGTCTATCCTCCCTCCCATGACCCATCTCAGTTTGCATACAGATCAAACAGATCCACAGACGATGCCATCGCTGCTGCTCTCCATCCAGCCCTCACCCACCTGGACTCAAAGAACTCCTACATGCAAATGCTGTTCTTGGATTTCAGCTCAGCATTCAACACAATCATCCCGCAGCACCTAATACAAAAACTCAGACACTTGGGACTCAAAACCTCTCTCTGTAACTGGGTGCTGGACTTTTTCACAGGAAGGCCACAGAATGTGTGGGTTGGCAGCAACACATCCAAGACCATTACACTAAGCACAGGGGCCCCACAAGGGTGCGTACTCAGCCCGCTGCTCTTCACCCTGCTGACCCATGACTGTGTACCAGCCTACAACACCAACCACATCATCAAGTTTGCGGCTGACACAATGGTGGTGGGCCTCATCACCAACAATGAGGAGGCCAACTACAGAAATGAAGTGAGCCAACTGGTCCAGTGGTGTAAAGACAATAACCTCTTCCTGAATGTGGGAAAAAACAAGGAGATTGTGGTTGAATTCAGGAGGGGGCACACACAGCACCGCCCTCTGATCATTGATGGTGCAGCTGTGGAGAGGGTGAGCAACACCAAGTTCCTGGGGGTGCACATCTCTGAGGACCTCACCTGGTCCAACAACACCACATCACTTGTCAAGAAGGCTCAAATTCACCTCCATTTCCTCCACAAACGGAGGAGAGCACGAGTCCCACCCCCCCATCATGTGCTCATTCTACCGGGACACCAATGAGCGCATCCTCACCAGCTGCATCATGGGGTGGTATGGAAGCTGCACCACCTCCTGCTGGAAGACGCTATAACGTACAGTGAAAGCAGCCAGCAAGATCATCGGTGCCCCTCTGCCCCCTCTCTCGGACATCTACCTCACCCGCAGAGCCATCAACATTGCAGGCGACACCTCCCACCCCTCACACTCCCTCTTCAGGCCCCTGCCCTCGGGGAAAAGGTACCAAAGCCTCCGGGCCCACTCCACAAGACTGCTAAACAGCTTTGCTCATCAGGCCATCAGGACCCTGAACTCTGTCCACTCCCCCCCCCCAATCCCCCGGACCATAACGCACTCACCCACACAATAACTACCTCAGCTGTTGGCACAGAAAAACTGGAACACCAACAGTAATACATTTGCTGCTGTATGTCTCTGCACTTTACGACAACCATTTGCACAAATGCCATATCTGCTACTGTCTGTCATTGCAATATTGATCATGTGCAGTCCTATCTGTCACTGTCTGCACCTACACTACTGCACTGAACTTGGTACTACGAGTATTACTGCTCTACTTTTCTGTATATAAGATAAGATAAGATAAGCCTTTATTAGTCCCACAATGGGGAAATTCCAGAATTGCAACAGCACAGGGATAGCAACACTCAGAGCAACAATCAGAAGGCAAGAAAAAACAAGAGCAGCTAGTATACATATGTACATATTAATATATATATAGACACACAGTGCGGAGCATTGTGGTTGGTGGATGTGCAGCAGAAAGTCTAAGCTCTCTCTCCGCGGATGCGGCGGGCCAGCTGGATGTCTTTGAGCATGATGGTGACCCTCTTGGCGTGGATGGCGCACAGGTTGGTGTCCTCGAAGAGACCCACCAGGTAGGCCTCGCTGGCCTCCTGCAGAGCCATGACGGCGAAGCTCTGGAAGCGCAGGTCGGTCTTGAAGTCCTGAGCGATCTCCCTCACCAGGCGCTGGAAGGGCAGCTTACGGATGAGCAGCTCTGTGGATTTCTGGTAGCGACGGATCTCTCTCAGAGCCACGGTACCGGGCCTGTAACGGTGAGGCTTCTTCACTCCGCCGGTGGCCGGAGCGCTTTTCCGAGCAGCTTGGTGGCCAGCTGCTTCCTGGGGGCTTTTCCTCCAGTAGATTTACGGGCGGTCTGCTTGGTTCTTGCCATCGCTCTTATTATTCTGTCTTATATTTCTTGCACGCCGCCTAAACTCCAGCCCGGCACCCGCGTCGTTTTCGCTTCAGTTTTCCCGGTATGTCGAGTTTCTCCGTTAGCACCGGGTGGCGGTTGAGTGCTAGCTAGCTCTTCCCTGCTGTATCATCTCCTGCTGTAAACAGAGGCTCCGTCCGCCAACTCGGGAGACCTTTGGGGCGATCTGCGTGTCCGTGATATATATAGACTGAAAGATGTGCCGGATCAGAAAGTTATCACCGGATCAGAAAGAAAAAGGAAGATAAAAAGACTCAGAATTGAGCCGCTGTTGCAAAAGGCAGCCAACTCGTGTGGCGCCGGAACTGGAATATAAGATTGCTGGGTCTCATCTTTATCTTTATTTGCACTATGGGAGGTCTGAGTCCATCTTTTGTCATTTGCACTATGGGTAGCATTACTGTACATAGACTGCTGTTGTTGTTTTTCTAGCCTTATTCCTTTTTCTTTTTTATACTGTGCACACCACTGAAGAGAGAGAGAAATGCCATTTCAATTCTCCTGTATGTCCTGTATGTATAGTACTATTGATAAATAAAATCTCTGAATCCTGATTCTGTAATGTTGTAAATACCATTTAACTGCAATGCTCCTGCACTGTATGTATATATACATATATATATACACTGTAGATATACACTTACAGTATACAATATACAATTTACAATATACACTTGTGTATACAGCGGGGAAAATAAGTATTTTTTCTCATTAAACACATTTCTGATGGCGCCACTGACCTGAGATTTTCACCAGATATCAGTAACGGCTCAAGCAATCCATACATACAAAGAAATCAAGGCAACTGTGTTTAAGTTCAACAAGTTATATTTAATAAAGTGGAATGACACAGGGAAGTTTTGAACACATGAAGAAAAAGAGGTGCAAAAAGGCAAAGAAAGCCAAGAAACCAGCTGAAATCCATCAGAAATTAGGAAGCCATCCCATCCCCCATCAGTGCAAGTTAATTTCAGCTGGTTAAGTTCTGACTGATGGCCTTTAAGAAGGTTAAAAAGGGTAGAAGCAGAGAGCTCTCTCTAGACCTTTGCAACCTTATTGTTACAAAACGTAATGATGGCAATGGTTACAGGTGCATTTCGAAACTGCTGAATGTTCCAGTGAGCAATGTTGGAGCCATCATTTGGATGTGGAAAGAACATCATTTTACCATAAACTGGCCACGATTAGGAGCTCCTCGCAAGATTTCTGACAGAGGAGTCAAAAGAATTATCAGAAGAGTTATCCAAGAGCCAAAGACCACTCGTGGAAAGCTCCAGAAAGTAGTGATGGCCAAATGAGGCTTTCTGGAGGACCTGAGGCCTTTCATCAAAATGGTTCACATAGACAAGGCCTCATGTGGGACTTCATTTTCTCTACCAGGCCATCTAGTGGACAAAATGTATACAACATGCTGATTTTTACAAGGGTATTGTTGGTTTAATGTGTATTTTTTCAATTTCAATAAATGTGCTGTCTTTTAAGAAATATCAATGATCATAAGGCAAAAAATAATAATAAAACTGAGGTGACACTTTCGGTTATGGCTGCCACGTAGGACGGACGTGTCTCGCTCTGCTCTGCTCCTGGAAAAAAAAAAATCGGCAAATAACTCTCTCATTTGGGACAGAACGTATCCCAGCATTTGGGCGAGGATATGTCGGCGAAGCCTAAGGCTGGAAAACCAGGAAAAGGAAAAAGCGAGCCGCCGAAACAGTCCAAATTAACGGACTTTCAGGTCTGTGACGCAGCAAACAAATCTCCATATATGGCGGAGGAGGCTGGCAACGGTGCGATATTTGCGGGGAATGGCGCAGATGCGCTGATGGCTGCCATGAGTTCAATGAGAGCGGACTTTTCCTCTAGATTTGATGGGATTATGACAGCGTTGGAAGGAATAAGAAAGGAATTGGGTGACTGTGTAGAACGAACGGCGCAGATGGAGCTCCGTCTCGCTAGTGCTGAAGATGACGTCACCCGTCTTCAATTAAAGGTGCGCACTTTGGAAAAAAAAAATAAATCTCTGGAAGATAATATTTTGGATTTGGAATCTCGGTCGAGACAGAATAATTTGAGGCTGGTGGGTCTTCCAGAGGAATCAGAAGGTCGGGACGTATGTTCCTTTCTGGAAAAGTGGATTCCGGAGGTGCTGGGCAGCGAGGAGTTGCAATCAGCAGTGATTCTGGAAAAAGCACATCGTATTGGCCCACGGAGAGATAAGGGACCGCCGAGGACCTTAATTATGAAGTTTCTTAGCAACAGAGACAGGATGAAGATCTTCAACGCTGCACGAGCTAAAAAAGGAGAGATTAAACACCAGGACCAGCAGGTGCGGTTCTACCCAGATTTGGCCACAGGAATCCAGCAATTGAGGAAGCAGTTTGATCCCGTACGTAAGGAGCTGCGCAACCTTGGGATTCGTCATGGTGTAATCTATCCTGCGAGACTGCTGACCACGTATGAGGGCAGAACCCACATCTTCAAGACCCCAGAGGAGGCGCAGGAGTTCATCAAGAAGATCAAAGAAGAAGAAGAGACTGGTGGGAGCTAAGCATGAACAAAATATAAGGTAGAATAATTAAGCATTTGCACAGGCATCTGACTGACTTGAAGTAAATAGTAAGTTTACAAAATATAGATTGTATTATATATTAAAAAAACAAAACAAAAACAAAACAAACAAAAAAAAAAAACTATGATGTACAAAGTTGTTAAAAATTTTGGAGTTAAGTTGGAAAACTACAGAGGAGAGTTAATGTTACGTCATTAAAAGCAGTAGAGTTAGGGTGATTGGGAGGATGAAGAAGGAGTGGCTTAGGCTGTTCCCCGTGGGTGTGGAACGGTCGATGGCTATATCGGGAGACAGAATTTTTCTTTTGATTTTGGGGGGTTTGCCACAAGTGTGGGAAGGGGAAATTTGTTTGTGTGTAGTTTGTAGGATGAATGTTCAACCACTCATGTTTTTGCTTCTCTGTATGAGCATGTTTACACTGCAAGGTAATCCTAAACTCTCTATTGATCATGGACCAAAGTGTTAATCTTAATTTAACTTCATGGAATTGCAGAGGTCTACAAAATTTAAAAAAACTTAAACAAGTTATGAATAAAATAAAGGACATGGGTTCAAGAATTGTGTTTTTACAAGAAACTCATCTGATAGAGGAGGATGTTAAAAGAATTAGGAGTAGATGGCAGGGAAGTGTATTCACCTCTTCATTTTCATCCCGAGCCAGGGGAGTTATGACTCTCATACATAAATCAGTTCCTTTTCAAGTGAAAAATGTAATTGGAGACAAATTTGGAAGATATGTAATCATTCAAGGTTCTTTGCTATTAGAAAATATAAATCTTGTGAACTTATATGGTCCCAATATAGATGATCAGAAGTTCTTTGCTAATTTATTTCTCATCTTATCATCACTTACAGGGCAACATATAATAGCAGGGGATTTTAATTGTACATTGAATCCAAGTGTGGATAGATCAACAGGACTGGATTGTACGCACATTGGATGTAGGATGACTATTAATCATTTTATGAAAGAATTGAGATTGTTAGATATATGGAGAGAAATGAAACCACAAGTTAAAGCCTATTCTTGTTATTCCAGTACCTACAAGACATTCTCACGTATTGATTATTTTTTGATTTCCACAGAATTAAGGTCCAAGATTCAAAACTGCTTTTATGATAACATCGTGATCTCTGATCATGCACCCTGTTGTCTAATATATGTAGATAAAAAATTGACAAAGGAATCAGGTAGATGGCAATTTCAGCATAAATGGCTTCAGGATGAGGAATTTGTCAAGTATATAGAAAAACAGATAGACGAGTTCTTTGACATCAATACTACACAAACATCAGCATGTGTAAAGTGGGAGGCTTTCAAAGCTTTTATTAGGGGACATATTATTAGTTATACAGGATCAAAATCTAAGAAGACTCGAGAGGAGAGAGCTAAATTGGAACATAAAATAAAAAGTCTTCAAGAAAAAGTGTATGCAGGAAGTGACCCAAGGTTGGAGAATGAATTACTGATTTTGAGAGCTGAATACGACAAAAAATCAGCGAATAGAGCTGCCTCGAGTCTTCTAAGATTGAAACAATCTTTTTATGAACAAGGTGAAAAATCAGGAAAATTATTAGCATGGCAGATTAAACAATTGGAAATTAAAACACCAATTACCAGTATTATAAGTAACGGACAGGTAGTTATAGATCCTTTAGAAATTAATAGAGCCTTTAGAGATTACTATGAAAAATTATATGATACCAAAAATGAACCTGATTTAACAAAACTAAATGGGTTTTTGAACGAACTATCTATACCGTGTATTCCAAATGAAAACAGGGAGATATTGGAGTCTAAAATTAGTCAAGAAGAAGTTGGGCTAGCCATTGATAATATGAAATCAGGAAAAAGTGCAGGACCAGATGGTCTTCCAGTTGACCTTTATAAAAAATTTAAGAATAAATTAATAAAACCTTTTTTGGAAATGGTTTTAGATGCATTTCAAAATAATAATTTACCATCATACATAAATAATGCCTTAATTATACTGCTGCCAAAACCAGGTAAGCCCTCTAATAAATGTGAAAATATGAGACCAATAAACCTATTAAACGCCGACCTTAAGATAATCTGTAAAATTTTAGCAAGACGAATACAAGAAATTTTACCAAATATTATTAATCGAGATCAGAATGGCTTTATAAAGGGTAGACAAGGCTTCCATAATGTAAGAAGACTATTTAATATTATTTATTTTAATAAAGAAGCACCGGATACAGCTCTCCTATCATTGGACGCCGAAAAGGCCTTTGATAGAGTTGAATGGCCCTTTCTTTTTGAAGTCCTACAAAGGTTTGGACTTGGAAATAATTTCATAAAATGGGTTCAAATAATATACAATAATGCTACAGCAGAAATCCTAACAAATAACAATATTTCAAAACCAATAAAAATCAATAGAGGATGTCGACAAGGCTGTCCACTTTCACCTTTACTGTTTACTATGGCAATTGAACCTTTAGCGATAGCGATACGTTTACATTCACAAATATATGGAATTAAAGTTGGACCAACAGAACATAAAATCTCCCTGTACGCCGATGATATAATTTTGTTTATGTCGAATCTAAAAAAATTTATTCCAACCTTGTTGAATTTAATAAAGAATTTTGGGGAAATACCAGGATATAAAATAAATAAAACTAAATCTTCAATATTAATGCTAAATGAGACCCAGAGAAATTACCCAGCCCCTGAGGTAAATCAATTCAATGTTGTAAATCAGTTTAAATATTTAGGAATCCAAATTATGCCTAAGCTAGAATCAGTCGCCAGCGTCAACTATGAAGCCTTAATGTCAGATATCAATGAGTTAACTCAGAGATGGATGTTACTACCAATGTCGATGATCGGGAGAATCAATATACTTAAAAGTAATATTTTACCTAAAATACTTTATTTATTTCAATACATTCCCTTATCACCACCTTTAGATCTATTCTCAAGAATAAAAAAAAAGTTAGTGGAATTTATATGGAACAACAGGAGGGCTAGATTACGTTTGTCTTTATTATATTTACCATTTGATCGTGGAGGTCTGAAATGTCCAAATTTTATGTTGTATTATTGGTCGGCACAACTGAGGTCTATGACATATTATTTTTCATCAAATGATCTCCCTCACTGGACTGAAATGGAATCATACAATTTACCTTTACCTCTTCCCATATTCATATACTCAGATTCGGCAAAAAAATTACAAAAACAAGTTAAAAATCCATTTGTAAAGCATATGATCAAAATATGGTGTGAAGCTAAAAACTATTTAAAAGAACCACAGTTATTGTCACAATTTAGTCCAATATGGGGTAATCAATATTTTAAACCAGGGAGAGCGGACACTGTATTTAAAGTATGGAATTTAAAAGGGATACAAAAGATTCAGGATTTATATTTGCCATGTGCAGACAACATAATGTCTTTTGAAGAGCTGAGGATCAAATTTAATCTCAATAGAACACATTTTTTAAAATATCTTCAACTTAGAAACTTTATTCGATCAAATCAAAATAAAGCTCTCACTCGACCTATTTATTCATCCTTGGAAAAAATGATGATGAAAGATAGTAAAAGAAAGGGTATTATTTCAGAGTTTTATAACTCATTGACACTATCTTCAAGTGAAAATTCACTGAAAAGATTAAACTACTGGAAAGAAGATCTGCAAATTGAAATTTCAGAGGAACAATGGGAATTGGCTTGTACAGAAGCTCAAACCAAATCAATAAATGCACGCCTTAAATTGATACATTTCAAATGGTTAATGCGGATGTATGTTACACCGGAGGAGTTAAATAGATATAACAAAAATATACCAGATACATGCACAAAATGCATGGAAAGTAAAGGAACCCTATTTCATTGTTTATGGGAATGTAGATTAATAAGAATGTTTTGGGAAGAGGTGAGGGTAACAATTGAAAAAATAATCTCAAAACAAATCATACTGAATCCTAAACTGTTTTTGTTGGGTCTGTACCCAGAAAAGCATAATTTTAATAAAAGTGAAAGAACATTCATAGACCTCAGTTTGCTTAATGCCAAAAAATGTATTGCACTATTATGGAAAAAGACTCATAGACCAGATGTGACTCAGTGGTTAAGACAGATGTTAACAAACCTTCCATTAGAAAGAATAACATATATACTGAAATCAAAGGAAATTGTGTTTGAGAATATATGGAGACCTTTTATTGATTATGTAAAGAATTTAAACATGGCTCTTGAAGAAGAAGGTGAATGATGTGTGTGGACCTTGTAAATTCCAAACTGGTGAACATAATATGTATACTTATGTGTTGGATTGTCTAGACTAAACAGAGGAGCATTGTTGAAGACTTGATTTTGTTGGTGGTTGTTGGTGTTTTTAGTGTATTTTTTTTTTTTTGTAGTACTTTAGTGTTAGTGTTTGATTGTTTGTATCATGTTTGTTAAAAAAAAAGGTTCAATAAAGATATTGTGGAAAAAAAAAACTGAGGTGACTATAGTGAATGTACTTGTGTTACTTATCCATTTTTTTTTTAAGAAATAATAACTTTTCAACAGTCATACTGGTTTTCTCAGTACATTCATCTCTGTCCTTATTGTCATGCAGGGCACAATAGTTCTCAGCGTGATGTGTTATTGTTGTATCCAAGCTCTTTGAAACACAACAGACACTTCACTGGTGGCACAGTGGTTAACACTGCACCAGTACAGCAACTTCGCCATGGGATCCCTGGTTCGATCCCAGCCCCTGACCAACAGTAGTGGCTATGTTTACATGGACACAAGTAACCGGATTAAAAGCCTGATCGTAATAAAAATGCTTCATGTAAACATGGCAATCTGAATATTCTAACCTGATCATGCTCATTCAGATCAAAATTTCATTCCGATTGGGAGGGGTGGGTTATGCTGATTGTTAATCAGAATGGTGAGCATGAAAACACTTATTCCGAATGGAGGGCAGAAAATATGTTTACTGCGCATGTCTGTACACCTGCCGCACGTTGACGTGACGTATTTCCGCCTTAGCAGCAGCTAGCGGAAAACATAGCGGGAGTAAAACAAAACTGGTCTGTAATGTCCTGCTGTCTCCCTCTGTTCGTCATATGCAGAAGTATGCACTTGTAGCTTAATTACGGAGACCATCAGAAGCAAAAGTACTGTCTGAATAACACAATACAGGTCAATTTCGACACGAAGGGGGGCTTGCTAACACCGAAAGTTGCTTCTTCTTCTACTATTTTTTGAATGTCGAAATGTTGACATGCACATCAAAATGATTTATTCATTTCAAAGTGTGACACATGGAAACGCACGTCCTAATCAGATCAGCTTTTTCAGGATCCATGTAAACAGTAAAATTCTGATCTGAATTGTAATCAGATTGAAGAAATTTTGCCCATGTAACTGTGGCCAGTGATCTGTGTGGAGTTTGCATGTTCTCCCCGTATCTGCATGGGTTTACGCTGGGATTTCTCCGGTTTCCTCCCACAGGCCAAAAACATGCAGGTTAGGTTAACTGGAGACTCTAAAGTGGCCCTAGGTGTGAATGTGTGTGTGAATGGTTAAGGGATAGCGCCGTACCGTGGCTGCTTCATCCATCCAGGTGGATGCCCTCAATTTCCCCTCTGGGGATCAATAAAGTATACAAAATCAAAACAAAAATAAATTATTAGAATGATTCAGATTTGAACCCTAGCATTCCAACTGCAAGACCGATATTTTACCTCTAAGCTATTACTTAGTCATGAGTAGTTGAGGCTTTCTTGAACACTTGAGCCTTTCATCAAAATGGTTCACATAGACCAGGCCTCATGTGAAACTTCATTTGCTCTACTAGGCCATGTAGTCGACAAAGTATACAGCATGCAGATTTTTACAATGTGTATTTTTCAGTTTCAATAAATGTGCTGTCTTTTACAAGGGAAAAAAGAAATGAAACCGGAGTGGTGGCTCAGTTGGTACAGCATCCGCCCCACACCCGGGAGGCAGGGGTTCAAATCTCGGCCGGGTCATGCCAAAGACCATGTAAAAGTGGAACTTCCTGCCGTCCAGCTTGGTGCTCAGCAATAACAGAATGGAGGAGGGAAATCTGTGGCGGCGCCTTGCATGGCAGCGGCCCTCTGATTCTGCACTGGGGTGTGTGTGATTGACACTGTAGATAGGTAAAGCACAATCTCGTTCTACTGTACATGATTGGTTGTACGGTTGAATGACAATAAGGGTGATTTAATTTAAATAATAAAACTGGGGTGACTCCAGTGAATGTGTCTGTGTTACTTGGTGTGCTTGTACTACTTATCCATTTTTATTAAGAAATAATACATTTTCAACAGTCTTATACTGTCCCAGTATATTCAACTCTGGCCTTATTGTCATGCAGGGCACAATGGCAATAGTACCTCAGCATAATGATGCATAATAATGATCCAAGCTCTTTGAAACACAAGAGACACTTCACCTTGCAAATAAAAATGAAATTAAAAGAACAACACAGCTGGGATTTGAACCCAGGTCTCCCACTTGCAAAACAGATGTACAGTGGGGTAAAAAAGTATTTAGTCAGCCACCAATTGTGCCCGCTCACCTCGCGACACTCCATTGCTGAAGAAAAAACATGTTGAAGCTCATTTCCGGTTCCGGTTCCGCCGGACCGGTGGCGCCACACGAGTAGGCTGCCCGTTGCAACAGCCTTTTTTTTTTTTTTATCTTCCTTCTTCTTTCTACACCTTTCACTCTGTATATATATCACGGACGCACGGATCGCCCCGGGGGTCTCCCGGGTCGGCGGACGGAGCCACGGTTTGCAGCGGGAGACGTTACAGCGGGGAGGAGCTAGTGCTAGCTAGCACTTGGCTGCCGCCCGGTGCTAATGGGAAACTCGACATACCGGGAGCTGTAGCGAAAACGACGCGGGTGCCGGGCTGGAGTTTAGGCGGCGTGCAAGAAATATAAGACAGAATAATAAAGAGCGATGGCAAGAACCAAGCAGACCGCCCGTAAAATCTACTGGAGGAAGAAGCCCCCCAGCTAGCCACCAGGGCTGCTCGGAGAGGCGCTCCGGCCACCGGCAGAGTGAAGAGGCCTCGCCATCACAGGCCCGTGGCTCTGAGAGAGATCCGTCGCTACCAGAAATCCACGGAGCTGCTCATCCGTAAGCTGCCCGTCCAGCGCCTGGTGAGTGAGATCGCTCAGGACTTCAAGACCGTCCTGCGCTTCCTGAGCTTCGCCGTCATGGCTCTGCAGGAGACCAGCGAGGCCCACCTGGTGGTCTCTTCTTCACTAAGGGGGTCACCATCATGCCCAAAGACCTCCAGCTGGCCTGCCGCATCCGCGGAGAGAGAGCTTAGACTTTCTGCTGCACATTCACCAACCAACCATAAATGCTCTGCACTGTGTGTCTATATATATACATTTATAGTAATATGGACATATGTTTACTAGATGTTGTTTTTTCTTGCCTTCTGATTGTTGCTCTGAGTGTTGCTATCCCTGTGCTGTTGCAATCCTGGAATTTCCCCATTGTGGGACTAATAAAGGCTTATCTTATCTTATCTTATTTAAAGTTTGCTGCACAACATTTGGGCAAGCCAGTAAAATACTGGGAAAAGTCTGGTCTGGTCAGATGAGACTACAGATGCAAGTTATCAATTAATTACTTAATTGTTAATTGATTCATCTTATCAATCAATTAATGATTAATTGATAAGCTGCAGTTTTCCTGAGAATCTGAATTTTCCTCGGTACAATACAGTCTTTCTATCTTTAATATACAAAAAGTTAATTACTGTTTTTCATATACTGAATAAAACATGAACATCCTATTTCTCAATGGTTTATTGTACTATTTGCATTTTTTTTTTTACTACAGACAATGGCATTTTTTGTAGTTTAATAAATTTTGTACTGTATAGTGTGTACTATGAGCTGGTACATCTCAGTAAATTACAGATGTCATGATTTTTAATTTATTTAAAAACTATTAACAATATCATAAATTTATCTTTTTTACTTACATTACAAAAAAAAATAACTTTCATATTCTAATTTACTGAGATGCAATACTAGACTGTTTTAACAGGAAAATAAATTGTGAGCTGCTTCATCTGTTGCATGTTAAAAGCACCCCGGCAATCCAGACAAACCCAGTATGCTCTGGGCTCCTCTGTTGTCTGTTAGCTCAGTGGTAACTTGAGTCCAGTCTGCTTTTCCATCTTGCAGCACGGGGCAGTGGCAGCGGGGATGGGTTTTTGCGCTTGTGTTGTCTTTTTCTTTGCTTCGGTCCATTTCTCCACTATGTTAATTTGAAGCAGGTGGACCTTCAAGCTTGCGTGCTATGAGAACTTGTGGCACTCTGACGTAACCCGGAAGGGTGAGTTTTTTCTCTCTGCACAGCGTATGCATGTGCTCTGGGAGCCTGGCATCATCTTCTGCTTTTTCGGTTGAAATGTGGCAGTGGGTGACCGCGTGCGCCCCCACCTGCTCAGCGATGACACTAAATTTCATAGAACAAGCTCCCATTGGAAAGGACTGCTGAGTTATCAATTAATTGGCAACTAATTTAATTTAGTCAACTAAACTCTGATCAACAATTAATCGAAAGTCAATTAATCATTAACATCCCTAGATGAGACAAAAATTGAACTTTTTGGATGCCACAACACAGCATGTTTGAAGGAGAAATGGCACTGCACATCAGCCCCAAAACACTATACCAACAGTGACGTTTGGAGGTGAGAGCATCATGGTGTTGGGGTGTTTTTCAGCACATGGTACAGGCAGACTTCATATAATTGAAGGAAAAATGAACAGACAAATGTACAGAGACATCCTTGATAAGAAGCTGTTGCCATCTGCCAAGATGCTGAAGATGAAATAAGGGTGGACATTTCAGCAAGACAATGATCCCAAACACACAGCCAAGGAAACTCTCAACTGGCTCCAGAGAAGAAAAATAAAGCTGTTAGAATGGCCCAGTCAGTCACCTGACCTGAATCCAAACTGAAAATCTATGGAACGAACTGAAGATCAGAGTTCATAGAAGACACCCACAGAACCTTCAAGATTTGAAGACAGTTTGTGTGGAAGAATGGGCTAAAATCACTCCTGAACAATGTCTGTGCCTAGTTTCTCCATACAGGAGGCGTCTGGAAGCTGTTATTACCAACAAAGGCTTTTCTACTAAATATTAAATGAATTTCACCAAGTGTGTTCAATACTTATTCCTTGTGTAATTCCACTTTACTAAATATAACTTGTTTTGTGAACACAGTTGCCTTGATTACTTGGGTTGTTACCGGTATCTGGTTAAAATCTCAGGTCAATGGCTCCATCAGAAATATGTGTCACAAGAAAAATGTTGACGTGTTCAATTCTTATTTTCCCCGCTGTATATGCATATTTACAGTTTTGCTGTCCAATTTCTTATCCTATTATCTTTTTTATTATTGCTCTGAATGCTGCTATCCCTTTGCTACTGCAAACCTGTAATTTCCCCATTGTGGAACTAATAAAGGTTTATCTTATCTTCATATTGAAGTAACATCTTAAGACATCAACCAGGAAGTTAAAGCTTGGGCGTACCAAACTTACTCAGTTTAATTTATCAGAACATGTTATCAAATGGATGAAATCCTATTTAACCGACAGACAGCAATGTGTAATGGTCAACAGTGTCAAATCGCCATATTTAAAATGTCAAATGGGTGTCCTACAAGTCTCCATACTTGGACCAATATTATTCTCCTTTACCAAATGCATGAAGAAACATTCATATACAAATGTATGCAGATGACATGGTAATATTCACACCTGCAAAAAAACACACAAGAAGCCACCTGTATTCTTACAACAGTGATGACTCAAATCCATGACTGGCTTAATAATTTGTGTTTCCTATTAAACACTAAAAAAAAACTGTTTGCATGATGTTCACCAACCATTAAATATTACAAACTCAAACATTTTCATAAAAGGGGAGAAGCTACAATTAGTCGGGGAATTTAAGTTCCTTGGGGTGATTTTAGACTCCTCAATAACCTTTAAAAAAACACATCAAAAAAATCTCAAACATAATCAAATTCAATCTGAGAAATTTTAAACAAATTAGACCACCGCTGACAGTGCGGCCAAAATGTTTCTGCATGCAATGATCTCCTCACACATGGATTACTGTTTTACCAACTGGTCACTCACTGGTATAACCATAATCAAACCCAATGAATCTTTATACAAAAAAGCCATAAAAATCTTTGATAAGAAAGATCCCACATATCATTGCTGTCACATCTACAAGAAATACAATTTTCTGTCTTTTGAAAATTAGCACTCACATTTGCCTGTTCAATTTATAAAATATTAAATGGCTATGCCCCCCACAGGAGAGTATGTTAAATTGAAGACTGTCACAGATACAACCACCAGAACAATCACTAGAGGAGACTGTGAGGTCCCCCACAGATGCACCACATTTGCTCAATCTGTGCCATCAGTGAGAGGCACCAAGATCTGGAATAATATAACACCTGCAATCAGAGGATGTACCACGCTAAACACTTTTAAGACTCATTGTAAAAACTGGCATTTAGACAACCAAAACTGTACAAACTGTACCCATAACTAGTGGTTGCTCTGTGGCATACGCATATATATACTGTATATACTGTATATGTGCCTGTGCGTCACACACATATGCCCCGCCTCTTGTTTGTTGCCGTTCTTTGTCATTGCTGTGAGGTGCTTGGGTGCATGTGTGTGTGTATGCAAACACAGCACTTCACTTGTGTGACATTTGAATGTTTTGTTTTGTAGCACCTTAACTCTTGCACTTTTGCATATCCAATTTGTACAGTTTATTGCAGATGTTCTTTTCGTGTATGATTGTTTGTGTGTTTTTGTGACCTGCCAGGGAATGACAGATGCAAATTAGCAATTGCTAAATCTGGCATACTAATGTCCCTTTCAAATAAACATTAAACTTAAACTAAACTAAATGGATCTTCCAAAAGGACAATGACCAATGTCCCACCAAATTAGTTACAAAGTAGCTAAAGGACAACAAAGTTACTGTTTTGGAGTGGCCACCACAAAGCCCTGATCTCAATCCCATAGAAAATTTGTGGGCAGAGCTGAAAAGACGTGTGAGCAAGGCGGCCTACAAACCTGACTCTGTTGCCCCAGTTCTGTCGGGAGGAATGGGCCAAAATTCCAGCAAACTATTGTGAGAAGCTTGTGGAAGGATACCCAAAACATTTGGCCCAAGTCATACAGTTTAAAGGTAATGCTACCAAAAACTAAGGAAATGTATGTAAACTTATGACTTTAAAGAAAGTAATAAAAAAATTTCTCTAAAAAATTATTTAGCAAATATAAAAAAAATATTTAGCAAATAGAAATAATTTTGGTAACCCTGACTGACCTAAAACAGTAAAAGTTCAGTCTGATTTAATGTCAGACAGTGAGAAAAAAAGGTTGTGGTTTTTTATACAGTGTATGTAAATGTTTATTTTCAACTGTATATGCTAAAATCAAAACAAAATAAATATTTATATGTTTATACTTGTAATGTTTTCCTTGTAATATGACACTGCAAATTTAAACAAACATAATTTAGAACATTGAACTGATTTGCATGTTCTTGGCCTGTGTGATTTTTTGCCTCTCCCTTAATTTTGTCAGTAGGACTTTAATTCAAAATTTCAAGAGGTGACATATTGACCAACACATAAAAACTTTCACTTTTCATTCATTATGAAAAACAACTTAAAAAACCCACACAAGCAAGTTAATCCATCTCAATAACAAATGTTATTGTATTACTTGAATCAAAGTTACACTTTCTCTCATAGTGTGATGACTTGATTGAAAAGTATGACACTGGCTAGTATTAATCTGTTGTTTTCACATCTCCAGTTATAGCAGTACTATATTTGGTGGTTTCTGAACAATAGCCATCATACAGACGAACAATGACAGTGAGCATTTGTGAACATTTCTAAAATCTCTCATACAGTGTTCTTATAGAAAAGTCAGCAAACATGCATCTTTAAAAGTGTACAGTACACAGTCCAGTGAGCTAAAAATGTCCTCTTCAGTGATTTTTTTTCTGTTATTGTCTCTATGAAATTTAAAGCAAATAGGCCAGAAATCTGCAGGTCTCTGTTCATTTCTCCACTCAATACACAGTGGTTGTGTTTCTACCCATCATTCCATATGTCCTGTTGTAGTCCTTGCTTCAGTAACAGTCCAAAATTGAGTGCGAAAGCTGCCTGAAGAATTAACTGGCCAAAAATCTCTCCAGAACCAGTGGATGAGTCTAGCCCAGTGGGTCCAGTTACAGTCTATAGTTTAGTTCAGGCCCTGGAGGTTTGGGACTAAGCACAACCAGAGCACCTTAGGGAGGGTGAAGTAAGAGGAGGAAATCCTTGTAGGTGTCAGTTTCATGAAAGAACAGCTGACAAAAAATCTGAAGTCTTCCTTAAGCAGGGAAAAGTTGCTGCAGTTTGGTGTTGGTCCATGTCAACTGGTGCTTGGAACAGAGACAAGTACAAAACAAAACAAACTCGGCTCCTTGGTGACTGGCTCATCATCTTTTTTCCTTTTGCTCAAAAAAAAAGGACATTAATTTGAAGACTGAGAGGAAATGACCTGATGGTCAGCTTTTATAGGTGACTTTACAAACATTATAAATTCCTATTTGGTAAATTAAAAGAACTGTTCAGATGTGATGACATTTGCAAAACTATAAATAAATATGTTCTTGATTAATTTAAGCTCATCCTCGTTAACTTTTCCACGTACAAATGCACTGTGGACTGAACACCTTATTTTGAAGGATACTAAAATAACAGATGGAATGAGTTTTGGGACAATAATATTTTGAAACTGTAAAATGATATTCAAACTTGTAAAATAGTATTCAAACTTGTAACCAGAATTTGTAGTTGTAAATCAAACTTTTATACTGTACATTTCTACAAGTTTAAATATTAAGCTACTGTTTTAAAATACAGTGTTGTGAAAAAAGTATTTCCCACCTTCCTGATTTCTTATATTTTTGCATATTTGTCACACTTTTACACACACATTAATTAAGGGAAAAAAAGCTATCCAAACCTGCATGGCCCTATGTGAAAAAGTAATTGCTCCTTAAACCTAATAATAACTGGTTGTGTCACCCTTGGCGGCAACAACTGCAATCAAGCATTTGTGATAACTGGCAATGAGTCTTTTACATCACTGTTGAGGAATTTTGGCCCACTCTTCTTTGCAGAATTTTTTTTAACTCGGCCACATTGGAGAGCTTGAGGTCACGAACTGATGGCTGGACATTCTCCTTCAGGATTTTCTGGTAAAGAGCAGAATTCATGGTTCCATCAGTTATAGCAAGTCGCCCAGGTCCTGAAGCAGCAAAGCAGCCCCAGACTATCACGCTACCACTGCCATGTTTGAAAACGTCTTGGGGATCATCAAGACGTTTTTTGCAAATGTGAGACAAGCCTTTGTGTTCTTTATGGTCAGCAGTGGTTTTTGTCTTGGAACTCTCCCATAGATGCCATTTTTGCCCAGTCTCTCCCTTATTGTTGAATTATGGGCCAGTGTCCAAACTGAGGCAAGTGAGGCCTGTATTTTTTTTAGATGTTTTTCTTGGTTTTTGGTTCTCATTTTTTGTTGAATTTCTTTTGATCGAGGCATGATGTGTTGCTTTTTGAGATCTTCTAGCCTACTTCATTTTGTCACACTGGTTCTATTTAAGTGATTTCTTCATTCATCAGGTCTGGGAGTAATCAGGCCCAGGTGTGATTAATGAAATTGAACTCAGCTTTCCAAAAAATGTAGTTAATCACAGTTAATTCATGATGTGACAAGGGGCTAGGGCAATTACTTTTTCATATGGGGCCAGGTAAGTTTGGATAGCTTTTTTCCCCCTAATAATGGAAATCATCATTTAAAAACTACATTTTGCATATTTTTTTTTTTGGTGGGGGGGGGGTCTAAAATTAACATTTATTTGATGATCTCAAACATTTAATTGTGACAAATATGCAAAAATATAAGAAATCACAGCACTGTATTGGCCTACTGGAGTGGTGTCCTAGTGGTAAAATATCCCCTGAAGCTGAGAGGTCATGGGTTCACGCCCCAGCCGAGTCATAACAAAGACCATAAAATAATGGTGCTTTCCACCCTTTAGCTTTATGCTGAGCACGACAGAGTGGGGAAAGGAAAGTTGGTCACACAGCCATGGGAGGAAGCATAAAGCCAGTGTACTCCCTGTGCTGGTCCCAAGCCCAGGTAAATGGGGAGGGTTGCATCAGGAAGGGCATCCATTGTAAAATCCTTGCCAAATCAAATATGCGGATCACCTCGATATCTGATGATATGCTGTGGTGGCCCCGAAAGGAAGCAGCCCAAAGAAGAAGTTTCAAAATATTGGCCCCAACCATTCCATATTCACAGACCAACCTAAGTTCAGTCAGTGTTGGGGATTTGGCTGGTCAACCTTTTCTCCTCAGTGTGAGCTCCAACTCAAAGAAAATTTCAACAGGGAATTAGAAGGTAAAAATTTGAACAAAAATTCCACATGCCAAGTTAATTCTCAGAGCATGTTCAAGAACATTACAATTAAGAGCCAATTAACTTGAGGTGCCACACAATTGTTGGCAAATTAGAACAACTTTCCACAACAGGGAAAAAGTCCTTTTAAAGGTCTATGGATCATGCAAAGTGAAGAAAAATATGTTTTTACTTTTTCAGATGACCACAGATAAAATTTAAACAGATCAAGAAATTATCAAAAATGTTTCATAACATCAGTGAAACTATGAGTTTGGTGTTCATCAATAAAACGTGCTCCGTTTTTTAATACAAGGAACTCGTTGGATGGATGGTTGGTTCATTGATGTAGTCTCAGCTGTGCATATAGGCCCTGCAGGGGGAATCTGGGTGGAAGTCATACTTGCTCAGACTGGGAGGGTAGTAGGTGGTGGTGAACATGTTGCTGGAGGGCAGCGGGGAAGGAAAGTGGTTGCACGACTCATCGTTCACATGGATGTTGTTCTTGTTTAGTGTCTACAAAGTGGAAAAACATTTTTTAATAAAGCTCCTATTTCAGACTAAAGCACTAAATATGACAAGCTAACAGGAAAGCAACAACAACCACATATCCAACAACCACATGGCAATGTTCATGCTAGGATAACACCAAACTAGGGTTGTCACGATAACCGCAATTATGTAATACCGCGCTATGGACACGCCTACCGCGGAGTAAAATGACCAACTGCAACAACCACGGTGTTCACTTTTTTTGTGTGTGTGTAGCTATATCTCATTGTTCACTTATGTGCCCCTATTGATTATTAAATAAATTGCTAAATGAAGTGTATTTTTATTGCCAACAGCATGTTTGCACCTGGTACTCTAGAAGCTTCCACAGCACACGGTGCTGCTGCCCTTTGGGACACTCTCTCCAGACGGACTCCAGCAGGCAGTTAGTGGTGAAAGTGTTTGGACTCCTTGTTAAATATAGCCGTGACAGTGAACACTGAAAGGGCACAAAGCGTGTTATTTCCTTCTGAGCAGAGTGTGTATGATCCTGATTGTGTATGCTCTGTGTATGAGCTCCGAGAGCAGCTTGTTTGAACGTCATTTTTCGAACAGCGGCAAAAATCATGGAGACAAGAGCCATGCAGGGTCCTGCACGGAGACTGTCCTGCTTATGAGCTGAATGTCGCTGCAGTCTCCAGTCCACACACCCCATAGTTACCACCATTGCTTTATGAAAATTATCTTTTTTTTTAATAGAATCAGCAGTTCATGCCCGTATAAAGAGCAGAGCTCCATACAGTTGTGACACACGCACATAAAGTTGAGAGCGGAGCTGCAGTGAGACTCTCACAATTTCCCAAGTTATAAACCCTGTTTAACTTACAAATCCACAGAGTTCTAAAAACATGTGCAATAATACTGCATACCGTGGTGTTGAGCTGTCCACCGTCACCGCAGGGGAAATTCCTCTACCACGACAGCCCTACACCAAACTGAGGTTTTATGTCACATCCAAGTCTCCCATTGAAGCCTTTTCATTCAAGGGAAAATAAAGAAAGGACTTCATACTGTACACAGGCTAACACTGCATAATGACTTAGGCTTTGTGGTGCTATGCAGGGGATACATGAGCCACTGGACAGGAATGTTTCCCTTGCTTAACCTTGTGCCTGAGGTGTGGGACACACGACAATGTTTTCATTTAGACTCAGAGAAAAACATCTGCGTGCACACAACACATAGGGGTAGGCAATATGGCCTAAAAATGATGTCACAATACTTCTCTGAATTTTCACAATAAAGACATTCTTCGCAATATCATGAAAGACAGTCTTTTTTTCTTTTAAATTTATAAAAGACAGTTTCACAGGTCAGCGTTATTCATGTTCAACATATTCAGTAGACTCCAGAGTAGGCCAAGCTCCCTCCCTCCCTCTCTCTCTCTCTCTCTCTCTCTTTGCTCTCTCATGTGACCTGCATTAGAAGTCTCTGTTGCACAGACAACTCCTGGGGCTTTTAACAGATTTTTTTCTTTTGGGTGGTTGAATAAAACAAGCTGAAACAGCCACAGTGGAACAAAAGTAAAACTCTGGACACTGTGGACGTCAACAACACTGCTTCAGGGCGAAGTAAAACTTTGCCCTGAAGCGGTGTTGTTGACGTGCGGACAAAAATGTGGGCAGATTATTCACATCGCTCACCATTTTTTTTAAAGATGACAGCAGTCTGGAACAGCCTAAAAATTAAAATTATTTCCTCACAACTAGGCGCAGGCACTCCAAGCATGGAGTGGCCGCTTCCCGCGCCATGTTTGTTTTGCCATTTCTGTGGTAACGCGTAACTTCCGTTGGCAGCATAACTGACCCCAAATATTGCGATATTCATTTTTACACCGGTATTAAAATTTATACTGGTATTATCGTGAATGATACGATACAGCACTCCCCTAATGACACGTCACAGAAAAGACCATGCATGCACACGGATCCACTGAAGGTGTGGAAACTGCTGCTGTAATTGACGGATGACAAATAGTTTTATTTGGGACTCTGGATTACAGTGATCCCTCGCTACTTCGCGCTTCACCTTTCGCGCCCTCAGTGCATCGCGGATTTTTCAAAAATATTCATCAAAAATTCAAAATTGAGAAATAATGGGCGGGCGCTAGCAGAAGGCAGGGAGACTACATTAGACCATCACGTGTCAACACGGAGAGCAGCACAACTCTCTGTTCGCTGTTGTCGTGTTGGCTGGGCTCGGAAATCTCGCAAGCTGATTGGCCGAGACGTTTCACCCTGCAAGCTGATTGGCCGAGACGTCTCACCCACCTCCTCTCCCTGCCAAGCACCCATGAAGGGAAGAAAGACCGCATTCATTGCTTTTTATCGCTCGTGTTACTTAGTCTCGCCGCGTGGAACTTTTTGCTGTTCTCTTGTGCCATTTTGTGCGAAATAGTCTTCCCGTCGAGGCACTACGCCGCCTCCTGCAGCTTCTCCAGCTCTATCGGAAGCTGCCCTCGCTGATCCTGCGCCTCCAGCACCTCACGATGAGGCGTCACCTGAGGAGCAGTAAAGCTCTCATTAACCTGTGCAGTAAATCATTTTCATCTTGAGTTACGTATCTTGTTATAAGAATAAAAGAGTTCTAAAAACATATTTATGTACACTTTGTTTACATCTACGTATGTATGTACACATACACACACACACGTATCATATGAGAGAGAGAGAGTGAGAGAATGAACGTACGTATTGTTTATGGATGACGTCATTGGGGTGACGCTACTTCGCGGTTTTTCACTTTTCGCAGTCGGTTCTGGAACCCATTAACCGCGATAAGTGAGGGATCACTGTATAACTATAAATGTCAGATTCCATCTGCAAGAAATATTTATATTCGTTTTTTAAGCTGAAAGAATGAGGGAGTCATAAATAATAAATAAATAAATAACTTGTATAATGGCAGGCAATAAAAAAATATGACTTGCTGACAGCTGGTCTGAATATTTGATACAGAGTCTTCAGTCATAACTTTTGCAAAAGGATTACAAGTAAGAAAAAATAGCAATATAATGTGATGGATGCAGAAACTCAGCTGCTTTATAGTGATTTTTTCATCATTCAGCAAAGGTAGGCATTAAATCTAGGGATGTATTTTAGTCTGTAAATCCTGTAAATTTTAGCATGTGACAGTCAAATTTGATCTTATTAAACATAATTTCCAACCACAAAATTGTGGCTAGTGGGAAGGCTGAGTAGCTAGTAACTTTGGAAAATCACTAGCCACAGTGACTGGTGAGCAAAAAAATTAATGTCAAACCCTGATTTTGTGTCTTCTGTGTTTCCCCTGGCCCTCTGTGCTGTTGTTGTTGATTTATTCATCGCTTAAAATAACACTGTATACAAAAATACAACATACATTAAAAACAATGGGATAACAAAAAAGTGCGCACACTTATTTCCATTGTGGTCCCTTAAAACAATCACATAATCAACATACAGCAGTGTGAAAAGTGTTTGCCCCCTTCCTGATTTCTCATTTTTTTGTATGTCACACTTAAATGTTTCAGATCATCAATCAAATTTAAATATTAGACAAAGATAACACAAGTAAACACAAAATGCAGTTTGAAAGTGTTTATTATTAAGGGTAAAAAAAAATCAAAACCTACATGGCCCTGTGCGAAAAAGTGATTGCCCCCCTGTTAAAACATAAATTAACTGTGGCTTATTGCATCTTTGGAAAGCTGAGTTCAGTTTTCTAGCAATTTCTAAAGATTTGGGACTCCAGCAAACCACAGTAAGAGCCATTATCCACAAATGGTGAAAACATGGAACAGTGGTGAACCTTCCCAGGAGTGGCCGGATGACCAAAATTACCCCAAGAGCGCAGCCACGACTCTCTTTGTGACGAAGAGGTCACAAAAGACCCCACAGCAACATCCAAAGAACTGCAGGCCTCACTTGCGTTAGTTAAGGTCAGTGTTCATGACTCCACCATAAGAAAGAGTCTGGGCAAAAATGGCCTGCATGGCAGAGTTCTAAGACGAAAACCACGGCTGAGCAAAAAGAACATAAAGGCTCATCTCAGTTTTGCCAGAAAACATCTTGATGATCCCCAAGACTTTTGGGAAAATACTCTGCGGACTTATGAGACAAAAGCTGAACTTTTTAGAAGGTGTATGTCCCATTACATCCCGTGTAAAAGTAACACAGCATTTCAGAAAAGGAACATCATACCAACAATAAAATATGGTGGTGGTGGTAGTGTGATGGTGTGGGGCTGTTTTGCTGCTTCAGGACCTGGAAGACTTGCTGTGTTTAAATGGAACCATGAATTTTGCTGTTTACCAAAAAATCCTGAAGGAGAATGTCCGGCCATCTGTCCGTGACCTCAAGCTAAAGCGCACTTGGGTTCTGCAGCAGGACAATGATAGAAAACAAACCGGCAAGTCCACCTCTGAGTGGCTTAACAAAAACAAAATGAAGACTTTGGAGGGGCCTAGTCAAAGTCCAGACCTGAATCTGATTGAGATGCTGTGGCATGACCTTAAAAAGGCAGTTCATGCTCGAAAATCCTCCAGTGTGGCTGAATTACAACAATTCTGCAAAGATGAGTGGGCCAAAATTCCTGCACAGTGCTGTAAAAGACTCATTGCCAGTTATCGCAAACGCTTGATTGCAGTTGTTGCTGCTAAGGGTGGCCCAACCAGTTATTAGGTTTAGGGGGCAATCACTTTTTCACACAGGGCCATGCAGATTTGGATTTTTTCCCCTCTTAATAATAAACACCTTCTTTTAAACACTGCATTTTGTGTTTACTTGTGTTATCTTTGTCTTATATTTAAATTTGTTTGATGATCTAAAACATTTAAGTGTGACAAACATACAAAAAATGAGAAATCAGGAAGAGGCAAACACTTTTTCACACCACTGTAGATAACAATGAAATGGATATATCCTAAGCTAACGATAAGAACTAATAGTACATAAAAGGATTTAACTCTCGTTCATTGAGACGTTGAAATGGTAAGTTTTTGACTTGAAATTTGAACTAGAAATTACTGGTAGCACCTTGAATATAACTAGGCAGTAAAGTTATATTCATCATCCCCTGTTGTCATTAGTATTGTCCTTGGTGTCTTTAGTCATGTTGTATCATCCCCTGTTTGTCTTTAGCATCATTATTGTTGTCTTTGCATTTCCCTGGTCTTTGTCTTTGTCTCTTTTCCGTCCAATGTCAAAGTCCAAGGTTGTGTGTGTACTTGTTCACCTATTGTCTCCAGTCCCTCATGTTTCCATACCTGTAGACCAGGTCTGTCAGAGAGTCCAAATGGGCCCACAGGATGCATTTGCAAAGTGTGAAAATTAAATAATAGAATACACAAGCAGCACTTTTTCAATAAAATAACTGCTATTCCCAATTTGTCCATTTGGTGTCACACAAGAGTGGCAGACACACAAGTGATCACCAGTTTACACTGAGGGAGTCTGTTATGCAGGTAGGGAGGACAGGATTTCTTCCACAAAACTCCAAGGCAAACTTTTCCCAACATGAATTTTTTATGGACCCCGGATCCAGCACACACTGAAATGTCACGGTATTTACTGTATTTAATAACTGTTCTTTAAAAATACATTTACCCCTGTGTCTCGCAGTGTGTGTGTGTGTTCGAATTTCGGTTCCGGCTCTGCCGGACCGGCGGCGCCACACGAGTCGGCTGCCTGTTGCAACAGCCTTTTTTTTTTTATCTTCCTTCTTCTTTCTACACCTTTCACTCTGTATATATATCACGGACGCACGGATCGCCCCGGGGGTCTCCCGGGTCGGCGGACGGAGCCACGGTTTGTAGCGGGAGACGTTACAGCGGGGAGGAGCTAGTGCTAGCTAGCACTTGGCCGCCGCCCGGTGCTAATGGGAAACTCGACATACCGGGAGCTGTAGCGAAAACGAAGCGGGTGCCGGGCTGGAGTTTAGGCGGCGTGAAAGAAATATAAGACAGAATAATAAAGAGCGATGGCAAGAACCAAGCAGACCGCCCGTAAAATCTACTGGAGGAAGAAGCCCCCCAGGAGACAGCTAGCCACCAGGGCTGCTCGGAGAGGCGCTCTGGCCACCGGCAGAGTGAAGAGGCCTCGCCGTCACAGGTCCGTGGCTCTGAGAGAGATCCGTCGCTACCAGAAATCCACGGAGCTGCTCATCCGTAAGCTGCCCGTCCAGCGCCTGGTGAGGGAGATCGCTCAGGACTTCAAGACCGTCCTGCGTTTCCTGAGTTTCGCCGTCATGGCTCTGCAGGAGACCAGCGAGACCCACCTGGTGGTCTCTTCTTCGCTAAGGGGGTCACCATCATGCCCAAAGACTTCCAGCTGGCCCGCTGCATCCGCGGAGAGAGAGCTTAGACTTTCTGCTGCACATTCACCAGCCATAATGCTCTGCACTGTGTCTATATATATACATTTATAGTAATATGGACATATGTTTGCTAGATGTTGTTTTTTTTCTTGCCTTCTGATTGTTGCTCTGAGTGTTGCTATCCCTGTGCTGTTGCAATCCTGGAATTTCCCCATTGTGGGACTAATAAAGGCTTATCTTATCTTATCTTATCTTGTATGTGTGTGTGGCGGGGGGGGGGTGAGTTCACTGCCTTTCGGCTTTTTACGGTCGGAACCAGTGTTTCTTGTAGCAAAATTTTTTTAACATGTTCAAAACAAGAGAAGCTGCCGGTGTCTTTCCAAAAAGTGATTGCCCGCCAGAAACTGACCGGCTTGCTGCAGGAGCACACCTCACTCAGCTAAAGCCATTTGTCTTCTGATTCTGAGGCTGACAGCTGCTTTTGTGCAAAGCGGACATAACTTTTTGTCCATGCAATTAGCGAAGATATGTTTGTGAACATTTAGTGTGGTGAGGGATTAGTCATAATTAGAGACCCATGAGTTTTGTGTTAGAATAATCAGATATGACATTTTATCCTGCAGATTTTAATGTTTTGCCTTATATATTAAGAAAAGTGTAATGAAATGAACAAAATCTGTGCATAATGCTATAAAAGTCAATAAAGCTTTTCTTTCTCATGAATACTAGTGTTTGTGCATTATTTACCTCCTGTAATTATGTACTGTAAGTAGAATCCATAAAATGTATGCTTCATCTGCCAAAAATTCATTAAGGCTCCCAATTTGCATTCAAACATTTTATCTGCCAACAAATTACTTCATTTGGTTCTTCAAGGCTGAATTTGTGAAGATTATAATATGTTCTGTCTGACTTGTGAACAGTCACAAAGGGCTGTTATAGCTTATAAATTTTATTTCACCTGCCAAAAATTGATTAAGGGTCTTAATGTTGATTGGAACAGTTTTCATGTTTTAAAAATAACTTCATTTGGTTGTTCAGGGTTAAATTGTGAATATAATACTGTACGGGGGGGGGGGCTGAAAAGTTCATAGGCTGAAAAATTAATAGTGGTCAAATTTGACCAAATGTGGTTTATTTTTCAACCGCAGGGATCCAAGCACTGCAACACCAATGGAAGAAGTGTGTGGACCCAAAGGGAGACTATGTTGAAAAGTAAACCACATTTGGTCAAATTTGGTCCTATGACCTTTTCAGCCCCCTCTCATAACTTGCTCTGTCACACTTGTGAAATAGTCTCAAAGGGCTGTTATAGCTTATAAATATGTTCTTTCACCTGCCAAAAATTGATTTAATGTCTTAATGTTGATTGAAATGATTTGCATGCTTTAAAAATTATTTTCTTTGGGTCAGGATTAAATTGTGACTATAATACTGTAACTTGCTCTCTCGCACTTGTGAAATAGTCTCAAAGGACAATAATTCTATATTTTGCCTGCCAAAAATTGATTAAGGGTCTTAATCTGAATTGAAAGTCCAGAAATCCAATCATAACCGGTTTATCCATGTGCATGTAAATATGGTCAATGATCATGTTTACATGTACACTAATAAACCGGTTATGATTGGATCTCTGCAGTTATCTAATTATTCAAGTGGCCATGTAAACAGAAAAATCCAATAAAGGCCATGTAACTGGGGTCATTAACTCAAGTGGTTTAACCTCCAGTAATCCATTTATTCAGTGACCATGTAACCGGGGTCATTGTTCAAAATACAAACAAGTTACAGGACTAAACAGTAGATGGCAACAATATGATATCTGGTTCCTTTAATGGCATTTGTTTTTATCATGACTAAAATATTGCTCGTCAGCAGCTTCAGTTCAAAACAGAGCAGAAAAGAAAAAAATTCAGGTTGTCCATACTTTGATGAAGATTCATCATTCAGGTTGTTCATGTTTTGTAAAAGATCAATGGTTCAATAAATGTAAATATTTCATAATGTACTTGTACTTCTTTGTATTAAATTTGGAGTTGCCATTGGGTTGTTTTGCTATTATTTTACTGGTCCGACCCACTTGACATTAAATCCGGTGGTATGTGGCCCCCGAGCTAAAATGAGTTTGACACCACAGCTGTAGACACTTTCCCCCATGTGTGTTACCGTTTAGCCCTTGATTGTTCTCCTAGCTGTCTTGTGTCCTAGTAATTGTTCTGTCCCCTATATATGTGAGTCTTAGATTGTGCTCTGTGTTGCGTCATTGTCTTCACATTGTCAATGTTCCTCATCCATGTTCCTGAGCTTGCCATGTAAGTTAGTTCTCGCCTCGCCTTGCTTTGTGGCTCGCCTGCCAAGTTTTGCTTCATGTTTCAGCCCTTGTGCTGCCTTTTGTTTTGTCCTGGAGTTTTTGTTAAATAAATCATTATTGCACCTGACTCTGTCTGTGCCATGAGTCCTCTCTTCAACCCTCATACTCATACTATTCAACCATCAAATCTGACATTATGATGCAACCAAAACAGGACTCAGCAGGCACGTGTAGGTTGGTGGTCTGTGGCCCTGATGCAGGTGAGCTGTTGGCAATACAGCTGATCAGGGACTTTGTTTTGGATGCTCACACCTCCCACATGCTGGAGGAGGCCCTGGGGTGTCTGGACGCCATGGTCGGGGTAATGGGAGCTTACCTCAGCCTGCGGAGCTATCCCAAGCTGACGGAGCTGTTCACCACCATTCCCAACCTCCATAGGACATACGACGAGTTGGTGACGAAGTTATGTGGGGCACTGGAGTTTGTGCCGACGGCGCAGCGTCCCCTGACTCTGGCATCCTCTTTTCCTTGCCGCTCAACAGCCTCGCAGTCACACTACAGGTGGGGGAGGTATTTGCCCAAGACACCAGAGACTGTGCCGATGAGACAGCATCCCCTGGCCCCAACGTCTTCAGCTCCTCCTCGCCCTCCAACCACAGTCAGCCTCTCTCCAACCCTGCAGCCACACCACAGGTTGGGGAGAGATTTGTTGGAAGTGCCGAAGCCTGAGCCAATGAGGAAGTGTCCCCTGACTCCAGCGTCTCTCTCACCACGCCTCTCCCCAGTTCCACAGCCACTCCACAGGCTGAAGGAGAGCACACCATCTCACCGCTCTTCAGCGTCCGCTCCAGCGCTACAGAGCCCATCAGCTTCAGAGCACTCCCCATCACCGGTTCCCATGGCAGCTACAAAACCGATTTTCATGGCAGCTACAGTACCAGTCCCATGCCAGTCTCCACCTCCAGTGCCGGCTCCACGTTGCCCTGGTTCTCCAATACCCACTCGACGTCATCCCCTAGCAGTTTCACCAGTCATCACACCTGCACTTTCATCAGCCATTACACCTGCAGTTTCGCCTGTCACCACGCCTGCTGCTTGGGCTGCAGCAGCAGAGTCACTGGAGTCCTCGTCGGTGGCGGAGCAAGAGTTAAGGCAAGTCCACTTTGTATTTGTTGTATCAGTAGTAGAGAGGTCTTGCCTTACTCTTGACGGGGAGACCCAGTTACAGCTGCCATCTGCTCCCGAGCTCTCCCCACCGGTTCCACTGCTGCCAATTTTAGTAATCATCCGAGGTGGCTGAGTCGGGGATGGATCCCTGGGTGCCTGGGCTCAAGATTCGCCAGCCTTCATCTCCTGGGTTCACTGCTGATCAGCTTGCTGAGTCTGTGTTCGCCGCTGGTCAACAGCCATCATCTGGTTTCACCACTGCCCAGCAGTCATTGCCTGGTTTTGCCGCTGCCCAGCAGTCATCGCCTGGTTTTGCCGCTGCCCAGCAGTCACTGCCTGGTTTCGCCACTGCCCAGCAGTCATTGCCTGGTTTTGCCGCTGCTCAGCAGTCATCGCCTGGTTTAGCTGCTGTCCAGTAGTCATTGCCTGGTTTTGCCACTGCCCAACAGTCATTACCTGGTTTTGTCACTGCCCAGCAGTTATCACCTGGTTTTGCCACTGCCCAGCAGTCATCGCCTGGTTTTGCCACTGCCGAGCAGTCATGGCATGGTTTCGCCCCTGCTCAGCAGTCATCGTCTGGTTTTGCCGCTGCCCAGCAGTCATCGCCTGGTTTTGCCGCTGCTCAGCAGTCATCGCTTGGTTTTGCCGCTGCCCAGCAGTCATCGCCTAGTTTCGCCGCTGCTCAGCAATCACCGCCTTGTTTCGCCAACTTTGGGAGGCCCCCTGACCCCTTTTGTTTTCTGATCTGGTGGCCTAGGGACTTGGGCAGGCCACCCGATTCACCTTGTACTCTGGTCTGTGGTCCCATAGATGTTGGTAGGCCACCTGACCTACCTTGTTCTGTAGTCTGGTGGCCCATGGAAGGCCACCAAACTCATAATGCCCTCTGGTCCGGTGGTCCTGGGATCTTGGGGAAACCACCTGATGGACATTTTTGTTTTTTTCTTGTTCTGGTGAGATTCCTATATTTTATTTCTGCCCACAGTGCCTTGTCCCCTTCCTCCCGCCCGTTTTGGTGTTGCTGGGTTTTTTTTTTATGGGTGTCTGGAGTCCTCCCCTTTAAGGGGGGATTATCTCATGATCGGGGAATGGTCCCAGATCATGCCCACACTTTATGTTCAATTTTGGTTTTTCTATGTCATCCCCTGTTGTTTTGTAGTTGTTTTTTGTAATTTGATATTATTGTTTGCATTATGTGTCTTCCATCTGACAAACTGGTCCTGGGTGAAGGGCCAGACTAAGAACGATCCAACAGACTCTCATGATGAATGCTAGAACAAGGATTCAGTGTACCCCACATGGTATGGGGTTACCGGGGCCCCACCGTGGAGCCAGGCCTGGGGGAGGGGCTCGATGGCTAGCATCTGGTGGCCAGATTTCCGCCCATGGGACCCGGCCGGGCTCAGCCCGAAGGAGTTACATGGGTCCACAATCCAGTGGGCTCACCACCTGCAGGAAGGACCATGCGGATCTGGTGCTATGTGGATCAGGTGGCGGTCAAAGGCAGAGACCTAGACAGTTTGATCCCAAGCTTCCAAAACTGGCTTTTGGGATGTGGACTGTCACCCCTCTGGTGGGCAAGGAGCCTGAGCTGGTGCATGAGGTTGACAGATACCGGCTAGATACAGTATAGTCGGCCTCACCTCAACAAACAGCTCCATTTCCGGAACCAGTCTTCTGGAGAGGGGCTGGAGCTTGACTTACTCTGGAGTTGCCCCGGGTGAGAGGCGATGAGCAGGGGTGGGTATTCTTGTATCCCCCCACCTTGCTGCCTCTACACTGGAGTTTTCCCCAGTGGACAAAAGGGTAGTTTCCCTGGGCTTTCGGGTTGGGAAACGGGTCCTGACCATCCTTTGTGCCTATGCACCAAATGATGGTTCAGAGTACCCACCCTTTTTGGAGTCTCTGACTGGGGTGCTGGACAGTGCTCCTCTTGGAGACTCCATTGTCCTACTGGGGGACTTCAATGTGCACGTGGGCAATGACAGTGAAACCTGGAGGGGGGTGACTGGGAGGGACGGCCTGCCTGATCTGAACCTGAGTGGTGTTCAGTTATTGGACTTATGTGCTAACCACAGTTTGTCCACAACGAACACCATGTTCAAGCATAAGGTTGTCCATATGTGCACCTGGCACCAGGACACCCTAGGTCACAGGTCGATGATTGATTTTGTTATCGTGTCATCAGACCTGTGACCGTATGTCTTGGACACTCGGGTAAAGACAGGTGCAGAGCTGTCAACTGATCACCACCTGGTGGTGAGTTGGATCCGATGGCATGGGAGGATACCATTCAGACCTGGTAGACCCACATGTATAGTGAGAGCATGCTGGGAACGTTTGGCTGAGGCCCCTGTCTGGGAGGTCTTCAATTCACACCTCCGGAAGAACTTCGACCACATTCCGAGGGAGTCTGGAGACATGGAGTCTGAATGGGCCTTGTTCTCCACCTCCATTGTTGAAGCGGCTGCCCAGAGCTGCGACCACAAGGTTGTTGGGGCATCTCGTGGTGGCAACCCCCTGAACCAAGTGGAGGACACTAGTGGTGAGGGGGGCCATTAAGCTGAAGAAGAAGTCCTATGAAGCTTGGCTGGCTTGTGGGACTCCCGAAGCAGCTGAGGTGTACCGGCAGGCCAAGCGGAGTGCAGCTCGGGTGGTTGCTGAAGCAAAAACTTGGGTATGGGAGGAGTTCGGTGAGGCCATGGAACAACACTTTCGGTCGGCCTTGAAGAGATTCTTGGGCGACAGAAAGGGCAGTGGCGGTGGCGATGCAGTGGAGCAGTGGTTAGCACTGCACCAGCACAGTAACTCACCCTTGGCCATGGGATCCCTGGTTCGATCCCAGCCCCTGACCAACAGTGATCTGTGTGGAGTTTGCATGTTCTCCCCTTATCTGCGTGGGTTTACTCCGGGATTTCTCCAGTTTCCTCCCACAGGCCAAAAAAAAACAAAACATGCAGGTTAGGTTAATTAGAGACTCTAAAGTGGCCCTAGGTGTGAATGTGTGTGTGAATGGCTAAGGGATAGCGCCGTACCGTGGCTGCTTCATCCATCCAGGTGGATGCCCTCAATTTCCCCTCTGGGGATCAATAAAGTATACAAAATCAAAAAAAAAAAAATCAAATTCTGGCAAACTGTCCGGTGGCTCAGGAGGGGGAAGCAGCTCCCTGTCCACACTGTGTATGATGCGGATGGGCCACTGCTGACTTTGACTGGGGATATTGTCGGGTGGTAGAAGGACTACTTCAAGGATCTCCTCAATCCCACTGATACGCCTTCCACAGAGGAAGCAGGGTCTGTGGACGAGGGGGACGACTCACCTATCACAGGAGCTGAGGCCGCCAAGGTGGTTAAAAATCTCTTTGGTGGCTGGGCCCTGGGGGTGGACAAGATTCACCCTGAGTACCTCAAGGCTCTGGATGTTGTAGGGCTGTCATGGTTGACACGTCTCTGCAACATTGTGTGGAGATCGGGGGCAGTGCCTTTGGCATGGCAAACCAGGGTGGTGATTCCTCTCTTCAAGAAAGGGGACCGGAGGATGTGTTCCAACTTTAGAGGGATCACTCTCCTCAGCCTCCCTGGGAAGGTCTATGCCAAGGTACTATTCAATTCAATTCAATTCAATTCAATTCAATTCAATTCAACTTTATTTATATAGCGCCATTTCACAACAACAGTCATCTCATAGCACTATCAACTGTAGGGAGGACCCCCACAGTTGCAGAAAGACCCCAGCAATCAGGCGATCCCCTGTGAGCAAGCACTTGGCGACGGTGGAGAGGAAAAACTCCCTTTTAACAGGAAGAAACCTCCAGCAGAACCAGGCTCAGGGAGGGGCAGTCATCTGCTGGGACTGGCTGGGGGGTGAGGGGATAGAGAAGAAGAAAAGAACAGACATGTAGAGAGCAAACAGCACAATGGGGACTCAATCTATGGGAGAGAACAAACAAATGTTAATGACCAGCAAAAAAAAAAATATTTCATAGAGAGTGAGGAAAGGAGTGAGGCCCAGTGCATTACTGGAGGTCCCCCGGCTGACTAAACCTATTAGCAGCATAACTAAGGGAGGGTTCAGAAAACACATGATCCCTCCCTAATTGTAGGCTATATCAAAAAGGTAGGTTTTAGCCCTATTCTTAAAAACAGAGATCGAGTCTGACTCCCGAATCCAGATTGGCAGCTGATTCCACAGGAGAGGAGCTTGATAACTGAAGGCTCTGCCTCCCATTGTACTTTTGGAGATTCTAGGTATTACAAGTAAACCTGCATTTTGGGAGCGTAGTGCTCTGTTAGGATGATACGGTAGTATCAGATCTTTTAAATAAAAAGGAGCCTGATTGTTTAGAGCTTTGTAAGTAAGAAGAAGGATTTTAAACTTAATTCTAAACTCTATGGGAAGCCAATGAAGGGAGGCCAGAACCGGAGAGATATGATCTCTCTTTCTAGTACCTGTTAAAACTCTTGCTGCAGCATTTTGGATCAGCTGAAGACTTTTTAAAGATGTTTTAGGACAACCTGATAATAAAGAATTACAATAATCTAATCTCGAGCTAACAAAAGCGTGGATCAGCTTCTCAGCATCACTCTGAGACAAGATGCTCCTAATCTTGGCAATATTACGCAAATGATAGAAGGCAGTCTTAGAAACAAATTTAATATGTGAATTGAAGGACAAATCCTGATCAAAAATAACTCCAAGGTTCCTCACAGAGCTATTAAGAGAAAGAGTAACTGCATCCAAACTGAAAGTTTGATTTGGAAAGGAATTTCTAAGGTTTTTTGGACCAACAAGAATGACTTCAGTCTTATCTGAATTTAATAGCAGGAAATTACAAGTCATCCAAACTTTGATTTCCTTAAGACAGGCTTCTAACTTGGCTAATTGATTAGTATCATCTGGCTTCATTGACAGGTATAATTGTGTGTCATCTGCATAACAGTGAAAATGTATACAGTGCTTTCTAATAATGTTGCCTAACGGAAGCATATATAAACTAAAAAGAGTAGGGCCAAGCACAGATCCCTGTGGAACTCCATGACTAAGCTTTGAGCTGAGAGAAAACTCATCATTTACATGAACAAACTGGAACCTATCAGATAAATAAGATCTAAACCACTGCAACGAAGTTCCATTAAGTCCAACATAGTGTTCTAATCTATCAAGTAGAATATTATGATCAATAGTATCAAAAGCTGCACTAAGATCTAAAAGGACAAGTACAGAAACTAGTCCATTATCAGATGCAATGAGGAGGTCGTTAGTGACCTTCGCTAAGGCTGTTTCAGTGCTATGATGGATTCTAAACCCAGATTGAAACTCCTCAAATAAACCATTTCCCTGCAGGTGGTCAAATAATTGCATAGCAACAACTCTTTCTAAGATTTTTGAAATGAAAGGGAGATTAGAGATTGGTCTATAGTTAGCTAAAGCTCCTGGATCTAGCGTTGGCTTTTTGAGTAAGGGTTTAATTACAGCCGTTTTAAAAGCCTGCGGTACATGGCCTAAAGTTAATGAAGAATTGATTATATGAAGAATAAAGCTACCAATAAGTGGGAAGACTTCTTTAAATAACCTGGTAGGAATAGGGTCTAAAAGACAAGTTGAAGGTTTGGATGAGGAAACTATTTTGTCTAACTCACAAAGGTCGATTGGAGTAAACTCATCAAGACAGACATCAATAGAAGGAGTTGTAGTAGTTACAGTATTTAAGTTAACTGTGGGAAGAATCTGATTGATTTTATCTCTGATGGATGAAATTTTATTATTGAAAAAGTTCATAAAGTCCTGACTAGTAAGCTCTAAGGGGATGCTAGGATTGACAGAGTCCTGACTCTTTGTCAACCTGGGACTCTCCTCTCTCCTACTAGAGAGGAGAGTCCGGCCGTTGGCCAAACCTCGGATTCAGGAGGAGCAATGTGGTTTTCGTCTTTGCTGTGGCACATCGGACCAGCCCTTTACCCTCTTGAGAATCCTCAAGGGATCGTGGGAGTTTGCTCAACCAGTTTACATGAGTTTTGTGGACTTGGAGAAGGCATTCGACCGTGTCCCTCATGGTTTTTTGTGGGGGTTGCTTCGGGAGTATGGGATATCGGGCTTGTTGTTACGAGCTATTCGGCCTCTATACGACTGTTGTGAGAGTTTGGTTGTATTGCCAACACTCGGTCGGACTCATTCCCAGTGAGAGTTGGACTCCACCAGGGCTGCCCTTTGTCCCCGATCCTGTTCATAATTTTTATGGACAGGATTTCTAGGCACAGCCAGGGAACGGAGGGTGTCATGCTTGGTGACCACAGGATCTCATCTCTGTTGTTTGCAGATGATGTTGTCCTGCTGGTTTCATCCAGCAATGACCTACAGGTCTTACTGGGATGGTTTGCCGCTGAGTGTGAAGTGGATGGGATGAGAATCAGTACCTCCAAGTCCGAGTCCATGGTCCTCAGCCGGAAAAAGGTGGATTGTCCTCTCCGGGTTGGGGACAATCTCCTGCCCCAAGTGGAAGAGTTTAAGTATCTCGGGGTCTTGTTCACGAGTGGGGAGAATGGAATGAGAGATTGACAGACGGATCGGAGCAGCATTTGCATTGATGCGGACGTTGTACCAGTCTGTTGTGGTGAAGAGGGAGCTAAGCACTAAGGCAAAGCTGTCGATTTGTCAGTCAATCTACGTTCCTACCCTCATCTATGGTCATGAACTTTGGGTAATGACTGAAAGAACGAGATCGCGGATACAAGCAGCTGAAATGAGCTTTCTTCGTAGGATTGCTGGACTCACCCTTAGCGATAGGGTGAGGAGCTCAGTTATCCGGGAGAGGCTCAGAGTAGAACCACTGCTCCTCCATATTGAAAGGAGCCAATTGAGTTGGTATGGGCATCTGATCAGGATGCCTCCTGGACGCCTCCCACTTGAGGTGTTTCGGGCACATCCCTCTGGGAGGAGACCCTGGGGCAGACCCAGGACTCGCTGGAAAGACTATGTCTCCCAGCTGGTCTGGAAGTGCCTTGGTATCCTCTCTGAAAAGCTGGAGCAGGTGGCTGCGGAGAGGGAAGTCTGGGCTTCTCTGCTTGAACTGCTGCCTCTGTGACCTGGACCTCCGGAAAAGTGGTAGAAGATGGATGGATGGATGTGTCTTCTGCATTTCCCCTGGCCCGTTGTGCTCATCCCCTGTTGTCATTAGTATTGTCCAAGCAGTGGTTGAACCCAAATTAAAGAAACAAAACTTAGACCCTACAGAACTGACCAATTACAGGATAATTTCAAAACTTCCTTTCTTATCCAAAATGCTTGAGAAAGTAGTAGCCAAGCAATTAACTACATTCATAGAAATCTTAGACACCTTCCAGTCTGGTTTCCGCAAAATGCACTCCACCGAGACAGCGCTAATAAAAGTCTCCAGTGACATCAAGATGGCAGCAGACTCTGGTCAGTACTCGGTCCTAGTGTTGTTGGATCTCACCGCTGCTTTTGACACGGTGGACCACAATATATTGATAAATAGGATGAAGGACACGTTTGGTATTTCAGGATTAGTGTCATGATCCACTCGGCGTGCCTGCTGCCCTAATTATCTCCACAGCTGCGCGCACACAAGTTTGTCTTATCCAGTGGCCTATTTAAGCAGCGCTGCCCTCTGGTCTGCATGGAGACGTCAACGCTCCCATGGTCTGGCAAGACCTTCTCGTCTACTCTACACCTTCTGCTCTGGAGTTCTGCCTCCTCAGCCTCGTCCCACTCACCGCTTCTCCTGGGAGTCAGAACTCCTCACTGACAAGTAAGCCATCATCTTTTTCTGCACTCTCCGCTCTTCTCCATCTCCCCTGTGCACAGGTGGAAGCCTCCTGGCGGCAGACTTCCTCCTCCTGGCGGCGGACCTGAGCACAAACTGCACTACTCCTACACTGTACAAACCTGCACCCCCTCACCTTCTTGGCAGTGGCAGCTTTGACACGGAACGACCGGACTGGAGCCTCGGGAGTTCTTCAGCGCCTCAGTTCTCCAGCCTACTCGTAAGACTGCATATTCTCTGATATGTTCCTTACCTCAGGCACTCATCCGTCTGTCTGTGTTTCCTCCTAGGGTTGCCAGTCTGAACGGTGCTTTGCTTGCCCTGCTGCTACACTTCTACACACACGCACACACCCACACTCACACTATAATAAAAGATAATTGTGTCTATTCTGAGTCCACATCTGTTCCTGGGTCACCCAATCATGTCAATTAGTTCTGAAATGGTTCTCATTTTATTTAACTGACAGAGGATTTTGTGTTTTATTTAATGAGAAGATGTCAGAGGTTAAAGGACTTTCCAGTGGGGTTCCTCAAGGCTCAGTTCTGGGCCCTACTCTGTTTTTATTGTATTCAACCCCACTTGGCCAGATTATTAGTTTAAGGGTGTTTCTTACCATTTTTACACAGACAACATTCAGCTTTACTGCTCTTTTGAAGAAAATGAGCTGAACATTTTATCAAATTTAATCTCTTGCCTGTCTGCCATTAACAAATGGTTAAACAATAACTTCCTACAATTAAAGCTTAACAAGACAGAAACACTGACCATCGCTCCAGACAGTAAAATTCCTCTGATAAAGCAACGCTTAGGTCACCTAGGCTCTTCTGTCCAGCCCAGCCTGCGTAACCTGGGTGTTGTTTTTGACAATGCTATGTCACTGGACTGCCATGGTTCGCAACTAGTCAGAAATTGCTTTTTTCATCTGAGGAATATAGCAAAACTTAGACCTATGGTCTCAACACCTGAGCTGGAAATGATCATTCATGCTTTTATCTCATCTCACTTAGATTACTGTAACGCCCTTTTTATGTGTTTTAATAAAACTGCTGTTGCCCGCCTTCAGACAGTGCAAAATGCAGCAGCTCGGCTTTTAACCCAGATGAAGAAAAGGGAACACATTTCCCCAGTTTTATCGTCCCTTCATTGGTTGCCAGTTGCTTTTAGATTTCATTTTAAGATTTTAATTTTGACTTTTAGAGCTCTTAATGGCCAAGCCCCCTCATACATCTCAGCCCTCTTGACTCCTTATGCCACGACACGATCACTAAGATCCTCAGACCAGAGACTCCTGGTGGTCCCTCGGACCAAATTCAGAACCCGTGGCGATCGATCTTTTCCAGGCCGCTGCATCATGGCTTTGGAACGCACTTCCCCTGTCCTTGCGCTGCCTTGAGTCTGTTGACTCTTTTAAGAAGGAGTTAAAAACTCATTTGTTAAGACAGGCTTTTAGCTGTCATTGAAAAGCTTTTATTTCTTCATTGTTTTCTCTTTTTATCCCTATTAATATGCATATTTTATCTTATTTCTATTGATTTTAATTTCTGGGTATTTGTAAATTTTAACTTGCTGTGAAGCACTTTGTGATATATATCTGTGAAAAGTGCTATACAAATAAACTTTACTTGCTTGCTTGGTATCTTTAATCATGTTGCGTCATCCCGTTTGTCTTTAGTGTGATTATTGTTGTCTTTGCATTTCCCTGGTCTTTGGCTCTTATCCGTCCCTTGTCTAAGTCCAAGGTTGTGTGTGTACTTGTTCACCTATTGTCTCCAGTCCCTTATGTTTCCATACCTGTAGACACTTTCCCCCATGTGTGTTACCGTTTAGCCATTGATTGTTCTCCCAGCTGTCTTGTGTCCTCGTAATTGTTCTGTTCCCTATATATGCGAGTCTTGGATTGTGATCTGTGTTGTGTCATTGTTATCTTCACATTGTCAGTGCTCCTCGTCCATGTTCCTGAGCTTGCCATGTAAGTTAGTTCTCACCTCGTCTTGCTTTGTATTTTGCCTGCCAATTTTTACTTTGTGTTTCAGCTCTTGTGCTGCCTTTTGTTTTGTCTTGGAGTTTTTGTTAATAAATCATTATTGCCCCTGACCCTGTCTGCAACCTGAGTCCTCCCTTCAATCCTTATCTGCCTGGAAGGCATAAATCTGACAGTTAGGACTGGGTTAAAAAAAAGAGCTCTTAACGGTATCTGTAAAACTGTTTTTTTTTTTTTTTTTTTTACACAACAGATGCAGCCTTATATAGAAAAATAATGATCAAAATTATAACCAAGGAGGATCCCTACCTTTACTTCCTGTGGTAACGTATCGTCACTTCCTGTGTTGCTGACTGTCCGTGGTTTGCTCTCCTCGTTCTCCTTGTTCTCCCAAGGATTTTGCCTTTAATTGTATTTTAATCATTTTTTTCCATCTACCGTTAGCTCTCACTTCTGTTTATCAAGCCTGTTGCACCTGTGTGTGCACTCAGTGTCATCTAATCACCCTCTTTAGCCTTCTGTTCACCTTTCATCGGTGTTTTTGTTAGCTTCGGATTAGCCACTAGCTATGGCTACTAGCTCTCCTTCCCCTTCTCCTCTGGTGTGCTGTCTCTGTCAGATATTTAGCTACACCTCTGCCTCTTTTAGTGATAACGGTAAATGTAATAAATGTCTTTTTGAGGCGCTCAAGACGAGGTTGTCTGATTTGGAATCCAGGCTCCACTGCATTGAAACACCGTCTGCGCCAGTTAATCTTGACGGACGTCCCCTAGCTGCAGTGGAGCTCCCTAGCATAGGGCCTGTTAGCGGTCCTCCGGTCCTCCTCAGCAGCGAGGAGACTGGGTGGGTGATGATGAGAAGGAAGCTTAGTCGCAAGGCCCCGGTTAACCACCAACCTGTTAATGTTTCTAATTGTTTTTACCCGCTCAGCGACACACCCGCTGAGGAAAAAACTGATCATTGGCGACTCTGTAGTCAGAAACGTGAACCTAGAGACTCCAGCGGCCATAGTCAAATGCATTCCTGGGGCCAGAGCAGGCGACATTGAGTCAAATTTGAACATGCTGGCTAAAAGTAACTGTAAATACTCCACAACTGTTATCCACGCCGACATTAATGACGTCTGTCTCCAGCAGTCGGAAGTCACAAACCTTAATGTGGAATCAGTGTGTGACTTTGCCAAAACAATGTCTGCCTCTTTAGTATTCTCTGGGCCCCTCCCCAATCTGACCAGTGATGACATGTTTAGCCGCTTGTCATCCTTCAACCGCTGGCTGTCTATGTGGCGTCCTGCAAACGATGTGGGCTACATAGACAATTGGAGCTCATTTTGGGGAAAACCTGGTCTTATTAAATGAGACGGCGTCCATCCCACTTTGCATGGTGCGTCTCATTTATCTAACAATCTGGCATCATTTTTATCCAAATTTCCAAAACCGTGACAACTCAGAGTTGGGACCAGGAAGCAGAGTCGCAGTCTTGCACGCCTCTCTGCAGCTCCTCTTCATCCGCCACCCCTCAACTTAGCCCCTGTCTTCCCCATCAGAGAATCATTGTCTGCTTCCTCTAAAGTAAATAAAAATATAATATATAAGAATCCCAAAGTGATTAAACAAAAAGTTGGTAAAACTCAAATTAAACATGAAGCCTCTAAATTGAATGATTTGGCCTCTGTTCCTCCTCATAATTTAAAAATTAAATGCAGTTTGTTAAATATTAGGTCTCTAACTCCCAAGTCTCTGCTAGTCCACGATCTGTTAATTGATCATCATATTGATTTAATATCCCTTACAGAGACTTGGTTAGGGCAAGAGGATTATGTTGGTTTAAATGAATCAACTCCCTCTGGTTATTTAAACTGTCAAAATCCCAGAAGTTCTGGTCGTGGAGGAGGAGTAGCAACAATTTACCATTCCAAATTACTAGTTAATGTAAAGCAAAAAACATGTTATAATTCCTTTGAGGACCTGGTCCTCAGTATTGGGCATTTTAGCAGTTTTAGGCTAAACCCAATTTTATTTGCCATAGTTTATCGTCCCCCATCAACCTACTCAAGAGTTTTTATCCGAATTTGCCGAATTCTTAGCTGATTTAGTGCTGAAATCAGATAGAATAATTATAGTATGGGGACTTTAATATACATGTTGATGTAGATAGTGATTGCCTTAATATGGCATTTAATTCAATATTAGACTCAATGGAGTTTTCTCAGAAAGTAAGAAATTCTGCCAATTATCTCCACCATACGTTGGACCTTGTTCTGATATATGGCATAGAAATAGAAAAGCTGGTAGTGTCTCCTCATAACCCTGTACTGTCAGACCATTGTCTGTTAACCTTTGATTTTACTATTTCTGACTATTTGGCTCCTAAGGAAAAATATTACTACAGTAGATGCCTCTTTGATGATGTTTGATGATGAATTTATGCAGATTGCTTCCTCTATGCCATGTGTCAACACAACGAAAATAAGCTATAGACAGCTTACTCCTTCTGTAATTGATAGCATGGTAGATAGTGTTACAGCTTCTCTGCATCAGACTCTAGACATGGTAGCCCCTTTAAAAAAAGAAAAAGTCTAATCAGAGATTTCTAACTCCTTGGTTCAACACAGCAACTCGTAGCTTAAAACAGAAGACTCATCAATTAGAAAGAAAATGGCGGTCCATTAATTTAGATGAAATCTATTTAGCTTGGAGAAATCATCTGTTAATTTATAAAAAATCTCTGAGAAAAGCTAGAGCGAGTTATTATTCTGCATTAATAGAAGAGAACAAGCATAATCCCAGGTTTCTTTTCAGCACTGTAGCCAGGCTGACAAAGAGTCAGGACTCTGTCAATCCTAGCATTCCCTTAGAGCTTACTAGTCAGGACTTTATGAACTTTTTCAATAATAAAATTTCATCTATCAGAGATAAAATCAGTCAGATTCTTTCCACCGTTAACTTAAATACAGTAACTACTACAACTCCTTCAATTGACATCTGTTTGGATCAGTTTACTCCAATTGACCTTTTAGAGTTAGACAAAATAGTTTCCTCATCCAAGCCTTCAACTTGTCTTTTAAACCCTATTCCTATCAGGTTATTTAAAGAAGTCTTCCCATTTATTGGTAGCTTTATTCTTCAAATAATCAATTCTTCATTAACTTTAGGCCATGTACCGCAGGCTTTTAAAACGGCTGTAATTAAACCCTTACTCAAAAAGCCAACGCTGGATCCAGGAGTTTTAGCTAACTATAGACCAATCTCTAATCTCCCTTTCATTTCAAAAAACTTAGAAAGAGTTGTTGCTACGCAATTATTTGGCCACTTGCAGGGAAATGGTTTACTTGAAGAGTTTCAATCTGGGTTTAGAATCCATCATAGTACTGAAACAGCCTTAGTGAAGATCACTAATGACCTCCTGATCGCATCTGATAATGGACTTGTTTCTGTACTTGTCCTTTTAGACCTTAGTGCAGCTTTTGAAACTATTGGTCATAATATTCTACTTAATAGATTAGAACACTATGTTGGACTTAATGGAACTTCGTTGCAGTGGTTTAGATCTTATTTATCTGATAGGTTCCAGTTTGTTCATGTCAATAATGAGTTTTCTTTCAACTCAAAGCTCAGTCATGGAGTTCCACAGGGATCTGTGCTATGCCCTACTCTTTTTAGTTTATATATGCTTCCGTTAGGCAACATCATTAGGAAGCACTGCATACATTTTCATTGCAGATGACACACAATTATACCTGTCAATAAAGCCAGATGATAGTAATCAATTAGCCAAGTTAGAAGCCTGTCTTAAGGAAATCAAAGCTTGGATGACTTGTAATTTCATGCTATTAAATTCAGATAAGACTGAAGTCATTCTTGTTGGTCCAAAAAACCTTAGAAATACCTTTCCAAATCAAACTTTTAGTTTGGATGCGGTTACTCTTTCTCTTAATAGCTCTGTGAGGAACCTTGGAGTTATTTTTGATCAAGATCTGTTTTTCAATTCATATATTAAATTTGTTTCTAAGACTGCCTTCTATCATTTGCGTAATATTGCCAAGATCAGGAGCATCTTGTCTCAGAGTGATGCTGAGAAACTGATCCATGCTTTTGTTAGCTCTAGATTAGATTATTGTAACTCTTTATTATCAGGTTGTCCGAAAACATCTCTAAAAAGTCTTCAGTTGATCCAAAATGCTGCTGCAAGAGTTTTAACAGGTACTAGAAAGAGAGATCATATCTCTCTGGTTCTGGCCTCCCTTCACTGGCTTCCCATAGAGTTTAGAATTAAGTTTAAAATCCTTCTTCTCACTTTTAAAGCTCTAAACAATCAGGCCCCTTTTTATTTAAAATATCTGATATTACCCTATTATCCTAACAGAACACTACGCTCCCAAAATGCTGGATTATTTGTAATACCTAGAATCTCCAAAAGTACAATGGGGGGCAGAGCCTTCAGTTATCAAGGTCCTCTCTTGTGGAACCAGCTGCCAATCTGGATTCGGGAGTCAGACTCCATCTCTGTTTTTAAGAATAGGGTTAAAAACTTCCTTTTCTGAACCCTCCCTTAGTTATGCTGCTACTAGGTTTAGACAGCCGGGGGACCTCCAATAATTGCACTGGGCTTTACTCCTTTCTTCACTCTCAATTATTTATTTATTTTTTTTTTTTTGCTGGTCATTAACATCTGTTTGTTCTCTCCCATAGATTGAGTCCCCATCGTGCTGTTTGCTCTCTATATGTCCGTTCTTTTCATTTTCTCTATCCCTTCACCCCCCAGCCAGTCACAGCAGATGACTGCCCCTCCCTGAGCCTGGTTCTGCTGGAGGTTTCTTCCTGTTAAAAGGGTGTTTTTCCTCTCCACCGTTGTCAAGCGCTTGCTCATAGGGGATCACCTGATTGCTGGGGTCTTTCTGCAATTGTGGGGGTTTCCCCTACAGTTGAAAGTGCTATGACTGTTGTTGTGAAATGACACTATATAAATAAAGTTGAATTGAATTGAATTGAACTGAATTTACTGAATGATGAACAAATCACTGGAGCAGCCAATGATTCAACTCCAGTTTTGCTCTGCTATGCAAATAATGTGATGTTGGCTGCAGCCGACATCGCATCATTTCACATTTTTTTTCGTACTTGTAATGCGTTTGTAAAAGTTATGACTGAAGACTCCTTATCAAATATTCAAACCGGCTGTCAGTAAGTCAGACTTTTTTATTGCCTACAATTATACAGGTTATTTATTTTATTTAGCCTATTTATTTAATTCAATTCAACTTATGTACAGTGCCTAATCACAACAAAAGTCATCTCGAGGTGTTATTTATTTATTTATTACTGCCTAATTCTTTCAGCTTCAAAAATGAATATAAATAATTATTGTAGATGGACTCTGGCGTTTATAGTTATATTCCAAAGTCCCGAGTAAAACTTCTACTTCTGGTAGCTCCAACAGCAGTTTTCACACCTTCGGGGGCTCCGTGTGCACGTGTGGTTGCTTTAGTGACATGTCGTGTACACGCAGATGTTTCTCTCTGGCTCTAAACGAAAACCACGCCTAAACTGTAGGTGAATTTCCACAGGGTAAAAATGCTGTTGTGTGCATGGCCCCTAAGAAGCACTTTGGGAAATTTAAGTTCTTTACTATGAAATCTGTGACTTTTGCAAGTGTAAGGAAAATCAAATAATCAGTTGGATTTCTATGGGCCTTCAGAGATGCTGCTGGACGCTGCACAGTAAAAATTTCTAGCAAATTTAAGCACACGCTCGAAAGTCCATATACCTGAAGACAGTAGCAGGTATTTCCCCCAAAAAGTGAATGTCATAGCTTTAACAGTTTCCTAGATGAAGCCGTTTTAAAATATCCCGACTTCACCTTTTTGTCGTAAAACTGATAGAGAGCTAAAATTTGCATTTTTCCTATAAGGCAGCATGTGAGTCCCCTGGATTTTTTTTCCAATGAAATCCAAGATGACTGAGCATGAAATTGGACCGAATTGCTAAATGAGGGTATAAAACTGTCACCAGCCTACCTTAAACTCCATGGGGATGTATTTCTCATTCTTTGGTGTGGCGTTGCCTTGTTTGTTGTAGGTGAGATGGTTGGGGGTGCTGGGGTGGATGATGGCCGACTCCGCGGTTGGTCTATTTAGGTGATGGCAGTAAGTGAAGGCCAATGCTGACAGAAGGGCTGCAACAAAGAAACTGGCTACGCCCACAGCTACCAGCTGGAACAAAGTGAAGTCTAAAAACAGAGAAGGAAAGAAGAGTTAGAAAATGAGAAACTGTATACCAGTGAGACTGAGCAACATGGGCTAAATGTGTGTAAGGAAATAGGTTGAAATAAGCTGAAGCTCAGAGGTGAAAAACACTAGAAGGTCACCATTGAGTAAGTTTTTTGTCCTCCAAAACCTGCATGGAGCCACAAAACATACAGTTGAAACCAGAAGTTTACATGTATAAAAAGACACATAGCCTATTTTTAGGCTGTGCCTAACCATAATAACCAAATATAGTCCAATAATTGGGCTGTTTAATCAACAAGATTTGGCCCAAATTTATCCTCAAAATAGTTTTTAGCATTTGGTGATGGTGGTGGTGGTCTACCTCCAAAAATTCAAATACACTTTTACAACCACTGGGACTCTTTGTTTGCAGTGCTTTCTGGAAAAACAGATTTTTAAAACTGGAACAATATGAAACCAGTGCTAGTGGTATTGTCATCATCATCATGCAGTCAGTCAACACAACTATGACTGTTCATGGTTTAGGTATGGCCTTAAAGTGCCTCCTCCAAAGTGGTCGGTTGTTTGTGGTAATTTGCCATTGATTTGTATCTACGTATGTCTTTCCATATCATGTTCCTTTTGGTAGTGTCTTTGTACCTCAGTCTCGGTCTGTCCTGGTTTCTTTTTCCATTGCAAAGTTGAGAATAAAGTAGTTGCCTGGGGAGTCTGGACTCTTGGACACTTTATATTTCACCCTGATAGACACGTGTCTGTTATTCCATAGCCGGCCCTGCAATCTTCCAAAAGTTGTGCTGGCTCTACCCATTCAATAAATGAGTCCTGGTTCAGTCTAGCATTGTCAGATATAGTGCTTCGTAAATATCTGAAGTCTTTGTACTGCACCAATCCTTCTCAGTTGATGGTAATAGTTTCTGGTTCATATGCAGGTAGATTCTTGATAGGCTGGTAGAGACACTGTTTTCTTTCAGACTGAACTGTGCAGCATCCTGGGCAAAGTGGTCTACTACTTCTTCTTCTTCGTCGATCGCTAGATGGTCACACCAGCTGCCCTGACGAACGCTGCCGTCCTGCGGAGGTCCCCGAAGTCCCCGTGCAGCTTTTGGTTCAGCGATGTGGGGTCAGGCCACGTAGCTCGTCTGGGTGCAGCATGGTCTGGGCAGTCTTGGAGAAGGTGTTCGCTGGTCATTTGGGCAGTACCACATGGACATCTGTCCGAATGTCCAACTTTAAGTTTCTGGTGCATGTGAGCATGCATTCTGTTATGTCCAGTTCGGAGTCTGAACAGAACAACTTGGTCAGCCCTGCTCAGACTGTAATAGTTGTCATCTTTGCAGAAGTTTGGGTGTTGCTGCTGCCACTTCTTGTGAGACAGGGCCTTAATAATGGTTTTCTCCTCACTGTAAGAGATCTGCCTGTCTTCCTGGTCTTGCTGCCCACCCTCCTTAGCAAGTCTGTCAGCCGTCTCATTTCCATAGATTCCACAGTGGGCAGGAATCCACTGGAGTGATATGTCCACCTGTGTTGCTAGTTGAGACAGAGTGAGGGCGAGTTCATTCAGTTCTTTGCGTCGGGGGTCCTGAAGTGCATCCAAGACAGAGAGGGCATCAGTGAAGATGTCTTCACAGCTGTGAGCTACCGGTACCCTGTCATCTGCAAACAACATGTCACAAACTAGGATCTTAATTGTTCGAGTCTTTGTTTTGAAGTGGGCTACATTGTATAAATCCGCATCATGACCAGTTTGGATCTCGATGCCCTGTTTCACTCCTTCAAAGGCAACCTGTAGTATTGCAGAGAAATACAGTGGAAAATAACGTGGGTGCAATCACACAGCCTTGCTTTACTCCATTGGTGACTTTCAACTCCTTCGAGGTATTGTGTCCTTGTGCCACAGAGGCCATCAAACCATCATGTAACAATTTTATCACACTGATGAATTTTCTGGGGGCATCCATGTTTCCCTAGTACTTTCCAAAGTCCTTCTCGAGGTACCATACCGAACACTTTGGTGAAGTCAATGAAAACATACAAGGGCATATTCTGTTCAATGCATTTCTCCTGTACTTGACGCAGACAGAAAATCATATCCACTGTGCTTCGGCCACTATGGAATCCACACTGGCTTTCAGGTAAAGCTTTTGAACAGATGTGTTGTGCTGGCATCCTTCCAATCCTGAGGGACACTTTCATTCTCCCATACTTGAAGTATTATGCTGTATAGGCTCCTGTGAAGCTTTAGTCCTCCATACTTCCAAACCTCTGCTGGAACTCCACATTTACCAGGTGCTTTTCCTTCCTTCATGATGTGCATGACATCTATGAACTCCCCGAAAGATGGTACTGTGTCAAGCAAAGAAACTATAGCTTGGTGAGTAATTTTCTCTAAAGCTGTTTTCCAACACCCCAGGAATGTTTAACAAGGTGTCAAAGTGGTCTGCAAATAGATCAATAATCTCTGACTTTTCCTGCAGCACTGTTTCACCATCCAGGGCAGTTATTTTTATGGTTCCTCTTTTCTGGGGTCCATAGACCTCTTTCACTCCTGAGTAGAAAGCTTTCATGTCATTTTTGTCAGCATATCTCTGTAGGTCTTCTGCCTTTTCTTCCCACCAATCTGATTTTAGCTGTCGGGTGTATTTCTGTAACTTTCACCTTGCTTCAACCAACTTCCCTCGATTTGATCTTGTGTTGAGTTGAAGCTGCTTGACTTTGGCCTTGTCACATTCTTCCAGAAGGGTCTGCAGTTATGCGTCATCTTCATCAAACCAGTCCTGATGTTTTCTTTTTGGCTTTTCTAATACCCTCAGTACAGTCTCATATGTTGTTGACTTCAGGTTGTTCCACTCTTCATCCAGATTTCTTACATCCACTTTCTCCCAGTCCTCCAGTGCCTTATTTAACTGTTCCTCAAGCTCAAGCTTAACATTATCCTTCAGTTTTCTTACATTCAGCTTGTTCTTAGGTTTTCCTTTGTTCTTCTTAAAACTCTTCCTGATTGTGAAGGCCATTTTAGATCTGATCATAAGGTGATCAGTTGAACAGTCTGCTCCTCTCATCACTCTTGTGTTCAAGGTATCATTTTTGTCATTCCAACGGGTGATAACATAAGTCAAGGATGTGACAGTGCTTGGAGCGAGGGTGTATCCATGTGGTCTTGTATTGATCTTTGTGCTTGAAGAGTGTGTTTGTGATAACTACTCCGAACTCTGAGCAGACAGCATTGTACTGTACACTTAAAAAGCACTGTCTGAATAGGTGTGTTTTGCAAATTTCTCTTTGTGTTGTGTTTTTTTTTTCAAACTGATGTTCACACTTCAGGCTTGAGGTGTCCCCAGACGCCCCTGGTCTTGTCTGATCTCAGCTGCTAAGCAGGGTATGGCTTGATTAGGACTGGTGATCTGTCCACAATGTACTCTGCCTCCCTAACCCTCAACAACTGTTCCCTGGTTAAATATGGTCTGTACTAGATGGACTAAACACAGCCCAATTTTCACCATCTATTTTTGGGGTTACAGTTGCTATCAAAATCATTCAACCACAACTGTAAATTAGGTTTATTGGCAAAATGTACAAACTAGCAGCTGTTTGCAATGAACAAATCAAACAAGAATAATTTAAATAGCTAAAAACAAATATTATTATGAGTGGTTTCTCCAGATTCAACACAAAATGCAATTTTTACTGACTACTACAGTTTCAAAATTACTCAACCCCTTCATGACAAGCATCTTTAGTAGTTAGTAGAGCACCCATCTGCTGTTATGACCTGCTACAAACATAATGCATAGCCAGACACCAGCTTCTGGCAGCATTCTGAGGAGTCTTAGCCCATTTTTGATGGGCAAAGGCCTCCAGTTCACTAATATTCTTGAGTTTGAGTGCTACAACCGCCTTTACCAAATCCCACCAGAGATTTTCTATGGGGTTCAAGTCAGATGACTGTGATGGCCACTCTAGTATCTTCCAGGACTTCTTCTGAAACCAAGCCTTGGTGGACTTTGAGGTATGCTTGGGATCACTGTACTGTTGGAAGGTCCAATGACGCCCAAGCTTCAGCTTCCTCACAGATGGCATGGCATTTTCTCCCAGGATTTTCTGATCCTCGATTGAATCCATCTTGCCCTCCACACGCTGCAGGTTTCCAGTGTCAGAGGAAGTGAAGCAGCCTCAGAACATCACTGAGCCACTGCCATGGTTCACTTTTGGCATGGTGTTCTTTTCAGCATATGCATCATTCTTTCTCCTCCAGATATACTGCTGATCCATAGGCCCGAAAAGTTCCAGTTTTGTTTCATCGCTCTACACAACAGAATCCCCAAACCTCCTTGGCTTATTTATATAGTTTTGAGGAAATTGGAGTGAACTTTTTGGGCCTATGGATTGGCAGTATGTCTGGAGGATGAAGAATGAAGCATACGCAGAGAAGAACACCATACCTAAAGTGAAGCATGGTGGTGGCTCAGTGATCCTCTGGGGCTGCTTCCCCTCCCTCCCTCCCTTCCTTAAAATATTAGTGAACTGGATGCCTTTGCCCATGAGGAATGGGCTAAGATTCCTCAGGAATGCTGCCAGAAGCTGGTGTCTGGCTATACATTATGTTTGCAGCAGGTCCTAACAGCATATTACTAAGTACTAAAGATGCTTGTCATGAAGGGGTTGAATAATTGTGACCTGTTCTGGCAAAATGAGTCACTTTGAGGAAATGATCAAAACTGAGGTAACTTTTTTTTTCCATGTTTGGTATTGAAAGACCTTCAAAATGATATTTAATTTGTAGGAAGTGCGCAAAAATGGACATGGAAAAAGCTGATTTGTTTATATTTTGGCTAGGTTTAAAACTCGCGTTCAGGAGTTACGTCTTCCTCCAAAATATATTAATTTTAAAAAGTACAATTTCTTAGCTTTACAATGATACCAGACACTCATGGGGGTTTTCCCAGGACTTTGACTTTTCCTGCCTGTATCTCATAATGATGCGGTGCGCATTACAACTCATTTTGCCAGCACGGGTCACAATTTTGAAACTGCAGTAGTCATTAAAAGTGGCATTTGGTGTAGAATCTGGAGAAACCACTTGTGATAATAGCTGTGTTGAGCTATTTAAATTGCTCTTATTTGATTTGTTTATTGCAAACAGCTGTTAGTTTGTACATTTTGCTAATAAACCTAATTTGCAGTGGCGGGTGAATGACTTTGATTGCAACTGTACATATGGTCTGTATTAGATGGCCCAAACACAGCCCAATTTCCAGTGTCTACTGTATTTGTGGGCTCAATTAAATACAACAACTGAATTACAGCTTGTGCTGGGGGGAAAGCAATCCACTCATCATATCGTTGCTGACTGCATAGATAACTTTCTGATGAATAGTTTATCACCCCTTCTTTAATTAACTGACATTTCATGGTCTCTGGTTATTGAACACAATGAGAACAAACTTGTGAAAATAGACTTATGTGCAAATTTAATCACTCGGGATGCATGATATTAGACTTTTTAAAATTGATTGAGCACCAAGCTAGAATGCGGAAAGTACCACTTTTATGGTCTTTTGATATGACCTTGCTAGGACGTGAACCCACAACCTCCCAGCTGTGGGGCAAATGCTCTACCACTAGGTCACTACTCCGGTATCAGTCCATCGATTACTTTAAAATGGACATTCATTATTCTGTATAAACCTCAGTGGAGGAAGACGTTTTGCCTGTCAGTTCATCCAAACAGAAGTACTGGGATAGATGGAAGTTTTCTGTGCCAAAGCTATGATAAGAAATCTTTTCTGGGCATAACTTTAAAGTAAATGTTACCATTAACTGCCCACTACATAAAAGTCTGCCCCACTTTGAGAGGGCAGACTAATCTACACTATGCTGCTGGAGGGGAAAGAAAGACGGAAGTTCCACGAAATGGAAAGTTGATGTTACTATCTGACTGTCGTCAGACTTTATCAAAGTTCAACACTGACTACAAATTTTGGCAATTCAACATCACATGGGGCCAAAGCCACAAACAAAAGTCAATATGGTGCCAGATGTATGGTACACATCAAAGACAGAGAAGATCCAATAATTTCTGTAGCAATAATGACATGCTACATGTTCAGACTTAAACTGAGGAGATGCTGATTAGTAAAAAAGATTTTCAGGAGGGGACTCCAGGATACCAGAGGGCTGTATGTGTATGTGTGTAATGTGGGAACAAAGTGTAATTATTTGTGAAGAATGGATAAAAAGACAGTTTGTTTTCACTCACTTCCACAGCTCTGGTCTTCCTGGCCAGGTAAAATAACTGACAGAAAGAAAGAGAACAAAAAACTTTAATGTTGTAAATAAAATCAGCACTGCACCAAAAGATCAAACAACAAAACTGACTAGAGCAGTTAATTTCTCCTGAAGAATTCCCTGTTCCCGAGGTAGGCACACTGCTGACATTTCCATTTATTCATCTATTTAATTTCTTACAGACGTGGAGTGAACAAGTCAGCATTTATTGTGTCTGATTAAACTTTTGTGTGAATCTGAAACTTGATTTATTTCCAGCTTATATCAGCTTACCAGGCACTTCGTGAGGCTGGCACGTCCTGGACTCGGTAACATTGCTCTGACAGACGCTGGAGTCCAGGTCACAGCGGCGAGTGCGATGCTGCAGACCCTCTTCATCACAGTCCCCCCAGTCCGTCCACTCCCCCCAACCTGCTGACACAGGAGATGGGGAAAAAAAGAAGAAACTGAAGCAAATAGCTAATGAAAACAGGCTGTAGGAAGCAAATTTTTATTGAATCCCATTGTGCTTGTATCCAACATTAGTAAAGCCCCCCTAACCAACCTTATCCTCAAGGAGAATTCTAATTGGTTTAAAGTGGTTGACATAAACCCACATCTGATGTTGGGTTTTCACACCTGATAGTCGGGACCAAGGTCTGCATGAAGGTTCATGTTTTTGTTACACTGTGGTGATGTGAAAATGACAAGGCAGAGTTCTCTCTCAAAGTCAGTTTTATTCACAACACCATCATCTCAAAGCAGAGAAAGAATGACACAGTAAACTCTCGTCCTTAAATATCAGGAACTTCACACTTCACAGATCACATGTCACACAGACCACCTTGCATTATAAAGACAGTCACAATGCATTTCTCTCCATGATATCACTTCCACTGTCTCCAATGCATCCCTTCCTTAATCCTTTAATTGAACCCCCCCCAGTCTCAAGCCTTGCACACCAAGGCTAAGATTCCTGCAGCTTCCTGCCTTTGTTCTGACCTAAAATGTGAGTCACAAAACAGGTCCCACAGGTCCCATGTGTGTGTCCACCACACAAAGCCCCCCAACATTTTAGACAAACAGAACAACAAGAGAATAACCACATGCATGCCGTGATAGTATCAATACACATCAGTCCACATGCTGTATAGGCTTCAGCCTCCTGCCGTATCTGCTGTAGCTGGGATTCAACGTCTCTGCGGGGCTGTCCTGGGGGTTTGCCGTCTGGGTGTGGAAACCTTTTGTCAGCACCTGTGGGTGTTCTGGGGAAACATTACTCTGTGAAGCCCCCCGCGGTGGTCTACCTCGCCGCGGAGCCTTCGCCAACAGCACCTGCTCATCTGCCACCACAAAAGCGGGTTTGAGTCTGTTTATGCCAATTCTCTCTTTCCTACCCCCCAAATCTATCAAAAACTGCTTGTCCCCTGTTTCTAGCACTCTGAATGGTCCATCATAAGGCGGTCGCAGCGGGGTTCGATGCGCATCGTGTCTAACAAAAACAAACTCTGCGTTCTTCAAAGTTTTAGGCACAAAAACGCGCGGAAAACTGTGGTGCACGGGGCCGGGCAGCGTGCTTGATTCTATGTTACTCCGCAACAGCTGAGACAGGGAGGCGTTTGGCGCAGGGTTATCTGGGAGAAACTCCCCAGGCAGCCGGAGTGGCTGCGCAAACACGAGTTCCGCTGGGGAGGCTTCTAGATCCTCTTTAGGCGCAGAATGCAACCCCAATAACACCCACGGTAACTTGTCAACCCAATTTGTATCCGTCAGTGACGCTCTGAGAGCCGCTTTCAATGACCTATGAAAATGTTTGCATAACCCGTTAGCCTGCGGATTGTACGCGGTTGTGCGGTGAATTGTGACACCCAGGCTGCGGGCCATTGCCGACCAAAGCTCGGACACAAAATGAGGGCCTCTGTCGGACGTAATGTCCGACGGAACGCCGAAGCGCACCACCCAAGCTGTTAAAAACGCGTGCGCCACCTCCTCGGCTGTGGTTGATGCCAGCGGGACCACTTCAGGCCAGCGCGTGGTGCGGTCCACCATTGTCAGAAGGTGTGTGCACCCCTGTGACGGTGGGAGGGGGCCCACGAGGTCCACATGAACGTGATCGAACCTCTTGGCCGGAATGTGAAACGGTTCCAAAGGAGCCCTCGTGTGCCTGTGTACTTTGGCTCGTTCACACGCCGTGCAGGCTGCTGCCCACTCTTTGACTTGTTTGCGGAGGCTCGGCCACACAAATTTCTCTCCCACCATTTTGACCGACGCGCGCACTCCAGGGTGCGCCAAAGAATGAACCGAGTCAAAGACGCGGCGGCGCCACGCGGCCGGTACTACTGGACGCGGCCGTCCAGTGGAGACATCGCAGATTAGGGGGGGGCATACCGTCTTGCAGCACCCTGCTCTCCAGCCTTAACCCTGTTGGTCCAGACTGGAGCGCGCGCACGTCCGCGTCATTAACCTGCTCCACGGCCATGGCTGCATAATCTACCCCTACGCTGACTGGGGCCGCCATGGCGTGCGAGAGGCAATCTGCCACTACATTCAGTTTGCCCGCCACATGCTGAATATCAGTGGTAAACTCTGATATTGCGGCCAGCTGTCTCTGCTGCCGGCCTGACCACGGTTCAGAGACCTTGGCCATCGCGAATATTAGCGGTTTGTGGTCAACGAACGCAGTGAAAGCGCGTCCTTCCAGCCAGAACTGAAAGTGGCGGATGGCCAAATGGAGAGCGAGCAGCTCCCTGTCGAACGTGCTGTATTTACGTTCGCTACTGCGCAAGGTCCTGCTGAAAAAGGCGAGGGGCTGCCAAACCCCGGCTACATGTTGCTCCACGACCGCCCCTATGGCCACCTCTGATGCGTCAGTGGTGAGCGCTATGCGGGCCGTTGGGTCTGGGTGTGCCAACAACGCAGCCTTTGCTAAGGCTGCTTTCACCTCCGAGAACGCTTGGTCCCGCTCCGGGGGCCACTCGATCTTATCCGCGGGTTTCTTTTTTTTGAGCGCGGCATACAACGGCTGCATGAGTTGCGCTGCGCGGGGGAGAAAACGGTTATAAAAATTCACCATTCCCAAAAACTTCTGCAACGCCCTGACCGTCTGCGGCCGGGGAAAATCTGCCACCGCGCGCACTTTGTCAGACAGCGGAACTGCTCCTTCGGGGGAGACGCGGTGTCCTAAAAAATCGATCTGCGCCACCCCGAACTGACACTTCGCTGGGTTGATTATTAACCCGTGATCTCCCAACCTTCGGAAAACTGTGGCCAGGTGTTTTTCGTGTTCGTCTTCGGACGCGCTGGCTACTAAAATATCGTCCAGGTAGACAAACACGAAAGGGAGATCGCGAAGCACCGCATCCATCATGCGTTGGAACGTCTGAGCAGCCCCTTTAAGTCCGAATGGCATGCGTAAAAACTCGAATAGGCCAAACGGAGTTATTACCGCTGTTTTGGGTATGTCCTCAGATTGCACTGGGACTTGGTGGTAACCGCGGACCAAGTCTATTTTAGAAAAAATGCGCGCCCCTGCCAAATGAACGGAAAAATCTTGGATATGTGGGATTGGGTAGCGGTCGTGCACTGTAGCGTTGTTTAACCTGCGGAAATCCCCGCAAGGGCGCCATGATCCGTCAGCTTTCGGGACCACGTGTAGGGGGGAAGCCCACGGACTGTTTGAACGTCGGATAATGCCCACCTTCTCCAGGTTGGCGAACTCCTCGCGCGCTATGGGCAGTTTAACTGCGTCCAAGCGCCGAGCTTTTGCAAAAACGGGCGGTCCGGTAGTGGTAATAAAATGCTCCACCCCGTGCTTAGCGACTGTTGCCGAAAATGTGGGGACCGTGAGTGCTGGGAACTGAGTGAGCAGTGTGTGGAACTTACTGCTTGCTGCTGTGACGTTGGCTTGTGCTGTTGGCAGGGCCACTCGCGCTGTACAGGGGATAGAATCAAAAGAAAGTGCATTAACCAGGCGCCTGTTAGCGAGATCAACCAACAAACCATGTTTGCACAAAAAATCAGCCCCCAACATATTGAAATTTACTGCTGCTACAACAAAAGTCCACTCAAATGTACGGCCGTGTAGAGACAGAAGCAGAGTCTTCTCACCAAAGGTCTTAATCTCCGAGCCGTTCGCTGCAGTCACCCCAGGACCTCCGGAACCAGCCAGTCTGTCCGCGTAGGAAGGTGTGATGAAACTCAACTGGGAGCCTGTGTCGACGAGGAACTGCCTCCCCGAGCGTGCGTCCGACAAGTAAAGAAGCTTGTTCTCTTCCCCGAGGGCCGCGGCTGCTACCGACTCCCGGTCTTGGCATTTCCCGAATGCCCGAACTGGCACGGCGGTACACACTTGCGTGCCCTCTCTGCGAAGCGGCGATGATAGAAACAAAGGACGTGCGGTCCACGTTCCCTGGCCCCTGCCGCCGCCGTCGTCGGTGAGTCTGGCACCGCTGCCTCTGGCCCCCTGTCGTCTCCGGTTGTCGCGCCGAGTTCCGCTGCAGCGGCCGTGGCTGCGCGCCGCTTGGTGGCGTTGACAATCCGCTGCGCCTCTCGGCCCAGCACGCGGTAGTCCCGTAGGGCCAACAGTGGCGAACTGGCCAGGGTCGCTCTCGCTGCTGACGGTAGAGTCCTGTGGAAGAGGTGGGTGAAAATGAAGTGATCGTCGTCAGAGTCTTTCAACCTCAACAACTTCTCCATCAGGCTCGCGGGCATGTTGTTTTCCTCCTCCGTCAGTGCCAGGAGCCTCTCTGCTCGCTCCTCCGCCGAGGGGGTGAATTGCTGGATGAGTGCAGCCTTCAACGTGCCGTATTTGTCGCTATCCGGCAGCTGGTCGATCAGGCTCTCCACATGCTGGGCCGTGTTGTTGTCCAGCTTTGCGACTACGTGGTAGAATTTCGTGGCATCTACCGATATCCCCCGGAGGTTGAACTGCGCATCAACCGCGTTGAACCAGAAGCGCGGATTGTTCTGCCAGAAATCCGGTAGCTGGACTGTAGCGGCATTCGCTTGGCTGGGGGCTCCTGACGCAGCTGGCCCGGGGGAATTTTCTTCTTGCATGATACGTCTCGGGTCACCAGTGTGGTGATGTGAAAATGACGAGGCAGAGTTCTCTCTCAAAGTCAGTTTTATTCACAACACCATCATCTCAAAGCAGAGAAAGAGAATGACACAGTAAACTCTCGTCCTTAAATATCAGGAACTTCACACTTCACAGATCACATGTCACACAGACCACCTTGCATTATAAAGACAGTCACAATGCATTTCTCTCCATGATATCACTTCCACTGTCTCCAATGCATCCCTTCCTTAAAGTAGAACTGAACTCACCTTTTTGCCAAAAAAGTAGAATAGCAGATTAATTCCTTATTACCTATTGTATTTTTCAACACATAAAAGAAATTTTTAGGCCGATGGTCAAGCTATAAGCCGATAAACTTTTGCCTCTGGGTGGCAGTGCCAAACAAACCGGAAGTAGTGCAGACGACGCTGCGTGATGTCACGAGTGTGACCCTTATCAAAACAACAATGGCAGATGATAGCAGTTCCAGCAGTCAAGAACACCAGAGTTTTCAGAGTGAAGAGGCATTCAGGATCGGTGACGAGACAGAGGAGGATGCAGGAGTGTCAAGTGAACAGGAAGAGAGCGAGGGAGGCATCGAACCGTACAGATTAGAGCCAGAATTTTCGGGGGATTCCGGCACCGACTCAGAGTCAGACCGCAGCAGTGATGGGGAGGAGAGTCGCTTATTGAATACAGAATGGTGAGTCTTTACTTTGGCATGTTTGGGTTGTCAGGATAAGGAAAATTAACAATAAAAAAAAGGGAAAAAAAACCATCAGCATTTTTCCAACTTATTACAGTGATCCCTCACTTATCGCGTTTAATGGGGACCAGAACCGACCGCGAAAAGTGAAAAACCGCGAAGTAGCGTCACCCCCCCCCCCCAAGGGCGTCACAAGCACTATTTTGCACAAAAAGGCACAAGAGAACAGCGAAAAGTGCCACTAAGCAACACGAGCGATAAAGAACAATGAATGCGGTCTTCCTTCGCTGGGTATAGGCGCTCGGCAGGGAGCGAAGCTGGGTAAAATGTCTCGGCCAATCAGCTTGCGAGATTCCCGAGCGGTGAAGAGGTGGGCGGAGAGGAGTGGAGCGGTGGTCAGAGAGGTAGATTTTGAGTTGTGCGGGCTCTCCGTGTTGATACCTGATGTTCTAATGTAGAAGGCAGGGAGAAGGCAGGGAGACTACATTAGAACATCAGGTATCAACACAGAGAGCCCGCACAACTCAAAATCTACCTCTCTGACCACCGCTCCACTCCTCTCCGCCCACCTCTTCACCGCTCAGGAATCTCGCAAGCTGATTGGCCGAGATGTTTTACCCAGCGAAGGAAGACCGCATTCATTGTTCTTTATCGCTCGTGTTGCTTAGTGGCACTTTTCGCTGTTCTCTTGTGCCTTTTTGTGCAAAATAGCGCTTGTGATGCCCTTGGGGGGGGGCGGGGTGACGCTACTTCGCAGTTTTTCACTTTTTGCGGTCGGTTCTGGTCCCCATTAAACGCGATAAGTGAGGGATCACTGTATATCTAGAAATGCATCGCTTCCCGGTCGCTTTTCCTCCCCCTTTCTTTTCTTTCGTCGCCATGACAGCTTTCCTTGGCCACTGAACAGATCTTCCCAGGTGTTGGAAGTGTTTTGTAGTCGACTATCACGACAAAATGCACCAAAAACAACCAGTGTCGACGTGCTTGCAATGGTAAACATGAGGACTGGGTCACACTCGTGACGTCACGCAGAACTCCGGCTGCACTTCCGGTTAATCGGCGGATTCGTCTGATTTTTCAGGGCGGGAAATTCAAAATCGCGATTTTCTCCAAGATTCCGGGATTTGTGGAGGGGGTGCCAATGATAAATTATCTTTATAATTGTATGTACTATCACCCAGTGCCGTTCAATGCCGTTCAGTTCAGTTCTACTTTAATCCTTTAATTGAAACCCCCCCCCCCCCCAGTCTCAAGCCTTGCATACCAAGGTTAAGATTCCTGCAGGTTCCTGCCTTTGTTCTGACCTAAAATGTGAGTCACAAAACAGGTCCCACAGGTCCCATGTGTGTGTCCACCACAACACTACATATATTTGGTCTTGTTAGTTTTGGTTTCACACTGTTCCTTATCAAAGTGAACCAAACAACTTCAAGCGACACACATATGTCCTGTTTTCATGATGAAATTTGTGTAGTGAGCAGTGAACACAGACTGTAGTTAGCAAACTTAACCTCTGAGGTGTTTTCTCCAGCTTTGGGCTCATCAGTAATGGCACCTTATTCTGAAGCTGGAGAACGCTCTACCACCTTAGAGGTGAATTAGATGTGCAAGTGCTAAAATCCTGTCCAGAACATCAAAATTTAAAAAAAGGATGTAAAAAAAAAAAGTAAAGAAAAATGGATGTTTGTCCCGATTTCCATGGTGATCTACAGATGGCACTGTTCTCCTGATCTTTCATATTACCTCTCACCAGTGCTCTTTTATGATTTTTTTTAACTTATCTTTTAATCACATCAGCAAATCATATTTCAGTTAGAGACTGTATTTCTTCCTCTCCCTATGTACAACTGTGGCTCATTCTCTCCTTTTTCTGGTAGTAGCTTCCAGTGTTTCATCCAATAGTCCAAACCTTTGAGAAAGTTGCTTTCACACTACAAAGTTTGGCCTAAGCCTAAGCCAAAGTTTACTTTTTCTGAATAGTGTGAGTGCTCCACACTGAACTTGAGGCTGGCGACAGCCCTCGGCTTTGGCCCGCCTGGAGAGGTCGGCTTCAGCCTTGGCTCAGTTTCTCATGTACAAACATACACACACATATACTACATATCTAGAAGAGGCAGTGTTGCTTAGCTGCTGACACTGCACTAAAAACAATGTGAGTGCTAGGCGGTTGGGGAAGTGAAAGGAGGGACAATCACCTTCAAGAAGTTGCAGACCAACTGGCCTAGCTGGAGTGCAGACCAAAAAGGTTAGGTGTGAAATCACCTTTAAATGCAGAGGGATGTTTGTTTTTTTTAAACTTTCACACTCAAAGTGCATGATGGATTAATTTTGGATGTTGGTTGCAGAAAAAGCTTAAATAATAATTAAAAAAAAGCCTCATAGATGTGCATTCAAACCTTCTGTAACAAACTATGCTAAAGAGAAGCAATCATATTTTTAAAATATCGAACTAAAGCTGTTGCTAAAATTTAAAAAAATCATCATGAAAGCCATTATGCTGAGGGATGCCCATATGTCTGACACACAGCAATCTCACCTCTATGCAGTTTAAATCTTACGCTTGCAGGGGACAGTCAACCAGAACAAAAAGAAACTAAAAAGCATATACAGTGGTGTGAAAAAGTGCTTGCCTCCTTCCTGATTTCTCATTTTTTTGTATGTTTGTCACTTAAATGTTTCAGATCATCAAACAAATTTAAGTATTAGATGATAACACAAGTAAACACAAAATGGAGTTTTTAAATGAAGGCAGGGTTTCCTCTGGTAACATTTCTCGGTGGTGGCCCGCCGCACCAGAAATTTTACCACCTCGCCAAGGTGATATGAATTTATTAAGAAAAATATATGAAGCAATGACTTTCCGCAAGCGCGCACACGAACAACGCACGTGGCCGTCATCTGCGCAGCGTTTAGAAGCTCCCCGCCCATGCGAGTTTTCCAGTCAGTCAGCAAACAGTGTCTCGCTAAGCGTGACTGTCCGACAGAAACAAGAGTTTGTTAAAGTACTTTAAGCGCTGAAAAAACCATTAGAGGTATGCAAGCACTGGAGGAGTTTATCATGGTTTTAACCCACTGCTAACAGGAGAAATAATGGAAGAGTCGCTTAGCTACGAGATGTGGATAGAATTCATATGCAGCTTCATATGAAGGGAAAGGCAAGGGGCACTGATGAATTGCTGAGAATATATTGTATTTCACCAGCCACTACAATATTAAGTTATGTTCTGTAGGAATTGCAGAAATGAAGAGACTGGCAATTTCTCTCTTTTCTCGCACGAGCAGGCGTACCGTTTTTATTCTCCAGCGGCAGTGACAAAAAGCAGCAACTACCTGTCTCTCCAATCAGGTATATTTCCCAATGCAATGAAAATAGCTAAAGTAATTCCGATATACAAGACGGGCGACAGAGGGGAACTCTCAAACTATAGACCAATTTCACTATTACCGCAATTTTCCAAGATACTTGAAAAAATATTCTATGAGAGAATTGACAACTTCATACTGAAGAATGATTTATTGTGTGAGCAGCAATATGGGTTCAGACACAAGAAGACAACTGCATATGCCCTAATGGAATTTACAGAAAAAATATCAACAGCCATTGAAAATAAAGAGTATTCAGTTGGAGTATTCCTAGATCTTAAAAAAGCATTTGATACAGTAGATCACAATTTATTATTAAAGAAACTACAAAATTGTGGTATTAAAGGGGCAGCACTGTCCTGGTTAAGTAGTTACTTAAAGAATAGATATCAGTATGTATGTGTTAGCAACAAAAACTCAGAGTTACTGAAGGTCACCTGTGGAGTCCCACAGGGTTCAGTTTTGGGACCATTATTATTCAATATGTATATAAACGATATATGTAAAGTTTCAGAAAAAATGGACTTAATATTGTTTGCCGATGACACTAATCTGCTATGCAGTGGAAACAATTTGGAACAACTTCTGGATACACTCGGAAAGGAATTAGGAAAGCTTAAACTGTGGTTTGATTCAAACAAATTAACGCTCAATTTAAGTAAGACAAAATTTATAGTCTTTAACAACCATCACAACAACCCAGTACCCAAACTCAGTGTAAATGGTGTAGAGATTGAAAGGGTATCTGAAACTAAATTCCTTGGAGTAATAATTGATAACAAACTGTGTTGGAAGTCACATATTAATTATATTAAAGGTAAAGTATCCAAATCAATTGCAATATTACACAGAGTGAAATATTTGCTGAATCAACCCACACTATACACCTTGTATCATTCATTAATACTCCCATACATGACATATTGTAATGAAGTATGGGGAAATACATATAAAACAAACATATATCCACTCTTTATGCTTCAAAAGAGAGCTATTAGAATAATAAACAAAGCAGCTTACAGGGAACCAACAAACCCACTTTTTCTTAAACAAAAAACTCTCAAGTTGAAAGATCTGGTTGACTTTAAAACTGCAATAATAATGTTCAAAGTGAAGAATTTATCACTGCCCGCAAATATCCAAAAGTTGTTCCAAACAAGGGAGAAACGATATCACTTCAGAGGAACATGTATATTTCAAAAGCCTACAGTGAGAACAACCACCAAGCAACACTGTATTTCAGTGCAAGGAGTCAGATTATGGAACGATTTTGGACCTGAATTAAAATCATGTACAACGCTTGGACAATTTAAACAAAAACTAAAGGAAGAAATACTCCAAACATATTTACAAGACGACATGTAAACTCACATAAGGATTGACATATCCAGCCTGTGTTGTGTTGTAGCTTAGTTTTTTGTTTTTTTTTTTCCTCTGTGACATTTTGTCTTAGATTTGTTTTTGAATAGTAACCGCTTAACTTAGCCTAGCTTAGTTTTCTTTTTTTTCTCTCTGTCACATTTTGTCTTAGCTTTGTTTTAAATTGTAATCGCTCTTGTCTTGTTTTCTCTTTTTTCTCTTTTGAATTCTTGGATGGAATATGGGTGGGCAATATAAGCTGCGGCTTCAGCCATCACCCATTTCGGATAACTTACGTGGAATTGTATAGTAGGAGGAGTCTTTGTCTAATTTGACCTTGTTGTTATATTATACAGTTTCTTTTAACCTGTACTGTACTATCCGAAATAAATTCATTCATTCATTCATTCACTAAAAACACTAGCTCTATTCACTCTAAACTGAGGTCCTTCAGCGGCTGCCTAGAGAGGTGCCTGATGAGAAAGCCTGAGAGCACAACTATAACTGCCTAAGCAGATCATTCTGTACATGAACACATATTGTGGTGAATTATGTCTTTAGAGTCGGCTACAGTTCCCTGTTATGTACCTGGCAGGTTAAGATGACCGAAATTCACGAAGTCAATGACTTTAATCCATCAGCAGCCTTCAGACAAAGTAAAAGTGTAACATTTGATTTCAAAATAAGGAGGTTTTTCCTGCTGTCTGGGTGGTGAGGAGATTTCTAAAATATATATATATATAAATATAAAGAAATAACATAAATAATGGCATCCTTAGTCATTTAAGTTAATTTATTTCATTAAATACAATTTTATTAATATTTTTTCTTTGTAATCAGAGATAAATTATTGTTCTGTTCTGACTGTAAAGTTATGGTCAAAAATGTAAATTGTTATAACGAAAAACTAAAAAAAATTACCACAGTCTGTTTCAAATGTATCTAAAAAAAAAAAAAAACCTCAGTAATTTTGTTTTAAAAAAACAGACAAAAATTAGTCATAAAATAATCCACAAATTTATAATAAAGTTTCAAATGTACAAGAAAAGTCAATTTTACAAGAGGAAATTATAAATTTGAGGAACATGGTTTCAACTTTAGATTTACAGAGAAAAGTAGAAAACTATATATATTATAATTGCTATAAATTTTTTAGAAAAACCTCAAACCTTCAAGACTGAAGTCATTACTCATGTTTAAGTGGGTGCTCTTTGTACCCTTAACTCAACTAGAAATTTTGGTTGACTACTTTTAATTATTAATTTCAAAGCACTGCTTTTACATGAGTAGAATTTCTGGTTACTATACCCATCTGATCATATAATTTAAGTATGCATGAGTACATTACTATTATGAATGTTTCTTCCCCTTCCCTACTCTCTCAATGGAAAAAACACTAGAATAAAAATACAAAAAATACACATATTTTTGTCATTTATGTAAACCATGACAAAAAAAAAAAAATCCTGCAGGACAAAACATGACACTTGATATTGTTTAACCTGTTTGTATACCACCACAGACAGAGAGAGAACCTGAATTAGACAGGGCTCAGAGAGGGCAAGATGAGACAGAAGAGAGGAGCCAAGGAGAGGGAAGTGTTCAGGTAGAGGAAGGAGAGAAGGCTAATACCACTAAAAAGTCTAAACACAGGATGTCTGGGTGAGACCCCAACTGGCCCAATATTCAAGCCTCGGTTATACAATACTTCAAATGGTAAGTTCCATATGCAACATTACTGTGTAAAATTTTAAAAAGAAATAAATAGTATAAAATTAACATATTCCGGTATGTTTGCCCCCCCCTCCCCCACCGAGGAAAAATATGTTGCCACCGCACCAAGGTCTTTAAGCCAGAGGAAACACTGGAAGGTGTTTATCATTAAGGGTAAAAAAAAAAAATCCAAACCTACATGGCCCTGTGTGAAAAAGTGATTACCCCCCTGTTAAAAGTTAAATTAACTGTGGTTTATCACATCTTTGGAAAGCTGAGTTCAGTTTCTCTAGCCACACCCAGGCCTGATTACTGCCACACCTGTTCTCAATCAAGAAATTACTTAAACAGGCCCTGCCTGACAAAGTGAAGTAGACCATCAGTGTAATGGTCTGCTTCAGTGCTCATTCCCTTCAGCTGTGCACACATCTGTTCCTCATCACAACCTTGGCTATATTAACCACGCTGCCCTGGGTTCTGTGTGGAGTCGTCTGTCTACACTCCATACGGCTTTTTCCTGCCTTCATCTTCGTTCCTGACTTCCAGCCATAGTCTACCTGAGTCCTTGCTCCAAGCCTCCAGTCCTCCTGCTTTGGGAAGAAGCCCCCTCGGTCCAAGTAAGCCCCGCTCATTCCTCTAATCCTTCTCCTAGTCCCCTGTGCACAGGCGGAGCTCCGTGGCGGTGGACCTCTCCCTCTCTGTGGCGGCAGACCACCTTCCTTCCCTTCCTGGCGGCGGACTACGCCGCACCTCTCATCCTGCACACCTTCACCTCCAACTGCCGCAATAAGAACGGAGAACGCTGTCTTCCTGGCCGTGGCCGCCGAGCTGAACCTGAGCAGCACAACATCTCTACAAACAGTAAGCCTTGAACTTAACTGCTCATTTCCATCGGTGATAACCCCTAACTGTCCCTGCTTCTGTGTGTTCCCAGGGTTGCCAGGTTGTACGGTGTTCTGCTCTCCCCCAGCGGCATCAGATTACACATTCACACACGCATACACTCACATTATTGTTAATAAACTTAATTGTGTCTATACCTGAGTCTGTGTCTGGTCACTGGGTCAATACACCATGTCAAACAGATCCTCAAAAGCTGGACACCATGCTGCAATCCAAAGAAATTCGGGAACAAATGAGAAACAAAGTAATTGAGACCTATCAGTCTGGAAAAGTTATAAATCCATTTCTAAAGCTTTGGGAGTCCAGCAAACTGCAGTGAGAGCCATTTTCCACAAATGGCAAAAACATGGAACAGTGGTGAACCTTCCCAGGAGTGGCCAGCTGACCAAAGTTACCGCAAGAGTGCAGCAACGACTCATCCAAGAGGTCGCAAAAGACCCTACAACAACATCCAAAGAACTGCAGGCCTCACTTGATTCAGTTAAGGTCAGTGTTCATGACGCCACCATAAGAAAGAGACTGGGCAAAAATGGCCTGCATGGCAGAGTTCTAAGACGAAAACCACTGCTGAGCAAAAAGAACATAAAGGCTAGTCTCAGTTTTGTCAAAAAACATCTTGATGATCCCCAAGACTTTTGCGAAAATACTCTGTGGACTGACAAGACCAAAGTTGAACTTTTTGGAAGGTGTGTGTCCCATTACATCCACCATAAAAGTAACACAGCATTTCAGAAAAGGAACATCATACCAACAGTAAAATATGGTGGTGGTAGTGTGATGGTTTGGGGCTGTTTTGCTGCTTCAGGACCTGGAAGACTTGCTGTGGTAAACGGAACCATGAATTCTGCTGTCTACCAAAAGATCCCGAAGAATGTCCGGCCATCTGTTCGTGACCTCAAGCTGAAGCACACTTGGGTTCTGCAGCAGGGCAAAGATCCAAAACACACCAGCAAATCTACCTCTGAATGGTTTAAGAAAAACAAAATGAAGACTTTGGAGTGGCCTAATCAAAGTCCTGACCTGAATCCGATTGAGATGCTGTGGTATGACCTTAACTCTTTAACTGTCCACATTTCATGGATGGGTCACGCGCCCCCAGTGGCACAGCGCAGCAACTGTGCCTGTCAACTCACTGACGTCCCCGGCTATACTGAGAATTTGTACTGATCTGTACTGATCTGACAGTTCAGAAGGTGGCACACATGCGTCGGAAGAATCATGCCTGACACGGAATACAGCAAAGAAGAAAAAATCCCATACTTGTCAAGTGATACGTTTTCGCCGTATTTTAATATGGGGAAAATGCAGTTTTAGCAAATACGGGCGTATTGCCATTTCTGTACGCCAAAAAGAAAAATATACGGGAAAAAAAATTATTGAGAGTGTGGAGGAACACCTCGTGTGTGACCCCCATAGCGTATGGGGCTGGCAGAGCGCTCAGCGTCCGCCTGCACTTATTTCGATCCTCCACAAGCGCACCTAAGCAGTGTTTTTGTGATTTTCAAAATGGCTTCTTGCAGCGCGTCGCCGGTGAAGAAAACAAAGCTTGAAGAAAAGGGAAATCGAGGGACTGGACATCACCGTTCTCCTTCACCGTCACCATTTATTTATTTATTTTTAGATTGCACAATATTCCATGGGAGAATGTTGTGGGCTTTGGTTCGGACAATTGCAACACGATGGTGGGTCGAGACAATTCTGTCCTTTCCAGACTGAAGGAGAAATCTCCAAATGTTTTCAGGTATGGGCAGTATTATTCACCTTCAAATATTACCTAAATATAACAAAAAAAAAATGCTTTAAAATCTTACCAAACATGCTTAGAGGTAGCCCAAATCCCCTATAGTGTACTGTTATTTTGTATCTTGGAACTTTGCTTTACATTCAATTCAATTCAACTTTATTTATATAGCGCCATTTCACAACAACAGTCATCTCATAGCACTATCAACTGTAGGGGAAACCCCCACAGTTGCAGAAAGACCCCAGCAATCAGGCGATCCCCTGTGAGCAAGCACTTGGCAACGGTGGAGAGGAAAAACTCCCTTTTAACAGGAAGAAACCCCCAGCAGAATGTACATCTGAATGTATAGCATTATATTGAAAGGGCTGAATAAGATTGATATTTTCATTGTTATTATTATTAACACAATTTCAAAGAGAATTATTTCTGATACTTAACTTATGAAACAAAAATCCATTCTGCTTTTGTTTCAGCATTGGCAGCATAAATGAATGAATTTGAAATAGTTCATGTTGCAGTTGCTGTTTGTTTGGTTTTTGTTTGTTTTTTGGGGGGTTTTTTTGCTTCAGTTTTCTTTCATCTGCCGATAAATAGTCTTTAAGTACTCAGTACAGGTGTGAAAGCCCCCCCAATAAGGGAGGCATGAGGTCAGTACAGGTGTGAAGGCCCCCCCAATAAGGGAGGCATGAGGTATGCCTTGACAGGTATGAAATCCTCATTATCCTTCTTCCTTTTTCCGCTTTGAGCTCACAACACCAATGTGGCCACCGCCACGAAGGTCATGGCGGCGGCAATCCTGACAGAAACTGCATCATACAGGAAAAATAGCCATGTAATACAAACGAAATTCACGTGGGATAATCGTAAGAGTTTGTAGATGTGGTAGAGAGCATAAATGACCGACCAAATGTAAAACAACCACAACGATGGGCGAAAACTGAGCTCACAACACAAAGATAGCCGCGTCCATCATCGTCATGCATCCTGACAGAAACTGCATCATACAGGTAAAACAGCCGCGTAATACAAACGAGATTCACGTGGGACAATCATAAGAGTTTGTAGATGTGGTAGAGCGCATAAATGACTGACCAAACGCAAAACAACGACCACGATGGGCGAAAATGGACTGATCACGCAAGTGAACGAGTCCCCCACCCCCCACAGGTAAGTGAGGCATTTATGGGTTGTTGTTTTTTTTTTTACATTTTATTGATTTTCTGGTTCATATACTTTGAAGATTAGATTAAAAACATACCTCTGTAGACAAATTGGTGTCAAAAAAGAACCATTCTTTGTGTAAATGTGTCCAAAGTTCACTTTTGACTGAGTTATGTAATTTATATAGCTGCTGCGACATTATGCAAATCAGATGCGTAAATTTATTCCTATCTGAAACTTTGGATCATATTCTACATCTTTCTAATTGACAGTAAGCCATTATCTCTTGCAACTTTCAAGTTATAGCCTTGGAAATCTGAACTATTTTGACAAAAAAAATTTTTACCACCTTTGACCACTAGGGGCCTTGACCACCCTTTAACCGTCACAGTCGCCATACGGTGACTGGGACAGCTAAAGAGTTAAAAAGGCGGTTCATGCACGAAAACCCTCCAATGTGGCTGAATTACAACAATTCTGCAAAGATGAGTGGGCCAAAATTCCTCCACAGCGCTGTAAAAGACTCATTGTCAATTATCGCAAACGCTTGATTGCAGTTGTTGCTGCTAAGGGTTGCCCAACCAGTTATTAGGTTTAGAGTGCAATCACTTTTTCACACATGGCCATGTAGGTTTGGATTTTTTTCCCCTTAATAATAAACACCTTCATTTAAAAACTGCATTTTGTGTTTACTTGTGTTATCTTTGTCTAATATTTAAATTTGTTTGATGATCTGAAACATTTAAGTGTGACAAACATACAAAAAAAGGAGAAATCGAGAAGGGGCAACCACTTTTTCACACCACTGTATATCAGACAGTGTATGTTCTGAAGGGGTGCAGCAAGTCCCCTTTTAAGATAAATAAGGATTTTATTAACCTGCAAATCATGCTAGGCTACTTTTTGAAGTACCAGAATAAAAGTGAGGGGCTGAAAACATAAAATTTAATTTGTGGGAAGAGAATAGGTGCTCTTAAATCTCCTGTGCAAATGAATCACTGGAGTAGCTGCGTGGCAAGTCTCCAAATGGTGCAGGCTGAGAAAAGTTGGCCACAGCGCCATGGTCATCATGAGAGTTCAGACTCCTTGTGCACCTGCTGGGGTCACTTTGTTTCCTGAACAAAAGTGTAAAACAGACGAGGTGTTGATTGCACCAATTTGCTCCCCATGTCTCCACATCAAAGGAATAGAGTGATACAAGACCTGCTCCCATCAACGTCTGGATCAATGCTCATATTTGAGGCTGTTTTGTTATTAACCGTTTTCTTCATTCACTTTTCAGCTTTCAGTCAATGCATGCTGAGTTCAGCTCCAACAGCCACACTGTTTCCCTTCTCAACACAAATATTGATCCTCCTGTGTGAAGGAGATTTCCCATCAGTTTCCATTCAAATAGCATTATTTAATCTGGGGAGACAGACTGCCACTATATAGGCTGTAATAATGGTGCAACAATTATAATAAATGAAGACACACTGGAAAAAACACTTATTAATACCACAATTAAAAAGTCCTTTAATAGCAAAAGGTTTGAATTACATTCATCACAGATGAATCACCAGCACAGCTACAGATGAGTGACCAACATAAAATAACGGAGCTGAAATTGACCTTTTTACACCTATAGTATATTCCAGGTTTGAGCACACACTCCTGCTCACTCGCCATAGTTGATTACGTGAACCTGTTCAGCTGCACTAATTACTCCACCTGTGCCTCATCAGCCTCTGCCTTTAAATAGGACCTCTGTACTCATTCTTATTATGGGGCTGTTTGACTTACCTCCATGCTGTCAGCAGTGAAACTCTTCCCGAGTGTGCTCTCCTGCTACCGCATGCCTTTCCACTCGCCTTTTCCCTCCATGGGAAACCAAATAAGCCTTATTGTTCTCTGCCACACAAACTCCTCACATCCTCACTTCCTACCTGGATTCTCTCCTGAGGTGGATGAAGGACTGGCGGACCTCATTCTCCCTGGGACTTCTTCACAGTTATGTTTAAGTCTCAAGCAAAATTAAACTATTATTCTCAACTCAAGACCCCGGGCCTGGGGCACCCTCTGCTCACCTGCAGCATTCTTCCAATAGTCAGCTGAAGAACTCCACAGCAAGAAGTTAGCTGGAGCCTGCAAAATATTCATGGTTCACCACAGCACCTGTGAAAGTAGGAAAACGGCATTCAAGTTTATCCTGGTTCCCTCTCCCAAATATACCCACCATTCTCTCTTCTGTCACCACAGGGTTGCCAGCACCAGCTGCTCTTGCTTCTCTCATTTAAAAAAAAATATTTACCTTTTCATTCAACTGTTGTCCTCACAGTGTCAGCATATTGGATCCATTTTAATCGAAACATGACAGCACCTAGAAAACGGAAAATCTAATATTTCTCTAAATCCACCAGTTTTCTTGATTGCTCATCCAAAAAATTTTACTTGCTGGCAAAGTACTGTAATCACCCTGTCCTTGTATCTGTCTACATTTCTGCACAATGTAAAAAGGGTCTGTGTGTTGATATTTTTTAAGATTGATATTTATAAATCTGGACATGATAGTTGGATACGCTCAAATCCCATGACAGGTCTGAGCCCATGTACACAAACTTTAAAGTCAGTGAGGATGGGGAGTGCAGCAGAGAAAAATTATATGGGAGAATTATTTTATCAATTTTACTGAGCAGTGCATCCTTTGAGGTGATATGTTTGCCTTGTATTGTATTTAGATGAGCGTTTTACAATTTGCTTTAAAGATTAAAGAGGCTGCTATGTACAGTTAGAAATGTTCCATAGGCATCCATGTCACTGCAGAAATACTGTGGCAGATTTAAGCATAAAACCTAAAATCTGTAGAAACTGATCTGATAGATTAAAGTAAAGTTTTAGCTTCTGAAATTTTAAATTTCTTTTACAATTGTGATTGGGCTCAGGGCTTTTTCAGGAAGATGGATGTGTTCCTCTTTTACTATGTGCACTGCAGGTACACTGCAGGAAGTCACCTCCCATGTGAGTACTGTGGTGAATAATATTCTAAAAAGATATTTCTTTGATTCCACCCCTGACTATCGTGGGTTCAATCCCACCCCCTGACCATCGGTGATCATATTACTGCCTGCATTAATGCAAATGGAGGCCATATTCCATATTGAACTTTGTTTTTAAGACAGACAACTGTGCTGTAAACGTTAGGCGTGAGGCAGGGCCGTGATGCTTAAATGACATGTACATATGAATGAGGAAGAATGAGGTGTGAATATAGGTGTGAATATCTAACTAACTAACTAACTAACCTGCACTTATATAGCGCTTTTCTAGTCACAAAGACCACTCAAAGCGCTTTCATTAATACTAACCCTCTATTCTAAGGGCCTATAGGAAACAGATATCTAGGGACAATTTAGAACAGCCAATTAACCTAACATGCATGTTTTTTGGCATGTGGGAGGAAACCGGAGAAATCCCGGAGTAAACCCACGCAACACGGGGAGAACATGCAAACTCCACACAGATCACTGTTGGTCGGGGGCTGGGATCGAACCCACGATCCCACGATCCCCACAATCCCCTGGCCAAGGGTAAACTGTGCTGCCGCAGTGCTAACCACTGCGCCACCGTGCAGCAATATAAAGAGAATTTAAATAAAAATCTGGATGCAGAACTTAAAGACACATTGCAATGGATATCAATCTCCTCAACAGCAAATCTACATTGTCTAAAATGGTATCTTATGCCCCTTTTCCCCCCACAAAAAACCTTTTATGGTCTTACAGTTGCTTGTGAAACTCTTCCCTTTTCCACTTCCGTCAAACGTCAGGATCTATGAATGTTCCCATCCATAGCCTACAAGCCCATTCCATATACTGTATATAGAGTCATGTGAAAAAAATTGGACACCCCTTTAAATATTCAGTTCTTTATTAGGAAATGGTCACATATCTACTGTATGTCCAACCTTGTTTTTGTTTTTATTTACATTTTTAACATTTATTTTAGCCATTTTAAGTGTGAATGAATGTGGGGGTGTCCTAAAAAGATTGGGGGGGGGTCCTAATTTATTCCTCACTATTTGTTTAGAATTACAATTTACAGAAAATTTGAAAAAAGTCTTTAATTCATTTTTAACTGTTTTTTTTCCACAATATTTTTTACTGAACCTTTTTTTTAAACACTCATGGCACAGACAGTCAAACACTAACACTAAAGTAATTTAAAAATTAAAAAAACACAACAACAACAACAATTACTAAAAACAACAACCATTAACAAAAGCAAATCAACAACAATGCTCCTCTGTTTAGTCTAGGTAATCTATTACATAAGTATACATAATATACATTCACCAGTTTGGAATTTGCAAGGTCCACACATATCATTCACCTTCTTCTTCAGAAGTTATGTTTAATTTCTTTACATAATCAATGAAAGGTCTCCATATATTCTCAAACACATTTTCCTTTGATTTCAGTATGTATGTTATTTTTTCTAGTGGAATGTTTGTTAACATCTGTCTTAACCACTTAGTCACATCTGGTCTGAGTCTTTTTCCACAGTAGTGCAATACATTTTTTGGCATTAAGCAAACCGAGGTCTATGAATGCTCTTTCACTCTTATTAAAGTTATGTTTTTCTGGATACAGACCCAACAAAAACAGTTTAGGGTTCAATGTGAATTGTTTTGAAATTATTTTTTCAATTGTTACCCTCACCTCTTCCCAAAACATTCTGATTTTTCTACATTCCCATAAACAGTGAAATAGGGTTCCTTTACTTTCCATACATTTTGTGCATGTATCTGGTATGTTTTTGTTATATCTACTTAACCCCACTGGTGTAACATACATCCGCATTAACCATTTAAAATGTATCAGTTTAAGACGTACATTTATTGATTTGGTTTGAGCTTCTGCACAAGCCATTTCCCATTGTTCCTCTGAAATTTCAATTTGCAGGTCTTCTTTCCAGTAATTCAGTCTTTTCTGTGAGTTTTCACTTGAGAATAGTGTCAATGAGTTATAAAACTCTGAAATAATACCCTTTCTCTTACTATCTTTAGTCAAAATTTTTTCCAAGGATGAATAAGTAGGTCGAGTGAGAGCATTATTTTGATTTGATCGAATAAAATTTCTAAGCTGAAGATATTTAAAAAAATGTGTTCTATTAAGATTGAATTTAATTCTCAGTTCTTCAAAGGACATTATGTTATCTGAACGTGACAAATATAAATCTTGAATCTTTTGAATCCCTTTTAAATTCCATACTTTAAATACAGCATCCACTCTCCCTGGTGTAAAAATATTGATTACCCCATATTGGGCTAAATTGTGACAGTGAGTGTGGTTCTTTTAAATATTTTTTGGTTTCACACCATATTTTGATCATGTGCTTTACAACTGGATTTTTAAATTGTTTCTGCAATTTTTTAGCCGAGTCTGAATATATGAATAAGGGAAGAGGTAAAGGTAGATTGTATGATTCCATTTCAGTCCAGTGAGGAGGATCATTTGATGAAAAATAATATGTCATAGACCTCAGTTGTGCTGACCAGTAATATAACATAAAGTTTGGACATTTCAGACCTCCACGATCAAATGGTAAATATAGTAAGGACAAACGTAATCTAGCCTTCCTATTGTTCCATATAAATTCCACTAACTTTTTTTTTAATTCTTGAGAATAGATCTGAAGGTGGTGGTAAAGGAATGTTTTGAAATAAATAAAGTATTTTTGGTAAAATATTACTTTTAAGTATATTAATTCTCCCGATCATCGACATTGGTAGTGACATCCATCTCTGAAGTAACTCATTAATATCTGTCATTAAGGTTTCATAGTTGGCACTGGTGACTGATTCTAGCTTAGGCAAAATTTGAATTCCTAAATATTTAAACTGGTTTACAACATTGAATTGATTTACCTCAGGAGCTGGGTGATTTCTCTGGGTCTCATTTAGCATTAATATTGAAGATTTTGTTTTATTTATTTTATATCCTGATATTCCCCAAAATTCTTTATTAAATTTAACAAGGTCGGAATTGATTTTTTAAAATTCGACATAAACAAAATTATGTCATCGGCATACAGGGAGATTTTATGTTCTGTTGATCCTACTTTAATTCCATATATTTGTGGATGTAAACGTACTGCCATCGCTAAAGGTTCAATTGCCATAGTAAACAATAAAGGTGAAAGTGGACAGCCTTGTCTACATCCTCTGTTGATTTTTATTGATTTTGAGATATTGCTGTTTGTTAGGATTTCTGCTGTAGCATTATTGTATATTATCTGGACCCATTTTATGAAATTATTTCCAAGTCCAAACCTTTGTAGGACTTCAAAAAGATAGGGCCATTCAACCCTATCAAAGGCTTTTTCGGCGTCCAGTGATAGGAGAGCTGTATCCGGTGCTTCTTTATTGGAATAAATAATATTAAATAGTCTTCTTACATTATGGAAGCCTTGTCTTCCCATTATAAAGCCATTCTGATCTCGGTTAATAATATTTGGTAATATTTCTTGTAGTCGTTTTGCTAAAATTTTACAGATTATCTTAAGATCAGCATTTAATAGGCTTATTGGTCTCATGTTTTCACATTTATTAGGGGGTTTACCTGGTTTTGGCAACAGTATAATTAAGGCATTATTCATGTATGGTGGTAAATTACCATTTTGAAATGCTTCTAAAACCATTTCCAAAAGTGGTTTTATTAATTTATTCTTAAATTTTTTATAGAGGTCAACTGGAAGACCATCTGGTCCTGCTCTTTTTCCTGATTTCATATTATCAATGGCTTGCCCAACAACTTCTTGACTAATTTTCATTTGGAATACACAGTATAGATAATCCTCCCAAAAACCCATTTAGTTTTGTTAAGTCAGTTTCATTTTTTATATCATATAGTTTTTCATAGTAATCTCTAAAGGCACTATTAATTTCTAGAGGATCTATAACTACCTGTCCGTTACTTATAATACTGGTAATTGGTGTTTTAAATTCTAATTGTTTAATCTGCCATGCCAATAATTTTCCTGATTTTTCACCTTGTTCATAAAAAGTTTGCTTCAATCTTAGAAGACTCAAGGCAGCTCTACTCGCTGATTTTTTTTTATCATATTCAGCTCTCAGAATCAGTAATTCGTTCTCTAACTGTGGGTTACTTCCTGCATACACCTTTTCTTGAAGAATTTTTATTTTACGTTCCAATTGGACTCTCTCCTCTCGAGTCTTAGATTTTGAACCTGTATAACTAATAATATGCCCCCTAATAAAAGCTTTGAAAGCCTCCCACTTTATACATGCTGTTGTTTGTGTAGTATTAATATCAAAGAACTCATCTATCTACGTATTTTTCTATGTATTTAACAAATTCCTCATCCTGAAGCCATTTATGCTGAAAATGCCACCTACCTGGATCCTTTGTCAATTTCTTATCTACATATATTAGACAGCAGGGTGCATGATCAGGGATCACAATGTTATCATAGAAACAGTTTTGAATCTTGGACCTTAATTCTGCAGAGATCAAAAAGTAGTCAATACGTGAGAATGTCTTATAGGTATTAGAATAACAAGAATAGGCTTTGACTTGTGGTTTCATTTCTCTCCATATATCTAGCAATCTCATTTCTTTCATAAAATGATTAAAGGTCATCCTGCATCCATTGTGTGTACAGTCCAGTCCTGTTGACCTATCTATACTGGGATTCAATGTACAATTAAAATCCCCTGCTATTATATGTTGCCCTGTAAGTGATGGTAAAGTAAGAAATAAATTGACAAAGAAGTTTTGATCATCAATATTGGGGCCGTATAAGTTCACCAGATTTATATTTTCTAATAACAAAGATCCTTGGATGATTAGATATCTTCCAAATTTGTCTCCAATTACATTTTTCACTTGAAATGGGACTGTTTTGTGTATGAGAGTCATAACTCCCCTGGCTCGGGATGAAAATGATGAGGTGAACACATTACCTTGCCATCTTCTCCTAATTCTTTTTACATCCTCCTCTATTAGATGAGTTTCTTGTAAAAATACAATTTTTGAATCTATATCTTTTATTTTATTCATAACTTGTTTAAGTTTTTTTAGATTTTGTAGACCTCTGCAATTCCATGAAGTTAAATTAAGATTAACGCTTTGATATATGATCAATAAGGAGTTTGAGATTACCTTGCAATATGAACATGCTCATACAGAGAAGCAAAAACATGGATGGGTGAACATTCATCCTACAAACTACACAAAAACAAATTCCCTTTCCCCACATTCCTGGTAATCCCCCCCAAAATCAAAAAAAATTCCATCTCCCGTTATAGCTAGTGACTGTTCCGCACCTGCGAGGATCAGTCAAACCACTCTCTCTTTCTCCTCTCAATCACCCTGACTCTACTACTATTTTAATGACATTAACTCTCTTCTGTAGCTTTTTCAACATAACTTCAAAGTTTTATAGCAACTTTGCACATCATAGCTTTTTTTTATGTAATACAGACTGTATTTTGTAGACATGTCATGTTTCAGATCAATCAAATGCCTGTACAAATGCTTAAATATTCTACTTTTATCTTGTTCATGCTTAGCTCCCAACAGTCTCCTCTTGGATCTCCTTAATGAGCTCCTGCGCCTCTTGAGGGGTCTTGAAGATATGGGTTCTCCCCTTATATGTGACCAGCAGTCTTGCCGGGTGAATCACTCCGTGACGAATCCCGAGGTTGCGCAGCTCTTTGCAGGCGGGGTCGAACTGCTTCCTTAATTGTTGTATTCCTGTGGCCAAATCTGGGTAGAACCGCAACTGTTGATCCTGGTATTTAATTTCCCCTTTAACTCGCGCCGCGTTGGGGACCGTCATCTTGTCTCTGTAGCTGAGGAACTTCATAATCAGCGTCCTCGGTGGTGTCTTATTATCTCTCGGTGGGCCGATTCGGTGAGTGCTCTCTAAGACGACCGATGACTGCAGATCCGCGTTGTTCAGCGCTTCTGGAATCCACTTTTCCAAAAAGGAACATGAGTCTCGTCCCTCCGCTCCCTCCGGGAGGCCCACCAGCCTCAAATTATTCCGTCTCGAACGGAACTCCAAATCCAGGACGTTATCTTCCAGACGTTTCCATTTTGATTCCAATGTTTGCACCTTTAATTGTAGGCTGGTGATGTCATCTTCAGCGCTTGAAATTCGGAGCTCCGCCTGCGATACTTGTTCCATACAGTCGCTTATTTCCTTTCTCATTCCTTCTATCGCTGCTATAATCCCATCAAATTTAGACGAAAACTCTGCTCTCATAGAGTTGATGGCAGTGAGCACTGCGTTAGTCCCCTCCCCAGCCGTTCCCGCTCCGCCGCTGGCTCCATCCTCCGCCATAGTCTCTGAAGTTTTTTGTGCTTCGCCTCGAGCGTGGAAGTCTGTTAGCTTGGCTTGTTTTGTCAAATTGCTTTTTCCGCCACCTGATTTCCCAGCCTTGGTCTTTACCATATCCGCGCCTAAGCGCTGGGATGGGTTTTTGTTCCAATTAAGAGAGTTTAAGTAAACTTTTTATTTTTAGGAGCAGAGCAGTGTGAAACACGTCTTCCTACGTGGCCGCCATAACCGGAAGTCTCCATTTTTAACTGTTTAGTTGTATTACATGAATCTCCCAGTATTTTTAACATTGATATTAAATATCCATATGACCAAATATGTTAAAAACACATGCACACAAACTTATACAAGGTGCCCTAGTCTTTTCAATGACTGTACACACACACACACACACACACACACACACACACTACTCACAAAAAGTTAGTGATATTTGGGTTTTGGGTGAAATTTATGGTAAATGTTAAAAAGTTGACGCTACAGAGATGTAATACAGTGGGGTAAAAAAGTATTTAGTCAGCCACCAATTGTGCAAGTTCTCCCACTTAAAAGATGAGAGAGGTCTCCAATTTTCATCATAGGTATACCTCAACTATGAGCGACAAAATGAGAAAAAAAAAAATCCAGAAAATCACATTGAAGGATTTTTAATGAATTAATTGGTAAATTCCTCGGTAAAATAAATATTTGGTCAATAACAAAAGTTCATCACAATACTTTGTTATATACCCTTTGTTGGCAATGACAGAGGTCAAACGTTTTCTTTAAGTCTTCACAAGGTTTTCACACACTGTTGCTGGTATTTTGGCCCATTCCTCCATGCAGATCTCCTCTAGAGCAGTGATGTTTTGGGGCTGTCGCTGGGCATCACAGACTTTCAACTCCCTCCAAAGATTTTCTATGGGGTTGAGATCTGGAGACTGGCTAGGCCACTCCAGGACCTTGAAATGCTTCTTACGAAGCCACTCCTTTGTTGCCCGGGCGGTGTGTTTGGGATCATTGTCATGCTGAAAGACCCAGCCACGTTTCATCTTCAATGCCCTTGCTGATGGAAGGAGGTTTTCACTCAAAATCTCACAATACATCGCCCCATTCATTCTTTCCTTTACACGGATCAGTCGTCCTGGTCCCTTTGCAGAAAAACAGCCCTAAAGCATGATGTTTCCACCCCCATGCTTCACAGTAGGTATGGTGTTCTTTCTCCTCCAAACACGACAAGTTGAGTTTTTACAACAAAGTTGTATTTTGGTTTCATCTGACCATATGACATTCTCCCAATCCTCTTCTGGATCATCCAAATGCTCTCTAGCAAACTTCAGACGGGCCTGGACATGTACTGGCTTAAGCAGGGGGACACGTCTGGCACTGCAGAATATGAGTCCCTGGTGGCGTAGTGTGTTACTGATGGTAGCCTTTGTTACTTTGGTCCCAGCTCTCTGCAGGTCATTCACTAGGTCCCCCCGTGTGGTTCTGGGATTTTTGCTCACCGTTCTCGTGATCATTTTGACCCCACAGGGTGAGCTCTTGCATAGAGCCCCAGATCGAGGGAGATTATCAGTGGTCTTGTATGTCTTCCATTTTCTAATAATTGCTCCCACAGTCGATTTCTTCACACCAAGCTGCTTACCTATTGCAGATTCAGTCTTCCTAGCCTGGTGCAGGTCTACAATTTTGTTTCTGGTGTCCTTTGACAGCTCTTTGGTCTTGGCCATAGTGGAGTTTGGAGTCTGACTGTTTGAGGTTGTGGACAGGTGTCTTTTATACTGATAAAGAGTTCGAACAGGTGCCATTAGTACAGGTAACGAGTGGAGGACAGAGGAGCCTCTTAAAGAAGAAGTTACAGGTCTGTGAGAGCCAGAAATCTTGCTTGTTTGTAGGTGACCAAATACTTATTTTACTGAGGAATTTACCAATTAATTCATTAAAAATCCTTCAATGTGATTTTCTGGATTTTTTTTCTTTTCCCATTTTGTCTCTCATAGTTGAGGTATACCTATGATGAAAATTGGAGACCTCGCTCATCTTTTAAGTGGGAGGACTTGCACAATTGGTGGCTGACTAAATACTTTTTTGCTCCACTGTAGTTTCATTAATGACATAAGCTCCACCTTTAGCCAAAGGGGAGCAGAATTCAGCAATTCATGATCTGGACAACCCCACTGCCAATATACCAGTGCCCTAGCATTAGCTGCCAATAATAATGTTTAAATACTGGAAGACCCAAACCTCCCTCCTGAATAGGCAGACAAAGATGTTTCTTTGACAGTCTATGTTTTTTATAGCCCCAGACAAATTCTAAAATAATTGACTCTAACTTCTTAAAAAATTCAGCAGGAAGCAGTACAGACAGATTTTGAAAAAGATATAAAAACTTTGGTAGCGATATCATCTTAATGACATTCACTCTGCCTATCACGGATAATGGCAGAGTCCTCCAATATTCAATATTACGTTTTAATTTGTCAATACCCTCTAACAAGTTTACTTTAAACAGCAGTTCTGGATTTTGAGTAATTTTAAGTCCCAAATATGTAATATGATTCTGAACAATATTCACTGGACAGTTTTTCAAAATTAAAATGTTTCCTAAGACTTTGCCAAAAGCATTTAAATACTGTAAAAGGTTAGGAATATCCTCTTCAGGATTGGTTATAGTAACAAGTAGATCATCATCATACAAAGTCACAAGACACTCTGATGTACCCACTGGAACTGCCTTAATATTAAGATGACTACGAATACCAGTTGCCATTGGTTTGAGCGCTATATTAAATAGCAAAGTTGACAGACAATCTCCTTGCCTCACACCACAATACAAACTAAATGATTTTGATAAAATACCATTTATTATAACAGAGGCTTTAGGAGAACGATAAATCATTTGGATCCAATCCACAAAAGTCTTACCAAATCCAAACCTTCTCAGTGCTTCAAATAAATAAGGCCATTCAATTGAATCAAAAGCTTTTTGAGCATCCAGTGTGATGACAGCTACTTGCCTACATGAACCCAAATCAGTACAGATTACATTTAATAAGCGGTGCACATTGAAAAAAGAAAATCTGCCCGGAATGAAACCCGCCTGATCTGGGTGAATTATTGTTGCTATATGCTTACTCAACCTATTTGCTACTAATTTTGTTGAAATCTTATGATCTAAATTAAGCAGAGAAATTGGTCTATAGTTTGCAGGATCATAAGGATCTTTACCCTTTTTCAGTAACAAACACACATTAGCCTCATACAGTGAAGATGGTTTTTTTTTTTTAAAACAAGAGTCATTTATCATTCTGAGTAGGAGAGGTGTTAAGATATAGAAAGCTTGATAGAACTCCGCTCCAAACCCATCTGGCCCAGGACATTTTCCTCTCGGAAATGCCTTAATTGTCTCCACTAACTCAGCAACAGAAAAGTCTCTTTCCAAGTCAAGCTTATTTTCCACATTTAACTGTGGTATATTTAATGTACTAAAAAAATGAGAATAATCATCCTCTGTTGCTGTGGAGGTAGAGCCATAAAGATCAGCATAAAACTCTTTAAAACAATTATTAATGTCCTGTTGATCTGTGAGTATTTGTCCAGATTTTGATTGTACCTTTTAAATAGCAGTCTTGGCTTACTCACCTTTATGTTGTCTTGAAAGTAATTTTTGTGGTTTATCACTTAGTTCAAAATGTTTATGTCTCATTTTTAATAATAAACTGTTGATTTCTTCCCCAAGAACTGCATTATATTCAGATTTTAACATCAACATTTTATCATAATAAGATTGTAAGAAAAATACTTTATATATTTCTTCCAATTTGGTAATTTCCTGATCAATTTCTTTCAGTCTTTTCTTTTTTTCTTAAAGATTCAAAAGAAATAATGAATCCCCTCATGGTAACTTTAAGTATCTCCCAGAGAATAGAGTCTGAAACTTCTCTGTTATCATTAATCTCAAGAAATTCTCTAAGATTTTGGGTCATATACTCTTTAAACCCTGGGGCACTCAATAGTACAGGATTAAATCTCCAGTTGTATTTAGGCTTAGAGAAAGAAGACTGTAGTTGGAGGGTAACGGGGCTATGATCAAAAAATATTCTATTGTGATACTGTGTATTACTTATGTTTGAAACTAAACTAGCTTTCACTATAAAATAATTAATTCTAGTATATGACTGGTGTACATGCAAATAAAATGAATATTCTTTCATATTGGGGTGTTGCATCCTCCAAATGTCCACCATATTTCTAGATATTATTAAATTATTCAGTGTTTGAACAGAATTAATTGTTGGAGGTGATTTTAAGGATGATCTATCTAAAGATAAATCCAAATAATAGTTGAAGTCGCCCCCAATTATGATATTAAAATCCTCATTTTCTGAAAGTAGTTCAAAAATCTTACGAAAGAAAGATGGATCATCAGAATTTGGGCCATATACTGTATATTCAAGAGGGTAATTGGAAGAGAATTAATATGACCAGAAATCAAAACAAATCTCCCATTTGGATCCGTAATTTTAAATTTCAATATAAAAGGAATAGTATTACAAAATAAAATTGCTACTCCTCTTGACTTAGATGTAAAAGGTGCATGATACACCTGTGAGAGCCAACTAGTTTTTAATTTGTACTCAGTATCTTCAGTAGTATGTGTTTCTTGTAAAAACAATATATCAGCCTTCAATGAATTCAAATGAGAAAAAACCTTTCCACGTTTAATATTATTACCAAGGCCCCTAACATTCCACGAAGTTAAAGTAATTTCACTGTTTCAAAATACAGTCATGCTTGTAAAGAAATTAAATACAAAACAGAAAAATCAAATGCTCCAACATTGGATATATGGATGATGAGAGTATGAAATCAGAATCAGAATCAGCTTTATTGCCAAGTATATTTACAAGTAAACATACGAGGAATTTGACTTGACATTGGGCGCGCACGTTAGGCGCATCCAATGACGCGACAAAACCAACCAACAAAAAAACAAAACTTCACGCCTCCCCCCACAAACATTCACACACCAATCAACACACACATATCCAGAACCCCCCACCTCCCCCCCACATAAAAAAATTAAAAATAAAACTGCATACCCCATATTTAAGAGGGCAACACAAAGCAAACGGCCAATGGCTGAAGGTCTTTCCATAACCAAAGTAGAGCTTCACAACATACAATCGCTCCCAGTGGGAGGAAGACAAAAAAAAAAAAAAAAAAATTAAACTAAAGCTGTCATGAATCGCCCCTCAACGCAGAGAGAAAGACCCACGCGCTGGACTGTGAGTTTGTGGTAATTTATTACAAACATACAGTGCATAGCATAACACAAAAGCCAGAGAGAGATAAACCTGAACACAAGGAGAAAACGCAGAGCGTAAAACTTACTTTAGAGAGTTCTGACATTCGTTAAGACTGCCACAAGGAATACAAAAGGCTGCGGTCTTAAATAAGGCATCAAAAAATAGAACACAGGTGTGGGTACCAGAGTGGGCAGGAGAAAACAATGATTAACAATCTGGATCAGCTGGAAGCAATGAGAGAGGAGCGACTGGACTTGACAGCTGACAGGGCGACGCCCACACTGAGCACAAAACTGGAAATGCCACTTGACAGCTGTCAACCCCGAGAAAGAACACCACAGTAAGAATATAAAGAATAAAACATCACCAAATGCAGAGTGATAATTACAAATTAATACAAAATATGAGCATAACAAAACTAAAACATAAACAAGAAAATAGAAAATAGTACGAGAATAACAGAACCCAAAAAGCACAAAATACAACAAATATATAAATGTAGAGAAAAAGCCATGAGACTGAGCCTGGCGGAAACCTCCAGCTCATGACAAAAGCACAGAGTCCACCGTCAGTTCATCTCGAATGCCTTAATCCTGCTTTTCCAACACATGCTCCATGAAAGATTTAACATCACTTGAAGAGGTAAAAACTTTTACGTGGTCTTGATGATGTACATGAAGTTTGGCTGGGAAGCGTAAGGTACATTTTATCTCCCTCGTCCTGAGCACTTGAATTACCTCCCGAAAGGCTCTCTGTCGTGCCATCACCTCCGCTGTATAATCCGGGTAGATAAAGATTTGATTCTGCAGTGACATGATCTGCCCATTATAGGTCATCTGTTGTTGCCGACTCAGCTGTAGAATCAGTTCCTTCTCCTGGTAGAAGTGGACTCTGGCAATGATGCTCTGAGATCTGTTGGCATCCGAGGATTTAGGCACGGGGATGCGGTGCGCTCGGTCCACCATCACAGGCTTAGCAAAATTGCTCTCCCGGAGTAACTTCGGTATTAGGCCAACAATAAACTCTGTGGGTCTGCCTTTCTCCTCACCTGCTGCACGGTGGCGCAGTGGTTAGCACTGTGGCAGCACAGTTTTACCCTCGGCCAGGGGATCGCGGGGACCGTGAGATCGTGGGTTCGATCCCTGCCCCCGGCCAACAGTGATCTGTGTGGAGTTTGCATGTTCTCCCCGTGTTTGCTTAGGTTTACTCCAGGATTTCTCCGGTTTCCTCCCACATGCCAAAAACATGCAGGTTAGGGAGTTAAGGGGCGCTTGTGCACACAGCGACTGGCAGCTGGTGGTTTGTCACCAGACTGCAAAACAAATCTACCTACGGGTACAAAATAAGTAATAAATAAATAAAAAATAAATAAAACCTTCTGGTATTCCCACTATCTTAATATTGCTGCATCTTGAATGCCCCTCCAGATCATCAATTTTAGATAGAAGTCTTTCATTAGTTTTTTTTATTTCTGTTAGAGCCAACTCAAGCGTCTGAATGCGGCGTTCATGGTCTAATCCATGTTTCTCCGCAGCAACCACTCTTTCAGTCAATGCCAGCTGAGTATTCATAAAAGTTTCAAACTTATGATCCAAAAGATCAAAACGCTTGTTCATTGATTCCAAAATCCTTTCAGACATCATTTCCCACCTGCAGGATGCATCTTCTCCCGTATTAGGCCCATGTGTTGCAGCTGCGTCAAATTGTTTGGCGTGCTTCCTTGTTTGACGATTATTAGGCATTTTACTGTTCACAAAACTGACGAAAAAAAGTGATTAACAAAAAAAACTTATAATAGATTGGAGTAGATCAAGACTCAGAATGACACTTTTTCTTCAGCCACTTTACATTAGACAGTGAATTTTACAAATAAATAGTTGCTTCCTCCCGGAGCTCAATGAGACCTGACTACTCCATGCACCCAGGGTTAGTACTAGTTCAGTGCTTTGAGTGGTCTTTGAGACTAGAAAAGCATCTGCAAGTACAGGCCCTTATCCTTGTATGGAGTCCCTGAGGCCACAGTTAAATTTCTTTGCTTACCTTTAGCAACCCATTTGTCAAAGCTATAGTGTAGCTCACACTGTGTGCAGTAGCATTTGTAATTTAGGGGTGAATCCTTCAAGGATTTAAGGAAGAATGCTTCAGCTAATGTTTGCAATGTAACTTATGGAAAAGACTTAGACCTAGTAATGTAGGTTTGCATTTTTTCATACCATCACAGGTGTGTATGTTGCAGAGAGCCTCCTCAGTATGCAGGCCTATGCAGATGTCTCCTCCATTGGCAGGGGGTGGGCTGCTGCATGTCCGAGTCCGCTGGTAGTGCCCGCCTCCACAACTGGCAGAGCACTGAGACCAGGCAGACCAGCAAGACCAGGCTCCACTCACTGGAATGCACACAATTAATGTAAATGAATGAAATGCAGTGATTTATGCATATAATAGATATAAATCAATCTTTGGGTCTTTTTTTCAAGACCAAAAGAGGGTGACTGCTCTGGTTGCAAAAATAAATCAGATTGTACATTAAAACATGAGAATATGACCTCTCATTTTTCTAATACATTAATAGTGTTTGTAATAGTTTATAATTTAGAGGAAAATAATCAATAGAACTAAATGGGTATCATCAACTGTGTCCCCATGCGGCACACTGATAAAACACCCATCCCATAAGAAAGAATGCTGCTGCAGACTTAGTTGTATAAACTGCAGTCAGACTTCAACAGCACAATATAACTGCTTGGCACATCCTTAAAATGTTTCTTTTTCTCACCACTACACCCAGTATTTCTCTCTGTGTAACGTCCTTGTGATATCATACATATATGCACATACAGTCACATACAGTATCACATCTATAACTGATACTATTATTGATATTAATAATGTATTATTATATTTGAGAAGTATCATACCTTTCATATGCCATGTTTAATGTTTATATGTGCATTCCATATAGGATAACTTTATATATTCTTGGCCTGTTTCTGTGAGTGGTTTCAGAGAGTTCAGACTGAGGATCAGTACATGCGTAAGGAATTATCTAAGCCATTTATTATAATCTCTTTGACATAACCTGTTTTGGGTCACAGGAATGCACAGGAAATTCTCAGCCTGTACAGATCAGTGGTATTGTAGATGGACATTCTGTTTGTTTTATGGATCTCATGTCTTCATGACCCATGTCTCCAGAGTGTCTGACGTCCGCCTGGATAAGCTCAGTTATCAGGACTGTCCCATTCTGTCCCTTCCCTTATCCTCATCCTCCCTCTCCTTTCTCCTACCTACAGACGTGGACAAAATTGTTGGTACCCCTCTGTTAATGAAAGAAAAAACCCGCAATAGTCACAGAAATAACTTGAATCTGACAAAAGTGGTAATAAATAAAAATTCTATGAAAATTAACCATTGAAAATCAGACAATGCTTTTGAATTGTGGTTCAACAGAATTATTTTAAAGAACAAACTCATGAAACAGGCCTGGACAAAAATGATGGTACCCTTAACTTAATATTTTCTTGCACAACCTTTTGAGGCAATCACTGCAATCAAACAATTTCTGTAACTGTCAATGAGACTTCTGCACCTCTCAGCAGGTATTTTGGCCCACTCCTCATGAGCAAACTGCTCCAGTTGTCTCAGGTTTGAAGGATGCCTTCTCCAGATGGCATGTTTCAGCTCGTTCCACAGATGTTCAATAAGATTTAGATCAGGGCTCATAGAATGTCTCGTTCTTAGCCATTCTTAGGTGTTTTTAGCTGTGTTTTGGGTCATTATCCTGTTGCAAGACCCATGACCTGCGACTGAGACCAAGCTGTCTGACACTGGGCAGCACATTTCTCTCTAGAATACCTTGATAGTCTTGAGATTTCATTGTACCCTGCACAGATTCAAGACACCCTGTGCCAGATGTAGCAAAGCAGCCCCAGAACATAACACAACCTCCTCCATGTTTCACAGAAGGGACAGTGTTCTTTTCTCGGTATGCTTCATTTTTGCGTCTGTGAACATAGAGCTGATGTGCTTTGCCAAAAAGTTCCAGTTTTGTCTCGTCTGTCCATAGGACATTCTCCCAGAAGCTTTGTGGCTTGTCAACATGCAGTTTGACAAATTCTAGTCTGGCTTTTTTATGATTTGTTTTCAACAGTGGTGTCCTCCTTGGTTGTCTCCCATGAAGTCCACTTTGGCTCAAACAACGACGGATGGTGCGATCTGACACTGATGTACCTTGACCTTGGAGTTCACCATGAATGTGTTTAGAGGTTGTTCTGGGCTCTTTTGTTACCATTCGTATTATCCATCTCCTCCTGCGGTCACGTCCAGGGAGGTTGGCTACAGTCCCGTGGATCTTAAATTTCTGAATAATATGTGCAACTGTAGTCACAGGAACATCAAGCTGCTTGAAGATGGCCTTACAGCCTTTACCTTTAACCCCTTGCACTCCGGTCAATTTTCCTAAAAACGCCCCCAAAAAATGTGCCCAAAGTAAATTGAAAGCTGTTCTTCAACCCTTTGCGGCATCTTCATGGGGTTGGTCTCATTTAAAAGAAAACACTTTGAATTTTTTGGCAAAAAAAAACATGATCTCTCTAAGTGCTCCGGCCACTGAGTTACAGTCATCTAAACATAGTGAACATGAAGAAAATAAATTTGGCCTGGGTGTTTTTTTTGATACAAATGCTTGCAAATAACACACAGCTTCAGATCCAGGCTGGAAAATGCAACAGAAATGTAGAACCAAGTGTTATCCAGCTGAGGTCCAAATTTTGTAACAATACCACAAAAAATGAATATTTTACACAGCTTTGTTCTCAGGCTGTTCCCAGGCGTTTTGGAACTGTGCCAAATTGTGCCAAATGGCACAGTTTGGAAAAACGTCTGTAACTTTTGAATAATTCAATGTAGAATCTTCATTTTGGGCTCTAAAGAAAGGTCACACTCAGGGCTGTCTGTGTGTGTGGGGGGGTCCCCCCCCGCTCGCTACAGAGGATGGACTTCGGCCATCGCTACACAACGGATTAGCCTCATGTGGTGATGTGGGACAGCAGCGCAATCACCGCGGCTCCCCCCCCCTCGCTGCAGAAGAATAGCGGGGGTGGGGGGGCGTTCACAGTCTGTACGCAGCGAACAACCCCTTGTACAGCGGCACACGAACTGCGCTGCGAAGCACAGTTGTAATTTACCGATCGGTCAAAAGTCATTTTGGATTACAATTTTCAGGGATAAAAAATAATTTGGCTTATAACACCTTACCTCTTCACAGCCACATTGTCCTGGCCAACTTCTCTTCCTCACTGTCAGACGAACCGACGCTGGTCCGCTCTGGTTCTGGTCTCGCGACCCGGTCAAAACATAATTCCATGATTGCGGTTTTGGCGAATGATTTACGACCTTCGTCGTTGGCCTCCGTTGGTCTATGATGACCATATAAGAGAATCCTAAACACTCTGCTGGAATTAAAAAAAATAAATAAATAAACCACTGCCTGTGGCTGCTGAAGCAGTCTCTCTTCACCCAGCTTTAGACAAAACAGCTCAGCGAACTTCTGTGCTTCAATTGGCTCGCAGCCGTTGGGAGGCGGGTCCTTCTGGCTAGATTTTCATTCATTGGTTCTTCAAGGTTTCAGACACCCAATTCAAAGCTCTTATTAGTCGAATGAGAGGTCAATCAGATGAACTAATCTGTTCGCGGCTGTGTCTGCAGCTTTTATTTTCAGTGCGCGCTTGGACGCCATACAACACCTACATCACAATCTCCATGATGCGTCCTAGAGCGCACGAGAGCGCCCTCGTGCGCTCTCGTGCGCTCTAGGACGCAGAGACTTGCCCGTCCGGGGTACAATGGAGCGCAAGAAGTTAACATGCTTGTCTATAATTTTCTTTCTAATCTCCTGAGAAAACTCTCTCCTTTGCTTCCTCTGGTCCATGTTTAGTGTGGTACACACCATGTCAACAAACAGCACAGTGACTACTTGTCACCCTTTAAATAGGCCGACTGACTGATTACATGTTTGTAGATACCTGTGATGTTAATTAGAGGACACATCTTGGTTGAACATGTCCCTATGGTCACATTATTTTCAATCTTTTCTAGGGGTACCATCATTTTTGTCCAGGCCTGTTTCATGAGTTGGTTTTTTAAAATAATTCTGTTGAACCACAATTCAAAAGCATTGTCTGATTTTCACTGGTTAATTTTCATAGAATTTGTATTTATTACCACTTTTGTCAGATTCAAGTTATTTCTGTGACCATTGTGGGTTTTTCTTTCATTAACAAAGGGGTACCAACAATTCTGTTCACGTCTGTATATATATCAGACTTAGAAGAATGGATCCTTTAGAGATTCTAGGTGTGTCTGAATGTCATGCCTTGTAACCTCTCCCCCATTGTGGCCAATGGGGTGATTTTGTAATAAATGTACATAAATTCAACTTTCCGCCTGATTATTTGACTTTGAATAATTTAAGCTCAAAATTATTCTAACATTTTGGCGTCCGAACAGTGGATCCACATATCTCTGTCTTTCTGGTGCCTCTGCTTGATCTCAGCAAGTGCACAGCTAATAAAAAGACCTTCCAGGCTGAGTGGGGAAAAAAAAAAAAAAAAGGGCTCACTGTTACTGCAGTGAAGGCATTTCAGACCGGGGCGCTGGAACTGACTGGGTGACGGATCTGAGAATCCTATAGGCGGCTTGAATGTAAGTACATTTGCTGTTGTTTATGGATAAAAGACAGTGAGAGTTTCCGGACCGATAGCACACTGCATATACTGAAAGGAGTGAAACTAGCGGCCTGAGTGCTAAGTTATTTCTACGCACGGTGAGCGATCTCATAATAATCCCTTGGGAGGAACGAGGTCTTCCTCTGCAAACGGTGACCATCATCGCAAGACCTGGGGTGATTCTTAGAAATCCGCTGCTCTCCACGCTCTAAGTAAGTGCAATGGAGGTCCGAAGTTGCATGCAAAGAAAAAAGGGAAAGATTCGTGGTCTCGTTCCTGTGTGGAAGAGAGTCACATGATTCCAGAGAAGTAAATTTTCGGGGACAGATTCATGCCTCTTGTGACCACTTCTGCTTATGGTCCAGGGTTTGGACCTTCAGCATTTGTGGGGAGGCTACGTGAACCTCGAAGGGAAAAGGTTTTTTCACTTAAGATTTGTGTCCTTACCAGGTCTGCATTATTGTCCATGGGACTTCCCCCGCTACGGTGAGCTATTGCAAGATGCCGGGGGAGGAGGTCTTACTTTGGGCTTTAGGCACACAGTGGAGGGGTTAACGTGACCGTTGAAATATTTTATTTTGTGAGATAAAAGTTACTGCAGTTTGATTTGTTTTGTCTCTGTGTAATCTGCTCCGGTGTGGGAAAAAAAAAAATCTGTGTCTGTGTGTGTGCGCATGTGTTTATCTATCTGTGTGTCCTTGGATGAAAGAAACAGAGAGAGAACTTGGAAAAAAAAATAGAAAAGGCTGTGTTGTTACTGATTTTGAGTAAAAACTTAGTAAAAGGGAAGAGAAAAAAAACAATCTATATATGGGTATTTTTTGCAAAGTTTGGGGATTTTACTTTTTCTTTCAGTCTAACTTTGTGGGTTTTCACTCTGATGTTGCATACGTGATGAACTATTTACATATTTTTAAAGTCAATATTTTCATTCCCTCCAGTTTTTTTTTCTTTGGAAAATGAAAAACATTGAGCTATTTTTATTCAATTTTTTGACGTATCACTGAATTTTCTCTTTTTCTTTAACTGAAGCATAACAGTGCACTTTACAGGGAAAAAGGATGCAGGACTGGCATTCTCCTTCCCCCTGCCAAAACAAAACCAGCCTCTGAGACCCAGCCTCGTCATTGTCCGTACTCTCTCCCATCGACATCAAAGAGGCGGCTGGACATCTAAGTTAAGTACAAATGCTTGCATCTTAATCAATGCTACAAGCATGACAATGATGAAATTAACTGAACATTACAATATCATGCTGTCACTTAATAATGCCTAATCACTGAAGGCTTTATGTATACCCTATATTGCATGATTCAAAGTATAGAGGTTCAAAAGAGGTTGATAATTAATGTGTTTGTGCATATGATTTGCCAGAGACTACTGATTATCAAACAGAGGTCTTGGTAATTGTACGTCATATTGTTGCTTTGTTTAAATAATACTATACTCACTTTTTAATAAATGACATACAGTATGCAATCTTATTTACATTCTGACCCTAGGCCTGTCCATGTAAAAAAAAAAGGGGGGGGACGCAAGAGCAGGATCTGAGACAGTTCATGCTGTGACTTTGTCCCTCCTAAAGAACACAGCAAGATGAGAATGAAATTTTTTAGTATCGGGAGATGGTAAATTAAAAAAAAAAAACAACAACACACAGACCATGGATTGTGGTTCTGTGCCATAAATTCCTGAAAACAGAGAATAGGCCTGCATTTCCAGTTACTAATTCTAACTGCTGCATTGGTTTAAGACTTCTAACATATGATACTGTCCTAAACTAGTGATTACCCATGTCAACTGGTAAAACATTTACTGATTCACAGAATATTGAGCGAATACTTGCTGTGAATAGCAAAAAAAACATTCAAATTGTGGAAGCTTTAGGTGTAATTTAAAGGTTTTTCTGCTATTCTTCATTCTTTGTTTTTCAACAGGAAAGGGAAAGCATTCACAATTTTTTTTTAGCTTTTACTAGGAACTAGATTTGCCAAATTAACAACGAATCATAACATCACCGTTACCTTTCAATTTAATAAATCCTTGGTGACATATGCAATATGTAATAAAATAATAGAAAGACAATAATTCACTTGTGTTTCTTAACATTACACATTATAATAAACAACAATGAATAAAAAGTGCATATTTTTCATTAAAAAAAATAATGATCACTGGAACATTAGTAAAATCAATTTATGAGGTGATAAAATTTGCACTCCTGTTGATGTAAATACTGAAGGTGCAGACGGGGAAGCCGTCAGGCTATCCCCCAAATTTTTCTTTGCAGGATGGCACCGACATTTGAGCTTTGTGGAAGATGGGAGGAGGCCGGACGGTGTGTGTGATGGGCTCATTGGCTAGAGGGGGCGACAGGGGGAAGGACCTCTCAGTTGAAAAGCATTTTTTTAAGCTAAGTAGAACAAATGACATTGCAAATGACATAAAGCATAACAATTTAAATGACTCTTGACTTTAAAAATGTAGTGTTCATATGACTTCACACTGCAGGATACATCTGATGCCATCCATCCATCCATCCATCTTCTTCCGCTTAATCCTTTTCGGGTCGCAGGGGGGCTGGAGCCTATCCCAGCATCTTTGGGCGAGAGGCAGGGTACACCCTGGACAGATCGCCAGTCCATCGCAGGGCCAACACAGAGAGACAGACAACCATTCACTCTCACAGTCATACCTAAGGACAATTTAGAATCCCCAGTTTGATGCCAATTAACCTAACTTGCATGTTTTGTGGCATGTGGGAAGAAACCGGAGAAATCCCAGAGTAAACCCACGCAGACACGGGAAGAACATGCAAACTCCACACAGATCACTGTTGGTCGGGGGCTGGGCTCGAACCCAGGATCCCCCGGCCAAGGGTGAGTTGCTGTGCTGCCGCAGTGCTAACCACTCCACCACCGTGCTGCCCACATCTGATGCCACTCACCACAAAATGGTGTGACAATATCACATTTCAGAAACGTGACAGTAATAAGGAATGTGTTTTCCCGATGCTCAGCCGTGGCTGAGCTGGGCCTTGGGACTACAGTCCACCCCATAATTTACCAAGGAATGTATAAAATGAGGCATTCCTTGTACAAAATTAAGCCAAATTCTAATTAGGCAAAATGTCCACCTTTCCATTGACTGAAGGAGTGTGACACAACCTTTCACAAGGATTCACTTACACAAATTCAACCTGTCTGTGTTCAACTGGACAAACTGATCTTAGTTATCAATGCTAAATCATATCAAATCAGCACAGACAGCTATATTGCTTTTTCCTAAATGGAATTTGTAAATTAGTTCAAGAGACGTCACAAAAGAAACCATGATTATTGAAACCTCATTTTGAAGGAGCTGTACTACTCACAAATTTTCATCTAAATTAACTGTGTGTAACATATAAAAGTGGTAACACGCTTCCTTCTAGTAAACAGACACTACCCATCAAGCAAATACCCTGTAACTTTGCTGCATGTGCATCTCCATACATCAAAAGTGGGGTACCAAAGAAATTATATATTATATTATAAATTATATATATACAGTATATATATATATATATATATATATATATATATATATATATATACATATACACTACCGTTCAAAAGTTTGGGGTCACTTAGAAATTTCCTTATTTTTGAAAGAAAAGCACTTTTTTTCAATGAAGAAAACTTTAAACTAATCAGAAATACACTCTATACGTTGCTAATGTGGTAAATGACTATTCTAGCTGCAAATGTCTGGTTTTTGGTGCAATATCTACATAGGTGTATAGAGGCCCATTTCCAGCAACTATCACTCCAGTGTTCTAATGGTACAATGTGTTTGCTCATTGCGTCAGAAGGCTAATGGATGATTAGAAAACCCGTGTGCAATCATGTTAGGTCTGCAATGCAGTAATTGCTGCAAATGGAGGATTCTTTGACAAAAGCAAAGATTGAAGGAAAAAATTATTATTTCAAATGCAAATCATTATTTCTAACATTGTCAATGTCTTGACTATATTTTCTATTCATTTTACAACTCATGGTGGTAAATAAGTGTGACTTTTCAAGGAAAACACAAAATAATTATCTGGGTGACCCCAAACTTTTGAACGGTAGTGTATATAGTGTACTTATTTGGAAAAAAAAAAAGGAAAACAACAAATGACTGCTTGTTTCTCTATGCAAGTGTCAGCTGATGACTTGGCATCCAGTAACGACCTCTGCTAATAGAGAAGCAGGCTGTTTGTTTATCATGACAAGGAAAAAAATATATAAGGGAAAGGAAAATGTGGTCAGTGTTGTTATCTTATCATCCTTATCATCCTCTAGTAATACTTAATATTGATTATTAAGTTGTTCCATTGCTTTTACATTATAGGGAATGTTTGCTCCTTAATAACACTAACAAACACTAACAATATATCTTTAGTGCTAAAATAATGCAGTTACTACAGGCTGGGGTTTTTTGTTGTTGTTGTTGTTTTTTAAGAAAGGCTATATACAGAAATAACATAGCAAACTTCATTTTGAATCACACTTGACACATCACTCCACTGATTAGAAACATGATGACACTCCTTACTCTGTGAATGCAAGGTTAATTTCATCAGGGAACTCCTCTTTTTGAAGTGGGGATGTTCCCTTTCCGACAGCTTGACACTTTCTGAGTATGCAACGGCTTACAGTGCATCTCTCCCCTGTACTGCTACCCTGCTTCACCAACGAAGCGAGCAAGTGTTATACCAAGGATCTACATTGTCAAAGGTCATTGAGTCATCGGGCGTATTTGCATCTGGCTGGACACTGGGCAGATCTGTGTACCCCGTTTTGGCAACTGACCGTACCCTCATCATGTTGGCAGGGCAGGTGGGCAGGGTGAAGAGAGACGCTTTTCTACCACATGATGCCATTCATGAAGCATGAATGCAATTTCAGATGGAAAGTACAGGAATGAGGTTTTGTTCATTGTTTCTTTGCGTGACAGTGGAAACAAAATACCTTAGGGATTAAAACACTTAATTGTAGACTACAATTATTTATTATGACAAAGAATAGAATGGTCCTTGATCGACTAATTACCACCCGTAGGGATGTAGGTCCTATTATAGGAGACTATTGTATTCATGAAAATGATGCAAATGGTCATATTAATACCTCAGATACTCATAGAGGTTAGTGTTTCTCTTAATGGAGAAGTCTCATCATAAACTTGGTAATGATTTTTATAACTTCAGATTTTTCTTGTGTGAGTCCTTAATATGATAATGAGGATGGTGAGGGGGCAATACTGGCCTGAGTATGTTTTTGAAGGTTGCAATATAATTTAACCACTTGCACTCCGGGAAATTTTCCTAAAAATGCCAAAAAATAATGTGCCCAAAGTAAATCGAAAGCTGTTCTTCAACCCTTTGCAGCATCTTCATGGGGTTGGTCTCATTTAAAAGAAAACACTTTGAATTTTTTGGCAAAAAAAACAATCTCTCTACGTGCTCCGGCCACTGAGTTACAGTCATCTAAACATACTGAACTTGAAGAAAAAAAATTTGGACACTGTTTTTTTGGATACAAATGCTTGTAAATAACACACAGCTGTCCGATCCGGCTGGAAAATGCAACAGAAATGTAGAACCAAGTGTTATCCAGCTGAGATCCAAATTTGGTAACAATACCACAAAAAATGAATATTTTACACAGCTTTGTTCTCAGGTTGTTCCCAGGCGTTTTGGAACTGTGCCAAATTGTGCCAAATGGCACAGTTTGGAAAAACGTCTATAACTTTTGAATAATTCAATGTAGAAGCTTCATTTTAGGCTCAAAGGAAAGGTCACACTCAGGGCTGTGTCTGTGTGTGCGTGTGTGGTGGGGGTCGCGCCCCCCCCCCCCCCGCTACCAAGGACAGAGTTCGGCCCTCGCTACATGACAGATTACACTTGTTGCATGTTTCCACAGCAACGCTGTCACAGCGGCTCCCCCCCCTCGCTATTGTGTGTGTGTGTGGGGGGGTTGTCCCCCCCCCGCTCGCTACAGAGGATGGACTTCAGCCATCGCTACACAACGGATTAGCCTTATGTGGTGATGTAGGACAGCAGTGCAGTCACCGCGGCTCCCCCCCCCTCGCTGCAGAAGAATAGCGGTGGGGGGGCGTTCACAGCCTGTACACTGCGAGCAACCCCTTGTACCGCGGCGCACGAACTTCAGACTTCGTGAACCGCACAGCTGTAATTTACTGATCAGTCAAAAGTCATTTTGGATTACAATTTTCAGGGATAGAGAATAATTTAGCTTATAACACCTTACCTCTTCACAGCGGAGTCTTGGCGAACTTGTCTTCCTCATTGTCAGACGAACGCGACGCTGGTCCGCTCTGGTTCTGGTCTCGCGACTCGATCAAAACATAATTCCATTATTGTGGTTTTGTGCTTCCATGATTGCGGTTTTTGGCAAACGATTTTTCAAAACAAATAACAGTAGTAATTAAAAAAAGACTGGCGAAGGCGTGTGTGTCACTCAGCCTTCGTCGTCAGCCTCCGTCGGTCTATGATGACCATGGAAGAAATCATAACGTCTACTCTGCTGGAACCAATACAAAATGAGCACCGCCTGTGGCCGAACATGCCGATCCACGAATGGCACTCCCTGTCACACAGGTTGCATTTGTGGATGGTCTCCATGCTGCTGGGTCTGTGGTGCTCTTCCTGTGTCCTTTTTTGATCCGCTGCAGCAGCCAGTCTTCACCCAGCCTTAAAAAAAAACAGCTCACGAACTTCTCTGCTTCAATTGGCTCACTGCATTCAAAGCATTGGGAGGCGGGTCCTCCTTCCTAGGTTTTCATTCATTGGTTCTTCAAGGTTTCAGAAACCCAATTCAAGGCTCTTATTAGTCGAATGAGAGGTCAATCAGATGAACTAATCTGTTCGCGGCTGTCTCTGCAGTTTTTTTTTAGTGGTGCTTGGACGCCACTACATCACCATCACCACCATCATGCGTCATGCGTCCAAGCGCGCACGAGGGCGCTCTCGTGCGCACTCGTGCGCCCTAGAACGCAGAGACTTGCCCGCCCGCGGAACAACGGCGTGCAAGTGGTTAAGGCTGTTTTTAAGGCTGTTTCATATTATTTTCTATGTTCTTATTTGACACTGTGAGTTTAATTTTGGTCACACCACACATATTCACTTTTGATATATTCTGTACGCGTTTTTAACTCGCAAAGACATATAACAGCATGTAAATTCTTACACATATCCTTATATTAATTTATTCACTTCATTATTTTTCTTTTAATCCTGATGCTTTATTAAGCATCAAGGGGGGAATATGATAGAAAAATTCCATATTATCTATACTATTATTGATATTAATAATGTATTATTATATTTGAGAAGTATCATACCTTTCATATGCATGTTTAATGGTTATATGTGCATTCCATATAGGATAACTTTATATATTCTTGGCCTGTTTCTGTGAGTAGTTTCAGAGAGTTCAGACTGAGGATCAGTACATGCGTAAGGAATTATCTAAGCCATTTATTATAATCTCTTTGACATAACCTGTTTTGGGTCACAGGAATGCACAGGAAATTCTCAGCCTGTACAGATCAGTGGTAGATGGACATTCTGTTTGTTTTATGGATCTCATGTCTTCATGACCCATGTCTCCAGAGTGTCTGACGTCCGCCTGGATAAGCTCAGTTATCAGGACTGTCCCATTCTGTCCCTTCCCTTATCCTCATCCTCCCTCTCCTTTCTCCTACCTACAGACGTGGACAAAATTGTTGGTACCCCTCTGTTAAAGAAAGAAAAACCTGCAATAGTCACAGAAATAACTTGAATCTGACAAAAGTGGTAATAAATAAAAATTCTATGAAAATTAACCATTGAAAATCAGACAATGCTTTTGAATTGTGGTTCAACAGAATTATTTTAAAAAACAAACTCATGAAACAGGCCTGGACAAAAATGATGGGACCCTTAACTTAATATTTTCTTGCACAACAATATTTTCTTGTCCCTTTCCTTATCCTCATCCTCCCTCTCCTTTCTCCTACCTATATATATATATATATATACTGTATATATATATATATATATATATATATATATATATATATATCAGACTTAGAAGAATGGATCCTTTAGAGATTCTAGGTGTGTCTGAATGTCATGCCTTGTAACCTCCCCCCCCACGGTGGCCAATGGGGTGATTTTGTAATAAATGTACTGTGGTGGACACACATACTTTGTGACTCACATTTTAGATCAGAACAAAGGCAGAGCTTCCTTGGTGATTACAGGAAGCTGCAAGAGTGTTAGCTTTGCTATGCAAGGCTTGAGACTGTGGGGGTATAATTAAAGGATTAAAGAGGGGATGCATTGTAGACAGTGGGGGTGATATCATGGAGAGAGGATGCATTGTTACTGTCATTATGATGCAACGTGGTCTGTGATACATGTGACTTGTGAACTGTAGGAGTCCTGTTTTTTAAGGACGAGAGTTCCCTGTGTGGTTCTCTTTTCTGCTATGAGATGTTGGAGATGTGAATAAAGCTGACTTGAGAGAGAACTCTGCCTCGTCATTCTCACATTTCCACACTGGTGACCCAAGACGTATCATGCAAGAGGAGAATTCCCCCGGGCCAGCCTCGTCAGGAGCCCCCAGCCAAGCCAATGCCACTACAGTCCAGCTACCGGATTTCTGGCAGAACAATCCGCGCTCCTGGTTCAACGCGGTTGAGGCGCAGTTTAACCTCTGGGGGATATCGGTACACGCCACGAAATTCTACCACGTAGTCGCAAAGCTGGACAACAACACGGCCCAGCATGTGGAGAGCCTGATCGACCAGCCGCCGGACAGCGACAAATACGGCACGTTGAAGGCTGCACTCATCCAGCAATTCACCCCCTCGGTGGAAGAGCGAGCAGAGGCCTAGGCTTCTTGCGCTGACGGGAGTTGGAAAATGACATGCCCGCGAGAACCTGATGGAGAAGTTGTTGAGGTTGAAAGACTGACAACGATCACTTCATTTTCACCCACCTCTTCCTCAGGACTCTACCGTCAGCAGCGAGAGCGACCCTGGCCAGTTCGCCACTGTTGGCCCAATGGGACTACCGCGCGCTGGGCCGAGAGACGCAGCGGATTGTCAACGCCACCAAGCGGCGCGCAGCCGCAGCCGCTGCAGCGGAACTCGGCACGATGACCGGAGACGACAGGAGGCCAGAGGCAGCAGTGCCAGACTCGCCGACGACGGCGGCGGCAGGGGCCAGGGAACGCAGATCGGACGTCCTTTGTTTCTACCATCGCCGCTTCGCAGAGAGGGCACACAAATGTGTACCACCATGCCAGTTCGGGCGTTTGGGAAACGCCAAGACCGGGGGACGGTAGCAGCCGTGGCCCTCGGGGAGGAGAACAAGCTGCTCTACTTGTCGGACGCACGCTCGGGGAGGCAGTTCCTCGTCGACACAGGCTCCCAGTTGAGTTTCATCACACCTTTCTACGCGGACAGACTAGCTGGTTCCGGAGGTCCCCGGGTGACAGCAGTGAACGGCTCGGAGATTAAGACCTTTGGTGAGAAGACTCTGCTTCTGTCTCTACATGGCCGTATATTTGAGTGGACTTTTGTCGTAGCAGCAGTAAATTTCAATATGTTGGGGGCTGATTTTTTGTGCTCACATGGTTTGTTGGTTGATCTCGCTAACAGGCGCCTGGTTAATGCACTTTCTTTTGATTCTATCCCCTGTACAACGCGAGTGGCCCCGCCAACAGCACAAGCCAACGTCACAGCTGCAAGCGGTAAGTTCCACACACTGCTCACTCAGTTCCCAGCACTCACGGTCCCCACATTTTCGGCAACAGTCGCTAAACACGGGGTGGAGCATTTTGTTACCACTACTGGACCGCCCGTTTTTGCAAAAGCTCGGCACTTGGACGCAGTTAAACCGGCCATAGCGCGCGAGGAGTTCGCCAACCTGGAGAGGTTGGACATAATCAGGCATTCAAACAGTCCGTGGGCTTCCCCACTACACATGGTCCCGAAAGCCGACGGATCATGGCGTCCTTGCGGGGATTTCCGCAGGTTAAACAACGCTACAGTGCACGACCGCTACCCATTCCCGCATATGCAAGATTTTTCCGTTCATTTAGCAGGGGCGCGCGTTTTTTCTAAAATAGACTTGGTCCGCGGTTACCACCAAGTCCCAGTACGCGCTGAGGACATACCCAAAACAGTGGTAATAACTCCGTTTGGCCTATTCGAGTTTTTACGCATGCCATTCTGACTTAAAGGGGCTGCTCAGACGTTCCAATGCATGATGGACGCGTTGCTTCGCGATCTCCCTTTCGTGTTCGTCTACTTGGACGATATTTTAGTAGCCAGCATGTCCGAGGACGAACACGAAAAACACCTGGTCACAGTTTTCCGAAGGTTGGGAGATCACGGATTAATAATCAACCCAGCGAAGTGTCAGTTCGGGGTGGTGCAGATCGATTTTTTTAGGACATCGCGTCTCCCCCGAAGGAGCAGTTCCGCTTCCTGACAAAGTGCGCGCTGTGGCAGATTTTCCCCGGCCGCAGACGGTCAGGGCGTTGCAGGAGTTTTTGGGAATGGTGAATTTTTATAACCGTTTTCTTCCCCGCACGGCGCAACTTATGCAGCCGCTGTATGCCGTGCTCAAAAAAAAGAAACCTGCGGATAAGGTTGAGTGGTCCCCAGAGCGGGACCAAGCATTCTCGGAGGTGAAAGCAGCCTTGGCAAAGGCTGCGTTGTTGGCACACCCAGACCCAAAATAGCGAGTGAGCATAGCGCTCACCACTGACGCATCAAAGGTGGCCATAGGGGCAGTCATGGAGCAACATGTAGCCGGGGTTTGGCAGCCACTAGCCTTTTTCAGCAGGACCTTGCGCGATAGCGAACGTAAATACAGCGCGTTCGACAGGGAGCTGCTGGCTCTCAATTTGGCCATCCGCCACTTTCAGTTCTGGCTGGAAGGACACTCTTTCACCGCGTTCGTTGACCACAAACCGCTAACATTCGCGATGGCCAAGGTTTCCGAACCGTGGTCAGGCCGGCAGCAGAGACAGCTGGCTGCGATATCAGAGTTTACCACTGATATCCAGCATGTGGCGGGCAAACTCAATGTAGTGGCAGATTGCCTCTCGCGCGCCGTGGTGGCCCCAGTCAGCGTAGGGGTAGATTACGCAGCCATGGCCGCCGAGCAGGTTGGTGACGCGGAGGTGCGCGCGCTTCAGTCTGGACCAACAGGGTTAAGGCTGGAGAGCAGGGTGCTGCAAGACGGTATGCCCCCCCCAATCTGCGATGTCTCCACGGGACGGCCGCGCCCAGTAGTACCAGCCGCGTGGCGCCGCCGCATTTTTGACTCGATTCATTCTTTGGCGCACCCGGGAGTGCGCGCGTCGGTCAAAATGGTAGGAGAGAAATTTGTGTGGCCGAGCCTCCGCAAACAAGTTAAAGAGTGGGCAGCAGCCTGCACGGCGTATCAACGAGCCAAAGTACACAGGCACACGAGGGCTCCTTTGGAGCCGTTTCACATTCCGGCCAAGAGGTTCGATCACGTTCATGTGGACCTCGTGGGCCCCCTCCCGCCGTCACAAGGGTGCACACACCTTCTCTCAATGGTGGACCGCACCACGCGCTGGCCTGAAGTGGTACTGCTGGCATCAACCACGGCCAAGGAGGTGGCGCGCGCGTTTTTAACAGCTTGGGTGGCGCGCTTCGGCGTTCCGTCGGACATTACGTCCGACAGAGGCCCTCAATTTGTGTCCGAGCTTTGGTCGACAATGGCCCGCAGCCTCGGTGTCACAATTCACCGCACACCCGAGTACAATCCGCAGGCTAACGGGTTATTCGAACGTTTTCATAGGTCATTGAAAGCAGCTCTCAGAGCGTCACTGACGGATGCAAATTGGGTAGACAAGTTACCGTGGGTGTTATTGGGGTTGCGTTCTGCGCCTATAGAGGACTTAGAAGCCTCCCCAGCGGAGCTCGTGTTTGCGCAGCCACTCCGGCTACCTGGGGAGTTTCTCCCAGATAAACCTGCGCCAGACGCCTCCCCGTCTCAGCTGTTGCGGAGTAACATAGAATCAAGCACGCTGCCCGGCCCCGCGCACCACAGTTTTCTGCGCGTTTTTGTGCCTAAAACTTTGAAGAACACAGAGTTTGTTTTTGTCAGACACAATGCGCATCGAACCCCGCTGCGACCGCCTTATGACGGACCCTTCAGAGTGTTAGAAACAAGGGACAAGCAGTTTTTGCTAGATTTGGGGGGTAGGAAAGAGAAAGTTAGCATAAACAGACTCAAAACTGCTTTTGTGGTGGCAGATGAGCAAGTGCTGTTGGCGAGGGCCCCGCGGCGAGGTAGACCCCCGCGGGGGGCTTCACAGAGTAATGTTTCCCCAGAACACCCACAGGTGCTGACAAAAGGTTTCCACACCCAGACGGCAAACCCCCAGCGTGACAGCGCCGCAGAGACGTTTAATCCCAGCTACAGCAGATACGGCAGGAGACGGAAGCCTAGACAGCATGTGGACTGATGTGTATTGATACTTTCACGGCATGCATGTTGTTATTCTCTTGTTTGTTCTAAAATGTTGGGGGGGGCTTTGTGTGGTGGACACACATACTTTGTGACTCACATTTTAGATCAGAACAAAGGCAGAGCTTCCTTGGTGATTACAGGAAGCTGCAAGAGTGTTAGCTTTGCTATGCAAGGCTTGAGACTGTGGGGGTATAATTAAAGGATTAAAGAGGGGATGCATTGTAGACAGTGGGGGTGATATCATGGAGAGAGGATGCATTGTTACTGTCATTATGATGCAACATGGTCTGTGATACATGTGACTTGTGAACTGTAGGAGTCCTGTTTTTTAAGGATGAGAGTTCCCTGTGTGGTTCTCTTTTCTGCTATGAGATGTTGGAGATGTGAATAAAGCTGACTTGAGAGAGAACTCTGCCTCGTCATTCTCACATTTCCACAGCACATAAATTCAACTTTCCGCCTGATTATTTGACTTTGAATAATTTAAGCTCAAAATTATTCTAACAATAACATCTGTAATAGGAGGTGTATGTACTCTATAAATGTACTGTATGCATTGTACCTTAATCTTTAATTTAATTTTAAACCTATTCTATTTTCTTAAATCTAAGATTCTTGCTGTGATAATTTTCCCAGTGGGGACCGGTAAAAGATTGATCTCATCATATCTCATCCAATTGCCTAACGCAAAACCCAAGATGTCAAACATAAGTCCATGAGCCCATTCATAACATCATAATAGCTAGCATAATAGCTAAAACCTTCTGTAACCTACAGTGGTGTGAAAACGTGTTTGCCCCTTCCTGATTTCTCATTTTGCTGCATGTTTGTCACACTTAAATGTTTCAGATCATCAAACAAATTTAAATATTAGACAAAGATAACACAAGTAAACACAAAATGTAGTTTTTAAATGAAGGTGTTTATTATTAAGGAGAAAAAAAAAATCCAAACCTACATGGCCCTGTGTGAAAAAGTGATTGTCCCCTAAACCTAATAGCTGGTTGGGCCACCCTTAGCAGCAACAACTGCAATCAAGCATTTGCGATAACTGGCAATGAGTCTTTTACAGCGCTGTGGAGGAATTTTGGCACACTCATCTTTGCAGAATTGTTGTAATTCAGCCACATTGGAGGGTTTTCGAACATGAACCACCTTTTTAATTAAGGTCATGCCACAGCATCTCAATCGGATTCAGGTCAGGACTTTGACTAGGCCCCTCCAAAGTCTTCATTTTGTTTTTCTTTAGCCATTCAGAGGTGGACTTGCTGGCATGTTTTGGATCACTGTCCTGCTGCAGAACCCAAGTGCGCTTCAGCTTGAGGTCATGAACAGATAGCCGGACATTCTCCTTCAGGATTTTTTGGTAGACAACAGAATTCATGGTTCCATTTAACAAAGCAAGTCTTCCAGGTCCTGAAGCAGCAAAACAGCCCCAGGCCATAACACTACCACCACCACATTATACTGTTGGCATGATGTTCCTTTTCTGAAATGCTGTGTTACTTTTACGCTGGATGTAATGGGACACACACATTCCGAAAAGTTCAACTTTTTTCTCATCAGTCCACAGAGTATTTTCCCAAAAGTCTTGGGAGTCATCAAGATGTTTTCTGGCAAAACTGAGATGAGCCTTTATGTTCTTTTTGCTCAACAGTGGTTTTCATCTTAGAACTCTGCCATGCAGGAAATTTTGCCTAGTCTCTTTCTTATGGTGGAGTCATGAAAACTGACCCTAACTGAGGCAAGCGCAGCCTGCAGTTCTTTCGATGTTGTTGTGGGGTCTTTTGTAACGTCTTGGATGAGTCATCGTTGCGCTCTTGGGGTAATTTTGGTCAGCTGGCCACTCCTGGGAAGTTTCACCACTGTTCCATGTTTTCGCCATTTGTGGATAATGGCGCTCACTGTGGTTCACTGGAGTGCCAAAGCTTTAGAAATGGCTTTATAACCTTTTCCAGACTGATAGATCTCAATTACTTTATTTCTCATTTGTTCCTGAATTTCTTTGGATCGCAGCATGATGTCTAGCTTTTCAGGATCTTTTGGTCTACTTCACTTTGTCAAGTAGGTCCTATTTAAGTGATTTCTTGATTGAGAACAGGTGTGACAGTAATCAGGCCTGGGTGTGGCTAGAGAAACTGAACTCAGCTTTTCAAAGATGTGATAAGCCACAGTTAATTTATGTTTTAACGGGGGGGGGGCAATCACTTTTTCACACAGGGCCATGTAGGTTTGGATTTTTTGACCCTTAATAGTAAACACTTTCATTTAAAAACTGCATTTTGTGTTTACTTGTGTTATCTTTGTCTAATTTTTAAATTTGTCTGATGATCTCAAACATTTAAGTGTGACAAAAATACAAAAAATAAGAAATCAGGAAGGGGGCAAATGCTTTTTACACACCACTGTATAAGCTGCAGTCATAATCTTCCTCTTACCTGGACAGGGATTACTGTTGCAGTCCTGATACTCCACCGGTGTGCCTACACATGCACTTGGGTTGGTCCTTCCCTCCAGTGACAAGCAGCTACGTTTCCGTGTTCGGAAGCCTCGGGAGCACTGTTGGGAGCAGCTGGACCAGGTTTCCCAGATCCCCCATTGGGCACCTTGGGGCTGGGGCGGATTTCGGCTGTTGGTCTTCACCAAGTCTTCTACTAGTGCTGATAATAAATGGAAAACACATTCTCATCTTGGACACCCTTATATGCACAGCAGAAAAAGAAGACCATCAATGACAAAGTAGCTCATTTCAGCCTGATGATGACACCTTAAACCTTCGCTTTGCTTCAAAAAACCTTCACTTTTTCCTCTATATATACACACATATTAAGCCTAGTCTTACTAAAGTTGAAATGACATATACACATCTAATGTGACTTTTGACCATGCCCTTGAGCCTAACAGCCTAACATGGATGCAGATCCCCCTGAGGATCACTATGTGTGAGTTTTGTGAGCATCAGAGCAACTGCCTAGGATGAGTAACAATTCTCACAAACTGCAGATGGGCTGACACACAGATAGGCAGATGGGCGATAAATGCTATGCCAAGTCAAACTCATTTTTTCCTTTGCTGGAATAAGCTGAAAAAAAAATTCACAGGAATATTAAAGTCAATCCCAACATCTGTGACAATCTGATGAATGAGTCAAACTATGAACTCTAAATGCTCTCTGAATTCAAATAAAAGCCACACAATTGTGTCTTTTCTTAGTAAACTCAGCAGGCAGCCTGTTATGAAACATTAATTGATGAGGTGCCATGTGGGTCAGATTTCCCTATACACCCCGACACACAAACATACACAAAAAGCAAAACACACAGAAATACAACTTATTTACATATGAATGAAACAGACTTCCTGAGACTTTCAAATGAGGCCAGGAAAAACATTTTATTCACATTTTCTTGTGATAAATCACATGAAGAAAGTGGCATTTCTAATCAGAATCAGAATCAGAATCAAAATCAGGTTTATTGCCATTGTTCATGTAGTACACAAACTAGGAATTTGTCTCGGTACAATGCTGCAACATTAAACATGATAAGATAAGAGAAATAAACTATACATGTAATAAAGTGTAGGATAAGATTAAGTGATACTGGTCAACAGTTAAAATATATATTAGCCAGCAGCAGATACTGTGGAGAACTATATAGTGCAGTCGGTAATGCAGGAAGAAAACAGTGATGATTGACATGAGTCTGGTTGAGCTGCTGTACATGGTGCACGAGAGTCAATAAGTCACTTAGTGTTCAGCAGTCTAATGGCAGAGGGGAAGAAGCTGTTCATGTGACGGGAGGTTTTAGTCTGGATGGACCGAAGTCTTCTACCAGAGGGGAGGGGGGCAAACAGTACGTGACCAGGGTGTGAGGGATCGGCTATGATCCGGCCAAATATTTAGTAATTAAACTATTGCCAATAGAAGAAAGAAAAAAGGCTGACATCTCCGAGGGAATAAGAGGACATTTATTCTACAGAGCAGTTTAGTGATGTTTAGTCACTCTGCTGGTGTCATAAAGGCTTCTGGCTGGCAGAGAATAATGGACTCAATTGCAGGCTTGGCTCAAGTGCAAAACAGGATTTATTTACAGTGATCAAAATAAAGGCAGCATGAGGGCTGTAAACACAAAAGAGCTACAGTGGTGTGAAAAAGTGTTTGCCCCCTTCCTGATTTCTCATTTTTTTTGTATGTTTGTCACAATAACTTAAATGTTTCAGATCATCAAACAAATTTAAAATATTAGACAAAGATAACACAAGTAAACACAAAATGTAGTTTTTAAATGAAGGTGTTTATTATTAAGGGGAAAAAATCCAAACCTACATGGCCCTGTGTGGAAAAAGTGATTGCCCCCTAAACCTAATAACTGGCTGGGTCACCCTTAGCAGCAACAACTGCAGTCAAGCATTTGCGATAACTAGCAATGAGTCGTTTACAGTGCTGTGGAGAAATTTTGACCCACTCATCTTTGCAGAATTGTTGTAATTCAGCCACATTGGAGGGTTTTCGAACATGAACCACCTTTTAAAGGTCATACCACAGCATCTCAATCAGATTCAGGTCAGGACTTTGACTAGGCCCCTCCAAAGTCTTCATTTTGTTTTTCTTAAGCCACTCAGAGGTGGACTTGCTGGTGTGTTTTTGATCACTGTCCTGCTGCAGAACCCAAGTGCGCTTCAGCTTGAGGTCATGAACAGATAGCCGGACATTCTCCTTCAGGATTTTTTGGTAGACAACAGAATTCATGGTTCCATTTAACAAAGCAAGTCTTCCAGGTCCTGAAGCAGCAAAACAGCCCCAGGCCATAACACTACCACCACCACATTATACTGTTGGCATGATGTTCCTTTTCTGAAATGCTGTGTTACTTTTACGCTGGATGTAATGGGACACACATTCCGAAAAGTTCAACTTTTGTCTCGTCAGTCCACAGAGTATTTTCCCAAAAGTCTTGGGGTCATCAAGATGTTTTCTGGCAAAACTGAGACGAGCCTTTATGTTCTTTTTGCTCAGCAGTGGTTTTCGTCTTAGAACTCTGCCATGCAGGCCATTTTTGCCCAGTCTCTTTCTTATGGTGGAGTCATGAACAATGACCTTATGTGACGCAAGTGAGGCCTGCAGTTCTTTGGATGTTGTTGTGGGGTCTTTTGTGACTTCTTGGATGAGTTGTCGCTGCGCTCTTGGGATAATTTTGGTCGGTCGGCCACTCCTGGAAAGGTCCACCACTGTTTCATGTTTTCACCATTTGTGGATAATGGCTCTCACTGTGGTTTGCTGGAGTGCCAAAGCTTTAGAAATGGCTTTATAACCTTTTCCAGACTGACAGATCTCAATTACTTTGTTTCTCATTTGTTCCTGAATTTCTTCGGATCACAGCATGATGTCTAGCTTTTGAGGATCTTTTGGTCTACTTCACTTTGTCAGGCAGGTCCTATTTATGTGTTTTCTTGATAGAGAACAGGTGTGGCAGTAATCAGGCCAGGGTGTGGCTAGAGAAATTGAACTCAGCTTTTCAAAGATGTGATAAACCACAGTTAATTTATGTTTTAACGGGGGGGGGGGGCTTTTTCACACAGGGCCATGTAGGTTTGGATTTTTTTTCCCTTAATAATAAACACCATCATTTATAAATGGCATTTTGTGTTTACTTGTGTTATCTTTGTCTAATATATACAGTAAATCAGTTTGATGATCTGAAACATTTTAGTGTGACAAACATACAAAAACATGAGAAATCAGGAAGGGGCAAACACTTTTTCACACCAATGTATAAAGGCAAATAATATACTCACGAGGAACAAACCAGAGGGGAATAACTGACAATGACGCCACACTAGAACACAAACTCAGACAGACATAAATAGGGTTACTGATAATCACAAATGCAGGACAGCTGGGAGGGCTAAACGGTAATGCATACAAGGGAAAGTGTCTACAGGTATGGAAAACATGAGGAGCTGGGAACAATAGGTAAACAAATATACACACATGATCCAGAACCATACAAAGGACAAAAATAAGGGCAGAAAAACTCAAAGACCACAATAATGACAATAAAGGGAAACAGGGAATGACACAACAGACTGGGGAAACACAGAAGACAACAACAAAGGACCCAGGGGAACACAGAAGTTAAATAATACAAAAATGATCATGAACCAAACAGGGGAGAACACAGAGGACAAAAATGAACAAAAGGCGTAGACATGGTTTAAGACCATGTCCAGGTCATGACACTGCCCCCTCTAAGGGTGGATTCCAGATGCCCCAGAAACAACCCAAAGAAAATTACTATAAACTGGGTAGGAGGAGGGGGTACAGGCATGTTGGGAAGAACCAAACACAAAGACACAAGAAAAAAAAGAAGACTGTCTATCAGCTGTCCCTGGACCACCGGACCAGGGACTTTGGGACCAGGACCAGGACTACAATGAATCGGGGGGCCGGCCAGAACCCAAGGACCCCTAGACCATGAGACATGGGGAGTCAGGTGGCCTCCCAAATTCCAAGAGCCACCAGACAGACGAACACGACATGTTGGGTGGCCTACCAAAGTCCATGGGCCACCAGATGGATGAACATGGCACATCTGGTGACCTACCAAAGTCCATGGATCACCAGACGGGTGAACACGGTGCTGTACGAGCACTGAGCTCAGAAGCCTCTGGAGCACACAGCAGAGGCTTACCAGCCTCAAGAATAAACGGAGGAAGTGCACCAACCTCAGGAACAAATGGCGGAGGCGCACTGGCCTCTGAAACAAACAGTGGAGGTGCACCAGCCTCCGGAACAAACGGCAGAGGCACACCAGCCTCTGAAACAAATGACGGAGGTGCACCAGCCTCAAAAAATACGGCAGAGGCGGACTGGCTACAGAGACAGATGGTGGAGGGGCACCAGCCTCTGGAACAAATGGCAGAGGCGCACCAGCCTCTGGAACAATTGGAGGTGCACCGGCCTCTGGAAAAAAAGGTGGAAGTGCACCAGCCTCAGGAACAAAAGGTGGAGATGCATCGGCCTCTGGAACAAATGGTGGAGTTTGATGAGCGCCCGACCCAGACGCCTGGAAAGCCATCCCCGATGCAGCCACCTCAGATGAGGGACAAAGGCAGGCAGTCAGTGAGGTGTCACCAAGATCACCAGGAGGAAGGCAAGTCTTTTCTAAGATTGATGTTTTAAAAGTAAAGGAAAGAGCTTGCCTTAGCTCCTGGTCCTCTGCTGCTGGGCTGACCACCTCAGGAAGAGCTGCAGGAGCAATGGTCTCTGAGAAACACTGCGACTGGGGAGCGTTGACCACGGAGACAGACTGCGACTGTGGAGCATCAACCATGGAGAAAAACTGCGACTGGGGAGCGTCAACCACAGATACAGACTGCGACTGGGGAGGGTTGACCACAGAGATGGTTGGAGCTGTAATGTGCACTTTGGGGACAGCTGTAGTTGTGATGTGCACCTTGGGGACAACTGGAGCTGTGGTGTGCACCTTGGGAATGGCTGGAGCTGTAATGTGATCCTCGGGGACAGCTGGCTGGGGCGCGCTGACCTCAGGAACAGATGATTGAAGCACGCTGACTTCAAGAGCTGACGATTGGAGTGCGCTGAGCTCCTGCTCTGCTGCTGCCAAAGCTGCCACTGCTGAAGCACTCAAGGAAGGTGGAGCTACAGCAGCAGAAACCCTTGGGAAGACCTCGAGTGAAGGGCCCGGATGGTGAGGCTCGCTTTCCCACAGGCCCTTTTGATGCCATCTGGTCTCCACACGCTGGAAACAAAATCTCCGGAGCGAGCCAGGGCTTGTATTTCAGCAGGTCTTCAGCTCGTGCAAGGACCGCCTGCCTCCACTACTCCTTCTCCAAAACATCTGCTGCCATGACTGGTGGAGCAGAGGCGGCAGACAGAAGACAGGAGTAGGAGCTGATGATCCGGGGCTAGGCTGGACGTAGCTGTCCGGGAAGCCCCTTCCCCCAAGCCGGTCCCAAACCTGCACTGTGCAAGAGCAAAGTACAGCCACCTCGGGAAACTGCCGCAGGTCCGGGTGACTGAGAATGTCCTCCACTATCAAAAGCTCCTCCAATCCTTCAGACGAGTTGGGATGCTTCAGGGCCTGGTTGCACAAATGGAAGACCAGGGCAAAAGTCTCAGTTAGCATCTTCCAACTCAAGCCCTTCCTCCTCCTGTCAATTTTGCCCGCTGAATCCTTAGTTGGTAGTGCTGTTGAGTGACGCTATGGGTTGAGCGCTGTTGACATCACTCAACAGCACGCCTCTGGTAGGCAGGGATTAATAGACTCAATTGCAGGCTTGGCTCAAGTGCAAAACAGGACTTATTTACAACAATCAAAATAAAATCAGCACGGGGGCTGAAAACACAAAAGCACTATAAAGGCAAATAATTTACTCACGAGAAACAAGTTTGATGATCTGAAACATTTAAGTGTGACAAACATACAAGAAAAGAGAAATCAGGAAGGGGGAAAACACTTTTTCACACCACTGTATAAAGGCAAATAATGTACTCACGAGGAACAAACCAGAGGAGAATAATTGACATTGACGCCACACTAGAACACAAACTCAGACAGACATAAATAGGGCAACTGATTATCACAAACGCAGGAAAGCTAGGAGAACAATCAAGGGCTAAATGGTAACACACACGAGGGAAAGTGTCTACAAGTATGGAAAACATGAGGACCTGGGAACAATAGGTAAACAAATATACACACATGACCCAGAACCCCACAAAGGACAAAAACAAGGGCAGGGAAACACAAAGCCCACAATAATGACAATAAAGGCAAACAGGGAATGACACAACAAACCAGGGAAATACAGAAGAAAACAACAAAGGACCCAGGGAAATACAGAAGGCAAATAATGCAAAAACGATCATAAACCAAACGGGGGAGAACACAGAGGACAAAAGTGAACAAAAGGCATGGACATTGTCTAAAACCATGTCCAAGTCATGACAGCTGGTTAGCGTCCACAGACACCAGCTGTGTTTACTGTGACAGACTGGGAGCTACCATCATCCCAACTGAAAGCCCAGACAGCTGCAGCATGTACTGGATCTGTCTAAAGAGTTGCACAAAGTGAGGCAGCTTCTTAAAACTGATTTTAAACACATACTGATTAAAAAACAAAACAAAAGCAAAGACCCCCATTACAGTTGGGTCTGAGTAGTTAAGCCCTTTTCACCCATAACTCATTCCCAGTACTTACAGTCAGTCTGGCAGGCTCCAGACCCGTCATTGAGGCAGAAACGAGTCTCCAGCTTCTTCCTGCCCAGCTGCAGCTGCTGGGGGTCCTGAAGCAGGGCACGGCAGGTGTACCTGAATCTCTGCTCTTGGCGTGACCCATCCTGACTCACATTGACGGGCATCCAGGGGGTCCAGGGGGTATTACGGCGAACCTCAGGGCACGCTTCAAGATTACACGCCTTATACTCCTGACAGAAAACCACAGCAATATTGCACAAAGTTTACACACACACACACACACACACACACACACCCACACACACACACACACACACAGTGGATATAAAATATCTACACACCCCTGTTGAAATGCCAGGTTTTTGTGATGTAAAAAAATGAGACCAAGATAAATCATTTCAAAACTTTTTTCCCCATTAATGTGAACTATAACCTGTACAACCCAATTGAAAAACAAACTAAAATCTTTTAAGGGGAAAAATAAAAAAACTTACAATAACCTGGTTGCATAAAAATGCACACCCTCTTATAACTGGAGATGTGGCTGTGTTCAGAATTAACCAATCACATTTAAACTCATGTTAAATGGGAGTCAACACACACCTGCCACCATTTAAGGTATAGTACCTCTGATTAACCCCAAATAAAGTTCAGTTGTTCTAGTAGGCTTTTCCTGACATTTCGGCTGTGGCACAGGTGTAGTGTGGCCGACTACTGATCAGAGGGTCAGGGGTTCAATTCCCACTCTGTCTGCAGTCTGCATGTCAAATTGTCCTTGAGCAAGACACTGAACCCCCAGTTGCTCCAGGTGGGTCAGGCCAGTGCTGGTGTATGGCAGCTACACCGCCATCAGTGTGTGAATGGGTGGATAGCCGGATCTGTAAAGCACTTTGGTCATCTAGAGATGAGAAAAAAAGCACTATATACTGTAAGTGAATGCCAGTTACCATTTCTGTAGTCACATATTACAGCACATGCCATGGTTTGCAGAGAGCTTCCAAAGCATCAGAGGGATCTCATTGTTCAAAGGTATCAGTCAGGAGAAGGGTCCAAAAGAATTTCCAAGGCATTAAATATACCATGGAACACAGTGAAGACAGTCATCATCAAGTGGAGAAAATATGGCACAACAGTGACATTACCAAGAACTGGACATCCCTCTAACTGTTAGAGGGATGTTAGAGTCTAACATATCTATCATCCATCACTATAAAAGCAAGAAATCTGTGTGTGTGTGTGTGTCACCCTTCATAGGACAGCATAGGATGGCCTATGATCTCTGCCTGAACATCATAGGATGTCCTATGAATTCAGGCATCATAGGACACATAGACAAATGTGTCTTTATGATGTCACATAGACCATGTGTCTTTGAACTCAGGCATCATAGGACACAGACAAATCAAGAAATCTGTGTGTGTGTGTGTGTGTGTGCGTGTGTGTGTGTGTGTGTGTGTGTGTCATGCTTCATAGGACATCATAGAACGGCTTATGATCTCTGCCTGAACATCATAGGATGTCCTATGAACTCAGGCATCATAGGACACATAGTAATGTGTCTTTATGATGTCATATAGACCATGAACTCAGGCATCATAGGACGACTCGCGATGCCTATATGACAGCACATAGACAAATGTGTCTTTATGATGTCATATACATCAAGCCTGTCTTTATGATGTCATATACAGTGACAGACATCAGGCAACATGTCTTTATGATGTCATATACATCAAGGCTGCCTTCATGTCTTTATGATGTCATATACAGTGAGTCCATGACGGAAAGCCTCTTTTTGCTCAGATCTATTTTCATGATTCTGTCCATGAACCGAAATTATGACGCACCTATCCCTCAACCAGTGGTCTCAACGAAGAAGAAGAAGACCCACCAGATGGAGAGCAATAGAATGACGACAACTGCTGCACGTCAGAAAAGATGCCATGAAGATGAAACACCTGAGGTTCCAGCAGTACATCGCACCCGTCTGAGACAGGAGGTCACCCTTCACCAGCATAGGGTACGACAGACTTTAAAGTATGTTTGTAGGACATCATAGGATGGCCTATGATCTCTGCCTCATCATCATAGTGCATCCTATGAACTCAGGCATCATAGGACGACTCACAATGCGTACATGACGGCAAATGTGTAACCTTGACGAATGCCAGTCTACACTACAAATGTGTAAAATGCCAAGCAAAGCGCTGATTTTCTCTGGGTGCTCTGGTTTCTTGGTTTCTATGGGCATGCACGGGCCTTCCTGAACAGGGTCGAAAGCCACTTTTTCACAGATCATGCCCATGAACTGGAATTATGATGCACCTATCCCTCAACCAGTGGTCTGAACGAAGAAGAAGACCCACCAGAAGGAGAGCAATAGAATGAGAACTGCTGCATGTCAGAAAGGATGCCGTGAACATGAAACACCTCAGGTTGCACCAGTACGCCGCAGGCATGACTGTAAACAACACAACCGTCTGAGACAAGAGGAGACCCTTCAGTGATCTGAACGAAGAAGAAGATCCACCAGATGATGTCTATATGATGGAGCATAGACAGAGCCCATGACTCCCTACAAGACACATACAGTATACTGTATACTGTATATAGACACAGGTAAGCAACATAACACAGAACAGTGACAGGCAGGAGAAGAAGTAACAAGCAGGAGCAGACAACCCCAGATGGCGGGGCATACAGTATTTTGTGATTTTTATGTGAAACTGGGCATCCTGGCAGAACTAAAAACATTATCTGTCACAGGTCTGTGGTGGACCACTTCCAGTTCCACGGGGTGAGACTGGACATCCTGGCAGATAAGCATATCTGTCGCAAGGTCTGTGGTGGACATTTGCCAGTCAGTGCATTGTGACATGCACTACACAAAGAGCAGAGATAAACAAACCTATCATCTGGTCAGTCACTGCAACAGATACTGGAGTCAGTTTGTCTTGGCCTGTCCTTGCCACTGATAATACCTCTATCTGCCAAGAATGTGCTACTAGACCAGCAAAAGCTAGCGGTACTCAAATACTTTGCAAGCAGTTTCATGAAATGGTCAGTCAGAAAGTAACTCATACCGGCTCGGACGTTGCCCGGGTTTGCAGGGTCGGGAGTTCCTGGCAGCAGTGGGTGGGGGACAGAGCTGCATAGAGGAATCTGATCAGACCTAAATGAAACAGTCATTGTCGCCCGCGACAGACTGCTATGATGATGATGATGTTTTGCTGCATACAAAACTCTTTGCACATTATCTGCGGAAGGAATGGGCAGGAGCGCATTGGATTGGATTATCCAAAACACGCCTCTTCGCACCTTGCGCCCAACGGAAGGTGAAATACAGAAAATCCAAACTTAAAAGTGAGGATGTGGGCTGGGACCCTTGCCCTGGAGACAAGGAACATCATCACTCTATATACCCTGCCTCTCACCCAAAGATGCTGGGATAGGCTCCAGCCCCCCGCAACCCGAAAAGGATTAAGCGGAAGAAGATGGATGGATGGATGGAAGAAATCTCTGTCACGATATCATGATGTCATGATCAGAGGACTCATGAAAAGATCATAGGACTTGCAAAGAGATCAAAGGCTGGCTTCACTCACGATCATAGGACTCGATATGACATCATCAAAAATCAAAGGCAGGCATTACTCATGATCAGAGCACTCGCTATGGCATTATCAAAGATCAAAGGCAGCCAGCACAGCTCAAAGGCAGGCATCAATGAAAGAGTGGTGACGTCAAAGATCCAAGGCAGGTTTCACCATGGTTGCTGTTGCCATGGTAACAGTAACTTTCTACGGGCATGCAGAAATGTTTGCTTACACTTGCTTTCTATGGGCATGCACGGGTTTGCACGGGCATGCACAGGTATATAATATGCACGGGCATGCACAGGTATGCACTAGTATATACAGTATACTGTATATATACAGTATACTGTATATATATAAATTGAAGAAATCTGTGTGTCACGATCATAGGACATCATAGGACAGCCTATGATGTGCCTATGATGTCCCGATGATGTCTGCATCATAGGACAGCCTATAATGCTCCTATGATGTCCCTATGCCTTTGATGTCTTTATGATGTCATATAGACCATCAGGACTTGTGATGCCGTCATATAGACAAAAGGACAATGCCGTCATATACACAATAGGACACAGCAATTTAAAGCACACCCATTCGAAGCAGTAAATCTGGAAATCTTACAAACTATCGCTCTATAAATTCAAGAAATCTCTTGTCAGTTTCTGTGTATCTGGAAATCTTATTCATCACCCGATTAACAATAGGACACACTACTTTAAACCACACACATTCGAAGCAGTACATCATGTCTGTGTGTCACGATCAGAGCACACCATAGGACGGCCTATGATGTCTGCAGGATGTCCTATGATGATCCTATGACATCAGGCAACATAGGACTCACGATGCCATCATATACACAATAGGACTGGCTACCTATGATGTAGGCATGAGGTCCTATGATGCCTGCCTTGATGTCTTTATGATGTCATATAGACCATCACTTACGATGCCTGCCTTCATGTCTTTATGATGTCATATACGCCATCACTCACCAAAGAAGAGATACTCATCACCCGATTACCAATAGAACACAGCACTTGAAACCGAATGGGAGTTGCCAGAAACAGGAAAGAAGAGATACTCATCACCCAATTAAGAATAGGACACACTAATTTAAACAGATCATAGGACACAGGACAACTTCCAAGATCAAATGCAGGCATGACTCACAATCATATGACTCCCTATGACATCATCACAGATCACAGGACTCACTATGACACCATCGAAAATCAAAGGCAGGCATCACTGAATGAGTGCTGACGTGCTTGCTTACACCCTTGCTTACACCTGCTTTCTACGGGCATGCAGAAATACTTGCTTCTACTTGGTTTCTATGGGCATGCACGGCCATGCACGGCTATGTACAGTGGGGCAAAAAAGTATTTAGTCAGCCACCAATTGTGCAAGTTCTCCCACTTAAAAGATGAGAGAGGTCTCCAAGTTTCATCATAGGTATACCTCATCTATGAGAGACAAAATGAGAAAAAAAATCCAGAAAATCACATTGAAGGATTTTTAATGAATTAATTGGTAAATTCCTCGATAAAATAAGTATTTGGTCACCTACAAACAAGCAAAATTTCTGGCTCTCACAGACTTGTAACTTCTTCTTTAAAAGGCTCCTCTGTCCTCCACTCGTTACCTGTATTAATGGCACCTGCTTGAACTCGTTATCAGTATAAAAGACACCTGTCCACAACCTCAAACAGTCAGACTCCAAACTCCACTATGGCCAAGACCAAAGAGCTGTCAAAGGACACCAGAAACAAAATTGTAGACCTGCACCAGGCTGGGAAGACTGAATCTGCAATAGGTAAGCAGCTTGGTGTGGAGAAATCTACTGTGGGAGCAATTATTAGAAAATGGAAGACATACAAGACCACTGATAATCTCCCTCGATCTGGGGCGCCACGCAAGAGCTCACCCTGTGGGGTCAAAATGATCACGAGAACAGTGAGCAAAAATCCCAGAACCACACGGGGGGACCTAGTGAATGACCTGCAGAGAGCTGGGACCAAAGTAACAAAGGCTACCATCAGTAACACACTACGCCGCCAGGGACTCAAATCCTGTAGTGCCAGACGTGTCCAGGCCCATCTGAAGTTTGCTAGAGAGTATCTGGATGATCCAGAAGAGGATTGGGAGAATGTCATATGGTCAGATGAAACCAAAATAGAACTTTATTGTAAAAACTCAACTTGTCGTGTTTGGAGGAGAAAGAACACCATACCTACTGTGAAGCATGGGGGTGGAAACATCATGCTTTGGGGCTGTTTTTCTGCAAAGGGACCAGGACGACTGATCCGTGTAAAGGAAAGAATGAATGGGGCGATGTATTGTGAGATTTTGAGTGAAAACCTCCTTCCATCAGCAAGGGCATTGAAGATGAAATGTGGCTGGGTCTTGCAGCATGACAATGATGCCAAACACACCGCCCGAGCAACAAAGGAGTGGCTTCGTAAGAAGCATTTCAAGGTCCTGGAATGGCCTAGCCAGTCTCCATATCTCAACCCCATAGAAAATCTTTGGAGGGAGTTGAAAGTCCATGTTGCCCAGCGACAGCCCCAAAACATCACTACTCTAGAGGAGATCTGCATGGAGGAATGGGCCAAAATACCAGCAACAGTGTGTGAAAACCTTGTGAAGACTTACAGAAAACGTTTGACCTCTGTCATTGCCAACAAAGGGTATATAACAAAGTACTGAGATGAACTTTTGTTATTGACCAAATACTTATTTTACCGAGGAATTTACCAATTAATTAATTAAAAATCCTTCAATGTGATTTTCTTGATTTTTTTTTCTCATTTTGTCTCTCATAGTTGAGGTATACCTATGATGAAAATTGGAGACCTCTCTTATCTTTTAAGCGGGAGAACTTGCACAATTGGTGGCTGACTAAATACTTTTTTGCCCCACTGTACTAGCTGATGAAAAGACAAGAAGAAAACTGGTCAGGGAGGCTGCCAAGAGGTTGACAGCAACACTGAAGGAGCTGCAGGATTTTTTGGCAAGTACTGGCTGTTTAGTACGTGATCACAATCTCCTGTCTTCTTCATATATCTGGGCTATGGGGTAGGTTGGCAAGACGGAAGTCTTATCTTAAGAAGAAAAACATCCAAGCCCGGCTACATTTTGCAAAAAACACTGCGGCAGCACAGCAACTCACCCTTGGCCAGGGGATCCTGTGTTCAATCCCAGCCCCTGACCAACAGTGATCTGTGTGGAGTTTGCATGTTCTCCCCGTGTCTGCGTGGGTTTACTCCTGGATTTCTCCGGTTTCCTCCCACATGCCAAAAACATGCAAGTTAGGCTAATTGGCATCAAACTGGGGATTCTAAATTGTCTTTAGGTATGACTGTGAGAGTGAATGGTTGTCTGTCTCTCTGTGTTGGCCCTGCGATGGACTGGTGGTCTGTCCAGGGTGTACCCTGCCTCTCGCCCAAAAATGCTGGGATAGGCTCCAGCCCCCCCGTGACCTGAAAAGGATTAAGTGTAAGAAAATGGATGGATGGATGGACATTTAAAATCTCCCAAACGCATGTGGGAAAATGTGTTATGGTCCGATGAAACCAAGGTTGATCTTTTGGCCATAATTCCAAAAAGGTTTATTTGGCACAAACACAACACTGCTCATCACCGAAAGAACACCATACCTACAGTGAAGCATACATCCAAATCAATAAAAGAATGGCTTCACCAGAAGAAGATTAAGGTTTTGGAATGGCCCAGCCAGAGTCCAGACCTGAATCTGATTGAACATCTGTGGGTGATCTGAAGAGGGCTGTGCACAGGAGATGCCCTCACAATCTGACACACTTGAAGCGTTTTTGCAAGTGATGGGCAAGTTACTAAAAAATCAGAATCAGAATCAGAATCAGCTTTATTGCCAAGTATATTTACAAGTAAACACACAAGGAATTTGACTTGACATTGGGCGCGCACATTAGGCGCATCCAATGACACGGCAGCCATAGAGGCGCCTGTCTGCAGTGGGGGTACAGGGGGGAAGGGGGGGGGGGAAACACAATAGGCAGAGAGAAAAAACATAGTTATCAGAATCACGCTCGTATAAGCTCATATAAGCTCATGAGCCAAATTTTGATTACACAGAAAAAAACCCTCTATGCACATTAGCAGACAATAGATACAATCACACAGCAGAGGGAGGGAGAGCAGTGTGTGTATATTTGCATGTCATTGTGTAGTGTGAGTGTAACAGTTGTTAGTGAGCAGCAGAGGGCGCCTCCAGGCAGTGGATAGATGTTATAATCATGTGACTTATAAACAAGTCAGAGATCAGAGTCTGTCTCTCTTTTCCTCTTCCTTGCAGAAGGCACATGGGCAATGTCCTTGAGAGACCAATCCGCTGACGACAACAACTGATTGTTGATGTATGGGTAGACATAAGCCACTTCTCCAGCGTTATCTTCATCGAGGAGGAATGTAAACAAAGGCACCAAAACACAAGGTCAAATCTGCACAGTGCACTCAGAGAATAAAAAATTTCTCTCTCTTCGATTCTGTGCTTCAATTTCATACAGGCTTGAATCATACTTTAGATCATTCTCTGGAGAGCACTCAGCGATCCACAGATGTTATCCACCTACCGAAACATAGGTAAAACATGTCCAGAGAGTTCGTTCTCTCTTCAATGCATGCCAGATAGTAAATTCCATGTTAATCCTGCCGCTGACAGTCAGTGCTCCCCCCAGCTGGACGAATTGTTGAATTTGTTAAGGGAGCTACGCCGGGGTCCGCGTTTGATTAGCTCACCCAGATAATTTCGATACACTAGGAAAACTCCAGGGGCCAAACAGAAGATCCTGTGATCAGTTCAATCTCAGTCGAATCACACAGACACATGAATTCCAATACCATGAGTCTCCCTTGGGTTCCCCCTGACCCGATCTTCTACTTTTTAAAGTGGTGACAATCGCATATAAGTCGCTTTCCAGATCCATAATTTCCATTTGGATTAAGATTCAGCCAGGAGAAGAGTGACATTGCAAGCTGGGATCAGAAGGGAGAGGATTAGGAGGGAGAGGGAAGAAAAGCGTCTGCTCTCTCTCAGAAGCGGAAGTGAAGAAGAAGTAAAAAATAGTAACTAGTTACAGTTACTAGTTATTTCTTTTTAAAAGTAACAGTTATTTTTGAGTTACTGCATGATTAAAGTAAGTAGTTTTTTTTTCCACAATATCTTTATTGAACCTTTTTTTTTTTTAAACAAACATGATACAAACAATCAAACACTAACACTAAAGTACTAAAAAAAAAAAAATGCACTAAAAAAAAACACCAACAACCATCAACAAAATCAAATCTTCAACAATGCTCCTCTGTTTAGTCTAGACAATCCAGCACATAGGTATACATATTATTTTCACCAGTTTGGAATTTACAAGGTCCGCACATATCATTCATCTTCTTCTTCAAGAGTTATGTTTAAATTTTTTACATAATCAATAAAAGGTCTCCATATATTCTCAAACACAATTTCCTTTGATTTCAGTATATATGTTATTCTTTCTAATGGAAGGTTTGTTAACATCTGTCTTAACCACTGAGTCACATCTGGTCTATAAGTCTTTTTCCATAATAGTGCAATACATTTTTTGGCATTAAGCAAACTGAGGTCTATGAATGTTCTTTCGCTTTTATTAAAATTATGCTTTTCTGGGTACAGACCCAACAAAAACAGTTTAGGATTCAATATGATTTGTTTTGAGATTATTTTTTCAATTGTTACCCTCACCTCTTCCCAAAACATTCTTATTAATCTACATTCCCATACACAATGAAATAGAGTTCCTTTACTTTCCATACATTTTGTGCACGTATCTGGTATATTTTTGTTATATCTATTTAACTCCTCCGGTGTAACATACATCCGCATTAACCATTTGAAGTGTATCAATTTAAGGCGTACATTTATTGATTTGGTTTGAGCTTCTGTACAAGCCAGTTCCCATTGTTCCTCTGGAATTTCAGTTTGCAGATCTTCTTTCCAGTAGTTTAATCTTTTCAGTGAATTTTCACTTGAAAATAGTGTCAATGAGTTATAAAACTCTGAAATAATACCCTTTCTTTTACTATCTTTCATAAAGTAAGTAGTTACTTGGAAAAGTAACTTTCACGTTACTTTTAAATGCATACTTAAATTATCTTGCACACATAGCAAGATCAAGGCCCCCTTGTTTTCATCAGAAAAAACAAGAAAAAGAAAACTGATGTGGAAAAAAGTCTCATTTTACAGAGAAAAAATGTCTCAGATTTACAGTACATAAACTATTGTAATCAGTAGAAAGTCAAAAATTTACTAGAAATAAAGCTGTAAATTCACAGAGAAAATTTTGGACCCCCCTGGTGGGCCAGAGCCCTATATTTGACACCCCTGGACCAGCCCATTAAAAACGCATATTTAGAGGATTTACTTCCATGAAATAGTTTCATACCACAACAGCATGTAACTGAATGAGATAAAATAAAACAAAGCATAGATAAATGAAAGTTCACCGCTTACAAGAAGCTGTTCTTTACCGCAACAAACCGAGTCACTTTTTCTCTCTGCATAAGAAAACTTACACACAATTACTTACACAACTTACACATTTATACAACTGCGGGCAAATGCGAGCTTCTTGCTCAAAAAATACTCATGTTTAACCACAGAGGTAGGAGCTGTTGGGGGGCTACTCACCACTCAGACAACAGGCGATCAGGGCTCCATTTGAGAAGTTGCCATGGCATTTCTTCCCAACATGGGACAGGAAACCAACCCGCAGGGGAGGAGACTGACGGCTGCGCCAGCTATGGTAGGATCAGTTTATTTGCACTAAAATATACTGTATATCCATATTAATAAAACGAGTAACACATCTGGTCGCGGGGGGGCTGGAGCCTATCCCAGCATCTTTGGGCAAGAGGCAGGGTACACCCTGGACAGAGAGCCAACACAGAGAGACAGACAACCATTCACTCTCACAGTCATACCTAAGGACAATTTAGAATCCCCAGTTTTGATGCCAATTAACCTAACTTAAATGTTTTTGGCATGTGGGAGGAAACCGGACAAATCCCGGAGTAAACCCACGCAGACACGGGGAGAACATGCAAACTCCACACAGATCACTGTTGGTCAGAGGAGGGATCAAACCCAGGATCCCCAGGCCAAGGGTGAGTTGCTGTGCTGCCGCAGTGCTAACCACTCCGCCACTGCGCTGCCTATATCCATATTAATAAAACGAGTAACGCATCTGATCAAATTTCAGTAACTGTAAGGCATTACTGAATTTTTAAACAGTAATTTCATTACAGAGCACGTTACTGCAAAAGTAGAGGCTTTACAGTAACCCAACAATGGTTTTTGCAAAGAAGAGTGTGCAAATATTGCCGCATCAACATGTGCCACACTGACTCCTACCCAAAACGACTGAGTGCTGTAATAAAAGGGATAGGGACCTGTACTTATATAGTGCTTTTCTAGTCTCAAAGACCACTCAAAGTGCTTCACTAGTACTAACCCTCTATTCTAAGGGCCTATAGTAGACAGATATCTAGGGACAATTTAGAACAACCAATTAACCTAACATACATGTCTTTGGATTGTGGGAGGAAACCAGAGCCCCCGGAGTAAACCCACGCAGCACAGGGAGAACATGCAAACTCCACACTGAAAGGTTCCTACCCCTGCCAGCCTGGGGATTCGAACCTGGAACATTCTAGCTGTTAGGCAAGCCAAAGGTGCTGCAACAGAATATTAGTTTAAGGGAGTGCATATTTATGCAACCGGGTTATTGTAAGTTTTTTATTTTTCAATTTTGTTTTTCAGTTGGGTGGTACAGGTTATAGGTCACATTAATGGTGGAAAAAGTTTTGAAATGATTTATCTTGGTCTCATTTTTTTACATCACAAAAACCTGGCATTTGAACAAGGGTGTGTAGACTTTTTATATCCACTATATATACAGTACACAGCAAGTATACTGTATATATGTATACTTGTCAATACAAGTATTGAACATGTCAACATTTTTCATTTTTCTCGTTAAACATATTTCTGATGGAGCCATTGACCTGCGATTTTCACCAGATATCAGTAACAACCCAAGTAATCCATACATACAAAGAAATCAAGGCAACTGTGTTCACAAAACAAGTAATATTTAGTAAAGTGGAATTACACAAGGAATAAGTTTTGAACACGCTTGGTGAAATTCATTTAATATTTAGTAGAAAAGCCTTTGTTGATAATAACAGCTTCCAGACACCTCCTGTATAGAGAAACTAGGCGCAGGCATTGCTCAGGAGTGATTTTAGCCCGGTTCCAAGGTTGTCATAGCCAGGAGCGGCACTGGGGTTAAGCTCCCAGTGCTCATAAAATGCTCCTTACGGCGTGCGTCTCGAAAAGCCTCTGACAACTAAGTTCAACTCCTAGCCTGCCCGTGTGGTTTAGTCTCTAAGCCCGGCGGAACTGCTTTTACTAATAGGAGAAGGGGCGAGGGCGGATCTCTGGCGCCTTAAAACCAGATGCTTCGGGTAGATGGTGGCTCGTCAACCTGGGAAGGTAGCCCATCTAGGGGAAGGTAAACCCTGATTTCAAACCTCCGCTGCCTTGCGGCACACCCGGTCACGGGAAAGGCTTCGGGAGTCAACCCTGAGGAAAAATCCGGAGTCGGAGCCCCTAAGGCAGTTCTCTGTTGTGCTCAACATCGTTCTGGCAGCTCCTGCGACGGCGCTGGTGCCAAACTATAGCAGCCCTGCTGTTCCTTTGGATTCATCAGTGACGTGGAGTCACTGATGTTAGGTTAATTGGCTGTTCTAAATTGTCCCTAGATATCTGTTTCCTATAGGCCCTTAGAATAGAGGGTTAGTATTAATGAAAGCGCTTTGAGTGGTCTTTGTGACTAGAAAAGCGCTATATAAGTGCAGGTTAGTTAGTTAGTTAGTTAGTGGAGAGGGGGGACATGCTGCATGGGTAACATCTTGTCCTCCATATCTTCCTGCCCAGGCTTGAATCCTACCAACGCCCAACGCTGGAAGGTAGAACACCGGTGCGCATCGGCCTGTTCAGCCACAGGCGGTGCTGTTCCACCAGAGTAGACGTTTAGGATTCTCTTCCATGGTCATCATAGACCAACGGAGGCCGACAATTTTAGCCCATTCTTCCACACAAACTTTCTTCAAATCTTGAAGGTTCCGTGGGTGTCTTCTGTGAACTCTGACCTTCAGTTCGTTCCAGAGATTTTCAATTGGATTCAGGTCAGGTGACTGACTGGGCCATTCTAGCACCTTTATCTTCCTTCTCCGAAGCCAGGTGGGCGTTTGGGATCAGTGTCTTGCTGAAATGTCCACCTTCGTTTCATCTTTGGCATCTTGGCAAATGACAACAGGTTCTTATCAAGGATGTCTCTGTCCATTCATCTTTCCTTCATTTACATATTTACATGAAGTTTGCCTCTACCATGTGGTGAAAAACACCCCCACACACACACACCATGATGGGATGTGCAATGCCATTTCTCCTCCAAACATGCTGTGTGTTGTGGCATCCAAAAAGTTCAATTTTGGTCTTGTCTGACCTGAATATATTCTCCCAGTATTTTACTGGCTTGCCCAAATGTTGTGCAGCAAACTTTAAATGAGCTTCAACATGCTTTTTCTTTGGCAATGGAGTCTTGCAAGATGAGTGGGCATAGAACCCATGTTGGTTGAATGCGTTATTTATTTTCTTTGAAACAGCAATACTTGTTAACTCCAGGTCTTTGTGGAGCTCTCCACAAGTGGTCTTTGGCTGCTGGAAAACTCTTTTGATAATTCTTTTGACTCCTCTGTCAGAAATCTTGCAAGGAGCTCCTAGTCATGGCCAGTTTATGGTAAAATGATGTTCTTTCCACTTCCGAATGATGGCTCCAACAGTGCTCACTGGAACATTCAGCAGTTTAGAAATGCGTCTGTTATCAATGCCATCATTATGTTTTGCAACAATAAGGTTGCAAAGGTCTAGAGAGAGCTCTTAGCTTCTACCCATCAAGAGTTCTCTGTGGTGTGACAATCTGATATTTGCAATGATGGGGGATAGGATGGCTTCCTAAATTCTAATGGATTTCAGCTGGTTTCTTGGCTTTCTATGCCTTTTTGCACCTCTTTTTCTTCATGTGTTCAATACTTATTCCCTAGGTCATTCCACTTTATTAAATATAACTTTGTTTTGTAAACACAGTTGCCTTGATTTCTTTGTATGTATGGATTGCTTGGGTTGTTAACGATATCTGGTGAAAATCTCAGGTCAATGGCTCCATCAGAAATATGTTTAATGAGAAGAATGTTGACGTGTTCAATACTTATTTTCCCCGCTCTGTGTGTGTGTGTACATATATATGTGTGTGTATACTGTCCTCCAACAGAAAACACACTATATGGTCATTTTTACCAACAGATATCATGACCTATTTGTACATTTTGACTGTAAGCAACCTCTAGTGGTCATTTAAAGGATGACATGAAATGACATGGCAAAGGGCTGCCGTTATAATGTGTGTAAAATAGACCCCAACTTTCCCTAACTGTTTCTATTTAATGCAACTCTAATGTATTTTCCATGCATCATAGTACCATAGCACATCCAGGACAGGCGTTTCCATTCTCACAGGTTCTGGTCCTGGAGTGGATCCCCCCACCACATTCAGCACTACAGTGAGCCCAGGGGCTCCATGCCGTCCACAGCACAGGCAAGGGACATGGTTTTTTTTCATTGCACAGCCTGAAGAAATAAACATAGAAACAATGTGATACAGTGACACTGTCTAATGTTAAAAAATCTAGTAATCGTGATATGTAATCTGATGCAAGCACCTTCCTCCTCACCTCTCCTCTCGGCCTTGTCCAACACAGATTCGACCACCGTGGCGAGGTCCAGGGTTGTTACAGGAACGCTGCCTCACTTCAAATCCAATACCGCAGCTGCTGCTGCACTGACCCCATGATGACCAGGGAGTCCAGCCACCATTCCTTAGAGGCAAAATGTAAGACAGGATGTCACTCAGAAACACAACCTAAGGAAAGAGACATGTTGGGCCATTTTTGCCCCCCCCCCAAAAAAAAAACTGCATGGCAAAACAAAAAACATTTGTAATTTATAATTAAGATGAAATGGACAAGTTAGAGGAATAAATTGGCCTTTCAGCATTAGTTACATGGGTTTTTTTTCTTCTTTAACATGCATCCTTTCTCTCATTGATGTACAACTTTTCTAAGCTAAATTTTGTGGGAAAAATTCACAATGCAAATTCACAATTCTCAATTTTTTCTGTAAATTTGTGACTTTTTTTATCATGAATTTGCAACTGTGTTTTCATAACTTTTTTTAGTCAAAACCACATGGAGCCTCTGAATATGAAAAGAGAACCATTGCCAATATTTTACTTTATTAAGTTCCCTCTGGTCACCTTTGTGGCACATTTGTTCCGCTGCATAGATGCTGCGTACCTTTCTGTGGAATGATTGAAAAGTTGATTGAATGATTGAAAAGTTGATTCAAACAGGAAATGAAAAAGTTCACCATGACAAGGAAGAATAAAAAGAATACAAAACATGAGGCAGTTTTCTCCCATTTCGTCTGATAGGTCCACCTCCTTTTTTATTTTAAATTAAAGTTAATATCTCACCGAGAGGCGACTGTTGACAAATGTTGCGAATTTTGGATTTGCCAATTTTTCTGATGAATGTTGGAGAAAACCAGAATTTGCCTTTATCATTAGCAATATTTAGCAACAATTACCAACATTTGCATGAATGTTTGCGAAAGGCATTACTGGCCCTTGGTATAGGCCATATAGGCGGTCGCCTAGGGTGCCACCTGCTGGAGGAGACGCTGCTGCAAGCCCTCAAAAAATGATTTTTTTTTAACTGTACACACAGTTTGTAAGGTCACCAACAGTTTTGTCATTAAAGTTCTTAAACAGTTGCTAGTGTTCACTACTAAGCGAACAAAAGAAAACTTAAGCGACATACTGCATATTACAACCATTTGCAAATGTGTTACAACTATTTGTTAATGCATACAACTATTTTGCAAATGTTTGCAAAATACATTTGCAAAAAAGTTTTGAGCAAGAAGCACTGTGGACCTTAAAAACTGTCGGTGAACCGTTTGGCAACCTTTCAAGAACCCTGACGAAACCCGAAAATTGCAACATTCGTGAACGTTCCTCAGTATTCACTGTTCCATGAGATACAGGGGTAATGGCAGCATCTGCCAGCATCTGCCAGAAATCCACGGAGCTGCTCATCCGTAAGCTGCCCGTCCAGCGCCTGGTGAGGGAGATCGCTCAGGACTTCAAGACCGTCCTGCGTTTCCTGAGCTTCGCCGTCATGGCTCTGCAGGAGACCAGCGAGGCCCACCTGGTGGTCTCTTCTTCGCTAAGGGGGTCACCATCATGCCCAATGACATCCAGCTGGCCCGCCGCATCCGCGGAGAGAGAGCTTAGACTTTCTGCTGCACATTCACCAACCAACCATAATGCTCTGCACTGTGTCTATATATATACATTTATAGTAATATGGACATATGTTTACTAGATGTTGTTTTTTCTTGCCTTCTGATTGTTGCTCTGAGTGTTGCTATCCCTGTGCTGTTGCAATCCTGGAATTTCCCCATTGTGGGACTAATAAAGGCTTATCTTATCTCACTGGGCTGCGACAGCTTGAGACTTGGAGGACAGCATTCTCTAAGAAGTTTCCAAAATGTCTCCAAACATTCTCGGAGGATCTCATTTTTGTCTCCTGAGTTGCAGGGTCATGCACTTGTCTCGCAGGAATTTTGGACATGTTCAAAAATTATTATTATTTTTTTTTATTTTTATTTATTTATTTATATTTTTTTATTATTTATTTTGTACCCGTAGGTAGATTTGTTTTGCAGTCTGGTGACAAGCCACCAGCTGCCGGTCGCTGCGTGCGCAAGCGCCCCCGTATCCCTAACCTGCATGTTTTTGGTATGTGGGAAGAAACTGGAGAAATCCCGGAGTAAACCCACGCAACACGGGGAGAACATGCAAACTCTACACAGATCACTGTTGGTCGGGGGCAGGGATCGAACCCACGATCTCACGATCCCCGCGATCCCCCGGCCGAGGGTAAACTGTGCTGCCACAGTGCTAACCACTGCGCCACCGTGACACCTTTTCTCTCAAAATAGTCTCAGAGTCATTGCAGGTGTCTCAAAACCGTCTTGACCTCAGAACCATCATTCCACTTTATTAAATATAACTTATTTTGTGAATATAGTTGCCTTGATTTCTTTGTATGTATGGATGACTTGGGTTGTTACTGATATCTGGTGAAAATCTCAGGTCAATGGCTCCATCAGAAATATGTTTTATGAGAAAATTGTTGACGTGTTCAATATTTATTTTCTCCGCTGTATACAGTATGTAAGAATTTAATGTTTTTTGGTGATACATGGAAACTCACCACATCAACACCATTTTAGTTTCTGTGGTTGATTTTAATAGAAACAATGTCTGCATACCTGGAACAGTTTGCCACCTGGATGGTTGGGCCCCTGCATTCAACACCGCCACATTTGGCCACTGGTCCATCACAGGAGCGGGACCGACACATGCAGCTGCTAACAGACCCCTCGCCATCGTTATGGTTACAGGGTTGCCATGGTGCCCACGGACTAAAACCACCATCTTGTGTCAGGTTTCTCACCTTCAGAAGAGATTTAAGAAGTTCACATATACAAATCACATTTGTCTCTTTGCAAACAAACTGCAGCTTGATGCTCTATTGGATGTAAAATTACTTACCAGTCTTACCAGTTGATAAATAATTCCTGATTAATTACATGTGAGACAATGAAGCAAATACATTTTCTTTCATCAAGCGAAGAATAATAAAATGCTTCAATGGAGAAATAAAACACATTAATTATAGAGGACATATGCCCTTTTTGCACATGTTGACACAGTTTCCAGAGGTCTTAATGAAATGTTTGTGACAAACATTTGACATTTCATGGATTAAATACTACACACAGTTTTCTTGCCAGACAAACCACCTTTTGTCAGAGACCCATTTCAGTGTGTGTTTCTTTAAATACTAATGAGCCACCCCACCTTCACCTTTCATTCCTTCTGAAAGCCACAGCTGATGTTAATGTTAGCTGGTTAGCTCGGGTTGTTAGTCTCAGCCAGAGCTAACTAAGATAAAACTGGCAGACTGTGAGAATGTAATGGTCCAAATAAAGCATTGCTGGGGATACATACTGTACAGGTGTGTGGTTTGAGTGGTTCATAGAATACTGACAGTACCTGGAGTACAATGAGCACAAAAACAACCTAATGAGTATAATAAACTACAACAAAATATGCTAAAATGACATCTGTGGAGCGATATATGGTCAAATTTTATTTTATAGTAATATGTACATATGTATATTAGCTGCTCTTGCTTGCTTGTTTTTTTTCTTGCCTTCTGATTGTTGCTCTGAGTGTTGCTATCCCTGTGCTGTTGCAATCCTGGAATTTCCCTGTTGTGGGACTAATAAAGGCTTATCTTATCTTATCTTAAATTTGCTGGGATCATGGATTTTAAGATGGAGTCAGTGAGTTACATCAAGGAGAGTGACAAATGCACGGTGCACGGGCTGCACGGTGGCGCAGTGGTTTAGCACTGTGGCAGCACAGTTTTACCCTTGGCCGGGGGACCGCGGGGATCATGAGATCATGGGTTCGATCCCAGCCCCCGACCAACAGTGAGCTGTGTGGAGTTTGCATGTTCTCCCCGTGTTGCGCGGGTTTACTCCGGGATTTCTCCGGTTTCCTCCCGCATACCAAAAACATGTAGGTTTAGGGCGCTCGCGCACGCAGCGACCAGCAGCCGGTGGCTTGTCACCAGACTGCAAACCAAGTCTACCTACGGGTACAAATAAGTAACAAAAAAAAAAAAAAAAAAAAGATAGCTAGTTGGGCTAATTTAGCTAGGCTACCTCAGTTAGCCTGGGTGTCTACGATATAACAGCAAAAGTAAAACAAAATAAGCCTGAATGGACAGCACCATGTTGGCCAGCTATGCCGCCATCAGTGTGTGAATGTGTGTGTGAATGGGTGGATAGCAGGATCTGTAAAGCACTTTGGTCATCTAGAGATGAGAATAAAAGTGCTATATACTGTAAGTGAATGCCATTTACCATTTACCATTTAAATAACCCCTGCACTTTAATTAACCAGCTGGGAACATGGACTTCTTGTAAAAGAACTACAATATACAATAATATAAAGAAAAGCGTAAATACCACAGTAACAAGCTGGGCACAATATCTCAGAGCTATCCCAGCCAAAATATAATAAAATAAATCCGAATAAAATAATTACTGCAAACAATATATCTATATAATCATGTGTGGATTAATGAATCAGCTACGAACATGGATGTTTAGGGGGTTAGTAGACACTATAAGGAGTAATCAGAAGAACCACGGTCGCTAAGCTAGGCAAGCTGTGCTGTCTCTGTTTAATTTCAGAAGTTCATGGTGAGACATCTACTGCCTCCACCATCATTAAAATTTCATACGTACAAACCTGACACAAATTACTGAATGAAATCTAGTGACAAGGTTGTGTGTGTTTTTCAGTGAATTTTTCTCTTGGTGTCCACTCCAGATACCCAAATTCATATGCAAGGGAATTGAAAATATAAAAACTTCATTATATGTACCCTTTAAAGAGGTCATTCACTGAAAAATGATGTCTGTAGGTTTTACCCTTCTGAAGTACATGTATTGGTCGTGTGATTATAGAAAAAAAACAAAACACACGCATACACACACACAGCCTTTATTTATTTATTTCTTTATTTTTTTTGTTGCTTATTTGTACCCGTAGGTAGATTTGGTTTGCTGTCTGGTGACAAGCCACCGGCTGCCAGTCGCTGCGTGCGCGAGCGCCCTAAACCTACATGTTTTTGGTATGCGGGAGGAAACCGGAGAAATCCCGGAGTAAACCCACGCAACACGGGGAGAACATGCAAACTCCACACAGCTCACTGTTGGTCGGGGGCTGGGATCGAACCCACGATCTCATGATCCCCGCGATCCCCCGGCCGAGGGTAAAACTGTGCTGCCACAGTGCTAAACCACTGCGCCACCGTGCAGCCCACAGCCTGCAGCGTGCAGCCTTTATATCATTTTTCTCTCCAAAAGTCTTTTTGACTCTTCCCCAGTTTGCCTCCAGGCATCATAAAATGGTAAACCAAGGCGAGCACCATCCTTGATACCTGCCCGCTGCTCTATTATTGGTCAGCATAGCTGTCTGTTATGCAGATGGATGGGGAGCCAAAGGCGTAGGCTTCCAAGCTAAAAGTGGTACTAAAATGCTTGCACCAACCACAGTTTATATTGTTATTTTCTTTAGATTTCAGTCACACTAATAGAAGAAGAAGCCAACTTTATTGTCATTCAATCCATACAACCAATCACATACAGTAGAACAAAATTACGTTTCTCCTATCTACAATGTTACTCACATCTAGAATCAGAGGGGCCGCTGCCATGCAAGGCGCCACCACAAACAACTTTTCCGTCCAGAATCAGAATCAGAAAGCTTTATTGCCAAGCATGTTTACATAAAAAACATAAACATACGAGGAATTTGACTTGACATTGGGCGCGCTGAATAAGCGCATCTCAATGACATGGCAGCCATGGAGGCGCCTGTCAGCAGTAGGGGGTAAAGAAGGGAATGAGGGGAAAGGGAGGTGACACAGTGGGCAGAGAGAAAAAAGCATTGTTAATCAAAATAAAGCTCATTTTATGACCAAAATTGTGATTACATAGAAAAAAACTCTCCAATGCACAATTAGCAGACAATATAGATCACACAAAAACAAAAGTTGAGAGAGACAGTGTGTGTGTGTATGTGTGTCAGTGTATGTCTATCAGTCATGTGATGTTGTATGCAGTGTGTAGTGTGGGTGTGTCAGTTGCTAGTGAACAGCAGAGGGCGCCTCCTGGCAGTGGATGGATGTTATAATCATGTGATCTATAAGCATGTCCAGAGTCTATTTCTCTCGTGCATGCAGATGGCAGAGTTTTGAAGACACATGGTAACACTGTCCTTGAAGAGTTCAGTCTGCTGAAACAACAGCAACTGTTTGTCGATTGTTTGGGTTAGCAGAGAGAAAAGCCAGCCGCCTCTTCTACCTTATCTTCATCGAGGAGGAATGTAAACAGGGCACCAAAAAAACAAGGTCAAATCTGCACAGTGCACTCAGAGAATAGAATTTTCCTTTCTCATGCGATTCTGTGCTTCATAATTTCCATATACAGGCTTAAAAACATTCCCTGGAGAGCACTAGCGACTCGAGATGTATTCCACCATCTGAATCAATTACCATTCAGTTCACCATGCCGCTTCGTGCACTCCCCAACTGGTCGAATTTGGTGAAGGAGCTTGCCTGGATCCGCATTTTGAACAGCTCTCCACCTTCCTCAATTTCTGAAACATCAGGAAACTCCAAAGCCAAAGTAGAAGTCCTGTGATCATAGCCAATAGATGTCTTCTGCATCTCCAGTCGAATCATACAGACACACGAGTTCCCAATGTCCATGAGTCTTCCCCTTGGGTTCCCCCTGACCCGATCTTCTTTTAAAGTGGTGACAATCACATTTAAGCCGCTTTCCAGATCCATAATTTCCATTTGGATTAAGATTCAGCCAGAAGAAGAGTGACTAAAACACAGACAAAAACGCAACATTGCAAGCTGGGATCAGAAGGGAGAGGATTAGGAGGGAGAGGAGGGAGAAAAGCGTCTGCTCTCTCTGAATGCCGGAAGAAGAAGTTCTATTATGCTGAGCACCAAGCTAGAAGGCGGAAAGTACCATTTTTACATGGTTTTTGGTATGACCTGGCCAGGCTTGAACCCATGACCTCCCGGTTGTGGGGCGGATGCTCTACCATTAGGCCACCACTCCAGTAATAGACATCCCTGTTTCCACCTGGTTCACTAATCCACAGTCGATGGTAATACAGTATATCTCATGTCATTCTGGCACATCAAGCCGTTGGCGAGCTAGGTGGTCTGAGTTGATCAGTGTAATGGATACATTCCGTCTCAGTGAGGAGGAGGTGACAAACAGGCCACCTGGTGTCAAACTGGCCAGTTTTGATCATTATTTTCTATAAATTCTATTCAACCCCTTTGGAGTTGTTGTTCATCAACAACACTTGACCATATATGTTGTTCTTATACATTATTTTAGCTTATTTTATTGTAGTATTATCTATAACTGTGACTAAAGGTGGCTAGCTGAAGCTAGCAGTTTACAGCCACTCACTCACAAATGTTTTTGTGCTTACTGTAACCTATCGACCACTGAAACCACACACCCCTGCCTACCAGTAGTGCATTATTTCATTCACTCTTTGAGACAGATTTACGTTAGGTGGCTCCAAGCTAGGCAGCTAATGTTAGCAATTGTGATGTAACAGGGAGGGCAGGGTTGAATGCGGTCTAAGAGATTTAAAAAGACAAGCACTGAAACCAGCCGTTCTCAGAAAGCCTGGAAAAATAAAAAAAAAATTAAAAAATTGCTGCAATAATTAAACAATTAAAGAAAATTTGAACAAAATACAAGACAAACATTTCATTAAACCATGTGTGAGCTGTTAAAATGTGGCAAAAATTACAATCAACGACCCCTTTAAAGACCAATATTGTGTGACTCACTGGGCATCCACTGATGTTTTGGGTCCACTGGTTCATATTGGAGCTCTGTTCAAAGGTTGTACAGCGTTTCTGTTTGAGATCCCAGCCGCAGTAAGGGTCCCGAGCCTCAATGCAGGAACTAACAGAAGTTCACAAAGATCATCAGTAACTGAAGGAGAGGCAGAAGCACTAAGTTTTACACACAATTTTCACTGTTTTTTTTTCCCTATCAAAGGACTTCTGTTGAGAAACAAGTGATCTGTTCTTCATGCAATATTTTAAGAGCTCTAGAAGAACTTTTATCATTAATATCCTTCTTAGGCTCCATCTGCTCTGAGCCAAAATAAACACCGACAGTTGAGAAGCTGTAATTTGTAGGAAAGATATACTGGGCTCTTAACATAATCATCTTTGTCAGCATTTGTATGCAAGCCTTTCAAATTTGGAAACCCACGCACATTTGTCCCTGGCCTCATAAATCATTTAAAGCAATTCCATTAATAAACTTGCACTGTTACCACTTGCATAAAATTTATACAAGCTGAGCACTTAATTGATATCACAAACATGAAAAGTCACATTGAAACAAACAAAAAAGATTAATAATCCACAAGTTTAATCTTTTTCTGCAAACTTAAATCCAATTTCACAATAGGTATTAACATGCTAAAAATTTAACTACAGATCTTTTCAATAATTGAAAATTTTTTTAAAAATCTAAATTTTTCATCATAATAATGTACTGTAAGTTATAATGAACATAATGACTTGACTCCATTAATACATCCCGTACAGCGCGGTGGTGCAGTGGTTAGCACTGTTGCCTTACAGCTAGAAGGTTCCTGGTTCAAATCCCCAGGTTGGCAGGGGTTGGAACCTTTCTGTGTGGAGTTTGCATGTTCTCCCTGTGCTGTGTGGGTTTACTCCGGGGGCTCCGGTTTCCTCCCACAATCCAAAGACATGCATGTTAGGTTAATTGGTTGTTCTAAATTGTCCCTAGATATCTGTTTCCTATAGGCCCTTAGAATAGAGGGTTAGTACTAGTGAAAGCGCTTTGAGTGGTCTTTGTGACTAGAAAAGCGCTATATAAGTGCAGGTTAGTTAGTAGTTAGTTAGTACTTATGTTTCTCCCATCTTTTCTCTGTTTTTGCTCTTTACTTTTTTGAAATGTGAACTTTTTTCTGTGACATGTTGATAACTTGACAGAAACACAACAAACATGTAAAACGGAGGACCCAGAAGTGACCTTGTCACCAGAAGAACTTCAAGCTCCGTGCATATGCCAAATTGATTACCCTGACACAGCTTTATCACTGCAGGTCAGTTTTGTTTATATTTTACATTAAGTTTTTAAGTGCTTCACTAAACATACAAAGAGCACAGCTGATACAAATGAAGACAGCTGCTTTTAATTCTCTCAAAAATATTGTAGCCTTCTTGGTGAATGAAGCTGCAAGAGCTGATGGGAAATGTTAAAAAAATAAGCATGTTCTCCTTAAGTAGACTGTCATTTTACTGTGTATTACTGCTGTGCATAAGACAACGCTATTTATGTTGGGATATTTGTAACTTTTATCTTTATGACCACAATCAGTGTACAAGGTATGGTGGGGATAGACCCCCACACACACTGTTGTAGTGGTGTGAGATGGATGTTTAGAAACATTACTAAATCAATGATTTAGTAATATTAGCGCTATGATATTGGAATTCATTTTATAGCTTGGGACCCATAGCATTTGTGTATTTTGCCCTATGGAGGAGATGGCTATGAATCCCAATATCTATTAAACCTCTAATTTTACTGAAGACTAATTTATACCTCTAAGAGTTTGGCTAAGTTAATGATAGACCTGAAGGTTTCTATAAAAATCATTATGTTCAAGACAATCTTAAAAAAAAAAACTCTGCACTTCCTGATTATGGACAAATGAGGACACTGTGTCCTCATGAATAATTTGCAGCATAGTTGATGAAAAGGGATGTGATTTCACATTTTTTGTTAAATCATCTGAAACATGCACTAAAAATATTGAAATAAAAGAATAATTAAATGCTTCGTTGAAAACCCATTATATGTAAGGCAAATTCCACAGAGAATAGCATAGTTAATTATACTGCATAATTAACCTGATGAGTTTCAGATAAAAAATGACCTCTACAACTTGCTTCGTAACATCAAACATTACAGACAATGCTGACAGTATAACGACTGTATGATTATACCTTTGACTTGGATAGCTGGAGCAGCGCTGCAGTGGTATTTTCACCAGTCTGTCATCAAGTCCCACAAACAAAGATCTGTCACTGTGGAGGATTTTCAGGCTCTTTATTGCTCCCACTTGGCCTTCGGGGAGGATTCTGAGCTCCTCCAAGTAGCAGCCATGAAGGGTTTTATTGGTTGTGGCCAGAGCCTTCAGAATGGTGCCATATTCTGGAGAAGATAAAATGAAAATCTTTGGAGCAAAAATTATCTACTGTGGTAAACTAGAAATCAACCTCCACAGATTGCTTACAAACAAAATGTGTCTCCTCTTGCTTACCAGTGCCAATGTACATGACATGGTAGAGAGTTTCTCTGCCCTGCACAATGTCAACCACGAGCTTGGAGAAGCGCAGGTTGTCCTGAGTGAGTAATGGGTTGATGGTGACTGGTTGGACAACATCATTCATGAGGAAGAACCGCTGGGCGTCCTGGAGGCTGCGCTCTGTCAAATTTCCTCCAGAGCCACCTTCCTCCAGTGTGCCACACTGAGCAGTCAAAAGGAGGGAATAAGTTACTGAAGGTTTAATGCAAATACTTTTTTTTTCCTCTTCGAGGACTCCAATGATTTGCAGTTTTTTGTTACTACTTTTTCATGTCAAATGATACAGTTTTTGAGATTTGTTCATCTTAAATTAACTACAGACACACCCTAAATGAAAGCACAGTATTCTGAGTTTAAAGACCCTTTCAAACTACCCCAGCAATCCAAGCAAACCCAGTAAGATCCGGGCTGCCTCTGTTGTCTGAATAGGGTTACCCGGGCACCTTGACCCAGGCTAATTGACCCTACAAGTGACGTGGATCATTGCCCAACTCACCTCAGTTTTGCTGACACTGGAATGGGACAACACAGATAAATGTGTGATAAAGTACATGCCGCCACAGTACAGCGACAGAGTGGAAATGAATCTGAAGGCTGTTTGTCACTATTCTGACAGATTGTATTAATTTTGAAGCTGCAGCAGACAACTGTGTGCCACAGTTACACAAATATCACAGCGACTGAGAGTGAAACGTTTCTTTTAAGAGCATTTTCAAGATTCAAAGGCTTCATTATCATGTGCACAGTTAAGAAATACAGTTAACCTGAGCAATGAAATTCTTACTCTGCTCTCCGAACAAATGCCAACGTAATAGAGGTAGGTATACAACATACTAATAAGGTAATAACACACCTAATCCTAATGGATACTAATAACACACTATACACACAGTTAGGCAATTAGGACACCTTAGCACACCTTGATACTAAGTATTAGTACTAATGAATACTAATAACACACATTAGGCAATTTGGACAGCTAAAGCAGTTAAATTAGAGGAAACGAGAAGAGTGAAATTGAAAGTTCACTGAATGATTATAGTGGACAGTGGTATATTGATATCAGAGATGATATGAACCTGAGATGGCTTAACTCTTTAGCTGTCCCAGTCGCCGTATGGCGACTGTGACGGTTAAAGGGTGGTCAAGGCCCCTAGTAGTCAAGAGTGGTAAAAATTTTCTGTCAATAAAATAGTTCAGATTTCCAAGGCTATAACTTGAAAGTTGCAAGCAATAATGGCTTACTGTCAATTAGAAAGATGTAGAATATGATCCAAAGTTTCAGATAGGAATAAATTTGCGCATCTAATTTGCATAATGTCGCGGCAGCTATATAAATTACATAACCCAGTCAAAAGTGGAATTTGGACACATTTACAGAAAGAATGGTTCGGTTTTTTTGACAACGTTTTGTCTACAAGGGTATGTTTTTATCTAATCTTCAAAGTATATGAACCAGAAAATCTATAAAATGTAAAAAAAACAAAAAAAACAAATTTGTGACTTACCTCTGGGGGGGGGGGGTTGCTCGCTTACGTGGCCGGTCCGTTTTCACACATCATGGTCGTTGTTTTGCGTTTGGTCGGTCATTTACGCTACCACACCTACAAACTCTTATGATTATCCCACGTGAATTTCATTTGTATTACGCGGCTATTTTTCCTGTATGATGCAATTTCTGTGAGACTCCATGACTGTCATGATGGCCGCTAGGCCATCATCAGCATCATCAACATCAGCTGCGCTCACTTCAGCAGGTGGCAATCAGCGGGCCATAAAAGCCCAACGCGCGGACGCCTCAGCACGGAGTCGACTGTCAATCTCACTGAGCAACGTGCCAAGATCTCGACCTCTCGTGAAGAACTCTACGCTTCGCCAAACCAGGCCACGTAAGCCATCTCTTCACTATTCCTCTGCTAGCCCTTTCCCCTGTGCACAGGTGGACCTCCCTGGCGGCGGACCTCCCTCCTCTGCTGACGAGGCACCGTCTCCCGCTCCACGGAGCTCCTCCTCACCTCCACAGCAACGGACACCATGAGCACAACGTTGCACGGGCACCAGGAGTCAGTCAGCCTCTCATTGTGGCACCCGCAAGTAAGCCCCTGCAGCATACCCGCCGAACATTGCTACTGAACAACAGTAACCTTGTGCTTGTGTTTTCCAGGGTTGCCAGGGTACCACAAGACGGGCTCAGCTCCAGTGGCCAGACGAGCATTCACACATTCACTCACACTTCACTCACTCATTCACAATAAAGATAATTGTCTGTATCTCTCGTGTCAGCGTCTGTCTCTTGGGTCGTAAATCTTGTCAGTACGACTCCATCACGATGACCCATCAGACAGTGTGCTGTCGCGCCGCTTTAACACACTCAGCGCACGAGTAGACATGATTTCCCACCAGCAGACAGTACTCTTAAACCAACTAACTCAGATTAACAGCCGGCTGGATTGCCTGGAAGGTCACCAGGCATTCCCCCCAGCTAGCGGGGCACCTTCTGCACCCGTAGCTGCGGCTACTAGCCAAACCAGCCCATCTTCCACACATCGCCTAACTCCTGTACCAACCCCCGCACGCTTTACTGGTAAACTGGGGGAGGCGCGGGGGTTTTTGCTACAGTGTGAGTCAGTTTTTCTCCGCGTCCCGGGGGACTTTGCCACTGATATGAATAAGATTGGGTACATCATCAACCTGCTGGGAGGCAGGGCTCTTGATTGGGCTTATACCATCATGGCCAAACCAAATTATTCATTGTTAACTTACCAGCAGTTCGTGGCGGAGTTCATGGAAGTGTTAGATCATGTGGACCGGGGCGCGGTGTTAACTGAACGGCTGCTGGGACTTCGGCAGGGTAGTAGATCTACCGCCGATTATTCTGTGGACTTCCGGGTATTAGCCGGTCAGGTTGGGTGGGGGGAGCCAGCGCTCTGTGGAATTTTCCTCCGCAGCCTTAACTCCGAGTTAAAAGACGAGCTAGCGGCAAAGGAGAAACCAGACAGATTTGGGGAATTAATCTCCCTTACCATCAGCCTAGATAGCAGACTGAGGGAGCGAGCTGCAGAACGGCGAACAGCTATCTGTGCAAATAAGTCTCGCCCTCGCTCCGCTAGGTCCCCCCTCCTTGCTCTGCCCGCATCTGAAGAACTTCCGGAGCAGGAGGATATGGTTATGGGGCAATCGTGTCTTACAGCGGCTGAGAAACAGCGCCGCAGGGAGCAGGGGTTATGCTTCTACTGTGGGAATGGGACACATGGAGTAGTCGATTGCCCGTTAAAAGGGGAGGTCCGCGGATCACGGTAGGGGGATTCGCGGACAAGAATCAGACAAAGCCCCTCACTAGCTGCCACATCCCCATTCGGCTCATTCATAAACACAAGGAACACACCACACTTGCCTTAGTTGACTCTGGGGCTGAGCAAAACTTTATCTCCAGAGACCTGGCAACCTTGATGGGCCTCAGCTGTCAACCTCTACGCCCGCCCATCCATCTGGTCACCCTGTCAAAAACATCTTTGACGTCAGTTTCCCATCAGACGGCACCTGTGTTAATGATAGTTTCTGGTAATCACAGGGAGGAAATACGGTTCCTGGTCTTGCCCTTCTCCTCCTCACCCGTCATCTTGGGGTACCCATGGCTCCGGTTGCATAACCCCCCGTTTGACTGGCAAGTTGGGAGAATAACAGCTTGGAGCTCATTCTGCCTGAGCGCCTGTCTTCAGTCCGCTGCATGCGCTCCCTCAGTGCCGATGACGCCTCCCTCAACACCTCCTCCGGACCTGTCAAAGGTGCCTGAGGTCTACCATGATTTGGGCCAGGTGTTTAGTAAGTCACGGGCGTTGTCCCTTTCCCCCCATCGCCCGTACAACTGCGCGATTAATCTCAAGGCTGGGGCCCCTCTCCCGGCGAGCCGCCTGTACAGCCTGTCAGCTCCGGAATGCGAGGCCATGGATACGTACATCAAGGAGTCCCTGGCCTCCGGTATCATCCGTCCATCCTCCTCGGCCATTGGGGCAGGGTTTTTCTTCGTTGGGAAGAAGGACGGGTCGCTGCGCCCCTGCATCAATTTCCGGGGTCTCAACGACATTACTATTAAAGACAAATACACTCTTCCCTTGATGAACACTGCTTTCGATTCCCTCCAGGGGGCGGCTTGGTTTACTAAACTAGATCTACGGAACGCCTATCACCTGGTGCGCATTCAGGAAGGAGATGAGTGGAAGACTGCTTTTCGGACCCCGAGCGGCCACTTTGAATATTTGGTGATGCCGTTTGGGTTAACCAACGCTCCGGCAGTGTTCCAGCGCTTAATAAATGACGTTCTCCGGGACTTTCTGAATTCCTTCGTCTTTGTTTATCTTGATGATATCCTCATCTTCTCGCGCACACTGGAGGAGCATCAGGTGCATGTACGACGGGTCCTACAGCGCCTCCTGGAGAATCAGTTGTTCGTCAAGGCGGAGAAGTGTGAGTTCCACACGGATGGCACCTCCTTTCTGGGGTTTATAATCGCCCGTAACCAGGTGCTTCCCGACCCGGACAAGGTCAAGGCGGTGGTGGACTGGCCTACGCCCACATCCAGGAAACAGCTACAGGGTTTTTTGGGGTTCGCCAATTTTTACCGGCGCTTCGTGCCAAATTTTGGGAACATCGCCAGACCCCTGACTGCACTCACATCCCCGAAGGTCCCTTTCCATTGGAGTGAGGAGGCTGCCGTGGCATTTGACAGGCTGAAGGGAGAGTTTGCTTCGGCCCATGTGTTGACCCAGGTGGACCCGGAGCTTCAATGCCTGGTGGAAGAGGACGCATCGGATTCGGGGGTGGGGGCGGTACTCTCTCAGCGCTCCCCGACAGACGGGAAGATCCGCCCCTGCACTTACTTCTCTCATCGTTTGACACCTGCTGAGAGGAATTACAGCATCGGCGACAGAGAGCTATTGGCTGTCAAACTTGCGCTGGAGGAGTGGAGACACTGGCTGGAGGGGGCTGCCCAGCCGTTTGTCGTCTGGACTGACTACCGCAATCTTGAATACCTTAGGACTGCCAAGCGGTTGAATGCACGTCAGGCCCGCTGGTCTCTCTTCTTCGGCCGTTTTAATTTTACGATCACCTACCGGCCAGGGAGTAAGAATGGCAAGCCTGACGCCCTTTCCAGGCAGTTTGACGCGCCCTCCGTTGATGACCGGGAGGAGCCTATTCTGCCACCTGCGTGTGTGGTTGATGCGTTGACCTGGGGCATCCGCGATAAGGTCAGAAGAGCACAGGAGGTGGAGCCCGATCCGGGTGGGGGGCCCCCGGGTCGCTTGTTCGTCCCTCGTCCTGTCAGGAGCCAAGTAATTGAGTGGGGTCACGCGTCCAAGCTGGCGTGCCATCCGGGTGTGAGTCGGACCGTTGATCTCCTCCAGAGAACCTTTTGGTGGCCAGGGCTGCAAAGGGACGTTAACAACTACGTCAGGGCCTGCGCTCAGTGCGCCACGGGGAAGACATCATCATCGGCCCCGGCAGGTCTGCTTCATCCTTTGCCCGTTCCCTCCCGCCCCTGGTCCCATGTAGCCATGGACTTTGTGACCGGTCTGCCCCCCTCCGGCCACTTCACGACCGTTTTAACCATCGTGGACCGTTTTTCTAAAGCTGCCCATTTTGTGCCTCTCCGGGGGTTGCCTTCAGCGCGGGAGACGGCGGACCTCCTCGTTCTCCATGTGGTTCGCCCTCACGGAATCCCCGCTGACATTGTTTCGGATCGAGGGCCACAGTTCATCTCGCAGGTTTGGAAGGCGTTCTGTACGGCGCTTGGGGCCACGGCCAGTCTCTCCTCTGGATACCATCCTCAGAGTAACGGCCAGTGCGAGCGAGCCAATCAGGAGCTGGAGGCTGCGCTGCGTCATCTCCTCATGCTCTTCTTCATGGAGCATGTACCTCCCGTGGATCGAGTACGCTCATAACACCACGGTGTCCTCGTCCACAGGGATGTCCCCCTTCAAGGCATCACTGGGGTACGATCCACCCTTGTTCCCAGAGGAGGAGGGGGAGGTAGCAGTCCTGTCCGTTCAGGCTCACGCCAGACGCTGTCGGCAAGTTTGGTCCATTGCCCGCAGAGCCCTTCTGAGGACCACGGAACGGAACATTGAGGTGGCCAACCGCCATAGGAGGCCTGCCCCGGATTACAAGGTGGGTGACAAGGTATGGTTGTCCACAAAGAATGTCAGTGTGCCTGCCGAGAAGCGTAAGCTAACCAAGCGCTTCATCGGTCCCTTTGTTATCTCCCACATTGTCAACCCTGTATCTGTGTGTCTTGCTCTCCCCTCTCACATGCGCATCTGCCCCACTTTCCACGTCTCCCAGGTCAAGCCCTATGTCGCCGACCCGCTGTGCCCGCCCCCTGCGGCTCCCGTTTCCCCGAGGATGATCGATGGCCATCCGGCCTGGGGGTAACGGCAATCCTGGATGTCCGCAGGAGGGGTCGGGGCCTTCAGTATTTGGTGGACTGGGAGGGGTTTGGCCCTGAGCACCGCTCCTGGATACGCCCTGCGTTGATCCTTGACAAGCAGTTGATCTGCGATTTCCATCGGGCGCATCCAGGTAGGATTGGGCAGGTGCCTGGAGGCACCTCTAGAGGGGGGAGTACTGTCATGATGGCCGCTAGGCCATCATCAGCATCATCAACATCAGCTGCGCTCACTTCAGCAGGTGGCAATCAGCGGGCCATAAAAGCCCAACGCGCGGACGCCTCAGCACGGAGTCGACTGTCAATCTCACTGAGCAACGTGCCAAGATCTCGACCTCTTGTGAAGAACTCTACGCTTCGCCAAACCAGGCCACGTAAGCCATCTCTTCACTATTCCTCTGCTAGCCCTTTCCCCTGTGCACAGGTGGATCTCCCTGGCAGCGGACCTCCCTCCTCTGCTGACGAGGCACCGTCTCCCGCTCCGCAGAGCTCCTCCTCACCTCCACAGCAACGGACACCACGAGCACAACGTCGCACGGGCACCAGGAGTCAGTCAGCCTCTCATTGTGGCATCCGCAAGTAAGCCCCTGCAGCATACCCGCCGAACATTGCTACTGAACCACAGTAACCTTGTGCTTCTGTTTCCAGGGTTGCCAGGGTACCACAAGACGGGCTCAGCTCCTCTGGCCAGACGAGCATTCACACATTCACTCACACTTCACTCACTCATTCACAATAAAGATAATTGTCTGTATCTCTCGTGTCAGCGTCTGTCTCTTGGGTCGTAAATCATGTCAATGACGATGATGGGCACGGCCATCTTGGTGTTGTGAGCTCAGTTTTCGCCGATCGTAGTCGTTGTTTTGCATTTGGTCAGTCATTTATGCTCTCTACCACATCTACAAACTCTTATGATCATCTCACGTGAATTTTGTTTGTATTGCGCGGCTATTTTTCCTGTATGATGCAGTTTCTGTCAGGATCACCACCGCCATGACCACCGTGGCGGCGGCCACATTGGTGTTGTGAGCTCAAAGCTAAAAAGGAAGAATAATAATGAGGATTTCTTCTTCTTTGCTGTATTCAATGTCAGCCATGATTCCTCCGGCGCATGTCTGCCACCTTCTGAACTGTCAGATCAGTACAGATTAGTACAAATCCTCAGTATAGCCGGGGGACGTCAGAGTGAGTTGACAGGTGCAAATGCGGCGCTGTGCCACTGGGGGTGCGCAACCCATCCATGCAATGTGGACAGTTAAAGAGTTAAGCCTATGTACAGTGTGCAAATGAGCAGTATACAAGTTACAAATTAGCACCCAGTGTGAGAATTTCTCTATAATGATAATACCAGTAGACTGTACATGATAATTAGCAGCAGAGGTGATATGGACATCAGACAGGGTGCGACTATGTACACTGCACAAGTAAGCAATGTGCAAATTTAGCAACCGGTGTGTTAGTTCCTATTTGCAAAGCTGTGTTGTGGAGTTTGGGGAGTTTGTTATTTGTTCAGGAGTCTGATGGCAGTGGGAAAGAAGGAGTTTCTCAGTCTGGTTTTTTTTTTTTTTTTTTGTTACTTATTTGTACCCGTAGGTAGATTTGGTTTGCAGTCTGGTGACAAGCCACCGGCTGCTGGTCGCTGCGTGCGCGAGCGCCCTAAACCTACATGTTTTTGGTATGCGGGAGGAAACCGGAGAAATCCCGGAGTAAACCCACGCAACACGGGGAGAACATGCAAACTCCACACAGCTCACTGTTGGTCGGGGGCTGGGATCGAACCCACGATCTCATGATCCCCGCGATCCCCTGGCCGAGGGTAAAACTGTGGTGCCACAGTGCTAAACCACTGCGCCACCGTGCAGCCCCGTGAAATGCAGGTTGTCCTGCATTTCACGGACAGGCAGTAGTGCTGCAGGCAGTAGTGCTGCCATACCATGCAGTGATGCAGTTGGTCAGGATGCTCTCGATGATGCAGCTGTAGAAACTGTTGAGGATCTTGGGGGACATGCCAAACTTCTTCTGCCTCCTCAGAAAGTACAGCTTCTGTTGAGCTCTCTTAACCAGCTCTGTGGTGTTGTGTGTCCATGTAAGGTCCTCGCTGATGTGGATGCCCTGGTATTTAAAGCTGCTCATCCTCTCCACCTCAAGCTCCTGGATGAACAGTGGCCGATGGGGTTTCCTCCTCCCCTTCCTCATGTCCACTATCATCTCCTTCGTCTTGTCCGTGTTGAGGGTGAAGTTGTTGTCCTCACACCATGACACCAGGCTGGCCACCTCCCTCCTGTAGGATGCTTTGTCATCACCAGTGATGCGTCCTATCACTGCTGCGTCATCCGCGAACTTTAAGATGATATTGTCCTTGTGGGAGGCAACACAGTCATGGGTGAAGAGGCTATAGAGGATGGGGCTGAGAACACAACCCTGTGGGACACCTGTGTTCATAATGATGCTGGCTGAAGTCCTGTTACCCATTCTGACAGACTAGGGCCTGCCAGTTAGAAAGTCCAGTAGCCAGTTGCAGAGGGTGGGGTGCAGGCCAAGTGAAGACAGTTTGCTGGTGAGTTTGTGGGGGATAACCGTATTGAAGGTGGAGCTGTAGTCGACAAAGAACATCCTAATGTCTTTATCTTCCAGGTGGGAGAGAGAGTAATGGAGTGCTGCAGCAATGGCATCTTAAGTGGACCTGTTGGGCCAGTAGGTGTACTGCAAGGGGTCCAGGGTATCCAGAATGCTGTCCTGAATGAGGGGCAGCACCACTCTCTCGAAGCACTTCATGATGATTGGAGTGAGTGCTACCAGTCTGTAATCATTCAGGCAGATCGGCGGGTTCCTTTTGGGGAGGGGGATGATGGTTGTGGTTTTGAAGCAGGAGGGGCCTATATTCTGGTTGAGAGAGAGGTTGAAGATTGCTGTGAGAACGTCAGTCAGCTCGGCAGCACATGCTCTGAAGGCCCACCCAGCGATGCTGTCTGGTCCTGCTGCCTTGCGGGGGTTGATAGTCCTCAGTGCTTTGTTTACCTGGCCTGGTGAGACTTTTAGTTGGGGGGGGGGGGTGCGTGAGTGTGTGTGTCTCCTCACGGGTGTAAAAGATGTTGAGATATCCGGCAGGCTGTCTGTGGAGCTGGTGGTGCTGCTGTTGGTCCTCTTGTAGCCTGTGATGTGTTGCAGGCCTTGCCACATGTGCCCCGGGTCAGGAGTGGAGCAGAAGCTGTCCAGCTTTTCCCTGTACTGTCTCTTGGCTGTTGTTATAGCCTTCCTCAGTCCATACTTTGCAGCTTTGTACTCGACCTCATTGCCTGATTTAAATGCAAGAGAGTGAGCACGCAGCATCTGACATACCTGACTGTTGATCCAGGGCTTCTGGTTGGGGAACTTCCTGACTTGTATGGTGGGTACGATGGGATCAACACATGTGCTGATGTACCCAAACACATACTCAGCATATTCTTGTACGTTTACAGAAGAGTCCTCTCGGGTGGCTGCAGCTTTAAACACATCCCAGTCTGTACAGGCAAAACAGTCTTGCAGGGTGCTCTCAACCTCTGGAGTCCAGCGTTTAATTTGCTTAATAACAGGGTTTGTTTGTTTCAGCTTTTGTCTGTAGGCTGGGTACATAAACAGGGAGATGTGATCTGACTGTCTGAAGTGGGGGCAGGGCACCGCTCTGTAAGCACTGCATATGTTGGAGTAAACATGGTCGAGTGTGTTTTTATTGCGGGTAGGAATGTCCACATGCTGGTAATATTTCGGGAGTATGGTCTGTAAATTGCACTGGTTAAAGTCGCCAGCAACAATAAAAACAGCATTGGGATGGGTCGTCTCTACTGCGCTGATGACGTCATGGAGTTTGTTTAGCGCTACTGTGTAGTTGCAAATGTAGACCATGGCCAAAAACACAGCGGTAAATTCCCTTGGTAGATAATAGGGATGGCATTTCAGCAGTAAAAACTCCACATCAGGCAAACAGTGCTTGTAAACAGTCTGTACATTTCCACACCATGAGTTGTTTATAAACAAACACACACACACCCTTCCCTCATCTTACCCGAGGCTCCAGTTCTGTCTGCTCGATGTGTTGAGTGTGTCTGTAGTTGAATGGCGCACTCCGGGACTCTGTCCGAGAGCCAGGTCTCGCAGAGAATTAGGGCACAGCACTCTCTCATCTCTCACTGGTCTTCAATCCTTACTTTTAGTTTGTCTAGCTTGTTTTCCAAAGACTGTACCTAAGCCAGCAAGAGACTAGGCAGTGGTGGTTGGCAGGCGCAAGCCCTTAGCCTAGCATGTAGCCCTCCTTTTTTACCTTATCTCTGGTGCCGCCTCCGACGCGCTATCTTGGGGTCAGCATGCTCATGCGCGCTCGGTGCTTTGGGGCCTTCCTGGGGGTGGTACTGATCACTGTGTGGATGCACAATGCATTGTAGATCGGGTGGTATGAAGCCAGTAAACTCTGTATGACTGCTCATCTTGGCAATGTCAAATAGTGTCCGTCGGTCATATGTTAGCAGTGCATGACCTTCATGCACTGTAGAAAGAGCAGCAAACATGCAAAAAAGGAGAAAAAGTCGGCATTCATGAACGGAACAAGCAAAGATGTCTGCCTCGATGGGCACCATCTTGCTTTCCCTTCCTTCCTTCCGTCATCCTTGCTTTTTTCAATCAGTCCCTTGGAATCTGCAACAGCTGTACCCGTCGCCAGCTGCTGTGGAGCTGAGACCAGCCTGCCCTGGAACAAAAGCTGTGGGAGCTCAGGACAATCTCCCTGTTCAGCTGTGCACGGTGTGACCCGTGTTTGTTCATGCATCACGGTATGCCCTGCAGTAATGTGTGCAACAGTCCCCTCAAAAAACAGAAAAATTATCATGCTTTTTGTAGCACTGGAAACAAAAAGCGATACACACATACAGTACATACAACACATACAAAATTTTACAAACTTGTCCAATGAAACAGAGGACATTGAGCAGCAACCATTTAACTAAATATCTGTGTATTCCAATTAACCACTGATCTGAATCTGACACAGCGACAATATTAAAAGACTTGCAAAAATGCTAGTGTCACCTATATTGTAATATAGATCAGTAGCTGTGACCGGCATCGTCAGCTTCCAGGCTGACTGGTGCATTCATGTGACATCAGTGATGTGAGGACATGAAACTTGATACACCAGAGAAATGCACTGTTGTCTGCCAGGGAACAGACCCTGGTCAGCTGGTAGTTTGAAAAACTAATCTAGGGACACTTAGGTGTTAACCCCTTGCACTCTGGTCAATTTCCCTAAAAATGCCTAAAAATAACGTACCCAAAGTAAATCAAATGCTGTTCTTCAACCCTTTGCAGCGTCTTCATGGGGTTGGTCTCATTTAAAAGAAAACACTTTGAATTTTTTTCTCTAAGTGCTCCTGCCACTGAGTAACAGTCATCTAAACATACTGAACTTGAAGAAAATAAAGTTTGCCTGGGTGTTTTTTTAGATACAAATGCTTGCAAATAACACACAGCTGTCTGATACTGGCTGGAAAATGCAACAGAAATGTAGAACCAAGTGTTATCCAGCTGAGGTCAAAATTTTGTAACAATACCACAAAAAATGAATATATTACACAGCTTTTTTCTCAGGTTGTTCCCAGGCGTTTTTGAACTGTGCCAAATTGTGCCAAATGGCACAGTTTGGAAAAACGTCTATAACTTTTGAATGATTCAATAAAGAAGCTTCATCTTGGGCTCTAATGAAAGGTGACACTCAGGGCTGTGTGTGTGTGTGTGTGTGTGGGGGGGGGTTATTCATTCATGAATGAATGAATGAATGAACAAGCCCCCCACACACAAAGAAGCATGCAACGTAAAAAATGTGTGGCCTTTTTTTACAAGAAAAAATAACCTACAGTGCAATAAAAATTATACTAAAATATCTGCAATGTAGAGAATAACAACTCCCCCCCCCCCGCTACAGAGGAGCATGGCGCACAAAAAAACGGTCCGTCAACAGTCCGTCATGTGGCGATGACGCACAGTTGTAATTACCGATCCGTCAAAAGTCTTTTTTATTACCATTTTCAGTGATAAAGAATAATTTAGCTTCTAACACTTTTCTGTCCACAACAGCAGTGTCGTTGGCGAACATCTGTTCCTCATTGTCAGACGAACATGAAGCTGGTCTGCTTGTTACGACTCGTGGTTCTGGTCACGCGACCCGGTCAAACCATGATTCCATTATTGCGGTTTTGCGCTTTCATGATTGCGGCTTTGGCGAACGATTTTTCAAAACAAATAAGAACAGTAGTAATAAAAAAAGACTGGCGAATGCTACCGTTACACACAGCGGCTTACACAAAACAGATTTTACGCACGGGACGCACGCTTTCAATCGTCAAACTTCTCTTCTTCAATTGGCTCGTTGTATTCACAGTCGTTGGTAGGCGGGTCCTTCTTGCTAGGTTTTCAGTCATTGGTTCTTCAAGGTTTCAGAAACCCAATTCAAGGCTCTTATTTGTCGAATGAGAGGTCAGTCAAATCTAAACCAATCAAAGCACTCATTTGACTTTCTGTTCGCGGCTGTGTCTGTAGTGGAAGAATGGAAATGCAGCTTTTTTTTCTTTCAGTGCGCACTGAGACGCACAGTGCGCACTAGGACACACGAGGAAGCACAAGGATGCAGAGACGTGACCGCCCGCGGTATCCCGGAGTGCAAGAGGTTAATTTAGGCTAATGGAATCTGTGATCTCAGCTCGCCAATTGTAGTTTGAAAGTGATGTTAAGTGCGTTAAAGCCCCACCTCCACAGTTTATCCTGTATGTACTGTATTTTATCAGTCTTTCCCAGGTTAATTTCAGGTGTGTCAGAACCACTGTAGACCCCATTTACATGACAACCTTTCTTGCATAAAATGGTAAACTACTGTTGTGATTTAGTGATCTGTTTACATGACAAGGGCGTTTTAGGTGCCTGAAATGATGCACATTTCGTGCCACCGTGTGGCGCAGTGGTTTAGCACTGTGGCAGCACAGTTTACCCTCGGCCGGGGGATCGCGGGGATCGTGAGATCGTGGGTTCTATCCCAGCCCCCGACCAACAGTGAGCTGTGTGGAGTTTGCATGTTCTCCCCATGTTGCGTGGGTTTACTCCGGGATTTCTCCGGTTTCCTCCCGCATACCAAAACATGTAGGTTTAGGGTGCTCGCGCTCGCAGCGACCGGCAGCCGGTGGCTTGTCACCAGACTGCAAACCAAATCTACCTACGGGTACAAATAAGTAACCAAAAAAAAAAAAAAAAAAAAATTTGAAAACAGGCTCCAGACTGTAATCTTTCTGAAATGCCACCATACTGTCAAAATGTGAACTAGTACTACATATGTATATATTTCCTGTGAAAAATGCTGACATTACAGCCCCACTTTGCACAAGAATGTGTGGAAGAACAACAAAACCCCCCAAATTTAAAATTTCCTGCATCATTTCTGTGACAAGAATTTGGTACACAGGAGCGTTGTGTTCAGATATAGTGTTGCTGTGAAAAAAAAAATCACACCATCACCTACTGGACTGGCATGCACACTGGAGCATTTTCTATAGCTTTTGCGGATCTGTGTGAATGACTGTTTCAAAAGCAGTGTCATATGAACGCAGAACTGCTGTCACATAAACAGCCTCAGATGACAGACCTAAGGGTTTAAAAAAACAGCACAAATGTGCAAAACCTTTTTATGAGTGACACCTAGAGTATATTGTAGTAAAGACCAAGGCTTGATATTAACATCCGCGCCAACCCACCACTGGCGGGTGGATTTCACCGGTGGCGGGTAAGACAGCAATTTCCACTAGCCACTTTGGCAGGTGTAGTTTTCTCAAGCGACATCTAAATGATAAGCCTATCCTATCACAGTGTAAGACTATGAAACTACAGCCCCCATAAGCACTATCTGCACACACAGAGTGTATTCTCATTGGTCTACTGTCGGCAGCAGCAGCCCAATACACAGGAGAAGATATGGACAGAGTCCGTGCTCAGCATGCTGGGTAGAAGTGAAGGCGTGGACGGTCTGCTCCACAGTTCGGTTCATTTTATAACCAGTCTGGAGAAACGGCGATGAAGAGACAGCAGCCGCTGTCAGCGATCAGATCACGGGGATAACTGCCCCTGATCCCCCGCCCTGTGGAGAGAATAACTTCTTCTCTCTCCCCCCACATTAGCTCCTTCCTCTGTGGTTAAATATGATTATTTTTAGAGCAAGAAGCTCCCTTTAGTTGTGCAAATTTAAATTTTCGTATGATGGAGAGAAAAAGTGAGTAAATTTATGTAAGTTTATGTTGCTGTAAAAAGCAAATGATGCTTCTTCTAAGGTGAATTTTGTTTATCGGTGATTATGATATCTGTGATTTGCAGCTATTTCATGGAAGTAAAACTTCTAATTATGCATTTTTAATGTGCTTGTCCGGGTGTTAAACATGTGGCCTGCAGGCCAAAAACGGCCCACCAGGGGGTCCAAGTTTTCTCTGAATTTGCAGCTTTCTTTCTAGTAAATTTCTGACTTTTTCTACTGATTAGAATTGTTCATGTAAATTTGAGAAATTTTTCTCTTTAAGATGAGACTTTTTCCTCATCAGTTTTCTTTTTTCTTCTTTTTTTTTTTCTGGTGAAAACAGTGTAGATTTAGATTAAATCCATCAGCAATTACTAATGACAGCCCTGAAGGGGTGTCCCATTTTTATTTTTATTTTTTTATTTTGTGTACTTTATTGATCCCCAGAGGGGAAATTCAGGGCATCCACCTGGATGGATAAAGCAGCCACAGTACGGCGCTATCCCTTCACCATTCACACACACATTCACACCTAGGGTCACTTTAGAGTCTCCAATTAACCTAGCCTGTATGTTTTTGGCCTGGGGGGAGGAAACCGGAGAAATCCCAGAGTAAACCCATGCAGACACGGGGAGAACATGCAAACTCCACAGAGATCACCACTGTTGGTCAGGGGGTGGGATCGAACTCGGGATCCCATGGCCAAGGGTGAGTTGCTGTGCTGCCACAGTGCTAACCACAGCGCCACCACACCACCCATTTAGGGGTAATTTACAACCCCCACCCCTTGGCCTTTGATTTCAAGGGCCAAGGGATGGGGGTAGGCAAAGGGGAAGAGGTACAGATGAGAACTGGGATGGACCCCAAATCTACCTGTACTTCACTCTCATATTGCAAATATTTTTCTTGACTGTTTTACACTCTTTATTGCTGTTAATAATTAACAGTGTGTCTCTTGCTATTTTTTATGTAGGTATAAAGGTCATTCACGTTTAAAAAGGTTGTCAATTTAGTTCAAGTAAATTTTAGTATGCCATAGTCAAATTTGATCATACTAAACATAATTTTCCAACCACATTATGGCCAGTGAAAAGGCTGAGTGGCTAGTAACTCTGGAAAATCAATAGCCACAGTGGCTGGTGAGCAAAAAAGTTAAAGTCAAGCCCTGGTAAAGACTATAAATTACAGTGATGTGTTAAATAAATTCACACCTAAAATCAATTATAGCAAATTAGATGAATATGGAATCACTACAATGTCTCTGCAGCCCAAAATAAGAGATATTTTATAAACGTCTAGGGAAGCTTGCCCAGCCCTACTGGGAGACATATTTGAGACACTACAACACACAATGAAAGCTGCCAGCAAGATCATCAGTGCCCCTCTGCCCCCCCTCTCGGACATCTATCTTACCCGCCTCACCCGCAGAGCCATCAACATCGCAGGCGACACCTCCCATCCCTCACACTCCCTCTTCAACCCCCTGCCCTCGAGAAAAAGTTACCAGGAACCTCCGGGTCCACTCCACAAAACTGCTAAACAGCTTTGCTCACCAGGCCATCAGGACCCTAAACTATGTCCATCCCCCCCCCCCCCCCCAACATACACACCAACAGTAATACATCTGCTGCTGTATGTCTCTGCACCTTATTGCAACCATTTGCACAAATGCCATACCTGCTGCTGTCTGTTATTGCAATATTGATCAAGTGAAGTCCAATCTGTCACTGTCTGCACCTACACTACCGCATTGGACTCGCAACTACGAGTACTACTGCTCTACCTTTTTCTGTATATAGGATTGCTGGGTTTTATCACTTATCTTTATTTGCTGTACTGGATGTCTGGGTTTTATCTTTTGTCACCATTTGCACTACAGATAGCATTACTGTACATAGACTGCTGTTGCTGTTTTCCCAGCGTGATTCTTTTTTTTGAGACACAATGACGAAATAGATATCAATCTTTTGAATACTGCTTTATGGGCCACAGAAGAATTTCTTGGCAACTGTGGCAGAACAAAGCTCTCCATTTAGTATTCTCACATTTATCAACATCTCGTTCTCAAAGAAAAATAGATGCGTGGAAACTTTCTCCTCCCTCAGTGTTCCAGTTTGCGAGTTACCTGAAAATTGGCTATAGGGTTTGGTGCGGAGAGCCAAGCAGTGCGAGGGTTCTCCTGGTAGCGAAAGGGTCCATTAAAGGCCAGGGTGATGGAGCTCAGATTGAAGGCACAGACAGCAGAAGCTGATATACTGTTCCTAAGGGAGAGGAGGGCAACATCATAGACAAACCTGAGCTGGTGAGTGGTAAAAAGATCCAAAAACCCAGACCCACTGTATCCTTCCAGTCTCAAAATCTTTATTTTTGCTTTCTTTTTGTCATTCTCTGGGGGATTTGTGTGTACCGATCATGGCTAGAGTTAGAGGTCTCCTAAAGTGTGTGTGTGTGTGTGGGGGGGGGGGGGGGGCAATAACCTTTGCTGAAATTTTGAGCCATAAAATGAAAGTAGAACAGCAAAATTACAAGAAAAAAATGGCCTTATTATTAGTAATAAGTAAGTTTTTCCCTCATAAAATATGTTATTTTCTATCAAATTTTCTTTAAAATGTGTGATTCTTCTCTCATAAATTTAATATACTATTAATTTGGACGCTTTGTTTCTCCATTAAATTTGCAGCTTTTCTTTTATATTGAAGACTTTCTGTTAAATACATTTGTCACTTTTTCTCCTAATAAATCCACAACTTTTCTCCATAGCCACAGGGAAATATTGGTTATGAGGTACACCCTTGTCCTAAAGCATCTGATGAAATCATCACAAATACATAAGAAAACTTTTAATTGCCAACCTCTAGGGTTAAAAGATTAAGTTAATTAAAGGGTAAAAAAACAACTGCCCGAGCACCAGTTTTAATAGATTTGTGTAGTGCAGCCCCATAGATCACTGGTTCAGCTGTTGTAGATACAATCAGAGCATTTTTACTCTACAGAGCCTCAGTCACGCCCTCCTACTTCCACACATGGGATTTTACTTCAGAAAAAAATCCCCATTGAAGTGAATGGCAAGAGAGAAATAATCTTTTGATCCCGATCAAATTTTACCACGAGTAACACAAACTAAGATGTTTGTCAATTTAAAGTATAATTTTCCATGTAATTAACGCTGTAGGCTGTTGTCTAAGTGTTAGAACTAAAAGGTTGTGATAATATGTAAATTGAAAGATTACATATTCTGACTACACGTACGGGGAGCTGAAAAGTTCATAGTGGTCAAATTTGACCAAATGTGGTTTATTTTTCAACCGCAGGGATCCAAGCAATGCAGCACCGATGGAAGAAGTGTGTGGACCAAAGGGGAGACTATGTTGAAAAATAAACCACATTTGGTCAAATTTGACCACTATGAACTTTTCAGCCCCCTTGTAAGCTACGTCATCTTTTCAAAGAGCGCCCGGGAGGAAGTAACTAACAATCCTCTGGATCAGTTGCAGCTCTCAAAATACAATACATAAGTGCCGTTTTTCTCCTCCTTGGATGCTTCTCTCATTGGTCAGGAAACAGGAGAAGAGCTTTGAGAAGGGAACCACCATAATCATGTTTGGTGACATATAAAGTCCAAGACACTGAGATGTGGTCCATGACAGCATACAGTGGACTTCCTGAGGAAGCTGAAATCCTTCAACATGTGCAACAAGATGTTGGAGCTTTTCTACAGGCCGTTGTTGCCAGCGTCATCTTCTTTGCTGCTGTTTGTTGGGGTAGCAGTATCAGAGCCAGCGACACCAACAGACTTGGCAAGATTATCAAGAAGACTGGCTCTGTAATTGGTCTCAGGCTGGAGACTTTTGAGACTGTGGTGGAGAGGAGGACACTGACAAAACTGTTATCCATCATGGACAACCGTGATCACTCCCTCCACCACACACTGGACAGACAGTGGAGCACTTTCTCCAGCAGACTGCTACAGCTTCACTGCCGAACGGTTGGATACAGGAAATCTTTCCTGCCACATGCCATTTCACTGTACAATAACTCACTCTAATGTTAAATCTTGGTCATAACAATGCTGCCATACTGCACCTTACAGTCTAATTGGTACCTCACATTTCACCCTGTGCCCAATAGTTCTGCATTGTATAGCTAGTACGATCCATGTATCTATATGGGTCATCATCTATTCATCTTAGTGGTGTTCTACGATGTATATAAAGTTATCTAGGCAGTTTTGCTTTCCCTGGGTAACTCCTGTTTTCAGTTATGCTGTGTGTATTTTTGTCAGTTTGGTCATCTACTCATGCTGCTGTTACACTGTAATTTCCCAGTTTGGGATCAATAAAGTACATCTATCTATCCATCTATTAAAAGCATACTTTTCAAACATGAGAAGGTAATCCTTACATTTTAGAAGTAAAAGCTGAAGTCATGTCTCCATTATAGCCCACAGCTATGTGGCACACAGTTAACTAGTACAATATTATTCCGAACCAAAGAGAAGGAAAATAATTTTCCACATCATTTCTGGCATGTACATCAGCATTTCTCTGTAATTTGTTTTTTTGTTTTGTTTTTTAAACCCTGATATAGCCACTTCAGCCATGCACTTCTGTATATGCAGATCCTACATTGTTTTAAGTGTACCAGTGGAGTTGACCAGACAATCCGTGAGAGAATGGTACAAAAAATAGTACATAGCACCAAATCTAGTCAAAGAAATATCTTTTTAGAATATTATTCATCACAGTACTCACATGGGAGGTGACTTCCTGCAATGTGCCTGCAGTGCACATAGTAAAAGCAGAAGGCATCCATCTTCTTGAAAAAGCCCTGAGCCAAATCACAATTGTAACAGAAATTTAAAATTTCAGAAGCTAAAACTTCAGTTTTCTGCATCAGATCAGTTACTACAGATTTTAGGTTTTATGCTTAAATCTGCAACAATATTTGCTGCAGTGACATTAAGGCCTATGGAACATTTCTAATTATACATAGCAGCCTCTTTAATCTTTAAAGCAAATTTTAAAATGCTCATCTAAATACAATACATGGCAAACATATCACCTCAAAGGATGCACTGCTCAGTATAATTGATAAAATAATTCTCCCAAATACACCCCTCACATTTTTGTAAATATTTTATTATATCTTTTCATGGGACAACACTGAAGATATGACACTTTGATACATTGTAAAGTAGTCAGTGTACAGCTTGTATAACAGTGTAAATTTGCTGTCCCCTCAAAATAACTCAACACACAGCCATTAATGTCTAAACCGCTGGCAACAAAAGTGAGTACACCCCGAAATGAAAATGTCCAAGATGTGCCCACTTAGCCATTTTCCTTCCCTGGTGTCATGTGACTCATTAGTGTTATGAGGTCTCAGGTGTGAATGGGGAGCAGGTGTGTTAAATTTGGTGCCATCGCTCTCACACTCTCTCATACTGGTCACTAAAGTTCAACATGGCACCTCATGGCAAAGAACTCTCTGAGGATCTGAAAAAAAGAATTGTTGCTCTACATAAAGATGGCCTAGGCTATAAGAAGATTGCCAACACCCTGAAACTGAGCTGCAGCATGGTGGCCAAGACCATACAGGGGTTTAACAGCACAGGTTCCACTCAGAACAGGCCTCACCATGGTCGACCAAAGAAGTTGAGTGCACGTGTTCAGCGTCATATCCAGAGGTTGTCTTTTAAAAATAGACATATGAGTGCTGCCAGCATTGCTGCAGAGGTTGAAGGGGTGAGGGGTCAGCCTGTCAGTGCTTAGACCATATGCCGCACACTCCATCAAATTGGTCTGCATGGCTGTTGTCCCAGAAGGAAGCCTCTTTTAAAGATGATGCACAAGAAAGCCTGCAAACAGTTTGCTGAAGACAAGAAGATGAAGGACATGGATTACTGGAACCATGTCCTGTGGTCTGATGAAACCAACATAAACTTATCTGATTCAGATGGCGTCAAGCGTGTGTGGCGGCAACCAGGTGAGGAGTACAAAGACAAGTGTGTCTTGCCAACAGTCAAGCATGTTGGTGGGAGTGTCATGGTTTGGGGCAGCATGAGTGGTGCCGGCACTGGGGAGCTACAGTTCATTGAGGGAACTATGAATGCCAACATGTACTGTGACATACTGAAGCAGAGCATGATCCCCTCCCACTGGAAAATGGGCCGCAGGGCAGTATTCCAACATGATAACAACCCCAAACACACCTCCAAGACGACCACTGCCTTGCTAAAGAAACTGAGGGTAAAGGTGGTGGACTGGCCAAGCATGTCTCTAGATCTAAACCCTATTGAGCATCTGTGGGGCATCCTCAAATGGAAGGTGGAGGAGCGCAAGGTCCTCCTGGCAACCTGTGGCAACCTGTGAAGCTCTAGTGAACTCCATGCCCAAGAGAGTTAAGGCAGTGCTGGAAATTAATGGTGGCCACACAAAATACTGACACTTTGGGCACAATTTGGACATTTTCACTTAGGGGTGTACTCGCTTTTGTTGCCAGCCGTTTAGACATTAATGGCTGTGTGTTGAGTTATTTTGAGGGGACAGTAAATTTACACTGTTACACAAGCTGTACACTGACTACTTTTTTATCTTCCTTCTTCTTTCTACACCTTTCACTCTATATATATATATCACGGACACACAGATCACCCCAAAGGTCTCCCGAGTCAGCGGACGGAGCCACTGTTTACAGCAGGAAGACGTTACAGCAGGGAAGGGCTAGTGCTAGCTAGCACTCAACCGCCACCCGGTGCTAACAGAGAAACTCGACATACCGGGAACTGTAGCGAAAACGACGCGGGTGCCGGGCTGGAGTTTAGGCGGCATGCAAGAAATATAAGACAGAATAATAAAGAGTGATGGCAAGAACCAAGCAGACCGCCCGTAAAATCTACTGGAGGAAAAGCCCCCCAGGAAGCAGCTAGCCACCAAGGCTGCTCGGAAAAGCGCTCCGGCCACCGGCGGAGTGAAGAAGCCTCACTGTTACAGGCCCGTGGCTCTGAGAGAGATCCGTCGTTACCAGAAATCCACGGAGCTGCTCATCCGTAAGCTGCCCTTCTAGCGCCTGGTGAGGAAGATCGCTCAGGACTTCAAGACCGACTTGCGCTTCCTGAGCTTCGCCGTCATGGCTCTGCAGGAGGCTAGAGAGGCCTACCTGGCGGGTCTCTTCTTCGCTAAGAGGGTCACCATCATGCCCAAAGACTTCCAGCTGGCCCGCCGCATCCGCGGAGAGAGAGTTTAGACTTTCTGCTGTACATTCACCAACCATAATGCTCCGCACTGTGTCTATATATATATATATATATATATATATATATATATATATATATATTTATAGTAATATGTACATATGTTTACTAGCTGTTCTTGTTTTTTCTTGCCTTCTGATTGTTGCTCTGAGTGTTGCTATCCCTGTGCTGTTGCAATCCTGGAATTTTCCCATTGTGGAACTAATAAAGGCTTATCTTATCTTATCTTACATTGTATCAAAGTGTCATATCTTCAGTGTTGTCCCATGAAAAGATATAATAAAATATTTACAAAAATGTGAGGGGTGTACTCACTTTTGTGAGATACTGTAATTTTTCTCTGCTGCACTCCCCATTCTCACTGACTTTAAAAGTTTGTGTACATGAGCTCAGACCTGTCATGGGATTTGAGCGTATCCAACTATCATGTCCAGGTTTATAAATATCGATCTTTGTGTTGAAATGATTGTATGACCAGTTATTTGTCTTACGCACATTTGATAAATGATCACCAATGTGTTGCCCTGTTCAAACCAAACATGCTAACTTTTGCTCAGTGGTGAGATTTTAGATGTGCATCAATAAAATACATCTATCTATCCATCTAAATTGACAAACATCATATGTGTAGCTTGTGGCAAAACTCAATCAAGACTGAAAGATAACATCTCTCTTGCCATTCATTCCAATGGAGATTTTTTCAAAGTAAGGTCCCATATGCGGAAGTAGAGAGGGGTTGAACTAGGCTCTCTATTGTCCAAGAATTTTTCAAGGTCCACACCTAGAGCACTAAATTACCCTTATGCAGGCTACGATGCATTTCAAAAAATATTTTACAGGTGCGCAATGACAAAATCAGTATTTATACTGGATGATAGTAATGTTTTCACTTTTTAATGTTCTCCCACACTGGTTCAATCCTTTATTTCTTATTTTCTTATTTTTCAAACTGATTTCTTCTCAAAAACAGTGCACGTAGCTCAGATTGTGCATTGACAACTCAGCTAGAAAATACCAGTTGTGGTTATATCATCATCATCTGCTTGCCAGAAGAAGCAGTAGCTACCGTGATGGTTATATAAAAGCCTTACTGTCAATGCTACAGTCCCTGTGGTAGGTATTAGTGGGAAAGGACTGTGTCAACTGCCTAAAACAGCAGGAACCCTGGTTGACAAAAGTTATCAATGATGCTTTTTACTAAAATAACTTTACAGCACAACGGTCTTTCAGTCACAATATTTACAAGCAGGACTCACACATTAGTTGTAAAGATCCCGTAGATCAGGTCTTGCTCTGGCAGGGAAAAGGTGCTCTGCAGCTCGTTGTAGTAAAAGGGGATTTCTCCCGCACGTGAGCAGTTGAGTCGGGCCTTCATGAAGGTGGTCCAGGTGTCCTCCAAAAGAAAACGTCCACCCATATCATTCTTACACACCCGTGCCACTCGAGAAAACACCATCTTCCCACAGTCGTTCTCGACAGCAGTTTCTCTCAGGAAGAAGTAGGCAAACCGACCAATCTCATAAACTGACACAAAGTGAGGTTCTAGAAGAAAAGAGAGGGATGCGTGAATCAGACACATGTGGGTCATACCAGAGGAGATAAAGAGCACAAATAAGCGACATGTTTTGTTAACCATTAAGCCACTTGGAATTGTACTGGGCAGTCCGCAGTGGCGGCATGTTGCCCAGGCTTCTGTAGATGACTGGATCACGACCGGAGAAATCAATCACTGTGGCAGCATACAACTCGCCCTTTCCAGTTACCATGGCAGTGGAGTTGTGGCGTGGGTCGTAAGGGCACCGTGCCACACCATTCACAGTGTCCAACACCTGACTGATGTTAGAAACCTGTTTACAACAATGACAACTGAATTTAGCACCTGTTTCTGTTTTATTTGGGTCTATAGAGAGACTTTTCAGTTTTTCATTCAAATATTACAAAAAAGACCAGTTTGTCAAGAGTGATTGGCTTAGTCTCAGATTATGATTGCTCAAAACTGCTAAATGACAAAAACAAAATGGTTAAGCATATTTCTTGCCTCTATAATTTAACAGTCTATTACTTATGAGAAGGAAAGATGAAAGTCATGAAAAAATTAAAATAAGTCTATCCCATCATGAGCTGTTGTACTAACCTGTCTGGTTATGCATACAGGTGTAAAAGCATTGGTTCCACATGTGAACAGCATCCTCCCACTTATCAACAGAACACGGATGTAGTTTTGACATTCGTCCTGCAGGACCACAAATACACTACAATTCAGTTTCACTGTTTCATACTAGGTTGTTAAAACGTGAACAGTTGACTCATTGGTGATCCAATATATTTCTCTTGATTTCTGACTGAAGAAAAAAATGTTGACATTGGACCATATTGGTGGCATTACCTCAGACTTGCCCTTGCTCTGACATGAACGTTTAGTGTCTTCATCGGAGGCCCATTCTGTTGCCTGAGAAATAAAACAGTTTGGGTTAGAGCAGAAGTAGACAATCTTTACAGTTATTTTTTTTCTAATCTCTTATTAAAAGAGACATGTTTCATTAACTTTTATCTCATAAACATCCTTATGGAGCCACAAAATACAACCACATTAAAAGATATTTCAACTGGGCCACTGAATTAATGGGGAAAAAATAAGAGTGTTGTAGAACTTAAAAAATGATACACTGACCATCAAAAAAAAAAAATCACCTGCTTTGAACGGAATAAATAAGAGCCTTCCATTGGATAATTACTAACCAGGGTTGAATAAACAGTTATTCAACTATGATTAATGCAGTGAGTAGTTTTTTCTCATTTCTTAGTCATGTCTGAAGACATTTCTTGTGGACATGGAAAATATATTACTGTTTCCGAAGTGTCAAATTATTGTTCTGCATCAAGCAATGAAAACTACAGTAAGCAGCCTAAAGCTGAAACTACTACAATTGGGTTATGAATTATCTGACGCATTATTAAAACTTGAAAGGATAGTGGTGAACTGTCATCTTCATCATCAGCTCCCCCATAATCAGTAGTAGTAGTAGTTTATTCAGTTATCATCACACACAACATAGAAACATACAGTGGTCTTTACAATAATAATAAATTAGTTACATCAGGCAAAATGCTAATTAATATCCGATGGTAATGACTGAAAAGGTATAGGCTGAAGAATAATGCTTATATTTGCCTAGCCTAATACAAGATTCAGATGAAAAATTAATGCAACTCTGTTTTGAAATAAACATGACACTACAGAAACTCTCTGAAATGATGCCATGGTGAATATATGCTTTAATCAATCTAAACTCTAAAACTGAATTAAATATTACAGTCTGTGGCAAGGAATTAAAGATTAGATATTCATGAGTGCAAATGTATCCATGCTTGCTTACTGCTATGGTGGTCGTTAAAAGAAGTAGACAAAGGGTCCTTTAGTGAAAGGCTATTAAAAACATTTTAGTTGTTGGAATATTTTTTATAACCTTGACAATTTTACACCTGGAAAGTATAAAGAATTACAACAATGAAAACCTAAAATTGTAAAATCTACATTCTTTAAAGAAGCAAGTGTCAGTGTTAAAACAAAAAGATTTTGAACAGCATTTTACTATACCCTGCCAAACCTCACCTGTAAGAGGGACGCGTTGCTCACACTCAGTCTGAAGAGGAAATTTCTGTAAAGATTTTTCACAGAGATAAAAAAGAAAAACCACTCAGGCTTCAGACAGTAAACATTATAAGAACATGGATTTAATAGCACTTCTCCTAGTCTCAAAGACCACTCAAAGCACTTAACTAGTAACTCCATTAACCCTCTGTTCTAAGGGCTTACAACAGACAAAAACGTAGGGACAATTTAGAGTCAACAATTAACCTAACATGCATTGGATTATGGGAGGAAACTGGAGACCCAAGGGTAAACCCACATAGCACAGGCAGAACATGAAAACCCCACACACAAAGGTTCCTATCACTGCCAAGTGGGGATTTGAACCAAGAACCTTCTAGCAGGCAACAGTAGAAACCACTATTCCACCATTCTGTGTCATAATGTATTATCCCCTAATCTAATATGAAGTGTCAGCCCTGGTCTATATACCCTTACTTATTTTTTGTTTGGTTTTTACCTTTTGTATCCTGATTTGAAGATGTTACTTTCTTTCCCTCATGAAAGGATGGACCTGAGAAACTCAAATGTTTTTTCATTTTGGAAGACTGTGTTGTGATTGTCCTTTGTTTAAGCCTTGTGTAGCTCTAGGCTAGCACCTTTGAATCCTCAATTTTCCAAATTAACTTTAATAATTTATGGGCCTAATAAAATTGCAGCTCCATTGTTCTCTCTTTGTTATTTCCTCAATGACCGGCAGAACAGTTCAGGTCAGTTTGTTATGTTAAACATTTAGTTCTGTTTCAATTGTCAAAAGTTTTAAAGGATTCCAAAATAACTGGCCAATGCCATCCCACTTTTTGTCACCCTTTTGTTGGGGTACACCAAGGATAGTAGTATGGTACCTAAGGTTTGAAGCTACATGGATTGGTCAACAGAGAATCATCAACTCTGCTGACAACAGGAATGGAATGGGAACCACACAAAATACAATTTTTAGCTCATTCCAGCAAAGCCAAAAGAAGCTAATATGAAGGTGCTGCATCCGTTGCCCATCCGTCCACATTTCAATAAAATCATTAATCCTCCTAGGCAATCACCTGGATGCTCACCAAACTCACACACAATGATCCTCAGGTGGGTCTGCATTTAGGTTGTGCTCAAGGTCAAGGTCAAAGGTCAGGACATCTGGGAACTCTTGCAGTGGTTTCATGGGGCTGGAATGAGCTACTCTGTAATTGTTAGTCTGGTTAAATATGCCTTGAGACGATTCAGGGCCATATGCGTGTGTGTGTGTGTGTGTGTGTGTTTTTTATTTTCATGAACAATGTCAGGGTGCAGCAGACACTGACAACACAATCATGAACTACTGGATGTACTTCATTGCTGTCCTTTATGTCCTTACTACACTCTCTTCTTATGTCCTTACTATACTCTCTTAAGGCCTTTACATGCTCTGCAAGAACAGAGAAATTAGTTCTCTCTCCCAGGGCTGCAAGAACAAAATGATGTCATTTAGCTCTTGCAGCCCTGGTTTGGGAGTTCTTGCAGCTTGTTCTTGACACATTCTTATTTTTTCTTGTGTGGTGTCAGAGAATTGTTGTGTGATTGGTCAGAAATTAGAATTACCCAGGAGTCCTGCACTTGAATTTCTTGTGAAGTATGAAATGTCCTGGCCAGGAAGAACTTTGTTCTTGTTCCTGCCACCTCAAGAAAAAGAAAAAATTTCTCTGTTCTAGCGGAGTATGTAATGGCCTTTAGACCTGTACCACTTGGTAGAAACGAGGATTAAAGGGTCATTGATTGCACTTTTTCCACATTTTAACAGCTCACACGTCTTAATGAAATGTTTGTGACATGTCTTGTTCACATTTTCTTTATTTTTTTTAATTATTGAAGCAAATTTGTTTTGCATTTTTCCTAGCTTTCTTGAAACTCTGTGATTTAAAGCCTGTCACTTTAAGAAACATCCTTCACCTATTCAACGCTGCCCTCCCTCTTACGTCAGTTAGCCATTAGCTGACTAGCTTTTAGCCTCCTTCTAGCTTGGATGAGCGGCGCTGGTTCACTGATCCACAGTCAATGGTGTATCTCGCATCACTCCGGCCATCTCCCAATAATTTTGAAGTGATTCCACAACAAATTGTTAGCACTGTGCGACGGGTGGCCCCCAATCACTGCAACCGACTTGGCCCGGGACCCGAGGCTGCTGGCCAAGCCAAAGCGAAGCTTGCCGAGCTCAAAGGGCAATGTCCCACTCTGCAGGACTCTGCTCCGCTCCCATGGCCAGCTGGGGGATGCCCCGTCACGAGGTGGCTCCCCTATGCTGTCTGTGGGAGCGGAGCAGAGTCGCGTGGAATCCTGGCGGACGGTCTCACGGCCAGCAGCTTCCAGCCAGCTTGCTGTGAAATCACAGCAAAATTACTGGGAGATGGGCCGGAGTGATGCGAGGTATATTGTCAACTGGATGGCTATTAGGGTGACTAAGATCTTAGGGTGACTAAGATCTGAAGAAAAATAATATAAGCCTCCTGGTACCAGTGGTAGCACAGAGGCTAATAGCTCAGGGGCTAATAGGCTACCTTTAGCACCCCTTCCATCTGCATTACAAACAGCTAGGTGGCCCAATGATAGAGCAGTGCATCGGTCTCAAGGGCAGTGGTGGTTGGTTTTGTCAAATCTTGACGTATACGATTTACCTGGAAGAGTCAAAAACGTTTCTGGCATTTCTGGGAGAGAAAAATGATATAAAGACTGTGTTTTTTTAAGAGAACTAACTGTTTTGAAAATGTTTTGATAATTACATGACCAACAGACACGTTTCAGGCAGTTAAAACCTACAAACACACCATATTTCAGTCAATGACCCCTTTAAGTTTAAGCTCGTCCAAGATACGTACAAACTTGAGAGGGACCTTGCGCACTGTGAATTTACATAACACTGTAAACAGACAACATATTGCATGTTAGTGGTGACTGCTTTAAATGCAGTTTTGTTGTTACCTTGCTCCTACGATGAGCTGGTTTCTGCTCAGGTCCATAGCCAGCTGGGAGAAATCCTTCGCTCCTGGATGAGTAAACTCTGACATCCATGACCTCAGTGCTTGATGGAGAAAAAATAAGAGAACATGGAACAAATATCAGATGTCTCATTTGTTGGTAGTGATTATGCTCATTGTTACACCACTTTCCAAATTATTATGCAAATAGGACTTGTCATAAACATTAATGTTTTGGGGGGTTTTTTCAATTAAACTCATGGATGGTATTGTGTCTCAGGGCTCTTTGGATCACTGATATCAATCTCAGACACCTGTCATAACTAGCTTGCCAGGTGTGCCCAATTAAAGGAAAACTACTTAAGAAGGATGTTCCACATTATTAAGTATGCCACAGGTTTCAAGCAATATGGGAAAGAAAAAGGATCTCTCTGCTGCTGAAAAGCACCAAATAGTGCAATGCCTTGGACAAGGTATGAAAACATGAGATATTTCATGAAAACTTAAGCATGGTCATCATACTGTGAAGAAATGTGCAGCTGATTATCTGCACAAACCCGTCTGTGCTCTCAAAGTCATCATGAGGAAGGTTTCTGTCATACAAATTCATCGGATTAAGAGAGCAGCTACTAAAATGCCATTACAAAGCAGCCAACAGGTATTTGAAATTTCTGGTGCCTCTGGAGTCGCACAAACCTCAAGGTGTAGGATCCTCCGGAGGCTTGCAATTGCGCATGCACCTACTATTCGACCACCCCTAACCAATGCTTACAAGCAGAAATTGTTGCAGTGGGACCAGAAATACATGAAAACTAATTTTCAAACAGTCTTGTTTACTGATGAGTGCTGTGCAACCCTAGATGGTCCAGATGGATGGAGTAGTGGATGGTTGGTGGATAGCCACCATGTCCCAACAAGGCTGCAACGTCAGCAAGGAGGCGGCAGAGTCATGTTTTGGGCCGGAATCATGGGGAGAGAGCTGGTAGGTCCTATAGGGTCCCTGAAGGTGTGAAAATGACCTATATATATATATATATATATATACCTAGTATATACAGTTTCTGACTGACCACTTTCTTTCATGGTACAAAAAGAAGAACTGTGCCTTCCATAGAAAAATTATCTTCATGTATGACAATGCACCATCTCATACTGCAAAAAATACTTGTATCATTGGCTGCTATGGGCATAAAAGGAAAGAAACAGGACACATTTACAAATATTTGAGATCCATTGTAGTGCATCATTTCATATTTTAGCAATATTTTGTTATTAAAAGGTTTTAAAAACTGCAATCAATCAAATTAATGACAAAACATCCAACATTCAGTAACCAGCAGGCTGCAGACAGAACACCCAGATGCTCTTCTCCTCATCTCAGGCGATTTCAACCACGTTTCACTGTCTCCCATTCTGCCCACTTTCACCCAGTATGTCACATGCCACACTAGAGACAATAAAACACTGGATTTGTTCTACGCAAACACTAAGGAGGCGTACACCTCATCACAACTCCCCCCACTTGGGAGATCGGATCACAACTTGGTTCATCTCCGACCGGTGTACAAACCCCTAGTGCACAGACAACCTCCGGCCATGCACACTGTGGAGTTATGGTCTGAGGAGACAATGGACACTCTAAAGGACTGTTTTGAAGCCACTGCCTGGAAGCAGCTCTGCAATCCACATGGTGAGGACATCGATGGCCTCATTCACACCTTCACGGGCTACCTCAGCTTCTGTGTGGACAAATCCGTTCCCACCAAGACCATACGGCGTCACTCAAACAACAAACCCTGGATCAACCCTGAGATAAAAACACTTCTGAGAGAGAAGAAGAGGATCTTCAGGTCGGGGAACAGGGAGATGCTGAAGTCCGTACAGAGGGAGCTGAGGAGAAAGATCAGAGAAGGCAAGGACAGCTTCAGGAAGAAGATGGAGGACAAGCTGCAACAGAGCGACATCAGCGGGGTCTGGAGAAACCTCAAAACCATCTCGGGGCTCCAGAATACCTCCCCCCAGGCCACGGGGGGCAGGGAGTGGGCGAACAACCTGAATCTGTTTTTCAATAGATTTGACCAACCGCCCTCCCCCCTGTCTGCACAACAACCACTGCTGCCTCTAAGAAATCAAGTCCTGCTACCCACTCCCCACTCCACCGACACCCCCCCCACTCCCAACACACAGCCCCCCATCCTGACCCTGACCAAGACCCAGGTGAGGACGGAGCTGAGGAAGATCAAGGCGAGGAAGGCGTCGGGACCGGACGGCATCAGCACAAAGCTCCTCAAGTCCTGTGCAGACCAGCTGTGTGGGATTGTGACGTATATCTTCAACATGAGCCTGAAACTGGGGAGGGTACCACAGCTGTGGAAAACATCTTGTGTGGTACCTGTACCAAAAACTTCCCACCCCAAAGACCTGAACAGCTTCAGACCGGTGGCCTTGACGTCCCACTTGATGAAGACCCTGGAGAGACTGCTCCTTGCTCATCTCCGCCCCCTGGTGGAACCAGCGATGGATCCACTCCAGTTCGCCTACCAGCATGGCATTGGGGTGGAGGATGCGGTGATCTTCCTCCTTCACCGTTCTCTGTCCCACCTGGAGAAGCCCGGGAATATGGTGAGGATCATGTTCTTTGACTTCTCCAGTGCTTTCAACACCATCCAACCGATGATCCTGAAGGACAAGCTGCTGCGCGCAGGGGTGGACCAGCACCTGTCATCATGGATCCTGGACTACCTCACGAACCGGCCTCAGTTTGTGAGAACCCGGGACTGTGTTTCCGACACGATCATCAGTAGCACGGGGGCCCCCCAGGGAACGGTGCTGGCTCCCTTCCTGTTCACTCTTTATACTGCGGACTTCTCACACAACACAACACATTGCCATCTACAGAAGTTCTCTGATGACTCTGCGATCGTTGGTCTCATCTCCAGCGGAGATGAAGCTGAGTACAGAGGGCTTATCCAGGACTTTGTGGACTGGTGCCATCGGAACTGCCTCCAGATCAACGCGAGGAAAACTAAGGAGCTGGTGGTGGACTGCCGCAGGCATGGGCAGCCCCTCACAGCACCAGTAAATATACAGGGAACAGACATCGAGATGGTGACATCCTACAAGTACCTGGGTATTCATCTGAACAATAAACTAGACTGGTCACACAATACTGACGCACTCTACAAGAAGGGACAGCGCAGGCTGTTCCTGCTGAGGAGACTCAGGTCTTTTGGTGTACAAGGGGCGCTGCTGAAGTCATTCTATGACACGGTGGTGGCATCAGCCATCACTTTTGGAGTGGTCTGCTGGGGCAGTGGCATTACTGCAGCCGATAGGAAGAGACTGAACAAACTGATTAAGAAAGCTAGCTCTGTCCTGGGGCAACGCCTTGATCCGATGGAGGAGATAGGAGAGAGAAGGACGGTGGCTAAACTGTCATCTCTGCTGGAGTCCGAGTTCCACCCTATGCAGGACATACTGGATGCACTGAGGAGCTCATTTAGCAGCAGACTACATCATCCCAGGTGCACAACCGAGAGGTTTCGTAGGTCCTTCCTACCAACGGCTGTCAGACTGTACAACCTAAGCAGGGCTGCTCGCAGAGATAGCAAAAAGACGTAACAAACTAATAGTTTTTTTTGAATGCAAAAGATGCAATAGACTTACACAATGGTCCTCTCCGGCATACAACTAGGAACATACCGGTCGCTATGGAGGGTGAGAATATGTATGGGCACATAATCATACCATGTAGGATAACTAAATAGACGGTTATGCTGTTTCATCCCACCTAGCAACAATGCTCTGCACTGTGTGTGTTTATATATTTACATATTTATTCCATCTAGCTACAATGCTCTGCACTGGGTGTGTTTATATTTATATATCTATATATTTATTCCATCTAGCTACAATGCTCAGCACTGGGTGTGTTTACATTTATATATCTATATATTTATTCCATCTAGCTACAATGCTCCGCACTGTGTTTTTATATATCTACATATTATTCCATCTAGCTACATTGCTCCGCACTGTGTGTGTTTATATACTTGCATATTTATTCCACCTAGCTGCAATGCTCCGTACTGTGGGTGTTTATATATTTACATATTTATTCCATCTAGCTACAATGCTCTGCACTGTGTGTTCATATATTCATATATTTATTCCATCCAGCTACAATGCTCTGCACTGTGTGTCTGTGTGTGTGTGTGTGTATATATATATTTTATAGTAATATGTACATATGTATATTAGCTGCTCTTGCTTGCTTGTTTTTTTTTTGTTTTTTTTTTTCTTGCCTTCTGATTGTTGCTCTGAGTGTTGCTATCCCTGTGCTGTTGCAATCCTGGAATTTCCCCGTTGTGGGACTAATAAAGGCTTATCTTATCTTATCTTATCTTAACATTATTATACACAGCAGAAGGACCTGTTTGCAACCACTGCATCAGTGCTGCCCATTTGTCAGTAAATATTTAACGAAAAATGATGGCGGAGTGGTTAGCACTGCGGCAGCACAGCAACTCACCCTTGGCTGGGGGATCCAGGGTTCGATCCCAGTCCCTGACCAACAGTGATCTGTGAGGAGTTTGCATGTTCTCCCCATGTCTGCGTGGGTTTACTTTGGGATTTCTCCGGTTTCCTCCCACAAGCCAAAAACATGCAAGTTAGGTTAATTGGCATCAAACTGGGGATTCTAAATTGTCCTTAGGTATGACTGTGAGAGTGAATGGTTGTCTCTCTGTGTTGGCCCTGCGATGGACTGGCGATCTGTCCAGGGTGTACCCTGCTTCTCGCCCAAAGATGCTGGGATAGGCTCCAGCGCCCCCGCGACCTGAAAAGGATTAAGCGGAAGAAGATGATGAATGATGATGATGATTTATTTTGCTATTTGGGTATTTTTGTGTCTTGTTTGGCCATTCTGCTCCACAATCATGGCGATATTATTATTAAGTTTTTAATATATGCGGTTCCTGTCAACCTGCTGTCAGATCCTGTCAGTCGGTGGATATAGGTGGATTTCTGTGTTTTGGTGCTTGGTTTTTTGACTACTTTTTTGGCTTCTGAGAACTTTTGAGAACTGAATTTGGATTATGAACTGGACATCCTAGTTTCGACCCCTGCCTGATTTAAGACATCAATAGCGGCATCTATGGACTGGGAAACGAGAGCGGAGCGGAGCAGCCCGCCATTCAGCTAGCTAAACAGCTGTTCATTAGCTGTTTAGTCAACATACATCGTCCGGGATCATGTGTAACACCCACTAACACCTACTCACTTTAGGTGTAGTACCCTTTTTGGTAGTGTTGTGTTATGGCAATGTAGTTACCATAACTTTTCTACCTGGACAAAAGGGATAATTGGGCCAGATCAGGTAGACCCTAGATTCGTAGGAGCCTGGAGGGCGTAACAACAGATGGCACTTACACACGGTGTATGAACTTGCAACTATATATATATTTCAAAAATATGTACATAATATGTACATAAATTAAAATAAATTAAATTAAATCACCCTTTATTGTCATTCAACTGTACAACCAATCATGTACAGTAGAACGAGATTGTGCTTTACGTATCTACTGTGTTAATTACACACACCCCAAGTGTAGAATCAGAGGGCCGCTGCCATGCAAGGCGCCGCCACAAATTTCCCTCCTCCATTCCATTATTGCTGAGCACCAAGCTGGACGGCAGGAAGTTCCACTTTTATATGGTCTTCGGCATGACCCGGCCGGGATTTGAACCCCTGCCTCCCGGGTGTGGGGCGGATGCTCTACCAACTGAGCCACCACTCCGGTGGTACATATAAACAACCACAGCATCTGTAACAATAATAAAAAAAAATAAATAAATAAAATACTCCAAATATATTTATAATATATACAGTTCTCTAATGTCCGTTCCAGGTGACTAGTGGAATGACCTCTAGCAGTTCATAGAGTTCAGGCTTCGGCTCGCCATCCAGATCTGGAGAATCCACTTCTGGTCCAACCAGTCCAAACAAAAAAAAACCTGACCAAGCTAGGTGACACATGCGTCAATGGGATTACCGTGCTCAACGGCGTCGACAGCCTTTGGATCCCAATCAATCTCAAATTTTATCCGGGCAAAGGCTGCTATTAGCACGTCAGCGTCTCCATCTCAGCGAGTGATCGTCTCTCTCGGTCGTGTCTCGGCAGCGTCTAAGAGCGTTCTGCGGATTATGCCAAGACCGAGCAAGAAAGCGCGTGACCCCATTGGCTGGTGTGACCCAGCCATTGGTTGCTCAAAATACCAACAAACACATTAGGAACTTCATCAGAACTTTCTAGAAAATGTTCCTAACTATTTATGAACATATTTTATGAACTTATATTGTAGTTATATACCCATCTTCAAAGTATCCATCTCCATTGTGAAATGAGTGTCCCCCCTTCCTCTTAAAGCGGTATCGACACTCATAATTCCATCACGTTTTTAACACTGGGTTACACTATCCCCCCTTAGAATCATGCAAGTCCCTTTGCATGGGATTAGCTAAATGGTGTTGACGGGAGAACTAGTGTTCATGGGAATATTCCTAAGATCTGACTCTGTTAAAGCTCTGGTAAAAGCCAGGTTTGAGTAATCTTAGGATCTGTCTCTGTTAAGGCTCTGGTAAAAGCCAGGTTTAGTCCTTGAAACAGGGACTGGGCAACAGTTATGACAGGGTTTCCCAACTGACTATACTGTAGTCTTTCTGGCTGGGAGGTTGTCCTCTCGGAACATCTCACAGTCTGTGGGACTTCTTTTTCATGTTCTTTTTCTTCCACAGGTTCATCACAGGTACTTTTATCAGGTGAGTTGGTTTCACTTTCAGATCCATTCTCATTGTTTGATGGTTCCACATTTGTTTCAGTTTCCTCCAGGTTTCCATCATTCAGTAAGTTGTCACATCTAGGTGAAGTGACATTTTCTATTTGGTTGTCATTCTCAGTTAAGTGAGTTTCAGCAGGAATGTCTCCTTTAAAGAATGTCTTTGGATGGGGAATTTCATAAACTCGAGTGAGCTTTATGGGTGTTTGGACTGGTTCTTCTCTGTACCAACAGACATCTTCATTTTCCGGTTCTGAATTCTCACATTCCTCATTTTGTTCAGGTGACTGTCTTGTCTTAGGTTTGCGGACACGTTTTGGTTGGACAGGTTCTTCTTCAACAGGGGCAAGAAAACCACAGGGAAGCAAGAGGTCGCGGTGAACGGTGCAAACAGGACCATCTTTTGTCTCAGGTTTTATGGTGTAAACAGGCAAGTCACCTGCTTGGCTCACCACAATGTGAATTTCAGCTTCCCACCTGTCTGCTAGTTTGTGCTTTCCTCTGCGGCAGACTGCACGTACCAAAACTCTGTCGCCTGGTTCTAGTTCTGAGGGTTTCACTCGCATATCAAATCTTGTTTTGTTTCTTTCAGCCATCTTGTTAGCATTTTCTGTTGCTAGTTTGTAGCTTTCTTGTAGAGTTGTCTTCAGTTTTTCAATGTACTGGGAATGTGACTTGAAACTTTTGTTGTGAAACGGGAGCCCAAATGCAAGATCGATGGGAAATCTCGGCTGACGACCGAACATTAACTCATACAGGGCAAAACCAGTAGTGTCATTCTTTGTACAACTGTACGCATGTACAAGTGGTTTTACATAATTGTGCCAATGAGATTTGTTCTTTTCCTCCAGAGTACCCAGCATGCTCAATTAACGTTCTATTGAAACGTTCTACCGGGTTACCTCTGGGATGATAGGGTGTCGTCCGGATTTTGCGAATGCCCATGATTTTGCAAAGTTCTTTTATAATATGGGACTCAAAATCAGGACCCTGATCACTATGAAACCGTTCGGGTATCCCGTAGTGGACTATAAAGTTGTCTCAAAGTGCCTTTGCAACGGTCTGAGCTTTCTGATTGCTGGTAGGGATGGCTATAGCGTATTTCGTGAAATGATCAGTTAACACGAGCACATCCTTTGTGTTGCTTTGATCGGGCTCAAGGGACAGGAAATCCATACAGACAAGTTCGAGCGGTCGGGTGGACTTGATGTTGACAAGTGGAGCAGCTAGTTCTGGGGCGGTTTTACGTCTTACGCAGCGATTACATGTCTTGATCTTCCTTTCAATATCTGCCGCCATGCGAGGCCAATAGAACCTTGTTCTGGCGAGATCCAAAGTACGCTCTGTGCCTAAATGACCCATGTCACAGTGGAGGCTTTGAAAGACTGAATCGCGGAGCTGTTCAGGTAAGACGAGCTGGTAAGTAACATTTCCTCCGTCTTGACGAGTGCGGTAGAGGATGTTATTGCACATTTCAAGTCGACTGAGCTCTCGGAGTAACAAGTTGATGTCAGGAAGTTCAGTTCGTACAGTTGGTGGAACTTTTAGCCCAGTTTCAATTTGTGCAATCACTTCCCTTAAACAGGGGTCAGTTCCTTGTTCATTTTTGATCTGTTCAGGAGTCATGTGGAGTACAACTGGAAGACCACCACAGCCATCTTCATCGGCGTAGTCATCTGGAATGGCGGCTACAGAGAGGGCTAACGAGTGAACCAAAGGGAAGGTGTTGTCTGGAGAGCTACAGACAAGGTGTTTTTCACATATAGCAGACACTACCTCGGAGCTTAAACTGCTTTCAGGAAGAGACAAATGAGTTTGAGTGAACTGCTGTATGCAGTCGAACTCCTTTTTGGGACACTGCGTCATTAAGTAACTCACCATGTGGCCGTCTAGAGAGGCCGTCTGCATCTGAGTTAAGCTTGCCTGCTCTGTATTGGAGCTTAAAGTTAAACGTCGACAGAGCAGCTAGCCACCTATAACTCATGGCATCCATCTTAGCAGTAGCCAAAATGTATGTCAGGTGGTTACTGTCTGTCACAACAGTAAAATAGTTGCCATATAGATAGTCTGCGAACTTCTCCGTTACTGCCCACTTTAGAGCTAAAAATTCCAATTTATGGGCGGGGTAATGGGACTCACTTCTAGACAACCCGCGGCTTGCATAAGCTATGACCCTAGTCTGGCCCTCCTGCTCTTGACAGAGGGCGGTGCCAAGCCCTGTAGTGCTGGCGTCAGTGTGGAGTGTATATGGCAACTGAGGGTCAGCGAAACCCCGGACAGGCGCAGTATTGAGCTTTTCAATGATGGTTTTGAATGCAAGATCAGAGGAAGAAGTCCATCGCTCACCAAACGGTGTCTTTGGGTAGTGGTACTGGGCAGGCTTAGCTTTGGGCTTTGGGCTTTTTCGCAAAGGAGGGTAGCCTGCTGTTAAGTCAGTGAGGGGCTTAACGATGCTGGAATAGTTCTTTATGAACCGCCTATAGTACCCTGAAAAGCCTAAGAACGAGCGGAGCTGTTTGAGATCATGGGGCACAGGCCAGGTACTTAGGGCTTTCACTTTTTCGGGGTCGGTCTCAACTCCTTTACTGGACACAATGTGACCGAGGTATCTGACAGAAGTTTGAAAAAATCTGCATTTCTCAGGGACAGTTTAAGCCCGTACTCTTTTAGGCGATTAAAAACTTTCATTAAGCGAGCCTCATGTTCTTCGGGCGTCTTGGAGAATACAATGATGTCATCGAGGAACACAATCACCTCATTCAGATTCATGTCGCCCATGCATTTCTCCATGAGGCGCTGGGACGTGCTGGGGCGTTTGTAATGCCTTGGGGCATTCTATTGACTTCCCAAAAGCCCATGGGGCATACGAACGCCATCTTTGGTTTGTCTAGCTCCTCTACCTCAATTTGGTAGTACCCCAACTTTAAATCGAGGACAGAGAACCACTGCGAACCGGTCAAGATGGAAAACGTTTCCTCCAAGTTGGGGAGGGCGTAAGCATCTTTTACAGTCTGCATGTTAAGCTTCCTGTAATCAATACAAAGGCGGACATCGCCATTCTTCTTTCACACCACTACAATAGGCGAAGAAAATGGGGAAGTGGACTCTCTTATCACGCATGCTTGTTGAAGTTCTTTGAGATGCTTACGGACCGCTTCCAGGTCATTTGGATGTATGGGGCGTGCTCTGTGTTTGAACAGTGTTTCATCTGATAATTTGATTGTGTGTTTCACTTGATCCGTTTTGCCAAAGTCAAGATCGTTTTGTGCAAATACTTCGGGCATTTGACTGAGTTTTTCTGTTAGGCGCTCTTTCCATTCAGCGCTAATGGGGGAAGAGTCAAAGTTGAACTTCAGAGCGGACTTTTGTTCAGTATTGGACTTTGTAACTTTCACGGAGTGTTCTTGCGATAGGACTCGTTGATATGCACAGATTTCTCCAATGACACACTTCTGAGGGATTGTCACGTCATGTTCTGATTCATTGGTGAGTATAACTGGAACAAGGTAAGGTGCTCTTTCAGGTAAGTCTATGAGACATGGTTTTACTAGGATACCACCGGGTAAGGCTGACATTACCGGGTGTTCTAACAAGACAGATTTTTCACTGGTGCCGGCTGACACAGCTACAGTGCCATCTAAAACAACTGTTTGGCCTGCAGGAACTAACTGTGGCTCTTTGTTGCGCATGGTCACTAAACCAAGGCTAGTGTCTTTGGACTGTCTGTGCCGTAGCTCAAGGACTTTTAACACTGCCTTATAACCAAGTGACATGGTTGACTGCAGTTCAGAACACGCATCAGAGTACAGCTCGTAAAGTACATCTAATGTGTTTGTCCCTATTAACACTAAGGACTGATCAGCTGCACGTACATTAGCAACCACTAAGGCAAGTGTTGGCACTTCGGCTTCAATACTGAAAAAGTCTTTTGGGAAAGTGACATGCATTTCAATGTAGCCTAAGTAAGGTACACTCTGACCATTAGCTCCCTCCACTTCTAACAGCTCAAAAAGTGGCTTAATCTCATGGTTGGATAAGTACTGTCTGTAACAGGACTCAGGGACAGTAGTCACCTGGGAGCCTGTATCTAACAAACAGCTCACAGTACAGCCATTCACTTTCACTTGTGTTGTACTTTTTGTACCAATTAGACCATTAGGAAAGTTAAAGGGGTCTGTTTTGGAGTGTGACTTCAGTTTAGCACGTGTCTTGAATGGAGCTTTTGGTTTGGGATGGGTCATCTCTGAACTAGCCTCTGTTTGTCCCACAACAGAGGCAGACTTCAGTTTAAAGAAGATTGGGGGTTCCGACTGTCCCAAATCTGTCTTTTTACTCTTAGTTCTTTGCGTTTTGCAGCTACAAGTGCAGGGTTTGGCTCTGACTCACAAGTGGCTACAATATGCCCATCTTCCCCACAGCAGAAGCAATACCATAGTTTGGGCCTAGTACTGGGACGGCTGGATGAATGTAAGTTTTCAGGTTTGGCATGGTCAGATTTTTTATTTCCAGATTTCTTAGTTGGGTCTTTCTTTGGTGGTGCTTGCTTCTTTTGTTTCACGACAGCAGCTAATTGGCTTTTTAGATCAGTGACTTGCTTTTTCAGTTCTTTCAGACTGTCCAACTCCATTTCACTATTTGTACTTGTTTCGGTGACTGTTTGCTCGTAGGAGGCTGCTTTTGGTTTTGTGGCGCCCAAGTGTTCTTTCATGCGTGTGTTTTTAACTTCTTGTCTGTTTTCAACAGTGCGAAGGTGAAGCAATAACTCTGCATACGCAGGTGGATGTTTATCTTTTAGTTCCAGCTGTAGCTCCTTTAGCAGATTATCATCCCAGCAGCCTCTGTTAAACTGCTTGAGAGGCTGTTTGTCCACTTCCTGTGGCTCTAGACTGCCTCTACGCACTGTGAGATTGAGCGCCACCTGCAAACGATGCAGATGTGCAGAGGGTTTTTCTCCATAATTTTGGAAAGTGTTCATGAATCGCACAAGCAGTTCCTCACCGTCTTCAACAGTCCCAAAAGCTGAGTCCAAAAGCTTAAGATAGTTGGCAGAGGTGGCTTCAGGCCCAAGAGGGCGAATACCATCAGACGCAGGAGCAAGAAGACTTTCAAAGATCTTGCAAGATTTTTCCAAGTCAGACAAAGAAGTATCTTCCATCATCAGGTCAACATGTGAACGCCATGTTTCATAATCAGCTTCAGTATACGGTCTTGGCATTTTGCCAGAGAAAGCTCTGATTCTCAAAGAGGAATGGGCATTTGACGGCTTCTCTGCATTTTTAATGACATGCTCGACTACGATTTTCTGAACCTCGGGTGGGTTACAATTAGCTGGACTCAACATTTGAGGTGTTAAGTTTGGTCTAAGAGGGCTTTGAAAGAGCACTTGAGTGGTTTTAGGGGTGCGAGGCACTTCAACTTGGAGTGGAGGAGAGACTCCAATTTGTGTGGGTTCTACAGTAAGGGAAGCAGGATCAACGTCAGCAGCGACTGTTTCAGCTGTCTCAGCAGCTTCAATAGACTTCCCTATTGTGGACATAACCTCCCGCAACACCTCTTCAAAACCTTTTCCACTTAGCTTAGCTAAACCCCTCAGGTTGCTAAGATAAGCCTCAGTAACACTGCCCCCTACAGTTTTAGTGTAGACATCGGTTAGAGTTTGAATGCAGTACTTAACCTCAGGATTGTCAGTGGATGGAAAGGAGCACGGCAACGTAGGTGCTAATGCTTCAATGGTTAATCCAGACTCGAACTCTACAATATGACTTTTGTCAAAGTCAGATGAGTTATCATTAATGCTAAGCACCCTACGAATAGTGCCATGTTGCTCTAGAAACTCAAAAATATCTGTGTCTTTCTCTTGATCAACAACACCACTGACAATGACTGCATTAGGGATTTTAACACCATGTTTTTCCACAAAATCCATTTTGGCAGTATATAAACTGTTTAGTCAGGGGTCAAAACAGAATCCTCATCTGTTGTGCAACGCTCCAGGCTCCTGGCTGCGCTCGCCAGATTTTTGTGTAACACCCACTAACACCTACTCACTTTAGGTGTAGTACCCTTTTTGGTAGTGTTGTGTTATGGCAATGTAGTTACCGTAACTTTTCTACCTGGACAAAAGGGATAATTGGGCCAGATCAGGTAGACCCTAGATTCGTAGGGGCCTGGAGGGCGTAACAACAGATGACACTTACACACGGTGTATGAACTTGCAACTATATATATTTCAAAAATATGTACATATAAACAACCACAGCATCTGTAACAATAATAAGAAAAAATAAAAATAAAATACTCCAAATATATTTATAATATATACAGTTCTCTAGTGTCTGTTCCAGGTGACTAGTGGAATCACCTCTAGCAGTTCATAGAGTTCGGGCTTTGGCTCGCCATCCAGATCTGGAGAATCCACTTCTGGTCCAACCAGTCCAAACAAAAAAAAAACCTGACCAAGCTAGGTGACATGTGTGTCAATGGGATTTCCCGCGCTCAACGACGTCGACAGCCTTTGGATCCCAATCAATCTTAAATTTTATCCGGGCAAAGGCTGCTATTAGCATGTCAGCGTCTCCATCTCAGCGAGTGATCGTCTCTCTCGGTCGTGTCTCGGCAGTGTCTAAGAGCGTTCTGCGGATTATGCCAAGACCGAGCGAGAAAGCACGTGACCCCATTGGCTGGCGTGACCCAGCAACGGCGCAGCCATTAGTTGCTCAAAATACCAACACACACATTAGGAACTTCATCAGAACTTTCTAGAAAATGTTCCTAACTATTTATGAACATATTTTATGAACTTATATTTTACTTATATACCCATCTTCAAAGTATCCATTTCCATTGTGAAATGAGTGTCCCCCCTTAAAGCGGTATCGACACTCATAATTCCATCATGTTTTTAACACTGGGATACACATGGGTCCTAAGAAAGCTCAGCAGACTGAGGAGGTGGATGATATTAAAAGATCGCTCGACTTCTTGGCTGAAGAGATTTCTGCTGTTAAGCTGCAACAAAAAAACATCCTGGTCCTGCTCGAGGAGATGAAAGCGCTGCGGATCCAGAACGCCGAGAAGGACGACAGGCTGGCGTATCTGGAGAGCAGAGTGTCGGACCTGGAGCAGTACACCTGGGTGAACGACATGATCATCACAGGGCTCCACATTAAACCCCGATCATATGCTCGAGCGGTGGCCTCGGACAGCGGAGGGAGGCTCGATGCGCTGGATTCGGCTTTCAAGCCGAATTTTCAAGCCAACAACCCAACAAACCCGACTTATCTTCCCATGCAGGCACTTCTACTGAGATTTTGATGGACTTGGGTCTCCCTGCTTCTCAAGATTCCTTTGGATTCCTTTGGACTGCCTTCCTGCAGTCCAAAGGAATCCAGCTGGACTATAACACCATTGAGGCCTGCCACCCTCTGCCCATGAAAAACTGCGACAAACCAGCTGTCATCATGAGGTTTGTCAATAGAAAACACAAGACTGCGCTGCTAAAATATTCACTTCCGGCACCACACGAGTAGGCTGCCTTTTTGCAACAGTGGATCAATTTCTGCCTATTTCTATTTACTATCTGGCTCTCTTGCCAATCTTTCTGATCCAGCGTCACCTTTATTCCATCCAAACACGCAGATCGCCCAAATGTCTCCTGAGCCAGCGGACGGAGCCACTGTTTCTTGCAGGAGGCAGCACAATAGAGACCAGCTGTTAGCACTTAACCAGCCCACGATGCTAACGCAAAAACTCGACATACCGGGAGAAATAAGATGGAAACGGCGTCGATGTTGAGCTGGAGTAAGACAGCGGGCGAGGAATATAAGGTACAGACCCGTCCTCCCATCCGTTATTATGAGGAATGTTCGATCGCTACTCAGTAAGACTGATGAGCTAGTGGCTATCTCCCGCTACGAGAGCGTCTTCAGAGAGAGTAGTTTGATGTTGTATACCGAGACGTGGGTAACAGAACTAGCAACAGATGCTAACATTGAACTGGAGGGTTTCCACGCAATACGGGCAGACCGGACACCAGACAGTGGGAAGACATGGGGCGGCGAAGTGATAATGTATGTCAATAACAACTGGTGCAGACCGGGACGGTTAAGGAACAGCACTGTAGCAAAGACATCGAGTTGCTAGCTGTTAGCATGCGGCCTACATATCTCCCGAGGGAATACTTACACGTGATCTGCATTGTTATTTATGCAAATGGGCAATTGGGCAGCACAGTGGTGCAGTGGTTAGCACTGTTGCCTTACAGCTAGAAGGTTCCAGGTTCGAATCCCCAGGCTGGCAGGGGTAGGAACCTTTCTGTGTGGAGTTTGCATGTTCTCCCTGTGCTGCGTGGGTTTACTCCGGGGGCTCTGGTTTCCTCCCACAATCCAAAAGACATGCATGTTAGGTTAACTGGTGACTCTAAATTGTCCCTAGATATATAGTATGTCTCCTATAGGCCCTTAGAATAGAGGGTTAGTACTAGTGAAGCGCTTTGAGTGGTCTTTGAGACTAGAAAAAGCGCTGTATAAGTACAGGTCCTTATCCTTCTTTATCCTTAAATCCGGCGGCGAACGCTGGGACAGCGCGTGACGTCATCCACTCAGTAACTGGCAGGCTGCAGACAGAACACCCAGATGCTCTTCTCCTCATCTCAGGTGGTTTCAACCATATTTCACTGTCCCCCATTCTACCCACGCTCACCCAGTATGTCACATGCCACACAAGAGACAATAAAACACTGGACTTATTTTATGCAAACACTAAGGAGGCGTACACCTCATCACCACTCCCCCCACTCGGGAGATCGGATCACAACTTGGTTCATCTCCTGCCGGTGTACAAACCCCTAGTACACAGACAACCTCCGGTCATGCGCACGGTGAAGTTATGGTCTAAGGAGGCAATGGACGCGCTAAAGGATGGAGCTGAGGAAGATCAAGGCGAGGAAGGCCTCGGGACCGGACGGCATCAGCGCGAAGCTCCTCAAGTCCTGTGCAGACCAACTGTGTGGGATTGTGGAGTGCATCTTCAACCTGAGTCTGAAGCTGAGAAGGGTACCACAGTTGTGGAAAACATCTTGTGTGGTACCTGTACCAAAGACTTCCCACCCCAAAGATCTGAACAGCTACAGACCAGTGGCCCTGATGTCTCACATGATGAAGACCCTGGAGAGACTGCTCCTTGCTCACCTCCGCCCCCTGGTGGGACCAGCGATGGATCCACTCCAGTTCGCCTATCAGCATGGCATTGGGGTGGAGGATGCAGTGATCTTCCTCCTTCACCGTTCTCTGTCCCACCTGGAGAAGCCCGGGAATGCGGTGAGGATCATGTTCTTTGACTTCTCCAGTGCTTTCATCACCATCCAACCGATGATCCTGAAGGACAAGCTGCTGTGTGCAGGGGTGGACCAGCACCTGTCATCATGGATCCTGGACTACCTCACTAACCGGCCACAGTTTGTGAGAACCCAAGATTGTGTGTCTGACATGATCATCGGTAGCACGGGGGCCCCCCAGGGAACAGTTTTGGCTCCCTTCCTGTTCACCCTTTATACTGCGAACTTCTCACACAACACAACACATTGCCATCTACAGAAGTTCTCTGACGACTCTGCGATCGTCGGCCTCATCTCCAACGGAGATGAAGCTGAGTACAGAGGACTTATCCAGGACTTCGTGGACTGGTGCCATCGGAACTGCCTCCAGATCAATGCGAGGAAAACTAAAGAGCTGGTGGTGGACTGTTGCAGGCAAGGACAACCCCTCACAACACCAGTAAACATACAGGGAACAGACATTGAGATGGTGACATCCTACAAGTACCTTGGTGTTCATCTAAACAATAAACTAGACTGGTCACACAATACTGACGCACTCTACAAGAAGGGACAGCGCAGGCTGTTCCTACTGAGGAGGCTCAAGTCTTTTGGTGTACAAGGGGCGCTGCTGAAGACATTCTATGACACGGTGGTGGCATCAGCCATCACTTTTGGAGTGGTCTGCTGGGGCAACGGCATTACAGCAGCCGATAGGAAGAGACTGAACAAACTGATTAAGAAAGCTAGATCTGTTCTGGGGAAACGCCTTGACCCAGTGGAGGAGATGGGAGAGAGTAGGATGGTGGCTAAACTGTCATCTCCGCTGGAGTCCGAGTCCCACCCTATACAGGACATACTGAACGCACTGAGGAGCTCGTTTAGCAGTAGACTACATCCTCCTAGGTGCGCAACCGAGAGGTTTCGCAGGTCCTTCCTACCTAGGGCTGTCAGACTGTATAACCTAAGCAGGGCTGCTCGCAGAGATAGCAAAAAAACGTGACGACCTAATAGTATTGAATGCAAAAGACGCAACAGACTTACACAAATGGTCCCCTCCGGCATACAACTAGGACAATATCAGTCGCTACGGAGGGTGACAATATGTATGGGTACATATTCATACTATGTAGGATAACTAAGTAGATGGTTATGCTGTTTATTCCATCTTGCTACAATGCTCCGCACTTTGTATATATATTTATATATTTATGTGTACGTATGTATATCCACTGCTCTTATTTATATTTTTCGTATCTTCTTAATTATTGCTCTGAGTGTTGCTATCCTTGTGCTGTTGCAATCCTGGAATTTCCCCATTGTGGGACTAATAAAGGCTTATCTTATCTTAAAACAAGGGAGGAAACTGAAAGGAACGAACATTTACATAAACGAGCACTTCACAAAAAACAAAACAAAACACAGAAACAGCCAGAAAAGCAAGATACATGAGAAAGCAGAAAAAGATTCAAAACACCTGGACATCAAACTGTAAAATATACATCAAATTAAATGGATCACCTGAAGAAGCCAAGGTTATTAACATCCGAAATATTATGGAACTGGACAAATACCAATAAACATTATGAACTGGAGTTGACAGCAACAAATGATAACTGTAAGACACTGAAGGATCACACTCATCTGCATCAGGACATTTAACAATATGAAACAAAAGATCAACAAACAGGAACAACAGGAACTGAAAGTTTTAAGGATCACAACCCACAGGACGTAGAATATAACATAGACCCTGATAATAATTTATTTAACTCCATCAATAACAACTCTAGTTACTACACGGATGAACAATTTAACACAATGGTCATATCTAATTTCAGTATTTCTATGATCCACTTCAACAGCAGAAGTCTCTATGCCAACTTTAATAACATTAAAGATTATTTACATCAGTTTAAAGAGCCACTCAATATTGTGACAATATCAGAGACGTGGCTCAGTGAAGAGAAAGGAGTGGATTTTACCATGGATGGCTATGAATTAAATTATATAAATAGAAAAGTGAAAAAAGAAGGAGGAGTTGCAATTTATGTTGACAAGAGCTTGCAATACAAGGTTGTTGAAAATTTGTCAGTAACTGTGGATGATTTATTTGAATGTATTACAATAGAAATCTGTTTGGACAGTGTGAAGAATATGGTAGTGAGCTGTGTATATAGAACACCTGGATCAAATATTGACTTATTTAAGGACTGGATGGAAAAAATGTATGCAAAACTAACTCATAAAGTTATGTTCATCTGTGGGGATTTTAATATAGATCTTATGAATTCAAAACAACACAGTTTGACAGAAGAATTTATCAACACAATGTACAGTATGGTCTTACATCCAACAATCACCAGACCTAGCAGAATCACGTCACACAGTGCCACATTAATAGATAACATATTCACAAATATTATGGAAAATGATATCATGAGTGGGCTTTTATTGAATGATATCAGTGACCACCTGCCGATTTTTGTTGTTACCTCCGCCAGGAGGTAATGTTTTTGCCGGGGTTTGTCTGTCTGTCTGTCTGTCTGTTGGTTAGCAAGATAACTCAAAAAGTTTTGGACGGATTTCAATGAAACTTTCAGGCGTTGTTGGAAATGGTACAAGGAAGAACTGATTAAATTTTGGGGATGATCCGGATCACCGTCCACAAGAAAACCGCCATTACAGAAAATGCCATTTTCGTGAATAACCACTGAACCACTAATCCTATCATTGTCAATCCAATTGCTAGTCATATGTTTTCATGGTCAAGGAATCTGAAAACGTACACACAAACACTGTATGGGGGGAACTGTGGCCGCCATTACGGAAAATGCCATTTTCGTGAATAACTGCTGAACCACTAATCCTATCATTGTCAATCCAATTGCTAGTCAGATGTTTTCATGGTCAAGGAATCTGAAAACGTACACACAAACACTGTATGGGGGGGAACTGTGGCCGCCATTACGGAAAATGCCATTTTCGTGAATAACTACTGAACCACTAATCCTATCATTGTCAATCCCATTGCTAGTCATATGTTTTCATGGTCAAGGAATCTGAAAACATACACACAAACACTGTATGGGGGGGAACTGTGGCCGCCATTACGGAAAATGCCATTTTCGTGAATAACCACTGAACCACTAATCCTATCATTGTCAATCCAATTGCTAGTCATATGTTTTCATGATCAAGGAATCTGAAAACATACACACAAACACTGTATGGGAGGAACTGTGGCCGCCATTACGGAAAATGCCATTTTCGTGAATAACCACTGAACCACTAATCTTATCATTGTCAATCCAATTGCTAGTCATATGTTTTCATGGTCAAGGAATCCGAAAACGTACACACAAACACTGTATGGGGGGGAACTGTGGCCGCCATTACGGAAAATGCCATTTTCGTGAATAACTACTGAACCACTAATCCTATCATTGTCAATCCAATTGCTAGTCATATGTTTTCATGATCAAGGAATCTGAAAACGTACACACAAACACTGTATGGGGGGAACTGTGGTGCTTGGCGGAGTCTGCGCTCTCCGAGTGCTTTTCTACTTTATCAATGTGATTGTAGGAAGAAAAAGTATACCAAAAATATTAACTAGAAAAGCACTCGGAGAGCGTAGACCTCCGCCAAACGCCACAGTTCCCCCATACAGTGTTTGTGTGTACATTTTCAGATTCCTTGACCATGAAAACATCTGACTAGCAATTGGATTGACAATGATAGGATTAGTGGTTGTGTAGTGGAGCTGAAATAACGAGGCGGTTTTGTATTAAAAACAGGGTTTTTAATGAATAGCTCCTCTATCAAATCTCATCAGGTGTACAGCTTGGCAGAAGGCAAGAGACAGAACTCTGCTTCGCTCGCTGGTTAAATACAAGCACGCATAGCACCACTCATTGAAACAGCTGACGTCAGAGCCACTCATTGAAAAAGGTAACATCTCCCCGTTATCTTAATCCCCATTGTCCTGCCATCCCCTCTCCCTGTCTTAGGAGGTGATGGGAACTCCCCCTCTCGCTTTAGGGGGGGTAAAGGTGTCGAGTCCGTCTCCACTGCCGCGTCTTGGGAGGTCCATTGTCTTTACCCCGGCGCGGGGGATGCTCTGTCCTTACTAGGTGTGAAGCTCTTTACATATGCTGTCACAAAACATTTCCACTTGTTCTAACATATGTAGATATGGGATATAAGAGTCATATATACCACAGGCCCCCCAAACACTAGGAAAGGACATAGAAAGAATTACAGTCTAAGATAACGACTATGAAATACTACGTGTTACAACTGTTGCTACCAGAGAAATTTTCTAGCAGCTATGCTCCTAAGAAAGTTCAGTGGTAAACATAACAGCATAGTGAAATCATAAGTAGCCTTAAACTGTTGTAGCACAATTAGTGGATAATTGCGGGGTGATTGGTATCAGTCCTTGTGCTGTCTGGGCTTAATCCTTCTCCCAAAACTGCTGTAGGTTGGCTTAGGTGTCCCGCTGGGACCTTCTCGTGGTGAATCTGCATTGTGGGAAGGAAAGAGATTATTTGTTCCCTGCCTGGGGGCTGAGACTTTTCCTCTGGGGGGTCTACCACGCCGAGGCGCTCGTGCCGCCTGTGTAGGCTCGTCTCTCAGCAAGAAGGCAGGTTTGAGTCTGTCAACACTGACCACTTCCTTTCTGTCCCCATAATCAAGCACAAAGTGTTTGTCACCATTTTCCAGCACTCTGAACCGGCCATCATAAACTGGGCGGTTTTGTATTAAAAACAGGGTTTTTAATGAATAGCTCCGCTATCAAATCTCATCAGGTGTAGAGCTTGGCAGAAGGCAAGAGACAGAACTCTGCTTCGCTCACTGGTTAAATACAAGCACGCATAGCACCACTCATTGAAACAGCTGACGTCAGAGCCACTCATTGAAAAAGGTAACATCTCCCCGTTATCTTAATCCCCATTGTCCTGCCATCCCCTCTCCCTGTGTTGGGAGGTGATGGGAACTCCCCCTCTCGCTTTAGGGGGGGTAAAGGTGTCGAGTCCGTCTCCACTGCCGCGTCTTGGGAGGTCCATTGTCTTTACCCCGGCGCGGGGGATGCTCTGTCCTTACTAGGTGTGAAGCTCTTTACATATGCTGTCACAAAACATTTCCACTTGTTCTAACATATGTAGATATGGGATATAAGAGTCACATATACCACAGTTGAGTAGTTATTCACAAAAATGACATTTTCCATAATGGCGGCCACAGTTCCGCCCATACAGTGTTTGTGTGTACGTTTTCAGATTCCTTGACCACGAAAACATATGACTAGCAATTGGATTGACAATGATAGGATTGGTGGTTCAGTAGTTATTCACGAAAATGGCATTTTCCGTAATGGCGGCCACAGTTCCCCCCATACAGTGTTTGTGTGTACATTTTCAGATTCCTTGACCATGAAAACATATGACTAGCAATTGGATTGACAATGATAGGATTAGTGGTTCAGTGGTTATTCACGAAAATGGCATTTTCCGTAATGGCGGCCAAAGTTCCCCCCATACAGTGTTTGTGTGTACATTTTCAGATTCCTTGACCATGAAAACATCTGACTAGCAATTGGATTGACAATGATAGGATTAGTGGTTGTGTAGTGGAGCTGAAATGACGAGGCGATTTTGTATTAAAAACAGGGTTTTTAATGAATAGCTCCTCTATCAAATCTCATCAGGTGTACAGCTTGGCAGAAGGCAAGAGAAAGAACTCTGCTTCGCTCGCTGGTTAAATACAAGCACGCATAGCACCACTCATTGAAACAGCTGACGTCAGAGCCACTCATTGAAAAAGGTAACATCTCCCCGTTATCTTAATCCCCATTGTCCTGCCATCCCCTCTCCCTGTCTTGGGAGGTGATGGGAACTCCCCCTCTCGCTTTAGGGGGGTAAAGGTGTCGAGTCCGTCTCCACTGCCGCGTCTTGGGAGGTCCATTGTCTTTACCCCGGCGCGGGGGATGCTCTGTCCTTACTAGGTGTGAAGCTCTTTACATATGCTGTCACAAAACATTTCCACTTGTTCTAACATATGTAGATATGGGATATAAGAGTCATATATACCACAGTTGAGTAGTTATTCACGAAAATGACATTTTCTGTAATGGCGGCCACAGTTCCGCCCATACAGTGTTTGTGTGTATGTTTTCAGATTCCTTGACCACGAAAACATATGACTAGCAATTGGATTGACAATGATAGGATTGGTGGTTCAGTAGTTATTCACGAAAATGGCATTTTCCGTAATGGCGGCCACAGTTCCCCCCATACAGTGTTTGTGTGTACGTTTTCAGATTCCTTGACCATGAAAACATATGACTAGCAATTGGATTGACAATGATAGGATTAGTGGTTCAGTGGTTATTCACGAAAATAGCATTTTCCGTAATGGCGGCCACAGTTCCCCCCATACAGTGTTTGTGTGTACGTTTTCAGATTCCTTGACCATGAAAACATATGACTAGCAATTGGATTGACAATGATAGGATTAGTGGTTCAGTAGTTATTGACGAAAATGGCATTTTCGTAATGGCGGTTTTCTTCTGGACGGTGAACCGGATCATCCACAAAATTTAATCAGTTCTTCCTTGTACCATTTCCAACAATGCCTGAAAGTTTCATCGAAATCCGTCCAAAAGTTTTTGAGTTATCTTGCTAACCAACAGACAAACAGACAGACAAACAGACAGACAAACCCCGGCAAAAACATAACCTCCTGGCGGAGGTAACTAGAAAAGCACTCGGAGAGCGCAGACCTCTGCCAAGCGCCACAGTTCCCCACCATACAGTGTTTGTGTGTACGTTTTCAGATTCCTTGACCATGAAAACATATGACTAGCAATTGGATTCACAATGATAGGATTAGTGGTTGAGTAGTAAAAGCATTACCTCCTTGGCGGAGGTAATAAACTGAAGTGTTGCTGTTCTGTCAATCTCCTCCATCTGCAAAGTGCCCGGCTGCGACCTGTCAAGGCATACCTCGTGCCTCCCTTATTGGGGGGGGGGGGGGCTTTCATACCTGTACTGAGTACTTAAAAACTGTATTTATCGGCAGATGAAAGAAAACTGAAGCAAAAACAAACAAACAAACAAAAACTAAACAAACAGCAACTGCAACATGAACTATTTCAAACATATTTATTCAAATGTACACTTATATGGACACAATCTTGAGCCATAACTTTTTGGTAATGTGAAAATAATAAGCCAAGTAGCACAAAAAAATTGAGTGCTCTTGCTGTCAGGAAACAATGTTGGTGTGGCGTAACATTATGTAGCTCACATATTCCTTGGCAGAGACCCAGACATGAGGGAACTTTGAGCTTGCAGTGTGTATTGACATCACGCCTCAAACGGACATTGAGTCTGGACCCCCTGTGAACTGGAGAAGAAGTGAGAAGATCTGAGAGTGGACCTGAAGAGACTGTCTGACTCCTGGGGTCAGACAGAGAAGCCGAGAGGACAATGGGAGGATTAGATGTGAATGGAATTCTGTGTTTGATGTGAATGTGATTTGTGTCTGATGTAACAGTATAAAGGTATGTGGTTTACCGCAGCTCGATCTCTTCATTCCCTGACTGAGAGAGGAGCTGTAGGACTTGAGATGAAATAAATCAATACTGAAAAATCATTCAGTCTCTTCATTTCGAGTTTCCTACATTGATGACCCACACGTGAGAAGTATGGAAAGGCTTAGAGGTCGTCTCTCCGACTCCGAACCTGATTCACCGGAGACCGCCCGCACCGGCGTAAACTCCATTAGACTCCCCGAGTTCTGGCAAGAGGACCCGCACTCATGGTTCCAACACGTGGAATCGCGGTTCGTGCTTAACGGGGTATCAGCGGATGACGTTAAGTTCCACAATGTCATCGCAAGACTCGACAGCCGCACAGCCCGGTGTGTGCGGAGCCTGGTGCAGCAGTCGCCCGCTGCTGGCAAATACGACGCCCTGAAAGCCGCCCTCATTCGGAGCTTTGTGCCATCAGCCGAGGTGAGGGCCAGAACACTCCTGGACCTGCGCGACAGAGGAGGACGCAGGCCGACCGTCCTCATGGAGGACATGCTGCAGATGATCGGGGCAGACAACGATGCGTTTTTATTTAAACACATCTTCTTGAGGACCCTTCAAGCGCACATGAGAGGCTCCCTGTCCAGCATGAGGTGTGTGGACCAGCAGGACTTCCGCGCGCTGGCTTTGGAAGCGGAGCGGCTCCTGGACGCATGCGGCGAGCAGGAGAAGGCGGCGGCAGCAGCAGACCTCGGGGCGGCAGCCCAGGGCGACGGAGGACCGGCGGCAGCAGAGCCGACCCCAGCAACAACAGCGGCAGCGCGGTCCGGGAGCAGAAGAGAGGACGAGCTGTGCTTCTACCATCGACGCTTCGCGCACAAGGCTCACAGATGCGTCCCGCCATGCAACTTCAGGAAGCAGTGAAACGCAAGAGCTGGAGGTCGTTAGCAGCTTCGACCCTCGGCGAACGGAACAAGCTGCTCTACCTGACAGACGCGAGCTCCGGACGGCAATTCCTCGTTGACACCGGAGCACAGAGGAGTTTCATCACCGCAACCTACGCGGACCGGGCGGCCGGTCCCCGCGGAGATGGAGCAACAGCCGCAAACGGCTCGTCGATCAAGACTTTTGCCGAAAGAACTCTGCGCCTGTCCTTGCACGGCCGCATCTATGAATTGACCTTCATAGTAGCGGCGGTGAGTTTCAACATGTTAGGCACCGACTTTTTGTGCTCACATGGCTTGTTGGTAGATCTGGCTAATAGACGCTTGGTTAATGCACTCTCTTTTTGTTCTATTCCCTGTGCAGCGCGAGTGTCCCCGCCGTCAGTACAGGCCAACACCGCCGCAGCAGGAGGTAAGTTCCACACTCTCCTAAACCAGTTCCCAGCACTCACAGTTCCCACGTTTTCAGCTAAGGTGGCGAAGCACGGGGTGGAGCACTTTATAACCACAAGTGGCCCACCGGTTTTTGCGAAGGCTCGGCGCTTGGATGCAGCTAAGCTCTCTATTGCGTGTGAAGAGTTCGCCAACCTGGAAAGGTTGGGCATAATTCGCCGCTCGAAGTCCGCTTGGGCTTCCCCCCTCCACATGGTACCTAAGGCGGACGACTCGTGGAGACCGTGCAGCGATTATCGCAGGTTAAACAATGCCACAGCGCAGGACCGCTACCCAATTCCGCATATCCAAGATTTTTCGGTGCATTTGGCCAAGGCGCGAATTTTTTCTAAAATAGACCTGGTCCGCGGTTATCATCAGGTCCCGGTCCGACCAGAGGACATTCCCAAGACAGCGGTAATAACCCCTTTCGGGCTTTTTGAATTTTTACGCATGCCTTTTGGCCTTAAAGGTGCTGTGCAAACCTTCCAACGCATGATGGATGCCGTTTTGCGCGACCTCTCTTTTGTTTTTGTCTACTTAGATGATATTTTAGTCGCCAGCGCCTCTGAGGAGGAACACGAAAGTCACCTCAGAACTGTTTTTCAGAGGTTGGGAGCGCACGGGTTGATAATCAACCCAGCCAAGTGCCATTTTGGCGCAGCACAGATCGATTTTTTAGGGCACCGCGTCTCCCCAGAGGGTGCAGTTCCACTGCCCTCCAAAGTACGTGCAGTGGCTGAGTTTCCCCAGCCACAAACGGTAAAAGCATTGCAAGAATTTTTAGCTATGGTAAATTTTTACAACCGTTTCATACCTCACGCGGCGCAGCTCATGCAACCGTTGTATGTCGCGCTAAAAAAACAGAAGCCCTCCAATGCAATTGAGTGGTCCCCGGAGCGGGAGCGCGCATTCACTGAGGTTAAGAAAGCACTAGCGAACGCAGCACTGCTGGCTCACCCAGACCCGGCAGCCCGAATAGCGCTAACCACAGACGTGTCAGATGTGGCCATAGGAGCCGTGGTAGAACAGCAAGTCGCCGGGGCTTGGCAGCCACTTGCTTTTTTTAGCAGATCCCTACACGATGCTGAGCGAAAATATAGCGCGTTTGACAGGGAACTGCTAGCGCTCCACCTGGCCATTCGCCATTTCCAGTTCTGGTTGGAAGGGCGGCGTTTCACTGCGTTTGTCGACCACAAACCGTTAACCTTTGCAATGTCCAAAGTCTCTGAACCATGGTCAGGCCGACAGCAGAGGCAGCTGGCCGCAATTTCAGAATTCACCACCGATATACAGCACGTAGCCGGTAAATTTAATGTGGTGGCGGACTGCCTCTCGCGAGCGGTAACAGCGCCTCTCCGTGCAGATGGGGGCTGTAGCGCCGCAGACGCGGAGCGCGGTAACAGCGCGGACGCGCACGCGGCTCCGGTGCATGTAGGGATAGATTACGCGGCCATGGCAGCAGAGCAGGGCGAAGACACAGACGTGCGCACGCTCCTGTCTGGACCAACAGGGTTAAGGCTGGAGAACGTAAGTTTACAAACTGGTTCACCCCCGCTTATTTGCGATGTATCCACCGGGCGACCTCGCCCAGTGGTACCGGCCGTCGTGTTTTTGACGCGGTGCACTCCCTAGCACACCCGGGAGTACGCGCTTCGGTGAAAATGGTAGCAGAGAAGTTTGTTTGGCCGAGCCTGTGCAAGCACGTGAAGGAGTGGGCGAGAGCCTGCATGTCCTGCCAGCGGGCCAAAGTTCACAGACACACAAAAGCCCCTTTAGAACCTTTCCACATCCCGGCTAAGAGGTTTGATCATGTGCACGTAGATCTAGTGGGACCCCTGCCGCCCTCGCAAGGGTTCACACATCTCCTGACAATGGTGGACCGGACAACGCGTTGGCCGGAAGTGGTCCCATTGCAGTCTACCACAGCAGCAGAGGTAACTCGCGTTTTTTTAACAGCCTGGGTAGCGCGGTTCGGAGTCCCGTCGGACATTACGTCCGATAGGGGTCCGCAGTTCGTTTCAGAGCTATGGTCAGCCATGGCCAGCGGCTTAGGGGCAACAGCCCATCACACCACCGCTTATCACCCACAGGCCAACGGTTTATGCGAGCGTTTTCACAGGTCGTTGAAGGCATCCCTCAGAGCGTCGCTCACGGATACAAATTGGGTAAACAAACTACCATGGGTTTTATTGGGGTTGCGTTCGGCACCCAAGGAGGATTTAGATGCCTCACCTGCTGAATTAGTTTTTACTCAACCTCTCAGGCTGGCAGGAGAATTCCTGCCAGCCCATGCAGCACCCGAGTGCCCCCCGGTGCGGGGACCTCTACACGGCACGGGGGCAGAAATGCTCCCGGGCCCCGCTCATCACACTTTTCCGCGGGTTTTTGTTCCCAAGGCTTTGCAAAACGCAGAGTTTGTTTTTGTCAGGCACGACGCCCAGCGTCACAGCCTCCGCCCACCTTACGATGGTCCGTTCCGAGTGCTGGAAACCGGGGAGAAATATTTTGTGCTGGACTTTGGGGGCAGGAAAGAGAAAATCAGTGTTGACAGATTAAAGCCTGCTTTTGTGTTACGTGACAAACCTGTACGGCCGGCGGGGGCGCCTCGACAAGGCAGGCCTCCCAAGGGACAGCCCCTAGTTCCCCAGCAGGGGGTAAATAACCCTTCTCCCCCTCATTCCACAGGCGCACCGCAGGACAGCGCAACACAGGCTGAGAAGCCTGCGTTCAGCAGATTCGGGAGGAGATTGAAGCCTAAGCAATGGGCAGAGTGATGTGTATTTTGATCAACCCGTGTAAATTGTGCTGTAGATCCTGCAAAGGGGGGGGGGGGGTGATGTAAGGGTATAATGTGTATAACTGCCCATTATGGACATGAAGTCGGTGTGTGTGTCCATTCTTGACATAGTGTGTATGACTGTCCATTATTGACATAAGGTGTATAGCGGGTAGAGTAATGTTGGTGTATGTCCGTTCTTGGGCGTTTCGGGGGGAGTGATGTGGCGTAACATTATGTAGCTCACATATTCCTTGGCAGAGACCCAGACATGAGGGAACTTTGAGCTCGCAGTGTGTATTGACATCACGCCTCAAACGGACATTGAGTCTGGACCCCCTGCGAACTGGAGAAGAAATGAGAAGATCTGAGAGTGGACCTGAAGAGACTGTCTGACTCCTGGGGTCAGACAGAGAAGCCGAGAGGACAATTCCATTCACATCCATTAGATGTGAATGGAATTCTGTGTTTGATGTGAATGTGATTTGTGTCTGATGTAACAGTATAAAGGTATGTGGTTTACCGCAGCTCGATCTCTTCATTCCCTGACTGAGAGAGGAGCTGTAGGACTTGAGATGAAATAAACCAATACTGAAAAATCATTCAGTCTCTTCATTTCGAGTTTCCTACATTGGCACCAAATCACTGAAGTGATCTGCCACAGATGGGGGTAGACTGTGCTCTGCCACAAAATGACAAAACATCACTTCTGCTAGTGATGCATTGGATTTGGAAGGCGTCGGTTCTCTCACTGGCTGAAAATGTTCATCCATCGATCGAATTTGGCTACACAGTTTTTGTGGCCCTGTGTAGCAAAGTGCGACTTCAGGTCAAAAATCCCTGATGCAGTCACTTTTAGCATTAGAGTCACACATATCAGGCGCAGCATTACTGGCGCCGGTATTCCTCTCTGTTCCGGAGCCGCAGGACAAAAGAAGGTGCGATAATGGTTGTCGTGGGTTTTATTGGGTTTGTGCTCTGCAGAAAAAAGAGGATTTGGAAGCTTCCCCGGCAGAGAGCTGGTTTTTGCGCAGCCCCTATGGCTGCCCGGGTAATTTCTGCCAAATAATCCGGCGCCGGACAGCTGCCTGTCTCAGCTTTTGCAGCGTAGCGCAAACACAGGCATTCTGGCGGGCCCTGCCCACCACTGTTTTCCGCGTGCTTTTGTGCCTAAAACTTTGAAGAACGCGGAGTTTGTGTTGGTCAGACACGACAACCAGCGCCCTCTATTGCCCCTGCACACATGTTGAAAATGGCCGTATCTCACAATGTTAAAGAATCCTTTAAAAAATTCCTGTATCCAGACAGTGATCCGGATCATCCCCCAAATTTAATCAGTTCTTCCTTGTACCATTTCCAACAAGGCCTGAAAGTTTCATCGAAATCCGTCCAAAACTTTTTGAGTTATCTTGCTAACCAACAGACAAACAGACAGACAAACGCTGGCAAAAACATTACCTCCTGGCCTTCGGCCTGGCGGAGGTAAATATAAAAGAATACGAACTGAAGAATCTATGTATTTACTGGCAAAGGAATTATTAATACAAGACTAGAAGATAGTTTGTGATGAAAATGATATAAATAAAGAATATGATAATTTTTACCTCCGCCAAGGAGGTTATGTGACCATCGGCGTCGGTTTGTCTGTTTGTTTGTCTGTCTGTTTGATTGTTAGCAAGATAACTCAAAAAGTTATGGAAGGATTTTCATGAAATTTTCACAGATTGTCAGAAATGGGGTATCCTACAGATGATTAGATTTTGGTGGTGATCCTGATCACCGTCCACAAGAAAACCGCCATTACGCAAAATGCCATTTTCATGAATAACTACTGAACCACTAATCCTATCATTGTGAATCCAATTGCTAGTCATATGTTTTCATGGTCAAGGAATCTGAAAACGTACACACAAACACTGTATGGGGGGAACTGTGGCGAAAACCGCCATTACGGAAAATGCAATTTTCGTGAATAACTACTGAACCACTAATCCTATCATTGTGAATCCAATTGCTAGTCATATGTTTTCATGGTCATGGAATCTGAAAACGTACACACAAACACTGTATGAGGGGAACTGTGGCGAAAACATTCTTTCACTTCCGCCCTCCGAAGAGAGCAGACGCTTTTCTTCCTCGCTCCGGCTCCTTATCTCTCTCTCCCTCCCTAACTGACTGGATCCCAGCTTGCTATCGTCTGTGTCTGCGTGTCTTACTGCTGATTCATCTAACGAAATTATGGATTTAATAAGCTGGGCTTTGAACGCAATCGACACTGTTTTTTCAACGAGGAAATCAGGCCCGGGGGAAGCCTATCTGTCCTGCAGGGACTGCTGCTGCGGGTTATTTAAAGGACACAAGCAATTGGAAACTCTTGTGCCTGTGTGATCTTTCTATTGAAGATATTGAAGATTTATATCTTTTCGGAGCAATGGTCATCGGAATTCTACTGATTGGCTTTGGGATTGTTCTGGTGCACCGCAAATTGAAGAAGATGGACAGAGCTTATCAAAAAGCGGACCCGGCGAAGCTCTGTCATCAGATTGACCAACTGGGCAGGACTCTGACAGCGGCCAATGGAGAACTGTACAGGAAAATGGATTACATCCCGATCATGCTGAGAGCTGTTCACGAATCGATTTCAATGCCTGGCCATGATGGAACTGGAGCACTGAATCCGTAAGAGAATAGAAAGTTTTTTCTCTGAAGTCAGTGCTATTCGACCTGTTTTTTCGGCACCCTCAGCACTCAGTCCTCCTGATAATCAACAGTATAACTGTTTTCATAACATTGGCAGGCAGCATCTGACTCTCAAGGACAGCTGTCTGGCTCAACTATTCCATCTGCCGTGCTCAAGGACACGTGCCTTTGCTTCAGACTCTAGTCATAACATCTGCTGAGGAAGAGACTATTGTTGTCCACCTAACTGATTTGCCACTGATTGCATCCAACTCACACATACTGATCCATTTATACTGACGAAGACATTCATTCACTGCTCTCTTTGTGTCATTGTGTGGATTCTATTGTCTGCTAATTGTGCATTGAGAGTTTTTTTCTTGTAATCAAAATATCGGTCATATATGAACTTTATTCTGATCAACAATGCTTTTTTCTCTCTCCTATTGTGTCTCCCCCCCTCCCCCTCCCCCCCTGCCTACTATTCCCTTCCTGCTGACAGGCGCCTCCATGGCTCGCCGCGTCATTGAGAATGTCATTTATGACGTTTTCAGTGTCAAGTCAAATTCCTCGTATATTTACCTGTTATTTACTTGTAAATGTGCTTGGCAATAAACTTATTCTGATTCTGATTCTGAAAACCCCCATTACGGAAAATGCGATTTTCGTGAATAACTACTGAACCACTAATCCTATCATTGTGAATCCAATTGCTAGTCATATGTTTTCATGGTCAAGAAATCTGAAAAACATACACACAAACACTGTATGGGGGGAACTGTGGCGAAAACCGCCATTACGGAAAATGCAATTTTCGTGAATAACTACTGAACCACTAATCCTATCATTGTCAATCCAATTGCTAGTCATATGTTTTCATGGTCAAGGAATCTGAAAACGTACACACAAACACTGTATGGGGGGAACTGTGGCGAAAACCCCATTACGGAAAATGCGATTTTCGTGAATAACTACTGAACCACTAATCCTATCATTGTGAATCCAATTGCTAGTCATATGTTTTCATGGTCAAGGAATCTGAAAACGTACACACAAACACTGTATGGGGGGAACTGTGGCGCTTGGCGGAGGTCTGCGCTCTCCGAGTGCTTTTCTAGTTTACAAATATTTCAATCATTGTACAATAAAAACTGTCCTATAAAACAATACAGTGACAGACAACAAGACAAAAATATTCCTTGGGTCAGCAAGGGGTTACTAAATGGATGTAAAAAGAAGAATACATTATATAAACAATTCATTAAGTGCAGAACAGTAGAGGCTGAGATCAAATATAAAAGTTATAAAAACAAGCTTACTAATATAATGAGGACTTGTAAGAAAGAATACTACAACAGAATATTAGAGGATAATAAAAATAACTTAAATGGAATATGGCAAGTACTCAATGGGATTATTAGTAACCGATCAAAGAATGCTAATTATCCAGAATATTTTATTGAAAATGACAATTTAATAAATAATATGGAGGATGTGATCAGTAGTTTCAATAAATTTTTTGTAAACGTTGGTCCTGAATTAGCAAAATCAATAGTGACACCAGAAACAAACAACAGTGGTTCTGTAAATGAAATAGAAGATAGAAATCCTTACACATTCTTTTTGGGTGCAGTTACTGAAAAGGAAATTATCGAGACTGTGAGTAAATTTAAGAACAAAAAATCAACTGACTGGAATGAAACTGACATGACAATAGTGAAAAAAGTAATTGAAGGAATTGTTAAACCACTCACCCACATCTGTAACCTGTCATTTCAAACTGGTACATTTCCAAACAAAATGAAAATAGCAAAAGTAATACCACTATACAAAACAGGAGACAGTCATTATTTCACAAATTACAGGCCGGTCTCTTTACTCTCACAATTCTTCAAAATACCTGAAAAAGTCTTCACTAAGAGACTGGATGATTTCATTGAAAAACACAACCTCCTTACAGACAGCCAGTATGGTTTTAGAGCAGATAAATAGATAGATAGATAGACAGATAGATAGTTTATTTCGAACACAAAAAATATAACAAAAAACAAGCAAATAGCAAATGCAATAAAGTTACAGTATACACTGTTCGAAAGGGAGAAGGAAGAAGTGAACACTTATTAATTCCAACTCCTCTTTTCCATCGATACACCCATGTGAATTTTATACAAATTACCACCTTTAAGACCCCAAGTAAACAATTTACTGTATTTTTTACAGATCAACATTAACACCCGTCCATTCTAACATACAATGAAGTCCATATATCAAAAATAAATAAATAAATAAATAAATAAAATAAATCTACATCTTTGGCACTGATCGAACTTATAGAAGAAATTACTAGTTGTATAGATAAAAAAAAGTTTACTGTAGGACTATTTATAGATTTAAAGAAAGCTTTTGACACCATCGACCACAGAATTTTACTGAGGAAATTGGAAAGGTATGGGATAAGAGGGGTCAGACTGAGTTGGGTGGAAAGTTATTTAAGTAACAGACAACAATTTGTACAAATTGGTGAGCACAAATCACCCTTCATGGACATCACTTGTGGTGTGCCCCAGGCGTCAGTTTTGGGACCCAAACTCTTTATCTTGTATATAAATGACATATGCCAAGTATCAAAAATTCTGAAATTTATTTTGTTTGCGGATGACACAAATATCCTTTGCACTGGTGAGAATTTGCAGCAGGTTTTAGAGGTGGTCACAACTGAAATGAAAAAGTTAACGCAGTGGTTCAACAAAAATAAATTATCTCTAAATCTAAAAAAAACAAAGATTATGTGGTTTGGAAATTATAAAATAAATCATGAAATAATGGTAACGATAGATGATACCAGAATAGAAACAGTACAGGAAAATAAGTTTCTGGGGGTGACGCTAGACAATAAAATCTGCTGGAAACCTCACATCAGTCACATCTGGGCCAAGTTGGCAAAATGTATAGGGATACTGGGGAAAACAAGACACATCTTGGACTATAAATCATTGTTCTTACTGTACAATTCACTGTTTCTACCTTATCTTAACTACTGTGTAGAGGTCTGGGGAAACACCTACAGGACCAACCTACAGCCAATATGCACATTACAAAAAAAAGCTATAAGGATAATAAATAATGTTGGATACAGAGACCATACCAGCTCGCTGTTTTTAAAGTCACATGTCATAAAGTTCATGGATTTAGTTAAATTTAAGACAACACAAGTAATGTACAGGGCAATTAATAATCAACTCCCAACTAATATACAAAAAATATTCAAAAAAGAGACAATGATTATAATTTGAGAGGAGACTTAAACTTTACAAAACCTAAGGTACGAACAACTAAGAAAAGTCTGTGCATATCTGTTTGTGGGGTGGATTTGTGGAACAGTCTGGAGCTGGAACTGAAACTATGTACAAATAGAAATCAATTCAAAAATAGGTATTAACATCATTTGCTGAAAGAATATATGTTAGAAGGGTAGTATTTATATGTACGATTCACTACGCACACTCTGGGACACTATGGAATGTTAGGTGGGACAGTACTGTGTATATCTGTGTTGTTTGGGGCTGGATTTTGATGTATGGACTGTATGTATGTTGGGATGGATGGGTGTTAATGTTGATATGTACAAAATATAGTTAATTGTTTACTTGGGGTCTTAAATGAGGTAAATTGTATATATTTCACATGGGTTGTATTTATGGAAAAGAGGAGTTGGAGTTAATAAGTGTTCACTTCTTCCTTCTCCCTTTCAAGGACTGTATACTGTCACTTTATTGCACTTGTCATTTGTTTTGTTTTTCTTTTTTTGTTCGAAATAAAGTATGTATCTATCTAATATTTAGATACTCGCATGGGAGGGGGGACTTGCGGTCCTGCAAAGGACAGTGGTACCACATGGGTAAAGCAGCAGTCAGGACTCCCGTCTACCACTGATCGCGCAGGATAGGCATGCCTCCCCGCAAAGGACCGTGGTCTGCCCAGTCGGGCTGCTGCTTCTCCCAGCGTGTTCTGTGTTAGATACACTAGTGTTCTTTGTCAGACCCGGGTCCCTGCTGGTACTCCTGCCAGTCTGTTCACGTGCCTCGTGTTACCCACATATGCTGAATTCTCCTTTTTTTTTTTTTTTTTTTGCGCTGTAAGGAGAGACGGCTGTAACAGAAGCAGCTCTTGTGTCTTTGTGTCTTCATTAGCTTATTCTTGTCTATCGTGTGTTTCTTTTCCTCAGGGCTCAGTAAGAAGACTTGGATTAACGACTGGACCAAGTTTTTCTATTTTTCTCCTGGTCTTTCTTTTATATTTCTTCCTTGGAGCAATGGAGAACAATAAAGGTGGGGGCAAACGCATTGTTTACTCACACGACCAGCTGATTGCGCTGGGGAGGACAGCGCTGCTGCCGGGATCAAAACCCCTGATCCTGGACGAGCTCAACAGGAGATGCAGCGGACGAAGGGCTGGAGCTAAGGTGAGGAGGAGGAGGAAGAAGCACAAGCCGGCAGTACCGATGTTCATCACGGTAATGTGAGGTTGCTGGGAAACAAGGCAGATGAGCTCACAGCGCTGGCCAGGATGCAAAGGGAATATCGTGAGTGTAGTATCATGTTTTACAGAAATGTGCTTACACTCACAGATCCTGGACAACAATGTAGCGATACCTGGCTTTAAGAGGATTGGCACTTTTTGTGAATAAGAGGTGGTGTAATCCCGGACACATTTATGTGAAGGAACGGCGCTGCAGCCTGGACACTGAACTGCCTGCTGTGAGTATGCGACCCTATTATCTGCTGCGAGAATTCATGTGTGCCATTGTGGTTACTGTTTACCTCCCTCTGTCAGCGGATGCAGCAGTGGCCTGTGACGTCATAGCTCCACTACTGCCACTTTACTGGCGCAGCACCCTGATGCATCTATGGCCATCACGGGTGAGTTTAGCCACGTCTCACTGGGCAAAACACAACCAAACTTCCACCAGTTTGCTGTCTGTCCCACCAGAGAAGATAAAACACTGGATCAACTGTATGCCAATCTCCGAGATGCATACAGTGCCACAGCCCTACCCCCCCCCCTTGGCAGATCAGATCACAACCTGGCAGTGAACCTTCCCAGAAGTGGTCGGTGGATCAAAATTACCCCAAGAGTGCAGCAGCGACTCATCCAAGGGGTCACAAAAGACCCCACAACAACATTTAAAGAACTGCAGGCCTAACTCCAGACTCCACCATAAGAAAGAGACTGGGCAAAAATGGCCTGCATGGCAGAGTTCCAAGACAAAAACCACTGCTGAGCAAAAAGTACATAAAGGCTCGTCTCAATTTTGCCAGAAAATATCTTGATGACCCCCAAGACTTTTGGGAAAATACTTTGTGGACTGACGAGACAAAAGCTGAACTTTTTGGAATTTGTGTGTCCATTACATCTGGCTTAAAAGTAACACAGCATTTCAGAAAAGGAACATCATACCAACAGTAAAATATGGTGGTGGTAGTGTGATGGTCTGGGGCTGTTTTGCTGCTTCATGACCTGGAAGACTTGCTGTGTTAAATGGAACCATGAATTCTGTTCTCTACCAAAAAATTCTGAAGGAGAATGTCCAGTCATCTGTTCGTGACCTCAAGCTGAAACGCACTTGGGTTCTGCAGCAGGACAAAGATCCAAAACACACCAGCAAGTCCACATCTGAATGGCTTAAGAAAAACAACCTTAAAAAGGTGGTTCATGCTCGAAAGCCCTCCAGTGTGGCTGAATTACAACAATTCTGCAAAGATGAGTGGGCCAAAATTCCTCCACAGCGCTGTAAAAGACTCACTGCCAGTTACTGCAAACGCTTGATTGCAGTTGTTGCTGCTAAGGGTGGCCCAACCAGTTATTAGGTTTAGAGGGCAATCACTTTTTCACACAGGGCCATGTAGGTTTGGATTTTTTTTCCCTTGATAATGAACACCTTCATTTAAAAACTGCATCTTGTGTTATCTTTGTCTAATATTTAAATTTGTTTGATGATCTGAAACATTTAAGTGTGACAAACATACAAAAATATGAGAAATCAGTAAGGGGCAAACACTTTTTCACACCACTGTACTCTGTGAACCACATGGGGAGGACATAGACAATATGACCGACTGCATCACAGAATACATCAGATTCTGTGAAAACACAATCATGCCAGCTCAGACTGTGCGCCGTTTCCCGAACAACAAACCATGGATCACCAGTGACCTGAAAGCACTTCTTAACAAGAAGAAGAGGGCTTTTAGGTCTGGAGACAGGGAGGAATTGAGGAGAGTGCAGTATCTCCAGTAGGTCTGGAGAAACCTCAAAACCATCTCGGGGCTCCAGAATACCTCCCCCCAGGCCACAGGGGGCAGGGAGTGGGCGAACAACCTGAATCTGTTTTTCAATAGATTTGACCAACCGCCCTCCCCCCTGACTGCACAACAACCACTGCTGCCTCTAAAGAAATCAAGTCCTGCTGCCCACTCCCCACTCTACCAACACCCCCCCACTCCCAACACACAGCCCCCCATCCTGACCCTGACCAGGACCCAGGTGAGGACGGAGCTGAGGAAGATCAAGGCGAGGAAGGCGCCGGGACCGGACGGCATCAGCGCAAAGCTCCTCAAGTCCTGTGCAGACCAGCTGTGTGGGATTGTGACATATATCTTCAACATGAGCCTGAAACTGGGGAGGGTACCACAGCTGTGGAAAACATCTTGTGTGGTACCTGTACCAAAAACTTCCCACCCCAAAGACCTGAACAGCTACAGACCGGTGGCCTTGACGTCCCACTTGATGAAGACCCTGGAGAGACTGCTCCTTGCTCACCTCCGCCCCCTGGTGGAACCAGCGATGGATCCACTCCAGTTCGCCTACCAGCATGGCATTGGGGTGGAGGATGCGGTGATCTTCCTCCTTCACCGTTCTCTGTCCCACCTGGAGAAGCCCGGGAATATGGTGAGGATCATGTTCTTTGACTTCTCCAGTGCTTTCAACACCATCCAACCGATGATCCTGAAGGACAAGCTGCTGCGCGCAGGGGTGGACCAGCACCTGTCATCATGGATCCTGGACTACCTCACGAACCGGCCTCAGTTTGTGAGAACCCGGGACTGTGTGTCCGACACGATCATCAGTAGCACGGGGGCCCCCCAGGGAACGGTGCTGGCTCCCTTCCTGTTCACTCTTTATACTGCGGACTTCTCACACAACACAACACACTGCCATCTACAGAAGTTCTCTGATGACTCTGCGATCGTTGGCCTCATCTCCAATGGAGATGAAGCTGAGTACAGAGGGCTTATCCAGGACTTCGTGGACTGGTGCCATCGGAACTGCCTCCAGATCAACGCGAGGAAAACTAAGGAGCTGGTGGTGGACTGCCGCAGGCATGGGCAGCCCCTCACAGTACCAGTAAATATACAGGGAACAGACATCGAGATGGTGACATCCTATAAGTACCTGGGTATTCATCTGAACAATAAACTAGACTGGTCACACAATACTGATGCACTCTACAAGAAGGGACAGCGCAGGCTGTTCCTGCTGAGGAGACTCAGGTCTTTTGGTGTACAAGGGGCGCTGCTGAAGTCATTCTATGACACGGTGGTGGCATCAGCCATCACTTTTGGAGTGGTCTGCTGGGGCAGTGGCATTACTGCAGCCGATAGGAAGAGACTGAACAAACTGATTAAGAAAGCTAGCTCTGTCCTGGGGCAGCGCCTTGATCCGATGGAGGAGATAGGAGAGAGAAGGACGGTGGCTAAACTGTCATCTCTGCTGGAGTCCGAGTTCCACCCTATGCAGGACATACTGAATGCACTGAGGAGCTCATTTAGCAGCAGACTACATCATCCCAGGTGCACAACCGAGAGGTTTCGTAGGTCCTTCCTACCAACGGCTGTCAGACTGTACAACCTAAGCAGGGCTGCTCGCAGAGATAGCAAAAAGACGTAACAAACTAATAGTTTTTTGAATGCAAAAGATGCAATAGACTTACACAATGGTCCTCTCCGGCATACAACTAGGAACATACCGGTCGCTATGGAGGGTGAGAATATGTATGGGCACATAATCATACCATGTAGGATAACTAAGTAGACGGTTATGCTGTTTCATTCCATCTAGCAACAATGCTCTGCACTGGGTGTGTTTATATATTTGCATATTTATTCCATCTAGCTACAATGCTCCGTACTGTGGGTGTTTATATATTTATATATTTATATATCTACATATTATTCCATCTAGCTACATTGCTCCGCACTGTGTGTGTTTATATACTTGCATATTTATTCCACCTAGCTGCAATGCTCCGTACTGTGGGTGTTTATATATTTACATATTTATTCCATCTAGCTACAATGCTCTGCACTGTGTGTTCATATATTCATATATTTATTCCATCCAGCTACAATGCTCTGCACTGTGTGTCTGTGTGTGTGTGTATATATATATATATTTTATAGTAATACGTACATATGTTTATTAGCTGCTCTTGCTTGCTTGTTTTTTTTCTTGCCTTCTGATTGTTGCTCTGAGTGTTGCTATCCCTGTGCTGTTGCAATCCTGGAATTTCCCTGTTGTGGGACTAATAAAGGCTTATCTTATCTTATCTTATCTTATGAACTGAAAGAGATGCTGAAGAGGTGTAAAGAAAATTACAGGAGGAAGTTGGAAGATAAACTACAGCAAAATCCAGACAAAGATGTCTGGACAGGAATGAATCACATCACTGGATGTAAGGAGAGAGACAGACAGATATTGGGGAGCCTTGAGAGAGCTGATGAGCTGAACCTGTTTTTTAATAGGTTCAACTCACTGTCACCCCAACAACAAAGCCAGACCCCCACCCTCCTATGCAGCACCTCTCTCTCCCCCCTCCTCCGAGGACATCAGCACCACCACCCCACACACACACACACATATCATTGTGACTACAGACCAGGTTAGGAAACAGCTGGAGAGACTTCATCAACGGAAGGCAACAGGCCCTGATGGCATCTCCGCCAGGATCCTGAAGACCTGCACCAACCAGCTTACTGAAAAACCTGTACAACCTCAACCTGAGTCTGGAGAGAGTACTGATGCTGTGGAAGACGTCCTGCCTGGTTCCTGTCCCCAAGAACTCGTCTCCAGCTGACCTGAATGACTATCAACCAGTTGTTCTCACATCTCATGTGATGAAGGTCCTGGAGACACTGGTCTTAGCCCACCTGAGGTCGCAGGTGAAGATGTGGCTGGACCCTCTGCATGTTTGTATATCAGCGCCATTAAGGCGTTGAAGACGCTGTCATCTACCTACTGCATCGAGCCCATTTGCACCTGGATGGAGGAGACACTGTGAGAATCACATTCTTTGATTTCTCCAGTGCCTTTAAAACCATCCAGCCACTGCTGCTGGGTGAGAAGCTACGGGTGATGGAGGTCGACAACTCTGTGATCTCCTGGATTACTGACTACCTGACAGGCAGGCCACAGTTTGTCCGGCTGGGCAGTGTCTTGTCTGACATGGTGGTTAGTGATTCAGAAGCTCCACAGAGGACTGTGCTTTCTCCTTTTCTCTTCACCTTATACACCACTTTCAGTACAACTCTGAGTCATGCCACCTGCAGAAATTCTCTGATGACTCGACTGTTGTTGGGTGTATAAGTAGGGGAGAGGAGGGACAGTGCAGGGCACTGGTAGACCGATTTGTAGAGTGGACTGAGCAGAATCATCTGAGGCTGAACTTCAGCAAGACCAGAGAGATGGTGATTGACTTCAGGAAGAAGAGGACGCCTTCATAGCCACTGCAGATTGGGGGGGGGGGGGGGTAGTGGAGGACTACAAATACCTGGGTGTCATGCTCAGCAATGGACTGGAAATCTAACACTGATGCTGTGTACAAGAAGGGATGAGCAGACTACTTTCTGAGGAAGCTGAGATCCTTCAACATGTGCAATGGGATGCTGGAGCTTTTCTACCAGATCGTTGTCATCAGCACCATCTTCTTTGTTGCTGTCTGTTGGGGTAGCAGTATCAGAGCCAGTGACACCAACAGACTTGACAAGATTATCAAGAAGGCTGGCTCTGTAATTGGTCTCAGGCTGGAGACTTTTGAGACTGTGGTGGAGAGGAGGACACTGAACAAACTGCAATCCATCATGGACAATCCTAATCACCCCCTCCACCACACACTGGACAGAGAGCAGAGCACCTTCTTCAGCAGACTGCTACAGCTCTGCTGCCAAACAGTCAGGTACCGGAAATCTTTTCTGCCACATGCCATTTCACTGTACAATAACTCACTCTAGTGTTGAATTCTGGTCATAACTATGCTGCCATACTGCATCTTGCAGTCTAATTGGTACCTCACATTGCACCCTGCGCCTGATAGTCCTGCATTGTACACTGAGTACGATCCATGCATCTATACAGGTCATCATCTATTCATCTGCGATGTATACAAGTTATTTTGGCAGTTTTACTTTCCATGGGTAATCCCTTTTTCTTTTATGTTGTGTGTGTTTCTGTCGTTTTGGTTGTCTACTGTCATGCTGCTGTTCCACTGTAATTTCCCAGTTTGGGATCAAAAAAGTACATCTATCTATCTATCTTTAGAGCTACGCAATCACGGCAACTTTATGGTGTAATTTTTAAAGCATTAAATCTTCAGCATTATCTTTTTCTAGTCAAATTTGTCACCTTTCGCTTCCATGTTTTGCTCATGGAGCACTGTGGTTACTGATGCCGTGATACTGTGTATTATCCAATCAGTACAGAGTCAATCCGAAATCCTGTCCACACTTCTAGAAGCCAGAGCATGAGGAGAGAGCAATGACTAAACTTTTATTGATAAAAATTACATATTTTGACTGAACAACTCCATTCTCGGGGATGCACACCCTTGTATCCTCAGCAAAGCACTTATAAAGTCTGAGGTCAGTCTGACGAACGTTTGAGAGATATGTGAGGAACAGACACGCGGACAGACACACACAGAGATATGCTACATTTATAGATATGACCTAATGCTGCAAATTCAACAAATTACCATTTTCAGTTCTTTACGACCAATAAAATGTTTTGAAACTCTGTGTTGCATGATAATTTGGAACAGTGCATTTTGAGTTTTTTATTATTTTTGCAAAAAAATAGTTATTGGGAGGTTTGTTCAATAAAATTTGAATTATGATCTAAAGGTCGATGATGACTCATTTGCATCGGCTATTTAGGAAAATCAGAGACAAATATCATTTGCATAATAATTTGGAACACAGTGTAAACATCTGAGAAGAATGCAAATATTTGAAGAGTACATAATATCAATATTAAAATGTATATTCCAAAGAAAAACTAAAATCTATTGTCAGGGAGACTTACATGGAACCCAACCATTGTTGTAATCATTATATTTTTTTAAAATATCTAATTTAAAGACAATTACCTTTTTTACATCCACATTTTCATTTCAATCACAAACTTATAGGAGTATAACCTATAGACTTGAAACTAACTGATTTATTTTTTACATGAATGAACGAACAGGGACCGTGTGTGACATTTTTCAGCACAGACTGTAAGATGCAGAGGCAGGAGGATCCACATACATTCAGACATTACTCTCCACTGAGCCTCTGGCTGGTGTGGGCCTGGTGACTGGTGTGTTGGGCCCACTGTTAGAGGCTCAGTGGGGCGTGGTGTACAGTCAGTGGAGAAGCCATTGATCTAAATCTATAGTGGGACTGGACTGTCAGTCTGAAGATTTCACACTTCAAACCTCTCTGCTGTGACAAAGTATTCTGTCAACACCCAATTATATTTGTGTCATCTTTGGGACGTTATTACTTTTTTAGAGCCTCTTTGTCCATTTTCACGTGCGTGTGTTTGCACACTCAGTGGTTGTTTTTCCCTTAAATGTGTTATTCTGGGGAAAATAAACTACAATCCACACATACACACATATAATCCAAACCTATATGGTGAAACCGTATACATATTTCCTCAGCCAGCTGGAAGAACAATGATTCCAACACAGACTTCAACTGAATAAAACAATCATTATTTAATGTGGACCATATAGCGGACAGCTGGGAATTACAGCTAAAAGTTGTAACAGATCAGACTATTCTGTCAAACTGGCAGACGGCCTTCAGGTTTTTCCATCATGGCATTTTATTTGGGGGACCAAGTTATCAGAATAAGCTGCAACACAAAAATTACTTTGTAAAAATTCACACCCTGTGAGACATCAATGTGAGCTACATGCAAAGATCAGAGACCCACGGATTTTGTGGCTGCAATTTTGTCTGCTGTACACTGTGCAGAGAAAAAGGAAGAAAATGTTTGGCAAATTCATTTCTGTTCAGCAAATTCTTCTCTAGTAACAAACCTGTTGTGTGGGGATTTATTGTGAAGTGTGGTGTGATGACGCCACCTTCCTGTTGCATCATCACACCACCCTATTTTAGGGGGCAGCCGCCATGAGGACTTCCTCTTGTGCCAGATGACTCCACTGGGTGCATTCCATGTACTGTGCCCTTAATCCTTTAATAAAGACACGGTCAGTGCTACGTCTCTGTCAGCCTCATTCATCACCAGGTTTGTGGACATAACATTTGGCAACTGAGGATTAACATATGGAGGCGTGCGTCACACCACTCCACCCCTTCCTTGAGCTCCCGGGCGAGCCACTGTAGCCATGGCCCCACTGGCTGGAGGCCTTTCAAATGTACATCACGGCACTGGACCTCGGGAAGCTGGATAAGGTGAAGGCACATGCGCTCCTTGTCCACAACCTGGGTATTGAGGGCCAGAGGATTCTGCGGACGCTCAGCACATCGGACTCATACAAGGACATCGTGGACATCGTGCTAGCTAACCATTTCACCACCCCAGACAGCGTGACTGTATGGAGAGTTCGCTTTGCCAGAGACGCCAATGTGTCGGTGAGCCTATCCATCAGTATGTCGCTGACTTGAGGCAGCTAGTTAGCAAGTGCTGTTATGGGCTGCTGGAAGATGAGATGGTGCAAGACCAATTGGCTGAGCATACGTGCAACGCTGGGCTACGTGCTAGCCTATTAGCGGCGCCTAATGACTTGATGTTGGCTAGAGCCGTCGAGCTAGCTCTCCAGTTGAAGGCTGCTGATAAGCTAGCTTCAGAGCTAAACTGGCGTCAGTCACGGAAGCTGCTGGAGCCGCCCGTCTCAGCTAATGTCATGGACCCTGATAGTGAAGATAGCATGGATGAAGATTATGAAGCCAATGCTACTAGCCAAAGGTCTGCCCTGGGAAATCCCGTTTGCAGGGGTTGTGGGTCCTCGATGCACCGCCATAAAGCGAGAGTGTGCCCAGCAAAAGGGAAATGATGCAGCAATTGTGGACACTTCAATCATTACACCAGGGTGTGCCGTTTATCTGAACCAGGAAGCCCACCAAAGAAATCACCCTGCCCGCCCCTGGAAACCATCCACTCGGTGATTCCCAACACCAACGGGTATTCGTATTGTACGGTGGAGCTAGACGGTGTTGAGGTGCCATTATTGCTCAACACGGCAGCAGTGCGGTCGATGCTGAATTGGGCCACAGTGAAGAAGTTTTTCCCCCTACCACAGGATTAGAAGTAACCCAGCGCCATTGTACGGCTACGGCGGTAGCAGACTGTGCACTGTCAGGACTGTGGAGCTGACTGTTTGCTACAAGTCTGAGGCGATGCACGACTTCACGTTCCAAGTGGCGGCGCACAGCAATAACATCATGGGGTGCAACCTGTTCTACGGACTGGGTTTCGCCAGCAAAGATGGCGCTGGGATCGAATGGTCTGGTTGTGGTTGCTGGGGCTCACGGGCTCCGGTGATCAAAGATGAGGTGGTTTGGGATGAAGACCTGAAGAGGAGCCCTGCTTTCAAGTCGGCCAGTTCCAGCTCAGTGTCGGTACGTTTAAGTTTCAGTGCCTGCACTCGGCGGGAGGTAGTTGAGGGGGCCGAGCTGACGGCGGGACACCCGTGCCGATGAGTGCCACCATGAAAGCACCAGGCACCTTCAGTACTCGGCTGCAGTTGGGTGAGGGGTCTGCTGCCACGACGGTGACCACTGTATCGTTCTTAGAAGAGGGCGGGGAACGACCACAGAGCATGGAGTTACTGCATGCTCAATAGTACATCAGGCCGAGTAAGGTCCCACTTCAGGTCATGGACTGGGTTTGGGTTTGGGCTGATGAATGACCATGGCGAAGATGGGCCAGACGACAGCCGGCGAAACATCAGGCACACCTGAGGATAGTGGCGAAGTTGGGAGAGGGGTGCTTCCAGTTGTCTGACAATTCAATGAGGCACGCTAACCAGCTGCGGCATGTCCAGGAAGATGCTCCAGGTGGCGAGGCTGGACAAGAGTCAGTGAAGGTGGTTTGGGACCCGGGCTCCAACGTTTTGAAGATCGGTCCTTGCCCCGGGGGCCTGTCACCTCCAGGGGCGCGCCTGTTGCAGGGCTGGCCGGGCCCCCCGCCTGACCCACCATTCACTTGAATGATTGTGCTGACAGATTCTGTGTTTATAGTTCTGTTTTGATGTTTAGTTTAGAAGCACAGCTGTTTTTAGAATCAGAATCAGAATCAGGTTTATTGCCATTGTTCATGTAGTACACAAACTAGGAATTTGTCTCGGTACAATGCTGCAACATTAAACATGATAAGATAAGAGAAATAAACTATACATGTAATAAAGTGTAGGATAAGATTAAGTGATACTGGTCAACAGTTAAAATATATATTAGCCAGCAGCAGATACTGTGGAGAACTATATAGTGCAGTCGGTAATGCAGGAAGAAAACAGTGATGATTGACATGAGTCTGGTTGAGCTGCTGTACATGGTGCACGAGAGTCACTTAGTGTTCAGCAGTCTAATGGCAGAGGGGAAGAAGCTGTTCATGTGACGGGAGGTTTTAGTCTGGATGGACCGAAGTCTTCTACCAGAGGGGAGGGGGGCAAACAGTACATGACCAGGGTGTGAGGGATCGGCTATGATCCGGCCAGCACGCCTCCGGGTCCTGGAGATGTACAGATCCTGGAGAGATGGGAGCTTGCAGCCGATCACCTTCTCAGCAGTGCGCACGACGCGCTGCAGCCTTAGTCTGTCCCTGGCAGTGGCTCCTGCGTACCACACGGTTATGGAGGTGGTGAGGATGGACTCGATGATGGCTGTGTAGAACTGCACTAACATCTTGGTGGGTAGCTTGAGCTTCCTCAGCTGCCGCAGGAAGAACATCCTCTGCTGGGCTTTTTTGATGAGTGAGCTGATGGTCAGCTCCCATTTGAGGTCCCTGGTGATGGTAGTGCCTAGGAAGCGGAAGGAATCAGCAGTGGTGATGGGAGAGCCTGAGAGGGTGAGGGGGGGCAGAGGAGTAGTGACTTTCCTGAAGTCTACAATCATCTCCACTGTCTTCAGAGCGTTCAGCTGCAGGTTGTTATTGCTGCACCAGGACGCCAGCTGGGCCACCTTTCTCCTGTAGGCGGACTCGTCGCCGTTGGAGATGAGCCCGATGAGGGTGGTGTCGTCCGCAAACTTGATCAACTTGACAGACTGGTGGCTGGAGGTGCAGGAGTTGGTGTAAAGGGAGAAGAGTAGGGGGGAAAGTACACAGCCCTGGGGTGATCCAGGGCTGTGTACTTTTAGTTTGGTTATTAAGAGATGTTAATAATTTCAGTGGCAGAATAACCCACTGCGCCATGCAGACCATGTGGTAGGCCACCCACAGGCCCTACTTTAGTTTTTTTTTTGTGCATGTGAGTGTTTTTAGGCCTTAGTTTTGCTTTTGCTTTTAGTTTAGTGTGTTGTGTGATTGTGTTTCTAAATTAGGGTGGGTTCGATTTGGTGTGTGGTTCTGGACTTTGTAAAGGGGGGGGTGTTGTGTGGGGATTTATTGTGAAATGCGGTGAGATGACACCGCCTTCCTGTTGCGCCATCACACCGCTATATTAGGGGCAGCCGCCATGAGGATTTCCCCTTGTGCCGGGTGCATTCCATGTACAGTGTTCCTAAACCTTTAATAAAGAAACGTTCAGTGCTACATCTCTGTTGGCCTCATTCATCACCAGGTTTGTGGACATAACAAAACCCCTTATCTGCATGTTCCACAACAGGGATTGGGCCATCCTCCATATCAATGTTTTTCAACCAGGGTGCCCTGGGATGTTCAGGTTTCTGTGGGAAATTATCTAATTTCACTTGTTAATTGGTCCTAAAAATTACAAATAATTTGCCCTTGTTGTGCATGGGTTCTGCAAGCACCCATGCACAACGGCAAATTATTTGCATTTTTGAAGAACACTGCTCCATATGACCTGTCGTAACTACAATATTCATGCGATAAACACAAAATGTACATGGACACGGAAAATCAAAGGTGATGAATCCTCCTGATCCTCCTCCTACAGCCAAGCAATACAGAACGATTATGTTTAGTGCCTTTACAATTTGTGAACGTGCACATCAGGAGCCCTGGCACAAAATCCATTTGTCCTCACAGTTAAGCAACATCATAATACAAATTTGCCTTTGATCATGCATGCCTGTATCTCAAAGGTGAGGAGAGGAGCAATTTTGATTGGCTTACTATATGTTACACCCAAAACACACCACTGAATAACTAAGAAAGTTTGGACAGCCCCGTTGTACTTTTTACTGGAACAAAGTCTGTTTTTTCCGCTGCCATGGAGCAAAATGGACTTGGTCATGCCCAGTGAATGAATAAATGAATTTTGGGCTTTAGACAATGGATCAGTGAATAGATCATTGTTATACAGCCCTAAGTCTTGTGGCCTTTAAAATCAGATTTTTTTCCCCTCATCAGCTAAGTTAGATGAAGGCCTACTAACAACATTAAACTCATACAACAAACAAAGTTAAACATCAATTTGACTGACAGGATTAATATTATGTAGCGGATTTAGGGATTTGATAGGTATTTTACTGTTGGTACCAGTATTAATGTAAATATGAATGTGAGTAGGAATGAAGATTTCCTTTCCTTACACAAACATATCCTCATAGGGCACCAGTCCAGATAATGGACAATTTTATTAACAAGTCTTTATTTGTACCAATTATGAATCAGTCTAAAAACAAACCCTTGTGAGTTCTTGTCTGCTGATAATCAAGAGAATGGACATGAAATCAAACAATAACTCCCATATGTCTTTCAGTGGTTTAATAAAAAATGTCAGACTAGGTTAACATATTTGAATAACTTTAAAACAGAGAATTCAACATGTATCATGGGCATCACAGACTGAGTCATGGAGTATCACATGTGAATCAGACATTTGTGGAACCAAAGAAACCATAGTTTAATTTGTCAGTATACTGGAAATTGGAAAACCATAAAATAGCATTGATTAGGAAAAGTGGATGCAATTTTATGAAGAAAATGATGATTAACTCTTTATAAAAATGGAAAATTGGTGTTACTCTGAAAAAGAACGTAAATTAATGAAAGGACAAAATGCATTTTGAAATTCTGATGGGGGTTTGCAAGAAATTACGTTGAAAGAACTTATACCAGGAATATTCTGAAAAATTAAGTTTAAATTAGTAACAGACCGTCAGCCAAGCAGAATCATTGCGTCCCAGTGGGTAGCAGGCGGTCCACTGGCCAACCTTGATTCAACTGGATGTCCATGGATTCTGTTGATGGAGAGGCTGATAGACAGATTCTCCCACAAGGCCGTGCTCCTAAGATCGCAATCGGGCTGCTCTTCAGCAAGCTGGGCGAGGTCTTCTCTTATGCACTGAAGAAGGAATTGGTTAATTATACAAAGTCCCATCAGAAATTCAATCTGAGGTAAAAACACATCACAAATCCATTTCTTCCAATGTTGGTGGTTTAAATGAGTTGGTTTAAGCTTAAAAAAAAAATCAAACAAAATCTTCTTGCACGGTAATTTAAAGAAAAGGATTAAAATAGGGAAAGTGAATTAAAAAAAAAAGAAACAGGATTTTCATAGAGCATGAAAGGCTCTGGGCCTACTTAAAGATAGAAAAAAAAAATGGGAAAGCAGAGAAGGATCCTTACAACTTGACAACCTCCCCAAAACTGAAACAAAGGAAAGTTTTTTTTCTAGGTGTGGCAGAATCTCACTGAATTTCATGGAACTTGAGCTGAACCAATTACATGGAGTTTTGTTCAACAGAAGTCATAAACTTGAGGAGATGGAGTAAAGCCTGGAGTTCTATTGGTCAGTTAAAGTCCAGCTATGGTCTCCTAAAAAGCAGAGAGAGGAGGGGGAAGAGACATTTGATATGAGAAGTGAGACCCTCCTAAAGTATGTGTGCTGAATAAAGCATAAATTCCTTCAACTTTAGTGACTAAGATGTTCTACTCAATAATAAGGGAACATACAACATTGTACAGCATTGTACAGCATTGTACATTGTAATTAATTTGTAATATTAAACATGCAAAAATTAATTTCTTCCTGAAAATAAAGCAACACTATATCAAATCATATCAATAAAAGCATTTGAAAGTACATTGTCCATGCCAAGAGTTCAACCATGTCTTCAGTAGCGGATACTGTCTTGAGAGAAAGAATATGAATTAGTTTATTTGTCCATATTGCATAAATTCTACTGCAAAGAGAAAAATATTAAATATTCCTGATTGGTCCACCAGATGGCACTGTGAAACTGTCTGGTTATTTACTGGAGAATCCAGACTCTCATGTCTAGATTATATCACCCATAAATCTGTTGATTTGAAACATTCCTTTGCCAAAAGGAAGGAAAAGGGAGAATGACTAAGTCTTGGAGAAGGGATTAACTTCCACTTTATGGCCGATGGATCATGTTACAACTCTGGTCCTTGGATAAGAGAAACAGTTCATGACCAGACTTCTGAGCTGAAACAATTTTCTTCAGCATAGAATGATTTTATAGATTGGAACTCAAGGTCAACGCTACAATTATTATATTATATTATATTTCTACAGCTAGCCTGGCAATACCATTATCGTGGCATTCAAAATCACAATAATCGCAGCAAAAAATGGATATTGTGACAACCCTACTTTAGACAACGTAAACAGGCTGCACACAAAAGTACAACTGAATCATTCTCAAATTGTTTGAGCAAATTACTGCTGCTTCCCCTGCACTGAATGCCTGTTTTCTCAATTGAAAGGTAGCTTGTGGGAAAACTGTATTCAAGACAATAGCATCATAGTTTGCCAGCAAGCACTCTGAGCTGAATGTAAAGTGACATTCAGTCAAAATAACACCATCAAAGGCCCATTCACAGTCACCAGACAGCTGAAGAGGAACATTTAATGAGGTTGTTCTATACACACAAATTTCATAAAAATATTTACCTCATATTGTACTGGAAAGGATTAATCATACTTCCAAACAATAACACAGAGTATGCTGTACTGCAGCTATGAAGTGCAGTCCATTTGAGAGTTTGTAACACCTCCAGACTGTTTTATCTTCAATTAAACCTGAACCCCATGCTTTGTAAAAGTAAAACAATAGTTTGAAAGGTAATGGCCAACCACTGAGATCCTTACCAGAAATTGAACCATCATTCTAGTTCTAGTCTGGTCTCTGTTTCACTTTGAATAGCTCTGATAGAGGGCAACAAGCCAACATGAATAACAACCATCACTTGAACAGCCGTGATTTTTCAGAGAGCTATTGAATCCAAATTGCTTTTGTGCTCTCGCCTGTGTACATAAGGACTTGCTGCAAAGCAGACAAGTGCAGGCTGTCCACGCACACTCTCACAATCAAAACACTAATCCTACAGCACCAGACTTGTTCTAACTTCCTGGCCTTTGACCCGTTCTGTTTACAGAAAGGACTTAGAAATGGAGCCCTTGAGTTTGCAGACAAAGACAGTTAAGTATAAAAGGAGCTGGAGAGCCCGCAAAAGTTTACATATGCTGTACCTACTTGCATGACATTCCAGACTTTCAATGTTTTCGATGTGACTTTTGTAATTCCCTGTCTTTGGATTCCCCCCTCATCAGTTTGTCATCTCCTCTTTTATTTGGTGAGGTTTGCTTTTGTGTCTTAATTGATTTGATCGATGACTGTTATAGAGAAAGTCAGTAGAAGCAAAACAGAATACATGTGTGTGAATTAGAGGGAGGCAGGTGTAATGGCGTAGAGGAAGTAAAGGTAGATGAGTTTAAACACCTGGGGTCAACAATCCAAAGCAATGGAAAATGCACAAGAGAGTGTAGGCAGGGTGGAGTGGGTGGAGACGAGTGTCAGTGGTGATTTGTGACAGAAGGATAGCAGCTAGAGTGAAAGGGAAGATTTACAAGATGGTAGTGAGACCTGCTATGATGTGTGGTTTGGAGAGAGTGGCACTGAAGAAAAGGCAGGAGGTAGAACTGGAGGTGGCAGAGTTGAAGATGCTAAGATTCAGAATGGGAGTGACTAGGAGGGACAAGATTAGAAATGAGTACATCAGAGGGACAGCTCAGGTTGAGCGGATTGGAGACAAAGTAAGAGAGGCAAGGCTGAGATGGTTTGGACATGTGTAGAGGAGGGACAGTGGATATACTGGACAAAGGATGATGAAGATGGAGCTGCCAAGCAGGAGGAAAAGAAGAAGACGACAGAGAAGATTCATGGATGTAGTGAAGGAGGACATGGAGAGGGTCAGTGTGAGAGAAGAAGATGCAAGGGATAGGGTGAGATGGAGACAGATGATCCACTCCAAAGGAAGCAGCTGAAAGGACAAGAAGAAGAAGTTGTCTCTTGTAGAGAAAGTGACTGTAATTTAACTACAGAATTGCATTCTATCACAAATGGACCAAACTTCAATATATTAATAAAAACTAAATCTTATCACAGTTCCACGTGTTTGGGAGGAGGCTCTTTTCCATAATCTAAAATAACTATGCTAGTGCATCAGCTATACACAAAATCAGTCTAGTTTTGCAGTTTTTCATTGTTTAACTTTAAAATCTTATGTGATAACCACAGTAATGAAGTACCCCAGATCAGTCTTGGTCTTGTTGTCCTCTTGGAATCAAGACCCGCTATTGTCTCGGTCTCAGAAAAAGAGGACCCCAGATTTCAAATGGAGACCAATTATTCTTCCCACACCTGGGATTCAATTTATGTTTTCATTTAGGCACTATACCTCTTGAGTTTTCCTTTTAACATTTGAGTACATACAACACTACTTTATGTTGCGTTATACACAATGTTGTCATCCTTCTACATAATTTGCCTTATGTGGTTGATAGACACTATTTTTGGCGAGTTATCAGAAACATTCACTAAAACTGTGAATAAGCTGGATAGAAGCCCAGTAAATGACACACTAGTAAATGCTGATTTTGTTGGTGATGTCTAGCAGTGTTTTTCAACCTTCTTTGAGCCACAGAACCCTTTTTATGTTAAAAAAAAAATCCCATGGCACTCATCATTGTAAAATGTTATAAAATTACACATTGTAGCTTATTATGGCATATCTAATGACAATTTAGTCTTGTAATTTGTTTATACTCAGTGTGAAACACGGCACAGTTACATACAAAGTCAATGGAAAGACATGTAACGTACGTGCATTTGCTTCAGCCAACAAAAGGGCACATGAATATGCGTCCATGCGAGTTGGATTTTGGTCAAATCAGGCCAGGAGTTCACTTGTTGCTTAGCCATGGTGGCCATTCAGTGTTGATGCTCTTAAGCTAAGGTCTTTGGCTCCCCATCCATCTACATGACAGACAGCTAGGCTGCCCAATAATAGAGCAGTGGGCAGGTTTCAAGGCTAGTGACATTTACCTTTTTGTGACGTTTCCCATTTCATGATCTACAGGAAAAGACCCAAAAGAGTCAAAACAGCTTCTTGGACAGGAAAAACGAGATAAAGGCTGTGTCTTTTGTTTTTTTTAAAGAAGTGAGTTTTTTTGATATTTTTTCGATAATCACATGACAATAGTAGGTTAAAACCTACCAAAACACATTTTTTTTTCTGTCAATCACCCCTTCAGAATTTAGGAATTGGTTTGCATGCTCTCACCTTGGTAGGTGACAACTGGATGTTCCTTTCTGCTGCAGTCTGCAGGTTTGATGTGAGGCTCCTGGGACAGACACAGAGAGGAACAGATGACCAGCACAAGGCCACAAGGGGAGAGGGCCCATGCCCCCCACCCTGACGTAACCATAGTTACAACCACATCCAGTCTTCTTAGGAATCACCTAAGGGAGCAGAAAAGATATATGTCAATCTAAAGCATGATTAGTGATAATAAAAGAGTAATGACTAGAAGTGTGGACCGATTAGTCTTGCGAACAGCACCTTTAATGTCGTGTTATGTTATTAATCAATATGGACGACTAAATACGGCCTTGGTAAATGTTGAAAATCCATATCAATTTAACAGCAGCTCACTCTTGCACACCCTGCCTTCTCCCAGCCCATCGATCTAAAGTCGTTTTGCCAGTCCACTAGCTCTGCAGTCCCTCTGCAGCTTTTTCTGACGGCTCTGGGAGTCCAGCCCCTCACTGTCAGCAGGACTCAGTCATGGCTAATTCACCTCAAAAGCCCAGAGCCGCCAATCTTTTCTAATGCAGACTCTCAAACTGAGGATGCCATCAACAGAGCTCTTTCTGACTGAGGAGGCCCATTCAAAGATGAGCCCGGGCCCTCGGCCAAACAGAGGGTGTGAACTCTGCACTGTGAGCCACATGAAGGGTCTTTGTGTCAGCTTCAAAATCCATTTAAAATACATAAAACTCGGATCAAAGATTAGGAACCCTTGATGACTTCAGTCACAAAGGTCAGACTCTTAAACAGAGATGACATGTAAATAAGTCATCCTACTGTTTACTGATAGTTGAAGTTGGAAGAGAGATTTATCTGAGAAGATTTAATCTGAAACAGCACAAAACAGAGCTCAAAGCCACATTTAGGCTGACCACATGCATTTTGTGTCCAATCTGCTACACCCCATCAACCTTCCCTAGCCAGACTTGAGACTCATTGCAACTAGAGATAGCTAGCTAATTTCAATGTATTGAATCACTACAATCAGTTCATGAAAAAAAGGCCCTTTTCCACTAGTACCTGTTTGGCCCTACTCACTTTGACTCAGTGCACTTTATAGGCTTTTCCATTAGTACCTGGTACCAGCTTCCAGGTACTTTTTTCGTACCCATCTGATTCAGGTTCCGAGCAAGCTGAGTCGAGCTGAAAATGTGACGTCAACAGACTGCAGGCCACTGAATGGTCAGGGCATAATGTCATGACAGCGACGTCTTCAACAGAATCTCCAGCCACCATTTCCAAAGATTCGTCTGTGAGCCAGCAAGCAAGCGTCAGTATTAACAAACAACAATAGAATGGCTTAACAGAAAGCAACACCGTGGTCCAGTAGACTTTTCTGTGCCTTTGGCTGATAAAAGAATCCACAGGGAACTAGACGAAGCCATCCGAAATGCATTTACACCCACCGAATGCCAAATAACGGGAGCACCCGACCACGGCAGTTGAAAGCCGTGATATTAGGATATAGAGGATGGTGAGCGATATGATATGATGTGATATTTTGCGTCTTTTACATTATTTATCCCAGTGGTGGAAAGCTCACTTTGAACAAACAACACCATTGTCTCCTTTATAAGATAAGATAAGATAAGATAAGCCTTTATTAGTCCCACAATGGGGAAATTCCAGGATTGCAACAGCACAGGGATAGCAACACTCAGAGCAACAATCAGAAGGCAAGAGAAAAAAACAAGAGCAGCAAGTATACATATGTACATATAAATATAAATATATACTGTATATATAGACACAGTGCGGAGCAATGTAGCTAGATGGGATAGATATATAAATATATAAACACAGTGCGGAGCATTGTAGCTGGATGGAATAAATATATGAATATATAAACACACAGTGTGGAGTATTGTAGCTAGATGGAATGAATATGTGAATATATAAACACACAGTGCGGAGCATTGTAGCTAGATGGAATAAATATTTAGATATATAAACACACACAATGCAGAGCATTGTAGCTAGATGGAATAATATGTAGATATATAAACACACACAGTGTGGAGCATTGTAGCTAGATGGAATAAATATGTAGATATATAAACACACACAGTGCGGAGCATTGTAGCTAGATGGAATAAATATGTAAATATATAAACACATACAGTGCGGAGCATTGTAGCTAGATGGAATGAAACAGCACAACCATCTACTTAGTTATCCTACATCGTATGATTATGCACCCATACATATTCTCACCCTCCATAGCGACCGGTATTTTCCTAGTTGTATACTGGAGGGGACCATTGTGTAAGACTATTGCGTCTTTTGCATTCAAAACTATTAGGTTGTCACGTCTTTTTGCCATCTCTGTGAGCAGCCCTGCTTAGGTTGTACAGTCTGACAGCTGTAGGTAGGAAGAACCTGCGAAACCTCTCGGTTGTGCACCTAGGATGATATAGTCTGCTGCTAAATGAGCTCCTCAATGCATTCAGTATGTCCTGCATAGGGTGGAGCTCAGACTCCAGCAGAGATGACAGTTTAGCCACCATCCTTCATCCATCCAGATGGTGGATGACCGTCAATTTCCCCTCTGGGGATCAATAAAGTATACTAAATCTAATCCTTCTCTCTCCTATCTCCTCCACTAGGTCAAGGCGTTGCCCCAGGACAGAGCTAGCTTTCTTGATCAGTTTGTTCAGTCTCTTCCTATCGGCTGCCGTAATGCCACTGCCCCAGCAGACCACTCCAAAAGTGATGGCTGATGCCACCACCATGTCATAGAATGTCTTCAGCAGCGCCCCTTGTACACCAAAAGACCTGAGTCTCCTCAGTAGGAACAGCCTGCGCTGTCCCTTCTTGTAGAGTGCGCCAGTATTGTGTGACCAGTCTAGTTTATTGTTCAGATGAACACCCAGGTACTTATAGGATGTCACCATCTTGATGTCTGTTCCCTGTATATTTACTGGTGCTGTGAGGGGTTGTCCTTGCCTGCGGCAGTCCACCACCAGCTCCTTAGTTTTGCTCGCGTTGATCTGGAGGCAGTTCCGATGGCACCAGTCCACGAAGTCCTGGATAAGCCCTCTGTACTCAGCTTCATCTCCGTTGGAGATGAGGCCAACGATTGCAGAGTCGTCAGAGAACTTCTGTAGATGGCAGTGTGTTGTGTTGTGTGAGAAGTCCGCAGTATAAAGGGTGAACAGGAAGGGAGCCAAAACCGTTCCCTGGGGGGCCCCCGTGCTACCGATGATCGTGTCAGACACACAGTCCCGGGTTCTCACAAACTGAGGCCAGTTTGTGAGGTAGTCCAGGATCCATGATGACAGGTGCTGGTCCACCCCTGCGCACAGCAGCTTGTCCTTCAGGATCATCGGTTGGATGGTGTTGAAAGCACTGGAGAAGTCAAAGAACATGATCCTCACCGTATTCCTGGGCTTCTCCAGGTGGGACAGAGAACGGTGAAGGAGGAAGATCACCGCATCCTCCACCCCAATGCCATGCTGGTAGGCGAACTGGAGTGGATCCATTGCTGGTCCCACCAGGGGGTGGAGGTGAGCAAGGAGCAGTCTCTCCAGGGTCTTCATCATGTGGGATGTCAAGGCCACTGGTCTGTAGCTGTTCAGATCTTTGGGGTGGGAAGTCTTTGGTACAGGTACCACGCAAGATGTTTTCCACAGCTGTGGTACCCTCCCCAGCTTCAGGCTCAGATTGAAGATGTACTCCACAATCCCACACAGCTGGTCTGCACAGGACTTGAGGAGCTTTGCGCTGATGCCGTCCGGTCCCGACGCCTTCCTCGCCTTGATCTTCCTCAGCTCCATCCTCACCTGGGTCTTAGTCAGGGTCAGGTTGGGGGGCTGTGTGTTGGGAGTGGGGGGGTGTTGGTGGAGTGGGGAGCGGGCAGCAGGACTTGATGTCTTTAGAGGCAGCAGTGGTTGTTGTGCAGTCAGGGGGGAGGGCGGTTGGTCAAACCTATTGAAAAACAGATTCAGATTGTTCGCCCACTCCCTGCCCCCCGTGGCCTGGGGGGAGGTATTCTGGAGCCCAGAGATGGTTTTAAGGTTTCTCCAGACCCCGCTGATGTCGCTCTGTTGTAGCTTGTCCTCCATCTTCTTCCTGAAGCTGTCCTTGCCTTCTCTGATCTTTCTCCTCAGCTCCCTCTGTATGGACTTCAGCATCTCCCTGTTCCCTGACCTGAAGATCCTCTTCTTCTCTCTCAGAAGTGTTTTTATCTCAGGGTTGATCCAGGGTTTGTTGTTTGAGCAACACCGTATGCTCTTGGTGGGAACGGTGTTGTCCACACAGAAGCTGATGTAGTCCGTGATGGTGTGAGTGAGGCCATCGATGTCCTCACCATGTGGATCGCAGAGCTGCTCCCAGGCGGTGGTTTCAAAACAGCCCTTTAGAGTGTCCATTGCCTCCTCAGACCATAACTTCACTGTGCGCATGGCCGGAGGTTGTCTGTGCACTAGGGGTTTGTACACCGGCCGGAGATGAACCAAGTTGTTGCATAAATTGTCTTTATGCAGACAATTAGCTAGCTAGTTAGCCATCAATGTTAAATCCTGGTTAAAAAGCTGGTTTTTTACATGTTGCACTTTCGTGCTGCCAAAACTAAAGCAGCACAATTTCAATTTAATATGAAAGGGACTGAAGTGAGATTTATTTGATTGTGTGAATATTAATTACAGAATAACTGAAAATTAATGGGACATCCAACATTAGCCACTGTTTAAGAACTGCGTGTTTATTTTTTTGTCAGATCACTTGTGTGGTCCTTTGAGTTATATTCATAAGAGTGTATGTTGCACTTTGGGGAATGGGAATTGTTCAGTCACCATTATAATTTAGTTTATATGTGTAGTTTATGAGCTTTCTCATAAATGAGCTTTCTCCGTAGGATTGCTGGACTCACCCTCAGAGATAGGGTGAGGAGCTCAGTCATCCGGGAGAGGCTCAGAGTAGAACCGCTGCTCCTCCACATTGAAAGGAGTCAGTTGAGGTGGTATGGGCATCTGATTAGGATGCCTCCTGGACGCCTCCCACTTGAGGTGTTTCAGGCACGTCCCACTGGGAGGAGACCCCGGGGCAGACCCAGGACTCGGTGGAGAGACTATGTCTCCCAGCTAGTCTGGGAACGCCTTGGTATCCCCTCTGAAGAGCTGGAGCAGGTGGCTGGGGAGAGGGAAGTCTGGGCTTCTCTGCTTGAACTGCTGCCTCCGCGACCCGGACCTCCGGAAAAGCGGTAGAAGATGGATGGATGGATGGTGTAGTTTATAGTCTATCATCAATAAACACATGCAGTACTATAACAGGACACATTACAAATATTTGAGACCCATTGTAGTGCATCCTTTTATATTTTAGCAAGACAAGCACAAAACACTGCCCACACTTGAAGCCAGGCCAAGAAGAGACACAGCGGTGACAGCGGTGGCTAAACTTTTATTGATAAAAATTACATATTTTGACTGAGCGACTCCACACTCGAGGATGCACACCCTCAGTTAAAGTACTAGATTCCATTCAACTGAAGGTATTACCGCATTTTTTGGACTATAAGGCACACTTAAAATCCTTTAATTTTCTCAAAAATCGACAGTGCGCTTTATAATCCGGTGCGCCTTATGTATTAATTCTGGTTGTGCTTACTGACCTCGAACCGATTTTATGTGGTACACGGCACTCAAAAATGTTTTAGTACGACTTTGGTAAGCTATGAAGCCGAACCGCTTGATGGATTGTCGGAGCATTACGGTAGTCAGGAGCCTTGCGGAGTAATATGTGCTTCAACATAAAGGCCGGATGGCTTTTTCCACAAATCTCCATCCCTATTGATCTGCCACTCCATGCGCGCCCATCTCACCGATACTGTCAAAACCCAAGTGAAGCAAACTAATTCGGAGCTTGCCATCATTCCGGGTGGATTAACCAAAGAACTCCAACCGCTATACTGGTGTCAACAGGTCGTTCAAAGTTAAACTGCTAGCGAGTTACGCCACTATCTGCCAATGGATCATGGATCGAAACTGCTCCTGTTTAGCTGTAATTAATATTCAAAAATGATATTTTCGGGACGAAAGAATCCAAGCGTCCCGGCATTTGTTTGCATTGTTTATTTCTCGGGGCTGCCGCCGGAGAGCGAGCCGTATCGAGTACCGAGCAAGTACCAAGCGAGTATCCTGGCCAATATGGCGATGTAAACAGCCACGGACCAAAAAATGTACATTTGCTCGTGGAACAGGTCATTCACACTCGCAGACGATCGTGCTATATGTGTCTATAATGACTATAGATAGGATTTTCTTTCCATGCACGCAAAAAAAAGAAAAAAAATTCCCAGATCTGACTACCTTGCGAGGTAGTTGATACCCAAAAGCCAATGGTGTATAGAACACGTATATTAGGATTTGTATGTGAAATTTCGGCATCGAAACTGCTCCCGTTTAGCTGTAATTAAATATTCAAAAATAATATTTTTGGGACGAAAGAATTCAAGCGTTCGGGCATATGTTTACTTATCAGGGCCGCCGCTGGACAGCGAGCCGTATCGAGCACCGAGTGAGTATCCTGGCCAATATGGCGATGTAAACAGCCACGGACCAAAAAATGTACATTTGCTCGTGGAACAGGTCATTCACACTCGCAGACAATCACGCTATATGTGTCTATAATAACTATAGATAGGATTTTCTTTCCATGCACGCAAAAAAAATTTTTTTCCCGGCTCCGACTACCTCGCTTTAATGCGCCTTATAATCCGGTGCGCCTTATGTATGAAAATAGACCATCAAATAGACCGTTCATTGATATTGCGCCTTATAATCTGGTGCGCCTTATAGTCCCAAAAATACGGTAATTCATTCTGATTGCTGAGGCCACAGTAAAAAACAATTTTAAATGAAATGCAGCCCTTGGAGAATCTACTTTACTGAAGCGCAGTTATATGGAAATTGTGCTTAAATACAACAACGACTTTTTTGTCACATTCCACCACTGGCTTTTAGCAACAAGTGTATTTTCTAAATATGTTTTAAACTTGCTTTAATTATCCACCACCCATTTCTGTCTTTCATCTAGGCAAGAGGAAAACAATCCACCCCAAACCGGACCTTGCGTCACTATTTACAGAGATGCAGGCTGAAGATCTGCTGAACCGGGACCAGTGTGAGCAGCACATCCAGTTGCTTCGCAGTGAGGCAGCGTGGCTGGCATGTGTGACCCATTCTAAGTTTTTTTTTTTTTTTTTTACAGTTTAGAGTTTGAATTTTGCACATTCTAAATAATCTGGATTTTGCTGTTGATTGTAATAAACAATTTAGTGACTTATGTATTTGCATCATGATTTTCTAACTTGTCTGTTAAGACACTGGTGGGAAAAGAGTCAACAGTACAAACCATTTATCAGTGACTTTGAAAATAATGGCTCATCTTTAAGAAAACGTAACCAAAAACAATTATTTTAGTTACTGAAGACTGTATTGTTGGGTGTGCCAGTGCAGAAGACACTGCACACTTTAGTGGTAGTACCAGTATATGGAGGAATTCTGGGTCATATTAGCATCTGTATTTCCTAATAATGGGTTACGGCAGGGGTGTCCAGCCATGTGCCATGGAGGGCCAAGACCCTGCAGGCTTTACCTCCAACCAGTGTCTTCATCAGCAGATTACACTGAATTTCTTCCCACTGATTGCTGATCAGTGAAAACACCCGCTGAAGAGACTGGGTAGGAGAGAGAACCTGCAGGGTCTTGGCCCTCCATGGCACATGACTGGACACCCCTGAGTTAGGGTTTAATGGGATTTAACATTTTAACACAAACTGCTTTATGGTTCATAATACTGTTGGGCAGACTTACACCAAACCAAAAGTGATTTCTTAAACTGCTGGATTGTTCTTAGACAGCTTTTCCAGTCTTTTAATATTTAATTTATGTCACTTGGTGGTAACCTTCACACATAAAACAAAAGTGGAGACGCATCTGCAAAAAGTACAAAGGTTTATTGTCAAAATTCCCAGTGCAATACTAAATGAATACAGTACATGTATAGTGCATTGTTGATGCAGCGAATATACACTACCGTTCAAAAGTTTGGGGTCACCCAGACAATTATTTTGTGTTTTCCATGAAAAGTCACACTTATTTACCACCATGAGTTGTAAAATGAATAGAAAATATAGTCAAGACATTGACAAGGTTAGAAATAATGATTTGTATTTGAAATAATAATTTTTTCCTTCAAACTTTGCTTTCGTCAAAGAATCCTCCATTTGCAGCAAATACAGCATTGCAGACCTAACATGATTGCACAAGGGTTTTCTAATCATCCATTAGCCTTCTGACGCAATGAGCAAACACATTGTACCATTAGAACACTGGAGTGATAGTTGCTGGAAATGGGCCTCTATACACCTATGTAGATATTGCACCAAAAAACAGACATTTGCAGCTAGAATGGTCATTTACCACATTAGCAATGTATAGAGTGTATTTCTGATTAGTTTAAAGTTATCTTCATTGAAAAAAGTGCTTTTCTTTCAAAAATAAGGAAATTTCTAAGTGACCCCAAACTTTTGAACGGTAGTGTATATTTATACGGTATCTACGTGTATATATTCAGTAAATCCAAGTGTTTTCCATGCAGCCTTGTGACTGTATTATTTTAATTGCTTTTAATCCTAGATCAAGTTTGTTTTGGCTTAAAAATGCATCATAATTGTTAACCCTTTAACTGCCCTAGGTGCCATGTAGTGCCTTGGGCAATGCAAGGCAACTCAAGGCACCTCCTAGTGGTCAAGAGTGGAAAAAAATTGTCAATAAAATAGTTCAGATTTCCAAGGCTATAACTTGAAAGTTACAAGAGATAATGGCTTACTGTCAATTAGAAAGATGTAGAATATGATCCAAAGTTTCAGATAGGAATAAATTTACACATCTAATTTGCATAATGTCACAGCAGCTATATAAATTACATAACAGTCAATAAGTTGACACGTGCAGTTGCTGCGCTGTGCCACTGGAGGCGCGCAACCCATCCATTTAATCTGAGCAGTTAAAGGGTTAAATATATCTTATTATACTTAACTCAGTACTGTTTACCTGTTGAAATATATATTTTACAGCTAATATAACCCCATAACTACAATATGGCACCTGGTGATCAAGTTTTGGCAGCTTATCACTTTTTGCCACGATACCACCACAGACTCAGTGCTGCTGGAGCAGGTACATCCCATGATGTCTCAACAGTCTCTCTGTGATTTTCACACAGATCTGAGATATTTGTTGCACAGGAAGCTAAACGTTTCTACAGACATTATGAAGTTCTATAACCACTGAGCGTTTGTGAAGCTGGGGTGACATCAGTGAGAGGCTGTGTTGAACGCCCAGACCCATGGTTTGAAACGGTAATTTTGCCACACGAGAGCCATCTGAAACACACACACAGCATACATATTTTAGTACCTAATAGCGATAACTTGCCGACATTACAATGTAGTACGGCGGACTTAAAGCAAACTAGCATTAGCAAGCAATCATTAACTTACCTTCATATGTGATCTAGTTTGTATTCTCACATCTTCAGCTTTATGGCTCTATGGCTTCCTAAATGCTCCAGTACTTTTTCAGAGTGTTTTGTCTCGCTGCCTGTAGACTTCTCTGGCTCTCCTTTTTTGCCTTTACTCTGACAAAAAGCCAGAGACCGAGTAGTCACCTCGTAATCCGCCATCTTGCGTTTTGCTTGTGTTGCATGTTTTACGTCACGACAGTGTGGCGCCCCCTTGCTGTAAAAAAATCCCACCCACCCCAGGCGGTACTCAGCTGTAATGGAAACAAAAGCGAACTGAGTAAAGCCGTGCTGAAGTGAGTAGGGCTATATAGGTCCTAGTGGAAAAGGGGCTAAAGATTTGCTCAAAATATTTATTTATTCAGTGCTTTAATGGAGCTCCAACAGCCTACCAATGACTGAAGTGAAACGCGGTTGAATGCTGCGGAATTCAGCTTTTGATCCCCAACTTCCAGGTGTGCTGCTCTTAAACACACTAGACACATCTTACAAATGTTGACATTTTAGAATTTTCCTTGGTCAATGTTAGACATAACGTTGGTTTTAATGTTTTTTTTTAACTCTTTTTAAAAGCTCTACAGTTCTGTATTGATCTTAGATCTGTTAAGCATGACTCTGGCAGTTGCCACAGAATCACTCACAGCTGATGTTTGCATGTACAAGTACGCTCAGTCACAGGCAGGGAGCAGGTCCTAGAGCAAATCATAATAGATCGCAGTAAGTTTGTCTGCTTGCTGACTCCCTCACAGCTGAGCTTAGCTGCTGAACTATGAAATAAGTGAATTGTTTCAGTAAGTGATTCAGCTGATTGATCACCTAAAAGAAAACTTTTTTCAAAGAATAATTAGCAAATGAGACATCATTAATCACAACTGATTATTTACCAAGACAATGCTCAAGTGTGTGGTGTCGGTAAGATTATTTCACTGTTCCTGATATGATTGATGATTGCAAGTCCTTTTTCTGATGCAACACCTACAATAGCCATGAGAGGGACTGGAATGCTGCAAGCCAACCTCCAGCTCACACTGCAAAGTGTAAAAGGAGCATCTACGTATATCAGCTTCTCAGCCAGGAATTTTGTTTTTCACTAAGCTGAATGCTTGCAGGACATTCAGCTGACAACATAGAGATTAAGGTGCATTAAGACGCTGATTTTCAACTGGGGTGCTGTGACAGATCATTCAGGGTCAATATGCGTGGCTCTTCCATGTCAGTGGGTGGCATTATAAAAATATTCTTCTTCTTGGATGGCAAATTCGCCCTGCGGAGAGGTGAGGTTACCGTCATAACTTCTGGAGCCACTTTGTACCTGCCATGGAAATCCCCCAAAAATGCTGTCATGTTTGAGTTCACAACATCATCCAGAGGGGTACACAGTTGAGAAAATATCACTATCTTCTCCAGAAACTGCATCTTGATACCAGGAGTTTTCGGCATTAAACAAGTGGTGGACAGAGTCACAGAGCTCGGCCAGTGTTGTGCAGACAAAAGCATGTCTGCCGTGAAAGGCACCCCTTCACAGGCGTGCGTCTCTCTGGTAAGTGGTGGTCTAATTTTCAAACTATTTTAATCTTCTGGTAATGGCAGAATATCAATGCTAATTGGCTCTCGTGACCAAGCATCATGAGAATCTTTGGCCTGAGGTGAACAAAATCCAATGCACATAAACACGGATTTGCGTTGTCTGGAACAAATGTGCATGTTTTTGCATCTTTCCACTGACTTCGTAGGAAATGGTGCCACATTTCATACTGAGCATAAACAAATTACAAGACTACATTTTCAGTGCATACAGTACACCGTAATGTTAAAATGTCATAACATTTTTGGTTGGTGGGGTGTTGCAGGATTTTTTCAAAGTAAAAAGGGTGCCGTAGCTCAAAAAAAAAAGGTTGAAAATAATGTCTTAAGGTGTGAGTTTTGAGGAATATAAAGTTATAAGTAGGTCTAAATGGTCCTAATTAATCAAATTAATTAACTTGTACTATGATCGTGAGAAAACAAACCGCTGTCCCGTGATAATTTATCTCATTATCTCAGGAAAACAAAGTGAAAAAGAAAATCGTGACCATGGACACTCTTGGCTTCCATACATATGTCTACAATCTCAAATGTTCAAATGTTAGTGATCTGCTAAGATTTGACAATCGTGTGTTGTTTGGCCAGGGTGGTAGTGGGCTGAAGGCGTTTTTCATGTCATTGATCAATCTGCATCGAAAAAGTACGCCATTTTTTATTTATAGTCTTCTCTATTTTTGGTAAATCTGAGAAAATTTGTTGGCAGCCTCAGTTTCACACATTTTTTTAATAAACTTACTTTTTTATCATCAATCCTCTCCAGCATCTTTCAGAACAGCACTAGCTGACGAACCAATCAGGCTGCAGTACTGTCACCGAGGTGACCACATACGCCAGAGGTGTCAAACTCATTCCATGGAGGGCCAAGACCCTGCATGTTTTTGTTCCACCCAGTATCTTCAGCAGGTGTTTTCACTTATCAGCAATCAGTGGGAAGACACAGTGAAATCACCTGTTGAAGGCACTGGGTGGAGGTAAAATCTGCAGGGTCTGGCCCTCCATGGAATGAGTTTGACACCCCTGACATACTCCAATCATGTTTGACTTAATCAGGATTCCTGAGGGTAAACATACATTGGGTCTTTCTGACAGTTGATTTTTTAATAAGAATTCATTTCTCAAAAAAACCCAAAGCAATAAAGACTGTGATGATCTGTACCCCCTTTAGAACTGTTGAACTGAATTTTACTCCACTTTCTACATATTTATTTGATTCTGGTTTATTATTATTTTTATCTGATACCCCCTGGACTGTTGTGTCTGTTTTCAATCTATGTTCCCTGTATTCCATTGTACATAATCTTAACTGATTATGTGTATGTACTGATTTTTTGTACTTTCTTTGTTCTTCAATAAAGTTTAAAAAATATAAGAATGTCTATAACTAGCTAAAAAAAGTACTACATTGGTTGAAGTAAACAACCAGACAAGTGCAAAATTATAGAAGATAATATATTTATTGATAAGCCCCAATTCATTACCTCAGATCATTACATAGATTATCCAGTTTATTCTTTGAAAAAAAAAAAACATGATACCACAAGACTACTTTATCACAACATCTTTATCAAATTTAATATTGATTCATAATTGACTATTACACCATCATCATTTGTGTATTTAAATCTGATCAAAATGTCAAAATAAACTACTTTGTCTCACTCTTTATCTGCTACCCAATTTCTTGCCTTGATATGGCCCCATCTTTATTGGTAATGTCTCTTATGCCAAATCAGAGACAAGTTTTCATTAGTTACTGTGAATGTCAGCAGGGGGATCTGTGGAGTGCTGCATATGTACATACAATTCAATATTCAGATAGGAGCCTTCTCTGGACTTTGTGAATCTTGCTACAAAGTAAAGCAAAATAATTGAAAAGACATAAAAATATAAGATGCTTGACAGCCACACTTCAGATGTGCTAGTCCACATAGGCTTTCACAGACAATGGTACATACTGTATACTAATAAAAGAAATATTGAGAGAGCCCGAAAAATGAGACAAAAATCAGCTTTAGCGAATGATGGTGAGTAAGCAACTTTAATCTGATTAACTCCAGCTGAACTGACCATGTACATTAATGACTATAAACATTAATAGTCAATTTAAGACAAACAAGACAAAGAGACAGTGATCCAGACAGGTCCAGGAGATGTCAGCAGCTGGAGTTACCTGTAGAACAGAAGAGTAAATGTTAACACAATGTAGCTAGTTATCTTTAGAATGAACATTTATGCAGTAATGACATACAGTGCATCCGGAAAGTATTCACAGCGCTTCACTCTTTCCACATTTTGTTATGTTACAGCCTTATTCCAAAAGGGATTAAATTCATTTTCTCTCAAACTTCTGCACACAATACCCCATAATGACAACATGAAAAAAGTTTTTTTTATTTTTTTGAGATTTTTGAAAATTTATTAAAAATTTTAAAAAAACTAAAAAAATCACATGTACATAGATATTCACAGCCTTTGCGCAATACTTTGTTGATGCACCTTTGGCAGCAATTACAGTCTCAAGTCTTTTTGAATATGATGCCACAAGCTTGGCACACCTATCTTTGGGCAGTTTCACCCATTCCTCTTTGCAGCACCTCTCAAGCTCCATCACGTTGGATGGGGAAGCATCGGTGCACAGCCATTTTCAGATCTCTCCAGAGATGTTCAATTGGATTCAAGTCTGGGCTCTAGCTGGGCCACTCAAGCACATTCACAGAGTTGTCCTGAAGCCACTCCTTTGATATCTTGGCTGTATGCTTAGGGTCGCTGTCCTGCTGAAAGATGAACCGTCACCCCAGTCTGAGGTCAAGAGCGCTCTGGAGCAGGTTTTTATACAGGATGTCTCTGTACATTACTGCATTCATCTTTCCCTCTATCCTGACTAGTCTCCCAGTTCCTGCCACTGAAAAACCTCCCCATAGCATGATGCTGCCACCACCATTGGCATGGTTATGAGCGGTGCCTGGTTTCCTCCAAACATGACGCATGGCATTCACGCCAAAGAGTTCAATCTTTGTCTCATAAGACCAGAGAATTTTGTTTCTCATGGTCTGAGAGTCCTTCAAGTGCCTTTTGGCAAACTCCAGGTGGGCTGCCATGTGCCTTTTACTAAGGAGTGGCTTCCGTCTGGCCACTCTACCATACAGGTCTAATTGGTGGATTGCTGCAGAGATGGTTGTCCTTCTGGAAGGTTCTCTTCTTCCCACAGAGGAACACTGGGACTCTGACAGAGTGACCATCGGGTTCTTGATCACCTCCCTGACTAAAGCCCTTCTCTGATCGCTCAGTTTAGACGGCCGGCCAGCTCTAGGAAGAGAGTCCTGGTGGTTCTGACCTTCTTCCATTTACAGATGATGGAGGCCACTGTGCTCACTGGGAACTTCAAAGCAGCAGAAATTTTTCTGTACCCTTCCCCAGATTTGTGCCTCAAGACAAACCTGTCTCAGAGGTCTACAGACAATTCCTTTGACTTCATGCTTGGTTTGTGCTCTGACATGCACTGTCAACTGTGGGACCTTATATAGACAGGTGTGTGCCTTTCCAAATCATGTCCAATCAACTGAATTGACCACAGGTGGACTCCAATTAAGCTGTAGAAACATCTCAAGAATGATCAGTGGAAACAGGATGCACATGAGCTAAATTTTGAGCTTCATGGCAAAGGCTGTGAATACTTATGTACATGTGATTTCTTAGTTTGTTATTTTGAATAAATTTCCAGAATTCTCAAAAAAACTTTTTTCACATTGTCACTATGGGGTATTGTGGGTAGAATTTTGAGGGTAAAAATTGAATTTAATCCATTTTGGAATAAAGGCTGTAAAATAACAAAATGTGGAAAAAGTGAAGCTGTCATAATTCCTTGTGCACCATTACGCGGCGCACGAGGGAGGGAATGAAAAACCCAAGAGCAGGAGTAGAACGTGCCATTTATTAACTCAAACCACAACGAAATAGCCAGTCCAGTCGACCACAAAAATACAGAGAGTTGTAATGATGAATTAACGGCCACCAGACATACAGGGAAGCCACCTGGATGTCCCACAGCCAGGAGGAATGCCTAGTGCTGACGTATGCTGGGCACACAGAGAAAGGCAAACAGACCTTGCTCTGATGTAACGGTAATTTCCAAACACTGTTCTCCTGCCTTGGAATTTCTTGTTATCAACTGCAAGCCTTTTTATTCCCCACGGGAGTTTGCTTCTTTTATACTGATCGCTGTGTACGCCCCTCCCGACGCGGACACGCGCGAAGCTCAGCGCGTGCTCGCGGATCACATTCAACACACAGAGCGGAGTTTTCCAGACTCGCTGATTATTGTGGCTGGCGACTTTAATCAGTGCAATCTGAGCCACGATCTCCCCCGCTACAAACAGTTTATTAAATGCCCCACCAGAGGATTAAACACACTGGATCACTGTTACACCACAGTGAAAGACGCATATCGCGCTGTCCCTCGAGCTGCGCTGGGATTATCTGATCACGTGATGGTTCACCTCATTCCCACATACAGACAGAGATTGAAGCTCACTAAACCTGTTGTGAGCACTACGAAGATACGGACCAGTGATGCTGAGGAGAAGCTGGAAACGTGCATGGAAATATCTGACTGGGGCATGCTTAAAGGAGCCACGCATGATCTGGATGAGTACACGGACACTGTGAACTCATATATCCACTTTTGTGAAGAGAACATTCTTCCATCACGCACCAGGGTGAGTTACTCTAATGACAAACCCTGGTTCACAGCTAAGCTCAGACAGATCAGGAAGGAGAAGGAAGCAGCGCTGAAAAGTGGAGACAGGGACTGCTACAGGGAGGTTAAATACCGGTTTAACAGAGAGCTGAAGAGGGCTAAATCTGTGTACTCAGAGAGACTCCAGCAGCAGTTCACTGCTAATGATTCGGCTTCCGTGTGGAGAGGACTGAGGCAGATCACCAACTATCGGCCTCAGGCTCCTAAAGGTCAGGATGACAAAGCCCTTTGTCAGAGACTGTCCCAACACTATGCCCGTTTTGACACCTCGTCATCTGTGTCCAACTCCCCCCCTCCCTCCAGCTCCACAGCCTCCACATTCCCTACTTCATTTAAGGCACCCCCCCCCCACCTCCCCACCTCCCCTTATCATCAGTGAGCAGGATGTGCTCAAACAGTTCTCCAGACTGAACCCGCGCAAGGCCCCCGGCCCAGACGGCGTGTCTCCCTCCACCCTGAGACTCTGTGCGAAACAGCTGGCTCCTGTATTCACAGACATTTTTAACACCTCCCTTAAGTTATGCCACGTGCCGTCCTGCCTCAAATCCTCCACCATCATCCCTGTCCCCAAGAAGCCACGGATCACTGGACTTAATGACTACAGACCTGTAGCGCTCACCTCTGTAGTCATGAAGTCCTTTGAGCGCCTGGTCCTGTCCCACCTCAAGTCCATCACCACCCCTCTCCTGGACCCGCTGCAGTTTGCCTACCGAGCCAACAGGTCTGTAGACGATGCAGTCAACCTGGCCCTCCACTCCATCCTGCAGCACCTGGACTCCCCGGGAACCTACGCCAGGATCCTGTTTGTGGACTTCAGCTCCGCATTCAACACCATCCGCCCCGCTCTGCTCCGGGACAAGCTGTCCCTGCTCAACGTGCCTGACTCCCTCTGCAGGTGGATCATCGACTTCCTGACGGACCGGAGGCAGCATGTGCGGCTGGGAAAGACTGTCTCAGACTATACTAGCATCAGCACCGGATCACCCCAGGGCTGTGTACTTTCCCCCCTACTCTTCTCCCTTTACACCAACTCCTGCACCTCCAGCCACCAGTCTGTCAAGTTGATCAAGTTTGCGGACGACACCACCCTCATCGGGCTCATCTCCAACGGCGACGAGTCCGCCTACAGGAGAGAGGTGGCCCAGCTGGCGTCCTGGTGCAGCAATAACAACCTGCAGCTGAACGCTCTGAAGACAGTGGAGATGATTGTAGACTTCAGGAAAGTCACTACTCCTCTGCCCCCCCTCACCCTCTCAGGCTCTCCCATCACCACTGCTGATTCCTTCCGCTTCCTAGGCACTACCATCACCAGGGACCTCAAATGGGAGCTGACCATCAGCTCACTCATCAAAAAAGCCCAGCAGAGGATGTTCTTCCTGCGGCAGCTGAGGAAGCTCAAGCTACCCACCAAGATGTTAGTGCAGTTCTACACAGCCATCATCGAGTCCATCCTCACCACCTCCATAACCGTGTGGTACGCAGGAGCCACTGCCAGGGACAGACTAAGGCTGCAGCGCGTCGTGCGCACTGCTGAGAAGGTGATCGGCTGCAAGCTCCCATCTCTCCAGGATCTGTACATCTCCAGGACCCGGAGGCGTGCTGGCCGGATCATAGCCGATCCCTCACACCCTGGTCATGTACTGTTTGCCCCCCTCCCCTCTGGTAGAAGACTTCGGTCCATCCAGACTAAAACCTCCCGTCACATGAACAGCTTCTTCCCCTCTGCCATTAGACTGCTGAACACTAAGTGACTCTCGTGCACCATGTACAGCAGCTCAACCAGACTCATGTCAATCATCACTGTTTTCTTCCTGCATTACCGACTGCACTATATAGTTCTCCACAGTATCTGCTGCTGGCTAATATATATTTTAACTGTTGACCAGTATCACTTAATCTTATCCTACACTTTATTACATGTATAGTTTATTTCTCTTATCTTATCATGTTTAATGTTGCAGCATTGTACCGAGACAAATTCCTAGTTTGTGTACTACATGAACAATGGCAATAAACCTGATTCTGATTCTGATTCTGATTCTGACCTACAGCTGGAACGATCCGAGGCTGTCTGTGTCGTCTGGTGGATGAGGAAGTAAGGCAGGGTCAGACGCTAACATCAAGAAATCCTCCGTCTTGAAATGTCAGGCTGAATACACGAAGGTAGTGACACACATACGTGGAGAACACGCTGCCACGTATGGAGGTGAATGCTCCGACGGTCTCTTCCTGCTATGGCAGCGTTTTTATAATAATGAAACTAACGAGGGAAGAGACCGCCGGTGTGTGAATGCATGGGCTGAACATAATTAATCCCTGGTGTGCACGAGTGAGTGTCTGAGCGTGTGAATGAGAATGAATGGAGTGTGTGTGTGTGTATGTTTGAAACACCCAATAACAAGGCACAGCGGATTGCACTGACAGGAGGAGGGGGTGTGCCCGAGCTGTCAGGAAGCGAAAGCCCCAGTACAATCAGCCAAAAACAAAAGACACACCTCAAGGGAACCCCCCCCCCCCCCCCCAGAAACAAACAATTACCCAGGGCGGGAGGTGAGCGAAAACCGGTTAGAAGGGAAGCAACCAGTGAAAAAATACAACAAATAACAAGCAAATAAAGAGTAGTGACCCTCCTAACAGCCCTCACCTAGGACACTAACCCCTCTTCCCACAAGTCCAAAGTTCAGGGGGTCAACCAGAGTTCCAGGCCCCCAGCATGGCAAGGGATGACTGATCGGGTGGCTTGCCCAAGTCCCATGTCCAGCAGGTGGTCCGATGGGCCACCCGACCCGAAAACCAAGTCCTTCTGGTGGCTGACCAGCGTGGTGGAGCCACCAGAACCGGAGGGAGAAGCAAAGAGGCAGCCTATACACCCCCCCGGGAACCCTGGTGACCAAACAGAGGGACAGGGGGCCCCCTGCTGTCCGAAGCTTGGAGCAGGGGGACCGCAACACCTGTGACGGTCCCGGTCTGGGACGTGGCTGCACTGGCGATGGTGGACTCTGGCTGGAGCTCTGCTGCACCGGCGACGGTGGACTCCGGCTGGAGCTCTGCTGCACCGGCGAAGGTGGACTCCGGCTGGAGCTCTGCTGCACCCGCGGTGACTCCCGGCTGGAGTTCTGCTGCACCCGTGGTGGACTCCAGCTGGAGTTCTGCTGCACCCGCGGTGGGCTCCGGCTGGACCACCGTTGTACCTGCAGTGGTCCCCATCAGGGGCCTCATTGCTCCCGCGATGGTCTCCCCAGTGAGGGAGGTAAGGCTTCTCACTACCCCTGGTGCTGGACCCTGATTCTCGGCGGCCTCTGGTGGGATCAGCTGCACTCCGGCGACCCTGGCAGGGGGATCCAAACCCGGAGGGAGAGAAAAAGAGGCTGAGTCAGGGTCACCGGCAGCGGCAGAGCCTGGTGAGGTGGCCCCAAGAGCTATAGTGAGCAGTCCCGGGCCCCCCTCACCCTGAGTCAGGCAGTGTGTCATAGCCATGGACATGACAGCCATAATGGGTCACACTTGCCTGTACTAGGGCTCCACCGCCGTCCAGGACTCCGACGACTTGGGGTGCGTCAATACCGTCAGTTTGCCCGGTGCTGTACCCCTGTTAACTTCCTCTGGGACCGCTAGCCCCGCATCGTCGTCCATGGGCAACCCAGGTAGTGGCAGCTCCTCTCCAGCGACCCTAGGAAGGAGCTCGAAGGGGATAGGAGAGGAGGAACGGTTAGGGTCGCCGGCAGCGGCAGTGCCTGGCGAGGGGAGTCCAGATGCGGCTGAGAGCTGCACCCAACTCTGCTCCCCAAGAGCCAGACAAGATCTCTCAATCATTGACAAATGAACTTCAGGAGAGATTACTTGCCTATGCTCAAGCGCAACAGCCGTCCAGGACTCTGGCGATGCCGACGATGATGGTCAGGGTCCCGTCGGCTGGAGGTCTGGTCCAGGGGATGGCTCTGCTGCAGCAGCCCCCGTAGCAGGCGTGATGGTGGTTGCAGTCGGGGTGCTCCTGTGCGCCATCTTCCACGCCACCTGCTCCTCTGGCATGGCGGGCGAGGACAACCTCTCCGCTGGCACCTGAGCGGGACCCTCCTGGGCTTCTGATTCCTCTTCCCCCGAGCGACCTGGATCCAGGGCCGGCAAGCTCGAAGGGGCACACAGAAAGGGTTTGGTGAGGTCGGATAAGGGAGCCCTATATGCTGCTGGGGTGGAGCACTCAGGGGACTGCTCGCCCCAAGTCTCCTCACCAGGAGGCACGCAAAATTGTTCATCAAACGTAAAAGTTAAATGAGAAATAACTTGCCTGTCCTCCCGGCACTGAACGTCCTCAGCGGCCTCCGAGGCATCTCCTCTCCTCTCGAGGCGTTCCTCCATGTGCTGCGCTGACGAGACCGGACGCCTCTTCTGGTAGACGTTCCTCCCCTTCTTCCTCTTGGACGGCTCAGGAGCCAGATAATCCGGGATGTAGAGCACTGCGCTGGGCAGCAGGTCGTCCATGCAGGGAGGACCCATACTCTCCGGAGAGGTGAGCGGAGTAGCCGTGAGGAGCTTGGGCACTAGGAGATCTTTATCCGATTCCTCCTCGTGGCACTCCTCCTCCATGCAGCGGTTGAGCTGGGCCAGTCTCTGCTCCTCCTTCGCACAGCACTCCTCCTTAATCCGGCAATCTACCTGGGCGAGCAGGGTCAACCACTCCTCCTCTGTCGACGAGCCTGTGAATTGGGTAGGCGCGGGGGGTGGAGCCCTCACAGCCGGGGAAGTGCGTCCTTGGGCCTCTCTCTTGTGGCGCTCCTCCTCAATCCGATGGTTTATCATGGCCAGCAAACCCAATCTCTCCTCCTCTGTCATTACGTTTGAGGATTGGGCTGGCGCCAGCCTGGGAGATGAAAGAGAACCACAAGGAGAGGAGGTCTTCCTGCGCCAGGAACATCTCTTCTGACGGGTGGCTGGCTCCGATGTCGGAGAGGCACCCTCCAGCTCCACGTCTGGAAAGGGAAGGATGGCGGCAAGGATGGCGTCCACCCTAGGAATAACCCGGAGGTTAGGATGGCGCCGCTCGACGTCCTCCGTGACGAGTTGTGCCCACTCCCCGTCCTCGGGAAACTGGGGCCACCGAGAGGCAAAGATTGCTTCCTCCAGCAGATCCTGGGCCCTCTGCTCTTTGTCCATCCAGATCATAATGCCAAAACTCGAGGAGGAAGGGAAAAAGAAGGTGAAAGGAAAAGAAAAAACACACGTCTACTCCGCTGGATTTTTTCTGATGGTCGGAGCATTCTGTCATAACTCCCCGTGCGCCATTATGCGGCGCACGAGGGAGGGAATGAAAAACCCAAGAGCAGGAGTAGGACGTGCCATTTATTAACTCAAACCACAACGAAATAACCAGCCCAGTTGACCACAAAAATACAGAGAGTTGTAATGATGAATTAACGGCCACCAGACATACAGGGAAGCCACCCGGATGTCCCACAGCCGGGAGGTATGCCTAGTGCTGACGTATGCTGGGCACACAGAGAAAGGCAAACAGACTTACGGCTGGAACGATCCGAGGCTGTCCGTTTCGTCTGGTGGATGAGGAAGTAAGGCAGGGTCAGATGCTAACATCAAGGAATCCTCCATCTTGAAATTTCAGGCTGAATACACGAAGGCAGTGAGACACATACATGGAGAACACACTGCAACGTATGGAGGTGAATGCTCCAACGGTCTCTTCCTGCTATGGCAGCGTTTTTATAATAATGAAACTAATGAGGGATGAGACCGCGGGTGTGTGAATGCGTGGGCTGAACATAATTAATCCCTGGTGTGCATGAGTGAGTGTCTGAGCGTGTGAATGAGAATGAATGGAGTGTGTGTGTGTATATGTGTGAAACACCCAATAACAAGGCACAGCTGATGGCACTGACAGGAGGAGGGGGCGTGCCCGAGCTGTCAGGAAGTGAAGGCCTAATAGCTCCCTGACGTGCCTGAAGGAAAATAGAGCAAAATAACCATACGTCAGAACTGGGTTTGAAACTATCAAACCCAGGTTCATGACAGAAGTGCTGTGAATACTTTCTGGATGCACTGTAGTTGCCCACATTTTGATGAAAATTCTCAGTCATCCATGTGGGTAAGTATACTGTATGAAAGCTCAGTCAAGTCAACTGGAATCAAGTTTTTTTGTTTGTTTGTTTTTTGTTTTTTTTTTACTCTGAATGGTGAATTGGATAAATGGTGAAACATTTCAGAGTAAAAAAAATCTGAATCCAGTCGACTTAACTGAGCTTTCGTACAGTGTAGTTGTCCACAATTAAGCTTCCCACCCAACTGTGTCTCCTTTACAATATTTTAGATGAGGAACCACTTACTTCAGAAACAAATCCTCAACCAAACCGGGATCTCTGCTTAACAAAAACAGGTTCCAGTCTACTCAAGAGCACCACATCTGTAATAAATGTTAGATCATTGTCATAGATACACTAGCCAAGTGAATCCAAATGGAATTTGTTACCCGCTATTGAAAAAAAAATCCAACAACAATATACACCAGCATCAAAACCAGCATAAACCCGCATGCTGGGTTTGTTGTGTTGTGCTGGTCTGATGTTGGTGCATTTTGTTGTTGTTTTTTTCAGCAAAACTTCTTTCACATCAGCAGGAACAACGCAACATGAAGGATGTGTAATTACTTCATTCAGCGATATCTACACAAGACAAGGAACAATAGGGAGCATGTATTTGGTTCTAATATTAACTATGGAGATCTGTAACATGAAAAGAAAATACTGGAACATAAATATAACATTATCATGCTTACCTAGGTGAAGAAATTGCAACCTTGTCACCCCATCTCTTTCTTTTGCATTGTTTACTTCCAACAATGACGCCGATAATTGGTCAACTTCAAGTCAGGTGATCGTGGAGCGCTGTTTTGATTGGTTAAGCATATAGTGGTCCTTAGTGATCATCTGATCAGGTTTCGTAACTAAAGTTAAATTTTCATAAAACTGTGCCCATACTTAGCATGCCAACAAACAGATTCACGTTTAAAAAAATATGCATCAACATATCTGTGAAAATCTGCTACTCTTGGGATGGGGATCAATCAACTCAAAAACTAAAGCAGACAGAGCCACTCGGCCCACTGCCTAATTGATATTAGATTCATTATTTTGCAGCAAGATCGTTAACCCTATTAATGCATTAGTTCATTAAGTGATGGTTCTTGAAGTGAATATACATCAATCACCATAAAATCACACACTAGTTATCACAAGTTTATAACTCGTATTATTCTTTCTTATTCTTATTCTTCTTAGATACTTTATTTCGAACAAAAAAAGTATAACAAAAACAAAAATGGCAAATGCAATAAAGTAACAGTATACACTGTTCGAAAGGGAGAAGGAAGAAGTGAACACTTATTAATTCCATCTCCTCTTTTCCATAAATACACCCATGTGAATTATATACAAATTACCACCTTTAAGACCCCAAGTAAACAATTTACTGTATTTTTTACAAATCAACATTAACACCCATCCATCCTAACATACATTGATGTCCATACATCAAAACCAGCCTCAAACAACACAGATATACACAGTGCTGTCCCACCCACCATTCCATAGTGTCCCATAATGTCCCAGAGTGAACATAATGAATCGTACATATAAATACTACCCTTCTAACATATATCCTTTCAGCAAATAATGTTTATACCTCTTTTTGAATTGATTTCTGTTTGTACATAGTTTCAGTTCTGGCTCCAGACTGTTCCACAAATCCACCCCACAGACAGATATGCACATACTTTTCTTGGTTGTTCGTATCTTGGGTTTTGTAAAGTTTAAGTCCTCTCAAATTATGATCATTGTCTCTTTTTTTTAAATATTTTTTGTATATTAGTTGGGAGTTGATTATTAATTGCCCTGTACATTACTTGTGCTGTCTTAAATTTAACTAAATCGATGAACTTTATGACATGTGACTTTAAAAACAACAAATTGGTATGGTCTCTATATCCTACATTGTTTATTATCCTTATAGCTCTTTTTTGTAATGTGCATATTGACTGTAGGTTGGTCTTGTAGGTGTTTCCCCAGACTTCTACACAATAGTTAAGATAAGGTAAAAACAGTGAATTGTACAATAAGACCAATGATTTATAGTCCAAGATGTGTCTTGTCTTCCCCAGTATGCCTATACATTTTGCTAACTTGGCCCGGATGTGACTGATGTGAGGTTTCCAGCAGATTTTATTGTCTAGCGTCACCCCCAGAAACTTATTTTCCTGTACTGTTTCTATTCTGGTATCATCTATCGTTACCATTATTTCATGATTTATTTTATAATTTCCAAACAATATAATCTTTGTTTTTTTAGATTTAGAGATAATTTATTTTTGTTGAACCACTGCGTTAACTTTTTCATTTCAGTTGTGACCACCTCTAAAACTTGCTGCAAATTCTCACCAGTGCAAAGGATATTTGTGTCATCCGCAAACAAAATAAATTTCAGAATTTTTGATACTTGGCATATGTCATTTATATACAAAATAAAGAGTTTGGGTCCCAAAACTGACCCCTGGGGTACACCACAAGTGATGTCCATGAAGGGTGATTTGTGCTCACCAATTTGGACAAATTGTTGTCTGTTACTTAAATAACTTTCCACCCAACTCAGTCCTACCCCTCTTATCCCATACCTTTCCAGTTTCCTTAGTAGTATTCTGTGGTCAATGGTGTCAAAAGTTTTCTTTAAATCTATAAATACTCCTACAGCAACCTTTTTTTTATCTATACAATTAGTAATTTCTTCTATAAGTTCGATCAGTGCCAAAGATGTAGATTTATCTGCTCTAAAACCATACTGGCTATCTGTAAGGAGGTTGTGTTTTTCAATGAAATCATCCAGTCTCTTAGTGAAGATTTTTTTCAAGTATTTTGGAGAATTGTGAGAGTAAAGAGACTGGCCTGTAATTTGTGAAGCGATGACTGTCTCCTGTTTTGTATAGTGGTATTACTTTTGCTATTTTCATTTTGTCTGGAAATGTACCAGTTTGAAATGACAGGTTACAGATGTGGGTGAGTGGCTTAATAATTCCTTCAATTACTTTTTTCACTATTGTCATGTCAATTTCATTCCAGTCCGTTGATTTTGTGTTCTTAAATTTACTCACAGTCTCGATAATTTCCTTTTCAGTAACTGCACCCAAAAAGATTGTGTTTGGATTTCTGTCTTCTATTTCATTCACAGAACCACTGATGTTTGTTTCTGGTGTCACTATTGATTTTGCTAATTGAGGACCAACGTTTACAAAAAATTTATTGAAACCACTGACCACATCTTCCATATTATTTATCAAATTGCTATTTTCAATAAAATATTCTGGATAATTAGCATTCTTAGGTCGATTACTAATAATCCCATTGAGTACTTGCCATATTCCTCTTAAGTTATTTTTGTTATCCTCTAATATTCTGTTGTAATATTCTTTCTTACAGGTCCTCATTATATTAGTAAGCTTATTTTTATTATATCTTTTATATTTGATCTCAGCTTCCACCGTTCTGCATTTAATGAATTGTTTATATAATGTATTCTTCTTTTTACATGCATTTATTAACTCCTTGGTGACCCAAGGAATATTTACCTCCGCCAGGCCGAAAAGGCCAGGAGGAGGTTATGTTTTTGCCGGGGTTTGTCTGTGTGTTTGTCTGTCTGTCTGTCTGTCTGTTGGTTAGCAAGATAACTCAAAAAGTCTTGGACGGATTTCCATGAAACTTTCAGGCGTTGTTGGAAATGGTACAAGGAAGAACTGATTAAATTTTGGGGATGATCCGGATCACCGTCTGGATACAGGAATTTTTTAAAGCATTCTTTAACACTGTGACATATGGCTATTTTCAACATGTGCGCAGGCGCAATGGAGGGCGCTGGTCATCGTGTCTGACCAACATAAACTCCGCGTTCTTCAACGTTTTAGGCACAAAAGCACGCGGAAAACACTGGTGGGCTGGGCCCGCCACCGTGCCTGTGTTTGCGCGACGCTGCAAAAGCTGAGACGGGCAGCTGTCCGCCGCCGGATTATTTGGCAGAAATTCCCCGGCCAGCCATAGTAGCTCCGCAAAAAGAAGCTCTCTGCCGGGGAAGTTTCCAAATCATCTTTGGCCGTGGAGCGCAACCCCAATAAAGATAAAGATTAGATGTACCACGAAGGTCGAGTGCAAGCAAGATGTTTGTGTCTGTGAACATTCCGTCTTTTGGCGAGTTGATACGTAACAATGTTTACAGTTTGATGAGAAGGTTGCTGCCATGTAACAATCATCTTATATCAGCAATTGTCAACTCGTCACTCACACTTCACTCCAGCATTTGGAAGTGGTGGCGTTCCATTTTATACTGAGTCCAATATTGTATGTTATTGTTGTTACAAGACCGCCGACTGTCTGCTGATCTGTATATACTTTTATTTATTTATTTTCTACTCCTTTTAGTTCTGCATTTAATATGAACCCTGAGTTTGAAATAAACGTTTGAATTTTGAATAAAACCCACGCCAACCCGTCTACCTAATTGGCATCCGTCAGTGAAGCCCTCAGTGCTGCTTTCAGTGATCTAAAACGCTCGCATAACCCATTGGCCTGTGGGTTGTACGCAGTTGTGTCATGACTTCATTTGTTTTTTCTTTTGAATTCTTGGATGGAACATGGGTGGCCAATATAAGCTGCGGATTCAGCCATCACATATTTCGGATAACTTATGTTTAATTGTATAATCAGAGGAGCTATTGTCTAATTTCACCTTGTTGGATTTTATTACCCCCTTTGTTATATTATTCACTTTCTTTTAACCTGTACTCTTAATCTATTCGAAATAAAGATTAATTAATTAATTCATTCAATTGCAACGCCCCCAGCCTGGGAGTCTGCAGATGCAGGACATGGACACAACACCAACACTTCAGTTTATTACCTCTGCCAAGGAGGTAATGCTTTTACTACTGAACCACTAATCCTATCATTGTGAATCCAATTGCTACTCAGATGTTTTCATGGTCAAGGAATCTGACAGCGTACACACAAACACTGTATGGGGGGAACTGTGGCGCTTCGCGGAGGTCTGCGCTCTCCGAGTGCTTTTCTAGTTTTTTTTGTTGTCTGTCATTGTATTGTTTTATAGGACAGTTTTTATTGTACAATGATTGAAATATTTGTAAAAAATTATCATATGCTTTATTTATGTCATTTTCATCATAAACTATCTTCCAATCTTGTATTAATAATTCCTTTGTCAGTAAATACATTGATTCTTCGGTTCTTATTCTTTTATATTTAATATTTTTGGTATGCTTTTTCTTCCTATAATCACATTGATAGACAACAAAAATCAGCAGGTGGTCACTGATATCATTCAATAAAAGCCCACTCCTGATATTATTTTCCATAATGTTTGTGAATATGTTATCTATTAGTGTGGCACTGTGTGACGTGATTCTGCTAGGTCCGGTAATTGTTGGATGTAAGCCCATACTGTACATTGTGTTGATAAATTCTTCTCTCAAACTATGTTGTTTTGAGTTCATCAGATCTATATTGAAATCCCCACAGATGAACATAACTTTATGAGTTAGTTTTGCATACATTTTTCCATCCAGTCCTTAAATAAGTCAATGTTTGATCCAGGTGTTCTATATACACAGCTCACTACTACATTCTTCACGTTGTCCAGACAGATTTCTATTGTAATACATTCAAATAAATCATCCACAGATACTGACAGATTTTCAACAACCTTGTATTTCAAGCTCTTGTCAACATAAATTGCAACTCCGCCTCCTTTTTTCACTTTTCTATTTATATAATTTAATTCATAGCCATCCATGGTAAAATCCACTCCTTTCTCTTCACTGAGCCATGTCTCTGATATTGCCACAATATTGAATGGCTCTTTAAATTGATGTAAATAATCTTTAATGTTATTAAAGTTGGCATAGAGACCTCTGCTGTTGAAGTGGATCATAGAAATATTGAAATCGGATGTGACCATTGTGTTAAACTGATCATCTGTGTAGTAACTACAGTCATTATTGATGGAGCTAAATAAATTATTATCAGGGTCTATGTTATATTCTACGTCCTGTGGGTTGTGATCTGTATATTCAAAAACTTTCAGTTCCTGTTGTTCCTGTTTGTTGATCTTTTGTTTCATGTTGTTGAATGTCTTGTAGCAGATGAGTGTGATCCTTCAATGTCCTACAGTTGTCTGATTGTTGCTGTGACTCCAGTTCATAATATTCATTGATATTTGTCCAGTTCCATAATATTACGGATGTTAATGACCTTGGCTTCTTCAGGTGATCCGTTTAATTTGATGAATATTTTACAGTTTGATGTCCAGGTGTTTTGAATCTTTTTCTGCTTTTTCATGTACCTTGCTTTTCTGGCTATTTCCGCGTTTTCTTTTGTGAGGTGCTCGTTTATGTAAATGTTTGTTCCTTTCAATTTCCTACCTTGTTTTAACAGCGCAGTCTTGTGTTTTCTGTTCACAAACCTCATGATCACAGCCGGTTTGTCGCCGTTTTTCCTGGGCAGTATTAGATTATGATGGTAAAGAAAGAGCAGTGCAGAGTGGAAACTGTTAGTGCACCAGATCATATGAATAAACTTGGTTTTCCACTCCGTGGATCGCCAACTTGTCGTGGAGGAGGGGTTTGAGTACCCGGGTGATCCTAGGAGCTATGTCGTTGGGGGAAACTTGCCCCTAATAGGGTCTAGCAAGGCAAACTGGTCCTGGGTGAAGGGCCAGACTAAGAGCAGTCCAGTGGATCTCCATGAAAAACGTTACATCAAGGACCCTGTGTACCCAATGGAGGCACATGGGTCCGCCCTCCAGTGGCCTCACCATCTTCAGGAGGAATCATGGTGCTATGTGAACTGGGCGGAAGTCTGTGCTACTTTGCCTGGACAGATATTCCCGGGACTCGGATCCCTGTATAAGCGGTAGAAGATGGATGGATGGAAACTTGGTTTTGTTTATTTTACAAAAGGAAATCATTGTGGGACTAATAAAGGTTTATCTTTTATATATATATATATATATATATATATATATATATATATATATATATATATATATATATATATATAAAAGATAAACCTTATCTTATAAGGTTTATAAGAGCGGTCCCACTAAGTATGAGAGGAACCGCAGGTTCAGACATTTGGTGTACGTGCTTGGCTGAGGAGCCACTGGTGCGAAGCTACCATCTGTGGGATTATGACTGAATGCCTCTAAGTCTCTAAGTCAGAATCCTTACTAAGGATCACTATATCATCATCATCATCATCATCATAGCAGTCTGTCGTGGGCGACAATGACTGTTTCATTTAGGTCTGATCAGACTCTGTCCATACACACACACACACACATATATATATATATACTGTATATATATATATAGCCATGGACAAAATTGTTGGTACCCCTCTGTTAATGAAAGAAAAACCCACAATGGTCACAGAAATAACTTGAATCTGACAGAAGTGGTAATAAATAAAAATTCTATGAAAATTAACCAATGAAAATCAGACAATGCTTTTGAATTGTGGTTCAACAGAATTATTTTAAAAAACAAACTCATGAAACAGGCCTGGACAAAAATGATGGTACCCCTAGAAAAGATTGAAAATAATGTGACCACAGGGACATGTTCAACCAAGATGTGTCCTCTAATTAACATCACAGGTGTCTACAAACTTGTAATCAGTCAGTCGGCCTATTTAAAGGGTGACAAGTAGTCACTGTGCTGCTTGGTGACATGGTGTTTACCACACTAAACATGGACCAGAGGAAGCAAAGGAGAGAGTTGTCGCAGGAGATTAGAAAGAAAATTATAGACAAGCATGTTAAAGGTAAAGGCTATAAGACCATCTCCAAGCAGCTTGATGTTCCTGTGACTACAGTTGCACATATTATTCAGAAATTTAAGATCCACGGGACTGTAGCCAACCTCCCTGGACGTGGCCACAGGAGGACATGGATAATACGAATGGTAACAAAAGAGCCCAGAACAACCTCTAAACACATTCATGGTGAACTCCAAGGTCAAGGTACATCAGTGTCAGATCACACCATCCGTCGTTGTTTGAGCCAAAGTAGATTTCATGGGAGACGACCAAGGAGGACACCACTGTTGAAAACAAATCATAAAAAAGCCAGACTGGAATTAGCCAAACTGCATGTTGACAAGCCACAAAGCTTCTGGGAGAATATCCTATGGACAGACGAGATAAAACTGGAACTTTTTGGCAAGGCACATCAGCTCTATGTTCACAGACACAAAAATGAAGCATACCAAGAAAAGAACACTGTCCCTACTGTGAAATATGGAGGAGGTTCTGTTATGTTCTGGGGCTGCTTTGCTGCATCTGGCACAGGGTGTCTTGAATCTGTGCAGGGTACAATGAAATCTCAAGACTATCAAGGTATTCTAGAGAGAAATGTGCTGTCCAGTGTCAGACAGCTTGGTCTCAGTCGCAGGTCATGGGTCTTGCAACAGGATAATGACCCGAAACACACAGCTAAAAACACCCAAGAATGACTAAGAGCCAAACATTGGACTATTCTAAAGTGGCCTTCTATGAGCCCTGATCTAAATCCTATTGAACATCTGTGGAAGGAGCTGAAACATGCCGTCTGGAGAAGGCACCCTTCAAACCTGAGACAACTGGAGCAGTTTGCTCATGAGGAGTGGGCCAAAATACCTGCTGAGAGGTGCAGGAGTCTCATTGACAGTTACAGAAATTGTTTGATTGCAGTGATTGCCTCAAAAGGTTGTGCAACAAAATATTAAGGGTACCATCATTTTTGTCCAGGCCTGTTTCATGAGTTTGTTACCTCCGCCAAGGAGGCTATGTTTTCATCAGCATTGGTTTGTCTGTCTGTCTGTTTGTTTGTTAGCAAGATAACTCAAAAAGTTATGGACGGATTTTCATGAAATTTTCAGAGATCGTCAGAAATGGGGTATCCTACAAATGATTAGATTTTAGTGGTGATCCAGATCACCGGGGGAACTGTGGTGCTTGGCGGAGGTCTGCGCTCTCCGAGTGCTTTTCTAGGTTTTTAAAATAATTCTGTTGAACCACAATTCAAAAGAATTGTCTGATTTTCATTGGTTAATTTTCATAGAATTTTTATTTATTACCACTTTTGTCAGATTCAAGTTATTTCTGTGACCATTGTGGGTTTTTCTTTCATTAACAGAGGGGTACCAACAATTTTGTCCACGTGTATATATATATATATATATATATATATATATATATATATATACACACACAAGAGCACTCTGAGATGAGTGCAGTATCCCCTGCCTCCATTTTAATTGAGGATCCCAGTACTTACTGACAGAGAGCAGTTTTCAATTTTTCAATATAATTACTGTGGCAGAACCAAATTATGATAAGTCCACCATCCATGAATATACAACAAAGTATACGACCCATAGTTGTAGGGCAGGATCCCAAGGTGAACCTATGTAGTAAGTTTGGTGACCCTAGAGAGCTTTACACATTCTATAGTAAGCGAGCACAGGGAATGCTAACCTTGACCTTTGACCCCAAACCTGTAATCAGAGGTCATGGTGACCCTAGTTTTACTCGTTGTACAATAATAAGGCATACGGAATGTTAATGTTGACCTTTGAACCCCAAACCCATAGTGAGAGGTCAAGATCCCAAGTTGAACCTTTATACCAGGTTTTGTGGCCCTAGCTTTACTCATCTTGTAGCAATAGTAAATTTACCATTTATCATAGTGCAACTGGAATGTTAACTTTGACCCCTTGACCCCAAACCTATAGTTAGGTCAGGTTGTAAGTTGTCCAAGATGCTTCTTAGATACAACTACTATATTGATCTGAAAAGCCTACATCTTTCTTTCAGTTGTTACTGTGTTTAGACAATTTAGGGGAAATCTGATCTCTGATCTTTGACCTCAAGGTCATCCAAAGAGAGTGAAATTGCAATATGCACATCATCAGAGTACATCAAACCATGGTACCAAGTTTCAAAACATTTGGAGGAAAACTGTAGGAGGAGTTGATTTCACAAGACAGTTACTGTCTATGAAGTGAGGTGAAATAAGAAGTCGTAGGTCAGGGGTTACAATGCCTGCAAATATCATCCAATCAGAACCAAATTTGAATCTGTGCATTATCAGTGTATGTCAAACTATGGTACCAAGTTTCAAAACAATTGGAACAAAACTGTAGGAGTTGATTTCACGAAAGTGGGACGGACGGACGGACGGACGGACTAACCCATAACATAATCCCCCTTCGGTCTTCGCCCAAAGGGCTCTTCGACCCATTTGGGCTTTGATTGGCGAGGGATAATGAACACAAGTTAGATAACACTACTGAAAGTCTAAAAGAAAAAAAATCTCAAAAAACTTAAGAGCAGCCAGAGAACAAGTGATTTAAGAGCTGGGAGCAAAGGAAAGATTTTGGAGTCGTTTTCAACTGTACTGGACAATCTATCAGGTACACAAGGTACAAGAGAACAAAGAAGAGTGATTTGTCAGAAGAATTATTATCTGATCCTCTGCGCCGTTGTGGTGGAAGCACATCTCTGTGGCTCCTACTACTGCTATTGTTTAGTGGTGTTTCTTTATGATGATTTATTGTATGTACTGTGAGTCACAAGATACCTGAATTTCCCCATGGGGATTAATAAAAGCATCTATCTATCTATCTATCTATCTATTTACTCTGGCAGGCCATTCAAAGTAAAAGCCACTTTTAAAAGCTATTGCAAAAACATTAAAATGCTGTATATTTGCACCATAGGCTTTTGTGGGCAACTGCCAGATGAAGTAAAATACTGTCAGACAGTTCAAATAGTTAATGTCCCCCTCTCACCTTCTCTCAACATAGCAGTGCTTAACGTAACTGTTGATTGGCCAGTGCATGTAGCAGGATCTCGCACGAGAGTAGAGTGCGTTTTTCCATGGGAGTTCAGTTAGTTTTTTGCAGTATGGTTAATCGGTATTTAGCTATTAGTACGGACACTTTGCTAGCTGTTCTGTGCTGAGCTAGAAACAACAACCCTGTTCAAAGGCAATTACTGACAAGACTATAATGGTATGTTGTCCTGTACTCACCTGTTGAAGCTGAGTAAAGTTCAGAAGAAGAAGTCTCTTGTCATGTGAGTCATTCAACCCACGCACTTCCATTGCTAGTGGAGGAGCGAGCTTCAAAGAGTTCCAAACACGACAACTGGTGTCAGAAGTGGGGATTTTGAAAAACATCCCATCCGTGAGTACATCCACCTGACGAACGGAAAAGAGTAAAAATACATCCTAGCAAACGTGCTGATCAGCTGGAGCCAGGAGTTAATGCTGAAACATCCATCCTTAGCAGCCGTTTATCCCTGGTGTTAAAAAAAAAAAAACTAAACGTTGACCCACCCATCTGTGGAACAGCACAATTAAATTACTGTAATACTAGTTCCCAAAATACAGAGCAGAGGAGCTGCTGTGGATTAAAAAAATGTTTGTTGAAACCTCACACGCAGATAGAAGATACAATAAGTGAAGCAACTGGCTGTAGTGCTTAAAAAAGAAGAAGAAGGGAGAGAAAACCACATAAAGGAGAAAGTGAAAAAAAAATATGACTGACAACACTGAAGGTGCCACAAGGAGTTCTCCTGATCCAGACAGAGCCTCAAGATGGCTGCAAGCTTTATTGGAAAAATCAAACTCAACAGACAAAACAACTGCAAATGACGCTGGCACCCATCCTATCACATACTGTATATCAGGAGAAAGCACAGTGGTACAGCAAACCCCATCACTTCTTGGCACTTCTAGTGGGAATGGAATTTCTCAACACTCCACCCCAGACAGAATATTGCCTGAACCGGGTTGTATGCCTTCAGCCTCATTTGAAATACCAGTGAGAACTACAGAGCAAGGTTATGGCCCTTTTGCAGCTGAGCTCAATGTCATAAATCAGCGGGCCTGCAACACTGGCTCTACTAGGACAGCCACCAACACTGATCCTGAGAGTAGGCAAAGAGATTCTAAGTGTGAAGCCCAATGCCTGTTTCCTCACCATGATGAGCAAAGAAAGAATAGCTCTGGTTACAGTGCTCTCCACACCCTTGAGGAAATGTGCAGACCTAAACTTGCCACATTTGATGGAAGTGATGACTGGGACTCTTTGCTCTTGCTATTTGAGCACCAATCCAGAAAATTTGGATGGAATGCTGCAGAGAGAGTGGACAAGCTACATGAATGCTTAAGAGGAGCTGCAATGTGTTATGTTTGCTCACTGGCCAAACGCACAAGAGAAGATTATGTTCTGTTGGTAGAACAGCTCACTCAGCGTTTCAGGAAGAAAGATCCACCTACCACTGTAAGGAGAAAATTGGGAGAGCTTAGACAAGGGAGAGAGACATCGGCTGAATTAGCAGGAGAAGGCAGAGGAGGTACGTCATCTCATCACACTAGCATATCCAGGTGTGGATCTCCAGTTGCAGGATCAGCTGGCAACCAGTGCCTTCCATAAAGGTCTAAGGAATCAAAGAGTGGCCTATGAGGTTATGAACACAGATCCTTGCTCCCTTGCCGAATCCCAAAAGTGGACAGAAGCTCATGAACACAACTCTAAAGCTACTGTTGGACATGACATTGAGGTAAAGAGCAGGGCGAGATGGGTTTCTTGGGCTGATGATGACACTGATGATGACATCACTGCTGCCTCTAGGAGGGTGCATACTCCCCAGTATGTGACTGCTGGCCAGCTCGCTGTGTTGACAGATGAAGTCAAAACCCTTGTTCATCCATCTTCTTCCGCTTAATCCTTTTCGGGTCGCGGGGGGGCTGGAGCCTATCCCAGCATCTTAGGGCGAGCGGCAGGGTACACCCTGGACAGATCGCCAGTCCATCGCAGGGCCAACACAGAGAGACAGACAACCATTCACTCTCACAGTCATACCTAAGGACAATTTAGAATCCCCAGTTTGATGCCAATTAACCTAACCTGCATGTTTTTGGCATGTGGGAGGAAACCGGAGAAATCCCGGAGTAAACCCACGCAGACACGGGGAGAACATGCGAACTCCACACAGATCACTGTTAGTCGGGGGCTGGGATCAAACCCAGGATCCCCCAGCCAAGGGTGAGTTGCTGTGCTGCCGCAGTGCTAACCACTCCTCCACCGCACTGTCCACCCTTGTTCATACATTGGGAAATCTACAGTTACAGTTTGAACAGTTCCAGTCGACATTTGTGAGACCGTCACAGACAAGAGCAGCAGTACAGATTCCTCTGCCTCTGGAGAGGAAACAAGACTATAATCGGGCTTCACCGAGCAGAGTGCACCCCCAGACACCAAGTCCAAACCACAGACAGGCTGGTTCATGCTTTAAATGTGGAGAATCGGGACATTTTTGGAGGGACTGCATAAGACCACCAAGACCAACTGATGCATGTTATCAAGGTGACAAGGACTTAGGTCAACATTTGCAGTCAGAAGGCATGTTTAATCCAACTCAGCAAACCCAGCAACTACAAATAGGTTGCACCAAAAACAAGGGTGAGAGTCTACAAATCCCGGTGACTGTAAATGGTATTCCAACACAGGCAGTATTCAACACTGGAGCTCAGGCTATGGTTATCTCTGAGGAGCTGTATTAGAGTTTTACCAATAAGGACAAAACCAGCCTACACAAAACCTACCTCCTAAATGCAGGAGTGGGAGATGGCATGACAGCAAAATGTGAGCTGAACGTCACATTTAAGATTGCATCCAAAACAATAGTCTGGGATGTACATGTAGCCCACATACGTGACTCTGTCCTCCTGGGATTAGACCTGATGAAATCCCATGATGTTGTCATCCACACCCGTGGCAGAGTCTTCATTGGCAATGAACTTGTACCCTCCAAAATAGTACAAGGAAATAGATCAGATTATTTTGTTGCCTGAGTGACTCTGGTAGAAACCACCAAAATACCAGCAACATCTGAATGTGCCGTTTGGGGTGAAGTGGAGGATCCAAGACCAGGTGTTCCAGCTGTACTACAGCCATTGAGCATCACAGAAGCTGTTGCCTTGGGCAGCATTGCAACCTCTCTGGAGAAGTGGGTACCATTGGCTGTGAGGAATATCCAGTCCAACAGTGGAAACAGTGTGAGTAAAGCTTACCCAACTGAAGCAGACCAACAACCTGTGCATACACCAGAGACTCCAGTAGCTAACTGGTTGGAGTCCATTAACCCTGAAGAGCTTGCTAATCTCCAAAACGTTGACCCTGTCCTTTCCAAACTCCACATGTGGAAAGAATGTGGTGTGCTCTCTACAAGAGATCACATGATGCTTTAGAGCCCTGCTGTGAGGAAATTCTGGCTCTGCTGGCCCCAGAACACACTGTGGCAAGGAGTTCTCTATTACTCCTGGGAAAGAGTCAGAGCCCAGTGCCCATCTTTGCTGTATCTAGTTCCATCATCCATGCAAAAAAAGGTGCTACAAGCTTCCCATGATCCTTCCCAATCTGGCCACCTTGGCGAGGCAAAAACCCTGGAGCACCTACACCAGAACAATCACTGGTATGGAATGAGTGAGGATGTCCATCTGTTTGTGCAGAGATGCAAACACTGCAATGCATGTAAATTGACTGGGACAGTGTAAAGATCTAAGCTGCAGAGCTATTAAGCCGGGGCCCCCTTGGACCCTCTCCATCTAGAAATTATTGGGCCATTCCCTATGTCTAATTCTGGAAACAAGTACATCCTAGTCATAACTGACCAGTTTACAGGGTGGGTTGAAGTCTTCCCCTTCCCGATCAAGGTGCTGAAACTACAACCAGAAAGCTTGTGCATGACTTTATTGCCCAATTTGGCTCCCCCCTTGAACTGCATAATGATCAAGGTCGTAATTTTGAAAGTTCCCTGTTCCAGAATGTATGCGAGCTTCAACAGATTACCAAAACAAGGACCACCCCCTACCACCCTGCCTCTAATGGGCAGATAGAACAGTTCAACAGACCCCTACTTCAAATGATTAAATGCTACATGGACCAAAACCAAAAGAAGTGGGATGAATACTACTCACCTCAGCCTAGTGTAGTTCTCGTCATGCTAGCACTGAATTTACACCAAATAAACTCATGTATGGTAGAGAACTCCACCACCCCCTGGATATCAAGTCTGGAACTGCAGAACTCAAGTCTGACAGAATGGAAGCAGCTGATTTTGGCTACAACTTGGAAGAAGGACTCAAGAAGGCACAGGATACGGCAAAAGAACATCTTCGCACTGCACAAGAGTGTCAGAAGAAGGTCTTTGATGCTCGAGCAAATGAACACTTCTATAATGGTGGCAATTTGGTGTTTGTCAAAGACATTACCAAGAAGAAAGGACTAAGCCCCAAGCTTCAAACAGCTTGGAAAGGTCCACTGATTGTCCCCGCTTGCCGTGGTCCAGTACTCTATGAAAGTCAAGGCCCAAAACATAGCCAGATACATCATGATTGACTTAAACCTTATAACAGTGAAGTGATTCCTCTTTAGGTAAAACGCCAATGGAGCAAAGTACTACAGCATTGCCAAGATTCTGCAACACTGCAGTCCGAAGAGGAACTACCACTGATACCTGAGTTACCACTACAGGGAGATGATGATTACCATCCAACTGAGAGTGGAGTTTCAGGAATGTCTTGCTGTCAAGAAGACACACAGCCCAAAGTCCTGATGTGTCACCAGAGGAGAGGACGAGCAGTGAGGAAAGTTCCAGAAAAGACTGTTAAAACACTGAGTGGTTGCATAGTTAATAAGCCACAGATATTCAGATATTAGTAATGCAGTAATAGTTCATAGCTAACTGTTAATTGCTTAGGGCACTAGAGTGTCGCTATGAGTATCTCAATACTGGTAGTAAGTTTTTGATGCTTTAAGTTAACCTTATTGGTATATAGCTGTTGAACTGTCTTCCACTACCCCCCCCCCCCAATCCCTTGGAGTAGGGGTAGTGGAAGACAGTTCAAATAGTTAATGTTCCCTTCTCACCTTCTCTCTTAACATAGTTCAAGAAGTGCTTAACGTAACTGTTGGTTGGCCAGTTCATGTAGCAGGATCTCACGTGAGAGTAGAGTGCGTTTTTCCATAGGAGTTCAGTTAGTTTTTTGCAGTACGGTTGATCGTATTTAGCTATTAGCACAGATACTTTGCTAGCTGTCCTGTGCCAAGCTAGAAATGGCAACCCTGCTAAAAAGCAATTACTGACAAGATTATAATGGTATGTTGTCCTGTTGAAGCTGAGTAAAGTTCAGAAGAAGAAGTTTCTTGTCATGAGTCATTCAACCCACTTCCATTGCTAGCGGAGGAGCTACATTCAAAGAGCTCCAAACATGACAATACCTAAATTAATGTTGAAAGTTGTTTTGCTGTACATTCGACTGTCAATTAAGGTTTAAGTGCTGAAAGTAACAGTTGAGACTGATGAGCTTTACAGATCCATGTCAATAAATTAGAATATCATTGAAAATGTATTTCAGTAATTCAATTCAGAAGAAGCAGAGCTTGAGGACGAGCGGGCTGACTCACCCATCACAGGGGCTGAGGTCGCTGAAGTGGTTAAAAAACTCTTCGGTGGCCGGGTCACAGGGGTGGACAAGATTCGTTCTGAGTACCTCAAGGTCCTGGATGTTGTAGGTCTGTCATGGCTGACACGTCTCTGCAACATTGCGTGGAAGTCACGGACAGTACCTTTGGCATGGCAAACCAGGGTGGTGGTTGATCTCTTCAAGAAAGGGGGCTGAAGGGTGTGTTCCAACTTTAGGGAGATCACACTTCTCAGTATTCCTGGGAAGGTCTATGCCATAGTACTGGAAAGGAGAGTCCGGCCATTAATTGAACCTTGGATTCAGGAGGAGCAATGTGGTTTTCGTCTTGGCTGTGGCACATCGGACCAACTCTTTACCACCTCGAGAATCCTCAAGGAATTGTGAGAGTTTGCCCAACCAGTCTACATGTGTTTTGTGGACTTAGAGAAAGTTTTTGACCGCGTCCCTTATGTTTTTTTGCAGGGGGTGCTTCAGGAGTATGGGTTATCGGGCTTGTTGCTACGAACTATCTGGTCTCTATACAACCATTGTGAGAGTTTGGTTCGCATGCGCACGCAGCAACCGGCAGCGGGTGGAAAAAGTTTGACGTCTGTGTCTCTGTTTTTATGCACTTTAATGTGTTTTAACGAAATTTTCTGTGTCGTTTTTGTCCTTGAATGTTTGTGGACTATATAACAAAGAGCTCCCTGGTTCCATCAGTATGGATTTCCTTCTTGTTTTTGCACTGTCGTTTCTTTCTTACCGGCTCTTTGTCTTGGAGGTAAGCGCGATCGCGATCTCGCCGGGAAGAATACAGTATTCCAGAGAAATGTTACTGCATTTAAACATGGATAACGCAGCATCTGTGTTTGAGTCTGTGCCGCAACTGCCAGACTTTATTTTAAGAGATTTTCATGGACATGGCGATGAAAAGAGAGACAAGAGGAGGAAACACAGAAAGCGTGGAGGAGTAAGATTAAACCTGAGGAGGCGTCAGTTTAACCGCATTCCTCTTCCTTCCATTATTATGGGGAACGTACAATCCCTGAGAAATAAAGTGGATGAAATTCAAGGAAATGTACGATATCAGAAGGATTTCAAGAACTGCTGTGTCATGGCTTACACGAAGATGTGGCTTAAGGCGCATCACCGAGATGCGGATCTGTGGATTGACAGCTTTGGAGCCTCACTTCGCTTGGATCGGCAGGAAGAGGTAACGGGGAAATGTCAGGGGGGCGGCGTATGTTTATATATTAATAAACAGTACTGTACATCTGTCATGGTCAGAGAGCGCATCTGTACACCAGATGTGGAGCTTCTGTCTGTATCGCTACGCCCTTTTTATCTGCCCCGCGAGTTCCCCCAACTTTTCATAACGACTGTGTACATTCACCCGAGAACGGATGCTGCCTCTGCCTCCAGCACCGTCTTCGATGTGGTACAGCGGTTGCAGTCGATTTCCCCAGAGGCTCCAAATTTTATACTTGGGGATTTTAACCATGTGTCCCTAAAGAAGACACTTAAAAAACTTTTATCAGTATGTCTCCTGCCCAACCAGGTGAAAAAAGACATTGGACCTGTGCTACGGATCCATAGAGAGGGCCTTTAAATCTCTTCCCCTTCCTCCTTTAGGATCCTCAGATCACAACTGTGTACATTTGCTGCCCACATATAAAACTGCTCTCAGAAGAGGCAAGGCGAAGACCAGAGACATAAACGTGTGGACAGAGGATTCAGTGCACTCCTCCAGGAATGCTTTAACTGTACAGACTGGGAGGTGCTCAAGCTAGACTGCAGAGAAGATTTGGACTCTTTAGTGGACGTGACATGCTCATACATGGCTTTCTGCAGAGACATGATTGTTCCACGTAAACGTGTCAAAATATATCCCAACAACAAGCCATGGGTTACAAAATCAGTTAAATCTTGCTTACAGAGGAAAGCACTTGCCTTTAAACAGGGGGTTGTTTCTGAGCTGCAGGTTGCCACAAAAGAGCTGAAGTCCAAAATTTTAAGAGCAAAACAGAATTATAAATCATAGTTGGAAAGCAACATGGCAACAAACAACTTGGTTCAGCCTGGGCCAGTATGAAAACTATTGCAGGCCTTCAGAGCACAGAGTGCAGTAATCATGTGTTTTTAGATGGTTTTAATTCAGACACAGAGCTGGCTAATGCTCTTAATTGTTTTTATGGTCGTTTTGATTCCTTTGATTTTAGCACAGAAACCCAAGATTTGAAACAGAAACTCAAAAACAATCAGCACTTTAATATTGAGGTGCAGGATGTTAAAAGGGCGTTCTGTGCTGTAAAAGTGAACAAACGTCAGGGCCCTGATAATATATGTGGGCACTTGGTAAAGTCCTGTGCACATGAACTGAGTCCTGTGTTTCACTACATTTTCAATAAGTCCTTACAGACACAGCATCTGCCTAAGATCTGGAAAGATGCTGTGGTTGTCCCCGTTCCAAAATCCAGCTGTCCTAAAACGGTAAATGATTTCAGACCAATTGCTTTGACTTCAATTTTAATGAAAATTTTTGAAAAACTGGTCAGATCTGAGGTCCTAAAGCAGACTGAGCATGCATTGGATCCTTTGCAGTTTGCCTACAGGCCTCACAGAGGAGTGGAGGATGCCACTGTCACTCTGTTTAACATGCTTTTAAACATCTGGATTTTAATGGGACACATGCCAGACATTTGTTTGTGGACTTTTCTTCCGCCTTTAATACAATCCAACATCATATTTTAGTTGAAAGGCTCCAGCAACAATTTGATTTGAGTAATAATCTGGTGGGTTGGATTCTGGATTTTTTAACAAACAGGACACAGAGAGTAAGGGTCAATGGTACATGGTCTGACCAAAAGCGTTCTTCTACTGGCTCTCCTCAGGGGTGTGTGTTGTCACCACTACTCTTCATCCTGTACACAAACATGTGTCATGACACGTGTACATGTCAACGTACACAAACATGTGTCAGACATGACAACAGACACATTATAAAGTATGCTGATGATACAGTTGTTGTCAGTCTCCTCCAGGATGGTGAGAGTGGCCATGGCCCAGTAGTTGATGATTTTGTTCACTGGTGTGAGGATTCCTACCTGCAGCTGAATACAACAAAAACTAAAGGTATGATTATTGACTTTAGGAGAAAAACTCCCAGGCACAAAGTCACTGTACTAAAAGGCCAGATCACTGAATGTGTACAATCCTACAAATATCTTGGGACGATTATTGATAGTAATTTAAATTTTGAAGAGAACTGTGAAAGGGTGTGCAAAAAGGGTCAGCAACATTTGCATTGTTTAAGGAAACTTGCATGTTTCCAAATTGACCGAACCATAATGACAATGTTTTATCGGGCTTTTATTGAATCTGTTTTATCCTTCTCTTTAGTGTCATGGTTTGGTCAGACAAAACTGAAACAGAGGAAATCCTTGAATCAGGTAGTTAGATCGTCCAGTCGCTTACTTGGTGAATCACAGCTGAGCCTGACATCCTTGTACACCAGACAGGTACAGAGGATTGCTACCTCCATTTTAAATGATGACTCCCACCCTTTGCACTGCCACTTTCAGCTTCTTCCCTCCAGACGGAGGTTTGCTGTCCCAAAAAGTAAAACCCAGCGCTACAAAAACAGCTTTATTCCTGCTGCTGTTAAAGAGTTGAACAAGATGTAACAATATATTGCACATAATTTAGTTACCTATTTATTAATTTGATTTTATATTTACTTATTTTTGTAGGTTTTTTATTGGGGTTCTAAATCTTTTATTGGGTTTTAGACTTTTGAGTTTTTAACCTCTTTGACTAGTCTTTAACTTTTTAATATGACCCTTCTCTCTTATCTCCTTGTTTTTTTCTCTTATCTCCTTGTCCTATGTCCTGATTGGTGGAGGCTTGAGTACTTTTATCATGTTTATAGTCAGCTTCATGTGTGCCTGTGTTTGTGTTAATGTTGAATGTAATTGTGGTTTGTAAATATGGATGTCACCTGACTGCAAAACAAATCTACCTACGGCTACAAATAAAGTAACCTGAACCTGAACCTGTATTGCCAACACTCAGTTGGACTCGTTTCCAGTGAGAGTTGGACTCCGTCAAGGCTGCCGTTTGTCACCGATCCTGTTCATAGTTTTTATGGACAGGATTTCCAGGTGCAGCCAAGGAACAGACGGTGTCATGTTCGGTGACCAGAGGATCTCATCTCTATTTGCAGATGATGTCGTCCTGTTGGCTTCATCGAGCAATGACCTACAGGTCTTACTGAGACGGTTTGTTAAGACAAAAACCGCTGCTGGACAAAAAGAACACAAAGACTCATCTCACATTTGCCAGAAAACATCTAGATGATCCTCAAGACTTCTGGGAAAATATTCTGGGGACTGACGAGACAAAAATTGAACTTTTTTAAGACATGTGTCCTGTTTTAGCTGGCATAAAACTAACACAAAATTTCATAAAAAGAACATTGTATCGACAGTCAAACATGGTGGTGGTAGTGTCATGGTCTGGGGCTGCTTTGCTGCGTCAGGATTTGGACAACTTGCCCTAACTGACAAAACCATGAATTGTGCTCTCTAAAAAAATGCTGAAGGAGAATGTCTGGCCATCAGTTCATGAAGGCCTCCAGTGTGACTGAATTTAAACAATTCTGCACAGAAGAGTGGGTCAAAATTCCTCAACAGTGATGTAAAAGACTCACTGCCAGTTGTTGGCACCAACGGTGGAACAACCAGTTATTAGGTTTAGGGGGCAGTTAGGGGGCAATTACTTTTTCACATAGGGCCAGGTAGGTTTGAATAGCTTCCTTTAATAAATGAAATCATCATCTAAAGACTGCATTTTGTATTTACTCAGGTTATCTTTGTCTAATATTAAAATTTGTTTGATGATCTGAAACCTTTAGGTGTAACAAATATCAATCAATCAACTTTATTTATAAAGCACTTTAAAAGCAACATTCGCTACACAAAGTGCTGTACAGCAAGAAAACATAAAAGCAGGAAGCAGGGCACTAACACAAAAAACAATATAGAACCACAGTCAAAAAAAAAATAAATAAAAAAAAATAAATAAAATAAAAGGTAAAATAAATAAATAAAATCCATTTCATTCAATAAAACCAATGTTTCACGCTGGGTCGAAGGCCAGGGAGTAAAAGTGTCTTTTAAGACGGGTTTTAAAAATGGACAGTGAAGGTGCTTGTCTGATGTTCAGGGGTAAATCATTCCATAACCTGGGTGCCATGATCAAAATGGCTCTGTCCCCTCTGAGCTTCCGTCTCGCCTTTGGCACCCCCAGAAACAGCTGTTCAGCTGACCTGAGGGACTGGGTGGGAGCGTAGGGATGCAGAAGCTCAGAGAGGTAAGGCGGAGCAAGACCATTCAAGGATTTAAAAACAAATAAAAGAATTTTAAAATGAACTCTAAAATGCAGGGGCAGCCAGTGGAGTGAAGCTAAGATGGGTGTGATGTGATCTCTTCCACGTGTACCTGTTAAAAGATGAGCAGCGGCATTTTGAACTAGCTGCAGACGCGAAAGAGATGACTGGCTGACACCGGCGTAAAGTGCGTTACAGTAATCCAGCCTAGATGAAATAAAAGCAGGGATTACTGTTTCCAGGTACGGTCTAGAGAGAATGGGTTTTACTTTAGCTAAACGCCTTAGATGACAGAAGCTGGATTTTACCACAGAACGAATCTCAGTGTCTAATTTAAAATCACTGTCCATGATAAAAACCAAAGTTCCTCTCTGTGGATTTCACGTGAGGGGGCCCAAGTTTACTGGAGGGGACTCACAGCGGCCACTAGGTCCAAACACCATCACTTCTGTCTTCTTATCATTAAAATTTTGAAAGTTTAGGGCCATCCAAGACTTGATGTCTTCAGTGCATGCCAGGAATGGGTTTACTGATGAGGCAGCTTTTTATTTTAGACAGACATACAGTATATCTGACAGTCATCAGCATACAGGTGGAAGGAGATACCATGCTTTTTAAAAATGAAACCCAGCGGAAGTATGTACAAAGAAAAACGCATGGGCCCTAGAACTGACCCCTGTGGGACCCCGTATGGCTGAGGAGCAGAAGAGGATTCAAACCCAGAGATGCTAACTTTAAAACTCCTGTCTGCCAGATAGGACTGAAACCAGTTGAGAGCAGTGCCACAAATGCCCACTAGGTGCTTCAAACAGGAAATTAAAACATGATGGTCCACTGTGTCAAAGGCAGCAGTTAAATCAAGCAACACAAGAACAGCATATTCACCTGAATCACATGCTAAGAGGATAATATTAAAAACTCTTAACAAGACTGTCTCTGTGCTATGAAGAGCTTTTAAACCAGATTGAAAAACCTCCAAAATACCATGTTCATCCAGAAAACATTTCAGCTGCATAGATATGCAAAAATATAAGAAATCAGGAAGGGAGCAAATACTTTTTCACAGCACTGCAATTTTATATATATTGCAATATGAATCAAATCACCATTTCTGTCAAGCTTAAAGGTTCCTTTTTACTCTTAAGGGAAATGTGAAGCTGTCACAAGATTAATTTGAAATATTTATTTTCTGTCAGAAGTTGAACCTGACAAACGTAGTGTAGAACATTACACAACTGTATTTCAAATAAATTAATAATAAATCTGTTTTTGGTGGTTTTTGGTGGACTCCGGCTCCCAGAAGAGCCTCATCCTGCCAGTCAATCCATACAGGGTGACAGGACGCAGCGGACACTGATGATATGCTTACACTGATGCAATTTTCAGTGGGATTTTGTGATAGCTGCATGTTCCAGCCCCATTTTAGGAGCAGATTTTCTATGCACTTATGGATTGTTAGTCGATGTTGCTAATAGGAGATAAGTGGATGCTGTCTCTTTTATCTCACTGCCCTGCACAGCTCGGGGAGCTGGGTCGACAACACTGGCTAACGTTATAGCTCCAGGGAGTAAGTACCAACATTTACTCGCACAGTTCCCAGCACTCACGGTCCCGACTTTTTAGCTACAGTAATGAAACATGGGGTCGAGCACTTTATAACGATGAAAGGTCTGCCGGTGTTTGCGCATCCTCGGCATTTGGACGCAGCTAAACTGGCCAGCACAGGAGAGGAGTCTGACAACTTAGAGCATTTGGGCATTGTCAGGCGCTCCAACAGCCCGTGGGCATCCCTGCTACACATGGTGCCTAAAGCCGATGGGTTGTGGTGACCGTGCGGTGATTTCCGGTGCTTGAACAACGCTATGGAACACGATTGCTATCCTATTCCACACATCCAGGATTTTTCCGTGCACCTGGTCGGGGCGTGTGTTTTTTCCAAAGTGGATCTTGTTCGCGGTTACCACCAGGTCCCGTTGTGCGTGGAAGATGTTCCAAAATCAGCAGTAATAACTCCTTTTGGCCTTTTCGAGTTTTTACGCATGCCGTTCGGATTAAAAGGCGCGATGTAAACCTTCCAGACGATGATGGACGCAGTGCTTTGCGACTTGTCCTTCGTTTTTGTCTACTTAGATGACATTCTGGTAGCCAGCGCGTTCGAGGAGGAGCACATCACCCATCTCAGGACAGTTTTCCAGAGGTTGGAAGCGCACGGGTTGACAGTTTACCCAGCGAAGTGTGAGTTCGGTGTGCCAGTGATTGACTTTTTGGGCCACCACATTTCGCCAGAGGGTGCGATCCCGTTACCGGACAAAGTGAGCGCTGTGTCGGACTTTCTTCGCCCACAGACCATGAGGGCACTACAGGAGTTTTTGGGAATGGTTAATTTTTATAACCGCTTCCTTCCCTGGGCAGCCCAGCTGATGCAGCTGTTGTACGCTGCACTTAAAAAAAAAAAAAAAGAAGCCTGCGGAAGCCATTGACTGGACTCTCGAGCAAGTCCAGGCTTTCACCAACACCAAAACAGCACTTGCGGATGCTGCGTTGTTAGCCCACCCGGACCCATCTGCATGGATAGCGCTCACTACAGACGCTTCTGACAATGCCATAGGGGCAGTAGCGGAGCAAGAAATCTCAGGTTCGTGGCAGCCGCTTGCATTTTTCAGCCGCACTTTGCGCTACAAAGAATGCAAGTACAGCGTGTTCGATCGAGAATTGCTAGCTCTCCACCTGGAAACGCGCCATTTCCAGATCTGGTTGGAGGGGCGCAAGTTCACCGCGTTCATGGACCATAAGCCACTGACGTACGCAATGGCCAAGGTCTTGGAACCATGGTCAGTCCGGCAGCAACGGAAGTTTACCGCAATTTCGGAGTTTACTACAGACATTCAACACATCGCCGGTAAGCTCAACATCATGGCCGATTGCCTGTCGTGCATGTTAATTGCCCCAGTCTACATGGGAATAGATTTCCCCACCATGGCCGCGGAGCAAGCCGAGGACATGGACATTTGCGCGGTCCAGTCTGTGCCAACAGGGTTAAGGCTGGAGAGCAGGGTGGTGCAAGAAGGGTGCCCTCCCTTGCTCTGCGATGTCTCCACCGGCTGCCCTCGCCCGGTGGTTCCGAGCTCATGGCGCCGTCACGTTTTCGAGTCGGCCCACTCCCTTTCGCATCCGGGAGTGCGAGCTTCAGTGAGGCTAGTGGGGGTGAAATTCGTCTGGGCGTGAAAGAGTGGGTTGCAGCTTGTGTTGCGTGCCAGCGGGCCAAAGTGCACAAGCACACCAGAGCCCCCCTCGAGCCATTCCAAATCCTGGCCAGGAGGTTTGACCACGTCCACGTGGATTTGATGGGACCCCTCCGGCTGTTGCAAGGTTTCACGCACCTCTTAACAATCGTGGACCGCACCACGTGCTGACCTGAAGTGGTCCCGCTGGCTTCTACCACGTCCGCAGAAGTGGCGCGTGCTCTTTTGTCGGCTTGGGTTGCATGTTTCGGATCTCCACTGGACATCACGTCCGACAGGGGTCCACAATTCGTTTCAGAACTCTGGTCCGCAATGGCCCAGAGGCTGGGGGTCAAAATTCACCGCGCTACCGCGTACAACCCACAGGCTAATGGGTTATGTGAGCATTTTCATAGGTTGCTCAGAGCTTCGCTCAAGGACACAAATTGGGTCATCCACCTGCCCTGGGCTCTTTTAGGGTTGCGTGCTGCACCTAAGGAGGATTTGGCAGCCTCCCCAGCAGAACTCATTTTTTCTCAGCCACTGCGGATCCCCGCAGAGTTTTTACTGGAAAACCCCATGCCCAAGGCTGATCCGCCCGCGCAATTTTTACACAGTGCGGAGGCTGTGAGCATACCGGGCCTGGCCCACCATTGTTTTCCCCGAACATTCGTCCCAAAAAGCTTGCAGAACTCCAGTTTTGTTTTTGTCAGGCATGATGCGCACTGGACCCCACTGCGCCCACCATACGACGGACCGCTCAGGGTGTTGGAACCTGGGGCGAAACATTTTGTGTTAGACTTGGGGGGACGTAGAGAGACCATCTGCATCGACAGGCTGAAGCCCGCTTTTGTGTTGGCAGACGAGCAGGTGGTGTTGGCCCAAGCTCCCCGGTGCGGACATCCACTGTTGGTGGCGCCGCAAATTGGTGATCCCTCGGCAGGGACCTGCGCTTGTGAAGTTGGTATGTTTTCTCCTCCCCCCTTTCCTGCCACAGACTGACGTGCCCTCCTGTTCACCCCGCCAGTAGGGTGGTTCGACTAGATTGGCAACCCCCCGCTACAGCCGCTACGGGCGCCAGCTCAAGCCCAAAGGACGGGGGGGTTAGTGCCCTTTCTGGGTGTTTGGGAGGGGCTGTGTGGGGGCATGGTGTCTTCTCCACCCAGAGGCAATGGACTGAAGGAAGAGGTGTCACCGGGGGGGTATCAGATGGGACAGTAAGGACTATGCGCCCCCCCCCCCGGGGAGAGGAGTAAATGCCGAGAGAAGTGTGTTGGAGCAGAGGCGGTGTTATGTTATGTTAATGTGCCACATAGTTCTTTGTTCAAACAACAATGGTTATGGTCGGAAGTGTCGGGTCTCGATGCATGGGAATAAAGGTATAAATGTGGAATGCACGGAGACCCAACATTCTCTTTTGCTGTAAAATATGTTGGAGGAGGAATAAAGTAACTGTTGTCCAGCTCGTTCTCTCGCCTGCCTCCTTTCTCCACAGTATGACCTTAAAAAGGCGGTTCATGCACGAAAACCCTTCAATGTGGCTGAATTACAACAATTTTGCAAAGATGATGGGCCAAAATTCTTTCACAGCACTGTAAAAGACTCATTGCCAATTAGCGCAAATGCTTGACTGCAGTTGTTGCTGCTAAGGGTTTCCCAACCAGTTATTAGCTTAAGGGGGCAATCTTTTTTTTTTTTTTTTTTTTTTTTTTTTTTTTTTTTTTTTTTACACAGGGCCCTGTAGGTTTGAATTTTTTTACCCTTAATAATAAACACCTTCATTTAAAAACTGCATTTTGTGTTTACTTGTGTTATCTTTATCTAATATTTAAATTTGTTTGATGATCTGAAACATTTAAGTGTGACAAACACAAAAAAATGAGAAATCAGAAAGGGGGCAAACACTTTTTCACACCACTGTATATAATATATTTCACTTTTTGAATTGAATTATCCATCCATCCATCCATCTTCGACCACTTTTTCGGGGGTCCAAGTCGCAGAGGTAGCAGTTTAAGCAGAGAAGCCCAGACTTCCCTCTCCCCAGCCACCTGCACCAGCTCTTCATAGAGGATACCAAGACGTTCCCAGGCCAGCTGGGAGACATATTCTCTCCAGCGAGTGCTGGGTCTGCCCCAGGATTTCCTCCCAGTGGGACATGCCCAGAACACCTTTAGTGGGAGGCGTCTAGGAGGCATCCTGATCAGATGCCCAAACTACCTCAACTGGATCTTTTCGATGTGGGGGATCCTCTCCCGGGGCAGCGAGCTCCTCACCTAGGGTTGGGTGTTAAAACAATAACGATAACTATTGCAAAATAAATTTTTCTCGATAGAGACACAATACATGGTCGATAGAATGTCGATAGAACTCATTCGTTACATGTTTTGACAGACAACACGAAAGGCCGAAGCATCCTGGAGACTGACTAAAGACAAACAAGTCTGCATCACAACAGACAGTGGGACAAATATCGTATGGTGAAGGCCACTTCACTAAACAAGTGGATACAGCTCCAGTGCTTTGGCCATGTACTTCACTCAGCTATTGGTAGGTTGGTGAGCAGAATATGATAAAATATTTATATTTTATCATTTATCAATATTTATATTTTACCACCAAAAACCCCACCATGTGGGGGCATGGTCCAACACCATGCCCCCACAATGCCACAGCATCTCAATCGGATTCAGGTCAGGACTTTGACTAGGCCCCTCCAAAGTCTTCGTTTTATTTTTCTTAAGCCACTCAGAGGTGGACTTGCTGGTGTGTTTTGGATCATTGTCCTGCTGCAGAACCCAAGTGTGCTTCAGCTTGAGGTCACGAACAGATGGCCGGACATTCTCCTTCAGGATTTTTTGGTGGGCAGCAGAATTCATGGTTCCATTTACCACAGCAAGTCTTCCAGGTCCTGAAGAAGCAAAACAGCCCCAGGCCATCACACTACCACCACCATATCTTACTGGTGGTATGATGTTCCTTTTCTGAAATGCTGTGTTACTTTTACGTCAGATGTAGTGGGACACACACCTTCCAAAAAGTTCAACTTTTGTCTCGTCAGTCCACAGAGTATTTTCCCAAAAATCTTGGGGATCATCAAGATGTTTTCTGGCAAAACTGAGACGAGCCTTTATGTTCTTTTTGCTCAGCAGTTATTTTCGTCTTGTAACTCTGCCATGCAGGCCATTTATGCCCACTCTATTTCTTATGGTGGAGTCATGAACACTGACCCTAACTGAAGCACGTGAGGCCTGCAGTTCTTTGGATGTTGTTGTGGGGTCTGTTGTGACCTCATGGATGAGTCATCACTGTACTCTTGGGGTAATTTTGATCAGCCGGCCACTCCTGGGAAGGTTCACCACTGTTCCATGTTTTTGCCATTTGTGTAATGGCTCTCACTGTGGTTTGCTGGAGTGCCAAAGCTTTAGAAATGGCTTTATAATCTCTTCCAGACTGACAGATCTCAATTACTTTGTTTCTCATTTGTTCCTGAATTTCTTTGGATCGCAGCATGATGTCTAGCCTTTGAGGATCTTTTGGTCTACTTCACTTTGTCAGATAAGTCCTATTTAAGTGATTTCCCAATTGAGAACAGGTGTGGCAGTAATCAGGCCTGGGTGTGGCTATAGAAATTGATCTTAGCTTTCCAAAGATGTGATAAACCACAGTTAATTTATGTTTTAACAGGGGGGCAATCACCTTTTCACACAGGGCCATGTAGGTTTGGATTTTTTTCCCCTTAATAATAAACACCTTCATTTAAAAAATGCATTTTGTGTTTATTTGTGTTATCTTTATCTATTTAAATTTGTTTGATAATCTGAAACATTTAAGTGTGACAAACATACAAAAAAAATGAGAAACCAGGAAGGGGGCAAACACTTTTTCCACACCACTGTAGATTCATTACACACAGAGTGATATATTTCAAGTGTTTATTTCTTTTAATTTTGATGATTATGGCTTACAGCTAATGAAAACCCAAAATTCAGTTTTTCAAAAAAAAAAAATAGAATATTACATAAGATCAATTTAAAAAAAAAAAAAATTGAATAGAAATGTTAGCCGACTGAAAAGTATGTCCATGTACACACTCAATACTTGGTCAGGGTTTCTTTTGCATGAATTACTGCATCATTGTGGTGTGATGGAGGCAATCAGCCTGTGGCACTGCTGAGGTGTTATGGAAGTCCAGGTTGCTTTGATAGCGGCCTTCAGTTCGTATACATTGATGGGTCAGGTCTCACACCTTGTTCTTGACAATACTCCATAGGTTCTCTATGGGGTTTAGGTCAGGAGAGTTTGCTGAGTGAGCAAAGGGATGCCATGGTCATTAAACCAGATATTGGTACTTTTGGCAGAGTGGGCAGGTGTCAGGTCCTGCTGGAAAATGAAATCAGCATCTCCATAAAGCGTGTGGTCAGAGGGAAGCCTGAAGTGCTCTAAAAATTTCCTGGTACACGGCTATACTGACTTTGGACTTGTTAAAACACAGTGGATCAACACCAGCAGATGATATGGCTCTTCAAATGAATGAATGAATCTTTATTTTGGATAGATTAAAAGCAAAGACTAAAAGAAAGGAACAGAACAACACAACAAAGGGGAAAGGGGAAAAAAACATCCTAATAGGTGAAATTAAACAACAGCTCCTCTGATTATACAGTTCAACACAAGCAATTCGAAATGGGTGATGGCCGAAGCCGCAGCTTATATTGCCCACCCATATTCCATCCAAGAATTCAAAAGAAAAACAAAACAAGAGTGATTACAATTCAGAACAAAGCTAAGACAAAACGTGACAAAAATCTAAGCAACAGCACAACACAGACTGAATATGATAATCCTTATGTGATTTTACATGTCATCTTGTATATATGTTTGGAATATTTCTTCCTTTAGTTTTTGTTTAAACTGTCCAAGCGTTGTACATGAATTTAATTCAGGTCCAAAAGCGTTCCACAGTCTGACTCCTTGCACTGAGACACAGTGTTGCTTGGTGGTAGTTCTCACTGAAAGTTTTTGAAATATACATGTTCCTCTGAAATGATATTGTTTCTCCCTTATTTGGAACAACTTTTGGATATTTGCGGGCAGTGATAGATTCTTCACTTTAAACATTATTACTGCAGTTTTAAAGTCAACCAGATCTTTCAACTTGAGAGCTTTTAATTTAAGAAAAAGTGGGTTTGTTGGTTCCCTGTAAGCAGCTTTGTTTATTATTCTAATAGCTCTCTTCTGAAGCATAAAGACTGGATATATGTTTGTTTTATATGTATTTCCCCATACTTCAGTACAATATGTCATGTAAGGGAGCATTACTGAATGATACAAAGTATACGGTGTGGGTTGATTCAGCAAATATTTCACTTTGTGTAGTATTGCAATTGATTTAGATATTTTACCTTTAATATAATTAATATGTGACTTCCAACACAGTTTATTATCAATTATTACTCCAAGAAATTTAGTTTTGGATACCCTTCCAATCTCTACACCATTTACACTGAGTTTAGATACTGAGTTGTTGTGATGGTTGTTAAAAACTATAAATTTTGTCTTACTTAAATTGAGCATTAATTTGTTTGAATCAAACCACAGTTTAAGCTTTCCTAATTCCTTTCCGAGTGTATCCAAAAGTTGTTCCAAATTGCTTCCACTGCATAATAAATTAGTGTCATCGGCAAACAATATTAAATTCATTTTTTCCAAAACTTTACATATATCATTTGTATACATATTGAATAGCAATGGCCCCAAAACTGAACTCTGTGGGACTCCACAAGTAACCTTTTGTAACTGTGAGTTTTTGCTACCAACACATACATACTGTATCTGTTCTTTAAGGAACTACATAACCAGGACAGTGCTACTACCCCCCCCCATACCATAATTTTGTAGTTTCTTTAATAATAAATTATGATCCACTGTATCAAATGCTTTTTTAAGATCCAGGAATACCCCAACTGAATACTCTTTATTTTCAACAGCAGTTGATATTTTTTCTATAAATTCCATTGGAGCAAATCATCACTGACTGTGGAAACTTCTCACTGGATCTCAAGCAAGTTGGATTCTGTGCCTCTCCATTCTTCCTCTAGACTGTGGGACCTTTATTTCCACATGAGAGGACTTGGCACCTGATTTGGGAGCCATGTCATCTGCTGGTGTTGGTCCACTGTGTTTTATGAAGTCCACAGTCAACGCAGCCATCTACCAGGAAATTTTAGAGCACTTCATGTTTGTCTCTGCTAACAAACTTTATGGAGATGCTGACTTCATTTTCCAGTAGGACCTGGCACCTGCCCACACTGCCAAAAGTATCAAAACCTGGTTTATTGATCATGGTATCACTGTGCTTGACTGTCCAGCAAACTCTCCAGACCTAAACCCCACAGAGAATCTTTGAGGTATTGTCAGCAGGAAGATGAGACACCAGACCCAACAATGCAGATGAGCTGAAGACCGCTATCAAACCAACCTGGGCCTTCATAACACCTCACCAGTACCACAGGCTGATCACCTCCATGCCACACTGCATTGATGCAGTAATTCATGCAAAAGGAACCCTGACCAAGTATTGAATGTGTACATGGACACACTTTTCAGCTGGCCAACATTTCTATTAAAAATATCTTTTTTTAAACTGATCACATGTAGTATTCTAATTTTTTGAGAAAATGAATTTTGGGTTTCATTAGCTGTAGCCATAATCATCAAAATTAAAAGAAACAAATGCTTGCAATATATCACTCTGTGCAATGAATCTAAAAAAAAGAGTTTCACTTTTTGAATTGAATTACTGAAATAAATTAATTTTTCAATGATATTCTAATTTATTGAGATGCACTTGTATATGAGAGCAATGCAAATGGCTTTAGAACTGAAATTAGTTACTATGACACTGGAACTGAAGCGTTTACATTCAGGGGGCCAAATGTAAACGCTTTGCACTCATTTTTTGATATGAGCAAACAACTAGTTTTAACAAACATGAATTTCCAATGCCCAACTTAATTTTCAATAAAGATATGTTAATATTAAGCAAGTTTTCAACACTACAGCAGAACTGCTTCCTTTAACAGCAATTTCTCCTACTACAGTCGCTTTTCCCTTAAGTCGTTCTGCCAGTGTCACTGCAGCTGCTATGTGCCATAAAGAATTGGGGCAGTGAATGTGTGCCTGTCTGCTACACACTGGGAAGATTGAATGTGTGTAAAGGCAGAGGTTTTTCAACCTGCTGGGTCTTACATTGCTGCTTAATGAAGCGACAGGGGCAAAGCCTCCACCGCTGGCCTCGCCTTTGTTAGGGGCTGTGGCCCTCTCCCTGTGCAAAGGGCGGTCGGTGAGAGGCCTAATGTTCCAGGATTTGTCTATTCAGAACAGTGAGGGGGAGCAGTAGAGGACGTCAGTCAGTTAAATTCTATAGGAGCACTGAGAAATGTGTGCTCACAATTCCTAAACTACTGTATTTTAGCCTTAACTTAAAATCAAAAACAGCACACATCCCCTGTATGCATGACAAAATAGGATAACAGCTTTCAAATGAAAAAGCCTTAGTAAGCAAGCTCACGTACCCCATGCATTCCCGTATCAGGGGCCCAGGGGCGGTCTGGGATAAAAATTCACGCCGGGAATTTGACTCCATCCCAGGCCACCCCATTGTTACGAATCAGAAACCATCGCCTGCTATAACTGTAGACCACCATAACGACATATCAGGTATTAAACTAGTTATAAATGTAGCTACAACCTTTAGGTGGGAGGATAAATATCCATTTTTTGAGTTTTTTAGTCAATCAATGAATCATTTTCTCATCTGGACCGCTCTCCCTATCTCTGCACATCTTGCTGCGCTGCAGAATGAGATAAAAAAAAAAATGTAAACATGAACTTAAACTTGCACTTCTTGAGCAGACTGTAATTCTATGCACCTTGATTACAGTCCATCTAACCATATACCTACATGTTTAGGACTGTGGCTTTATGTTGTACCAGAAGGTTCCTGATCTGTGTCTGACTCTGAACTCAGCCTCTGTAGAAGCAGCTCTGGTGCTGCTGCTTCCTTCTTCACCTTTTCAAAAATTAAAAGCCATATTTTCAGTTTAGCTGACTGCTGTTTCCACTCAACCAATGGCTAAATATATGTTCTATAGGGGGAAAAAGGTACACACACACACACACACACACACACACACACACACACACACACACACAGAATTGATACAATGAATGAAAAGAAATCGTTTTTCAAATTGCATCTTTAGAAAGTGTTCCAACCCTTCTGAAAATGCAGTATGTATTTAAGAATCTGAAAGAAATGTATTGTAAAAGCAATTATCACATAATTGCTCTGTTGAAAAAAATATAAAAGTGCTCTGAAATAAATATCTAAGGGCTTAAATATGAAAATGTGGTTTGCTTCGTACAGATGCTCTGTAGCAGAGCCAGGGGCTGTTAAAATCATACTGTATAGATGGAAGACCCATCTTATTATACAAAAGTTCACCACCCTTGTAGGTAAACCAATTTAAAGGTTTAAACACCTTTAAAAAAAAAAATCGCTGCACAGAATTTACACATTAGAGCAGCAAGAAGAAACACAGTGATTGACAAAATAAACAGACATAAAAATTTGCATGTACTTGAAAACATTATATAAATAAAAATGGGTTGAGAGCGCATAAGCTGCATCATGACTTTAACCTGGACGGAAAAATATTTTACATCACATAATGTTTAATCATGGTGTGTGGATTTTATTTTTTGAGACAGATTATTAAGGCCCATTGATCCGAAAATTGGGACCAAATTAATTAGCCCTAAATTAATCGACTATTTTTCTTTGAAAATTAAGGTTGCATTTATGTCTCACTCATCATAGGGATACATTAGTTAATTAAATATGCTATTTATGGCAGACATAACAAGACTCCAATTTAACTTTTATTGACCATATTATTAAGTATTTATACATGAATACACTAAATGCAAAGTGTGCACATATGTGGGGTGGTGGTTGAGAAGGGAGGATGTCATGTTGGATGGTTGAGTTGTAATAAACTTATTCATTTGAGGGCTGGTTTGAACTGCATATAACTGCATTTAACAATTAGACATTAGGACCAATGAGCCTTCAGAATATTGACTAATCACCCAAATTGTGCTTTCTATTATTAGTATAAAATGGCCACTAATTTACTGAATTGTGTTTCTACTATCAGTCCCTCCAGGATTTCGCAGGATGTTTTTATGATCGTTGCAGCCCAAAAAGCCTGAATTCGTGGGAGCTTTTTTTAAGTTGCAATAAAAGTTGCGATGTTTGGAGGGGGTTTTTTTGCACTAAAAGTTGTGGGAAGAATTACAAATTTTAAAGCAAATGCTTTTCCAGCTTACTGTAGTGACATTCTACGTATATAACAATACAAGCAAAGCACAGGATCGCAAACATTTCCTATTACAGTGATTCGTAAATTAAGCAGAAATTTCTGCTATACAGAAAAACTCGTTTGTGCAACAGCCAATACAGACTTTAACACAATATCCATTACAACAGCTAAACTGCATTGAATGCAAGTATACTGGGGGAGTGGGGGCGTTTGTCCGTGTTCAGATCAGAGATTCACAGCTTTAAAGCTCACTGACAAGATGTAGTGATGATTTTACCTCTAAAGATGTATGAAATGATCAAACACTGGCTGTAGTGTTGGACTTGCTCGTTTGTTTGTGATTTTATGGAGTCTCTTGTCACGTGCGTTCCTGCAACGGGGTGATTTTGGGACAGGCGGATGTTTTTCAACACAAACCCAGGACTTCGTACACATGGTCAGGACAGAGACGTCCACCGGCAGGCTGGGGGACACGGAGGAAGGAACGGTGTTGGAAACGTCGCAGGTGAGTGTTGCTTTTTTTTTAATCACACACTGGCTGTGTTTGGAATGTTCACTCACTCATTCCCTCCCTACTCGCTATTAGTGAATATAGTGGACTATATAATAAACTCAATATAACAATAAAATTCTAAGATTTCAGACACTACTGGGCTTGTTTTTGCAGCACGGTTAATGACGTCATCATGGTGAGACAGTAAAACATAACAGACTAAAGGTGGTAAAAAATGAATACCTGTATGTAATTTGTAGTATATATATATTAAATCAAATCATTTTTCCCAAATTAATAAATATAAATACCTGAAGGTAGTTTCTGTTGTGATGTGAAACTCTCCTCTCACTGCTCCTTTAGCTGCGCATTGCATTATGGAATATATTGGCTAATGTAGTGATCATCAGTTGTACACTACTTTTCAAAATGCATTGTGGGATATTTTGAGTGTATTATATAGTGAATGAAATTTTCAGTTAAGATTCCAAACAGCACTACAGAACGGCTGATTCACTATATAGTACACTATATGGGGAAGGAGTGAACATTTCAAACACAGCAACTGTTTTTTGCTGAAGCGTTCTGTTAATACTTAATGTAAACACAGAAGTGAACACGATGTAGCGATGCATTTGATTGATTAGACTGAGGGTTTCAGCGGCACTCAGCTGAAATTTGATTGGTGAAATTGACAGAAGTTGACGAGGATTGGCCAAAATTGCGGGAAAGTTGCGGTGATTGGATAAAGTTGCAAGGTCGCGCAATAGTTGCGCTGATTGAAATCCTGGAGGGACTGATTGATGAGCAATGAGTTTAAAAAATATATCAAAAAAATAATAAACCAATAAATGAAAAATGTCAAAGAAATTTCTTTTAAAAGGTTACAAATTTACAAAATAAATACCAGGTTTATGAAAAAAAAAAATCACAAAATGGAGAGAAAATCACAAATTTGAAGAGGGGAGCCCCAAATCTATCAGAAAACAGCTGGAAATTTTAAGAGAAAAAAATGACAAATTTATAAGAAAAAAATATAAATTCACAAATTTAGGGGGAAAAACCTCAAACAAGGGAGAGTAAACTTATTACTAAAGTAATGTTTTTAGTAGATCCTTTCTTACTAATGTTTTTGGTGACTACTCAGACTTGAGTAATTATAAATTTCTTGAACAGTTTCTAACTACTGTACCCACCTCTGTATATGGCAATTATCAAACATCTTTGTATCATTTCTCTCTTTCAGAAATCATGTCACACCAGGATACCAGGAACCATCTATGAAGCCCTTCACTGTCTAACAGCCACACATGTCAGTAAAGGTTGTTTTCTATTGTAAACATTCAATTGAGCAGAGGAGGTAATGTACATTAATCACTGTGAATTTTTTTTAATCCAGCAAACGTCTGTGAGATCCGTGACGACTACATCTGACGTGGAGCTGAGAGCTGCAGAGACCAGGGGACCAGTCTGGGTGTGAATGGTGTCCACATCCACTGGTTCTGTGATGGAAGCACCTTCTCTTTTCTTCTTTAAGACCTACATTGATGTTTTACATGTTTACAATTTCAATCCATAAAAAAGTCTAATTTAACTTTAACCTTTTTAAATAACCAGTCATTCACATTTTTACACAACTGTGAGCTGCACCTCAGTTCATGCATTCTTTATGTATTTATGACAAGACATAATCTGGTATTTGCCTTTTGTTCTTATTAAAGACAAAGATAGAAGGGAGATGTTTTTACCTTATTTTCTTTACGTGTTTCGACTGTTCACTGCAGTCTTCATTAGAAGTGTCAGCTGATTGCTGCGAGGTGTCATTTATCAGATGACTTTCATAGGCGGGGCCAGCCCAGCAGAACTGTCAGATCCACCAAGCCGGCCCTGCTTTCTGCCGTCCAATGGTCTCTAGAGAATGTAGTCCCAGGTGTGAGAAAGCATAAATGCCCCCTCATCCCAATTCATGCTGTCTTTTCCCCGGTTCCTGATTTCTATGGCCTCCTTGATCCAACATTTGTGTCTGTCGTTGGATCAAGGAGGCCATAGAAATCAGTGGTTTAGCCTCCAGTAATCTGTTTATGAAGTGCGTGTAAACACGAGAAAACTGATTATTGACATTATCAGTTTATTGCCAGTAATCGGTTTTTTGTGACCATGTAACCAGGGTCATTGTTCAAAATACAAACAAGTTCCCGGGCTAAACAGTAGTTGGGAGCAATATGATATCTGGTTCCTTAAATGGCATTTGTTTTTATCGTTATTAAGATATTGTTCTTCAGCAGCTTCCGTTCAAAACAGCAGAAAAGAAAAAAAAAATCAGGTTGTTCATACTTTGATAAAGATTCATCATTCAGGTTGTTCATGTTTTGTAAAAGATCAATGGTTCAGTAAATGTAAACATTTCATAATGTACTTGAACGTCTTTTTACTAAATTTGGAGCTGCCATTAGGTTGTTTTGCTATTATTTTACTGGTCCAGCCCACTGGACATTAAATCCGGCAGTATATGGCCCCCAAGTTAAAATGAGTTTGACACCCCCAGTCTAACCAATCAAATGCATCGCTGCACTGCACTCACTTCCATGGTTACACCGAGTATTAACGGAACACGTCAGCAAAAAACAGTGTGTGTGATTAAAAAAAACCATTGACCTGCGAGGTTTCCCCACACCGCCCCTTCCTCCTTCTTCCCCGGCCTGCCGGTGGACGTGTCGCCACTTCTCTGTCCTGACCACGTGAACAAAGTGCTGGGTTTGTGTTGAAAAACATCCACCTGCCTGAAAACCATCCCGTCACGGGAGCATGCGTAAGGAGAGATGCCGTAAAACCACAAACAAATGAGCAAATTTAACACTACAGCCACAGTTTGAACATTTTATACATCTTTAGAGGTAAAATAATTACTACATCTTGTCAATGAGCTGTAAAGCTGTGAATCTCCAGTCTGGACACGGACCAACGCGCCCCCCTCCCCACTCCGGTAGGACTCCTGGTAAATGAAAGCTGGGTATCTGATGAGACAAGTGTGTGTCAAGACGTGCAGCAGATAGACAGGTAGGAGGTAGTCATGGAAAGAGAGAGAATATTGTCTGTATTTTTTTTTCTTTTTTTTCCAGAAAAACAGACTTAGATAGACAATGCAGAGCAGCAGAATAAATTATTTATTTTTTCTCTGTGCTCAGTACCAAGTGGTTGGGGACTGCTGTGGTTAGGGAGTTTTCAAGGTGCTGCCAATAATTTCCAAATCTATACTCTTTAACATGCATTCAATGCAATTTAGCTGATGCAATGGATATTGTGTTAAAGTCTGTCTTTGCAGTTGCACAAAGAAGAGTTTTTCTGTATAGCAGAAGTTTCTGCTAATTTACAAATCACTGTTTAACAGGAAATTTTTGACAATACTGTGCTTTTCTTGTGGTGTTATACAGAATATCATCGCAGTAAACTACGGAAAAAAGCATCTGCTTTAAAATTTGTAATTCTTCCCACAACTCTTAGTGCAAAAATACCTCTGACAACATCACAACTTTTACCACAACTTTTTTTTAAAAAAAGCTCCTGCGAATTCAGGCTTTTTGGGCCGCAACAATCATATAGTGCATCTGGAAAGTATTCGCAGCGCTTCACTTTTTTCACATTTTGTTATGTTACAGCAGTATTCCAAAAGGGATTAAATTCATTTTTGTCCTCAAAATTCTACACACAATACCCCATAACGACAACGTGAAAAAAGTTTTTTTGAGAATTCTGGAAATTTATTAAAAATAAAAAACTAAGAAATCACATGTACATAAGTATTCACAGCCTTTGCCATGAAGCTCAAAATTTAGCTCATATGTTTCCACTGATCATCCTTGAGATGTTTCTGCAGCTTAATTGGAGTCCACCTGTGGTAAATTCAGTTGACTGGACATGATTTGCAAAAAGTACTCACCTGTCTACATAAGGTCCCCCAGCTGACAGTGCATGTCAGAGCACAAACCAGGCATGAAGTCAAAGGAATTGTCTGTAGACCTCCGAGACAGAAATGTCTCGAGGCCCAAATCTGGAGAAGGGTACACAAAAATTTCTGCTGCTTTGAAGGTCCCAGTGAGCATAGGGGCCTCCATCATCCGTAAATGGAAGAAGTTCAGAACCACCAGAACTCTTCCTAGAGCTGACCGTCCGTCTAAACTGAGTGATCGGGGAGAAGGGCTTTAGTCAAGGAGGTGACCAAGAACCCAATAGTCACTCTGACAGAGCTCCAGCGTTCCTCTGTGGAGAGAGGAGAACCTTTCAGAAGGACAACCGTCTCTGCAGCAATCCACCAATCAGGCCTGTATGGTGGAGTGGCTAGACAGAAGCCACTCCTTAGTAAAAGGCACATGGCAGCCTGCCTGGAGTTTGCCAAAAGGCACCTGAAGGACTTTCAGACCATGAGAAACAAAATTCTCTGGTCTGATGAGACAAAGATTGAACTCTTTGGAGTGAATGCCAGGCGTCATGTTTGGAGGAAACCAGACACCTTTCATAACCATGCCAATGCTGGTAGCAGCATCATGCTGTGGGGATGATTTTCAGTGGCACTAACTGAGAGACTAGTCAGGATAGAGGGAAAGATGAATGCAGCAATGTACAGAGACATCATGGATGAAAATCTGCTCCAGAGCGCTCTTGACCTCAGACTGGGGCAATGGTTCATCTTTCAGCAGGACAACGACCTTAAGCACACAGCCAAGATATCAAAGGAGTGGCTTCAGGACAACTCTGTGAATGGCCTTGAGAGGCCCAGCCAGAGCTCAGACCTGAATCCAATTGAACATCTCTGGAGAGATCTGAAAATGGCTGTGGACCGATGCTTCCCATCCAACCTGATGGAGCTTGAGAAGTGTTGCAAAGAGGAATGGGCCAAACTGCCCAAAGACAGGTGTGCCAAGCTTGTGGCATCATATTCAAAAAGACTTGTGGCTGTAATTGCTGCCAAAGGTGCATCAACAAAGTACTGAGCAAAGGCTGTGAATACTTATGTACATGTGATTTCTTTGTTTTTTATTTTTAATAAATTTGCAAAAATTTCAAAAAAACTTTTCACATTGTCATTATGGGATATTGTGTGCAGAATTTTGAGGGAAAAATGAATTTAATCCCTTTTGGAATAAGGCTGTAACATAAAATGGGGAAAAAGTGAAGCACTGTGAATACTTTCTGGATGCACTGTAAAAACATCCCACGAAATCCTGGGGGGACTGGTAAGTCGTAAAAAAACATGTTGCAGACACGCTAACAAGAAAAAGAAACTTAATTTTTGGCAAAGTGTCACTTTAAGACCAGTTATGATCAGTTGGTACCACTGGAATCTGGGTTTGACAATTTTTTAAGTCCATTTACCATCCCATTACCATTGATACAAAACCTACTATCTACTGTGCTAAACTATGGTAATTCAGATTTGTAGGAAAAGTTGGAAGCAAACATTCAAGCCCAGTGCTGTTTGCCTGGAGCTGTGAATGTGTGCTCATTCATTCATGTAAATGTCTATGTTAGAAAAACACAGCTATAACAACCTGTGAACAGATTAGCGATACAAAGTCCCCAATTCATGTGATCTGTTTGGTTTGAGAGAGAAAAAAATATGGAGTAACAGAAATGTAAATCGAACGTGTGACCACTACGCAGGAGGAACACTGGTGAGATTTTAACTCAAGATCTTGTTGCTGGGAGCTACAGTAAACTCATTTTTTAAGTATGCCCTGATTGTATCAATACACCACAGTGTGACAGGTGTATATACTCGAAGCTCTGTGTGCCTGCTGTGTTTTTCTCTCTGCACTCTATCACTCCAGTGTCTGTCTGTGATTTCTCTGTGAGAATGAAAACTCATTTAAACATCTCATGGAGAAACATAGGCTCTACATTGTGCCAGACAAAGATCTGTCTGCTGAAAGTCTGGAGTCCTTAAAGAAATAAACTTGCAGGGCACATATAAAACATGTTCACATTGGGGTTGTTGTTGTTGTTGTTCCAGCAGATCTGCATATGGATAAACATACTGTATAAAGCATGAATTCATCAAAGGTTGATGTCATCAAAGAAAAGCTTCATTATGAGTTTTAAAGATGGACATCGTAAGTTTACTTTTGCATAACAGATGCCATGATTGTCTTGATTTTTTAAAATAATTTTTGTGGCAGTTATGGCTTTGTTAATGCAGTAGTGTAATTTATACAATAAATTCTTAGTGTTGATATTCACACTATGACAGAGAGCCTTAACACTAAATAAAAAAACAAACAAATATAAGTAGAATTGGTTTGAAAATATTGGCACCAATCCCACACAACCACATTACATCCATCTGTAACCCAGTGAGTCACAGCCAAAGGAAATGTATGCACTTCCTGAATGTTTCAAGAAGAGAAACTGAAAGATTCATTTAAACATTTATGAGCAAAATGGGACAATACTATTGAAAATGTTGTACTTAGTAAATATTTTAAAAAATGACAAATAAAATGTGGCACAGATAACTTATTTTGGTTCAACCCCACTAGGCTTTCAAGGGGTACTTCTCTACATTAATTCATTTCCATTTTCTTCACTGACTAGCAATCACATAGCACATTTTAAAAAGCCTCTCATTCAAACCCACTAGAGTTGTAGGAAAGATCTCATCATGACCAGACAGAGAACAGATTATCCCAAGACCAAGACTACAAAGGGTCAAAACCAAGTCAAGACCAAGATCAACAAACACAGTGGTCATGGTCTCGGCTTGGTCTGTGTCTTACTTGGTCTTGGTCTTGATTTGTTAAAGTCTTGGTCTTTATGCACTATGGTCTTGGTCTAGTTTCAGTCTGGTGTGTTGGTCTGGACTGTTGAGGTGTTTTATTCTGAAAATTTACTGGATATTCTTCCTGCCTGACTTTCTGTCTGTTGTGTTTACGTAGCCATGACACAACTATTGAAATAGTCAACTAGCAAAGATGAATAAAAAACAGTCATCGTTAGAGATTATGAGCATTTCTTTTTGATCACAAAACACCGTGACCCTTTATGAGCAGCCACATTGATGGTGAGTGTGATTTACTTTTATTCAAATGTATTCCAATCATTTTAACCCCCACCCCCAGGATCACAAAATTTTTTTTACATGTTTGTGGTCCAATGCGGATCAGGTGACGGCCGAAGGCAGAGACCTTGGTGGTCTGATCCCCGGCTTTTGAAACTGGCTTTTGGGACATGGAATGTCACCTCTCTGGTGGGGAAGGAGCCTGAGCTGGTGCACAAGGTTGAGATACTGGCTAGATATAGTTGGGCTCACCTTAACACACAGCTCTGGTTCTGAAACCAGTTCCCTGGAGAGGTGCTGGAGCTTGACCTACTCTAGACTTGCCCCAGGTGAGAGGCGACGAGAAGGGGTGGGTAATCTTGTATCCCCCACCTTGCTGTCTCAACATTGGAGTTCTCCCCAGAAGCCGAAAGGGTTGTTTCCCTACGCCTTCAGGTTGGGAAAGGGGTCCTGACCATCATTTGTGCCTATGCACCAAACGATGGTTCAGAGTACCCACCCTTTTTGGAGTCTCTGACTGGGGTGGTGGAGAGTGCTCCTCTTGGCGACTCCATTGTCCTACTGGGGAACTTCAATGTGTATGTGGGCAATGACAATGAAACCTGGAGGGGCATGATTGGGAGGAATGGCCTGCCCGATCTGAACCCGAGTGGTGTTCAGTTATTGGACTTCTGTGCCAACCACAGTTTGTCCATAACGAATACCATGTTCAAGCATAAGGGTGTCCATATGTGCACTTGGCACCAGGACACCCTAGGTGTCAGGTTGCCTTTCTGTGTGTTTGCACTCTGCCTAGAGCAGTTGTCTGGTCGCCTGGTCGGGGTTGTGTGGGCAGCCCCCGTTTGTGTCGTTTGTGGCGTGTGGGCTTTAGGTTTGGGTTTGGCGCTGGGCACAGTTGCAGCCCCTGACAGGGGCATACAGTCACTGGGTTGGCCAGTGACTGGTTTGGTTTTTTTATGTGTTTGTCTCACGCATCCAATCCACTCACAAACCACTGATTATTACAGACACCTTTTTGGTTTTTTTTTCCTTAAAAATAAATGTGTTAAACTGGCACCTCCGTATGGTCTCCCTTTATGTCCAGCCTCGAGCCGGGTTGTGAATGGATTAAATTCATTTTTTTTTCCTCAAAATTCTACACACAATACCCCGTAATGACAACATAAAGTTTTTTTGAGATTTTTGCAAATTTGTTAAAAATTAAAAAACTAAGAAATCACATGTACATAAGTATTCACAGCCTTTACCATGAAACTCAAAATTGAGCTCAGGTGCATCCTGTCTCCACTGATCATCCTTGAGATGTTTCTACAGCTTAATTGGAGTCCAAATTCAAATTCAGGTGATTGGACATGATTTGGAAAGGCACACACCTGTCTATATAAGGTCCCACAGTTGACAGTGCATGTCACAGCACAAACCAAGCATGAAGTCAAAGGAATTGTCTGTAGACCTCTGAGACAGGAATGTCTCGAGGCACAAATCTGGAGAAGGGTACACAAAAATTTCTGCTACTTTGAAGGTCCCAGTGAGCACAGTGGCCTCCATCATCCATAAATGGAAGAAGTTCAGAACCACCAGGACTCTTCCTTGAGCTGGCCAGCCATCTAAACTGAGCAACTGGGGGAGAAAGGCCTTAGTCAGGGAGGTGACCAAGAACCTGATGGTCACGCTGTCAGAACTCCAGTATGCCTCTGTGGAGAGAGGAGAACATTCCAGAAGGACAACCGTCTCTGTAGCAATCCACCAATCAGGCCTGTATGGTAGAGTGGCCAGATGGAAGCCACTCCTTAGTAAAAGGCACATGGCAGCCCACCTGGAGTTTGCCAAAAGGCACCTGAAGGACTCTCAGACCATGAGAAACAAAATTCTCTGGTCTGATAAGACAAAGCTTGAACTCTCGGATGTGAATGTCAAGCATCATGTTTGGAGGAAACCAGGCACCGCTCACTTATTTATTTGAAAGGGACAATGCATATTAGCATCAATGTAGATGTAAATATGCCAGACTTAGCAAACCTGCTAAATTACATCGGCAGTGCCTTGGCAGGTCACAAAAATACACATCATTGGACAATCTAAAAACAAACACTCAGGTATCCATCACACAAAGTGCAGTGCACACACACACACACACACATACAGAATGCACTGCACAACAACAACAACAACAGACAATAACAACAACAATACTGTGCAATCGTGCAAAAGGGATGCACGTGTGCGACACACGGACACACATAACGTATACTATATATCATCAGGCCAATACCATCCCTACAGTGGAGCATGGTGGTAGCAGCATCAAGCTGTGGGGATGTTTTTCAGCGGCAGGAACTGGGAGACTAGTCAGGATAGAGGGAAAGATGAATGTAGCAATGTACAGAGACATCCTGGATGAAAAACTTTTTTCATGTTGTCATTATGGGGTATTGTGTGTAAAATTTTGAGGAAGGAAAAAAATAATAATGTATTCCATTTTGGAATAAGGCTTTAACATAAAGTGTGGAAAAAGTGAAGAACTGTGAATACTTTCCGGATGCACTGTACCCGTTTGGATTTTAAATGGACTCATATTCAAATGTGTTTTTATATATTCAAATGCAGTTATCTCTACTGCAATAATTATAAATGTATTATTTATATATTACTTTACCTTTTTATTTCTTTCTTGGGTTTTTAATAAGTTTTTCTCACTTTTTAAGGCACTGGCAATAAGCAAACTGTGATTTTGTTGAACCTGTAGTTAAATACAATGACAAAAATACTGGTGTCTGCCAATGGTACCCCTCAGCCCCTGTTTGTTGTTGAGATGTAGTTTATATGGCATTCAGTGGAAGCTAAACGTGACCTTTGACTTTTGGACTCCAAACCCATAGTCAGAGGTCAGGGTGTCATGGTGAACATGTGTACAAAGTTTGGTGACCCTAGGTGTCGTTGTTGAGATAATAGTTCATAGGGCATTTTAACCTTAACCTTTGACCTTTTGTCCCCAAACCCATAAGTGTAGGTCAGGGTCCCAAGGTGAGCATATCTAAAGAGTTTGGTGACCACAGCTTTCTTTGTTGTTGCGATATAGTTTAAATGGCAATTTGACCTTAACGTTTGAAACCATAGTCAGAGGTGATGGTGACAGGGTAATCCTGTGTACAAAGTTTGGTGATCCTAGCTTTACTTGTTCTATAGGAATAGGGCATAAGCGAAACAAACTATGACCTTTGACCTTTTGACCCCAAACCCACAGTCAGAGGGCAGGGTCTAAGTCATCCAAGACTTGTGTTATGGCCCTGTCACACCTAGACGATTTAAGCAGAATTTGCTAAACGTATGAAAAATTTGGAGAATACGCTGGTATACATCAAATCAGTTATGGGTAAGTTTTGTGTAAGTTAAGAGCACGCTGAAGCATGCTGGTATACGGAGCTGTATGGCGAGCTCCTCTGAAAATTTTCAGCATGCTGAAAATTTTTCAACGTATCCACCGTATGGCTAAAACACCCCACATAAGCGGAGCATAAGTTGTAGGGAAGTTATGCGTTCGTTCACACACTTTACTTGTAAGTGACTCACAAGTTACTCATAAGCCAAAATATGTTTAGATAAATGTCTAGCATACACAAAACATTTCTAACATATAAGTAATGCTTTTTGAACCTATGTGTAACTTACAGAACGGGTTTCTAACTTACAGCTACCCTATAATGGCGTATTTGCGGCATTGGTTCATAGGAAAAACTCGTACACAGCTCAGCTGCTGCCTGCAGTGCATACACATGCACAGAAAGCTAAACACATACTTTTTCGTATAACGGGATCTGTTGGGGATGTGTCTGAGCACTTTCAAGCTACAGGATAAAGATCCAAATCGCTGTTCAGCCCTCCTTGCCATGTTTTTTACCTTTGACTGCAGTCTGTACAATCAGCTGTCCAGTGCTGTTCTGAAAATGTCAGAACACCGGACGAGGAGGATCCAATCAGCTGATCACCCGAAGCATAGAGCTCAGCTGTTTTCCATGATAAATCACACTTTGTTGTTCCTTGGCTGCGGCTCCCACCAAAAGCACACTCCATGTATTGTCTTGATTTCTTTTTTCCACTTCACTAAAAATAAACTATTTTTAATCGGCATCAGTTCATGTGCCTTTGAGCCACATCACATTGTGACAACTGTCATTTGACGTTCCTGACGTGTCACATCAGCTGTTTTAGGCAGTGTCACTGACCTTATCGATTTATCACATCTCCCAGTTTGGTCACATCCCCGCCGTGGTCTTTGGAGCGGAGAATCATTTCGGTTGAACAAAGATGATCTCTCACACACCGAGGATTCATGGATCGGGAGGCAGTTTGGCATGAAAGCGTAAGCAGAAATTAGGACAAGCTACTGTATGTATAAGTTATGCATAAGTTAGACTATTGTTGCACATAAGTTGTGAACGTCGGCAACACACTAATAATTTGTTGGTTTAAGTTATTTATAAGTTATGGAAATTGTCAGGTGCTACCTCTGGTACAAAGAAGTACAAGGACTCAAAGGTGTAGGCAGAACTCAAGAGAATCATAATTTATTAACTCAAGGAAACACAAAAGAACAAACAGTACGGGGGCTGTAACACTGGGACTAGACAAGACCAAAAAACACTCACTAGGATCAATAATACAGGACGCAATGTACCAGGGGGAAAACAGACAATAATGCAACACAGAGCACCAACACAGACTGACATAAATAGGGGAACTAATGATTACAGACGCAGGACAGCTGGGAGAACAATCAACGGCTACAGTTACACGTGAGGGTGAAGACGACGGGGGATGAACACAGCGAACCAGGGGCAGCACATAATGCAAATAATAATAATAAAATTACAAAAGACAACCACAAAACAACAACACGGGATCATATGACAGACTGAGGACCGGAGAAGACAATAACAACCACAGAGGACCCACGGGAAACACAGAAGGCAAATAATGCAAAATAATAATAACCAGGGAAAACACAATGACATAAAAATAGCATAAAGTGTGGACATGGACTAAAACCATGTCCAGATTCTGCCAGAAATATTCTATATAAGTTACTAATACAACTCGTTATGGATACGTGATGCATACGGCCAAAAGTGAAAATTTCAGCATATGCTAGTGTTTTAGACCAATTTTTATACGTTTGGCAAACGCTGCCTAAATCGTCAAGGCGTGACAGGGCCTTTGGACATGATGATATCAATTTGAAATGGCTACATCAATCCTTTGTATAGTTGTGTGTTACAAGATTTAGGGAAAACTGACCTCTGATGGCAGAAGTCATCCAAAGGTCAGATGTCACCCAAATTCAAATTCATCTGAGATATTTCAAAGATACACCCATGGTATCAATTTGAAAAGCCCATGTCATTTATTTCTCTAGTTATCATGTTCACAAGGTAGGTGTTGACCGACCATCCGGCAGGTGGGGTAATAACAACATCCCTTCAGCCTTTAGAGGCTGAGGGGTAATAAAACTATTCTATCCTACACTAAAAACTGCACCCTCACTCCACACAAGTGTGTATCCAGTCCTGTCTCTGTTCACTTTCATTTCTACTCCATATTTAATTTTTTTCTGGAATTCAATACACATTTTTACAGTCATGGTTAGGGACATGGTTAGGATGAGAGACTTCTTACAGTAATGGTCAGGGTCATGGTTATGATAGGCTAAAGGGACTCAGTGGAAAATGTTTTTTTAAAAACTCTTCTCACATTGTCCGTCTCTCCCTTTTCACCATATGTTCTTATTTTCACAACCACCACATGGTGCTATTTCTACCAGTGGCAGACCGTGTATTTTACGACTAGGCCTTCAGTGGTCATCTACCCGATTTAAGTGCCTTTCATACCAAACACCATAAAAATAGCCTATAAGGCCGTCCACACAAAGCATGTAAAGATAACTTTAACTATAAAATTATAGTTTTAAAAATCTTCACCTTTTCATTGTAGAGCTCTGTTTCCCTGCGCACTCGTTTGTTGAGCTGCAGATCCACTCTTGTTTCCCCAAAGGTTTAAAAGTACGTTTGTCCAGCTGGCGGCTGTCCTTTGGTGCCTCGCTGCTGCCTTGGTTAAGACCCTGTCACACCTAGACGATTTAGGCAGTGTCTGCAAAACGTATGAAAAATTTGGAGAATACACTGGGGTATGTGAATCAATTATGGCTCAGTTTTGTCTAAGTTAAGAGCACGCTGGTACTGTATATGCCGTTGTTCGCTGAGCTCCTCTGAAAATTAATTTTCAGCCTGCTGAAAATTTTCCAACGTATCCAGCGTATGGCTGATAACGTCCCGCATTCGCGGAGCAAATGGCACATTTACAGCATTGGTTCACAAGAAAAACCCGTACAGAGCTCTCTGCCTGCAGTGTATATGTGCGCGCGCACACACACACACACACAGAGCTAAACACACGGGACCTGATGGAGTTTTTTACATTTAACTTAAGTCTTTAAGTCTCTTCAAAAAAGGTGACCGGAGGGTGTGCTCCACCTTTAGAGGGATCACACTCCTCAGCCTCCCTGGGAAGGTCTATGCCAAGGTACTGGAGAGGAGAGTCCGGCCGTTGGTCGAACCTCGAATTCAGGAGGAGCAATGTGGTTTTCGTCCTGTCCGTGGCACATCGGACCAGCTCTTTACCCTCTCAACAATTCTCGAGGGTTCGTGGGAGTTTGCCCAACCAGTTTACATGTGTTTTGTGGACTTCAGGTTCAGGTTCAGGTTACTTTATTTGTAACCATAGGTAGATTTGTTTTGCAGTCTGGTGACATCCATATTTACAAGCCACATTCAACATAGACACAAACACAGGCACACATCTTACAAAATAGGTAAATATAAAATATGTACAATATAATTTTTATAGCTTGTTCAACTCTTTGACACCAGCAGGGACAAAGCTGTTTTTGTAGCGCTGGGTTTTGCTTTTTGGGACAGCAAACCTCCGTCTGGAGGGAAGAAGCTGAAAGTTGCAGTGCAAAGGGTGGGAGTCATCATTTAAAATCGAGTTGGCCATCCTCTGTACTTGTCTGGTGTACAGGGATGTCAGGCTCAGCTGTGACTCACCAAGCAAACGACTGGACCATCTAACTACCTGATCCAAGGATTTCCTCTGTTTCAGTTTTATCTGACCAAACCATGACATTAAAGAAAAGGATAAAACAGATTCAATAAAAGCCCGATAAAACATAGTCATTATGGTTCGGTCAATTTGGAAGCGTGCAAGTTTCCTCAAACAATACAAATTTTGCTGACCCTTTTTGCACACCCTTTCACAGTTCACTTCAAAGTTTAATTTACTATCAATAATCGTCCCAAGATATTTGTACGATTGTATACATTCGATGGTCTGGCCTTTTAGTATGGTGACTTTGTGCCTGGGAGTTTTCCTCCTAAAGTCAATAATCATATCTTTCGTTTTTGTTGTATTCAGCTGCAGGTAGGAATCCTCACACCAGTGAACAAAGTCATCAACTACTGGGCCGTGGCCACTCTCACCATCCTGGAGGAGACTGACAATGACTGAGTCATCAGCATACTTTATAATGTGTCTGTTGTCATGTCTGCTCCGACACATGTTTGTGTACAGGATGAAGAGTAGTGGTGACAACACACACCCCTGAGGAGAGCCAGTAGAAGAGCACTTTAGGTCAGACAATGTGCCATTGACCCTTACTCTCTGCGTCCTGTTGGTTAAGAAATCCAGAATCCAACCCACCAGATTATTGCGCAAATCAAATTGCTGCAGGAGCCTTTCAACTAAAATATGATGTTGGATTGTATTAAAGGCAGAAGAAAAGTCCACAAATAAAAGCCTGGCGTGTGTCCCATTAAAATCCAGATGTTTAAAAAGCATGTTAAACAGAGTGACAGTGGCATCCTCCACTCCTCTGTGAGGCCTATAGGCAAACTGCAGAGGATCCAATGCATGTTCAGTCTGCCTTAGGACCTGGAGAAGGCATTCGAGAAGGCATTTGACCGCGTCCCTCATGTTTTTTTGTGGGGGGTGCTTCGGGAGTATGGGGTATCGGGCTTGTTGTTACGAGCTATTCGGTCTCTGTACGACCGTTGTGAGAGTTTGGTTCGTATTGCCAACACTCAGTCGGACTCATTCCCAGTGAGAGTTGGAGTCCGCCAGGGCTGCCCTTTGTCACGATCCTGTTCATAATTTTTATGGACAGGATTTCTAGGCGCAGCCAGGGAATGGAGGGTGTCATGCTTGGTGACCACAGGATCTCATCTCTGTTGTTTGCAGATGATGTTGTCCTGTTGGCTTCATCCAGCAATGATCTACAGTTCTTGCTGGGACGGTTTGCCGCTGAGTGTGAAGCGGCTGGGATGAGAATCAGCACCTCCAAGTCCTAGTCCATGGTCCTCAGCCGGAAAAAGGTGGATTGTCCTCTCCGGGTTGGGGACAGGCTCCTGCCCCAAGTGGAGGAGTTTAAGTATCTTGGGGTCTTATTCACGAGTGAGAGGAGAATGGAGTGAGAGATTGACAGACGGATCAGAGCAGCATCTGCAGTGATGCGGACGTTGTACCGGTCTGTTGTGGTGAAGAGGGAGCTGAGCTCTAAGGCAAAGCTGTTGATTTACATACCAGTCAATCTACATTCCTACTCTCACCTATGGTCACGAGCTTTGGGTAATGACCGAAAGAACGAGATCACGGATACAAGCAGCTGAAATGAGCTTTCTCCGTAGGATTGCTGGACTCACCCTCATAGATAGGGTGAGGAGCTCAGTCATCCGGGACGGGCACAGAGTAGAACCACTGCTCCTCCACATTGAAAGGAGTCAGTTGAGGTGGTATGGGCATCTGATTAGGATGCCTCCTGGACGCCTCCCACTTGAGGTGTTTTGGGCACATCCCACTGGGAGGAGAGCCCGGGGAGACCCAGGACTCGCTGGAGAGACTATGTCTCCCAGTTGGTCTGGGAACGCCTTGGTATCCTCTCTGAAGAGCTGGAGCAGGTGGCTGGGGAGAGGGAAGTTTGGGCTTCTCTGCTTGAACTGCTGCCTCCGTGACCCGGACCTCCGGAAAAGCAGTAGAAGATGGATGGATGGATTAAGTCTTTACGCTCATCTGTCCTGTGTTGTTTTGATAGCTGTGCCAAAATGTCAGAACACCGGAGGAGGAATCAGCTGATCACCTGAAGCGCAGAGTGCAGCTGTTTACTTTGCTGTTGGCTGCGCCTCCCAGCAAAAGCACACTCCATGTATTATCATGGTTTTATTTTTTTCACTTCATTGAAAATAAACTTTTTTATCACCATCAGTTCGCGTGCCTTTGTGCCAGGTTGTGACAACTGTTATCTGATGTTCCTGACGTGTCACATCAGCTGTTTTAGGCACAACTGACCTGACAGATTTGACAGCTCTGCCAGGTCGGTCACACACCCCGCTGTGGTCTCTGGAGGGAAGAATCATCTGGGTTGAACAAAGATGATCTCTCCCAAAACTAGGATTCATGGATTGGGAGGCAACGGCAGTTTGGCATGACTGCGCTATGCAGAAGTTAAACTGTTGTTGCGGATGAGTTGTGAATGTCAGCAACACACTAACCATTAGTTGGTTTAAGTTACTATCACTTAATTATATGTCCAAGTCGTTCTGGATACGCGATGCATATGGCCAAAAGTGAAAATTTTGGCGTATCCCAGCGTTTTAGACCAATTTTTATGTTTGGCGAACGCTGCCTAAATCATCATGGTGTGACAGACAACTCAAGTTTGCATACCCTGTCTGGCTCCAGGTATCTACTCAATCAGTTGCAAACAACAGGCATTCCAAGCAAGATACAGGTACCTCTAAAAAAAATAGAATATCATGAAAAGGTTCAATATTTTTTGTCACTCATTTCAGAAAGTGAAACCCATATATTATATAGATTCATTACACATAGAGTGAAATATTTCAAGCCTTTATTTCTTGAAATTTTGATGATTGTGGCTTACAGATAATGAAAACCCAAAATTCAGTGTCTCAGAAAATTAGAATATTGTGAAAAAGTTCAATACTGGAAAGTCATGGTGTCACACCCTAATCAGCTAATTAACTCAAAACACCTGCAAATGTTTCCTGAGCCTTTAAATGGTCTCTCAGTCTGGGTCAGTAGGCTACACAATCATGGGGAAGACTACTGACTTGACAGATGTCCAGAAGACAGTCAGTGACACCCTCCACAAGGAGGGTAAGCCACAAAAGGTCATTGCTAAAGAAGCTGGTTGTTCACAGAGTGCTGTATCCAAGCAAATTCGTAGAAAGTTGAGTGGAAGGAAAAACTGTGGTAGGAAAAGGTGCACCAGCAAAAGGGATAACCGCAGCCTTGAGAGGATTGTCAAGCAAAATCCATTAAAGAATTTGAATCAAGAGCCACTATGCACAGACAAATCCTGGACATGGGCTACAAATGTCGCATTCATCGTGTCAAGCCACTCCTGAACCAGAGACAACGTCAGAAGCGTCTTACCTGGGCTGTGGCGAAAAAGAACTAGACTGTTGCTCAGTGGTCCAAAGTCCTCTTTTCAGATGAAAGTAAATTTTGCATGTCATTTGGAAATCAAGGTCCCAGAGTCTGGAGGAAGAGTGGAGAGGCACAGAATGTCATAAACTTCCCCATGCACTTCTCCACAGCGCACAGAGGAAGAGAAGGAGGAATAAGGATTTAAGTGCAGGGTTACACCAAACACACATTTATTGATAAGATAAGATAAGATAAGCCTTTATTAGTCCCACAATGGGGAAATTCCACGATTGCAACAGCACAGGGATAGCACCACTCAGAGCAACAATCAGAAGGCAAGAAAAAAACAAGAACAGCTAGTATACATATGTACATATTACTATAAATATATATATACAGTTAGGCCCAGAAATATTTGGACAGTGACACAATCTTCACGATTTGGGCTCTGCATTCCACCACATTGGATTTGAAATGAAACAACTACAACGGAATTGAAGTGCAGACTTCAAGGTTTAATTCAAGGGGCTGAACAAAAATATATGATTAAACATCTAGGAATTGTAGCTATTTTTATACAAACGCTCCTCATTTCAGGGGCTCAAAAGTAATTGGACAAATAAACATAACCCTAAGTAAAATGTTACTTTTCAATATTTTGTTGAGAATCCTTTGCAGGCAATGACTGCCTGAAGTCTGGAACCCATGGACATCACCAATTGCTGGGTTTCCTCCTTTGTGATGCTTTGTCAGGCCTTTACTGCAGCTGTCTTCAGTTGTTGCTTGTTTGTGGGTCTTTCTACCTTAAGTTTTGTCTTGAGCAAGTGAAATGCATGCTCGATTGGGTTGAGATCTGGTGATTGACTTCAGCCATTGCAGAATATTCCACTTCGTTGCTTTAAAAAACTCCTGGGTTGCTTCTGCAGTATGTTTTGGATCACTGGTGAAGCGCCGTCCAATCAACTTTGCTGCATTTGGCTGAATCTGAGCAGAAAGTATATCCTTATACACTTCAGAATTCATCCGGCTGCTTCTGTCTTTTGTCACATCATCAATAAACACAAGTGACCCAGTGCCATTGGAAGCCATGCACGCCCATGCCATCACACTGCCTCCACCATGTTTTACAGAAGATGTGGTGTGCTTTGGATCATGAGCTGTTCCAATACTTCTCCAAACTTTCTTCTTCCCATCATTCTGGTACAGGTTGATCTTAGTCTCATCTGTCCAAAGAATGCTGTTCCAGAACTGGGCTGGCTTCTTTAGGTGTTTTTTGGCAAAGTCAATTCTGGCCTTTCTATTTTTGAGGCTGATTCATGGTTTGCACCTTGTGGTGAATCCTTTGTGTTTACTCTCATGAAGTCTTCTCTTTATGGTAGACTTAGATACTGATACACCTACTTCCTGGAGAGTGTTCTTCACTTGAGTGGATGTTGTGAAGGGGTTGTTCTTCACCATGGAAAGGATTCTGTGATCATCCACCACTGTTGTTTTCCGTGGACGTCCAGGCCTTTTTGAGTTCCCAAGCTCACCAGTGCACTCTTTTTTTCTCAGAATGTACCAAACTGTTGATTTGGCCACTCCTAACATTTCTGCTATCTCTCTGATGGATTTCTTCTTTTTTTTCAGCCTCAGGATGGTCTGTTTCACCTCCACTGAGAGCTCCTTTGACCGCATGTTGTGTGTTCACAGCAACATCTTCCAAATGCAAACGCCACACCTGGAATCAACTCCAGACATTTTAATTGCTTAATTGATGACATGTTAACGAGGGAAGAGCCCATGCAGCCTTGTTATTTTTTTTTTGCAGCCTTCTGAGTCAATTGTCCAATTACTTTTGGTCCCTTGAAAAAGAGGCGGCTACGTATTAAAGAGCTGTAATTCCTAAACCCTTGCTCCAATTTGGATGTGAATACTCTCAAATTACAGCTGAGAGTCTACACTTTAAGCCCACAGTGATTATATAATTGTATCTTGAATATGTTTTCGTAAACAGCTAAAATAACAAAATTTGTATCACTGTCCAAATATTTTTGGGCCTAACTGTATAGACACACAGTGCGGAGCATTGTGGTTGGTGAATGTGCAGCAGAAAATCTAAGCTCTCTCTCCGCGGGTGCGGCAGGCCAGCTGGATGTCTTTGGGCATGATGGTGGTGACCCTCTTGGCGTGGATGGCGCACAGGTTGGTGTCCACAGAGAGACCCACCAGGTGGGCCTCGCTGGCCTCCTGCAGAGCCATGACGGCGGAGGTATGATATCAAACAGTTCAAAAATAAAGACTTACAGAAATGTAACAGTTGTGCACAAAACAGCTCACACAAATTGCGTGCAGCGGGCAGACCACTGTGCACCGTGGCCACAAAAACAGACAGGACAAAATGACAAACTGCTCGAGTAAACTTAGAGTTCTCCAGGACGCTCAACTGGCATGGGAGAATAGCTGGGCAGCAGTGCCTAAGTGTAGCAGTTGTGCTGCAAGGGGAAGCGCTACGGACAAGCGTAGCAGCACAACTGCAAACAGAAACGCAGACAGTTCTTACTCACCGTGCAGGAACAGTCCGAGTCATCCAAGCCCACCAGCGAGCACACACACCAATAATCCTTCGCGACGTGACGGTCACACAGCAAAGAGAAACCATGTGAGCACATACAATGGTCCAGCGGTTTTTGACTAGCAAAGAGCTGCTTAAGTACAAACACCGCTGGCATAATAAATTGGGAACACTTGGGCGAGGCATGGGAAAGATGATAAACGGGACTGGGAACAGCTGATGGAAATGAGAGAGAGACGGTGTGTGGCCGGACTGGCAGACTGTCAGCAGTGTCACAGAAAGTAGATCACAGCGGCTGTCTAACAGTTGCCCGTCAGGCAGTGGCTATAGATATGGAAACACTGAAATACAGACTATACATACATATACAGTGGTACCTAAACCCACAGAGAGCTCAGGACCGAGCTGGGGGAAACCAAGCCGGCTTAGTTCCTGACACAGAATCCACGTTGCTTGAAGTCCAGTGTGAAGTTTCCACAGTCAGTGATGATTTGGGCTGCCATGTCATCTGCTGGTGTTGGTCCACTGTGTTTTCTGAAGTCCACAGTCAACGCAGCCATCTACCAGTAAATTTTAGAGCACTTCATGCTTCCTTCAGCTGACCAGCTTTATGGAGATGCTGATTTCATTTTCCAGCAGGACTTGGCACCTGCCCACACTGCCAAAGGTACCAAAAGCTGGTTCAATGACCATGGTGTTGCTGTGTTTGATTGGCCAGCAAACTCGTCTGACCTGAACCCCATAGAAAATCTATGGGGTATTGTCAAGAGGAAGATGAGAGACACCAGACCCAACAATACACTGACTTTAATCAGTGCAATCTGAGCCACGATCTCCCCCGCTACAAACAGTTTATTAAATGCCCCACCAGAGGATTAAACACACTGGATCACTGTTACACCACAGTGAAAGACGCATATCGCGCTGTCCCTCGAGCTGCGCTGGGATTATCTGATCACGTGATGGTTCACCTCATTCCCACATACAGACAGAGATTGAAGCTCACTAAACCTGTTGTGAGCACTACGAAGATACGGACCAGTGATGCTGAGGAGAAGCTGGAAACGTGCATGGAAATATCTGACTGGGGCATGCTTAAAGGAGCCACGCATGATCTGGATGAGTATACGGACACTGTGAACTCATATATCCACTTTTGTGAAGAGAACATTCTTCCATCACGCACCAGGGTGAGTTACTCTAATGACAAACCCTGGTTCACAGCTAAGCTCAGACAGATCAGGAAGGAGAAGGAAGCAGCGCTGAAAAGTGGAGACAGGGACTGCTACAGGGAGGTTAAATACCGGTTTAACAGAGAGCTGAAGAGGGCCAAATCTCTATACTCAGAGAGACTCCAGCAGCAGTTCACTGCTAATGATTCGGCTTCCGTGTGGAGAGGACTGAGGCAAATCACCAACTATCGACCTAAGGCTCCTAAAGGTCAGGATGACAAAGCCCTTTGTCAAAGACTGTCCCAACACTATGCCCGTTTTGACACCTCGTCATCTGTGTCCAACTCCCCCCCTCCCTCCAGCTCCACAGCCTCCACATTCCCTACTTCATTTAAGGCACCCCCCCCCCTCCTCCCCCCCTCCCCTTATCATCAGTGAGCAGGATGTGCTCAAACAGTTCTAACTAACTAACTAACTAACCTGCACTTATATAGCGCTTTTCAAGTCACAAAGACCACTCAAAGCGCTTTCATTAATACTAACCCTCTATTCTAAGGGCCTATAGGAAACAGATATCTAGGGACAATTTAGAACAGCCAATTAACCTAACATGCATGTTTTTGGCATGTGGGAGGAAACCGGAGAAATCCCGGAGTAAACCCACGCAACACGGGGAGAACATGCAAACTCCACACAGATCACTGTTGGTCGGGGGCTGGGATCGAACCCACGATCCCATGATCCCCACAATCCCCCGGCCAAGGGTAAACTGTGCTGCCGCAGTGCTAACCACTGCGCCACCGTGCAGCCCCATTCTCCAGACTGAACCCGCGCAAGGCCCCCGGCCCAGACGGCGTGTCTCCCTCCACCCTGAGACTCTGTGCGAAACAGCTGGCTCCTGTATTCACAGACATTTTTAACACCTCCCTTAAGTTATGCCACGTGCCGTCCTGCCTCAAATCCTCCACCATCATCCCTGTCCCCAAGAAGCCACGGATCACTGGACTTAATGACTACAGACCTGTAGCGCTCACCTCTGTAGTCATGAAGTCCTTTGAGCGCCTGGTCCTGTCCCACCTCAAGTCCATCACCACCCCTCTCCTGGACCCGCTGCAGTTTGCCTACCGAGCCAACAGGTCTGTAGACGATGCAGTCAACCTGGCCCTCCACTCCATCCTGCAGCACCTGGACTCCCCGGGAACCTACGCCAGGATCCTGTTTGTGGACTTCAGCTCCGCATTCAACACCATCCGCCCCGCTCTGCTCTGGGACAAGCTGTCCCTGCTCAACGTGCCTGACTCCCTCTGCAGGTGGATCATCGACTTCCTGACGGACCGGAGGCAGCATGTGCGGCTGGGAAAGACTGTCTCAGACTATACTAGCATCAGCACCGGATCACCCCAGGGCTGTGTACTTTCCCCCCTACTCTTCTCCCTTTACACCAACTCCTGCACCTCCAGCCACCAGTCTGTCAAGTTGATCAAGTTTGCGGACGACACCACCCTCATCGGGCTCATCTCCAACGGCGACGAGTCCGCCTACAGGAGAGAGGTGGCCCAGCTGGCGTCCTGGTGCAGCAATGACAACCTGCAGCTGAACGCTCTGAAGACAGTGGAGATGATTGTAGACTTCAGGAAAGTCACTACTCCTCTGCCCCCCCTCACCCTCTCAGGCTCTCCCATCACCACTGCTGATTCCTTCCGCTTCCTAGGCACTACCATCACCAGGGACCTCAAATGGGAGCTGACCATCAGCTCACTCATCAAAAAAGCCCAGCAGAGGATGTTCTTTCTGCGGCAGCTGAGGAAGCTCAAGCTACCCACCAAGATGTTAGTGCAGTTCTACACAGCCATCATCGAGTCCATCCTCACCACCTCCATAACCGTGTGGTACGCAGGAGCCACTGCCAGGGACAGACTAAGGCTGCAGCGCGTCGTGCGCACTGCTGAGAAGGTGATCGGCTGCAAGCTCCCATCTCTCCAGGATCTGTACATCTCCAGGACCCGGAGGCGTGCTGGCCGGATCATAGCCGATCCCTCACACCCTGGTCACGTACTGTTTGCCCCCCTCCCCTCTGGTAGAAGACTTCGGTCCATCCAGACTAAAACCTCCCGTCACATGAACAGCTTCTTCCCCTCTGCCATTAGACTGCTGAACACTAAGTGACTTATTGACTCTCGTGCACCATGTACAGCAGCTCAACCAGACTCATGTCAATCATCACTGTTTTCTTCCTGCATTACCGACTGCACTATATAGTTCTCCACAGTATCTGCTGCTGGCTAATATATATTTTAACTGTTGACCAGTATCACTTAATCTTATCCTACACTTTATTACATGTATAGTTTATTTCTCTTATCTTATCATGTTTAATGTTGCAGCATTGTACCGAGACAAATTCCTAGTTTGTGTACTACATGAACAATGGCAATAAACCTGATTCTGATTCTGATTCTGACAATACAGATGACCTGAAGGCCGCTATCAAAGCAACCTGGGCTTCCATTACACCTGAGCAGTGCCACAGGCTGATCACTTCCATGCCATGCCGCATTGATGCAGTAATTCATGCAAAAGGAGGTCCAACCTCAAATGCACTCAAAGTATTGAGTGCATAGAAATTAACATACTTTTCAGAAGCCTGACATTTCTGTTTAAAATATCCTTATTTTATTGATCCTATGTAATATTCTAATTTTCTGAAACACTGAATTTTGGGTTTTCATGATCTGTAAGTCATAATCATCAAAATTTCAAGAAATAAAGGCTTGAAATATTTCACTCTATGTGTAATGAATCTATATATGGGTTTCACTTTCTGAAATGAGTGACAAAAAATCTTGAACTTTTTCATGATATTCAAATTTTTTGAGATGTACCTGTAATATGCAGCACTCCTCGGAGGCTGCAATCCAAAGATGCCGCTCGTTAATATGGAAGGGATGGACAAATCCTTTCCCTGGCTGAGATGGGCCTGCTAGCTTCAGGGTTGGCCAACCTCTATTCACAATGACCAGCTTTTCTTGAAAAGTTCATCTGGAAAATTGATTTTTTTTAAAATATCAGTGACCAAATCATTTTCCTCTCCCCTGTCAGCCATTGTGGGTGGAAAAACAACCATTATATTTAAACAGATACAGTATATTGTAGCTGCTTAAGCAAGTCCTTGCACTGGCGTTTTGCTAGATAGGATCCTCTGCATTGTGGGTGGAAGATCCTAACCATCCAATCAAAAGACGTAAAAATGCCGACGTTCTCAGATGCCTTCTATGCATACATACCCCTGGACGTACAGAAGACATCTGATTGGTTAAAGCAACAGGATAAGTTTAATAGTTAATTTACCCTACAGAGCCGCACTGTTAATTCCTGAAGGCCCAAGGCAGATTTGCTTGACCCTGGCAACACAGATGGCTGAAATGTGATTGGACAAAAAAACTCTAGCATGCATTACACTACTGGAAGGAATGCAACCAAGAGAAAAGCTACAAAATGAAGAGAATAGACTACTGAGAATAATTTAATACATCCTCATTGAACAAATATGTTGTAAAGGTTGTAAATGTAACTCTGATAGTGTTTAGGCCAGCAGAGAAGACTTTGCTGGCCCTGAGGGACTATCACTGATTTCTGCTATTTTCACTGTATCGCACCACAGAAAAGTGCACACATTTCATATAGAAAAACTTTTTTTCTGGATACACATTTTTTAAGAATGGGTAGATCTGTTAGTTTTATACATTTTCAGGACACTGGGTTGCATACTAAGGGTAGTATCTCACTGGGCTTAGACAGCTTGAGACTAATTTTTTATATATATATATCATGCATATGCGAGCAATAGCCACATTAGGTATCAACTAGGAACAGCTGACAGCAATCTCTAAACAACCTCCCTAAATAGGCCAATCAAATTGGCTCGCTGCTACTCAGAAACTATACAATTTAAAAAAATGTATCAACTTATCAAGCATTCAAAATATTAAAAGAAAAATGAATTAAACAATCAATTAATGAATAAATCTATTAATTAATTTGCAGGACACTATGCCAAGTTTCCACCCTTGAACTCTATACAAAAGGGCATAGTGTGTTCTTTAACGTGCGCTGGGTGTGGCTCTGCAGTACACGGAACTTCCATTTAGTGTCCTATCCAAGGGGCAATTTTGAAATTACGTGGAACCAAAATCCATGGAACACACACAAATGAATAAATGAAAACTGACCAATCAGTCAGTCATCAGAGGCAGGCAGCATGCACACCTAGTAACCCATGACTTAAACCAATGATGACACCAGGTCTAACTGCACTGTTCTCTAGCAGTTTAAGGAACAAGTCCACCCAGCTCATAAACCAGAAGTGCTCTAGTAAGCCTGGTGGCACAAATACACCTTCAAGTACCCCCAGAAATGTAACCTGCCCCTCACCAAATACAGGAGACCTTGCCAAAAGAGTTTCATGTTGCAGTTATGACCAGTAAGGAAACAGTGTCAACGAGTTATTAAGTAGTTGTGAACACGGTATTTCAAAGACTGGACACCATTATCATTGATGACACCTACCACTGCATCTGGAAGGTTGTCCCACATTCTTATTGCACAGTGAAGGAAGCTCATATCCAGTGTAGTTGTTCTTGCATTAGACATAGCCCAGGCATGATCAGGTATGGATGCGCTGGCTCTAGCAGTTCTCCGAGATGTGTACTTATCTGGTAGTAATGCCTGAAGGTCTGTTAGACAGTGAGTGGTATACATTCTGTAGAGCACTGTAGCTGCAGCAACTTCCCGTCTATACTGGAGAGTAGTGATGGCCTGTTCCTTGCAAGCAGTGACTTGGTCTATTCCAATAATTCTTAGGGCCTTTCATTGAACCAAGTCAAGTTGACCGATGACAGATGGAAGAGGCACTCATCCATGACAAACAAGCATATTCCATCACACTTCTGATCTGAGCTTTGCATATGGTTGACCTTTCAAGTACCACATCAAGCTTGCTGACAACTTTCTTCAGTGTACCTAGTCTTTGTCCTGCTCCTCTTGATATACTGGAGATATGCTTAGTCCATAGAAATTTGCTGTCAACTGTGACACCAAGGACATTGAGTTCCTTCTCTAGTGGCAGTTTGGCATTTCCAAAATGTAGATCAAGAGAGATAGGTTTCCTCTTTCTAGATATTACCATGGCCTTGAATTTTGCAGGTTCAAAGGTGACTTTCCCCTGAGCTGCCTACAATCTCATCTGCTCAAGGTCTCTGTTTAAGCAAGTTGGAGAATGGCATTCTCAAGGGAGTTTTTAAAATGTCTCCAAAGATTTTTTTTTTTTTTTTGTTACTTATTTGTACCCGTAGGTAGACTTGGTTTGCAGTCTGGTGACAAGCCACCGGATGCTGGTCGCTGCGTGCGCGAGCGCCCTAAACCTACATGTTTTTGGTGTGCGGGAGGAAACCGGAGAAATCCCGGAGTAAACCCACGCAACACGGGGAGAACATGCAAACTCCACACAGCTCACTGTTGGTCGGGGGCTGGGATCGAACCCACGATCTCATGATCCCCACGATCCCCCGGCCGAGGGTAAAACTGTGCTGCCACAGTGCTAAACCACTGCGCCACCGTGCAGCAGTTTGTCAGCAGTTCTCATTTTCATCTCCTGAGTCGCAGGGTCTCGCATTCGTCTCACAGGAATTTTGAACATGTTCAAAAAATTTGTGATAGCTTTTCTCTCAAAATAGTCTGAGTCATTGCAGGTGTCTCAAACCCATCTCAACCTCATCTCGAATCCTACTCAATTTAGCTTCCTTAAGTCTGAAAGTGCAAAAAAAGTTGGACAACTTTGCAGTGGGTTAGGGACCTATTAAACTAAAATCTGATTGGAGACAAGCACCTGCAGCAGGTGTGACTGATTGGAGAGGTGCAACGGCTCACAGCAGGTGTTTATTATTACACAAAATCATTACCCGGAGCCTAATACCAAGGTGCCTGTCATCCCCTTGTTTTTTGAATAATATTCTGGTTGGAGAGGTGAGTGTCATTTTCAGTCTATCCATCGTTATGTTGTTTATTTTTTATGTTGTGAAAATGTAGAGTTGTTATTATGACTTTCTTTACAAGCCGTAAGTTCAGGGGATCAGGCTAATTCCTGGTCTTTTCCTGTATCAGAGCTGGAGTGGGCAAGCAGTTGTATACTGTATGCTTTTACTACTGTTGCTAGTGACTGCCAGGCATGTTTATTGTATACATGTGCCTGTATTGTCTTAAAGTAATTTTACCTGGCACTCCTGTGCAATACTCAGATGGGAGAGAAGCTACAGGGGCAAGCAGTGAAAACGTTGTTATTCTATTGTTTGCTGTGATTCTGAGGCATGTGTCATTGTATTGTATATGTGAGTTTGACATCAGAGGATAAAATCATCACTGGAATGGATCATTCTCTTCCTGTATTTATAAGGTAGCAATTGTGCAATTGGCACGGATATCTGTCGTGTGAGTGATGGGCAGCCATTGCAGAACTGTAGTGAGTGCAAAAAATAAATACATTTTGTCTCATGCATATTACAAGAATGCCCTCCAACACTTGCATGACATGTATGCAAACACCCGAAGAACTTTGGCCAAAAACTCACTGGGAGTTTGTACAACACTATTGCAACATTTGTGATACAGTGCAATTCCAAATGAAAATTGTTGCAAATTGTCAGATTTGACTCAGGAGGTTTTTTTTGGTCTCCAACTAGATGTGAGCTGTCTCAGCTGCTAAAAGCTGTACAAGACAGTATGCTTAACAGGCCAGCAGGTGGAGGTGTGACTTTTTGTTACTCGGTGACATTGGACTACAGTACAAGCAGAGGTCTCTAGTTTACAACATTGCTGTCATCATTCTTTTTCTTCTTGCGCATGCATATTAGGCTGAAAATATAACAGTCATGCACAAAGTGGGGCTATAATGTCACTGTTTTTTCACAATAAAAGCATAATGCCAATTTTATTGGTGGCAATACTGATGGTGTTACAGAAATCTTTCACTCTGGAGCCCCTTTTCAAATGTTTATGGCTTTAGGACCCCTGAACATCATTGTCATGTAAACAAATGACTAAACCACAACAGACATTAGCTGTTTTATGTAAGTACAGCTGTCCTGTAAGCGGGCCCAAAACAGAATAAAGTTTTCTTTTCTTTTTCAGATTCTCTGACAAAGGAGGACTTTTTCCTTTTCACCCACCACATGAATAGCTCCTACTTTTCACACAAAAATAATTTCTATGAGAAATAGGACTGGTTTTGAAAGTATAAAAAGTGAAGGTAAAATCTATATTCATCCAGTTACTGAATGCTGATTATTGTGTACATGCAGAAACATTTTTAAAAACCTTACAAGCTTGTTACAGAAAAAGTTATGTGTTGCCTTTAAAGAGTACACAAAAGAAGAAAACAATTGTACATATAAATGGTGTTCACTTATATAGCACTTTAACTCATCTCTGGATGACCAAAGCACTTTACAGATCCTGCTGTTCACCCAGTCATACACTGATGGTGGTGGAGCTGCCATGCAAGGCGCTGCGCTGGCCTGACCCACCAGGAGCAACTGGGGGTTCAGTGTCTTGCTCAAGGACACTTTGACATGCAGACTGTAGAGAGAGCAGGAATTGAATCACTGACCCTTTGATTAGTAGTCAGCCACACTACACCTGCGCCACAGCCGCCCCTAAAAGTGCCCTAAGGTCATTAGTAAAACTACTCTATGCTAACTTTTCTTTAAAGCAGGGCCAGTCAATTACAAAATCAGTTGGGCTACAATTTGAGATCAAGACATGTAACTTGGCTGCACATGTTCAGCAATCCGTTGAATATGAAAATTCAAACAACACAGATCAGTATGATGAAAAATATGCACTTTTTATTCATTGTCTTGGTTTTAAATGTGCACTTGGCACATGACAAAGGCACACCAAAAGTGCATAAAAACACAATAACAGTACTGGGGTTGAGCATAACTTGAAGCAGTAGAAATATTTTTTTCTCTTGAACAACAAATAAATAGAATTGTCCTTAGGTGTGACTGTGAGAGTGAATGGTTGTCTGTCTCTCTGTGTTGGCCCTGCGATGGACTGGCGATCTGTCCAGGGTGTACCCTGCCTCTCGCCCAAAGATGCTGGGATAGGCTCCAGCCCCCCCGCGACCCAAAAAGGATTAAGCGGAAGAAGATAGATGGATGGAAAAAAAATAAAATTCTGTAAATAACTATTTTGGTCACATCTTACTCGGGCATATCTCAAAGTGCATAAAAACTCAATGTGCACTGTTAGCATTAACATTTGTTTCCCTTTTGAAATAAAATATACTACATCCTGGTCATAACTGACTTCGGCACATCACCAAGTACATTTAGCTGAATAAAAATGAACTGTCAGACACTTCAGTGCACAAACCCCCCAAGAAAAGATTGATAACATTAACAAACACTGCACATCCACTATTGTGGTTTGTTTTGTTTTAAATCACCACGTGTGAGTAGGAACCTCTTTTTATAACTACACATTCCATCACATACATATCAGTCAACCAAAAATTTCTAGTAGAGTTAGGGATGCAAAAAGCACCCACTTAAAAACTTGAGTAATGACTTCAGTCTTGAAGGTTTGAGGTTTTTCTTCGAAATTTATAACAATTCTCTTATAGTTTTCTATTATTATTTTCCTGTAAATGTATCTAAATTTGAAACCATTTTGCTCAAATTTGTAATTTCCACTTGTAAAATTGACTTTGCTTGTACATTTGAGACTTTATTATAAGCTTGTGGATTATTTTAAGCTAATTTTTGTCTCTTTTTTAATAAAATTACTGGGGGGGGGGGGGTGTAAATGAATTTGAAACAGACTGGGGTAAAAATTTGACTTTTTTTCCTTATACAATTTACACTTTTGACCATAATTTTGCAGAGCCAGAACAGAACAATAATTGATAACTGATTTCAAAGAAAAAATATTTTTAAAATTACATTTAATAAAATAAATTAAATTACCAAAGATTCAGTTATTTCTGTTAAAATATTTCTATATATTTATAGTTTTTTAGAACTCTCCTCACCACCCAGACAGCAGGAAAAACCTCCCTTATTTTGAAATCCAAATGTTGGCACGTTTAGTTTGTCTGAAGGCCGTTGACGGATTAAAGTCATTGACTTTGTGAATTTTGGTCATCTTAACTTGCCAGGTACATAATAATGAACATAAATTATTGTAATGGTTGGTGAAGTAAATCCTCAGCAATTCAGTCACTCTTGCCCCTTTCCCTGCATATGAAGAGTTCGTTTGCAAAAACCAATAAACGCCACTTCCAAGAAAATTTCTCTCTGTACAACAAACAACTGTTCACATTACCTACTTATAGAAAGTTCAAATTGTTTTTTCTTGTTTGTTTTTTGCACGTTGTTCGTGTGAGCGCTTGCGGACAGTCGTTGCTTCATATCTTTTTCTTAAATTTGTATTTCCTTGGCATGGCCTGGGCCACTTGGAGGTTGCTTCTGGGCCGCATGTGGCCTGTGGGCCGCTAATTGAATAGGCCAGCTTTAAAGCCTACTGTGGATTCAAAACCATACATACCCTTGCTAAAATGCCCAGGTTTTTGTAAAACAAAGAAACTAGACCACAATAAACAATTTCCAAACTTTTCCCACCTTAATGTGTCCTATAATCTATACACTTTAAATGAAAATCAAACAAAACTGTTAGAAGGAAATTACAAAACTCTAATTTTCTTGTGATAAAGTCAGTCTTTTGTTGATTTGGATGTATGACTATAAGCACCATCATGCTGAAAGGTGACATTCCTCTTCATCTTCAGCTGTCTAGCAGACACCTTAAGGTTTTGGGGATAAACTGACTGATATTTGGAACTGTCATAATTACTTACTCCTTAACTAAAGCCAGATCTAACTGAAAAAAGTAAGCCAAAAGCATGATGCTGCCACCACCATGCTTCACCATGGGTATGGTATACTTTTGGTGATGCGCAGTGTTGTTATGAGCCAAACATACCCTTTGGAAGGGTGGCCAAAAAGCAATATTCTTTTTATATATATTTCTTTGTAAGAAAAGGCCACAGTCTTGCGACCCTCCTCCATACTCCAGACATATGCAGAAATTCCTGCGACTCCTTCAGTGTTGCTGCAGGCCTCTTGGCAGCCTCCCTGACCAGCTTTCGTCTCGTCTTTTTTTTTTAATCAGTTTTTGGGGGGACGTCCAGTTCTCAGTAACACCCAATGTTGTCTAATATTTCTTCTTTTTCTTGATGACTGTCTTCACTGGGTTCCATGGTATATGTAATGCTGTGGAAATTTTTTGTACCCTTCTCTAGACTGATGCCTTTCACCAACAAGACCCCTTTGATGATTTGTAACCATGACTTTAGCTACAGCATAGTTGTACAATGGTTAGAACGGTTACTTCACAGCTCGAGGGTTCCAGGTCTTTAAATCCCCAGGCGGGCAGACATAGGAACCTTTCTGTGTGGAGTTTACGTGTTTTCCCTGTGCTGTGTGGGTTTACTCTGAGGGCTCCCGTTTCCTCCAACAATCTAGAAATATGCATGTTAGGTTAACTGGTGATTCCAAATTGTCCCTAGGTATCTGTCTCCGATAGACCCTTAGAATAGAGGGTTAGTGTAGTTATTAAGTGCTTTGACAGGTCTTTGTGACTAGAAAAGGTGCTATACAAGTCCAAGTCCTTATCTTTAGAATAAAATTGAGTACATGTCAGGAAAATCCTATGAAGACAAATTAACTTTATTTGGGAATAATCAGAGTCACTTTAATTGATGGCAGGTGTGTGTCCAAAAATGCTTTAATGCTGTGATTAAATCAAAAGGTCTTTCAACAAAAAAAAGTTCATGGGTGTGCATACTTATGCAACCAGTTTACTGTACTTAAAAAAATCATCTTTTTTCCCTTAACAGTTTGTTTGTTGTTTCAGTTGAACTGCACAGGTTATAGGTCACATTAGAGACAGAAAATCTTTTCAAATGATTTATCATGATCTTATTTTTTTACATGACAAAAATTGGGATTTTAAAAGGAGTGTGTACACTTTTAAATCCTCTGTATGCATATTTGTATAATTACCTGACATATTTCACTTATTTTTTTATTTAGAGGAGTTTTTGTTTTAATAATTACCCTAATACAGTTTAAAAAAAATCAAATTAACTTAATCTTAAATGGGAGGATGTTGGTAAATTAATATTTTTATTTTGACAAGGTTATTAAATATGTTTTATCTTTTTGGCAGGGATAATTACATTAGAAGTATAGAAGAAATGTGATCACCAAGTACAGAGAAAATATATAAATTACAGCCACAGGACATGATAGGTGCTTTGAATCCTTAAAAAACACCCAGTTAGGTGATGTAATTTACATATTTTAAGGGTTTAGGATGTAGCATTTTGATGAGATTTTTCTTCCCCAAAAACTGAAATTCAAGCAATTTTTTAGTTGTTCCATTCTTTGTACTCTGTTAATCATTTCTCACCTCCTGCATGCTAAATTTAGATGAGCAAGCTGCAGCCTTCAGAATTTCTCCCCTAGGTCAACATTTAAGTGGAAATGTGTGTTGTGACACATTAACAAGTGTTTGGATGGAGCAGTAGTGCCCCTGCAGCACTCTGTCACAGTTGGGCAAACTTTACACGATGTGGAACTTTTTGTAAAATCCTCCATTTTTCTTTCAAGAAACAAGGTGATGCCAGCTTTCTCTATAGTTTGAGAAGAAAGACCATATGATTTCTTTTCTTTTTTCTTCAATACAGAGAACTACTCTACACTCAACTTTTTTTTTTTTACATTTTATTGAGCTGAAACTATCCTTTAAAGTGCTGATGACATGTTTTTGACATTTTTTAGCATGTTCCATGTTCAAATCTAATTACCCTTCTATGATGAGGGAAATCAAAGTGTACAGAACCTCTTTCATAGTCATGCAACAAACTGTAATTCATCAGCTAGGCAGATGTGAAGCTGTTTTTCCTATTTTTCATTTAGAAAAAGTAACCTCTTAATTGCTTGCAAAATAGTTATTAGAGGTAATTATATGTGCTGTAATCTTGCTACAAAAGACGAACTACAGAAGACCTTGAAAATGCTTTTTAGCACTTCCACCAAACACTCACAGGTGTGTGTGTGGGGGGGGGGGTAAGTGTGCTTTATTAAAATCCAGAGAAATCCTTTTTACAAAGAAAATATATGACAGGGAAATTAATTACAAGTAATTATTTCTTCGCTCAGAAGCCATGTAATTTGTCCCTCCATGACATCTAAAATAAAAAGAGGGAATCCAGCATCTGACCCTTGTATGTCAGACTTTTGTCTACGCTCTCTCCACCCGAGTACTTGGACTCCATCCAAGCATCATGAAAGGAAACAGTGAATCCTGCTGCCTCCCTACACCCCCAAAACCTGGGATTCCAAACCCCAAATTCCTCCTTAATTTTAAAAAAAGAAGTTCACAAAGCAACTAAAATGAGATTCCTAAAATTCTTTCATATATAACTGCAGCTCTCACCTACAAAGAGAAATTATATTGATTACTGAAGTCAGGTGAAGGAAATTTGTTAGCTGGAGCAAATGGACACTGGGAGGGCACCCAAAGTCTCTCCATCAAAATATTCAGGGAGGACCATTTCCGAGGCAGTGTTCTCAGCTCCTTCCTACTGGGGTGAATGGCCTCTCTGTGCAACCTGCCAACTATCTGCCAATGGCTGCTCTCTTTTACAAGTGAATAGACTGAGTTTAGCCACAGTTAAAAAGACACACTAACATGCCATGGCTGCGCCACAATGGCCGCCAGGGTAATTTGCCAAACCTAATGATGCCAGTTTGGCCCAGACGAGAGGAGGTAGAGAGCAAGAATCCTAAAGAGGCCCACAGCTGCACTCTTCCTATCAGCCCTCATTCCTCCCAATCTCCCTCTGTCCTCCCACCATGAGCTCCATTGCTCTTCCCTTGCTTTTGCCAAATGACACAGTTAGAATGTATGACCAAATGCGTAGAGCTGCAGTCCCTCTCTGTCAATAACACCAGCCCATTAGCAGGAAATCCTTCAGTCAGTAGAAATAATTAAAAAATACAGGTTTGCCTGTTCGCACCCAACAACATGAATATCAATGCAAAGAAGGAAAGAACTCCCAGTCCCAGTTAAATTTTGGGACCATGAGGTATATCTATTATTTGCATATTCATCTAAAACTACTGTGCCAGTAACATTCGGCAATGAAATAACGTGCTGAATATACAGTATCTTATACAAATATAGCAAATGCTAGCACAGTAAGATTTTTAATATTTTTAATTGGAATTATTTCCTTCTTGTTTCAATTAAAGTTAACAGATACAATAGTAACGATACTGTGAAATGATGACATGTAATTAATTTCTTTGATTTATTGTGAATTTGATAAATTGCCACAGCTAGAATTTTATGATAAATCTTTACCATTAGCAATATCCACAACAGGGATGTCAAACCCAATCCATTTCGGGCTAAGACCCTGCAGGTTTTACTTCCACCCAGTCTCTTCAGCAGGTGTTTTTGCTAGTCATCAATCAGTGGGAAGAAATTCAGTGAAATCACCTGTGGAAAACACTGGGTGGAGGCAAAACCTGCAGGGTCTTTGCCCAAAATGAATTGGGTTTGACATCCCTGATGGATCGGTCTGTCTGTCTAGTTTGTTTGTGTACCCATTCAAGAAAATCCAAGATAGTTGTGGTTGTTCTTATCAATAAATACATGAATAACTCTTTGAATAAATATTTATATTAACGATTTAATTTCAATTCAGTTCTTTTAAGATACGGGTGTCAAACTCATTCCATGGAAGGCCAAGACCCTGCAGGCTTTACCTCCACCCAGTCTCTTCAACAAGTGATTTCACTGAATTTCTTCCCACTGATTGCTGATCAGTGAAAACACCTGCTGAAGACACTGGGTTGAAGTAAAACATGCAGGGTCTTGGCCCTCCACTGAATGAGTTTGACACCCCTGTTTTAAGAGTTTTAACCTCTTTCAGCTTATTCAACAAAAACTAGCAAACACTATTACTGTAGTTTATTTTGTATTACTGCAAATGATTTTGTTAAGGTTTTCTTACTTAACTATATCCACACAGTAGATAAGTTAGTATTTCTTGAAAGCTTCTCATAAACTTCATACAAATCCATGCATATGCATGAGAATAGATTACATACTGTGTCCATATCATATTTCACACATATGTGTCAGCTGGTCCACAACTTGTCGAAGGCAATTGTTACCCCTCCCATTTCCACAGAACACCATGCACTTACACTGTTTTTAGCACAGCTATGACTAAGCACTGATATCTCTTGTAGATATGCAGTGTATGCATGCGTATGCTTGTACACAAGAAACCACACCGGGCTGAAGGACACATCTCTAGAAGGGCCAAAGTCAAGAAAATGGACCAGGATTAAGTGTGGCACAAAAGGATCACATTGTCCAGAAGAAGGAGACTTTGGCTAGGCTCAGAACAAACTTTAGGTGTGAATGGGCCCTAAGACACTTTAGTTAGAAGGTCAAAGTGTTATGTCCATAATCAGTGTTCCAATAATGAGGCCAGAGGTGCAATAGAACTTGACTTTATTATGTGACTCACAGATTCACAAGGTGCTCCTATACAGGCAGAGGCATAGGTCAAAAGAGAGCATGCTTCTTCCGCATCAGCCCTTTATACCCAGGGTGGCGTCAGAACCGGAAAGGTGGAGCCACCACCCACATCACACAATAATACGTTATATTAACACATAACACAAAGGCCATTCATTTCATTGCTTAAGTGAGGGCTCACAAGACACAAGAAACTTGACCTTCATTGATGGAGTAGCTCATTCCGGCCTAATAAAATCACCCCGGGAGTGCTCAGATCTCCTGACTAGTGATGGGACAGCAGCCTTTGGAGCTTCGAGGGTGCTCTGAGCTTGTCCAGGAAATATTTGGCAAAGCACGTTTCGAGGCGTGTATTGCTGACGTATGTGTTGACGTTGTACCACGTGACTGGGTCAGAAAGCCATTCATGATTTTGCACGCAACATGAAATAAAGTGAACAGCGATACACAATGGAAATCCCCATCACTCACGTTTTGTGTTATCGATATCTGACTGTGTAAGGGATTTGTCACAGCCAATTTTCAGATGGAGCCAGCACCAAAAACATGGACTTCTCCCATTTGGAACAGTTTGATTTCATTTCTCCCACTGATACATTTTTCACAAATAGTGGCCATTTGCTGTAACTGAAGTGATGGCCAAGCAGTTAAAGCATCTGCTGTGCAACTGGGAGGCTGGGGTTCAAGTCCCAGCTAAACCATTCTTGTAATTTTATTTTTATTTGCAAAGTGAAGTGTCTGTTGTGTTTCAAAGAGCTTGGATCATTATGCTGAGGCACTACTGTGCCCTGCATGACAATAAGGACAGAGGTGAATGTATTTCACTTTCAATTTATTGAAATGGAAAAAATGCACATTAAACCAATAATGCCCCTGCAAAAATCTGTATGTTGTATACTTTTTGTGGACTACATGGCCTAGTAGAGCAAATGAAGTTTCACATGAGGCTTCATCTATATGAACAATTTTGATGAAAAGCCAAGAAAGCCTCATCTGATCATCACTAAGTAGCAGCATAGGGGTAAAGTATCTGTCCCATAACTGGGTAGCTACGGTTCAAGTCTTAACTGGGCCATTCTTATAATTTATTTTTATTTGCACGGTGAAGTGCTGTTGTGTTTTAAAGACCTTGGATACAACAATAACACATTATGCTGAGGCGCTATTGTGCCCTGCATGACAATAAGGACAGAGGTGAATTTACTGGGAGAGACAAAAACTTGTCTACCCTACACTGTATAAACTTGCAGCAGCCTTCCTTTGCACACCTGCATCATCTGTGCTCTGAGAGCGTATTCTCCAAAGCTGGAGACATAATCTCCAAAAAAAAAAAAAAAAAAAAAAAAAAAAAAAAAAAGAAGAAATCATTTTAGTCCCAAAACTGTTGAAAAGTTATTTTTTCTTAATAAATTAATATACGGTGGTGGCATCAGCCATCACTTTTGGAGTGGTCTGCTGGGGCAGTGGCATTACTGCAGCCGATAGGAAGAGACTGAACAAACTGATCAAGAAAGCTAGCTCTGTCCTGGGGCAGCGCCTTGATCCGGTGGAGGAGATAGGAGAGAGAAGGACGGTGGCTAAACTGTCATCTCTGCTGGAGTCCGAGTTCCACCCTATGCAGGACATACTGAATGCACTGAGGAGCTCATTTAGCAGCAGACTACATCATCCCAGGTGCACAACCAAGAGGTTTCGCAGGTCCTTCCTACCAACGGCTGTCAGACTGTACAACCTAAGCAGGGCTGCTCGCAGAGATAGCAAAAAGACGTAACAAACTAATAGTTTTTTTGAATGCAAAAGATGCAATAGACTTACACAATGGTCCCCCTCCGGCATACAACTAGGAAAATACCGGTCGCTATGGAGAGTGAGAATATGTATGGGCACGTAATCATACCATGTAGGATAACTAAGTAGACGGTTGTGCTGTTTCATCCCATCTAGCAACAATGCTCTGCACTGTGTGTGTTTATATATTTACATATTTATTCCATCTAGCTACAATGCTCCGCACTAGGTGTGTTTATGTTTATATATCTATATATTTATTCCATCTAGCTACAATGCTCCGCACTGTGTGTTTATATATCTACATATTATTCCATCTAGCTACATTGCTCCGCACTGTGTGTTTACATATTCATATATTTATTCCATCCAGCTACAATGCTCTGCACTGTGTGTCTGTGTGTGTGTGTGTGTGTGTATATATATATTTTATAGTAATATGTACATATGTATATTAGCTGCTCTTGCTTGCTTGTTTGTTTTTTTTTCTTGCCTTCTGATTGTTGCTCTGAGTGTTGCTATCCCTGTGCTGTTGCAATCCTGGAATTTCCCGGTTGTGGGACTAATAAAGGCTTATCTTATCTTATCTTAAAAATGGAAAAGTACCACAACCACATTCACTGTAGTCAACTGAGTTTTATTATTTCTTTTTTCCCTTATGATAATTGAGATTTCTTAAACGACAGTACATTTATTGAAATGGAAAAAAATACACATTAAACCAATAATGCCCTTGTAAAAATCTGCATGTTGTAAATGTTTTGTCCACTAGATGGCCTAGTTGAGAAAATAAAGTTTCACATGAGGCCTCGTCTATATGAGCCATTTTGATGAAGGGCCGTAAGTCCTCTAGAAAGCCTCATATGGCCATCACTACTCCTGACCATTGAACATGACCTTAAGCATAGCCTAGATAAGGAGTGTCCAACATGTGCCATGGAGGGCCAAGACCCTGCAGGCTTTCTCTTCTACCCAGTCTCTTCAGCAGGTGTTTTCACTTACCAGCAATCAGTGGGAAGAAATTCAGTGAAATCTGCTGTTGAAAACACTGGTCGGAGGTAAAGCCTGCAGGGTCTTGGCCCTCCATGGCACATGGACACCCCTGGCCTAGATGCAGACCCATCTAGGATGTGCTTAAATCAATGTCCTAGGAGCAGTAACATTTTCGTGAAATCATAAATGCCCGAATTCCCTAACCTTTGACAATGACCTTGAAATTGACCTCAACCTGGATGCAGACCCACCTGAGGATCATTGTGAGAGAGTCTGGCGAGCATCGGGGTAAATCCCTAGGAGCAGCAATTTCCATGAAATGTTAACAGATGAACGGACAGACAGACGGGGTCTCATCATTGCATCAGCAACTTTCAGCTTTGTTGAAATAAGATCAAAAAAAATTAGCACCACACACACCCACACACACACACACACACACACATTTATAAAAATGACACCATTTTTGAAACATCTGGACATCATACTTTACATGGCAAAACGTTTGGTGCCAAACACATCCCAGCTCACCTTGAATAGCTTATTGATTGATTTTATCTTGTTGCTGACTGCTCGTGACATTTAAAGATGTACTCCAGTAGATATAAATCCCCTATAAAAACAAATTTCCATTGTCTAAAATGGTATCTTATGTCATTTTTTTTACAAAAAAACTTTCACTGTTTTAGTTTCGTGTAAAAAATCTCTTCACTTTTCCTTCCTTCATTCCTTCAAATGCCAGGATCTGTGAATAGGCCCACCCACATCTCACAAGGCTAATGGTGGCTAGCACTACATTAAACAGAATAAATCCTGTGAGTTACCAGTTGAAGGACATGCCCAGTTGTTGTGGTCCAGGATAATGACTGAAACTGCATTGGTCCTTAAAAGCAGTTTAATGGTTAAACCCATCTTAATTTCGGTCAAGTTTTTCAAAGCAACTGTTCAAAACTACTAACTGGCCCTGGGGGCTAAATTCAGTCAGGCCAGAGACAGTTCTTACATCCTGGTTGGCTCAACACTACAGACCTCTTATATTGATGCCATCAAAAACGTCCCATCTAAACTTGCCTTTTTCCAAAACGAGGAGCTTGACCGAAATTTCACAGCAAAAAAAACAAAAAAAAAAACAAAAAAAAAAAAAACAAATAGACATGACACATTTGAGTGATTTCGCTATTGATATGTCTTGAAAGTCTTAAAAAACAAACATGCTACAGACATGTTAACAAGAAATAAACAAATTTTGGTGAAGTGTCACTTAATAAATCTGCACCACTATTATGGACTGATGCTTTGTTTTCAGGTTTCATAACTACATTTACTTTTTATGACAATTGAGCACACTGTGTTTGTTGAGACAGACTATGAGACATAACTGAAAGTCTCAGATAAAGCTGTTAAAGGTAAAATTGTTCTCTGGATCAGTCAGTCTTTAAAGGCACATAATAGTTTGGATAAGATTATAAATACTTTCAGAGTATTTGTGAAAAATGTCATTTTGTACTACACTTCTTTTCTAGAAGTTATTTCAACTAGTAATTTTCTTAATGTTTTAGGGCAGTAAAGTAGAAAATGTGCAGCATTTTGATGTGGTGCCCTTTTGCTACTGTTTAATACATCTGTATAGTGATGGAGCAGCCCCCTTTCTGACTGCAGCATCAAACTGTTAGATTTCCAGCACTTAAATGTGTTTTTGTCTGACAAAATATAAACACATCTCCAAATTTAAACACATATTACTGAATAAAAAAAAGGTGCCAAATAAATTGAAAAAAAAAGCTACAGTATACCAATTTCAAACAGTGCTTCAATTGTGTTTTCAAGATTGCATTTCCTTAAATGCTTTCCCTTCATTGTTAATGTGGTTGGAAAATAGATCACAGACTAAAAATAGAAACCAGAACTTTTTCCCCTTTTCTATATATCTATATCAAAATATCTGCAGCTGGAGAAGGGTGGACTGCCCTCTATTTTGGACAAGAATTCCTGCCTGTGAGTGAAGGCAGAATGAAGCAGGAGATTGATTTATGGAATGCTGTAGTGTCTGCAGTAAGTAGGCACTGTATCAAGCTGTTGTGCTGAGGAAAAAGCTGAACTCTAAATTAAAGCCCTCGATGCACTAGTCGAGTAGTTGCTACTCTCACCTATACAGCAAAATTTAGGTAGTGACCAAAAAGAATAAGATGGCAGATACAAGTCGTTGACATTAGCTTTCTGGGCAGGTAGTCTAGGCTCAACCTTACAGGCAGGGTGAGGATTTTAAAATTGAGTACCAGAACTGCTGCTCCTCCACTTCGTAAGAACCGGATATAGGTTTTTGGGGGCATGTCCCAGACCCGGAACTCACTGAAGAGTCTCTCAGCTGGACTGGGAATCATCTCAGTATACCCCTGTCAGAGATGGGGATAATGGCTGCAAAGAGGAAATCTGACCATCCTTTAATACCAAGAAAATGGACTAGAAATGGACCTAAAAAGGTACAAACGCTTGTCGCTCCAGCAGTAGCATAAAAGGTACAAGAACTGTACCTTGGAAAATCAAATCTGGAGCCCCAGTGGCAACTACAGAGCTTTGTTTGGATTTAAAGGTATGTTTTTGTCACTGGGACTTCAGATACAGTATGTTCTTCAGGTTCTGGTTCTTATACCTTTTAGGGTACTGCTGGAGTGACAAGCATTTGTACCTTTTTAGGTCCATTTCTGTACTTTGATTTCTTAGTGTGTACAGTGGATATTAAAAGTCTACACACCCCTGTTCAAATGCCAGCTTTTTGTGATGTAAAAAAATGAGACCAAGATAAATCATTTCAAAACTTTTTCCACCATTAATGTGACCTATAAACTGTACAACCCAACTGAAAAACAAACTGAAATCTTTTAAGGGAAAAAAAAAAACTTACAATAATCTGTTTGCATAAATACGCACACCCTTAAACTAATACTTTGTTGCAGAACCTTTGGCTTTTATTACAGCACTCAGTCTTTTTGGGTTGAAATCTATCTGTCTATCTTGGTGTGGCAATACTTGCCCACTCTTCGTTGCAAAAACGTTCCAAATCTGTCAGATTGCGAGGGCATCTCCTGTGCACAGTCCTCTTCAGATCACCCCACAGATTTCTGATGGAATTCAGGTCTGGACTCTGGCTGGGCTATTCCAAAACCTTAATCTTCTTCTGGTGTAGCCATTCTTTTGTTGATTTGGATGTGTGCTGTGGGTCATTGTCATGGTGAAAGTTGAAGTTCCTCTTCATCTTCAGCTTTCTTGCAGAAGCCTGAAGGTTATGTGCCAACACTGACTGGTATTTGGAACTGTTCATAATTCCCTCCACCTTGACGAAGGCCCCAGTTCCAGCTGAATAAAAACAGCCCCAACCCATGATGGTACCACCACTATGCTTCACTATAGGTATGGTGTTCTTTTGATGATGAGCAGTGTTGTGTGTGTGCCAAATATACCTTTTGGAATTATGGCCAAATGGCCATTTTCCCACATGCGTTTGGGAGATTTCAAATGTGTTTTTGCAAAATGTAGCCGAGCTTGGATGTTTTTCTTTGTACGATAAGGCTTCCGTCTTGCCACCCTAGGCGGGAGATTGTTGTTACATGTACTAAACAATCAGTACTTGCTAGAAATTCCTGCAGCTTCTTCAATGTTGCAGTCAAAATCTTGGCAGCCTCCCTGACCAGTTTTCTTTTTGTTTTTTCATCAATTCTGGAGGGACGTCCAGTTCTTGGTAATGTCACTGTTGTGCCATATTTTCTCCACTTGATGATGACTGTCTTTACTGTGTTCCATGGTATACTTAATGCCTTGGAAATTCTTTTGTACCCTTCTCCTGACTGATACCTTTGAACAATGAGATCCCTCTGATGCTTTGGAAGCTCTCTGCGGACCATGGCTTGTGCTGTAAGATGTGACTACAGAAATGTCAGGAAAAGCCTACTAGAACAGCCAAACTTTATTTGGGGTTAATCAGAGGCACTCAGGGATCAACCCTGAGATAAAGTCACTGCTGAAGGAGAAGAAAAGAATCTTCAGGTCAGGAAACAAAGAGGAGCTGAAGTCCGTACAGAGGGAGCTAAGGAGGAAGATCAGAGAGGGGAAGAACAGCTACAGGAAGAAGATGGGAGGACAAGCTGCAGCAGAGTGACATCAGCGGTGTCCGGAGAAGCCTCAAAACCATCTGTGGGCACCAAGAATACCAGACCACGGGGGGTATGGAGTGGGTAAACAACCTAAACCAGTTTTTTAACAGGTTTGACCAACTGCCCTCTTCTCCGCCTGCCCACAAACCACTGCTGCCTCCATCTTCATCCAGTCCCGCTGTCCACAGCCTCCCCAACCCCCTCATACATCCCCCGTTGTTTTTTCCCCCCACAGACCCAACACACACACACACACACTCCCAGCACACAGCCCCCCTGCTCCAACCTGACTCTCACTAAGACCCAGGTAAGAGCTGAGCTGAAGAAGATCAAGGCGAGGAATGCTGCACGTCTGGACGGCATCAGCTTGAGGCTCCTCAAGTCCTGCACAGACCAGCTGTGCGGGATCGTAGAGCACATCTTCAGTCTGCGCCTGAAGCTGGGGAGAGTACCACAGCTATGGAAAACATCCTGTGTGGTACCCGTACCGAAGACCTCACACCCCAAGGACCTGAACAGCTACAGACCAGTGGCCCTCACACCCCACCTAATGAAGACCCTGGAGAGGCTGCTCCTTGCCCACCTCTGCCCCCTGGCAGGACCAGCAATGGACCCACTTCAGTTTGCCTACCAGCATGGCATAGGGGTGGAGGATGCAGTGATGATCCTTCTCCTACATCGTTCCCTGTCCCACCTGGAGAAGCCTGGGAGCACTGTGAGAATCACATTCTTTGATTTCTCCAGTGCTTTCAACACCATCCAACCAGTGATCCTGAGGGACAAGCTGCTGTGTGCAGGGGTGGACCAGCACCTGTCATCGTGGTTCCTGGACTACCTCACAAACTGACCACAGTTTGTGAGAACCCAGGACTGTGTGTCTGATACCATCATCTGCAGTACGGGGGCCCCCCAGGGAACAGTTCTGGCTCCCTTCCTGTTCACCCTCTATACTGTTGACTTTTCACACAACACACCACACCACACTGCCATCTACAGAAGTTCTCTGACAACTCTGCGATCATCAGCCTCATCCCTGATGGGGATGTTGCGGAGTACAGAGGACTTATCCAGGACTTTGTGGACTGGTGCCTGCAGAACTGCCACCAGATCAATGCGAGGAAAACCAAGGAACTGGTGGTGGACTGCTGCAGGCAAGGATAACCCCCCACAGCACCGGTAAACATCCAGGGAAGAGACATTGAGATGCTGACATCTTACAAGTACCTGGGTGTTCACCTGAACAATAAACTGGACTGGTCACACAACACCAATGCGCTCTACAAGAAGGGGCAGCGCAGGCTGTTCCTCCTGAGGAGGCTCAGGTCTTTTAGAGTGCAAGGGGAACTCCTGAAGACCTTCTACGATTCGGTGGTGGCATCAGGCATCACATTTGGAGTGGTCTGCTGGGGCAGTGGCATCACGGCAACTGACAGAAAGAGACTGAACAGGCTGATCAAAAAAGATAGCTCTGTTCTGGGGCGATGCCTCGACCCAGTGGAGGAGATAGGAGAGAGGAGGGTGGTGGCTAAGCTGTCATCTCTGCTGGAGTCCAAGTCCCACCCCATGCAGGACATGCTGAACACACTGAGGAGCTCATTTAGCGATAGGCTGTGCCATCCTAGGTGCACGACGGAGACGTTCCACAGGTCCTTCCTACCTACAGCTGTCAGACTTTATAACCTAACCAGGGCTGCTCGTAGAGGTCGTATTATATGCACTAAACATAACAACTGTGCAAAATAGAGACATTCCCTCCAATACACAACTAGGACAATAACAATCATTTTGAGGGTGGCAACAACATTGTTGATTCAAATGCAAAATATACTGTCTGGGTACATAGTCATATTCTGCAGGGTAATTTAACAAACCATGATGCTGTTTATTCCATCTAGCTGCAATGCTCCTGATCTGTGTATATACAGTGGTGTGAAAAAGTGTTTGCCTCCTTTATGATTTATTTTTTTGTACACTTGTCACGCTTAAATGTTTCAGATCAAGCAAATTTAAATATTAGACAAAGATAACACAAGTAAACACAAAATGCAGTTTTTAAATGAAGGTGTTTATTATTAAGGGGGAAAAAATACAAACTTACATGGCCCTGTGTGAAAAAGTGATTGCCCCCTAAACCTAATAACTGGTTGGGCCACCCTTAGCAGCAACAACTGCAATCAAGCGTTTGCGATAACTGACAGTCTTTAACAGCACTGTGGAGGAATTTTGGCCCACTCATCTTTGCAGAATTGTTGTAATTCAGCCACATTGGAGGGTTTTCAAGCATGAACTGCCTTTTTAAGGTCATGCCACAGCATTTCAATCAGATTCAGGTCAGGACTTTAATTAGGCTACTCCAAAGTTTTCATTTTGTTTTCTTAAGCCACTCAGAGGTGGACTTGCTGGTGTATTTTGGATCATTGTCCTTCTGCAGAACTCAAGTGCATTTCAGCTTGAGGTCATGAACAGATGGACGGACATTCTCCTTCAGGATTTTTTGGTAGACAGCAGAATTCATGTTTCCATTTACCACAGCAGATCTTCCAGGTCCTGAAGCAGCAAAACAGCCCCAGGCCATCACACTACCACCACCATATTTTACAGATGGTATAATGTTCCTTTTCTGAAATGCTGTGTTACTTTTACACCAGATGTAATGGGACACACATCTTCCAAAAAGTTCAACTTTTGTCTCATCAGTCCACAGACTATTTTCCCAAAAGTCTTGGGGATCATCAAGATGTTTTCTGGCAAAACTGAGACAAGCCTTTCTGTTCTTTTTGCTCAGCAGTGATTTTTGTCTTGGAACTCTGTCATGCAGGCCATTTTTGCCCAGTCTCTTTCTTATGGTGGAGTCATGAGCACTGACCTTAACTGAGGCAAGTGATGCCTGCAGTTCTTTGGATGTTGTTGTGGGGTCTTTTGTGACCTCTTGGATGAGTCTTGGAGGTCTCAAGAGGTCTTGGATGACCTCTTGAAGGCACTCGGGGAACTGCACAATGTGATTAGTGAAATCCAAACTTCACACCCGGACAGTTTTGTGGTGGTTGCGGGGGATTTTAACCACACCAGCCTAAAGACTGTGCTCCCCAAGTTTAAACAATGTGTAGACTTTAAGACCAGAGGAGAGAATATGTTGGACTTAGTGTACACAAACACAGATGCATATAAGGCGATACCCCGCCCCCATCTCGGCCTTTCTGATCACATATCCGTGATGCTGCTGCCTGCCTACAAACCTTTACTGAAGCACAGCAGGCCAGCAGTGAAACAAATTAGAATTTGGCCAGAGAGTGCAACCTCTGCACTGAAAGACTGTTTTCTGCACACAGACTGGGAGGTCTTCAAAATAGCAGCCTCCCAGGAAGACAAGACAGATGTGGAGGAGTATGCTGATACGGTCACCAGCTACATCGCGAAGTGCACAGAGGATGTCACTATAGTGAAGACCATCACTATGCGGGGTAACCATAAGCTCTGGATGACTGCGGAGGTGCGCTCGCTGCTTACAGCCAGAGATGCAGCCTTCAGAGCGAAGGACAGGATCGCCCTCCGCACAGCCAGGTCTGCGCTCTTAAAGGGAATTAAAGCGGCAAAGCGTGCCTATGCGGAGAAAATCCAGGGACACCTCTGTGACACTAGGAACACCAAGCAGATGTGGCAGGGAGTTCGGACACTGACGGGCTATAAGTCTAGGCAGGGGGTCGATGATGACGACGCTTCGCTTCCAGACAGGCTTAACGACTTCTTTGCACGTTTTGAAGCATCAAACTCAACAATCAGAGGGAGGGCTGGCCCACCCCCACCATCGGTCGGACCAGCTTTTACCATCAACACAGCGGACACATGGAGGACCCTAACCAGAGTCAACCCACGCAAAGCTGCAGGTCCGGACAACATTCCGGGACGTGTGCTCCGAGACTGCGCGAGCAAGTTGGCGGATGTCTGACATTTATAACATCTCCCTGAGTCAGGCCATCGTTCCCAGATGCTTCAAGACCTCTATCATTGTACCGGTGACAAAGAAACCAGTTGTGTCCTGTTTGAATGACTATGGTCCTGTTGCACTGACACCAATTGTGATGAAGTGTTTTGAACGGCTTGTCAAACCACACATTACAGCCTGCCTCCCTGCATCACACGACCCGCTCCAGTTTGCGTATCGTTCAAACCGCTCCACGGAGGATGCTATAGTCACCACCCTACACTCTGTCATCACCCACCTGGACCAGAAAGACACCTACACCAGACTCCTGTACATTGATTTCAGTTCAGCATTCAACACCATTATTCCCCAGAGACTGATGGAGAAATTACTCCTTCTCGGTCTGAACACCGCCACATGTCTCTGGATCCTGGATTTCCTGACTGAGAGACCTCAGTCTGTCCGGGTTGGAAACAACATCTCCAACTCTGTCACGCTGAGCACCGGATCCCCTCAAGGCTGTGTACTCAGTCCACTGTTGTTTACACTTCTAACACATGACTGTGTATCCAGACACGAGGGGAACCAGATTATTAAGTTTGCAGACGACACCACGGTGGTGGGACTTATTCAGAGGGGTGAGGAATCAATGTACAGGGAAGAAGTGAGAGACCTGGAGGGCTGGTGCAGGGAGAACAATCTGGTGCTCAACGTGGACAAAATGAAGGAGATGATTATCGACTTCCGGTGGTCACAGCCTGAGCACGTCCCCCTCAGCATCGGCGGCCGTTTAGTGGAGAGAGTGGAGAACATCAAGTTCCTCGGAGTGCAGATCTCGCAGGACCTGACCTGGAGCAAGAATTCCTTGGGGATCAGGAAGCGGGCTCAGCAGAGACTGCACTTCTTGAGGAAACTCAAACAGGCCTCTCTCCCCATCTGCATCCTCAGGACCTTCTACAGAGGTGTGGTGGAGAGTGTTCTGACGTACTGCATTGCTACATGGTACTCCAGCTGCAGTATGTCAGACAAAAAAGCCCTGCAGAGGATAGTCAAGGGGTCTGACAGGGTAATTGGAGTCTCCCTCCCCTCTGTCCAAGAACTTTTTCAGAACCGTTGTAGGAGCAGGGCACTGAACATTGTCAAGGACCGTTCTCACCCTCTGCATAAACACTTTGAACTTCTTCCATCTGGTAAACGATTCCGGAGCATCAGAGACAGAACCACCAGACTGATCAGCAGCTTCCTTCCACAAGCTGTCAGGATGCTGAACAGTTGGCCCGGAATCTCTCATACACACTACTGCACCTACGGACATTTTGTATATTATTTGTATATTATAGTTAGTTTTTTTTGTTTTTTTTCCCCCCAAGTATGTCTCAGGGATGTGTGAATGGATGGGGGGTGGGGGTGGGGGGGTGAAGCTATGTGTGAGTGTGTCTTAAATCATGCTGCTTCTATTTGGATGCCGAGAGAAACGCAATTTCATCTTGCCTGCACTACAGTTGTATGTACAGCAATATGACAATAAAGTTTGATTTGATTTGATTTGAGTTGTCATTGCGCTCTTGGGGTAATTTTGGTCAGCCGGCCACTCCTGGGAAGGTTCACCACTGTTCCATGTTTTTGCCATTTGTGGATAATGGCTCTCACTGTGGTTCGCTGGAGTTCCAAAGCTTTAGAAATGGCTAGATAAATTGAACTCAGCTTTCCAAAGATGTGATAAACCACAGTCAATTTCTGTTTTAACAGAGCGGCAATCACTTTTTCACACAGGGCCATGTAGGTTTGGATTTTTTTTTTTTACCCTTAATAATAAACACCTTCAATTAAAAACTGCATTTTGTGTTTATTTGTGTTAGCTTTGTCTAATATTTAATTCTGATGATCTGAAACATTTAAGTGTGACAAACATACAAAAAAATGAGAACTCAGGAAGGGGGCATACATTTTTTCACACCACTGTAACTGTGTACATATGTATATTAATTTACTGCTTTGGCTAACCAGTTCTTACCATATTATCTTATTTACTATTGCTCTGAGTGCTGCTATCCCTTTGCTGCTGTAATCCTGGAATTTCCCCATTGTGGGACTAATAAAGGCTTATCTTATCCAAGGGCGCAACTTTGTTTCAAATATTGGGGGGGGGGGGGGGGGGGGGGGGGGTTGAGATCTTTGCCTGTATAGAGATCCTAAGTCACGCCCCCTCTATTTCTGCATATTGGACCTTAAATCAAAAAAATTTCTCTCATGAAATAAATGGCAAGAGCAACATTATCTTTTGAGCCCGATCAAATTTTGAAACAAGTTACATGTATATGATGTTTGTCAATTTAAAAGATAACTTTCCATATAATTAAAGTTGTCGGCTGTCATATAATAACAGAGTAATATTTAGTTTTTGTTTAAATGACTAGTGGAAAACAACTCCCATCGTCCCACATTACTAAACACAGTTACATTTTAGCGATGTGAAAAGCATTGATTTCTCATAGCACTGACCCCTGCACTGACAGACAAGTCACTTGGATTAATCTTAGCCTGACTCTTAGCTAAATCACTATACAGTGATCATAACAGAATGCATTTGCCTGACTGCTGCCCTCACCCTGTGTCTCTCTCTGAGGAAATCACATGAACAAAAAGAAAATATCAATCACTTGTGAAGACAAGTCTAAAATTCGTTAGTTTGTCCAGCAGAACATTATCTTGACGATCTAGTCAGCAGTCTGTTCTCTAAAGCGCAAAGTTCATTTTTTGTTGTCACCTGGTCACTTGTGCCTCCTGTGCTGCCTCACTCTCCGTCTGGTCACCTGGGCCATCTCTCGCCTCCCTCTCTCCCTCTGGTCTCCTTCCTCTCTCCCTCTTTGTTATCCCTGCTACTGCCACTTTCACATTCTTTCTCCTGACATAAAATAAGCTTAATTAATGTTCAAATGGTTTAAGAGAGGTACTTCACTGACAGTTTTGGAAGATGTAATTCATGCAAGAATTTCCCACGCAAAAAAACTTGGAAAGATGTAAAATGCTTTTCCTCCTTCTTCCCTCTTAATAGCATCTTAACAGTGCTATCAGCAGGTGTATTAGGTCATCTAGTTTATTTTGATACCACGATCATCATTCTAGCCACAGAACTGAGGTTAATGCAGCTGCTGAACGTGGATGAGGCTTACCACTGTGTAGCTATTTTTTACCAAGTAAATGAACTAAGGACACTGTGTGATTTAGTCAGCTAGACTATGACAAAAGTAACAGTTATCCTGCCTGCAGAGGCATGATGAACATAGCACACCACACCTTAGGTGTGTTATGTTTCACTCATTAAATGATAATAAATCTGTGAAATTTGTGACAATCATCCTGGTATTAAAAACTTACTCTGGTTCCATTATTTAGACATTTAATTTTTTACAATGGCATTCAGTTTTCAAATTTAGGATTCGGGTATTTCCCCCCTTCCCCCCATAAAAGGTAAATAACAAACTTACCTTTACCAAATTTACCAGGAAAAAAAAATGTACAAATTTAGGAGAAAATAGTATAAATTTACAAGAAAAAAGTAGCAACTTGATGATAGTCAAAAAATTATTTTAAAAAATCTGAAATTTAAATAATTTTTGCAAATATCTAAGGAAAAAGACTTATTTTCCATGACAAATTTAAGTAAAATGCTACATTTTGGTGAGAAACTGAATTTAAGGGGAAAACAAGTGGGGGAAATATTGCATTTTTATACAAAAAGTAGGCAAATTTACGAGAAAAAACATCTCTGATTTACAAGAAAAGCTGTAAAACTATGACAAAAAAGTTGCACACACGAAAAAGTGACATTAGAAATGTCACAGTGCTACATACATAAAACACTGATGAAGTTTACTAAGGAAAAAAAAGATTGGACAGAATATTTGGAGCCCCAAAAATTGGTAGTGAAGACAGCTCTAAGTTTAAATGAGTTTATATGCTTTCTCTAGGTGCAGCACAATGTTCTGCAGAGACCCTTACTTGACCAGGAAAAGCAACAGGCTGGAGGAGGTGACAAATGCTGCAAAAAAAAAAAAAAAAAGCCAAAAGAAGCATTGCAATTTTTTTAGTTATCAATTTATTTATTTTTTTAGGGCTCCCTTTATTGCAAACACACCTGAAATACCAACAAACTCAAAAGATATAATGTTAAGGTGAGGAATCATACTAGGAGCTAAATCACTATACATTGATAATCTAATATCTCAATACAATATCTCAGTGTTTGATCACTGCCTAATTTGTATAATGCTGTCTCATGATTAAATAAAATGGGAATGGAAAACTAGAAATGTGATTTTAAGTGCAATAATTAAATTAAATAAATAAATCAGTGATGCTGTACTGTAGTGCTTTTGAACTCATTTTAATACATGTAAAAAAGTTTATATCAAGTTTAGGAATATGAAATGCATCTATTCTTTCATTCATCTATTTGGTGTTTATTTCTTACATATTTGTGTAGCTCCTCTGTCGTGCAATTGTGGTATTTTAACAGAGGATAGAAGATCTGAAGATGACCTGTAGGGAAAATAATCAATTTATTTTAATGTGGATATTGTTATAATAAATAAATAGTGAAGATTAGTAAATTAGATATTACACAAAGTGCTTGCATACACAAATCTTTTAGATCCACATACAGCCACACACACACACACACAAGTCAAACCCACACATACACCATTCACACATACACATCAGTTGCCTACACACATACATGCACACACATACAAGCTCCACATGAAAGTCTCTGTTCCTGTTTCCATATATGGGCATGGGGAAAGAGGAGACATCTGGATAGACAGAAACCAACAGGATGGAAGTCATAAAGAGCTGAGGTGACATCTGAAGCCATTTGGACACTGAAAGGACCGGTTATAACTAGTTTGGACAATGGCCAGCGTATTGTTGGAAAGTTACTGGGAAAAGCCCACTAACTGGAAGCATTTTTACCTCCACCAAGGAGGTTATGTTTTCATCGGCGTTGGTTTGTCTGTCTCTCTGTTTGTTTGTCTGTCTGTCTGTTTGTTTGTTAGCAAGATAACTCAAAAAGTTATGGACGGAGTTTCATGAAATTTTCACAGATTGTCAGAAATGGGGTATCCTACAGATGATTACATTTTGGTGGTGATCCAGATCACCATCCAGAAGAAAACCGCCATTACGAAAAATGACATTTTCGTCAATAACTACTGAACCACTAATCCTATCATTGTGAATCCAATTGCTAGTCATATGTTTTCATGGTCAAGGAATCTGAAAACGTACACACAAACACCGTATGGGGGGAACTGTGGCGCTAAACCGCCATTACGGAAAATGCCATTTTCGTCAATAACTACTGAACCACTAATCCTATCATTGTGAATCCAATTGCTAGTCATATGTTTTCATGGTCAAGGAATCTGAAAACGTACACACAAACACTGTATGGGGGGAACTGTGGTGCTAAACCGCCATTACGGAAAATGCCCTTTTCGTCAATAACTACTGAACCACTAATCCTATCATTGTGAATCCAATTGCTAGTCATATGTTTTCATGGTCAAGGAATCCGAAAACGTACACACAAACACTGTATGGGGGGAACTGTGGCGCTAAACCGCCATTACGGAAAATGCCATTTCCGTCAATAACTATTGAACCATTAATCCCATCATGGTGAATCCAATTGCTACTCATATGTTTTCATGGTCAAGGAATCTGAAAACGTAACGAAAAAAACACTGTATGGGGGGGAACTGTGGCGCTTGGCAGAGGTCTGCGCTCTCCGAGTGCTCTTCTAGTTGTAGCTGTGCTGTTCTTTGTTCTGGGTCTTTCCACGAGAGAGGGTTGGAAAGGACCCACGGCTGTGTTCACTGACTCCCTGTGTGGTTGAATAAAAGTTAAGCTGAGAAACAGTATTTCTTCTGTGATTATTGGTTGGTTAACTGAAAAGATTCTGCTAACTGTCCAAAATTAATTTTTACAATATTTAAAAACAGCCTTCAGAGTGACTTAGGGTGCTTTCACACCTGCAGGCTTTAGTCCATTTCAATCGAACTCAAGTTCGTTTTCTCCGTTACTGCAGTTCGTTTTGTCTGGTGAGAACACGGTAATCGCACTCAAGCACTTACCAAAACAACCGTACCGAGACCACCTGAAAGAGGTGTTCTCGGTTTGAATTAAATGGCGAACTCTGGTGTGGTCCTGCAGGTAAGAAAGCCACCGCACTAAAACGGGACTAGTGGCAAATGGTAAAACATTTTATGTCACTGTACATACCTGATAGATCTTTGAAAATATCTGTGGCTGAGCATGTCACGGTTCTGGAGGATTAATGAACGTTAACATGTTATTTCCCATCCGTAGCAGCGCTTCATTTTCAAACTGTACGATTTGCCAAAAGTGGTATATGCACATATGTAATAAATGATTACCAGGGTGATTAACACCCCCCGCAGATTATGCTACGATTTGTATTATTTTCTCCCAGAAATGCATGGACATGGTTGTCATCCTTCTTCCTGTATTTACCTTTCCTGTTCTCGCAGCAAAAATATCTGACCAATAAGAACAGAGAATATTCTGACATAAGTCTCGCGAGATTTAATGTGATGCAGTTTGGTTTGCTTATGGTCTGCCTCAATTTTTTGCCTGTGTGAAAGGGGACCAAACCGAGGAGAAAATGACACAAAGTAACAAACTTGTCAACTGATTTGGACCAAATTAAATGGTAAATTGCATTCACTTATATAGCGCTTTTCTTCTCATCTAGGATGACCAAAGTGCTTTACAGATCCTGCAATCCACCCACTGATGGTGGCAGAGCTGCCATACACACAGGCGCTAACCAGGCCACCAGGAGCAACTGGGGGTTCAGTGTCTTGCTCAAGGACACTTCGACAAGCGGACAGCAGACAGTGTGGGAATCGAACCCATGGCCCTCTGATCAGTAGTCAGTCACACTACACCTGCGCCACCGTCACCCCAAATTAAATGAATTTAGGTGTGAAAGTACCCTTAGTCTATAATCAAAAGTGGTAAAACTTGCTTTTTAATTGAATTTTATAATTATCAAAATCATAATATTTTAAAAATACAGAACAGTTTAAGGTTAACTTGAATTTCGTGCGGATGACAAACAATATTTAAACCATTTAAACCACAAATTTATATTTAAGGACCGGTGGTCGGAGTAGATTTTGTTTGTACTTGATAAATGTTCAGAGCTGCTAACATTTTGACGAGTACTGAAACACATAAATTTCACTCTAACAGCTGACGAACAAATTCATTCTGATCACATTTCATGAATGATTAATACAATGTAAATACCAAATCTGCATGAGAAAAGCTAACCATTACTCAGATCAGCTAAATCCTATCAGGCAGCACATTTTTTCTGTGGTGTACTCCTATTAGTAAACTAGCAACCAGCTAACTTCACACAACAATTCACAAGCTAAATATGATATTTACCTTGTTTTGGACAGAGGGTTTGGTCCTTTTGTTTGACAAGTTCAACCAATTTAAAATGCCCTTGTGGAGCTCGTTTCATGTTCTCTCACTGAGCTGAATGCATCCTATAGGAGCATCCCCACCTGTCGCCCTTACAACTGACTCCTACTCAGAGAAGGTGCAAGGACCGATTGGGCAATACCAAGTCTGCAGCAGGGGGGATACATTGTCTGATTATCAGAAATGTTACTTTATGTTGCTTGCAAATGAAAAAATGACAACTTCTTCATACTTGCATGAGTTGTAGATATTGTTTATTAATTATAATTATATGATTATTGGGGGGGTTATATTGGCTGGATTTGATTGGAGGGGTTATAACCCCTCTAACCCCACCCCCATAAATTACGCCTATGATCTTAACTTGTCTTTAAATGGTTGCAGGTGTGTGCTGACTCCCATTTAACATGAATTTGAATGTGACTGGTTAATTCTGAACACAGCCACATCCCCAGTTATAACAGGGTGTGTATATTTAAGCAAACAGGTTATTGTAAGGTTTTTTTTATTTTTCTCCTTAAAAGATCTGTTTGTTTTTCAATTGGGTTATACAGGTTATAGGTCACATTAATGGTGGAAAAAGTTTTGAAATGATTTATCTTGGTCTCATTTTTTTACATCATAAAAATCTGGCATTTGAACAGGGGTGTGTAGACTTTTTATATCGACTGTACTTAGATTGCTGCCCCAGACATCCAGAAGATGGATGGATATAAAGAAATTTATTTACAGTCATTAAGATATTACCCAAATCACATATTTTTCTCAGTTATTATATCTCTAATTATTCATTATTATCATTCTATTGTTGTTACATATATTTACTGCAGCACTAACCATAGCTGTGGAAAAAGGACACAACTTTGACTATGTATTATCTGTTGCATCTAATAGATGCTCCTTTCATGAAAGTCTGATAATTCCCACCCCCAATTTGAGAATATTTTTGAAAATGAAGTCCAATATATTTCTATAATGATGTTCATTTTTTGATTTCCTGTAAAAAATTAACATTTACTTCTGTAGTTACAAAAGATATCAGAATGTCGTAAGCAGTCATTTGGTGAGTGGTGAGCAGGTGTTTCTTGAAATATTTTTAAAATAGCCTGAGCATACTAAGAACACTCTCCCTAGATAAAGCGTAAAAGGGACCATTACACATGTGCAACATGTGGATCCTGCTTTCGAAAAACTCCACCAATTAAATGGTCAGTCTCAAAAAAATAACATTCATTCACACTCCCAGTCCTGGCTATTGATCCAGGACTGGGAGTCCCACTGTCTGCCTTCCTTCTCTTCAATACCTCATCCTCATGGCAATTTCAGCACTGAACAAAGCCCAAACAAAGGAATATCCACCACATACTAAAAAAACCCCTTCACAAGTGTTAACAAATGAGTATCCATGCCCCATGAGGTCCTTTGAGTCACAGTGAAGGTGATATATGTTTCAGATGAGGGAGGAAAGGAGGAGGAAAAGGTGAAGGGCCACATCATGGATGATTAGAGGAGAAATAAGCCCACGGGGAGAAAACAAGCGGACAGGAAGGCGGAAAAGACGGGCACCAAAAGTGAGCGAGCTAGACACAAAGAAAGAAAGCAAAACACAAAAGAATAAGAAATTGCACAAACAGCCAACCTCCGCACGGGATACATCGGCGCATTCTCTCACTACAAATACAGGAGAAGATTAACTTACCAGTTCACCATTACCACCAAACAGGTTCAGCAGACAAATGAACAGCGCAGATTCCAGTGCTTCACATGGTGTGAGAGGCAGAGGTATGAACATGAGGGAGAGAACTTGTTACACAGTGGCACACTGGCCACAGACTGTGTGCGAGGAGGTGAGGGGACGTACAGGGGGAATATGTGTGTGATGGGGAAAACGGGGTAGGAAAGCATTTCTGTTTGCACGGAGTAAACTGTTAGTAACTCTCTCAATAAAGAGGGATGTTCTGTCCTGTGTGAGATCCACTTTTAGAATCGATTAAAAAAAAAATAGGTCACAGCAAGTAAACAATGTTTGGTCTTTGAGGCTAAAAACTGTGGTGTGTTTTTTTTAACAATTAAATTACTGCAGAGCAACAAGTTCCTACATCCTGATAAACTATTAGAGTGAAGATTGAAACAACAGCAGCAAAATGCACAGCAAGTCTAACAAAATACTCAAAATATTATTGCCAAAACGGCCAGCAAGACAAAATGAAGGTCACTAAAAACAATGATACTCCAGTCACCCTCTGTGCTCATCATGCCACTGAAGTAACAGTAAATAGTACATAAGTGTGCCCCTTGTGCTAGTTACTGGAAGTGATTGCAAGCACAGTAATGTGCAGTGCTCCAACAACAAACACCTCGATCTAACCTGTCTCCATGTGGTATCCCCTAGATCGCCACCATTTAATCATCATAACGGTTCAAGCAAACAATGGTTAATGCACAGACGGCTTCATTTAATAAAAATTTGTTGGTACCAACAAGCATAAAGTACAAAGGACATGCCAAAAATTGAGCAAATAGATTTATTAAGGCCACACAATGAAGACTGCATGCTTCAAATGAACAAAATAGCTCACAGGGTGGATTTTGCACCTTTGCCTTCATGAATATGCAAAGAGGAGTTTTTGCTCCTGCCTACAAAATACTGATTGAGGGTAATAAAAATGTGGTCACTTCACATACGCAAAGTTGCTCTGCTTTGGCGGCAAGCAATTGCACTTGCTGCATCTGAAGTTAATACATTTCAAAAGTAGGTGCAAGTTGATTTGCAGAGAGGTTGCTCCTGTTATTCCAGCAAGGAACGCTGCATAATGGACCTCTTGCACAATGTAGAGTGACATACTTCCACATTCCGGACCCCAAGCAGCTCCAGTTCCAATTTCATTATATTTGACCATTTCCTCGTGCTTTCTAGTCAATATATCAATTTTATCACTCTCACTTGTCATTGTACATAATTGAAATAGTGTATGGGCAGATTGTTCTTCTTTATGAAGTTCGTGTTTCCCATTTTGATCGTTTTTGTAACTATACTGTGCCGTGTAATAGTTTGACCAGTCAGCTTAGCATAGCGCAGCTATCATGTTGTTTATGTCTCTGCCATTCCAAATACGACTCCATAGGCTGTAATAGACCTGTGAAACTCACCAAAACATATGTCTGACTCCCAATTGTTACCTGACTTGTTTTAATATTACTTTGTGTATGCAGAACCCCTCGGTTATTGGTGTTATCATTACTATTATGGTTATTAGCCTAGTTAGCTTCCAGTTGCTAGCGTATTATTTATTCTCATAATAAACTTTGACTCACTCCTAATAACACTGCATGGACTCAAATGAATGTGAATGAGCTAGTGCTAAGACTTTACTTTGCACAATACATGTCATTACACAGGTCCATTACAGCCCATGCAGTGGTATTTGGAATTGAAGAGACAAACAACATGGCGGCTGCGCCATTTCTAAGCTAACTGGATAAACTATTAAACAGCACAACATGGTTAAAAAAAAAACTATCAAATTGTGAGACACAAACTTTATAATGAAAAAACGATCTGTTTCTAATATGTACAATGATAAGTTAAAGCCTCCCACTTGAGGTGTTTCAGGCACGTCCCACTGGGAGGAGACCCCGGGGCAGACCCAGGACTCGGTGGAGAGACTATGTCTCCCAGCTGGTCTGGGAACGCCTTGGTATCCCCTCTGAAGAGCTGGAGCAGGTGGCTGGGGAGAGGGAAGTCTGGGCTTCTCTGCTTGAACTGCTGCCTCCGCGACCCGGACCTCCGGAAAAGCGGTAGAAGATGGACGGATGGATGGATGGATAAGTTAAAGTGATAAAATTGATTTATTGACAAGAAAGCACCAGCGACTGGGCAGATATAATGGAACCGGAACTGGAGTTGCTCTGGGTTTGGAATGTGAAAGTACGTCACTCTACATTGTGCAAGAGGTCTATAGAAATGAATATGCCTCTGGAAAGCATGGCTCATTACTTTTACCAAAAGGAAGCACAAATGAAATAAAATAAGAAAATGCTGACAGCACTGTTGCATACACAGAACAGACTATTTGTCATAATGCTTTTTCTTTTGTTTGTTTTATTTTTTGGGGGGGGGGCACATCCTTCTACAAAGCACACCTATGCCATGGACCTGTTGCTACAGTATTAATGCTTATTATCAGAGCAGATAAAGCATTGATCAGGTGCCTGGTGTGTCACATTAGCCCCTTTTCCACTATAGGAACAAGAAACCAATTTTGGGGGGACAGGAACTTGATACGGGCCAGTCTTGTATCTGGCCCTCTCCTCTGTCATATTGCCATTATTGGGGTATGAACCATCTGTCTCCTGAGGTTTTGTTCATGATTTAATCATTTGACAGTTCACCATGACGCAACACAGCAAAGTGAAAATATTTTAAATATGTTGAAATCAAAGAAATGATTATGTACAAAATGAATGTAGAGTGGAGTGCATGATCAATCAATCAATCAATCAAAGACTTTATTCCAGACTCAAGGTCCATCAAAAAAGTAAAAAAAGTAAAAAAACAAGACAGTTGAAACAATCAAAAAGTTACAAAAAACACTAAGACACAACTGCTAAGAGAAGTACAAAGACAGTACAGACTTTAAAAAGACTTAAAAAGACTACTGTACCAGTGCCTTCTAAACTGTGACTGACAGCGAATAGAACTGAGCTTAATGCTAGACATGACTTGAATGATCTCATTTCTAGATACATCAAGCCGACAGATGAATTTATACATAAGATTCCTTATTACTGCATGCAGAGTATTTACACGTGATGAGACAAATAACTCGGAAGCACTGCACCATCGAGGCTTTTTAAGTAAAATTCTTAAGGCATCATTGTAGACAACCTGTAATTTCTGCATACTTTGTTTCCTATAATTTATCCATAAATGAGCAGTGTATAAAGGTGTACAATAGGTTTCAAAAAGAACCAGTTTCACCTCATCTGAACAAAAACCAAATCTGCGTGCAAGAATATTTGCTTGCATGTAGATTTTGCGGCGTTGTCTGAAAATATCATCATCATCAGTCATTCTATCATTAATAAAATGTCCCAGATATTTAATTTTATCCCTGACAATTAATTCCCTGCCTGCCAATTCAAAGACAGGGAATTTCATTAACAAATCAGCACACAACTCTTATTTGTACTATATTTTATGTCATTTTCCTCTCCATAAGCAGTACACACTCTTAATAACTCCTGAAGACCAGCACTACTTGGACTGAGAATAACTAGATCATCAGCATACATAAAATGATTCACTAACTTATTCCCTATTAAACACCCAGTTTTACAGGCATTCAGTTGCTTTGACAACTCATCCATGTAAAGATTAAATAGAATAGGGGACAGTATACTGCCCTGTCTGACACCACTGCTCACACCAAATGGGGATGAATGACTCTTCCCCCATTTCACCAGCATCTTCTGATGTGCGTACCAGTAAATCAGGATACGTACTAAGTACTTGGGAACCCCCCTGTCAATCATTTTCCTAAACAATATCCTGTGATTAACACGATCAAACGCCTTGGAGGCGTCAATAAAACACAGAAAAACTGAAGAATTTTGATTTCTGTACTTATTTATAATTTCTTTTAAAGCATATATGCACAGATCTGTTCCATGATGGGGTTTGAATCCAAATTGATGATCAGTAGATTTGAAGAATACATTTAATTTTTCAAACATGATTTTTTCCAGTACTTTAGATATTATATTGGCTATAGCTATGGGCCTGTAATTATCCAGGCTACACAGCTTGCCAGCTTTATCTTGAAACCATGAAACCAGATATCTTGAAAGCATGAAACCAGTGTGCCACAGTTTTTGTTTAATAACTGCAAAAAGTAACGGATCAGATAGTATAGCTGTGCGAGGAGCACCAGCGGGGACTCCGTCCCTTTTTGGCCAGTGGTGTGGGTCCACACTCCAGGTACAGATAGCCTGCATACAGCCTAGGGGTGGGGGAAATAATATTTTTTCCAATGCATCTCGATTCGAACACAAACAATTTTGAATTGACGCATAAATGTCAAAATTCTGATTCTTAAGGTGTGTTCACACCAAACACGAACGGGCGGCGCAAATCACACACACACACACACACACACACACACACACACACACACACACACACACACACACACACACTCATCAATGTGAGACAAGGCCGAGTGCGGAAGATCCAGGTGTAGAAGCGCCATCTTAGGGAGCCATCAATACGAGGGAAGCACCAAGTCCACAGCTACAGGGACACCACCTCTGCCACCGCCAAAGACCAGCCATTGGGTGGGCCAGGGCAGTCACATTTCAGCGCCCTGCAGCCAGAACCAGGCAGCCCCCCGCGGAAAGGCCCCCATGAGGAAACACTGGAGTTAGGACAGGATAATAAGGTGAATAAAACTATCAATAATAAATAAGAATAATAAGATACATAATTTGTTAATAAAAAGATAATCATAAACACACACCCATTTAAACTCAATTTAAAATGTAATAGTATCTAATAATAAAGTGAATAATTATAACAAGAACAGCATAAAATACGTTTAAAATCAGAAATTAAGAAAAATTAAAACAGGAAATTAATCAAAAGCAACATTAAAATAGTAGGTCTTGAGCCTGCTTTTAAAAGCAGGCTTATAAAAATTTCTCCTGGATATCGGGTTTCATGTCCTCACATCAGCCCAGAAGCTGGTGACAAAGGAGAGTCTCCGGCATTTTTATGTCTTAATTTTGTCGCCCTGTGTTCAACTCAGTGCAGATCTGTGGTGGAATACACCAATATATACAGTATATTCAATGGTTGCTCCTCTTTGTCCTCCATTATAAGAAAGGATTGCAAAATGAACCCAACATTTTTTTCACATCAGTGCTGAACAGCTTTCATATTTATAAGAACGGACACTGTATTTGAGTGTGCAGGCTGCACTTTTGAGTGTCACATTCAGAGCCACACAAAGTGGGACATGTTTTATTTTGGAGGGGACTGTCACTAGGAGAAAAAAAAAAAGAGCAGCTGCAAGGTGAACCGGGATGCGTAGATTGTTCCTCACCGACAGGACAAAAGGCTCACTTCTCCACTGCTACAGACTCCGGGAGTGACTGAAAAAATGCTCTTACAAAAGAAACATTTTTTCCATTTCTTCCAGCTTCTCTTGGTCTCACAGCAGGTTCATTTTATGCAGGTCTCTGGAGGAGGAGTGCAATGGAGAAAGATGAAGCTCCATGGGGTGACGTAGGCTGATCTAGGGGCATTAAACATGTGGCCCAAGGGCCAAAACTGGCCCGTTAATGTATATGGTGTGGTGAGTGTGTTTAGGTGGTTAGGATTGATGATTGATGCGGAAATGTATGCAAATTTAAAATAATTTCTAGAGCTTGACAATTTGTTTTTAATCATAAAGTGAAATACTATATTTTAATGATTAAATTGCACTACTTGCACAGTGGTACAGGGGTTAGCACTATTGCCTAGAACAGCTAAAAGGTTCCAGGTTTGAATCCCTAGGCTGGCAGGGGTGGGAACCTTTCTGTGTGGAGTTTGCATGTTGTCCCTGTGCTGTGTGGGCAGTGGTGGCCTAATGGTTAGGGATGTGGAATGGTGACTGGAGGGTCGCCGGTTCGATCCCTGTAGCAGCAGGATCAGATCTGGGTTGGAGAGATAACATAGCACTGTTTGTCCCACCCTCCTGGAGGCAGTGGAGGACTACAAATACCTGGGTGTCATGATAAGCAACGGACTGGACTGGAAATCTAACATCAATGCTGTGTACAAGAAGGGGATTTGCAGACTCTACTTCCTGAGGAAGCTGAGATTCTTCAACGCATGCAACAAGATGTTGGCGCTTTTCTACCAGACCGTTGCTGCCAGCGTCATCTTCTTTGCTGCTGTCTGATGGGGTAGCAGTATCAGAGCCAGCAACACCAACAGACTTGGCAAGATTATCAAGAAGACTGGCTCTGTAATTGGTCTCAGGCTGGAGACTTTTGAGAATGTGGTGGAGAGGAGGACACTGAACAAACTGTTATCCATCATGGACAACCGCGATCACCCCCTCCACCACACACTGGACAGACAGCGGAGCACTTTCTCCAGCAGACTGCTACAGCTCCGCTGCCGAACTGTTAAGTACAGGAAATCTTTCCTACCACACGCCATTTCACTGTACAATAACTCACTCTAATGTTGAATCTTTGTCATAACAATGCTGCCATACTGCACCTTACAGTCTAATTGGTACCTCACATTTCACCCTGCGGCCCATAGTCCTGCATTGTGCAGCTAGTATGATCCATGTACCTATACGGGTCATCATCTATTCATCTGTGATGTACATAAAGGTTTCTAGGCAGTTCTGCTTTCCCTGAGTAATTCCTTTTGCTATTATGCTGTGTGTGTTTCTGTCATTTTGGTCATCTAATGTGTCATGCTGCTGTTACACTGTAATTTCCCAGTTTGGGATCAATAAAATATATCTATCTATTAACCCCACTGTGGTTCCCTTGAGCAAGGCCCATAACCCCAACTGTGTCAGTGGAGCTGCTCAGTGACCACAGGTCAGTCTATAGTTGTACTGGATAGCTTCCAGGTGTGAACGTGTAACTGTGAGAATGTGAACAGGGCAACCCTGACAAAAGAGAGTTTGCCTCTCAGTAGTCCTTCCCTGTATAAATAAAAGGTTAAACTAGAGGGCACTCAGAGAGCGCATACCTCCACCAAGGCTCTGTCCCTCCCTTCCTTCGTCCTCCCCTCCATCCCTTTGTCCATCCATATCACCATCCATCTGTACATTGCGAGATATGGCCTTGGCAGAGGTATGCACTCACGGATGACCTCCCACATCTAATGAGTTCATCTTTGGGCAAAGGGCCACCTCTGGTGAAAATTTCATCCAAATCCATCCAGTAGTCTTGGAGTGTTGTTGCTAACACTCTGTGAGAAGAGCCCTGGCAGAGGTATGCATTTTGAGATCATCACCATCGCTATATAAATGCAATCCGTTGTTATTATTATTATTATTATTAACAGACAGAGAAATGACAGCAAAAACAATATGAATACATTATATGACTACATAATAATAACTAGAAAAGCACTCGGAGAGCGCAGACCTCCGCCAAGCGCCACAGTTCCCCCCCATACAGTGTTTGTGTGTACGTTTTCAGATTCCTTGACCATGAAAACATATGACTAGCAATTGGATTCACAATGATAGGATTAGTGGTTCAGTAGTAAAAGCATTACCTCCTTGGCGGAGGTAATAAACTGAAGTGTTGCTGTTGTGTCCATCTCCATACTCCCAGGTTGCGGGCGTTGTAATTCATCGCACAACCGCGTACAACCCACAGGCCAATGGGTTATGCGAGCGTTTTCATAGATCACTGAAAGCAGCACTCAGGGGTTCACTGACAGATGCAAATTGGGTAGACAGGTTGCCGTGGGTTTAATATTGGGGTTGCGCTCCGCGGCAAAAGAGGATTTGGAAGCTTCCCCGGCAGAGAGCTTGTTTTTGCTCAGCCCCTATGGCTGCCCGGGGAATTTCTGCCAAATAATCCCGCGCCGGACAGCTGCCTGTCTCAGCTTTTGCAGCGTAGCGCAAACACAGGCACGCTGCCGGGCCCGGCCCACCACTGTTTTCCGCGTGCTTTTGTGCCTAAAACTTTGAAGAACGAGGAGTTCGTGTTTGTCAGACACGACGACCAGCGCCCTCCATTGCACCTGCACACATGTTGAAAATGGAAGTATCTCACAATGTTAAAGAATCCTTTAAAAAATTCCTGTTGTGGAGCGTGTAAATAACGAGGCGGATTTGGCTCAGACAGTTTATTACACATCTCACACAAGAAGCATAGACAGAATGAATACTCAGCAGAGACTCTTCTCTTAAATAGCATGGCATTCTTCTAGAAGCTTCTAACACACAAAAGGTCACATTGCATTCACTTCCTTAATCCTTTATCATTCCTCTAGAAGTTTCTAACACACAAAAGGTCACACTGCATTCATCCTTCACACCTCCCTGTTATCTCCCAGGGAACCTCTGCTCTTTGTTCTTGTCTAAGATGTTATACAATTATGCACTCCCCATGTGCCGCCATACTGTATCCAGACGGTGATCCGGATCATCCCCAAAATGTAATCAGTTCTTCCTTGTACCATTTCCAACAACACCTGAAAGTTTCATTGAAATCCGTCCAAAACTTTTTGAGTTATCTTGCTAACCAACAGACAAACAGACAGACAGACAAACAGACAAACGCTGGCAAAAACATAACCTCCTCCTGCCCTGTGGCCTGGCGGAAGTAATAATAATAATTACAAGACTGTCATAATTGTATTGACCACACATTGGGGCTGGGCAATTCCACCTTAAATCAACATCTTTCAGGTCAGTTTTCGTTTTTTTTCCCTCCTCTGTTCTCCATTACAGTTTACTGACGAGGTTCATAATTATTAAGCAATATTACACAACAGTGTGGTATCATGCCCTTTTTTCTTTTTCTTTTTTTTTTGCAGTTATCAACTACAAATTCACATAGTAGCCGTATTACAAATACATATTACAAACACTCACCTGGCACCCCGACAGATGTGGACATGTTCCTCCAAGCGTTTGCTTTCAAATTTTGATCATGATATCCTTTTAGTGTCAGATCAAGTACTGGGTTGTTTGATGAAGCAAAGTTCAGCCTCCACCACCATCATCTCCCATTGTTGTCTTTCTGTACCAGCATCCTATGTCCCGCCTTTCCTTAATTCTGATTGGCTGCTTAGAAAGGTCTGACATTGACGAGCGCAGCTGTACAGTAGTCTGACAAAATGGACTTTTTTCAGCCCTGAGCACTGTGACAAAAAGCAGCCACCGCTCAAAGCATTTCAGTGCCAAGGGCATTCAGAGCTGTAAAAGCCCAACTACATAGAGAATTAATAGAAAATACTCGCCCACAGCAGGAAAAACGAATTTGGTGGAAATGCCCCTAATACGTTTTCGGCAGTGTTTGCCTTTCGGGTTGCCGAGGTGGTGGCCCTATGGCGTGACCACGCATGTAACTGAGTGGACATGTCTTAAAGGGGCAGTACATAAAAAGCACCAGATTAATATATATAAAATAATATTCAAAATTTCCTGCATCCACATCGTGATCCAAATCACCACCAAAATGTAATCATCTGTTCCCCATGCCATTTCTCACCTTTCCTGAAAATTTTATCAAAATCCGTTCATAACTTTTTGAGTAATGTTGCTAACAGACAAACCAACCAACCGACTGACAAACCAGTCTATGCAAGTTAATTTTCAAACATCCAGGTGTCAGATAAACTTTCAAAAAGAAGTTTTATTTTAAAAAAACTGGACTAAAAACTAATGATGAACTTGCTCCAATTCCCAAGTTTTAGGGAGGAGTACCAGGATTGTTTTCTCTCTCTCTCTCCCCCCGTTTCTCCTCTTTGGTCACACACCATGGACTACATATTTATTTATTTATTTCTCCTCTTTGGTTACACATCATGAACTACATTTCCCACAAGTCATGTGACTTTCTTGTAGGTTATTTATTGGTCAGAGACACTTCCTGCCACAGTCTTACAACTGGTGATGGTGTTCGGATAAACATTGAAACGTCTTGAACTTTAATTAGTTTTTAGACCAGTGTTTTTAAATAAAACTCCTTTTTGAAAACAGAAAACCAACGCTACCAAAAACATCACTTCTGTCCTCTCTTAGTGGAGGTAATAAAAAAAAAAATATTCCAGGTGAGCTGGTTTCCTAGCCCAATGTTAGGTTAATTTATGATCCTAAATGGTCCCTAGGCATCTGTCTCTCTTAGAACAGAGGGTTAGGACTAGTGAAGTGCTTTGAGTGGTCTTTGAGACTAGAAAAGTGTTATATAAGTACAGTTCCTTATCCTTGCAATCACTCTATATATAATTCAAGAAATCTCTGTCTCTCTGTCTTTCTGTCTGTCTGTCACGATCACAGGACTCGCTATGACATTATCAAAGATCAAAGGCAGGCATCACTTACGATTATAGGACTCGCTATGATAGGCATCACTCACGATCATAGGACTGACTATGACATCATCAAAGATCATCAGACTTGCTATGACATCATCAAAGATCAAAGGTAGGCATCACTGAACGAGTGGTGATGTCATAGATCAAAGGCAGGTTTCACCAGGGTTACTGTTGCCATGGTAACCATATCAAAGATCAAAGGCATGCATTACCATGGTTGCTGCTGCCATGGTAACCATGTCAAAGCTCAAAGGCAGGAATGCAGAAATGCTTGCTTACACTTGCTTTCTACGGGCATGCAGAAATACTTGCGTAAACTTGGTTTCTACGGGCATGCACAGGTATGCACTAGTTTTAGAGATGTAATAGATGTTTTTATCGTGCTACAAGTTTTTGTCTTGTGCTACATGACTATGAACCTCTGTAGCACTAGTGCTATGAACAAAAAAGTTAACGTACAGCCCTGATACAATACTGTAGGTGGTGGGCCAACTCTGTTTTCGTGTCATTGATTGATCCGTATCGGGGGAGTAGGTCATTTTTTAAATATAGTCTTCTCTATTTTTGGTAAATCTGAGAAAATTTGTTGGGAGCCTCTTGTCGTCTTCTTCTTCTTCTCTCGGTTATTGGTGGATAACAAACAACCGAAAGGTGCATACCGCCACCTACTGTACAAGAGTGTGTAACATTATGTCATCTCAGCCCGACCCCTAAATTCTATGACTTAATCCTGTGTTATTTAAAAAAGAGAAAAGAGTCCTTCACGTGATTCTTGTTGCCTCCCCATCTCCATCTGTTCCCAGAATCCCAGTTAAATCCCAAGCCCTACCGGCCTCTCAAACTTCATTTTCCATTATCTGTCTTTCATTTCCATATTTGTGACTGTAATAAGATGTGCTCGACATTTTCTTTAACTCCACATTCTCTACATTTGTCACTTTCGCTTTTCCCCATGGTGAATAAAGTGCCGTTTAAACCTGTATGATCCAGTCTGAGTCTTGCCATAATGATGTCTTCCCTCCTTTTGGTTGTTATGCAATTCTTTATTGGAATAGATTTTTGTATTTTGTAATACGATCTACCTTTATGATCTACATCCCATCTTTTTTGCCATAGCTCAATTCCTTTTTTCTTGATTACTGCTTTCCCTTCACCTTTTCCAAGAGACAATGGTATAGTTATCTCTTTTCCAAGAGTGCTTTTTGCTAATTTGTCTGCATAGTCATTCCCTTTCAACCCTTCATGTGCAGGAACCCAACAAAACTGAACTTCTCCACCACCCCTGCGTACCCAAAATAAACTGTGATATAGCTCAATCACCAAGTCTTCCCTTGTAGATTTTAGTGTCTATATGGTTTTTAACGCTGCAAATGAATCCGTGCACACCATCACCTGGTCCAGTCTGACCTCCTCCACCCACTGCAAGGCAATAATTATTGCCACCATCTCTGCTGTAAACATGGATGTATTGTTGGAGAGTCTTTTTGCAATGGTTACTTTAAACTCTGGAATGTATACTCCAACTCCAGCAGAGCCCTCTTTGTCCTTTGAACCGTCAGTATAGAGCTGTAAGAAGTTATAGTAATTGTTCCTGAGGTAAATGCTTGTTTTAACACCAGCTTCACTCACATGTCAATCCTTTTTCCTCATTAGCAGACTAGTGTCTACTTTTATTCCCGGAAACAGTCAAGGGGGACCATTACTCACTAGACTGGTGTTACCTATATCAGTAGTGTGTAGCCCATACATTCTGGCTTTTCTTTCAATTGCCCACCCAAACCCATGTCCCTGGAAATTATGGAAATTAGAGTATTCCCAGCAGTCTTGTAGTGTTGTTTTTGAAATATTTGATTCCTCACTTCCTTTCAGCTTGACCCAGTATGCTAATGCAAGTTTATCTCTTCTCAAATCCATTGGCATTTCTCCTGTTTCTATTAAAACTGCATTGTTTGGTGTTGATTTTATGGCTCCAATGCAGAGGCGAAGCGCTCTATGCTGCATTCTGTCTATTTTTTCCAGAGTCGTCTTTGCCGCTGCTCCATAAATCATGTATCCGTAGTCTATTGTCAATCACATTAGTGCTCTGTTATGCCTGTTTATCTGCACCCCATTGGTGTCCAGCTACAGCTTTTATGAGATTAATGACTTTTTTGCACTTTGTCTCCAGATTTTCAACATGAACTCTCTATGTGTATGCACTACCAAACCACAATCCTAGACATTTGAACTCACTGACTTTCTCTATTGGTGGATTATATAATGTTAATGGCTCTGTACCAGTTCTGTGTTTTGCTTTTTTTGTGAAAGTCATAAAGCAGGTTTTACTGTTTGAAAATTTAAATCTCCTGTCATATGACCACTTTTCCACTTTCTCCATTGCTTTCCTGATGTTTTTGAACACAAATTTCTCATTTCTTCCCCTCGTCCATATGGCTCCATCATCTGCATATAGTGCTGTTTTGATGTATCCCTCTTGATCATCAAACATGTACATTAATCATTATATTGAATAAAACAGGGCTTATCACACTCCCCTCAGGAACACCATTTTCTATTTCAAAGTCATTAGAAACTTCTGATCCTACTTTAACCCTAATTGTCCTGTGTGTTAAAAAATCCATTATCCAATTATACATCCTACCACCAATGCCCATTTTATTCAGTTTGATAAGAAGTCCATCCCTTCACAGTGAGTCATAAGCCTTTTCACTATCCAGATAAACTATAACCATTACTTCTTTCATTTTGAGAGTCTTTTCACTATCATTATTTACCCTAACTAGAGCCTCCACTGTGGCTCTTCCTCTTCTAAAACCATTCTGACAGTCATTTATTAATCGTTTTTGCTCTAATACATATGAGAGTCTGTAAACTAACACCTTCTCCATCCATTTCCCTAAGTATGACGTTAATGCTATTGACCTGTAGTCGCCTGGATGAGCTGGATCTTTCCCTGGCTTATTAAAAGGTAAAGTTACAGCCTTTTTTCCACCCACTTGGGATAACCCCCTCCTTCCATATTCTGTTAACCCCTTGCACTCTGGTCAATTTCCCTAAAAACGCCAAAAAATAGCCTGCCCAAAGTAAATCAAAAGCTGTTCTTCAACCCTTTGCAGCATAAGATAAGATAAGATAAGATAAGCCTTTATTAGTCCCACAAAGGGGAAATTCCAGGATTGCAACAGCACAGGGATAGCAACACTCAGAGCAACAATCAGAAGGCAAGAAAAAAACAAGCAAGCAAGAGCAGCTAATATACATATGTACATATTACTATAAAATATATATATACACACACGCAGACACACAGTGCAGAGCATTGTAGCTGGATGGAATAAATATATGAATATATAAACACACAGTGCGGAGCATTGTAGCTAGATGGAATAAATACGTAAATATATAAACACCCACAGTACGGAGCATTGCAGCTAGGTGGAATAAATATGTAAATATATAAACACACACAGTGTGGAGCAATGTAGCTAGATGGAATAATATGTAGATATATAAACACACAGTGCGGAGCATTGTAGCTAGATGGAATAAATATATAGATATATAAATATAAACACACCCAGTGCGGAGCATTGTAGCTAGATGGAATAAATATGTAAATATATAAACACACACAGTGCAGAGCATTGTTGCTAGATGGGATGAAACAGCACAACCGTCTACTTAGTTATCCTACATGGTATGATTATGTGCCCATACATATTCTCACCCTCCATAGTGACCGGTATTTTCCTAGTTGTATGCCGGAGGGGACCATTGTGTAAGTCTATTGCATCTTTTGCATTCAAAAAACTATTAGTTTGTTACGTCTTTTTGCTATCTCTGCAAGCAGCCCTGCTTAGGTTGTACAGTCTGACAGCCGTTGGTAGGAAGGACCTACGAAACCTCTCGGTTGTGCACCTGGGATGATGTAGTCTGCTGCTAAATGAGCTCCTCAGTGCGTTCAGTATGTCCTGCATAGGGTGGAACTCGGACTCCAGCAGAGATGACAGTTTAGCCACCGTCCTTCTCTCTCCTATCTCCTCCACCGGATCAAGGCGCTGCCCCAGGACAGAGCTAGCTTTCTTGATCAGTTTGTTCAGTCTCTTCCTATCGGCTGCAGTAATGCCACTGCCCCAGCAGACCACTCCAAAAGTGATGGCTAATGCCACCACCGTGTCATAGAATGTCTTCAGCAGCGCCCCTTGTACACCAAAAGACCTGAGTATCCTCAGCAGGAACAGCCTGCGCTGTCCCTTCTTGTAGAGTGCGTCAGTATTGTGTGACCAGTCTAGTTTATTGTTCAGATGAACACCCAGGTACTTATAGGATGTCACCATCTCGAGGTCTGTTCCCTGTATATTTACTGGTGCTGTGAGGGGCTGCCCATGCCTGCGGCAGTCCACCACCAGCTCCTTAGTTTTGCTCGCGTTGATCTGGAGGCAGTTCCGATGGCACCAGTCCACGAAGTCCTGGATAAGCCCTCTGTACTCAGCTTCATCTCCATTGGAGATGAGGCCAACGATCGCAGAGTCGTCAGAGAACTTCTGTAGATGGCAGTGTGTTGTGTTGTTGTTGTTGTTGCATCTTCATGGGGTTGGTCTCATTTAAAAGAAAACACTTTGAATTTTTTGGCAAAACAGTCATAATCTCTCTAAGTGCTCCGGCCACTGAGTAACAGTCATCTAAACATACTGAACTTGAAGAAAATAAATTTCGCCTGGGTGTTTTTTTGGATACAAATGCTTGCAAATAACACACAGCTTCAGATCCGGGCTGGAAAATGCAACAGAAATGTAGAACCAAGTGTTATCCAGCTGAGGTCAAAATTTTGTAACAATACCACAAAAAATGAATATATTACACAGCTTTGTTCTCAGGTAGCTCCCAGGCGTTTTTGAACTGTGCCAAATTGTGCCAAATGGCACAGTTTGGAAAAACGTCTGTAACTTTTGAATGATTCAATATAGAAGCTTCATCTTGGGCTCTAATGAAAGGTGACACTCAGGGCTGTGTGTGTGGGGGGGGCTGTTTATTCATTCATTCATGAATGAATGAATAAACAAGCCCCCACACACAAGGAAGCATGCCACGTAAAAAATATGTGGCTTTTTTTTTACAAGAAAAAATAACCTACAGTGCACTAAAAATTATTCTAAAATATTTGTAATGTAGAAGATAACAACTCCCACCCCCCCCCACTACAGAGGACGGACATCGGCCATCGCTACATGACGGAATAGTCATGTGGCGATGTGGCGACCACCGCGCCCCCCCCCCCTCGCTACAGAAGAGTAGCGGTGGGGGCGTTCACGGTCTGGACGCGGCGCACGAACCGTGTACCGCGGCGCACGGACTTCGGACTTCGTGCGCCGCACAGTTGTAATTTACCGATCAGTCAAAAGTCATTTTTGATTACAATTTTCAGGGATAAAGAATAATTTAGCTTATAACACTTACCTGTTCACAGCAGCAGCGTAGCTGGCGAACTTCTCTTCCTCATTGTCAGACGAACATGAAGCTGGTCCGCTTATTACGGACTCGTGGTTCTGGTCTCGCGACCCGGTCAAAATATAATTCCACTATTGCGGTTTTGCGCTTCCATGATTGCGGTTTTGGCGAACAATTTTTCAAAACAAATAACAGTAGTAAGAAAAAAAGACTGGCGAACGCGTGTGTGTCACCCAGCCTTCATCGTCGGCCTCCGTCGGTCTATGATGACCATGGAAGAGAATCCTAAACGTCTACTCTGCTGGGACAGCACCACCTGTGGCTGAACAGGCCGATGCGCGAATGGCAGTCCCTGTCACACAGGTCGCACTTGTGGGTGGTCTCCGTGCTGCTGGGTCTGTGGCGGTTCTTCCTGCGGGTCCTTTTTTCATCTGCTGCAGCAGTCAGTCTCTCTTCACCCAGCCTTACACAAAACAGCTTTCGAACTTCTGTGCTTCAATTGGCTCGCTGCGTTCGCAGCCATTGGTAGGCGGGTCCTTCTTGCTAAGTTTTCAGTCATTGGTTCTTCAAGGTTTCAGAAACCCAATTCAAGGCTCTTATTAGCCGAATGAGAGGTCAATCATATCTAATCTGCACGGTGGCGCAGTGGTTTAGCACTGTGGCAGCACAGTTTTACCCTCGGCCGGGGGATCGCGGGGATCATGAGATCGTGGGTTCGATCCCAGCCCCCGACCAACAGTGAGCTGTGTGGAGTTTGCATGTTCTCCCCGTGTTGCGTGGGTTTACTCCGGGATTTCTCCAGTTTCCTCCCGCATACCAAAAACATGTAGGTTTAGGGCGCTCGCGCACGCAGCGACCAGCAACCGGTGGCTTGTCACCAGACTGCAAACCAAATCTACCTACGGGTACAAATAAGTAACAAAAAAAAAAAAAAAAAAAATCATATCTAATCTGTTCGCGGCTGTGTCTGTAGTGGAAGAACGGAAATGCAGCTTTTTTTTTCCAGTGCGCTCTTAGATGCAGCGCCCTCGTGCGCCCTTGTGCGCTCTAGGACGCAGAGACGTGCCCGTCCGCGGTACACCGGAGTGCAAGAGATTAAACAATTTCAGCACCAGTTGCATTGACTGCATAGGTAACTGCCGGAACATAGCATAGCTTAACTGATCATATCCTGGAGCTGTGTATCCACTATCTTGAAAAGCTGTCTTAAGCTCTGACATTGTGAGCTTGAGGTCTAACGCAGTCATGTCCTCTTTTGCTTCATTTTTTAAATTTGCATTTTCTCTGAGTTTATGCTCTCTTTGCTGTCTATGGCCCTCACCAAGATGGTCTCCTCTGTGCACTGCTGCAAATGCTCTACCTAGGACTTCTGCCCTTTCTTTGTCTGATACAGCCATCTTGTCCCCATCCACTAAAGCTGGAATTTTAACTGATACCCTTTTCCCCCTCATTTTTTTTAAACATACCCTAGACATCACCTAGTTCTGTTTTCCTACCAAGGGTGGAACAAAATTCTCTCCATGTTGGCCTTTTCCTGTTTTTAATAATCCTTTGAGCTACTGCCCTTTTCTTTTTATACTCTATTAAGTTTTCACTAGTCATATTATTCCTCAGCTCTCTGAATGCCTTGTTTCGCTCTTTTACTGCAATACTACATTCGTCATTCCACCAGGGTACAACCTTCTTCCTACCTGTGCTGTTTTCTTAGGTATACTTGCTCTTGCAGCATTCAGAATATGACTGGTTACCTGACTTGAACACTCTTCTATGTCACCTTCTAATGTTACCAAATGACACGATTGAACACGGTATTGCCTAAATTTTCCCCAATCTGCCTTGTCAAAACACCATCTTGTAAAACATCTTCCCTCTTGTATACATACTTCAGTTTCAATGACTGTAAGTATTGGGAAGTGATCACTTCCCATAGCTGTCCTGTTCATAACCATCCATTCACAGTCTCTCACTAAAGAATCAGATACCAGAGTCAGGTCAATACATGATAATGTGCCCCTATGCACATCCACCCTGGTGCTTTCACCACTGTTTAGACAAATTAACGATCTTTCATCTAACATCTCTTCCACAACATTTCCATTGTTATCTGTATCTGTGCTTCCCCAGAAGCTATTATGGGCATTAAAGTCTCCACACCATACCTCTTTCATATGCCCTTCCCCTGCCATAACACTGAAAATATCTGCTGTTAACTTCCTATATGGGTTGTAATAATTAATCAGCTTAATATTTCCTTGTCCATTTGGCCTACATATTTCAATAATATTACACTCTATTTCCTCAGGGGAGGGAATCACCCTAAACGCCAGGCCATCTTTAATGAAAGTGGCACATCCTTCTCCATTTACAGTGTTAATTCTATCCTGTCTGATTGAACTGTATCTTGGAATAACAAAATCTAAGTGAGGTTGAAGCCATGTCTCTTGTACACACACTACCTGTGGAACAACTTCTAGTTCGTAAAGATACTTCTTGAGTTCTTGTCCGTTTGCTATAAGACTCCTCACATTCCACTGCAGTATGTGTAGTACCATAATTAAGGTCTTGTTTCAGCATGTGCAGTCTCCCCAGTTTCAACTTTTAATAAAGCATGAATCTGGTCGGCTGTGATATCTTTCACATCTAGTAAGCTTCCTGCTGCTTCCACAATGGTTTTGATTCTTTCACTTTTCTTCTTTAGCTGTGTAGCAACATTCATGGTGTGGCAGATAAAATCTATAAAGTTTTTCTTCTTAACGATCAATGTGTCATCATCCATTTTGCATTTGTGAGCACAAACATTCCTTGCAACGGCACGACCCTGTGCTTGTGTGGGGCCCGTTGATGGCTGGGCTTACATTTGAACTGAACTTCTTTGAGGAAGGCCTGCTGTGTTTCTGACTATTCCTGCCTCTCTAACTGTCTTTAGAGCTTCCACATACGAGATTTTCTTAGTTATTCTGATTTCCTGGTCTTGTCTAGCTTCCCTCTGCACAACAGGTCCTCCATATGCAGCACTGTGCTCACCCGTGCAGTTGCAACACTTTACTTTGGCGTCCTTGTCACGTTTACCATATTCGTGCTCCCCTCCACATCTAGCACATCTTAGCTTTCCCTTACATTGCTGAGCAGTGTGACCCATCCTTTGACATTTGTAGCATCTGAGTGGCTTTGGGACGTATTCTCTGACACTGTAATACATGTATCCTATTAGGACTGATTTAGGGAGTGTTTCCTCAAACTGAATCATGACAGACAGTGTGTCCTTCAGTGAACCTTCTCTTTTACTCTTTAGCCTTTTCACATCCTTCACCTTTCCTCCTTGGATCTCGTTTTCCACTTCTTCCATAGACATGCACAAAGGAACACCTGATATAACTCCCCTCAAGTTAGCTGTCACGCCAGGAACATGTGCCTTCATTTGTTCTCCGTTTAGACATGTCATTGCCAGTACTTTCTGTTGCTGTCGTTTACTTGTGGCATGAATTAACAGCCGATTATTATTCAAGAACTTTGCAAACTTAACTCTCCCAATTTTTTTCTCAATTGCTTTTGTTAGCTTAACCGGGTGATAGTGCCCCCCACCCTGACTGAACTCATTGACAACCATCCAGTCATTCCCTACATCCTCAAACTGCCATCCATTTTAGCTAGTTCGTGTTTTCGTCGCATTGTTACTTCCTCCCGCATCACTCTCATCTGACCCACTTCTAAATCTTGTTGCCCCCCTAGCTGCTCTTTTCCGGCCCCCAGACCTGAATAGTGTCCAGCCCACCTAATCTTTATCATACCTGTCAGAGCTAGATGCCATAATGTTAAAGACAGCGTACAGTTTTTTGACCACATCACTCTCTATATAATTCAAGAAATCTGTGTGTCTGTGTCTCTCACGACCATAGGACTCGCTAAAAGATCATGGGATCGCCTATGATGTTCCTATGATCTCTACATGATGTCTATATGATGTCATATAGATCACAGGACTCGCTAAAAGATCATAGGACTTGCTATGAGATCAAAGACAGGCATCACTCGCTATCATAGGACTTGCTAAAAGATCATAGGACTTGCTATGACATCATCAGAGATCACAGGCAGGCATCACTCACAATCATAGGACTCGCCTTGACAGCTTCAAAGATCAACGGCAGGCATCACTAATGATCATAGGTCTCGCTATGACATCATCAAAGGTCAAAGGCAGCCATCACAGATCAAAGGCAGTCATCACTGAACGAGTGGTGACATCAAAGATCAAAGGCAGGTTTCACAATGGTAACTGTTGCCATGGTAACTAACTTTCTATGGGCATGCAGAAATTTCTATGGGTATGCACAGGCATGCACAGGTATGCACTAGTTTTTTTTAATAAACTTACTTTTTTATCATCAGTCTTCTCCGGCATCTTTCAGAGTAGCACTAATGAATCAATCAGGTTGTGGTTTCATCCCCCAGGTGACCGCTTACACCAATCATGTTTGACTTCATCAGAACCCCAAGAGTAAAGTATAGTGGGTCTTTCCAACAGCTTCTTTTTCTTTTAGATTTGATTGGCAGTTGGCAACCAGCTTACAGGTGCAATACCGCCACATACTTCCCTCTATATCATCACTCTATGCTCGTGTGTCCTATCCACATACTTCACTCTATATCATCACACTACATATCTTGGCTGTGGCAACTGCCAGCTGATATTAATTTATTCTCTATATATGATTCAAAAAAAATTGTGTGTCTCTCTGTGTGCCACAATCATAGGGCTCGCTAAAAGATAATAGGACTCGCTGTGACATCATCAAAGATCAAAGGCAGACATCACTCACAATCATAGGACTCTCTATGACATCATCAAAAATCATAGGACTCGCTATGGCATCATCAAAGATCAAAGGCAGGCATCATAGGACTCACTATGACATCATAAAAGATCACAGGACTCGCTATGAGGAAAATGTCACAAAGCAGTGGTGCACCTGTGAGCTGGTTGCCAGCCGGCAATCAGATTTAGAAGAACTAAAGTGATATAAAGTGAAGTATGTGGCGGTAATGCACCTGTAAGATGGCTGCCAACCGTCAATCAAATTTGAAAGAAGAAGACTCGCTATGACATCATCAAAGATCAAAGGTAGGCAGCACTGAATGAGGGGCGACGTGCTTGCTTACACCTGCTTTCTACGGGCATGCAGAAATACTTGCTTATACTTGGTTTCTATGGGCATGCACTGGTATGCACTAGTAAGAATTAATTTCTCAAGAAGAAGTTGGGCTAGCCATTGATAATATGAAATCAGGAAAAAGTGCAGGACCAGATGGTCTCCCAGTTGACCTTTATAAAAAATTTAAGAATAAATTAATAAAACCTTTTTTGGAAATGGTTTTAGAAGCATTTCAAAATACTAATTTACCATCATACATGAATAATGCCTTAATTATACTGTTGCCAAAACCAGGTAAACCCTCTAATAAATGTGAAAATATGAGACCAATAAGCCTATTAAATGCCGACCTTAAGATAATCTGTAAAATTTTAGCAAGACGAATACAAGAAATTTTACCAAATATTATTAATCGAGATCAGAATGGCTTTATAAAGGGAAGACAAGGCTTCCATAATGTAAGAAGACTATTTAATATTATTTATTCTAATAAAGAAGCACCGGATACAGCTGTCCTATCACTGGACGCCGAAAAGGCCTTTGATAGAGTCGAATGGCCCTTTCTTTTTGAAGTCTTACAAAGGTTTGGACTTGGAAATAATTTCATAAAATGGGTTCAGATAATATATAATAATGCTACAGCAGAAATCCTAACAAATAACAATATTTCAAAATCAATAAAAATCAATAGAGGATGTCGACAAGGCTGTCCACTTTCAGCTTTACTGTTTACTATGGCAATTGAACCTTTAGCGATGGCGATACGTCTACAGTCACAAATATATGGAATTAAAGTTGGACCAACAGAACATAAAATCTCCCTGTATGCCGATGACATAATTTTGTTTATGTCGAATCTTAAAAAATCAATTCCGACCTTGTTGAATTTAATAAAGAATTTTGGGGAAATATCAGGATATAAAATAAATAAAACTAAATCTTCAATATTAATGCTAAATGAGACCCAGAGAAATTACCCAGCCCCTGAGGTAAATCAATTCAATGTTGTAAATCAGTTTAAATATTTAGGAATCCAAATTGTGCCTAAGCTAGAATCAGTCGCCAGTGTCAATTATGAAGCCTTAATGACAGATATTAATGAGTTACTTCAGAGATGGATGTCACTACCAATGTCGATGATCGGGAGAATCAATATACTTAAAAGTAATATCTTACCTAAAATACTTTATTTATTTCAATACATTCCCTTACCACCACCTTTAGATTTATTCTCAAGAATTAAAAAAAAGTTAGTGGAATTTATATGGAACAACAGGAGGGCTAGATTACGTTTGTCTTTATTATATTTACCATTTGATCGTGGAGGTCTGAAATGTCCAAATTTTATGTTGTATTATTGGTCGGCACAACTGAGGTCTATGACATATTATTTTTCATCAAATGATCTCCCTCACTGGACTGAAATGGAATCATACAATTTGCCTTTACCTCTTCCCATATTCATATATTCAGACTCGGCAAAAAAATTACAGAAACAAGTTAAAAACCCATTTGTAAAACATATGATTAAAATATGGTGTGAAACTAAAAAATATTTAAAAGAACCACACTTACTGTCACAATTTAGTCCAATATGGGGTAATCAATATTTTAAACCAGGGAGAGCCGATGCTGTGTTTAAAGTATGGAGTTTAAAAGGGATCCAAAAAATTCAAGATTTATATTTGTCATGTTCAGATAACATAATGTCTTTTGAAGAGCTGAGGATCAAATTTAATCTTAATAGAACACATTTTTTTAAATATCTTCAACTTAGGAACTTTATTCGATCAAACCAAAATAATGCTCTCACTCGACCTATTTATTCATCCTTGGAAAAAATGTTGATGAAAGATAGTAAAAGAAAGGGTATTATTTCAGAGTTTTATAACTCATTGACACTATCCTCAAGTGAAAACTCACAGAAAAGATTAAACTACTGGAAAGAAGATCTGCAAACTGAAATTTCAGAGGAACAATGGGAATTGGCTTGTACAGAAGCTCAAACCAAATCAATAAATGTATGTCTTAAATTGATACATTTTAAATGGTTAATGCGGATGTATGTTACACTGGTGGAGTTAAATAGATATAACAAAAACATACCAGATACATGCACAAAATGCATGGAAAGTAAAGGAACCCTATTTCATTGTTTATGGGAATGTAGAATAATTAGAATGTTTTGGGAAGAGGTGAGGGTAACAATTGAAAAAATAATTTCAAAACAAATCATATTGAATCCTAAACTGTTTTTGTTGGGTCTGTACCCAAAAAAGCATAACTTTAATAAAAGTGAAAGAACATTCATAGACCTCAGTTTGCTTAATGCCAAAAAATGTATTGCATTACTGTGGAAAAAGACTCATAGACCAGATGTGACTCAGTGGTTAAGACAGATGTTAACAAACCTTCCATTAGAAAGAATAACATATATACTGAAATCAAAGGAAAGTGTGTTTGAGAATATATGGAGACCTTTTATTGATTATGTAAAAAATTTAAACATAACTCTTGAAGAAGAAGGTGAATGATGTGTGTGGGCCTTGTAAATTCCAAACTGGTGAACATAATATGTATACTTATGTAATGGATTGTCTAGACTAAAGAGAGGAGCATTGTTGAAGACTTGATTTTGTTGGTGGTTGTAGGTGTTTTTAGTGCATTTTTTTTTGTAGTACTTTAGTGTTAGTGTTTGATTGTTGGTGTTATGTTTGTTAAAAAAAAAAAAGGTTCAATAAAGATATTGTGGAAAAAACAGAATTAATTTCTCAAAAAACTCAAAACAGTAAAGACTATAACCATCTGTACCTCCTTTAAAACTGTTGAACTGATTTGACTTTACTGCTTTTTCTAACATATTTATCTGTTTCTGGTTTATTATTATTATGTTGTGATACTCCCTGGATTGTTTTCAATCTCCTGTATGTCCTTGTATTCCATTGTATATAATCTTAACCGATTATGGTTATGTACTGATTTTTTTGCACTTGGTTCTTCAATAAAGTTTAAAAAATACAAGAATGTTTATAACTAGCTAAAAATAGTATTATATTGGTTGAAGTAAACAACCAGGCAAGTGCAAAATTTTATAGAACATAATATACAGTATTTATTAATAAGCCCGACTGATCGATAGATCAATAGATAGATGTACTTTATTGATCCCAAACTGGGAAATTACAGTGTAACAACAGCATGACACAGTAGATGACCCAAACCTACAGAAACACACACACAACATAATAGAAAAAGGAGCTACCCAAGGAAGTAAAAATACTTAGATAACTTTATATACTACATAGGCTACTACTAGGTTAAATAGATGATTAGCCTTATGAATCTATGGATAGCACTGACTGTACAAAGACGGATTATAAGGTATAGGGTGAAATGTGAGGTACCAGTTAGACTGTAAGGTGCAGTATGGCAGCATTGTTATGACCAAGATTCAACATTAGAACGAGTTATTGTACAGTGAAATGGCATGGCAGGAAAGATTTCCTGTACCTGACCATTCAGCAGCAGAGCTGTAGCAGTCAGAAAGAATAGTTAAACTTGGTCCAGTCAATACTCAAGTCTTATTACCCAGCCTTTATATATATAAAAAAAGAACACACTAGAGACAAAATACACTAAACAAAAGGCACAAAGTCAGGAAAAAGGTTAACGGGAGCTGCTGTTACTGGCTGCCATTCCTCTGGCACCGGAAATAAAAAAATTACATAGATTATCCGATTTATTCTGTAGAAAAAAAAAAAACATGATACCACAAGACTACTTTATCACAACATCTTTATCAAATTTAATATTGATTCATAATTGACTATTACACCAGCATCATTTGTGTATTTAAATCTGATCAAAATGTCAAAATAAACTACTTTGTCTCACTCTTTATCTGCTACCCAATTTCTTGTCTTGATATGGCCCCATCTTTATTGGTAATGTCTCTTATGTCAAATCAGAGACAAGTTGGGCTGCACGGTGGCACAGTGGTTAGCACTGAATGAACATTTATGCAGTAATGACACAGTTGTTCACATTTTGATGATTTTCAGTCATCCAGATGGGTAAGTATACTGTATGAAAACTAAGTCAAGTCAACTGGAATCAAGGATTTTTTTTTTTTTTACTCTGAATGGTGAATTGGATAAATGGTGAAACGTTTCAGAGTCAGTTGACTTAACTGAGCTTTCATTCAGTGTAGCTGTCAACAATTAAGCTTCCCACTCAATTTTGCCTCCTTCACACTATTTTAGATGTGCAACCACATACTTCAGATACAAATCCCCAACCAAACCGGGGTCTCTGCCCAATAAAAAGAGGTTCCAGTCTACCTAAGAACACCATATCAGTAAGAAATGTTAGATCACTGTCATAGTAGATAAACATTTTTTGCTAAACTTATAAAAACAAGAACTAAAACAGAAAAAGACAAACAACATGGAAAAAGACGCTGATCCAAAACATAAAACACAGAACAGTTTTGGTGGTAGTCTGATGCAGGTGTATGCTGGTTTTTTCAGCAGGGATTCTTTCATATCAGCAGGACAACAATGCGCAGGATGTGTAATTACTTTATTTAGCGATATGCTACACAAGACAATGAACAATGGGGAGCATGCATTTGGTTCTAATATTAACTATGGAGATCTGTAACAAAAAGAAAATACATTATGCTTACCTAGCAGACAAAAATGCAGTCTTGTCACACCATCTTTCTTTCACATTTACTTCTGACGCAGCTCACTGGTCGAATTCAAGTCAGGTGACCATGGAGCGCTGTTTTGATTGGTTGAGCATACAATGGTCCTGTCATAATCGCCTTTCAGGGCAGGGAAAAAGGCTCCATGCGCAGGCTGTGAGTTTGCAGATTTGTTGGGAAGAAAGAAAAACACTGAGTTCCAAAAAACTCGTGGACAGCGAGAATAACAGGTAAGCAAAAATAGCTAAAGCTAAGGCAAATGATGTTGCCAGCTAAACCTGGAGCTAAAACAACTCATGAACAGGCAAGCAAGATAGCAGAAGTTAAGGCAAGGGATATCGCCGGCTAAACCTAGTAGACTAGTCGTGGGACACAGGCAAGGGAAAAAATAGAAAGTACACTTACTGCTCATGGAGAAAAAGCTGCAAGTAGGGTGCTGCACGAGACAAAAGTGTGCAGCCCCTTAAATAGGGATCAGAACCCATTAACATAATAAACAGCAGGTGTGGGTACCTGACTGGGCAGGAGAAAGCAAGGATACATAATTGGGATCAGCTGAGGCAGTGAGAGGGAGGCGAACCAAAAACTGACCGCTGACAGGGCACACCCACACAAAGCTTCACACGCTTGACAGCTGTCAACAGTCAGAAGATAATACTAAAGATAAAAAGAATAAAATAACATACCAAAATAAATATAAATAATTGCAAAATAAAAATATAACACTAACACAAACAGGAAAAGCAGTAAGCAGAGCATTAATACATAAACCCAAAAGGCATAAGTACAATAGATAAGTAGAAAAAGCCATGAGACCGAGTCTGGCGGAGATCTCCAGCACTCAGCTCATGACAGGTCCTTATTGATGCCTTATTGATGCCTCAATAAGGCTTTACCAGGTTTCATAACTAAAGTTTAATTTTCATAAAAATATGAACATACTTAGCCTGCCAACAAACAGATTCATGTTTTGAAAAATATGCGTTAGCATATCTATGAAAATCAGCTACTCCCTGGATGGGGATCGATCATCTCAAAAACTAAAGCAGATAGAGCCACTTGGCCCACCACCTAACAGCCATGTGAGTACAGCGGGAGAAGCACCAGCGGGAACTCCATCTCCAGTTGGCTGGCTGCGCTGGTTCACATCCCGGTGAAGGAAAGCGGTAATGGCCACTGTTATGCAATGTGCTGCTCCGCTGTAATGCTTGTGTGCCCCTGAAGCTCGCACTGCATGGCCACATATGCCAAATAATCGTTCAGCCACTTCCAAAATCACAGCAGTATTAAGCATAAAGACTTCACTATGATCTTTTTTTTTATTGATTTACATCATGATGCTGAGTTTATCCAGTGAGCATCAGGTCAATCCTAAACTCCACCCAACAGTTTTTGCGGCCACTCTGCTCTGGACCAGGGCCTTATTTCAGCCACTACAAGTTCCTGAAAACTCCCCCTTTCTGAGAGGTCCCTGTATTGGAAACACGCACCATGAGGGAAGTTCCTGTAAAAGTGGTTCTTGGTTCCTGTAGTGGAAACAGGGCTATTGGACATGTTCCAACTGAGCACTTGTGCCACTGATGACACAGCACCACCCCCCCTCACAAAACATTGTGTATTGTGGTGTACCCGTTGTTCTGCAATTTGGGAGTCAATCTCCGTTATTTGCCAAGGTGTTATTGAAAGGGTTTACATGTGTCTAGAGCACAATGGGTGCCATCCTCACGAGAGCCTCAGAAATGACCAACGGCACAAATGCATGGTGTTTGTGTGGGAAAAAGATTTGCATCTGTGTGTAGTCGATCACTTCCACTTTGGGTCCTAGGAGGCCCTCAAGTGCACCGGACCAGGACCCTGCAGGTCACTGGCACAGACAAGCTTGTACTACAGGAAAATATTGCGTCCAATGCTGGGACACATTTTTGGCTTTAGTGACCAAACAAAAGAAATCAAATGTAAACACTGCAGAAAAAAATGTTTCAGCACCTAAAAGTAATACCAGCAATCTGTGTGTGTTTCCTTCCATCCATCCATCTTCTTCCGCTTAATCCTTTTCAGGTCGCGGGGGGGCTGGAGCCTATCCCAGCATCTTTGGGCGAGAGGCAGGGTACACCCTGGACAGGTCGCCCCTTCCATTATTTTAAAATAACAAAGTTGAAATACACACCGTTTCATTAGAAAAACATATGCCAGCTCTAAACGTTGAATATGTTTGCAGTATGCTTGAGTTGAACTACAAAGGCAAAATACAAAAATAAATGTAACCGGGATAAAATGTTCAATTAATTTTAGCACAGTTTGAGGTCACGTAACTCAGCAGGAGGCTGCCGTTCACTTTACTACCACAAGGTATCATTAACCCCTAAAGTTTAATACAGTAACTTTAAAGGAGGAATTTCAGTCAATCATTTACGTTGGTTCCTCCTTCTCCCTATATTCATGAAAAAAATGCCAGGACTGTTGGATGTCATATTGTTACCTTGGATTTACACTGACTCCGGATCCAGTCCGTTACAGATGCAGTGCGGACAGTCTTGCATCCATCCCTACCAACTCCATTTGTGTTTTGAAGCAGCATGGATAAGAACAAGGTTCAAAATACAAGATCACATGATAATTATATAAAATAATGTGACATCTTGAGAAGACCTGATTGCGATCACGTGGAAACAACAAGAAAGCGTGATGTAGCGGCTCTCCACCTGGACTTTTGTGCTCGGAATAATATGTAAGTAGCCTGTTAATTTTAATTCTATGAAGTGTTTGTATATTATGTCAAAGTTTTTATCTTCTCTGACACAATGGTGGAAGCGTAGACCTCAGAAAATAACGGACAACGTTTTAATGACCAAACAGCTATTAAATACTGTGAGACACCACAGCATTTCCTTGCGGATTGGATCCAGCATCTGTCAAAAACAGACTTGATGCATTTCATTAGCGATCCGAATCTGACAGGCCAGATTCGTTCTGCAATGGTCTGGACCAGGTGGGGATTAGAACATTGATGAGAATGGGAACTATATGCTGCAGACTCTGGATCGCAGCCATAAAGGACCAGATCCGGAGTCAGTGTAAATCAAGGGTAAGACTTAGTTACACAATAGTAGCAGTAATCAACAGATGAATCGTGGATAAAATGGCACTTAAATCCAAACAGTTTCACAAGTAGTATGAATGTACGTAGATTTGTATGTTGAAACATTCTCCTTTTGGAGTTTTTTGCCTGTAAAAAGTGTTTTAGGGCGCATTCACACGGCCACTGTTTGGTCCGGACCAAAGAAATTCTGGTCCGCTTCCGCGGATAGTTCAGCTCATTTAGTGAAGTTTGAATGTGCATTCGAACTCTGGTGCACACCAAACAAGCAAACTCTGGTCCGCCTGAAAACAGGAATCTCAGTTCACTTGCAAATTAACCCTGGTGTGCTTCATTTGCAGTGTGAACTCAAACGGATTATCCAGCAGACCAAAGGGCAGAAATACCCCTTAGCGTTTGTGTAACCATAGCAACATGTAGTCTGAGAAGAGGAAGTGGTGTTTACCATAGTGCATTTTGGGTAGAAAATAACAATAAAGACAACCACGCAAATTCGAGAAATCCTTTTAACGGAGAAAGCCGAGGGGGAAAGTTAAAAAATGTCTCATTTGTGGCAGACAAACAACCCGGCTGAAGGGAAGGGGTTTCCATTTTCGATCCTGGCCAATCGATGAGCTGGATTTTTCTTCTTTGCTGAGATTTTTTCTTCCTGGTCAGTAGTGGTTTCAGCTACAGTGATGTTGTCCAGGCAGTTTGGTCTGCTGCAGTGTGAATGCAAACCAAACCAAGCGAAGGTGCGAAAATTCTCGGCATTCCCGGCCCAATCAAACTGAGACCCCAGACAATCCCGGTGTGAATGCAGCCTTACAGTAAAAGAAAATCTTTAGAAGTTAGTGACAACTGAATTGAGGTAAAGACTGTTCAGCAAGGAATTATCAGCATTTCAATCAGTGGATGTAAATTCAGATGAGAGGATAATTGTCATTTGTGTTGTGTTGGTCCATCTAATCATGGACCAACACAGCTGCAGTGTCATCAATGTGTAAATGACTCAGGAAACAGACAGCAAGTGAGTCAACAGCAGACTCCATTAGTTTAGACAAACAGTTTGTTTATTTAAACCCCACTCTTTCCTAAATAGATGCCACTGAGGGCCAGCAGAAAAGCACTGTGTCACTCACAGCTAAATGTCTCTCACTGTGACCCACCAGTGACAAAAAGAGTGCAAATACAATCAATTACAGTGGATAATCTACAGAAATATTTAATAATAAAAGCACTCTGAGAATTTGTATATTTCGAGCATCTTTCAACTTAATTTAAAGATGGTTGTTTGAAGAGCAACATCAAATCAAAATCAAACAAATGACACTACAGTATACTACAGCTGCCCTGCTACCAAGTATTTCTAAGGATGACAAAAGAAAAATCGTTAATGATAGGATAGCTCACTTCAGCCTGACGCATATGCTCCAAGGTCACCAACAGCCTTAATTTTGCTGTCTCTAATAGCGTTGCAATGATTAGTCCATTAATCGACAAAAATAAATTAATCAACAACTAATATAATAATTGACTAATCACTAATGAACCCCTGTGCAGCAAAAATTCAAAAATATGATTGTTTCAGGTTCTCACTTTTTTGTTTTTGCATTATAAGTTGAATTATTTTGGTTTTATAATTTGTTTGATAAATCAAGACATCTGATAAGGTCACACATTGCGCTCTGGGATATTGTGATGGACATTTTGACTGTTTTTTTAAATACTTTACCATCTCTCAAGGTCTACCTTGACCATGACTTTGAGCACAATCTCGATGCCAACCCACCGAAGGATCTTTGGCTCTCATTTATCAAACGTCCGTAAAACAGAAAAGTAGTTGTATGATAATTTCAATGTAAAGATTGTGGATGAATGAGAACTTTCTCAGGCTTAACAGCTCCAAAACTGAGGCCATACTCATTGGCACCCCCCACCAGCTCAGATCTGCCCTTATCAGCAGTATCTCATTATCTGGTCACACCATCCCCATCCTCCTCTGTTAACAATCTGGGAGTTAAATTTGACCCTCATTTATCGTTTGAAACTCACATTCAACACCTCTGTAAAGTCTCCTTTTCACCTTAAAAACATTGCCAAATTCCGCCCCTCCCTTTCCTTCTCTGATGCTGAAAGACTGGTCCACGCCTTTATCTCCTCCAGGCTAGACTACTGTAACACACTCCTCATCGGGATATCTGGCAGGAGCCTTCAAAAGCTCCAATACATTCAAAACAGCGCTGCCAGGGTCCTGATGAGGGTGCGGAAATATGACCATATCACACCTGTTCTCCAGGCTCTTCAGTGGCTTCCTGTTCACCTCAGGATTGAATTTAAAATCTGCCTGCTTACTACGTAAGCAGGACATTGCAGTACACTGCAATGTACTGCGTACATTGCAATGTCTACATTGCAATGCACCAGACTATCTGAAAGAGCTTCTATCACCACACACTGCCATGAGACAGGTCTGCTCCAACAATAGCCATTGTCTTCAACTTTCCAAGACCAAGGTTCGTACCATGGGAGACTGGGCTTTTCAGGTAACTGCCCCACGTTTGTGGAATGCCCTTCCAGAACATTTGAGGAGTCCACAATCTGTTGAGGCTTTTAAAAAACACTGAAAGGCTTTTTCATTCACAAAAGCTTACTAAAGTCTGTTTCATCTGATTTTAACCTTTTATTGTTGTTGTCTTTTTAAATTCTGTTGTTCAATCGGTATCACTTTGAGCAGGGGTGTCCAACCATGTGCCATGGAGAGCCAAGACCCTGCAGGTTTTACCTCCAACCAGTGTCTTCAACAGCAGATTTCTGTGAACTTCTTCCCACTGATTGCTGATAAGTGAAAACACCTGCTGAAGAGACTGGGTAGAAGAGAAAACCTGCAGGGTCTTGGCTCTCCATGGCACATGGTTGGACACCCCTGACTTTGAGGTTTCTTTGAAATGTAAAGTGCATTATAAAATTTTTTTATTATTATTACTATTACTATTATTATTATTATTATTATTAAAAAGTAAAGGTTAGGACTTCCGGTCTGGACGCCATGGCGACTGCAGCTTAACACTGAAGCTCTCAGACCCAATCCAGGATAACACCTTGAAAATCAAACTTAACGGATTTTTGGAGGAGTGAAAATCAAAAGACAAAATCATCATGTCTAAAGGAAAACAGAAGAAACTGAAATTCTCCAGGCCAGGACACGTATCGGCCGGAGAATCTGAACTGGAAGATCTCCGTTCAGAAGACGAGGAACTGGTGATAGCTAACAAAAGGGTTAGCCTGAAATCACTATTTGAGGAGCTACGACGATTTCGCCGAGATGTTACGGCCGAATTTCGGGAATTCAGAGAAGAATTGAAAAGGACAAACAGCAGAGTGGACCAGGCCGAGAACCGAATCTTGGAAACAGAGGATCGAATAAAAGTGCTCGAAGATTCTGTGCTAGACCTACGCAAAAGACAAGCAGCTATAGAGGCTAAGCTAACCGACCAAGAAGGAAAACAAAGAAGAGACAACATAAGAATTCATGGTCTGATAGAAGGAACCGAAAATGGTTTTAACTCAATGGCAGAATGCGTGGAATCCTTACTAAGAGAGAAATTGGATATTCCACAAACCACCGACTTGAAGATAGAAAAGGCACATCGTTCATTAGCCGCTAGGCCGGCGGCGGAAGCGCCCCCACGTTCGGTGTTGGTAAGATTTTCCAATTTCAAAATAAAACAAGAGGTTGTAAGACTGGCCTGGCAGAAAAAAGGATTTATGCACCAGGAGAGAAAAGTCTACGTGGAACACGATTACGCCCCGGAGGTCTAACTAACTAACTAACTAACCTGCACTTATATAGCGCTTTTCTAGTCACAAAGACCACTCAAAGCGCTTTCATTAATACTAACCCTCTATTCTAAGGGCCTATAGGAAACAGATATCTAGGGACAATTTAGAACAGCCAATTAACCTAACATGCATGTTTTTGGCATGTGGGAGGAAACCGGAGAAATCCCGGAGTAAACCCACGCAACACGGGGAGAACATGCAAACTCCACACAGATCACTGTTGGTCGGGGGCTGGGATCGAACCCACGATCCCCACAATCCCCCAGCCAAGGGTAAACTGTGCTGCCGCAGTGCTAACCACTGCGCCACCGTGCAGCCCAAGGTCCTTAAAAAGCGCAGGGAATACAATGACGCGAAAAAGGTGTTAAGAGAGAAGAAATTGCGCTTTCAGACACCATTTCCTGCGAAGTTAAGGGTCTTCTACGGCGATGAAACGTGTCTCTATAATTTGGCGGAAGAAGCAACAGCTGACATGGCGAAAAGAGGGCTCCCGGTAACGGTATTTAAACCCGCAGCAGACCTGAGTGAGAAGATCAAAGCGCAAACATGGACAACACAAAGACCCTCAAAATCCACGGACCAGCAGCGGGAAACCCAGCACCAGAGCGTCGCGGATAAACTATCCGTTTTCAGGTTGGAATAGCGACCTTTTTTTTTTTTTTTTTTCTTTTCTCTTGAATCAATCCGCACATCCAACCCCCCTCATACAAGGTAACAAACATTAAAGGAGATGCATATTCAGCATGTGGTAAAACATTTCATGGAACAATCATATTATTTGAAACAAATAAGTCTTTGTAATAAAAAAAAAAAAACTTGTTAAAATAGAAATGTGACAATAATCCACATGTTCTCCTCATACTAACAAATACTGTTTTTGCGTGAATGTTTGATGTGATGGGGGTGGGAGGGTGCACACAATTTCACAGGGTTTAGGCATAAAAGGAAAAAAAAAAAAATCATTACAAGTTTGGATTGGGTTCTGAAACTCACGTTAAAAGCATGGGACTACTTTCAGTGGTAAGAGAGGGCCCTCAACACGTAACAGAGTTTGAGGAATTTCCCTCAGAGCCTTCACTCCATCAAGGCTCTTACAGGGTTTTTAAAAAGACCTCAGCTCAGGAAGTTCTTATGACAGCTTTTTGTTTTAAAGTTTTTTACACTATGTTCTTAATGTTTTTCTTGTTTTTAATGTTCTTTCAGTTTCTGAGTAGCACAAAAGAGGGCCACCACACAGTTATACTAAACAAAACAACACAATGGAGAAACAGGGTGTAACCAAAATAATTTCATATAATGTAAAAGGAATCCTGAATCCAGTTAAAAGATCCAAGATTCTAGGCAAAATGAAAAAAGACAAAGCAGGAATAATACTTTTACAAGAAACCCACCTAACAGACGTGGAACACAATAAACTCAATAGACAAGGGTTTAAAATGATCTCTTCATCTTCATATAAATCAGGGAGGAGGAGGGGAGTAGCGACATTGATATCAACCAAAATTACATTTGAAAAAAAATCAGAACACAAAGATAAAGAAGGGAGATACAGTTTGGTAACTGGGCGGCTAGAGGGAGAAGATATCACCCTGCTGAATGTGTATGCTCCCCCAGGGGCTAACTGGAAATTTTATAAAAATGTATTCGACCTAATGATAACTAAAGCTCAAGGTTTAGTGATATGTGGTGGGGACTTCAATCTTAGACTGAATCCATACTGGGATGCTTCTGGTAATTCCCCACATCAAAATAACACCCAAAACAGGAAGACTCGGATGCTACTAAAAGAATTGGGAATCTGTGACGTGTGGAGGGAACTCAACCCCAGTGTAAAAGACTATACATTTTACTCAACTCCACATTCATCTTACTCAAGGATTGACTATTTTTTTATGTTTAATAGAGACATTGGAAGAGTAAAAACATGTAAAATAGGACTGATGGATCTCTCCGACCACAGTCCGATCTACATGGACTTAAATATCCAAAAATACACAAATAATACATTTTCTTGGAGGTTAAATTCAAATGTCCTGAAAGGACCATTGAAAGATGAATTGGAATCAGATATTCTCAGATATTTGGAAGATAACGATAATGGAGAAGTATCCCCTTTAATACTGTGGGATGCATGTAAAGCTGTAATAAGAGGAAAGATTATTGCAAAACTGGCAACCCAAAAGAAACTAAGACAAGAAAAACTATCCACATTAGAGTCAGAACTTAGGAACCTAGAAAAAGAACACAAAGGCAACACTCATTCTACTGACTCGCTCAAGATTAAGGAAATTAAAAACCAAATAAATGAGATCTACACAATAGAAATCCAGAAGAAACTTACATTTCTGAAACAAAAATACTATGAAGCAGGCAGTAAATCGGCAAAATTGCTAGCCTATAAATTGAGGAAACATCAAACAGAAAGAGCAATCTACAAAATCAGAGACCCAGTATCAAAGGAAATAAAATTCAGAATTCAGGATATTCTTAAAAACTTCGAGAATTACTATAAGAACTTATACTCCCACAAAAAACATAAAAACGCATCCGAGGCATTCCTAAACACATTAAACCTTCCCCAACTTACGGAGTCACAAAATAAAACACTACTGTCAGAAATACATCCTAAAGAATTGGAAAAAGCAATTATGAAACTTAAAGCTAACAAATCCCCAGGAGCTGATGGCTATACAGCAGAGTGGTACAAAACCTTTAAACAGCAACTATCTCCTCTCCTCCTGAAAACATTTAATTATGTCCTCCACACAGGGGAAATCCCCCCCTCCTGGAGAGAAGGGGTCATTGCAGTTATACCTAAACCTGAAAAGGATAAACTAGAGTGCTCCAACTACAGACCAATCAGTGTACTAAATCAGGACTATAAGCTTTTTACCATTATCCTTGCCAAAAGGTTAGAAAATATACTGACAGACCTAATTCATTTAGACCAAACAGGTTTTATAAGACAAAGACAGACACAAGACAACATTCGACGCACTTTACACATAATTCATCATATAAAAAAATATAACTTAAATGCAGTCATATTGGGATTAGATGCTGAAAAAGCATTCGATTCGGTTGACTGGTCTTTTCTATATAGAATCTTATCCAGTTTCAATTTTCATAACAACTTCATTAGAACTATACAGGCATTATATAAAAAACCAACAGCTAAAATAAGGATTAACGGTAATTTATCATCATCTTTTGAACTGGAAAGAGGATGTCGTCAGGGCTGCCCCCTGTCTCCACTGCTCTTTGCAATCTTCATAGAACCTCTGAGCCAATGGATAAGACAAAACCAAAAAATTCAAGGTATTACACTTGGTCAGAAGGAACATAAAATAGCACTCTTTGCTGATGACATTTTAATATACCTAGGGCAGCCGGACACTTCTTTACCAGAACTAACCTCAGTTTTTTCAGAGTATGGAGATTTATCGGGGTACAAATTAAATATGCATAAAACCCAAGTTTTAACATTCAACTATGACCCAAATCATTATTCACTAAGCAAACTCAAAACTAACTGGGAGTCGGAATCTATGAAATATCTGGGGGTCAATATCCCGAAACAACTCAACAAAATTATATCACTAAACTATGATCCACTGGTGACAAAAATAAAATCTGACCTAGCAAGATGGAATATGATACCATTCTTGGGTACTGCACAAAGAATTGAAGCAGTCAAAATGAATATACTTCCACGTCTTCTATACCTTTTCCAAACAATACCGGTAGAACCTCCCAAAAAAACATGGCAGGAGCTGGACAGAAGGATCTCAAGATTCATATGGCAGGGCAAGAGACCTAGAATCAGATATAGAACCCTACAGCTAAACAAAGACAAAGGTGGGCTCGCGCTGCCAAATATCAGGGACTACTTTAAAGCCGCACAAATTAAAACTTTAGTAGAGATATGTAACCCAGTCTACACTGCACAATGGAAGGAGATCGAATGCCAAATAACAAGTGACATCCCCCTACAGGCGATAATAGGGAACAATGCCTTACCTAAGCTTTTGAATAACACTAACCCATGGATAGAGACCCCGCTAAAAATTTGGTTTAAGATAGTCAGAGAGAATCAAACTAAAGAGCCCTATCGACTTCTGCAATGGATCGCCTATGATCAGGACTTTACTCCTAATAAAACAGACACCAGATTTAAAAAGTGGAAGGAGAAAGGGCTGATAAAATATTACGATTTTTTTAAAGGGCAAATCTTAAGAAGTTTTGAAGATTTGAAAAAACAAGGCCTAATAAATCAAGACCTTTACAGGTTCTTCCAGCTTAGACACCACATAAACAATATACTTAAAAAGGAGGTTTTGGAAAGGGCCCAGTCAGGTGTTCTGAAGGTCTTCTTAATGGCCTATAAAGGGATCCCAGGGATCAGATACATTTCTAAAATATACCAAGGTCTTCAAGACTTAAAAGGAGACAACACATCTTATATAAAAGAGAGATGGGAAAAAGAGGGGAATTTCACTTTACAACTGGAAATATGGGAAAAGCTAAATAAACAGCAATGGAAAAGTACCTCATCCCTGCAGTGGAGAGAATTTGGATGGAAAAACTTGGCAAGATTTTTCAGAACACCTGCACAAAACAAATTTACCCATAAGGGATTGAACTGTTGGCGCTTGTGTGGTGAAAAGACTGCAAATCATTTTCATGTGTTTTGGTCATGCCCAGTTATCCACCAATATTGGACCAAGGTACAGACAATATTGGGGAAAATATTCAAAATTACAGTTCCCTTTTCTTTTGTAACTTTGTATTTGGGTTTACTACCGGACTCACTGGAAAGACGAGGAGAAAAATACTTATTCAATGTTTTAATATTGGCAAGCAAAAAAGCTCTAACTAAAAAATGGATGTTGAAGGACTGTCCTACACCTGAAGATTGGACTAACGTGATCCAAGACATTTACTCGATGGAAAAGTTGACATTCGCACTGAGACAGGACATGGATGGGTTCATGAACTTTTGGCAACCCTGGACCACATATGTGTCTTCCATTAGATCTAATCTTTGACAAATACCATTTCAATAATGGTTCCACTCTTTGTTCCAACACTACTCAGATGCTCTTTTATCTTTATTTACTTACTTTTTCTTTTTGTTTGTTTTTTACTGGTTTGTTTTTTTTTTTTTGTTATTTGTTTTTTGTTTTTTTTTCTCTTTAATTTCACTTTTTCTTTCACTTTAAAAAAAAAAAAAAAGGGGTGTTGTAAGAATTAATCTTCCAATGTTGTCAGATATCAGAAAATAAGGGAACATGTGATGAAAATGTAAACACTGCATTGCTGTAACGACCTGTATACCCTTTACAAAAACTTAAATAAAAAAAAAAAAAAAAAAAGTAAAGGTTAGAATGCCATATAAACTATATCTCAACAACAAAGAAAGCTAGGGTCACAAAACTTTATATACAGGTTCACCTTGGGATCCTGAACTGTGACTATGGGTTTGTGGTCAAAAGGTCAAAGGTCAAGGTTTTAAATCTATAGGCTGCAAAAGACACACAGTAGGTCTGCATCTTGGTTGAGTGCATTTTTTTTTCCACAATATTTTTATTGAACCTTTTTTACAAACATAACACAAACAATCAAACACTAACACTAAAGTAATAAAAAAAAATGTACTAAAACACACCAACAACCACTAACAGGAACAGGTCTTCAACAATGCTCCTCTGTTTAGTCTAGGCAATCCATTACATAAGTATACATATTATACATTCACCAGTTTGGAATTTATAAGGTCTACACACATCATTCACCTTCTTCTTCAAAAGTTATGTTTAAATTCTTTACATAATCAATAAAAGGTCTCCATATATTCTCAAACACAGTTTCCTTTGATTTCAGTATGCATGTTATTCTTTCTAGTGGAAGGTTTGTTAACATCTGTCTTAACCACTGAGTCACATCTGGTCTATGAGTCTTTTTCCACAATAGTGCAATACATTTTTTGGTGTTAAGCAAACTGAGGTCTATGAATGCTCTTTCACTTTTATTAAAGTTGTGCTTTTCTGGATGCAGACCCAACAAAAACAATTTAGGATTCAATATGATTTGTTTTGAAATTATTTTTTCAATTGTTCCCCTCACCTCTTCCCAAAACATTCTAATTTTTCTACATTCCCATAAACAATGAAATAAGGTTCCTTTACTTTCCATACATTTTGTGCATGTATCTGGTATGTTTTTGTTATATCTATTTAATTCCACCGGTGTAACATACATCCGCATTAACCATTTAAAATGTATCAATTTTAGACGTACATTTATTGATTTGGTTTGAGCTTCTGTACAAGCCAATTCCCACTGTTCCTCTGAGATTTCAGTTTGCAGGTCTTCTTTCCAATAATTCAGTCTTTTCTGTGAGTTTTCACTTGAAGATAATGTCAATGAGTTATAAAACTCTGAAATAATACCCTTTCTCTTACTATCTTTCGTCAAGATTTTTTCCAAGGATGAATAAATAGGTCGAGTGAGAGCATTGTTTTGATTTGATCGAATAAAGTTCCTAATCTGAAGATATTTAAAAAAATGTGTTCTATTAAGATTAAATTTGATCCTCAGCTCTTCAAAAGACATTATGTTATCTGAACATGACAAATATAAATCTTGAATATTTTGGATCCCTTTTAAATTCCATACTTTAAATACAGCATCCGCTCTCCCTGGTTTAAAATATTGATTACCCCATATTGGACTAAATTGTGACAGTAAGTGTGGTTCTTTTAAATATTTTTTAGTTTCACACCATATTTTGATCATATGCTTTACAAATGGATTTTTAACTTGTTTCTGTAATTTTTTTGCCGAGTCTGAGTATATGAATATGGGAAGAGGTAAAGGTAAATTGTATGATTCCATTTCAGTCCAGTGAGGGAGATCATTTGATGAAAAATAATATGTCATAGACCTCAGTTGTGCTGACCAGTAATACAACATAAAGTTTGGACATTTCAGACCTCCACGATCAAATGGTAAATATAGTAAGGACAGACATAATCTAGCCTTCCTATTGTTCCATATAAACTCCACTAACTTTTTTTTAATTCTTGAGAATAGATCTGAAGGTGGTGGTAAAGGAATGTATTGAAATAAATAAAGTATTTTGGGTAAGATATTACTTTTAAGTATATTAATTCTCCCAATCATCAACATTGGTAGTGACATCCATCTCTGAATTAACTCATTAATGTCTGTCATTAAGGCTTCGTAGTTGGCACTGGCGACTGATTCCAGCTTGGGCACAATTTGAATTCCTAAATATTTAAACTGATTTACAACATTGAATTGATTTACCTCAGAAGCTGGGTGCTTTCTCTGGGACTCATTTAGCATTAATATTGAAGATTTAGTTTTATTTATTTTATATCCTGATATTTCCCCAAAATTCTTTATTAAATTCAACAAGGTCGGAATTGATTTTTTAAGATTCGACATAAACAAAATTATGTCATCGGCATACAGGGAGATTTTATGTTCTGTTGGTCCAACCTTAATTCCATATATTTGCGGATGTAAACGTACTGCCATCGCTAAAGGTTCAATTGCCATAGTAAACAGTAAAGCTGAAAGTGGACAGCCTTGTCGACATCCTCTGTTGATTTTTATTGATTTTGAGATTTTACTGTTTGTTAGGATTTCTGCTGTAGCATTATTATACATTATCTGAACCCATTTTATGAAATTATTTCCAAATCCAAACCTTTGTAAGACTTCAAAAAGAAAAGGCCATTCAACCCTATCAAAGGCCTTTTCGGCGTCCAATGATAGGAGAGCTGTATCCGGTGCTTCTTTATTAGAGTAAATAATATTGAATAATCTTCTTACATTATGGAAGCCTTGTCTTCCCTTTATAAAGCCATTCTGATCTCGGTTAATAATATTTGGTAATATTTCTTGTATTCGTCTGGCTAAAATTTTACAGATTATCTTAAGGTCAGCATTTAATAGGCTTATTGGTCTCATATTTTCACATTTATTAGAGGGTTTACCTGGTTTTGGCAACAGTATAATTAAGGCATTATTCATGTATGATGGTAAATTACTATTTTGAAATGCTTCTAAAACCATTTCCAAAAAAGGTTTTATTAATTTATTCTTAAATTTTTTTATAGAGGTCAACTGGAAGACCATCTGGTCCTGCACTTTTTCCTGATTTCATATTATCAATGGCTAGCCCAACTTCTTCTTGACTAATTTTAGACTCCAGTATCTCCCTGTTTTCATTTGGAATACATGGTATAGATAGTCCGTCCAAAAACCCATTTAGTTTTGTTAAGTCAGTTTCATTTTTTGTATCATATAATTTTTCATAGTAATCTCTAAAGGCTCTATTATTTTCTAAAGGATCTACAACTACCTGTCCGTTACTTATAATACTGGTAATTGGTGTTTTAGATTCTAATTGTTTAATCTGCCATGCCAATAATTTTCCTGATTTTTCACCTTGTTCATAAAAAGATTGCTTCAATCTTAGAAGACTCGAGGCAGCTCTATTCGCTGATTTTTTGTCATATTCAGCTCTCAGAATTATTAATTCGTTCTCTAACTTTGGGTCACTTCCTGCATACACTTTTTCTTGAAGAATTTTTAATTTGTGTTCCAATTGGACTCTCTCCTCTCGAGTCTTCTTAGATTTTGAACCTGTATAACTAATAATATGTCCCCTAATAAAAGCTTTGAAAGCCTCCCACTTTATACATGCTGATGTTTGTGTAGTATTAATATCAAAGAACTCATCTATCTGTTTTTCTATGTACTTAACAAATTCCTCATCCTGAAGCCATTTATGCTGAAATTGCCACCTACCTGGCTCCTTTGTCAATTTCTTATCTACATATATGAGACAACAGGGTGCATGATCAAAGATCACAATATTATCATAAAAGCAGTTTTGAATCTTGGACCTTAATTCTGTGGAGATCAAAAAATAGTCAATACGTGAGAATGACTTGTAGGTATTAGAATAACAAGAGTAGGCTTTAACTTGTGGTTTCATTTCTCTCCATATATTCAGCAATCTCAATTCTTTCATAGAATGCTTAATGATCATCCTGCATCCATTGTGTGTACAGTCCAGTCCTGTTGATCTGTCTATACTGGGATTCAATGTACAATTAAAATCCCCTGCTATTATATGTTGCCCTGTAAGTGATGATAAGATAAGAAATAAATTAGCAAAGAACTTTTGATCATCTATGTTGGGACCGTATAAGTTCACCAGATTTATGTTTTCTAATAGCAAGATCCTTGAATAATTAGATATCTTCCTAATTTGTCTCCAATTACATTTTTCACTTGAAATGGGACTGATTTATGTATGAGAGTCATAACTCCCCTGGCTCGGGATGAAAATGATGAGGTGAACACACTTCCTTGCCATCTTCTCCTAATTCTTTTTACATCCTCCTCTATTAGATGGGTTTCTTGTAAAAACACAATTTTTGAACCTATGTCTTTTATTTTATTCATAACTTGTTTAAGTTTTTTTAAATTTTGTAGACCTCTGCAATTCCATGAAGTTAAATTAAGATTAATGCTTTGGTCTATGATCAATAGGGGGTTTAGGATTACCTCGCAATATAAACATGCTCATACAGAGAAGCAAAAACATGAGTGGTTGAACATTCATCCTACAAACTACACACAAACAAATTCCCCCTTCCCACCTTCGTGGTAAACCCCCCAAAATCAAAAAAAAAATTCTGTCTCCCGGTATAGCCATCGACCGCTCCACACCCACGAGGATCAGCCAAAGCCACTCCTTCTTCATCCTCCCAATCACCCTAACTCTACTGCTTTTAATAACGTAACATTAACTCTCTTCTGTAATTTTCCAATTTAACTCCAAAATTTTATAGCAATTTTGTACATCATAGTTTTGTTTTGTTTTTTAAATATATAATACAATCTATATTTTGTAAACTTGCTATATGCTTCAAATCAGTTAAATGCCTATGTAAATGCTTCAATATTCTACCCTATATTCTGTTCATGCTTAACTCCCACCAGTCTCTTCCTGGATCTTCTTGATGAGCTCCTGCGCCTCCTCAGGGGTCTTGAAGATGTGTGTTCTGCCCTTATATGTGACCAGAAGTCTTGCAGGGTGAATCACTCCATGACGAATCCCAAGGTTGCGCAGTTCTTTATGGATGGGGTCAAACTGCTTCCTTAATTGTTGGATTCCTGAGGCCAAATCTGGGTAGAACCGCACCTGTTGATCTTGGTATTTAATTTCTCCTTTAGCTCGCGCCGCGTTGGAGATCGTCATCCTGTCTCTGTAGCTGAGGAACTTCATAATTAGCGTCCTAGGTGCTGCCTTGTTATCTCTCGGTGGGCCTATTCGGTGGGCGCTTTCCAAGACGACTGATGAATTTAGCTCCGCGTTGTTCAGCGCCTCCGGGATCCACCCCTCCAAAAAGGAGCATGGATCACGACCTTCGGCTCCCTCCGGTAAACCCACCAGCCTCAGGTTGTTCCGTCTCGACCGGGACTCCAAGTCCAGGACATTATCTTCCAGACATTTTTTTTTTTTCCAAAGTGCGCACCTTTAATTGAAGTCCGCCGACGTCATCCTCTGCACTGGAAACACGAAGCTCCACCTGCGTCACTCGCTGCACGCAGTCACCCAATTCCTTTCTCATTGCATCCAACGCTGCCATAATCCCATCAAGTTTAGCGGAAAAGTCTGCTCTCATTGAGCTAATGGCAGCCAGCACTGCACCTGTGCCGCCATCATCAGCAGTCACCGCACCACCGCTAGTTTCATCCGCCATATCCGCAGCTTTTCCTGCTGCGCCACAGACGTGAAAGTCCGTTAATTTGGACTGCTTCGGCGGTTCAATTTTTCCCCCACCTGATTTCCCAGCCTTAGGCTTCACCGGCATATCCTCGCCCAAACGCTGGGAAAAGTTCTGTTCCAAATGAGAGAGTTATTTGCCGAATTTTTATCTCTAGGAGCAGAGCAGAGTGATACGTGTCCTTCTACGTGGCCACCATAACCGGAAGTCCTGGTTGAGTGCATTTTAGTTAGATAAGTGTTTTAATGATTTACTTTGAAGAGAAAAGAGGATGCTTTTAGTAATTATAAATGTTCTATTTACATTTATATCACTGCAACAAATACTAAATCAAATTTAAGCTGAAATTTTAAAACTATAGTTATTTGATAGAATGGAGAAAACTGATTTAAACTTTTAGCTTCTTAAATATGGTTATGACTGAGCTCAGGGTTTTTTCGAGAAGTTGTTTTATTATTTTACTCTTTTTATATATTTATACCATAGGGAGTCATCTCCTGTGTGAGCACTGTGCTAAATTAATAATCTAATAAAAAGCACTGAGTGAGCTTTGCACACACAGAAGCACACAGGATGAGATGTTACATTGGGGTTAAAAAAAAAATGCTTCGGCTCATGAGAGGAATGTTGCTGTATGCACTACAGAAAGTGTGGGGAAATTATTTTATTTTTCCCTGTGGGTTTCTGCACATTATTACTGGGTGCCAGAGGGTGCGGCCATGCCGAGCCAATGCGCACAGCTGTGCGAGAGACGGGACTTGTTCTTGCATTTCAAAATGTAAGTATTAATTCTTGTATTTGACAAGTATGCTTTAAAATGACCAGGTGAACAACATTTAATCAAACACTTTATTCACTTATCCCCACTTCTGTCTGTAATAATCAATGGAGGTAGACTCACTCCGTATGGCTCATAGTTTGATCACTTATTTTTACATCAGTATAAAGAATTGTGATTATATACAGTTGAAACCACATATTTACATATGCTGTATAACAAGACGGATAACATTTTTTCCCCTCACTGTCTGACATTAAATCACACTAAATTTTTCCTCTATTAGGTCAGTTAGGATCACCAAAATCATTTCTATTTGCTAAATAATTTTTATATTTGCCAATTTTTGGGGGGGAGAATTTTTTATTACTTTATTCAAAGTCAGAGGCTTATATTTCCTTAGTATTTGGTAGCATTGTCTTTAAACTGTATGACTTGGGTCAAATGTTTTGGGTTTCCTTCCACAAGCTTCTCACAATAGTTTGCTGGAATTTTGTCCCATTGCTCCTGACAGAATTGGTGGAACTGAGTCTGGTTTGTAGGCTGCCTTGCTCGCACATGTCTTTTCAGCTCTACCCACAAATTTTCTATGGGATTGAGATCAGAGCTTTGTGATGGCCACTCCAAAACATTGACTTTGTTGTTCTTAAGCCACTTTGTAACTAATTTGGTGGTGTACTTAGAGTCACTGTCCATTTGGAAGACCCACTTGCACCCAAACTTTAACTTCATGGCTGATGTCTTAAGATGATGCTTCAATATTTCCACATAATGTTCTTTCTTCATGATGCCATCTATTCTGTGAAATGCACCAGTCCCTCCTGCAACAAAACATCCCCACAACATGATGCTGTTACCCCCATACTTTACAGTTGGGATGGTGTTCTCAGGCTTGCAAGCTTCCCCCTTTTTCCTCCAATGTAACGATGGTCATTATGGCCATTTATTTATTTATGTATTTATTATTATTATTATTATTAAGCTAATAGAAATAATTTTGGTAATTCTAACTCACCTAAAACAGGAAAAGTTTATTCTGATGTCAGACAGTGAGAAGAAAACATGGTTATGTGTCTTTTTATGCGGTGTATGTAAATATCTGGTTTCAACTGTAGGTAATATAACTCAAATACATAATTAAATCATGGCTTTACAGATTTAGATTAAAACCCTCAGTTGGAGATCAGCTGGTCAAACTAACACTGTTGTGCAGCACTGATCTCCATCAAGACAAGGATGTTTTGCATTCAGTGCAACTTTTGAGGTTGCCACATACCACCATTTTATTATTTTTCACTTCTTTTATAATAATAATATCAATTTCTACAGTGGTGAAGTTTCTTTTTGCTGTCTAACATTCCACGGTCTTGTAAATGCCAGGGCGAGGTGAGGATCTGTCAGATTTATCAATGAGTGAACGATCATATAACAACATGGACCAGATTTCACCACGTGGATCTTGGTGTATGATCATTTCTACACCTGAATGCGCACTGATTTCTGCACACTTTTAATAAATGAGGGCCATTATGTGTGAGCGTGGTGGATATACAGGGAATTTCACAGGGGTAACAGTTTTTGGAAATTGTGAGCAGACAGAAGGATAGAGACTGTGATGGGTGCAGCGCCATGGCTAAGTTCACTTGGTCTTCATTGAAATGCGCTAACAAAGACATTAACTGCATTAAGAAAAAATATTAAACCAATTGAGAATAAACTGTTTCAAAATTACACAGATAAACAAGTATAATAAAAATCTTTGTCTCAAAAACGTAAGTATACTAATGAAAGTTTATGTATGAGCCATTTCAGTCTTTACAGATGTTTGAAAAAAAATATAAAGCTTTAGGTTTTAATGAGCTTGATCAGTGGGCTGTTTAACAAAGATCACATCAGGACACTATGATTTGTTTTCCAAATTGTAGTGTCCTGATTGTGTGTGTACTCAATCAACCAAACAACAAGGGGGACGTATGACATGCTGTTGACAGAAACACCAGTCAGGCATGGCTGTAGAAGTGGCTGCCAATCAGATAAGCCAAAGAATGGGTGACCCCCTATTCAGAAATTAATGGTGCCAATTAATCTTCTACACTGAAAAACGACAGGCTCGTTTAGCTTTCCATGTGCCCAGCAGAGCATAAGTGACAAATAACACTTCCTAGCCTTATCCCCAACTTTAACAGGGTAGGGTATTCATCTCTCTCAGCCTCAGTCTTACCGCAGCAGAGTACCAAACCCTCCTGAGAGGATGAATGGCTCGCTCCTGTGCAAACTTCAGGATGACCTCCTCGGGCTCTGTTTTTGCAGGCCTCCTGTCAGTGTGGAGGCTGAAAGATTACAGGCACAGTGAGATGTAGGGGAGCCCTGGGCAAAAAAGCCAGAGCAAGACCAATGACAAATGACCAGATTTGAACATTACAGAGGACAGTGGACTTGAGGGGGTCTAACAGATGGTTTCAGGCTGTCAACTAAACAAGCGAATATGATAGTAACTTCTCACTCTTGTATAATTCTGAAATGTATTCGTTTTTAGTTCATTCCAGCAAAGGTGAAATGGACTTGTACTATGGCAGTGTTCGCTGTCCTTCTGTCCACCAAGATTCCACTAGAATTGCTACTCCTCCTGGTATTAGTCTGGATGCTAACCAAACCCACATATGATGATCCTCATGTAGGTCTACATTTATGCTGAGATCCAAGTCAGGGTCAAAGGACAGGAGATCTGGGTACATGCTGTACATGATTTCATGAAAATTACTCACCCTCGTATACAATTGTCTGGATGCTCACCAAACTCCTTTACTATGAACTAGGACTGGGTGGTAGGACCAAAGGTACGTATCACTGTATTTTTTGAGATTGTGACAGCTTCATGATATATATCACTCTTTTTTCCATGATAGGGCATTTCATTAAGAATATACATAAACATTTCATCCTTTATATTACATGATGGCTTTGATGTGCTTTGTTCCTGAAACTGACAATATGTGAAGGAACCAATATGAGTGAAATAGTTAAAGAAGGCAAATTGTAATTTTTGCAAACTGCAACATAATGAAAACATATTGAAAAAAAAAAAACAATTTCCTTTCAAAGCAAAATATTTCAAAATTATTCCTCAAAAACCATAAACCCAAAGAGTTACTGCTCTCTGTTGGACAAATAAGAAATGGTACACTCTGACGGGACCATTCAATCTGTACTGTTCTGGAGAAAACTGTTCCTCCACATCTGCCACTGTCCTCCACTCACCCTGTCTACAGTGGAGTTTATCTATTTAAATATATTCCTTCACATAATGGAAGCATATTCCTGTCATTAGGAGATGGACAGTCACATCAACTTTATGTATGAATATTAAATATATACAGGCATGCAATCCCAACAGTAGGAGGGCACAAGCATTTATATTAATTCTGTTCCTAATGACACTGTTGGGCCACTAAGACACAGGCATCGTTCCCCAGCAGGATCCACCGGGCCCCCTCGTCTACATCGTCCCGAGCAGATGTGGCTTCATCTGTCCCTGGCAAATCACACACACGATCTATGATAAAGGTTTAGCGTAACAACACACACCATATACATCAGGATATAAAGTGTGGAAACTGTTGTGGTGAATGGTGGATGTGTGGCCCGGGGAGGTTGGACTGTAAGGTGTTGGGCTGCTGTGAGTCAAGGGTGGTGTACTCCTGCTGAAACACTCAAGTGAACAAGTGAATTAAAGTGTTGCCCTTTTTTCCCCAAACTAATCATAGCACAAATGTAGGAGAGGGTGATAGGGGCTTTAAAATTACACTCATGCCAATTAACCTTTATTAGAGAAAACTTAGAGGGAGGCAGAGATCATCAGCTCATCTTAATTTTATCAAATTTCTCATTTGTTGGAATAAGCAACTAAGTTCATTAAAAACATGGATTTTTTTTTTACCCTTGATAATAAACTCCTTCATTTAAAAACTGCATTTTGTGTTTACTTGTGTTATCTTTGTCTAATATTTAAATTTGTTTGATGATCTGAAACATTTAAGTGTGACAAACATACAAAAAAAACAGAAATCAGGAAGGGGGCGAACACTTTTTCACACCACTGTATCTTGTGAAGAGTCTGAGTGCAGTTACCGGAGATGATAGTAACTCTCTGAATTCCTATTGTCCAGTCATATTGTTCAGTCAGAACTAACTGTTGTATAAATGACAATATAAACTTTAGTATTTTTATGACTTTAAAAAGCAAATCAGTCAATCTCTGTTGGTTTCCATTAATGGTGACCAGCTGCATAGGAGATCTACAGTGGTTAACCCAACAACTCTTAAATCCCAAAACCAGCACCCCTGCCCACCACGTGACAGCCTTCAATGGATGCCTTGTGCAGTGCATAGGGCTCCACTGTAATCAGGCCTGTGTGTCTCAAAGAAATATTGACTTTTAATACTTCAAACATTCACCTCGCACCATTTTTAAAGTTTGGCTGTGTTGATTTTCGAAAAGCCTGCAGTCCTTGAGGTTTACCTTTCTACTGGGGCAATAAAACGCTGCTTTCAGGAGTCTCTCTCTCTCTCTCTCTCTCTCTCTCTCTCACTCACTCACTCACTCTCACACACTCACTCACTCTCACACTCACACACACACACGAGTGGGATAATTGCTGTTTGGGGTTAGAGACGCAGCCCACTGACACTTATGGCAAATCTCATGCGCATGGGAGTTAAACTCAACGACAGCATGAAATATGCCTAAGTAAAAATGTTCGTACATGTGGTTAAGGACTGCATTTCTGTCAGCTGAGTTTGACAGCTCCACATTTTCTTATTTACTGTCATCTTCATATGTTATTTGCATAATGTGGAAACAGAAATATAAGTGAAGAGCTAATTTTTGGAGCTGGTGGCCTTGAGATATTTCTTGACCATTCACTTTGGCTAGCATATCACATAGCACCTTGAAACTTTCCTTCATAGCTGTCACAAACTTCTCTTGGAAAAATTATTTTTCTGTCCTTTACTATGTTTAAATTTTTTGATCAGAACTTTCAAATCTTCCCTATACAGTCATAATCCTACATTACAGGCACATAATGTCAAATGCAGATCAGCCAGCGTACTGGGATTGCTTCTGCTGTTAAAGCAGTTTGTCACAGCAGTCATCTGGCAGGCAGGTGAAGGATAAGTGAAGCTGGACTCTCTTCTGTCTTTAGTCAGTCTGCATATTTATTTAATTTTACAAATCTCAACAAGTTCCTCCCTGCAATTTGTTAACATAAGAGGCACATTGGTACAGGAGTGAGAGGTGTTGGTGGGGCCGCCACAGGTCTACCACGGTCACCGCAAAGTCTCCACACTGTAACTGCTGAAGTGATTCAAAGTTACTAGTTTTTTGTTTTTTCTTATTTCAAACAAGAACAAAAAGGAGATTTTTTTTACCTTTACATGTTTCGACTGGTGACTGCAGTCTTCCTCAGAAGTGTCCACTTCCACAAAGACAAGCTATTTAATGTTCAAACTGATAAACTTGATTGGGGATTTTTTGGGTTTTTTTTTTCAAATATTCACTCATTTTCAATTTGATTTCTGCAACACTTTCCAAAAAAGCTGGGACGGGGCAAAAAAAGACTGGGAAAGTTGAGGAATGCTCAAAAAACATCTTTTGGGAACATTCCACAGGTGAACTTTTATTTGGAAACAGATGAGAGTCAGAATTAGGTATAAAAGTAGCATCCCTGAAAGGCATAGTTGTTCACAAGCAAGGATGGCGAAGTTTACCACTGTGTGAACAACAGCATGAGCAAATAATGGCCTGCATGGCAGAGTTCCAAGATGAAAACCACTGCTGAGCAAAAAGAACATAAAGGATTGTCTCAGTTTTGCCAGAAAACATCTTGATGATCCCCAAGACTTTTGGGAAAATACTTTGTGGACTGACGAGACAAAAGTTCAACTTTTTGGAAGGTGTACGTATGTCCCATTACATCTTGTTAGGAACCAAGCCGGCTTGGTTTTCCCTGACTCGGTCCTGAGCTCTCTGTGGGTTTAGGTACCATTGTATATAAATGTATAGTATGTATTTCAGTGTTTCCATACCCATAGCTACTGCCTGACCGGCAGCTGCTAGACAGCCGCTGTGATCTACTTTCTGTGACACTGCTGACAATCTGCCGGTCCGGCCACGCACCCCCCTCTCTCATTTCCATCAGCTGTTCCCAGCCCCGTTTACAGGGATGGCAACAGGAAATTCTGATTTCAGCTGAAATCTAATTTGATCGATTGACTTATGGGGGGGCTGGGGGGGCGCAGCCCCCCTGAAGCTGGGAGGTTTTCAGTAAAACAGAAGTAATTTAGACTGAAAAAAATGATTAAAAAAAATGAAATACTAGACTTAGATAAATCATTAAATTTAATGAAAAGTTAACTTACTTTTTCTTCAATGTTGTCTCACTGTCTTTAGTCCAACATATTTACCAGTTCTATAAGAGTTTATTACACTATTTACACTGGTCACCAAGTCACTTTTAATGTGAAACTTTCTTCCTTTTGGCAGCAAGCTGTGTCAGTCTCTGAACTTTGAACTTCATCTCCTTTTCTGGTTTCTTCAGAAATTGTCCGAGTGTTTCTGTTACCTCGTCGAACTTTGAGCCAATTTTCACCTTTACCGTCACTTTTCTTTCAAGCCAATTCCATCGGAACTTATTTTTGACACTTTTGTCTATTTCTAGCACTGATGACTCCTGATCCTTCGATAAAAATCTCATAATTCTGCTGAAAACAATATCGAAAGCTCAGAATTCCAACACAAACCAGCGATGTGATTTGGGGTTGGGGAAATTATCTGAAAATTAAGCAGGGGGTCTAGGGGACACAGTCCCCCAGCGGGGTCCGGGGCAGAGCCCTGGTGGGGGGGGGGGGGGGGGCAAGGGGGGAAAAGCCCCCCGAAGCTCCTGGGTTTTTATGATTTTTAAGTACCAGAACTGTGCTTAAATAAGATAAGATAAGATAAGATAAGATAAGCCTTTATTAGTCCCACAACGGGGAAATTCCAGGATTGCAACAGCACAGGGATAGCAACACTCAGAGCAACAATCAGAAGGCAAGAAAAAAAAAACAAAAAAAAAACAAGCAAGCAAGAGCAGCTAATATACATATGTACATATTACTATAAAATATATATATACACACACACAGACACACAGTGCAGAGCATTGTAGCTGGATGGAATAAATATATGAATATATGAACACACAGTGCAGAGCATTGTAGCTAGATGGAATAAATATGTAAATATATAAACACCCACAGTACGGAGCATTGCAGCTAGGTGGAATAAATATGCAAGTATATAAACACACACAGTGCGGAGCAATGTAGCTAGATGGAATAATATGTAGATATGTAAATGACATAAAACAAACAGCTGAATGCCACTTATTACTGTATAATATTGACTTATGTTCCAAGAAGATAGCATTCCTAAAATATTCCAACAAGCATTATCCATCACATGCTTTAACACTTGATCAAATCAAAATCAGTTAATTTTATCTGTTAGTAGTAGTAGATTAGTTTATTTGACAGGGACAGTGCAATAAACATAGACAATTAATCAAAGACAATCAATCTGATGTGTTGCACATAGAGTGTATAGCTATTAGCTAATTTGCAACTCTTGTCCCTGGATGGGCTTTAGAAAAAAGAATCAAGATAAAAATATACACAATAACCACATACATCAATGCAGAAAAATTATAAATACACAATTATAAATATTATAAATATTATAAATACACAAATATAACAGCCTGACTCACCTTTAACATAAATATTATAAATACACAAATATAACAGCCTGACTCACATTTAACACATATAACATAACTCACATTTGCCTATTTCAGGCCTTCCTCCCTCCGTCACTCACTATAAACAAACACATTTATTCCTTCCCTTCATTCACTCTCACTTTGCAGACAAATAATTCATACATGAGTACATTCTTGTTATTTTTCAGCCAGTTTTTAACATTTTTAGTGAATGTTTTAAAGTCCGTTATTATTTTAATTTCATTTGGCATTGTGTTCCAGATGTGACTGCCCTTTATAGAGAAAGCTGTTTGTCCAAATGTGGTTCTGCGGTGGAATATTTTACAGTTATTGTTAACAGAACTCCTGGTGGCTCTGCTGCTGTCCTGTCTTTGGACGAAACCAGCAAGTGGCTCGGGTGCTGATTTATGGAAACATTTGAACGTTAATTTCAGAAGACAGAGGTCAATGAAGCTCTCAAAACTCAATAGGTTGTATTTTTTTAAAACATTACAGTGATGCCACCTAATGGGCTTTTTGTCCAAGATTTTTAGGGTTTGATTATATAATGAACCTATATGTCTTATTGTGGAAGGGGCTGCTTGAGCCCAGACTGTCAAACAGTATGATATATGAGAAAAAACCATAGAATGCATATACAGTGCAGCTGCTTCGTAAGGTATGTAATATCTAATTAATTTAAAGCAGTTCAGATTTTTTTTTACTGTTTTTGAAATTTTCTTTATATGAAGATTAAATTTGAGTTGAGGATCTAGTACAATGCCAAGGTATTTGAATTCTGTAGCTAAACTGATGTCATGATCATGTATATTAACTTTAAAATGTTGCAGGTTACATTTTTTGATTGAAAAGCACATTGAGACTGTTTTCTGAAGGTTCAGCAATAGATGGTTCTTGAGGAGCCACTCTTGGACATCAACCATACTTGTAGACAGTACATCTGCAGCCTGTGCTGGAGTCTTGGCAGCTGTGTAAATAACTGCATCATCTGCATAAAGTTGGCATGTTGCAGCTGAGCAGTGTAACGGCAAGTCATTAATAAAAATGCTGAAAAGTAAAGGACCAAGAATGGACCCTTGTGGGATACCCATGCGGTTGTTTAAAAATGAGGATTTATCCTGGTGCACTTTTACACACTGTTCTCTATTCTGGAGATAAGATGCAAACCATTCTAATGTATTTGGGGAGAAGTTAAAAGATACCATTTTGGATAAAAGCAAACTGTGGTTTACAGTATCGAAAGCCTTTTTGAGATCTAGAAAAACAGCTCCTACCACATTACCCCTGTCCAAGGACTGTTTGACGTTTTCAATAAGGCAACAATTTGCTGTTTCTGTTGAGTATCCTGGTCTAAAACCAAATTGATGTGGATGAAGAAGTTGACTGTCTTGTAAGTAGTCTATCAGCTGTGTAGCTACAACTTTTTCAAGAACCTTAGATAGGACTGGTAAGATAGAGATTGGGCGGTAATTGCATATATCGTCTTTACTGCCTGATTTATGAACTGGTATGACGACAGCTTTTTTCCAGCCAGATGGAAATGTACTAGACCTAATGGAGAGATTAATGAGATGAGTCAGTGGTTTGATTAATATTTTGCTGTGCATTTTGAGAAAGGAGGTGCTCATATTGTAGATATCACTAGTTTTTGAGTTTGACAGTGTTTTAACAATACCAGCAATTAACTTCTCATTTACCTCATCGATGTGAAAAGTATCTGTTGGGAGTATGGAATTTGTGTTGTTGAGCACATTTGGCAGCACAAAAATTTTTGTTAAGTCTTCCACAGAGCCCACAAAGTGTGAATTAAATTCATTTGCCAAAGTAGCCTTGTCACTGACGGTCTTGCCATTGATTCTAAGTTCCTTTACCCCCTTCTGATCGTTTTTTTTATTAGTTAAGTTATTTAAATGCCTCCATAGGGAACTGTTGTTACCCTTTGCATGATCTATCAGTTTATTGTAATAAGATATTTTTGATTTTCGCAGCTCATGTACCACTTTATTTCTTAAACCTTTGTACACAAGGTGATCATTTTGTAGTTTGGAGGTTAGTGATGTTTTCAGTGCATAGTCTCGCCTCTTCATAAGTTTTCTTATTTCATTATTTAACCATGGTAGGCTAATCTTCTGTTGTCTACTTTTAATTTGCTTTGAAAATTTTTCTATAGACTTTGTGATTGTTGCAGTTATAAAATTACAACAATCATCTACTTCACATGTTGCCATGAGCTGCTCCCAATTTTGATTCTCTAAGTAATGTTCAAACTCCTCATTTTTTGATTTGGGGATAATAAAATTTGATTTGTCAATATCGACTCCCCCAAAATACTGTAGTCGCTTTTTAGTAAGTTTCCTGACAGCAAGAACCATGTTATGATCTGAGAGACCAGTTACAAGATTATAGGTTCTGGTTATTCGTTCTGGTTTATTAGTAAATACCATGTCAATAAGTGTTCTGGATTGTTTGGTTATCCTGGTGGGTCCTTTGATGATTTGCTGGTAATTAAATTTAGTCATGAGGCTTTTCAGTTTTTGTTTGTCTTTTTTATCAGACCAGTTGATATTAAAGTCACCATGAATTATTGTTTCTCTGTTCTTCTCAAGTTGTTTAACCAGATCACTTAATTCATTATAAAAGGAAGAGTTGTGTGAAGGTGGGTTGTACACTACTGCAATGTTCCATAATAGAAATAAAATTCCAACATACCATTACTTTTTATAATTTCAGCATTCATTTCAGATCACCAGTTTCAATCTCCATTGAGACTTGAGCAGTTCATTTTGCACAATCACTGATGTAGCCAAGTCTTAGAAATATTCAAAAGTTATGAGTCAATGTCCACTGTGCACTGTCAATTTCAAACTGTTTGGAATCATAAAAGGGGATGGTTAATTTTTATTACCGTTTCCTCCCTCGCGCCAGCCCAGCTCATATACAGCCATTGTACGCCACCAGTAACAGAGAGTTAATGACTCTCCACCTGGCCATACCGATTACCGGAAGTGGCCATACGCCACTTCCAGTCCTGCCTGAAAGGGCGCAGCTTCACTGCGTTCGTGGACCACAAGCTGCTAACGTACTTAACGTACTTTATCTTCCTGGAAGATAAAATAAAGCGGAATTCGGCGAATTAGCAGAAAATCACATCCCTGAGAACACGCCGCCATGAATCTTTGAAAAAGCATACAACGAGCCATCTGATTGGTCCAATCGTTTGCAACTATCCAATCACAGGGCTGTCAAGCTACTGCAATACAGCAGTAGCTTGAACACAACACATCAGAATCAGAATCAGATTTATTGCCATTGTTCATGTAGTACACAAACTAGGAATTTGTCTCGGTGCAATGCTGCAACATTAAACATGATAAAATAAAAGAAATAAACTATACTGGGAGACTATACTGGGAGACCCAGACAAGGGCCAGAATTTGAGATGAAGAAATGTACAAATGCTAAGTTTAAGTATGCTATTCGTCATATCTCTAAAAATGAGTAGCTAATGAGAAGTAATTCCCTGGCCAAGAAATTGTTAGATAAGAATGTCACAGAATTTTGGAAGGAACTTAGACGGATTAGTAACAGTAAAACGCCTTTGCCCTGTACTTTGGAAGGCATTTCAGGTACAGAAAATATTGTGGATCTTTGGCGGCAACACTTTTACTCATTATTTAACTCAACTAAGGATGAAACTTACAAGGTAGGGAAAGTAGAAAGGGACGATTCGCTCCTGATTGACACTCATGCAGTGATCAAAGCCATTAGAGAGCTATCAGATAACAAAGCGAGTGGTTTAGACTGTATTTCTGCTGAGCATCTTAAATACGCTAGCTCAAGAATTGCTCCTCTTCTTGCAATCTGTTTCACCAGCTTCATGATTCATGGGATGTTACCAGAATCATTATTGTCTGTTGTGTTGGTACCAGTCATTAAAGATAAAGCTGGCAAGCTGTGTAGCCTGGATAATTACAGGCCCATAGCTTTAGCCAATATAATATCTAAAGTACTGGAAAAAATCATGTTTGAAAAATTAAATGTATTCATCAAATCTACTGATCATCAATTTGGATTCAAACCCCATCATGGAACAGATCTGTGCATATATGCCTTAAAAGAAATTATAAATAAGTACAGAAATCAAAATTCTTCAGTTTTTCTGTGCTTTATTGACGCCTCCAAGGCGTTTGACCGTGTTAATCACAGGATATTGTTTAGGAAAATGATTGACAGGGGGGTGCCCAAGTACTTAGTACGTATCCTGATATACTGGTACGCACATCAGAAGATGCTGGTGAAATGGGGGAAGAGTCATTCATCCCCATTTGGTGTGAGCAGTGGTGTCAGACAGGGCAGTATATTGTCCCCTATTCTATTTAATCTTTACATGGATGAGTTGTCAAAGCAACTGAATGCCTGTAAAACTGGGTGTATAATAGGGAATAAGTTAGTGAATCATTTTATGTATGCTGATGATCTAGTTATTCTCAGTCCAAGTAGTGCTGGTCTTCAGGAGTTATTAAGAGTGTGTACTGCTTATGGAGAGGAAAATGACATAAAATATAATACAAATAAGAGTTGTGTGCTGATCTGCCGCACTAAAGAAGATTTGTTAATGAAATTCCCTGTCTTTGAATTGGCAGACAGGGAATTAATTGTCAGGGATAAAATTAAATATCTGGGACATGTTATTAATGATAGAATGACTGATGATGATGATATTTTCAGACAACGCTGCAAAATCTACATGCAAGCAAATATTCTTGCACGCAGATTTGGTTTTTGTTCAGATGAGGTGAAACTGGTTCTTTTTAAAACCTATTGTACACCTTTATACACTGCTCATTTATGGATAAATTATAGGAAACTAAGTATGCAGAAATTACAGGTTGCCTACAATGATGCCTTAAGAATTTTACTTAAAAAGCCTCGATGGTGCAGTGCTTCCGAGTTATTTGTCTCATCACGTGTAAATACTCTGCATGCAGTAATAAGGAATTTTATGTATAAATTCATCTGTCGGCTTGATGTATCTAGAAATGAAATCATTCAAGTCATGTCTAGCATTAAGCTCAGTTCTATTCGCTATCAGTCACAGTTTAGAAGGCACTGGTACAGTTGTCTTTTTAAGTCTTTTTAAAGTCTGTACTGTCTTTGTACTTCTTTAAGCAGTGATGTCTTAGTGTTTCTTGTAACTTTTTGATTGTTTCAACTGTCTTATTTTTTTACTTTTTACTTGTTTACTTTTCTCTTGATGGACCTTGAGTCTGGAATAAAGTCTTTGATTGATTGATTGATTGATATACATGCAATAAAGTGTAGAATAAGAGTGAGTAATACTAGTCAGCAGTTTAAATATATTGGCGAGCAGCAGATAATGTGGAGAACCATATAGTGCAGTCGGTAATGCAGGAAGAAAACAGTGATGATTGACATGAGTCTGGTTGAGCTGCTGTACATAGTGCACGAGAGTCAATAAGTCACTTAAGCCTGTTTTCCACTAGCCCAGCACACCTTGGTACGGCTTGATTCACTTCAGTACGGCTCGGAATGCTTCTGTCTCCATTAGCACGGTGTTGTGCTTGTGCTGTGATGGTTTGTGTTAGGAGGTTTTAGAAGCGAGGCGGCGCCAGATTCTCAGCGAGGCGGGGCCACACTCCCGTGACGTTACGCACCCGACTGAGTCCTTATTTACACGAGACAAAAAATGGAGGATCCAAGGATTATTGCCTTGCTCGCTCTGTGGTTTTATCTCACAATTAATTTTATCTCATAATTAAGCTGCAACAACACAAGTCACTTTTGTTTTGAATTAACTGCCAAATGACCTAGAAATAATGAGATGAAACTTGTTTTTATTCGTATTAAATAATGAGACAGTGGCACACTGGCCAACACCAAATTGTATTATTTTTTACATCCTAGGGCATTTTGGATGTACTGAATAAAAAAAATTCATGTTTTTCACCTTCAGGTCAACATTTGGAACAACAGTATTATTATTTTCCATTTAGATGATGCTACACTCCTTCTAAAGTATTGTAATTCTCTGAATTTGGAATGCCGATAGAACATTCAATTTACATATACTTGTACCTACTTTGACTTGGTGCTAATTTTTTATGATATTTCAATAAAAAGAACAGAAAGCTTACAAAAACATTTGTTTTTTGGTCTAGTTAAAAATTACATTACCTTTACAATGGTTGACCCCTGACAGGATGATCAGCATCATTTTCATCAGACTAGGCAATGGAATTTCTATGTAATTATACTGTTTTACAATTCAGTGTTATAACAGACAAACCACACTTTCCAAAACAATTCCATTTTATTATATACAAAATATTAAAATTTAAAAAAAAAACTTTGCAACACAACATGAAGGTTAATCGACATTTTATACACGCCAACCACTGAGTGCCTCTACACCAGCTTCCCAAACTGGGTCAGGAAGGCTCGGTTGAATGAAGCCGTCTCTGCCTGTTCTGGTTCAGGAAGGCTCGGTTGAATGAATCCGGGCGGGCTGTCGCGGCGGACGCGTGGGATGATTCTACAAGGAAAATGCACACAATAAAATACAGCACGAAAGTGCAAGATATATAGAAAAGACAATAGTTTTTAACAAGAATACATAAGCTTATTTCAGCGTATTGTTCACATGAATAATTAAAATAAAAGCTTTAGTCCGCAGTGTGCTGCAATAAAGCAGCGATCATCATCCACAAATGAACAGCTTTTTTATTGCATAAATAAACTGAGCGTCTTACCGAATATATTTGCGAAAAAACGCACAATAAAAAAAAAATTAAAACTCACCGTTAAAGGACTCCGATGTCGAGACCTCCCGGTATATTTTTTTCATTCCGGGCAGCTCCGTCTAACTTGCGCTGGATACGTTCGTCTGACAATGCAATGAGCAGACACTGCACCTCCTTATTGGTCCATGGAACACCCTTATTACGCGAAGCCATTTTTGATAGAGAATAAATGAAAATAGCACAGCAATACACTGAAAATAAACCGCCAACAGTGGTTGCGTACTGAGTAATGGCGGTGGTGAAGATTCTTTTTTTTTTTTTTCAAAAACTTTATTGAGAAGGTCGTGAAGATTCGGTAGAAGAGGAGGAGGAGAGGGGCGGTTACAACCTGACCAATCAGCGCCGGTTACAACCTGACCAATCAGCGGCGACCAGTCTGTTAACGTCACAACACGGCACAGCTCAGCACTGCTGTACCCTGCCCTGGAGCGGGGCTGAGAATCGCGGCTGTTAAACCGTGTTGGGGCTTGTGGAAAAGCGTACAAAGCATGCTGAGCCGTGTCGTGTCGCGCTAAAGTGTGCTAGTGGAAAAGGGCCTTTAGTGTTCAGCAGTCTGATGGCAGAGGGGAAGAAGCTGTTCATGTGACGGGAGGTTTTAGTCTGGATGGACCGAAGTCTTCTACCTGAGGGGAGAGGGGCAAACAGTACGTGACCAGGGTGTGAAGGATCGGCTATGATCCGGCCAGCACGCCTCCGGGTCCTGGAGATGTACAGATCCTGGAGAGATGGGAGCTTGCAGCCGATCACCTTCTCAGCAGTGCGCACGACGTGCTGCAGCCTTATTCTGTCCCTGGCAGTGGCTCCTGCGTACCACACGGTTATGGAGGTGGTGAGGATGGACTCGATGATGGCTGTGTAGAACTGCACTAACATCTTGGTGGGTAGCTTGAGCTTCCTCAGCTGCCGCAGGAAGAACATCCTCTGCTGGGCCTTTTTGATGAGGGAGCTGATGGTCGGCTCCCACTTGAGGTCCCTGGTGATGGTGGTGCCTAGGAAGCGGAAGGAATCAGCAGTGGTGATGGGAGAGCCTGTGAGGGTGAGGGGGGGCAGAGGGGTTGTGACTTTTCCTGAAGTCCACAATCATCTCCACTGTCTTCAGAGCGTTCAGCTGCAGGTTGTTGTTGTTGCACCAGGACGCCAGCTGGGCCACCTCTCTCCTGTAGGCGGACTCGTCGCCGTTGGAGATGAGCTCGATGAGGGTGGTGTCGTCCGCAAACTTGATCAACTTGACAGACTGGTGGCTGGAGGTGCAGGAGTTGGTATAAAGGGAGAAGAGTAGGGGGGAAAGTGCACAGCCCTGGGGTGATCTGGTGCTGATGCTAGCAGAGTCTGAGACAGTCTTTCCCAGCCGCACATGCTGCCTCCGGTCCGTCAGGATGTCGGTGATCCACCTGCAGAGGGAGTCAGGCACGTTGAGCAGGGACAGCTTGTCCCGGAGCAGAGCCGGGCGGATGGTGTTGAATGCGGAGCTGAAGTCCACAAACAGGATCCTGGCGTAGGTTCCCGGGGAGTCCAGGTGCTGCAGGATGGAGTGGAGGGCCAGGTTGACTGCGTCGTCTACAGACCTGTTGGCTCGGTAGGCAAACTGCAGCGGGTCCAGGAGGGGGGTGGTGATGGACTTGAGGTGGGGCAGGACCAGGTGCTCAAAGGACTTCATGACTACAGAGGTGAGCGCTACAGGTCTGTAGTCGTTAAGTCCAGTGATCCGTGGCTTCTTGGGGACAGGGATGATGGTGGAGGATTTGAGGCAGGACGGCACGTGGCATAGCTTAAGGGAGGTGTTAAAAATGTCTGTGAAGACAGGAGCCAGCTCTTTCGCACAGTGTCTCAGGGTGGAGAGAGACACGCCGTCCGGACCGGGGGCCTTGCGCGGGTTCAGTCTGGAGAACTGTTTGAGCACGTCCTGCTCACTGATGACAAGGGCAGGGGGGGAGGAGGGGGGGCGCCTTTGATGAAGTAGGGATCATGGAGGCTGTGGAGCTGGAGGGAGGGGGGGGGGGTTGGACACAGATGACGAGGTGTCAAAACGGGCATAGTGTTGGGACAGTCTTTGACAAAGGGCTTTGTTATCCTGACCTTTAGGAGCCTGAGGCCGATAATTGGTGATTTGCCTCAGTCCTCTCCACACAGAAGCCGAGTCATTAGCAGTGAACTGCTGCTGGAGTCTCTCAGAATACACAGATTTAGCTCTCCTCAGCTCTCTGTTAAACCGATATTTAACCTCCCTGTAGCAGCCCCTGTCTCCACTTTTCAGCGCTGCTTCCTTCTCCTTCCTGATCTGTCTGAGCTTAGCAGTGAACCAGGGCTTATCATTAGAGTACCTCACCCTGGTGCGCGATGGAAGAATGCTCTCCTCACAAAAGTGGATATATGAGTTCACAGTGTCCGTGTACTCATCCAGATCATGCGTGGCTCCTTTAAACATGCCCCAATCAGTTATTTCCATGCACGTTTCCAGCTTCTCCTCAGCTTCACTGGTCCATTTCTTCGTAGTGCTCACAACAGGTTTAGTGAGCTTCAATCTCTGTCTGTATGTGGGAATGAGGTGGACCATCACGTGATCAGATAGTCCGAGCGCAGCGCGGGGAACAGCGCGATACGCGTCCTTAACTGTAGTGTAACAGTGATCCAGCGTGTTTATTCCTCTGGTGGGGCATTCAATAAACTGCTTGTAGCGGGGGAGATTGTGGCTCAGATTGCTCTGGTTAAAGTCACCGACCACAATATCCAGAGAGTCTGGAAAAATCCGCTCCGTGTGTTGGATGTGATCCGCGAGCACGCGCTGAGCTTCGCGCGTGTCCGCGTCGGGAGGGACGTACACAGCGACGAGGATGAATGAGGCGAACTCCCGCGGGGAATAAAATGGCTTGCAGTTAATAAAAAGAAATTCCAGGGCAGGAGAACAGTGTTTGGAAATTACCGTTACATCAGAGCACCAGCTGCTGTTGATGTAGAAGCAGACTCCTCCTCCTGAGGATTTACCGGAGAGCTCTGTGTCTCGATCAGCACAAAACAGCTGAAATCCCTCGAGGCGCAGCGTGCTGTCCGGTGTATTTTCCCTGAGCCAGGTCTCGGTAAAACAGAGGGCAGCCGAGGAAGAGAGGTCCTTAAAACGCATCAGCAGTCTTAGTTCATCTACCTTGTTAGAGAGAGAATTGGTATTGAACAGAAATATGCCAGGCAAAGCCGTGCGCGTGCCTCTCCTGCGGAGCCGGACGAGAGCGCCCGCTCGTCTTCCTCTCTTTCGCCGTCTCACTTTTCGAGCTAAGCAATGAACCAGATCGGCGGCAGGAGCTAAAAAAACTGGGAGTAGGTCCGTGGGAGTGAAAGTCCTGATATTTAGAAGCTCTTCACGGGTATAAGAGCTGGCAGACACACAATTGACAAACAAAAACAAAGGGCGCAGCGAAGCACCGTGGCGACCACTGTGGGCGCCATCTTGCGCAAAAAAAAAAAACAAAAACGGACACATCCGGGTTATCGCGGGAGACGACATCCGGGGAAGCGCCGAGTGCTTATGTAATCGTGTTGATTTTCGCTAAAATCGGTATCAATAAGGTACCTTACCCCCCCTAAAATTTTCTCAACGGATTTAGATGATTCACAGAAATGATCAATTTGAAAATAAATCGGCGGAAATCCGCGTATCGGCGGAAAATTGCCATCCCTGCGTTTATCATCTTTCCCATGCCTCACCCAGGTGTTCCCAATTTGTTAGGCCAGCGGTGTTTGTACTTAAGCAGCTCTTTGCTAGTCAAACACCGCTGGACCATTGTACCTGCTCACATGGTTTCTTTTCGCCGTGTGACTGTCACGTCGTGAAGGATTATTGGTGTGTGTGCTTGCTGGTGGGCTTGGATGACTCGGACTGTTCCTGCACGGTGATAAGAGCTACCTGCGTTTCTGTTTGCAGTTGTGCTGCTACGCTTGTCCATAGCTTTTCCCCTTGCAGCACAACTGCTATGCTTAGGCACTGCTGCCCAGCTCTTCTCCCGTGCCAGTCGAGCATCCTGGAGAACTCTAATGGCACTTTTCCACGGGCCCCGGTCAGCCTCGGCCCGAGAACAGGACTCGGGTCGGCGCGGCTCCATGGTCCCTCGATTGGTTTTCAACAGTACTGCAGCCCAGCCGCAGCTGGGTGGGATTTCTTAACAGCCAGGTGGCGCCTCACTCTCGTGACGTGAAGCGCGCGACCCAAACAAACATAACATAGCTGCTCTACAAGGCGACTCCTCGGTCTGTGTCTTTTTTCGCCGTAAATACCAAAAAGCACCGCCAGATAAGGGTACAGGCAGCGAGACTAAACACTCTGGAATAGTTCTGCAGCTTCTGGGAGAGCCGAAGACGTGAGGATACAAACTAGGTCATAGGACGGTAAGCTAATGGTTGCTAATGCTAGTTTGCTGTAAGTACGTCGTGCTACACTGTAATGTCTGCAAGTTAGGTACTAAAATATGTATGCTGTGTGTGTGTGTTTCAGATGGCTCTGTTGTTGAGAAATTACCTCTTCAAATGGTCGTTCTGGCTCAGCAACGCCTCTCACTATCATCAGCCTGTCACTGATGTCAGCACAGCTTCACCAACAATCAGTGGTTATAGAGCTTAAGAATGTCTGTAGAAACGTTTATTTCCTGTACAACAAATTGCTCTGCTCTGCGTGAAAATCATGGAGAGACTGTTGAGACATCATGGACGTACCTACTTCTGCAGCAGAGTCTGAGATGGTGTCATAGAAAAAAATGATCAGCTGACACAACTTGATCGCCAGATTAATAACTATATTAGCCACAAAATATCTATTCAAAAAGTAAACAGTACTGAGTTACGTATAATAAGATATTTTATAGTTATGATGTATTATAGGCCAAAACAAACGATCTAGGATTAAAGGCAATTAGGTAAAATAGGTAAAAATAGGTAATGTTAATGAAGGCCTGTCTTTCTCTCTTTCCCTGTTTTTGTTTTTTTGTTTTTTTCTTTTTCTGGGGGGTTATTGCCTTCCCTCACTGATATTCTTGCTTTGTAATCACCCACATATACAGTATATGTATACATACACTACCGTTCAAAAGTTTGGGGTCACTTAGAAATTTCCTTATTTTTGAAAGAAAAGCACTTTTTTTCAATGAAGATAACTAAACTAATCAGAAATACACTCTATACATTGCTAATGTGGTAAATGATTATTCTAGCTGCAAATGTCTGGTTTTTGGTGCAATATCTAGATAGGTGTATAGAGGCCCATTTCCAGCAACTATCACTCCAGTGTTCTAATGGTACAATGTGTTTGCTCATTGCATCAGAAGGCTAATGGATGATTAGAAAACCCTTGTGCAATCATGTTAGGTCTGCAATGCAGTAATTGCTGCAAATGGAGGATTCTTTGACAAAAGCAAAGTTTGAAGGAAAAAATTACTATTTCAAATACAAATCATTATTTCTAACCTTGTCAATGTCTTGACTATATTTTCTATTCATTTTACAACTCATGGTGGTAAATAAGTGTGACTTTTCATGGAAAACCCAAAATAATTGTCTGGGTGACCCCAAACTTTTGAACGGTAGTGTATATATTTTTTTCACCCTATTTATTTATCCTTTTTGGAGACTGATGTGATACTTGGAAGATCAGTATGTGTAGTACCATCTTGTATAAAGACAATAAAAACTTTAAACAAAAAGGCAATTAAAATAATGCAGTCATAAGGTTACATGGAAAATAATTGATTTCCTCGATACATGTACTGTAGAAATATATATTCTCTGCATCAACAATGTACTATACATGCATTCATATAGTATTGCACTGGGAATTGCACTGACAATAAACCTGTGAATTTTTTGCAGATGTCTCTTTTTTATATATCTGAAGGTTACCACCATGTAGCACAAATTAAATACTGAAAGATTGGAAAAGCTAAGAATAATCCAGCATTTTGAGAAATCACTTTTGGTTTGGTGCAAGTCTGTCAACAAAATTATGAGCCATATTATATTATATAATATATATTATATAATATATAATATTATGAACCATAAAGCAGTTTGTGTTAAAATGTTAAATCCCATTAAACCTAATCCAGGGGCTTCCAATCAGTTGTCATGGGGGGCCAAGACCCTGCAGGTTCTCTCTTCTACCCAGTCTCTTCAGCAGGTGTTGTCACTGATCAGTCAGTGGAAGAAGTTCAGTGGAATCTGCTGTTGAAGACACTGGTTGGAGGTAAAGCCTGCAGGGTCTTGGCCCTCCATGGCACATGATTAGACACCCCTGCCCAAACCCATTATAATGAAGAGCAGATGCTAATATGACCCAGAATTCCTCCATATACATCCAACAATACAGTCTTCAGTTAATAAAATAATTGTGTTGGTTACTTTTTTCTTAAAAATGAGCCTTTATTTTCAAGGTCACAGATAAATCCTTTGTACAGTTGACTCTTTTCCCACCGCTGTCTTAACAGACAAAATGGAAAATCATGATGCAAACACTTAAGTCACTAAATTCTTTATTACAATCAGCAGCAAATTCCAGATTATTCAGAATGTGCAAAATTCAAACTGTAAAAAAGAATAAAACTGGAATGGGTCACACACGGCTGCCACGCTCCCTCACTGAGAAGCAACCGGATCGGCCCCTGGTCCTGGTCCAGCAGATCTTCAGCCTGCATCTCTGTAAATATTGAGGCAAGGTCCAGTTGGGGTGGACATTTTCCGTCTTGCATAGACAAAAGACAAATGGGTGGTGGTTAGTTAAAGCAAGTTTAACACATATTTGGGAAATACACTTGCTGCTAAAAGCCAGTGGTGCAATGTGAATTAATGAATGAATCTTAATTTCGGATTGATTAAAGGTAAAGATTAAAAGAAAATAGAATAATATCACAAAGGGGAAAAAATTTAATAAGGTCAAATTACTCTACATTCTCTAAAAACTCTACAAGAAGGGACAGCGCAGGCTGTTCCTGCTGAGGAGACTCAGGTCTTTTGGTGTACAAGGGGCGCTGCTGAAGTCATTCTATGACACGGTGGTGGCATCAGCCATCACTTTTGGAGTGGTCTGCTGGGGCAGTGGCATTACTGCAGCCGATAGGAAGAGACTGAACAAACTGATTAAGAAAGCTAGCTCTGTCCTGGGGCAACGCCTTGATCCGATGGAGGAGAGAGGAGAGAGAAGGACGGTGGCTAAACTGTCATCTCTGCTGGAGTCCGAGTTCCACCCTATGCAGGACATACTGGATGCACTGAGGAGCTCATTTAGCAGCAGACTACATCATCCCAGGTGCACAACCGAGAGGTTTCGTAGGTCCTTCCTACCAACGGCTGTCAGACTGTACAACCTAAGCAGGGTTGCTCGCAGAGATAGCAAAAAGACGTAACAAACTAATAGTTTTTTGAATGCAAAAGATGCAATAGACTTACACTATGGTCCTCTCCGGCATACAACTAGGAACACACCGGTCGCTATGGAGGGTGAGAATATGTATGGGCACATAATCATACCATGTAGGATAACTAAATAGACGGTTATGCTGTTTCATCCCACCTAGCAACAATGCTCTGCACTGTGTGTGTTTATATATTTACATATTTATTCCATCTAGCTACAATGCTCAGCACTGGGTGTGTTTATTTTTATATATCTACATATTATTCCATCTAGCTACATTGCTCCGCACTGTGTGTGTTTATATACTTGCATATTTATTCCACCTAGCTGCAATGCTCCGTACTGTGGGTGTTTATATATTTACATATTTATTCCATCTAGCTACAATGCTCTGCACTGTGTGTTCATATATTCATATATTTATTCCATCCAGCTACAATGCTCTGCACTGTGTGTCTGTGTGTGTGTGTGTATATATATATTTTATAGTAATATGTACATATGTATATTAGCTGCTCTTGCTTGCTTGTTTTTTTTCTTGCCTTCTGATTGTTGCTCTGAGTGTTGCTATCCCTGTGCTGTTGCAATCCTGGAATTTCCCCGTTGTGGGACTAATAAAGGCTTATCTTATCTTATCTTATCTTAAACAATAACTCCTCTGATTATACAGTTCAACATAGGTTATCTGAAATGGGTGATGGCTGAAGCTGCAGCTTATACTGGCCACCATATTTCATCCAAGAATTCAAAAGAAAAACAAAACAGGAGGAATTACAATTTGAATGTGACAATAAAGTACTTCGTTGTTGTATTTAACCACAGTTTTCATGTAGCTGCGCTTCGGTAGATTTTTCAAGGGCTGCGTTACATTAGAAACCATCTGCTTTTACTGTGGCCTCAGCAATCAGAATGAATTAATACTTTCACTTGAATGGAATCTAGTACTTTAACTGATGCTGTGAATCACTGAGTATGGAGTCACTCAGTCAAAATCTTTAGTTTTTATCCAAAAACACAAACCAGGACTTTTACCAGGATTAACATATTTCATCGTTTTGCTCTCACAAGCGAATATTTAGGAGAAAACAGCGCGATTCAGCAGTTAGCACTAGCAAAAAAAAACGTTAGCTAAAAAACGTTAGCCAGCACAGAACAGCACACAATTTAATGCCCAGGACCAAAGTGCAATACAAAACTCAAACCAGGACTTTAACCAGGATTAACATATTTCATCGTTTTGCTCTCACACAAGCGAATATTTAGGAGAAAACATGCGCGATTCACCAGTTGGTACTTGCTAGCTAGCAAATTAAAAACGTTAGCTTTAAAACGTTAGCCAGCACAGAACAGCACTGTAATGGCTCAAAAAAAAGTGAGCTTACCACCAATAGGATAAATAAGCAAGCAGATGCACATTATTACAAATCACTCACCCTGATGGTTTTCGTCTACAGCTTGTCCATAGAGCTGTTTCTATATGCTGTGCAGCCATAGGTCCGGGTCACTCCTCACTGTGGATCTGCCACAAAGCAGAGAAAACTCCGCACCTCTTCATTGGACCACGGTGTAGAGTGCCGCAAAACCTACAACGCTGTCTGTATTAATATCATATTTACTCCGTGACAGTTAGTCCATGACAATATTGCAAATGGCGGTTATCAGAAGACGGGGAAGATGTTGCTTTCATGACGTTACAACCAGACCAATCAGCGGCGAGCAGTCAGTTGACGTCACTTCGCGGCCGAGTCGGGCCATGGATGGACCCTGCCCTAGATCAGGTATGAAAATAGCGCCTGCTAACCGGTGATGGGGCTCATGGAAAATGCACAAACGCCGGGGCCCTGGTGCGGTGTTGGGGAAAGCGGGGCTCGTGGAAAAGGGCTATAAGTTTACCCGAGCAGTTTGTCATTTTGTCCTGTCTGTTTTTGTGGCCACGGTGCACAGTGGTCTGCCCGCTGCACGCAATTTGTGTGAGCTGTTTTGTGCATAACTGTTACATTTCTGTAAGTCTTTATTTTTGAACTGTTTGATATCAATAAATGTGTGTTTGGTGAAACCCTGCACTTAAATCCTCATTCCTCCTTCTCTTCCTCCATGCGCTATGGAGAAGCGCACTCTGCTGAGCTCTCATGGACATCGACGGCCTGATTTTTATGACGAGCAGTTATTCCATCCCGGCGGACGTCATGTGGTATGTCAAACTGGCGGAGTCAGAGGTTCTGCAATGCCCTCAGCTCTCCGAACATCCCGAGGGAGTTGAGCGAATATCCCAGCTGGCAGCGCTCCGATGCGAGTATGGTGAGAGGGGGAGGAAGTCTCCGAAGAAGACCAGGCTCACGCCGAGGGGAGGGCGCTCCCAGGACGCCACTGAAACTGTTCCACGCCAGGTCTCCGCTCCCGCTCTCACCAAGCCAGTTCTTGCAAGCAAGAGACAGCGTCGTCCTGCGTGGAAGCGCCGGGAAAAGCCCTCTCCTCCGTCAGCTGCCGTTGTCCCTCCGGCACCCATCATTGTGGACATCTGCAATCGCAGACAGAGGAGCAAATTCGGAGGATTTGGTCCCGAATTTGCCAACTATGATTCTAAAAAGAGATTATTTAGCTTATGAAGGTAGATGTTTACATGTTCTTATAACACAGGCAGCGTGAAGCTCGTTGATTTCACCTGCCGGCACCCGGATCGGCATGTGACTGTACAGCAATCGCCGGTTGCATGTCATCATATGAGAAATTGTCACAAAATAAAAGTGAAATTAAGGTGGAATAATCAATACCAGCTTGTGGATGTAGGAGAGAAAGCTAAAATGACCAGGAGAGGACGAAATAGCGACCAGAATGCCACAAAAGGACGCCACCCTGCCAGCGGTAAGTGACAAATCTCTTTGTTTGTTTGTATGCAAATTAGATGCATAACTTTACTCCTATCTGAAACTTTGGATCATATTGTACATCTTTCTAATTGACAATAAGCCATTATCTCTTACCACTTTCAAGTTATAGCCTTGGAAAGCTGTGACATCTGATCTGAATATTTTCTTGAAAAAAATATTTACCACTGTTGACCACTAGGGGTTATGTCGCAGTTTGGCGACATACACAGTCAATGGGTTAACCTTGTGGCATATGGGTTGGGTTTAGTTGGGTTAGGTCTAAAAAAAAGGGGGGGCATAAGATACCATTTTAGACAACGTAGATTTGTTTTTTTAGCAACCTTTTATTTATTAAAGTTTTTTATGTTAACAGTTTGACATAGGGCAGGCGATATACCAAATATATTCGTTGTATCGGTACATTTGGCCACCCGTGATACATAACATGGCTGTATCGCACATATTCAAGTATTTGTCATGTTAATATGAGCTGCTGCTGCTGAAGTCTGAGCGGCAGCTCAACGCAGCTGCCCCAGCACCCTGATGTTCACAGAGGAATGTGCACTGCAGCGAGCAGAGATAAAAAGTTAGATAACAAAATAAAAGTAGGCCCGCCTTAAACACAGCAAACAGGGGGGATAAACATTTCCAGTCTGAATTCTCTGCAGGTGTAAAATCATGCTCACTTAGCAAATGGACTTTCAAAATAAGAGCTCCTATCCGGTCTTGCAACCCTTCAAAATAAGAGCAAGTGGCTCGCCAGATAAAGTACTGATGGAATGTAGACACATAAAAAAGAACAAAAATGAGCAACAAATTATACTTCTGTCACTTAAGCCCCTTTTCCACTAGTACCTACTTAGTCCTACTCACCTCAACTCAGCGTGCTTTGTAGGGTTTTCCATTAGTACCTAGTACCTTGTACCAGGTATTTTTTTCTGACCTACTTCACTGAAGTTCCAACAGTGCTGAGTTGAGCTGAAAATGTGACGTCAAGAGACTGCAGGCCACTGATTGGTCAGAGTGTAAAGTCTTGAAAGCAACATCTTCACCAGAATCTTCAGCTGCCATTTGCAAATTCTTCACCAGCGAGCGAGCAAGAAATAACAATAGAAATGGCTTCGCAGAAATCAACACCGTAGTCGAACAGACTTTTCTGTGCCTTTTGGCTGATGAGAGAATCCAGAGGGACCTAGACGGAGCCACCCGAAATGAATTGAGGGCCATCAACTAGCAAATAACGGGAGATACACTGGCATCGACCCGACCACAGCAGTTGAAAACCGGGATGGTAAGTGATGTGATATGATGTGATATTATGCGTCTTTTACATTATTTATCTCAGTGGTGGAAAGCTCACTTTGGACAAACAACACCATTGTTTCCTGTATGCAGACAATGAGCTAGACAGTTAGCCATCAATGCTAACTCCTTGCTTTGCTTGTATTTTGCACTTGTGTTGAAAACATCTGACGAAATAAGCTAATGTTAATCCTGGTTAAAAAGTTGTTTTTTTACATGTTGTACTTTCGTGCTGTGCATGTACTTAACCACTTGCACTCTGGGCAATTTTCCTAAAAATGCCAAAAAATAACGTGCCCAAAGTAAATCGAAAGCTGTTATTCAACCCTTTGCAGCATCTTCATGGGGTTGGTCTCATTTAAAAGAAAACACTTTGAATTTTTTGGCAAAAAAAACATAATCTCTCTACGTGCTCCGGCCACTGAGTTACAGTCATCTAAACATACTGAACTTGAAGAAAAAAAAAATTGGACACAGTGTTTTTTTTGGATACAAATGCTTGTAAATAACATACAGCTGTCCGATCCGGCTGGAAAATGCAACAGAAATGTAGAACCAAGTGTTATCCAGCTGAGATCCAAATTTGGTAACAATACCACAAAAAATGAATATTTTACACAGCTTTGTTCTCAGGCTGTTCCCAGGCGTTTTGGAACTGTGCCAAATTGTGCCAAATGGCACAGTTTGGAAAAACGTCTGTAACTTTTGAATAATTCAATGTAGAATCTTCATTTTAGGCTCTAATGAAAGGTCACACTCAGGGCTGTGTCTGTGTGTGTGTGTGTGGGCGGGGGGTCGTTCCCCCCCCCCCCGCTACCAAGGACCGACTTCGGCCCTCGCTACAGATGGATTACACTCCTTGCATGTTTTCACAGCAGCTCCCCCCCCCTCGCTACTGTGTGTGTGTGTGGGGGGGGGGGAACCGTGAACGGACCGTGAACGCCCCCCCCCTCGCTACAGAAGAGGGCCATCGCTACATGATGGAATAGACTGATATGCTTCCCCCGCGGACCGGGGGGCGTTCGGACCGTGAACGCCCCCCCCCCCGCTCCTCTTCTGCAGCGGGGGGGGGGGGGCGTTCACGGTCCGAACACGGCAAATGAACCGTTTATTGCGGCGCACGCACTTCGTAATTCGTGCGCAGTACAGTTGTAATTTACCGATCGGTCAAAAGTCATTTTTGGATTACAGTTTTCAGGGATAAATAATAATTTAGCTTATAACACCTTACCTCTTCAAAGCAGCAGAGTCGTGGCGAACATCTCTTCCCCCAACGCGATGCTGCTCCGCTCGTGGATCCCGATCAACATAATTCCATTATTGCCGTTTTGGCGAATGATTTACGACTTTTGTCGTCGGCCTCCGTCTATTCTGCTGGAATGAGTGCAGGTCCCACTTGTGGGTGTTCTCCATGCTGCTGGGTGAGCCTGGGTCTGTAGTAGATTCGTCCAGAGTCCTTCTGCAGCAGTAAATATCGCTTCACCCAGCCTGAATTTCTGTGCTTCAATTGGCTCTTGCGTTCACAGTAGGCGGGTCCTCCTTCCTAGATTTTCATTCATTGGCTCCTCAAGGTTTCAGAAACCCAATTCAAGGCTCTTATTAGTCGAATGAGAGGTCAATCAGATGAACTAATCTGTTCGCGGCTGTGTTTGCAGATTTTTTTTTCAGTGGCGCTTGGAGGGCACACCACCTACACCATCACCATCAATATCCTTATCATGCGTCATGCGCACGAGGGCGCACGAGCGCGCTCTCGTGCGTCATAGGACGCAGAGACTTGCCCGCCCGCGGAACAACGGAGCGCAAGTGGTTAAGTTGTGTGTATTTTCATTCTAGAGTCTGACCAGCATCTGCTTTGACACCGGCAACGTAGCACAACACAGCAATGTGTTATGACTGGTAAGTCTGGTATGACTGGTCCACTTGACCTGTTCCCCAATAAACTCATGCAGTACTATAACAGGACACATTACAAATATTTAAGACCTATTGTAGTGCATCCTTTTATATTTTAGCAATATTATAAGTACAAAACACCACCCACACTTCTTGAAGCAAGGGCATGAAGAGACACAGCGGTGACAGAGCAGTGGCTAAACTCTTTGTCATAGCGGCCGCGAGGCCATCATCAGTCCCGGCTGCGTGCACACCTGTCGCTAATTCCCAGCGGACTATAAGAGCCAGACCTGCCAGCGACTCAGCACGGAGTCGTCTGTCATCATCACAGAGGCACGTCCCTCGTTCACAGTCATGGATTGACTCTTCGCCTGACCAAGTTTGTCACGTCTTGCCACGTAAGCAAACCAAGCTCTTACCTTGCCAAGCTATTCTCCCCTGGGCACAGGTGGATCCTCCAGGCGGCGGATTATCTCTCCCCAGCGGCGGCTCAGCTCCTCCCCAACACCGGAGTCTTCCCTCTGCTTCACGACACCGAGCAGGATGCTCCCCTCCTGGAAGTCGCTCGCAAGGCAAGCAGAGGCTCAGCATCGCCACCTGCAAGTAAGCAGCAGTTCTTGTTACATCTCCTGCTGCGTTGCAGTACTAATTACTCTGCTGTATCTCCCTAGGGTTGCCAGGCAGCACGGAGACCTGCTCAGCTCTAGCACGAGCCCAGCACACCACACTACTACACATACACGCACTCACACGGTTCACTTGGGTGAATAAAAGGTTAATTGTAACACCTCAAGTCTGTCTTCTGTCCCCTGGGTCCAGTCATTATGTCAGTACGGCTCCGTCAAGGTGACCCAGCGGACAGCCCGCTAGCACGCCATCTTAACACCATAGACGCTCAAGTTGAGCAGTTAACTTATCAGCAAAATGTCATCCTCACCCAATTAACTCAAATTAACAGCCGGTTGGATCGCCTGGAAGGACAGCGGGCGTTTCCACCGGCCTCCGGGGTTCCACCGGGCCCCGCTAGCTCCCCGCCTAGCCAAGTTAGCCAGACTCCCCCAACTCGTCTCACACTGGTGCCTACGCCCGCTCGCTTCAGTGGGAAGCTCGGGGATTTCTCTTACAATGTGAGAGTTTTCCATCGGGTACCAGGGGATTTTCCCACAGACCATAGTAAGGTTGGCTACATAGTTAACCTGCCAGAGGGTAGGGCGTTAGCTTGGGCCTACGCGGTTATGGCCAAGCCCAGCTACGCCAATTTAACTTACCAGCAGTTTCTGGCCGAATTTACCGAAGTGTTTGACCACACCGATCGGGACTCTGTGCTCACTACCCGGCTATTAAACCTTCGACAGGGTGGCAGGTCCGCTGCAGACTACGCGGTTGACTTCCGGGTAGTAGCTGCGGAGGTCATGTGGGAAGATGCTTCGCTGTGTAGCATATTTATCCGCAGTCTAAGCCCTGGGCTAAGGGATGAGCTAGCTACCCGGGATAAGCCAGATCGGCCAGCTAATTTCTCTTACCATCAGTCTAGATGATAGGCTGAAGGAGCATGCCGCCGAGCAAAAAGCTTCCAGCCACTCGAGCGCGCAGTATTTTTGTTCCTCTTGGCCGTCCCAGTTGGCCCTGCCCCCCCCCCCCCCCCGAGGAACTTCTGGGGCAGGAGAATATGGTAATTGGGCACTCTGGGATTTCGGCCGCTGAAAGACAGCGCCGTAGGGAGTTGGGGTTGTGTTATTATTGTGGAAATGCTTCACATGAGTTGGCTGAATGTACGAATCGGGTAAAAGAGGAGGTCCGTGGGTCACAGTAGGGGGACTCACGGATGCGTCCCAGTCAAAACCCCTCACCAGCTGTCTCGTGCCCATTCGGCTCATCTCTAAACATGTTGAACACTCCACTCATGTACTGATTGATTCGGGGGCTGAGCAGAGTTTCATTTCAGGACACCTGGCAACCCGGTTGGGCCTCCCATGTCAAACTCTTCGGCCTCCTCTCAAGCTGATCACCCTGTCAAAGGCCCCATTAACAGCTGTCTCTCAGCAGACTGCCCCGGTGTCGGTGATTGTCTCTGGAAACCACTGGGAGGACCTTCGTTCTCTGGTGCTGCCCTCCTCCACCTCTCCAGTCATCCTGGGCTATCCCTGGCTGCGATTGCATAACCCTTCATTTGATTGGCAGACTGGGAGCATCGTTTCATGGAGCCCTTTTTGTCTCAGCGCATGCCTGCATTTGGCGGCATGTGCCCCGTCGGTGTCTGTGGCCCCACGTGTGTCCCCCCCCCCCCCCCCCGGACCTGTCCAGAGTACTGGAGGTATATCACAATCTGGGGGCCGTCTTCAGTAAATCACGGGCGCTGTTCCCCCCCCCCCCCCCCACCGCCCCTATGACTGCGCCATTAATCTCCGCGCTGGTGCCCCGCTTCCATCGAGCCGTTTATACAGCCTGTCTGCTCCGGAATGGGAGGCGATGGACACCTACATTAAAGAGTCGCTCAGCTCCGGGATGATCCGCCCGTCTTCCTCAGTGGTGGGGGCGGGATTTTTCTTTGTTGGCAAGAAGGATGGCTCCCTGCGCCCATGCATTGATTTTAGGGGCCTTAACGACATCACAATAAAAGACAAGTACACGCTGCCTCTTATGGACTCGGCTTTTGACTCTCTCCAGGGGGCCTCTTGGTTTACCAAGTTGGATCTCCGCAATGCGTACCATCTCATGCGGATCAAGGAGGGCGATGAGTGGAAGACGGGCTTCCGGACCCCAAGCGGCCACTTTGAGTATCTGGTGATGCCGTTTGGGCTGACCAACGCTCCGGCCGTCTTCCAGCGCTTGATCAACAACGTCCTCCGGGACTTCCTGGGTGCCTTCGTCTTCGTATATCTCGACGACATCCTCATCTTCTCCTGGTCCTTGGAAGAACACCAGGTACACGTGAGGCGGGTCCTCCAGTGACTCCTGGAGAATCAGCTGTTTGTCAAAGCCGAGAATGCGAGTTTCACGCCAGCAAACGTCCTTTTTGGGGTTTGTGATCTCGCACAACCGGGTCCTCCCCGATCAAGCCAAGGTCAAGGCGGTGGTGGGTTCCCCCCCCCCCCCATCCAGGAAGCAACTGCAGCAGCTTTTGGGATTTGCTAATTTTTATCGTGCTGTGTGCCTAGGTTTGGCATAATAGTTCGCCCGCTGACCAATCTCACGTCCCCCAAGATCCCCTTCTGCTGGACGGAGGAGGCTGCAGCGGCATTCAAGACACTCAAGAGGGAGTTTGCGTCATCCCGCGTCCTTACGCAGGTGGATCCGAACCTCCAGTGCCTGGTGGAGGTGGACGCTTCGGACTCCGGGGTGGGGGCAGTACTCTCCCAGCGTTCTCCAGTCGACGAAGTGATCCGGCCATGCGCCTTCTTCTCTTGCCACCTACTGCCCGTGGAGAGGAACTACAGCATCGGTGACAGGGAGCTGCTGGCGGTTAAGCTCACCTTGGAGGAGCGGCGTCATTGGCTAGAGGGTGCTGCTCAGCCTTTTGTTGCATGGACCGACCATCAGAACCTGGAGTATCTGAGGACTGCGAGGCAGTTGGACTCTCGTCAGGCCCGCTGGTCCCTCTTTTTTGGTCGGTTCAACTTCACCATCACCTACCGCCCCGAAAGCAAGAATCAGAAGCCAGACGCCCTCTCCAGGCAGTTCTCGGCGAAGGCATCCGAGGATCAAAAAGAGACCATCCTCCCTCCGTCCTGCGTTGTGGGCGCCCTCGTGTGGGACATCCGGGAAAAGGTGATGAAGGCGCAGGAGGCTGAGTCTGATCCGGGAGGCGGCCCCCCGGGGTGATTGTTCGTTCCTACGCCAGTCCGGGGTGAGGTTATCCAGTGGGCCCACGCCTCGAAGTTGGCATGTCACCCTGGGCTGTCTCGCACTGTTGCGCTTCTCCAAAGGGCGTTCTGGTGGCCGGGGCTGCGGAGAGACGTCAACAACTACATCCGGGCCTGCGCGCAATGCACCACCGGGAAGTCCTCCTCTTCTCTCCCGGCCGGACTGCTCCATCTTCTGCCGGTTCCTAGTCGCCCTTGGTCGCACGTTGCTCTGGACTTTGTGACAGGCCTCCCCCCATCCAACCAGTTCACCACGATCCTGACCATCATCGATCGCTTCTCCAAGGCGGCCCACTTTGTGCCCCTTCGCGGGGTTGCCGACGCCACGGGAGACAGCGGATCTACTGGTGCAACATGTAGTCCGCCTCCATGGAATCCCCACGGATGTCGTCTTGGATCGGGGCCCCCAGTTTGTGTCTCAGGTTTGGAGGGCGTTCTGCCAGGCATTGGGGTCGACGGCGAGCCCGTCATCGGGTTACCATCCCCAGACTAATGGGCAGTGTGAGCAGGCGAATCAGGAGCTGGAAGCCGCCCTTCACTGAGTCATTGCGTCCAGCTCCTCTTCTTGGAGCAGTTACCTGCCATGGATCGAATACGCCTACAACTCCACAGTGTCCTCTGCGACTGGGATGTCCCCCTTCAGGGCGTCATTGGGGTACGACCCGCCGCTGTTCCCGGAGGAGGAGAAGGAGGTGGCAGTGCCTTCTGTCCACGCCCATGTCAGGCGCTGCCGCCGGCTCTGGACCACCACCCACAGAGTCCTCCTCCGGACCACGGAACGCAATATCAGGATGGCCAACCGTTGCAGGAGACCGGCACCCGAGTACAAGGTGGGTCAGCAGGTTTGGCTCTCCACACGCAACATTAATGTAAAGGCAGAGAAACGCAAGTTGACTATGCGTTTCATTGGGCCTTATCCCATTGTCGGTATAATTAACCCTGTGGCTGTTCGCCTAGCCCTCCCCCCTTCCATGCGCATCTGTCCCACCTTTCATGTTTCTCAGGTGAAGCCCTTCATTGCCGATCCCCTCTGTCTGCCCCCCGCAGCGTCCCCCCCCCAGGATGATCGATGGCCACCTGGCATGGGGGGTTACTGCCATCTTGGATGTCTGCTGGCGGGGCCGTGGCTTGCAATATCTGGTGGATTGGGAAGGATTCGACCCCGAACATAGATCCTGGACACACCCGGCCTTGATTCTCGATAAGCAGCTTATTAGCGACTTCCACCTGGCACATCCAGGTAAGATAGGACAGGTGCCAGGAGGCACCTCTAGAGGGGGGAGTACTGTCATGGCGGCCGCGGGGCCATCATCAGTCCTGGCTGCGTGCACACCTGTCGCTAATTCCCAGCGGACTATAAGAGCCAGACCTGCCAGCGACTCAGCACAGAGCCGTCTGTCATCATCACGGAGGCACGTCCCTCATTCACAGTCACAGACTGACTCTTCGCCTGACCAAGTTCATCACGTCTTGCCACGTAAGCAAACCAAGCTCTTACCTTGCCAAGCTATTCTCCCCTGTGCACAGGTGGATCCTCCAGGCGGCGAATTATTTCTCCCCGGCGGCGACTCAGCTCCTCCCCGGCACCGGAGTCTTCCCTCTGCTTCACGACACCGAGCAGGACGCTCCCCTCCTGGCAGTCGCTCAAAAGGCAAGCAGAGGCTCAGCACCGCCACCTGCAAGTAAGCAGCAGTTCTTGTTACATCTCCCGCTGCGGTGCAGTACTAATTACTCTGCTCTATCTCCCTAGGGTTGCCAGGCAGCACGGAGACCTGCTCAGCTCCAGCACGAGCCCAGCACACCACACTACTACACATACATGCACTCACACACTTCACTTGGGTGAATAAAAGGTTAATTGTAACACCTCGAGTCTGTCTTCTGTCCCCTGGGTCCAGTCATTATGTCACTTTTATTGATAAAAATTACTTATTTTGAATGAGGGACTCCATACTCGGGGATGCACACCCTCGTAACCTCAGCAAAGCACGTATAAAACCTTAGGTCAGTCTGACTGAATGTATTAACTCATTCTGATTGCTGAGGCCACAGTAAAAAATTATTTTAAATGTAACACAGCCCTTGTAGAATCTACTTTTCTGAAGTGCATCTACATGAAAATTGTGGTTAAATACAACAACAAAGTACTTTTTTTGTCACATTCCACCACTGGCTGATTAACCACCACCCATTTCTGTCTTTCATCCAGGCAAGACGAAAATGATCCACCCCAAAATGGACCTTACATCATTTACAGACAGGCTGAAGATCTGCTGAACTGAGACAAGCGTGAGCGGCAAATCCAATTCTCAGTGAGGCAAGGGAGCATGAAATTACCTTGTGAGGGGAGGAGATGGCTCAGAATGCTGCCTTCAATCAAGTGTTCCTTGGTGTGCTGGGCCACCTTGTGAAGGCGATGAGTGGCCGGCATGTGTGACCCATTCTAAGTTTGTTTTTTGTTTTTGTTTTTTTTTTTTTTTACAGTCTAGAGTTTGAATTTTGCACATTCTAAATAATCTGGATTTTGCTGCTGATTGTAATAAACAATTTAATGACTTATGTGTTTGCATCATGATTTTCTATTTTGTCTGTTAAGACACCAGTGGGAAAAGAGTCAACAGTACAAACCATTTATCAGTGATGTTGAAAATAATGGCTCATTTTTAAGAGAAAATAACCAAAAATAATTATTTTCTTTACTGAAGACTGTATTGTTGGATGTGCCAGTACAGAAGAAACTGCACACTTTAGTGACAGTACCAGTATGTGGAGGAATTCTGGGCCATATTAGCATCTGTATTTCCTAATAATGGGTTAGGGTTTAATGGAATTTAACATTTTAACACAAACTGCTTTATGGTTCATAATTTTGTTGACAGACTTACATCAAACCAAAAGTGATTTCTCAAACCACTGAATTATTCTTATACAGCTTTTCTAATCTTTTAGTAATTACCTCCGCCAGGCCGAAAGGCCAGGAGGAGGTAATGTTTTTGTCGGGGTTTGTCTGTGTGTTTGTCTGTGTGTTTGTCTGTTTGTCTGTCTGTTTGTCTGTTGGTTAGCAAGATAACTCAAAAACTTTTGGACGGATTTCAATGAAACTTTCAGGCGTTGTTGGAAATGGTACAAGGAAGAACTGATTAAATTTTGGGGATGATCCGCATCACCGTCTGCATACAGGAATTTTTTAAATCATTTTTCCACACTGTGACATACGGCCATTTTCAACATGTGCGCAGGCGCAATGGAGGGCGCTGGGCGTCGTGTCTGACCAACACAAACTCCGCCTTCTTCAACGTTTTAGCCACAAAAGCATGCGGAAAACACTGCTGGCCTGGGCCCGCCAGCGTGCCTGTGCCAGCCATAGGCGCTGCGCACATTGCGCTGGTCATCGTGTCTGACCAGCACAAACTCTGCGTTCTTCAACGTTTTAGGCACAAAAGCACGCGGAAAACACTGCTGGCCTGGGCCCGCCAGCGTGCCTGTTTTTGCGCCACGCTGCAAAACCTGACACGGCCACCTGTCCGCCGCCCGATTATTTGCCACAAATTCCCCGCCCAGCTATAGGCGCTGCGTAAAAACGACCTCTCTGCCGGGGAAGATTCTAAATTCTGTTTTGCCGCGGAGCGCAACCCCAATATAATATAAAACCCACGGCAACCTGTCTAACCAATCTGCATCCGTCAGTGGAGGAGATGGACACACCAACACTTCAGTTTATTACCTCCGCCAAGGAGGCAATGCTTTTACAACCGTAAAATGGGGCTATAAGGGACGGCGGGGTAATATGGGACACTTTTCTAAATGTAATTCTGCTTTTTTAATTTTGCTTCCGCCTAGATTTGATGAAGGATTCATGGATATTTGACAATAACAACACAACTCAGCGTCCTGCTCAAAATAAAAAAAGCAGAATTACATTTAAAATATTTCCCACAAAAGTGTCCCTTATTAACCCGCCGTCCCTTATAGCCCCGTTTTACACTACTGAACCACTAATCCTATCACTATCACATTGATTGTCATTCATTAATTGTCTGTTTATTGCACTGTCCATGTCAAATAAACAAATAATCATTGTGAATCCAATTGCTAGTCATATCTTTTCATGCTCAGGGAATCTGAAAACGTACACACAAACACTGTATGGGGGGAACTGTGCCGCTTGGCGGAGGTCTGCGCTCTCCGAGTGCTTTTCTAGTTAATTTATGTCACCTGTTGGTAACCTTCACAAATGATACAAACAAAAGTGGAGACATCTGCAAAAAGTACAAAAGTTTATTGTTAAAATTCCTCATGCAGTACTAAATGAGTACATCTTAGCGTTGACCTTGAGTTCCAATCTATGAAATCATTCTTTGCTGAAGAAAAAATGTTTCAACTGCTAAGTCTGGTCAAGAACTGCTTCTATCATCCAAGGACCAGAGCTGTAACACTATCCATCAGCCATAAAGTGGAAGTTAATCCCATCTCCAGGACCTTCTCCCCTTTCTGCTCTTTGGCAAAGGAATGTTCCAAATCAATAGATTTATGGTTGACATCATCCAGACATGGGGAGTCAAGATTCTCCAGTAAACAGACAGTTTCAAAGTGCCATCTGGTAGATGAATCAAGAATATTTAATTTTTCTCTTTGCAGTGGATTTTATGCATTATGGACAAATAAATTAATTTATATTCTTTCTATCAAGACAGTATCCGCTACGGAAGACATGGTTGAACTCTTGGAACGGACAATGTGGCTTCAAATGCTTTTATTGATATGATTTGATATGTGTTGCTTTATTTTCAGGAAGAAATTAATTTTCGCATGCTTACTATCACAAATTAGTCTCACAGTTACAATGTAGAGACATTGTATGTTCCCTTATTATTGAGTAGAATATCTTAGTCACTAAAGTTGAAGGAATTTATGCTTTATTCAGCACACATACTTTAGGAGGGGTCTCACTTCTCATATCAAATGTCTCTCCCCCTCCTCTCTCTCTCTGTATGGGAGACACCCACCTCAGAAACTTTAACTGACCAATAGAGTTCCAAGCTTCACTGCATCTCCTTTTTAGTCAGATTATGACTTCTGCCAAACCAAGAAGCTCAAACATAATTGGTTCAGCTCAGTTCCATCAAATTCAGTGAGAGTCTGCCACACCTAGGAAAAAAGTTTCCTTTGTTCAGTTTTTGGGGCGTTGGTCAAGCTGTAAGTAGCAGACGTCTCTGCTCTTCCATTTTTTCCTATCTTTTAAGAAGGTTCAGAGTCTTCCAGGCTCTGTGAAAATCCTGTTTCTTTTCTTTAAAATTCACTTTCCCTTATTTTAATCTTTTCTTTAAATTACCGTGCAAGAAGATTTTGATTTTTTTTTTCTAAGCTTAAAGCAACTCATTTAAACCACCAACATTGGAAGAAACAGATTTGTGGTGTTTTTTTGCTTTTTTTGCCTCATTTTGAATTTCTTATGGGACTTTGTACAATAAACTAATTCTTTCTTCAGTGCACAAGAGAAGACCTTGCCCAGCTTGCTGAAGATCAGCCGACTGTGATCTCGGGAGTAGGCCATAACCGTGATAAGGAGCCTGTCTGCCAGTCTTCCAACAGAACCCATGCTGGTCCAATTGAACAGGAAAGTGGACCACCTGCTACCTACTGGGACGCAATGACTCTGTGGCTGACGGTCTGTTTAATTTAAACTTAATTCTTCAGAATATTCCTAGTATAAGTTCTTTTAACTTAATTTCATGCAAACTCCCATCAGAATTTCAAAATGCATTTTGCCCTTTCATTAATTTACGTTCTTTTTCAGAGTAACACCAATTTTCCATTTTTATAAATAGTTAATCATCACTTTCTTCATAAAATTGCATCCACATTTCTTAAACAATGCTATTTTATAATTTTCCAATTTCCATTATACTGACAAGTTAAGCTGTACTTTATCTGGTTCCACAAATGTCTGATTCACAAGTAACTCAGTAATAGTCTATGGTGCCCATGATACAGTACATGTTGAATTCTCTGTTTTAAAGTTATCCAAATATGTTAACCTATTCTGACCTTTCTTATTAAACCATTGAAAGACATATGGGAGTTATTGTTTGATTTAATGTCCATCTTCTTGATTATCAGCAGACAAGAACTCACAAGGGTTTTTTTGAGATTGATTCATAATTGGTACAAATAAAGAATTGTTAATAAAATTGTCCATTATCTGGACTGGTGCCCTACGAGGATCTGAGTGTAATGAAAATAAATCTTCGTTCCTACTCACATTCATATTTACATTAATACTTGTACCAACATTAACATACCTATAAACCCATAAATTCGCTACATGTATAGCACATTGTTGATGCAGAGAATATATATTTATACAGTATCTACATGCATGTATCCAGTAAATCCCTGTATCTCTCAATTTGACCTTGTGACTGCATTATTTTAATTGTTTTTAATCCTAGATCAAGTTTGTTTTGGCTTAAAAATGCATCATAATTCTCAAACTCAGTACTGTTTACCTGTTGAAATATATATTTTACGACTAATATAACCCCATAACTACAATATGGCACCTGGCGATCAATTTTTGGCAGCTGATCACTTTTTGCCACAACATCACCACAGGCTGGAGTGTTGCTGGAGGAAGTACATCCCATGATGTCTCAACAGTCTCTCTGTGATTTTCACACAGATCAGAGCAATTTGTTGCACAGGAAACTAAATGTTTCTACAGACATTCTGAAGTTCTGCAACCACTGCACATTCTTGAAGCTGGGGTGACACCCCACCACTGGGAGGCTTGGTTGAACACCCAGACCCATGGTTTGAAGAGATAATTTTGCCATAAGAGAGTCATCTGAAACACACACACAGCATACATATTTTAGTACCTAATAGTGATAACTTGCTGCCATTACAATGTAGTACGGGGGACTTATTAATGACTGTAGCAAACTAGAATTAGTAGTAGCTTACTCTCACATGTGATCTATTTTGTATCCTCACATCTTCGGCTTTATACTGCTCCATGGCTTCCTAAATTCTGCAGTACTTTTCCAGAGTGTTTCGTCTCGCCGCCTGCAGCCTTCTCTGGCTCCCCTTTTTTGCCTTTACTCTGACAAAAAGCCAGAGACCGAGCAGGACGTATACCATCGCCTCGTAATCCTCCATCTTGTGTTTTGCTTGTGTCACATATAAATTTACGTCACGCGAGTGTTGGGCCGCCTTGCTGTAAAAAAAAAATCCCACCCACCTCAGGCGGTATCAGCTGTAATGGAAAACAAACCACACCGTGGCGAGCTGAGTTAAGTAAAGTCGAGGCGAGTCGGGCTAAGTGGGTACTAGTGGAAAAGGGGCTTTATCACACCGCCACGCATTAACTGTGTGGCAAGCTGAAACATTTCTACCCATCTGAATAAACTTGATTACTTGATAATGTAAAAAGACATTTTGCTCAGTTACATATTGTGTGAAGAATTTTTTCTGACACGTTTTCATTTTATTTAATTATTCAGCTTTTTCATAAGTGAAATTAATATATTATATATATAATTTCTAATAAAAATATAAGTAAAACCAAATTTGAAAGACCATTCAGTACACAAAATACATATCACAATATGTACAGTGTATTGCGAATGTAGCATTGACCTTGGGTTCCAATCTATAAAATCATTCTTTGCTGAAGAAAAATTGTTTCAACTCACAAGTCTGGTTATGAACTGCTTCTATCACCAAAGGACCAGAGCTGTAACACTATCCATCGGCCATAAAGTAGAAGTTAATCCCTTTTCCAGGAAGGAATGCCCCAAATCGATAGATTTATGGTTGATATAATCCAAACTTGGGAGTCAAGATTCTCCAGTAAACAACCAGACCGTTTCACAGTGCCATCTGGTGGACAAATCAGGAATATTTTTTTTTTTTCTCTTGCCAGTGGAAGTTATGCATTATGGGCAAATAAATTAATTTATATTCTTTCTATCAAGACAGTATCCGCTACTGAAGACATGGTTGAACTCTGGGATGGACAATGGCAGTGAAATGTTTTTATTGATATGATTTAATACATGTTGCTTTATTTTCAGGAAGAAATTAATTTTGGATGTTTACTATCACAAATTAATTACAGTTACAATGTACAGACATTGTATGTTCCCTTATTATTGAGTAGAATATCTTAGTCCAGGGGTGTCAAACTCATTCCATGGAGGGCCAAGACCCTGCAGGTTTTACTTCCACCCAGTCTCTTCAGCAGGTGTTTTCACTGATCAGCAATCAGTGGGAAGAAATTCAGAGAAATCACCTGTTGAAGACACTGGGTGGAGGTAAAACCTGCTGGGTCTTGGCCCTCCATGGAATGAGTTTGACACCTGTGTCTTAGTCACTAAAGTTGAAGGAATTTATGCTTTATTCAGCAACATAAGTGTCTTAAGGGGGTCTCACTTCTCATATCAAATGTCTCTTCCCCTCCTCTCTGCTCTTTGGGAGACCATAGCTGGGCTTTAACTCACCAATAGAGCTCCAGGCTCCCTTGCATTTCCCTTTTTAGGTCGAGTTTATGACTTCTGTCGGAAAAAGAAGCAATGTAATTGGGCCAGCTCAAGTTTCATGAAAATCAGTGAAATTCTGCTACACCCAAAAAAAAAAAGGCTTCCCTCTGTTCAGTTTTTGGGACATTGGTCAAGCTGTAAGGAGCAGACTTCTCTGCTCTCCCATTTTTTTAAAAAAATTTTTTATCTTCTAAGTAAGGCCCAGAGCCTGTCATGCTCTGTGAATTTTTTTTCTTTTCTTTGAAGCTCACTTTTTCTTATTTTAATTTTTTTCTTCAAATTACCATGTAAGAAGATTTTTGATTTTTTTTTTAAGCTTAAACCAACTCATTTAAACCACCAACATTGGAAGAAACAGATTTGTGATGTGTTTTTGCCTCATTTTGAATTTCTGATGGGACTTTGTACAATAAACTAATTTCTTCTTCAGTGGATAAGAGAAGACTCCAGCCAGCCTGCTGAAGAACCAGCCCTTTGGAATCTCGGGAGTAGGCCATAACCGTGGTAAGGACCCTGTCTGCCAGTATTCTAACAGAACCCACGCCGGCCCAGTTGAAACAGAATCCAGTGGACCACCTGCTACCTACTGAGGCACAATGATTCTGCTTGGCTGACGGTCTGTTGTCTAATTTAAACTCAATTCTTCAGAATATTCCTGGTATAGGTTTTTTAAACTTAATTTCATGCAACCCCCCATCAGAATTTCAAAATGCATTTTGTTTTCACTAATTTATGTTCTTTTCAGAGTAACACCAATTTTCCATTTTTATAAATAGTTTAATCACCATTTTCTTCATAAAATTGCATCCACTTTTCTTAACCAATATACTGACAAGTTAAACTAGGGTTCTTTGGTTCCACAAAGGTTTGATTCACATGTGATACTCAGTAACTCAGTCTATGATGCCCATGCTATATGCTGAATTCCCCGTCATAAGTTATCCAAATGTGTTAACCTATTCTGATATTTTTTATTAAACTATTGAAAGACATATGGGAGTTATTGTTTGATTTCATGTCCATCTTCTTGATTATCAGCAGACAAGAACTCACAAGGGTTTTTTTTTTTAGACTGATTCATAATTGGTACAAATAAAGAATTGTTAATAAAATTGTCCATTATCTAGACTGGTGCCCCACGAGGATATGAGTGTAATGAAAATAAATCTTCATTCTTCATTCAAATCTTCTGAATTGTAATCGCTCTTGTTTTGTTTTTCTTTTGAATTCTTGGATGGAATATGGGTGGGCAATATAAGCTGCGGCTTCAGCCATCACCCATTTCGGATAACTTATGTTGAACTGTATAATCAGAGGAGTTATTGTCTAATTTGACCTTGTTGGATTTTCTTTCCCCCTTTGTTATATTCTTCTGTTTCTTTTTTTAAATCTTTACTTTTAATCTATCCGAAATAAAGATTCATTCATTCATTCCTACTCACATTCATATTTACATTAATACTTGTACCAACAATAAAACACCTATAAAACCCATAAATCTAATACACAATATCGAGAAATTATATCACAATACATTTTTTGAGCTACTATAATAATAATAAATTTTATTTAAAAGCGCCTTTCAAGACACTCAAGGACACTTTACAGAAATAGATAAAACACAGTATCAATAAACAACAAAAACACAAAAACGACAATCATAAAAAAAACCATGGCAGTTACAATGAAAATGCTAATCTGAACAGGTGAGTTTTGAGAGCGGATTTAAACCTAGAGCTAACAAAAGCGTGGATCAGTTTCTCAGCATCACTCTGAGACAAGATGCTCCTAATCTTGGCAATATTACGCAAATGATAGAAGGCAGTCTTAGAAACGAATTTAATATGTGAATAGAAGGACAGATCTTGATCAAAAATAATTCCAAGGTTCCTCACAGAGCTATTAAGAGAAAGGGTAACTGCATCCAAACTGAAAGTTTGATTTGGAAAGGTATTTCTAAGGTTTTTTGGACCAACAAGAATGACTTCAGTCTTCTCTGAATTTAACAGCAGGAAATTACAAGTCATCCAAGCTTTGATTGCCTTAAGACAGGCTTCTAACTTGACTAATTGATTACTATCATCTGGCTTCATTGACAGGTATAATTGTGTGTCATCTGCATAACAATGAAAATGTATACAGTGTTTTCTAATAATGTTGCCTAGTGGAAGCATATACAGTGGGGTAAAAAAGTATTTAGTCAGCCACCAATTGTGCAAGTTCTCCCACTTAAAAGATGAGAGAGGTCTCCAATTTTCATCATAGGTATACCTCAACTATGAGAGACAAAATAAGAAAAAAAAAATCCAGAAAATCACATTGAAGGATTTTTAATGAATTAATTGGTAAATTCCTCGGTAAAATAAGTATTTGGTCAATAACAAAAGTTCATCTCAATACTTTGTTATATACCCTTTGTTGGCAATGACAGAGGTCAAACGTTTTCTGTAAGTTTTCACAAGGTTTTCACACACTCTTGCTGGTATTTTGGCCCATTCCTCCATGCAGATCTCCTCTAGAGCAGTGATGTTTTGGGGCTGTCGCTGGGCAACACAGACTTTCAACTCCCTCCAAAGATTTTCTATGGGGTTGAGATCTGGAGACTGGCTAGGCCACACCAGGAGCTTGAAATGCTTCTTACGAAGCCACTCCTTCATTGCCCAGGCAGTGTGTTTGGGATCACTGTCATGCTGAAAGACCCAGCCACGTTTCATTTTCAATGCCCTTGCTGGTGGAAGGAGGTTTTCACTCAAAATCTCACGATACATGGCCCCATTCATTCTTTCCTTTACACGGATCAGTCGTCCTGGTCCCTTTGCAGAAAAACAGCCCCAAAGTATGATGTTTCCACCCCCATGTTTCACAGTAGGTATGGTGTTCTTTCTCCTCCAAACACGACAAGTTGAGTTTTTACCAAAAAGTTCTATTTTGGTTTCATCTGACCATATGACATTCTCCCAGTCCTCTTCTGGATCATCCAAATGCTCTCTAGCAAACTTCAGACGGGCCTGGACATGTACTGGCTTAAGCAGGGGGACACGTCTGGCACTGCAGGATTTGAGTCCCTGGCGGTGTAGTGTGTTTCTGATGTAGCCTTTGTTACTTTGGTCCCAGCTCTCTGCAGGTCATTCACTAGGTCCCCCCGTGTGGTTCTGGGATTTTTGCTCACCGTTCTCGTGATCATTTTGACCCCACGGGGTGAGATCTTGCGTGGAGCCCCAGATCGAGGGAGATTATCAGTGGTCTTGTATGTCTTCCATTTTCTAATAATTGCTCCCACAGTTGATTTCTTCACACCAAGCTGCTTACCTATTGCAGATTCAGTCTTCCCAGCCTGGTGCAGGTCTACAATTTTCTTTCTGGTGTCCTTTGACAGCTCTTTGGTCTTGGCCATAGTGGAGTTTGGAGTCTGACTGTTTCAGGTTGTGGACAGGTGTCTTTTATACTGATAACGAGTTCAAACAGGTGCCATTATTACAGGTAACAAGTGGAGGACAGAGGAGCCTCTTAAAGAAGAAGTTACAGGTCTGTGAGAGCCAGAAATCTTGTTTATTTGTAGGTGACCAAATACTTATTTTACTGAGGAATTTACCAATTAATTCATTAAAAATCCTTCAATGTGATTTTCTGGATATTTTTTTTCTCATTTTGTCTCTTATAGTTGAGGTATACCTATGATGAAAATTGGAGACCTCTCTCATCTTTTAAGTGGGAGAACTTGCACAATTGGTGGCTGACTAAATACTTTTTTGCCCCACTGTATAAACTAAAAAGAGTAGGGCCTAGCACAGATCCCTGTGGAACTCCATAACTGAGCTTTGAGTTGAAAGAAAATTCATTATTGACATGAACAAACTGGAGCCTATCAGATAAATAAGATCTAAACCACTGCAATGAAGTTCCATTAAGTCCAACATAATGTTCTAATCTATCAAGTAGAATATTATGATCAATAGTATCAAAAGCTGCACTAAGGTCTAAAAGGACAAGTATAGAAACAAGTCCATTATCAGATGCGATGAGGAGGTCGTTAGTGACCTTTGCTAAAGCTGTTTCAGTACTATGATGGATTCTAAACCCAGATTGAAGCTCTTCAAGTAAACCATTTCCCTGCAGGTGGTCAAATAATTGGGTAGCAACTACTCTTTCTAAGATTTTTGAGATGAAAGGGAGATTAGAGATTGGTCTATAGCTAGCTAAAGCTCCTGGATCCAGCGTTGGCTTTTTGAGTAGGGGTTTAATTACAGCCATTTTAAAGGCCTGCGGTACATGGCCTAAAGTTAATGAAGAGTTGATTATATGAAGAATAAAGCTACCAATAAGTGGGAAGACTTCTTTAAATAACCTGGTAGGAATAGGGTCTAAAAGACAAGTTGAAGGCTTGGATGAGGAAACTATTTTGTCTAACTCTAAAAGGTCAATTGGAGTAAACTCATCAAGACAGTTATCAATTGAAGGAGTTGTGGTAGTTACTATATTTAAGTTAACGGTGGGAAGAATCTGATTGATTTTATCTCTGATGGATGAAATTTTATCATTGAAAAAGTTCATAAAGTCCTGACTAGTAAGCTCTAAGGGAATGCTAGGATTGACAGAGTCCTGGTTCTTTGTCAACTTGGCTACAGTACTGAAAAGAAACCTGGGATTATTCTTGTTCTCCTCTATTAATGCAGAATAATAACTTGTTCTAGCTTTTCTAAGAGATTTTTTATAAATTAAAAGATGATTTCTCCAAGCTAAATAGATTTCATCTAAATTAGTGGAGCGCCATTTTCTTTCTTTCTAAATATCTAAATATCATAGTTAATGGAGACTGAGTCGAGGGCAGGTCCAAAAACTATGAATAAGTGTTTCTGTCTGTGTTTTACATCCAACACGGTTCAAGTTCGGATAAATCTTGGCCAATTTCTCTTTAATGTAATGGAGGCTGTCATGGGTTGTGTGCCGACTCCGTCGGCACTCAGGCTGTGTGGTAGTCTCTCTTCTCTCCTCTGGCGCGGTTCTAGACATTTATTGTATTGTGACAGCGTCTCAGCGGGGCTTCCGGCTGTCAGTGGAGCTTCGCTGAGCACCTGTTTCTGATCAGCTGATGACCCTTCATCAGCTGATCAATCTATTCCTCCCTATTTAAGGGAGCAGCTCTGTGTGCTCAGGGCTGCGACCTACACACATGGACATTCCTATGTCTTCTTCCCAGTCTGGCTTCCCCAACCCTGAGGTCAGTTCCTACAGCGTCAGGTTCCGCCCTCGCTGCGCATATGTAAGTGTTGTATTTATTTGTGTTTGCCTCACAAGGCTAGTTATTTTGTTATTTGTGCCTTATTTAATAAATGAACAAACTCACAGCTGCCTACAGCGTCTCATTGATGGCTCGCGAGAGCCATCCATAACAGAGGCAGTGGATGATTTTATCACTCTATAAAAGCAAGAAATCTCTGTCACGTTTATAGGACATCATAGGACGGCCTATGATCTCTGCCTGAACATCATAGGACGTCCTTGTCTGTCTGTGTGTGTGTCTGTCACATTTATAGGACATCATAGGATGGCCTATGATCTCTGCCTGAACATCATAGGACGACTCGCGATTGTCTTTATGATGTCATATACATCAAGCCTGCCTTCATGTCTTTATGATGTCATATACAGTGACAGACATCAGGCAACATGTCTTTATTATGTCATATACACTACCGTTCAAAAGTTGGGGGTCACTTAGAAATTTCCTTATTTTTGAAAGAAAAGCACTTTTTTTCAATGAAGATAACTTTAAACTAATCAGAAATACACTCTATACATTGCTAATGTGGTAAATGACTATTCTAGCTGCAAATGTCTGGTTTTTGGTGCAATATCTACATAGGTGTATAGAGGGCCATTTCCAGCAACTATCACTCCAGTGTTCTAATGGTACAATGTGTTTGCTCATGGCGTCAGAAGGCTAATGGATGATTAGAAAACCCTTGTGCAATCATGTTAGGTCTGCAATGCTGTAACTGATGCAAATGGAGGATTCTTTAACGAAAGCAAAGTTTAAAGGAAAAAATTATTATTTCAAATACAAATCATTATTTCTAACCTTGTCAATGTCTTGACTATATTTTCTATTCATTTTACAACTCATGGTGGTAAATAAAAGTGAATTTTCATGGAAAACACAAAACTGTCTGAGGTGACCCCAAACTTTTGAACGGTAGTGTACATCAAGGCTTCCTTCATGTCTTTATGATGTCTTATACAGTGAGTCCATGCCGGAAAGCCTCTTTTTGCCCAGATCTATTTTCATGATCACTTCTCGGCCTTTTGGCTAAGATCAAGTGTAGTAGTAGTGTAGTAATGATCCTGTCCATGAACTGGAATTACGACACACCTGTCCCTCAACCAGTGGTCTCAACAAAGAAGAAGAAGAAGAAGACCCACCAGATGGAGAGCAATAGAATGACAACAACGGCTGCATGTCAGAAAAGATGCCATGAAGATGGATCACCTGAGGTTCCAGCAGTACATGGCACCTGTCTGAGACAGGAGGACACCCTTCACCAGCATAGGGTACGACAGACTTTAAAGCACATTTCTAGGACATCATAGGACGGCCTATGATCTCTGCCTCATCATCATAGCGCGTCCTATGAACTCGGGCATCATAGGATGACTCGCCATGCCTACATGACGGCAAATGTGTAACCTTGATGAATGTCAGTCTACACTACAAATGTGTAAAATGCCAAGCAAAGCGCTGATTTTCTCCGGGTGCTCCAGTTTCTTGGTTTCTACGGGCATGCACGGGTCTGCCTGATATCCTATGATAGCGCAGGAATCGCTACAATAGGACACACTATTTTAAACCACACCCATTCGAAGCAGTACATATCATGTCTGTGTGTCACAGATCATAGGACATTGGACATCTTCAAAGATCAAACGCATGCATACCTCACGATAATAGGACTCACTATGACATCATCAACGATCATAGGACTCACTATGACACCATCAAAGATCAAAGGCAGGCATCACTGAATGAGTGCTGACGTCCTTGTTTACACCCTTTCTTACACCTGCTTTCTATGGGCATGCAGAAATACTTGCTTATACTTGGTTTCTATGGGCATGCATGGGTAAGACATCTGTGTGTGTAAGTCTGTCTGTGTGTCTGTCACGATCACAGGACTCTGTGTGTGTGTGTGTGTGTCTGTCATGATCATAGGAATCACTAAAAGATAAAAGGACTTGCTATGACATCAGCAAAGATCAAAGGCAGGCATCACACACGATCATAGGACTCACTATGACATCATCAAAGATCAAAGGCAGGCATCACTCACGATCATAGGACTCGCTATGGCATCAAAGATCATAGCATCCCACTATGACATCATCAAAGATCAAAGGTAGGCATCACTGAACGAGTAGTATGACATCAAAGATCACAGAACTCGTTATGACATCATCAAATATCAAAGGCAGGCATCACTGAACAAATGGTGACGTGCTTGCTTACACCTGCTTTCTACGGGCATGCAGAAATACTTGCTTATACTTGGTTTCAACAAGAATGCACAGGTATCATCAAAGATCAAAGGAAGCCATCTCTCACGATCCTAGGACTCATTTTGTATGTTTGTGTGTCTGTCTGTCTGTCATGATCATAAGACTCGCTATGACATCAAAGACCATAGGACTCGCTATGACATCATCAAAGATCAAAGGCAGGCATCACGGAACGAGTGGGGACGTGCTTGCTTACACCTGCTTTCTACAGGCATGCAGAAATACTTGCTTATACTTGGTTTCTATGGGCATGCACGGGTATGCACTAGTATTGTAAAAGTCAAAGTCATGCACATATGGATGATGAATGGACCCTTCCAAGGACTGATTCCCATGTGCCATCACTCAGTTGCAATCTGAGGTCCTCTGTAGATTTGCTTTTATAGAGAATGGGCCCGTGAAGTCACCCGACAGAAAAACCTCAAGGAATTGTGGAAAAAGTGTTCTGCCTGTCTGTGCTTAGTAGTGAGCAATGAATACTAGGGCTGTCATGGTAGAGCAATTTCCCCTGTGGCGATGGTGGACAGCTCAACACCATGATATGTGGTACTATTGCAAATGTTTTTAGGACCCTGTGGATTCGAAATTTAAACAGGGTTTAAAACTTATGTGGCAAATGAGGGAAGCTGTGAGAGTCTTGCTGCAGCTCCGCCCTCAACTTTACGTGTGTGTGTGTGTGTTACAACTGTGTGGAGCTCCGCTCTTTATACAGGCATGAAGTGCTGATTCTGTTTAAAAAAAAAAAAAAAGAAAAAAAGATCATTTTCATAAAGCAGTGGTGGCAACTACAGGGTGTGTGGACTGGAGACTGCAGCGACATTGAGCTTATAAGCAGGACAGTCTCCGTACAGGACCCTGTGTGGCTCTTGTCTCCGTGATTTTTGTCGTTGTGATTTTTGCTGCTGTCCTGCTCTCGGAGCTCATACACAGAGCATACACAGTCAAGATCATACACACTCCACTCAGAAGGAAATAACATGCTTTGTGCCCTTTCAGTGCTCACTGTTATGGCTGTATTTAACAAGGAGTCCAAACGCTTTCACCACTAACTGCCTGCTGGAGTCCCTCTGGAGAGAGTGCCCCAAACGGCGGAAGCACCATGTGCTGTGGAAGCTTCTAGAGTACCGGGTGCAAACATGCAGTTGGCAATAAAAATACACTTCATTTAGCAGTTTATTTAATAATCAATACGGGCACATAAGTGAACAACAAGATATAGAAAAGTATATAAAAAAAAGTGAACACCACGGTTGTTGCGGTTGGTCATTTTCCTCCACGGTAGGCGTGTCCATAGTGTGGTATTACATAATTGCAGTTATCGCAACAGCCCTAATGAATGCGGTTAGGCTGCGTGTCCACCAAATGCATTTTTTTTCTGCTGTGGGTGACTATTTTCTGTTCATTTTCTATGTAGCCTGGCGTTTAATGTGCTCAGTGCCCTCAGCGCAAAAACGCTCTCAGCAGTCAGCGCTGTGCTCATGGCGCTGAAAGCTGAAAAAAGTTTGACTTTCAGCACTCCTCAGCTGCACACCTCTTTCACCAGCCGATCACAATCAGCCTAAAAGTACACCATGATCAATATTTAACAGCTAAAGCTTGCAGGGACATGTATTTTCTTACCAGTTTGATGTGATTTATTCCAGTGAGTGGAGCGTTTCAGAGCAAAATCTATGAAATCCCTGGCACGCTTTGAGTGACAGGTCAAGCGGTTGCCAGGATACCGAGCAGAGTACTTTATTTAACCACTTGCACTCCGGGCAATTTTCCTAAAAATGCCAAAAAAAAAAACGTGCCCAAAGTAAATCGAAAGCTGTTATTCAACCCTTTGCAGCATCTTCATGGGGTTGGTCTCATTTAAAAGAAAACACTTTGAATTTTTTGGCAAAAAAAACATAATCTCTCTACGTGCTCCGGCCACTGAGTTACAGTCATCTAAACATACTGAACTTGAAGAAAAAAAATTTGGACACAGTGTTTTTTTGGATACAAATGCTTGTAAATAACACACAGCTGTCCGATCCGGCTGGAAAATGCAACAGAAATGTAGAACCAAGTGTTATCCAGCTGAGATCCAAATTTGGTAACAATACCACAAAAAATGAATATTTTACACAGCTTTGTTCTCAGGTAGTTCCCAGGCGTTATGGAACTGTGCCAAATTGTGCCAAATGGCACAGTTTGGAAAAACGTCTGTAACTTTTGAATAATTCAATGTAGAATCTTCATTTTAGGCTCTAATGAAAGGTCACACTCAGGGCTGTGTCTGTGTGTGTGTGTGTGGGCGGGGGGTCGTCCCCCCCCCCGCTACCAAGGACCAAATTCGGCCCTCGCTACAAGACGGAATACACTCTTTTTTTTTTTTTTTCCTTGCATGTTTTCACAGCGGCCCCCCCTGTGTGGGGGGCGGGGGAACCGTGAACGGACCGTGAACGCCCCCCCCCCTCGGTACAGAAGAGGGCCATCGCTACATGATGGAATAGTCGACCGAGGAGCGTTCGGACCATGCCCCCCCCCTCCTCTTCTGCAGCGGGGGGGGGGGGGGGCGTTCACAGTCCGAACACGGCAAATGAACCGTTTATCGCGGCGCACGCACTTCGTATTTCGTGCGCAGTACAGTTGTAAATTACCGATCGGTCAAAAGTCATTTTTGGATTACAGTTTTCAGGGATAAATAATAATTTAGCTTATAACACCTTACCTCTTCAAAGCAGCAGAGTCGTGGCGAACAGCTCTTCCCACGCGTCAGACGAACGCAACGCTGCTCCGCTCGTGGATCCCGATCAACATAATTCCATTACATATTGCCGTTTTGGCGAATGATTTACGACTTTTGTCGTTGGCCTCCGACTATTCTGCTGGAATGAGTGCAGGTCCCACTTGTGGGTGTTCTCCATGCTGCTGGGTGAGCCTGGGTCTGTAGGAGATTTGTCCAGCGTCCTTTGTTTTCATCTGTGGCAGCAGTAAATATCGCTTCACCCAGCCAGAATTTCTGTGCTTCAATTGGCTCCTGCATTCACAGTAGGCGGGTCCTCCTTCCTAGATTTTCATTCATTGGTTCTTCAAGGTTTCAGAAACCCAATTCAAGGCTCTTATTAGTCGAATGAGAGGTCAATCAGATGAACTAATCTGTTCGCGGCTGTCTCTGCAGTTTTTTTTTGAGTGGCGCTTGGACGCTACTACATCACCATCACCACCATCATGCGTCATGCGCACGAGGGTGCACGAGCGCGCTCTCGCGCGCCCTCGTGCGTCATAGGACGCAGAGACTTGCCCGCCCGCGGAACAACGGAGCGCAAGTGGTTAATATGTCCATGAAAAGTGCTGAGGAAAACAGGTTGAGAGCATTTTTACTTTCCCTGTGGACACACAGTCTTATTAAAATGACACTGAATGTTATTCAAACACAGGAAATGTAACTATACATATAAAACGTCATACAAAGTCCAGGATGACAAAAGAAAGTGAAAACACTTATTTCCAATGTGGTCCTTTCAATCACATTATTCCTCCGAAAACCACGCAATGTTACAATGGGGACGTTTTGCTGCATTATCAAATGCAACAACTGTTCTCATGATTGGCGTGGAAAAAGACTGTGTAGCATCAGCACCCTTTAGCATCAATAAAATTACTCCCCCCCTCTCAGAGATTGTTTCATCCCAAGAGACTGCACCAGAATTGTGTTTTTCTTTCATCATCAGGACCCCCTTTCAAAGGATTAAAATACATCATAAAATCTCTCAAGCTTCCTCCCAAGCAGATAAGAAGCCTTCATACCAGGAACTGGCCCTCCTAAAAAGTCATAAACTCCCAAATTTTACCCCTTAATCTGTCATGTCTATGCTGAGAGAACAATTTGATACACCACAGAACATCCATAAACTCATGCCAGATCCTGGGGGCCATGCTCAGGTCACCTAAAAATTATCTACAGTTCAACAGTACCTCCTAGTGGCCATCTACGGAATATGTTCATTACAATCTGGGACTGCTACTTATGACTGAACATTAATTTTTGTCAAGCTCTCATTCCTCAGGATAACTCTGGACATTATGAAGATAATCGCCCTTGTGATGGACAATAATGGTTTGCAATAATTCATTAATTCTTGATTTAAATGTGACTGCATGTCTTAGGAATGTTTGCTGTTTTTTTCATGAATGTTATTCAAATGAATGTTAAACTTAGTAACAGTATAAATGCATAGTCACTGAATATTAGCCTTGAGTCACTTAATTTAGTTAGATTTTATATTGCGTACATAATGAATTTCATAGGAACTGAACAAATCTTCTGAACTGGTAGGTCATCTGACTGTATCAGCCAACCACAGGCTGCCCCGATTAGATGACGCCCTTCCTTTCATCCCATTGGTTGGCAACAGACAAAGAACTGCTTGCTGATTGACTCTTAGCCCATTCAATTTTAATATGGCAGCCGATAACTGGTCCGTCTTGCTGCCAGTCATATGTTTATGACTCAGCAGCGCGCTTCAGTTAAATGCAAACTGCCGCCCTGGCAGCTCAGTCTGTATGTTCTGTAAGTTCTGTGTGTCTGTTCATGTCTGTTGGAGTTTTTAAGAAGTTGTTTTTGTCTTTGTGTGTGTCTGAACCTTGTCAGGTCCTGTGCTAGTTTTTCTAAATCATTTTTTATAAGCTTTTGCCTGTTTTTCTGGCAACTGAGGAGAAACCATCCTTTCTAAGTGAGCTCACCTCTCTGTGGAAGTCAGACTTCCAAAGAAGTCTTTTCTTCTTCACTTCAGAAGCCGTGCTTATCCTATTTAAATGTTTTTTTCCTGGACTTTTTTTTAAACTTTTCCTGCCGTTAAAGTGGACTTTCAATTTTCCTGCCTTTAAAGTGAACTGATAGAGATTTTTGGACCTTTAATCTTTCCCTGCCTCCCCCACATATCACAACGTTAAGAAACAAGGAGTCGGTGGGTGAAGCTGCCTAAATGCACTTTTCCTCCAGCCTATAGCTGTCCTGTGGGCCATGGATATCCTAAATTTTAGACTGGTTGCCACAAAGATGTCACGCCTGCTCCGGGGCCAGCCTCACTCTGTCACCGGCTCCTTGCCGCACGCCCCATCAATGCCCCCAGCAGAATCTCGGACCTCACAGCTGTAACCATTGGAAGGATGGCTGGCAACCGCCTTCCATATTTGCCACTGACTGGCGTTTCACGATCACCGCTGGAAATCTTCTGACTCAGCTGTATGAGTAAGCCACCCTTTCATTCCCTATTTGCTGGGATAAATGTGATGTCCAAAAATTATAATTGAAAATAACCAATATTTCATGGTATAGTTAGTCCACCAGCCATAAAGAGAAGTTATATGCTGAAGGAAATTCATATTATCTTTTTGGTAACCTCCGATCATATTCGTAAATTAATTCAGAAGTTTCCTTTTTCAGATAATCAGCTTATGTAATTTTTCCCCATGAAATTGCGTTCAATTTTATGTATAATTTCTGTTAGTTATCTCAGCCTTCCATTGCACTACAGTTGAAATATAAAATCTGGTTTCCTCTTGGTTCCACAAAGGTTTAACTGTAGCTTTTAAGGTCAGGAATCCATGAACAGTTGTGATATTTGACACCTGTTGATCATTTGAATCTGCTTACAAATCAGTTGAATGCAATGTCATGTAACCTGAATTAGTTTCATTAATAAACTTGTAAACGAGAGAAGTCGTAATTGTTTTCTGTTGCATATACGCTTTCTTGGGTCACGGCAGTAAAGAGCTTACTAATGTTTGAGACTGATTCATTAAGTGGTTGAAGGTACAGAAATTAATTAATTAATAATTCGTTCTTTTGGAACTGGTGCCCCTTATTTACGAGTGCTTTTCTGTCTTATTTAGTGAGTGTTGTGGTGACTGTTTAACCCCCAGTCCCCACGCACACCCACTTCTAAATAGAATAAATAATTCCTGTACCTTATTACACTATATTCTATTAAATATTGCTACAACTGATAACAGCATACACTTTTTTTAACTTCCCAACTTGGAAGAAAAGTGGAACGAATCTGGTCTTAGAGCTAACAATGAGGCGTAGGATGGAATGGATTGCAGCGGTCAGAAGGAAAGACATCAGCTCGAGCAATATTCCTGCACACATGGTCATGTGTTTATGGCATTTTGACCAAGGTAATTTGTGACTTAAAAAATATTTAGAAGTGCAGAAAGACATCCCCTCTCCAGAGCGGATGTCTTGTGCGCCGTGCCTTTGGCTGCACCTCAGCCACGGCTATGTCATCGCTCAACAATGTGTAAAAACACACAGGGCAAAATCAAATAATTTCCCCACATCATCTCTGCTGTTCCGAATTTCTCTTGGTAATCTTGAGCAGTGTTTTGTTTTTTGTTTTTTTTTTTTTAATGGGAGCTTTTTGTGTTGCTGTTTTTTTTTAAATTTTTCTTTAAGCTGTGATTATTTGTTGCCTTCAGTAAGCACAGATTTAAAGGGCCTATATCATGCTATTTTAAGCCTTTCAGAGTAAACTATATACATGTTTGTGGTAGTATATTACCTTTGGTACACTGGAGAATGAATTTCTTATGAAATATGAGTTGTTTTCGCGAGCCTGGAAGTAAGATGCCTCGATCTCTGAGGCTCTGCCTCTCCTTCTTGTGGCTGCCGCCCATTTCATGATGTAACCCCTGAGCCGGCTGCTGCAGCGTGTCGCTGGGTTCCACCCACGAAAACAACATCTACAGTAAACTTTAGAAAAGATGGATGAGCATGTTGAACTCTTCAGCCTCCTGTTATTATTTTAGCCTATAATATTATTCTTATGTAGTGTATGGTTAATCACGTTTAATATTATGATTTTAGCCTCTGCATTCTGGTCTATTTTGACCATTTCTGACGAGTAGGCTCTTCTTTAGGAAGGCTGAACAAACTTCTAAATCTCTCACAGCCAAAGACACATTTACGCCACTTAGAAGACATTGTCTTACGTAAAAAAGCAAACAGTTGTTGTCACTGAGCAGATTAGGTGCGAGAGGAACTACTTCTTCACAACGTCAATGCTAAAGTGAAAGAGTTTTGCCGATCACCGCTCCGTTCCCTGCGCGAAGAAAATGGGTGTGTGCGTTAGCCTGGAGGCGGTGCTGGCAGCACAGGCACTTCCTGGAGTGGGCGCCTCACCCACGTTCATACGTATGAACGTGGGGACCCAGTCATTATCAGGGACAGGGCGGAGCAGCAGCTCAGAGAGCAGGGTTGAGGAGGAATACTCAGAGATGCGTGAATGGAGCAAAATACCACTTTGGGGGGTGTTTTTGGTGAGGAATTAACATTATAACATGCTTAAAAGCTCAAAAAAGTCAATTTTGCATGATATAGGCCCTTTAATATCAGCTGGTGACTGAAGTCCATAGAATGTTTGGTATTGGTAGATTAAGCAGATTCTCCTCTTTCAGGATACTATAAAAACATTACTGTCCTGATTTAGGATGTTTTTATAGCAGCTAATTATACCGGTAATTTTTTTTAGTGCGCCAGCGTGATAAGCTGATTGGATCCACTTCCTCCTGTGTTCTGACATTTTGGCATATTTATCAGAACAACATTGGACAGCTGATGTTACAGACTGCATTAAAAGATAAAAATGTTTATCCTGTATCTTGAAAGTGCTCAGACACATCCCCGACAGTTCCCATTACACGTACAAATACGTGTGTTTAGCTCTCTGTGTGTGTATATGCTGCAGGCAGCAGCAGAGCTCTGTACGCTGCAAATACTCCATTATATGGTAGCTGTAACTTAGAAATCTGTTCAATAAGTTACACATGGCAGGGTTTCCTCTGGTAACATTTCTGTGTGGCGGCCCGCCTCCCTAAGGAAGTATGCAGCCACGCCTATAATATATTAATTTAAGAAAAATTAAACATGAAAGAAATGCTCCGCAAGCGCGCACACGAACAACGCACGTTACCGTCATCTATGCGGAAGCGCCCCACCCGCCCAGCGCCTGCGTGACCATTTCTGCAGACAGAAAATGTCTCTGTAGCATTGCTGTCCAAGGGAAGCATGAGCTTATTAAAGTACTTTAAACACGGAAAAAAGTACAAGAGATAAGCAGAGGCATTTATGGTGGTTTTAACCCACTGGTAACTGGAACAACAATGAGGAGTCGCTTAGCTAGCAGGTCTGGTTAGGCTTCACTGCAGGGAAAGGCAAGAGTGACTGATGAATCACTGAGGATTTACTTCACCAGCTACTACAATATTAACTAATAATTTATGTTCATTATTATGTACCTGGCAAGTCAAGATGACCGAAATTCACCAAGTCAATGACTTTAATCCGTGAGCAGCCTTCAGAGAAACTAAACGTGCCAATATTTGGATTTCAAAATAAGGGAGGTTTTTCCTGCCGTCTGGTTGGTGAGGAGATTCCTAAAAAATTATAAATACATAGAAATATTATAACAGAAATAACTGCATATTCGGTCATTTAAGTTAATTTATTTCTTTAAATATAATTTTAATAATTATATTTCTTTGAATTCAGTTATTGTTCTGTTCTGGCTCTACAAAATTATGGTCAAAAGTTTAAATTGTATGAGGAAAAAAGTAAAAAAAATTGCCACATTCTGTTTCAAATTTATTTTTTTAAAAAACAGCAATTTTATAATAATCTGCCTTTGTCCATCAGACAGGCCTCTTCACTGTCCAGTTTTAAAACTCCTCTTAAAACCCATTTTTATTCTCTGGCTTTTGACCCAGTTTGAGACACTGATTTTATTTGTTCTTATTGTCTCTATTGTATGACTATTGTTTTGTTTGTGCTGTTTTGTATTTTATATTTTATTTATTGTTGATGTACAGCACTTTGTGTCAATTGTCGTTTTAAAAGAGCTTTATAAATAAAGTTGGATTAGATTAAAAAATGATAAACATTAGCCATAAAATAATCCACAAATTTATAATAGTCTCAAATGTACAAGAAAAGTCATAATTTTACATGAGAAAATTACAAATTTGAGGAAAACGGTTGCAAATTTAGATAAATTTACAGAGAAAAGTAGAAAACTATAAGAAAATTGTTATAAATTTTGGAGAAAAACCTCAAACCTTCAAGACTGAAGTCATTACTCAAGTCTTTTAAGTAGGTGCTCTTTGTACCCTTAACTAGAAATTTTTGGTTGTCTACTTTTAATTATTAATTTCAAAGCACTGTTTTTACATGAGTAGAATTTCTGGCTACTATACCCACCTCTGATCATATAATTTAAGTATGCATGAGTAAATTACTATTATGAATGTTTTTTCCCTTCCCTTTCCTACTCTTTGTCAATAGAAAAAAGAAACACTAGAATAAAAATACAAAAAATACACATTTTGATTACACTGGTCAACACCAAATTTAAGTTTTTTTTAGCTGATTTAGGACAATTTTGATGTGCTGAATCCAAAAATCACATTAGTTTTGCTCAATCAGGTCAACTTTTTGAATTATGGCCACATGTTGTTTTATACGTTTTTGTTTACATGTACGTGTATTTTCGCTTTATATGATGCAAAATTCTTTTTTATGTCTTGAAATTCTCTGAATTTTGAACAATGATGATGTAACATTCAATTTACATGTACTTACCTTTATATAAAGGTAAGTACAGTGGGGCAAAAAAGTATTTAGTCAGCCACCAATTGTGCAAGTTCTCCCACTTAAAAGATGAGAGAGGTCTCCAATTTTCATCATAGGTATACCTCAACTATGAGAGACAAAATGAGAAAAAAAAAATCCAGAAAATCACATCGTCTGATTTTTAAAGAATTTATTTGCAAATTATGGTGGAAAATAAGTATTTGGTCACCTACAAACAAGCAAGATTTCTGGCTGTCACAGACCTGTAACAACTTCTTTAAGAGGCTCCTCTGTCCTCCACTCGTTACCTGTATTAATGGCACCTGTTTGAACTCATTATCAGTATAAAAGACACCTGCCCACAACCTCAAACAGTCAGACTCCAAACTCCACTATGGCCAAGACCAAAGAGCTGTCAAAGGACACCAGAAACAAAATTGTAGACCTGCACCAGGCTGGGAAGACTGAATCTGCAATAGGTAAGCAGCTTGGTGTGAAGAAATCAACTGTGGGAGCAATTATTAGAAAATGGAAGACATACAAGACCACTGATAATCTCCCTCGATCTGGGGCTCCACACAAGATCTCACCCCGTGGGGTCAAAATTATCACGAGAACGGTGAGCAAAAATCCCAGAACCACACGGGGGTACCTAGTGAATGACCTGCAGAGAGCTGGGACCAAAGTAACAAAGGCTACCATCAGTAACACACTACGCCGCCAGGGACTCAAATCCTTCAGTGCCAGATGTGTCCCCCTGCTTAAGCCAGTACATGTCCAGGCTCGTCTGAAGTTTGCTAGAGAGCATTTGGATGATCCAGAAGAGGATTGGAAGAATGTCATATGGTCAGATGAAACCAAAATAGAACTTTTTGGTGAAAACGCAACTTGTCGTTTTTGGAGGAGAAAGAACACCATACCTACTGTGAAGCATGGGGGTGGAAACATCATACTTTGGGGCTGTTTTTCTGCAAAGGGACCAGGACGACTGATCCGTGTAAAGGAAAGAATGAATGGGGCCATGTATCGTGAGATTCTGAGTGAAAACTTCCTTCCATCAGCAAGGGCATTGAAGATGAAACGTGGCTGGGTCTTTCAGCATGACAATGATCCCAAACATACCGCCCGGGCAACGAAGGAGTGGCTTCGTAAGAAGCATTTCAAGGTCCTGGAGTGGCCTAGCCAGTCTCCAGATCTCAACCCCATAGAAAATCTTTGGAGGCAGTTGAAAGTCCGTGTTGCCCAGCGACAGCCCCAAAACATCACTGCTCTAGAGGAGATCTGCATGGAGGAATGGGCCAAAATACCAGCAACAGTGTGTGAAAACCTTGTGAAGACTTACAGAAAACGTTTGACCTCTGTCATTGCCAACAAAGAGTATATAACAAAGTATTGAGATGAACTTTTGTTACTGACCAAATACTTATTTTTTACCATAATTTGCAAATAAATTCTTTAAAAATCAGACAATGTGATTTTCTGGATTTTTTTTTCCTCATTTTGTCTCTCATAGTTGAGGTATACCTATGATGAAAATTGGAGACTTCTCTCATCTTTTAAGTGGGAGAACGTGCACAATTGGTGGCTGACTAAATACCTTTTTACAACTTACAAAAAAATTATTTTTGTAACCCTGTGTTATTTATGTAAACCATGACAAAAAAAATCCTGCAGGACAAAACACAACACGATATTTTCTAGCCTGTTTCCATACCACCATAGACAGAGAAAGAACCTGAATTAGACAGGGCTGAGAGAGGGAAAGATGAGACAGAAGAGAGGAGCCAAGGAGAGGAAAGTGTTCAGGCAGAGGGTCCAGGAGAGGTGAGAGCAGAGGGAGGAGAGAAGGATAACACCAGTAAAAAGTCCAAACACACGACATCTGGGTGTGACCCCAACTGGCCCAATACTCCAACATTCAAGCCTTGGTAGTACAATACTTCAAATGGTAAGTTCCATTATGCAATATTACGTGCAAAATTTTAAAAAATAAAAAGAAAGTGTAAAATTAACATTTCTGGTTACAATCGTGTCATGTGCTTTCTGCCCCCCTCCCCGGAAAAATATGTTGCCACCGCGCCAAAATCTTTAAGCCAGAGAAAACACTGCATGGGTTCAAAGAGCGTTACTCATATGTCAGACATAATTTTGGTGTACGCTAGACCTTAATCTCGATGTATTTCGATTTTGTAGAAACAATGATTTCTTACCTTTGTGTTAAATGACATTTTCTGGTCGTTCACCCAGAATATTTGAGGCGGCTGGACCCATCCATTGGTTAAATGAACATGAGCCTTTAATGATTTATAGTTTTTAAATTGCTCATGGGTTTATGCGCTCACCCCACAAACCAGGTAGGCAAACACATCTGACAGTGTGACTCGAGGCAGTTGATCGAGATCTGTGGTCCATTTCCTGTGCTCATATCGATCAATCCCATTTATTTCTTAAATTTTTTAGAGGTAGTGCTCCTTTGCTTCCTTTTTCAGCTTCTCTGAATAAGGAATTTTAATTTTCTGTTTGCTTCATTCCATTGCAGCATGTCTGTCCACATTAGCAGTTGCCTGGCCCTAGACTACAGGTAAACAAAGAAGCCAGACCATGAGGATGGCAACAACAGCCCAGAATGCAGCGCGGCATGACGTCAATGCTCATTCTTTATAGGGTATTTATAGCCATTGGAGTGCATCTTTAAATTTAAAAAAAAAATTAATATATTTTTATTAGTATCATTTAATATCAAACAATAACCTATGTTAGTTTAGCTTGTTTATAATGTTAGCAACAATAGTTTGTTTTACTCGTATTTGAGATGCAATGACTTATGGGTAATCTTGTTAACTTCCAGTGATGTATGGTTGTTCACTTCTTCCCTCAGTTCTCAGTTCCCTTTGAAGTGAACACCTTTCGCTTCTTTTGGTTTGGAATCTAACTTAATATGGCTGAATACCATATGCAGTAAACTTGGAAGAGCACTACTGGATGATCAGAGCGCACCTTAACGTTTTGGGACGCCAAGGTTAAAGGTCAAGGACAAAATGCCATATCAATTAAATCTCTAGAACAACAAAAGCTTGCGTCACCAGACTTGGTTTACAAGTTGGTACACCCTGACACTCTGCCTTCTTGACTTTGAGTTTGGGGTCCAAAGGTCAAGGTTTTAAATCTATAGGATAGCAAAAGGTGTGAATCTGCATCTGAAATGAGTGCATTCTAGTTTTTATAAATGCATCACTGAGTTCAGAGTATTGTGAACACTTAGGTTGCTCTTGCTGAATCAAATAGGTTTTCAGGGGTGCATTAGCAGCTGAGCAGCTGGCTGGGTAAGTTTGACCCAACTGCACTCAAAACTTATGTTAGATTAAATTAATATTTTGATGTTCTCTTAGCAAATTTCAGCTGTGTGGAACCTGTTGACAAGAAAAAAACAAGAACATTCTGAGGCGAGTGCAATATCCCCCGCCTCCATTTTCTTTGACAATCCCAATACTCACTAACAGAAAGCAGTTTCCAGCTTTTCAATATAACTACTGTGGCAGAACCAAATTATGATAAACCCATCATCCACGAATATACAAAAACATATACAACCCATAGTTGTAGGGCAGGATCCTGAGGTGAACCTGTGTAGCAAGTTTGGTGACCCTAGAGAGCTTTACACATTCTATAGCAAGAGAACATAGGGAGTGTCAATTTTGACCTTTGATCTTTTGACCCCAAACCTGTAGTCTGAGGTCATGGTCTCAAAGTCAACCTGTGTACCAGGTTTGGTGACCCTAGCTTTCTTTGCTGTTGAGATATAGTTTATAAGCCATTTTGATGTTGACCTTTGACCTTGCAATCCCAAAACCATAATCACACTTCAGAGTCACAGGGTGAACCTGTGTACCGAGTTTGGTGACCCTAACTTTACTAGTTGTACTGCAATAAGGCATAGGGAATGTTAACCTTGACCTTTGACCTTGTGACCCCAAACCCATAGTCAGAGGTCAAGATCCCAAGGTGAACCTGTATACCAGGTTTGGTGGCCCTAGTTTTACTCGTTTTATAGTAATAGTGAATGTAGCATTTACCACAGTGCAACTGCAATGTTAACTGTGAACTTTGACCTTTGACCCCAAAACCACAGTTAAGTAAGGGTGTAAATCATCCAAGATGTGTATTAAATACAACTACTGTATCAATTTGAAAAGCCTACATCATTTCTTTCAGTAGTTATTGTGTTTAGAAGATTTTGGGAAAATCTGACCTGACCTTTGACCTCAAAGTCATCTGATGAGAGTGAAATTGCAATATAAGCATCATCAGAATAAATCAAACCATGGTACCAAGTTTCAAAATAATCAGAACCAAAGTGTAGGAGGAGTTGATTTCACAAGGCAGTTACGGTCTATGAAGTAGGGCTGTGCGATATGCCCAAAATTTCATTACACGATATAAGTAATCTTATTTGACGATAATGATATATATCATGATATACATTTTCTCTAAATTCTGTAGTTTATATATAATAATCAATAAAAAGGACCATCTCTTTTCAACATTTTAAATTACATAGTAAAAAAAACAATTGTACAGATTCATCTGTCATTAATTTTATGCACCCTTTTTCCACTCTTAATTTTGCAGTGTTGTTATAAAATTGTTTTTTTAATGTGCATCTGAGATGACTTCAACTGCTCATTATCACTACTTGACTAGATAAAAACGATTAGAAATCAAGTTACATTAAGAGCCAGGTTGTTCCTCCGATACATTTTATTTATTTATTTAGTGTGTATGTGGCCGCTGTCATGCACTTTCGCAGGTTTAGTAATATTTTTTCAGACAAAATTAAGAAACTCGACAGTAATATAAACCACAGAAACAATGGTCTGATACACTATGTCTACTATTAGTGACAAGTTAGCATTGTCATTTAGCATTTGCTGTTTTATAGTTCGAGAGAGATGGTGTTAACGTTACTTAACACCAGTTTAAACGAGGTTACAGGATCATCCTCTCTGATGCAGCACAATGAGAAAAAGTCCTACATCCCTGGCCAACAGAAGTAGCGGCTATATGACCAAAACATTAGCTTGCAGTTAGCTGCTGTGCTACCCACTGGAATCCACTATTGCACACACCTGGCGCACTGCGGGGAAGAGGTGGGCGGTGACAAGTAGAAACCAAATCAAATCAAATCAACATTTATTGTCATATTGCAGTACATACAACTGTAGTGCAGGCAAGATGAAATTGTGTTTCTCTCGGCATCCATATAAGTAAAAGAACATGATTTAAGACACACTCACACATATCTTCACCCCCCACCCCACCATATCCACTCACACATCCCTGAGACATACTTGAAAAACTAACCAGAACTATAATATACAAATAATATGCATAATGTCCGTAGGTGCAGTAGTATGTATGAGAGATTCCGGATCAACTCATCAGGGTGTCATTTAAATCCTGATATAAACAGTAAACATATACAGTTTTATATGAAACGGTAGACTTTTTTTATCACGTCACTGAAATATATCGTTACATCGCAAAGCCCTACTATGAAGAGAAGTGAAATAAGAGGTCATAGGTCAGGGGCCACAACTTCTGCAAAAATCATCTGATCAGAACCAAACTGCAATATGCACATCATCAGTGTATATCATGCCAAAGTACCAAGTTTCAAAATAACTGGAACAAAACTGCAGGAGTTGATTTCACGAAAGTGGGACAGACGGACAGACTGACACATAACATAATCCCCCTTCGGCCTTCGCTCAAAGCTTTGGGCTTCATCCGATGGGGGATAATTCATTAAAGTCAATGTTTCATTTTTTGAGTGCATGGTAAGAAGGGAGAAATCCATGATGCATCTCTGACAGCAGGATGATGTCAAAATGTGTAGAAGTAAAGTGCTGTGAGTTCCAATCCCTGAGAGATGCCTCCTGCATGCTGCACCCCCCACGTCAATGAAAGGTGAATACTTCTACTTAACAAATTGACGGAGTTCATATGACAATCAAAATAGTGGCAGGACTGAATTTTGTGCATTTATTTATTTATTTATTTATTTGTGTAGGTTGATGGCTAACCCAACAGTTGGGTAAAAAAAAACAACTCAGCAATAAAGTAATTTCCATCCACTACTGAGTTTGAAAAACAACCCAGAATCTTTGGTTAAATGGGAAAGCCCTACCACTCCTGTCAAATCAACCCATTAGCACTGTTGTTGTTTTTTTTTAACTGAGCACTTTTTACTGTGAAGGAACATCACAGTGTAAAATGATTAGAGACTGTTGTGGTATTGGGGGGCCCTTTTTAACTGTTGCCCAGAGCACCACATTACTCAGGACCACCACTGTCACTCTGACTGCTGTGTGGGGAAGACAGTGTGGTTTCCATCATGCTTATCCTTTAGTGTAGTGAAAATGAACTACAAAGAGCCTGTCCACCCCCCCCCCCCCCACCCCCAACAAAGGTTAGTGATCATCACGGTCCCAAACTTCTTTCAGCCAATTACAGCCAACTTGTAGGACTAATTAAATGTTTTCATGGCGTCCTGAGCAGTTGTGTACATTCACCATGTCATAGCTTTACTAGCACATATTTTAAGAAACAATTTTAGCATAAATGTATCACCGAACTTTAAGAAGAACCACGAAAAATCCATTTTCTTTCAGGTTTTCCCTCTGCAACTCTTGATTTTTCGCCTATTCTTGAGACGTCAACAACAATAAGGCACATGGAGCGCCTCGTTAAATAACGTCGGCACAGCTAAAAATGAGAAGAGAACCGGGAAGAATGTGGGGCTTACCTCTTGGAGCAGATCAAGCTCTCGGCAGCCTGCGGTCGTCCTGAGCTGCTGCAGCCCTGTGAAGTTCAGCAGGACAGGACAGACGGCTACACTCAGACCTGTAGGGGTCTGGGGGAGCCGTCAGACCACGTGTGCACCAAGCAGTGTGGCGGCAGGATTTTTAGAAATTCATTTCTGATGAATGCATTTGATTGACTGTGTATTGTTAAGTTGATTTGGCTATTTTTAATCGAGGCTGCCTTTTAGGCAATGTCTGCCTCTCTGGTATTTGTGGTAATGCCAATGTGTAGCATAGTGTGTGTGTGTGGTGGTGGTGGGGGGGTGCTTTCCTGCTATACTTTATACAGTCATATTTTAGTTTTACGTGCAAGGGAGCATCCACAACGCAAACGACATAGAAACATAATGAACAGAGCATGGCTGCCATCTGGTGGAGAAATATTTCATTGCCACAGACCAAACGATACGCGCTTCTCATTTCTACATAACTACCATATTCAATTATAATATTTATTGTTAATATTTAGCTTTAGATAATTGTATTGTTCCACCAGAGAAAAACAATTAAAAGGTTTTATAAACCTAAAGATACTGAAAATGTGTGCTGTGCCAGTGAACTTGGAGTTCTCATAATTCATAGTGATTCTGATCACTCAAGTCAAGAGGAGTGGGTTGAGTAGAACAGATGAAAATTGGGGGAGAAAAGAAAAGAACAACTCCCAAGTGTAGCTGGAACTCTCTTTCATCATAAAGAGCTGTTTAATAGAACTGAATAATCATAAATGCAACACTAGTGGATAAAAAAAAATCTCAAAGCCCCTATTTATGCTCTTTTTGACACAGCTCCCAGAAGTAGGTTGACGGGGAGCCTGTGACATGCTTTTGTCAAAACAATTTGGGATTTAATCATTGTTGTGCCATTTTACACACGAGGAGGAAGCGCTTCCTAAAACTGACTGTTGTTACTATATATTGCTTTAGCCCCAGTTCATGCCATCCTCCCTCTTTCTTTCTCTGAGATTTGTGTTTTCATGTGGCGACGCCATGTCTGAGGTAATGTTAGCTGTTGCTTCGGCTGTCAGACGAACTACAATACTAGTGAAAATTAGCTGTATGTCAGGGTGTAAAAGTCCCAATAAAACATTATCAGAGATAGGGGTGTGTGGTTTGAGGGGCCAGTCAGGTCAGGCCAGTTGGCTACCAGTCAAGCACAGTAATATGGTATGCAAACAATTTCATAGTAGTGTTGGTGCTGTGGGTTGATTCTATTAGTTGAGTTGAAAAAAAAAGGAAAACAGTATCTCCATATAGCTTTTCAGCGTATGGAAGAATCTTCTTCTTTCGGCTGCTCCCTTTAAGGGTCGCCACAGCAGATCATCTGCCTCCATCTCATCCTATCCCTTGTATCTTCCTCTATAACACCAACCCTCTCCATGTCCTCCTTCACTACATCCATGAATCTTCTCTGTGGTCTTCCTCTTTTCCTCCTGTCTGGCAGCTCCATCTTCAACATCCTTTGTCCAGTATATCCACTATGCCTCTTCTGCACATGTCCAAACCATCTCAGCCTTGCCTCTCTTACTTTGTCTCCAAACCGCTCAACCTGAGCTGTCCTTCTGCTATAGAGGGGTTGCACGTGACGTCAGTGATCACATGCCACATTGTTTTTCTGTCATTTTGGACGGCAAATAGAGTGGACCCTGTGTTGAGAATAATAGTAATTCCACTAGCACATATTCAGTCCGACTCACCACAGTGTTGTTCGTTTTTCATTAAGACTGAAGACCACCTTAATTGAGTGAGATCTTTACAGCAAGGCGACCCGACACTCCCATGACATTGTTTGTATGTGACAAGAAAAACACAAGATGGATATCGAGGCGAGCCTGCTGCTTGTTAGCTTTTTGTCAGAGTAAAGGCAAAAAAGGAGAGCCAGAAAAGGCTACAGGTGGTGAGACGAAACTCTGCAAAAGTGCTGGAGAGTTCAGGAAGCCATGGAGCAGCAGAAGACGTGAGGATACGAACTAGATCACATATGAAGGTAAGCTAATGATTGCTAATACTAGTTAGCACTAATAAGTCCCCCGTACTACATTGTAATCATGGCAAGTTATCGCTATTGGGTACTAAAATATGTATGCTGTGTGTGTTAGTTAGCTCATTGTCTGCATACAGGAGACAATGGTGTTGTTTGTTCAAAGTGAGCTTTCCACCACTGGGTAAATAACAGCAAAGATGCATAATATCACATCACTCCATCCATCCATCCATCTTCTACCGCTTTTCCGGAGGTCCGGGTCGCGGAGGCAGCAGTTCAAGCAGAGAAGCCCAGACTTCCCTCTCCCCAGCCACCTGCTCCAGCTCTTCAGAGGGGATACCAAGGCGTTCCCAGACTAGCTGGGAGACATAGTCTCTCCACCGAGTCCTGGGTCTGCCCCGGGGTCTCCTCCCAGTGGGACGTGCCTGAAACACCTCAAGTGGGAGGCGTCCATCACTCACCATACTCTATTGTCATGAACCTGGGTTTGGTGACCCAAACCCATTTCTGACACCGCAGCTATTTTGGCCCGTTCACTGTTTATTTTCCATCAGGCGTGTCAGGGAGCCCTTTGGGTCCTCCGCTTCCTGACAGCTCGGGCACACCCCCTCCTCCTGTCAGTGTCAGCAGCTGTGTCTTGTTATTGGTGTTTCACACACTCAAACACACATACCTTATTCACTTCCACTCACACGCTCAGACACTCACTCATGCACACATGGTGTCAATTATGTCCAGCCCACGCTCATCCACACCAGCGGTCTCTTCCCTCATGAGTATAATTATTACTTAAGCTCCGTCAGAGTAGGAAGAGATTGCCAGAGCATTGCGCTTCATACACAGTAGCGTGTTCCTCCGTGTATGCAAGTCATCATTCCCTACGGTGATTTTCAGCCTAACGTTCCAGTCTTCTCTAACGCTACAAGACTGTTGTACTTCGATGGTGTTAGCGGCTGTTTCTGCCTTATCCTCATTCACCGGACTGCACGGACAGCCCTGGATCGCTCCAGCACTGTAAGTTTATGTTTGCCTTTCTCCCCGTGCCGACAGCTGCTCTGCGGCACTAGGCATTCCCTCCCCCGGACTGTTGAGCATCCAGATGGTGTCCCTGTATGTCTGGTGGCCTTAAGCTCTATCTTATCAACTCCCTGTTTATTAGCATGACTGTTTACTGGACAAGTTTGGGGTTTTTGTTATATAAAGTGCATGAATCAACTCCTGCTCTTGGGCTTTTCATTCTGCCCTCCACATGCTGCGTAATGGAGCACGAGGGATCATAACACTCTATCACTGTTTTCAACAATGACGATGCCATGGTCTGGTCGACGCCACGCTGCGTCCCGTCTGCCTTCGCCGTGGCAGTGAATTCATTTCAGGTCGCTCCATCCAGCTCCCTCTGGATTTCTTTAGTCAGCTACCAAGCACAGAAAAGTCTCTACCTCGTTGGTGGACCACGGTGTTGATTTTTGTGTAGCCATGTATCTCGTTGATTACACTCACTCACGTTTGCTGTTGTTGATTTGACTGTTCATTGCCGTCCAAAATGGCGCAGTAAACAAAAGACACGTGACCCCTTGTGACGTTGGTGAAACCCCTCTATACTCATTTCTAATCCTGTCCCTCCTAGTCACTCGCTATGAGAATTTTAGCATCTTCAACTCTGCCACCTCCAGCTCTGCCTTCTGTCTTTTTGTCAGCACCACTGTCTCCAAACCATATAGAGGGGTTGCACCGATGTCACACACCGGAGTGGTGGCTCAGTTGGTAGAGCATCCGCCCCACACCCGGGAGGCAGGGGTTCAAATCCCGGCCGGGTCATACCAAAGACCATATAAAAATGGTGCTTTCTGCCTTCTAGCGTGGTGCTCCGCATAATGGAATGGGGAAAGTAAAGTTACACACAGAGCTACCAGAGGACTGACCCCCCGCTGTAGCTTTCACTACTTACAGTAGCTGTGTGGCCTAGGGTCAGAGAAACGGAGATAGGCGCCGCCCATATACACCTTCAGGTGTGAAGGGATTAACTAACTAACTAACACCGATGTCACACAGGTCACGTGTCTTCACGTGACCTTCACTTCCGCCCTCCAAAGAGAGCAGACGCTTTTCTTCCCAGCTCCCTATCCTGCCTTCCTGACCTATTCCCAGCTTTGCAATGTTGCGTTTTTGTCTGTGTCTAGTCGCTCTTCTTCTGCTGAATCTTAATCTAATCGGAAATTATGGATTTGGAAGCGGCTTAAATGTGCTATTGTCACTATTTTTCAACAAGAATCGGGCCAAGGGGGGAGCCCAAGAATTGGAACCTGCGAGGAGACTCATGGACATTGGAATTCGTGGAAACATTATTGGTTATGATCTCAGGACTTCTATTTTTGGCTGTGAAGCTCCCTGATGCATCAGAAATTGAAGGAAGGTGAGAGAGCTGATCAAAGCGGACCCGGCAAGCTCCTTCATCAAATTCGACCAGTTGGGGAAGGCACGAGTAGCGGCAAACGGTGAACTGAATGACAGTGATTCAGTGGAGGAATACATCTGGAGCCCTGTGCTTTCCATGGAAAAACAGTTTAAGCCTGCATATATGATAGCACAGAATTTGGACGGGTGAGGACAAATTCTGTTCTCTGAGTGCACTGTGCTGATTTGATTTGACCTTGTTTGGTGCCCCGTGTTTACATTCCTCCTGATTGAGATAAGCGGAAGGACCGGCTCTTACCCAAACAATCGACAATCAGTTGTTGTTGTATCAGCGGATTTGGACCCTCAAGGACAGTGCCCATGTGCCTTCTGCAAGCAAGAGAAATAGACTCTGGACTTGTTTATAAGTCACATGATTATAACATCTATCCACTGCCAGGAGGCGCCCTCTGCTGCTCACTAACAACTGTCACATCTACACTACACAATGCACCCAACTCACTTATACTGACTGAAGATATTCACTTACTGCTCTCTTTGTGTCATTGTGTGGATTCTATTGTTTGCTAATTGTGCATTGAGAGTTTTTTCTTGTAATCATAATATCGGTCATATATGAACTTTATTCTGATAAACAATGCTTTTTTCTCTCTCCTACTGTGTCCATCCTCCCCCTCTGCCTACTGTTCCCCTCCTGCTGACAGGCGCCTCCACGGCTCGCCGCGTCATTGAGAATGTCATTTATGACGTTTTCAGTGTCAAGTCAAATTCCTCGTATATTTACCTGTTATTTACTTGTAAATGTGCTTGGCAATAAACTTATTCTGATTCTGATTCTGATTCTTTTGTTTACTGCACCATTTTGGACAGTAACGAACAGTCAAATCACCAACAGCAAGCGTGAGTGGGTGTAATCAACGAGATAAGTGGCTACACACAAATCAACACCGTGGTCCAACAATGAGGTGCAGACTTTTCTGTGCTTGGTAGCTGAGTAAAGAAATCCAGAGGGAGCTGGACGGAGCGACCTGAAATGAATTCACGGCCACGGCGAAGGCAGACGGGACGCAGCGTGGCGTCGACCAGACCACGGCATCATCATTGTTGAAAACAGTGATAGAGGATGGTGAGTGATGTGATATTATGCATCTTTACCGTTATTTATCCCAGTGGTGGAAAACTCACTTTGAACAAACAACACCGTTATCTCCTGTATGCAGTCAATGAGTTAGCTAGTTAGCCATCAATGCTAACTCCCTGCTCTGCTTGTATTTTGCGCTCGTGTCGACAACATCTGATGAAATAAGCTAGTGTTAATCCTGGTTAAAAAATAGTTTTTTACATGTTGCACTTTGGTGCTGTGCATTTACTTGTGTGTGTATTTTCATTCTAGAGTCCCACTGCAGGCTGAAGATCTGCTGAACCGGGACCAGCAGCACATCCAGTTGCTTCTCAGTGAGGCAAGAGATCATGAAACGGGAACAGGTCAAGTGGACCCCTGACCAGTGAGCACCCCATGGGAGCACCTTAAGTGGACCCCGGGGTCCAGTCTGTACATCTACAAGTACATTTTCAGTCCAGTGATTTACAAACTGATTCAGAGCTTTCTAAAGCCTCATTCAGGATCATTCTAGTCCCACATAGCTATTCTGTGTATTTTCATCTGGGGGCAGCCAGCGGTGATGAGCAGCAGCAGTGGAGAAGAAAAGTCTTTTGAAAGCAGAAAGAGCCACAACCTTCTCTGGGTCAGCTTAGTTGTCATCTTACAAAGATATATTTTTTACACTTCTTGGTGACCGGGAAAAATCTTTACAACAGTTTTACACATATTCTTGTTGTTATTCTCCTTCTTCACATTTACAAATTATTGGATTGAGAATGTACTTGTACATGTACAGATTGGATCCCGGGGTCCACTTGACCTGTATCCCATGAAATTACCTTGCGAAAGGAGGAGATGGCTCAGAATGCTGTCTTCAATCAAGCATTCCTTGGTGTGCTGGGCCACCTTGAGAGTGGCCAGCGTGTGTGACCCATTCTGAGTTTTTTTTTTTTTTACAGTTTAAAGTTTGAATTTTGCACGTTCTAAATAATCTAGATTTTGCTCGTGATTGTAATAAACAATTTAGTGACTTATTTGTTTGCATCATGATTTTCTGTTTTTTTTCTGTTAAGACACCGATGGGAAGAGTCAACAGTACAAACCAAACATTTATCAATGATGTTGAAAATAATGGCTCATTTTTAAGAAAAAGTAACCAAAAACAATTATTTTATTTTCTGAAGACTGTATTGTTGGATGTGCCAATGCAGAAAACACTGCACACTTTAGTGATAGTACCAGTATATGGAGGAATTCTGGGCCATACAGGTACATCTCAAAAAATTAGAATATTTGTCATTCATCTCAGAAAGTGAAACCCATATATTACTGTATATAGATTCATTACACAGAGAGTGATATATTTCAAGTGTTTATTTATTTTAATTTTGATGATTATGGCTTACAGCCCATGAAAACCCCAAACTCAGTTTCTCAAAAAATTAGAATATTACATAAAATTAATTTTAAATAATAGTTTTTTAATAGAAATGTTGGCCAACTGAAAAGTATGTCCATGTGCACACTCAATACTTGGTCAGGGCTCCTTTTGGATTAATTACTGTATCAATTTGGCGTGGCATGGAGGTGATCAGCCTGTGGCACTGCTGAGGTGTTATGAGGTGTTATGAGGTGTTATGAAGGTCCAGGTTGCTTTGATAGTGACCTTCAGCTTGTCTGCATTGTTGGGTCTTGTGTCTCTCATCTTCCTCTTGACAATACTCCACAGATTCTCTATAGGGTTTAGGTCAGGAGGGTTTGCTGACCAATCAAACACAGTGATGCCAGGGTCATTAACCCAGGTTTCATTGATTAGTGGAGCCATGTCCTGTGGTCTGAAGAGACCAAGATAAACTTATTTGATGCAGATGGTGTCAAGCATGTGTGGTGGCAACCAGGTGAGAAGTACAAAGACAAGTGTTTCTTGCCTACAGTCAAGCATGGTGGTGGGAGTGTCATGGTTTAGGGCTGCATGAGTGCTGCCAGCACTGGGGAGCTACGGTTCATTGAGGGAACCATGAATGCCAACATGTACTGTGACATACTGAAGCACAGCATGAGCCCCTGCCTTCGGAAATTGGGCCGCAGGGCAGTATTCCAACATGATAACGACCCCAAACACACCTCCAAGACGACCACTGCAGTGCTAAAGAAACTGATGGTAAAGGTGATGGACTGGCCAAGCATGTCTCCAGACCTAAACCCTATTGAGCATCTGTGGGGCATCCTCAAACGGAAGGTGGAGGACCGCAAAGTCTCTAACATCCACCAGTTCCGTGATGTCATCATGGAGGAGTGGAAGAAGATTCCAGTGGCAACCTGTGAAGCTCTAGTGAACTCCATGCCCAAGATACTTAAGGCAATGCTGGAAATTAATGGTGGCCACACAAAATATTGACAATTTGGGCACAATTTGGACATTTTCACTTAGGGGTGTACTCACTTTTGTTGCCAGCGATTTAGACATTAATGGCTGTGTGTTGAGTTATTTTGAGGGGACAGCAAATTTACACTGTTATACAAGCTGTACACTGACTACATTGTATCAAAGTGTCATATCTTCAGTGTTGTCCCATGAAAAGATATAATAAAATTTTTACAAAAACGTGAGGGGTGTACTCACTTTTGTGAGATACTGTATATTTATACAGTATCTTCATGTATATATCCTGTAAATCCATGTATTTTCCACGTAACCTTGTGACTGCATTATTTTAATTGTGTTTAATCCTTGATGAAGTTTATTTTGGGTTACAAATGCATCATAATTGTTAAATATATTGTATTATACCTAACTCAGTACTGTTTACCTGTTGAAATACCGTATATATTTTAAGGCTAATATAACCCCGTAACTATAATATGACACCTGGTGATCAATTTTGGCAGCTGTTCACTTTTTGCCACGACGCCACCGGCTGGAGCTGTCATGTGTATTTTTGAGTATTTTTCTGTCTGTTATTATTTTCTTGTCTGGTTCTGTTGATTTTGGTAGTATGACATGAGCCTCTTCCTCTCCCAGGCACACCCACCATTCCATTCACTTGCAGTCTGCCCCAGTTCTCAGCTGTGATTGTTTAATTAGGTCACCCTGCCTGCTCAGCCACACCTGCTGCTCATTTGTCTGTCCAGCATTTAAGCACTGCAAATTCATTGTTTCACTGTGGTAGTATTACATGGACTCTCTACTTGGACTTCATTCCTTGGACTATTCCTCTCTCTTCCCCAGAGCATGCCCTGCTCTGGGTTGCCAGTTTTGTAAGTTGTCTTTTGTTGCATTCATGGTCAGTTTTGTTTAGTGTGCCATGTTTATTTTCTGACTTTAAAGAATTTTGGACTATTCCACTCTCCTCTCCTCCAGAGCTTTCCTTGCTCTGGAGTGCCAGTCCTGTTAGTGGTTTTGTTTATATTTTTATGTTATTGCACTGTTTGAATTTTGGTTGTAAATGTCACTATACAATTCAGTGATTGGGTCTGCCTTTCTGCTCCAGAGGGGCCAGTTCATGACAGGAGCAGGTACATCCCATGGTTTCTCAAAAGTCTCTCCATGATTTTCACACAGATCAGAGCAATTCGTAGCACAGGAAGGTAAATGTTTTTACAGACATTCTGAAGTTCTACAACCACTGCGGTTTGTGAAGTTGGGGTGACATCCTACCACTGGGAAGCTTGATTTGAACACCCAGACAGACGTTTGAAGCAATAATTTTGCCACAAGGGAGCCATCTGAAACACACACACACAGCATATGTATATATTTTAGTACCTAATAGCAATAGCTTGCCGTGATTAGTGTAGTACGGGGGACTTATTAGTGCTTAACTGGCATGAGCAATCATTAGCTTACCCTCACATGTGATCTAGTTCGTATCCTCACGTCTTTGGCTTAAACTGCTCCATGGCTTCCTGAACTCTCCAGTACTTTTCCAGAGTGTTTCGTCTCACCCCCTGTAACCTTCTCTGGCTATCCTTTTTGCCTTTACTCTGACAAAAAGCCAGTGAGCAGCAGGCTCGCCTCAATATCCATCTTGTGTTTTACTTGTCACATACAAACGATGTCATGGGAGTGTCGGGCATCAGGCAGCCTTGCTGTAAAGATCTCACTCACTTAAGGTGGTCTTCAGTCATAATGAAAAATGAACAACACTGTGACGAGTCGGGCTGAGTATGTGCTAGTGGAATTATTATTCTCAACACAGGGCCCACACCATTTGCTGTTCAAAATGGCAGACAAACATTGTGGCACGTGACCACTGACGTCATGTGCAACCCCTCTATATCATAGCAGATTTCACTATAATCTTGTAAATCTTCCCTTTCACTCTAGTTGCTGTCCTCCTGTCACAAATCATCCCTGACACTTGTCTCCACCCACTTCATCCTGCCTTCACTCTCTTCTTCACCTCTCTTGTGCATTTTCCATTCCATTGCTTTGGATGGTTGACCCCAGGTATTCAAACTCGTCTACCTTCAATACTTCTGCTCCTTGCATCTTCACCATTACACCTGCCTCCCTCTCTCTCATTCACACTCATGTACTCTGTTTTGCTTCTACTGACTATGCAAAAATAAATATTGGAAGTCTGATTTGAGACATTTGTGGAAACAGTGGTGCTACTATGATTTTGAAATCCAAGGAAAAAGATATCTTCAGACTGGCAATGGTACCACACATTTCAATATTATGAAATAAAAATAGCATTTGAAAACATATTGGATGACAGATTCAGTAAAAGTTGTACATCTGGATAAGGGTCTCATGGAGGGTGCCTGATCAACATTTCACATGAATACCCAAAGTAATCAGATAAAATAAACTTTGGCAGTGACTGTGGCGCAAGTGTAGTGTGGCCGGCTACTGATCGGGGGATCAGTGGTTGGATTCCCGCTCTGTCTGCAGTCTGCACGTCAAAGTATCCTTAAGCAAGACACTGAACCCCCAGTTGTTCCTGGTGGGTCAGGCCAGCGCCGGTGCTTGGCTGCTCTGCCGCCATCAGTGTGAATGGATGCTTTTCTGACTGTTATTACCTCCGCCAAGGAGGTAATGTTTTCTATAATGTTTTGATTTTTCAAGATTTGCTATTTTGGTACTTTTTTTTTTTAAGTGCTGTCAATTACTTTTTGCCACACGCTGTAAATGTAATTACTGATATTTTTTTTTTCCTGTAGTTTAGTTTCATCTGTATTCATTCAAGTTCACTTTCAATCTGAATTTATTCCATCCTTTGATTTAAAATACTTTCATGTGATTTTATTTTTGATCAATTCACTTTTTGTCATAAATTGCCCTTTCAGGGGCAGACTGAAGACACCAAACGCATGCTGTGAGTTTGCATATCTAATCACAAAAAACACAAAATAACAAAAGACAACACTGACAAAACAGAAGGACCGGGAGGTAATGGCATGCAGGAATGCCAGAGGTATGGGGCTCACGTCCAAGGAAAAACAGAACAGCCTGGCTGGACCCAGGCTGAGGCGTACAGAAATGCCGGGAGGAAAAGTGAGCTGGACGGAGCTCATCTGCTAAAGAGGAAAACTGGTGGGGGATACCCTCTGGACAAACAGCATGCCACTGCAACGGACTGCATTGCAGCGAGGCTTAAATAGACAAAGAGCATGATACAAATGATTACAGGTGATTACGGGTGTGGGTACATGAGCGAGGATAATCAGAAAACTAATGACAGGTGTGACAGCCCGCAAACAGAATTCTCACACACGGAAATAACAATGCGCTGTCACAATAAAAGAACAAAGGGTAACTGGCAATGAATATGAAATAATCCTAAAATGTGAACAGACCAAAATGCACAATGAGAAACTAATAACCACCGTCAGGATGAGAACAGAAGGGAATACAAAACCCAAGAAGTGCTCATAAACAATACTAATGAAAACTGAGGTTGCAAAGGGAGGACTGGAGATAAGGATAGAGAAAGCTCAAATATAAATACCGGAAGATAAATTGAAATGCAAGATAATACAGGAGCACATAAAAATACATCACAAACAACCCAGCTAAGACAAAATGACAGGAGAACTCAAAACAGCAACAAAGGACAAACTCAAATGCAAAATAAACCGAGATGAAGAAATACAGAAAATGACCTACATACACTTGAGACCTGAGCACAAGTGGAGAGCCGTGCTCAGTATCATGACACTTTTAATTTGGATTAATTGTACACCTTTTAATTAAAAATCATTGTTGGGCATTACGCATTACAATTAAATCCATTTTTGACATCTTAATGTGAGTTCCAACTCATCATACTGCTGTGTGTGTGTGTGTGTGTGTGTGTGTGTGTATGAAGCTCACAGCTAAAAGAGTTAACCATGAAGTAATCTCAAACTGATAGTCTCACAGTCCTGCTTTTCTCTACAGAGAAAGTGAGTTTTTATTTTTTTTTAACTGCCTGTGATCATTTTTCACAGATATTATGTCCATTTTGGGGGCTTTTTCTGCATTTTCTGTTCTTTTGTATGTATTTTTGATTAAAGGTCACTTTTGTGGCACTTAAAACTAAGGAAAAAACACTTAGATTACAAGACTAGGACACCATCTTGGACTACGAAGGTGATAAAATTGTAAAAAAGTAAAGATTAAAAGCCCATATACATCCAGTGGGGAAAAAGAAAATCCATACTCTATGATCTGATTAATTAGGTATGTGTGGGAAGTTAAAAAGCCTGAACAGAGCTTCACAAAATGAAGGAATGAATCATCAGATTTCTTTTCACTGTACCAGGGCAGTACCCAGATAATTCATTTATCTGGGTATCTGTTCATGACAGTGATATTCATTTATTAAAATTTGGTATTTAGATATTTGCTCTTTTACCTAAACTGCTCAATTCTAATAATGTTAATTCTGATTTATTAAACTGAGACCCGGCCAGAGACAGAGTGATGATATAGAGTGAAGTACATGGCGGTAATGCACCTCTGTAAGCTGGCTGCCAACCACCAATCAAATCTAAAAGAAGATTTATTAAATTTAACGAAAAAGGGTCACAAAATTACATGAATATATTTGGAAACATATAAAGGAAAAAATATTTAACCTTAAATTCATGTGGCCAAAATTGTAAATTTAAATAGAAATCTGTAAAGTGTGCATATATCTTTGGGGAAATTATTTAGATGGATAGATGTACTTTATTGAGCCCAAACTGGGAAATTACAGTGTAACAGCAGCATGACAGACAACCAAACGACAGAAACACAGCATAATAGACAGGATGCCCATGGAAAGTAAAACTGCTAAAAACTTATATACATCATAGATGTATACAGTGATCCCTCGCTACTTCGCGCTTCACCTTTCGCGCCCTCAGTGCATCGCGGATTTTTCAAAAATATTCATCAAAATTGAGAAATAATGGGCGGGCGCTAGCAGAAGGCAGGGAGACTACATTAGAACATCAGGTATCAACACGGAGAGCCCGCACAACTCAAAATCCACCTCTGTTTGCTGTTCTCGTGTTGGCTCGGCTCGGGAATCTCGCAAGCTGATTGGCCGAGACATTTCACCCCGCAAGCTGATTGGCCGAGACGTTTCACCCAGCTTCTCTCCCTACCGAGCGCCCATGCAGCGAAGGAAGACCGCATTCATTGTTCTTTATTGCTCGTGTTGCTTAGTCTCGCCGCGTGGAACTTTTCGCTGTTCTCTTGTGCCTTTTTGTGCGAAATAGTCTTCCCGTCGAGCCACTACGCCGCCTCCTGCAGCTTCTCCAGCTCTATCGGAAGCTGCCCTCGACAATCCTGCGCCTCTAGCACCTGACGATGAGGCGTCACCTGAGGAGCAGTAAAGCTCTCATTAACCTGTGCAGTAAATCATCTTCATCTTGAGTTACGTATCTTGTTTTAAGAATAAAAGAGTTCTAAAAACATATTTATGTACACTTTATTTACATCTACGTATGTATGTACACTTACACACACACACACGTATCATATGAGAGAGAGAGTGAGAGAATGAACGTACGTATTATTTATGGGTGACGTCATTAGGGGTGACACTACTTCGCGGTTTTTCGCGGTCGGTTCTGGAACCCATTAACCGCGATAAGTGAGGGATCACTGTAGATGGTGACCCATATAGATACATGAATCATAATGGGGCTCTTTGCTATAATATGCTGTTGTATACCATGTGTCAAGGCCCTATTACACAAATTTATAGAGCAGCATGACAGTAGACAACAGAAACACACAGCATAATAGACAAAGGGATTAGCCATGAAAAGTAAAACTGCTAAAAACTTATATACATCATAGATGAATAGATGGTGACCCATATAGATACATGAATCATACTCGCTGTACAATGCAGGACTATCAGGTGTAGAGTGAGATGTGAGGCACCAATTAGACTGTAAGGTGTAGTATGGTTATGACCAGAATTCAACATCAGAGTGAGTTATTGTACAGTGAAATGGCATGTGGCAGGAAAGATTTCCTGTACCTAACAGTTCGGCAGCGAACTTGTAGCAGTCTGCTGGAGAAAGTGCTCTGCTGTCTGTCCAGTGTGTGGTGGAGGGGGTGATCAGGATTGTCCATGATGGATCACCGTTTATTGAGTGTCCTCCTTTCCACCACAGTCTCAAAAGTCTCCAGCCTGAGACCAATTACAGAGCCAGCCCTCTTGATAATCTTGTCAAGTCTGTTAGTGTCACTGGCTCCGATACTGCTACCCCAACAGACAACAGCAAAGAAGATGGCGCTGGTGACAACGGTCTGGTAGAAAAGCTCCAGCATCCTGTTGCACACGTTGAAGGATCTCAGCTTCCTCAGGAAATAGTCTGTTCATCCCCTTCTTGTACACAGCGTCAGTGTTGGATTTCCAGTCCGTTGCCGATCATGACACCCAGGTATTTGTAGTCCTCAACTACCTCCACATCCTCCCCCCTAATCTGCAATGGCTGTGAAGGCGTCCTCTTCTCCCTGAAGTCAATCACCATCTCTCTGGCCTTGCCGACGTTCAGCCTCAGGTGATTCTGCTCAGTCCACTCCACAAATCTGTCTACCAGTGCCTTGCCCTTCATGGAAAACTGCACATTAAAAATAGCAAAATTACAAAGAAAACGCTCTCAATTTACATGAAAAGCTGCAAATTTATGAAAACGTTCCAAATTTCTAAAAAAAAGTCCAATTTATGCTGATGTAGTTTACTGAGGGACAAAAAGACAATAGTGTAATATATTAAATTATTTTTTTTGGACATCCCTATGTTTTATTTTTATTCATAAACCATTAAAGATTTTTAATTGCAGCATGTTGAACAAATGTAAATGTGACACACAGATGAAAATAGGAAAAAATGAAAGGACGGGCGCAGTTACCACATCTACCAAAAAATGATAAACACCATTTAAATTCAGTCATAAATTTATACGGGGTCTTTGAAAAGTGTGCATGAGGAATTTTTTTCCTATAAATTTATGACTTTGCTCTCTCCAAAAATTAGTTACTTTATCTAAATATGGAAATATGTTGTCATTGGTTTTTTTTTTTTTTTTCAAAACATTTATTTTTTTCAAAACTTTTCCAAGCTGGAGTTTTTCCCAGTGATATGATTTTCACCTTTAATTTGGTATTTTCCTCCTAGCATTATACAGATTTCTTTATTTTAAGGATTTTCTGTCTCTTAAATTAATTTTAAAAAATTCTCAAATGATCTTTTCCCCTTAGATGTATGGACTTTTATTTTTTTTCTTTGAATTATTGAACTTGTAATTACCTCCGCCAAAGGGGGAGGTTATGTGATCATCAGCGTTGGTTTGTTTGTTTGTCTGTTTGTTTTTTTAGCAAGATAACTCAAAAAGTTATGGACGGATTTTCATGAAATTTTCACAGATTGTCAGAAATGGGGTATCCTACAGATGATTAGATTTTGGTGGTGATCCAGATCACCGTCCAGAAGAAAACTGCCATTACGCAAAATGCCATTTTCGTGAATGACTACTAAACCACTAATCCTATCATTGTCAATCCAATTGCTTGTCATGTTTTCATGGTCAAGGAATCTGAAGACTGTATGGGGGGAACTGTGGCGCTAAACCGCCATTACGGAAAATGCCATTTTTGTCAATAACTACTGAACCACTAATCCTATCATTGTGAATCCAATTGCTAGTCATATGTTTTCATGGCCAAGGAATCGGAAAACGTACACACAAACACTGTATGGGGGGAACTGTGGCGCTTGGCGGAGGTCTGCGCTCTCCAAGTGCTTTTCTAGTTTAATCTTGTGCAATTTCTTTGAAATTTTTATTGTATTTTCTCACGAGCTGAGCTCTGGTAGTTCTGCCAGACTCAGTCTTGTGGCTTTTTCTTTGTATTTATATAATTTTACTACTTCCGGCGCCACACCAGTAGGCTGCCTTTTTGCAACAGTGGATCAATTTCATTGTAAATTTGAAGCTTTTATTGTATATACGTATGTTAGTGATGTTTTTTCTTTGTAGTTTTGTTGCTTTTTCTCAAAGTTTTGCTCCTTTGGAAAATTTCGAGATTTTAAAATTATGAGAAAATATTTATACAAAATAGATCAAGTATCTTTCTTTCTTTCTTTCTTCAAAACCACAGGGATTCACTTGTTAAGCGCAAAAGTGGGATAATTCTGACCTCTATTAGACCATTAATTGTGATGGCTGAATGTTGCTACTTAAATTGGACCAAAAATGCCATTGCTGATTTTTTTTACCTCCGCCAAGGAGGTTATGTGACCATCGGCATTGGTTTGTCTGTCTGTTTGTTTGTTTGTTAGCAAGATAACTCAAAAACTTATGGACGGATTTTCATGAAATTTTCACAGATTGTCAGAAATGGGGTATCCTAGAGATGATTACATTTTGGTGGTGATCCGGATCACCGTCCAGAAGAAAACCGCCATTACGGAAAATGCCATTTTCGTGAATAACTACTGAACCACTAATCCTATCATTGTCAATCCAATTGCTAGTCATATGTTTTCATGGTCAAGGAATCTGAAAACATACAAACACTGTGTGGGGGGAACTGTGGCGCTTGGCGGAGGTCTGCGCTCTCAGAGTGCTTTTCTAGTTTTTGTTCTTTTTTTTTTTTTTGTCCCAGTCCAGCCCTGCCTAAGACAGCTAGTAACAAACATTTTTCTTTAATGGTTGCATTGTCAATCAACCACTGTGTACTGTTTGAATCTGACAGAATAAAGCTGTCGATGTCTGCCTATGTAGTATTCTCTGGGCCCCTCCCCAGTCTGACCAGTGATGACATGTTTAGCCACATATCAGCAGTCTTCAACCGCTCCCTATCTGTGTGGCGTCCTGCAAACAATGTGGGCTACACAGACAATTGGAACTCATTTTGTGGAAAACTCGTCTTATTAGACGAGATGCCGTCCATCCCACTTTGGATGGTATATCTGTTTTATCTACAACCTGGCATCATTTTTATCCAAATTTCCAAAACCTTGACAACTCAGAGTTGAGACCAGGAAGCAGAGTCAGTCTTACACGCCTCTCTGCAGCTCTTCTTCATCCGCCACCCCTCAACTAATCCCCTGTCTTCCCCATCAGAGAATCATTGTCTGCTCCCTCCAAAGTAAATAAAAATATAATGTATAAGCATCCCAAAGTGATTAACCTCTTGCACTCCGGGATACCGCGGGCGGTCACGTCTCTGCGTCCTAGTGCGCACTGAAAAAAAAAAAAAAGCTGCATTTCCGTTCTTCCACTACAGACACAGCCGCGAACAGAAAGCCAAAGGAGTGCTTTGATTGGTTTAGATTTGATTGCCCTCTCATTCGACTAATAAGAGCCTTGAATTGGGTTTCTGAAACCTTGAAGAACCAATGACTGAAAACCTAGCAAGAAGGACCCGCCTACCAACGGCTGCGAATACAATGAGCCAATTGAAGCAGAGAAGTTCGACGATTGAAAGCGTGCGTCCCGTGTGTAAAATCTGTTTTGTGTAAGCCGCTGTGTGTAACGGTAGCGTTCGCCAGTCTTTTTATTACTACTGTTCTTATTTGTTTTGAAAAATCGTTAGCTGGAAGCGCAAAACCGCAATAATGGAATCATGGTTTGACCAGGTCGCGTGACCAGAACCACGAGTCGTAACAAGCGGACCAGCGTGAGGAAGAGATGTTCACCAGCGACACTGCTGTTGTGGACAGGTAAGTGTTATAAGCTAAATTATTCTTTATCACTGAAAATAGTAATCAAAATGACTTTTGACCGATCGGTAAATTACAACTGTGCGTCATCGCCACATGACGGACATGTAGAGGATAACAACTCCCCCCCCGCCCCCTCGCGATCCTCTGTAGCGGGGGGGGGGGGAGTTGTTATTCTCTACATTGCAGATATTTTAGTATAATTTTTAATGCACTGTAGGTTATTTTTTCTTGTAAAAAAAAAAAAAAAAAGCCACACATTTTTTACGTGGCATGCTTCTTTGTGTGGGGGGCTTGTTTGTTTATTCATTCATGAATGAATAAACAACCCCTCCCCCCAACACACACACAGCCCTGAGTGTCACCTTTCATTAGAGCCCAAGATCAAGCTTCTATATTGAATCATTCAAAAGTTATGGACGTTTTTCCAAATTGTGCCATTTGGCACAATTTGCCATTTGGCACAATTTGGCACAGTTCAAAAACGCCTGGGAACAACCTGAGGAAAAAGCTGTGTAATATATTCATTTTTTGTGGTATTGTTACAAAATTTTGACCTCATCTGGATAACACTTGGTTCTACATTTCTGTTGCATTTTCCAGCCCGTATATGACAGCTGTGTGTTATTTGCAAGCATTTGTATCCAAAAAAACACCCAGGCGAACTTTATTTTCTTCAAGTTCAGTATGTTTAGATGACTGTTACTCAGTGGCAGGAGCACTTAGAGAGATTATGACTGTTTTGCCAAAAAATTCAAAGTGTTTTCTTTTAAATGAGACCAACCCCATGAAGATGCTTCAGCTTTTGATTTACTTTGGGTACGTTATTTTTAGGCGTTTTTAGGGAAATTGACCAGAGTGCAAGGGGTTAAATAAAAAGTTGGTAAAACTCTAAATTTAATGACTTGGCCTCTGTTCTTCCTCATAATTTAAAAATTAAATGTGGTTTGTTAAATTTTAGATTTCTAACTCCCAAGTCTCTGCTAGTCCATGATCTGTTAATTGATCATCAGATTGATTTAATATCCCTTACAAAGACTTGGTTAGGGCAAGAGGATTATGTTGGTGTAAATGAATCAACTCCCTCTGGTTATTTAAACTGTCAAAATCCCAGAAGTTCTGGTCATAGAGGAGGAGTAGCAACAATTTACCATTCCAAATTACTAGTTAATGTAAAGCAAAAAACATGTTATAATTCCTTTGAGGGCCTTGTCCTCAGTATTGGGCATGTTAGCAATTTTAGGTTAAACCCAATTTTCTTTGCCATAGTTTATCATCCTCCCTCAGCCTACTCAGAGTTTTTATCTGAATTTGCCAAATTCTTCGCAGATTTAGCGCTGAAATCAGATAGCATAATTATAGTAGGGGACTTTAATATACATGTAGATGTAGACAGTGATTGTCAATATGGCATTTAATTCAATATTAGACTCGATGGGGTTTTCTCAGAAAGTAGGAAATTCTACTCATTATCTCCACCACACGTTGGACCTTGTTCTGACATATGGCATAGAAATAGAAAACCTGGTAGTGTCTCCTCATAACCCTGTACTGTCAGACCATTGTCTGTTAACCTTTAATTTTACTATTTCTGTTTGGCTCCTAAAGAAAAATATTACTACTGTAGATGCCTCTCAGATGATGCTGTTACCAAATTTAAGCAGGTTGTTCCTCAATGCCATGTGTCAACACAATGGAGATAAGCTATGGATAGCTTGCTCCTTCTGTAACTGATAGCATGGTAGATAGTGTGACAGCTTCTCTGCATCAGACTCTAGACATGGTGGCCCCTTTAAAAAAAAGTCTAATCAGAGATTTCTAACTCCTTGGTTTAACACAGAAACTCGTAGCTTAAAACAGAAGACTTGTCAATTAGAAAGAAAATGGCACTCCACTAAATTAGATGAAGTCTATTTAGCTTGGAGAAATCATCTTCTAATTTATACAAAATCTCTTAGGAAAGCTAGAATTACAGGCCAGTCTCTTTACTCTCACAATTCTCCAAAATACTTGAAAAAATCTTCACTAACAGACTGGATGATTTCACTGAAAAACACAACCTCCTTACAGATAGCCAGTATGGTTTTAGAGCAGATAAATCTACATCTCTGGCACTGATCGAACTTATAGAAGAAATTACTAGTTGTATAGATTAAAAAAAAAAAAAAAAAGGTTGCTGTAGGAGTATTTATAGATTTAAAGAAAGCTTTTGACACCACTGACCACAGAATACTACTAAGGAAACTGGAAAGGTCTGGGATAAGAGGGGTAGGACTGAGTTGGGTGGAAAGTTATTTAAGTAACAGACAACAATTTGTACAAATTGGTGAGCACAAATCACCCTTCATGGACATCACTTGTGGTGTGCCCCAGGGGTCAGTTTTGGGACCCAAACTCTTTATTTTGTATATAAATGACATATGCCAAGTATCAAAAATTCTGAAATTTATTTTGTTTGCGGATGACACAAATATCCTTTGCACTGGTGAGAATTTGCAGCAGGTTTTAGAGGTGGTCACAACTGAAATGGAAAAATTAACGCAGTGGTTCAACAAAAATAAATTATCTCTAAATCTAAAAAAAAAACAAAGATTATGTTGTTTGGAAATTATAAAATAAATCATGAAATAATGGTAACGATAGATGATACCAGAATAGAAACAGTACAGGAAAATAAGTTTCTGGGGGTGACGCTAGACAATAAAATCTGCTGGAAACCTCACATCAGTCACATCCGGGCCAAGTTAGCAAAATGTATAGGCATACTGGGGAAGACAAGACACATCTTGGACTATAAATCATTGGTCTTATTGTACAATTCACTGTTTTTACCTTATCTTAACTATTGTGTAGAAGTCTGGGGAAACGCCTACAAGACCAACCTACAGTCAATATGCATATTACAAAAAAGAACTATAAGGATAATAAACAATGTAGGATGTCAAGACCATACCAATTCGTTGTTTTTAAAATCACATGTCATAAAGTTCATCGATTTAGTTAAATTTAAGACAGCACAAGTAATGTACAGGGCAATTAATAATCAACTCCCAACTAATATACAAAAAATATTTAAAAAAAGAGACAATGATCATAATTTGAGAGGAGACTTAAACTTTACAAAACCCAAGATACGAACAACCAAGAAAAGTGTGTGCATATCTGTCTGTGGGGTGGATTTGTGGAACAGTCTGGAGCCGGAACTGAAACTATGTACAAACAGAAATCAATTCAAAAAGAGGTATAAACACCATTTGCTGAAAGGATATATGTTAGAAGGGTAGTATTTATATGTACGATTCATTATGTTCACTCTGGGACATTATGGGACACTATGGAATGGTGGGTGGGACAGCACTGTGTATATACTGTATGTGTTGTTTGAGGCTGGTTTTGATGTATGGACATCAGTGTTTGTTAGGATGGATGGGTGTTAATGTTGATTTGTAAAAAATACAGTAAATTGTTTACTTGGGGTCTTAAAGGTAGTAATTTGTATAAAATTCACATGGGTGTATTTATGGAAAAGAGGAGATGGAATTAATAAGTGTTCACTTCTTCCTTCTCCCTTTCGAACAGTGTATACTGTTACTTTATTGCATTTGCCATTTGTTTGTTTTTGTTAGTTTATTTCGAACAAAAAAATATATCTATCTAGAACAAGTTATTATTCCGCATTAATAGAAGAGAACAAGAATAATCCCAGGTTTCTTTTCAGCACTATAGCCAGACTGACAAAGAATCAGGACTCTGTCAATCCTAGCATTCCCTCTGAGGCTTAGAGCTTACTAGTCAGGACTTCATGAACTTTTTCAATAATAAAATTTCATCTATCGGAGATAAAAATCAGTCAGATTCTTCCCACCATTAACTTAAATACAGTAACTACTACAACTCCTTCAACTGATATCTGTTTGGATGAGTTGACTCCAACTGACCTTTTAGAGTTAGGTAAAATAATTTCCTCATCCAAGCCTTCAACTTGTCTTTTAGACCCTATTCCTACCAGGTTATTTAAAGAAGTCTTCCCATTTATTGGTTGCTCTATTCTTCAAATAATCAATTCTTCATTAACATTAGGCCATGTACCGCAGGCTTTTAAAACTGCTGTAATTAAATCCTTACTTAAAAAGCCAACACTAGATCCAGGAGTTTTAGTTAACTATAGATCAATTTCTAATCTGCCTTTCATTTCAAAAATCTTAGAGTTGTTGCTACGCAATTATTTGAACACTTGCAGGGAAATGGTTTATTTGAAGAGTTTCAGTCTGGGTTTAGAATCCATCATAGTACTGAAACAGCTTTATTGAAGGGCACTAATGACCTCCTTATCGCATCTGATAATGGACTTGTTTCTGTACTTGTCCTTTTAGACTTTAGTGTAGCTTTTATCGATCATAGTATTTTACTTGCTAGATTAGAACACCATGTTGGACTTAATGGAACTTCGTTGCAGTGGTTTAGATCTTATTTATCTGATAGGTTCCAGTTTGTTCATGTCAATAACAAGTTTTCTTCCAACTCAAAGCTCAGTCACGGAGTCCTACAGGGATCTGTGCTCGGCCCTATTCTTTTTAGTTTATATATGCTTCCGCTAGGCAACATTATTAGAAAGCACTGTATACATTTTCATTGTTATGCAGATGACATACAATTATACTTGTCAATGAAGCCAGATGACAGTAATCAGTTAGCCAAATTAGAGGCCTGTCTTAAGGAAATCAAAGCTTGGATGACTTGTAATTTCCTGCTGTTAAATTCAGAGAAGACTGAAGTCATTCTAGTTGGTCCAAAAAACCTTAGAAATACCTTTCCAAATCAAACTCTTAGTTTGGATGTGGTTACTCTTTCTCTTAATAGTTCTGTGAGGAATCTTGGAGTTATTTTTGATCAAGATCTGTTTTTTAATTCACATATTAAACTTGTTTCTAAGACTGCCTTCTATCATTTGTGTAATATTGCCAAGATTAGGACCATCTTGTCTCAGTGATGCTGAGAAACTAATCCACGCTTTTGTTAGCTCTAGATTAGATTATTGTAACTCTTTATTATCAGGTTGGCCTAAAACATCATTAAAAAGTCTTCAGCTGATCCAAAATGCTGCAGCAAGAGTTTTAACAGGTACTAGAAAGAAAGATCATATCTGTCTGGTTCTGGCTTCCCTTCATTGGCTTCCCATAGAGTTTAGAAATAAGTTTAAAATCCTTCTTCTTACTTACAAAGCTGTAAATAATCAGGCCCCTTTTTATTTAAAAGCTCTGATACTACCCTATTATCCTAACAGAGCACTACGCTCCCAAAATGCAGGATTACTTGTAATACCTAGAATCTCCAAAAGTACAGTGGGAGGCAGAGCCTTCAGTTATCAAGCTCCTCTCCTTTGGAACCAGCTGCCAATCTGGATTTGGGAGTCAGACTCAATCTCTGTTTTTAAGAATAGGGTTAAAACTTTCCTTTTTGATATAGCCTATAATTAGGGAGGGATCATGTGCCCCTGAACCCTCCCTTAGTTATGATACCAATAGGTTTAGACAGCCGGCGGACCTCAACAATGCACTGGGCTTCACTCCTTTCTTCACTCAATAAAATGTTTTTGCTGGTCATTAATATCTGTTTGTTCTCTCCCATAGATAACATAACAACACAACATTTGGTGACAACGATAAAAGCATGGATACAGGAATTTCGGGTATTCAGCCATTTTTGGAGCTTCCCAGCGAGCTGCCGGTTCCCCGGGTGAGGTTGTTTGCCGCATTCCAAAATTATTTGGTGGCATTGAACCTCAGCGAATTAGAGAAACTGCGAGCACGAGCAATACTGGTCCATAATCTCAGCATGAAGGGACAGCGTATTCTCAGCACATTGGGTGAGAGCGATAGTTTTGAGGACATGGTTGAGCTCATGGAGTGCTACTTTTGCGCTCCTGAGAACGTTGTCGTCCGGAGGATCCAGTTCCAATAGTGCCGACAGCGGACTGGAGAGTCTGCGCAATGGTACATTACAGATCTGCATCAGCTGGCTGGAGACTGCCAATTCGGGGCTTTGGAGGAAGAAATGGTCCGCAATCAGTTGGCGGAGCACACGCTATATTCTGCGGCACAGTCAAGACTCCTCACACACTGCAGTGAACTGACGTTAGCCATGGCTGTCGAGATAGCTCAGCAGTACAAAGCAGCAGATAAGCTTTCACAGGACCTCGGTGAGAGAACTACATTGAGGCAACCTGAATCACAGTCTGCAGTGCAGGCTGTGGACCCGGGCAGCAATGACTGTATAGAAGACAAAGAAGAATACGCTACAGCTATTAAAATAAGGTCCGCCCCGGGATCACCCAGATGTTTGGGCTGCGGGTCCACCAAGCACCGGTACAAGGCAGGAGAGTGTCCAGCAAGGGGCAAATGCTGCAGCAAGTGTGGACATCTTCATCATTTTGCCAGGGCCTGTAAAAAATTTGAGCAAGGGTAACGACGACGTGAAGTGGACTCTCCCGCCAAGAATCCTACAGTTATTCACACCGTGTCCCCGAGCACAGATGGCCGTATATGCTGTATGGTGAAACTGGACGCTGTGGAAGTGCCATTACTGGTTGACACGGGCGCAGCAAGGTCCGTGTTGAATTGGCCTACTGTGAGGAGCTTCTTCCCGCATTACCGTATGAGAGGTCTGTCAATGCCATTTTGTGGATACAGAGGTAACAGACTGGCCATCGTGGATTCGCTGGATTTGACTTCGAGGTACAAGTCAGCGGTGGTGTCCAACCTACAGTTCATGGTGACTGTCAGCTGGTTGAATATGATGGACTTTGGCCTTTTCTACAGACTGGGCTTCACCAGCGGCGTCGGTGGTCGGGCTGTGGTTTGTGGGACTGGCCGGTTCCGAGAGTGTTGGACGATACGGTATGGGATGAATCTTGGCCTAGTATTCTGGAGGATGAACAGGACCAATCCCACCCAGGGCCATTGCGGGAGGGGTCCGGTGCCAGGACCCGAGTTACCCTGGGTGAGGGAACTGGGTGGCTTGGTGGAACGCCCGTGACGGTGGGTGGAGCCAAAGGGATGGTGCTCCCTGCTTCTGGAATTCAGCTGGGAGGTACCGAGAAGCAGGGGGCCACAACGGCTTCGCCGGTGTTACAAATGAAAAAGAGCAGGGCAGGACCAGCTGGCATGGTGACATGCATGTTAGGTTAATTGGTTGTTCTAAATTGTCCCTAGATATCTGTCTCCTATAGGCCCTTAGAATAGAGGGTTAGTACTAGTGAAGTGCTTTGAGTGGTCTCTTTGAGACTAGAAAAGCGTTATATAAGTTCAGGCCCTTATATAAGTGCAGGCCCTTAACCGACGTGCCACACAGGAACACTGGAGGCCGAGTCGGGCTCCTCGGGGGGGGTCGTTGGTGTGGCTCAACCCAGTGAGGAGGCCCGGTCAAGATGTCGTGGACATTGGAAGCTGAGTCAGGATCCTCTGGGAGTCGCTGACGTGGTTCGACCCAGAGAGGAGGCTCGGCTGAGAGGGATCCATGGCAAGCGGAAACAACAGGAGGACCAGGGGCGGCTGCAGGCGGTGGCCATTTGGGAGGACGGATACCTTCAGCTGTCCGATGACTCATAGAAACACCCCAACGAGCTGCGGCGCGCCAACGAGGAGAAGGAGGTGTCAGGGTTCCGATGTGGCTCATCTCCGGGGGCAAAGAGGAGAAGAAGTTCTGAACGGAACCCGCCGGATGGGTCTCGGGGGGGGGGGGGGGGTTCTCCATCGGGACTGTACAGTAGTAGGGGGCAATGGATTAAGCTAAATGTTATGATGTGAATTGCCCAAACTACGTAGTCAATATGTTTTACATGTAGTTGCTATGTGAATTGCCCATGCTTAAAAGAAAGAAGGAAGAAAAAAAAAAAAAAAAAAAAAGATTGTATCATGTTTATTATATATGGTTGATGTGTGGTTTGCCCAGGTTATGGTGTGATTGTGTTGGGGTATTCACAGCATGGTGTTGATGTAAATATTGATGGTTTGTCTGTTAACTGGGGTTTATCCTGTTTGTACATTTCTGGGATTGTTTTATATTAGGAACACAGCAGTTTTTTTCAGTTTTGAACTATATATACAGTATTACCAGAGACAGCAGAGTAATCCGTGTGGCCGCGTGGGGGTGAGACAGTAGTCCACCTGTCCCCCTCTAGTTTTAGTTGTTTGTGTGCATGGATAGGCCTTAATCATTCTGTTTATTATTAGTGTGTGATTCAGGCTATAAATTTGGGAGGGTCTAAATGGTGTGTGTGCGTTTTGTACTCTTTTGAAGCGGTGGAAAACGTGATGTCGTTCAATCCTGTTAATATGATATTATTGTGTGTTATGGGTGGTGGCTCCACCTTTCTGGTTCCGCCGCCACCCACCGTATAAAAGATTGATGCAGAAAAAGGACGGTCTCTTTTGAACTCACCTCTGCCTGGACAGGAGTGCCGTGGGCACACTGTGAGTTCATTAATAAAGTCATGTTCTACTACACCTCCGGCCTCATTATTAGTGTATTGGTTATGGACATAACACCGCCCCTGGTCGATAGGATGTGAGCAGTCTCTGGACTACATTACACGCAGAAACATTTGTGAATGATTGGCTAAACTGCTAGCTTCAGCTAGCAGCCTTGGGTCTCGGTTAGAGAAAATAAACTAAAACTTAGCTAAAATAATGCCTAAGAACAATGTATATATTCAGGTGCTGTTAAATTAACAAGGATTCCACTGGGGGTGAATAAGATTTGCAGAAAATAGCACTCAAAACTGGCTGGATCAACAGCCTCTCCCCACTGAGGTGAGCTGTAATGCCTTTAAGCCCCTTTTCCACTAGTACCTGTTTAGCCCGGTACAGCACAGTTTTATTCAGTTCAGCCCACTTTTGTTTCCGTTACACCAGAGTACCACTTGATGTGGGTGGGATTTGTTACAAGAAGGCAGCACAACCCTCCTGTGACATAAAACATGCGACACACAAGCAACACATCAAAACGCAAGATGGAGGATTACAAGAGGATGATTTACTTACTTCTCGCTCTGTGGCTTTTTGTCACAGTAAAGGCCAAACAGGAGAGCCAGAGAAGGCTACGTGCTTTTGTATTATGAAAATTAAAATTTTTGGACCCTTTTCAGATACGTCTCCTCTTTTGTTTACATGGGTTATTTGTGAAGGTAAGTAAAAGGAAATAAAAATTTATATTTTATTTTCTGTACTTATTTATAATTATACTGGGGTATATTTTATTCCTATATACCTCTATATTGTCCCCTTTCCTGTTGACAGCTGTCAGGAGGCTTCATGTGGGCATGACATGGTTCCTTAAATCATCACTGACTATTGAAACTTCACACTAAACCTCAAGCAACTTAGATTCTGTGCCCCTCCCCTCTTTCTCCAGACTCTGGGACTTTGACTTCCAAATGAAATGCAAAATTTACTTTTATCTGAACAGAGGTCATCAGCTGGTATTTGTCCACTGTGTTTTATCAAGACCAAAGTCAGCGCAGTCGTCTACCAGGAAATTTAAGAACACTTCATGGTTCCTCTGCTGACAAGCTTTATGGAGAAGCTGATTTCATTTTCCAGCAGGACTTGGCACCCCCCCCCCCACACACACACACACACACACACTGCCAAAAGTATCAAAACCTGGTTTAATGACCATGGCATCACTGTGTTTGACTGGCCAGCAAACTCTCCTGACCTAAACCTCATAGAGAATCTAACTAACTTTCTAGTCACAAAGACCACTCAAAGCGCTTTAATCTATGGAGGATTGTCAAGAGGAAGATGAGAGACACCAGACCCAACAATGCAGACGAGCTGAAGGTCACTACCAAAGCAACCTGGACCTTCATAAAAACTCAGCAGTGCCACAGGCTGATCACCTCCATGCCACGCCACATTGATACAGTAATTAATCCAAAAGGAGCCCCGACCAAGTATTGAGTGTGTACATGGACATACTTTTCAGTTGGCCAACATTTGTATTAAAAAATAATTTTTTTAAAATGAATTTTATGTAATATTCTAAATTTTTGCAAAACTGAATTTGGGTTTTTCATGGGCTGCAAGCCATAATCATCAAAATTAAAATAAACACTTGAAATATATCACTCTCTGTGTAATGAATCTATATAATAAATGGGTTTCACTTTCTAAATTGAGTAACAAAAAATATTGAACTTTTTCATGATATTCTAATTTTTTGAGATATACCTGCATTTAAAGACTGCCTTACTGTTACCTCACTGCGGCAGTCATATTGGACTATTCTCCTCATCGTCACCAGAACCCTATTTTCACTCTGGTGAGCTTTGCTGGACTTATCTCTTACCATAAGTTTTTCCCTTAGTGTCTCTGGTTTTTGTCTCCGTGCACTTCTTGGGGATTGTAGCTTTATTGTGTGCACAATAAATTTCACTAACTACAGTTCAGTGCGTGGGTCTCATTTCTCTGCCTCGAGAGGCAATTCATGACAGCACATATACTTGTTAAAAAGACATTTGTGCAGAGACTGGGTCACACACGCCGGCCACTCGTTGCGAAGTTGCCCAGTACAGCCAGGAAAGCCTGATGGAAGGAAGCAGTTTGAGCCATCTCCTCCCTTCGTAAGGCGGCTTCTTGCTCCCTTGCTTCACGTGCTTCATTGGCAAGCCGGTTGATGGTCTGCATATGCTGGGCAAGTGCTTCACGGTGCTGTTCACACCACTGTTCAAGCTGCAGTTCTTGGAGCCGCACTTCGTCACCATTCATTTGGGCAAACACAGTGGCAAGCTCCACTGTGGGGTGGCTCCTAATCCTCTTGCCTACACGAAAGACAGAAATGGGTGGTGGTTAGTTAAAGCAAGTTCAAAACATATACAGTGGGGTAAAAAAGTATTTAGTCAGCCACCAATTGTGCAAGTTCTCCCACTTAAAAGATGAGAGAAGTCTCCAATTTTCATCATAGGTATACCTCAACTATGAGAGACAAAATGAGAAAAAAAAATTCCAGAAAATCACATTGTCTGATTTTTAAAGAATTTATTTGCAAATTATGGTGGACAATAAGTATTTGGTCAATAACAAAAGTTCATCTCAATACTTTGTTATATACCCTTTGTTGGCAATGACAGAGGTCAAACGTTTTCTGTAAGTCTTCACAAGGTTTTCACACACTGTTGCTGGTATTTTGGCCCATTCTTCCATGCAGATCTCCTCTAGAGCAGTGATGTTTTGGGGCTGTCGCTGGGTAATATGGACTTTCAACTCCCTCCAAAGATTTTCTATGGGGTTGAGATCTGGAGACTGGCTAGGCCACTCCAGGACCTTGAAATGCTTCTTACGAAGCCACTCCTTCGTTGCCCAGGCAGTGTGTTTGGGATCATTGTCATGCTGAAAGACCCAGCCACGTTTCATCTTCAATGCCCTTGCTGGTGGAAGGAGGTTTTCACTCAAAGTCTCACGATACATGGCCCCATTCATTCTTTCCTTTACACGGATCAGTCGTCCTGGTCCCTTTGCAGAAAAACAGCCCCAAAGCATGATGTTTCCACCCCCATCTTTTACAGTAGGAATGGTTTTCTTTCTCCTCCAAACACGACAAGTTGAGTTTTTACCAAAAAGTTCTATTTTGGTTTCATCTGACCATATGACATTCTCCCAATCCTCTTCTGGATCATCCAAATGCTCTCTAGCAAACGTCAGACAGGCCTGGACATGTACTGGCTTAAGCAGGGGGACACGTCTGGCACTGCAGGATTTGAGTCTCTAACGGCGTAGTGTGTTACTGATGGTAGCCTTTGTTACTTTGGTCCCAGCTCTCTGCAGGTCATTCACTAGGTCCCCCCGTGTGGTTCTGGGATTTTTGCTCACCGTTCTCGTGATCATTTTGACCCCATGGGGTGAGATCTTGTGTGGAGCCCCAGATTGAGGGAGATTATCAGTGGTCTTGTATGTCTTCCATTTTCTAATAATTGCTCCCACAGTTGATTTCTTCACACCAAGCTGCTTACCTATTGCAGATTCAGTCTTCCCAGCCTGGTGCAGGTCTACAATTTTGTTTCTGGTGTCCTTTGACAGATCTTTGGTCTTGGCCATAGTAGAGTTTGGAGTCTGACTGTTTTAAGATTGTGGACAGGTGTCTTTTATACTGATAACGAGTTCAAACAGGTGCCATTAATACAGGTAACGAGTGGAGGACAGAGGAGCCTTTTAAAGAAGTTACAGGTCTGTGAGAGCCAGAAATCTTGCTTGTTTGTAGGTGACCAAATACTTATTTTCCACCATAATTTGCAAATAAATTCTTTAAAAATCCTTCAATGTGATTTTCTGGATTTTTTTTTCTCATTTTGTCTCTCATAGTTGAGGTATACCTATGATGAAAATTGGAGCCATCTCTCATCTTTTAAGTGGTAGAACTTGCACAATTGGTGGCTGACTAAATACTTTTTTGCCCCACCGTATACAGGAAATACACTTGTGAAAGCCAGTGATGGGGTGTGACAAAAATGCTTCATTGTTGTGTATAAGCACAATTTCCATGTTGCTGTGCCTCAGTAAAGCAGATTTTGCAAGTGCCAGGTTATGTTTAAAATAATTTGTTTTTATTGAGGCCTCAGAAATCTGAATGAGTTAATACAGTCTGTTGACTTGAATCATTTGAATGAAGCATGTTGACTGCAAGCACATTAGGAAGTGAGTCCTTGTGCTACATCAATTTTTCAAAAACAAGAATTTTATCACTACTTCCTCCACCACAGCTAGAAATGGGACCAGGTTGTGGACCGCTGACAAGTGAGCACCCCAGGATCCACTCTGTACATGTACATTTTCAAGCCAGTGATTCATGGTGGAAAAGAAACAGCACAGCAACACTGTTGTTGAAAAATCCACAGAATAGGTATGTGGGTCTATTATGAGGCTTTATGGAATTATATGAACCACTTTATAAATCACCGGTTTGAAAATGCACTTGTATATGTTGAGATTTTCATTCCTGGGGTCCACTTGACCTGTATTCATCAACAAAACAGGGTGTTAATCTTTTGTTTATTGCACTTCACCAGTACGTGAACGTGACATGCCACACATTAACGGAGCTTGAGCTGGTGATGGGGCTGGTACCGGTACCCCTGGCATGTGGATAGATGGCAAGATGGCAGCGCGCGTCTGCGCAGCGGCTCTTTGCTCCCTATTTTTGTTTGTATGTATGCCGTTTTTGGATATTGGACTGTGTAAAGCTGGATTTGTGTACAGTCGTACTGAGCTGATAAATATTGGACTTCAACAAAAGTCTGCTGTTACAGCAGTTTTTGAGAACACACAAAACATACCAGAGGCTATCTGTAGACCAGCGGGATCACCATGGATTGTTGTCGGTCCTGGGAAACGACGTAGACGGAAAAGGGAGAGAAAGAAAAAGCGGGGATGCCAGTCGGGCCTGCTAGTGAGGCTAAAGAGACAGCCACATAGATCTCCGCTACCCAGCATTTTTCTCTCCAACGCCAGAAGCATCGTCCACAAGATGGGTGATCTAGAGCTACAGCTGGCAATTAGTGAAACTGTGAGAGACTGCTGTGTGCTGTTGTTAACGGAAAGCTAGCTCCACCCGCTGATCACCGATGCTGCAGTGCAGCTACAATGGCGCACACTTCACCGTATGGACCGAACAGCGGAATCCAGTAAAAAGAGAGGGGGCGGTCTCTGCATTTTTCTTCACAACACTTGGACTAACCACAGTCGTATTATTAACACTTACTGTTCTCCTGACCTAGAGACAATGTCAGTTTTATGTCGGCCTTTTTATCTTCCAAGAGAGCTGACCGTGGTTATTATAACAGCGGTCTATATTTCTCCTAATGCAAATACTAAAGCAGCCCTCAGTCATTTGTACAGTGTAATAAATAAACAGCAGCAGGCCTATCCTGAGTGTGTTCACATCATAGCTGGTGATTTTAATCAAGCATGCTTGAAAACTGTGCTGCCTAATTTCACACAGTATGCGAAATGTGCCACTAGGGGAAAGAATTGTCTTGATCGGGTGTATTCGAACCTGAAGCATGCTTACAGAGCTGTGCCGTGTCCACATCTTGGTCTGTCAGACCACCTATCATTGCTCCTCATCCCAGCATACACCCCCCTCAGGAGAACTGCTAGACCTACTATAAAGAACATCACAACATGGCCTGAGGGAGCTCTTTCTCAGCTGCAGGACTGTTTTTCAAACACTCTATGGGATTTATTCAAGAATAAGAATCTGGAAATGTACACACAGACTGTATTATGCTACATCACCTAGTGTATCAACCAGGTGACTGTGGAAAAACGCATCAGGGTTTTTCCTAACCAGAAGTCTTGGATGACAAAAGAAGTCCAGGCACTCCTCAGACCCCGTGATACAGCCTTCAGGTCAGGGGATACAGATCTGTATAGCATCACCCGGGCTAATCTGAAGAAAGGCATTAAGGAGGCTAAACAGACCTATAAGAAGAAAGTCGAGGACCATTTTTCTGATGATGATTCAAGACGAGTATGGCAAGGCTTTCACCATATCACAAACTATAAGGGCAGCAGCATCATTTCCAGTGACATCAGCACCTCACTGGCAGAAGAACTGAACTGCTTTTTCGCATGGTTTGAGGCAAATACACCTCGCCCGGACCCACTGACGTTATTGAATGCCAGCTCTGATGTGCTTACCCTGCAGGATCATGAGGTGAGACAGACACTGAGAGCAGTTCACCCGAGAAAGGCTACTGGTCCTGATGGAGTGCCAGGAAAGGTGCTCAGAGCATGTGCAGATCAGCTATGCTCTGTTTTGACTGACATTTTTAACTTGTCTCTCAAGGCAGCCGTTGTTCCACAGTGTTTAAAATCTGCAGTCACTATTCCTGTGCCTAAAAAAACATATTAGCAGTCTGAATGACTATCGACCAGTAGCATTAACACCCATTGTTATGAAGTGCTTTGAGAAAATGGTATTGAAACATCTTTTGCCTAGTCTCCCCCCAGACTTTGATCGGTACCAGTTTGCCTACAGGCGGAGCAGATCCACTGAAGACGCTATTGCTATAGCTCTCCACTCGGCATTCAGCCATTTAGAAGACAAGGGGAGCTATGTAAGAATGTTGTTTGTGGACTATAGCTCGGCATTTAATACAATTATTCCCAACATTCTCATCACCAAATTGCTTCAGCTTGGTCTGCCTACTCACACTTGCAGCTGGATTAAGGACTTCAAAACAAACAGAACACAGACTGTTAGACTCGGACCCCATTCCTCCTCTACAGTCATGCTTAACACAAGCTCGCCACAGGGCTGTGTGTTGAGCCCCACTTTGTATTCATTGTACACATATGACTGCATACCTGTTCATCCCACAAACATTATAGTGAAGTTTGCAGATGACACAACAGTAGTGGGGCTCATATCAGGAGGAGATGAGTCCACATACAAAGATAAGGTCCAGAAACTGGTGAGGTGGTGCTCAGATAATAATCTGCTATTGAATACAAAAAAAACAAAAGAACTCATTATTGATTTTAGGAAGCATAGTAGTGAGCCGCCTCCTCTATATATAGGCAAGGAGCGTGTGGAGAGGGTGGAGGCTTTTAAGTTTCTGGGTGTTCATATTTCTCACAACCTTACCTGCAGTTAACACCATAGCTACGATAAAAAAGGCTCAACAACGTCTACACTTTCTGAGGCTCCTCAAGAAGAATGGCCTGAATGCACAGTTGCTGGTTTTATTTTATTGCTCTGCTATTGAGAGCATTTTGTCATATGGCATCACGGTTTGGTATGAGGGCTGTTCAGCCGCAGACCGCAAAGCCTTCCAGAGAGTGATCGAGACTGCGCAAAAAATCACTGGCTGTTCTCTCCCTTCTCTGGAAGAGATTTCCAGGTCTCAGTACCTCAACAGAGCTACTGCCATCATTAAAGACTGCACTCATCCAGGCCATGATTTCTTTCACTTGCTCCCCTCGGGAAAACGGTATAGATCCCATAAAACCCGGACTACCAGGTTTAATCATAGTTTTTTCCCAGCAGCAGTACGTATTCTGAACGGATTTATGTAACACGTACAGACTGATGATAATATTTTATGTTATTTTAGGTTATTTTGTGGCAATAACCCTGTGTGTATAAGCTGGTCTTATATATTTATCGCTCAGTATGTTTTCATTATTGCTATGTACATATTGTATTCAACTTTTAGGTAACATTGTTTCAAGCATTATTTATTGTTGTAATTATAAGAATGTTAAATGCATGAGTGAACTGTGAGTGTGATAGTTTGTTTTTAGGGAGCAGCATCTCAATTTCGTTGCATTGTTTATTAGCAATGGAATGACAATAAAGGCACTTTGACTTTGACGTTGATGTGGAAACAGATACTAGAAAGAAAATACACACATAATTGAATGCACAGCACCAAAGTGCAACACGTACACAAAACTTTTTAACCAGGATTAGCATATTTCATAGTTTTGCTCTTACAAGTGAATAATTCAGACAGAGCAAGCGCAAATCAGCTGTTGGCTCACTAGCTAGCTAGCGTTCCTGGCTAACACTCGCTAGCCAGGAGAGAACGGCGTTGTTATTGCTCAAAAAAAGTGAGTGTAGCACCAATAGGCTAAATAAGCGAAAAGATGCATAATATCACAAAACACTCACCATCCATGGTTTGTAACAATAACGTGGCTGCAGCCGGGTCAACTCCTATCTCCCTCCCATTACTGGCCGATGACTGTAAATGGCGTCCATTTGGTCAAACCACTTACACTGCTTTCTGTTCACCCACTTCGACCATTGTGGTCCTTGATGGCCTGGTAATCACATTTTATTTTCTTCAGCTTCTCCCTACAGTGTTTTACTGTCTGGTTGTATGCGGGGGCGGACAACTGCACTGTGACCTACTGGAAAATCTTCTCATTGCAGTGCACTCCATCTAACTCTCTCTGGATTCTATCGTTGGCCACTATGCACAGAAAAGTCTGCACTTCCTCGTTGGACCACGGTGTAGATTTCTGTGAAGCCAAAGCCATCTCTACCGTTTATAGTGATTACTCGCTGAAGAATTTTTGCAAATGGCGGTTGTAGATTCAGCAGAAGAACGGTGCTCTCATGACGGACCAGTCAGTGGCCTGCAGTCTTTTGACGTCACATTTTCAGGTCGGAACGGAACTCTTAGAACTATTCTGGAGTAGGTATGATTTTTTGGGACTGAAACTGTTATAGTTCCTAATGGAAAAAGCTACAAAGCGTGCCGAACCAAAATGAATAGGGCCAAATAGGTACTAGTGGAAAAGGGGCTTTAGACTGACCAACTCAAACCACAGAGATATAATAGGCTTGAGTGCTCATTGCTAGCCATGAGGCTAGTTTTAGGTGGCCAAGCACGGATGCCATATGGTGCTGATAAGAAACACAAACAAGTCATATCCACATAGGCATGTACTGCATTTTCTTCATTTTGGCTGAAGAAATTGAATATTATATGAAATAAATAGTATTTGTTGTCATGTACAATGCCTGATCATGGTAGAAAAGTAATTAAAATATTCAGTTTTAACAATATTATTAATTGATTTAAACACTGATGTGACTGTTTTCAGCACCCAAGAATCAACTTTTCAAGATTGTCTCCTGTGTATGCAAGTGATTTTGTTTTTCTTTTCATATGCTTTTTATAATGATGCTCATTCAGACAATTGTAATTGTGATGGCAAGTCCAAACACACCTAGTAGGTAATTTTAGAAGAGCTTCTTTTAAATAATAATAGAGTGATAGGCCGCACCTTGGACGTGGTCCAGGGACAGGTGGTTTTTTTTCGCACATGGGGAGTTGTTCAGAGCTCCTTATACAGAGATATAGAGTGATGATGATCAAGTCAGTGGCGGTAATGCACCTGTAAGCTGGTTGCCAACCGCCAATCAAATCTAAAAGAAGATGAAGAACATAATGATAACAAAAAGTAATACCAATGCTACTAATAATAACAAATAATAATTACTACTACGGCTAGTACTACTACTATTAATAATAATAGTTAATAATAATAATAATAATAATAATAAACACTACTATTCGATAGATAGATAGATAGTTTATTTCGAACACAAAAATATAACAAATACAAGCAAATGGCAAATGCAATAAAGTAACAGTATACACTATTCGAAAGGGAGAAGGAAGAAGTGAACACTTATTAATTCCATCTCCTCTTTTCCATAGATACACCCATGTGAATTTTATACAAATTACCACCTTTACCTTCTTTTTTACAAATCAACATTAACACCCATCCATTCTAACATACAATGATGTCCATACATCAAAACCAGCCTCAAACAACACAGATATACACAGTGCTGTCCCACCCACCATTCCCTAGTGTCCCATAATATCCCAGAGTGTGTTATGACCCGAGCGCCGGTTCTGATCGCGCTCGGGCTAAGTTATTCTCGCTGCCGGCCAGAATACAGCCCGCAGCTGTCAAGGCCGGCAGCGAGAATGACTTAGCCCGAGCGCGATCAGAACCGGCGCTCGGGTCATAACAGAGTGAACATAATGAATCGTACATATAACTACTACCCTTCTAACATATACCCTTTCAGCAAATGGTGCTTATACCTCTATTACTACTAATAGTAATAATAGTTAATAATGCTAATACTAAATAATAAAATATCTGACAGTAGTATTTGTAGGTAGTATCTGATGCATTATTACTACTGCTAATTATAATAATAGTTAATAATACTATTAATAATAACAGTAATAATAACATACTACTGCTACGACTGATAATAATAATAAAAATAATAATATAATGGTGAAGATGATGATAATAATAATAATAATAATAATAATAATATAGTGTGGAGAATGAAATCAGATGAGACAGTGAGCTGGATGACACACGAACTTTATTCAATCCTCCATCACAGAAAACAGAATGTCATCTCCCTGGGTCCGTGGGCGCTCACCTTTATAACTCTTTATTCCCACCTCGCAGACCGGAGGATAAAAGACATTACACACAGTACACAAAGCATGTCTGGCACATCAACATACAGAGCACAGAGTGCTACTTATTATTGTCTATCGCTCCCCTGCGAACTCCGGTGTGACTCCTGTCACCACGGGGGTCGATGGCTCCCTTTTGTTACACCTAAAACCCTTCTGTCCTTTTATCCATCTCTCCCTCTGACTCCCGGCTCTGGGTGGAGAACTCCTTACTCTGTGCCCCCCACACAGCCCCCCCCCCCCTCCCGAACACCCAGAAAGGGCCCTAACCCAGCCGTCCTTTGGGCTTGAGCCGGCGCTCGTAGCGGCTGTAGCGGGGAACAGGCAGTCTGGTCAAAGCGCCCTCCTGGCGAGGTGTGTGGGAGGGAATGTTGGTCTGTGGAGGGGATGCGGATGGGGAAGGAACAGGGTTAGTTTCGCAAGCACAGTTCTCTGCAGGGGGACAACCAACTTGCGGAAGCACCGTAGGTGGGTGTCCGCGCCAGGGAGCTTGAGCCAACACCACCTGTTTGTCTGCCAACATATAAGCAGGCTTCAGACTGTCAATGCAGACAGTTTCCTTATGCCCTCCCAAGTCTAACACAAAATGCTTTGCCCCAGTTTCCAGCACTCTGAACGGGCCATCATATGGTGGACACAGTGGGGTTCTGTGTGCATCATGCCTGACAAAAACAAACTTGGCGCTGTGTAAGCTCTTTGGCACGAAGGTGTGGGGAAAACAATGGAGCGCCAGGCCCAGCACATTAGCAGCCCCTGTACTGTAAAAATTTTGTACTGGTGGATCGGTCCTGGGTGCGGGGTTTTCTGGTAAAAATTCCCCGGGGATCCGCAACAGCTGAGAAAAAACGAGTTCTGCCAGGGAGGCTGCCAGATCCTTCTTAGGCGTGGAGCGCAACCCTAATAGAACCCAAGGCAGGCGGTCGACCCAGTTTGCATCAGTGAGTGAGGCTCTGAGTGCTGCTTTATGCGGCCTATGAAAGCGTTTGCATAATCCGTTAGCCTGGGGGTTGTACGCGGTGGTGTTGTGGATTTTGACCCCCAGGCTATCGGCCATTGCGGACCAGAGCTCTGAAACAAATTGTGGATCTCTGTCTGAAGTGATGTCCGACGGGGATCCAAACCGTGCAACCCAAACCGACAAAAAAGTGCGAGCAACCTCAGTGGACGTGGTGTAGACCAGTCGGACCACTTCAGGCCAACGCATGGTTCAGTCCACGATTGTCAGAAGGTGCGTGAAACCTTGTGACGGCGGAAGGGGGCCCACCAGATCCACTTGGAAGTGGTCGAACCTCCTGACCGGAATTTGAAAGGGCTCACCTCCACCAGTTTAACCGAGGCGTGCACACCGGCATGTGAAAGGGAGTGGACGGACTCAAAAATGTGGCAGTGCCAAGAGCTTGGAACAACCGGGCGTGGGCGGCCGGTGGAGATGTCGCAGAACAAGGGGGGGGCACCCTTCTTGCACCACCCTGCTCTTCAGCTTTAACCCCGTAGGCGCGGACTGGAGCACACAAATGTCTACGTCCCCGGATTGCTCTGCAGCCATGGCGGGGAAATCTATTCCCATGCAGACCAGGGAGACTAACGCACATGACAGGCAGTCAGCCATGACATTAAGCTTACCGGCTATGTGTTGAATGTCAGTCGTGAATTCCGAGATCGCTGCCAAATGTCATTGCTGCCGAGCCGACCACGGTTCCGAGACTTTGGACATTGCATACGTTAGTGGTTTATGATCAACGAATGCGCCCCCTCCAGCCAAAACTGGAAATGTCGTGTGGCCAGGTGGAGAGCCAACAACTCTTGGTCAAACCTACTGTATTTGCGTTCATTGTCACGCAAAGTACAGCTGAAAAACCCGAGTGGCTGCCACGAACCGGAGACGTGCTGCTCCATTACAGCCCCTATGGCAACATCAGATGCGTCTGTGGTGAGTGCTATCCCCGTTGACGGGGTGGGGAGGGCTAGCAAAGCTGCGTTAGCGAGTGCTGTTTTGGCATTTGTGAAAGCCTGGACCTGCTCAGGGGTCCAGTCAATGTTTTCCGTGGGCTTCTTTTTTTTTTTTTTGAGCACGCCATACAGCGGCTGCAGCAGTTGGGCTGCCCAGGGGAGGAAACGGTTGTAAAAACTGACCATTCCCAAAAATTCCTGCAGTGCCCTCACGGTCTGTGAACGTGGAAAATCTGACACTGCATGCACTTTATCTGACAGCAGAATCGCGCCCTCCGGCAAGATGCAGTGACCCAAAAAATCAATAACCGGCATCCCAAACTGTCACTTTGCTGGGTTAATGATAAGCCCATGCACTTCCAACCGCTGGAAAACTTGTTTAAGATGGTCGAGGTGCTCCTCCTCTGACGCGCTAGCCACTAAAATGTCATCCAAGTAGACAAAAACGAAGGGCAAGTCGCGGAGCACTGCGTCCATCATTCTTTGGAAAGTTTGCGCCACACCCTTTAACCCTAATGGCATGCGTAAAAACTTGAAAAGGTCAAAAGAAATTATTACCGCTGTTTTGGGAACGTCCTCCGTGCGCACTGGGACCTGGTGGTAACCGCGGATCAGGTCTACTTCTGAAAAAACACGTGTCCCGGCCAGGTAAATGGAAAAATCCTGGATGTGCGGGATGGAATACCGGTCATGTTCAGTGGCATTATTCAATTGCCGGAAATCACCGCACGGTTGTCACGACCCATCAGCCTTGGGCACCATGTGTAGCAGAGATGCCCACAGGCTGTTGGAGCACCTAACGATGCCTAGCTGCTATAAGTCAGCAAGCTCCTCGCACGCGCTGGCTAGTTTTAAGGCAACTTGATGACGAAATTCATAGATCAATTCTTAAAAAAAGAGCTTGAGCTGCCCGATGAAACAGACCTGCAGATCCAACGAGCGCACAGAGCCTTGGCACAGAACCCGAACTCAAACTCTACAACCAGGTCAGTTGTGGTAAACTTTTTAAAATACGACGTAAAGGAAAGAATCCTGACACCAGCGTGGAAAAAAAAGATACAAATTGGCAACAAACAGATATTCTTTGACCATGACTACACGACAGAAATTGTGCAGCAGCGAAAGAAATATGCCAACATTAAAAAAATGCTGAAAGAGAAAAAAATTAGATTCCAAACGTCGCTAACGAAGATGAGGATTCATTGGGATGACGGCGTGAAAACCTACAACACGGCCAGAGAGGCAGCGCGGGACATGACGGAGCGAGGCTTTGTGGTGAGCGTACCAGAGGAAGCAGCTGGAGCAGCGGCGGCACGGAGCACACCGAGACAGCTGGAATGGAGGCGAGTGGACGGCAGAGGACGGGAGACAGACGTGGTGCACCGAGCCCAAGAAAAACTGCAAGGCTTTCAACGGAAAGCCTAGATTATAACAAAGATTAAGAAGGGCACAGAAGAAATGAAGGCCAAGAAGACAAGGTAAAAGAGAAACAAACGGCTAGGAGAGGTTAAAGTGATTTTTGTTGGACATTTCTAGACTAATGACTTTTACTTGGATAGTAACTACAGGTCTAGGGAGGGCCCCTCACTCGGTGAGGACAATCCCTCCACCAGGGACCAGTGGGCAGAAGAAAGGCCCAAAGTGTGGAGGTCGAGATTCGTTAATGTGTTTTTGTACATATATGTGTTAGTTTTGTTGTTAAAGGGGCTAGGAGCACAAGTTAAAAAAATGGAAAAACATGAATATGGTTAAAAATCTTAAGATAATGACATTAAACGTGAATGGTCTGAACTCACCTGTTAAAAGGGAAAGAATAATAAGAAAATTCAAGAAGGAAAAAGCCGAAATTATATTTATGCAAGAGACACATTTGAACAAGACAGAACATGAGAAACTAAAGAGATTTGGCTATAAGAACTCCTACTACAGTTCATTTAAGGGAGGAACTAAAAGGGGGGTTATGATACTAATTTCAAATAAAATACAATTTGAATGTGAACAGGAAATCCAGGATAAGGAAGGCAGATATGTAATAGTAAAGGGAAGAATAGATGGTATGCAGATCACATTAGTGAACATCTATGCTCCACCAGAAAGTGACAAGGGTTTTTTTCAACATCTGTTTGATCTCATAGCAACACACAGTGAAGGAGTCCTAATTTGTGGAGGAGACTTAAATGCTGTCATGGATCATGAAGTTGATACAACAAGTGTTAAGAAGACAAAAAAACATGTAACAAAGTTCATAAGAACTTCACTGGCAGAAATGGGTATGGTAGACATATGGAGGGACCTGCACCCACTCGAAAAAGACTGTACACATTATTCAGCAGTCCATAAAGTACACTCTAGAATAGATTATTTCCTTATGAATGAAGGTGACAGACACAGGGTGAGAAATTGTCGGATTGGAGGGGCAGAAATATCAGATCATAATCCTATATAGATGGAAATATATTTAAACAATAGAAAACGACAAACAACATGGAAACTTAATGTAGGACTGTTAAATGATGAGAAAATGAAAGAAAGAATAAAGTTAAACATTGTTCCGGCCCCGGATTATGAGCTGCATTTTGGTGTGCAATAACTGATGTTTGACACATCTTTAATGTCCTTGCTTTTGACTTTAATGCATCAAACACCGTAAAGACTGAAACATATCAAACACAAGAAACATTATTTTAGCTGTGGACACAAAATTCTAGTATTACAGAAATTAAATCATACTGCATACACACAAATGTAAACATTTATGATCTCAAATTGATAGATTTTTTAGGTTTACTGAGTTGTTGCAAGAAAGCTACCAGCAAAAATTATGCAGCATTTACTGTAAACAAATACAACAGATTATCAAATCCACATTTAAAATTGAATGGTTTGTGCACATCAGATTTTCATATTAGAAACACACACAAAAGTTTCTATTCTTTGGACATGTGCATATTCAAACAACCATCATTAAACTTCAACAGAGTTAAACATTTCACTAACCACTTTGCCGGGTCGCAGCCTTCCGAGGGCAGAAATTCCTTGCAGGCTCTCACATTTTGTCTGCAATTAATAGCCTGGAATAAATACCTTGTAAATTGGTATTTCAGCTAATTTAAAGTCAAGATGTCAATTCAAAAACATAACAATAAAATTGACTAGAACTAGGCATCCAGTAAATAATGAAGGATTGCCAGATTTGCACTTCTAAAAGCTACCAAGGCCATGCAGGCCGGGAATTGTAGCAGTGACTGACCAGAATAATACTGCATTTACTTCAAGTCAAAATACATCCCTATTCACAAAATGAAGCTTCAAAAATTACCTTTTCACAACTATTACAGTTTTTTGCACATGCATGGAGACTAGGTGAAAGGTCACATAGGCATGGATTACCACTGACAGTCACATGGTCTAGTCACACTTCAACAAACTTCAAAAATATCATCATCTCTCAAACAACCTACAAAATATCGGGTAGATAATTGGATATGAGGGATTATTTCATCATTATGACAGTTTCACCCTACCTGGGCTGAGGTAAGCAGATGGATGGCTTTGGATCTTTGTCTTAGCCAGCCATGCTCAATCCGTCCGTTGTCATATTTTGCTGGGCAGGAAGTCTCAAATCGTCTACTTCCTGTTGTGAATAATGCTTATACCTCATGTATTTTTGATGACAAATTATTTCAATAATTTTTAAATCTCAAAGGACAAATTTCCAAACCTAGGTTTTTAAAAGAAAATATGGAGGGAATAAATAAAAAAAAAAGGTAGGGAATTCCCACGGGATTCCCCAGAGGTCAAAGGTCATTTCCATGTTGGGGGTTCCCCCAGACACAAAGTAAACAACTTTTGACTGGCACACAGAGCCAGGCTGTGAATATATATACCTGCCAAAACAAATCTTTGGGAGGCATTGCTGTACAACCAAAGGTCAAATACTAGAAAGGATGTCACTGTTGACATATATAGCGGGGAAATTACAACAGTCACAAGAATTGCCATGTTTCTCGCATGGATCAAACAAACACAGCTGCTGCCGTTACACTCCCACCAAAATCTTTATGATGGAAGACTATAAAGTCATGCCAACATAAAATTTTCACAATGTCACCTAATTTTTAACCGGCAGCAAGAGCACAACCTTTTGCACTGGTCTTTCCAGTTCCGAGACTGGCTCAATCTTCTCCCCACGAGCCACACTTCTGGCGTTCGAAATTCTCAGCCTCACTTTTCGGACAAGTCCGTCCTTGTCGGCCATTGCACTCGTCACAAGTCCAAGTGACCACTGGTTTCTCACCAACCCTTCATCCATCATGAGAACAATGTCTCCTGTTTGGAGGTTTCTTTGTGGTTTGCACCACTTTTGGCGATGTTGGAGATTCAGTAAGTATTCTTGTTTCCATCTACTTCGAAAGCGCTGACTCAGGTGTTGAACACGCCTCCAGCGTTTCCGTGCATAAACGTCCTGGGCGCAGAAGGCTCCTGGTGGAGGTAAGACTCCCTCAAGCTTGCCATGAAGTAAAGCGTTTGGCGTTATGGGAGGTTCGGCGAGTGGGTCATTCAAAGACGTTGGAGACAATGGACGACTGTTCACGATGTATGCTGCCTCATAGAACAGTGTTCTTAAGGAGGCGTCGTCTAGTCGTGTGTTCGCAAAGTCTATCACCGACTTCAGCGTCTTCCTCACTGTGCAGATCTGTCTTTCCCATACGCCACCTTGCTCACTAGCATGAGGAGCATTGAACTTGAACTCCACTTGCTTGTTTGCTAGAACTGTCTCCAGCTTGTCATGATCCAATTCGGCGAGAGCTTGTTTCAGTTCATTGTCAGCACCGATGAAGTTGGAACCTTGATCGCAGAGTATGCTTCTAACCACACCTCGCAATGCCAAGAAGCATCTTAGGGCACTGATGAAACAGTCAGTTGAGAGGTCGTCTAGAAGCTCCAGGTGAATTGCACGACTGTACAGACACGTGCACAGCAGTCCGTAGCGCTTGATTTCTGATCTTCCGCGCTTGATGAGATACAGGCCAAAGACATCCATTCCAGACTTGTAGAATGGAGGATGCGCTTCTGTACGTTCTTGTGGCAAGTCAGCCATCTTCTGACTCTCCGCTGGTCTTCTTTGCTTGCGACACATGATACAGTTGCGTATCACTTGAGCCACTGTCTTGGAGCCCCTTTGTACGTAATATCCTTGAGATCGTAGTTCATTCAAAGTTGAGCTGCGACCTCCATGATTGGTCTTTTGATGTACATGCCTGATGATGGCTTCGGTGACATGTGATTTTCTTGGAAGGATAATGGGGTGACATTCTTCCTTGGTGATGTCTTCTGCTTCACGAACTCTTCCCCCAACCCTTAGCAGGCCTTCTTCATCCAACATGGGATCTAGAGTCTTCAAGCAGCTTGACGTTGCTACGTTTCCACCTTTCCCCAGGGTTGTGATCTCTTCAGGAAACTCTTTGGCTTGTAACCACTTGATGGCTAGATTACGTGCTTTTCTGTCTTGGAGTAGACGGCTTGTCTTCGAAGACACTCTTCTTATCATAGTTCCCAAGATGTTGATCATGGTCTGCCACTTTGAGATCCTTTGTAGTACATCCAACAGTCCTGTTGGTAGAACAACGCTAGATGCCCCGAGACACTGTGCTTTTACTTCAGGGTCGCCAAGGTTGAGAGTATCGTCTGGCGAAGTCAGTGGTAGCTCTGCTTTGTAGAGAAATTCTGGGCCTTTCAGCCACATAGAGGTGCCCAGTTCTTTGGCCGACACGCCTCTCGAAGCTAGATCGGCTGGATTCGACTTGGTCGGTACGTGGTGCCATTGTTGCACTTCAGTGTTCTCCCGAATGTACTGTACACGGTTGCTGACAAACATGTGAAACCGCTTTGCACTGTTGGCGATGTATCCCAGCACGACCTTGCTGTCTGTCCAAAAATATTCCTTGGTGACCTGGATCTCGAGCTCTCTTCTGAGGAACTTGCTGATTTTCACTGACATTGTTGCTGCTGTCAATTCAAGCCGAGGAATGGAGACAACTTTTGATGGTGCCACTCTCGCTTTGCTCATGAGCAAGGCGCGGTCTATGTTTCCATCTTGGTCACACATTCTGACATACGAGCACTGCCCATAACCTTGAGTGCTGGCATCACTGAAATGATGCAACTCGAAAGATTTCACTTCCTTGTCAGGCTTGAAACATCTGGGTATTTTCAGATCCTCCAGTTCCTGAATATCTGCTTTCCAGCTCTCCCACCGTTCAATTATGACAGGCTCGACAGGTTCGTCCCAGGATTTCTTTTGCTTGCACAGTTCTTGCAGGATCTTTTTCCCTTGCAACACCACAGGGCTAACAAATCCATTTGGGTCATAGACTGACATGACTGTAGAGAGGATGCCTCTTCTTGTGTTGGGTTTATCCTGTAGTGTTATCTTGAACCTGAAGCAGTCATTTTGAACATCCCATCTTGTTCCAAGTGTGCGCTCAACCGGGAGAGGTTCCAGTTCCAAGTTTATTTCGGAGACGGTAGTGGCTCTTTCTGAAGGTGGTATAGATTCCAGGACGTCTATGCTGTTCGACAGGAACTTATGGAGTCTAACTTTGCCCTTTTTGCATATTTCAGTGGCCTGGCAGATTAGCTCCTTCGCTCCATCTTTGGTGTCGCTGAAATCTTGGTCGAGAACCTTCAGGATCTCACAGGGTGGTGGCACTATCAATTCTTTGGCGACAATCCTATGGCATACACCATTGTTGCCTTGTTCATAACAAGAGCCTCCAATGAAGCTCCATCCCAAGTCTGTTTTCACAGCAAAGGCTTCTTCGGGATTTCCGGAGACTATCTCCACCGGTCTGAGTGCTTGTGGGCAGGAGTATCCAATGAGCAGTCCCACTTCACAGTCTTGAATAGGAGGAATGAAGGGGGCTATTCGAGCCAAATGAGGCATCATACTTGCCGCTACCTTTGAGGGAATGTGCTCCCTGTTGTGAGGGATGTGGTCTCTTGTGTAGCACGACTTGACTCGGACTTCGACAGTCGAGTCGTATCCTCTCAGTTTGATGTCTGAGAACTTCTTACAATAGACCACCAATGAAGATGTCATAGTTGTTATCTTCATTCTTGTTATTTCATGTGGCATGCACAGCTTGGCTGCCAGATCCTCTGTGATATAGGAGCTGTCGCTCTGGGAATCAATCAGTGCATAAACCAATACTTCTTGCGAGCCAGCTTGGCCTGTCTTGACCCAAACAGGTACGATCATTGAAGTATAACTCTTCATGTAATCTTGGTTGGTTTTGTTTGAAATAGATTCAAATGTGTTTTCATCTTTGTCGGCTTCTGACTCTGTAAGCTTTGTGTCTGCTTTCTTCTTGTCTAAGTGCAGCAGAGTTTGGTGTTTGCCTTTGCACGTGTTGCAGGACACTTTAACTAGACACTTCTTTGATGTGTGACCACGTCTGAGACATTTGAAGCAAAGGGCCTTGCTTTGAATGCTTTGTATTTTGTCATCATAAGGCAACTCTTTGAAAGCATTGCACTTGTAGATGAGGTGATCTTTGTCGCAGTAGGTGCAAACTGGAGAATTTTTGGCTCCACTTTTAGGGGTTTCTTTTTCAGCACTGGTGTTGGTGTTGGTGGCATGAGTAATGCCAGGTGCTCGTTTTGTCTTTGCCCTAAACTCGTTTCCTCTATTCGCGGTTGGCAACTTGTCTTGGTTTTGAGCGACCACGCATATAGGGTTGTTAGCCACTCTGGCTTCTCTGGCTACGAAGTCGACAAATTCTTGAAACGAAGGGTAGCCCTTTCCAACATCTATGTCTTCTGTAACACGCCGTGTCCACCTAGTGTTGCAATACTCGGGTAACTTGGTTGCTGTTTCCTGGATTTGGACGCAATCGTTCAAAACTTCAAGACCTTTCACGTAGGGGATAGCTTCTTTGAGGGTGCTCAGGAAATCGCTGAAATCTTGAAGACCTTTCTTATCTTTGCCTGTTACTTTGGGCCAGTCTCTCAACTTGTTTCTCAAGGAGAGTTGAATGGTGAAGGGGTGTCCGAACCGCTCTTCCAACGTGGTCCATGCACGGTTGTAGGCAGCTTCATCACTTCCGAAAAAACAACCTTCTACTGCCGCTCTGGCTTCTCCTGCAAGGTACTGCTGCAGATAATACAGCTTGTCTGATGGTGGAATTCCCTTGTTCTCAACAAGTGTCACAAAACTTTTGCGAAAGTTGATGAACTTGAGTGGGTCACCATCAAACACAGGAGGTGTGGGGACAGGCAGCCTTGATTTGCTGACGCTATCTGAGAATGTTTGGGCGATGAAGGCCAACTGTGACTCTACTTGGCTCGCGCAATCTTCAGCTCTTGGTGATCTGGCCTCAGGAGAAAAAGCAGGTGCCTCTGGATTCAGATAACCTTTACTAGGCTTGTCACTGCAACAAGAGATGTCATCAGACCTTTGGACTCTTTCCTCTTCTTCTGCTATTTCTAATTGTTCATGACAACTTTCCAAGGCCACCTTGTATTTCCTTATCTTTGCGCGAAGTTCTGCACACTTTCGCTTAGCGCTCAATTCAGCCAGCTTCCTGGCCTTTTCTGAGGCATTACTTGATCCTGTTGAAGAGCCTGTTGAAGATTCTGAAATCTGTGCACTTACAGATACCTTTGACTGAATGGAGACTTTAGACTTGGCAGAAATATCAGACTCATAGTCTAACTTGCTTCCAAAGAGAGACCTGGAATAATTCATTCCCCAAGTAGTCTTGAGAAGGCTTTTTCTCTCCTTGTCTGCCATCATTGGATTCTCTCCAATTTGTTTCAAGGTTTTCGCCATGTCTGAGCACATTTGCTTAGCGCTGTCGACTCTGCGCCGCATCTCGTTGTCTGGCGGGCACAAATCTCGACAGGCTTCATATGTAGCTGTCATTTCTTTGTCCAGGCAAATCAGGTCTTCCAAGTCATCTTCAGTTGTGTCCAAGACCTCATCTTTGTATGCATAAAAAAGAGCAAACACAGCCTTCTTTACTTTACTGTATGTTCGCATAAACCTTTTGTTTGCTCTGTCTACCTGTGCTTCTTATTCTTCCTTTTTACTGATGACAGCATCTAAAGTTGCAACTTTGTCATTGAGGCTGTCGTATTCAGCAGAAATCTCTGGTGAGACAGACTTATCCTCTCCCTTTGCTTTCACTAACCGCCTGACTTCTTTCAGTCTCTTCATGCATGTCTCTCGTCTTTGCTTCAGCTCATGAAGTGGGACATGCCTGAGTTTTGTTTGTGCAGTGTTCTGGTTAGTCTTGCCAGTGGCGCCATCTTCTGGATCACTTGCATCTTCTTTTTCTTGGACTCCAGCCACCGCATTCTCTCCTTCTGGTTGCTTCTTGTCACCATTATTCTTTTCTTGTTCACTGATTGTAGCCAACTCCATTTCAAGAGTTTCTATTGCACCATGTACTGTTTCTGCATCAGTGTTGAGTTGAGCTCGCTCTTCCTCAGACAAGGTTTCAACTGCCAAGTCAGCATTTATGGCTTGTAATTGCTCTTTGGCAGCTGTGATCTGCTCTCGCAATTCTTGCTCAGTTGCATTTTTGGCAGTTGCAGCCATTTTGTTGCAGTACAGTGTTTATGGAAAATAGTGAGGAAATGGGACAAAAAATGAAATGGTAATTTATATTACCTCTTTGAATAAAGTGAGTTTCGATTGCCGGCAGTATTACATACACTGTCAACTGTTTCAGTGAGTTGGTGAACTCTTTGTGACAGCATATGCCACCCGACAGTCGTTTGGCAATCTAATGACCGTAAAAAGAAATGTTTAGTAAATCTGGATGGTCTGACAGACAATGCTAGCCAGACTTGGTAATTGGGATTTTCACCAACCAGATTTCTTGAGTGAAAACCTGGAGATAAAAAATATTATGCAAACCTGAAACACAATGTGTTTTTTATGTTTACCTCGAAATTTCCACTCAAAATAACTGAATGGAAACTATACTTGAATTAGGGAATTCTTATCTTTGGGGTATATGATTCCCCAAATACTTTAAGCTTGTACTTGATTTGATTAATTCAAAATTGAATTAAATTTGAGGAATCTTGAAATATACTTATATCATTGGATTGAAGCTCAACCAGCCCTTACCTCAGCCCTTGATCTTACTTGATCTTACTAGCCTGATTTAAATTGATGTTCAAAAATACTGATTGAAATACGCTAGCAACAGGATGTGCACAAGCAGTACATGTACAATGAAAACAGAATAATGCAAACACTTCTCTCAACATCAGCACAAAATAAACACAGTATTCAGTGACTAATAAACTTGACTTTGCACTTGAGAAACACAAACTTGACTTGACTTGACTTGACTTAAAATGTGTCCTCAAGGTTCAATCACTGGATACATGTCCTTCACTTACAGGCTGTAGTAGAAAAGTGAATGTCTCTTACTTAATTGTCATATACTAGCACTAGCACACTGGTGAGTGGTACCGACAGGATGTCACCATCACGATCTCGATGACACGGCACGACCCAACCTCTTGAATCTGCAGCATTCTTTGCTTGCACACCCACGCTCGTCCACGATGACTTGGTACAGACGAGTATGAGGTAGTGTCTTTACTGCTCCGGCCCTGGATTATGAGCTGCATTTTGGTGTGCAATAACTGATGTTTGACACATCTTTAATGTCCTTGCTTTTGACTTTAATGCATCAAACACCGTAAAGACTGAAACATATCAAACACAAGAAACATTATTTTAGCTGTGGACACAAAATTCTAGTATTACAAAAATTAAATCATACTGCATACACACAAATGTAAACATTTATGATCTCAAATTGATAGATTTTTTAGGTTTACTGAGTTGTTGCAAGAAAGCTACCAGCAAAAATTATGCAGCATTTACTGTAAACAAATACAACAGATTATCAAATCCACATTTAAAATTGTATGGTTTGTGCACATCAGATTTTCATATTAGAAACACACACAAAAGTTTCTATTCTTTGGACATGTGCATATTCAAACAACCATCATTAAACTTCAACAGAGTTAAACATTTCACTAACCACTTTGCCGGGTCGCAGCCTTCCGAGGGCAGAAATTCCTTGCAGGCTCTCACATTTTGTCTGCAATTAATAGCCCGGAATAAATACCTTGTAAATTGGTATTTCAGCTAATTTAAAGTCAAGATGTTAATTCAAAAACATAACAATAAAATTGACTAGAATTAGGCATCCAGTAAATAATGAAGGACTGCCAGATTTGCACTTCTAAAAGCTACCAAGGCCATGCAGGCCGGGAATTGTAGCAGTGACTGACCAGAATAATACTGCATTTACTTCAAGTCAAAATACATCCCTATTCACAAAATGAAGCTTCAAAAATTACCTTTTCACAACTATTACAGTTTTTTGCACATGCATGGAGACTAGGTGAAAGGTCACATAGGCATGGATTACCACTGACAGTCACATGGTCTAGTCACACTTCAACAAACTTCAAAAATATCATCATCTCTCAAACAACCTACAAAATATCGGGTAGATAATTGGATATGAGGGATTATTTCATCATTATGACAGTTTCACCCTACCTGGGCTGAGGTAAGCAGCTGGATGGCTTTGGATCTTTGTCTTAGCCAGCCATGCTCAATCCGTCCGTTGTCATATTTTGCTGGGCAGGAAGTCTCAAATCGTCTACTTCCTGTTGTGAATAATGCTTATACCTCATGTATTTTTGATGACAAATTATTTCAATAATTTTTAAATCTCAAAGGACAAATTTACAAACCTAGGTTTTTAAAAGAAAATATGGAGGGAATAAATAAAAAAAAAGGTAGGGAATTCCCAAGGGATTCCCCAGAGGTCAAAGGTCATTTCCATGTTGGGGGTTCCCCCAGACACAAAGTAAACAACTTTTGACTGGCACACAGAGCCAGGCTGTGAATATATATACCTGCCAAAACAAATCTTTGGGAGGCATTGCTGTACAACCAAAGGTCAAATACTAGAAAGGATGTCACTGTTGACATACGTATATAGCGGGGAAATTACAACAGTCACAAGAATTGCCATGTTTCTCGCATGGATCAAACAAACACAGCTGCTGCCGTTACAAACATAAATGAGTATATCGAGGAGAATGATAATGGAGAAGTGGACCCAACAATACTATGGGATGCACTAAAAGCCGTGTTAACAGGTAAATTAATTGTTGAATCGGGAAAAGCAAAAAAAGTCTAAACTGGAATCATATGAACAAAGATGTGAGAGACTGAGGGAATTAGAACATAAACATCAAAACACAAATGACCCAAAAATATATCAAGAAATTAAGGAAGAAAAAATAAAGATAAAAGAAATACAAATAGATGAAATTGAAAGGAAAAATAGATACTTAAAACAAAAATATTATGAAACAGGGCCAAAGGCCACAAAACTGCTGGCAAAATGGTTAAGAAAACAACAAACAGTGAATAATATTTTTTTTTAGATTTAGTATACTTTATTGATCCCCAGAGGGGAAATTGAGGGCATCCACCACCTAGATGGATGAAGCAGCCACGATACGGCGCTATCCCTTAACCATTCACACACACATTCACACCTAGGGCCACTTTAGAGTCTCCAATTAACCTAACCTGCATGTTTTTGGCATGTGGGAGGAAACCGGAGAAATCCCGGAGTAAACCCACGCAAACACGGGGAGAACATGCAAACTCCACACAGATCAGAATCAGAATCAGAATCAGAATCAGAATCAGCTTTATTGGCCAAGTATGCACAACACATACAAGGAATTTGACTTTGGCTAAAAACTTGCTCTCGTTGTTCAGGTGAAGGATTTAAATAAGGATTCAATGACAACCACAGTATGTACAGTAAATTACAGTCTGTCCACGTTTCTATAAAAGGATGCAAATATATACAGGAATATATGCAGTTATTTACTCGGACTAACCACACTTTGCAGAAATATATGAAAAAATATACAATCACACAGTATTTCAATGTGGACTCAGATTCAGTGATATAATGTGAATGAAGTAAAAAGCAGTGTGAGAGTTATGTGCAATGTAATAATGGATGAAAAGTCATGAGTACAGCAACAGGTAGGACTAGGTGAATGTTAGGAGTTCATCAGAGTGATGGCTTGAGGAAAGAAACTGTTCCTGTGACGGGTGGTTTTGACCTTCAGTGATCTGTAACGACGACCAGAAGATAGAAGTTCAAACAGTTTGTGGCCGGGGTGTGATGGGTCAGCACAGATGTTTCCCGCCCGTTTCCTGGTTATGGACCGATATAAGTTCTCAATGGAGGGTAGGTCGGTACCAATGATCCTCTCCGCAGACTTAATGATCCGCTGCAGTCTGGTCTTGTCCTGTTTAGTGGCAGATCCAAACCAGACAGTGATGGAAAAGCAGAGGACAGATTGGATGATGGCGGTGTAGAAGACAACCAGCAGCTCCTGAGGCAAATCAAACTTCTTGAGCTGACGCAGAAAAAACAACCTCTGCTGGGCCTTTTTCCGGACAGTGTCAATATGGGAGGACCACTTCAGGTTCCGGGAGATTGTGGTACCCAGAAACTTGAAGGAGTCCACAGTGGACACTGTGCTGTTGAGGATGGTGAGTGGGGGGAATGAAGGGGGGTGTCGCCTGAAATCCACAGTCATCTCCACCGTTTTGGCTGGGTTAAGTTCAAGATGGTTCTGGCTGCACCAGAGGATCAGCTGCTCCACCTCCCGCCTGTATGCAGACTCATCATCATCCCGGATCAAACCGATGACTGTGGTGTCGTCCGCAAACTTCAGGAGCTTCACCGAAGGGTCCTCTGAGGTGCAGTCGTTGGAGTAGAGGGAGAAGAGCAGTGGGGAAAGGACACATCCTTGGGGGGCGCCAGTACTAATTTTTCGGGAGCTGGATGTAAATCTCCCTAGCTTCACCTGTTGCCACCTGTCAGTCAGAAAGCTGGAGATCCACTGGCAGGTGGAGGGGGGCACCTTGAGCTGGAGGAGTTTCTGATGAAGAATGCCTGGGATGATGGTGTTGAACGCTGAGCTGAAGTCGACAAACAGGATCCTGGCGTACGTCCCTGGGGAGTCGAGGTGTTGCAGGATGTAATGTAGTCCCATATTCACTGCATCATCCACTGACCTGTTTGACCGGTAGGCAAACTGCAGTGGGTCCATCAGGGGGCCTGTGATGACCTTCAGGTGGTTCAGCACCAATCTCTCCAAGGATTTCATGACCACAGAGGTCAGGGCAACAGGTCTGTAGTCGTTTAATCCTGTAATAGAGGGTTTCTTGGGAACTGGAATGATGATGGAGTGTTTGAAGCAGGAAGGCACTTCACGCAGCTCCAGTGATCTGTTAAAGATCCGGGTGAAGATGGGGGCCAACTCGTTGGAGCAGACTCTCAGGCAGGACGGAGACACACCATCAGGTCCTGCAGCCTTCTTGATCTTTTGTCTCTGAAAGACCCGGCGCACCTCCTCTTCACAGATCATTAGTGCTGGTGGGAGGTCAGAGTGGAGGAGGGATGGAGTTCCTGGGGCTGCAGATAATCCTTTTGTGTGGGTGGGAGGTGAGAACTGTAGGTTCTTTTCAAACCTGCAGTAAAAGCTGTTTAGGTCATTAGCCAGCTGGAGGTTTTCCGCAGGGTGGGGGGATGGTCTCCTGTAGTTGGTGATATTCCGTAGGCCTCTCCAGACAGAAGCAGAGTTGTTAGCTGAGAAGTTTTTTTGTAACTTCACACTGTAGCTCCTCTTAGCAAGCCTGGTCTCCTTCGTCAGCATGTTTCTGGCCCGCTTGTACAGAGTCCAGTCACCAGTCCTGTAGGCCTCCTCCTTGGTCTGACGTAGCTGCTTCAGTTTAGGAATGAACCAGGGTTTATTGTTGTTGTATATGCAGAAGGTCTTGGTCTGCACACACATGTCCTCGCAGAAACAGGTGTATGATGTCACAGTGTCAGTGAGTTCATTTAAGTTAATGGCTGCAGCTTCAAAAACACTCCAATCTGTGCAGTCAAAGCAGGCTTGTAACTTCAGCTTTGATTCCTCAGTCCATTTCTTCACAGTCCTTACAACAGGCTTGGAAGTTTTTAGTTTCTGTCTGTATGTTGGAATAAGATGGAGCAGGCAGTGGTCAGAAAAACCCAGAGCTGCACGGGGGACGGCATGATAGGCATTTCTTAAAACTGTGTAACAGTGGTCAAGTGTATTTGTGTCCCTGGTGGGACATTTAATATGCTGTCTGTATTTAGGAAGCTCATTTGTGAGATTAGCTCTATTGAAATCACCCAGAATGATAAGCAGAGAGTCTGGATGTTTTTCCTCCACGTCTGCTATCTGGTCAGCGAGGAGCTGCAGTGCCTCCGTTGTACAAGCAGCAGGCGAGATATAAATTCCGACCAGAATAAATGAGGAGAACTCTCGCGGTGAATAAAAGGGTTTACAGTTTATGAACAGTGACTCTAGGTTAGGGCTACAAAACTTCTTCAACACTGTGACATCAGTACACCAACCTTCGTTTATGTAGAAGCAGATTCCACCACCCTTAGTCTTTCCAGAAAATTCTCGGCTGCGATCAGCGCGAAACAGTTGAAATCCGTCCAGACGGACCGCGCTGTCCGGGATGTGTTCACTCAGCCAGGACTCCGTGAAACAAAGGGCGCCAGATCTGCTAAAATCCCGGTTTTTGTGAGTCAGGAGCAGCAGTTCATCCATTTTGTTCGCCAAACTGCGGATATTTGCCAGATGGATCGATGGGAGCGGCGTGCGAAATCCTCGTTTCTTCAGCCTGACTAACGCACCGGCACGTTTACCACGCCGCCTTCGTTTCCGGCCAGCGCCAATAGCCGCTGCTCCCACAGCTAAGATGGACTGAAAAAACTTCAGATCAGCAGCAGTAACTGGCGGAGAAGTTGCATTGGGAGGTAGTCTGAGTGAAAGTAGTTCCTCCCTTGAATAGGTGATTCGGACAGAAGAGCAGAAGTCCAAAAAAACACACAAAATTATCAAAAACATCAGAGAGCAGAAGCCAGTGGCTGCCATCCGCGGCGCCATCTTGGATTTTTTCCAAGATCACTGTTGGTCGGGGGCTGGGATCGAACCCACGATCCCCACGATCCCCCGGCCAAGGGTAAACTGTGCTGCCGCAGTGCTAACCACTGCGCCACCGTGCAGCCCCTAATATATATAAGATTAAGGACTCCATCACAAATAAATCCACAGTTACCCCAGAAATTATCGAAGAAATAGTCCATAAATTTTATCAAGAACTATACTCGCAACCTGAAGAGACAAATGTTAAGGATATTAAAAAATTTCTAAACACACTGGACTTGCCATCAATACAAAACCAACAAAATGAAAAGCTAACAGCAGAAATAACAACACAATGTCATGGCGGCCTCTGGACCGTCACCGTTTTTTGGTGATCAGGAGCAGCAGTAGTCATCCATTTTGTTCGCCAACTGCGGATATTTGCCAGATGGATCGATGGGAGCGGCTGTGCGAAATCCTCGTTTCTTCAGCCTGACTAACGCACCGGCACGTTTCACCACGCCGCCTTCGTTTCCGGCCAGCGCCAATAGCCGCTGCTCCCACAGCTAAGATGGACTGAAAAAACTTCAGATCAGCAGCAGTAACTGGTAGGAGAAGTTGCATTGGGAGGTAGTCTGAGTGAAAGTAGTTCCTCCCTTGAATAGGTGATTCGGACAGAAGAGCAGAAGTCCAAAAAAACACACAAAATTATCAAAAACATCAGAGAGCAGAAGCCAGTGGCTGCCATCCGCGGCGCCATCTTGGATTTTTTCCAAGATCACTGTTGGTCGGGGGCTGGGATCGAACCCACGATCCCCACGATCCCCCGGCCAAGGGTAAACTGTGCTGCCGCAGTGCTAACCACTGCGCCACCGTGCAGCCCCTAATATATATAAGATTAAGGACTCCATCACAAATAAATCCACAGTTACCCCAGAAATTATCGAAGAAATAGTCCATAAATTTTATCAAGAACTATACTCGCAACCTGAAGAGACAAATGTTAAGGATATTAAAAAATTTCTAAACACACTGGACTTGCCATCAATACAAAACCAACAAAATGAAAAGCTAACAGCAGAAATAACAACACAATGTCATGGCGGCCTCTGGACCGTCATTGGCGTCATCAACTCCAGCTGCGCACAGACCAACAGGTGTTAATCAACGGCTGTTAAAAGCCAGCATCGCTGACAGCCCGGCACGGAGTCATCTGTCCTCCTCGTCGGAGTATGAGCCTGAACTCCGCTCTCTGGTCTCGTCAGGAATTTCTCTTGTCTCGTCTGGAACCTCTCTTGCCTCGTCAAGAACCTCTCTTGCTTCATCAAGGACTTCTCATCTGTGTCAACCAAGTAAGAGAACAATTTGATACTCAACCCCTTGTCTATACCCCTGTGCACAGGTGGACCTCCTAGGCGGCGGACCTGCGTCCCCAGCTGATGGGGTAACGCCATCTCGCACACGTAGCGCTTCGCTACCACCACGACTACCGGTACGTCTTGCTCCTCAGCTTCCAGAACTGTTGTTGTATCAGTTGCAGGAGTATTGGCCACCGCTATCAGTGGAGTCACTGTCATCGTTATCAGCTATATCATCATCACCACGTTCTGTGGAATCACTAACCTCGTCATCGTCAGGATTACCATCATCCCGGTCTGTGGAGCCACAGCCGGCGTCATCAGAAGAACTACCCTCGTCACAGCCACGGGTGGTATCCCCAGCATGTTCACAGACACCTTCACCTCCACGTTGCATGGCCGCTGGATCTCAGCAGGGCGTAACCTGTGCTGCACTCAAGTAAGCCTCTCCATCTGTAGCTCATCACGAGTGTGGAACAAAAGTAATTGTTTTCTGCTTGTATGTTCCAGGGTTGCCGGGTCTCCGTCCAGGCTGCTCAGCTCCAGTGACCAGAACACTATCCACGCACTCACACTCACACACGCACTACACACTCTCACTATCAAATAAAGATTATTGTCACTATCTGCCCGTGTCAGTGTCTGTCTCCTGGGTCCTAAACCATGTCAGTACGACTCCGTCACGTTGACCCAGCGGACAGTTCACTGTCGTGCCAAATCAACACTCTTAGCGCCCGGGTAGATTTACTAGCTCACCAGCAGACAGTAATCTTAAACCAACTAACCTTAATTAATGGTCGGCTGGATCGTCTGGAAGGACACCAGACGATTTCCCCGACCGCAAACATCTCAGCCCCTGCAGGCTTAGCATCTGGACAAGCTAACACCTCCTTGTCCTCTCGCCTCACCCCTATTCCCACACCTGCCCGGTTCAGCGGAAAACTCGGGGAAGCTCGAGGATTCCTATTACAATGTGAGTCAGTTTTTCTTCGCGTTCCGGGGGATTTCACTCTTGATTCAAGTCGGATTGGCTATGTCATAAATTTGCTGGCAGGAAGAGCCTTAAACTGGGCGTATTCAATCATGGCTAAACCAAGCTATTCCCTGCTTACTTACCAGGAGTTTGTGACTGAGTTTATGTCCGTGTTTGACCATACTGATAGGGGTGAGGTGTTGACAGAACGGCTGCTGAGCTTACAACAGGGAAAGAGGTCAGCTGCTGATTACGCTATTGACTTCCGGGTCCTGGCTGCAGAGATTGGGTGGGGGGAGCCATCACTGTGTGGTATTTTCCTACGTAGTCTTAACGATGAGCTAAAGGATGAGTTAGCGGCATGGGACAAACCGGACAATTTGCGGGATTTGATTGCCTTAGCGGTTAGTCTGGACAGCAGATTAAGGGGGCGGGCGGCTGAACGGCGTACAACTTCCCGTTCGGTTAAACTCCGCCCTCGCGTCCCTAACTCTCCTCTTCTCGCTTTACCTGCGTCAGAGGAATCCCCGGATCAAGAGGCTATGATCAATGGCCGGTCTAAAGTGTCAGCAGCTGAGAAACAACGCCGCAGGGATCAGGGCCTTTGTTTCTACTGTGGGAAAGAGTCACATGGGGTGTTCGAATGTCCCAATAAGTTAAAAGGGAAGGCCCGTGGATCGCAGTAGGGGGATTCACGGGCAAGAACTCAGAAGAACCCCTTACTTGTTGTCGATTACCTCTCAGACTTATCCATACACATACAGAACACTCCACACTAGCGTTAGTAGATTCTGGAGCTGAGCAAAATTTCATTTCTAGAGACCTGGCAACCCGGATGGGCCTTAGCTGTCAGACTCTAGACCCCCCTGTCAAACTGATCACCTTGTCTAAAGCGTCTCTGACCACCGTTGTCCATCAGACGGCCCCCGTGTCAATTATTGTATCAGGAAATCACAGGGAGGAAATTCAGTTTCTAGTGCTGCCCGTTTCTTCTTCGCCCGTTATTCTGGGGTACCCCTGGCTGCGCCTACATAACCCCACCATTGACTGGCAAGCTGGGAGAGTAACGGCATGGAGTACGTTCTGCCTTAGTGCCTGCCTCCAATCAGTGGTGTGCGCCCCATCCGTCAAGGTGCCTCTGCCTGATTCATCTCCACCGGACTTGTCCAAGGTGCCAGAGGTCTATCACGATTTGGGGCTAGTGTTTAGCAAGTCTCGGGCGTTGTCCTTACCCCCCCATCGTCCTTATGACTGTGCGATCAACCTGAAGGCTGGGGCCCCGCTTCCTGCTAGCCACCTTTACAGCCTATCAGCCCCGGAGCGCGAGGCCATGGATACGTACATCAAGGAGTCCTTGGCCTCTGGTATCATTCGCCCGTCGTCTTCGGCAGTGGGAGCCGGATTTTTTTTTGTTGGAAAGAAGGACGGTTCACTACGCCCCTGTATCGACTTCCGGGGACTGAATGAAATAACAGTAAAAGACAAATATACTTTGCCTCTGATGAACACTGCTCTTGACTCCCTCCAGGGGGCATCCTGGTTTACTAAACTGGACCTTAGGAATGCCTACCATCTAGTGCGCATAAGGGAAGGAGATGAGTGGAAGACGGCTTTTCGGACCCCCAGCGGACATTTTGAGTATCTGGTAATGCCGTTTGGGTTAACTAACGCTCCAGCCGTCTTCCAGCGATTGATAAATGATGTATTACGGGATTTTCTGAACTCGTTTGTTTTTGTTTATCTTGATGACATTCTCATCTTCTCCCGCACACTAGAGGAACATCGGGTGCATGTCCGCAGGGTACTACAGCGCCTCCTGGAGAACCAGCTATCCGTCAAGGCTGAAAAATGTGAGTTCCACACTGATCAAACCTCTTTCCTAGGGTTTATTATAGCTCGGAACCAGGTGCTCCCTGACCCGGCCAAGGTCAAGGCGGTTGTGGATTGGCCTGCACCCACCTCCAGAAAGCAGCTTCAAGGTTTCCTGGGGTTTGCTAATTTTTATAGGAGGTTCGTGCCAAACTTTGGTAATATTGCCAGTCCTCTGACTGCTCTCACCTCCCCTAAGACCCCGTTTTGCTGGAGTAAGGAGGCAGCTGGAGCGTTTGAGAAGCTCAAGAGGGAGTTCGCCTCGGCCCGGGTCCTTACTCAGGTGGACCCGAAGCTGCAGTGCTTGGTGGAGGTGGATGCCTCTGATTCGGGAGTTGGAGCGGTACTCTCCCAACGTTCTCCTGAGGACGGTAAGATTCGCCCTTGTGCTTATTTCTCTCACCGTCTCACCCCTGCAGAGAGGAATTACAGCATCGGAGACAGGGAGTTATTGGCAGTGAAACTCGCCTTGGAGGAATGGAGACATTGGCTGGAGGGGGCTGCTCAGCCGTTCGTGGTTTGGACTGATCACCGCAACCTGGAGTACCTCAGGACGGCGAAGCGCCTGAATACACGCCAGGCTCGCTGGTCCCTCTTCTTCGGCCGTTTTAACTTTACCATCACGTACCGGCCGGGAAGCAAGAACGGTAAGCTGGATGCCCTCTCACGGCAGTTTGACACACCATCCTCTGAGGACCAGGAGGCCCCTATCCTGCCGCCTTCCTGCGTCATGGGCGCCCTGTCCTGGGGAATCTGCAAGACGGTTCGCCAGGCTCAGAAGACTGAGCTGGATCCCGGGGGGGGGGGGGGGGCCCGGGCCGCTTGTTTGTTCCACGTGCTATCTGGGGCAAGGTGATCGAGTGGGGTCACGCTTCCAAGTTGGCTTGTCATCCTGGAGTGGGTCGGACCGTGGATCTCCTCCAAAGGACCTTCTGGTGGCCAGGGTTACAGAAGGACGTTGTAGGTTACATCCGGGCCTGCGCTCAGTGCGCCACCGGGAAGACGACATCATCCCCCCCGGCGGGCCTGCTACACCCGTTGCCGGTTCCTTCATGCCCCTGGTCTCACGTAGCTATGGACTTTGTGACTGGTTTACCCATTTCAGATGACTACACCACGGTTTTAACCATCGTGGACCGGTTCTCGAAGGCTGCCCATTTTGTGCCACTTCAGGGTTTGCCTTCAGCCCAGGAAACAGCGGATCTCCTTGTGCAACATGTGGTCCGTCTTCATGGCATCCCTGCTGATATTGTGTCAGATCGAGGACCTCAGTTTGTATCACAAGTTTGGAAGGCTTTCTGCGCGGCACTGGGAGCCACAGCCAGCCTTTCCTCTGGTTATCACCCCCAGAGCAATGGCCAGTGCGAGCGGGCTAATCAGGAGCTTGAGGCCGCCCTACGCTGTGTCATCTCCTCCTGCTCATCCTCCTGGAGCAAGTTCCTTCCTTGGATTGAGTACGCTCACAACGCCACGATCTCCACGGCTACGGGCGTCTCCCCATTTAAGGCATCATTCGGGTTTGATCCTCCGCTGTTCCCAGAGGAGGAAAAGGAGGTAGCGGTTCCTTCAGTCCAGGCACACATCAAGCGCTGCCGGCGAGTTTGGCTCCTCGCTCGCCAAGCCTTGCTGAAGACTACCAAACGCAATATCCAGGTGGCCAACCGGCATAGGAGACCCGCCCCGGACTATAAGGTGGGTCAGAAAGTCTGGTTGTCAACCCGGAATTTTGGTGTACCGGCCGAAAAATGTAAGCTCACTAAGCGCTTCATTGGCCCCTACGCCATTAATCGTGTTATTAACCCTGTGTCTGTGCGCTTGTCTCTCCCCTCTTCGATGCGTATCTGCCCCACCTTTCATGTCTCCCAGGTCAAACCGTACGTCTCTGATCCCCTGTGCCCTGCTCCCGCGGCTCCCGCACCCCCAAGGATGATCGATGGCCATCCGGCCTGGGGGGTGACTGCCATCCTGGATGTCCGCAGGCGGGGTCGTGGTCTTCAGTATTTGGTGGACTGGGAGGGCTTTGGACCGGAGGATCGTTCTTGGATTCGCCCAGCGTTGATCCTGGATAAACAGCTGATTCGCGATTTCCATCGGGCGAATCCAGGTAGGATTGGGCAGGTGCCTGGAGGCACTGCTAGAGGGAAGAGTACTGTCATGGCGGCCTCTGGGCCGTCATTGGCGTCATCAACTCCAGCTGTGCACAGACCAACAGGTGTTAATCAACGGCTGTTAAAAGCCAGCGTCGCTGACAGCCCGGCACGGAGTCGTCTGTCCTCCTCGTCGGAGTATGAGCCTGAACTCCGCTCTCTGGTCTCGTCAGGAATTTCTCTTGTCTCGTCTGGAACCTCTCTTGCCTCGTCAAGAACCTCTCTTGCTTCATCAAGGACTTCTCATCTGTGTCAACCAAGTAAGAGAACAATTTGCTACTCAACCCCTTGTCTATACCCCTGTGCACAGGTGGACCTCCTAGGCGGCGGACCTGCGTCCCCAGCTGACGGGGTAACGCCATCTCGCACATGTAGCGCTTCGCTACCACCACGACTACCGGTACGTCCTGCTCCTCAGCTTCCAGAACTGTTGTTGTATCAGTTGCAGGAGTATTGGCCACCGCTATCAGTGGAGTCACTGTCATCGTTATCAGCTATATCATCATCACCACGTTCTGTGGAATCACTAACCTCGTCATCGTCAGGATTACCATCATCCCGGTCTGTGGAGCCACAGCCGGCGTCATCAGAAGAACTACCCTCGTCACAGCCACGGGTGGTATCCCCAGCACGTTCACGGACACCTTCACCTCCACGTTGCACGGCCGCTGGATCTCAGCAGGGCGTAACCTGTGCTGCACTCAAGTAAGCCTCTCCATCTGTAGCTCATCACGAGTGTGGAACAAAAGTAATTGTTTTCTGCTTGTATGTTCCAGGGTTGCCGGGTCTCCGTCCAGGCTGCTCAGCTCCAGTGACCAGAACACTATCCACGCACTCACACACGCACTACACACTCTCACTATCAAATAAAGATTATTGTCACTATCTGCCCGTGTCAGTGTCTGTCTCCTGGGTCCTAAACCATGTCACACAAGAGATTAAAGATGTGATTAAGTCACTAAAAAATGGTAAATCACCAGGTAGTGACGGATACCCGTCTGAGTTTTACAAACTGTTTATAGAAGAACTCACGCCACAGCTCCTAAAGTCATTTAATTGGACATTAAACAACAACAAAATACCTCTGTCATGGAACGAAGCCATTATTTCAGTTATTTTAAAGCCAGGGAAAGATAGGGAACAATGCTGTGAACGAGTGGCAGCAAGAAAGGCGAGGCAAAATCTTCTTTTTCAATTATTCCAATTTATTTTACTTACAAATAATCTTCCCAGTTCAGGTAATCTCCAGTCTCTCAGGATAAATCTTCTGACACAGTTTCAAACAAAATGTACTTTCTCATAAGAAGCATATCAAGCAATAGACATTCCTCAATAAACGTTTCATCAATAATCAACCTTTCATCAATATCCAACAATCTACTACTGATATCTCACACCTGTTATCTAGTGGACAGATCAATTAGAGGTAATTAGCCCCTACCATAATCCCAGGTAAAACACTTCATTCCTTATACTAAACACATACCCACTAATATATAAAAATACATAAATAACTTTCCCCAGACATACGCAATATAAATATATAAATAACACACAATAAATAGTCATATAAATAGTTCCATAAATAACCTTAACCCCTATTTACAAATATTAAACCACCCCTATGACTAACCATACATATTTGCTCCCTGCTGGTGTCCTATATAAGGCCTTCAACTCCTAACGGAGTCTTTTGCCTGGACACCCACAGGAAGCATGTTGGCAAAGGTATGTGCAATAAATCTTTTAACTATTTTACCAGATTCTTAATCATGCTAATTATCTCCCAGGGCATTCAAATTAACCAAGACAAATCCTAAACCATTATGTGCATCTTACCAACAATCATACATTACAACAATACAGATACAACATAATCACAATATAACCAGACATACAGTGGTGACCTCCCATCGTCACATTTCCTCCCCCCTTTCCCGAGAATACAGTACTCTTATGAGTCATGTATTCTAGAGAGGCTATCAGCCACAAGGTTGGTTTTCCCTGCCACATACCGAACAGTAAAATTATATAGTTGGAGGGACACATACCACCCTGTAAGACGACTGTTCACATCCTTCATTCTGTCTAACCACTGTAAAGCCCGATGACCTGTCTCTAACAAAAAATGACGCCCTAACAAATAATATTTCAAAGACCCTATTGCCCATTTTATGGCAAGACATTCTTTTTCAACCGTAGAATATCTTTTCTCCCGGTCCAACAATTTACGGCTCAAGAACAGTACTGGGTGTCTCTCTCCCTTCTCCTCCTGGAGAAGTACTGCTCCAATGCCAACCCCTGAAGCATCAGTCTGTAAAATGAACGGGCGAGCAAAGTCTGGACTGAAGAGAACCTTCTCCCCAGAAATAGCCCTCTTCAGATCCTCAAACGCTCTGTCACACTCCTCTGTCCATTTTACCTTATTCGGTGCTGCAGCTTTAGTGAGGTCAGTCAATACTGCGGCTCTTTCAGCAAAGTGGGGGATGAACTTACTATACCATCCTACCATTCCCATGGATGATCGCACTCTCTTCTTAGTAGTGGGTACAGGATAGGTCCGAATGGCATCCACTTTACCTATTCGTGGTCTAATGACCCTCTGACCAACCACATGTCCCAAGTACTCCACCTGCTGTTGTCCGAATGCACATTTGCGTGGGTTAATTGTCAGTCCTGCCCTCTTAATTAGCTGAAGGACCTGCCTAAAGTGTATCAGATGTTCTTCCCAGGTCTGACTATAAATGACCACGTCATCCAAATAGGCAGCCGCAAAGTTTGATACTCTCCTTAAAATTTGGTCCATCAGCCGCTGAAATGTTGCAGGTGCCCCCTGAAGGCCAAATGGCATGACCCTAAATTGGAAGCTGCCATACAGTGTTTTAAAGGCTGTAAGTTCCTTTATTTCTGGTGCCAATGCCACCTGCCAATACCCCTTGCATAGATCCAAAGTAGAAATAAATCTAGCCTTGCCCACTTTCTCGAATAATTCATCAATCCGGGGCATAGGTTATGACTCAAATTTAGATACTGAATTCAGATATCTAAAGTCAATACAAAATCTTAATGAGCCATCCTTTTTTGGAACCAGCACAATCGGGCTACACCACTCACTGACTGACTCCTCGATCACTCCCAGCTGTAACATCAAATCAATTTCGGTTTTCATTTTGGGGACCAATCGTTCCGGGATCCTATACGATTTTCTCCGTGGAACAGTTTCCTCTTTCAAATAAATCTTATGACGTACCAATGTCGTGAAACCAGGTCTCTCCTGAAACAAATCTGGATCCAGTAATGTCTCTAACTCTCTCCGCTGATCCACCTGCAAATGAGACAGTTGAAATAAACACGGCTCTGACACATCTGTGGGAAAGGATTGTTCCTTCTTCTCATCCACTTCCGTCGCACAGATCAAGAGATGCTGTGTCTCCTGAAAAGCAGGTTGCTGCTGCTGATGGCCAGGCTGCTGAAACTCTTTCAACAAGTTAATGTGGAAGGTCTGATACTTTACCTTCCTGTCAGGCATATATAGTTCATATGTCACTGAACTTAGTTTTTTAGAAATTTCATATGGCCCCTGCCATCGAGCCAACAGCTTACTGTCACACAAGGGCAGCAATAACAAAACCCGTTGTCCTGGGTGAAAAACCCTTTTCCTGGCCTTCTTGTCATACCAGGTTTTTTGTTTGGCCTGCGCCGTCCTCATGTGCTCCTGAGCCAAAGCAGTCATTCGATCCAGTTTCTCTCTCATTTTAATGACGTAAGAGACCACATTGTCCTGATCACTCGGTGGACTCTCCCAGTGCTCCTTTAATAAATCCAATGGGCCCCTCACCTGACGGCCATAAAGCAGTTCAAAAGGTGAGAACCCTGTTGAAGCCTGGGGCACCTCCCAGTAAGCAAACAGTAAATAAGGTACCCATTGATCCCAATCTGAGCCCGTTTCAGAAACAAATTTCCGCAGCATGTTTTTAAGAGTCTGATTAAATCGCTCTACTAGTCCACCAGTCTGCGGGTGGTAAGGGGTGGTCTTAATGCCCTTAATCCCCAACAGCTTATACACTTGCTGCAACAGTTTAGACAAGAAATTTGTTCCACAGTCTGTCAGAACTTCTTTAGGTATGCCTACCCTTGAAAACAACTGGATCAGGCAGTTGGCAACCTGCCTAGCCTTAATAGATTTCAAGGAAAAAGCTTCTGGGTACCGAGTTGCATAGTCACAAATCACCAGAATGTATTTATTACCCGAGGAGCTTCTTTCTAGAGGGCCCACTATATCCATCCCTATTCTATCGAATGGTGTTCCAATAATGGGTAATGGTTGCAGTTGGGCACGTGCTACTCCCCTAGATGCTGTAATCTGACATACTGAGCATGTCGTGCAGAAGTCCTTTACCTGGGTATACATTCCCGGCCACACAAACCTTCTAGCAATTCTCTGCAAAGTTTTTTGGAATGCTAGATGACCTGCCCAAGGGATAACATGTCCTAGTTCCATGATTTTTGGTGTGAGGTCCTGTGGTAAAGCTATGGCCATAACTCCACCATGCTGTTGATATAGAATGCCCTTTTTAATGACATACAAGGCCTCAGCCAAACAATCAGTTTTTCCCTGTTTCACACCCTCAATCTCCGAGACTTTATCAAACCAGGGCTTAAGTGTTGGGTCAGCTTTCTGCAATCTAGCTATGTCAGGAGGGATGTCAAACTCTACTGACTGGCTTAATTGTGGTGTTTCTTCACCCAAATTCTTTGCTGACACTAACACCTTATCTCTTCTCTTCTGAGCCTTGGATTTGTGTTGCTTCATAGGGCCTACCTCTATCTCAGAATCATAAAAAGGTAATTCCTGAAGAGCATTGGCAACTCTCTGTGCCCTAGTTGTCACCATATTACAATTTTTCACCACAGGTGTATTTACTCTCTGTTCAACAGCGCCACCTGCCTGTCTCTCCTCCGTTTGTTCCTCTCTAACCTGTTGTATGATGTCTAACAAAGTTGGAACATCATTGCCAAGAATAACAGAATACGGCAAATCAGGCACAAGAGCTACAGGAAGGAGATAAGTTTGACCCCCTACTGTTAAATAAACCTCAGCGGTCGGGTACAGTTTTTTATCCCCATGGACACAACTGATGTTTATTCTAGACTCATTCCACAAGTCCCTAAAGACCAAACTAGGTAGCACAACTGTTTGAAAACAGCCTGAATCTAACAGGGCCTCTTCACACTGACCATTAAGCAACACTTTTGTTTTATAAACTCCACTATGCACTGAGGCTGAACAAGTGGGTCTAGGAACTGAACATAAGAGTGACGGTTTCTGATTTCTTATGGCAGGACATGCATATTGGGTGTGACCGATTTTGTTACAATGATAACAGCGTATATCTCTATTTGTAACCACACATGACTTTTTACTATTATCATATCTACTGTTTGTGTTCTGACTGGGTCTGGAATACAACCCATTTCGAGCTGGGCCACCCCTTTCACCCTCATTAAACTCACTCCGAGTGGTGAAAAATCTGTCACGGCCAAGAGTAGGTCTCCTGCTCCCAGACCTGGCTGACAGAAAAACCTCTGCCAAACGAGCAGCGTCCTCTGCAGTCTTCGGGTCCCGCTCTTGTATCCAGACTCCCAGTTCCGGGTTCACCATGCGCAAAAACTGTTCCAAAATAAACTGTTCCATAATGTCTTTTAACGATCGGGTCTCTGGCTTAATCCATTTATGCAACAGGTCTTTCAATCGTACATATAGTTCGCGAGGGGTTTCGTCCTGAAAAATGTCCAAGGAACGAAACCTCCTCCTATAAGTGTCGGAAGTAATTTCAAATTTACTTAACATAGCTTCTTTAACTCTTGCATAATTGTCTGTGTCAGCCACATCCATCAAAACATATGCGCTCCGCGCTTTACCTGTAAGCAAAGGAGCAAGATGGATAGCCCACTCTTCTTCCCTCCAGCAGCAGACTGTAGCGATCCTCTCGAATGTCGTCAGGTACTGTTCTACGTCGTCCTCGGGTGAGAGAGGGTTCAGCCTGGGCTCGTGGTGCATTGTCCTCCTTGGCTGCACCTGCAGCGGCAAATCTTCGTCCTGCGGGCCGACCCGACTGGCCGTCACCCTGGGGTCCTCCCCCGGAGCGCCGTCGTCACCGCTCCGCCCGGCTCCCATACTCCTCTCTCAGCTCTGCAACCTGCGACTGTACCCGACGAATTTGCTCAGTCACAGCCTGCCACCTTTGGTCACGGAGAGCGGCTTCCTCCTCCGTTTGCCGATCTCGGAGCGTCAGCGAACGTACCACCGATTTTACCAGGCTCGTTAGCTCTTCGAGCTCGCCCAGTCCGCTGACTCCCTGCTCCTCCTCCGTCATGCCTGTATCCAGGTCAGACCGCTCCTCCTGCCTCACTTTTCTTCTCGCCATGAGTCCTTCCGTCCACCAAACGCTATGATGTCGATGTAACGGACCACCGCTGCCACCAAATGTGAACGTGCGATGACAGCAGGGAGCGAGGCAAAAAGTTTTTCAAATAGTCCTTTTTATTTTTACTCACAAATATCTCCGGTTCAGGTAATCTCCAGTCTCTCAGGATAAATCTTCTGACACAGTTTCAAACAAAATGTACTTTCTCATAAGAAGCATATCAAGCAATAGACATTCCTCAATAAACGTTTCATCAATAATCAACCTTTCATCAATATCCAACAATCTACTACTGATATCTCACACCTGTTATCTAGTGGACAGATCAATTAGAGGTAATTAGCCCCTACCATAATCCCAGGTAAAACACTTCATTCCTTATACTAAACACATACCCACTAATATATAAAAAATACATTAATAACTTTCCCCAGACATACGCAATATAAATATATAAATAACACACAATAAATAGTCATATAAATAGTTCCATAAATAACCTTAACCCCTATTTACAAATATTAAACCACCCCTATGACTAACCATACATATTTGCTCCCTGCTGGTGTCCTATATAAGGCCTTCAACTCCTAACGAAGTCTTTTGCCTGGACACCCACAGGAAGCATGTTGGCAAAGGTATGTGCAATAAATCTTTTAACTATTTTACCAGATTCTTAATCATGCTAATTATCTCCCAGGGCATTCAAATTAACCAAGACAAATCCTAAACCATTATGTCCCAATAATAATAACCCAACAATCATACAACATTACAACAATACAGATACAACATAATCACAATATAACCAGACATACAGTGGTGACCTCCCATCGTCACAATAATAAAATAAATTGGATTAATTGAAAAACTTTTGGCCTCGCTCCCCGCTGTCATCACATTTTCACATTTGGTGGCAGCAGTGGTCCGTTAACGAGCCTGGTAAAATCGGTGGTACGTTCGCTGATGCTCCGAGATCGGCAAATGGAGGAGGAAGCCGCTCTCCATGACCAAAGGTGAGCAAATTCGTCGGGTACAGTCGCAGGTTGCGGAGCTGAGAGAGGAGTACGGGAGCCGGGTGGAGCATGGCAGTGACGACGGCGCTCCGGGGGAGGACCCCAGGGTGACGGCCAGTCGGGTCGGCCCGCAGGACGAAGATTTGCCGCTGCAGGTGCAGCCAAGGAGGACAATGCACCACGAGCCCAGGCTGAACCCTCTCTCACCCGAGGATGACGTAGAACAGTACCTGACGACATTCGAGAGGATCGCTACAGTCTGCCGCTGGAGGGAAGAAGAGTGGGCTATCCATCTTGCTCCTTTGCTTACAGGTAAAGCGCGGAGCGCGTATGTTTTGATGGATGTGGCTGACACAGACAATTATGCAAGAGTTAAAGAAGCTATCTTAAGTAAACTTGAAATTACTTCTGACACTTATAGGAGGAGGTTTCGTTCCTTGGACATTTTTCAGGACGAAGCCCCTCGCGAACTGTATGTACGATTGAAAGACCTGTTGCATAAATGGATTAAGCCAGAGACCTGATCGTTAAAAGACATTATGGAACAGTTTATTTTGGAACAGTTTTTGCGCATGGTGAACCCAGAGCTGGGAGTCTGGATACAAGAGCGGGACCCGAAGACTGCAGAGGATGCTGCTCATTTGGCAGAGGTTTTTCTGTCAGCCAGGTCTGGGAGCAGGAGACCTACTCTCGGCCGTGACAGATTTTTCATGACTTGGAGTGAGTTTAATGAGGGTGAAAGGGGCGGCCCAGCTCGAAATAGGTCGTATTCCAGGCCCAGTCAGAATATAAACAGTAGATATGATAATAGTAAAAAGTCACATGTGGTTACAAATAGAGATATACGTTGGAAACTATAGGCCAATCTCTTTATTAAATGTGGATTATAAAATATATACAACAATTATCTGTAAACGAATAAAGACATTCTTGACGGAATTGATAGAGGATGATCAAACTGGTTTCATAGAGGGACGCCAAACACATGGTAATATCAGGAGAACAATACACATAATTAATCAAATACATAAAGAAAAGAAAAGCACAGTAATAATGAGTTTAGACGCAGAAAAAGCATTTGATAGGGTTAATTGGATGTTCCTATATAATGTGCCGGAACACTGGATTTAACGAAAAGTCAGTGCAATGCATAAAGACACTGTATCAAAAACCTGTGGCAAGAATCAAGATAAACGGTAGCTTAACAGACAAAGTAAATATACAAAGATCAACTAGGCAGGGATGCTGCCTATCGCCCACCTTGTTTGCTCTGTTCATAGAGCCACTGGCTCAAGCGATGCGACAAAATAAGAAATTAAAAGGTGTAACAATAAAGGGAGCGGAACACAAGATTGGGCTGTTTGCAGACGATATTATAGTTTACCTTGAACAACCAGATGAATCAATAATGGAAATGATGGACTTGATAGAAAATTTTGGAAAATTATCAGGATACAAGATAAACATAACAAAAACACAAATACTGATATTCCACTATAACCCTTTAAACCAGATAACTGATAAGATCAAACTAAACTGGAAACAAAAAGAAATAAAATACCTTGGAGTGAACATACCTAAAGATTTAAGCAAAATCTATAAAGCAAACTATGATAGATTAGAACAAGAAATAAAAAAAGATATTGATAGATGGTCAATCTTAAACATGGATCGGAATTCAAAAATTAAGACAGTCAAAATCAGCATACAACCTAGACCGCTTTACCTCTTCCAGGCTCTACCAACAGAGATTCCTGGTGCCCAGTTCTCAAAGTGGGACAGGATGATATCGAGATTTGTTTGGGGAGGTAAAAAGCCAAGAGTGAAATATCAAACTCTCCAATTGCCAAAAGAGAAAGGAGGCATGGGCCTACCGAGTCTGAAGGAATATTACTACTCAGCACAAATAAGATATATCATATGTTGGTGCGACAGAGGATACGAGGCAAAATGGAAAGAAATGGAAAAGGAAATTGAGGGACTCCCAGTACAAAGCCTAATAGGAGATAAGGATGCATATAAGCAAATCAAACAAATAGACCCAATCACTAAATTTACTTTGGAACTGTGGTATAAAATAGTACAAAAGTATAATATAAAGGAGGACATAAAACTATTGAAATGGGTAGCATTTGACAGTCAGTTTGAACCGGCAAAGCAAGATAGGGGATACAAAAATCTGGTGAACAAGGGAATCACAGCATGGGGCAATATGGGAAAAAAAGATTTCGGGAGTTTTGTAAACATGAAAAGAAAATTTAAACTAGAAAAATCTGAATTCTTCAGATATCTGCAGATGAGAGATTATTATATGAGGAAGATTAGACATAACCTCCACACAGATGTGAGCGAGATTATACAATTCATTTTAAGCTCGTATGCAGGAAATAAAATAAGAATTATTTCAAAGCTATATCAGAAACTTACGGCAAACAAACATTCAAGTAACTATATAAAGGAGAAATGGGAGAAAGAACTAAATTTAAACATAGCAGAAGAAAACTGGCAAGAAATATGGAAAACACAACACACATCAACAAGTTCAAGGACATGGAGGGAATTTGGATGGAAAAACCTGATTCGCTATTTCATTACACCACAGATCCAAAGAAAATATACAAATACCAAATCTATATGCTGGAGGGGCTGTGGGGCTCAAAATGCAGACCACTCGCATATGTTTTGGAAATGCTGCAAAATCTCATCATTCTGGAAATCTATACATGTGACAATACAGAGGATATTAGGATATAATATACCAATGAACTGTAACTTGATGTATTTATGTGATCTTAAAAGAGACAATGTAATACAGGCTGAGGACAGATATTTAGTTAAAATCATGCTGATTGCATGTAAAAAAAACAATCACAAGAAAATGACAATCAGAAGTTCTTCCTGACCAAGAGCAATGGACAGACATTGTTGAAGATATACGTTTAATGGAAAAACTAACATATCGACAAAGAATGCAAGAAGGAAATATGAAAAAAAAAATGGTGGAAATGGACACACTACAAAGTGCAACAACGGGACAGAAATTGAAAGAATAATCAAAGACACTGAAAAACCAGAAGAATTAAGAGATGGAAACTAAAAACTTGATGCTCCAACATTTGCCCCCTTTTTTTTTCTTTTCTTCTTCTAGCCCCTTTTTTTTAAAATATAGAGACTGTGATCTGAATGTAATATGTATGATGAAAAGTGAATAAAAATCAAAGTTACCAAAAAAAAAATCTGCCCCTAAAATGGGGACCGAACATGCAGCTATCACAAAGTCCCACTGGAAATTGCGTCCGTGTAAGCACACTGTCAGCGTCCTTTCACCAAACGTCTTGATGTGGGATCCGTTGGTGGCTGTAAGCTCGGGGCCGCTGCCTGCTGCCAGCTTGTCTGCGCTGACCAGCCAAATGAAGGCTCTTCTGGGAGTCAGAGTCCACCAAAAAACATCTTCCAGAATGTGTCCGTGGTGAAAAGCAGCTTGTTCCTGTCATCAGCAGTCGCAGCTACCACTGATCACTGGTCGTCTTGTTTATCGGCTTTCTTGAAGTGTCACGGTGGCAGACAACGTTGCGCTTCCTTGCCACATCAGCGGTGATAAAGACACAATGACCCGTTCATGCGTCTCCTGGTGGCTGTCCCAGCCACTATTGTTGGCTCCTCGACCCTGCTGGATTCCTTCGTGGGTTCCGGTGCCTCTGCATGCAGGATGATGCGGTCTGCTTCTTGCGCCAGCGCGTGGGAGTTCCTGGTCACCAGCAGCAGTGAGTTAGCGAGGATTGCTCTCGCTGTAGCTGGTAGATTTCTGAGATAGAAGTGGGTGAACAGGAAGGAGCTGTGTTTGTTCCCCATCAGCACTAACATGCTTTCCATCAGGTCCACAGCTGATCTGTCACCCACCTCTGAGTGCGTGAGGAGTTTTTCTGCTCCCCTCCCGTCCAAAAGGGTGTAACGTTGAAGCAGCATCTGCTTGAGCATGCCGTATTTCCCTTGGGCTGCTGGTTCTTGGAGCAGGCACATTACTTGCTGTGTGGCGCACACATCCAGCGCAGCGACCACATGATGATATTTCGTGTCGTCCGTAGAGATCCTGCGGAGTGCGAATTGGGCTTCCACATGTAAAAACCAAGCAGTCGGATTGTGGAGCCAAAAGTCCGGGAGCCTGACTGTGACAGCACATGCCACACTAGTGTGCTCCCTCTGGGGTGTCTCTGCGGAGGTCCTCGGCTCATCTCCATTGCATGTCTTAAGGTCACCAGTGTGGAGGATGAAATCAGACGAGACAGCAAGCTGGACAACACAAGAACTTTATTCAATCCTCCATCACAGAAAACAGAAAACACAGAAAACTGTTTTGTTTTTCTTTTGAATTATTAGATGGAATATGGGTGGGCAATATAAGCTGCGGCTTCAGCCATCACCCATTTCGGACAACTTATGTTGAACTGTATAATCAGAGGAGTTATTGTCTAATTTGACCTTGTTGGATTTTCTTTCCCCCTTTGTTATATTATTCTGTTCCTTTCTTTTAATCTAATCTATCCAAAATAAAGATTCATTCATTTCTCAAATATGTTTTAAACTTTCTTTAATTATTCACCACCCATTTCTGTCTTTCATCTAGGCAAGGGGAAAACGATCCACCCAAACCAGACCTTGCCTCACTATTTACAGAGGTGCAGGCTGAAGATCTGCTGAACCAGGACCAGTACGAGGGGCCGATCCAGTTGCTTCTCAGTGAGGCAGCGTGGCTGGCGTGTGTGACCCATTCCAGTTTCTTTCCTTTTTTTGATTTTTGGGAAAATATTCTGTGGACTGATGAGACAAAAGTTGAAGTTTTTGTAAGGTGTGTGTCCCATTACATCTGCCATAAAAGTAACACAGCATTTCAGAAAAAGAACATCATACCAACAGTAAAATATGGTTGTGGTAGTGTGATGGTCTGGGGCTGTTTTGCTGCTTCAGGACCTAGAAGACTTGCTGTGGTAAATGGAACCATGAATTCTGCTGTCTACCAAAAAATCCTGAAGGAGAATGTCCGGCCATCTGTTTGTGACCTCAAGCTGAAGTGCACTTGGGTTCTGCAGCAAGACAATGATCCAAAACACACCAGCAAGTCCACCTCTGAATGGCTTAAGAAAAACAAAATGAAGACTTTGGAATGGCCTAGCCAAAGTCCTGACCTGAATCCGACTGAGATGCTATGGCATGACCTTAAAAAGGCAGTTCATGCTCAAAAACCCTCCAATGTGGCTGAATTACAATTCTGCAAAGATGAGTGGGGTAAAATTCCTCCACAGCGCTGTAAAAGACTCATTGCCAGTTATCGCAAATGTTTGATTGCAGTTGTTGTTGTTAAGGGTGGCCCAACCAGTTATTAGGTTTAGGGGGCAGTCACTTTTTCACACAGGGCCATGTAGGTTTAGATTTTTTTTTCCTTAATAATAAACACCTTCATTTAATAACTGCATTTTGTGTTTACTTGTGTTATCTTTGTCTAATATTTAAATTTGTTTGATGATCTGAAACATTTAAGTATGACAAACATACAAAAAAATGAGAAATCAGGAAGGGGGCAAACACTTTTTCACACCACTGTATATGACACATAAGATCTGTGATATTCATACAAGTGAAAACATACCTGGTGCTCTTGTGTCTGTACCACCGATCACACCAACAATCCTTTTAAGTTTTCAGTGCATGATCTACGCGTTGCTGGTGAGAAGCCTCCATTTATACAGTCTATGACACAACCACGAACACCAGCAGCAAGTACCGGAACGATGCCAAAACATTCAAAAAATACAAAAACTGCAAGTGCTGAAATTAGCTGCCACTTGAGTGCAAAACACGTATGTGGACTATCCATTAAAATTAATTTGAAAAACTTTTAAAAACGCAATTGTAAAAGCTCCACTTCTCCACTCTTGCTGACTGATTTAACACTACTTCAGCCAAAACCAGAAGTTGCCCTCATAATCGTTTCTACAGCACCAGCCTCAGTAATAAGGTGGATTGTCTTCTCATTTTTTGCCAAAGGAAAAAGCCAGCCCCGTCACCTGAAACCTCTTCCTGAAATGGTGCTGCTGAGCACGCAGTTCCACCATGCTCGTCGGTCTGGCCCCAACCTTTTCTGAAGCTATCGTAGCGTTCACCATCGTAGCTGCAGACCCTCCATCCCTCTGTGGCCAAGCTCCGGAGGCACCTGGGGCTAGCACATTGGTGTCACTCGCCAGCGCAGGGGCCTCGCCACCATGCTCGGTATCCCCCTCTGCCATTTCCTGAGCGCTGGCACTGAGACCCTCCTGTGCCAAACCTGAGTGAGGCTGGTCCTGCTTGACTGCTGTGGTGGTCCGTTAGCTCCTCGTCCCACACAACGTCCTCATCGACCACCTGAACTGGAGGGTTCCACTGGCCCCAACTCGACCATTCCTCTCCAGCATCGTCTTTAAGGGCGAAACCCAGTCCGTAGAACAAGTCACAGCCCATGATGTTATCGCCCTGGGCCGTAACGTGGAACAAGAAGACAACCATCGTTGTAGACTTGTACCAAACTATCAACTCTAAAGTCCCAGCTGCGCACAGCCTGCCACCTCCATAACCATAAAGCAGCACTGGGTTACCTCTAATCCTGTAGTGGGGGAAAAACTTCCTCACCGTGGCCCAATTCAGCAACAACCCCTCCACCCCCATGTCAAGCAGCAGTGGCACCTCCACGCCATCCAATTCCACTGTGCAAAACGTGTACCCGTTGGTACTGGGGGACACCGTATGGATGGTTGCCGGGGGCGGGCGGAGTGATTTCTTCCGTGGGCTCTCCAGCTCAGATACACGGCACACTCTTGCGTAATGGTTCAAGCGTCCACATCTGCTACAACGCTTCCCTCTAGCTGGGCAGTCCTTAGCCTTATTGCGGTACGTTGCAGACCCACAACCCTTGCAAAGGGGTTTTCCCAGGGCAGACCTTCAGCTGGCAGCATTGGCTTCCGTAGTATCGTTGTCCAAGCTATCCTCCCTATCCAGGTCCACAACATTTGCTGTGGCAGGAGACTCTGGTGGCCGCTGTGACTGGCGCCAGTTTAGCTCCGAAGCTAGCTTGTTTGCGGCCTCCAGCTGGAGAGCTAGCTTGACAGCTCTGGCTAGTGTTAAGTCATTGGGCACCGTAAGTAGCCTAGCCTGCAATGCAGCGCTACACGTGTGCTCTGCAAACTGGCCACATGCCAATTCATCTTCCAACGGCCCAAAGCGACACTTGCTAGCTAGCTGCTTTAAATCGGTGACAAACTGATGAACAGGCTCACCCACTAGCTGATGTCACTGCCGAAAGCGAATCCTTCAGACAGTCATGCTATCCAGGGTATGAAAATGGTTTGCTAGCAGCTCCACAACATCTTCAAGAGTCCAAAGTGCCGAGTGTGCGCAGGACTCACTGGCCCTCAATACCCAGGTTGTGAACAAGTAGCGCACATGCTCTTAACTTGTCGAGCTTACCCAGGTCCAGCGCCGTGATGTACACCTGAAAAGCCTCAAACCACATCGGCCAAGGCACCGGTGGCTCGCCCTGAAGCTCGAGAAAGGGGCAAAGTGGTGTAATGCACACCTCCATGAGTTAATCCTCAATCGCCAAATGTTTTGTATGGTAAAATACCTTGGGTGAAGGATGAGACAAGATGACTGGATGAATACAGCTTTATTGATGGATGTAGAACAGCGGTAACATGGTAGGCACCTGGCAGAGAGCACCGGTCGAAGAGGCCGCAATATGGATGCCATCTGGTATTTATAGGGCGGTGCAGTGATGTGACCGGAAGTGCACGTCACTACACTGCACTTCACAATAAGGTGCCGGAACCCAACATCACACACAGTAATTGTCTTGCTCACTGAAAGTATCAATATAAAAAACTGCATTACATTGAAGCATTTGAGAACTTGATGTGAAGGTTAAAAATAATATTTTTAATTGTTTTTTTATCTGGATGTTTATTCATTCATCACAGTCATAAAGCACAATACTGTAGTTCTGATGAAAATGTTCAGCAGAAACCAGTCTGCTGCTTTATCTGTGAAACTTCCCATACATTATTAAACATCCACAATGCAATACATTGTGTAGGAAGGTTTTAACCTGGACAGCGTGGTGGCGGAGTGGTTAGCAATGCGGCAGCACAGCAACTCACCCTTGGCCGGGGGATCCTGGGTTTGATCCCATTCCCCCGACCAACAGTGACCTGTGTGGAGTTTGCATGTTCTCCTCCGTGTCTGTGTGGGTTTACTCCGGGACTTCTCTAGTTTCCTCCCACATGCCAAAAACATGCAAGTTAGGTTAATTGCCATCAAACTGGGGATTCTAAACTGTCCTTGGGTATGACTGTGAGAGTGAATGGTTGTCTGTCTCTCTGTGTTGGCCCTGCGATGGACTGGTGATCTGTCCAGGGTGGACCCTGCCTCTCGCCCAAAGATGCTGGGATAGGCTCCAGCCCCCCCCCCCCCCCCCCCGGGACCCGAAAAGGATTAAATGGAAGAAGATGGATAGTTTTAACCTTCTGAAATGCCTTTATTAGTCATGTGATTATTGTAAAAACATCAAAACACTCACTTCTCTTAAAAATAACATAAAGCTATCTGTTTTTTAAGAGAAGTGAGTGATTTGATGTTTTTTTTTAATAATCACATGACTAACAGGCATTTCAGAAGGTTAAACTACCAAACACCACTTTTCAGTGAATGACTTCTTTAAAAGCCATTTCAAATTAGACCGGACACTGTTGTCAAATTAAACTACCTTTTATTTATAGAATAAATGAGAGTATAAGGCTTTCTGATATACGTCCATAAGAAGGTAACTATAAACACTTTTTGTTTGCATCTTTGGCCTGATGATGTGTGCTACCAGCACTGTTATTCCTAGCGATAAACTCCCGCGCTTCAGTAACTCACAAGTAACTAATGGGATCAATGCATTCGCTTTCCCTGTGGCGATTCCACTCAATAAAAACCACCAGTCAGTATCAGCCAATCATGTGTGACTGCTACTGGTCAGTCGTCCAATGAACAGAGAATGTAGTCGACAAAACCAGCCAATGACAGACCAGCAGCATTGCGAGGCAGGAGAAGGGGCTGCCGGGTTCATTTCGCCGCTTCTCCACCCGGCTGTTCTTTTTGGATCTTACTGCAATGGCGGAACAGCAGCAGTTCTACCTTTTGCTGGGAAACCTAATGAGCCCTGACAACAACGTCAGGAAACAAGCAGAGGTAAGAGGACACAGGTGGTTTTAGTGGCTGACTGGCCCGTTGAACGTCAGTATCGGTCGTGTTAACGGGAGCTAACCGTTTAGCTGTCCAGCCTGGTCGCGCGCACCGAGCTCTAACGTCAGGCTCCACGTGCGCTGTAAAGCGGAGTGCTGGTCAGCTAAGGCTGACTTAACCGTCGTGTGGCGTAGTTATGTCGATCTCATAAAAACCAGCCATGAGGATTATACTGCGGTGGCATGCGGGTGTGTGATGAGCGTAGGGCGGTTTGATAGAAGTGGAACGTCCCGTTTCGCTGGGGAGGGATAGCTAAATCTCTTAGCTGACATGAGCTGGCTGAGTACAGGAAGTAGCATGAAGCTAAGGTGTCGCTAGTTTTATTAGCTTGTAGGCTAAGCTCAGCACGGTGGGTTGCTAAATTAAACAAGGTTGGGTATAGTATGATTGGACGTTATTGCTGCGGTGATAAACAACCGCATTGGGATGCGTCATAAACGACGAGTCTGGTCATTCAAAGGGCGAACTATGTAGACACTATTTATGCAATGGCCCCGGTCACCATTTAAGTTGAAGTTTGTATAAAATCAGTTTCAAACCCGCTGCTCTTGATCATCTCCTGAAGCGGATCATCTCAGTTTCAACGTGTCATTGTATCGGCTCATCTTCCTACATTAGTTTCTCTCAGGATTTGGCATGGGCGGCATCTAGCTCGCCTATTCACTCTTCCCCACAATTATCAGTAGTGATTACCCTCTGATCGCGGCTTGAGCTCTGTCACCCCAGGTTCCCTCTCCCAGCACCCGCCTTTTGGATGAGTTGGTTGAATCTTATCACGCATGCACCTCACAGGCAGTCAGCATTTTTCTTTGATGAAACGCAGACTGTCTGCCGGGATGCTAAGCTCATTGGAATTCACCCTCTATAGAGACACTCCCATTCTGTTGTACACACACATAATAATGGATGTAGTTCCATTTATGACGTCTTAAATCAATATGGTCCACGTTATACCCCGTTTTTAGGAAGCTGATTTAGAGCTGTGTAGTAGCCAGATTTAAACCCTTCAGCTAGAGTCTCCATAATAAAAAAAAAAAAAAAAAAAAAAAATGGACATGTAGTCAAATGGGTTGATAACATTTGGCTGGAGAAGTGGGTTATGAAATTAGATGACATGTTTGTACACCTTGCTATGGTTATCCAGTCTGAGCACATGGGTTTCTGCCCACTTAACAATGCATACACACTCACGATGCCTTAACTAGCAAAGTAGCGTTAGTTCTCATATTTTTATAACTGCCCCAGGGTGTTTAATAACGATATTTTAATGCATGATGAAATGCCTAAACATGGCAGCATGGAGCAGAAACTTGGTAAAGGAGTTGTAAAATAACAAAAGGCAAAGATTAATGTAACTACCATCATTATCTGCCCCTGCTTCAAATGTCAGTGGTTGGTATGTTTCTTTGTACTTCTGTCAAAGGAAAAATCTTACTGTCTGAAAGAAATTATCTATTTTAAATCTCGTCATCTTTTCCATTAATTTTCTCCACAGGAGACCTATGACAACATACCGGGCCAGACCAAGATCACGTTTCTGTTGCAGGCTGTTAGAGATGCATCTGCTGCCGAAGAGGTTTGTACGCTAAATGTGAACATGCCCATAGCATGGCATGTTGGATTCTTGTAGTGTGAAGAGGAAAACTAATGAACTTGGTCACTTGAATGAAGATGAGAGGTATGATTAGTTGTACTCATTCTGGATTTTCAAGGGGTCCATACACAACTTGAGAATTCTATTAGCCAGTTGTGAACTCTTGGTATAAGATGTTGTACCTCACAAAAAAAAAAACTCCCCAGAAGTTGGGCAGAGGTCTGCAAATTGTCAGCCATGAGAAACCAACTCTGTATTACTGCCATCATCGTTACATTTTTTTTTTTTTTTTCAAACATCAGTGTTGCATTTTTTTTTATGTCATCATTGATGGAATTTTGAGAATTTAGCCCAGTTATCACATCTGAGCCCTCACTACAGCCTGATGACAAAACTCGTTATGAGTCACAATTTTGGTATTTGAGCTTGTATGTTTACTCTGAATCCACCAGCTGCTTGGTCCTTCATGCTTTCCTCTTTGCTTTACCTCAAGGCTGATATTTTTAGAGTCTTGAAATGGGAGCAAGCAGAGAGGTGCTTGGCCCAGGGAGAGTGACTGTGCGTGTGTGTGTTCTATGATGATGCAGATTTCTTCTGGTTTTTTGGGGGTTTGTTTTTTTTTTTTTTGACAGACTTGAATAATTTCATGTTGTAGCTGTCATGTTTAATCTGACATTTTTTGCCACAGAATTAAATGAATTGAACTTGTATATGTAAAACAAAATGCCCGTCTCCCCAAAAAGTTTTTTTGTCTGACATGTTGAGGGTGTTGCAGCTCTGTTGGGTAGCATTATGCCATATTGTTTTGTCCCCTCAGGTCAGACAGATGGCAGCAGTGCTGCTGCGGCGGCTGTTGTCCTCGTCCTTCGAGGAGATCTACCCAGGGCTGACCCTGGAGATGCAGACAGCCATTAAGACAGAACTGCTGACAAGCATCCAACAGGAGACCTCGCCTAATATCCGCAAGAAAGTGTGTGACATTGCAGCCGAGTTGTCCCGGAACCTCATTGGTGAGGACTTCTTTCTTACTTTCTGTGTAACTACTAGTTTGTGCATTGACTCTTCTTTTTCTTTACTTTTGGGATGAATATGAATTGCATTGTTAAGATGACGATGGGAATAACCAGTGGCCAGAGGCGCTTAAGTTTCTGTTTGACTCTGTAAACTCCGACAATGTCGGCCTGCGAGAAGCTGCCCTACATATATTCTGGTGAGCTTCTATTGCTCAGTGAAATGAAACTTTTCACACAAAGGCAGATGTACTGGTGGTGACTTTAAATCTTGCCTGTATTTTAGGAACTTTCCAGGAATCTTTGGTAACCAGCAGCAACATTATTTGGAGGTTATCAAACGAATGCTTGTTCAGTGCATGCAGGATCAGGCAAACCCACAGGTAAGACTGTAGAATCTAGAGTACATCGGTAGCTGAACATTGGTGCATAATGCCTCCACCACAGTAATTTGGCTACAGGTGGAGCCCACGTTTTGCTGTCATATTCCCTGGTCTTTAGTTTCTTTTCTGTGCTTTGCAGTCAGCTATGTATTATATTAAATGTGTTGAATCCCTTCCAGATTCGAACCCTGGCAGCTCGTGCCGCAGCATCCTTTGTTCTGTCAAATGAAGGCAACGCAGCGCTGCTGAAACATTTTGCTGACTTACTACCAGGCATCCTGCAGGTAAGATGCATGTGTCCAAGGCATTTTTGTCTGAAATCTTTGAACTGTGTGTGGCAATCTATAATTTTTTTTTTTTCTTGTGTTGAGTGTAGACACTGATGCAATCTGCTGTTTGATGCCGTTGCCCAAGCAATGTCTTTAACCTCACAGTGCATGTGTTCAATTTATTACCCATTAACAAAAGTTGAGTTGCATTTTGCTTGTTTCTGTCTGAATGGAATTTGAAACTTGAAAAGAAAAGCATAAGGAAGCAGGTTTGTGCTTTGATTCAGATGAGAAAAATCTAAATGCCACAGTAGGTTCCCCCCCACTCTGCTTGGAGGTATTCTTGCTTGGTACCCATGCAGTGCCCCAAGTGAGCATTCACATACTTGAAATTACAGAAGCATTATCAGGTTGTCATAGGGTTCACTGTCACTGGGACCAGTTGGTCTGTGTCAAAGCACAGCTGTCTGCCACTGTCCGGTGTTTAAACTGCTTCTGGCCTAGCTGGGCCTGAGCAATTTTTTTTTTTTTTTTTTTTTTTTTTTCCCCCCTCAAACATCATGTTGTAATGTGACACATGCATGGCATTGTATCATCAGGAAGCACTCACTTTACAAGAAGCACGGTCTTGGTGTTGGTACATTTGAGAACCCAGTGAATACTTTGTTACAGACTTTCTGATATATTGTGAGCAGTGGTGGGTAAGTTAGTAAAGAATAGCAACTAGTTACAGTTACTAGTTACTTCTTTTCAAAAGTCACTGTTGGCAATTATTGCATGATTAAAGTAACTAGTTACTTGGAAAAGTAACTTTCACATTACTTTTAAATGCATACTTAAATCATCTTGCATACATAGCAAGATAATTAATGGATTACATTACAGGCTTATTAATGTCAGGCTGAAAATGGACTGTTTCAGATAGAGCTTTTAGAACATGTTCCGTTTGCTTTATCCTGCCTTGAGAGCTTTTATTGTGGGGAAAAATCTGAAGAAAATCAACACAAAATTGCCACTAAGGCTACAGTCACACTGCAGATCTTGATGCTCAATTCTGATTCCCCCTCCCCCCCGTGTTTGTTTGTGTGTGTGTGGGGGGGGGGGGGTTCACATTACAACTTAAATGCGACCCCCATCAGACTCCAGTGTGAACAGTCTACAGTTATGAAGTGACCTGCATGCGCAGAAGAAAACGTAACGTCAGACACAGCGTTGTTTACGGAAGTAAATATGAGCCCAGAACAATTGAGGGGGACAGAACTTCACCCTGATGCTGCATAGCAAAATAAAATATTAATCATGTGATCAGCTCTGCTTTAACACAACTGATTGATTAAACAGCTGTCTTTAATATGAGACCCCGTGTCTCAATGGCATTACCTGTATAAATAAGGTTAATAATAAATAATCCTAGCGATTACAATAGGGCTCTCACCCACTGACGTTGTCAGTGGCTCGTGCTGTAATAAACTGCATGGCTCGTACCAGCGGCATAAGACACCGGTCCTGCACAGAAATGAGAAGCCGCTAGAAACTCCCCTCTCCTGTGTGTCCCCCTATCTGGCCATTCCGTTCCACAGCCGTGTCATTAACTTTACATTTTAGATATTACAGCAGCCAGGACTCATGGTGAGCTGTTTACAAGGAAAAAGGAATTTGGTCCAGTAAATGTGCTGCTACCGTGTGCATGTAATGTCTGTGATGGTTTCAGTCCCCCCCCCCCCCAAAAAAAAAGTTATTGTGCAGTTGGAGCCGACAATTACAATCCAGTGATAAAGGGAAGAAGATTGATTAAAAAGACAGCTTGTTGCATCCTCCACCATAGGATAAAACTGTAGCGTCTGTCTCACTTCAGTGAGGAAAAAGTCGCATGAAATGCGACATGACAGTTCAGACTGAGGTCGCTTTGGAAAATATCAGATGCGTATCCGAATTAAGACCATATATGAAAGTGGCCTGGGTCAGGTGTGGAAAAAATTGGATATGTGCTGTTCAGACTGTCATTAAAAAAATCAGATATGGGTCACATTTGTGCAAAATAATCAGACTTGAGCAGTAAAACCTGCAGTGTGACCGTAGTCGAATTTCCTCATTTTGGAATAAGAAATGGGGTTTGTGGAGTGAGAGAGAGGGAAAGAGTGAGAATCACTCCAAAAAAGTGAGTTGGCAACACTGCATAAAGCTGTCAACGGTTCTTACCTTTATATTATGGATTTAATCCGATGTGCAGTGATCCAAAGAAAATGTCTGTTATCCACAGTCAAAATGCCTGCTGTGACAGACATGATCCAGTCCCTTAAAGGGCCTATATCATGCTATTTTAAGCCTTTCAGAGTAAACTATATGCATGTATGTGATAGTATATTACTTTTGGTACACTGGAGAATGAATTTCTTATGAAATATGAGTTATTTTCACGAGCTACTTTTCCAACCCGGAAGTAAGATGCCTCAATCTCTGAGGCTCCGCCTCTCCTTCTTGTGGCTGCCACCCATTTCATGACGTAACCCCTGAGCCGGCTGCTGCAGTGTGTTGCTGGGTTCCGCCCACGAAAACATCTACAGTAAACTTTAGAAAAGATGGATGAGCATGTTGTGGAGCCTTACACTCTTGACCCAGAGTCCAATCAGGAATTTGAGGTGCACGAGATACCACAGCAACCTCAGAAGAGGTTTACAGGAAGTGAGAGTTTTGCCGATCCCCGCTCCCTTAGCTGCGCAGAGAAAGTGGGTGTGTGCGTTAGCCTGGGGCCGGTGCTGGCAGCACAGGCACTTCCTGGAGTGGGCGGCTCACCCACGTTCATGCGTATGAACGTGGGGACCCAATCATTATCAGGGACAGGGCAGAGCAGCAGCTCAGAGAGCAGGGTTGAGGAGGAATACTCAGATGTGTGAATGGAGCAAAATACCACTTTGGAGGTGTTGTTGGTGAGGAATTAACATTATAACATGCTTAAAAGCTCAAAGTTGATTTTGCATGATATAGGCCCTTTAAATTCCTTTTGGAGATCAAATCCATTTTTGAATGATCTTTATTCAGGTAGCAAGTAAATGTGTTAACTTCAGTGGATCAGAGTCTCAGCTGTCTGATGGAAAATGACTTATCAGATCTTCATTCTGTAACGATGTATCTAGCAATCAGTCATTTTAATTCTTGTTGGGTCACGAACTGTCCAGATGCATACCTGTGCTTGAAATCCAACCATGGGTGCTCAGATAACGTAGATCCACTAAACATTGTTGATAGCATAGCACTAGCTTTGAATCTTGTTGCTGTTCTCAGGTGCTTCTGAAGATTGCAGTCGGTCTCAACCGCACTTTAGTTTGCAACCCACCAATATGCTTTTGTCCTTAACTGTGACAAAGGCAAAATAATCCATTTCCACAAAAACAACGTAGCTTCATCTTTTCCCAACGGGAGCAAGCTCAATTTGTGGCTGCTAGCTGCAGCAGTGAACAGGCTCTTTGCAAAAGGTTACGCTGACTGACAGCTACGTTAGCTACCTAGGGTCAGTTTGTATTTATATGCGCAAAAAATATCTCAATAAAACGAGTAACGCATCTGATCAGATTTTAGTAACGGTAAGGCATTACTGAATTTTAAATGGTAATTTCGTTACATAACATGTTACTGCAAAAGTAGTGGTGTTACAGTAACACGTTACTTTGTAACTCGTTACTCCCAACACTGATTGTGAGTCACTTTGTTACTGCTCTTCAGGGATGGCAATTTTCCGCGGATTTCCGCCGATTTATTTTCAAATTGATCATTTCTGTGAATCGTCTAAATCCGTTGAGAAAATTTTAGGGGGTACCTTATTGTTACCGATTTTAGCGAAAATCAACATGATTATAAGCACTCGGCGCTTCCCCGGAAGTCGTCTCCCGCGATAACCCGGATGTGTTTTGTGTTCAAGCTACTGCTGTATTGTAAACAGCCCTGCGATTGGATAGTTGCAAACGATTGGACCAATCAAATGGCTCGTTGTATGCTTTTTCAAAAATTCATGGCGGCGTGTTCTCAGGGATGTGATTTTCTGCTAATTCGCCGAATTCCGCTTTATTTTATCTTCCAGGAAGATAAAGTACGTTAAGTACGTTAGCAGCTTGTGGTCCACGAATGCAGTGAAGGTGCGCCCTTTCAGGCAGGACTGGAAGTGGCGTATGGCCAGGTGGAGAGCCATTAACTCTTACTGGCGGCGTACAACGGCTGTATGAGCTGGGCTGCGCGGGGGAGGAAACGGTAATAAAAGTTAACCATCCCCTTTTATGATTCCAAACAGATTGAAATTGACAGTGGACATTGACTCATAACTTTTGAAAATTTCTAAGACTTGGCTACATCAGTGATTGTGCAAAATGAACTGCTCAAGACTCAATGGAGATTGAAACTGGTGATCTGAAATGAATGCTGAAATTATAAAAAGTAATGGTATGTTGGAATTTTATTTCTATTATGGAATAGATAAAATTAACTGATTTTGATTTGATCAAGTGTTAAAGCATGTAATGGATAATGCTTGTTGGAATATTTTAGGAATGCTATCTTCTTGGAACATAAGTCAATATTATACAGTAATAAGTGGCATTCAGCTGTTTGTTTTATGTCATTTAAGCACAGTTCTGGTACTTAAAAATCATAAAAACCCAGGAGCTTCGGGGAGCTTCACCCCCCTTGCCCCCATCACCACCACCACCACCACCGGGGCTCTGCCCCGGACCCCGCTGGGGGACTGTGCCTGCTGAATTTTCAGATAATTTCCCCAACCCCAAATCACATCCCTGGTTCGTGTTGGAATTCTGAGCTTTCGGTATAGTTTTCAGTGGAATTATGAGATTTTTATCGAAGGATCAGGAGTCCTCAGTGCTAGAAATAGACAAAAGTGTCAAAAATAAGTTCCAATGGAATTGGCTTGAGAGAAAAGTGACGGTAAAGGTGAAAATTGGCTCAAAGTTCGACGAGGTAACAGAAATACTCGGACAATTTCTGAAGAAACCAGAAAAGTAAATGAAGTTCAAAGTTCAGAGACTGACACAGCTTGCTGCCAAAAGGAAGAAAGTTTCACATTAGAAGTGACTTGGTGACCAGTGTAAATAGTGTAATAAACTCTTCTCTTTTTTTTTTTTCTTTTTTTTTTCCCCTTGCCTTCTGATTGTTGCTCTGAGTGTTGCTATCCCTGTGCTGTTGGAATCCTGGAATTTCCCCGTTGTGGGACTAATAAAGGCTTATCTTATAGAACTGTTAAATATGTTGGACTAAAGCAGTCCTTCTCAAATAGTGGGGCCCGCCCCCCTTGGGGGGCGCGATGCGATGCCAGGGGGGGGGCGCGTATGACCCCGGGGAACAGGCTTTGCTTTTGCCGTGTAAAGTGTAATTGCACATCCACGGCAGCAGGTGGTGCAGTGGCGCTCTCATTGTCAAAGTCTGTTCGGGAGTTTAAAACTTTTTAAATTGCTGTCAACAAACCCCTCGAAAGACACCATGGAGAAATATTTAACAGTAACGAAAAGAAAGGCGAAGAGAGACAGAGGTAAAGAGACAAATGAAAGTCTCCCAAAAGCTAAGACGAGGAAATATGACGAAGCTTATCTAGCGCTTGGCTTCACTGTGACTACGGTGGGAGACGAGGAAAGACCGGTGTGTTTACTGTGTCTGAAAATGTTGGCAGCGGACAGCATGAAGCCAAATAAATTAAGACGTCACCTACAGACATTACATCCTCAACACGGTGATAAGCCGCTTGATTTTTTTTCAGCGAAAACGTGCGGAGTACAGCCAACGATCATCCCGCTTTGTGAACGCTACATCAGTAAACCAGCGAGCACTTTTAGCATCATTTAAAGTGGCGCACCAAATTGCGCAGTGCAAAAACCCCCACACAATTGCAGAGGAGTTGATACTGCCTGCAGCAGTAGACATGGTTTCTGTCATGCTTGACAACGCAAGTGCTGCAAAAATAAAAACCATCCCACTGTCCAATGACACTGCACTGAAGACCAAGTACAGGTCCCAGCTAAACATTGAGCAGGAGCTGAGAGTTGCACTATCATGCTTCAAACCCCGCTTTGAAAAGCTGTGCGCCGCAAAACGTGCTCATTGTAGCCATTAATGATTACTTCATTAATGTGATTTAGAAAAAAATCAGCACAATGTTTTATACCTTTTTCTTCAGACTAAAATGTTAAATATTTTGGTGCTCCTGTGTTAATGTTCCAGATCAATTTACATTTAATATTATTTATTGATTGAATTATTTTTCTCAGCATCAAATGGTTCAGTTGGTCAAAAATGTTTGTAGTTTAAATAAGGATTGACATATTTTTTATTTCAGGCACTTTGATGCGCTTTAAGTTTTTTTTTTTTTTTTTCTGTTTTAGACTAACAGGGTTTCTGTGTGGCAAAATAAAGTTAATATTTGTTGAAAGTTGATTTATATTGCTTTTTTCTTTTGTTAATGTTAAAAAGGATACACTTTTAGGTATACTTATACAATTTTTATAGATAATGATCTTATTTATAGTCACCGCGGCAAGTGTGGGGGGGGGGGGCGCGAAATATTTTCTCTTTCCTAGGGGGGGCTTTGCAAAAAAATAATTGAAGCACTGGACTAAAGACAGTGAGACAACATTGAAGAAAAAGTAAGGTAACTTTTCATTAAATTTAATGATGTATCTCAGTCTAGTATTTCTTTTTTTTTTTTTTTATCATTTTTTTCCAGTCTAAATTACTTCTGTTTTACTGAAAACCTCCCAGCTTCAGGGGGGCTGCGCCCCCTGGACCCCCATAAGTCAATCAACCAAATTAATTTCAGCTGAAATCAGAATTTCCTGTTGCCATCCCTGGCTCTTACACTACCAGCATTGCTTAAAATCATCATTGGACGGACTGGCAGCACTTGATAGTGTGCTTTCATATATCAGAAACTATGCCATTCTGAAGGCCCACCTCTTCCAGATGATCCAAAGCTCACTGAGTGATTGCACTATTCAATAGAAGTGGAGTTTAGGTTTAGCCTTGTTACTAACTGCAAAGGGTGAGTGGGCACTTGGAGCCCTTGCCTTCTTTGCTGGTTCTCCATTCAGCTCCTGACTACTAGTTGGTGACTCAGGAGTCTAGATTTCACCATAAGTTTGTAGTCATTCCTATTTAGTAACTGGTTTTGACTCTCAAAGGTGAGGTGAGATTGTCATTAGCAGTAGGGAACACCTGATTGTTTGCAACACTAACGGACCTGTTTTTTGCCAGGCAGTGAATGAGTCATGTTACCAGGGAGACGACTCTGTGCTGAAGTCTTTAGTAGAAATTGCAGACTCGGCACCTAAATACCTGAGACCCAACCTGGAGCCTACACTACAGCTCTGTCTCAAGGTAAGTTTGGAGCATTGTCAGTTTCGTATAACTGAGGTTTTATATGAAATTGCGTCATACAAACATATGCTAGAGTGTAGAGTGTTTGCTACAACTTTTGACAATGGATCTCTTCACCTTTGCAGTTGTGTGCCGACACCAACCTGACAAATATGCAGAGGCAGTTAGCATTAGAAGTCATTGTCACTTTATCAGAGACAGCAGCAGCAATGCTAAGGAAACACACGGCTATTGTAGCTCAAAGTGGTGAGGATGCGGTCCAGTAATAACTGTTATCCCACTTGTTTGGCCAACTAAAGATTATTAGAACACCTTCTGCAGCCATGTTTGTGTTATGGTCTTAGTGCCCCAGATGTTGGCTATGATGGTGGACCTGGAAGATGATGATGAGTGGGCCACGGCTGATGAGCTTGAGGACGAGGATTTTGACAGGTATGGTCTTGACCTTTCATGTTTTGTCCAGAACAGTAGAAACATAAGAACACAATTTGTTTTGACTAATGTTGTTTAGTGATAAATATGTTAGCCATGGTCTAATCACAATCACTATCAAATACTCCTGCCCTTAACAGACGGGGTATATCTTAAATGTGCTGCCTTTGTTTAGGTTTTCAGCTGAAAATGGGTTTTGTTATCCCTCACTAGTAATGCAGTGGCTGGGGAGAGTGCCCTCGACAGAATCGCTTGTGGTCTGGGTGGGAAGATAATTTTGCCCATGATCAAACAACATATCATGCAGATGCTGCAGAACCGTAAGTAAATTGGCTCATTGGACATCAAGATATTTACCTGGTTGTTGAATGTTGTCTATATGTTGATGTACTACATGTTGGAAGAAATACATCTTTAAACATTGACATATGTTGACATCGACACCTCTACAATGACATATGTCATTGTAGAGGTGTCTGAATCAATGCACAATTTTTTATTTTTTTTTAATAAAGGAATGTTTTACATGTCCAGAGTGCAGCAGCAACTCATGTCTAACATGCCAGAGCTGAAGATGAAGTAACCAGTTAGTGTAGTATATGTAGTGGGACATGAGATAACATGCAATTGACTTGTCACGTTCATCATTTGACCATTCATGTCATTCAGTAATAAGATTTAAAGTAAATTAATTACAGGTCATTACAGATACTTTGCGTTGAAAGTAAAAAAAAAATGGTCACACTTTTTAGGGGGAACCTAAATAGAAAAAGATGCATTGATAATCGTTTCATCAATTACATCACAGCCTTTTGAATCATAATCAAATTATGAAGTGCCAGATTTGCACCCATACTGCATGGTGCACTCAACATCGTAAGAACTGCGAAGAGGTGGTCATGTTGCTATGGTAATTCCGTCATTTTGAAACGATTATAAAGTGTATTGCGCTAAAAAGTGAGAAGTATTTGTGATGGATCTCAACTGTAGGGGTGGGGAAAATAATAATTTTTCCGATGCATCTTGATGTAGACGTGAACGACTCTGAATCGATGCACAAATGTCAAGATTTTGATTTATTAAATATTATTAACGTAATTAATTTGGCCGAAATGGGAAAAAGTCGGCAGCCAGAATAAAGAAGTTGGTGTTCGTACCTGACCGGACTCTTTTTGGTGTGACAAAAGAAACAAAATGGTGGAGCACAGAACATGGTTGACACCAAAGAGATTAAAAGCAAACTTATAGCAGTATTTTGGCTTTTATGGAGTTGAAGGGGAAAAAAGACTTGGATAAGACCCACACCGTATGTAAGCTCTGTCAGATTAAACTAAAATATTTTGAAAACACGACAAACAAGTGAAACCACATCGCATGTTTCCAGCCAGCCACCGGAGACAGTAAAGCAGCTGTAGCTGCTGCCGCCAATGTCAACACTTCCACACAACGTGGAAACGGCAAAGCAAATTACAGAATCTAATGCTGGAAAAAAACGTGGCAGAATTACAACAGCGGCAGGATATTACAGACGCACAGAGATGGATAACAGAGTTTGAAGAGTGGCATGCTGATGCCAAAGATGCCATCATGACTTTATTAAAACAATAGACAAAACTGCAAGAGAAGGTGACTGAAGTAGGAGGACATGGAAGATGCTGTAATTTGAGAATTTATAATGTGGCTGAACAGGATAACTAATTTGTGCCAGAGTTGATCAAGGAGCTCCTTTGTAGGGAGCTCTCGTTACCAGAGGGAACTGAATTTCACTTTCAACGGGCACACAGAAGCCTCAGAAAGAAACCACCACCGGGTGCACCCCGAGATCTATAGTGGTCAACTTTTTTGAAATATGAAACTAAGAAAGCATCCTGGTGAAAGCTTGGAAAAAGAAAAGACAGGAAGACAAATATTTTTTTGACCATGACTATCCCACTGAGGTGATGAAGAAATGCAAGACCTACTCAGCGATTAGATTCTTGAAAAACGCAAAGATTCGCTTCCGGACTCCACTGAGCAAAATGGGGATCCACTGATCAGATGGACCCAGGCTCTATAACAAGGCAGACGACGCAGCACGAGACATGAGGTACAGAGGGCTGGGGATACAAGAACAGCACGGCTGCAGACCCTCACTCAAGGAGAGGATCCTGAGAGCATGATCATGGCAACGCGTAGGGGAGAAATGAGGGACAAACGGGGAGACTGCCGCTCCGGAGAATCACAGCCAAGACACAGGGAGCTGGGCAAGGGAAAGGTTGCAGGAGTTTAAAAGGTGAAATAATGATAGAGAGGAGGCCATTGGAGAGGGGAGTGTAAGAAGAGAATATTCCCATGGAGCCAGGACGAGTCAAATATGCTCTGATGTTGAGTTAAACTCATAGAGGGTGGGTGAATAAACAATAACTAGAATAGGGATGTGATTTTTCCGCTAATTTGCGGAATTCCGTTTTTTTTTTTTTCTTTTTTTATCTTCCAAAAATTTTCAGACCAGATGGTGGCGTGTGCACAACGCGAGGCTCAGCGTCTCTTCAGATTTTGTGGATTAGCAGCGATATTTCTGCTCATTTCGGGTCTGTTTGTTCAGAACAGCTTCGCTTTTACATCCTACACCCGAAATGAACTTTTGGACATTGGATTACAAAATAACGACCTTTTTATCAGCAACCTACGTTTCATCCCTGAGCTCTAGAGAACACCCGACGCTAGGTAAGCTACCCGGCCGACTGGAAGTGCTCGCAGGCGGCGTAGAGACCGTAAACAAAGGCGGGGGAAGCACGGAGGGCTAAGAGCTAAGCTAAAACTAACACCGCACCAGCTTTCTCTACCCAGCATTTTCCTCGCTAATGTATGGTCAGTGGCGAACAGAATGGATGAGCTACGGCTTCGGATCACCAACAGTAAGAAACTTATGAACTGCAACATTGGATTACAAAATAGCGACCTTTTTATCAGCAACCTATGTTTCATCCCTGAGCTCTGGAGAACACCCGACGCTAGGTAAGCTACCCGGCCGACCGGAAGTGCTCGCAGGCGGCGTAGAGACCTTAAACAAAGGCGGGGGAAGCGCGGAGGGCTAAGAGCTAAGCTAAAGCTAACACCGCACCGGCTTTCTCTACCCAGCATTTTCCTCGCTAATGTACGGTCAGTGGCGAACAGAATGGATGAGCTACGGCTTCGGATCACCAACAATAAGAAACTTATGAACTGCAATATCATGATTTTCACGGAAACATGGCTACATAGTGGAGTACTTGACGGTGCTGTCGAGCTGGCCGGACGGCACACTCTGCGGGCAGACAGAGCAGCTGATGACTCCGGTAAGACTAGAGGTGGGGGAGTATGCATTTATATTAACAAGGCTTGGTGCATGAACTCTGTCACTGTTGGGAGACACTGCTCAGCTAACCTGGAGTTTCTCATGGTTAAATGTAGACCTTTCTATCTGCCACAGGAGTTCACTTTTCTTCATCTTGCCTGCTGAAGATGTTTTGGACTTTATTTAAAAAATATTTTTAACGCCACACATGTGATGGATAATGCTTGTTGGAATATTTTAGGAATGCTATCTTTTTGGAACTTAAGTCAATATTATACAGTAATAAGTGACATTCAGCTGTTTTGTTTTATGTCATTTAAGCACAGTTCTGGTACTTAAAAATCATTAAAAACCCAGGAGCTTCGGGGGGCTTCGCCCCCCTTGCCCCCCCCCCCCTCCCCCCACCAGGTCTCTGCCCCGGACCCCGCTGGGGGAATGCGTCCCCCAGACCCCCTGCTAAATTTTCAGATAATTTCCCCAACCCCAAATCACATCCCTACTAGAACTAAATGGATAACCAACCTCCCCCTTCCCTCTTTCTTTTTCCACTTATTTACAGGGAGATGGTTTCGCTATGACTTTTATTCTGGGTTTTGTACTCCATTTGTCAACTTGGGGCTCTCTTATTTATTATAATAGAATGGCACCTGTAAGTTAAACTTATTAAGGAGACTTTTTATCCCCGAAAAATTACCTCCTCTCCTACAAGCACAAGACTTCTCTAATTTTTACATAAGATTTGTCAGGGAGAACTAGCTATTTAGACTGTTGGACCTATCTAATGTCATGGTGAGACCCATTTCAGGTCTGCCACGAATCACTGGGGGTGGGGGCTTTATACATAAAAGGTCATCCCTCACTCCTACCAACAGGAAGACGGGGCTGGTGGGAACTAAGGCCCTTATTTGCTGGGGAGTTCAGTTTTTGTGTTCATGATAAAATGTTGGTTGGTTTTACTACAGTGGAGGGGATTAGAAATATTTTGAGGGATACACATAATGCAATATGATATAATGGTGGTGTCATTAAATATTAATGGCTTAAAAAATGTTTAAAAAAAAAAAAGGTAAAGCATTAGCTAAGTTTAGAAAAGAGATGTAAATTTTTTAGTTATTTTTTACAGGTGACACACTTAACGTGAGAGGAGCACCTAAAGTTTAAAAAGTTAGGCTACAGGAATTCATTTTCCAGCTCCTTTGGACAAAATCATAAGAGGGGTGTAATGATATTGATTCCCAACACAATACAGTTTCAATTGATCAAGGAAATTGGTGATAACGAGGGAAGATGTATCATTATAAAGGGTAAATTAGAGACTCAATTGGTGACATTGTTTAAAAAGTTACTACAATACTTTTTTTTTTTTTTTTTCCCTCCTGGCTCCATTGACAGAAAAGGTGAGTTAAATTTGTTTATTTCTAAAACAAAGCCTTATCTCAGAATTCTGGCAAATTAAAAGTTGAGAAAATATGGCGATGCAATGATGCAAGCCTTTAGTTGCACTTAATTTTGACCAGGCGAGCCGAAACAGACAGATACACATGCATTGAGTGATTACCGTATGCCTCTGTTTTCACTGAGGCATAAAAATACACTTGCACATGTACAGATTGGATCCTGGGGTCCACTTGGGTTGCTCACTTGGTCAGGGGTCCATTTGACCTGCTCCCAACACAGCCATCCTCAGTCTACAACGAGACCAAAGCTAAAGTCATGCAATCACTGAAGACAGCAGGTAGGATTGCTTGCACATGTGATGTGTGGACATCCATTGCCACCGAATCATTTGTAACAGTAACTGCACATTTTTGTATGACGGGTAAATGTGATTTTGATGGAACAAAATGTTCTGGGTTTTTGGACTGAAGGACTCGGTTACTTATTGCACATAACAGGAAAACTTTCATTAGAAGTTTAACATTTCTTAGAAATTCTGAGTATTTTTGAATGAAGGCTCAGTTGCTTGTTGCACATAACAGAATGTTTTAAGTCATCATATTATAATGCAAGGATTCTGTGTGTGTGTGTGTGTGTGTGTGTGTGTGTGTGTGTGTGTGTGTGTGTGTGTGTGTGTGTGACGTATCTTTCGAACAGTTTGTCAGACTGACCTCAGTGCCAGTTGCCCATCCTTGCCTGATATGGTCATGTGACCAGGCACTGCACTAGTATCTTTTAATGTTTCAAAAAAATACATGAAAAGTGCAACTGTAGCAGCACATTTGCTGATATAACAGACTTCAGAGTATACTGAATTTTAACAATAAGACATTATGTGCAATAAGTAACTGAGTCCTTCAGTCAAAAATACTCAGAATCTCTAACTGAAATGTTAAACTTCTAATGAAAGTCTTCCTGTTACACATGTGGACAAAATTGTTGGTACCCCTCTGTTAATGAAAGGAAAAACCCACAATGGTCACAGAAATAACTTGAATCTGACAAAAGTGGTCATAAATAAAAATTCTATGAAAATTAACCAATGAAAATCAGACAATACTTTTGAATTGTGGTTCCAACAGAATTACTTTAAAAAAAAAAAAAAAAAACACTCGTGAAACAGGCCTGGACAAAAATGATGGTACCCCTAGAAAAGATTGAAAATAATGTGACCATAGGGACATGTTCAACCAAGATGTCCTCTAATTAACATCACAGGTGTCTACAAACTTATCAGTCAGTCGGCCTATTTAAAGGGTGACAAGTAGTCACTGTGCTGTTTGGTGACATGGTGTGTACCACACTAAACATGGACAAGAGGAAGCAAAGGAGAGAGTTGTCTCAGGAGACTAGAAAGAAAATTATAGACAAGCATGTTAAAGGTAAAGGCTATAAGACCATCTCCAAGCAGCTTGATGTTCCTGTGACTACAGTTGCACATATTATTCAGAAATTTAAGATCCACGGGACTGTAGCCAACCTCCCTGGACGTGGCCGCAGGAGGAGACGGATAATACGAATGGTAACAAAAGAGCCCAGAACAACCTCTAAACACATTCATGGTCAACTCCAAGGTCAAGGTACATCAGTGTCAGATCACACCATCCGTCGTTGTTTGAGCCGAAGTGGACTTGATGGGAGATGACCAAGGAGGACACCACTGTTGAAAAACAAATTATAAAAAAGCCAGACTGGAATTTGCCAAACTGCATGTTGACAAGCCACAAAGCTTCTGGGAGAATGTCCTATGGACAGAGGAGACAAAACGGCAACTTTTTGGCAAGGCACATCAGCTGTATGTTCACAGACGCAAAAATGAAACCTACCAAGAAAAGAACACTGTCCCTACTGTGAAACATGGAGGAGATTCTGTTATGTTCTGGGGCTGCTTTGCTGCATCTGGCACAGGGTGTCTTGAATCTGTGCAGGGTACAATGAAATCTCAAGACTATCAAGGTATTCTAGAGAGAAGTGTGCTGTCCAGTGTCAGACAGCTTGGTCTCAGTCGCAGGTCATGGGTCTTGCAACAGGATAATGACCCAAAACGCACAGCTAAAAACACCCAAGAATGGCTAAGAGCAAAACATTGGACTATTCTAAAGTGGCCTTCTATGAGCCCTGATGTAAATCCTATTGAACATCTGTGGAAGGAGCTGAAACATGCCATCTGGAGAAGGCACCCTTCAAACCTGAGGCAACTGGAGCAGTTTGCTCATGAGGAGTGGGCCAAAATACCTGCTGAGAGGTGCAGAAGTCTCACTGACAGTTACAGAAATCGTTTGATTGCAGTGCTTGCCTCAAAAGGTTGCAACAAAATATTAAGTTAAGGGTACCATCATTTTTGTCCAGGCCTGTTTCATGAGTTTGTTTTTTAAAATAATTCCGTTGAACCACAATTCAAAAGCATTGTCTGATTTTCATTTGTTAATTTTCATAGACTTTTTATTTATTACCACTGTTGTCAGATTCAGGTTATTTCTGTGACCATTGTGGGTTTTTCTTTCATTAACAGAGGGGTACCAACAATTTTGTCCACGTGTATATGTGTAATAAGTAACTGAGTCCTTCAGTCAAAAAAACCAGAACAATTTGCTGTATCAAGATCACATTTGCCTTTTATACAAAAAATGTGCCGTTACCGTTGCAAATGATTCGGTGGCAATGGATGTCCATACATCACACGTAACTGCAATCCTACCCACTGTCTTCAGGGTTTGCATGACTTCGGCTTTGGTCTTATTGTAGAGTGGGGATAGCTGTGTCGGGAACAGGTCAATTGGATCCCTGACCAAGTGAGCAAGAAAAGTGGACCCTGGGATCCAATCTGTACAAGTGCATTTTCAATCCAGTGATTTACAGACTGGTTCATAATTTTCTAAAGCCTCATTCAGAACATTATAATCCCACATACTTATTCTGTGGCTTTTCATCGGGAGGCAGCCAGTAGTAGTGGTGCGCAATACGGCAAGAATTGGTATCGATCGGATACGAAGTAAATACAGGGCCAGTATTGCTGATAGTGTGGGACACATATGCACATTGTTATATCACTTTATGCTTCATATGTATATCACTTTAGGCTTCACATCTCAGATTGAACAAAGGACTGAGTCTCCTTGGAGGTAACAGGAGGATGTGAAAGTTTGGTCTTTGGTATGCAAAGAGACGGCCTGGGGGGATTTTCCTGGCTGCCAGAGACTGTGGGTGGAGGTGTTAAGATCGAAGAGAAGATGCATTGTTACTTGGGATTAAATGCAATGTGACTGAGCTTTGAAGGTCCTGATATATAAAGGACGAATATCTGGGTTTTTCCTCTTTCTGTTTTTGCTGATGTTGGAAGATGTGAATAAACCTGACTCGTGAGATAAACTCTGCCTCGTCATTTTCACATTTCCACAATAGATACTTTTTAATAACTAGAAAAGCACTCGGAGAGCGCAGACCTCCGCCAAGAGCAACAGTCCCCCCCAGTATTGTGATTTATACCATAAATATTCTACACTAATTTTGTTGTTCTTTCCCTGTATCATGTGTTTCTGTAGGTCATATGATTGGTCAAGAAAACAAAAAAAATGTTATTTGAACTACACAAATACAATTTATTTAATTTAACAAGAGACAACATGTACAAGTCTTAAGTTGGAGAACACATTCATGAAATTTATTCCTAATAAGTTCTGGATATTGAAAAGCTACCATTAACATAATTTTTTTTTTAACTTTTTCTTTCAAGGAAATTAAAAATATGTATATATACGTAGTGTAGAATAGAACAATATTAACTCCAATCTTCTTTTATTAAAAAAAAAAAAAAAAAAAAAAAGCATAACCTCCTGGCGGAGGTAATAAGAAAAAATTGATACAATAAAACTAAGCTCGACGAGCTTCAGTAGCATCTGGGGATAGCCCCTCATCCTGTCTATGCTGCCGTGTACTGTCTCTGTCTTTAGCACGGCGAGAAGCAGCAGCCTGTGGGCTCTCATTCAATGTATGCTGCATTTTAGCGGCTCTGTCACAAGCTCGACGAGCTTCAATATGTAGTTCAGTGCTTCCTGCTGGCGGAAGCACTGAACTACACATTACCTCCGGGCCCTATCTCACAATGTTAAAGAATCCTTTAAAAAATTCCTGGATCCAGATGGTGATCCGGATCATGCCCAAAATTTAATCAGTTCTTCCTTGTACCATTTCCAACAACGCCTGAAAGTTTCATCGAAATCCGTCCAAAACTTTTTGAGTCATCTTGCTAACCAACAGACAGACAGACAAACGCCGGCAAAAACATAACCTCCTGGCCTGCGGCCTGGCGGAGGTAATTAAAGTGGATGCATCATCATTCATTCATTCATCTTCTTCCGCTTAATCTGTTTCGGGTCGCGGGGGGGCTGGAGCCTATCCCAGCATCTTTGGGCGAGAGGCAGGGTACACCCTGGACAGATCGCCAGTCCATCGCAGGGCCAACACAGAGAGACAGACAACCATTCACTCTCTCAGTCATACCTAAGGACAATTTGGAATCCCCAGTTTTTGATGTCAATTAACCTAACTTGCATGTTTTTTGGCATGTGGGAGGAAACAGGAGAAATCCTGGAGTAAATCCACACAGACACGGGGAGAACATGCAAACTCCAGACAGATCACTGTTGGTCGGGGGCTGGGATCGAACCCATTTACTAAATATGAATTTTCATGAACTTTTTAAATGTTTTCTGATTATCATTATTTTTTTTTTCTTTCTTCCCCCCCCCCCCCCCTTCCTCTTTTGGATTAATTAGTTAAAACCCAGGACTGAATTTGGGCAAAGTTTAGAGGTAAACGCATACAGTATCACTTTCACAGTTAACACAAAAGGGTAATTATATTCAATCAAATATGAGCCATATTCAGTATATTTGTTTCAATTCCAGTAAATGTATTCATTTAAATGACACGTTTCAATGGGATAAATGCATTATACCAAGGTCTCAGCATAATTACCTCCGAAAGGCCAGGAGGAGGTTATGTTTTTGCCGGGGTTTGTCTGTTTGTTTGTCTGTCTGTTGGTTAGCAAGATAACTCAAAAAATCTTGGACGGATTTCCATGAAACTTTCAGGCTTTGTTGGAAATGGTACAAGGAAGAACTGATTAAATTTTGGGGGTGATCCGGTTCACCGTCTGGATACAGGAATTTTTTAAAGCATTTTTCATTCAACACTGACATACAGCCATTTTCAACATGTGCGCAGGCGCAATGGAGGGCGCTGGTCGTCGTGTCTGCAACACAAACTCTGCGTTCTTCAACGTTTTAGGCACAAAAGGACGCGGAAAACACTGCTGGCCTGGGCCCGCCAGCATGCAACTGCAAAACCTCACACGGGCAGCTGTCCGCCGACGGATTCTTTGGCAGAAATTCCCCGGCCAGCCATAGGAGCTGCGCATTTGGCAGAAATTCACCGGCCAGCCATAGGCGCTGCGCAAAAACGAGCTCTCTGCCGGCCAAGCTTCTAAATTGTCGTTTGCCGCGGAGCGCAACCCCCAAAACAATAATATTGTAGCGAACTCGATATGAGCACCCTATTTGGCTTGCCAAGTGGGTTGGCACTATTGGCGACACAGGTAGAGTGCGGGACTCCGGAGCGGGAGGCGTGAGTTCGAACCTCCCGGTGGGACGTCGCCATGTCGAGCAGCACGTTACAATATAATTTAAAACCCACGGCAACCTGTCTACCCAATTTGCATCCGTCAGTGGAGGAGATGGACACAACAGCAACACTTCAGTTTATTACCTCCGCCAAGGAGGCAATGCTTTTACTACTGAACCACTAATCCAGGGGTGTCCAACCATGTGCCATGGAGAGCCAAGACCCTGCAGGTTTTCTCTTCTACCCAGTCTCTTCAGCAGGTGTTTTCACTTATCAGCAATCAGTGGGAAGAAGTTCACAGAAATCTGCTGTTGAAGACACTGGTTGGAGGTAAAACCTGCAGGGTCTTGGCTCTCCATGGCACATGGTTGGACACCCCTGCACTAATCCTATCACTATCAGATTGATTGTCATTGATTGTGTGTTTATTGCACTGTCCCTGTCAAATAAACAAATAACCATTGTGAATCCAATTGCTAGTCATATGTTTACATGCTCAAGGAATGTGAAAACGTACACACAAACACTGTATGGGGGGGAATTGTGGCGCTTGGCGGAGGTCTGCACTCTCCGAGTGCTCTTCTAGTTTATACTTTGAGTTGGCTAAAGTAACATGATAATGACCAGTTGCACTTTGAAAATTAATAGTAACTAATGCTGAAGATGGCTAAAATATTAATTTCACCACTAATATCTACCTGGATATTCTCTGCCATACTGAAAGGCCTCTGCCAATGATCTCTACCTCTGGGTTGGGGGTCTGGGTCTGTCAGGACCAGGGAGTGGGGGATTTCTGTCCTCTCTCTGTTTTGGTAGCTTGACATTGTCTTTTGGATGATTTTTTCATATGCTTGTATAATTTTTTTTTTTTTTTTTATTTGGGGTCCATTACGCGGCAACAGAAGTTGTGTGTTACCATAGAAACAGCAAAACAAATATGGGGCGGGAAGCAATGCTCCATGCTTGGAATGTCTGCGTCTAGTTGTGAGGAAGTAATTTAGTTTTAAGGCCATTTCACACTGCTGCCATCTTTTTAAAAAAACAAACAAAAAAACTGTACAGCAATGCAAATAATCTACCCACATTTTTTCCACACGTCAACAACGTTGCTTTGTGGACAAGTTTTACTTCATTACATTGACTTCTTCCTGAAGTGGTGTTGCTAATGTCCGAAGTGTCCAGAGGGTTATTTTCATTCTGTTGTGGCTGCTCGAGAGGGAGAGAGTACATTAATATAATATGTTAAAAGGAACTCTGATTATATTGGCATGTTAGCTCTATATGCTTTATTTTTATGTTACTAACATAACTATAATATAATTTTTTTGAAAAGAATTCCCAGTTTTATATATTTTTAAAAAACTTTATTACGATGTAAATCGCCATTATTGTTTACGTCGCAATGCATTCTGGGTAGTGACGTAGAATGGTTGCAGCCGTTTTTTCTGTCTTATACAAGCCAAGAAGCGAAGCTACGAACTACTGCCATTTGTCAGTGAAAATGCCACATTGCGCGGCTTTTGGATGTAATTTCCAATCAAAGGGAAATAAAGAGAGCGAGGTAAGCCCTCCATAGCTTTCCTAAAGAGGGAAAGTTGAGGAAAAAGTGGGGCAGCAGCGGCTCAGCAGGTCGTCTAATAACCCGATGGTTGGCGGTTCGCATCACACTCTCCCCAGATATCCTGCCGTTGTGTCCCTGGGCAAGACACTTCACCCGCATTGCCTCCAGTGCCCATAACACTGGGTATGAATGTGTAAAAATGTTTAAATGCTCGGTGGTGGCCGGAGAGGCTGTTGGCGTGGATTGGCAGCCACATTTCCCTCACTCTGAGTCTGCGATCACACGCTGTAGTGCATGCCTGATAAAGCTGATATGTGTGTGTGTGTGTGTGTGTATATATATATATATATATATATTAATCACGCTGTAATAAAGCACAATATCGCTCAAAGAGCACGAGCGTGTGCTTTGCGCACCAGTGTGGCGGATGAAATAAGGGGACCCAGTGTGGAGGCACGGAATAATTGCAGGCAGGACACGTGAACTGAAGTTTAAAAGGGTGTTTATTTCATCCTCCAGCACGAAGCTCACTCCAGCGCTGTGGAGCGAGACCTTTTTTTTTTTTTTTTTTTTTTTTTTAAACTTATTTTGTACTAACCACAGTGCGCAGTGGTTAGCACTGTGGCAGCACAGTTTACCCTCGGCCGGGGGATCACGGAGATCGTGGGTTCGATCCCTGCCCCCGGCCAACAGTGATCTGTGTGGAGTTTGCATGTTCTCCCTGTGTTTGCGTGGGTTTACTCCGGGATTTCTCCGGTTTCCTCCCACATGTCAAAAACATGCAGGTTAGGGAGTTAAGGGATGCTTGCGCACGCAGCGACTGGCAGCTGGTGGATTGTCACCAGACTGCAAAACAAATCTACCTATGAGTACAAAATAAGTTTAAAAAAAAAAAAAAAAAAAAAAAGGGCTCGCTCCACAGCGCTGGAGTGAGCTTCGTGCTGGAGGATGAAATAAACACCCTTTTAAACTTCATTTCGCCGTGTCCTGCCTGCACTTATTCCGTGCCTCAACACTGGGTTCCCTTATTTCATCCGCCACACTGGTGCGCAAAGCGCACAAGCATGCACTTTGCGTGATATTGTGCTTTATCATAGCGTAATTAATACATATGTCAGCTCTATCAAGTGTTGTGGGATGTGTCTGGTGCGTGTGTTTGGATGGGGCAGCTCGGTGCGTGGACGTGAGTGAGTGATGGCGTTTGCGCAGCCGAGCCCCCCCCCGGTGTGTGTGGCGAACGGTGTGTGATTTGGTGCGGATAAATAGAAAGAGCCAGGCGACGGGAGCAGGTAAAATTTGTTGCTGACAACAGTGCGGTATATTAATAAAGCCCCAACGCTTCAGCAAAACGGCCTGTGTTTCTGTGTACCACTAGGGAGTTTACCACGGAGGAAGATGGATCTCCCCTGCGTCCCAAAACCATGGTTAGGAGACGAAAGGCAGGAACGGTCAACACAAGCGTGCGATCAGACATGTCTCATGCACGCGCTTTGCGCGATATTGTGCTTTATCATAGCATGATTAATACATATGTCAGCTTTATCAGGCATGTGCTACAGCACGTGATCAGACACTCAGAGTGAGGGAAATGTTGATGCCAATCCACGCCAACAGCCTCTCCGGCCACCACCGAGCATTTAAACATTTTTACACATTCATACCCAGTGTTATGGGCACTGGAGGCAATGCGGGTGAAGTGTCTTGCCCAGGGACACAACGGCAGGATATCTGGGGAGAGCGTGATGCGAACCGCCAACCATCGAGTTATTAGACGACCTGCTGAGCCGCTGCCGCCCCACTTTTTCCTCCACTTTCCCTCTTTAGGAAAGCTATGGAAGCTCACCCCGCTCTCTTTATTTCCCTTTGATTGGAAATTACATCCAGAAGCCGTGCAATGTGGCATTTTCACTGACAAATGGCAGTAGTTCGTAGCTTCGCTTCTTGGCTTTTATAAGACAGAAAAAACGGCTGCAACCATTCTACGTCACTATCCAGAATGCATTGCGACGTAAACAAAAATTGTAGTAAAGTTTTTTTAAAAATATATAAAACTGGGAATTAATTTCAAAAAAATTAAATTATAGTTATGGTACTAACATCAAAATAAAGCATATAGAGCTAACATGCCAATATAATCAGAGTTCCTTTTAAAAAAAAGACCAAAACCCCCTCATGCCCCAGAGGCATAGAAATGAGATGAAGGCAGAAATAATGTCATGAATGATGTCTGTGGTTATATTATCCTGCTGTAGCTGCTTATAGTTTGGGGGTTTACCGGTTTAAATGTAATAAATGGGCTGCATTAACCAGAACTAAATTGCTCTTACATTCATAAGGCAATGTTTTCAGGACTATTCAGATGTTTTTAAGAAAAATCTGCAGAATTTCCTAAACTACAGGCTATACAGTGGTGTGACAGTGTTTGCCCCCTTCCTGATTTCAGATCATCAAACAAATTTAAATATTAGACAAAGATAACACAAGTAATCACAAAATGCAGTTTTTAAATAAGATAAGATAAGCCTTTATTAGTCCCACAATGGGGAAATTCCAGGATTGCAACAGCATAGGGATAGCAACACTCAGAGCAACAATCAGAAGGCAAGAAAAAATAACATCTAGTAAACATATGTCCATATTACTATAAATGTATATATATAGACACACAGTGCAGAGCATTATGGCTGGTGAATGTGCAGCAGAAAGTCTAAGCTCTCCGCGGATGCAGCGGGCCAGCTGGAAGTCTTTGGGCATGATGGTGACCCCCTTAGCGAAGAAGAGACCCACCAGGTGGGCCTCGCTGGTCTCCTGCAGAGCCATGACGGCAAAGCTCAGGAAACGCAGGACGGTCTTGAAGTCCTGAGCGATCTCCCTCACCAGGCGCTGGACGGGCAGCTTACGGATGAGCAGCTCCGTGGATTTCTGGTAGCGACGGATCTCTCTCAGAGCCACGGGCCTGTGACGGCGAGGCCTCTTCACTCTGCCGGTGGCCAGAGCGCCTCTCCGAGCAGCCCTGGTGGCTAGCTGTCTCCTGGGGGGCTTCTTCCTCCAGTAGATTTTACGGGCGGTCTGCTTGGTTCTTGCCATCGCTCTTTATTATTCTGTCTTATATTTCTTTCACGCCGCCTAAACTCCAGCCCCGCACCCGCGTCCTTTTCGCTACAGCTCCCGGTATGTCGAGTTTCCCATTAGCACCGGGCGGCGGCCAAGTGCTAGCTAGCACTAGCTCCTCCCCGCTGTAACGTCTCCCGCTGCAAACCGTGGCTCCGTCCGCCGACCCGGGAGACCCCCGGGGCGATCCGTGCGTCCGTGATATATATACAGAGTGAAAGGTGTAGAAAGAAGAAGGAAGATAAAAATTTTAAAAAAAGGCTGTTGCAACAGGCAGCCAACTCGTGTGGCGCCGCCGGTCCGGCGGAACCGGAACCGGAAAAAAAAAATGAAGGGGCTTATTATTAAGGGTATTTAAAAAAAAAAAAAAAAAAAAAAAAAAAACCTACATGGCCCTGTGTGGAAAAAGTGATTGCCCTCCCCCCTGTTAAAACATAAATGAACTGTGGTTTATCAAATCTTTGGAAAGCTGAGTTCAATTTCTCTAGCCACACCCAGGCCTGATTACTGCCACACCTGTTCTCAATCAAGAAATCACTTAAATAGGATCTGCCTGACAAAGTGAAGTACACCAAAAGATCCTCAAGCTAGGCATCATGCTGTGATCCAAAGAAATTCAGGAACAAATGAGAAACAAAGTAATTGAGATCTATCAGTCTGGAAAAGGTTATAAAGCCATTTCTAAAGCTTTGGGACCCCAGCGAACCACAGTAAGAACCATTATCCACAAATGGCGAAAACATAGAACAGTGGTGAACCTTCCCTGGTGTGGCTGGCCGACCAAAATTACCCCAAGAGCCCAGCGACGACTCATCCAAGAGGTCACAAAAGACCCCACAACATCCGCAGAACTGCAGGCCTCACTTGCCTCAGTGAAGGTCAGTGTTCATGATTCCAACTTAAGAGAGACGGAGGCAGAGTTCCAAGACGAAAACCACTGCTGACCAGAAAGAACAAAGGCTCATCTCAGTTTTGCCAGAAAACATCTTGATGAGCCTCAAGACTTTTGGGAAAATACTCTGTGGACTGACTAGACAAAAGTTGAACTTTTTGGAAGGCGTGTGTCCATTACATCCGGCGTAAAAGTAACCCAGCATTTCAGAAAAGGAACATCATACCAACAGTAAAATATGGTTGTGGTAGTGTGATGGTCTGGGGCTGTTTTGCTGTTTCAGGACCTAGAAGACTTGCTGTGGTAAATGGAATCATGAATTCTACTGTCTACCAAAAAATCCTGATGGAGAATATCCGGCCATCTCTTCGTGACCTCAAGCTGAAGCGCACTTGGGTTCTGCAGCAGGACAGTGATCAAAACACACCAGAAAGTCCACCTCTGAATAGCTTAAGAAAAGCAAAATGAAAACTTTGGAATGGCCTAGTCAAAGTCCTGACCTGAATCCGATTGAGATGCTGTGGCATGAGCTCAAAAAGGCGGCTCATGCTCGAAAACCCTCCAATGTGGCTGAATTACAACAATTCTGCAAAAATGAGTGGGCCAAAATTCCTCCACAGTGCTGCGAAAGACTCATTGCCAGTTATTAGGTTTAGGGGGCAATCACTTTTTCACACAGGGCCATGTAGGTTTGGATTTATTTTTTTTTTACCCTTAATAATAAACACTTTCATTTAAAAACTGCATTTTGTGTTTACGTGTTATCTTTGTCTAATATTTAAATTTGTGTGATGATCTGAAACATTTAAGTGTGACAAACATACAAAAATGAGAAATCGGGAAGGGGCAAACACCTTTTCACACCACTGTAATTACAATTATTATTGAAGGTGGCAACAACACTGTTTATTCAACTGTGAAATATACCATCTTGATTTATATTTACTGTATATATTGGCAATTTAACTGTAATGCTGTAAATGCCATTTAATTGCAGTGCTCTTGCACTGTGTGTGTCAGTCATTCCAGGATTTCGCAATGTTGCGCTGATTGGCTGATTTTGCGTGAATTGACGCAATCGCAGCTATTGCGTGACCTTGCAACTTTATCCAATCACCACAACTTTCCCGCAACTTTGGCCAATCCTTGTCAACTTCCGCCAATTTCACCAATCAAATTTCAGCTGAGTGGCGCTGAAACGCTCAGTCTAACCAATCAGATGCATCATTACATTGCGTTCACTTCCGTGTTTACAGTAAGTATTAACGGAACGCTTCAGCAAAAAAACTGACTTTTAAAAAAAAAAAAAAAAAAAATGCTCACCCGCGAGGTTTTCAACACCATTCCTTCCTCCGTGTCCCTCAGCCCGCCAGTGGACATCTCTATCCTGACCGTGTGTACAAAGTCCTGGGTTTGTGTTGAAAAAGGTCCACCTGCCCCAAAACCACCCCGTTGCGGGAGCGCATGTGACAAGAGACTTCATAAAATCACAAACAAATGAGCAGGTCTGACACTACAGCTAGTGTTTGATCATTTTGTACATCTTTAGAGGTAAAATCATTACTACATCTTGTCAATGAGCTTTAAAGCTGTGAATCTCTGATCTGAACATGGACAAATGCCCCACCCCCTCTCCCCCCCGTAAATGAAAGATGTGTGTCTGAGATGGGGGGGTGGGTGGATGTGTCAAGACGCGCAGCGGATAAACGGACAGGAGTTATGGCATAGGAATATTGTCTGCATTTTTTTTTCCAGAAAAACAGACTCCAATAGACAATACAGACTAACAGAATAAATTATTTATTTTTTCCTTTCCGCTCGGTACCGAGTGGTTGGGGACCGTAGGGAGTTTTCAAATGAAGGCGCTGCAAATAATTTCCACATCTCTACTCTTTAACATGCATTCAGTGCAATTTAGTTGTTGTAATGGATATTGTGTTAAAGTCTGTATTGGCTGTTGCACAAGAGTTTTTCTGTATAGCAGAAGTTTCTGCTTAATTTACAAATCACTGTAATAGGAAATGTTTGACAATCCTGTGCTTTTCTTGTATTATGTAGAATATCACTGTAGCAAGCTAGAAAAACCATCTGCTTTAAAATTTGTAATTCTTCCCACAACTTTTAGTGCAAAAAACCTCTCCAAACATTGCAACTTTTATCGCAACTTTAAAAAAAAAAAAAGCTCCCACGAATTCAGGCTTTTTGGGCCGCAACAATCATAAAAACATCCCGCAAAATCCTGGAGGGACTGATATATGTATACTTACTGTTTTGCTATCCAATTTCTTATCTTATTTACTAGAGCAGTGCCCAGTCAAATGACTATATAAGGGGTTGTTCAGTTCCTGCTGAACTCCTTATAAGCAGGGATGAGAATCCTCCGCGGATCCACGGAATTCCTTGGATTTGATCATGTCTAGGGTCATTCTCGTGAATTGTCTAAATTCGAGGAGAAATTTTCTTTTTGGGGGGGGGGGGGGTCTGTTATGAGCGGCGAGTCGTATTTTCGATCGGCTGCTAAAATCCACCATGCAGAACGCGCTACCCAGCGAGATCAGTAATGTAACAAGGCCACTGATTGGCTGATATTTATTGAAGCAACCAATCGGCGATTTTGTTATTCCTTTGTCATATCCAACGCGCGGAGCGAAATGCAAATGGCGGACAGTTCAGTCAACCGAGTTTTCCCGATTTCGTGAAAATGGTGAACCTAAAACTCACGAAAGACAACAAAACAAGAATTTTAGAAATCGACAAAGGGATAAGGAACAAGTTTCGTTGGGAATGGCTCGAAAAAACTGTCAATGACTGTAAAGATCGGTAAAAATACCGAAGTTGTGGTTGAAAAAATGGCCAACTTCATAGCAAAATGCGAAGTACCAGAGAAAGCCCAGTGTGTTTATTGTAACGATTTCTTGAGTTATGGATCTCGTGGTTGTGTTGCCTTAGGTGAACACTGTTCAAAACAGAAACATCTCAAAATTGTGGCTACAAGGAGATCGAACTACTCGCTCGTGCTGCGTTCAAAACGATCGATGGACACGGTCAAATTCAGATGCCAGTCGATTAAAGTTCATCACAATCGGCCCCGATTACAGCAATTGGTGATCGGAAGACACATTCCGAGGTAAGATTTTTTTTCTCGTTATAAGTAATGTACTTGAGAATTTTCGCGTAATGAATTTATGAAATAGCATGTGTAAGTTGTGACGTCATGCCTGTTTTGAAACAAATTGCATTTGAATGCTGATTATCGATTGTTAATGGATAAATGTTATTACATATTTTTTCATATTTACATATTTTCTCACAATTTTGAATATAATTTATCATTTTTTGTTTCACTAGGAGGAGTTACATAATGCATGTGTAAGTTTTGTTTTTTTTTTGTCATGTGGTGATGGGTGTCACGACCTGAACGCTATCCTTCTCCGCGTTCAGGTTGTCCAGTGTCGCTCCTGCTCCGTGCTAGTCCGTGCCGGGTCTTACTAGGCCCGTAGTTTGACAGCGCCCTGCTGATCTCCAGCTGTCTAGTTCAGCTGCTCTGGGACAGCTGTCTCCCATTATTGTTAATCATCTTCCCCGCTTCTGATTGGGTTCCCTTTCCCTTTTAAACAAGCAGCTGAGAGTTGCTCCTCGCTGCGACCTCGCTATGGAAAGACGTGCCCTGTGTTTCCACGACTGTAGCTCCTATGTCTAGCTTCAGTTCGCCGTTACCTCGGCGCTACCCCCAAAGTAAGTGTTGCGACTCGGCGTGTGTTTTCCCCTCGCTGCCTCTCTAGCCTTTCTCCCTGGGTTGTATGTTGTCCTTAGTTCTGTGCGTATTCTAGCCCCACGTGGCTCTTTACTTTACTGTTCATTATCTAGTGTTGTGTGTGTGTGTGTGTGTGTGTGTGTGTGTGTGTTTTAGCCCCACGTGGCTCTTTACTTTATTTTGTACTCTGTGTGTTTATGTTAATAAATTACGCAAACTCACTGGTCGCCCTCGCATCTCCTTTCTGGCTCGTGAGAGCCAGGCATGACAGTAGGTCGCAGCCAGACTGAGACGTCTGCGACCGTGAGTTTGCAGTGGGACTTGTCGTTTTTTCCCTTCCTCTGGGTGCTGGCAAGCTAGTATTATGTCTCCCTCCAGGAGGCGTATGCAGCACCCAGGCCACGATCTCTCGGAGGCTCTGGACCTTGTGGACGGGACGCTGTTCACCACGGACCTCTATGACACTCCCAGCGAGATACGCTGGCGTCTGGAGCTCGCCGAGAACGCGATTAACAACTTCCCTCGCTACTTCCATCTCCCCGAGGTTAAGGCGAGGAGGGCAGACATCTCTGTGGCCTGGGAGAGACTCCATTGGCTGGAGGAGAACCCCAGCAGGAAGCCGAAGACAGGACACCATCGCCCCTCGCTTCGAAATCTCGCTCCTGCCGCCGATCCAGCCCGGGAGTTCGCCTCACCCAGGGGTAATCCCCAAGGTAGAGTGACGTCAACCGGGGTTCCCCCGGAGAAGATGAGGATGACGGCGATTCGCATTGCGGACCGAGTGGCAGCCGCTTGTTCCACCGCCTATCCCCCCCGTAGCCATGGAGCACGTGATAGCGGCGGTCAGGCTGGTTGAGAAGAACCCTGAGCTGAATGACTATCCGGGATACGCTGACCTGTTGGCTTCAGTCTCCGTACAGGAGCGGCGTTTCCCCGACTTCACGTTCAGAAGACGTCGCTCCCAAATTCCCCGAACATCTCAGCGAGAGCCCCGTCCGGATCCCGCTCCAGGAAACCACATGAACTTCGCCTCCCAGCCTGCTGTAGCTCCCGTGTCTCGCCGAAGAAGCGAATCAGCTGCTCCCGCCCCTGGGCCCGCTCTTCCCGCTGTCCCGTCAGCTCTGGGCCCCTGGTTCTCCTCAGCTGTTTCTTCCCCCTCTTCGTCATTCACTCGGCTGCTGAGAACAGCGCAAATTCACCTCCAGGTGTTCCCGGTCCCGATCCGGTGCGAGAGGCACCACCTCATCTGTCCGGGGGTCCTCCACTTCCATCCGGTTGGGAAAAGAAAAACTCAAGTCCCTTGCAGCGGATTCCACCGACTCTCCGGGAATCGGGCAAGTGTCCTTTCATTCTCCTCCCGTTATGAGTGAATTGCCTTGTTTGATTCCTGGGGGAGGAGTTCAGGGTTCACAGTCCCCTGAGCTCTCTCCTCCCGCTGCAAAAGTTGAATATGAACCTGCGTCCTCTGTGTGTCTTCTCCCTGAGTGTGCCCCGGTGCCAGGTCTGCACCGGCGCGCGAGGAGGAGGCCTGCGCCCCTGGAAGGTTTCACCCCAGCCCCGCAGCCACGTCATGGGCAGAGAAGGTCGAACTGCCTGTTGGAGCCAGCGTCCCCGGGTCTCCACGGAGGAATGGTTCGGCCCAGCAGAGCTCAGATCTCCTGCCTCCACGCCGTGTGGGCTGTCGACGCGGTCTTTGGCGCTTGGAGGTCGTCTGACTGTGGAAACCATCATGCCGGCTGCGGAGCCATTCGCAGTCGAGTGGGAGCCGAAGGACGGAGCCCTGCACGCTGAACCCGGAGCATCGAAGTCCTGGATGGCGGTCCAGTTGGGGTCCACCAGGAGTGCCTCGCCGGTCCAGTTGGGGTCCACCGGGAGCGCTGTTCCGGCCCAATTGGGGTCCACCGGGAGTGTTTCGCCAGCCCGATCGGGGTCCACCGGGAGTGCTGTTCCGGCCCGATCGGGGTCCACCGGGGGTGCTGCGCCGGTCCGGTTAGAGGTCAGTGAGGGAGCTGGAGGATTGTGTTCGTCTGACGTCAGGCTGACATCGTCCCTTGCCTCCATCTTCTCTCCTCCTGCCGCTGTTGGGGTTCCTCTCATCCGGGCCAGTTTCCCCCTGCCCATGTGTTCTTCAGATGTCAGGCTGACTTTGCCCCTTGCCTCCATCTCCTCTTCCCCTGCCACTGCTGGGGTTTCTCTCACCCGGGTCAGTTTCCTCCTGCCTTTTCCCTCAGGGAGGAAGCTGCACCAAAACTTCTCCCTCAGCTCTCGGTGGTCTGAGGTCACGGGACGACCGCCTGGGGAGCCGTCTGGCTGGTTCGGTGATCTGGGTTGGCCTCCGGAGAAACTGTCTCCTAGCCTGGGACTCTGGTAGGCCGCCCGAACTGGTATTGTAGTTCTTGGCCTGGTGGAGTTCGGGTCGCCCGCCGGACAAGCTGTCACCGCCTGCCCCACTCCACCTGCTGACGTTCCTGAAGAATTGACTGACTGTTCATAGCCTTGTGTTTGGTTGTCCTCCCTTATTTTCAGGACGTCAAAGAACTTTCTGCGCTAGAGTCCTTATTGTGGTATCATTCCAACAAAGAATTTCCTTAGACTATTTTCTATGTCTTATAATCCCAGTATGTACTCTTATTCTAATTTGTCCTTTAAGTAGCATTTGCTTCACATTGCCTGGCCTCATTCAGAGTAGCCTGGTTTATCTGCATTTTTATCCTCCTCCAGACTGTTTGGTGACATCTGTTGCGCTAATTTATGATCGAGGAGTTGTTTCCTTTGTATTTATATGCCAATCGGTAGCTCCAGGCTCTATTTTCAGGGCTTGTGCCCGGATTACCTTTTTTTTGTATATTATTCTGTCTTGGCCGGGGTTACATGTGTAGTCTTCTTCAACCTTATGTTCAGAGTTTTGTAGTTTTTTGGCCTTCGGGACATGAGTTTTGCCTTGTCCTCGCCCTAAGTTGTTGTGAGCTTTTTTATGACTATGTCGCTATAATTCTGCATTTTGATCTCCCCACCTCCTGTGGTCACCTGCATAGACCGTCTGGCCTCTGCAGAGGAAGGGGTGATGGTTTTTTCCTGTTTGAAACTGTTATTATGGTGTCAGATCCTATACTGTTACCTGGGTGTTTTTTCTTCTCTTCCTCCTTTTCCTTGTCCCTCACTTTCCCCCAGACCTGGCCCCCACCGCCCTCCCTGGTCTTCCCTCGGGGGGGGTTAGCCTGCGCCAGGAGGCGCGGCTCGGGGGAGGAGTACTGTCACGACCTGAACGCTATCCTTCTCCGCGTTCAGGTTGTCTAGTGTCGCTCCTGCTCCGTGCTAGTCCGTGCCGGGTCTTACTAGGCCCGTAGTTTGGCAGCGCCCAGCTGATCTCCAGCTGTCTAGTTCAGCTGCTCTGGGACAGCTGTCTCCCATTATTGTTAATCATCTTCCCCGCTTCTGATTGGGTTCCCTTTTAAACAAGTAGCTGAGAGATGCTCCTCGCTGTGACCTCGCTATGGAAAGACGTGCCCTGTGTTTCCACGACTGTAGCACCTATGTCTAGCTTCAGTTTGCCGTTACCTCGGCGCTACCCCCAAAGTAAGTGTTGCGACTTGGCGTGTGTTTTCCCCTCGCCGCCTCTCTAGCCTTTCTCCCTGGGTTGTATGTTGTCCTTAGTTCTGTGCGTATTTTAGCCCCACGTGGCTCTTTACTTTATTTTGTACTCTGTGTGTTTATGTTAATAAATTACGCAAACTCACTGGTCGCCCTCGCATCTCCTTTCTGGCTCGTGAGAGCCAGGCATGACAATGGGTTGCCTTTCCTAAGATATCTTTGCTTTTATTAGTAAACATAATTTCTTTATGGTCATTGCATAAAAATATTAAAGATCTTTTAGGTTTTACTTACCTTCTTAGATTATCTTTCAAATATTAAAATATACTAATATGCAACTTTTTTTTTATATTCCTAGTAACACTAACAAATGCACACATTAATAAATCAAAATGTTTGCAGAATGTCAGTATATTTTAATAAATGGGTGATGAACTTGGTGATGGAATTTTGTTAATATTTATAATTTATTTTACTTGGTTAAATTATTTTGTCTGTTCTAGAACTACACTACCGTTCAAAAGTTTGGGGTCACCTCAGACAATTTTGTGTTTTCCATGAAAAGTCACACTTTTATTTACACCATGAGTTGTAAAATGAATAGAAAATATAGTCAAGACATTGACAAGGTTAGAAATAATGATTTGTATTTGAAATAATAATTTTTTCCTTCAGACTTTGCTTTCGTCAAAGAATCCTCCATTTGCAGCAGTTACAGCATTGCAGACCTAACATGATTGCACAAGGGTTTTCTAATCATCCATTAGCCTTCTGACGCAATGAGCAAACACATTGTACCATTAGAACACTGGAGTGATAGTTGCTGGAAATGGGCCTCTATACACCTATGTAGATATTGCACCAAAAACCAGACATTTGCAGCTAGAATAGTCATTTACCACATTAGCAATGTATAGAGTGTATTTCTGATTAGTTTAAACTTATCATCTTTGGAAAAAAAAGTGCTTTTCTTTCAAAAATAGGGAAATTTCTAAGTGACCCCAAACTTTTGAACGGTAGTGTATGTAAATGTAATTCTGTGTCAGTTCTAAACGTATTAAATAGTAGTAAAATATAATTTAGTATTATTACATCAACATACCATTCAGATATCATAAATTTACACGTGATGCAACAGCAGATTAAAAAGGTAAACTATAAATGCATTTGTACTTCTAACTTTAAATATAAGACCACATTTGAGCATTCTAAAACACCAGATTTTGTTAGCGTTGCCCCCCAGACCCCCCAACAAGGCTCCGCCTTGGATCCAGCTTGGGGGCCTGCATCCCCCAACACCCCCGGCTTAGTTTCCTCTTTTTTTCCACAAACCCCATTCTCATCCCTGTATAAGGTGTTCAGTCATAGAATTCCGGTCAAATAAGGCATTGTTCAGTTCCTGCTGAGCTGAACAACACCTTTATAAGGAGTTAAGAACGCAGACGCACTATTTTCCGATATGAGCTCATAGAATTCTGGTCACATGACCATACAAGGAATTGTTGAGAACTCCTTATATAAGTTGTTCTTATATGGTCTCATGACCATATAAGGAGTTCCTGCTGGGTTTTTAACTCCTTATATGGTCACGACCATAAAAGGAGGAACTGGTTCTGAAAAATGGTTAGAGATATGCAAGGAACAGACACACACAGAATCCTTGCATTATGATATGATGATTATTGCTTTGACTGCTTCGATCCCTTTGCTGCTGCAGTCCTGTAATTTTCTCCATTGTGGGACTAATAAAGGTTTATTTTATCTTGTATTACGATGTTGTACCTTGGCTCTACAGTGTGCATCATAGCGCGAAAGTCCTGGTTCTTGACAAAATACGGGTGTAAATGCTTTACAATAAAAGCGGCAATAGATTTTGTATTTCGCTTTGCCCTTTTGTGTGGAAGTTGACATTGCTTCCTCAATGGACCTCGGTCGATGTCGGCAGCCAGGTGGAAACTTGCAATATGGTTTTGTATATTTTGTCATGTTTCCAAAATATTTTAGTTTAGTCTGACAGAGCTTAGATACGGTGTGGGTCTTGTCCAAGTCTCCCCACCCCCCTTCGACTTCATAAAAGCCTAGAGGTAGAGCATCCGCCCCACAACCAGGAAGTCATGGGTTCAAGGCCGGGTCATACCAAAGACCATATAAAAATGGTACTTTCCGTCTTCTATTTTGGTGCTCAGCATAGTAGAATGGGGGGGGGGGAAGGAAAGGTAACTCACAGAGCTACCAAAGGACTGACCTCCCACTGTAGCTTTCACTACTCACAGTAGCTGTGTGGCCTAGGGTCAGAGAAACGGAGATGGGTGCCGCCGCATACACCACATAGTGTCCCACATACTGTGGAAGGGATTAACTTGACTCATAAAAGCCAAAGTACTGCCATACATTTGCAGAGGGTGCTGATTGTATACTCCACCATTTTGTTTATTTTGTGTCATGCCATAAAGAGTCCGGACAAGTACGGGTGTCGACTTTTTGTTCCGGCCAAATTAATTACGTTGTAATATTTAATTGGCATCTTGACACTTGTGCATTGATTCAGAATCCTTCACATCCGCATCGAAATACATTGGGGAAAATGATTATTTCTCCCACTCCTATCCCAGAGGGAAATTCAAGGGCATTTGCCTGGATGAGGCAGCCACAGTGAAACGCCAATCCCTTCATCATTCTCCACACACGTTCACATCTTGGGCAGCTTTAGAGTCTCCAATGAACCCAACTTGCATGATTTTGGAATGTTGGAAGAAACTGGAACGCCTAGAGTAAACCCACACAAGCACAGGAGAAAACTGTGCTTGTGTGGGTTTACAAACTGCAAACTCCTCACAGACGGGCCCTGCTGGCTGGTTGGATTTGAACCTAGGACCTCCTTACTGTGAGGCAGTAGTGCTAACCACATCACCATGACACCCTAATTTAATGACTGTAATGTCACTCTACTCATTAAAAACTCACTCGATGCTAACTTGGTTAGTTCTGGTCTTGATATAGTGGCCAGTTTGATGTTTTGTGACAGTTGTTGGTGTGACTATCAGCACTGGTGCTCTACTGTAACAAGGCAGGGCAATGGGGCCCTTTTTTTTTTTATAATTTTGATTATGACTGAATGTAACGCGAGCAAAATTTACTCCCCCACACAATCCACCAAACAAAACTTTAAAATGTATCCTCCCTGTTTGTTTGCTAGCTGACTGGAAGTACCGCCATGCTGGGCTGATGGCACTGTCTGCCATCGGGGAGGGCTGCCACCAGCAGATGGAGGCTATCCTCCAAGAGATCATCAGCTTTGTCCTCCTGTTTTGCTCTGACCCTGTAAGAAACAAAACTCTTGGTTGTCTAAATGTTTGCTAATAAAACAACAATGAAAAACTCAAACTTGTTACATTAGTCATTTTATTTTTCCCTTCCAGCACCCAAGAGTACGCTATGCTGCCTGCAATGCCATTGGACAGATGGCCACTGACTTTGCACCAACCTTTCAAAAGAAATTCCATGATAAGGTATGTAAACTTTCACAGCTTTCAAAATGAATGTTTGTTTTGACAGTGGCTGACTGAATTCTTTTTATCAGGTTATCTCAGCCCTGCTGCAAACAATGGAGGATCAGAGTAATCCACGGGTGCAGGCACATGCAGCTGCTGCCCTCATCAACTTTACAGAGGAATGTCCTAAATCACTGCTCATCCCCTATCTGGACAACTTGGTGCAACATCTTCATGTCATCATGGTAGCAAAGCTGCAAGAGGTACAGTGACATCCTCACTGGTTTCATTCATCCTTCAGAAAGTTTCCTTCATTGCTTTAAGGAGTGTTTTCTGTGAATTCTGTCCAGCTTATACAGAAAGGCACAAAGCTGGTTCTGGAGCAGGTAGTGACTTCCATTGCCTCTGTGGCCGACACTGCTGAAGAGAAGTTTGTGCCATACTATGATCTGTTCATGCCCTCACTCAAACACATTGTGGAGAATGCAGTGCAGAAGGAGCTTCGGTTGCTTCGTGGCAAAACTATTGAGTGTATCAGTCTCATTGGCCTGGCTGTCGGCAAGGAGAAGGTATGCACTTTAAGGATTTTCCAAGGTTTTAATTGAAGATGACTGCATGTTAATTTGCCTCTCCTCCTGTGTTCTAGTTTATGCCAGATGCCTCTGCTGTGATGCAGTTGCTCCTCAAGACCCAGACAGACTTCAATGACTTGGAAGATGATGATCCACAGGTAGAATGGTGGTGGGGGGCGTGAAGGTTGACAGCGACAAATTCTTAAAGGAATCATGGTGTTCATAAGTTTGTTTTACGAACAACTCAACAGTGGTGGTGGTTGTTGGTAACAGCAGTCGGTATAAATAAAAACTGTAAAAAACAATTATTGAACAAAACATCAGAATATTTGAGTGACATATCAACATTTTTATATGGTAATTATCCACAAAATGTGCAGCTTTTGTCACTGCAGCGTGTTTTTCTGGGCTTCTGGAAGAACATTTCAAGAACCTCTTGATCTATGAAGTCTGACACATCTGGCCCATTTATTGAGATTCGTATGCAGGCTGCAAGATGTTCCGGGTAAAAAAACCCGTCATCCGGTGATGACCAGACTTTTGCTGCTCGTCGGGGGCAGGGTGTGCATCACTTGCCTTTTTTCTACACTTTGACCTGGAGAGCTGCTTTGGCTGCTGTTAGCACGAGAGCTAGTGTTGCAACCTTTGTCATCCTAGGTGTGTTTTTAAAAAAAAAAAAAAAATGCAGATTTTTTTTTTTTTCTGCTTCACAGTTGGCTGACGCAACATGCTTTCCTGCACGCTCTTTCTCCGTTGGTGCGAGTGTGTTCATCTGTATGTGCGCAGCTGTTTTTGTGTGTGCGCACTTGCGTGAGCACACATCTGTGTTTACGCGCAGTGGAGTTCCACCCTGCTGCATGAGGGCACAGAGAGAAGAGACAGAAATGCGCTGCTGTCACATAAATAAGAAAATAACATAAGGCTATTTCATCATCATCATAGCAGTCTGTCGGGGGCGACAATGACTGTTTCATTTAGGTCTGATCAGATTCCTCCACACAGCTCTGTAATTCGCCTTCCGCTGCCAGGAACTCCTGACCTTGTTAACCCGGGCAACGTCTGAGCCGGTATGAGTTGCTCTCTGACCATTTCATGAAACTGCTTGCAAAGCATTTGAGTACTGCTTTAGTTTGCTTAATATAGTGACAAGGTAAAGACTTGTTCTGTAGTGAATGCACCTTAAAATGACTTCTGTTGTGATCTACCGCTATATAGAAAAATAAAATTAAATAAAACTAGAAAAATACTGAGTGCATACCTCTTCCAAGGCTCCTGCCTTCCCTCCCTTTGTCCATCCACCTGTCTGTACCTCCCAGCCTCCATCCCACAGTACATTGCAAGATAAGGCCTTGGTAGAGGTATGTGCTCATAGTGCAGCTCCAAACTCTTAATGGGTTCATCTGTAACCCAAGGACCTCTTCTGGTGGAAAATTTGATCAAAATCCATCCATTAGTTTTGCGTAATCCTGCTAAACCAGTGCTAGAAGATTGAGCCTTGGTGGAGGTATAAATTCATGGGTCACCCACAAAATGTAATTGGTTTGTGTGTAGCCCAAGAGCCACCTCTGGTGAAAATTTCATCAAAATCCATCCATTAGTTTTTGAGTAATCTTGCTAACATATTGTGAGAAGATGGAGCCTTGGTGGAGGTATGTACTCTCGGATCATCAACAAAACCTAATGGGTTTGTCTGCAGTCCAAGGGCCATCTCTGGTGACAATTTCATCAAAATCCATCCAGTGGTTTTTGTATAATCCTGCTGCACAAATATTAACAAGGGCCTTGGTGGAGGTATGCAATTTCACATCATCATTTAATGGATTCATTTTTAGGTCAAGGGCCATCTTTGGTTACAAAGTTTCATCCAAATCTGTCCAGTAGTTTTTGCATAATCCTGCTGAAAGACAAACAAACATGGGTGAAAACATTACCTCCTTGTTGGAGGCAATTACCTTGATGCTCTCGCCCCCCCCCCCCCCCCCACACACACACACACAATTTAATGGTAGGGGAAAACACTGACATTACCTAAGCTTTTTTCCTCCTTTTTTCCACTTTAGATCTCATACATGATCTCAGCATGGGCTAGGATGTGTAAGATTCTGGGGAAGGAGTTTCAGCAGTACCTGCCGGTGGTGATGGGCCCCCTGATGAAGACTGCGTCCATTAAGCCTGAGGTGGCCCTCCTTGACAGTAAGGATGCTTCTACATCGCTGACCAGTCTGACTGAAGTGCAGATGATTGAGGTTCTAATCCACTGATAAAGTGATCTCTTGTGCTTGAGTGGATTTTGCATTAAATTTGTATAGAATAAATTTTCAATCAAGTACATACAAATTAAGTGCTTTATTTACATAATCCTGTCTAAGAGACCCCATTTATTCTTTTAAACAAGGCAAATGGACTAGCCCTGTCAGTTGATTGAAATATTTACTCATGATTGATTGCATGGTTAGCCACAGTTAATTGATTGATCACAATTTGTTTTTATAAATATACCTTAAAGGCACTTTTTTTTTTAAAGCATTAGTAAAAATTCTATAAAGATTTGCCAGTCTTTAATTTTACTGGCAAATTAAGGATTCAAAAATTTTCTGCTGGACTTTGAGCCCCCCCCCCCCCCAACTCCCTTAAGCAACCAAATGCCACATATCATTAAATATACCCTTCTGCGATTGAGGAACCCAGTTAATTTGGGTATTTAACAAAAATTGTAAAAGTGACTGTTTCTTCTGGCTTGTTGTAACCTGGCCCTGGCTCTTTGTTTGTTGCACATTTTCTTCCTTTTGAGCTGCCTTTCTGCTCAAGAATGCTGTCTATTTCTGAATAGTGATTGGAGCTGACAGATTGTCTGATGGGTGGGAACAGGTTGTGGCAAGGGTCACAATCACAGAATGTGCACTCCTTAAAAAATTAGTTGCATTAAACAGCCTAACTGTCTTAAAGGTTAATCACCATACAAATGTTTAAAATCACTTGGGGCACCTAAAGAAAATACTGTAACTTGACCCTGAAATGTATTGGTTTTCCCAGCCATATCAAATTTATTTCCACAGAAACTCACATTTTAAAAAAGTGCAGTGATTGTCATAAATGTAGGTTAAATCGTATAGGGATGCAAGTTATCTATTAATTCATTAATTAATTGATTCACCTTATCGATTTAACGATTAATTGAAGTGGCATTTCTCCTGAGAATTTGAATTTCCCTTGGTACATTATGGTCTATAACATAAAAAGCCAATTATTGTTTGATATACTGAATAAAAAAGTGCAAGTCATATTCCTCAAGGATTTGATTTATTTATAGGGGTGGGAAAAAAGATTCAGTGATGAATCGTGATGCTTGACACTTGTGATAATGATCCATAAATGCATGAATCGATCTTTTATTTAAAAAAAAAAAAATGCACACACAAATGTGTACTTTTGGGTTATTGGTTAATCAATGGAATTTTCAGTCCACTAATAAATGGCGCAAAGTTATCGCAGCAATAACAGATGGAACAGATGACCTGTATATGACACATTCAGTTTGCAAGGAGTGTCACACAAAAGCAAAATACTGTGGGAATACTACAAACATGAGGAGCCAGCTCTCTCGGCACCATCCCAGGGCAGCAGCATTGGGGGATGACAGCAAAGCTAAACTAGCGCCGCGTAAAAAATCAATCAACTCTGGAAACGTATGGCTTGTTAAAGCTACCTCCAAATTCTGAGCGAGCTAAGAAGATAACGTAGTCAATTGCCTACTTCATATGCAAAGACCTGCGCGTCTATGTAGTGTTGTGGAAAACGAGGGTTTTTGTCACAAGATTAAAACACTGGAGCCCAGGAACGTGACTCCATCTCGCCGTTAACATCACTGATTATTTTAAAACTATATTTTATTATCCGTTGAACATTTATTTTAAGAGCATTTATTTTTTTGTCCGCTGCCATCAGTTTGTGAATGGGTGAATAGCAGGATCTGTAAAGGGCTTTGGTCATCCAGAGATGAGTAAAAAAGCGCAATATACTGTAAGTGAACACCATTTAGTTTAAAAATGATTTACTGTGAAACTGTCCGGTTGCTGCCTGTTTTGGACTGAATACTTTATTATATGAAAGATGTCAACAGTTTTACTATGGTGCATGATTTGAGGTTGAATAAGGTGAAGAAAAATTTGTAATGATCAGGATACTTTATTATCGTTGAACCGTGACCCAAGAATCGCAATCTGAATCAAGAGGTCCCTTGCGATTCCCACCCCAATGTAATCTGTTGCATGTTAAACATTAACAAAATAAACTCAGAAAAATAAATGTTATGGCTACTATAACAAAAACTGTGTACTGAAATATGGGTAAAGACGACATAAAATCAGACATGCTCTCTGAGAAGAACTGCTGATTTTACATGCCAGTTATCAATATAGTGGCAAATGACTGTAATGCAGCTTTCTGTAGTTGGCGCAGTCCAACAATCTGTCAGCGCTACATTTTCAATGGCTAGCTGTGTTTTCAGGTCAGCTTTTTCCTTCTTGTAGCGTGCTTCCAAGCGGGTAGTTATCGTTCCTCTAGACGGAATATTGTACCCTGGCTCCATAAAGTTTATCAGCTCCCAAAAGCCCTCTACTTCAACATTATTTATTGGCATCATGTCTTTTTCAGTCATGCTGCATATCCTCTAAGTAATGCTCTCCGTCTTCCTCTCATCACATACCTGCCTCCCCAAGACTGCGGTAACTGTCGGTTGTGATGAAGCCAAACTAGTCACTCCTTGCTGCACAGCTGAATGTGAGTTCTTTAGATGATGACTTAGCGAACTGGTTGAGCTGTTGTATTTCAATGTAGTACCACAAAGTGTACATTTAGATCGCTTCATTGAGCGGTGAGCTGCGTACAAGAATGTCAGCTGTGGTAGAGATGGGCTATAGTGCTCTCTTCAGGATTGGCGACACCACTACGTTTAATGAAGAAAAAACAAAACCTGTTAGAGCGGCACCACTTTCAATTAATTGATAACTAATTTAATTTAGTTGACTAAATTTTTATTGACAATTGAAAGTCAATTATTAACATCCCTATGTGAAATATACATATGACATGTCACTTTATGATGGAATACATTTTTTTGACTATATGCTCATATTTTTATGAATTAACAATGTGTCAGCGTTACATTGACTGTATAATGTTGAATCTTTTTTTCCACTGTGTAAAATGTAGAAGTGTCTGAGGAAAATAAAATGACGGCAGTATAATGATCCTCTCCCAATTAAATTGATTCACGTGTTGCGGATGTAGTGAAAATGTCTTTCTTGACTAAAAGCCCAGGACATGGAGAACATATCTGAGGATGACGGCTGGGAGTTTGTTAACCTGGGAGACCAGCAGAGTTTTGGCATTAAGACAGCAGGTCTGGAGGAAAAGGCCACTGCCTGCCAGATGCTGGTGAGTCTGTTGTACAAACATGTGAATGTACAAGGAACTTGTTTGGATATGTGTGATGGATGGTAATTCCCAGCCCTGTCGAATAGTGTTTGAGTAGTGTTTCTTGCCTTGTAGGTGTGTTATGCCAAAGAGCTAAAGGAAGGTTTTGTGGAGTACACAGAGCAGGTGGTGAAGCTGATGGTTCCACTGCTCAAGTTCTACTTCCATGATGATATCCTTTTGGGGTGACGGCTGTGGTGAACATGACGGTGATGGTACTGTGGAGAGCATCAGTTTACCTAAAGAAAAATCACAAAAACTGAAACTCATTCAAATAGCTCAGTGATCACCAAAATAACATTTGATTTCAATGAGTGACTTAACCCCTTGCACTCCGGTTAATTTCCCTAAAAACGCCAAAAATTAACGTGCCCAAATTAAATCCAAAGCTGTTCTTCAACCCTTTGCAGCATCTTCATGGGGTTGGTCTCATTTAAAAGAAAACACTTTGAATTTTTTGGCAAAACAGTCATAATCTCTCTAAGTGCTCCGGTCACTGAGTTACAGTCATCTAAACATAGTGAACTTGAAGAAAATAAATTTGGCCTGGGTGTTTTTTTGGATACAAATGCTTGCAAATAACACACAGCTTCAGATCCGGGCTGGAAAATGCAACAGAAATGTAGGACCAAGTGTTATCCAGCTGAGGTCCAAATTTTGTAACAATACCACAAAAAATGAATGTATTACACAGCTTTTTCCTCAGGTAGTTCCCAGGAGTTTTGGAACTGTGCCAAATTGTGCCAAATGGCACAGTTTGGAAAAACGTCTGTAATTTTTGAATGCTTCAATGTAGAAGCTTCATTTTGGGCTCTAATGAAAGGCCACACTCAGGGCTGTGTCTGTGTGTGTGTGTGTGTGTGTGTGGCCGATGTGTGTGTGGCCACACACGATGTGTGTGTGTGTGGCCGATGTCCATCCTCGCTACAGAGGATGGACATGGGCCATCGCTACATGACTGATTAGCCTCATGTGGCGATGTGGGACAGCAGCTCAGTCACCGCGGCTCACCCCCCCCCCCCCCCCGCTACAGAAGAATAGCGGGGGGGGGGGCAACGTTCACGGTCTGGACGCGACGAACGACCCCTTGTACCGCGGCGCACGAACTTCAGACTTCGTGCGCCGCACAGTTGTAATTTACCGATCGGTCAAAAGTCATTTTGGATTACAATTTTCAGGGATAAAGAATAATTTAGCTTATAACACCTTACCTCTTCACAGCAGCAGAGTCATGGCGAACTTCTCTTCCTCATTGTCAGACGAACGCGACACTGGTCCGCTCGTGGTTCTGGTCTCGCGACCCGATCAAAACATAATTCCATGATTGCGGTTTTTGGCAAACAATTTTTCAAAACAAATAACAGTAGTAATTAAAAATAGACTGACAAACGCGTGCGTGTCACTCAGCCTTCGTCTTCGGCCTCCGTCGGTCTATGATGACCATAGAAGGCAATCCTAATGTCTATTCTGCTGGGACAAAAACAAAACAAGCACCGCCTGGCCGAACATGCCGATGCACGAATGTCAGTCGCTGTCACAGAGGTTGCACTTGTGGATGGTCTCCGTGCTGCTGGGTCTGGGGTTCTTCCTGCGGGTCCTTTTTTTCTCTGCAGCAGCAGTCTGTCTTCACCCAGCCTTAAAAAAAACAGCTCGCGAACTTCTCTGCTTCAATTGGCTCACTGCATTCACAGCTTTGGTAGGCGGGTCCTTCTTGCTAGGTTTTCAGTCATTGGTTCTTCAAGGTTTCAGAAACCCAATTCAAGGTCTTATTAGTCGAATGAGAGGTCAATCAGATGATCTAATCTGTTCGCGGCTGTGTCTGCAGTGGAAGAACGGATATACAGCTCCCGCAGCTTCATCGTGCGCTCGAGGACGCACGAGAGCGCCCTCGTGCGCTCTGGGACGCAGAGACTTGCCTGGCCGCGGTACGACGGAGTGCAAGAGGTTAAAGTGTACATATTGTAGTACAGTATACTGTAAATGTATATGTATAAATTCAAAATGCCTATTGGTCGTTTGCTTGACCTTTGAACGTGTGCGGGTAGCAGCTGCCGAGTCTATGCCCTTGCTACTGGAGTGTGCCCGGGTTCGAGGACCAGAGTACCTTACCCAGATGTGGCATTTCATGTGCGATGCCCTGATCAAAGCCATCGGCACCGAGCCAGACTCTGATGTCCTGTCAGAAATCATGCACTCTTTTGCCAAGGTAAGTAAATGAAATGTTTAAAGCAGCCTCTAAATGCATCAAAATCAACTTGTGCCCTGACTGTAGTGTGCGTTTTCAAAGTGCATTGAGTTGATGGGAGATGGCTGCTTGAACAATGAACATTTTGAGGAGCTGGGTGGCATCTTAAAAGGAAAGCTGGAAGAGCATTTTAAGAACCAGGAGCTCAGACAAGGTAAGCCTTTGTTAACTGCAGCCTTCATAAGGGCCTTGATATTGTCTGTGTGCCCAGAATGAATTGGCATTGAGACTGTTGGTGTGTTCACACTAATCTGATTAATCTTTTTCTCTCTAGCAAAGAGGCAGGATGAGGACTATGATGAGCAAGTGGAGGAAACATTACAAGATGAGGTACATAATTTACTTTGGTCTTAAAACTGGTATGAAATGACTAATGGTCCTAAAGGTGTTACTTTCTCCCCTTGCCAGGATGAGAATGATGTGTACATCCTGACCAAAGTCTCAGACATCCTGCACTCTGTGTTTAGCAGCTACAAAGAGAAGGTGCTGCCTTGGTTTGAACAGCTCCTGCAGCTCATCGTCCAGCTCATAGTAAGTGTGTGTGGGGTTTTAACTCGCACTGCATGTTGTGCTCTGTATGGCAGTGACTGACGGTCCTGCTTTTCTCTAGTGTCCCAACAGGCCATGGGCTGACAGACAATGGGGTCTGTGCATCTTTGACGATGTGTTGGAGCACTGCAGCCCCTCCTCCTTCAAATACGCAGAATATTTCCTGCGGCCAATGCTACAGTCACTGTGCGACACAAGCCCAGAGGTTCGACAAGCATCTGCATACGGCATTGGTGTCATGGCTCAGTATGGAGGCGAGAACTACCGTCCCTTCTGCACAGGTATGACCTGCTATGTTAACAATACCGTTTGGAGTTTAGTTCTAGTGGTTATCTTACACAATGTCTTTGTGCTTATTTGCTGCAGAGGCCCTCCCCCTGCTAGTCAGAGTTATTCAAGATGCTGACTCTCGCTCAAAGGAGAACGTGAATGCCACAGAGAACTGCATCTCTGCTGTTGGGAAACTCATGAGGTTCCGGCCAGAGTGTGTCAATGTAAATGAGGTCCTTCCTCACTGGCTCAGCTGGCTACCGCTCAAAGAAGACAAAGAGGAAGCGGTCCACACCTTCGACTTCTTGTGTGACCTTATTGAAAAGTGAGCTGGAGCTGCATGATTTAAGTTTTAAACATGTGTGCTAGACCAGTATTTGGCATTATAATTTTTTTTTTTTTGTCTGAAATTCATTTAAAAGCATGCTTCTGCAGGTTTTGTGTAGCCACTTCCAAGCTTGTGCTGAATCCTGTCTACATCATCACAAATCAAGGCTGTCTGTGTGTACTTGAAAACTGCTTAAGCTTTTGGAGTTCAGATTTGAACTAGTGTGAAATTTTTTTTTTTTAAATGTCCAGTTCCTAAATAGTAAAGTCCCAACACCACAATCAATTCCCCATTTCTGTTTAAATGCAATCATTTTAAATTGGACTTAAAGTATCTAAATGAAATATAGCTGCAAGCAACGATCATCGGGTTCCAAGCGGGTGTGGACTTCAAGGTCTTGTATTGCTTAGTTACAGCATTTAAAACCTATGGTCTGCTACACATTAGTTTTTAAAGCAGCACTATGTTTTTAAAGCAGCACTATGTGGTTGTGCACTATGCACAACCACAACGACCCTGACCCAGTACCAATAGCCAACCAGGATTTTTTTTTGGTGGTGGTGGCTAAAGTCATGCCCTGTGATTTGCTGCTGAGACCGAGGCCACATCTATTCTCTGCTCAGTGTTCACACCAAAAAAAAAAGAGCTGTTGAAGGCAATGCGGGCACGCTCAGGCTATGGATGAGGTGACATACAAATACAAAAAAATAATAATAGTAATGTTCAGTGTTTTGTACTTATAATATTGCTAAAATATAAAAGGATGCACTACAATGGGTCTCAAATATATATATTGACAATAGACTAGAAGCTACACATATAAACTAAATTATAATGGTGACTGAACAACTCCCATTCCCCAAAGTGCACGATACAACATTTATGAATATAACTCATAAAAGATCACACAAATAAGTGATCTGACAAACTAGGATTTTTAGTCACTAATATTGCATGTCCCATTCATTTTCAATTATTCTGTAATTAATATTCACACAGTCAAATAAATCTCAGTTCAGTCCCTTTCATATTTGTCAAAGTCTAACGTGTGATTGTCTGCATATAGGCTACACCTCTTTGTATTCCACTTTCAAACACGGCCTACATTTAGGCTGTAAAGCCTGATAGGGCTACCTGTTTCAGACAGGAATCCTTGCTTTCTACAGGCATGCACTAGTCTAAAACTATTCAAAACAATAAAACTAACAAAATAATAAAACAATTAGGTTAAAATAGTAAATGGCATTCACTTATATAGCGCTTTTACTCTCATTTCTTGATGACCAAAGCGCTTTACAGATCCTGCTATCCACCCATTCACACACACATTCACACACTGATTAACCAGTACAAACATTACCAAAAAAAATCAGCTCAGGAAAAGCATTTACAATCCTCTGTAATAGCTCTCCTTATCAAGATTTTGTATCTGTTAGGTTCAACTAGTTCATTTAATTGTAATGTTTTCTGAAGATCATTCCAAGACCAAGGAGCATAATAAGAAAATGCCATTTTTCCAAGTTCACTGAACACTCGGGGAATGTTATACAGCAGCCACTTAATAATTTCATGGATATTGGCTTTATTTATAATTTTGACAGTAATTTTTTGAAAGTGCATCAGACTCATAGTATAGGTCAGTGTGAACAGTGATCCCCTGAAATTATTCTGTGACCTCAAAAGGAATTGTTTGGGGGTTTTTTTCCCTCCAGGGTTCAAATTTTAAGAAATGAGCCAATCGGTATTGGTCATTTCATGGATTTTGGCTTTCATTTATTAATAATTTTGACAGTTTTTTGAAATTGCATCTAGCTGACAGTACTCATCACTCTGAACAATAATACATACAGTATACAGTATATACAGTGGGGTAAAAAAGTATTTAGTCAGCCACCAATTGTGCAAGTTCTCCCACTTAAAAGATGAGAGAGGTCTCCAATTTTCATCATAGGTATACCTCAACTATGAGAGACAAAACAAGAAGAAAAAAATCCAGAAAATCACATTGAAGGATTTTAAATGAATTAATTGGTAAATTCCCCGGTAAAATAAGTATTTGGTCAATAACAGAAGTTCATCTCAATACATTGTTATATACCCTTTGTTGGCAATGACAGAGGTCAAATGTTTTCTGTAAGTTTTCACAAGGTTTTCACACACTGTTGCTGGTATTTTGGCCCATTCCTCCATGCAGATCTCCTCTAGAGCAGTGATGTTTTGGGGCTGTCGCTGGGCAACACAGACTTTCAACTCCCTCCAAAGATTTTCTATGGGGTTGAGATCTGGAGACTGGCTAGGCCACTCCAAGACCTGGAAATGCTTCTTACGAAGCCACTCCTTCGTTGCCCGGGCGGTGTATTTGGGATCATTGTCATGCTGAAAGACCCAGCTACGTTTCATCTTCAGTGCCCTTGCTGATGGAAGGAGGTTTTCACTCAAAATCTCACGATACATGGCCCCATTCATTCTTTCCTTTACACGGATCAGTCGTCCTGGTCCCTTTGCAGAAAAACAGCCCCAAAGTATGATGTTTCCACCCCCATGCTTCACAGTAGGTATGGTGTCCCTTTGTCCTCCAAACACGACAAGTTGAGTTTTTACCAAAAAGTTCTATTTTGGTTTCATCTGACCATATGACATTCTCCCAATCCTCTTCTGGATCATCCAAATGCTCTCTAGCAAACTTCAGACGGGCCTGGACATGTACTGGCTTAAGCAGTGGGACACGTCTGGCACTGCAGGATTTGAGTCCCTGGCGGTGTAGTGTGTTTCTGATGTAGCCTTTGTTACTTTGGTCCCAGCTCTCTGCAGGTCATTCACTAGGTCCCGCCATGTGGTTCTGGGATTTTTGCTCACCGTTCTCATGATAATTTTGACCCCACGGGGTGAGATCTTGCGTGGAGCCCCAGATGGAGGGAGATTATCAGTGGTCTTGTATGTCTTCCGTTTTCTAATAATTGCTCCCACAGTTGATTTCTTCACACCAAGCTGCTTACCTATTGCAGATTCAGTCTTCCCAGCCTGGTGCATGTCTACAATTTTGTTTTTGGTGTCCTTTGACAGCTCTTTGGTCTTGGCCATAGTGGAGTTTGGAGTCTGACTGTTTGAGGTTGTGGACAGGTGTCTTTTATACTGATAACAAGTTCAAACAGGTGCCATTAATACAGGTAACGAGTGGAGGACAGAGGAGCCTCTTAAAGAAGAAGTTACAGGTCTGTGAGAGCCAGAAATCTTGCTTTTTTGTAGGTGACCCAATACTTATTTTACTGAGGAATTTACCAATTAATTCATTAAAAATCCTTCAATGTGATTTTCTGGATTTTTTTTTTCTCATTTTGTCTGTCATAGTTGAGGTATACCTATGATGAAAATTGGAGACCTCTCTCATCTTTTAAGTGGGAGAACTTGCACAATTGGTGGCTGACTAAATACTTTTTTGCCCCACTGTGTGTGTGTGTGTGTGTATGTATATATCTATATCTATATATATATATATACAGTGGGGTAAAAAAGTATTTAGTCAGCCACCAATTGTGCAAGTTCTCCCACTTAAAAGATAAAATAAGAAAAAAAAAAAAATCCAGAAAATCATATTGAAGGATTTTTAATGAATTAATTGGTAAATTCCTCGGTAAAATAAGTATTTGGTCAATAACAAGAGTTCATCTCAGTACTTTGTTATATACCATTTGTTGGCAATAACAGAGGTCAACCATTTTCTGTAAGTTTTCACAAGGTTTTCACACACTGTTGCTTGTATTTTGGCCCATTCCTCCATGCAGATCTCCTCTAGAGCAGTGATGTTTTGGGGCTGTCGCTGGGCAACACAGACTTTCAACTCCCTCCAAAGATTTTCTATGGGGTTGAGATCTGGAGACTGGCTAGGCCACTTCAGGACCTTGAAATGCTTCTTACAAAGCCACTCCTTTGTTGCCCGGGCGGTGTGTTTGGGATCATTGTCATGCTGAAAGACCCAGCCACGTTTCACCTTCAATGCCCTTACTGATGGAAGGAGGTTTTCACTCAAAATTTCACAATACATGGCCCCATTCATTCTTTCCTTTACACGGATCAGTCGTCCTGGTCCCTTTGCAGAAAAACAGCCCCAAAGTATGATGTTTCCACCCCCATGCTTCACAGTAGGTATGGTGTTCTTTCTCCTCCAAACACGACAAGTTGAGTTTTTACCAAAAAGTTCTATTTTGGTTTCATCTGACCATATGACATTCTCCCAATCCTCTTCTGGATCATCCAAATGCTCTCTCGCAAACTTCAGACGGGCCTGGACATGTACTGGCTTAAGCAGGGGGACACGTCTGGCACTGCAGGATTTGAGTCCCTGGCGGCGTAGTGTGTTACTGATGGTAGCCTTTGTTACTTTGGTCCCAGCTCTCTGCAGGTCATTCACTAGGTCCCCCCATGTGGTTCTGGGATTTTTGCTCACCGTTCTCGTGATAATTTTGACCCCACGGGGTGAGATCTTGCGTGGAGCCCCAGATCGAGGGAGATTATCAGTGGTCTTGTATGTCCTCCATTTTCTAATAATTGCTCCCACAGTTGATTTCTTCACACCAAGCTGCTTACCTATTGCAGATTCAGTATTCCCAGCCTGGTGCAGGTCTACAATTTGTTTCTGGTGTCCTTTGACAGCTCTTTGGTCTTGGCCATAGTGGAGTTTGGAGTCTGACTGTTTGAGGTTGTGGACAGGTGTCTTTTATACTGATAATGAGTTCAAACAGGTGCCATTAATACAGGTAACGAGTGGAGGACAGAGGAGCCTCTTAAAGAAGAAGTTACAGGTCTGTGAGAGCTAGAAATCTTGCTTGTTTGTAGGTGACCAAATACTTATTTTACTGAGGAATTTACCAGTTAATTCATTAAAAATCCTTCAATGTGATTTTCTGGATTTTTTTTTTTCTCATTTTGTCTCTCATAGTTGAGGTATAACTATGATGAAAATTGGAGACCTCTCATCTTTTAAGTGGGAGAACTTGCACAATTGGTGGCTGACTAAATACTTTTTTGCCCCACTGTGTGTATATATCACTTTGCTGTTTGCAGCTAGGTTGACATTGAAAATGAGAATCTGTTGTCAACTGCATTACCACCAGGATAGTTAAAGGTTAAAATAATAATAAATTACATACAAATAAACTATTTTATGAAATTTGACTGAATATTTTTAGAAACGTGTATTTATTGATTTTGTTTCAACAGATCACATCCCAGTGCATTTTGACAAAGAATAGTATAGTCAAATTAAATGACAGAAATTTGACAAAACTGGTTTGATCATCACAAAAAAATCAATTCACTGAGACTTTGGAATTTATTCTTCTCAGAAGAATAAAAAAAAAATGTACCTGCATTAATGTGAAGGGTGACACTGGTATTTTGACTGCAGTAAGGTTGCCAGGTCTGGCTCAAAAGCAGTGGTTTTGATGCGCAAGATGTCACGCAGGTGAGTCACTTAGCCTTGTCCTCACACGGTTCTTGTTAATGTTCATAACCGAGAACGTCTTCTCGCACAAGTATGTCGAGCCAAACAAGCTCAGCATTGTCTTAGGTTCCAAGAGATTTGAACATTTGCTGTCTTTGTCCAGCTGGCGGTAAAAGTCGACGAGAGGCAGTTGTTGGTGGCGACCGTGACACTCCGCGTCACACTGCAGCTCAATAAGCTCCAGCTGCAGGTGGTCTGGAGCGTCATTAGGATCCACGGAAAAAGGAGTGGAAAAAAGTGTGATCTCCTTTTCAATAGCTGCAAAATCCCTGAAACGCTGTTGAAACTCCTCAGTCAGAGATGAGATGTTTTCTGCATACCTCCTCATTTGCGCACTGATATTGTTTTCTGGAAAACTAGTCATTTCCTGCAGTGATGGGAAATGTGTGGTATTGGGCTGCGTTTGTGACAGGTGCCTTTGGAAAAGTAGCAGCTTTGTCCGAAAAGCTTTTATGTATGAATACAGTTGGCTCACCACTGCATTTTGCCCCTGAAGGCTCGTGTTCAGCGCGTTCAGATGTCATGTTATGTCAACTAAAAATCCAAAATCAGCCAGCCAAACAGGATCGCAGAGTTCCGGCATCGGTTGTCCCTTTTGTGCCAAGAATAGTCCGATTTCCTTTCTGAGAGAAGAATCTCTGCAGTGCAGACCCCCGACTGAGCCATCTTATGTCATTGTGATACACAACATCTCCATATTCAGCGTGGATGTCGAGTAAAAACTGTTGAAACTGGCGGTGGCACAGGGCTCTGGAGCGAATATAATTAATAGCCTTTATCACCGGTTTCATAACGTGATCATATTTCAGATGTTTGGCACATAGAACTTGTTGGTGAATAATACAGTGGAGTTTTATAGCTTTGCCGCCTTCTTCACTGACTTTTTTACCGACTAGCATTGATAGCCCACTTTGCTCACCAACCATGGCAGGTGCGCCGTCCGTAATAATCCCAGTGATTTTATTCCATTGCAGTTTCATGTCATTCACGGTGGAACAAACAGCAGCAAACAAATCTGTTCCTCTGGTTTAGTCCTTAAGGCTCTGAAGGTCAAGGAGCTCTTCACTCACGTTCATTTCATTGTCCACTCCTCTCAAAAAAATCAGTAACTGAGCGGTGTCAGATGCATCCGTGCTTTCGTCGCAGGCTAACGAAAAAAAGTCAAACTCCACTCCTTTTGCCTCTAACTGTCCCTTGATGTTAGATGAAATTTCTTCAATCCTCCGTGCCACAGTGCTACGACCCAGGCAGACATTGGCAAACTCTTGCTTTTTCTCAGGACAAATTTTCTCCACCATTTTCATCACGCAGTCTTTAATGAATTCACCCTCAGTAAAAGGTTTGCAGTGCTTGGCAATCAGCATTGCCACTTCGTAGCTTGCCTTTGTAGAGTTTTCATTTGTGTCACGGGCTCTTGTGAACAAACGCTGCTGTGCTGTCAAAACAGCTTCCAGTTGCTTCAGTTTTTCGGCGCGTTCGTTCGCCGTTAGCTTGTCGTAATTAGCATGTTTCGTCTGGTAGTGCCTCTTAATATTGAACTCTTTGAAAACAGCCACAGTCTCTTGGCAAGTTAGGCAGACACAGTTGTTTCGTATGTCAGTGAAAAAATACTCCGATTTCCACTTGTCCTGGAAACGGCGGCCCTCACTATCAACTTTCCTCTTTTTATTTCCAGTTGCCATTTTAGAAATGAGCTAAAAACATACCACAGGGGTAAAAGTTCACACAGGGGTCACGCGACGAGAATGCGGCCACAGGTCTACTGCCACCCTCTGGTGAAATATAAAATTGCTGTTTTTGGTATGTGTGTATTGTGGGAAACTGTTCTGGCGGGCCACATATTATTGATTTTATGACAGGACGCTTCGGGCCGGTGGAAATTTGGACACGGGCCGGATTTGGCTCGGGGGCCGGACTTTGGGCATGTCTGTCCTAATGTCTACTCGCTCCCACGCCCTGTTTTTGTGGCATGGTGGGGACATCACGGGTGAGAGTCGTTTATGGTTTTTACAATTTAGCTGCTAAAAGGGAAATTGTTGTGACACACCAGGTCCATGGTTTTGTGTTGAGCTGCTTAAAAGCGGTGTATGTTTGCTATGGGAGAAAGAGCAAGCTGCTTTTGTGACTGCTGGCTGGTTGTTGTTCAGTGACATGCCTGAGCCCTGGCATTCTGTTGTTTGCACACGCAGTAGCACTTTTGAGAATTTTCTGAAGAATATTCTTGATAGTTTTTGTCATTTTGGATATGTTGAGAGCTTTAATAAACCTGCAGGTGAAGAAGGCAAGCATATTTGTCCACTTCCATGTTGATAACGGTATGAGAAACTTGAAAAATTACCAACTTAAGGTACACTGTATTTGAATGGAAAAACATGTGATTAACATGTTATTAATCGCAATTAACTAAACATTCCAAAAGATTAATCGTGATTAAAAAATGTAATCGTCCCGACACCACTAAAAAAGTGTGTGTGTGTGTGTGTGTGTGTGTGTATATACACACTACCGTTCAAAAGTTTGGGGTCACCCAGACAATTATTTTGTTTTCCATGAAAAGTCACACTTATTTACCACCATGAGTTGTAAAATGAATAGAAAATATACACTCACCGGCCACTTTATTAGGTACACCTGTCCAACTGCTCGTTAACACTTAATTTCTAATCAGCCAATCACATGGCGGCAACTCAGTGCATTTAGGCATGTAGACATGGTCAAGACAATCTCCTGCAGTTCAAACCGAGCATCAGTATGGGGAAGAAAGGTGATTTGAGTGACTTTGAACGTGGCATGGTTGTTGGTGCCAGAAGGGCTGGTCTGAGTATTTCAGAAACTGCTGATCTACTGGGATTTTCACGCACAACCATCTCTAGGGTTTACAGAGAATGGTCCGAAAAAGAAAAAATATCCAGTGAGCGGCAGTTCTGTGGGCGGAAATGCCTTGTTGATGCCAGAGGTCAGAGGAGAATGGCCAGACTGGTTCGAGCTGATAGAAAGGCAACAGTGACTCAAATAACCACCCGTTACAACCAAGGTAGGCAGAAGAGCATCTCTGAACGCACAGTACGTCGAACTTTGAGGCAGATGGGCTACAGCAGCAGAAGACCACGCCGGGTGCCACTCCTTTCAGCTAAGAACAGGAAACTGAGGCTACAATTTGCACAAGCTCATCGAAATTGGACAATAGAAGATTGGAAAAATGTTGCCTGGTCTGATGAGTCTCGATTTCTGCTGCGACATTCGGATGGTAGGGTCAGAATTTGGCGTCAACAACATGAAAGCATGGATCCATCCTGCCTTGTATCAATGGTTCAGGCTGGTGGTGGTGGTGTAATGGTGTGGGGAATATTTTCTTGGCACTCTTTGGGCCCCTTGGTACCAATTGAGCATCGTTGCAACGCTACAGCCTACCTGAGTATTGTTGCTGACCATGTCCATCCCTTTATGACCACAATGTACCCAACTTCTGATGGCTACTTTCAGCAGGATAATGCGCCATGTCATAAAGCTGGAATAATCTCAGACTGGTTTCTTGAACATGACAATGAGTTCACTGTACTCAAATGGCCTCCACAGTCACCAGATCTCAATCCAATAGAGCATCTTTGGGATGTGGTGGAACGGGAGATTCGCATCATGGATGTGCAGCCGACAAATCTGCGCCAACTGTGTGATGCCATCATGTCAATATGGACCAAACTCTCTGAGGAATGCTTCCAGCACCTTGTTGAATCTATGCCACGAAGAATTGAGGCAGTTCTGAAGGCAAAAGGGGGTCCAACCCGTTACTAGCATGGTGTACCTAATAAAGTGGCCGGTGAGTGTAGTCAAGACATTGACAAGGTTAGAAATAATGATTTGTATTTGAAATAATAATTTTTTCCTTCAGACTTTGCTTTCGTCAAAGAATCCTCCATTTGCAGCAATTACAGCATTGCAGACCTAACATGATTGCACAAGGGTTTTCTAATCATCCATTAGCCTTCTGATGCAATGAGCAAACACATTGTACCATTAGAACACTGGAGTGATAGTTGCTGGAAATGGGCCTCTATACACCTATCTAGATATTGCACCAAAAACCAGACATTTGCAGCTAGAATAGTCATTTACCACATTAGCAATGTATAGAGTGTATTTCTGATTAGTTTAAAGTTATCTTCATTGAAAAAAAGTGCTTTTCTTTCAAAAATAAGGAAATTTCTAAGTGACCCCAAACTTTTGAACGGTAGTGTGTATATATAGTGTAGAGGGAACCCTATAGTGTGTGTGTGTGTGTGTGTGTGTGTATATATATACCCTATAAATATATAATATAGATATATAAAAATAAATAGTGGTGTTTGAATGTGTTTTGGTCATAAAATCTTCCTAGAGTCAATTTTGTAAGTAGCAGAGGATGCAGTACAATTATCTTTCATTTTGACTGACAGGGTTGTAAAAATTCTGTCATCTCTTGACCTATCAATGACCTATCATTTTAATTTTCATATAAGATGATGAAAAGCTTTTGTTTTGTGTTTACCTGTAATCATGCCCCTACAAGATACATGTGTATTATGCATTTATTAACTAAACTGATAAACGGAGACTGGAGAGATGATACTAGATAATCACTATTCAATATGAACCATAAAGTGGACAGGTGGAAGTTACAGTGGATCATGCTTGGTGTCATCTGTCAAAATGGCAGACAGCCTTCCTTCAGATTTTTGTCTCTGCTAAAAGTCTGTTAACACTTTTAAGTTAATGCAACCTCTGGTAAGTAGTATCCAACCAATGGTCACAATACACTAACAGTGTGTCCATCATACAGTGCGCACAAAAGGGCTGAAACTCTGGCACTGCAGTATTAACATCAGAATATTGGTACAATAAAATGGACCAGATATTTAGCACAAAATCCATGTTGGTATTATTTTGTTGCTATTGTAGCTTGAACAGTCATGTTCAGTGTGCATTTACTGCATAATTTACATGTACTTTAACTGTTGATATTTTTCCACCTCAGTTACAATATCCACACACACACAAAAGCTAATCTCCAGTGAAATACTCTGGGGGATACTTGAGCTGAAACTTCTGTTTTCCCACCACAGTAATCATCCTATCGTCCTTGGTCCAGACAACTCCAACCTTCCTAAAATCTTTGTCATCATTGCTGACGGCGTTGCAAATGACTCTATCAAGAGTGAAGACGCATGCAGTAAACGGCTCGCGAACGTCATCCGTCAAGTACAAGTGAGTAAAAGGTCTAATCACAGCCCTAAAATCACATTACTAGTGTGTGGTTAAGATAAGGTTTACTTTCCTGTTCTCCAGGTGTCAGCAGGATTATGGACACCGTGTGTATCTTCACTAGACGTGATCCAGCAGAAAGCCATACAGGACTTACTGAATACTGCCTGAGCCCCAGTCGTGTCCCTGCTTTTTAAAAGAATAAAAACCCTTGAAGAAAAGTTGAGCTCCTGATTATCTGCCATACACTCCCTCTTCTTTCTTCTGCTCTGATCTCTTGTGTATGGATGCTGGCTTCACCCCACCACCTTCCCCACCCTACAACTGGACAATTCCACCTACATTCAGCAAAGTAGGGGAGCAAGTTGGATTTTATGATGGACATTGGCCATTCACCTCAAAGACTTTTCACCTAGTACATGAGGGAGTGGAGAACAAGAGTAAATCATCTTAACGGTCATTTCTTGCCAGGTAACGGTTAACATGTTTCCAGTTGGGGTGTTTTGTTTCAACCATTCCCAAATGTGACTTGTCTCCAAAAGGACACCTTAATCAATTCGTCCCATTACAAGCTCATTGGAATGTCTGAGCCCAGAGGGGCCACAGTGTAGGTGGGGTGGGGACAGGACATTGGAGTGGACTGAGCAATTCAAATGTGGAAATGCACCTGGGCAATCACTGCCCGTTTCCTGTGAATTTTAATTTTTAATTTTTAATTTTTTTTTTGTTCCATGTTCCCAGTGTTACCTGGGGGGGCTCTTTCTGCCATGGCTCAAAAGATACATTTCAAAAGTAATGGCATGTTAAGTGGCTAACTCTAGAAATATACATAGTTAGGAAATTCACATCAATGTTGTGTGGGGGATTTGACATTGATTTTTAATCAGCTTTCCTCCATAGCCTTCCAGACCGCCGTCCACAGGAAGGTTTAAATGGTTCGAGCCCTTTTAGGTAGCAGTGTAATGAAATGAGGGGCTTTCAAAAAGATGGGCATAGCTATAAAGGCCATGACAGAGAAAAATGAACTGTAGAAAGCAGCATCTGTAAAATAAGGGCTACCTTCTTCTGGATGGTTTTGACCCATTGCAGGCTTGTAGGTATATGATGGATTTCCAAAAACTACAAACAATAAAACTACATTTGAGAATTCTGGAGAAGCTTCTTGATTTTGACTTTTGAATTTAAAATAGTTGTACAGAATTCAGTCTTATCAGGCTGATACACGAGTGTTGTTGGAATAACTCCCATCACACTGCTGAAACATGACATGTTCAGTAGTGGTACCAGTGTTGTGAACCTTTTATCCCTCAGCCTCTAAAAGGCTGAAGGGGTAACGGGGGCTAGCATGTCGACACACGCCAGAGCCTGAGGTGTGTTTGCATGCCTAGATCCCCAGGGTTGGGGTGGGAGGTCACTAGTCCATGGTGCGTGGGGGGCATGGTGATGGCAGCCCCAGGGTTGCACGGCTTGGTGCCCCTCGCCCTGGGTTGGGATCTGGGGGGGTGGGGGTGGCTTCTGGGAAGGGACGGGTGTTCTGAGTGGCCACCTCCCTCCCAGTCTTGCCTATCCTCTGCCCACCTTCCCCCGCCCTAAGTGGACCATACATCTTACTGATACACTTAGGGCTTTGGGATGGGGGCAAAGAGGGTCTGTTCTCTTTACTATGCCGCATGGCCGACCTTCCCTCAATTTTAATTACGCCACAAATACTGAGGGCTTGAGGGGAGCTCTGCTGTCTGTAGCAGTGGGGAGTCCCAGCCCCCCACCCCAATTTTAAGTGCACTTTAGTAGTACTTACACATGCACCCATTTTCTTCACCTTACATACACTTGTGCCCACTCATGATTCACACACACACCATCATACATACTTGGCATGGGGGGAGGGTCTTCCTCCACCCCTGCTGCCCACCTGCCTTGATTCCCCCCCGCCCTTCCTCCTGGGGTGGGTGTCTGGCTCTCCTGGGGCTGGGTAGACTTATGGCATTCTGTGGGGGCTGCAGTTTGCAATGGGAGGGTGCTGTCTTGCTGGCTCAGTCTTTGGGTGGACTTGCTACAGCCTCCTACACTTTTCTTCTGTATGTCTCTTGACAAACCACACACAGTCCCTTTTGCATGTGCACACAACCACATATGTTGATCTGTCCTTTCAGGTGCAGATATCAGGCATGTACTGAGATCCTGTCAGAAGCAGCAGTTGTTTCTTGTGTATTTTTTTTCTGTTTTTCTTTTCCTCCCCGCACCCCCTCTGTCCACTTCATATCCCTCTCCCGTTTCCCTCTGTCAGGTCCAACATGCTGTAATTAAGACAACTCAAAGTATTAAATTTATTATACAGCAAGAGGAGTCCGTAAATACTACTTATATACAGCATATACAGTATCAAACATGAGCAGAGCTCCTTTTGGCAAAGTAAATCTGTTTGGCACAATAAGGCAAGCAGACATTTGTTCTGCTTGCCAAGCTGCTGGACAGGACAAAAGAAAAAAGGGGTAAATAGTATATTTGTCACTGCCGGGTGGATGAGTGGCAGTAGCGGCATCAACACCTACCTTGTGAATGTGATAACTGGAGAAAGAAATTGCATGCTTTTCAAATCGATACCATAGCTGTAGTAGTTACAGTTGATATAAAAAATCTGCTCGCCCCTGTTCAAATGCCAGGTTTTTGTGATGGAGGGGAGAGAACCCAAGATGAATCTTTCCAAAACTTTTTCCAACATTAATGTGACCTGTAACCTGTACAACCCAATTGGGCGGGGGGGGGACACCCTGAAATCTTTTAAGGAAAAATAAAAAAACAAACTTACAATAATCTGGTTGCATAAATATGCACACCCTTAAACTAATACTTTGTTGCAGCACCTTTGGCTTTTATTACAGCACTCTGTCTTTTTGGGTAGGAATCTATCATTGTGGCACATCTTGATGTGGCAATATTTGCCCACTCTTCTTTCCAAAAATGCTCCAAATCTCAGATTGCGAGGGCATCACCTGTGAACAGCCCTCTTCAGATCACCCCACAGATGTTCGATCGGATTCAGGTCTGGACTCTGGTTGGGCCATTCCAAAACCTTAATCTTCTGGTGAAGCCATTCTTTCATTGTTGATTTGGATGTATGCTTTGGGTCATTGTCGTGCTGAAAGATGAAGTTCATCTTCAACTTTCTAGCAGAAGCCTGAAGGTTTTGTGCCAACACTGACTGGTGTTTAGATGAATAGATAGATGTACTTTATTGATCCCAAACTGGGAAATTACAGTGTAACAGCAGCATGACAGTAGACAACCAAACAACAGAAACACACACATGACAGACAAAGGGATTACCCATGGAAAGTAAAAACTAACACTACTATTAAAAACCTATATACATTATAGCTTAATATATGATGACATGTATAAACACATGAATCATCCCACTGCACAAAGGACTCTCAGGAGCAGAGTGAAAATGTGCGGTATCAGTTAGTCTGTAAGGTGAAGTGTGGCAGCATAGCTATGACCAGAATACAACATCATAGTGAGTTATTGTATAGTGAAATTGCATGTGGCAGGAAAAATTTCCTGTACCTGGCCGTTAGACAGCAAAGCTGGAGTAGTCTACTGGAGAAAGTGCTCCGCTGTCTATCTAGTGTGTGGTGGAGGGGGTGATCAGGATTGTCCATAATGGATTGCAGTTTATTTAGTGTTCTCCTCTCCACCACTGTCTCAAAGGGTCTGAGACCAATTACAGAGCCAGCCCTCTTGATAATCTTGTCAAGTCTGTTGGTGTCTCTGGCCCTGATACTGCTACCCCAATAGACAGCAGCAAAGAAGATAGCGCTGGCGACAACAGTCTGGTAGAAAAGCTCCAGCATCCTGCTGCACACGTTGGAAGGATTTCAGCTTTCTCAGGAAGTAGTCTGCTCATCCCCTTCTTGTGCGCAGCATCGGTGTTGGATCTCCAGTCCAACCCGCTGCTGATCCTGACACCCAGATATTTGTAGTCCTCAACCACTCCCACATCCCCCCCCCCCCCAATCTGCAGTGGCTGAGAAGGCATCTTCCTCTTCCTGAAGTCAATCACCATCTCTCTGGTCTTGTTCAACCTTAGGTGATTCTGCTCCGTCCACTCCACAAATCTGTCTACCAGTGCCCTGTACTCCCCCTCCTCTCCTCCTCTTATACACCCCACAACAGCTGAGTCATCAGAGAATTTCTGCAGGTGGCATGACTCGGTGTTGTACTGAAAGTCATTGGTGTATAAGGTAAAAAAAAAAAGGAGAGAGCACAGTCCCCTGTGGAGCTCCTGTATCACTAGCCACCACTCCAGACAAGACATTGCCCAGCCGGACAAACTGTGGTCTGCCTGTCAGGTAGTCAGTCATTCAGGAGATCACAGAGCTGTCAACCCCTATCACCCACAGCTTCTCACCCAGCAGCAGTGGCTGGATGGTGTTAAAGGCACTGGAGAAATCAAAAAATGATTCTCAGTGTCTCCTCCACCATCCAGGTGCAGATGGGCTCGTTGCAGCAGTTAGATGACAGCATCTTCAACTCCTAAATGGGGCTGATATACAAACTGCAGAGGGTCCAGCCACGTCTTCACCTGCGGCCTCAGGTGGGCTAAGACCAGTCTCTCCAGGACCTTCACATGAGATGTGAGGGCAACTGGTCAGTAGTCATTCAGATCCAATGGAGATGGCTTCTTGGGGACAGGAACCAGGCAGGATGTCTTCCACAGCACCGGTACTCTCTCCAGACTCAGGCTCAGGTTGTACAGGTGTTTCAGTACCGGAGCTAGCTGGTTGGCACAAATCCTCAGGGTCCTTGTGGAGATGCCATCAGGGCCGCCGCCTTCCTCTGACGGAGTCTCTCCAGCTGTTTCTCCACGTGATCTGTAGTCACCGTGAAGTGAGGGAGGGTCCTGGTGCCCCCTGAAGAGGAGGAGGGGGGAGATGGAGAGAGGTTCTGCACAGGAGGGTAGGTGGGGAGGGGTGCGTGGGGGGGTCTGGTTGTGTTGCTCGGGTGACAGACTGTGAGTTCAGCCTATTAAAAAAAAAACAGATTCAGTTCCTCAGCTCTCTCCTGGCTCCCAGATGTCTGCCTGACTCTCCCCTTGCACCCAGTTATTTGTTTCATTCCCTCCCACACATCTTTAGTGTTGTTTTGCCTGAGTTTATTACATCTTTAGTGTTGTTTTGCCTGAGTTTATCAGTGTTTGGAACTGTTTCTATTCCCTCCACCTTGACTATGGCCCCAAAGCATGATGCTGCTACCACCATGCTTCACTGTAGGTATGGTGTTCTTTTAGTGATGAGCAGTGTTTGTGCCAAATACACCTTTTGGAATTGAGCCCAAAAAGTTCAACCTTGGTTTCATTGGACCATAACACATTGTCCCACGTGTTTGGGAGATTTTAAGTGTGTTTTTGCAAATTATAGCCAGGCTTGGATGTTTTTTTTTTTTCGTAAGATAAGGCTTCTGTCCTGCCACCCTAGCCCAGATGTATGAAGAAGATGGGAGATTATCACATGTGCTGAACAGCCAGTACTTGCCAGAAATTCCTGCAGCTCCTTCAATGTTGATGTCGGCCTCTTGGCAGCCTCCCTGACCAGTTTTCTTCTCGTCTTTTCATCAATTTTGGAAGGATGTCCAGTTCTTGGGAATGTTGCTGTTGTGCCATATTTTCTCCACTTGATGGTGACTGTCTTCACTGTGTTCCATGGTATATTTAATGCCTTGGAAATTCTTTTGTACCCTTCTCCTGACTGATACCTTTGAACAACGAGATCCCTCTAATGCTTTGGAAGCTCTCTGTGGACCATGGCTTGTGTTGTAAGATGTGACTAGAAAAATGTCAGGAATAGCCTACCAGAACAGCTCAGCTTTACTTGGGGTTAATCAGAGGCACTTTAAATGGTGATAGGTGTGTGCTGACTCCCATTTAACATGTTTAAATGTGATTGGTTAATTCTGAACACAGCCACATCCCCAGTTATAACAGGGTGTGCATATTTATGCAACCAGGTTATTGTAAGCTTTTATTTTTCCTCTTGAAGATTTCAGTTTGTTTTTCAATTGGGTTGTACAGGTTATAAGTCACATTAATGGTGGAAAAAGTTTTGAAATGATTTTTCATGGTCTCATTTTTTTACATCACAAAAACCTGGCATTTGAACAGAGGTGTGTATATTTTTTTTTATATCCACTGTATGAAAAATCTTGGACGAGTCTGAGTCCTGACTAGGGATGCAAGTTATTGATTAATTGATAATTGATTCACCTTATCGATTTAACGATTGACAAGGTGATCAATTAATAAGCAGGATTTTTCCTGAGAATTTCCCTCGGTACAATACGGTCTATCTTTAACATGTAAAAAGTTGCTGTTTTTTTTTCATATACTGAATAAAAAATTAACATTGTATTCCTCAATGATTTATTGTACCATTTGCATTTTTTTGAAGTTTAACAAATTTTGCACTGTATAGTCTGTACTATGTTCTAGGACATCTCAGTAAACTACAAATGTCATGATTTTTTTTTTTTTAAATTTATTTTAAAAACCATTACCAATATCAGAAAATTTGTCTTTTTTTTAGTCATTTAAAAAAAAAAAAAAAAAACTTTCACATTCTAATTTACTGAGATGCACTGGTAGACTGTTTTAACAGGAAAATAAATTGAGCTGCTTTATCTGTTGTATGTTAAACATTATCACAGTACCCCAGTAGGCCGTGAGCAGCTCCCTCAAAATGTGGCTAGAAAATGATTTTCGTGGCACCCAACTATGAACTACGGGATCTTTGATTTCTATGTAAAAAAACAAAAAACCCTGCTGAATCCGAAAATCGATGTTCCCACTGTCAAAGGTGTGGATAGCTATTGTAGCCAATGTATTTTTGCCTACATATGCTTAAACATTAAGGAGATTGCATGTGTGGATTGGCTTCACGTCCTGAATGGAACAATATGTCTGGACCACCTGCGGTTAACAACAAGAGGACGGAGGTACGACGGCAAGGGGCTGGAAGGACTTCCCAACCTCCTGGGAGACAGGTGGAGGACTGAGAGACTGGAGGGAGAGTTAATGTCAATAGGGGGTTTTGACAGGGATATGTGATTCTCCCTTTGTGTGAGAGGTATAAAGGTGAAGGTCTGATGCAGCTCTTCCTCTTTTGTTCTCGAGAGAAGGCTGGGGATGAAGTGCTTGAATAAAACCTGAATTCTGAACCAATTCAGCTTCGTTATTTCACGCTCCCCACATTGGTGACCAGTGACGTGTGAGAATGCCTGGAAATGCTCTCCACGATCAGGACTCATTGGAGTCTGCCCTAGCGAGCGCCATCGCCGTCAAACTGCCGGAATTCTCGCAGGACAACCCAGACTCGTGGTTCCTCCAGGCGGAGGCACAGTTCAGGCTCGCAGGCGTAACTGCAGATGACACTAAGTTCTACCACGTCATCGCTAGACTCGACAACCACACAGCTCGATGCGTGCGGAGCTTGGTACAGCAGCCACCCGCCGAAGACAAATACGGCAGATTGAAGGCTGCCCTCACCAAGTGTTTCACGCCCTCACCCGAAGAGAGGGCTAGGAGGCTCCTGGCTATGCTCAACCAAGGAGATCACAGGCCAGTCGCCCTGATGGAAGACATGCTGCAGCTGAGGGGGTCAGACGACGACGATTTCCTCTTTAAGTACATCTTCCTGACTAACCTCCCGACACATATGAGAGGAACGCTGTCCAGCATGCGTTGTGACACCCAGCAGGATTTCCGTGACCTGGCCCAAGAGGCGCAGAGGCTCCTGCGGCGAGCAGGCGACCGCGGCGGCGACCCGAGGCAGCGACGAGCTGGAGACAGCCGAGCCGAACCTACCAACAATGGCAGCGGCGCGGCCCCGACGCGGCAGAGGTGATGGCCCAGCGGCAGAGGTGCGACCCCGACGCAGCGGAGGAGAGGATCTCTGCTTTTATCATCGGCGGTTCGCAGAGAGGGCGCACAGGTGTGTGCCACCGTGCAACTTCAAGAAGTCGGGAAACGGCAGGACCGAGAATCGTTAGCAGCTTCGCCTCTCAGTGAAAGAAATAAGCTGCTATACATCACAGATACGAGCTCCGGGCGGCAGTTCCTTATAGACACCGGAGCCCAAGTGAGTTTCATCACCCCAACCTATGCTGACCGGGTGGCTGGCCCCTGTGGAAACGGGGCAACGGCGGTGAACGGCTCGAGCATCAACACCTACGGGGAAAGGACCTTGTCTCTGTCCTTGCATGGCCGCACGTATGAATGGACTTTTGTCATAGCAGCGGTGAGTTTCAACATGTTAGGTGCTGATTTTCTGTGCTCACACGGTTTGTTAGTTGATCTTGCCAATAGGCGGCTGGTAAATGCACTCTCTTTTTATTCTATTCCCTGTGCAGCTCGAGTGTCCCCGCCACCAGTGCAGACCAACGTCGCCACAGCAGGTGGTAAGTTTAACACAATACTCACCCAGTTTCCAGCACTCACGATTCCCACATTCTCGGCAACAGTTGCAAAACACGGGGTGGCGCATTTTATCACTACAACTGGCCCCCCCGTCTTCGCGAAAGCTCGGCGCCTGGATGCTGCTAAACTCTCCATGGCGCGCGAGGAGTTCGCCAGCCTAGAGAGGCTGGGCATTATTCGCCGTTCGAAAAGCCCATGGGCTTTGCCGCTGCATATGGTCCCGAAAGCCAACGGCTCCTGGAGACCTTGCGGCGATTACCGCAGGCTAAACAACGCCATGGCACACGATCGCTACCCCATCCCACACATCCAGGACTTTTCTGTGCATTTAGCGGGGGCACGCATTTTTTCTAAAATAGACCTGGTTCGCAGCTACCATCAGGTTCTAGTCCGGCCGGAGGACATTCCTAAAACGGCGGTTATAACCCCTTTTGGACTTTTTGAGTTTTTGCGTATGCCGTTTGGCCTTAAAGGCGCCGCACAAACATTCCAACGCATGATGGATGCCGTGTTACATGATCTTCCATTCATGTTTGTTTAACTCGACGACATTTTGGTCGCCAGTACTTCAGAGGAAGAACACGAAAAACACCTCACTACGGTTTTTCGGAGGTTGGGAGAGCACGGTTTAATAATTAATCCAGCCAAGTGCCAGTTTGGCGTTGCGCAGATCGATTTTTTTGGGCCACCGTGTGTCCCCAGAGGGGGTAGTTCCGCTGCCGGATAAGGTGCGCGCAGTAGCAGATTTTCCCCGACCACAAACGGTCAAATCATTGCAGGAATTTTTAGGAATGGTAAATTTTTATAACCGTTTCCTGCCCCACGCAGCGCAGCTCATGCAGCCATTATACGCCGCGCTCAGAAAGCAAAAACGCTCCAATACAATCGAGTGGTCCCCGGAGCGGGAGCGCGCGTTCATGGAGGTTAAAAAAGTCTTGGCTGAAGCCGCGCTTCTAGCTCATCCGGACCCATCGGCCCGCATCGCGCTAACTACCGACGCATCAGATTTGGTCATAGGGGCAGTTATAGAGCAGCTGTCACCGGTGTTTGGCAGCCGCTAGCTTTCTTCAGCAAATCCTTGAGCGAAACTGAGCGGAAATACAGCACGTTTGACAGAGAGCTGTTAGCGCTCCATTTGGCCATCCGCCATTTCCAGTTCTGGCTGGAAGGTCGGCATTTCACCGCTTTTGTTGACCATAAGCTGCTCACTTTCACCATGTCCAAAATTTCAGATCCGTGGTCGGGCCGGCAGCAGAGGCAGCTGGCGGCAATTTCGGAATTTACCACTGATATTCAGCACGTAGCGGGTAAACTCAACATAGTAGCAGACTGCCTCTCTCGCGCGGCCACAGCACCGGCGCGCGCAGAGGCAGATTATACTACAGCAGCCGCGAAGCAAAATAGCAGTGCGGAAGTGCACGCGGCCCCAGTTCACGTGGGGATAGATTACGCAGCCATGGCAGCGGAGCAGGGCAGAGATGCGGACGTGCGTGTGCTCCAGTCTGGACCAACAGGGTTAAGGCTGGAGAGCAGGTGTTTGCAAACCGGTATGCCCCCCCTAATCTGCGATGTGTCAACCGGGCAACCACGCCCGGTAGTTCCGGCCGCGTGGCGCCGCCGCGTTTTCGACTCGGTTCACTCCCTGGCACACCCAGGGGTGCGCGCTTCTGTGAAAATGGTAGCAGAGAAGTTTGTTTGGCCGTGCCTGCGCAAGCACGTGAAAGAGTGGGCGAGGACCTGCATGGCTTGTCAGCGGGCCAAAATTCATAAGCACACAAGAGCCCCTTTAGAACCGTTCCACATTCCGGCCAAAAGATTCGATCACGTGCACGTCGACCTTGTGGGCCCCCTACCGTCGTTGCAGGGGTTCACACATCTTTTGACAATGGTGAACCGAACCACACGCTGGCCGGAAGTGGTCCCACTGACATCGATCACGGCGGCAGAGGTGGCTCGCGTTTTTTTGACGGCCTGGGTAGCGCGTTTCGGGGTCCCGTCGGATATTGCGTCCGACAGAGGGCCTCAATTTGTCTCTGAGCTGTGGTCAGCGATGGCCAGCAGCTTAGGAGCGAAAATTCATCGCACCACCGCTTATCACCCTCAGGCTAACGGTTTGTGCGAGCGTTTTCATAGGTCTTTGAAGGCAGCCCTCAGAGTGTCGCTTACGGATGCAGATTGGGTAAACAAACTACCATGGGTTTTATTAGGGTTGCGTTCTGCGCCTAAGGAGGATTTAAATGCCTCCCCAGTGGAATTAGTTTTTGCTCAACCTCTCAGGCTGCCCGGTGAATTTCTACCAGAGCATCCAGAACCGGGACGCCTCCCGGCTCTTGGACCACCCATCGGCACAGGAGCGGACATGCTCCCAGGCCCCATTCATCACACTTTTCCGCGCGTTTTTGTTCCCAAAGCTTTAAAAAATGCTGAGTTCGTTTTTGTCAGGCACGAGGCTCTAAGACCAACCCTCCGACCGCCATATGATGGGCCATATAGGGTGCTGGAGACAGGTGATAAGCATTTTGTGCTAGATTTGGGAGACAGAAAAGAGACAGTCAGTATTGACAGACTAAAGCCGGCTTTTGTGATGAACGATGAGTCTGTACGGGTAGCGAGGGCACCTCGACGCGGCAGACCCCCCAGGGAACGCGTCCCGGAGTCCCCGCAGGGATCAAATAACCACTCTCTTCCTCAGTCAGCAGATTCTTTGCAGGACGGCGCAGCAAGGACGCCGAAACCTGCTTACAGCAGATTTGGAAGACGGTTGAAGCCCAGACGGCGTACAGACTGACTGTTTGATGTTATCACTGATTTTTGATGTGGCCATGTGGTATAGACTGTGCTGTTGATATTAACATGTTCTCTTAATTTGACTGTTTGATGTTTGATGTGATCATGTGGTATAGACTATCCTATTGATGTTGTCACTGATTTTTGATGTAGTCACGTGGTATAGGCTGTGCCGTTGATATTAACATGTTCTCTTAATTTTAATTTATTGTCCATTCTTCGACGTTTGGGGGGGGGGGGGTTATGTAGCCAATGTATTTTTGCCTACATATGCTTAAACATTAAGGAGATTGCATGTGTGGATTGGCTTCACGTCCTGAATGGAACAATATGTCTGGACCACCTGCGGTTAACAACAAGAGGACGGAGGTACGACGGCAAGGGGCTGGAAGGACTTCCCGACCTCCTGGGAGACAGGTAGAGGACTGAGAGACTGGAGGGGGAGTTGATGTCAATAGGGGGTTTTGACAGGGATATGTGATTCTCCCTTTGTGTGAGAGGTATAAAGTTGAAGGTCTGATGCAGCTCTTCCTCTTTTGTTCTCGAGAGAAGGCTGGGGATGAAGTGCTTGAATAAAACCTGAATTCTGAACCAATTCAGCTTCGTTATTTCACGCTCCCCACAGCTATGTCAAATTTGCATAAATCCAAGATGGCTGCCATGACTAACCAAGGGAATGAATGGCCTAACATTTCAACCAGTCTACCTAGAAACACGTTTGAGGCCTCTTTTTCGGATAATGTTGATCTGAGGAATCGATTTCTGAGGTCGACTGTGTGATTGAGGTGTCGAAGAACCACGCTAATTTGCATAAATCCAAGATGGCTGCCATGGATGGACTAACTTTTTAGCCATTCTACATAGAATCACGTTGGAGATGTCCTTTTCAGCAAATGTTAACCCGAGGAATTGATTTCCGAGGTCATTAGTGTGACTGAGGGTCAGAGAACCCCGCTAATTTGCATAAATCCAAGATGGCCACCATGGGTGTGGATGGACTATATTTTGAACCACTCTACCTATAATCACGTTTGAGACGTCTTTTTCGGATAATGTTGACCCGAGGAATCGATTTCTGAGGTTAGATATGTGATATGTGTGCTCGATGATCTGGAAATAAAATAAAAAATAATGCTATCTGGAGTAAAACTACACAATATTATATAAAAATATAAAATTAGTGTTTCAGTGAGTTTGATTTAGCAGAGACCTATGACATTTTCCCTTTTGACATTTTGACAACCATGACTTTACTCATTTGTAAGAATTTGTATAGCCCCAAAGGATTCCTGAATTCATATATTTGAAAATAAAAGGGAATAAATTACAACCTGGAGGATTCAGACTGACTCTTGTATACTGACGATAGCAGCTGCCATGGTATTTGACCTCAATGGCAGCACAATCACGGTCTCTTATGTGTCTGAGAATGGTTTCATCTGCTTTCTCAGTAGCTGCTTGTCTTAAAAGACCTGTGTGCAAATAAATCAAAAGACATTAAATTAATAGTAAAACTCAGTCAACCTCCCTGTTCTATTCCATCACTAATGGCTCACAAGTATTTCAGTATCAAAGATATGAGAAATAACATACCAGTAATATAATATGTGTTAAGATTAAATAGACATTATTTTTCTTTAAACTTTCACCACTCCAAATTGTAAGATCTACCAATTTTCTTACCAGCATCACATGTCTCAGCTTGCATCAGTTTTACAGTGACACGATTTGTCTGTGGCCCTTCTCTGAGCATTTCCTTCTTGCAGATGTTTGGCATCACATTGCTTGACCTTGCAGATGCTTGGCTGATGGTTGCTGCAGCATGGTGAGATCGCGGTCGCTTTTTAGGAGATGGTGTTGGGGGACTAAGTTCTGGTCTGCTTTGCTCCTGAGGCTCAGGAATGTGGGCTTCGGCCAGTCGTTTTTTACGAGCTTCAGCACGTTCCACTCTTGTTTTGTCCGTAAAACGGCTATAGCACACACGATGGTAACCAAATGTTGGATCAAGGTTCTTTAGATCTGAAAACATATTATATGGACCATAGGGTATTATAACATAAGATAAGATAAGCCTTTATTAGTCCCACAACGGGGAAATTCCAGGATTGCAACAGCACAGGGATAGCAACACTCAGAGCAACAATCAGAAGGCAAGAAAAAAAAAAAAAAAAAAAAGCAAGCAAGAGCAGCTAATATACATATGTACATATTACTATAAAATATATATATACACACACACACACAGACACACAGTGCAGAGCATTGTAGCTGGATGGAATAAATATATGAATATATGAACACACAGTGCAGAGCATTGTAGCTAGATGGAATAAATATGTAAATATATAAACACCCACAGTATGGAGCATTGCAGCTAGGTGGAATAAATATGCAAGTATATAAACACACACAGTGCGGAGCAATGTAGCTAGATGGAATAATATGTAGATATATAAAAACACAGTGCGGAGCATTGTAGCTAGATGGAATAAATATATAGATATATAAATATAAACACACCCAGTGCAGAGCATTGTAGCTAGATGGAATAAATATGTAAATATATAAACACACACAGTGCAGAGCATTGTTGCTAGGTGGGATGAAACAGCATAACCGTCTATTTAGTTATCCTACATGGTATGATTATGTGCCCATACATATTCTCACCCTCCATAGCGACCGGTATGTTCCTAGTTGTATGCTGGAGAGGACCATTGTGTAAGTCTATTGCATCTTTTGCATTCAAAAAAAAAACTATTAGTTTGTTACGTCTTTTTGCTATCTCTGCGAGCAGCCCTGCTTAGGTTGTACAGTCTGACAGCCGTTGGTAGGAAGGACCTACGAAACCTCTCGGTTGTGCACCTGGGATGATGTAGTCTGCTGCTAAATGAGCTCCTCAGTGCATCCAGTATGTCCTGCATAGGGTGGAACTCGGACTCCAGCAGAGATGACAGTTTAGCCACCGTCCTTCTCTCTCCTATCTCCTCCATCGGATCAAGGCGTTGCCCCAGGACAGAGCTAGCTTTCTTAATCAGTTTGTTCAGTCTCTTCCTATCGGCTGCAGTAATGCCACTGCCCCAGCAGACCACTCCAAAAGTGATGGCTGATGCCACCACCGTGTCATAGAATGACTTCAGCAGCGCCCCTTGTACACCAAAAGACCTGGGTGTGACTATGTGCAAACTATATAAATGTATGCCCAAACTTGTTCCTCCCACACCTACTAGTACACTGCACCGCTTGGGCTGAGAAGTACATCCATCCCTCAGACTCAGAGTTAAGCTCATTGGGATTGCTACCCTTTTCCCATTTGAGCTACTTTGTGGTAGTGGTATATTTTGACTATAATTCAGGCCCAGGGTGGGTTCTGGGGATAGATGCATCATCAGAGTGAGTCGATCTGCATCATCTAGATCTATACTAGTGTGGACACATATGTTGATCACATATGCTCCACAAATATATTGCTGTGTGTTTATTGTGTGCTGCACGTCTCAGGGAACAAAGGAGCTGAGCCTCCTAGGGGTAACGGGAGAGTGTGAGATTTGACCTTTTGTTTCAAGGAGACGACCTGAAGAGATTTCCTGACCACCGGAGACTAGAGGGCGGATGGTGTGAAGATCTGAGGAGTTACATTGTGACTGGGATTAAGTACCATGTGACTGTATGTTTGATTAAACACCATATGACTGTAGTTTTGAAGTCCGGGGTATAAAGGACAGATGTGAGAAGATTCATCCTCTTTTTCTTGCTTTGAAATTGTTGGAGTATGTGATTGTAAATAAAGCTGAACCTGAGGAATAAACTCAGTCTCATCCTTCAACACATTCTCCACACTAGGACTATGTTACCTGGCACCCAGAGTCCCTTGGTTATTAGCCTCCACACCCCCAGATTGGCCTACTTGGAGTCTTAGACCAGGACTAGGTCACCCTGTGAGCGGTTGACAAAGGTTTTAGACATCTAGGGTTCCATTTTAGTTCATATTTAGAGTTACAAATGATCGGAGCCAAACGACTCCAGGGCACACGCAGTACAACCATAAACAATGGCTGCCACTCACCTTTCTTGAACAAGTTGCGACGTTGTTCTGCTACTTTCTGTTGGGGTCCGTCAAGTACAAGCCATTTTTGGGCACACTCACGTACTTTTGCCCACGATGCTTCAGTAAAACGAGTGATACTGCCCGAAAACTTATCGGAAATGTGAATAACACAGGAAAGGCTTTCAGCGCATGCTACCCCTGTGGGCGCTGCCATTTTGTTGTCACATGACCAAAGGGACGACACTGATTGGTTAAAACGTCCCGGACTGGGCCATGTTTAAGGTAGCTAGACAATTAGTACCGACTGACTTCAATCACATTTTTCATACAGCTATCCACACCTTTGGAAGTGGGAACATCGATATTTTGTCTTACAATAATGTAATCTTAATTTAGAAACACTAAAATTTTAGTTCCCTGTTGGGTGCCACGAAACTGAGCGAAAAGTAGCAGCTGCTCACGGCCTACAGCAAGCCCAGTACAATCTGGGCTCCCTCTGTTTGTTACCTCAGTGGGAACTTGGGTCCGGTCTACTTTTCCGTCTAGCAGCAGGTTGAAGGCAGCGGGGATAGGTTTTTGTGCTCGTGTTGTCTTTTTACTTGCTGCAGTCCATTTCTCCACCCTGTTGATTTGAAGTAGGCGGGTGGACATTGGAACATGCCATTGGAACTTGTGATTTCTTTCCAATAGTGATGTGCGGATCGATCCTGAAATATCGATACCTCCGATACCGGATCTTTTATCTTCTATTCTCTAAAATCAATACTCAAATCAAAATATCGATACGTTTGATACTTAAGTCATTTGAGGTAAGGTATAAGATAAGATAAGCCTTTATTAGTCCCACAATGGGGAAATTCCAGGATTGCAACAGCACAGGGATAGCAACACTCAGAGCAATAATCAGAAGGCAAGAAAAAACAAGAGCAGCGAGTATACATATATATATACTGTATATATCCTTAACAGAAACACGGTGAAAAGTAACTATTGAGATGTTGTCTAAGTGACACGCGGTTGGTGGGACTACTTTTTCTTCCGCCTGGGTAAGTGCGTCATGCGTTTTTTTAGATTTAAAAGACGTATTAGGTGTAGTCGCAAAAAATATCGGTATCGGTATCGCCGATACCAGCCTGAATTTTACTCAGTATCGGATCGGAAAGGAAATCAGTGGTATCGAACATCACTACTTTCCAGCGTAACTCAGCAGGGTGAGGTTGTTTTTTTTTTTTTTTTTTTCTGCTCTGCAAAATACATGCGCTCTGGGGGGGGGCTTAACGTCTTCTGGTTTTTTGATTGAAATGCGGTAGTGGGTGACCACATGTGCCCCTGCCTGAACAGCAACGTCACTATATTCCATAAAATAAGCTCCCATTGAAAAGGACTGCTGAGTTATCAATTAATTGACAATTAATTTAATTTAGTTGATTAAATTCTTATCAACAATTAATTGAAAGTCAATTAATCATTAATATTCCTACCTCTGACCTTTAGATGAAGGTCAGAGGTCAGTTTTTCCCTAAATCTTGTAAATATTTGATAACTACAGAAAAAAATGATGTAGCCTTTTTCACACTGATTGTGTCTAAGGCAAATCTTGGATGGGTTAGACTCTGATCTCTGACTATGGTTTTGGGATTGCAAGGTCACAGTTGGCATTCTCCATGGCCTTTTACTGTAGAACAAATAAAACTAGGGTCGGCAAACTTTGTACTCACAGGTTCACGCTGTGACCCTGACCTCTTGGCTATGGTTTTGGGATTGCAAGGTCAAATTTTCATTTAAACTGTTAACAACAAAGGAAGCTAAGGGTCACCAAACTTTGTACACAGGTTCACCTTGGAATCCTCACCTCGAACTATGGGTTTGGGATTAACATTCCCTTTGCACTATTACTATACAACAAGTAAAGCTAGGGTCACCAAACTTGGTACACAAGTTCACCCTGTGACCCTGAACTATGCTTTGTAGTGATGGGAATTCCAGCTCTCGTGGCTTGGCTCACTTAAAAAGAGCCGTCTCTTTCAGCTCCCAAATGGCTCCTCAGGCTTTTTGTTGCTGAAATTAATTTATTGCCAAAATTATGTCCATCCATCCCTCCATCCATCTTATACTGCTTTTCCGGAGGTCCGGGTCACGGAGGCAGCAGTCCAAGCAGAGAAGCCCAAACTTCCCTCTCCCCAGCCACCTGCTCCAGCTCTTCAGAGAGGATACCAAGATGTTCCCAGGCCAGCTGGGAAGTCTCTCAAGTGTGTCCTAGGTCTGCCCTGGGATCTCCTCCCAATGGGACATGCCCAGAACACCTCAGGTGGGAGGTGTCCAGGAGGCATCGTGATCAGATGCCCAAACCACCTCAACTGGCTCCTTTTGATATGGAGGAGCAGCGGTTCTACTCTGAGCCACTCCCAGTTGACTGGGCTCCTCACCCTATCTCTAAGGGTGAGTCTGTGGAGAGTGCAAATAACGGAGGCAGACTCTTGCAGCAGACTACTTTATTCACTCTCACATCAGTCATAACAGAAAAAGCCTTTTTTCAACACACCAGGGTCTCTCCTTTTATATCCTCCACCCATCTCACATCTGCATGACATCTCGCATCACAATACATTCAACCCTTCTCCCCCCACTGTCTTCCAGCTCTCCTTCATGCTACATCACCATAATCTCTCCCATCTCAATAACTATTGTCCTCATCTGTTTACCCTCTGCATCCAGGCTGAGATAATTAACCCCGCATCTACAGCCCCCCCCCCCGAATCTCAGACTGAGTTTCAGTCCTCACATCCTTTTGGCTTCAGCTTCCTCCCGTATCTGCTGTAACGGGGGTTCTCCGCCTCCGCGGCGCTGCTGTGCCGGTGTGGGGCTCCTGGGGGTGTGTCTGTCTGCGGGTGGGCAATGGCGGGGGGGGGACCTTCGACTTGCCCGTGTGGCTGCTCTGATGAATCGTTTACCTGGGGAGTTCTCCGTGGGGGTCTTCCCACGCCAAGGGGCCCGAGCCAACATCAGTTGCGGGTCCGCCACCACAAAGGCGGGCTTAAGTCTGTCTATACATATTTTCTCCCGACGACCCCCCAAGTCTAACAAAAAATGTTTGTCCCCTGGTTCCAGCACTCTGAACGGGCCATCATAGGGTGGGCGCAATGGGGGGGCGGTGGGCATCGTGCCTGACAAACACTAACGCCACGTCCTTCAAAGTTTTTGGCACAAAAGCACATGGAAAACAGTGGTGGGCCGGGCCCGGCAGCGTGCCTGTGTCTCCCCTATGCTGCAAACGCTGAGACGGACAGTTGTCCGGCGCGGGATTATCTGGCAAAAATTCCCCGGGGAGCTGCAGTGGCTGAGAAAAAAACAAGCTCCGCCGGGGAAGCCTCCAAATCCTCTTTTGGTGCGGAACGCAACCCCAATTAAACTCACGGCAACCAGTCCACCCAATTTGCATCCATCAGCGAAGCCCTGAGCGCTGCTTTCAGTGACCTATGGAAATGCTCGCATAACCCATTGGCCTGTGGGCTGTACGTGGTTGTGCGATGAATTGCAACACCCAGGCTATGGGCCATCGCGGACCAGAGGTTGGAAACAAACTGAGGGCCCCTATCAGACGTGATGTCCAACGGGATGCCAAAATGTGCCACCCATGTTGTCAAAAAAGCGCGCAGCGGACGCGGTTGCCGCCAGCGGGACTGCTTCTGGCCAGCGTGTGGTGCGGTCCACCACTGTCACAAGGTGCGTGCACCCCTGCGATGGCGGGAGGGGGCCCACGAAGTCCACGCGAACATGGTCGAACCTCTTAGCCGGTATACGAAACGGTTCCAAAGGAGCCTTCGTGTGTCTGTGTACTTTGGCTCGGCACACTACACAGGCTGCGGCCCACTCTTTCACTTTTGACTGACGTGCGCACTCCTGGGTGCGCCAGAGTGTGAACTGACTCAAACACTTGGCAGCGCCAAGCAACTGGGACCACTGGGCGTGGGCGTCCCGTGGAGACGTCGCAGATTGGGGGAGGCTGCTGTCTTGCAGTACTCTGCTCTCCAGCCTTAATCCTGTTGGTCCAGACTGGAGCGCACACACGTCCACATCGCCAATCTGCTCTGCGGCCATGGCTGTATAATCTATCCCCACGCAGACCGGGGCCACTACTGCGCGCGAGAGGCAGTCCGCCACCACATTCAGTTTACCCGACTCCTGCTGAATATCAGTCATAAACTCTGAGATCACAGCCAGCTGTCTCTGCTGCCGGCCCGACCATGGTTCCGAAACCTTGGCCATCGCGTACATTAGCGGCTTGTGGTCCACGAACTCAGTGAAGCTGTGCCCTTCCAGCCAGAACTGGAAGTGGCGTATGGCCAGATGGAGAGCCAGCAACTCTCTATCGAACGCACTGTATTTACACTCACTGTCGCGCAAAGCCCTGCTGAAAAAAGCGAGTGGCTGCCAAGAACCAGCGACGCGTTGCTCCACGACGGCCCCTATGGCCACATCCGAGGCGTCGGTAGTGAGCGCTATCCGGGCCGCCGGGTCCGGGTGTGCCAACAGTGCGGCGTTTGCCAGGGCTGTTTTAACCTTAGAGAACGCCTGCTCCCATTCGGGAGTCCATTCGACTCTGTTCGCCGATTTCCGTTTCTTGAGTGCAGCATACAATGACTGCATGAGCTGAGCTGCGCAGGGGAGGAACCGGTTATATAAAAGTTAACCATCCCCAAAAACTCTTGCAGCGCCCTGACCGTCTGAGGCCGGGGAAAATTCGCCACGGTGCGCACCTTGTCGGACAAGGGTATCACTCCCTCCGGTGAGATGCGGTTCCCCAAAAAGTCAATCCCCTTCACGCCGAACTGGCATTTCGCCGGGTTGATTATTAACCCGTGCTCCTCCAACCTCCGGAAAACCGTCCTGAGGTGAGTTGCATGTTCGTCCTCGGACGCGCTGGCCACCAGGATATCATCCAGGCAGACACAAATGGCAGATCGCGCAACACCGCATCCATCATGCGTTGGAATGTTTGTGCCACGCCTTTTAATCCGAAGGGCGTGCGTAAAAACTGTTTTTAAAAAAAAGCCAAACGGAGTTATTACCGCTGTTTTGGGTATGTCCTCCGCGCGCACTGGGACCTGGTGGTAACCACGGACCAGGTCTATTTTAGAAAAAATGCGTTCCCCGGCGAGGTGAACGGAAAAATCCTGAATATGGGGAATCGGGTAGTGGCCGTGCGCTGTGGCGTTATTCAACCTGCGGAAATCTCCACACGGTCGCCACGATCCCTCCGCCTTAGGGACCATGTGTAGCGGGGATGGCCATGGGCTGTTTGAGCGCCTGATGATGCCCAACCTTTCCAAGTTGGCAAACTCCTCGTGCGCTATGGCCAGTTTAGCTGCGTCCAGGCACCGAGGTCGTGCGAAAACAGGCGGCCCAGTGGTGGTGATAAAGTGTTTCACCCTGTGTTTAGTGCTGGCCGCCGAAAACGTCGGGACCGTGAGTGCTGGGAACTGAGTGAGCAGTGTGTGGAACTTACCTCCTGGAGCTGTGATGTTGGCTTGTGTTATTGGCCCAGCCCCTCGAGCTGTACAGGGGAGAGAATCAAAAGACATTGCATTAACCAGGCGCCTGTTAGCAACATTGACTAGCAACCCGTGTGCCCACAGAAAATCAGCTCCCAGGATTGGGAAACTCAATGCCGCTATGACAAAAGTCCACTCGTACATAAGGCCGTGTAGGGATAAAGTCAGTGTTCTCTCACCAAAAGTCTTAATGGCCAAGCCGTTTATGGCTACCAGCTGGGGGCCGCTAGCTCCCGCTAGCCGGTTGGCGTAGGACGGCAGGATGAGGCTCTTTTGGGAGCTGGTGTCTACGAGGAACCATCTCCACGAGTCCGTCACGTAGAGCAGCTTGTTCTCTTCACTGGCGGTCACAGCTGCTACTGACTGCTGGCCTTGGCGTTTCCCGAACGCTTGAATTGGCACGGTGGCACACATCTGCGTGCGTTCTCTCCAAAGTGACGGTGGTAGAAGCAGAGCGTGTCTCTCTGACACTTCCTGGCCCCCGCTGCCGCTACCGCCGCCGGCTCCTCGCCTCCGCTGGTCGTCTCGCTGGGTTCCGACGCCTTCACTGTGAGGGCTCTGGTGGTGAGGATGATCCGATCTGCCTTCTGGGCTAGCACCCAGTAGTCACATGCGGCCAGCAACGGCGAATTGGCAAGGACCGCTCTAGCCTCTGTTGGGAGGTTTCGGAGGAAAAGGTGGGCAAACAGAAAATGCCCGTCGTCCGTGCCCATCAACGCCAACATCTTCTCCATCAGTTCGACCGCCGACCCATCTCCTAACTCGGAGCGCCTCAGGAGTCTCTCTGCTCTCTCACAGTCCGAAAGCGTGTAGCGCCGGGTCAGCGCGGCCTTGAGAGCCCCGTATTTGTCATGGGCTGGAGGCTGTTGGAGCAGGCTCGCTACTTGCTGAGACGTGCGAGCGTCCAGCGCTGCAACCACATAGTAATATCTGGTGTTGTCTGCCGTTATTTCCCGGAGGGCGAACTGAGCCTCGGTGTTGTGGAACTAAAACCGCGGGTCGTGCAGCCAAAAGTCCGGTAGTTTGACCAAAACAGCGCACGCGTTGCTGGGGGTTCCCGTCCGGGCCGTCTCTGGGATGCTTGCAGCGTTGCTGGGGCTTCCCGTCCGGGCCGACTCCGGGGTTCTTGCTTCATGTTCCATAATTCGTCAAGGGGTCACCAGTGTGGAGAGTGCAAATAATGGAGGCAGACTCTTGCAGCAGACTACTTTATTCACTCTCACATCAGTCATAACAGAAAAAGCCTTTTTTCAATACACCAGGGTCTCTCTCCTTTTATATCCTCCACCCATCTCACATCTGCATGACATCTCGCATCACAATACATTCAGCCCTTCTCCCCCCACTGTCTCCCAGCTGTCCTTCCTGCTACATCACCATAATCTCTCCCATCTCAATAACTATTGTCCTCATCTGTTTACCCTCTGCATCCAGTCTGAGATGATTAACCCCACGTCTGCAAGTCCAGCAATCCTACGGAGAAAGCTCATTTCAGTCGCTTGCATCCACAATCTCATTCTTTCGGTCATTACCCAAAGCTCATGACCATAGGTCAGGGTAGGAACGTCGATTGACCTGTAAATCGCCAGCTTTGCGTCAGAGCTCAGCTCCCTCTTCACCACAACAGACCAGTACAACATCCGCTTCATTGCAGATGCTGCTCTGATCCGTCTGTCAATCTCTCATGCCATTCTCCCCTCATTTGTGAATAAGACCCCGAGATACTTAAACTCCTACACTTGGGGCAGGAGCTTGTCCCCAACTCAGAAAGGACAATGCACCCTTTTCCGGCTGAGCACCATGGACTTGGACTTGAAGGTGCTGATTCTCATTCCAGCTGCTTCACACTCAGTAGCAAACGGTCCCATCAAGACCTGTAGGTCACTGATCGATGAAGCCAACAGGACAACATCATCTGGAAACAGCAGAGATGAGATTTTGTGGTCACCGAACATGATACCTCTGTTCCTTGGCTGCACCTAGAAATCCTGTCCATAAAAATTATGAACAGGGGACTTCCGGTCTGGACGCCATGGCGACTGCAGCTTAACACTGAAGCTCTCAGACCCAATCCAGGATAACACCTTGAAAATCAAACTTAACGGATTTTTGGAGGAGTGAAAATCAAAAGACAAAATCATCATGTCTAAAGGAAAACAGAAGAAACTGAAATTCTCCAGGCCAGGACACGTATCGGCCGGAGAATCTGAACTGGAAGATCTCCGTTCAGAAGACGAGGAACTGGTGATAGCTAACAAAAGGGTTAGCCTGAAATCACTATTTGAGGAGCTACGACGATTTCGCCGAGATGTTACGGCCGAATTTCGGGAATTCAGAGAAGAATTGAAAAGGACAAACAGCAGAGTGGACCAGGCCGAGAACCGAATCTTGGAAACAGAGGATCGAATAAAAGTGCTCGAAGATTCTGTGCTAGACCTACGCAAAAGACAAGCAGCTATAGAGGCTAAGCTAACCGACCAAGAAGGAAAACAAAGAAGAGACAACATAAGAATTCATGGTCTGATAGAAGGAACCGAAAATGGTTTTAACTCAATGGCAGAATGCGTGGAATCCTTACTAAGAGAGAAATTGGATATTCCACAAACCACCGACTTGAAGATAGAAAAGGCACATCGTTCATTAGCCGCTAGGCCGGCGGCGGAAGCGCCCCCACGTTCGGTGTTGGTAAGATTTTCCAATTTCAAAATAAAACAAGAGGTTGTAAGACTGGCCTGGCAGAAAAAAGGATTTATGCACCAGGAGAGAAAAGTCTACGTGGAACACGATTACGCCCCGGAGGTCCTTAAAAAGCGCAGGGAATACAATGACGCGAAAAAGGTGTTAAGAGAGAAGAAATTGCGCTTTCAGACACCATTTCCTGCGAAGTTAAGGGTCTTCTACGGCGATGAAACGTGTCTCTATAATTCGGCGGAAGAAGCAACAGCTGACATGGCGAAAAGAGGGCTCCCGGTAACAGTATTTAAACCCGCAGCAGACCCGAGTGAGAAGATCAAAGCGCAAACATGGACAACACAAAGACCCTCAAAATCCACGGACCAGCAGCGGGAAACCCAGCACCAGAGCGTCGCGGATAAACTATCCGTTTTCAGGTTGGAATAGCGACCTTTTTTTTTTTTTTTTTTTTCTTTTCTCTAGAATCAATCCGCACATCCAACCCCCCTCATACAAGGTAACAAACATTAAAGGAGATGCATATTCAGCATGTGGTAAAACATTTCATGGAACAATCATATTATTTGAAACAAATAAGTCTTTGTAATAAAAAAAAAAAAAAAAACTTGTTAAAATAGAAATGTGACAATAATCCACGTTCTCCTCATACTAACAAATACTGTTTTTGCGTGAATGTTTGATGTGATGGGGGTGGGAGGGTGCACACAATTTCACAGGGTTTAGGCATAAAAGGAAAAAAAAAAAAAATCATTACAAGTTTGGATTGGGTTCTGAAACTCACGTTAAAAGCATGGGACTACTTTCAGTGGTAAGAGAGGGCCCTCAACACGTAACAGAGTTTGAGGAATTTCCCTCAGAGCCTTCACTCCATCAAGGCTCTTACAGGGTCTTTAAAAAGACCTCAGCTCAGGAAGTTCTTATGACAGCTTTTTGTTTTAAAGTTTTTTACACTATGTTCTTAATGTTTTTCTTGTTTTTAATGTTCTTTCAGTTTCTGAGTAGCACAAAAGAGGGCCACAACACAGTTATACTAAACAAAACAACACAATGGAGAAACAGGGTGTAACCAAAATAATTTCATATAATGTAAAAGGAATCCTGAATCCAGTTAAAAGATCCAAGATTCTAGGCAAAATGAAAAAAGACAAAGCAGGAATAATATTTTTACAAGAAACCCACCTAACAGACGTGGAACACAATAAACTCAGTAGACAAGGGTTTAAAATGATCTCTTCATCTTCATATAAATCAGGGAGGAGGAGGGGAGTAGCGACATTGATATCAACCAAAATTACATTTGAAAAAAAATCAGAACACAAAGATAAAGAAGGGAGATACAGTTTGGTAACTGGGCGGCTAGAGGGAGAAGATATCACCCTGCTGAATGTGTATGCTCCCCCAGGGGCTAACTGGAAATTTTATAAAAATGTATTCGACCTAATGATAACTAAAGCTCAAGGTTTAGTGATATGTGGTGGGGACTTCAATCTTAGACTGAATCCATACTGGGATGCTTCTGGTAATTCCCCACATCAAAATAACACCCAAAACAGGAAGACTCGGATGCTACTAAAAGAATTGGAAATCTGTGACGTGTGGAGGGAACTCAACCCCAGTGTAAAAGACTATACATTTTACTCAACTCCACATTCATCTTACTCAAGGATTGACTATTTTTTTATGTTTAATAGAGACATTGGAAGAGTAAAAACATGTAAAATAGGACTGATGGATCTCTCCGACCACAGTCCGATCTACATGGACTTAAATATCCAAAAATACACAAATAATACATTTTCTTGGAGGTTAAATTCAAATGTCCTGAAAGGACCATTGAAAGATGAATTGGAATCAGATATTCTCAGATATTTGGAAGATAACGATAATGGAGAAGTATCCCCTTTAATACTGTGGGATGCATGTAAAGCTGTAATAAGAGGAAAGATTATTGCAAAACTGGCAACCCAAAAGAAACTAAGACAAGAAAAACTATCCACATTAGAGTCAGAACTTAGGAACCTAGAAAAAGAACACAAAGGCAACACTCATTCTACTGACTCGCTCAAGATTAAGGAAATTAAAAACCAAATAAATGAGATCTACACAATAGAAATCCAGAAGAAACTTACATTTCTGAAACAAAAATACTATGAAGCAGGCAGTAAATCGGCAAAATTGCTAGCCTATAAATTGAGGAAACATCAAACAGAAAGAGCAATCTACAAAATCAGAGACCCAGTATCAAAGGAAATAAAATTCAGAATTCAGGATATTCTTAAAAACTTCGAGAATTACTATAAGAACTTATACTCCCACAAAAAACATAAAAACGCATCCGAGGCATTCCTAAACACATTAAACCTTCCCCAACTTACGGAGTCACAAAATAAAACACTACTGTCAGAAATACATCCTAAAGAATTGGAAAAAGCAATTATGAAACTTAAAGCTAACAAATCCCCAGGAGCTGATGGCTATACAGCAGAGTGGTACAAAACCTTTAAACAGCAACTATCTCCTCTCCTCCTGAAAACATTTAATTATGTCCTCCACACAGGGGAAATCCCCCCCTCCTGGAGAGAAGGGGTCATTGCAGTTATACCTAAACCTGAAAAGGATAAACTAGAGTGCTCCAACTACAGACCAATCAGTGTACTAAATCAGGACTATAAGCTTTTTACCATTATCCTTGCCAAAAGGTTAGAAAATATACTGACAGACCTAATTCATTTAGACCAAACAGGTTTTATAAGACAAAGACAGACACAAGACAACATTCGACGCACTTTACACATAATTCATCATATAAAAAAATATAACTTAAATGCAGTCATATTGGGATTAGATGCTGAAAAAGCATTCGATTCGGTTGACTGGTCTTTTCTATATAGAATCTTATCCAGTTTCAATTTTCATAACAACTTCATTAGAACTATACAGGCATTATATAAAAAACCAACAGCTAAAATAAGGATTAACGGTAATTTATCATCATCTTTTGAACTGGAAAGAGGATGTCGTCAGGGCTGCCCCCTGTCTCCACTGCTCTTTGCAATCTTCATAGAACCTCTGAGCCAATGGATAAGACCAAAACCAAAAAATTCAAGGTATTACACTTGGTCAGAAGGAACATAAAATAGCACTCTTTGCTGATGACATTTTAATATACCTAGGGCAGCCGGACACTTCTTTACCAGAACTAACCTCAGTTTTTTCAGAGTATGGAGATTTATCGGGGTACAAATTAAATATGCATAAAACCCAAGTTTTAACATTCAACTATGACCCAAATCATTATTCACTAAGCAAACTCAAAACTAACTGGGAGTCGGAATCTATGAAATATCTGGGGGTCAATATCCCGAAACAACTCAACAAAATTATATCACTAAACTATGATCCACTGGTGACAAAAATAAAATCTGACCTAGCAAGATGGAATATGATACCATTCTTGGGTACTGCACAAAGAATTGAAGCAGTCAAAATGAATATACTTCCACGTCTTCTATACCTTTTCCAAACAATACCGGTAGAACCTCCCAAAAAAACATGGCAGGAGCTGGACAGAAGGATCTCAAGATTCATATGGCAGGGCAAGAGACCTAGAATCAGATATAGAACCCTACAGCTAAACAAAGACAAAGGTGGGCTCGCGCTGCCAAATATCAGGGACTACTTTAAAGCCGCACAAATTAAAACTTTAGTAGAGATATGTAACCCAGTCTACACTGCACAATGGAAGGAGATCGAATGCCAAATAACAAGTGACATCCCCCTACAGGCGATAATAGGGAACAATGCCTTACCGAAGCTTTTGAATAACACTAACCCGTGGATAGAGACCCCGCTAAAAATTTGGTTTAAGATAGTCAGAGAGAATCAAACTAAAGAGCCCTATCGACTTCTGCAATGGATCGCCTATGATCAGGACTTTACTCCTAATAAAACAGACACCAGATTTAAAAAGTGGAAGGAGAAAGGGCTGATAAAATATTACGATTTTTTTAAAGGGCAAATCTTAAGAAGTTTTGAAGATTTGAAAAAACAAGGCCTAATAAATCAAGACCTTTACAGGTTCTTCCAGCTTAGACACCACATAAACAATATACTTAAAAAGGAGGTTTTGGAAAGGGCCCAGTCAGGTGTTCTGAAGGTCTTCTTAATGGCATATAAAGGGATCCCAGGGATCAGATACATTTCTAAAATATACCAAGGTCTTCAAGACTTAAAAGGAGACAACACATCTTATATAAAAGAGAGATGAGAAAAAGAGGGGAATTTCACTTTACAACTGGAAATATGGGAAAAGCTAAATAAACAGCAATGGAAAAGTACCTCATCCCTGCAGTGGAGAGAATTTGGATGGAAAAACTTGGCAAGATTTTTCAGAACACCTGCACAAAACAAATTTACCCATAAGGGATTGAACTGTTGGCGCTTGTGTGGTGAAAAGACTGCAAATCATTTTCATGTGTTTTGGTCATGCCCAGTTATCCACCAATATTGGACCAAGGTACAGACAATATTGGGGAAAATATTCAAAATTACAGTCCCCTTTTCTTTTGTAACTTTGTATTTGGGTTTACTACCGGACTCACTGGAAAGACGAGGAGAAAAATACTTATTCAATGTTTTAATATTGGTAAGCAAAAAAGCTCTAACTAAAAAATGGATGTTGAAGGACTGTCCTACACCTGAAGATTGGACTAACGTGATCCAAGACATTTACTCGATGGAAAAGTTGACATTCGCACTGAGACAGGACATGGATGGGTTCATGAACTTTTGGCAACCCTGGACCGCATATGTGTCTTCCATTAGATCTAATCTTTGACAAATACCATTTCAATAATGGTTCCGCTCTTTGTTCCAACGCTACTCAGATGCTCTTTTATCTTTATTTACTTACTTTTTCTTTTTGTTTGTTTTTTACTGGTTTGTTTGTTTGTTTTTTGTTATTTGTTTTTTGTTTTTTTTTCTCTTTAATTTCACTTTTTCTTTCACTTTAAAAAAAAAAAAAAAAAAAGGGGTGTTGTAAGAATTAATCTTCCAATGTTGTCAGATATCAGAAAATAAGGGAACATGTGATGAAAATGTAAACACTGCATTGCTGTAACGACCTGTATACCCTTTACAAAAACTTAAATAAAAAAAAAAAAAAAAATTATGAACAGGATTGTGACAAAAGGTAGCACTGACGGAGTCTGAGTATTGGCAATATGAACCAAACTCTCACAACGGTCATATATACGTAGACCGGATAGCCCGTAGCAACAAGCCTGATACCCCTGAACCACCCCCCACAAAAAACCATGAGGGACACGGTCAAATACCTTCTCCAGGTCCACAAAACACATATAGACTGGTTGGGCAAACTCCCATAAGCCCTTGAGGATTCCTGAGAGGGTAAAGAGTTGATCTGATGTGCCATTGCCAGGATGAAAACCACATTGCGCCTCCTGAATCCGAGGTTCGGCCAATGGTCGGACTCTCCTCTCCAGTACTCTGGCATAGACCTCCCCAGGGAGACTGAGAAATGTGATCCCCCTAAAGTTGGGACACATCCTCCAGTCCCCCTTCTTAAAGAGAGGAACCACCACCCCGGTTTGCCATGCCAAAGGTACTGTCCCCAACTTCCACGCAGTGTTGCAGAGGCATGACAGCCCTACAACATCCAGAGCCTTGAGGTACTCAGGGTGAATCTTGTCCATCTCTGGGGCCTGGCCACAACACTTCGGTGACCTCAGCCCCTGTGATGGGTGAGTCAACTCGCTTGTCCTCAGGCTCTGCTACCTCTGCCGAAGACGTGTCAGTGGGATTGAGGAGATCCTCAAAGTATTCCTTTCACCGCCTGACGATATCCCCAGTCAAAGTCAGCAGTACCCCATCCGCACCAGTGGACAGGGAGCTACTTCCCCCTCCTGAGTCACCAGACAGTTTGCCAGAATCTCTTTGAGGCCGACTGAAAGTCTTGTTCCATGGCCTTACCAAACTCGTCCCACTCCCGAGTTTTTGCTTCAGCAACCACTCGAGCTGCACTCCACTTGGCCTGCCAGTACACCTCAGCTGCTTTGGGAGTCCCACAAGCCAAACAAGCTTGATAGGACTCCTTCTTCAGCTTGATGGCCCCCCTCACCACTGGTATCCACCCGTTAGTTCAGGGGTTGCCACCACGAGATGTACCGACAACCTTGCGGCCACAGCTCTGAGCAGCCGCTTTAACAATGGAGGTGGAGAACATGGCCCATTCAGACTCAGTGTCTCCAGACTCCCTTGGAATGTGGTCAAAGTTCTTCTGGAGGTAGGAGCTGACAACCTGCCAGACAGGGGCCTCAGCCAGATGTTCCCAGCACACCCTCACTATATGTTTGGGTCTACCAGGTCTGCATGGCATCCTTCCCTGCCATTGGATCCAGCTCACCACCAGGTGGTGATCAGTTGACAGCTCTGCAACTCTCTTTACCCGAGTGTCCAAGACATACGGTCCCAGATTTGATGACACAATAACAAAATTGATTGACCTGCAACCTAGGGTGCCCTGGTGCCAGATGCACATATCGACACCCATATGCTTGAACATGGCGTTCGTTATGGACAAACTGTGATTGGCACAGAAGTCCAATAACTGAACACCACTCGGGTTCAGATCAGGCAGGTCATTCCTCCCAATCACAGCCCTCCAGGTTTCACTGTTGTTGCTCATGTGCGCATTGGTCTCCCAGTAGGACAATGGAGTCTCCAGGAGGAGCACTCTCCACCACCCCAGTCCAAGACTCCAAAAAGGGTGGGTACTCTGAACCATCATTTGGTGCATAGTGTAGCATCATCTCACTTTGGCTCAGCAATAATTATTCTCCTGCTTAAAGACATTTTTGTTTCATCCAGGAATAACGCAAATAAATGGATTTTCTTCCTCCAGGCCACAGCTGAAATCCCCTTTGTTTTGTTAAAACCAGCCTAAGGAATTTCCCCAATGTCCTGCTTCACTTTTATTGCCCCCATAAAACATGTAACAGATCCACGACTCAGCTAATTTCCTTAAACTCTGGAAACGCTGGATTTAACTAGTGAACTTTAAAGTACATTATTACAAACTCAATTCTAAACCTTCATTCTTTTCAGAACTATGAGAATGCAGATGGACTCTGATGTTTTTGATGTGGAAAATCAATGTGTGAAATGCATTAATCTGTGATTTTATATATATATGCATGCTAATGTTTAGATGAATGTTTACTCCTGCATGTTGATTTAGAAGCACTGCTTATAATTTATACTAATCACTAAAGTTATCTTAGTTTAATACATAAAGGGAAATATTAACTTCCAGTATGTATCAAAGTTTTGCCTCTAAAACCATGTGACTCCCACAGCCAATCTCTGCATGACAACTCCCCATCCCAAAGGACTCCGAACAACAGACTGTTTGTTCATTGGACTAAAAGTTCATTGAGCCCGCCCACGAAGGATGCTCATTGCCTGAGATTCCGGTCAGGCCGGAAGCCCGCGAAACTCAACGGAGCTTATAAAAAGCAGAGAGACCTCTTTTCGCCCCTTTTTTCTCTTTTTCGTCAGACCCTGCTTCCCCCTTTTCGTCAACTCTTTTTTCTTGCTCCGGACACTCTTTTGCAGATCCTCTGTCCGGCTCGTCTCTCTCTGATCTTCTCCATTGTCTACACACAGCAAGGAAGAACAAAGGACCGTCTGACCACGCGTCGCTTTTCTGAACACAGAGCAGATAACTCGTAATTTGTTTATGTCACTTTGTAATTTTTTTCTTCCTCTTAAATACCTAGGAATTCCTATTTCTTTGAGCTCAATTCTTAATCGGAGTTAAACTCCAACTTTTATTCATCACTTTTTCTTTGTTAAACTTTCTGTAAAACCACCGTTTGTTTAATTTTAATGTAAACTTTAATCTTGACTTTATTTTATAATATTTTTCTTAACCAAGCACCCACCAGAAGCTACTATTTTTATCTAAAGTCCGAAGCCTTTTTAATTTGAGATCGGATTAGATATCTTTTAATTATTATCGAAGACCTCTTGAGAAGAAGCAGCTCCCACATCGCGCTGCAGAAACGTCACCATCTGGCTCCGAGCCCAGTTGCAACTCTGGGTCATACAGCCAAAATCCAGCCTCTTCGACTGCTTGAATTTAAAGGTCGAACTGTGGATGCTGAAATATCTGCGGGCAGATATTTCCCCTAACATCCACGAAATCTTGGGCTGAGGACGACGACCGAACCATCAACCGAGGAGCACGTGAGCTGCAAACTTTAATTCCACTGCTGAATTAACGTCTGAGGTTCGGTAATAATTTGTATATCTAATCAGATGCAAATTAAGAAGCCCTTAACATAACTCTTCTTTTCATTAAAATTCCGTTTTTATTTTCTTAAGATTAATTTAGGACTTTTTCATAATTAGTAAACTTTCTCCATAAATTTGCGTTTTTTTTTTATAATCTGTTAACTCAAACTGATAGAAATTCATTTCTCAGTTTAACCCTGGTTCCGAAAATATTGACATTGTTAATCTATCATTTACAAGATTGATTTTATGATTAATGAAATTACTACAATGTCTGTTAATCATTTCATTTAATAAATATTTTAAAATGAGAGAAGTTGTTGGGAATTTATTTCATTCTGAGTCTGTTTCAAGCCCAGGTATCGAATTCACGGAAAATTTTTGAGACTGATTATTGATTAATTTATTGAGTGATCAAACAGGTATAAAGTGAAATTAAAGATCAAATTGCTTCTTAAAGATAGAAGCTGGTGCCCCTTTACGAGTGTTAACTTTTCTGATGTATATGAAATGAGATTTGAGCTCAGATTCCAATACATCAATATAAATTAAATAATTCATACCTGATCATATTTATTATTTATTAAATATTCCCATTTTCTCTTACAATAGGCAGAAATGATGGTCAGGACCCGTTTCCAATCCGAAGGCACAGGGAAACAACCCTTTTGCCCACAGGGGAAAACTCCAATGTTGCAGCAAGGTGAGGGGGATACAAGAATACCCACCCCTGCTCGCCGCCTCTTGCCCGTGGCAACTCCAGAGTAGGCCAAGCTCCAGCCCCTCTCCAGGAGACTGGTCCCGGAACCAGAGCTGTGTGTTGAGGTGAGCCCGACTATAGTATCTAGCCGGTATCTCTCAACCTCATGCACCAGCTCAGGCTCCATCCCCACCAGAGAGGTGACTCTCTGGGTGATTCTATGTCCCAAAAGCCAGTTTAGGAAGCCGGGGATCAGATTGCCAAGGTCTCTGCCTTCACCCGCCACCTGATCCACATAGCACCGGACCCCCATGGTCCCTCCTGCAGGTGGTGAGGCCACTGGAGTGCAGACCCATGTAGATCTTTTGGGCGTAGCCCGCTCAGGTCCCATGGACAGAAACACAGTCACCACTGAGCTTCTCCACCAGGCCTGGCTCTGGAGAAGGGCCCCGGTAACTCCATTCCGGGCGGGGTACACTGAATTCTTGTTATAACATTCATCATGAGTCTTTTGGATCGTTCTTAGTCTGGCCCTTCACCCAGGACCAGTTTATCTTAGGTGACTCTACCAGATGCAAATTGCCCCGGACAACATAGCTCCTGGGAGTACTAGGGCGTGCAAACCACCACGATAAGTTGGCAGTCTATGGGGGAGGGGGTAAAATTATGTGTGAAATGAATTACTAATGTACAAAACATATCTCAAACAGCAGCACAGTGATACAGTGGTTAGCGCTGTTGCCCAACAGCTAGAAGGTTCCAGGTTCAAATCCCCAGGCTGGCAGGGGTAGGAACCTTTCTTTGTGGAGTTTGCATATTCTCCCTGTGCTGTGTGGGTTTACTCCAGCTGCTCTGGTTTCCTCCCACAATCTAAAGACATGCATGTTAGGTTAATTGGTCATTCTAAATTGTCCCTAGGTATCTGTCTCCTATAGGCCCTTAGAATAGAGGGTTAGTACTAATGAAGTGCTTTGAGTGGTCTTCGAGACTAGAAAACCGCTAATATCAGTACAGGTCCTTGTCCCTTATGATTTATATTGCTTATTATACTCAACAAAATAAACTTTGTGATAGAAATGTTTAGATAAGTTAGGATATTAAATATTTTTTACACAATGTGCTTGCTCTAAATGTCAGTTAAAAGATTTCACCTTTTTACAGCATACATAAACAGGATGTGGGTGTTTTAGCTCTGCACACACACACCCTCTATTGCCTAGCAATTAAGTGCTTGCTTCTGCTGACACATAGAAAAACCTGGGTTAAGGGTTATGATTAAAAGAACCGAAAGAAGACAGTGGAGTTTCAACAGGAAGCACCTGCCACAGACCGTTCCAGAGGAGGAGGGCATCTGATGGAGTCAGCAGTCCTTAAGAAGATAGTCATTGTGTGAGGTTGCTGGGACCGCCCAGAATCAGAAGCTATACAGTATGTACCCTATTTTAATCCTTTTTCGGGGTCTTCTCTATTAGGTTGTGCCAGGATGAAGACCTCACAGCTATGATATTCTCTGCATGATTCAATAAAAAGATACGTTGTGGAATGGCTCATCTCGTGACATTACCTCCGCCAGGCCGCAGGCCAGGAGGAGGTTATGTTTTTGCCGGCGTTTGTCTGTTTGTTTGTCTGTCTGTTGGTTAGCAAGATAACTTAAAAAGTTTTGGACGGATTTCAATGAAATTTTCAGGCGTTGTTGGAAATGGTACAAGGAAGAACTGATTAAATTTTGGGGATGATCCGGATCACTGTCTGGATACAGGAATTTTTTAAAGGATTCTTTAACATTGTGAGATACTGTGGAGAACGTGAAATGATGAGGCTGAATTTATTTCTCAATTCAGGTTTATTAACAATCACGTGTCTCCAACATCCTCTCAAACAGAAAAGAGAACCAACTTCCCACATCTCCCCTTTTTATACCCGGGACATCAAAGTACAGAGTCACATTGTCATTCAATCCCCAGAGACAATACATCACCCCCCAGGTCTTCTCTTCTCCACCTAAAACTCTGGTGGTCAGGAAGTCTTCTCAAAGCCCTTTCAAAAGACACAACTCACATCCTCCTGCTGTCCCCAGGAGGTCCAGACTTACTGTTCCTTCTAAGACGTGAGGTAACAGTAATATACATATGCAGCCTAAGCATCTCAAATATGTGTGCCACATGCCCCCCCCCCAAACGTCGAAGATGAAACAATACAACATAGTCTACACATGATAAAATCACAAACATCAGTCCATATGCTGTTTGGGCTTCAACTGTCTTCCGAACTTGCTGTAAGCGGGCTTCGCCGCTCCCGCGGCGCCATCCTACTGTGAATCTGCTATCTGAGGATGAGAAATGTTAGTCAATCCCTGTGGGGGCTCTGGGGCATGCTCCCTGGGGGGTCTGCCGCATCGAGGAGCCCTCGCTACTTGCACAGCCTCATCAGCCATCACAAAAGCAGGTTTGAGTGTGTCTATGCCAATTGTTTCCCTCCTGCCCCCTAAATCTAGTAAAAAATGCTTATCACCTGTTTCCAGCACTCTATATGGGCCATCGTAAGGTGGTCGCAGGGTTGGGCGCTGAGCATCGTGCCTGACAAAAACAAACTCGGCGTTTTTTAAAGATTTAGGTACAAAAATACGCGGAAAAGTGTGATGAACGGGGCCCGGAAGCGTGTTCGCTCCCGTGTCGTTCAGTGACCGCTGAGCAAGGGGACGCTCTGGCGCCAGATTATCAGGAAGAAACTCCCCTGGCAGCCGGAGTGGTTGCGCAAACACCAACTCAGCTGGGGAGGCTTTTAAGTCCTCTTTAGGTGCGGAACACAACCCTAATAAAACCCATGGTAGTCTGTTTACCCAATCTGTATCCGTAAGCGACGCTCTGAGGGCTGCTTTCAATGACCTATGAAAAAGTTCGCATAAACCATTAGCCTGGGGGTGGTACGTGGTAGTGCGATGGATTGTTACCCCCAGGCTGCGGGCCATCGCTGACCAAAGCTCAGAAACAAATTGAGGCCCCCTGTCGGACGTAATGTCCGACGGGACCCCAAAACACGCTACCCAAGCCTTTAAAAACGCATGGGCCACCTCTGTGGCTGTGGTTGATGCCAGTGGGACCACTTCAGGCCAACGTGTGGTGCGGTCCACCATTGTCAAAAGATGCGTGCACCCCTGCGACGACGGTAGGGGGCCTACGAAGTCGACATGCACATGATCGAACCTCTTGGCCGGGATGTGAAACGGCTCTAAGGGGGCTTTAGTGTGTCTGTGTATTTTGGCCCACTGGCAAGCCATGCAGGCTCTTGCCCACTCTTTAACGTGCTTGCGCAGGCTCGGCCAAACAAACTTCTCTCCTACCATTTTTACCGACGCGCGCACCCCCGGGTGCGCCAGAGAGTGAATCGAGTCAAAAACACGGCGGTGCCACGCGGCCGGCACTACCAGACGCGGTCGTCCGGTAGAGACATCGCAGATTAGGGGGGGGCATACCATCTTGCAGCCTCCTGCTCTCCAGCCTTAACCCTGTTGGTCCAGACTGGAGCGCGCACACGTCCGCATCGCTACCCTGATCCGCGGCCATAGCTGCATAATCTATCCCCACGTGGACTGGGGCCGCGTACGCTTCCGCGCCGCTATTTTGCTCCGCGGCCGTGGCAGTATAATCTACCTCCGCGCGGACTGGAGTGGTTACGGCGCGAGAGAGGCAGTCTGCCACTACATTAAGTTTACCCGCTACGTGTTGAATATCAGTAGTAAACTCTGAAATTGCAGCCAGCTGCCTCTGCTGCCGGCCCAACCATGGCTCCGAAACTTTGGCCATCGCGAAAGTGAGCGGCTTGTGGTCGACGAACGCGGTGAAACGACGACCTTCTAGCCAGAACTGGAAGTAACGAATGGCTAAGTGGAGCGCTAACAACTCCCTGTCGAACGCGCTGTATTTACGCTCGGCATCGCACAAGGTCCTGCTGAAAAAGGCAAGCGGCTGCCAAGCCCCGGCAACATGCTGCTCTACTACTGCCCCTATGGCCACATCTGACGCATCAGTGGTGAGCGCTATGCAGGCCGTTGGGTCTGGATGAGCCAACAACGCAGCGTCTGCAAGGGCTTTTTTGACCTCCGAGAATGCGCGCTCCCGCTCCGGGGACCATTCGATTGCGTTTGAGGGTTTTTGTTTTTTAAGCGCGGCATACAATGGCTGCATGAGCTGCGCTGCGCGGGGGAGGATACGGTTATAAAAATTCACCATTCCCAAAAACTCCTGTAGTGCTTTGACCGTTTGTGACTGGGGAAAATTTGCTACTGTGCGCACTTGGTCCGGCAGCGGAACTGCCCCCTCTGGGGAGATGCGGTGCCCCAAAAAATCAATCTGCGCCACCCCGAACTGGCACTTCGCTGGGTTGATTATTAACCCGTGCTCTCCCAACCGCCGGAAAACTGCCGTGAGGTGCTTTTCGTGCTCCTCTTCGGACGTGCTGGCTACCAAAATGTCGTCCAGGTAGACGAACACAAAAGGGAGATCGCGTAACACCGCGTCCATCATGCGCTGGAAAGTCTGTGCGGCGCCTTTAAGCCCAAGGCATGCGCAAAAACTCAAAAAGTCCAAACGGCGTTATTACCGCTGTTTTGGGAATGTCCTCAGCGCGTACTGGGACTTGATGGTAACCGCGGACTAAGTCTATTTTAGAATAAATGCGCGCCCCCGCCAGATGAACCGAAAAATCCTGAATATGGGGAATTGGGTAGCGGTCGTGCGCTGTAGCGTTGTTCAACCTGCGGAAATCACCGCAAGGTCGCCACGAGTTGTCAGCCTTAGGGACCAAGTGGAGCGGGGAAGCCCATGGGCTGTTCGAACGCCGGATGATGCCCAACCTTTCAAGGTTGGCGAACTCCTCGCGCGCTATGGTCAGTTTAGCTGCATCCAAGCGCCGAGCTTTTGCAAAAACGGGGGCACCGGCGGTAGTGATAAAGTGCTCCACTCCGTGTTTAGCAATGGCTGCTGAAAACGTGGGAACCGTGAGTGCTGGGAACTGAGTGAGGAGTGTGTGAATCTTACCGCCTGCTGTGGCGACGTTGGCTTGTGCTGTGGGTGGGGACACTCGAGCTGCACAAGGGATAGAGTAAAAAGAGAGTACATTAACCAAGCGTCTATTGGGAAGATCAACCAACAACCCGTGTGAGCACAGAAAATCAGCACCAAACATGTTGAAACTCACCGCCGCTATAATAAAAGTCCACTCATATGTGCGGCCATGCAGGGACAGAAGTAGAGTCCTTTCACAGAAGGTCTTAATGCTCGAGCCGTTCGCCGCTGATGCTCCGTGACTCCCAGGGCCTGCCAGCCGGTCAGCGTAGGTTGGCATGATGAAACTCACTTGGGAGCCTGTGTCCACGAGGAAGTGCCTCCCAGAACGCGCATCCGTCAGGTAGAGCAGCTTGTTCTGTTCACCGAAGGCCGCAGCTGCTACCAACTCCCGGTCCTGGCATTTCCCGAGCTCTTGAACTGACACGGCGGTATACACTTGCGTGCCCTCTCTGCGAAGCGACGATGGTAAAAACAGAGGTCGTCTCCTCCGCGATGTCGGTGCTGCGCCGCTGCCATTGTTGGTGTGTCTGCCTCCGTCGCCTCTGGCCCTTTGCTGCTCCCGGTCGTCGCGCCGAGGTCTGCCGCTGCTGCAGTGGCTGTGTGCCATCTGCTGGCGTTGAGGATCCGCTGCGCCTCCTGGGCTAGCGCGCGGAAGTCCCGTTGGGTCACAAACTGAGAGCCCGCCAGGGTCGCCCTCGTCTCCAACGGTAGAGTTCTCAGGAAGATGTGCGTGAAGAGGTAATCGTCGTTGTCTGAGCCTCTCAGCCTCAGCATGTCTTCCATCAGGTCGACAGGCGTGCTTTCTCCCAAGTCGTGCAGGGCCAGGAGTCTCTCAGCTCTCTCCTGGGCTGAGGGAGTGAAACGCTGAATGAGCACAGCTTTCAACCCGCCGTATTTGTCACCAGCGGGTGGGCGCTGCACCAGGCTCCGCACATGTCGAGCTGTGCGGCTGTCGAGTTTGGCGATGAAGTGGTAGAACTCTTTGTGTCATCTGCTGTTATTCCCCCGAGAGCGAACTGAGCTTCGGCCAGGAGGAACCATGAGTCCGGGTTGTCCTGCCAGAATTCTGGTAGCTTGACTGAGACTGCGTTTGCCCGGCTGGTCCCTGGCGAGTCTGGTTCGGGGGAATTGTTTCTGCTCATTATACGTTTTAAGGTCACCAGTGTGGAGAACGTGAAATGATGAGGCTGAATTTATTTCTCAATTCAGGCTTATTAACAATCACGTGTCTCCAACATCCTCTCAAACAGAAAAGAGAACCAACTTCCCACATCTCCCCTTTTTATACCCGGGACATCAAAGTACAGAGTCACATTGTCATTCAATCCCCAGAGACAATACATCACCCCCCAGGTCTTCTCTTCTCCACCTAAAACCCTGGTGGTCAGGAAGTCTTCTCAAAGCCCTTTCAAAAGACACAACTCACATCCTCCTGCTGTCCCCAGGAGGTCCAGACTTATTGTTCCTTCTAAGACGTGAGGTAACAGTAATATACATATGCAGCCTAAGCATCTCAAATATGTGTGCCACAATACGGCCATTTTCAACATGTGTGCAGTCCCAATGGAGGGCGCTGGTCGTCGTGTCTGACGAACACAAACTCCGCGTTCTTCAAAGTTTTAGCCACAAAAGCATGCGGAAAACAGTGGTGGGCCGGGCCCGGCAGCGTGCCTGTGTTTGCGCTACGCTGCAAAAGCTGAGACGGGCAGCTGTCCAGCGCCGGATTATTTGGCAGAAATTCCCCGGGCAGCCATAGTGGCTGCGCAAAAACGAGCTGTCTGCCGGGGAAGCTTCCAAATTCTCTTTTGCCGCGGAGCGCAACCCCAATATAAAACCCACGGTAACCTGTCTACCCAATTTGCATCCGTTGTGGAAATGTGAAAATGACGAGGCAGAGTTTATCTCTTGAGTCAGGTTTATTCACATCTTCCAACATCAGCAAAGCAGAAAGAGGATAAACACAGAAGCATTCGTCCTTTAGATATCAGGACTCTCACAGCTCACAGTCACATTGCATTTTAATCACAAGTAACAATGCATCTCTCTTAAATCCTACAACATTCTCTTCACAGTCTTGGGCACACCAGGAAATCCTCCAAGGCCGTCTCTTGCATACCAAAGACTAAACTTTCACATCCTCCTGTTATCTCCAAGAAGACTCAGTTCTTTGTTCTACTCTGAGATGTGAAGCATAAAGTGATACGTATGTGTCCTACATGACCCCCCCCCAAACATCTAAGATGGAACAACAGAATAACAGTCTGCATGTCATGATAAAATCATTACACATCAGCCCACGTGCTGCTTGGGCCTCAGTCTCCTCCCGTATCTGCTGTAAGCGGGCTTCACCACTTCTGCGGCGCCATCATGCCGGGGAGCTGCTGTCTGGGGGTGAAAACTGTTTGTCAGTCCCTGTGGGTGTTCTGGGGAATTTCCTCGAGGGGGTCTGCCGCGCCGAGGAGCCCTGGCCAACAGCACATCCTCGTCCGCTACCACAAAGGCGGGTTTGAGCCTGTTTATGCCAATCTTTTCTTTCCTGCCCCCCAAATCTAGCAAAAAATGCTTGTCCCCTGCTTCCAGCACTCTAAATGGTCCATCATAAGGTGGTCGCAGCGGTGGGCGATGAGCATCGTAACTGACAAAAACAAACTCCACGTTTTTCAAAGTCTTAGGCACAAAAATGCGCGGAAAATTGTGGTGAACGGGGCCAGGCAGCGTGCCCGATTCCGTGCCACGCTGCAACAGCTGAGATGGGGAGCTATCTGGCGCAGGATTATCTGGGAGAAACTCCCCGGGCAGCCGAAGTGGCTGCGCAAAAACTAGCTCAGCCGGGGAGGCTTCTAAGTCCTCTTTAGGTGCAGAACGCAACCCCAATAAAACCCACGGTAGCCTGTCTACCCAATTTGCATCCGTCAGCGACGCTCTGAGAGCCGTTTTCAATGACCTATGAAAACGTTCGCATAACCCATTAGCCTGTGGATTGTACGCGGTTGTGCGGTGGATCGTTACACCCAGGCTGCGGGCCATTGCTGACCAAAGTTTGGAAACAAATTGAGGACCTCTGTCGGACATAATGTCCAACGGGACTCCAAAGCACGCCACCCATGCTGTTAAAAACGTGCGCGCCACCTCCTCGGCTGTGGTTGACGCCAGTGGAACCACTTCCGGCCAGCGCGTGGTGCGGTCCACCATTGTCAGAAGGTGTGTGCACCCCTGTGACGGCGGGAGGGGGCCTACGAGGTCCACATGAACATGATCGAACCTCTTAGCCGGGATGTGAAACAGCTCCAAGGGAGCTCTCGTGTGTCTGTGTACCTTGGCTCGTTGACACGCCATGCAGGCTGCTGCCCACTCCTTAACTTGTTTGCGCAGGCTCGGCCATACAAATTTCTCTCCTACCATTTTGACCGAGGCGCGCACTCCCGGGTGCGCCAAAGAATGAATCAAGTCAAAAACGCGGCGGCGCCACGCGGCCGGTACCACAGGACGCGGTCGCCCAGTGGAGACATCACAGATTAGGGGGGCATACCGTCTTGTAGCACCCTGTTCTCCAGCCTTAACCCTGTTGGTCCAGACTGGAGCGCGCGCACCTCCGCGTCACTAGCCTGATCCGCGGCCATGGCTGCATAATCTATCCCTACTCGGACAGGGGCCACCACGGCGCGTGAGAGGCAGTCTGCCACTTCATTAAGTTTACCCGCCACATGCTGAATATCGGTAGTAAACTCTGAGATCGCGGCCAGCTGTCTCTGCTGCCGGCCTGACCACGGTTCTGAAACCTTGGCCATCGCGAATGTCAGCGGCTTGTGGTCAACGAACGCGGTGAAACGGCGTGCTTCCAGCTAGAACTGGAAGTGGCGAATGGCCAAGTGGAGAGCTAACAACTCCCTGTCGAAAGCGCTGTATTTTCGTTCACTATCGCGCAAAGTCCTGCTGAAAAAGGCAAGCGGCTGCCAAGCCCCGGCTACATGCTGCTCCACTACCGCCCCTATAGCCACATCTGACGCGTCAGTAGTGAGCGCTATGCGGGCCGTTGGGTCCGGATGCGCCAACAACGCAGCATTGGCCAGGGCTGCCTTGACTTCCAAGAACGCTCGCTCTCGCTCCGGGGACCATTCGATCTTATTCGCGGGTTTTTGTTTTTTGAGCGCGGCGTACAGTGGTTGCATGAGCTGCGCTGTGCGGGGGAGGAAACGATTATAAAAATTCACCATTCCCAGAAACTCCTGTAACGCCCTGACCGTTTGTGGCTGGGGAAAATTTGCCACCGCGCGCACTTTGTCAGGCAGCGGAACCGCTCCTTCCGGAGAGACGCGATGCCCCAAAAAATCAATCTGCGCCACCCCGAACTGACACTTCGCTGGGTTGATTATTAAACCATGCTCTCCCAACCTCCGGAAAACCGCCGTGAGGTGGTTTTCGTGTTCGTCTTCGGACGCGCTGGCTACTAAGATGTCGTCCAGGTAGACGAATACGAAAGGGAGATCGCACAACACCACGTCCATCATGCGTTGGAACGTCTGCGCAGCGCCTTTAAGCCCAAATGGCATGCGCAAAAACTCGAATAGACCAAACGGAGTTATTACCGCTGTTTTGGGTATGTCCTCAGCGTGCACTGGGACTTGGTGGTAACCGTGGACCAAGTCTATCTTAGAAAAAACGCGTGCCCCCGCCTAATGAACGGAAAAATCTTGGATATGCGGGATTGGGTAGCGGTCATGCGCTGTGGCGTTGTTCAACCTGCGGAAATCTCCACAAGGTCATCACGAGCCATCAGCTTTCGCGACCATGTGAAGCGGAGAAGCCCATGGGCTGTTCGAACGCCTGATGATGCCCAACCTTTCCAGGTTGGCGAACTCCTCGTGCGCTATGGTCAGTTTAGCTGCATCCAAGCGCCGAGCTTTTGCAAAAACGGGCGGTCCGGTGGTGGTAATAAAATGTTCCACCCCGTGTTTAGCGACGGCTGCTGAAAATGTGGGGACCGTGAGTGCTGGGAACTGAGTGAACAGTGTGTGGAACTTACCACTTGCAGCTGTGACGTTGGCTTGTGCTGTTGGCAGGGCCACTCGGGCTGTATAGGGAATAGAATAAAAAGAAAGTGCATTAACCAGGCGCCTGTTAGCAAGATCAACCAACAAACCATGTGAGCACAGAAAATCAGCCCCCAACATATTGAAATTCACTGCAGCTATGACAAAAGTCCACTCAAATATACGGCCATGTAGAGACAGAAGCAGAGTCCTCTCACCAAAGGTCTTAATCTCCGAGCCGTTCGCTGCTGCCACCCCGGGACCTCTGGAAACTGCCAGCCGGTCAGCGGAGGAAGGTGTGATGAAACTCAACTGGGAGCCTGTGTCCACGAGGAAATGCCTCCCCGAGTGCGCATTCTTCAAATAGAGCAGCTTGTTCTCCTCCCCGAGGGCCGCAGCTGCTACCGACCCCCGGTCTTGGCGTTTCCCGAGCGCTTGAATTGGCACGGTGGTATACATTTGCGTGCCTTCTCTGCAAAGCGGCGATGGTAGAAACAGAGGGTGTCTCCTCCGCGATCATTGGCCCCCGCCCCCGCCGTCGTCGGTGATTCTGCTACCGCTGTCTCTGGCCTCCTGCCATCTCTGGCCGCCGCGCCGAACTCCATTGCCGCTGCGGTGGCCGCGCGCTGTTTGCTGGCGTTGAGAATCCGATGCGCCTCCTGGGCCAGCACGCGGAAGTCCCGCTGGGCCAACAACAGCGAACTGGCCAGGGCCGCTCTCGTGGCCGACGGTAGGGTCCTGAGGAAAATGTGGGTGAAGATGAAGTGGTCGTCGCCTGAGCCCCTCAACCTCAGCATGTTCTCCATCAGGTCAATGGGCGTGCCATCTCCCAAGTCGTTCAGGGCCAGGAGCCTCTCTGCTCTCTCCTCGACTGAGAGAGTGAAGTGCTGGATGAGTGCAGCCTTCAACGCGCCGTATTTGTCGCTGGCCGGTGGCTGCTCCAATAGGCTCTCCACATGCCGAGCCGTGCGGTTATCGAGTCTTGCAATCACATGGTAGAACTTCGTGTCATCTACCGTTATCCCCCGTAGGGTGAACTATGCCTCGCTCAAGTGGAACCAGGAGCGTGGGTTGTCTTGCCAAAAGTCCGGTAGCTGGATGGTAGCGGCATACACTTGGCTGGGGGCTCCCGATGAGTCTGGCCCCGGGAAATTCTCTTCTTGTTGCATGCTACGTCTTAGGGTCACCAGTGTGGAAATGTGAAAATGACGAGGCAGAGTTTATCTCTTGAGTCAGGTTTATTCACATCTTCCAACATCAGCAAAGCAGAAAGAGGATAAACACAGAAGCATTCGTCCTTTATATATCAGGACTCTCACAGCTCACAGTCACATTGCATTTTTTTTTCCACAATATCTTTATTGAACCTTTTTTTTTTTAAAACAAACATGACACAAACAATCAAATACTAACACTAAAGTACTACAAAAAAAAAAGCACTAAAAACACCAACAACCACCAACAAAATCAAGTCTTCAACAATGCTCCTCTGTTTAGTCTAGACAATCCATTACATAAGTATACATATTATGTTCACCAGTTTGGAATTTACAAGGTCCACACACATCATTCACCTTCTTCTTCAAGAGTTATGTTTAAATTTTTTACATGATCAATAAAAGGTCTCCATATATTCTCAAATACAATTTCCTTTGATTTCAGTATATATGTTATTCTTTCTAATGGAAGGTTTGTTAACATCTGTCTTAACCACTGAGTCACATCTGGTCTATGAGTCTTTTTCCACAGTAGTGCAATACATTTTTTGGCATTAAGCAAACTGAGGTCTATGAATGTTCTTTCACTTTTATTAAAGTTATGCTTTTCTGGGTACAGACCCAACAAAAACAGTTTCGGATTCAAAATGATTTGTTTTGAGATTATTTTTTCAATTGTTACCCTCACCTCTTCCCAAAACATTCTTATTAATCTACATTCCCATACACAATGAAATAGGGTTCCTTTACTTTCCATGCATTTTGTGCATGTATCTGGTATATTTTTGTTATATCTATTTAACTCCTCCGGTGTAACATACATCCGCATTAACCATTTGAAATGTATCAATTTAAGACGTACATTTATTGATTTGGTTTGGGCTTCTGTACAAGCCAATCCCCATTGTTCCTCTGAAATTTCAATTTGCAGATCTTCTTTCCAGTAGTTTAATCTTTTCTGTGAATTTTCACTTGAGGATAGTGTCAATGAGTTATAAAACTCTGAAATAATACCCTTTCTTTTACTATCTTTCATCAACATTTTTTCCAAGGATGAATAAATAGGTCGAGTGAGAGCTTTATTTTGATTTGATCGAATAAAGTTTCTAAGTTGTCACATTGCATTTTAATCACAAGTAACAATGCATCTCTCTTAAATCCTATAACATCCTCTTCACAGTCTTGGGCACACCAGGAAATCCCCCAAGGCCGTCTCTTGCTTACCAAAGACTAAACTTTCACATCCTCCTGTTATCTCCAAGGAGACTCAGTTCTTTGTTCTACTCTGAGATGTGAAGCATAAAGTGATACGTATGTGTCCCACACCGTCAGTGAACCCCTGAGTGCTGCTTTCAGTGATCTATGAAAACGCTCGCATAACCCATTGGCCTGTGGGTTGTACGCGGTTGTGCGATGAATTGCAACGCCCGCAGCCTGGCAGTTTGCAGATGCAGCAGATGGACACAACACCAACACTTCAGTTTATTACCTCCGCCAAGGAGGTAATGCTTTTACTACTGAACCACTAATCCCATCATTGTCAATCCAATTGCTAGTCATATGTTTTCATGGTCAAGGAATCTGAAAACGTACACACAAACACTGTATGGGGGGAACTGTGGCGCTTGGCGGAGGTCTGCGCTCTCCGAGTGCTTTTCTAGTTTTACATGGTTTTGTGCTAACTGTCCAATTTTGAACACACTTTTCAGAACAAAAGTTTTACAACTTTAAAATACAAAAACAACTGAGGTCATAGCCTTTTGCTCAAATTGTCTCAGAGCTCTGGGTTGTAGGTCTAGTGGTTGTGGTGGTGTAGCTACTGGATGACACTGGAATAGCACCAGTTGAAGGAAACAAAGTGGCACTTTCATTGGTAGCAGGTTACATGCTTGTCTTTTTTCTTCCAACTGCACTGATGGATGTAGGCTACAGTTTTAATGTGCCTACAGGTTATTTGTAGAGCCTGATCAATAGATTTTCACCTTGCACACTCTACACTCTGCTTTTGTGTTGTCATTTTAATTAAAATGCATCCAAATTTTACTGCGTTTCCAGCTGTCACTCATTTCCTCACCTTTCCAGTGTTTTGTATCTGTAGGGGCTGCTCTCTCTCATCTCTGTCATCCTGTCTGTCCTGTGTGTGCCATGCAAAATAATATTTTTACTACTATCAACTGTATAATATTGTAACAGCAGGGCTGCGATAAGGGGCAGGGGATTCTCCCAGCATGCTTTATGCCATGGGGGATTCCAAGACTGTTATTATTCTTGTGTTCTAAGCATTATTGTTGTACCATTATAACTGTGTTATAAGTCCGGTTGTGATAGTGTTGTTTCCCCGTGTGTGATAGATTGTGTCTGCGTCACCCTGAGTGAGATGAGTGTCTGTGTGAATGACCTCCCCTCTGTTCTGTGTAATTAGTCGGTGTGCCTATATGTCACAAATTCTCTCTCTTTATTGTGTGAACCCTTAAAACGTCACACTGGTGTCAAGAGTAGGATTCTTGAGAGATGGAAGTGAGGATCAAGGCAGAGGTTTGACAGCTCAAGCAGCTCATTGCCCAAATGGAGATGGACAGTAGAGCAGACACGCCAGCTCCTAGAGCTGCTCGCTGAGACGGATGGGGAAGCAGACCAGACGGAGCAAGCGCGCCCTGTTTTCTGCCTTTTTTCAAGCCAGGACAGGGAGCACCGCAGGGGAACTACGAGCCAGCAATTCCACTGCGCCTGAGGGCAGTGATCAACAGGGAGGCGACCGTCCCAATGACCCGGCAACTGGCCAAGCTTCCCCGCTTTGGTGGTGAATCCCTGCTGGACGACTGCCTGGTCCAGGTTGAACTGGCTGCTGTGCTGAATGGCTGGACACCTGAAGAGACAACTGTGCTGGTCGCGCTGGCTCTGGAGGGTGGAGCTCTCTGCACGCTGTCTGAGCTCTGGCCTGAGGAATGTCACAGCTGGCCAGCGCTCCAAGGTGCGCTTCAGAGGCAGTTTGGGAGGGCAACCCACTCTGATCATGCCTGGGAACAGCTGGCCAGCCGCCGGCGAGTCAACTGAGAGAGACTGGGAGCCTATGCAGCGGACATACGGCTGCTGACACAGAGTGGCTACCCTGATTTCGAGCCAGAGGCGGTGAAGAAGCTTGCCCTTCAGAACTTCATCCGAGGGCTCTGCCTGACCTGGCTCCAAGAACACTTCCAGATTAACACTGCAAGCAGCTGGGAGACAACCATGGCAGAAGCGGGGCAGGTGGGGCCGATGTTGGAGTATGCAGCTGATGTGTCATCTCCAAGGCAAAGAGCTTTTCAGGCCACAGCTGAGAGCGAGGACGAGCAGGAACTGTGCCAGACCACAGCTGCGCGGCCGGTGAGAGTACGACAGCAGCCCGAGAAGGGATGCTTCCATTGTGGGGAACTGGGACACAATGCACATTCCTGCCCTACACCCACCCCACAACAACCAGCCCCCTGGCCAGCGTTAAACTAAAGCGAGGTGGCACAGATGAGGACCTGCTGCCTCTCACAGACATTTTCCTCAGTGAGACATCACCACGTCTGAGTCGACTTGGACACTCACCAGGGCTGTACCTGCAGAGTAGCCTGAATAGCACAACAATCCGGGCCCTGATTGACACCAGTTCTACCATCTCCCTGGTCCGACCTGGGGCGGTGTCCGGTACAGATGAACTCAGACTGCAGGGGTGGGAACCCGCCAGGCACTGCGTCACCACAGCCACTGGTGAGTGCGCCAGACTGGGAGGGTGATGAGTCCTTGTGGTGGGAGTGGCTGGTCAGAACACAAACCACTCATTCTGGCTAGCTGACATCCAAGACCCCTGCATCACTGGACTAGATCTGCTCGCAGCATGGGGCGCAAAGATCGACACCACCAGCTTGTCTCTCCTTCTGGGGGCTCAGACCATCACACTCTGCAGCAGGAGCCAGACGAGGAACCAGGGGGCCCGCGTGATGGAGGGGCTGTCAGCGCAGACCGAGCTGAAGGGATCACCACCAGAGCCAACTGCATCAGCACCACCAGCATGAGCAGAAGGATCATCATCGCTGCAGGAGATGGCAGGATGGGGGGCTGCCAGCAGAGTGGATCATCACGTCATCGGAAATCCAGCAGGCAGTCGAGGAGCTGTTCCAGCAGAGCTGCAGAGGATTAGAATCGGGACAGAGACACCAGCTGTGGGAGCTGTTGGACTGCTATGTCAATGTCTTCACTGCCAGGGACGAAGCGTGCACCTGAACCAGTTTGGTGCAGCACCAAATCGATACCGGTGAGACCAGGCCCATCTAATTCCTCCCCTACCATCTGCCTTTTTCAAGGCGGGCGGAGGCAGAACAAAACATTCAGGAAATGCTGGAGAAAGATGTTATTGAAGCCTCTAGCAGCCCCTGGGTGGTGCTGGTGGTTCTGGTCAAGAAAAAAGAGGGTTCGTGGCAGTTCTGTGTGGATTACCAGTGCCTGAATGATGTCACACATAAGGACTCCTACCCCCTACCCTGCATTGATGACGCGCTGGATTACATCACCAACTCCAGCTGGTTGAGCTCGCTTGACCTTCACAGCAGCTACTGGCAGGTAGAGCTGTCACCAGAGGCTCGCCAGAAAACAGCCTTCTCCATTGGGCAGGGACTGTGGCAGTTAAAGGTGATGCCGTTTGGACTTTGCAATGCCATGGCCACTTTTGAACGTCTGACGGAGCAAGTGCTGGCTCACGTCCCCTGGGGCCACTGCATAATTTAACTTGACGATCTACTGGTTCACACAGCTGATTTTGATGGCGCCCTGTCCAACCTCCGGAAAGTATTGGACTTGTTTTGACGAGAAACCACCTTCCTGGGCCACGTTGTCAGCGCTGTGGGAGTCATCACCGATCCAGAGAAGGTGGCAGCGGTGAGAAACTGGCTGGTTCTGCAGGATGTAGGAGAACTGCGTAGCTTTCTTGGACTGGCCTCCTATTATAGGAGGCTTGTGAAGGATTTCGCCACCATCACCAGCCTGCTGCATCAGCTGACACAGAAGGGCAGCACGTTCGAGTGGAGTGAGGACTGTGCTGCTGCTTTTTCCGTTTGGCGCTCATTGCAGCCCCCATGCTGCAGTATCCCAACCCGAACCACCCCTTCATTGTGGACACAGACATCAACAACCAGGGCATCAGGGTGGTGCTATTCCAGGAGGGAGAACACAGAGAGCAGGCAGTTGCTTTTTTTTCAGCTGCACTCTCAGTAGAGCTGAAAGGAATTATTATTGACAGTCATCCAAGGACTCTGCCATTTTTGCCCGTACATTTGTGGGTGGAGGTTTCAGCTCAGGATGAACCACACCTCCCTGACCTGGCTACTGAACTTTAAAGAGCTGGATGGACAGTTAGCGAGATGGCTGGAGGCACTGCAGGAATATGATTTTCAGATTGTGCATCGAGCAGGCCGCCTCCATGCCAACACTGACACGCTGTCCCAGCATCCGTGTGCTGTGGAGGCCAGCTGCCAGTGGGCAAAGGATCATGACCCAGCAATCTCACGGGTTGCTGCTGTCCAGACTGCTGTGGCCAAGGATAGCACAGCGGCTCACAGCTCCTCCTCAGATAATCAGCCAGCTCTCCCTAGCGATGATATCACAGAGGCCCTTAGTGCACAGCAGCTTCAGAGAGAGCATGATGGAGATCCTGTCATCTCCCGGGTCCAGCAATGGCCGGACGCGGACTAAGGGCCTGCCTGAGAAGCTGTATCTACGCTGGATCCAGAGACCAAGGCCCTACATTCCCAGTGGTCTAACCTCTGCTGTCATGAGGGTGTTGTTTATTGGCGGTGGCAGTTTCCAGCTAGGCAGCATCATGTCTGGCAGCTGCTGGTTCCCCAACGGCTCCGCCCCAAGGTGCTCCAGTTGGTCCACTGGTCAATGGCGGTGGGCCACTTCGGGGTGACAAAGACCCTGCAGCATCTTAGAGCCCGATTCTACTGTCCAGGGTGTTGTCAGGACATAGAGCTCCATGTCCACCGCTGTGACACCTGCACGGCTCAGAAAGGGCCGACTTAGCAGCCCCCCCCCGCCTGCAGCAGTACTGGGTAGGAGCACCCATGGAGCGTGTGGGAGTAGACTTTCTGAGCCCTTTTCCGACCACGGATCGGGGGAACCAATGCGTTCTGGTCGCACTGGATTACTTCACCAAGTGGCCAGAGGCTCATGTGGTCCCTGATCAGAGCGCTGCCACCACAGCATCAAAGCTGGTGGATGAGATGTTTTATTGGTTCAGCATGCCAGAGGAGCTGCACAGCAACCAGGGATGAAACTTTGAGGCAGAGGTCTTCAGGGAGGTCTGTAGGTGGCTGGGCATCCGGAAGACCCGGACCACCCCACTGCATCCACAGAGCAACAGCCTGGTTGAATGTTTAACCAGACCCTGACCACTCAACTTGCTGTCCTAGTAGACCAGCAACAGCGAGACTGGGACCTGTATCTGTCTCTGGTTCTGTGGGTATGCCGGACAGCAGTTCAGGAATCCACCTGGTGCACCCCTCCAGCGCTGATGTTTGGATGTGAGCTGCGCACCCTGGTGGATTTGGTGTTCGGCCCTCCCTCCGAGCCGGAAGTGAAGGCAAACCAAGGTTGGATTATTTGTTTTGCTTGAGAGAACATCTTCACATGGTGCACAAGCTGGCTTGGGAGGCCCTGGTAGTGGCGGCGAGTCGACAGAAGCGAGTGTACAACTCCTGCTGCCAGGGGAAAAACTTTGCACCCGGGGAGCAAGTCTGGGTTTTCTGCTCAGAGCGGAAAAAGAGACTGTCACCAAAGCTGATGAGCCACTGAACTGACCACTGGTTTATAGGTGCGTGGTCCTACAGAGTCTGTTGGATTTAGTGTACAGGGTGAGACTGCATAAGAGGAACTGGGTGGTGGTGCTTCACCGCAACCACCTCGCCCTGTACCAGTCAGCTGCCCCGCGGGTGGCCAAGCCAGAGGCTCCATCCCGACCGGATACCCTGGTTGAGGCCCGAATGGATACTAACGGGCCCATGTGTACCAGCCGCTGCCAACGGTGGTCTCCCTAACACCTGGACTTTTGAGTTGAACTTATTATTCTGGGGACAGAAACCAGATCAGGGGGTGACAGTGTGACGTTAGGGCTGTGATAAAAGGCGGGGGATTCTCCTAGCATGCTTTGTGCCACAGGGGATTCAAAAACAGTTATTATTCTTGTGTTCTGAGCGTTATTGTTGTACCATTACAGCTGTGTTATAAGTCCAGTTGTGATAGTGTTGTTTTCCCCATGTGTGATAGATTGTGTCTGCGTCACCCTGAGGGAGATGACCTCCCCTCTGTTTTGTGTAATTAGTTGGTGAAGAATAAGTGCCTATATGTCACAAATCCTCTCTCATTATTGTGTGAACCTTTGAAACATCACAATATCATGGTTATTATAATAATAATATTATACAGTTAGGTCCATATACAGCTCTGGAAAAAAATTAAGAAACTGCTACAAAAGCTTTCCAAAATTGCTATCTCTACATGTATGGCAGCCATTCAATTTGAGTATCTGTTGAATTCCACCTCAAGGACACACAAGTCTACTTAATGAGGGATTGATTAGGTAATCATCTAAACACGTTAAGATGCATGAAAGCTGTGAATAAAAATCTGAGTTATTACACAAATACAGATTTATGACTTCTTCCTACATTAAAAATAAAATATTGTAGTATTTAAAAATGAAAACCCAGCCACAGGGGGTGCACAAGCCAGTGTACTCCTAGTGCCAGTCCCAAGACCAGGTAAATGAGGAGTGATGTCAGGAAAGGGATCTGACGTAAAACTTTTGCCAAATCAAACATGCAAATCATGACGAATGAGACTTCCATACTGGATCGGTCGAGGTCCGACGACCACCAGTGCTGTTAACCAACAGAGTGCCGGTGGAAATTGGGCTACTGTTATTCAAAGATTGAGGAGGAGGAGAGGGGGAAGATACAGGAACATCTCAAAAAATTAGAATATCATGAAAAAGTTCAATATTTTTTGTCACTCATTTCAGAAAGTGAAACTTTCACACAGAGAGTGACATATGTATTTCAAGTGTTTATTTATTTTAATTTTGATGATTATGGCTTACAGCCCAAATTCAGTTTCTCAAAAAATTAGAATATTACATAAAATTAATTTAAAAAAATAGTTTTTAAATAGAAATGTTGGCCGACTGAAAAGTACAGTGGGGCAAAAAAGTATTTAGTCAGCCACCAATTGTGCAAGTTCTCCCACTTAAAAGATGACAGAGGTCTCCAATTTTCATCATAGGTATACCTCAACTATGAGAGACAAAATGAGAAAAAAAAAATCCAGAAAATCACATTGAAGGATTTTTAATGAATTAATTGGTAAATTCCTCAGTAAAATAAGTATTTGGTCACCTACAAACAAGCAAGATTTCTGGCTTTCACAGACCTGTAACTTCTTCTTTGAGAGGCTCCTCTGTCCTCCACTCGTTACCTGTATTAATGGCACCTGTTTGAACTTGTTATCAGTATAAAAGACACCTGTCCACAACCTCAAACAGTCAGATTCCAAACTCCACTATGGCCAAGACCAAAGAGCTGTCAAAGGACACCAGAAACAAAATTGTAGACCTGCACCAGGCTGGGAAGACTGAATCTGCAATAGGTAAGCAGCTTGGTGTGAAGAAATCAACTGTGGGAGCAATTATTAGAAAATGGAAGACATACAAGACCACTGATAATCTCCTTCGATCTGGGGCTCCACACAAGATCTCACCCCGTGGGGTCAAAATGATCACGAAAACGGTGAGCAAAAATCCAAGAACCACACGGGGGGACCTAGTGAATGACCTGCAGAGAGCTGGGACCAAAGTAACAAAGGCTACCATCAGTAACACACTACGCCGCCAGGGACTCAAATCCTGCAGTGCCAGACGTGTCCCCCTGCTTAAGCCAGTACATGTCCAGGCCCGTCTGAAGTTTACTAGAGAGCATTTGGATGATCCAGAAGAAGATTGGGAGAATGTCATATGGTCAGATGAAACCAAAATAGAACTTTTTGATGAAAACTCAACTTGTCGTGTTTGGAGGAGAAAGAACACCATACCTACTGTGAAGCATGGGGGTGGAAACATCATACTTTGGGGCTGTTTTTCTGCAAAGGAACCAGGACGACTGATCCGTGTAAAGGAAAGAATGAATGGGGTCATGTATCGTGAGATTTTGAGTGAAAACCTCCTTCCATCAGCAAGGGCATTGAAGATGAAACGTGGCTGGGTCTTTCAGCATGGCAATGATCCCAAACACACCGCCCGGGCAATGAAGGAGTGGCTTCGTAAGAAGCATTTCAAGGTCCTGGAGTGGCCTAGCCAGTCTCCAGATCTCAACCGCACTGAAAATCTTTGGAGGGAGTTGAAAGTCCGTGTTGCCCAGCGACAGCCCCAAAACATCACTGCTCTAGAGGAGATCTGCATGAAGGAATGGGCCAAAATACCAGCAACAGTGTGTGAAAACCTTGTGAAGACTTACAAAAAATGTTTGACCTCTGTCATTGCCAACAAAGGGTATATAACAAAGTATTGAGATGAACTTTTGGGATTGACCAAATACTTATTTTACCGAGGAATTTACCAATTAATTCATTAAAAATCCTTCAATGTGATTTTCTGGATTTTTTTTTTCTCATTTTGTCTCTCATAGTTGAGGTATACCTATGATGAAAATTGGAGACCTCTGTCATCTTTTAAGTGGGAGAACTTGCACAATTGGTCGCTGACTAAATACTTTTTTCCCCCACTGTATGTCCATGTACACACTCAATTCTTGGTCTGGGCAAATTTTGGATTAATTACTGTATCAATGGGGCGTGGCATGGAGGTGATCAGCCTGTGGCACTGCTGAGGTGTTATGAAGATCCAGGTTGCCTTCAGCTCGTCTGCATTGTTCGGTCTGGTGTCTCTCATCTTCCTCTTGACAATACTCCATAGATTCTCTATGGGGTTTAGGTCAGGAGAGCTTGCTGGCCAATCAAGCACAGTGATGCCGTGGTCATTTAACCAGGTTTTGATACTTTTGGCAGTGTGGTAGGGGTGCCAAGTCCTGCTGGAAAATGAAATCAGGTTCTCCATAAAGCTTGTCAGCAGAGGGAAGCATGAAGTGCTCTAAAATTTCCTGGTAGACGACTGCACTGACTTTGGTCTTGATAAAACATGGTGGACCAACACCAGCAGAAGACATGGTTCCTCAAATCATCACTGACTGTGGAAACTTCACACTAAACCTCAAGCAACTTAGATTCTGTGCCTCTCCACTCTTTCTCCAGACTCTGGGGCTTTGATTTCCAAATGAAATGCAAACTTTACTTTTATCTAAACAGAGGTCATCTGCTGGTGTTTGTCCACTGTGTTTTATCAAGACCAAAGTCAGTGCAGTCATCTACCAGGAAATTTTAGAGCACTTCATGTTTCCCTGTGCTGGCAAGCTTTATGGAGAAGCTGATTTCATGAGCTGAATGTCACTATCAAAGCAACCTGGACCTTCATAATACCTTAGCAGTACCACAGGCTGATCACCTCCTTGCCATGCCACATTGATACTGTAATTAATCCAAAAGGAGCCCTGACCAAGTATTGAGTGTGTACGTGGACATACTTTTCAGTTGGCCAACATTTCTTTTAAAAAACTATTTGTTGAAATTAATTTTATCCATCCATCTTCTTCCGCATAATCCTTTTTTGGGTCGCGGGGGGTGGGGGTGGGTGGAGCCTATCCCAGCATCTTTGGGCGAGAGGCAGGGTACACCCTGGACAGATTGCCAATCCATCGCAGGGCCAACACAGAGAGACATGCAAGTTAGGTTAATTGGCATCAAACTGGGGATTCTAAATTAATTTTATGTAACATTCTAATTTTCTGAGAAACTGAATTTGGGTTTTTCATGGGCTGTAAGCCATAATCATCAAAATTAAAATAAATAAACACTTGAAATATATCACTCTGTGTGTAATGAATCTATAAAATATGTGGGTGTCACTTTCTGAAATGAGTGACCAAAAATATTGAACTTTTTCATGATATTCTAATTTTTTGAGATGTACCTGTATGTTAGGAGAGGGAGAGAGAAAAGGAAATGTATGTGGAGATGAGAGTAGGGCCTTTAAATGTAGGGACTATGACTGTTAAAGGCAGACAGTTGGCTGATTTGATGGAGAGAAAAAGGTAGATATACTGTGTGTTCAAGAAAACAGATGGAAGGGGAGCAAAGCTAGGAGTGTTAGAGCTGGATTTAAACTGTTCTACTATAGTGTAGATAAGAAGAGAAATGGAGTAGGAGTAATCTTGAAGGAAGAGTATGTGAAGAGTGTTCAGGAGGTAAAGAGGGAGTCAGACAGGATCATCATGAGTTTGAAGCTAGAAGTCGAAGGTGTGATGTTGAAAGTTGTCAGTCCGTATGCCCCACAAGTTGGATGTCAGGTAAAAGAGAGAGAGGAATTCTGGAGTAAGTTGAATGAAGTGGCAGAGAGTGTTCCCAGGGGGAAGAGAGTGGTGATTGGAACAGACTTTAATGAGCGTAACATTTGGAGGTGGGAGCATCATGGTGTGGGGGTGTTTTTCAGCACATGGTACAGGCAGACTATAACTGAAGGAAAGATGAATGGACAAATGTACAGAAACATCCTTGATAAGAACCTGTTGCCATCTGCCAAGATACTGAAGATGAAATGAGGGTGGACATTTCAGCAAGACACTGATCCCAAACACACAGACAAGGAAACTCTCAACTGGCTCGAGAGAAGGAAAATAAAGCTGCTAGAATGGCCCAGTCAGCCACCTGACCTGAATCCAATTGAGAATCTATGGAATGAACAGAAGATCAGAGTTCATAGAAGACACCCACGGAACCTTCAAGATTTGAAAACAGTTTGTGTGGAAGAATGGGATAAAATCACTCCTGAGCAATGCCTGTGCCTAGTTTTTTACCAACAAAGGCTTTTCAACTAAATATTAAATGAATTCCACCAAGCGTGTTCAATACTTATTCCCTGTGTCATTCCATTTTATTTATTTATTTTTTCCCCCTTATCCTGTCAGGCAGCTAGGCAAACAGAACAGAGATCTGTCACCTTTATTGTGCCAAAACAGATTTACTTTGCCAAGAGGAGCTTATATAGTACCTAACTGTATATTGTATATTGTTGTAAACTCCTCCTGTAATAACTTTTAATACTTTATTTTAATTATTTTACCCATGGAAGACCCAAAAGGATAGGGAAGAGGGAAAGGAAGTGTGTGGAGTGGGAAAGAAAAGGGAGGGGAACAGACAAAAAACAAACAAAAACAACTAAAACAAACAAAAGACAAACTGTGTCACGGCTCACCGTTCTCAGGCATCCACCTCAGCTGCGCGCACACCTGCGCCTCGTTAGTGAGGAGCTATTTATTCCACCTTGCCCTGAGCATCGGTCTGGAGCCGTTTGTTCTACTATGCACTCAAATCCTCAGCAGGATCATCTCTCCAGTCCTGCCACTCTTTGCTGCTTCACGTAAGCTGTTATCTCTTACCTGTTTATCAGCCTTCCCCTGTGCACAGGTGGATTCCCTGGCGACAGATTCTCCCATCTTCGCCATCTTCTCCTCTCGCATCTCCATGCCTCGTCGTGTGCGCAGCAGGGCGCTGTCTCCCAGGCCGAAGATCCTCGCCAACGCCAGCCACCTTTCCCACTGCAAGTAAGCATAACTCTGCATTACTTCCCCGTGAGGTTTTGCCCAGCTCACTCTCTGTCTGTGTTTCTCCCATAGGGTTGCCTGGCCGCACGGCGTGCTGCTCTGTTCCCGATTCTCATCGTCCACCCACAATCCACTCTCATTTCTCACACACACATCCAAACATACCTTTCCTGTTGAATAAAGCTATCAAATCATACCTGAGCCTGCGTGCGTGTTTCCTGGGTTGAGAATTATGTCAGTACGGCTCCAGCAGAGCGACCCAGCGGACAGCGGGCTTGCACGTCATTTTTCCACCCTCTCTTAATTGGAACAAAAACCCATCCCAGCGTTTAGGCGTGGATATGGTAAAGACCAAGGCTGGGAAATTAGGTGGAGGAAAAAGTAAACAAAACAACCCAAGCTAACAGACTTCCACACTCAAGGCGAAACAGAAAAAAATCCAAAGATGATGGCGGAGGATGTAGCCAGCGGCGGAGCGGGAACTGCTGAAGAGGGGACAAACGCAGTGCTCACTGCCACCAACTCCATGAGAACAGAGTTTTCGTCTAAATTTGATGGGATTATAGCAGCGATAGAAGGAATAAGAAAGGAAATAAGCGACTGTATGGAACGAGTATCGCAGGCGGAGCTCCGAATTTCAAGTGCTGAAGATGACGTCAAAAGCCTACAATCAAAGTTGCAAACACTGGAATTAAAATAGAAACGTCTGGAAGATAACGTCCTGGACTTGGAATCCAGCTCGCGACGGAATAATTTGAGGCTGGTGGGCCTCCTGGAGGGAGTGGAGGAACGGGACTCATGTTCCTTTTTGGAAAAGTGGATTCCAGAAGCGCTGAACAACGCGGACCTGCAGTCATCGGTCGTCTTAGAGAGCGCTCACCGAATCGGCCCACCGAGAGATAATAAGACACCACCGGGGACGCTGATTATGAAGTTCCTCAACTACAGAGACAAGATGACGGTCACCAACGCGGCACGAGCTAAAGGGGAAATCAAATACCAGGATCAACAGGTGCGGTTCTACCCAGATTTGGCCACAGGAATTCAACAATTAAGATAAGATAAGATAAGATAAGATAAGCCTTTATTAGTCCCACAATGGGGAAATTCCAGGATTGCAACAGCACAGGGATAGCAACATTCAGAGCAACAATCAGAAGGCAAGAAAAAAACAAGAGCAGCTAGTGTACATATGTACATATTAATATATATAGACACACAGTGTGGAGCATTGTGGTTGGTGGATGTGCAGCAGAAAGTCTAAGCTCTCTCTCCGCGGATGCGGTGGGCCAGCTGGATGTCTTTGGGCATGATGGTGACCCTCTTGGCATGGATGGCGCACAGGTTGGTGTCCTCGAAGAGACCCACCAGGTAGGCCTCGCTGGCCTCCTGCAGAGCCATGACGGTGGAGCTCTGGAAGCGCAGGTTGGTCCTGAAGTCCTGAGCAATCACCCTCACCAGACGCTGGAAGGGCAGCCCATGGATGAGCAGCTCCGTGGACCTCCAGCAGCGACGGATCTCTCTCAGAGCCACGGCACCGGGCCTGCAACGGTGAGGCCTCCTCACTCCGCCGGCGGCCGGAGCGCCTTTTCGAGCAGCCTTGGTGGCCAGCTGCTTCCTGGGGGCTTTTTCTCCAGTAGATTTACGGGCGGTCTGCTTGGTTCTTGCCATCGCCCTTTATTATTCTGTCTTATATTTCCTGCACGCCGCCCAAACTCCAGCCCGGCACCCGCGTCGCTCCCGCTTCAGCTCTCCCGGTATGTCGAGCCTCTCCATTAGCACCGGGTGGCGGCCGAGTGCTAGCTAGCTCCTCCCCGCTGCATCGTCTCCCGCTGTAAACAGATGCTCCGTCCGCCGACTCGGGAGACCCCCGGGTGCGATCTGTGTGTCCGTGATACACACAGAGTAAAAGGTGTGCCGGATCAGAAAGCCATCACCGGATCAGAAAGAAGAAGGAAGATAAAAAGACTCAGAATTGAGCCGCTGTTGCAAAAGGCAGCCAACTCGTGTGGCGCCGGAACCAGAAGTAAGGATTAATTAAGGAGATTTATTAAGGAGGCAATTCAACCCGGCCCACAAAGAGCTGTCCAACCTCGGGATTCGTCACAGAGTGATTCATCTGGCAAGACTGCTGGTCACATATAAGGGGAGAACCCACATCTTCAAGACCCCTCAAGAGGCGCAGGAGCTCATTAAGCAGATCCAAAAGGAAACTGGTGGGAGCTAAGCATGTACATGACAAAGGTAGAACATTTAAGCATTTGTACAGGCATCTGATTGATCTGAAACATATAACATGTCTACAAAATACAGACTGTATTAAAAAAAAAAAAAGCTATGATGTACAAAGTTGCTATAAAACTTTGAAGTTATGTTGAAAAAACTACAGAAGAGAGTTAATGTCATGTCATAAAAGTAGTAGAGTCAGGGTGATTGAGAGGATAAAGAGAGAGTGGTTTGACTGATCATCGCAGGTGTGGAACAGTCACTAGCTATAACGGGAGACGGAATTTTTTAATTTTGGGGGATTACCACAAATGTGGGGAAGGGAAATTTGTTTTTGTTTTTGTTTGGTTTGTAGGATGAATGTTCTATCATCCATGTTTTTGCTTTTCTGTATGAGCATGTTCATATTGCAAGGTAATCTCAAACTCCTTATTGATCATAGATCAAAGCGTTAATCTTAACTTCATGGAATTGCAGAGGTCTACAAAATCTAAAAAAACTTAAACAAGTTATGAATAAAATAAAAGACATAGATTCAAAAATTGTATTTTTACAAGAAACTTGTCTAATAGAGGAAGATGTAAAAAGAATTAGGAGAAGATGGCAAGGTAACGTGTTCACCTCATCATTTTCATCCCAAGCCAGGGGAGTTATGATTCTCATACACAAAACAGTCCCATTTCAAGTGAAAAATGTAATTGGAGACAAATTTGGAAGATATCTAATTATCCAAGGATATTTGTTGTTAGAAAATATAAATCTGGTGAACTTATACGGCCCCAATATTGATGATCAAAACTTCTTTGTTAATTTATTCCTCACTTTATCATCACTTACAGGGCAACATATAATAGCAGGGGATTTTAATTGTACATTGAATCCCAGTATAGACAGATCAACAGGACTGGACTGTATGCACAATGGATGTAGGATGACTATTAATCATTTTATGAAAGAATTGAGATTGCTAGATATATGGAGAGAAATGAAACCACAAGTCGAAGCCTATTCTTGTTATTCTAATACCTATAAGACATTCTCACATATTGACTACTTTTTGATCTCTACAGAATTAAGGTCCAAGATTCAAAACTGTTTCTATGATAACATTGTGATCTCTGATCATGCACCATGCTGTCTAATATATGTAGATAAGAAATTGACAAAGGATCCAGGTAGGTGGCATTTTCAGCATAAATGGCTTCAGGATGAGGAATTTGTTAAGTACATACAAAAACAGATAGATGAGTTCTTTGATATTAATACTACACAAACAACGGCATGTATAAAGTGGGAGGCTTTCAAAGCTTTTATTAGGGGGCATATTATTAGTTATACAGGTTCAAAATCTAAGAAGACTCGAGAGGAGAGAGTCCAGTTGGAACGTAAAATAAAAATTCTTCAAGAAAAGGTGTATGCAGGAAGTAACCCACAGTTAGAGAATGAATTACTGATTCTGAGAGCTGAATATGATAAAAAAAAAATCAGCAAATAGAGCTGCCTCGAGTCTTCTAAGATTGAAGCAAACTTTTTATGAACAAGGTGAAAAATCAGGAAAATTATTGGCATGGCAGATTACAATTAGAATTTAAAACACCAATTACCAGTATTACAAGTAATGGACAGGTAGTTATAGATCCTTTAGAAATTAATAGTGCCTTTAGAGATTATTATGAAAAACTATATGATACAAAAATGAAACTGACTTAACAAAACTAAGTGGGTTTTTGGGTGGATTATCTATACCGTGTATTCCAAATGAAAACGGGGAGATACTGGAGTCTAAAATTAGTCAAGAAGAAGTTGGGCAAGCCATTGACAATATGAAATCAGGAAAAAGGGCAGGACCAGATGGTCTTCCAGTTGACCTCTATAAAAAATTTTAAGAATAAATTAATAAAACCACTTTTGGAAATGGTTTTAGAAGCATTTCAAAATGGTAATTTACCACCATACATGAATAATGCCTTAATTATACTGTTGCCAAAACCAGGTAAACCCCCTAATAAATGTGAAAACATGAGACCAATAAGCCTATTAAATGCTTATCTTAAAATAATCTGTAAAATTTTAGCAAAACGACTACAAGAAATATTACCAAATATTATTAACCAAGATCAGAATGTCTTTATAATGGGAAGACAAGGCTTCCATAATGTAAGAAGACTATTTAATATTATTTATTCCAATAAAGAAGCACCGGATACAGCTGTCCTATCATTGGATGCCGAAAAGGCCTTTGATAGGGTCGAATGGCCCTATCTTTTTGAAGTCCTACAAAGGTTTGGACTTGGAAATAATTTCATAAAATGGGTCCAGATAATATACAATAATGCTATAGCAGAAATCCTAACAAACAACAATATCTCAAAATCAATAAAAATCAATAGAGGATGTCGACAAGGCTGTCCACTTTCACCTTTACTGTTTACTATGGTAATTGAACCTTTAGTGATGGCAGTATGTTTACATCCACAAATATATGGAATTAAAGTAGGACCAACAGAACATAAAATCTCCCTGTATGCCGATGACATAATTTTGTTTATGTCGAATTTTAAAAAATCAATTCCGACCTTGTTAAATTTAATAAAGAACTTTGGGGAAATATCAGGATATAAAATAAATAAAACAAAATCTTCAATATTAATGCTAAATGAGACCCAGAGAAATCACCCAGCTCCTGAGGTAAATCAATTCAATGTTGTAAATCAGTTTAAATATTTAGGAATTCAAATTTTGCCTAAGCTAGAATCAGTCGCCAGTGCCAACTATGAAGCCTTAATGACAGATATTAATGAGTTATTTCAGAGATGGATGTCACTACCAATGTCGATGATCGGGAGAATTAATATACTTAAAAGTAATATCTTACCAAAAATACTTTATCTATTTCAAAACATTCCTTTACCACCACCTTCAGATCTATTCTCAAGAATTAAAAAAAAAGTTAGTGGAATTTATATGGAACAATAGGAAGTCTAGATTACATTTGTCCTTACTATATTTACCATTTGATCGTGGAGGTCTGAAATGTCCAAACTTTATGTTGTATTACTGGTCAGCACAACTGAGGTCTATAACATATTATTTTTCATCAAATGATCCTCCTCACTGGACTGAAATTGAATCATAAAATTTACCTTTACCTCTTCCCTTATTCATATACTCAGACTCAGCTAAAAAATTACAGAAACAAGTTAAAAATCCAATTGTAAAGCACATGATCAAAATATTGTGTGAAACCAAAAAATATTTAAAAGAACCACACTTACTGTCACAATTTAGCCCAATATGGGGTAATCAATATTTTACACCAGGGAGAGCGGATGCTGTATTTAAAGTATGGAATTTAAAAGAGATTCAAAAGATTCAAGACTTATATTTGTCACGTTCAGATAACATAATGTCTTTTAAAGAACTGAGGATTAAATTCAATCTTAATAGAACACATTTTTTAAAATATCTTCAGCTTAGAAATTTTATTCGATCAAATCAAAATAATGCTCTCACCCGACCTACTTATTCAACCTTGGAAAAAATTTTGACGAAAGATAGTAAGAGAAAGGGTATTATTTCAGAGTTTTATAACTCATTGACACTATTCTCAAGTGAAAACTCACAGAAAAGACTGAATTATTGGAAAGAAGACCTGCAAATTGAAATTTCAGAGGAACAATGGGAAATGGCTTGTGCAGAAGCTCAAACCAAATCAATAAATGTACGTCTTAAACTGATACATTTTAAATGGTTAATGCAGATGTATGTTACACCGGTGGAGTTAAATAGATATAACAAAAACATACCAGATACATGCACAAAATGTATGGAAAGTAAAGGAACCCTATTTCACTGTTTATGGGAATGTAGAAAAATCAGAATGTTTTGGGAAGAGGTGAGGGTAACAATTGAAAAAATAATTTCAAAACAATTCACATTGAACCCTAAACTGTTTTTGTTGGGTCTGTATCCAGAAAAACATAACTTTAATAAGAGTGAAAGAGCATTCATAGACCTCGGTTTGCTTAATGCCAAAAAATGTATTGCACTACTGTGGAAAAAGACTCATAGACCAGATGTGACTCAGTGGTTAAAACAGATGTTAACAAACCTTCCACTAGAAAGAATAACATATATACTGAAATGAAAGGAAAATGTGTTTGAGAATATATGGAGACCTTTCATTGATTATGTAAAGAAATTAAACATAACTTCTGAAGAAGAAGGTGAATGATATGTGTGGACCTTGCAAATTCCAAACTGGTGAATGTATATTATGTATTCTTATGTAATAGATTACCTTGTGGAAGATGTGAAAATGATGAGGCAGGGTTCTTTCTCAGAGTCAGCTTTATTCACATCTCCATCATTCAAAGCAGAAAAAAAAGAGACTGAATCAGTAAACTCTCGTCCTTAAATAACAGGGACTTCACACCTCATAAATCACATGTCACACAGACCACCTTGCATAATAAAGACAGTCACAATGCATTTCACCACCTTGCATAACAAAGACATTCACAATGCATTTCCTTCATGATAACACTTCCACTGTCTCCCATGCATCCTTTAATCGACCCCCCACAGTCTCCAGCCTTGCATATCAAGGCTAAGATTCCTGCCTTTGTTCTGACCTAAAATGCGAATCACAGAACCGGTGCAACAGGTCCCATTAGTGTTCACCACACAAGCCCCCCCAGCATTTTAGAAAAAACAGAACAACAAGAAAATAACCACATGCATGCCGTGATAGCATCAATACACATCAGTCCACATGCTGGATAGGTTTCAGCCTCCTGCCCAATCTGCTGTCGCTGGGGTTCACTGTCTCTGCGGCGCTGTCACGCTGGGGATTTTCCGTCTGGGGGCGGAAACCCTTTGTCAGTCTCTGCGGGTGTTCTGGGGAAACATTACTTGGGGAAACATTACTGTGTGAAGCCCTCCGTGGTGATCTACCTCGCCGCGGGGCCTTCGCCAACAGCACTTCCTCCTGTGCCACCACAAAAGCGGGTTTAAGTCTGTCTATGCCACTTTTCTCTTTCCTACCCCCCAAATCTAGCAAAAACTGCTTGTCCCCTGTTTCTAGCACTCTGAATGGTCCGTCATAAGGCGTTCGCAGTGGGGTTCGATGTGCATCGTGTCTAACAAAAACAAACTCTGCGTTCTTCAAAGTTTTAAGCACAAAAATGCGTGGAAAACTGTGGTGCGCGGGGCCGGGCAGCGTGCTTGATTCTATGTTACTCCGCAACAGTTGAGACGGGGGGGTGTTTGGCGCAGGGTTATCTGGGAGAAACTCCACAGGCAGCCGGAGTAGCTGCGCAAACGCGAGCTCCGCTGGTGAGGCTTCTAAATCCTCTTTAGGTGCAGAACGCAACCCCAATAACACCCATGGTAAATTGTCAACCCAATTTGTATCCGTCAGTGACGCTCTGAAGCCGCTTTCAATGACTTATGAAAACGTTCGCATAACCCATTAGCCTGCGGATTGTACGTGGTTGTGCGGTGAATTGAGACACCCAGGCTGCGGGCCATTGTCGACCAAAGCTCGGAAACAAATTGAGGGCCTCTGTCGGACGTAATGTCAGACGGAACGCCAAAGCGCGCCACCCAAGCTGTTAAAAATGCGCGTGCCACTTCCTCGGCAGTGGTTGATGCCAGCGGGACCACTTCAGGCCAGCGCATGGTGCGGTCCACCATTGTCAGAAGATGTGTGCACCCCTGTGACAGTGGGAGGGGTCCAACGAGGTCCACATGAACGTGGTTGAACCTCTTGGCCGGAATGTGAAACGGGTCCAAAGGAGCCCTCGTGTGCCTGTGTACTTTGGCTCGTTGACACGCCGTGCAGGCCGCTGCCCACTCTTTGACCTGTTTGCGGAGGCTCCGCCACACAAATTTCTCTCCCACCATTTTGACTGACGCGCACACTCCAGGGTGCGCCAAGGAATGAACAGAGTCAAAAACGCGGCGGCGCCACGCGGCCAGTACTACTGGACGCGGCCGTCCAGTGGAGACATCGCAGATTAGAGGGGGCATACCGTCATGCAGCACCCTGCTCTCTAGCCTTAACCCTGTTGGTCCAGACTGGAGCGCACGCACGTCCGTGTCATTAACCTGCTCCGCGGCTATGGCTGCATAATCTAACCCTACGCTGACTGGGGCCGCTACAGCGCGCGAGAGGCAATCTGCCACTACATTGAGTTTGCCCACCACATGCTGAATATCAGTGGTGAACTCCGATATCGCGGCCAGCTGTCTCTGCTGCCGGCCTGACCACGGTTCCGAGACCTTGGCCATCACGAATGTTAGCGGTTTGTGATCAACGAACGCGGTGAAAGCGCGTCCTTCCAGCCAGAACTGAAAGTGGTGGATGGCCAAATGGAGAGTGAGCAGCTCCCTGTCGAACGCGCTGTATTTATATTCGCTATTGCGCAAGGTCCTGCTGAAAAATGCGAGGGGCTGCCAAACCCCGGCTACATGTTGCTCCACGACCGCCCTTATGGCCACATCTGACACGTCCGTGGTGAGCGCTATGCGGGCCGTTGGGTCTGGGTGTGCCAACAATGCAGCCTTTGCAAAGGCTGCTTTCACCTCCGAGAACGCTTGGTCCCGCTCCGGGGACCACTCGATCTTATCCGCGGGTTTCTTTTTTTTGGGCGCTGCATACAGCGGCTGCATGAGCTGCGTTGCGCGGGGGAGAAAACGGTTATAAAAATTCACCATTCCCAAAAACTCCTGCAACGCCCTGACTGTCTGCGGCCGGGGAAAATCTGGCACAGCGCGCACTTTGTCAGGCAGCGGAACTGCTCCTTCAGGGGAGACGTGGTGTCCTAAAAAATTGATCTGCGCCTCCCCAAACTGACACTTTGCTGGGTTGATTATTAACCCGTGATCTCCCAACCTTCAAAAAACTGTGGCCAGGTGTTTTTCGTGTTCGTCTTCGGACACGCTGGCTACTAAAATATCGTCCAGGTGAGACTTCCGGTTATGGCTGCCACGTGAGAAGGACACGTATCACTCTGCTCTGCTCCTGGAGAAAAAAAAATCGGCAAATAACTCTCTCATTTGGGACAGAACGTATCCCAGCGTTTGGGCGAGGATATGTCGGTGAAGCCTAAGGCTGGAAAATCAGGTAGAGGAAAAAGCGAGCCGCCGAAACAGTCCAAATTAACGGACTTTCACGTCTGTGATGCAGCAGATAAAGCTCCATATATGGCAGAGGAAGCTAGCAGCGGTGCGGTAACTGCGGGCAACGGCACAGGTGCAGTGCTAGCTGCCATTAGTTCAATGAGAGCAGACTTTTCCGCTAAATTTGATGGGATTATGGCAGCGTTGGAAGGAATGAGAAAAGAATTGGGTGACTGTGTAGAACGAATGGCGCAGGTGGAGCTTCGAGTATCCAGTGCTGAGGATGACGTCACCGGCCTTCAATTAAAGGTGCGCACTTTGGAAAAAAAAAAAAATGTCTGGAAGATAATGTCCTGGATTTGGAATCCCGGTCGAGACGGAACAACTTGAGGCTGGTGGGTCTACCGGAGGGAACTGAAGGTCGGGACCCATGTTCCTTTTTGGAAAAGTGGATTCCGGAGGCGCTGGGCAGCGCGGAGTTGCAATCATTAGTCGTTCTAGAAAGCGCACACCGTATCAGCCCACCGAGAGATAAGGGACCACCGAGGACGCTTATTATGAAGTTCCTCAGCAACAGAGACAGGATGAAGATCTCCAACGCTGCGCGAGCCAAAGGAGAGATTAAACACCAGGACCAGCAGGTGCGGTTCTACCCAGATTTGGCCACAGGAATCCAACAATTGAGGAAGCAGTTTGATCCCGTACGTAAAGAGCTGCACAACCTTGGGATTCGTCATGGTGTAATTCATCCTGCGAGACTGTTGACCACGTATGGGGGCAGAACACACATCTTCAAGACCCCAGAGGAGGCCGCAGGAGTTCATCAAGAAGATCCAAGAAGAGACTGGTGGGAGCTAAGCATGAACAAAATATAAGGTAGAATATTTAAGCATTTGCACAGGCATCTGACTGATTTGAAGCAAATAGCAAGTTTACAAAATATAGATTGTATTATATATTTTAAAAAAAAACAACAAAAAAAAACTCTATGATGTACAAAGTTGCTAAAAATTTTGGAGTTAAGTTGGAAAACTACAGGAGAGAGTTAATGTTATGTCATTAAAAGCAGTAGAGTTAGGGTGATTGGGAGGATGAAGAAGGAGTGGCTTTGGCTGATCCTCGTGGGTGTGGAGCGGTCGATGGCTATATCAGGAGACAGAATTTTTCTTTTGATTTTGGGGGGATCACCACAAATGTGGGAAGGGGGAATTTGTTTGTGTGTAGTTTGTAGGATGAATGTTCAACCACTCATGTTTTTGCTTCTCTGTATGAGCATGTTTACACTGCAAGGTAATCCCAAACTCCCTATTGATCATAAACCAAAGCGTTAATCTTAATTTAACTTCATGGAATTGCAGAGGTCTACAAAATTTAAAAGAACTTAAACAAGTTATGAATAAAATAAAAGACATGGGTTCAAAAATTGTGTTTTTACAAGAAACTCATCTAATAGAGGAGGATGTAAAAAGAATTAGGAGTGACTTCCGGTTATGGCTGCCACGTAGGACGGACGTGTCTCGCTCTGCTCTGCTCCTGGAAAAAAAAAAATCGGCAAATAACTCTCTCATTTGGGACAGAACGTATCCCAGCATTTGGGCGAGGATATGTCGGCGAAGCCTAAGGCTGGAAAACCAGGAAAAGGAAAAAGCGAGCCGCCGAAACAGTCCAAATTAACGGACTTTCAGGTCTGTGACGCAGCAAACAAGGCTCCATATATGGCGGAGGAGGCTGGCGGCGGTGCGATTTCTGCGGGGAATGGCGCAGATGCGCTGATGGCTGCCATGAGTTCAATGAGAGCGGACTTTTCCTCTAGATTTGATGGGATTATGACAGCGCTGGAAGGAATAAGAAAGGAATTGGGTGACTGTGTAGAACGAATGGCGCAGATGGAGCTCCGTCTCGCTAGTGCTGAAGATGACGTCACCCGTCTTCAATTAAAGGTGCGCACTTTGGAAAAAAAAAATAAATCTCTGGAAGATAATATTTTGGATTTGGAATCTCGGTCGAGACAGAATAACTTGAGGCTGGTGGGTCTTCCAGAGGAATCAGAAGGTCGGGACGTATGTTCCTTTCTGGAAAAGTGGATTCCGGAGGTGCTGGGCAGCGAGGAGTTGCAATCAGCAGTGGTTCTGGAAAAAGCACATCGTATTGGCCCACGGAGAGATAAGGGACCGCCGAGGACCTTAATTATGAAGTTTCTTAGCAACAGAGACAGGATGAAGATCTTCAACGCTGCACGTGCTAAAGGAGAGATTAAACACCAGGACCAGCAGGTGCGGTTCTACCCAGATTTGGCCACAGGAATCCAGCAATTGAGGAAGCAGTTTGATCCCGTACGTAAGGAGCTGCGCAACCTTGGGATTCGTCATGGTGTAATCTATCCTGCGAGACTGCTGACCACGTATGAGGGCAGAACCCACATCTTCAAGACCCCAGAGGAGGCGCAGGAGTTCATCAAGAAGATCAAAGAAGAAGAAGAGACTGGTGGGAGCTAAGCATGAACAAAATATAAGGTAGAATAATTAAGCATTTGCACAGGCATCTGACTGACTTGAAGTAAATAGTAAGTTTACAAAATATAGATTGTATTATATATTAAAAAAAACAAAACAAAAACAAAACAAACAAACAAAAAAAACTATGATGTACAAAGTTGTTAAAAATTTTGGAGTTAAGTTGGAAAACTACAGAGGAGAGTTAATGTTACGTCATTAAAAGCAGTAGAGTTAGGGTGATTGGGAGGATGAAGAAGGAGTGGCTTAGGCTGTTCCCCGTGGGTGTGGAACAGTCGATGGCTATATCGGGAGACAGAATTTTTCTTTTGATTTTGGGGGGTTTGCCACAAGTGTGGGAAGGGGGAATTTGTTTGTGTGTAGTTTGTAGGATGAATGTTCAACCACTCATGTTTTTGCTTCTCTGTATGAGCATGTTTACACTGCAAGGTAATCCCAAACTCTCTATTGATCATGGACCAAAGTGTTAATCTTAATTTAACTTCATGGAATTGCAGAGGTCTACAAAATTTAAAAAAAACTTAAACAAGTTATGAATAAAATAAAGGACATGGGTTCAAGAATTGTGTTTTTACAAGAAACTCATCTGATAGAGGAGGATGTTAAAAGAATTAGGAGTAGATGGCAGGGAAGTGTATTCACCTCTTCATTTTCATCCCGAGCCAGGGGAGTTATGACTCTCATACATAAATCAGTTCCTTTTCAAGTGAAAAATGTAATTGGAGACAAATTTGGAAGATATGTAATCATTCAAGGTTCTTTGCTATTAGAAAATATAAATCTTGTGAACTTATATGGTCCCAATATAGATGACCAGAAGTTCTTTGCTAATTTATTTCTCATCTTATCATCACTTACAGGGCAACATATAATAGCAGGGGATTTTAATTGTACATTGAATCCAGGTGTGGATAGATCAACAGGACTGGATTGTACGCACATTGGATGTAGGATGACTATTAATCATTTTATGAAAGAATTGAGATTGTTAGATATATGGAGAGAAATGAAACCACAAGTTAAAGCCTATTCTTGTTATTCCAGTACCTACAAGACATTCTCACGTATTGATTATTTTTTGATTTCCACAGAATTAAGGTCCAAGATTCAAAACTGCTTTTATGATAACATCGTGATCTCTGATCATGCACCCTGTTGTCTAATATATGTAGATAAAAAATTGATAAAGGAATCAGGTAGATGGCAATTTCAGCATAAATGGCTTCAGGATGAGGAATTTGTCAAGTATATAGAAAAACAGATAGACGAGTTCTTTGACATCAATACTACACAAACATCAGCATGTGTAAAGTGGGAGGCTTTCAAAGCTTTTATTAGGGGACATATTATTAGTTATACAGGATCAAAATCTAAGAAGACTCGAGAGGAGAGAGCTAAATTGGAACATAAAATAAAAAATCTTCAGGAAAAAGTGTATGCAGGAAGTGACCCAAGGTTGGAGAATGAATTACTGATTTTGAGAGCTGAATACGACAAAAAATCAGCGAATAGAGCTGCCTCGAGTCTTCTAAGATTGAAACAATCTTTTTATGAACAAGGTGAAAAATCAGGAAAATTATTAGCATGGCAGATTAAACAATTGGAAATTAAAACACCAATTACCAGTATTATAAGTAATGGACAGGTAGTTATAGATCCTTTAGAAATTAATAGAGCCTTTAGAGATTACTATGAAAAATTATATGATACCAAAAATGAACCTGATTTAACAAAACTAAATGGGTTTTTGAACGAACTATCTATACCGTGTATTCCAAATGAAAACAGGGAGATATTGGAGTCTAAAATTAGTCAAGAAGAAGTTGGGCTAGCCATTGATAATATGAAATCAGGAAAAAGTGCAGGACCAGATGGTCTTCCAGTTGACCTTTATAAAAAATTTAAGAATAAATTAATAAAACCTTTTTTGGAAATGGTTTTAGAAGCATTTCAAAATAATAATTTACCATCATACATAAATAATGCCTTAATTATACTGCTGCCAAAACCAGGTAAGCCCTCTAATAAATGTGAAAATATGAGACCAATAAGCCTATTAAACGCCGACCTTAAGATAATCTGTAAAATTTTAGCAAGACGAATACAAGAAATTTTACCAAATATTATTAATCGAGATCAGAATGGCTTTATAAAGGGTAGACAAGGCTTCCATAATGTAAGAAGACTATTTAATATTATTTATTTTAATAAAGAAGCACCGGATACAGCTCTCCTATCATTGGACGCCGAAAAGGCCTTTGATAGAGTTGAATGGCCCTTTCTTTTTGAAGTCCTACAAAGGTTTGGACTTGGAAATAATTTCATAAAATGGGTTCAAATAATATACAATAATGCTACAGCAGAAATCCTAACAAATAACAATATTTCAAAACCAATAAAAATCAATAGAGGATGTTGACAAGGCTGTCCACTTTCACCTTTACTGTTTACTATGGCAATTGAACCTTTAGCGATAGCGATACGTTTACATTCACAAATATATGGAATTAAAGTTGGACCAACAGAACATAAAATCTCCCTGTACGCCGATGACATAATTTTGTTTATGTCGAATCTAAAAAAATCAATTCCAACCTTGTTGAATTTAATAAAGAATTTTGGGGAAATATCAGGATATAAAATAAATAAAACTAAATCTTCAATATTAATGCTAAATGAGACCCAGAGAAATTACCCAGCCCCTGAGGTAAATCAATTCAATGTTGTAAATCAGTTTAAATATTTAGGAATCCAAATTATGCCTAAGCTAGAATCAGTCGCCAGTGTCAACTATGAAGCCTTAATGTCAGATATCAATGAGTTACTTCAGAGATGGATGTCACTACCAATGTCGATGATCGGGAGAATCAATATACTTAAAAGTAATATTTTACCTAAAATACTTTATTTATTTCAATACATTCCCTTATCACCACCTTTAGATCTATTCTCAAGAATAAAAAAAAAGTTAGTGGAATTTATATGGAACAACAGGAGGGCTAGATTACGTTTGTCTTTATTATATTTACCATTTGATCGTGGAGGTCTGAAATGTCCAAATTTTATGTTGTATTATTGGTCGGCACAACTGAGGTCTATGACATATTATTTTTCATCAAATGATCTCCCTCACTGGACTGAAATGGAATCATACAATTTACCTTTACCTCTTCCCATATTCATATACTCAGATTCGGCAAAAAAATTACAAAAACAAGTTAAAAATCCATTTGTAAAGCATATGATCAAAATATGGTGTGAAGCTAAAAACTATTTAAAAGAACCACAGTTATTGTCACAATTTAGTCCAATATGGGGTAATCAATATTTTAAACCAGGGAGAGCGGACGCTGTATTTAAAGTATGGAATTTAAAAGGGATACAAAAGATTCAGGATTTATATTTGCCATGTGCAGACAACATAATGTCTTTTGAAGAGCTGAGGATCAAATTTAATCTCAATAGAACACATTTTTTTAAATATCTTCAACTTAGAAACTTTATTCGATCAAATCAAAATAAAGCTCTCACTCGACCTATTTATTCATCCTTGGAAAAAATGATGATGAAAGATAGTAAAAGAAAGGGTATTATTTCAGAGTTTTATAACTCACTGACACTATCTTCAAGTGAAAATTCACTGAAAAGATTAAACTACTGGAAAGAAGATCTGCAAATTGAAATTTCAGAGGAACAATGGGAATTGGCTTGTACAGAAGCTCAAACCAAATCAATAAATGCACGCCTTAAATTGATACATTTCAAATGGTTAATGCGGATGTATGTTACACCGGAGGAGTTAAATAGATATAACAAAAATATACCAGATACATGCACAAAATGCATGGAAAGTAAAGGAACCCTATTTCATTGTTTATGGGAATGTAGATTAATAAGAATGTTTTGGGAAGAGGTGAGGGTAACAATTGAAAAAATAATCTCAAAACAAATCATATTGAATCCTAAACTGTTTTTGTTGGGTCTGTACCCAGAAAAGCATAATTTTAATAAAAGTGAAAGAACATTCATAGACCTCAGTTTGCTTAATGCCAAAAAATGTATTGCACTATTATGGAAAAAGACTCATAGACCAGATGTGACTCAGTGGTTAAGACAGATGTTAACAAACCTTCCATTAGAAAGAATAACATATATACTAAAATCAAAGGAAATTGTGTTTGAGAATATATGGAGACCTTTTATTGATTATGTAAAAAATTTAAACATAACTCTTGAAGAAGAAGGTGAATGATGTGTGTGGACCTTGTAAATTCCAAACTGGTGAACATAATATGTATACTTATGTATTGGATTGTCTAGACTAAACAGAGGAGCATTGTTGAAGACTTGATTTTGTTGGTGGTTGTTGGTGTTTTTAGTGCATTTTTTTTTTGTAGTACTTTAGTGTTAGTGTTTGATTGTTTGTATCATGTTTGTTAAAAAAAAAAAAAGAAAAGGTTCAATAAAGATATTGTGGAAAAAATAAAAGAATTAGGAGTAGATGGCAGGGAAGTGTTTTCACCTCATCATTTTCATCCCGAGCCAGGGGAGTTATGACTCTCATACATAAATCAGTTCCATTTCAAGTGAAAAATGTAATTGGAGACAAATTTGGAAGATATTTAATCATTCAAGGATCTTTGCTATTAGAAAATATAAATTTGGTGAACTTATATGGTCCCAGTATAGATGATCAAAAGTTCTTTACTAATTTATTTCTTATCTTATCATCACTTACAGGGCAACATATAATAGCAGGGGATTTTAATTGTACATTGAATCCCGGTATAGATAGATCAACAGGACTGGACTGTACGCACAATGGATGTAGGATGACCATTAATCATTTTATGAAAGAATTGAGATTGTTAGATATATGGAGAGAAATGAAACCACAAGTTAAAGCCTACTCTTGTTATTCCAATACCTACAAGACATTCTCACGTATTGATTATTTTTTGATCTCCACAGAATTAAGGTCCAAGATTCAAAACTGCTTTTATGATAACATCGTGATCTCTGATCATGCACCCTGCTGTCTAATATATGTAGATAAGAAATTGACAAAGGAACCAGGTAGATGGCAATTTCAGCATAAATGGCTTCAGGATGAGGAATTTGTTAAGTACATAGAAAAACAGATAGATGAGTTCTTTGATATCAATACTACACAAACATCAGCATGTGTAAAGTGGGAGGCTTTCAAAGCTTTTATTAGGGGACATATTATTAGTTATACAGGTTCAAAATCTAAGAAGACTCGAGAGGAGAGAGCCCAATTGGAACATAAAATAAAAATTCTTCAAGAAAAAGTGTATGCAGGAAGTGATCCAAGGTTGGAGAAAGAATTACTGATTTTGAGAGCTGAATATGACAAAAAAATCAGCGAATAGAGCTGCCTCGAGTCTTCTAAGATTGAAACAATCTTTTTATGAACAAGGTGAAAAATCAGGAAAATTATTGGCATGGCAGATTAAACAATTAGAATTTAAAACACCAATTACCAGTATTATAAGTAATGGACAGGTAATTATAGATCCATTAGAAATTAATAGAGTCTTTAGAGATTACTATGAAAAATTATATGATACCAAAAATGAATCTGACTTAACAAAACTAAATGGGTTTTTGAATGGACTATCTATACCGTGTATTCCAAATGAAAACAGGGAGATACTGGAGTCTAAAATTAGTCAAGAAGAAGTTGGGCTAGCCATTGATAATATGAAATCAGGAAAAAGTGCAGGACCAGATGGTCTTCCAGTTGACCTTTATAAAAAATTTAAGAATAAATTAATAAAACCTTTTTTGGAAATGGTTTTAGAAGCATTTCAAAATAGTAATTTACCATCATACATGAATAATGCCTTAATTATACTGTTGCCAAAACCAGGTAAACCCTCTAATAAATGTGAAAATATGAGACCAATAAGCCTATTAAATGCCAACCTTAAGATAATCTGTAAAATTTTAGCAAGACGAATACAAGAAATTTTACCAAATACAGTGGTACCTCTACTTACGAATTTAATTCGTTCCGGAAGAATTCTCGTAACGTGAAAAATTCGTAAGTAGAGGCGCGTTTTTACATGTAAATGCCGTAATCCGTTCCAAGCCCCCAAAATTCGGGCATAAATTTTTTATAAATCGTAAAAACGCATCAAAACATGTAACAAATACATGTTACAATTAGATTACTGCACAATAAACATAAAATGAGAGTTTAAAATGAGAGAAAGAATAATAAAAGAGAAAGAATAATAAAGATTATGTTCATTTACCTTTTAACTGCGATCGTCGGCGTCGGCGTCGGCGTCACCTTTTTCCTTCTTTGGTTCATGATCTGTCTCATCAGTGGTTTTTGCCTGACGTTTTGTGATGAAACGATCCAAAGACGTTTGCTTTTATCGGCTTGTAAGGGCTTCCTTTTGTTTTAATACCGTGCTGATCGTTGATGTTGTTTTTTTTCCCCCAAAACTTTATTAAGAACAAGGTGAAAGTACAAAGTTATAACGTAGATGGTGATAAACATGGCAGTTAACAATTTTTTTTTTCTCTAAATTGTGTAGTTCAGTCAACAGTCTTACAAGAGGTAAGAAGGATAAAATAAAGTAGTAAGAATAGTAAATAATAATAAGATAAAGCGAGATCAACCAAACGCATCCATTCGTGGCCAATGGGATACCAGGAAGATGCTAGGCGATAGCCAATGGCAGAGCAGCTACAGGTATGTTTACGTTCGGTAAAATACGGGAGCTGCGAGGAGCGCGTACTTTTTTTGCCTTTCGTATCCTGAAATTTTGTTCGTAACTAGAGGCAATATTTTCCCGTTGAGGCGTCTCGTAACCTGAAAATTTCGTATGTAGAGACGTTCGTAAGTAGAGGTACCACTGTATTATTAATCGAGATCAGAATGGCTTTATAAAGGGAAGACAAGGCTTCCATAATGTAAGAAGACTATTTAATATTATTTATTCTAATAAAGAAGCACCGGATACAGCTCTCCTATCATTGGACGCCGAAAAGGCCTTTGATAGAGTCGAATGGCCCTTTCTTTTTGAAGTCTTACAAAGGTTTGGACTTGGAAATAATTTCATAAAATGGGTTCAGATAATATACAATAATGCTACAGCAGAAATCCTAACAAATAGCAATATTTCAAAATCAATAAAAATCAATAGAGGATGTCAACAAGGCTGTCCACTTTCACCTTTACTGTTTACTATGGCAATTGAACCTTTAGCGATGGCGATACGTTTTCATTCACAAATATATGGAATTAAAGTTAGACCAACAGAACATAAAATCTCCCTGTATGGCATACAGGGAGATTTTATGTTCTGTTGGTCTACACTGTAGACCAACATACATACACTGTATGTCAACATACATACACTGTATGTCATCGGCGACATAATTTTGTTTATGTCGAATCTTAAAAAATCAATTCCGACCTTGTTGAATTTAATAAAGAATTTTGGGGAAATATCAGGATATAAAATAAATAAAACTAAATCTTCAATATGAATGCTAAATGAGACCCAGAGAAATCACCCAGCCCCTGAGGTAAATCAATTCAATGTTGTAAATCAATTTAAATATTTAGGAATCCAAATTGTGCCTAAGCTAGAATCAGTCGCCAGTGTCAACTATGAAGCCTTAATGATAGACATTAATGAGTTACTTCAGAGATGGATGTCACTACCAATGTCGATGATCGGGAGAATCAATATATTTAAAAGTAATATCTTACCTAAAATACTTTATTTATTTCAATACATTCCCTTACCACCACCTTTAGATTTATTCTCAAGAATTAAAAAAAAGTTAGTGGAATTTATATGGAACAACAGGAGGGCTAGATTACGTCTGTCTTTATTATATTTACCATTTGATCGTGGAGGTCTGAAATGTCCAAACTTTATGTTGTATTATTGGTCGGCATAACTGAGGTCTATGACATATTATTTTTCATCAAATGATCTCCCTCACTGGACTGAAATGGAATCATACAATTTACCTTTACCTCTTCCCATATTCATATACTCAGATTCGGCAAAAAAATTACAAAAACAAGTTAAAAATCCATTTGTAAAGCATATGATCAAAATATGGTGTGAAACTAAAAACCATTTAAAAGAACCACACTTATTGTCACAATTTAGCCCAATATGGGGTAATCAATATTTTAAACCAGGGAGAGCGGATGCTGTATTTAAAGTATGGAATTTAAAAGGGATTCAAAAGATTCAAGATTTATATCTGTCATGTGCAGATAACATAATGTCTTTTGAAGAGCTGAGGATCAAATTTAATCTTAATAGAACACAATTTTTAAATATCTTCAACTTAGGAACTTTATTCGATCAAATCAAAATAAAGCTCTCACTCGACTTATTTACTCATCTTTGGAAAAAATGTTGATGAAAGATAATAAAAGAAAGGGTATTATTTCAGAGTTTTATAACTCACTGACACTATCCTCAAGTGAAAACTCACAGAAAAGATTAAACTACTGGAAAGAAGATCTGCAAACTGAAATTTCAGAGGAACAATGGGAATTGGCTTGTACAAAAGCTCAAACCAAATCAATAAATGTACGTCTTAAATTGATACATTTTAAATGGTTAATGCGGATGTATGTTACACCGGAGGAGTTAAATAGATATAACAAAAACATACCAGATACGTGCACAAAATGCATGGAAAGTAAAGGAACCCTATTTCATTGTGTATGGGAATGTAGAATAATTAGAATGTTTTGGGAAGAGGTGAGGGTAACAATTGAAAAAATAATTTCAAAACAAATCATATTGAATCCTAAACTGTTTCTGTTGGGTCTGTACCCAGAAAAACATAACTTTAATAAAAGTGAAAGAACATTCATAGACCTCAGTTTGCTTAATGCCAAAAAATGTATTGCACTACTGTGGAAAAAGACTCATAGACCAGATGTGACTCAGTGGTTAAGACAGATGTTAACAAACCTTCCATTAGAAAGAATAACATACATACTGAAATCAAAGGAAATTGTGTTTGAGAATATATGGAGACCTTTTATTGATTATGTAAAAAATTTAAACATAACTTTTGAAGAAGAAGGTGAATGATATGTGTGGACCTTGTAAATTCCAAACTGGTGAATATAATATGTATACTTATATAATGGATTGCCTAGACTAAACAGAGGAGCATTGTTGAAGACTTGATTTTGTTGGTGGTTGTTGGTGTTTTTAGTGCATTTTTTTTGTAGTACTTTAGTGTTAGTGTTTGATTGTTTGTGTCATGTTTGTTAAAAAAAAAAAAAAGGTTCAATAAAGATATTGTGGAAAAAAAAAATACCGTCCAGGTAGACGAACACGAAAGGGAGATCGCGAAGCACTGCGTCCATCATGCGTTGGAACGTCTGAGCAGCCCCTTTAAGTCCGAATGGCATGCGTAAAAACTCGAATAAACCAAACAGAGTTATTGCCGCTGTTTTGGGTATGTCCTCAGCGCGCACTGGGACTTGGTGGTAACTGCGGACCAAGTCTATTTTAGAAAAAATGCGTGCCCCTGCCAAATGAACCGAAAAATCTTGGATATGTGGGATTGGGTAGCGGTCGTGCGCTGTAGCGTTGTTTAACCTGCGAAAATCCCCGCAAGGGCGCCATGATCTGTTAGCTTTCGGGACCATGTGTAGGGGGGAAGCCCACGGACTGTTTGAACGTCGGATAATGCCCAACCTTTCCAGGTTGGTGAACTCCTCGCGCGCTATGGCTAGTTTAACTGCGTTCAAGCGCCGAGCTTTTGCAAAAACGGGCGGTCCGGTAGTGGTAATAAAATGGTCCACCCCTTGCTTAGCGACTGTTGCCGAGAATGTGGGGACCGTGAGTGATGGGAACTGAGTGAGCAGTGTGTGGAACTTACCGCCTGCTGTTGTGATGTTGGCTTGTGCTGTAGGCGGGGCCACTCGCGCTGTACAGGGGATAGAATCAAAAGAAAGTGCATTAACTAGGCGCCTGTTAGCAAGATCAACCAACAACCCATGTGAGCACAAAAAATCAGCCCCCAGCATATTGAAATTTACTGTTGCTACAACAAAAGTCCACTCATATGCACGGCCATGTAGAGACAGAAGCAGAGTCTTCTCACCAAAGGTCTTAATCTCCGAGCCGTTCGCTGCTGTCACCCGGGGGCCTCCAGAACCAGCCAGTCTGTCTGCGTAGGAAGGAGTGATGAAACTCAACTGGGAGCCTGTGTCGACGAGGAACTGCCTCCCGGAGCGTGCGTCCGACAAGTAGAGCAGCTTGTTCTCTTCCCCGAGGGCCGCGGCTGCTACCGACCCCCGGTCTTGGCGTTTCCCGAACACCCGAACTGGCACGGTGGTACACACTTGCGTGCCCTCTCTGCGAAGCGGCGATGGTAGAAACAAAGGACGTCCGGTCCATGCTCCCTGGCCCTTGCCGCCGCCGTCGTCGGTGAGTCTGGCACCGCTGCCTCTGGCCTCCTGTCGTCTCCGGTCATCACGCCGAGTTCCGCTGCAGCGGCCGTGGCTGCGTGCCGCTTGATGGCGTTGACAATCCGCTGCGCCTCTCGGCCCAGCGCGCGGTAGTCCCGTAGGGCCAACAGTGGCGAACTGGCCAGAGCCACTCTCACTGCTGACGGTAGAGTCCTGAGGAAGAGGTGGGTGAAAATGAAGTGATCATTGTCAGAGTCTTTCAACCTCAATAACTTCTCCATCAGGCTTGCGGGCATGTCGTTTCCCCCCTCTGTCAGCGCCAGGAGCCTCTCTGCTCGCTCCTCCGCCGAGGGGGTGAATTGCTGGATGAGTGCAGCCTTCAACGCGTCGTATTTGTTGCTCTCCGGCGGCTGGTCGATCAGGCTCTCCACATGCTGGGCCGTGTTGTTGTCCAGCTTTGCGACTACGTGGTAGAATTTCGTGGCATCTACTGATATCCCCCGGAGGTTGAACTGCGCCTCAACCGCGTTGAACCAGGAGCGTGGATTGTTCTGCCTGAAGTCCGGTAGTTGGACTGTAGCGGCGTTCGTTTGGCTGGGGGCTCCTGACGAGTCTGGTCCAGGGGAATTTCCTTCTTCCATGATACGTCTTAGGGTCACCAGTGTGGAAGATGTGAAAATGACGAGGCAGGGTTCTTTCTCAGAGTCAGCTTTATTCACATCTCCATCATTCAAAGCAGAAAAAAAAGAGACTGAATCAGTAAACTCTCGTCCTTAAATAACAGGGACTTCACACCTCATAAATCACATGTCACACAGACCACCTTGCATAATAAAGACAGTCACAATGCATTTCACCACCTTGCATAACAAAGACATTCACAATGCATTTCCTTCATGATAACACTTCCACTGTCTCCCATGCATCCTTTAATCGACCCCCCACAGTCTCCAGCCTTGCATATCAAGGCTAAGATTCCTGCCTTTGTTCTGACCTAAAATGCGAGTCACAGAACCGGTCCAACAGGTCCCATTAGTGTTCGTCACATCCTAGACTAAACAGAGGAGCATTGTTGTTGACTTGCTTTTGTTAATGGTTGTTGTTGTTTTTAGTACATTTTTGTTGTTGTTGTTGTTGTTAGTGTTTTTTTTTTAATTTTTAAATTACTTTAGTGTTAGTGTTTGACTGTTTGTGCCATGTTTGTAAAAAAAGGTTCAATAAAAAATATTGTGGAAAAAAAAATTGAGGTGAGGGCAGCCCCACCGCGCAGCAAAGGTATCCCCTTCACCAACACAGTGCGGCACCCCCCCCCCCCAAAGCCCTAAATGTAACAAAGAAGATATATATTCCACCCAGAGTCGGGGGGGCGGGAAATAAGACTGGGAGGTAGGCGGTCTAAAAGCAAGGCCGTCTCCCCCCAGAAGCCAGCTTGCAAACTGGTTCATGAGGCCACCCACTGCCCCCAAATCCCAACCCAGGGCGAGGGCCGCCAGTGGAAGCAGCCAGGACCCACCAGCATCACGCCCCAGCGCTCCCAGCACCACAAACACGATGGGGCAGCCATACCAATTTCCACTCATTTTACACACACAAACATGGACAACAATAGTCACAATAGTGAACAATGGGCTGGACCAACACAGCGCCCAACATGGCAAGCGACACCCCCGAGCGCCCACACAGGCCCACAACCACCTACCCCAGATGCATACCGACAGCCGCAGGCCGCCCTGCAACCACAGCCACCCCGGAGCGACCCGGCGGAAACACGGCCATCAACCCATGCCACTGGCCCCCCAACCACCCCCAAGCACCAACACACTCCCGCCGCCAATGACACCAGGGGCGATGCGACAAAGCGCCTCACCCCGTAACACAACAGCGGGGCGGCCGGGACAAGTAGGCCCCAAAACGCCTGGGGGGGTTGCCCTGGCCCGGGGGGAGGGACAACCCCCCCAGCACCAGGGGCCCAGGGCCAGACCCAGCCCACCCCCCCACCCCCCCGAGAGGCGAGGCCAGCCAGCCGGGGGCCACAGCCCAACCCAACCAACTCCCCCCCCCAGGGCCAGACAAACGGCCACCCCAGAGCAGGCCCCCCGGACAGCCATGGTCAGGGTGCAGCCAGCCACCAGAGGTGCCAAGGAGAGCAAGCCACCGTCGGCCACCCCTCAGATTATAGAATTAATAAGCGGGGACCAGAGAGAATTGAATTCCGCCAATTGATTATTTGAGGAGGCTGACAATCTCTCCAGGCTAATATAATCCAATAGTAAATTATTATAATAAGTCATGCACAAGTTATTTCTTGATTTCCAGTTCATGAGGATAGTTTTCTTTGCGATGCATAAGGCAGTGAGAACCATGTGTGACATCCTTGCATCTACTGTATATTTATTTCACTTAAATCACCTAATATGCAAAGTGTGGGTGAGGATCTTCTTCACTTCCGCCCTCCAAAGAGAGCAGACGCCTCTTTCTTCTCTCCTGCTCTGACTTATCTTCTCCTCCCCTAACTAACTGGATCCCAGCTTGCTGTTGTCTGTCTGCGTCTTTACTGCTGATTATCGAAAGAAATTATGGAATTAATAAGCTGGGCTTTGAACGCAATTGACACTATCTTTTCAACGAGGAAAAGTGCCCCGGGGGAGGTTGTTTGCCCAGCAGGAACGGCTGCTGCGGGCTATTTACGGGAAACAAGTAATTGGAAACTCTTGTGCCTGACTGATCTTTCCATCGAAGATGTAGAAGATTTGTACGTCTTCGTAGTAATGGTGATTGGGATCGTTCTGATTGGATCTGGGATTGTCCTGGTGTACCGCAAATTGTTGAAGATGGACACAACCTATCAAAATGCTGGCCAGGCGAGGTGCAACCATCAAATTGAAAAAATGGAGAGGACTCTGATAGCGGCAAATGGAGAACTGTCTCGGAAGGTGGATTACATCATGATTACGCTTAGAGCCATTCATGAAGGATTCAACGCCCAGCAATGAAGGATTAAGTACTGAATCTGTAAGAGAATATAAAGTTTTTTCTCTCTGTGATCAGTACTATTCGACGAAATCTGACTCCCTCACAAAAATCCTCCTGATCATCTGCAGCATTTTGTTTTCAAAACATTGAGCTCACGGCCTTCGGACAGGCAGCTGCATGGCTCAAGGACAATGCCAGCAGCCAGACAAAACATCTCCTGCCAAAGAGTCCTTGTTGTTCTTAACTGATACAAACACCTACTTTCAACATTACACTCATACTGATTCACAAAACTGATGATAAAGATGATTCACTCACTGCTCTCTCTGTGTCCTTGTGAACTTTTTTTTGCCTGCTGACTGTGCATTGAGGGCTTTTTTTTCTTGTAATCATAATATTGATCATATATGACCACTATTCTGAAATCAATGATTTTTTTTGCTCCTTCCTATAGTATTATCCTTTCTTCCCATGCTTCCTGTACCCTTCTGTTGACAGGCGCGTTCACAGATGCAGCCGCGTCACAGGGAATGCAGGTCGTTTTCTGTGTCAAGTCAAATCCCTCCTATGTTATCAGTGATCTGTTATCAGTTATCTGTTAATGTACTTGGCAATAAATCTTTTCTGAGGATGGGACACTATACCCAAGCTATGCTGACAAGTCCTCACATGTCTTCTGCCAGAACTTTTAAACCGGTGCACAGGACCACATAGCATGCATATAGCTATCTGGGACGTTGCTGGTGCAGTGAGAGCAGATATTGGTGTGACTCAGGCCCATTTTGAACATCCTTTGTCCTGTGTAATGAATTCTATTAGATTAGATTAGATTAAGATTAGATTCAACTTTATTGTCATTACACATATATGAATACAAGGTAATGAAACACAGTTTAGCATCCAATCAGAAGTGCAAAGGACAGCAGTGCAGTATATACAGTAATTGACAGTATGTGCAATTTAAGCAAATATATGCAAATATATGCAGCAGTGCAGTTCTATGTAGAACTTTATACTGTATAAGTTGTAAGTTGGAGTTTTTAGTCATCTTAAAAGTGTTTAAACATATTTGTGTCCAGAAACTTTCCTCCTTATTAATTGATAAGTCTGTCTCCCATTTTGATATTGGAAGAGATACGGACTCATCCAGCTTTGATAATAGTCCATGTATTTTTGATATCAATTTAGGGGAACGAAGATTTAGAAACTCTGACACCCCTCTAAATCTGTCTGATTAAGATTAAATCTTGCTTTTATTATTTATTTAAGCTGTTGGTATTCAAAATACCTTTTATCACTGATGTCATACTGTGACACTAGTTCCTGAAATTGGATAAAATTTCCACCTTGAATAAGATGTTCTAAGTTATTTATTCCCTTCTCTTGCCATAGTGGACATTTTAATGTCCTCTTTTGTTGCAAGATATCAGGATTATTCCAAATGGGCGTAAGTTTACAGGGGACAAGTGAAGACCCTGTTATTTTTAAAAATTTCCACCAAGCCGTCAGAGAGGAGCTGATATTAATACTTTTAAAACAGTCATGGGATTTAATACAGGGACTTATAAAAGGTAAGTCAGAGATATTTAGTGACCCACAGAGAGCCTGTTCAGTATCTAACTATGGGTTTCCTAGTGGGGTTAATTTTGTCCATTTTGAAACAAACTGCAGTCTATTGGCTAAAAAGCAATTAAAAAATTTTTGGAGATCTAAGCCTCCGCACTCTTTCGCTTTTTGGAGGGTTTTTAAACTAATCCGTGATGGTTTATCAGTCCATAAAAATTTACTTATATTTGAGTCTACAGACTTAACCTGTTGCACTTCGGTGTACCGTGGGCGGGCACGTCTCTGCATCCTAGAGCGCACGAGGGCACCCTAGTATGCACACTGTGCGTCCTAGGGCGCACTGAAGAAAAAAAAAGCTGCCTTTCCTTTCTTCCACTACAGACACAACCGCGAACAGAAAGCCAAAGGAGTGCTTTGATTGGTTTAGATATGATTGACCTCTCATTTGACTAATAAGAGCCTTGAATTGGGTTTCTGAAACCTTGAAGAACCAATGACTGAAAACCTAGCAAGAAGGACCCGCCTACAAACGGTTGCAAATACAGCCAGCCAATTGAAGCACAGAAGTTCAAAAGCTGTTTTGTGTAAGGCTGGGTGACACACAGGCGTTCGCCAGTCTTTTTTTCTTACTACTGTTTTTATTTGTTTTGAAAAAACGTTCGCCAAAACTGCAATCATGGAAGCGCAAAACCGCAATAATGGAATTATGGTTTGACCGGGTCGCGTGACCAGAACCACGAGTCCGTAACAAGCGGACCAGCTTCATGTTCGTCTGACAATGAGGAAGAGAAGTTTGCCAGCGAGACTGCTGTTGTGGACAGGTAAGTGTTATAAGCTAAATTATTCTTTATCCCTGAAAATTGTAATCCAAATGACTTTTGACCGATCGGTAAATTACAACTGTGCGTTGGGTCTGTCATGTTGCGAACGGCCCCCCCCGTCATGTTGTGAACGCCCCCCCCCCGCTACTGTTCTGTAGCGGATTGCAGATATATTGCAGATATTTTAGTCCAACTGTGCGTATTAGACCGCAGTGCACCGTCACCGCTTTCCGTCATGTAGCGATGGGCGATGTCCGTCCTCTGTAGCGGGGGGGGGGGGGGGGGGGGAGTTGTTATCTTCTACATTACAAATATTCTAGTATAATTTTTAGTGCACTGTAGGTTATTTTTTCTTGTAAAAAAAAGGCCACACATTTTTTACGTGGCATGCTTCTTTGTGTGTGGGTGCTTGTTTGTTCATTCATTCATTCATGAATAAATAAACAACCCCCCCCCCCCACACACACACACAGCCCTTCACCTTTCATTAGAGCCCAAGATGAAGCTTCTATACTGAATCATTCAAAAGTTACAGCCGTTTTTCCAAACTGTGCCATTTGGCACAATTTGGCACAGTTCAAAAACACCTGGGAACAACCTAAGAAAAAAGCTGTGTAATATATTCATTTTTTGTGGTATTGTTACAAAATTTTGACCTCAGCTGGATAACACTTGGTTCTACATTTTTTTCCAGCCCGGATCTGAAGCTGTGTATTATTTGCAAGCATTTGTATCCAAAAAAAAACACCCAGGCGAAATTTATTTTCTTCAAGTTCAGTATGTTTAGATGACTGTTATTCAGTGGCAGGGGTACTTAGAGAGATTATGACTGTTTTGCCAAAAAATTCAAAGTGTTTTCTTTTAAATGAGACCAACCCCATGAAGATGCTGCAAAGGGTTGAAGAACAGCTTTTGATTTACTTTGGGTACGTTATTTTTTGGCGTTTTTAGGGAAATTGACCAGAGAGCAAGGGGTTAAACCAGGACATTCAATCAATCAGTCAATCAAAAACTTTATTCCAGACTCATGGTCCATCAAAAATAAAATAAAATAAAACAAAATAAAATAAAATAAACAAGACAGTTGAAACAGTTAATAAGAAAAACAATCAAAAAGTTACAAAACAATAAGAAACAACTACTAAAAGAAGTACAAAAACAGTAGATACTTTAAAAAGACAACTGTACCAGTGCCTTCTAAACTGTGACTGACAGCGAATAGAACTGAGCTTAATGCTAGACATGACTTGAATGATTTCATTTCTAGATACATCAAGCTGACAGATGAATTTATACATAAGATTCCTTATTACTGCATGTAGTGTATTTACACGTGATGAGACAAATAACTCGGAAGCACTGCACCATCGAGGCTTTTTAAGTAAAATTCTTAAAGCATCTTTGTAAGCAACCTGTAATTTCTGCATACTTTGTTTCCTATAATTTATCCATAAATGAGCAGTGTATAAAGGTGTACAATAGGTTTTAAAAAGAACCAGCTTCACCTCATCTGAACAAAAGCCAAACCTGCATGCAAGAATACTTGCTTGCATGTAGATTTTGCAGCATTGTCTGAAAATATCATCATCATCAGTCATTCTATCATTAATAAAATGTCCCAGATATTTAATTTTATCCCTGACAAGGGATACGTACTAAGTACTTGGGAACCCCCCTATCAATCATTTTCCTAAACAATATCCTGTGATTAACGCTATCAAACGCCTTAGAGGCATCAATAAAACACAAAAAAACTGATGAATTTTGATTTCTATACTTACTTATAATTTCTTTTAAAGCATATATGCACAGATCTGTTCCATGATGAGGTTTAAATCCAAATTGATGATCAGTAAATTTGATGAATACATTTAATTTTTCAAACAGGATTCTTTCCAGTACTTTAGATAAGATAAGATAAGATAAGATGAGCCTTTATTAGTCCCACAATGGGGAAATTCCAGGATTGCAACAGCACAGGGATAGCAACACTCAGAGCAACAATCAGAAGGCAAGAAAAAAAAAACCAAAAAAAAAAAAAAAGCAAGAGCAGCTAATATACATATGTACATATTACTATAAATATATATATATATACACAGACACACAGTGCAGAGCATTGTAGCTGGATGGAATAAATATATGAGTATATAAACACACAGTGCGGAGCATTGTAGCTAGATGGAATAAATATGTAGATATATAAACACCCACAGTACGGAGCATTGCAGCTAGGCGGAATAAATATGTAAATATATAAACACACACAGTGCGGAGCATTGTAGCTAGATGGAATAATATGTAAATATATAAACACACAGTGCGGAGCATTGTAGATAGATGGAATAAATATATAGATATATAAACACACCCAGTGTGGAGCATTGTAGCTAGATGGAATAAATATGTAAATATATAAACACACACAGTGCAGAGCATTGTTGCTAGATGGGATGAAACAGCACAACTATCTACTTAGTTATCCTACATGGTATGATTATGTGCCCATACATATTCTCACCCTCCATAGCGACCGGTATTTTCCTAGTTGTATGCCGGAGGGCACCATTGTGTAAGTCTATTGCATCTTTTGCATTCAAAACTATTAGGTTGTCACGTCTTTTTGCTATCTCTACGAGCAGCCCTGCTTAGGTTGTACAGTCTGACAGCCGTTGGTAGGAAGGACCTGCGAAACCTCTCGTTTGTGCACCTGGGATGATGTAGTCTGCTGCTAAATGAGCTCCTCAGTGCATTCAGTATGTCCTGCATAGGGTGGAACTCGGACTCCAGCAGAGATGACAGTTTAGCCACCGTCCTTCTCTCTCCTATCTCCTCCACCGGGTCAAGGCGCTGCCCCAGGACAGAGCTAGCTTTCTTGATCAGTTTGTTCAGTCTCTTCCTATCGGCTGCGGTAATGCCACTGCCCCAGCAGACCACTCCAAAAGTGATGGCTGATGCCACCACCGTGTCATAGAATATCTTCAGCAGCGCCCCTTGTACACCAAAAGACCTGAGTATCCTCAGTAGGAACAGCCTGCGCTGTCCCTTCTTGTAGAGTGCGTCAGTATTGTGTGACCAGTCTAGTTTATTGTTCAGATGAACACCCAGGTACTTGTAGGATGTCACCATCTCGATGTCTGTTCCCTGTATATTTATTGGTGCTGTGAGGGGTTGTCCTTGCCTGCGGCAGTCCACCACCAGCTCCTTAGTTTTCCTCGCGTTGATCTGGAGGCAGTTCCGATGGCACCAGTCCACGAAGTCCTGGATAAGCCCTCTGTACTCAGCTTCATCTCCATTGGAGATGAGGCCAACGATCGCAGAGTCATCAGAGAATTTCTGTAGATGGCAGTGTGTTGTGTTGTGTGAGAAGTCCGCAGTATAAAGAGTGAACAGGAAGGGAGCCAACACCGTTCCCTGGGGGGCCCCCGTGCTACCGATGATCATGTCGGACACACAGTCCCGGGTTCTCACAAACTGAGGCCAGTTCGTGAGGTAGTCCAGGATCCATGATGACAGGTGCTGGTCCACCCCTGCGCACAGCAGCTTGTCCTTCAGGATCATCGGTTGGATGGTGTTGAAAGCACTGGAGAAGTCAAAGAACATGATCCTCACTGCATTCCCGGGCTTCTCCAGGTGGGACAGAGAACGGTGAAGGAGGAAGATCACCGCATCCTCCACCCCAATGCCATGCTGGTAGGCGAACTGGAGTGGATCCATCGCTGGTCCCACCAGGGGGCGGAGGTGAGCAAGGAGCAGTCTCTCTAGGGTCTTCATCAAGTGGAACATCAAGGCCACCGGTCTGTAGCTGTTCAGGTCTTTGGGGTGGGAAGTTTTTGGTACAGGTACCACACAAGATGTTTTCCACAGCTGTGGTACCCTCCCCAGCTTCAGGCTCAGGTTGAAGATGTGCTCCACAATCCCACACAGCTGGTCTGCACAGGACTTGAGGAGCTTTGCGCTGATGCCGTCCGGTCCCGACGCCTTCCTTGCCTTGATCCTCCTCAGCTCCGTCCTCACCTGGGTCTTGGTCAGGGTCAGGTTGGGGGGCTGTGTGTTGGGAGTGGGGGGGTGTTGGTGGAGTGGGGAGTGGACAGCAGGACTTGATGTCTTCAGTGGCAGCAGTGGTTGTTGTGCAGTCGGCGGGGAGAGTGGTTGGTCAAACCTATTAAAAAACAGATTCAGATTGTTCGCCCACTCCCTGTCCCCCGTGGCCTGGGGGGAGGTATTCTGGAGCCCAGAGATGGTTTTGAGGTTTCTCCAGACCCCGCTGATGTCGCTCTGTTATATTATTATTATATAGCCAATAGATATTATATTGGCTATAGCTATGGGCCTGTAATTGTCCAGGCTACACAGCTTGCCAGCTTTATCTTTAATGACTGGTACCAACACAACAGACAATAATGATTCTGGTAACATCCCATGAATCATGAAGCTGGTGAAACAGATTGCAAGAAGAGGAGCAATTCATGAGCTAGCATATTTAAGATGCTCAGCAGAAATACAGTCTAAACCACTCGCTTTGTTATCTGATAACTCTCTAATGGCTTTGGTCACTGCATAACTGTCAATCAGGAGCGAATCGTCCCTTTCTACTTTCCCTACCTTATAAGTTTCATCCTTAGTTGAATTAAATAATGAATAAAAATGCTGCCGCCATAAATCCACAATATTTTCTGTACCTGAAATGCCTTCCAAGGTACAGGGCAAAGGCGTTTTACTATTACTAATCCGTCTAAGCTCCTTCCAAAAATCTGTGACATTCTTATCTAACAATTTCTTGGCCAAGGAATTACTTCTCATTAGCTGCTCATTTTTTGTCTTTAGAGGCAGCAGTGGTTGTTGTGCAGTCAGGGGGGAGGGCGGTTGGTCAAACCTACTGAAAAACAGATTCAGATTGTTCGCCCACTCCCTGCCCCCCGTGGCCTGGGGGGAGGTATTCTGGAGCCCAGAGATGGTTTTAAGGTTTCTCCAGACCCCGCTGATGTCGCTCTGTTGCAGCTTGTCCTCCATCTTCTTCCTGAAGCTGTCCTTGCCTTCTCTGATCTTTCTCCTCAGCTCCCTCTGTACGGACTTCAGCATCTCCCTGTTCCCCGACCTGAAGATCCTCTTCTTCTCTCTCTCAGAAGTGTTTTTATCTCAGGGTTGATCCAGGGTTTGTTGTTTGAGCAACACCGTATGGTCTTGGTGGGAACGGATTTGTCCACACAGAAGCTGAGGTAGTCCGTGATGGTGTGAGTGAGGCCATCGATGTCCTCACCATGTGGATCGCAGAGCTGCTCCCAGGCGATGATTTCAAAACAGCCCTTTAGAGTGTCCATTGCCTCCTCAGACCATAATTCCACTGTGCGCATGGCCGGAGGTTGTCTGTGCACTAGGGGTTTGTACACCGGCTGGAGATGAACCAAGTTGTGATCCGATCTCCCGAGTGGGGGGAGTTGTAATGAGGTGTACGCCTCCTTAGTGTTTGCGTAGAATAAGTCCAGTGTTTTATTGTCTCTAGTGTGGCATGTGACATACTGCATAAACGTGGGTAGAATGGGAGATAGTGAAACATGGTTGAAATTGCCTGAGATGAGGAGAAGAGCATCTGGGTGTTCTGTCTGCAGCCTGCTGGTTACTGAATGGATGACGTCACGCGCCGTCCCAGCGTTCGCCATCGGATTTGCATAAACAACAATGCAGATCACGTGTGATTATTCCCTCGGGAGATATGTAGGCCGCATGCTAACAGCTAGCAACTCAGTGTCTTTGCTGCAGTGTCTTTGTTTAACAGTGATATGTCCTGGTCTGCACCAGTTGTTATTAACATACATTATCACTCCACCGCCCCTTGCTTTGCCACTGTCTGGTGTTTGGTCTGCCCGTATTATGTGGAAACCCTCCAGCTCAATGTTAGCATCTGCTGCTAGTTCAGTTAGCCACGTCTCGGTAAACAAAAGAAGAGAGCATTCCCGGTATATGCTATCGTAGCGGGAGATAGCCGCAAGCTCATCTACCTGTTAGAAAAATATCCGATTCTTTGACTGAAAGATCCAAGAACAAACCGGAGATTTCGTCAATTTAAAGGATGGTACATTTATTTAGAAGTCACATGTAAAGCAAGCAGCGCTGGGTGCAGCGTGACGCAGCTCCCTCTGGAGCATTGCCACACTGAACCCCGACTTCCGGGTGCACGTTACAATTATCCTCTCAGGTGGGGCGACCCAGTACAATGGGATGGGCTTATACGCGACTGTCTGATTGGCCAGTTTAACTCTGACATGAACAGGCCATCCGCTGTTCATGTTAGTTTCTCCTAAAATGTACTATCAAAAGTGTGTGTGAGAATGTTGTTTTGGGTGTGTAACTAATGTGAAAGACCTGACTTAAAAGAAAGAGAAAAGGGAGAGAGCTCTATACTTTTGTCTCATTCCTATTATATCAGGAACATATAACATAACATAATTGTTCATAAGCATGCAAACAGAATTTGTATGGAATATGTGTAGAGCATAATGGGAGATCAGAATTATTATTCTGGCACTAACTATACATTAACCCTTTCATTCCCCCCTTTGACATGATTTTATCATGTCAACCATGAATGGTGTGAGAGACTCTAGCAATTAACAGGTGGTGAACAAGGCAGGTCCCTGCATTGTGTGTCAACCCAAGATGCTTGCACCACTGGTTCTGCTACCCTTGCCTCCCCCCTTGAGGACACCTTAGCACGGTGCAGTGATGTCTAAGAGGTGAACTGTCACCAGGTCCTGTACCCCCCCTCGAGGTTTCCTCCTGATCATAGTTCTTTGTCCAGTGGAGTGGACCATGTAGGGGTCATAGGGTAGAGTAGAGTCAGTCCACAGAGGCCACAAAACCTTTGTCCATCGGTTGACCCTTGCCAGGGCATACATCATTCGGCTGCACTCATCACACGGTTGCGACAGAGGTTTGACCTTCCTCTGTGTCTGCTTCTCGTATCTGCAGCTGTGGAGCAGTTCCATCTTGTTGACACAGAAGCGAAACAACTGTGTGTCCCCGCTCTCAGAGGCACACCTCATCCCACGAGGTCTACAGGACAGTCTGGTGGACGCAGCAGAGGGTATGTAACATCCAGTCCAGCCAGTGTACAGTTCAGTGATGCTGTCCCAGGGATGCCACCCCCCTGTCGCTGGAAAGAGGTGGACATGCTGGTGTTGGTAAGGCTCAAGCTCCTGGCTCCACCCTGGATGCTGGAGGTGTGGTGAATGCGCTCGGGTACCAGTCCATTCTTCTTCTGGGGACTGAAGTCATACAGTCACTCGCCCTACGACCTTTTCCATGTCGCGGGCACACGTCGTGATGGTCTGGTGCTCTCCAGCATGCATCTTCCCTGTACCCTACACCTTTAATCAAGTGCCGATACAAAGGGCTCAGCCGGGGCAGGACCAATAATGGTCTGAGGGGTTGCCATCACAATGTATGGAGCCTGTAAAGTTTTATCCTTACTCACTACATCTGTAGTTATCTAGGTGCTGTTGTAAGTTATCTCCCAGTAGCCTTGAGTGTGTGACTCAATTGACTATATGAAATCTGCATGTGGTGATTGTGTTGTGGTGTGTGTGTTGGGTGATGGGACCTATATGTTCTGTGGGTAGGTAGTAAACAATATTGTTCAACGTTAGGAGACATCCATATCCATACATTGTTGTATTCAGGCATTCAGAGCTTCTAACCTTCACCCTTAATCAGATTACCTAACCGCAATTAGCATGATGGAGATAAATAACGCAAGAACCCTATAAGTCTCACACCCCTACATCCGTGTGGTGAGCTATGTATGATTTATGTATTATCATTAGCACACTGTGTTTACAAATAATCTGTGATGGCAGAATGGTCTTCCTCGTCATCATCCTCCGTCTTGGGGTCCTCAGCTCGTCCTCTCAACCCAGCAATTGGTATGAGACTTGCTGACGACTCCCACTGTGGAAAATTGCATTTGTTAACGCCCTTCTGGGCTTCTGAATATATGGCCTATAGTGTCGTACTCTGCTCCTTTTATTAGATCTACATCTGGTTATCTTTTCACCATAACCAATTTGGAATTTGCTTCAAATTTTCCTCATCCCCTCATGTTAATGTTAAGATTGGTTATATAGGAGATTTCTGGGCGTCAATGTGTGCCGCCTTTTGTGCTGTGGTTACCCAGTTAAGAGACAATGCTTATGTTTTTATTTTGGGAGAATATTCTATGTTAAGGTCAGGTATTGGTTTTCCATGGATGGCTCTATTCTGCACTAGAGATGACAATATGTCCAACATTTTCCAACCCATGTGTTTGGGTCTAACCAGCGGGATGTGTGGAAATGTGTTGAAATGTCTCTTATCCTCTTCAATTAGGACAATGGATGCTTCCACACATTTCTTTGTTTATCAGTCTAATTTTATGACCAATCTGGAGGATGGATTTGCATATAATGGTAGTTCATAATTTGGATCAGATCCATTCAATTGCCTATAGTACATTGGGTACAATGCTTCCTTTACAGATGTTAATAGGTGTTCTACTGGTAGCTTGTCATTTGCAGAATTTGATCGTTACTTTTCTGCCCTTGAAAAGTCCTGTATGTCATTACCCGGAGTTCTTACTTTACATGCAATAATTTAATTTTGCTAATTTTCTGTATACGTGTAGAAGTGAATCCACTTATCTGTTCTAGTCTTTAAGTATGCAGTCCAGTTTTTCAGTGGTGGAGGTGGACGCCTCTCTCCTGCCAGCAGCAGCCACTGTGGGGCGTGCTTCCTCCTCCTCCTCCTCACTGTCCTCCCCCCTCGTCCTCTTGGCCTCCTTTTATAAGAGAAACAGATTCATGGGGAGCCTCAGGCTCCCCTTGTGTCAGCCATTCCATAAATAAGTTCAGTTGTTCTCCAAATTTTCTTTTCCCTTCTTATCTAGATTTCCAACCTTGAGTCAAGAAAGGAACTTCTTCAAAGTCTTCATTTAATTTTCCTAATTAATATAAGATGGGATAATAAGATTAACTCTCCACTATGCCAACAGATATTATCTGCACTACTGTAATTGAATGCTGCGTGGACCTGCGTGTTGCACTGGCATACACCTCCATGCTGCCACCAATTCCTTCCACTCAGTGTTTGTCTTCCAAGAGTTCTGTTCAATGACATCCTATGCATACCCTCTATTGGGGAGGAACATAACTAGGTTGTTAGATTGACTTTAAATGACTGTGAATAAGGCTATAATCTTTGCTGTGAGTGTTTGCTCATTGATGTTAATATTCACAATTAAGGAAATTCACTGAAAGAATGGACACCTAATGCCTCATTGCTGCTTTAAGTACTTGGAAAATTTTTAAGACAGCTACCTGCATTTGTGCCTTCTTCCTGACACTCTTGAGCAGAATTTAATTTATTTATTGTTGGTTTTCTGTTTGTTTGGTTTTTTAAACCTACAGCTGCAAATCTTACGTGGATCTTTATTTTTCTTTGGTTACACATACTCTGTTTTCATTTCTTTTTCCATTTTCATCTCAACATCAGAAATATTTTCTACACTTGCTAAATCTACCGTTCTATGATCAAAATATGGTGTGAAGCTAAAAACTATTTAAAAGAACCACAGTTATTGTCACAATTTAGTCCAATATGGGGTAATCAATATTTTAAACCAGGGAGAGCGGACGCTGTATTTAAAGTATGGAATTTAAAAGGGATACAAAAGATTCAGGATTTATATTTGCCATGTGCAGACAACATAATGTCTTTTGAAGAGCTGAGGATCAAATTTAATCTCAATAGAACACATTTTTTTTAAATATCTTCAACTTAGAAACTTTATTCGATCAAATCAAAATAAAGCTCTCACTCGACCTATTTATTCATCCTTGGAAAAAATGATGATGAAAGATAGTAAAAGAAAGGGTATTATTTCAGAGTTTTATAACTCATTGACACTATCTTCAAGTGAAAATTCACTGAAAAGATTAAACTACTGGAAAGAAGATCTGCAAATTGAAATTTCGGAGGAACAATGGGAATTGGCTTGTACAGAAGCTCAAACCAAATCAATAAATGCACGCCTTAAATTGATACATTTCAAATGGTTAATGCGGATGTATGTTACACCGGAGGAGTTAAATAGATATAACAAAAATATACCAGATACATGCACAAAATGCATGGAAAGTAAAGGAACCCTATTTCATTGTTTATGGGAATGTAGATTAATAAGAATGTTTTGGGAAGAGGTGAGGGTAACAATTGAAAAAATAATCTCAAAACAAATCATATTGAATCCTAAACTGTTTTTGTTGGGTCTGTACCCAGAAAAGCATAATTTTAATAAAAGTGAAAGAACATTCATAGACCTCAGTTTGCTTAATGCCAAAAAATGTATTGCACTATTATGGAAAAAGACTCATAGACCAGATGTGACTCAGTGGTTAAGACAGATGTTAACAAACCTTCCATTAGAAAGAATAACATATATACTAAAATCAAAGGAAATTGTGTTTGAGAATATATGGAGACCTTTTATTGATTATGTAAAAAATTTAAACATAACTCTTGAAGAAGAAGGTGAATGATGTGTGTGGACCTTGTAAATTCCAAACTGGTGAACATAATATGTATACTTATGTATTGGATTGTCTAGACTAAACAGAGGAGCATTGTTGAAGATTTGATTTTGTTGGTGGTTGTTGGTGTTTTTAGTGCATTTTTTTTTTTTTGTAGTACTTTAGTGTTAGTGTTTGATTGTTTGTATCATGTTTGTTAAAAAAAAAAAAAAAGGTTCAATAAAGATATTGTGGAAAAAAAAAATCTACCGTTCTTCTTCCCCTACGTACTTTTTCCATCAGAAACACTCACTCATTCTTTTCCATCCAGTATCCATCTGTGTACAAGACTTCACCTTTCCCTGGACTAGCTGATGAAACATCTCACATCTATAATCTCTTTCAGTATTAAAACTTCCTTCTGTTCATCTGGTCTCCATTCTCTTCAGCCTTCATCAACATTCTGTTACCACCTGCTTGTCTAATTCATGATTCACTGTCCCGTCGTTCATACTACTGACTACTGTCCACAGCTAATGCTCCATGCAAGATCCTGCACATAAAAGTGATCAGTTTCATTCTGAAAAGTCAGCTTTATAATAAACCAACATGGCTCAATTCAAAATTCTGTTTTGTGACAAAACTCATCTCTTGATTTCTACCCTGGCATTGAATGCCTTTTAATTACTTACCTTTTGAATTTGTTTTGGAATTAAATAATGCCTCTGGGTCTGAACATCTACCTTTCAAGGAATGTATTAAACTAAGACATCTGCTGATTACTATGAAAACTTAAGTATAACAGTCATCTGTATCTTGGTGTGGTGGAGTCTTCGGTCTTTTTTTTTTTTCTTCTGAAGTGATAACCTCCAGACGAACTAACACTATGCCTACAAAACTATAACAATTTTAGATACAAAAATATAAAACTTTCATTAGCCCCCCAAAACAATTCTAAATAATATTTACATCAGGACTTAACCATGTGACACGCAGACCATGCGGGTGTGAACCGCTGGTTTGTTTGTCAAGCTACACTGGTTGTCTCATGTGTGTCAGAGCTGCAGATCTATGTGCACAGGACATTAAAGCCTTGTTTTTGCTCCACCTCCGCTCTGTGCGTGCGTCTATGATGCTTGTACCCCTTGGATAAGGCTGGTGTGCACACAGCTATATGTATGTACAGTGGGGTAAAAAAGTATTTAGTCAGCCACCAATTGTGCAAGTTCTCCCGCTTAAAAGATGACAGAGGTCTCCAATTTTCATCATAGGTATACCTCAACTATGAGAGACAAAATAAGAAAAAAAAAATCCAGAAAATCACATTGAAGGATTTTTTTTTTCCACAATATCTTTATTGAACCTTTTTTTTTTTTAACAAACATGATACAAACAATCAAACACTAACGCTAAAGTACTACAAAAAAAAAATGCACTAAAAACACCAACAACCACCAACAAAATCAAGTCTTCAACAATGCTCCTCTGTTTAGTCTAGACAATCCAATACATAAGTATACATATTATGTTCACCAGTTTGGAATTTACAAGGTCCACACACATCATTCTTCAAGAGTTATGTTTAAATTTTTTACATAATCAATAAAAGGTCTCCATATATTCTCAAACACAATTTCCTTTGATTTCAGTATATATGTTATTCTTTCTAATGGAAGGTTTGTTAACATCTGTCTTAACCACTGAGTCACATCTGGTCTATGAGTCTTTTTCCATAATAGTGCAATACATTTTTTGGCATTAAGCAAACTGAGGTCTATGAATGTTCTTTCACTTTTATTAAAATTATGCTTTTCTGGGTACAGACCCAACAAAAACAGTTTAGGATTCAGTATGATTTGTTTTGAGATTATTTTTTCAATTGTTACCCTCACCTCTTCCCAAAACATTCTTATTAATCTACATTCCCATAAACAATGAAATAGGGTTCCTTTACTTTCCATGCATTTTGTGCATGTATCTGGTATATTTTTGTTATATCTATTTAACTCCTCCGGTGTAACATACATCCGCATTAACCATTTGAAATGTATCAATTTAAGGCGTGCATTTATTGATTTGGTTTGAGCTTCTGTACAAGCCAATTCCCATTGTTCCTCCGAAATTTCAATTTGCAGATCTTCTTTACAGTAGTTTAATCTTTTCAGTGAATTTTCACTTGAAGATAGTGTCAATGAGTTATAAAACTCTGAAATAATACCCTTTCTTTTACTATCTTTCATCATCATTTTTTCCAAGGATGAATAAATAGGTCGAGTGAGAGCTTTATTTTGATTTGATCGAATAAAGTTTCTAAGTTGAAGATATTTAAAAAAATGTGTTCTATTGAGATTAAATTTGATCCTCAGCTCTTCAAAAGACATTATGTTGTCTGCACATGGCAAATATAAATCCTGAATCTTTTGTATCCCTTTTAAATTCCATACTTTAAATACAGCGTCCGCTCTCCCTGGTTTAAAATATTGATTACCCCATATTGGACTAAATTGTGACAATAACTGTGGTTCTTTTAAATAGTTTTTAGCTTCACACCATATTTTGATCATATGCTTTACAAATGGATTTTTAACTTGTTTTTGTAATTTTTTTGCCGAATCTGAGTATATGAATATGGGAAGAGGTAAAGGTAAATTGTATGATTCCATTTCAGTCCAGTGAGGGAGATCATTTGATGAAAAATAATATGTCATAGACCTCAGTTGTGCCGACCAATAATACAACATAAAATTTGGACATTTCAGACCTCCACGATCAAATGGTAAATATAATAAAGACAAACGTAATCTAGCCCTCCTGTTGTTCCATATAAATTCCACTAACTTTTTTTTTATTCTTGAGAATAGATCTAAAGGTGGTGATAAGGGAATGTATTGAAATAAATAAAGTATTTTAGGTAAAATATTACTTTTAAGTATATTGATTCTCCCGATCATCGACATTGGTAGTGACATCCATCTCTGAGTTAACTCATTGATATCTGACATTAAGGCTTCATAGTTGACGCTGGCGACTGATTCTAGCTTAGGCATAATTTGGATTCCTAAATATTTAAACTGATTTACAACATTGAATTGATTTGCCTCAGGGGCTGGGTAATTTCTCTGGGTCTCATTTAGCATTAATATTGAAGATTTAGTTTTATTTATTTTATATCCTGATATTTCCCCAAAATTCTTTATTAAATTCAACAAGGTTGGAATTGATTTTTTTAGATTCGACATAAACAAAATTATATCATCGGCGTACAGGGAGATTTTATGTTCTGTTGGCCCAACTTTAATTCCATATATTTGTGAATGTAAACGTATCGCTATCGCTAAAGGTTCAATTGCCATAGTAAACAGTAAAGGTGAAAGTGGACAGCCTTGTCGACATCCTCTATTGATTTTTATTGGTTTTGAAATATTGTTATTTGTTAGGATTTCTGCTGTAGCATTATTGTATATTATTTGAACCCATTTTATGAAATTATTTCCAAGTCCAAACCTTTGTAGGACTTCAAAAAGAAAGGGCCATTCAACTCTATCAAAGGCCTTTTCGGCGTCCAATGATAGGAGAGCTGTATCCGGTGCTTCTTTATTAAAATAAATAATATTAAATAGTCTTCTTACATTATGGAAGCCTTGTCTACCCTTTATAAAGCCATTCTGATCTCGATTAATAATATTTGGTAAAATTTCTTGTATTCGTCTTGCTAAAATTTTACAGATTATCTTATGGTCGGCGTTTAATAGGCTTATTGGTCTCATATTTTCACATTTATTAGAGGGCTTACCTGGTTTTGGCAGCAGTATAATTAAGGCATTATTTATGTATGATGGTAAATTATTATTTTGAAATGCTTCTAAAACCATTTCCAAAAAAGGTTTTATTAATTTATTCTTAAATTTTTTATAAAGGTCAACTGGAAGACCATCTGGTCCTGCACTTTTTCCTGATTTCATATTATCAATGGCTAGCCCAACTTCTTCTTGACTAATTTTAGACTCCAATATCTCCCTGTTTTCATTTGGTATACACGGTATAGATAGTTCGTTCAAAAACCCATTTAGTTTTGTTAAATCAGGTTCATTTTTGGTATCATATAATTTTTCATAGTAATCTCTAAAGGCTCTATTAATTTCTAAAGGATCTATAACTACCTGTCCATTACTTATAATACTGGTAATTGGTGTTTTAATTTCCAATTGTTTAATCTGCCATGCTAATAATTTTCCTGATTTTTCACCTTGTTCATAAAAAGATTGTTTCAATCTTAGAAGACTCGAGGCAGCTCTATTCGCTGATTTTTTGTCGTATTCAGCTCTCAAAATCAGTAATTCATTCTCCAACCTTGGGTCACTTCCTGCATACACTTTTTCCTGAAGACTTTTTATTTTATGTTCCAATTTAGCTCTCTCCTCTCGAGTCTTCTTAGATTTTGATCCTGTATAACTAATAATATGTCCCCTAATAAAAGCTTTGAAAGCCTCCCACTTTACACATGCTGATGTTTGTGTAGTATTGATGTCAAAGAACTCCTCTATCTGTTTTTCTATATACTTGACAAATTCCTCATCCTGAAGCCATTTATGCTGAAATTGCCATCTACCTGATTCCTTTGTCAATTTTTTATCTACATATATTAGACAACAGGGTGCATGATCAGAGATCACGATGTTATCATAAAAGCAGTTTTGAATCTTGGACCTTAATTCTGTGGAAATCAAAAAATAATCAATACGTGAGAATGTCTTGTAGGTACTGGAATAACAAGAATAGGCTTTAACTTGTGGTTTCATTTCTCTCCATATATCTAACAATCTCAATTCTTTCATAAAATGATTAATAGTCATCCTACATCCAATGTGCGTACAATCCAGTCCTGTTGATCTATCCACACCTGGATTCAATGTACAATTAAAATCCCCTGCTATTATATGTTGCCCTGTAAGTGATGATAAGATGAGAAATAAATTAGCAAAGAACTTCTGATCATCTATATTGGGACCATATAAGTTCACAAGATTTATATTTTCTAATAGCAAAGAACCTTGAATGATTACATATCTTCCAAATTTGTCTCCAATTACATTTTTCACTTGAAAAGGAACTGATTTATGTATGAGAGTCATAACTCCCCTGGCTCGGGATGAAAATGAAGAGGTGAATACACTTCCCTGCCATCTACTCCTAATTCTTTTAACATCCTCCTCTATCAGATGAGTTTCTTGTAAAAACACAATTCTTGAACCCATGTCCTTTATTTTATTCATAACTTGTTTAAGTTTTTTTAAATTTTGTAGACCTCTGCAATTCCATGAAGTTAAATTAAGATTAACACTTTGGTCCATGATCAATAGAGAGTTTGGGATTACCTTGCAGTGTAAACATGCTCATACAGAGAAGCAAAAACATGAGTGGTTGAACATTCATCCTACAAACTACACACAAACAAATTTCCCCTTCCCACACTTGTGGCAAACCCCCCAAAATCAAAAGAAAAATTCTGTCTCCCGATATAGCCATCGACCGTTCCACACCCACGGGGAACAGCCTAAGCCACTCCTTCTTCATCCTCCCAATCACCCTAACTCTACTGCTTTTAATGACGTTGTAGGAGCATGCTCAAATAACGAGGCTGAGTTTTAGTCATAAACCAGCTTTATTTGACAGAACACAAGCTCCTAGCATTCTCAAAGCAGGAAAGAGAAAGAATCATACTTCAACCCCCTTTTATACATTTCCAGCATCAGAATTCAAGTCACATGGTGTCTTCAGTCAACATACAGTTACAAAGCATCCCTTTGAAGCTTCACCATTGTCTCTCATTTCTTGATGAACCGGAATACCCTCCGGGGCGTCTTCTGTGGGACAAAGAGACAAATCTCACACTTCCTTGTTACCTCCTGTAGATTTGAGTCCTCAGTCCTTGCAGACGTGACACTCCACAATACACATTCAGTTCTGTCTCTGTGGCAGCGTGAGCCCACAATGTGTGTCGGCCACACTACCCCCCCCAAACGTCGAGTAAGGCAAAATCTGCATGGCATAACAAAAAGAGAAACACAAAACACTCCATACATCGCTAATCAATCCACCAACTGCCTGGGTTTTAATCTTCTGCCGAATCTGCTGCAACTTGGCTTGGCTGCCTCTGCAACATCTCTCTGCACCTGTGGATTAAAGCCGTTAGCACCTCTCTGTGAAGACTTTGGAGAATGTCTTCTCGGCGGCCTGCCCCGGCGGGGGGGCCTCGCGAGCTGCACCTCCTCCTCAGCCAGAACAAAAGCGGGTTTGAGCCTGTTAATGCAAATCAGCTCCCTTCTGCCCCCTAAATCTAGCAGAAAATGCTTCTGCCCGGTCTCCAGCACTCGAAACGGTCCGTCGTAAAACGGCTGCAAACTTGGACGCTGGGCGTCATGTTTAACAAAAACAAACTCTGCATTTTTTAAAGCCTTGGGCACAAAAACGTGTGGGAAACTGTGATGGACCGGGCCAGGAAGCGTGTTTGTTCCTGAGCCGCTCTGCCATGGCTGAGCGGGGGGGCCATTAGGTGCGGGATTATCAGGAAGAAATTCCCCGGGCAAACGGAGCGGCTGAGCGAAAACTAATTCAGCCGGGGAAGCATGCAAATCTTCCTTAGGTGCAGAACGCAACCCTAATAACACCCATGGAAGTTTGTCTACCCAATTTGTATCCGTTAGCGACGCTCTGAGGGCTGCTTTCAATGACCTGTGAAAGCGTTTGCATAAACCATTGGCCTGGGGGTTATACGCGGTGGTGCGATGAATCTTCACCCCCAAGCTGCGGGCCATCGATGACCATAGCTCGGAAATAAATTGGGGACCCCTGTCGGACGTTATGTCCGACGGTACACCAAAACGCGCAACCCATGCTGTTAAAAATGCTCGCGCAACTTCTTCCGCTGTGGTTGATGTCAGAGGAATCGCCTCTGGCCAGCGCGTGGTGCGGTCTACCATTGTCAAAAGATGTGTGTGCCCGTGTGATAACGGAAGCGGGCCGACCAGGTCAATATGCACGTGATCAAAACGCTTAGCGGGGATGTGGAAAGGTTCTAACGGGGCCTTAGTGTGTCTGTGTATTTTAGCTCGCTGACACGCTACGCAGGCTGCTGCCCATTCCTTGACCTGTTTGCGCAACCCGGGCCAAACAAATTTCTCCCCCACCAATTTGATCGATGCGCGCACCCCCGGGTGCGCGAGAGAATGGACCAAGTCAAAAACACGGCGACGCCACGCGGTTGGCACCACAGGGCGGGGCCGTCCCGTGGAGACATCGCAGATTAGCGGGGGCATACCGTTTTGTTGCACCCTGTGCTCCAGCCTTAACCCTGTTGGTCCAGACTGGAGCGCGCGCACGTCCGCGTCGTTAACCTGCTCCGCAGCCATGGCTGCATAATCTAACCCAACACAGACCGGGGCTGCGCGCGCTCCCGCGTCGCTGCCCGGGCCCGCAGCCATGGCTACAGAGTCTGCCCCTATAGGGCTTGGTGGTGCTATTGCACGCGAGAGGCAGTCTGCTACAACATTGTGTTTACCCGCGACATGCTGAATATCAGTAGTGAACTCCAATATTGCGGCTAGTTGCCTTTGTTGCCGGCCTGACCAGGGTTCTGAAATTTTGGCCATCGCAAACATTAGCGGTTTATGATCCACAAAAGCGGTGAAACGTCGCCCCTCTAACCAGAACTGAAAATGACGGATGGCCAAGTGTAGGGCCAAAAGCTCCCTGTCAAACGCGCTGTATTTCCGTTCACTATCGCGCAAGGTCCTGCTGAAAAACGCGAGGGGTTGCCAGGTACCTGCCACAAACTGTTCAACTACCGCCCCCACCGCTACATCGGAAGCGTCAGTGGTGAGCGCCATGCGGGCCGTTGGAACTGGGTGCGCTAACAAAACTGCATTTGCCAGGGCTGATTTGACCTGGGCAAAAGCGCGCTCCCGCTCCGGAGACCATTCGACTTTATTTGCGGGCTTTTGTTTTTTTAACGCGGTGTACAATGGCTGCATGAGTCGTGCTGCGCTTGGGAGGAAACGGTTGTAAAAATTAACCATCCCTAGAAACTCCTGAAGCGCCTTAACCGTTTGAGGTTGCGGAAAATCTGTTATGGCACGCACTTTATTTGGAAGGGGAACTGCTCCCTCTGCCGAAACGCGATGTCCCAAAAAATCAATCTGCGCCACCCCAAACTGGCATTTCGCTGGGTTCACTATTAACCCGTGCTCTGCCAACCTCTGGAAAACTGCTGTGAGGTGTTTTTCATGTTCGCCTTCGGACGTGCTGGCTACCAAAATATCGTCCAAATAAACGAACACGAAAGGCAGGTCGCGTAAAACTGCATCCATCATGCGTTGGAAAGTCTGCGCGGCCCCCTTGAGGCCAAAAGGCATGCGCAAGAACTCAAAAAGGCCGAAAGGAGTTATGACCGCTGTTTTGGGTACATCGTGCGCGCGCACTGGAACCTGGTGATAGCCGCGCACCAAGTCTATTTTAGAAAAAATGCGCGCCCCCGCCAAATGAACAGAAAAATCCTGAATGTGCGGAATCGGGTAGCGGTCATGAGCTGAAACGTTGTTCAACCTGCGGAAATCGCCGCAAGGCCGCCACGAGCCGTCAGCCTTTGGGACCATGTGTAACGGCGAAGCCCAAGCGCTCTTGGAGCGTCTAACGATGCCTAGTTTTTCCAGATTAGTGAACTCCTCGCGCGCGATGGCCAGTTTAGCTGGGTCCAAATGCCGAGCCTTTGCAAAAACGGGAGGGCCTGTGGTTGTTATGAAATGTTCTACCCCATGTTTGGCCACCGTTGCTGAAAAAGTGGGGACTGTGAGTGCTGGAAACTGAGCAAGCAGAGTGTGAAACTTACCACCCGCGGCTGAGACGCTGGCATGTGCAGTTGGCGGGGCCACCCGAGCTGTGCAGGGAATAGAATGAAAAGACAGTGCATTAATCAGACGTCTATTAGCAAGATCAACCAATAAACCATGTGAGCACAAAAAATCAGCCCCTAACATGTTGAAACTGACTGCTGCTACAATAAATGTCCACTCAAATGAACGGCCTTGTAAGGACAGAAGCATGGTCCTCTCACCAAACGTTTTAATTGTGGAGCCGTTCGCTGCTGACACTGACACCCAGGGGGCTTTAGAAGGCGACAGCCGTTCCGCGTAGGTGGGCGTGACGAAGCTCAGCTGCGAGCCCGTGTCCACGAGGAACTGTTTCCCCGAGCGTGCATCCGTCAGGTAAAGCAGCCTGTTCTCATTGCCGAGAGTCGCGGCTGCTACCGGCCCTCGGTCCTGGCGTTTAAAATTGCATGGTGGGACGCACCTGTGCGCTCTCTCTGCAAAACGGCGGTGGTAGAAGCACGAGCCGTTCTCCGCTCCGCGTCGTCTGGCTCCGGTCGCCGCCGTTGTTGGTGCGTCTGGTGCCGCTGGACCCAAGCTGTCTCCGGACGCCGTTCCCGAACTAGCCGCCGCGGCCGAAACCGCGTTCTGCTTGTGGGCGTCGACCAACTTCTGCGCCTCCTTGCTCAACCCATGGTAGTCTCGCTTGGCCAATCGGGGTGACTCTGCCAGGGCCACTCTCACTGCTGGTGGCAGGGTTTGAAGGAATAGGTGGGCGAAAATGAATTCGCCATCCTCGGAGGCTTTGAGCTGCAGCATCTTCACCATCAGGTCCGCAGGTCTATCGTTTTCTGCCTCCGTCAGCGCCAGGAGCCCCTCTGCTCTTTGTTGGACTGAGGGGGTGAAATGGCTGATCAGCGCGTCTTTCAATGCGCTGTACTTGTCGCTGTCTGGTGGATGATTAACCAAATCCTCCACTCTCTGGACCGTGTCGCTGTCCAGTTTCGCTACCACGTGGTAGAATCTTGTGTCGTCGTTGGAGATTCTCCGGAGGTTGAACTGCGCCTCGATTGCGCTAAACCATGAGCGCGGGCTGTGCTGCCAGAAATCGGGCAGCCGGAGCGTGGAGGCGGCCATCAGGCTGGCTTCCACCGAGCCCGGTTCGGAAGAATTCTCATTGCTCATTCTCCGTCGTAGGTCACCAGTGTAGGAGCATGCTCAAATAACGAGGCTGAGTTTTAGTCATAAACCAGCTTTATTTGACAGAACACAAGCTCCTAGCATTCTCAAAGCAGGAAAGAGAAAGAATCATACTTCAACCCCCTTTTATACATTTCCAGCATCAGAATTCAAGTCACATGGTGTCTTCAGTCAACATACAGTTACAAAGCATCCCTTTGAAGCTTCACCATTGTCTCTCATTTCTTGATGAACCGGAATACCCTCCGGGGCGTCTTCTGTGGGACAAAGAGACAAATCTCACACTTCCTTGTTACCTCCTGTAGATTTGAGTCCTCAGTCCTTGCAGACGTGACACTCCACAATACACATTCAGTTCTGTCTCTGTGGCAGCGTGAGCCCACAATGTGTGTCGGCCACAACGTAACATTAACTCTCCTCTGTAGTTTTCCAACTTAACTCCAAAATTTTTAACAACTTTGTACATCATAGTTTTTTTTTGTTTGTTTTGTTTTTGTTTTGTTTTTTTAATATATAATACAATCTATATTTTGTAAACTTACTATTTACTTCAAGTCAGTCAGATGCCTGTGCAAATGTTTAATTATTCTACCTTATATTTTGTTCATGCTTAGCTCCCACCAGTCTCTTCTTCTTCTTTGATCTTCTTGATGAACTCCTGCGCCTCCTCTGGGGTCTTGAAGATGTGGGTTCTGCCCTCATACGTGGTCAGCAGTCTCGCAGGATAGATTACACCATGACGAATCCCAAGGTTGCGCAGCTCCTTACGTATGGGATCAAACTGCTTCCTCAATTGCTGGATTCCTGTGGCCAAATCTGGGTAGAACCGCACCTGCTGGTCCTGGTGTTTAATCTCTCCTTTTTTAGCTCGTGCAGCGTTGAAGATCTTCATCCTGTCTCTGTTGCTAAGAAACTTCATAATTAAGGTCCTCGGCGGTCCCTTATCTCTCCGTGGGCCAATACGATGTGCTTTTTCCAGAACCACTGCTGATTGCAACTCCTCGCTGCCCAGCACCTCCGGAATCCACTTTTCCAGAAAGGAACATACGTCCCGACCTTCTGATTCCTCTGGAAGACCCACCAGCCTCAAATTATTCTGTCTCGACCGAGATTCCAAATCCAAAATATTATCTTCCAGAGATTTATTTTTTTTTTCCAAAGTGCGCACCTTTAATTGAAGACGGGTGACGTCATCTTCAGCACTAGCGAGACGGAGCTCCATCTGCGCCGTTCGTTCTACACAGTCACCCAATTCCTTTCTTATTCCTTCCAACGCTGTCATAATCCCATCAAATCTAGAGGAAAAGTCCGCTCTCATTGAACTCATGGCAGCCATCAGCGCATCTGCGCCTCCCCACGCAGACATCGCACCGTTGCCAGCCTCCTCCGCCATATATGGAGTTTTGTTTACTGCGTCACAGACCTGAAAGTCCGTTAATTTGGACTGTTTCGGCGGCTCGCTTTTTCCTTTTCCTGGTTTTCCAGCCTTAGGCTTCGCCGACATATCCTCGCCCAAATGCTGGGATACGTTCTGTCCCAAATGAGAGAGTTATTTGCCGATTTTTTTTTTTCCAGGAGCAGAGCAGAGCGAGACACGTCCGTCCTACGTGGCAGCCATAACCGGAAGCCACATTGAAGGATTTTTAATGAATTAATTGGTAAATTCCTCGGTAAAATAAGTATTTGGTCAATAACAAAAGTTCATCTCAATACTTTGTTATATACCCTTTGTTGGCAATGACAGAGGTCAAACGTTTTCTGTAAGTTTTAACAAGGTTTTCACACACTGTTGCTGGTATTTTGGCCCATTCCTCCATGCAGATCTCCTCTAGAGCAGTGATGTTTTGGGGCTGTCGCTGGGCAACACAGACTTTCAACTCCCTCCAAAGATTTTCTGTGGGGTTGAGATCTGGAGACTGGCTAGGCCACTCCAGGACCTTGAAATGCTTCTTACGAAGCCACTCCTTCGTTGCCTGGGCAGTGTGTTTGGGGTCATTGTCATGCTGAAAGACCCAGCCACGTTTCATCTTCAATGCCCTTGCTGGTGGAAGGAGGTTTTCACTCAAAATCTCACAATACATGGCCCCATTCATTCTTTTCTTTACACGGATCAGTCATCCTGGTCCCTTTGCAGAAAAACAGCCCCAAAGTATGATGTTTCCACCCCCATGCTTCACAGTAGGTATGGTGTTCTTTCTCCTCAAAACACGACAAGTTGAGTTTTTACCAAAAAGTTCTATTTTGGTTTCATCTGACCATATGACATTCTCCCAATCCTCTTCTGGATCATCCAAATGCTCTCTAGCAAACTTCAGACGAGTCTAGACATGTACTGACTTAAGCAGGGGGACACGTCTGGCACTGCAGGATTTGAGTCCCTGGCGGTGTAGTGTGTTACGATGGTAGCCTTTGTTACTTTGGTTGCAGCTCTCTGCAGGCCATTCACTAGGTCCCCCCATGTGGTTCTGGGATTTTTGCTCACCGTTCTCATGATAAGTTTGACCCCACGGGGTGAGATCTTGTGTGGAGCCCCAGATCGAGGGAGATTATCAGTGGTCTTGTATGTCTCTCCATTTTCTAATAATTGCTCCCACAGTTGATTTCTTCACACCAAGCTGCTTACCTATTGCAGATTCAGTCTTCCCAGCCTGGTGGAGGTCTACAATTTTGTTTCTGGTGTCCTTTGACAGCTCTTTGGTCTTGGCCATAGTGGAGTTTGGAGTCTGACTGTTTGAGGTTGTGGACAGGTGTCTTTTATACTGATAACGAGTTCAAACAGGTGCGATTAATACAGGTAATGAGTGGAGGACAGAGGAGCCTCTTAAAGAAGAAGTTACAGGTCTGTGAGAGCCAGAAATCTTGCTTGTTTGTAGGTGACCAAATACTTATTTTACTGAGGAATTTACCAATTAATTCATTAAAAATCCTTCAATGTGATTTTCTGGGGGTTTTTTTTCTCATTTTGTTTCTCATAGTTGAGGTATACCTATGATGAAAATTGGAGACCTCTCTCATACTTTTAAGTGGGAGAACTTGCACAATTGGTGGCTGACTAAATACTTTTTTGCCCCACTGTATATGCTTCGTTCATGAGTCTATTCGGCCGAGTGTTTGTTGTTTTTACCCCAAATTATCTTCTTGTTTCTCTAGTCTACTCTGGTTGTGTTTGTTTTAATTCATCGTCTTCTATAATGCTTTTTACTCATCTCTGGATGATCAAAAACCATAACCCTTGTTGCGCTGCCATCCCCCATCGCCATACAAAGTGTAAGGAAATCTGTAATTCTCCACACTGTGTATTTATATTTATGTGTACATATGTATATTCACTGCTCTTATTTTCATATCTTCTAAATTATTGCTCTGAGTGTTGCTATTCCTGTGCCATTGCAATCCTAGAACTTCCCCAGTGTGGGACCAATAAAGGCTCATCTCATCTTAATGTGACTTTCATGTAAGCTTACAGCTTCTCTCAAATTTAAACACTTCCCTTCTAACTTTGCAACCTTTTATCTTAATAGTTATTTTCTCCTAACAAATTTTGGATTTTTTCCTTGTAAATTTGCAAGTTCTTTCAGAAATTTGTGGCTCTTTCCAAAATATTTTGCAAATTTGCACCTTTTCCTCAAATGTGCAATTTCCTGAAAGTTGCAGCTTACCCTTATACCTTTATGCATAAATTTTCAACCTTTGTCTTAAGCTGTGATTGTAAATCAGCGTTTTTATCATATTTTGCACCTCCATGCTCATACCTTATGTTAAGTTAAAATGTCTACTGTAAATCTTTAACAATGTTATTAGATTTCACCAGATTTGTAAAGCATAAGCAATACTTTTCTCTAGCTTTTCTTGAACTCTTGGCTGCACTGCTCTCACATGTTTGGTTAGTTGGTTGTTCCAAATTGTCCCCAGACATCCCTCTCCTATAGGCACCCAGAATAGAAGGCTAGCACTAGTGGTTGTCTTTGAGACTAGAAAATGTGCTAATAAGTGTAGTTCATCTTCTGCAAGATGGCGCCCACAGTGGTCGCCATTGTGCTTCGCTGTGCCCTTTGTTTGTTTTTGTTTGTCAATTGTGTGTCTGCTTGCTCTTACACCCGTGAAGAGCTTCTAAATATCAGGACTTTCACTCCGACGGACCTACTCCCAGATTTTTTAACTCCTGCCGCCGATCTGGTTCATTGTTTAGCTCAAAAAGTGAGACGGCGAAAGGGAGGAAGGTGAGCGGGCGCGCTCGTACGGCTCCGCAGGAGAGGCACGCGCACAGCGTTGCCTGGCATATTTCTCTCCAACGCCAATTCTCTCTCTAACAAGGTGGATGAACTAAGACTGCTGATGCATTTTAAGGACCTCTCTTCCTCGGCTGCCCTCTGTTTTACTGAGACCTGGCTCAGGGAAAATACACCGGACAGCGCGCTGCTCCTCGAGGGTTTTCAGCTGTTTCGTGCTGATCGTGACACAGAGCTCTCCGGTAAGTCCTCAGGAAGAGGAGTCTGCTTTTACATTAACAGCAGCTGGTGCTCTGATGTAACGGTAATTTCCAAACACTGTTCTCCCGCCCTGGAATTTCTTTTTATTAACTGCAAGCCATTTTATTCCCCGCGGGACTTCACTTCATTCATCCTGGCCGCTGTTTACGTCCCACCCGACACGGACGCGCGCGAAGCTCAGCGCGCGCTTGCAGATCACATTCAACATACGGAGCCGACTTTCCCGGACTCTCTGGTTATTGTGGTTGGCGACTTTAACCAGAGCAATCTGAGCCACGATCTCCCCCGTTACAAACAGTTTATTAAATGCCCGACCAGTGGAAAGAACACGCTGGATCACTGTTACACTACAGTGAAGGACGCGTATTGCGCTGTTCCCCGTGCTGCGCTCGGACTATCTGATCACATGATGGTCCACCTCATTCCCACATACAGACAGAGACTGAAGCTCACTAAACCTGTTGTGAGCACTACGAAGAAATGGACCAGTGAAGCTGAGGAGAAGCTGGAAACGTGCATGGAAATAACTGACTGGGGCATGTTTAAAGGAGCCACGCATGATCTGGATGAGTACACGGATACTGTGAACTCACATATCCACTTTTGTGAGGAGAGCATTCTTCCATCGCGCACCAGGGTGAGGTACTCAAATGACAAGCCCTGGTTCACTGCTAAGCTCAGACAGATCAGGAAGGAGAAGGAAGCAGCATTGGAAAGTGGAGACAGGGACTGCTACAGGTAGGTTAAATATCGGTTTAACAGAGAGCTGAGGAGAGCTAAATCTGTGTATTCTGAGAGACTCCAGCAGCAGTTCACGGCTAACGACTCTGCTTCTGTGTGGAGAGGACTGAGGCAAATCACCAACTATCGGCCTCAGGCTCCTAAGGGTCAGGATGACAAAGCCCTTTGTCAAAGACTGTCCCAACACTATGCCCGTTTTGACAGCTCGTCAGCTGTGTCCAACTCCCCCCCTCCCTCCAGCTCCATAGCCTCCACGGCCCCTACTTCATCAAAGGCGGCCCCCCTCCTCCCCCCCTGCCCTTGTCATCAGTGAGCAGGACGTGCTCAAACAGTTCTCCAGACTGAACCCGCGCAAGGCCCCCGGTCCGGACGGCGTGTCTCCCTCCACCCTGAGACACTGTGCGAAAGAGCTGACTCCTGTCTTCACAGACATTTTTAACACCTCCCTTAAGCTATGCCATGTGCCGACCTGCCTCAAATCCTCCACCATCATCCCTGTCCCCAAGAAGCCACGGATCGCTGGACTTAATGACTACAGACCTGTAGCGCTCACCTCTGTAGTCATGAAGTCCTTTGAGCGCCTGGTCCTGCCCCACATCAAGTCCATCACCACTCCCCTCCTGGACCCGCTGCAGTTTGCCTACTGAGCCAACAGGTCTGTAGACGACGCAGTCAACCTGGCCCTCCACTCCATCCTGCAGCACCTGGACTCCCCGGGAACCTACACCAGGATCCTGTTTGTGGACTTCAGCTCTGCATTCAACACCATCCGCCCCGCTCTGCTCCGGGACAAGCTGTCCCTGCTCAACGTGCCTGACTCCCTCTGCAGGTGGATCACTGACTTCCTGACGGACCGGAGGCAGCATGTGCGGCTGGGAAAGACTGTCTCAGACTCTGTTAGCATCAGCACCGGATCACCCCAGGGCTGTGTACTTTCCCCCCTACTCTTCTCCCTTTATACCAACTCCTGCACCTCCAGCCACCAGTCTGTCAAGCTGATCAAGTTTGCGGACGACACCACCCTCATCGGGCTCATCACCAACGGCGACGAGTCCGCCTACAGGAGAGAGGTGGCCCAGCTGGCGTCCTGGTGCAACAACAACAACCTGCAGCTGAACGCTCTGAAGACAGTGGAGATGATTGTGGACTTCAGGAAAGTCACAACCCCTCTGCCCCCCCTCACCCTCACAGGCTCTCCCATCACCACTGCAGATTCCTTCCGCTTCCTAGGCACCACCATCACCAGAGACCTCAAGTGGGAGCCGACCATCAGCTCCCTCATCAAAAAGGCCCAGCAGAGGATGTTCTTCCTGCGGCAGCTGAGGAAGCTCAAGCTACCCACCAAGATGTTGGTGCAGTTCTACACAGCCATCATCGAGTCCATCCTCACCACCTCCATAACCGTGTGGTACGCAGGAGCCACTGCCAGGGACAGACTAAGGCTGCAGCGCGTCGTGCGCGCTGCTGAGAAGGTGATCAGCTGCAAGCTCCCATCTCTCCAGGATCTGTACATCTCCAGGACCCGGAGGCGTGCTGGCCGGATCATAGCCGATCCTTCACACCCTGGTCACGTACTGTTTTCCCCCCTCCCCTCAGGTAGAAGACTTCGGTCCATTCAGACTAAAACCTCCCGTCACATGAACAGCTTCTTCCCCTCTGCCATCAGACTGCTGAACACTAAGTGACTTATTGACTCTCGTGCACTATGTACAGCAGCCCAACCAGACTCATGTCAATCATCACTGTTTTCTTTTTGCATTACCGACTGCACTATGTGGTACTCCACAATATCTGCTGCTCGCTAATATATGTAAAAACTGCTTTGACTAGTATTACTCATTCTTATTCTACACTTTATTGCATGTATAGTTTTTTTTATTTCCTTTATTTTATCATGTTTAATGTTGCAGCATTGCACCGAGACAAATTCCTAGTTTGTGCACTACATGAACAATGGCAATAAATCTGATTCTGATTCTGATTCATATCCATAAAGTTTTGGGAAATGTGCAAAAAATACAAATAGGAGGGTCTGGGAACCTCCAAATATGTATTGGCCCTTAAATATTAAGGAGCCCTAAACCTGCCTCATTTCTCTTGGTCACTAGGTGGCTAGTTTTCTTGTAGCAAAAGTTCAGACTGCCTAATATTCTGTGGAAAAATGACCTTTCAAGCATCAAGAATTTTTCAGATTTTGGTCTTAGTTGCTAGCCTTTGTATTATTAGATGTTTCTTAGATGGAGAATGGGTGGGCAATATAAGCTGTGGCCTCAGCCATCACGCTTTTCGGATAACTTATGTTGAATTGTGCAATCAGAGGAGTTATTGTTTAATTTGTCCCTGTTGGATTTTTCCTTGATCTAGCTTTTCTATTCCTTTCTTTTAATCTTTTTTCAAAAAATAAAAATTCATTCATATTTATGCGCTCTTTCTGTAGTTACTCAATAGTTTGCATACATGGTAGCATTTTAGATGAGAAAGCACACCGACCTCTCAGCTATAAGACTTCAAGCCTTAATGGATTAGTACTGACTGCTGTTCCTGTCTTGACCTCTCGTCTTGACCTCTCCCCCCTTGAAACAGAAGGGCTTAATATCAAAGCCGGTTCTTTTTCAACATCCTGTAGGGAAGGATACCCATTGTGTTGCTAATTAGGGGACCCCTCGGGTGCCCTTGTGGGTGTTTGAGCTCAGTGGCCAAATTGCTTAACATAGGAAGTATTAGTCCCATGGGGGCCTCTGACTATTCTGACCTCCTGTGGTCATGCAGCTGATACTGATAGGTCAGACTGGGTGGGGTGTCCGGGTAAGGTCTATATTGCTGTAGTGTGAGGTCTTGAGGTGGTTGCATTTGGCAGCTGTGATTTTATCAAGGCTGTGTCTTGGAGTGAAAATGGAGTGTAGTTTGTGGTCACACAGCCTCCAACTGATGTCGCCGTGGTCAGTGGCATTTGCCTCGCTTGGGGGCATGGCTTCTATCCATACCTGTGTGTACATTATCATGGCTAGGTGTGTGGGCTGCCATGTGTGGGCTGTGTTCTGCAGAGGAAGCAGCATGATGTGGATATGTTCCCATATCCTGAAGGGCTACAGTGAGGGCGTTTACAGATGATGTGTCTTGGTCAGTACCTGTCTCAGCATATGACCTTGCCCCTATATTATCAGGGGTGTTTGTAGCACTTTCTACAGTTTTTTCTAGAAATTCCTTAATTTGCTCGCTACCTTCAGGCTCCTCCTTAGCTGTTTGTAACAACCCGTTTTTAATCACCATCAGGGGGGCCATCATCGTGGGTGTTGATTGGGCAAGCTCAATTGGCACCTCGGCTGAGACAGTAGGTTGATTGGTGCGGCTCTGGCACCTCTCTGATAGAGCTTGTGTCCCTGTGTAGGGAGGTGGGGGTGCAAGTAATTGTCCACCTAGAGGGGAAGCTGTGGACTTAACAGCAGGTGGTTCAATGGCCTGATGCCTTTGTGGTGGAGGCTTCTGGGGTCAGTGGAGGGCCATTTGCGTTACCTGACATCCTCTGCAGGGTGAGTTTAATTTCCCCCAGAAAACATTGACAGTCTGTGAGAAATTCTCCTGCTCTTTTTAATTCCTTCCCTGTTCTCCCTCTCCTAAATATACTGGCCTCCCGGTGCTTATTGCTTGCCTGCTAATCCCCCCCTCTAGCTTGTCTCATAAACATAGCCAGATCCCCCTATTCTGCAAACATTCCTCTGTCCTGCATTTGTTGACCCATCTGGCAAATCTCTCCCTTCCTTTCTTTTGATCTGTGACTGGGACCTTTGTCAACCATCTAGCCATTGTCTAGGATAGTGCCGACCCCAGGGAGCCGGGCTTACAGGCCTGCCATCATTCCATTGTTTCTTGAGACATTTCATACAGGTGTTACCCGTACCCTTTGCTGCAGCTGAGTGACGTATTGTCCGTGTATTTAGACCCCAACAGGAAGCTTCTACACAGATGCTAGCCGTCTGTGCGCCTGTTAGCTGGGACTTAACGCCAGCCTATCTACACGTTTTAACTCAGGGCAACAGTGGTACCATATCTGCTGGTATTCCCGCTATCCAAGTCCAACCCCTTGTATTTACACTATCACTCAAGATCTGTTTTGCTGTGTGGAATTCTCAGTCAGTCTCAACTGGTTGATACACACACAGGAATACAGTAAAGATATCAATTGAGTGATGAACCACCCCACATTTCACAAATAGAGAATAACAAACTTAATTTTCTACCAGCCTCAGCGGCTTGATATATATACAGGAATACTATACAATATCAGATGTGTGAGAACTCACTCTGCTGGTGTGCTCAATTGTTCCTCTTTGACCCATTGTTTTGCTTTCTTTGATTGCTGAAGTGGGACAGCGAAGTGGAGGGAGGAGGGGGTCACTGTGTGAAGGAGGAAGATGGTAGATGCCTCCAGGGGGCCCGAAGAGGGTCTCACAAGGCCACTGGGGGAGGGATGGTCCACAGCCACCACCATCTCAAATTTAATGGAGAGAAACAGGCTATTAAACAGCGTGTTTTTTGTCCTTTTCTGTTATATCGTGTTTATTGATTATTTTGCATTTGTTCTCACCGTTGCAGCATAATTCTCTTATTCTTACATTTTTTCTTTCCTCCAATCGTTTCTCCATATTTTTGTCTTGCGTCCTGCACAAAACTTTAACATTTCATCAGTTTTCAATTTTCTTCAAAAACAAATTTCTGTTTCCATATTCTGCCCACTCTCATCTCCACAATAATAACTCCTATTTACTTCATTCATTCATTTTAGTTTATTGTATTTATTCAATTATTTTGTATTTATAATTTAATTCATTTATATATTTACTTATCTGTACCAACCTGCAATTTTTCACTTAAATTCTCTCACCCTTATATAGTGTCCACCTAGGATTTCCTACAGTTTTGTTGAGGAATAAATCTCCTTATTCTCCAGTTTTATTGTAAACCTCCCTCTGCCTAATTTAAAGTTGAGCTTTTTCTCTCCCAGCTGAATGGCATGCTTTGCCTCATTATAGGCAAACCTGCTTTTAGCAGGCCCTTGAGGTCTTTATTGTTATTCACCATGCATGGATTTTGTAAAGCCTTCCTTTCAACCAGAGAGATAAAGTTCCAGATTTATTATTAAGATTTTAAGTTTTTGTTGGCAGTAATTTTGTGAAAAAGTGCACTCCCTATATTTGGCCACACGATGGAGGCACTGTGCCACAGCTTGAACGTGATCCAAGATGGTGCCCTCATATGCGCAGTAAATGGGACACGTGCAAGATGGCCCCTGAGCCTATTGTTCACAAACCATATTTTTTTTTTTTTAAATTTAAGAAAATGGAGCACTGTCTCCTTAACCCCAGCTATACACACACTAGCACACTAGAATAGCTTTTACAACTTTAATTTAGCGCTTCATTTTAATGCTGTTACCTCAAATAATTCTCCTCTCAGTAACCTGTTTTACCAATTGCACCTCCACTCGGTGGTGGGGGTTACTTCCCTTTGTTCTGACCACGCGGTCCGGAGCCCGCACTCGGTGGTGGGGGCGCATACTTTCCTTTGTTCTGACCCGGAGCCCGCCATTAGTTAAATCATTATGGGAAAAAGTTAAATCATTATGGGAAAATTTTAATAAATATTCTCAACTCCCGGTATTTCCCAACCCACACTTTTATCCCCTAGAGACACTGAATTAAATCATACTATGGGATAGGTTCAGCATATATTTCCAACCCCTGGTATTTCTCAAATCACATTTTTATCCCCTATAGACACAGAATTACAGACATTCGGGACCAGGCTAACCCTTGTTCCCATATTTGAGGAGGCGAAGACGGTTTATTCCGCTTCCCTAAGTCTCTTATTTCGGCACAGACTGTAACCGAAATTTGCAGGACCAGGCTAACCCTAGTTCCCATATTTGAGGAGATGAAGACGGTTACGGTTTATTCCGCTTCCCTAAGTCTCTTATTCTGGTACAGACTGCATCCAGAATACTTCACTTACGTGGTATCAGGTTCTAATCCTGACTGTTTTCATTTGAGAAGACTGGCACGGCCGTTGCCCCTAAGTCTTATTAAGTTCTGGGTACAGACTGCATCCCGGAACCTCACAAATCCATTTAATCTTTTGTTAAACAGAGACTACTTTCGCTAAGGCCTCGGCAGGTCCCCTATGCGCAAGAGGTAGTTTAATATAACTCTGATATACAGTGGACACTTTCCCTCGGGGTCTTCTTTCGGCTCCGAGAACAAGCGGTGTCTTGTATTTCAGCAAATTAAATGATCGCGGCTTCACTTCCCACAGTGGCATCAGGTGAAACTTTTCATGGCTCCCCCCGGCATCAGGTTGCTAAAACCTGGCTCTTTTCATTTGAGGAGACATACCAGGGTGATTATTAGTCACTCTAGTTCCTAAGTCTCGTCATTTTGGTTCAGACTGACTCCAAAATGTTTTATTTGATGGACTATACACCCGTAATGTACATCCATAACCGCGGCCGTTCTATCTCAGACTGAAAATAGAACACGTGCACTCTCTTTAACTTTTCAAACTATTGTTTAGACTTTACATGTGACTCCCAACCAAATGATGAATTTCGAGATCGGATATACCCCTTTATCAGACAACTGTAAATTTAGAATGGCCAAACAGCAGAATTTTGTAGAAAAAAAAAGGCTCTGCTTACCTTATTATTATTCAGGCGCCACAGTCGTCTGCAAAAGGGTCCTTCCGATGTTGTGGTGTGTTCAGGCTCGTCCCGGAATAATTCAATCCGGGTCACCGGCACCAATTTGTTAGAAAAATACCCGATTCTTTGATTGAAAGATCCAAGAACAACCCCGGTTCGAATCCGGGTCACGGCACCAATTTGTTAGAAAAATACCCGATTCGTTGATTGAAAGATCCAAGAACAAACTGGAGATTTCTTCAATTTAAAGGATGGTACATTTATTTAGAAGTCACATGTAAAGCAAGCAGCGCTGGGTGCAGCGTGACGCAGCTCCCTCTGGAGCATTGCCACACTGAACCCCGACTTCCGGGTGCACATTACAATTATCCTCTCAGGTGGGGCGACCCAGTACAATGGGATGGGCTTATATGCGACCGTCTGATTGGCCAGTTTAACTCTGATATGAACAGGCCATCCGCTGTTCACGTTAGTTTCTCCTAAAATGTACTATCAAAAGTGTGTGTGAGAATGTTGTTTTGGGTGTGTAACTAATGTGAAAGACCTGACTTAAAAGAGAGAGAAAAGGGAGAGAGCTCTATACTTTTGTCTCATTCCTATTATATCAGGAACATATAACATAACATAATTGTTCATAAGCATGCAAACAGAATTTGTATGGAATATGTGTAGAGCATAATGGGAGATCACCTACAAAATTATTCGTCGTCGGCCTCCGTCGGTCTATGATGACCATGGAAGAGAATCCTAAACGTCTACTCTGCTGGAACAGCACCGCCTGTGGCTGAACAGGCCGATGCGCGAATGACAGTCCCTGTCACACAGGTCACACTTGTGGGTGGGCTCCGTGCTGCTGGGTCTGTGGCGGTTCTTCCTGCGGGTCCTTTTTTCATCTGCTGTAGCAGTCAGTCTCTCTTCGCCCGCCTTGAGCTGTCTGGTCAGGGTGCCTCTCCATTTGGAGCGGTCCGTTGCAAGGTCCTCCCAGCGCTCTGTGTTGATATCCAGGGCCTTCATGTCTCTCTTGCAGACGTCTCTAAAGCGCAGCTGTGGGCGGCCAATGTCTCTCCTGCCAGTTGCCAGTTCTCCATAGAGGACGTCTTTGGGGATTCTGCCATCCTCCATACGGTGAACGTGGCCTAGCCAGCGGAGCCTGCGCTGCCTGAGTAGAGTGAACATGGAGGGAAGGCCGGCGCGGGACAGAACTTCTGTGTTGGGCACTTTGTCCTGCCAGGATATGTCCAGGATGTGGCGAATGCAGCGCAAGTGGAAGGAGTTCAGTCTCTTTTCCTGCCGGGCGTATGTTGTCCACGTCTCACTCCCATAGAGCAGTGTGCTGATGACGCAGGCGTTGTACACTGCCATCTTCGTCTTGACAGAGAGTTTGGGATTCTCCCACACTCGTGTGGTGAGGCGAGCGAGTGTGAAGGCTGATTTTCCAATCCTCTTGTTGATCTCTGTATCAAGGGAGAGGTTGTTGCTGATCGTGGACCCCAGGTACGTGAACTGATTCACAACCTCCAGCTTGTAGTCATCAATGGTGATGGTTGGTGGTGCTTCCGTGCCTTGCGCCAAGACGTTAGTCTTCTTCAGGCTGATGGTAAGCCCGAAGTCCTTGCATGCCTGGGAGAAGCGGTCCATCAGGGTCTGAAGCTCCTGCTGTGTGTGGGTTGCGACTGCAGCGTCGTCTGCGAACAGCATGTCTCTGATTAGAGCCTCGCGTACTTTGGTTCTGGCTTTCAGGCGGGTGAGGTTGAAAAGCCTGCCGTCAGATCTTGTGTGCAGGTAGATTCCCTCTGTTGCTGTGCTGAAGGCATGCCTCAGGAGCATAGCAAAGAAAATACCAAAGAGGGTTGGCGCAAGTACACAGCCCTGTTTCACTCCGCTGCGTATGTTGAATGGCTCTGAGACGTTGCCATCGTGCTGCACTATCCCCTGCATGTTGGTGTGAAACGATTCGATGAGGCTTTGCAACTTTGGTGGGCATCTTATCTTTGGCAGGATCTTGAAAAGGCCCTCTCTGCTGACCAGATCGAACGCTTTGGTGAGGTCGATGAAGGCGACGTACAGAGGCATGTTCTGTTCTCTGCATTTCTCCTGGAGTTGGCGGATGGAGAATATCATGTCTACCGTCGATCGCTCAGCGCGGAAGCCACACTGAGACTCGGGGTAGACACGTTCGGCAAGCTTCTGTAGACGAACGAGAACAACTCGTGCGTAGACTTTGCCAACAACGCTGAGGAGGGAAATGCCCCTGTAGTTGTTGCAGTCGCTTCTCTCCCCTTTGTTTTTGTAGAGGGTGATGATCTTGGCGTCCCTCATGTCCTGTGGTACGGCACCTTCCTTCCAGCACTGGCAGAGGACGTCATGCAATGGCAGCAGTAGGGCGGTCTTGCAGTGCTTGATCAGGTCAGGGGGTATGCCGTCGTTGCCGGGTGCCTTGCCAGCGGCCAAGCTATCAATGGCCTTACTGAGTTCGTCGATGGTTGGCTCGGCGTCAAGTTCATCCATGGATGGCAGGCAGTCGATGGCATCAAGGGCTGACGGTGTCACGGTGTTCTGTCTAGAGTAGAGGTCGGAGTAGTGTTCCACCCATCTCTCCATCTGCTTGTTCTTCTCTGTGATCGTCTCCCCAGTGGAAGATTTGAGGGGGGCCGTCTTGCTCTGAGCCGGACCAAGTGCTTTCTTGATGCCATCGTACATACCACGGATGTTCCCTGTTATGGCAGCGGTTTGAATGTCTTGGCTGAGCTGAGTCCAGTACTCGTTGGCACAGCGCCGAGCAGTCTGCTGAACTTTGCTTCTCGCAGCCCTGAGAATCTGGAGATTCTTCTCGTTTGGGTACTTCTTGTACTCAGCAAGTGCTGAGCGCTTGGCTTCAATGACGGGGGTCATCTCGGTCAACTTGGCATCAAACCAGTCCTGTGACTTCGAGGTCTTCCTCCCAAAGGTAGCCAAGGCTGTGCGGTAGATGGTGTTTCGCAGCTCTTCCCACTTCTGCTTTGCAGATTCTCCTCCTTGTGGTACACCAAGTTCCTTCTCAAAGGTGGAGGCAAACTGCTCAACAAGTTCTGGTTGGGCCATCTTGCTGGTGTCAATCCGTGCCTTTCCAGGTTGTCTAGCACGATGGAATTTCTTCAGCTGCAGCTTGACCTTGCAACACACCAATGAATGGTCTGTGTCGCAATCTGCACTCTGGAACGAACGGGTGATTAGCACGTTCTTCAGTGAGGTGCGCCTGGTCAGGATCAAGTCTAGCTGGTGCCAGTGCTTTGAGCGCGGATGTTGCCAGGAAACCTTGTGTTGGGGCTTGGTCTTGAAGAACGAGTTTGTGATGCACAGATCGTGATATGTGCAGAACTCGAGCAGCCGCTGTCCGTTGTCGTTCATTCTGCCCACGCCAAAAGGTCCAAGACAGGAGGGCCAGGAGTCGTGGTCAGCACCCACTCTGGCATTGAAGTCTCCAAGGAGAATGAGTTGTTCAGAGTTGGGGATGATCCTGACAGTTGTTGCGAGATTCTCGTAGAACTCGTCTTTTGCCTCTGGTGTGGCTGTCTGTGTTGGGGCATACACACTGACGAGGGTGACTGGGCCTTCAGTGGTGTTCAGGCGGAGGGTGAGGAGTCGTGCAGAGCCAGTGCTGCCCGGTTCCACCATCTTCAGCAAAGTGTTCTTCACTGCGAAGCCCACTCCGTGTCCCCTGTGTTCGTCACTGCCCTTTCCCTGCCAGTAGAACGTGTAGTCCTTCTCTCTCAGTGTGCCTGCATCAGCTAACCGTGTTTCCTGGAGAGTGGCGATATCCACTCCCAGTCTCTTCAGCTCATTATTGATGATGGCAGTCTTCCTGGTGTCGTTGATGTCCTTGAGGTTAGCAGCGAGTCCTGTCATCATAGTGCGGATGTTCCAAGTTCCCAGTTTTAGAGTTGGTCTCTTTTGTTTTATTGTCTTGTCTGGTGCGAAGGTTCTCAGCCTGCTGTTTGGATTTCTCCTTATCCCCATGCACCCAATGAGGAAAGCAAGCTGTGGCGAGGCAACACCTTATTGGCTAGGGGCTGCCCAGCTTGAGGCAGGCGGTAGCTGTCCAGTGAGATCTGATGATCCCTCCCACCGTCGGGAACAACCCCTGGCGCCACGCTCTACGCCAATTGAGCAGTGGCTTATAACCGGTAACTGTCATTCCCCGTGTTTTGTCTACGCCAAAGGCGAAGCTGGAGTGTCCTCTCCAGTGATCCGGTGTTCTACCTTCCAGCGTTGGGCGTTGGTAGGATTCAAGCCTGGGCAGGAAGATATGGAGGACAAGATGTTGCCCATGCAGCATGTCCCCCCTCTCCACGTCACTGATGAATCCAAAGGAACAGCAGGGCTGCTACAGTTTGGCACCAGCGCCGTTGCAGGAGCTGCCAGAACGATGTTGAGCACAACATAGAACTGCCTTAGGGGCTCCTACTCCGGATTTTTCCTCAGGGTTGACTCCCGAAGCCTTTCCCGTGACCGGGTATGCCACAAGGCAGCAGAGGTTTGAAATCAGGATTTACCTTCCCCTAGATGGGCTACCTTCCCAGGTTGACGAGCCACCATCTACCCGAAGCATCTGGTTTTAAGGCGCCAGAGATCCGCCCTCGCCCCTTCTCCTATTAGTAAAAGCAGTTCCGCCGGGCTTAGAGACTAAACCACACGGACAGGCTAGGAGTTGGACTTAGTTGTCAGAGGCTTTTCGAGACGCACGCCATAAGGAGCATTTTATGAGCACTGGGAGCTTAACCCCAGTGCCGCTCCTGGCTATGACGACCTTGGAACTATTATTCTGGCACTAACTATACATTAACCCTTTCATACCTTTCCCAGTAACGACCGTACATTCCCCATGACAATAGATGGAAGGGAGGGTCTGTACCTTATATTTTTTGTCCTCCGCCTTACTCCAGCCCGACAGCCATGGCGTTTTCGCCTCAGTTCCCTCGGTATGTCGAGGTTTTCCATTAGCACCGGGTGGCGGTTGAGTGCTAGCAGCTCCTCCCTGCTGTATCGACTCCTGCTATAAACAGTGGCTCCGTCCACCGGCTCAGGAGACATTTGGGACGATCTGTATGTCCATGATATAAATGGAGTGAAAAAAAACGGATCAAAAAGAGAGAGGAAGGGAAAGAAAGACTCAGAATTGAGCCGCTGTTGCAAAGGGCAGCCGACTCATGTGACGCCAGAAGTTGACAAGTTGTCTGTAATGTATGCATATATGTGTATATATATATATACCGTGGGGAAAAAAAGTATTTAGTCAGCCACCAATTGTGCAAGTTCTCCCACTTAAAAGATGAGAGAGGTCTCCAATTTTCATCATAGGTATACCTCAGCTATGAGAGACAAAATGAGAAAAAAAAAGTCCAGAAAATCACATTGAAGGATTTTTAATGAATTAATTGGTAAATTCCTTGGTAAAATAAGTATTTGGTCACCTACAAACAAGCAAGATTTCTGGCTCTCACAGACCTGTAACTTTTTCTTTAAGAGGCTCCTCTGTCCTCCACTCGTTACCTGTATTAATGGCACCTGTTTGAACTCATTATCAGTATAAAAGACACCTGTCCACAACCTCAAACAGTCAGACTCCAAACTCCACTATGGCCAAGACCAAAGAGCTTTCAAAGGACACCAGAAACAAAACTGTAGACCTGCGCCAGGCTGGGAAGACTGAATCTGCAATAGATAAGCAGCTTGGTGTGAAGAAATCAACTGTGGGAGCAATTATTAGAAAATGGAAGACATACAAGACCACTGATAATCTCCCTCAATCTGGGGCTCCACGCAAGATCTCACCCCGTGAGGTCAAAATGATCACGAGAACGGTGAGCAAAAATCCCAGAACCACACAGGGAGACCTAGTAAATGACCTGCAGACAGCTGGGACCAAAGTAACAAAGGCTACATCAGTAACACACTACGTCGCCAGGGACTCAAATCCTGCAGTGCCAGACGTGTCCCCCTGCTTAAGCCAGTACATGTCCAGGCCCGTCTGAAGTTTGCTAGAGAGCATTTGGATGATCCAGAAGAGGATTGGGAGAATGTCATATGGTCAGATGAAACCAAAATAGAACTTTTTGGTAAAAACTCAACTTGTCGTGTTTTGAGGAGAAAGAACACCATACCTACTGTGAAGCATGGGGGTGAAAACATCATACTTTGGGGCTGTTTTTCTGCAAAGGGACCAGGACGACTGATCCGTGTAAAGGAAAGAATGAATGGGGCCATGTGTCGTGAGATTTTGAGTGAAAACCTCCTTCCATCAGCAAGGGCATTGAAGATGAAACGTGGCTGGGTCTTTCAGCATGACAATGATCCCAAACACAACGAAGGAGTGGCTTCGTAAGAAGCATTTCAAGGTCCTGGAGTGGCCTAGCCAGTCTCCAGATCTCAACCCCATAGAAAATTTTTGGAGGGAGTTGAAAGTCCGTGTTGCCCAGCGACAGCCCCAAAACATCACTGCTCTAAAGGAGATCTGCATGGAGGAATGGGCCAAAATACCAGCAACAGTGTGTGAAAACTTTGTGAAGACTTACAGAAAACGTTTGACCTCTGTCATTGCCAACAAAGGGTATATAACAAAGTATTGAGATGAACTTTTGTTATTGACCAAATACTTATTTAACCGAGGAATTTACCAATTAATTCATTAAAAATCCTTCAATGGGATTTTCTGGATTTTTTTTTCCTCATTTTGTCTCTCATAGTTGAGGTATACTGATGATGAAAATTGGAGACCTCTCTCATCTTTTAAGTGGGAAAACTTGCACAATTGGTGGCTGACTAAATACTTTTTTTCCCCACTGTATACACACATATATACACACACGGGCCCTGCCCACCACAGTTTTCCGCGTGTTTTCGTGCCTAAAACTTTGAAGAGCGCGGAGTTCGTGTTCGTCAGGCACGATGCCCACCGCCCTCCATTGCGCCCACCCTATGATGGACCGTTCAGAGTGTTGGAAACAGGGGATAAGCATTTTTTGCTAGACTTGGGGGGTAGGCGGGAAAAAATTGGCATAGACAGACTCAAACCCGCTTTCCTTGTGGCGGACGAGCAAGTGCTGTTGGCTAGGGCCCCTCGGCGTAGAAAACCGCCACTGAGAGCTCCCCAGGGAAACGATTCACCAGAGCAGCCACACGGACAGACCGAAGTGGCCCCCCCCCTTGTCACGGCCCACCCGCAGTCAGACACACTCCCAGCAGCCCCCCACCGGCACAGCAGCGCCACGGAGGCGGTTAACCCCAGTTACAGCAGATACGGGAGGAGACTGAAGCCCAAACGGCATGTGGACTGATGTTCTATTGTTCTATCTAAGATGCTGGGGGGGGGAAGTATAGCACCTTGGGGGAGTCAGATTATTTAGCATCTCAGACGAGAGACAGTGGATAAGCATGGGAGAACAATGGGCAGGAGGTTCCTGGCGAGATAGCAGGAAGGAGTCAAGGACGTAGGGGGTTGAATGCAGTGTAATGCAAATGTCATGTTGTGTGTGGAGAAATGCCATGAAACTTGTGAGGAGAGATTTGGGGTAAAAAGAGAGTGCCTGCTGAAATGAGTCAGTCTGTTCTGTGCTTGAGAGATGTGAAGTGTGTAATAAACTGTGTGCCATGAGTCAGCCTCTTATTTCACACAGTTGTGTGTAAAATATACACCGACACGTACAGTGGGGAAAAAAGTATTTAGTCAGCCACCAATTGTGCAAGTTCTCCCACTTAAAAGATGAGAGAGGTCTCCAATTTTCATCATAGGTATACCTCAACTATGAGAGACAAAATGAGAAAAAAAAAATCCAGAAAATCACACTGAAGGATTTTTAATGAATTAATTGGTAAATTCCTCAGTAAAATAAATATTTGGTCACCTACAAACAAGCAAGATTTCTGGCTCTCACAGACCTGTAACTTCTTCTTTAAGAGGCTCCTCTGTCCTCCACTCGTTACCTGTATTAATGGCACCTGTTTGAACTCTTTATCAGTATAAAAGACACCTGTCCACAACCTCAAACAGTCAGACTCCAAACTCCACTATGGCCAAGACCAAAGAGCTGTCAAAGGACACCAGAAACAAAATTGTAGACCTCCACCAGGCTGGGAAGACTGAATCTGCAATAGATAAGCAGCTTGGTGTGAAGAAATCAACTGTGGGAGCAATTATTAGAAAATGGAAGACATACAAGACCACTGATAATCTCCTTCGATCTGAACTCCACGCAAGATCTCACCCCGTGGGGTCAAAATGATCACGAGAACGGTGAGCAAAAATCCCAGAACCACACGGGGGGACCTAGTGAATGACCTGCAGAGAGCTGGGACCAAAGTAACAAAGGCTACCATCAGTAACACACTACGCCGCCAGGGACTCAAATCCTGCAGTGCCAGACGTGTCCCACTGCTTAAGCCAGTACATGTCCCGGACCGTCTGAAGTTTGCTAGAAAGCATTTGGATGATCCAGAAGAGGATTGGGAGAATGTCATATAGTCAGATGAAACCAAAATACAACTTTATTGTAAAAACTCAACTTGTCGTGTTTGGAGGAGAAAGAACACCATACCTACTGTGAAGCACGGGGGTGGAAACATCATGCTTTGGGGCTGTTTTTCTGCAAAGGGACCAGGACGACTGATCCGTGTAAAGGAAAGAATGAATGGGGCCATGTATCGTGAGATTTTGAGTGAAAACCTCCTTCCATCAGCAAGGGCATTGAAGATGAAACGTGGCTGGGTCTTTCAGCATGACAATGATCCCAAACACACCGCCCGGGCAACGAAGGAGTGGCTTCGTAAGAAGCATTTCAAGGTCCTGGAGTGGTCTAGCCAGTCTCCAGATCTCAACCCCACAGAAAATCTTTGGAGGGAGTTAAAAGTCTGTGTTGCCCAGCGACAGCCCCAAAACATCACTGCTCTAGAGGAGATCTGCATGGAGGAATGGGCCAAAATACCAGCAACAGTGTGTGAAAACCTTGTGAAAACTTACAGAAAACATTTGACCTCTGTCATTGCCAACAAAGGGTATATAACAAAGTATTGAAATGAACTTTTGTTATTGATCAAATACTTATTTTACCGAGGAATTTACCAATTAATTCATTAAAAATCCTTTTCAGTGTGATTTTCTGGATTTTTTTTCCCTCATTTTATCTCTCATAGTTGAGGTATATCTATGTTGAAAATTGGAGACCTCTCTCATCTTTTAAGTGGGAGAACTTGCACAATTGGTGACTAAATACTTTTTTTCCCCACTGTATATGTGGGTGTGCGCGCATGATGTCTCTGTTCCATTTGCCTGCAATTGCAAGCAAATGGGGTACATGTACTTCAAGTTACTTCCTATAAACCAGAAGTATGAGAGAAAACAGATATAAAGGTTAGTAAGTGGTGAAAAAATGCAGATAACATACAACAATGACCCAACAACTTCAAAAAAATTAATTACAACAGACAAGCAAACAAACAACAACCTCAACAACAAAGAAATAACCATTTTGACAAATGTTAACAAATTAAACTGAGATCGAGTAAGAGTAAGCGACCTGCGCACAATCGGACTCTTTTTCCACCTGTAGCTAAAAAAAACAACAACAAAAAACCCCAACAAGAAACAAAATAGGCTCTAGAATAACCAGGGCGTTATAGTTTCATCCATAAACAGCTTGCCATCTATATACAGTCTATCCACAGAAAAAATAGCTCGTTTACCTTCTTGGATGTTTTGTTTCCTAATGGGAAAAATTTTCCTTCTCCTTTGCAAGATTTCCTGTGGAAATTGATCATTTAGATCATAATTGGTGTTTTTAAGCTGCCTACCCTGCCTCTGTACCAAAATTTTTTGCTTGAAATGCTCAAATTTGGCAACAATAGGTCTGGGACATTTATTCTGGGAATTTTTTTTGCACAATTTGGTGGACTTGGTGGAAGGTAATTGAATTTGTGACTTCGGGGCATAGTTTTAGTTGTGTTGTGATAAATTCATGGACCAGCTGTTCTGGATTTTCATTATTTTTTTTAAACGATTCCAGAACGGTGCACAGTGCACGGTGGCGCAATGGTTAGCACCGCGGCAGCACAGTTTACCCTCGGCCGGGGGATCACGGGGATCATGAGATCGTGGGTTTGATCCCTGCCCCCGGCCAGCAGTGATCTGTGTGGAGTTTGCATTTTCTCCCCGTGTTTGCGTGGGTTTACTCCGGGATTTCTCCGGTTTCCTCCCACATGCTAAAAACATGCAGGTTAGGGAGTGAACACCTGTGAACACAATTGCCTTGATTTCTTTGTATGTATGGATTACTTGGTTTGTTACTGATATCTGGTGAAAATCTCAGGTCAATCGCTCCATCAGAAATGTTTAATGACAAAAATGTTGATGTGTTTGTTAAATATAAATAAAGGGCTGTGGAGGATGAATCAGATGAGACACGAGCTGATGACACACAACTTTATTTCCTCCAACAAGCAGAACAGACTGAATCTGGGTGCCAAAGCAAATCCCCTTATACAGCTTTATTCCCACCCCTGGCACCCCGAGTACACACATTTACACACAGGACAACAGCATGACACAATACTTTCACGCCTGGAATCCCAAGTGTGAAACCACGTCTTCCACCCAGCACAATACATTCGCGCCTGGCATACCAGGAACGAAGGCGCATCTTCATTTGGTTTATTACCCCCTGGCGCTCTGGCGCCGGTCGTTGGCTCCTCTCTTTCCTTCTCCTCATTTCCATCTCTCACCCTCTACCCCCTGTTTCCCAAAGTCACTGGGTGGAGTATAATCCCCCATTGCACTGCCACAGGGCACTTTATTGTGAAGTGCAGTGCAGTGATGTGGACGGACTGTCATGTCACTGCACTGGCCTATGTAAGGCAGGGGGCATCATCTTAGGCTCTCTTATGCCCAGTGCCCACACTACATGCCATGCTGTATGCTGCTGCCCTTCATCTTCAATAAGGCTGTGTTTGCTAACTCATCTTGCCTCATCCTTGGCCAAGGTATTTTCCATACAGAGCATCTGGCGACTGAGGATTAACTCATGGAAACATGCTTTACACCACTGAAGCCTTTTCTGGAGCTTCCCAGAAAAGGAAGGTGGGAAACATCTCGGAAGGTGGGAATCGGAAGGTGGGAAACATCTCGGAGTCGCTGGGTGCTCTCCAGGGAATGATTTTAAAGCCTGGGAAAATGTAAACTGCGATGCACAGAATCGCATGAGAGGTGAAAATTCTATGCCCTGTGTTGTTGCAGGAACACTGGTTGTTCGAGCACGAATTGTCTATTCTGAGCAGATTACATGGTGACTTTATAGGACAAGGTGTTTCTTTTATGGATACGGAAGAACGTGTCATCTTAGGTCGCCCCTACGGCGGCGTTGGTATCCTATGGCGGAAGTCACTTGCGAACAGTTGCGTTGTGAAAACTTACGAGTGCGTAAGTTAGTAACAGGTATTGAAGTCAACCTGGGTGACTTTCACTGTCTTATATTGTGTGTATATTTCCCCTGTGACAATGTTGAAAACTTGGATGAATACTTGCACTGCCTGAGTCTTGTTAAACGTATCACTGAGGATTTTCCAACTCCATATGTGTATACAGTTGGTGACTTCAACGCTAATACGGCACGTTCAAGTTGTTTTGGAAATGAACTGGTGTCTTTTTGTGAGAGTTACTCTTTACACATCTCGGACAGGATTATCTTACCAGGTGATACCTTTACTCATGTTAGCATGGCTCATGGCTCTACATCATGGCTTGATCACTGTGTGACTACATCCTCAGGCCATGATAACGTATCCAATATCAAAGTTCTGTATGATTATGTGAGTTCCGATCATGTACCTCCTAGCCTGCCCGTGTGGTTTAGTCTCTAAGCCCGGCGGAACTGCTTTTACTAATAGGAGAAGGGGCGAGGGCGGATCTCTGGCGCCTTAAAACCAGATGCTTCGGGTAGATGGTGGCTCGTCAACCTGGGAAGGTAGCCCATCTAGGGGAAGGTAAACCCTGATTTCAAACCTCTGCTGCCTTGCGGCATACCCGGTCACGGGAAAGGCTTCGGGAGTCAACCCTGAGGAAAAATCCGGAGTTGGAGCCCCTAAGGCAGTTCTATGTTGTGCTCAACATCGTTCTGGCAGCTCCTGCAACGGCGCTGGTGCCAAACTGTAGCAGCCCTGCTGTTCCTTTGGATTCATCAGTGACGTGGAGAGGGGGGACATGCTGCATGGGCAACATCTTGTCCTCCATATCTTCCTGCCCAGGCTTGAATCCTACCAACGCCCAACGCTGGAAGGTAGAACACCGGATCACTGGAGAGGACACTCCAGCTTCGCCTTTGGCGTAGACAAAACACGGGGAATGACAGTTACCGGTTATAAGCCACTGCTCAATTGGCATAGAGCGTGGCGCCAGGGGTTGTTCCCGACGGTGGGAGGGATCATCAGATTTCACTGGACAGCTACCGCCCGCCTCAAGCTGGGCAGCCCCCAGCCAATAAGGTGTTGTCCCGCCACAGCTTGCTTTCCTCATTGGGTGCATGGGGATAAGGAGAAATCCAAACAGCAGGCTGAGAACCTTCGCACCAGGCAAGACAATAAAACAAAAGAGACCAACTCTAAAACTGGGAACTTGGAACGTCCGCACTATGATGACAGGACTCGCTGCTAACCTAAAGGACATCAACGACACCAGGAAGACTGCCATCATCAATAATGAGCTGAAGAGACTGGGAGTGGATATCGCCACTCTCCAGGAAACACGGTTAGCTGATGCAGGCACACTGAGAGAGAAGGACTACACGTTCTACTGGCAGGGAAAGGGCAGTGACGAACACAGGGAACACGGAGTGGGCTTCGCAGTGAAGAACACTTTGCTGAAGATGGTGGAACCGGGCAGCACTGGCTCTGCACGACTCCTCACCCTCCGCCTGAACACCACTGAAGGCCCAGTCACCCTCGTCAGTGTGTATGCCCCAACACAGACAGTCACACCAGAGGCAAAAGACGAGTTCTACGAGAATCTCGCAACAACTGTCAGGATCATCCCCAACTCTGAACAACTCATTCTCCTTGGAGACTTCAATGCCAGAGTGGGTGCTGACCACGACTCCTGGCCCTCCTGTCTTGGACCTTTTGGCGTGGGCAGAATGAACAACAACGGACAGCGGCTGCTCGAGTTCTGCACATATCACGATCTGTGCATCACAAACTCGTTCTTCAAGACCAAGCCCCAACACAAGGTTTCCTGGCAACATCCGCGCTCAAAGCACTGGCACCAGCTAGACTTGATCCTGACCAGGCGCACCTCACTGAAGAACGTGCTAATCACCCGTTCGTTCCAGAGTGCAGATTGCGACACAGACCATTCATTGGTGTGTTGCAAGGTCAAGCTGCAGCTGAAGAAATTCCATCGTGCTAGACAACCTGGAAAGGCACGGATTGACACCAGCAAGATGGCCCAACCAGAACTTGTTGAGCAGTTTGCCTCCACCTTTGAGAAGGAACTTGGTGTACCACAAGGAGGAGAATCTGCAGAGCAGAAGTGGGAAGAGCTGCGAAACACCATCTACCGCACAGCCTTGGCTACCTTTGGGAGGAAGACCTTGAAGTCACAGGACTGGTTTGATGCCAAGTTGACCGAGACGACCCCCGTCATTGAAGCCAAGCGCTCAGCACTTGCTGAGTACAAGAAGTACCCAAACGAGAAGAATCTCCAGATTCTCAGGGCTGCGAGAAGCAAAGTTCAGCAGACTGCTCGGCGCTGTGCCAACGAGTACTGGACTCAGCTCAGCCAAGACATTCAAACCGCTGCCATAACAGGGAACATCCGTGGTATGTACGATGGCATCAAGAAAGCACTTGGTCCGGCTCAGAGCAAGACGGCCCCCTCAAATCTTCCACTGGGGAGACGATCACAGAGAAGAACAAACAGATGGAGAGATGGGTGGAACACTACTCCGACCTCTACTCTAGACAGAACACCGTGACACCGTCAGCCCTTGATGCCATCGACTGCCTGCCATCCATGGACGAACTTGACGCCGAGCCAACCATCGACGAACTCAGTAAGGCCATTGATAGCTTGGCCGCTGGCAAGGCACCCGGCAACGACAGCATACCCCCTGACCTGATCAAGCACTGCAAGACCGCCCTACTGCTGCCATTGCATGACGTCCTCTGCTAGTGCTGGAAGGAAGGTGCCGTACCACAGGACATGAGGGACGCCAAGATCATCACCCTCTACAAAAACAAAGGGGAGAGAAGCGACTGCAACAACTACAGGGGCATTTCCCTCCTCAGCGTTGTTGGCAAAGTCTACGCACGAGTTGTTCTCGTTCGTCTACAGAAGCTTGCCGAACGTGTCTACCCCGAGTCTCAGTGTGGCTTCCGCGCTGAGCGATCGACGGTAGACATGATATTCTCCATCCGCCAACTCCAGGAGAAATGCAGAGAACAGAACATGCCTCTGTACGTCGCCTTCATCGACCTCACCAAAGCGTTCAATCTGGTCAGCAGAGAGGGCCTTTTCAAGATCCTGCCAAAGATAGGATGCCCACCAAAGTTGCAAAGCCTCATCGAATCGTTTCACACCAACATGCAGGGGATAGTGCAGCACGATGGCAACGTCTCAGAGCCATTCAACATACGCAGCGGAGTGAAACAGGGCTGTGTACTTGCGCCAACCCTCTTTGGGATTTTCTTTGCTATGCTCCTGAGGCATGCCTTCAGCACAGCAACAGAGGGAATCTTCCTGCACACAAGATCTGACGGCAGGCTTTTCAACCTCGCCCACCTGAAAGCCAGAACCAAAGTACGCGAGGCTCTAATCAGAGACATGCTGTTCACAGACGACGCTGCAGTCGCAACCCACACACAGCAGGAGCTTCAGACCCTGATGGACCGCTTCTCCCAGGCATGCAAGGACTTCGGGCTTACCATCAGCCTGAAGAAGACTAACGTCTTGGCGCAAGGCATGGAAGCACCACCAACCATCACCATTGATGACTACAAGCTGGAGGTCGTGAATCAGTTCACGTACCTGGGGTCCACGATCAGCAACAACCTCTCCCTTGATACAGAGATCAACAAGAGGATTGGAAAATCAGCCTTCACACTCGCTCGCCTCACCACACGAGTGTGGGAGAATCCCAAACTCTCTGTCAAGACGAAGATGGCAGTGTACAACGCCTGCGTCATCAGCACACTGCTCTATGGGAGTGAGACGTGGACAACATACGCCCGGCAGGAAAAGAGACTGAACTCCTTCCACTTGCGCTGCATTCGCCACATCCTGGACATATCCTGGCAGGACAAAGTGCCCAACACAGAAGTTCTGTCCGCGCCGGCCTTCCCTCCATGTTCACTCTACTCAGGCAGCGCAGGCTCCGCTGGCTAGGCCACGTTCACCGTATGGAGGATGGCAGAATCCCCAAAGACGTCCTCTATGGAGAACTGGCAACTGGCAGGAGAGACGTTGGCCGCCCCCAGCTGCGCTTTAGAGATGTCTGCAAGAGAGACATGAAGGCCCTGGATATCAACACAGAGCGCTGGGAGGACCTTGCAATGGACCGCTCCAAATGGAGAGGCACCCTGACCAGACAGCTCAAGGCGGGTGAAGAGAGACTGACTGCTGCAGCAGATGAAAAAAGGACCCGCAGGAAGAACCGCCACAGACCCAGCAGCACGGAGACCACCCACAAGTGTGACCTGTGTGACAGGGACTGTCATTCGCGCATCGGCCTGTTCAGCCACAGGCGGTGCTGTTCCAGCAGAGTAGACGTTTAGGATTCTCTTCCATGGTCATCATAGACCGACAGAGGCCGAAGAGTGCTGTAAGTGGCCCCCGGGGAGCTCCCTCAGCCACAACGGGCAGTAGGACATACAAATGGTGTGATGCCACAGCGTCAGACCTGTCCAGATATAAGAAACTTACTCGTAGGAAACTGTAACATCCGTGCTCCTACGGACGCCATCAGGTGTCACGACCGTAAATGTGCGGCACACAGGGATGATATCGACAGGTTTTACAGTGATATTGTTGATGCTTTAAATTATTGTGTGAGTGAATGCATTCCTAGTCACAGTGTGGCCACCCAATATAACGTCCCAGGCTGGAATGATGTTGTTAGCGAGGCTTACACAGCTGCTCGGGATGCTTTTTTGTGGTAAAGGAGTAATAGCAAACCACGTTCTGGTCCAATATTTGATAACATGAAAAGTTGTAGGGCTAGGTTCAAATATGCTCTAAGAGCATGTAGGCGCAATGAAGAAAGCATCAAATGTGACCAGTTAGCTAGTCACATGAGTGAACTGAACATGGTAGAATTCTGGAAACAAATGAAGGCTATGAGCTCCCACCGGTCTGTTAGATCAAACACTATTGATGGTGTGACTGGTGATGTTAATATTGCTGAAAAGTGGAAATGTCAATATGAAGCTATTTTCAACTCAGTCAAGAATGTTTCAATGAAGGATTCTGTTATGCACAATATTCGCCTGTATAACGACATGTTTGATGCCTCCAATATTTCTGCTGTTACTCCTGTTGAAGTTGCTTCACTGATCAAAGTTCTCAAGAAAGGCAAATCAGCTGGCCCTGACTGTCTCACCAGTGAATGCCTCATCAATGCTGATTTCAATTTGAGTATTCTATTGTCATTGTGTTTTAACTGTATGTTTGTTCATGGTTACATGCCAGATATGTTGATGGACTCTGTTATTATTCCCTTGGTGAAAAACAAGTGTGCCAGTCTGTCTGATATGAACAACTACAGACCTATAGCTATTGCAAATGTTATATCCAAATTGTTAGAGGGTTTAATCCTGAACAGAATTGAGGATTATCTGTGGACAAACGAAAATCAGTTTGGTTTCAAGTCAGCTCTTTCAACTGACAAGGCTGTTTACCTACTCCATGAATTTGTTGACTACTTCAGAAGCCAATCCACTAGTGTCTATGCTACGTTCCTAGACGCTAGCAAAGCTTTTGACAGGATTAACCACTGGTGTTTGTTTAGAAAACTGATCGATCGAGGTATTCCTATTTACATGGTTAGCATCCTGTTATACTGGTACAGAAGGCAGTCTATGGTTGTTAGGTGGGGCAATGTCACCTCATCCAAATTTCATGTGACCAACGGTGTTAAACAAGGTGGTATACTGTCACCCTTGTTGTTTAATGTCTATGTTGATGATCTCAGTGTACTGTTGAACAATACTAATGTGGGCGGCTCCTTTAACGGTGCACTGTTAAATCACATTTTCTATGCTGATGATCTTGCAGCGATGCAACATCTCCTTTCGGTATGTGAAAAATTTGGTGAAAAAAATGACATCTTGTTCAACTGTACTAAATCTATGTGTATGGCTTTCAAACTGAAGGGTGTCAATATGTCGAATCCTGTTATGCCACTTTGTGGTAACAGCTTGAACTTTGTTGAAAAAGTCAAATACCTAGGTGTGTGGATTGAATCTGATAAGACCAATATTGATTGTAACAGGCAACTCAGGAAACTCTATGCTCAAACAAATTTATTGTTGCGAAATTTCCATAGATGTTCTCCTGATGTCAGATGTATGCTGTTCAAGACCTTCTGTACCTCAATGTACTGCTCGCCTTTATGGTTTAATAGCAATGTTGCTGTTAGGAACAAAATCCGCATTGCATATAATAACTCCCTAAGAAGGTTGTTAGATATACCACGAAGGTCGAGTGCAAGCAAGATATTTGTGTCCGTGAACATTCCGTCTTTTGGCGAGTTGATACGAAAGAATGTTTACAGTTTTATGAGAAGGTTGCTGGCATCTAACAATCATCTTATATCAGCAATTGTCAACTCGTCACTCACACTTTACTCCAGCATTTGGAAGTGGTGGCGTTCCATTTCATACTGAGTCCAATATTGTATGTTATTGTTGTTACAAGAGCGCCGAGTGTCTGCTGATCTGTATATACTTTATTTATTTATTTATTTTCTACTCGTTTTAGTTCTGCATTTAATATGAACCCTGAGTTTGAAATAAACGTTTGAATTTATAAAGAACACAGACGAAAGAGAGGTCATTGAAATTGTTAAATCGTTCAAAAGTAAAACATCTACTGACTGTGATGGTATTGACATGCTACTAGTCAAAACTGTTATCAAATGCATAGTAAAACCACTGATGTATATCTGCAACCTGTCTCTCCAATCAGGTATATTTCCCAATGCGATGAAAATAGCTAAAGTAATTCCGATATACAAGACGGGCGACAGAGGGGAACTCTCAAACTATAGACCAATTTCACTATTACCGCAATTTTCCAAGATACTTGAAAAAATATTCTATGAGAGAATTGACAACTTCATACTGAAGAATGATTTATTATGTGAGCAGCAATATGGGTTCAGACACAAGAGGACAACTGCATATGCCCTAATGGAATTTACAGAAAAAATATCAACAGCCATTGAAAATAAAGAGTATTCAGTTGGAGTATTCCTAGATCTTAAAAAAGCATTTGATACAGTAGATCATAATTTATTATTAAAGAAACTACAAAATTCTGGTATTAGAGGGGTAGCACTGTCCTGGTTAAGTAGTTACTTAAAGAATAGATATCAGTATGTATGTGTTAGCAACAAAAACTCAGAGTTGCTGAAGGTCACCTGTGGAGTCCCACAGGGTTCAGTTTTGGGACCATTATTATTCAATATGTATATAAACGATATATGTAAAGTTTCAGAAAAAATTGACTTAATATTGTTTGCCGATGACACTAATCTGCTATGCAGTGGAAACAATTTGGAACAACTTCTGGATACACTCGGGAAGGAATTAGAAAAGCTTAAACTGTGGTTTGATTCAAACAAATTAACGCTCAATTTAAGTAAGACAAAATTTATAGTCTTTAACAACCATCACAACAATCCAGTACCCAAACTCAGTGTAAATGGTGTAGAGATTGAAAGGGTATCTGAAACTAAATTCCTTGGAGTAATAATTGATAACAAACTGTGTTGGAAGTCACATATTAATTATATTAAAGGTAAAGTTTCCAAATCAATTGCAATATTACACAGAGTGAAATATTTGCTGAATCAACCCACACTATACACCTTGTATCATTCATTAATACTCCCATACATGACATATTGTAATGAAGTATGGGGAAATACATATAAAACAAACACATATCCACTCTTTATGCTTCAAAAGAGAGCTATTAGAATAATAAACAAAGCAGCTTACAGGGAACCAACAAACCCACTTTTTCTTAAACAAAAAACTCTCAAGTTGAAAGATCTGGTTGACTTTAAAACCGCAATAATAATGTTCAAAGTGAAGAATTTATCACTGCCCGCAAATATCCAAAAGTTGTTCCAAACAAGGGAGAAACGATATCACTTCAGAGGAACATGTATATTTCAAAAGCCTACAGTGAGAACAACCACCAAGCAACACTGTATTTCAGTGCAAGGAGTCAGATTATGGAACGATTTTGGACCTGAATTAAAATCATGTACAACGCTTGGACAATTTAAACAAAAACTAAAGGAAGAAATACTCCAAACATATTTACAAGACGACATGTAAATTCACATAAGGATTGACATTTCCAGCCTGTGTTGTAGCTTAGTTTTTTTTTTTTCTCTCTGTGACATTCTGTCTTAGATTTGTCTTGAATAGTAACCGCTTAACCTAGCTTAGCTTAGTTTTCTTTTTTTTTTCTCTCAGTCACACTTTGTCTTAGCTTTGTTCTAAATTGTAATCACTCTTGTCTTGTTTACTCTTTTTTCTTTTGAATTCTTGGATGGAATATGGGTGGGCAATATAAGCTGCGGCTTCAGCCATCACCCATTTCGGATAACTCACGTGGAATTGTTTAGTAGAAGGAGTCTTTGTCTAATTTGACCTTGTTGTTATATTATACAGTTTCTTTTAACCTGTACTGTATTATCCGAAATAAATAAAATAAATTCAAAATTCAAATAAATTCAAAATTTGAATTTGAATATGTAAATAGGAATACAGCAGTAAGATGGCGGCCCAGGGAAATACTGGGGAATAGAGGGGGTTGACGCTCTATGGGGAGGAGCACTTCCTCTTTCGCCGTGGACTGCTAGACAAAGCGCTGTAGTTACTGCTAGCGGGTTCTGTGAGTTGTTTAATAAAGTATGTGAAACTGCTCTCCGCCTTCCTCATCATTAACATCAAGTATGGACACAACATATACCATTGTCACTTGGAAAAGGAGAAGGGAAAATGGTAATCAAGAAAAAAGCAATTGAGCTATGGCAAAAAAGATGGGATGAAGATCACAAAGGCAGATCGTATTACAAGATACAAAACTATTGCAATAAAGAATTATAAAAGCACAAACAGGAGGGAAGACATCATTATGGCAAGACTCAGACTGGATCACACAGGTTTAAACAGCACTTTATTCATCATGGGGAAAAGCGATAGTGACAAATGTAGAGCACATCTTATTGCACTGTCACAAGTCTGGAAATGAAAGAGAATGGAAAATGAAGTTCGAGAAGCAGGTAGGGAATGGGATTTAACTGGGATTCTGGGAACAGAAGGAGATGGAGAGGCAATAAGGAACACGAGAAGGGCTCTTTTGGCTTTTTTTAAATAACAGGATTAAGTCATAGAATTTAGGGGTCGGGCTCAAATGACATGTTACACACTTTTGTACAATAGGTGGCAGTATGCACCTTTCAGTTGCTTGTTATCTGCCAGTAACCGAGAAGAAGAAGAAGAAGAAGAAGAAGAAGAAGAAGAAGAAGAGCATGTCAGAGCACAAACCAAGCATGAAGTGAGAGGCATTGTCTGTTGACCTCCAAGACAGGATTATCTTGAGGCACAAATGTGGGGAAGGGTACAAAAAATTTTCTGCTGCTTTGAAGGTCCCAATTAGCACAGTGGCCTCCATCATCTGTAAATAGAAGCGCTGAACCACCAGGACTTCTCCTAGAGCTGGCCGGCTGTCTAAACTGAGCGCTTGGGGGAGAAGGGCCTTAGTCAGGGAGGTGACCAAGAACCTGATGGTCACTCTGTCAGAGCTTTAGTGTTCCCCTCTGGAAAGAGAACCTTCCAGAAGGACAACTGTCTCTGCAGCAATCCACCAATCAGGCCTGTATGATAGAGTGGCCAGACGGAAGCCACTCCTTAGTAAAAGGGCACATGGTAGCCCAACTGGAGTATGCCAAAAGGCACCTGAAGGACTCTCACACCATGAGAAACAAAATTCTCTGGTTTGATGAAACAAAGATTGAACTGTTTGGCATGAATGCCAGGCGTCATGTTTGGAGGAAACCAGGCACCGCTCATAACCATGCCAATGGTGGTGGCAGCATCATGCTATGGGGATGTTTTTCAGCAGCAGGAACTGGTAGTCAGGATAAAGAGAAAGATGAATGCAGTAATGTAGAGACATCCTGGATGAAAACCTGCTCCAGAGCACTCTTGACCTCAGACTGGGGCGACGGTTCATCTTTCAGCAGGTCAATGACCCTAAACACACAGCCAAGATATCAAAGGAGTGGCTTCAGGATGACTCTGTGAATGTCCTTGAGTGGCCCAGCCAGAGCCCAGACTTTAATCCAATTCAGCATCTCTGGAGAGATCTGAAACTGGCTGTGCACCGATGCTTCCCATCCAACCTGATGGCGCTGGAGAGGTGCTGCAAAGAGGAATGAGTGAAACTGCCCAAAGATAGGTGTGCCAAGCTTGTGGCATCACATTCAAAAAAAAACTTGAGACTGTAATTGCTGCCAAAGGTACATCAACAAAGTACTGAATAAAGGCTGTGAATACTACATGTGATTTGTTAGTTTTTTTATTTTTAATAAATTTGCAAAAATCTTAAAAAAAAAAAACTTTTTTCATGTTGTCATTATGGGGTATTGTGTGTAGAATTTTGAGGGAAAAATGAATTTAATCCATTTTGGAATAAGGCTGTAACATAAAATGTGAAAAAGTTAAGAGCTGTGAATACTTTCCGGATGCACTGTAGGTGTGAATAACAGGATCTTAAGACAGTAAGACTTGCATGAGAAAACATTTTCCTGATGTTGTGGTGAAAATGAACTGATACATGTGAGGGCAGAAGATCTGTTCTTTAGGAAAAACTACAGCCAAGAGAAACAAGGCTGTCAGTCAGTGAGGTAGAGTGATGGAAAAGCAACTAGACCTTCAGGCATGGACATGTCTGTTCCAACTGAGAGATCATGGGTTCATCTGAATACATTATCTGTGGTAAACTCTGTCCTATCAGTGACAACAGTTTTTTGAGGGCAGTTGTTTGAACAGTCATGCTTTATTTGGAAATCTTCACCAGCAAAAGTTCAAATTAAAGCTTTAAACAAATAAACACTAGAATGTTGAACAGGAAAATGAGTCAGACCACTGGAAAGCTTTCACATATTGCCAGTGAATTATTCTGGAGTAAGTCTAGCCTCCGTGAAGGTTATATTTAAAGTCTGCAAGACCATTTTGCATTATTGTATACTGTGATTTTCCTCCAAAATGACTGGTGAGTAGTTCCCCAAAACAAATAGGAAAACAAGTATTTCACTTTCAGCTCCTCTGGGGTCATTTACTAATGCTGAAGGTGGCAGTTTAAATCCCCAGTCCAGCTGGGAGGACCTGCTGGGGTTGTCCATCCTGTAGATCAGGTCAGTTCTGAATCACCGTTAAAAAGGTCATATGCAAAGACAGCCTCTCCCAGAGTCCACAGCACTAACCAGAAAGGCAGTCGTGTGGCGAAGATGTCTTCAGAGGCATATAGTGTTTGAGGACGGAGTGGGTCAGCTCAAAAGTTTTGCATGACTGTCCAATATGGAATAAAACTCTTGTGGTCATTTCACTTTTAATTACACACTTTCATATTCGCATACCCTACAAAACCAGAGAAGGATGGGTTCCAACTCAAAGCAAATATTACAGTATTTACAGTGAAGGCTAATCTGTACAAGCCTGCAAACATACTGAACAGGAACAAGACACATTTCACATTACAACATGGGCATTTAGTAGTGTGATTCTCATATGAAAAAAAGAGAGCCCCTGTCTCTCTCATTCATCATTCATTTGTAAGTCCATCTTCATCCTTAATGCACACTCATCCTCTTTACTGAAGCATGTCCACGAAAGCGTCAAACTCGTCAATGTTTTTCTCATAGATGCGCAGCTTCTCTGGTAAAGAATCCTGTAGAAAAGCAGAAGCCACTGTCACCAATAACTCATTCAGCATCAATGTGAAAATCTGGAGGACTGTGAAGACTGATAAAAAGAATATGAAACAAAAACTGTTCACCAGATCATCGGCCATCGACTGGGAGCTGATGTGAAGTGACAGACTGGCCAGTTGTGGTGGGTTCTGAAACTCTCTATAGAAGGTACCCAGATCCATTGGCAACAAGTCATCTTTAGAGAAAGCTGGGCGCTACACACACACAGAAACAAACACTGGTTTAATCTTAGGAGAACAGGCCCACAATTGTTGAACTTTGTCTCTTTCAGGCCACATTCCCTAAAAGGCCACATCATTCATTTGGTCAGGTTACTGTGACCAGAATTCTCTGAGACTGCTGCTGACAAATACTAATAAAAAGGGTGAAATTAAGAAGCAAGTCTTTTTAGAAAATAAAACTGAACAGGAACAGTTTGCAATTTCTGTGAATTCAGCAGTAGCTCCTTCCAGCCTGAATATATCACTGTGGTCATAAATGAGCATCTGGGTGGTGGTGGTGGTGGTGGGGGCTGAAAAGTTCATAGTGGTCAAATGTGGTTAATTTTTCACCATAGTCTCCCCTTTGGTCTACACACTTCTTCCATTGGTGTTGCAGCACTTGGATCTGTGCAGTTGAAAAATAAACCACATTAAGTCAAATTTGACCACTATGAACTTCTCAGCTCCCCTCTTACAGTACATACCTGTTGAGGTTTTGTGGGTCACGTGACTCATGTTTGCAGCTAGTTAACTGTGTTGAGAGAGTCCTTTACCATGCCATGTTTATGTTATCACCACATCGAAATTACAAATTTCTAACCAGGATGGTAAATCCAACCTCAGCTTGTCCATTTTGTCATCCATTCTCCACTGTAAAACAGTCTAGCTCCCTACCGGAGTAGTGGCTTAGTTGATAGAGCATCTGCCCCACAACCAGAAGGTTGGGGGGGTTCGAGTCCCGGCCGGGTCATACCAAAGACCATATAAAAATGGTACTTCCCACCTTCTAGCTTGGTGCTCAGCATAATAGAATGGGGAAGGAGAAGCTGTTTGCGGCGGTGCCTTGCATGGCAGCGGCCCCTCTGATTCTACATGTGAATAATATTGTAGATAGGAGAAATGTAATTTCGTTCTACTGTACATGATTGGCTGTATGGACTGAATGACAATAGAGATGGCTTCTTCTTTGTTTTTCTTTCCTTCTCTATCCCTCCCCACGCATTTCCCCCCACTCCTTCCAACTACTTCATATTGCTTCAATTCCCTCCCCCATCCTCCCCGTCAGGTCCAGCATAAGTAAGACAATTTTAAGTAAAGTATTAAAGTTATTACACAGCAAGAGGAGTCTATAAATACTATTTATATGCAAGGACTTCGGGCTTACCATCAGCCTGAAGAAGACTAACGTCTTGGCGCAAGGCACGGAAGCACCACCAACCATCACCATTGACGACTACGAGCTGGAGGTCGTGAATCAGTTCACGTACCTGGGGTCCATGATTAGCAACAACCTCTCCCTTGATACAGAGATCAACAAGAGGATTGGAAAATCAGCCTCCACACTCGCTCGCCTCACCACACGAGTGTGGGAGAATCACAAACTCTCTGTCAAGACGAAGATGGCAGTGTACAACGCCTGCGTTATCAGCACACTGCTCTATGGGAGTGAGACGTGGACAACATACGCCCGGCAGGAAAAGAGACTGAACTCCTTCCACTTGCGCTGCATTCGCCACATCCTGGACATGTCCTGGCAGGACAAAGTGCCCAACACAGAAGTTCTGTCCTGCGCCGGCCTTCCCTCCATGTTCACTCTACTCAGGCAGCGCAGGCTCCGCTGGCTAGGCCACGCTCACCGTATGGAGGATGGCAGAATCCCCAAAGACGTCCTCTACGGAGAACTGGCGACTGGCAGGAGAGACGCTGGCCGCCCACAGCTGCGCTTTAGAGACGTCTGCAAGAGAGACATGAAGGCCCTGGAGATCAACACAGAGCGCTGGGAGGACCTTGCAACGGACCGCTCCAAATGGAGAGGCACCCTGACCAGACAGCTCAAGGCGGGTGAAGAGAGACTGACTGCTGCAGCAGATGAAAAAAGGACCCACAGGAAGAACCGCCACAGACCCAGCAGCACGGAGACCACCCACAAGTGCGACCTGTGTGACAGGGACTGCCATTCGCGCATCGGCCTGTTCAGCCACAGGCGGTGCTGTTCCAGCAGAGTAGACGTTTAGGATTCTCTTCCATGGTCATCATAGACCGACGGAGGCCGACGACGACATCATATATCAAATATGAGCAGAGTTCCTTCTGGCAAAGTAAATGTGCAGATATTTGGTCTGCTTGCCAAGCTGCTGGGCAGGATAAAAAATGGTCAAGCTGATGCGGGAGCAACTGGAGGCTAATGGTGATTTAGCCTCAGTACATTTCCGTGTTAGGTTCTGCGCACTTTGTTCGCTTTTTCTTGGCACCTTCAGATGAAATAAACAGTCCATAACCACATTTATTTTCAGTACAAGCCACTTTAATTTTTCCACTGTGCTTTCCTGCTTCTGAGCACCACTGTGTAAAAAGATCTAGCAGCTTCTGGGGTGCAGTCACACAACTGCACATGCAAGAGATATTTTAAAAGGGCAGTACATGAAAGCTGTCATATACACATGCACACAACAGGGAGGGGGGGGAACAGAAAAAAATGAGCAAGATTATATCGGGTTGGTTTTATCCCGAATGTTAGCTTCTTCCTGTACCCCCCTCCCCCAATTTAAAGGGTACCTGTAGTGAATTTTAACCAATAGCCATTTCAAAGGATCAAATATGGTGCTGATGGTTCCGTACAGTAATTTTGGTCATGATATGCACGAGTTTCAAGTCACTGCTCTGTCAGTCAGTCATGGTCAGGGGACATCTTGTCTCCTCCATGGGCTAGTTCAGAACTGGTGGTGACGCACAGTCGTTGCTTTGTGCGACTGACTGGGCTGCAGTATAGGAGTCAACAGAATTTTATGTAATTTTTTACAACAATGTACAAGCCCGCAAATAATTTAATGAAATAAAATTCTAGTATATCAAGATTTATTCAACGTGTTCTAAAGTTACTTGACTGGGAACTTGCCTGTTCGTCAGGTCCCCTTCAGCTGCTGGTCCCTGGACGTAACTGCGGCTCATGCTGTCAATGAAGGCCATTTCCAAGGATGGTTATGCAGTATACAGTGGTGGGAAAGGTGTTTGCCCCCTTCCTGATTTCCCTTTTTGTTTTTTTGTATGTTGGATTTTTTTTTTTACCCTTAATAATAAACACTTTCATTAAAAACTGCATTTTGTGTTTACTTGTGTTATCTTTGTCTAATATTTAAATTTGTTTGATGATCTGAAACATTTAAGTGTGACAAACATACAAAAAAAATGAGAAATCAGGAAGGGGGCAAACACTTTTTCACACCACTGTACTGTATATCCGTGCAGATTTTGCGCTGTTTTCAACTTGGATCTCGACCCACTGAGCATCTGCTGAACACGTTTACTCGTCTGCGGTAAAGACGGAATCAACGAGTGTACGTCACTTCCGGCTGGTGATGGCTGCTCCCCATTGGTTTTGACCAAGCGGTTTTCATGGGATAAAATTATTCCGTATACTGACTGTAGGGGGTTATTTTTACTGAATAAATGCATTTTTGGTTTATAAGTAATACCTAAAGCACGATTAATGTTGTTATAATGACAAGTACAGGTTTCTTTTAATGTTTGTGAACATGTAGGCAATTACCTAGAGGGAGTAGTAATTTTCACAAACTGTGGCATTGCATTAGCTCACTTTGATTTTGATGAAATGAGCTTAATAAAAAGTATTAGAGTACAGCCACTGATTTACAAACCTTACCTGAAGTTTCAATTTTAAAACTGATGAGCTGGTTTACATGTCTTCTCTGCCTCATTAACCATTAAAACAAAAACAAAACAGTCTTAATGATGTGTCTACTTCATTAAGACATTTTTTTAATAGTTTCAATTAAAAAAGGGAGTCAGAAAGTGCTCCCCTGCCTTTTGAACTTCCTACTGTAACTGAAACATTTAAGATCATCCACATTTACAGACATGGACAAATTTGTTGGTAACCTTCCGTTAAAGAAAGAAAAGCCCACAATGGCCACTGAAATAACTTGAAACTGACAAAAGTAATAATAAATACAAATTTTCTGAAAATTAACTAATGAAAATCAGATATTGCTTTTGAATTGTTTAATTGTGGTTCAATAGAATCACTAAAAAAAAACTAATGAAACTGGCCTGGACAAAAATGATGACACCCTTAATATGACACCCTTTTTAGTTAACTTCCGGCGCCACATGAGTTGGCAGCCTTTTTGCAGCAGCGGCTCAGTTCTGAGTTTTCTTTCTCGTTTTTATTTACTATCCGTTTTTCTTTGCTACAACTTTTCTGATCTTGTTACCCCATATCCATCACGGACACCAAGGACACTAATATCGGCATACTGGCGTTGACATTAGCTGTCTTTCTACTCATATCACCAATGACTGCTGGCAGAACCACTGTTTACAGATTGGGTCAATGGTTAGCATTGTGCTGCTCTGTGGTGCTAACTGAGAGACCCAATATCCCTCGAGAAATCAGGCAAAAATGACAGGGATGTCGAGCTGGAGCAAAACGATGCGTGAGGAAGACAAGGTACAAACCCATTCTACCATCCGTTATTACCTCCGCCAAGGAGGTTATGTTTTCATCAGCGTTGGTTTGTCTGTTTGTTAGCAAGATAACTCAAAAAGTTATGGACGGATTTTCATGAAATTTTCACAGATTGTCAGAAATGGGGTATCCTACAGATGATTACATTTTGGTGGTTATCCGGATCACCGTCCAGAAGAAAACCGCCATTACGGAAAATGCCATTTTCGTCAATAACTACTGAACTAATCCTATCATTGTGAATCCAATTGCTAGTCATATGTTTTCATGGTCAAGGAATCTGAAAACGTACACACAAACACTGTATGGGGGGAACTGTGGCACTTGGCGGAGGTCTGCGCTCTCCGAGTGCTTTTCTAGTTACGGGAAATGTGAGATCGCTGCTCAATAAGATGGACGAACTAGCGGCTATGGCCCGATATGAGAGTGTCTTCAGAGAGGTGAACATCATGCTCTTCACTGAAATGTGGCTAACAGAGCTAACAACAGACGCCAACATCGGACTGCAGGGTTTCCACTTAATATGGGCAGATCAGACACTAGATAACAGCAAGAACAGAGGCGGGGGGCTGGCAGTGTTTGTGAACAACAGATTGTGTAATCCTGGGCACATCACGATTAAAGAACAATACTGTAGCAAGGACATTGAGTTGCTAGCCGTTAGCATGCGACCGGCATATCTCCCCAGAGAGTTCTCACACGTCATTTTGACTGCTATTTATGTACCCCCCCTCCGCAAACGCGGAGGCAGCGTGTGACGCCATTCACACAGTCACCAGCAGACTACATACTCAACACCCAACTGCTCTCCAGCTCATCTCTGATGAGTTTAACCATGCTTTCCTGCCCTCCACTGTGCCCACTTTCACCCAGTATGTCACGTGCCACACCAGAGAAATAAAACACTGGACTTATTTTATGCAAACACCAAGGAGGCATACATCTCATCACCCCTTCCCCTACTTGGAAGATCTGATCACAACTTGGTTCACCTCCTGCCTGTGTACAAACCCCTGGTATGCACTGTGCGGAGTGCTACCCGCACAGTGAAGATATGGTCTGAGATTGTCTTGAGATTGTCTTGAATCCACAGCGTGGGAGCAGCTCTGGGATCCACATGGTAAGGACATCAACAGCCTCACACCACCATCACAGATTACATCAGCTTCTGTATGGAGAACACTGTATCCACCAAGACCATACGGCATTTCTCAAACAACAAACCCTGGATCAACCTTGAGATAAAGTCACTGCTGAAGGAGAAGAAAAGGATCTTCAGGTCGGGAAATAAGGAGGAGCTGAAGTCCATACAGAGGGAGCTAAGGAGGAAGATTAGAGAGGGGAAGGACAGTTACAGGAAGAAAATGGAGGACAAGCTGCAGCAGAGTGATGTCAGCAGTGTCTGGAGAGACCTCAAAACTATCTCTGGGCACCAGAATACCTCCTCCAAGGTCATGAGGGGGTAGGGAGTGGGAGAACGACCTGAACCTAGTCTTTAGCAGGTTTGACCAACTGCCCTCTTCTCCACCTGCCCACCAACCCCTGCTGCCTGCACCTTCATCTAGTTCCGCTGTCCACTGCCTCCCTCCACCCCCCTTACATCCCCCAGCTCTCAGTGCACATCCCCTGCTGTTTTTCCCCATCACAGACCCAACCCCCTCCCAGCACACAGCCCCTCTGCCCCAGTTGCATTCAGACCAGGATAGTCCGGGGTCTCTGTTCTACTGGGCGGGGAATGCCAAGAATGTTCACACCTTTGTTTGGTTTGCATTCACATTGCAGCGGACCAGACTGCTTGAGCAACATCACACAGTTACAACAACTGCTTGTTTGAGGCGCTGTAGCTGAAACCACCGACTAGGAAGAAAACATCTCGGCGAATAAGAAAAATCAGGCTCATCTACTGGCCAGGACTGAAAACGGAAATCCGTTCCCTTCAGCCGGGTTGCTTGTCCACCACAAACGAGACATTTTTTTTTAACTTTTCTCCTCGGCTTTCTCCGGTAAAAGGATTTTTTGGATTCATGCCCTTGTCTTTATTGTTATTTTCTACCTAAAACGTACTACGGTAAATGCCACTTCGTCTTCTCAGACTATGTGTTGCTATGGTTACCCAAACGCCAAGGGGCACTTCCACCCTATGGTCCGCTGGATAGTCCGTTTGGATTCATACTGCAAGCGGCGCGCACCACACTTCATTTACAAGTGAACTGAGACCCCCGTTTTCAGGGGGACCAAACTTCGCTTGTTTGGTGCGCACCAGAGTTCCAACGTGCGTTCAGACTTCACCAACCGAACCGAACTATCTGCGGAAGCTACTGTTAGGTCCTTTGGTCCGGACCAAACAGTGGCTGTCTGAATGCGCCCGAAAACTCAAGTGAGAGCTGAGCTGAAGAAGATCAAGGCGAGGAAGGCTGCAGGTTCGGACGGCATCAGCTTGAGGCTCCTCAAGTCCTGTGCAGATCAGCTGTGCAGGATTGTGAAGCACATCTTCAACCTGAGCCTGAAGCTAGGGAGGGTACCACAGCTGTGGAAAACATCCTGTGTGGTAACCATGCCGAAGACTCCGCACCCCAAAACCTGAACAGCTAAAGACCAGTGGCCCTCACATCACACCGAATGAAGACCCTGGACAGACTGCCCCTTGCCCACCTCTGCCCCCGGTGGGACCAGTGATGGACCCACTTCAGTTTATCAGCATGGCATCGGGGTGGAGGATGCAGTGATCTTCATCTTACACCATTCCCTGTCCCACCTGGAGAAGCCTGGGAGCACTGATTGCTTTCAACACCATCCAACCAGTGATCCTGAGGGACAAGCTGCTGTGTGCAGGGGTGGACCAGCACCTATCATTGTGGATCCTGGACTACCTCACAAACCAGCCACAGTTTGTGAGAACCCAGGACTGTGTGTCTGACACATCATCTGCAGTATGGGGGCCTCCCAGAGAACAGTTGTAGCTCCCTTCCTGTTCACCCTCCACACTGCTGACTTTTCACACAACACACCACACTGCCATCTACAGAAGTTCTCTGATGACTCTGTGATCGTCGGCCTCATCTCTGATGGGGATGATGCCGAGTACGGAGGACTTATCCAGGACTTTGTGGACTGGTGCCAACAGAACTGCCTCTAGAGAAATACGAGGAAAACCAAGGAACTGGTGGTGGACTGCTGCAGGCGTGGACAACCCCTCACAGCACCGGTAAACATCCAGGGAACAGACACTGAAACAGTGTCATCTTACAAGTACCTGGGTGTTCACCTGACCAATAAACTGGACTGGTCACACAACACCAACACACTCTACAAGAAGGGGCAGTGCAGGTTGCTCATCCTGAGGAGAGTCAGGTCTTTTGGAGTGCGAGGGGCACTCCTGAAGACCTTCTACGATTCGGTAGTGGCATCAGCCATCACATTTGGAGTGGCCTGCTGGGGCAGCGGCATCAGGGCAGCCAACAGGAAGAGACTGAACAGGCTGATTAAAAAAGCTAGCTCTGTTCTGGGGTGATGCCTCGACCCAGTGGAGGAGATAGGAGAGAGGAGGATGGTGGCTAAGCCGTCATGTCTGCTGGAGTCTGAGTCCCTCCCCATGCAGGACACGCTCAACATACTGAGGAGCTCATTTAGCGATAGGTGCTCGAGGGAGAGGTTCCACAGGTCCTTCCTACCTACGGCTGTCACACTTTATAATGTAACCGATGCTGCTCATAGAGGCCCTATTAAACGTCACAACTTTGCACAATAGAGATTTTTGCAAATTTATTAAAAATAAAAAACTCAGAAATCACATGTACGTAAGTACTCACAGCCTTTGCCATGAAGCTCAAAATTGAGTTCAGGTGCATCCTGTTTCCACTGATCATCCTTGAGATGTTTCTATAGCTTAACTGGAGTCCACCTGTGGTAAATTCAGTTGATTGGACATGATTTGGAAAAGCACACACCTGTCTATATAAGGTCCCACAGTTGACAGTGCATGTCAGAGTACAAACCAAGCATGAAGTCAAAGGAATTGTCTGTAGACCTCCGAGACAGGATTGTCTCAAGGCACAAATCTGGGGAAGGGTAGAGAAAAATTTCTGCTGCTTTGAAAGTCCCAATGAGCACAGTGGCCTCCATCATCTGTAAAGGGAAGAAGTTTGGATCCACCAGAAATCTTTCTAGTGCTGGCCAGCCGTCTAAAGTGAGTGCTCAGGGAGAAGGGCCTTAGTCAGGGAGGTGACCAAGAACCTGATGGTCACTCTGTCAGAGCTCCAGTGTTCCTCTCTGGAGAGAGGAGAACCTTCCAGAAGGACAACATCTCTGCAGCAATCCACCAATCAGGCCTGTATGGTAGAGTGGCCTGACGGAAGCCACTCCTTAGTAAAAGGCACATGGCAGCCTGCCTGGAGTATGCCAGAAGGCACCTGAAGGACTCTCAGACCATGAGAAACAAAATTTTCTGGTCTGATGAGACAAAGATTGAACTATTTGGCATGAATGCCTGGCGTCATGTTTGGAGGAAACCAGGCACCACTTATCACCAGGCCAATACCATCCCTATAGTGAAGCATGGTGGTGGTAGCATCATGCTGTGGGGGATGTTTTTTTAGCAGCAGGAACTGGGAGACTAGTCAGGATAGAGGGAAAGATGAATGCAGCAATGTACAGAGACATCCTGGATGAAAACCTGCTCCAGAGCACTCCTGACCTCAGGCTAGGGTGACAGTTCATCTTTCAGCAGGACAACAACCCTAAGCACACAGCCAAGATATCAAATCCAAGATGGCGCCGCGGATGGCAGCCACTGGCTTCTGCTCTCTGATGTTTTTTTTTTTTTTATTTAAGTTTTTGTAAAGGGTATACAGGTCGTTACAGCAATGCAGTGTTTACATTTTCATCACATGTTCCCTTATTTTCTGATATCTGACAACATTGGAAGATTAATTCTTACAACACCCCTTATTTTTTATTTTTTTTTTTAAAGTGAAAGAAAAGGTGAAATTAAAGAGAAAAAAAAAACAAAACAAAAAACAAAAAAAAACCAAACAAACCAGTAAAAAACAAACAAAAAGAAAAAGTAAGTAAATAAAGATAAAAGAGCATCTGAGTAGCATTGGAACAAAGAGCAGAACCATTATTGAAATGGTATTTGTCAAAGATTAGATCTAATGGAAGACACATATGCGGTCCAGGGTTGCCAAAAGTTCATGAACCCATCCATGTCCTGTCTTAGTGCGAATGTCAACTTTTCCATCGAGTAAATGTCTTGGATCACGTTAGTCCAATCTTCAGGTGTAGGACAGTCCTTCAACATCCATTTTTTAGTTAGAGCTTTTTTGCTTGCCAATATTAAAACATTGAATAAGTATTTTTCTCCTCGTCTTTCCAGTGAGTCCGGTAGTAAACCCAAATACAAAGTTACAAAAGAAAAGGGAACTGTAATTTTGAATATTTTCCCCAATATTGTCTGTACATTGGTCCAATATTGGTGGATAACTGGGCATGACCAAAACACATGAAAATGATTTGCAGTCTTTTCACCACACAAGCGCCAACAGTTCAATCCCTTATGGGTAAATTTGATTTGTGCAGGTGTTCTGAAAAATCTTGCCAAGTTTTTCCATCCAAATTCTCTCCACTGCAGGGATGAGGTACTTTTCCATTGCTGTTTATTTAGCTTTTCCCATATTTCCAGATGTAAAGTGAAATTCCCCTCTTTTTCCCATCTCTCTTTTATATAAGATGTGTTGTCTCCTTTTAAGTCTTGAAGACCTTGGTATATTTTAGAAATGTATCTGATCCCTGGGATCCCTTTATATGCCATTAAGAAGACCTTCAGAACACCTGACTGGGCCCTTTCCAAAACCTCCTTTTTAAGTATATTGTTTATGTGGTGTCTAAGCTGGAAGAACCTGTAAAGGTCTTGATTTATTAGGCCTTGTTTTTTCAAATCTTCAAAACTTCTTAAGATTTGCCCTTTAAAAAAATCGTAATATTTTATCAGCCCCTTCTCCTTCCACTTTTTAAATCTGGTGTCTGTTTTATTAGGAGTAAAGTCCTGATCATAGGCGATCCATTGCAGAAGTCGATAGGGCTCTTTAGTTTGATTCTCTCTGACTATCTTAAACCAAATTTTTAGCGGGGTCTCTATCCACGGGTTAGTGTTATTCAAAAGCTTAGGTAAGACATTGTTCCCTATTATCGCCTGTAGGGGGATGTCACTTGTTATTTGGCATTCGATCTCCTTCCATTGTGCAGAGTAGACTGGGTTACATATCTCTACTAAAGTTTTAATTTGTGCGGCTTTAAAGTAGTCCCTGATATTTGGCAGCGCGAGCCCACCTTTGTCTTTGTTTAGCTGTAGGGTTCTATATCTGATTCTAGGTCTCTTGCCCTGCCATATGAATCTTGAGATCCTTCTGTCCAGCTCCTGCCATGTTTTTTTGGGAGGTTCTACCGGTATTGTTTGGAAAAGGTATAGAAGACGTGGAAGTATATTCATTTTGACTGCTTCAATTCTTTGTGCAATACCCAAGAATGGTATCATATTCCATCTTGCTAGGTCAGATTTTATTTTTGTCACCAGTGGATCATAGTTTAGTGATATAATTTTGTTGAGTTGTTTCGGGATATTGACCCCCAGATATTTCATAGATTCCGACTCCCAGTTAGTTTTGAGTTTGCTTAGTGAATAATGATTTGGGTCATAGTTGAATGTTAAAACTTGGGTTTTATGCATATTTAATTTGTACCCCGATAAATCTCCATACTCTGAAAAAACTGAGGTTAGTTCTGGTAAAGAAGTGTCCGGCTGCCCTAGGTATATTAAAATGTCATCAGCAAAGAGTGCTATTTTATGTTCCTTCTGACCAAGTGTAATACCTTGAATTTTTTGGTTTTGTCTTATCCATTGGCTCAGAGGTTCTATGAAGATTGCAAAGAGCAGTGGAGACAGGGGGCAGCCCTGACGACATCCTCTTTCCAGTTCAAAAGATGATGATAAATTACCGTTAATCCTTATTTTAGCTGTTGGTTTTTTATATAATGCCTGTATAGTTCTAATGAAGTTGTTATGAAAATTGAAACTGGATAAGATTCTGTATAGAAAAGACCAGTCAACCGAATCGAATGCTTTTTCAGCATCTAATCCTAATATGACTGCATTTAAGTTATATTTTTTTATATGATGAATTATGTGTAAAGTGCGTCGAATGTTGTCTTGTGTCTGTCTTTGTCTTATAAAACCTGTTTGGTCTAAATGAATTAGGTCTGTCAGTATATTCTCTAACCTTTTGGCAAGGATAATGGTAAAAAGCTTATAGTCCTGATTTAGTACACTGATTGGTCTGTAGTTGGAGCACTCTAGTTTATCCTTTTCAGGTTTAGGTATAACTGCAATGACCCCTTCTCTCCAGGAGGGGGGGATTTCCCCTGTGTGGAGGACATAATTAAATGTTTTCAGGAGGAGAGGAGATAGTTGCTGTTTAAAGGTTTTGTACCACTCTGCTGTATAGCCATCAGCTCCTGGGGATTTGTTAGCTTTAAGTTTCATAATTGCTTTTTCCAATTCTTTAGGATGTATTTCTGACAGTAGTGTTTTATTTTGTGACTCCGTAAGTTGGGGAAGGTTTAATGTGTTTAGGAATGCCTCGGATGCGTTTTTATGTTTTTTGTGGGAGTATAAGTTCTTATAGTAATTCTCGAAGTTTTTAAGAATATCCTGAATTCTGAATTTTATTTCCTTTGATACTGGGTCTCTGATTTTGTAGATTGCTCTTTCTGTTTGATGTTTCCTCAATTTATAGGCTAGCAATTTTGCCGATTTACTGCCTGCTTCATAGTATTTTTGTTTCAGAAATGTAAGTTTCTTCTGGATTTCTATTGTGTAGATCTCATTTATTTGGTTTTTAATTTCCTTAATCTTGAGCGAGTCAGTAGAATGAGTGTTGCCTTTGTGTTCTTTTTCTAGGTTCCTAAGTTCTGACTCTAATGTGGATAGTTTTTCTTGTCTTAGTTTCTTTTGGGTTGCCAGTTTTGCAATAATCTTTCCTCTTATTACAGCTTTACATGCATCCCACAGTATTAAAGGGGATACTTCTCCATTATCGTTATCTTCCAAATATCTGAGAATATCTGACTCCAATTCATCTTTCAATGGTCCTTTCAGGACATTTGAATTTAACCTCCAAGAAAATGTATTATTTGTGTATTTTTGGATATTTAAGTCCATGTAGATCGGACTGTGGTCGGAGAGATCCATCAGTCCTATTTTACATGTTTTTACTCTACCAATGTCTCTATTAAACATAAAAAAATAGTCAATCCTTGAGTAAGATGAATGTGGAGTTGAGTAAAATGTATAGTCTTTTACACTGGGGTTGAGTTCCCTCCACACATCACAGATTCCCATTTCTTTTAGTAGCATCCGAGTCTTCCTGTTTTGGGTGTTATTTTGATGTGGGGAATTACCAGAAGCATCCCAGTATGGATTCAGTCTAAGATTGAAGTCCCCACCACATATCACTAAACCTTGAGCTTTAGTTATCATTAGGTCGAATACATTTTTATAAAATTTCCAGTTAGCCCCTGGGGGAGCATACACATTCAGCAGGGTGATATCTTCTCCCTCTAGCCGCCCAGTTACCAAACTGTATCTCCCTTCTTTATCTTTGTGTTCTGATTTTTTTTCAAATGTAATTTTGGTTGATATCAATGTCGCTACTCCCCTCCTCCTCCCTGATTTTTTTTCAAATGTAATTTTGGTTGATATCAATGTCGCTACTCCCCTCCTCCTCCCTGATTATATGAAGATGAAGAGATCATTTTAAACCCTTGTCTACTGAGTTTATTGTGTTCCACGTCTGTTAGGTGGGTTTCTTGTAAAAGTATTATTCCTGCTTTGTCTTTTTTCATTTTGCCTAGAATCTTGGATCTTTTAACTGGATTCAGGATCCCTTTTACATTATATGAAATTATTTTGGTTACACCCTGTTTCTCCATTGTGTTGTTTTGTTTAGTATAACTGTGTGGTGGCCCTCTTTTGTGCTACTCAGAAACTGAAAGAACATTAAAAACAAGAAAAACATTAAGAACATAGTGTAAAAAACTTTAAAACAAAAAACTGTCAAAAGAACTTCCTGAGCTGAGGTCTTTTTAAAGACCCTGTAAGAGCCTTGATGGAGTGAAGGCTCTGAGGGAAATTCCTCAAACTCTGTTACGTGTTGAGGGCCCTCTCGTACCACTGAAAGTAGTCCCATGCTTTTAACGTGAGTTTCAGAACCCAATCCAAACTTGTAATGATTTTTTTTTTTTTTTTCCTTTTATGCCTAAACCCTGTGAAATTGTGTGCACCCTCCCACCCCCATCACATCAAACATTCACGCAAAAACAGTATTTGTTAGTATGAGCAGAACATGTGGATTATTGTCACATTTCTATTTTAACAAGTTTTTTTTTTTTTATTACAAAGGCTTATTTGTTTCAAATAATATGATTGTTCCATGAAATGTTTTACCACATGCTGAATATGCATCTCCTTTAATGTTTGTTACCTTGTATGAGGGGGGTTGGATGTGCGGATTGATTCAAGAGAAAGGAAAAAAAAAAAAAAAAAAAAAAAGGGCGCTATTCCAACCTGAAAACGGATAGTTTATCCGCGACGCTCTGGTGCTGGGTTTCCCGCTGCTGGTCCGTGGATTTTGAGGGTCTTTGTGTTGTCCATGTTTGCGCTTTGATCTTCTCACTCGGGTCTGCTGCGGGTTTAAACACCGTTACCGGGAGGCCTCTTCTCGCCATGTCAGCTGTTGCTTCTTCCGCCGAATTATAGAGACACGTTTCATCGCCGTAGAAGACCCTTAACTTCGCAGGAAATGGTGTCTGAAAGCGCAATTTCTTCTCTCTTAACACCTTTTTCGCGTCATTGTATTCCCTGCGCTTTTTAAGGACCTCCGGGGCGTAATCGTGTTCCACGTAGACTTTTCTCTCCTGGTGCATAAATCCTTTTTTCTGCCAGGCCAGTCTTACAACCTCTTGTTTTATTTTGAAATTGGAAAATCTTACCAACACCGGACGTGGGGGCGCTTCCGCCGCCGGCCTAGCGGCTAATGAACGATGTGCCTTTTCTATCTTCAAGTCGGTGGTTTGTGGAATATCCAATTTCTCTCTTAGTAAGGATTCCACGCATTCTGCCATTGAGTTAAAACCATTTTCGGTTCCTTCTATCAGACCATGAATTCTTATGTTGTCTCTTCTTTGTTTTCCTTCTTGGTCGGTTAGCTTAGCCTCTATAGCTGCTTGTCTTTTGCGTAGGTCCAGCACAGAATCTTCGAGCACTTTTATTCGATCCTCTGTTTCCAAGATTCGGTTCTCGGCCTGGTCCACTCTGCTGTTTGTCCTTTTCAATTCTTCTCTGAATTCCCGAAATTCGGCCGTAACATCTCGGCGAAATCGTCGTAGTTCCTCAAATAGTGATTTCAGGCTAACCCTTTTGTTAGCTATCACCAGCTCCTCGTCTTCTGAACGGGGATCTTCCAGTTCAGATTCTCCGGCCGATACGTGTCCTAGCCTGGAGAATTTCAGTTTCTTCTGTTTTCCTTTAGACATGATGATTTTGTCTTTTGATTTTCACTCCTCCAAAAATCCGTTAAGTTTGATTTTCAAGGTGTTATCCTGGATTGAGTCTGAGAGCTTCAGTGTTAAGCTGCAGTCGCCATGGCGTCCAGACCGGAAGTCGCTCTCTGATGTTTTTGATAATTTTGTGTGTTTTTTTGGACTTCTGCTCTTCTGTCCGAATCACCTATTCAAGGGAGGAACTACTTTCACTCAGACTACCTCCCAATGCAACTTCTCCGCCAGTTACTGCTGCTGATCTGAAGTTTTTTCAGTCCATCTTAGCTGTGGGAGCAGCGGCTATTGGCGCTGGCCGGAAACGAAGGCGGCGTGGTAAACGTGCCGGTGCGTTAGTCAGGCTGAAGAAACGAGGATTTCGCACGCCGCTCCCATCGATCCACCTGGCAAATATCCGCAGTTTGGCGAACAAAATGGATGAACTGCTGCTCCTGACTCACAAAAACCGGGATTTTAGCAGATCTGGCGCCCTTTGTTTCACGGAGTCCTGGCTGAGTGAACACATCCCGGACAGCGCGGTGCGTCTGGACGGATTCCAACTGTTTCGCGCTGATCGCAGCCGAGAATTTTCTGGAAAGACTAAGGGTGGTGGAATCTGCTTCTACATAAACGAAGGTTGGTGTACTGATGTCACAGTGTTGAAGAAGTTTTGTAGCCCTAACCTAGAGTCACTGTTCATTAACTGTAAACCCTTTTATTCACCGCGAGAGTTCTCCTCATTTATTCTGGTCGGAATTTATATCTCGCCTGCTGCTTGTACAACGGAGGCACTGCAGCTCCTCGCTGACCAGATAGCAGAGGTGGAGGAAAAACATCCAGACTCTCTGCTTATCATTCTGGGTGATTTCAATAGAGCTAATCTCACAAATGAGCTTCCTAAATACAGACAGCATATTAAATGTCCCACCAGGGACACAAATACACTTGACCACTGTTACACAGTTTTAAGAAATGCCTATCATGCCGTCCCCCGTGCAGCTCTGGGTTTTTCTGACCACTGCCTGCTCCATCTTATTCCAACATACAGACAGAAACTAAAAACTTCCAAGCCTGTTGTAAGGACTGTGAAGAAATGGACTGAGGAATCAAAGCTGAAGTTACAAGCCTGCTTTGACTGCACAGATTGGAGTGTTTTTGAAGCTGCAGCCATTAACCTAAATGAACTCACTGACACTGTGACGTCATACACCTGTTTCTGCGAGGACATGTGTGTGCAGACCAAGACCTTCTGCATATACAACAACAATAAACCCTGGTTCATTCCTAAACTGAAGCAGTTACGTCAGACCAAGGAGGAGGCCTACAGGACTGGTGACTGGACTCTGTACAAGCGGGCCAGAAACATGCTGACGAAGGAGACCAGGCTTGCTAAGAGGAGCTACAGTGTGAAGTTACAAAAAAACTTCTCAGCTAACAACTCTGCTTCTGTTTGGAGAGGCCTACGGAATATCACCAACTACAGGAGACCATCCCCCCACCCTGCGGAAAACCTCCAGCTGGCTAATGACCTAAACAGCTTTTACTGCAGGTTTGAAAAGAACCTACAGTTCTCACCTCCCACCCACACAAAAGGATTATCTGCAGCCCCAGGAACTCCATCCCTCCTCCACTCTGACCTCCCACCAGCACTAATGATCTGTGAAGAGGAGGTGCGCCGGGTCTTTCAGAGACAAAAGATCAAGAAGGCTGCAGGACCTGATGGTGTGTCTCCGTCCTGCCTGAGAGTCTGCTCCAACGAGTTGGCCCCCATCTTCACCCGGATCTTTAACAGATCACTGGAGCTGCGTGAAGTGCCTTCCTGCTTCAAACGCTCCATCATCATTCCAGTTCCCAAGAAACCCTCTATTACAGGATTAAACGACTACAGACCTGTTGCCCTGACCTCTGTGGTCATGAAATCCTTGGAGAGATTGGTGCTGAACCACCTGAAGGTCATCACAGGCCCCCTGATGGACCCACTGCAGTTTGCCTACCGGTCAAACAGGTCAGTGGATGATGCAGTGAATATGGGACTACATTACATCCTGCAACACCTCGACTCCCCAGGGACGTACGCCAGGATCCTGTTTGTCGACTTCAGCTCAGCGTTCAACACCATCATCCCAGGCATTCTTCATCAGAAACTCCTCCAGCTCAAGGTGCCCCCCTCCACCTGCCAGTGGATCTCCAGCTTTCTGACTGACAGGTGGCAACAGGTGAAGCTAGGGAGATTTACATCCAGCTCCCGAAAAATTAGTACTGGCGCCCCCCAAGGATGTGTCCTTTCCCCACTGCTCTTCTCCCTCTACTCCAACGACTGCACCTCAGAGGACCCTTCGGTGAAGCTCCTGAAGTTTGCGGACGACACCACAGTCATCGGTTTGATCCGGGATGATGATGAGTCTGCATACAGGCGGGAGGTGGAGCAGCTGATCCTCTGGTGCAGCCAGAACCATCTTGAACTTAACCCAGCCAAAACGGTGGAGATGACTGTGGATTTCAGGCGACACCCCCCTTCATTCCCCCCACTCACCATCCTCAACAGCACAGTGTCCACTGTGGACTCCTTCAAGTTTCTGGGTACCACAATCTCCCGGAACCTGAAGTGGTCCTCCCATATAGACACTGTCTGGAAAAAGGCCCAGCAGAGGTTGTTTTTTCTGCGTCAGCTCAAGAAGTTTGATTTGCCTCAGGAGCTGCTGGTTGTCTTCTACACCGCCATCATCCAATCTGTCCTCTGCTTTTCCATCACTGTCTGGTTTGGATCTGCCACTAAACAGGACAAGACCAGACTGCAGCGGATCATTAAGTCTGCGGAGAGGATCATTGGTACCGACCTACCCTCCATTGAGAACTTATATCGGTCCATAACCAGGAAACGGGCGGGAAACATCTGTGCTGACCCATCACACCCCGGCCACAAACTGTTTGAACTTCTATCTTCTGGTCGTCGTTACAGATCACTGAAGGTCAAAACCACCCGTCACAGGAACAGTTTCTTTCCTCAAGCCATCACTCTGATGAACTCCTAACATTCACCTAGTCCTACCTGTTGCTGTACTCATGACTTTTCATCCATTATTACATTGCACATAACTCTCACACTGCTTTTTACTTCATTCACATTATATCACTGAATCTGAGTCCACATTGAAATACTGTGTGATTGTATATTTTTTCATATATTTCTGCAAAGTGTGGTTAGTCCGAGTAAATAACTGCATATATTCCTGTATATATTTGCATCCTTTTTATAGAAACGTGGACAGACTGTAATTTACTGTACATACTCTGGTTGTCATTGAATCCTTATTTAAATCCTTCACCTGAACAACGAGAGCAAGTTTTTAGCCAAAGTCAAATTCCTTGTATGTGTTGTGCATACTTGGCCAATAAAGCTGATTCTGATTCTGATTCTGATTCTGAAAGGAGTGGCTTCAGGACAACTCTGTGAATGTTCTTGAGTGGCCCAGCTAGAGCCCAGACTTGAATCCAAATGAACATCTCTGGACAGATCTGAAAATGGCTGTGCACCGACACTTCCCATCCAACCTGATGGAACTTGAGATGTGCTGCAAAGAGGAATGGGCAAAACTGCCCAAAGATAGGTGTGCCAAGCTTGTGGAATCATATTCAACAAGACTTGAGGCTGTAATTGCTGCCAAAGGTGCATCAATCCTGTGCAGACCAGCTGTGTGGGATTGTGACGTACATCTTCAACCTGAGCCTGAAGCTGGGGAGGGTACCACAGCTGTGGAAAACATCTTGTGTGGTACCTGTACCAAAAACTTCCCACCCCAAAGACCTGAACAGCTACAGACCGGTGGCCTTGACGTCCCACTTGATGAAGACCCTGGAGAGACTGCTCCTTGCTCACCTCCGCCCCCTGGTGGAACCAGCGATGGATCCACTCCAGTTCGCCTACCAGCATGGCATTGGGGTGGAGGATGCGGTGATCTTCCTCCTTCACCGTTCTCTGTCCCACCTGGAGAAGCCCGGGAATGTGGTGAGGATCATGTTCTTTGACTTCTCCAGTGCTTTCAACACCATCCAACCGATGATCCTGAAGGACAAGCTGCTGCGCGCAGGGGTGGACCAGCACCTGTCATCATGGATCCTGGACTACCTCACGAACCGGCCTCAGTTTGTGAGAACCCGGGACTGTGTGTCCGACACGATCATCAGTAGCACGGGGGCCCCCCAGGGAATGGTGTTGGCTCCCTTCCTGTTCACTCTTTATACTGCGGACTTCTCACACAACACAACACACTGCCATCTACAGAAGTTCTCTGATGACTCTACGATCGTTGGCCTCATCTCCAATGGAGATGAAGCTGAGTACAGAGGGCTTATCCAGGACTTCGTGGACTGGTGCCATCGGAACTGCCTCCAGATCAACGCGAGGAAAACTAAGTAGCTGGTGGTTGACTGCCGCAGGCAAGGACAACCCCTCACAGCACCAGTAAATATACAGGGAACAGACATTGAGATGGTGACATCCTACAAGTACCTGGGTGTTCATCTGAACAATAAACTAGACTGGTCACACAATACTGACGCACTCTACAAGAAGGGACGGCGCAGGCTGTTCCTACTGAGGAGACTCAGGTCTTTTGGTGTACAAGGGGCACTGCTGAAGACATTCTATGACACGGCCACTCTGGGGCAGTGGCATTACTGCAGCCGATAGGAAGAGACTGAACAAACTGATCAAGAAAGCTAGCTCTGTCCTGGGGCAGCGCCTTGATCCGGTGGAGGAGATAGGAGAGAGAAGGACGGTGGCTAAACTGTCATCTCTGCTGGAGTCCGAGTTCCACCCTATGCAGGACATACTGAATGCACTGAGGAGCTCATTTAGCAGCAGACTACATCATCCCAGGTGCACAACCGAGAGGTTTCGCAGGTCCTTCCTACCAACGGCTGTCAGACTGTACAACCTTAGCAGGGCTGCTCGCAGAGATAGCAAAAAGAGTAACAACCTAATAGTTTTTTTGAATGCAAAAGATGCAATAGACTTACACAATGGTCCCCTCCGGCATACAACTAGGAAAATACCGGTAGCTACGGAGGGTGAGAATATGTATGGGCACATAATCATTCCATGTAGGATAACTAAGTAGACGGTTGTGCTGTTTCATCCCATCTAGCAACAATGCTCTGCACTGTGTGTGTTTATACATTTACATATTTATTCCATCTAGCTACAATGCTTCGCACTGGGTGTGTTTATGTTTATGTTTATATTTATATATCTATATATTCATTCCATCTAGCTACAATGCTCCGCACTGTGTGTTTATATATCTACGTATTATTCCATCTAGCTACATTGCTCCGCACTGTGTGTTTATATATTTACATATTTTTTCCACCTAGCTGCAATGCTCCGTACTGTGTGTTTATATATCTACATATTATTCCATCTAGCTACATTGCTCCGCACTGTGTTTATATATTTACATATTTATTCCATCTAGCTGCAATGCTTCGTACTGTGTGTTTATATACTCATATATTTATCCCATCCAGCTACAATGCTCTACACTGTGTGTCTGTGTGTATATATATATATATTTATAGTAATATGTACATATGTATATTAGCTGCTCTTGCTTGCTTGCTTTTTTTTTCTTGCCTTCTGATTGTTGCTCTGAGTGTTGCTATCCCTGTGCTGTTGCAATCCTGGAATTTCCCCGTTGTGGGACTAATAAAGGCTTATCTTATCTTATCAATAAAGTACTGAGCAATGGCTGTAAATACTTATGTACATGTGATTTCCTAGTTTTTTATTTTATTTTTTTTTTTTCCACAATATCTTTATTGAACCTTTTTTTTTTTTTAACAAACATGATACAAACAATCAAACACTAACACTAAAGTACTACAAAAAAAAAAAAAAATGCCCTAAAAACACCAACAACCACCAACAAAATCAAGTCTTCAACAATGCTCCTCTGTTTAGTCTAGACAACCTGATTCCTTTGTCAATTTTTTATCTACATATATTAGACAACAGGGTGCATGATCAGAGATCACGATGTTATCATAAAAGCAGTTTTGAATCTTGGACCTTAATTCTGTGGAAATCAAAAAATAATCAATACGTGAGAATGTCTTGTAGGTACTGGAATAACAAGAATAGGCTTTAACTTGTGGTTTCATTTCTCTCCATATGTCTAACAATCTCAATTCTTTCATAAAATGATTAATAGTCATCCTACATCCAATGTGCGTACAATCCAGTCCTGTTGATCTATCCACACCTGGATTCAATGTACAATTAAAATCCCCTGCTATTATATGTTGCCCTGTAAGTGATGATAAGATGAGAAATAAATTAGCAAAGAACTTCTGATCATCTATATTGGGACCATATAAGTTCACAAGATTTATATTTTCTAATAGCAAAGAACCTTGAATGATTACATATCTTCCAAATTTGTCTCCAATTACATTTTTCACTTGAAAAGGAACTGATTTATGTATGAGAGTCATAACTCCCCTGGCTCGGGATGAAAATGAAGAGGTGAATACACTTCCCTGCCATCTACTCCTAATTCTTTTAACATCCTCCTCTATCAGATGAGTTTCTTGTAAAAACACAATTCTTGAACCCATGTCCTTTATTTTATTCATAACTTGTTTAAGTTTTTTTAAATTTTGTAGACCTCTGCAATTCCATGAAGTTAAATTAAGATTAACACTTTGGTCCATGATCAATAGAGAGTTTGGGATTACCTTGCAGTGTAAACATGCTCATACAGAGAAGCAAAAACATGAGTGGTTGAACATTCATCCTACAAACTACACACAAACAAATTTCCCCTTCCCACACTTGTGGCAAACCCCCCAAAATCAAAAGAAAAATTCTGTCTCCCGATATAGCCATCGACCGTTCCACACCCACGGGGAACAGCCTAAGCCACTCCTTCTTCATCCTCCCAATCACCCTAACTCTACTGCTTTTAATGACGTAACATTAACTCTCCTCTGTAGTTTTCCAACTTAACTCCAAAATTTTTAACAACTTTGTACATCATAGTTTTTTTTTTTTTGTTTGTTTTGTTTTTGTTTTGTGTTTTTAATATATAATACAATCTATATTTTGTAAACTTACTATTTACTTCAAGTCAGTCAGATGCCTGTGCAAATGCTTAATTATTCTACCTTATATTTTGTTCATGCTTAGCTCCCACCAGTCTCTTCTTCTTCTTTGATCTTCTTGATGAACTCCTGCGCCTCCTCTGGGGTCTTGAAGATGTGGGTTCTGCCCTCATACGTGGTCAGCAGTCTCGCAGGATAGATTACACCATGACGAATCCCAAGGTTGCGCAGCTCCTTACGTACGGGATCAAACTGCTTCCTCAATTGCTGGATTCCTGTGGCCAAATCTGGGTAGAACCGCACCTGCTGGTCCTGGTGTTTAATCTCTCCTTTAGCACGTGCAGCGTTGAAGATCTTCATCCTGTCTCTGTTGCTAAGAAACTTCATAATTAAGGTCCTCGGCGGTCCCTTATCTCTCCGTGGGCCAATACGATGTGCTTTTTCCAGAACCACTGCTGATTGCAACTCCTCGCTGCCCAGCACCTCCGGAATCCACTTTTCCAGAAAGGAACATACGTCCCGACCTTCTGATTCCTCTGGAAGACCCACCAGCCTCAAATTATTCTGTCTTGACCGAGATTCCAAATCCAAAATATTATCTTCCAGAGATTTATTTTTTTTTTCCAAAGTGCGCACCTTTAATTGAAGACGGGTGACGTCATCTTCAGCACTAGCGAGACGGAGCTCCATCTGCGCCGTTCGTTCTACACAGTCACCCAATTCCTTTCTTATTCCTTCCAACGCTGTCATAATCCCATCAAATCTAGAGGAAAAGTCCGCTCTCATTGAACTCATGGCTGCCATCAGCGCATCTGCGCCTCCCCGCGCAGACATCGCACCGTTGCCAGCCTCCTCCGCCATATATGGAGTTTTGTTTGCTGCGTCACAGACCTGAAAGTCCGTTAATTTGGACTGTTTCGGCGGCTCGCTTTTTCCTTTTCCTGGTTTTCCAGCCTTAGGCTTCGCCGACATATCCTCGCCCAAATGCTGAGATACGTTCTGTCCCAAATGAGAGAGTTATTTGCCGATTTTTTTTCTCCAGGAGCAGAGCAGAGCGAGACACGTCCGTCCTACGTGGCAGCCATAACCGGAAGTGGGATTTTCTTTCTTTTAATAATAATAGATTAGATTTATATGGCACTTAACATGTCAAGTTGACATCTCATAAAGCGCTTACAGTGAGTCCTCTAGTCATTCACTTCAGACAGACACTGATAGTGGTAAGCTCCTTCTGTATCCACAGCTGCCCTGGGGCAGACTGATGGAAATGTGGCTGCCAATCCGTGCCAACAGCCTCTCCGACCACTACCGAACATTTATACACATTGGTCATGGCCATTGGTCACCCAATGTCATGGCCACTGGAGGGAAGGTGGGTAAAGTGTCTTGCCCATTGACACAATGGCAGGATGGCTGGGAAGAGTGGGATTTGAACCGCCAACCTTCTGGTTATTAGATGACCCACTCTACCTCCTGAGCCACTGCCGCCCACATTTCCCTCCTCTGTTCCATTATTGCTGAGCACCAAGCTGGATGGCAGGAAGTTCCATTTTTACATGGTCTTTGGCATGACCCGGCTGGGACTTGAACCCCGACCTCCCGGTTGTGGGGTGGATGTTCTACCTCTAGGCCACCACTTTGTTGGTAAACAAAAGTTTACCAACAAATTTGTCCACGTCTATATATTAGACATTCTATCACATCTGCAGTCTTCAATTTTATCTGAGACTTTAAGGACTGATACAGAGCCTCAATACAACTTGTTCATAATGGATCTTAAACGGTGTTGGTGGAAAGATCAAAGATCATCAAATATAAATGAAGCCAGCAATTTCCACTTTTTCCAGGAGTCTGCACATAACCAGTGCGACCCTGTGACTTAATAAAAGAAACACCCTAAAAAACTTCTCAAATAAACAACTAAAAAAGTCACATTTAAAAGGAAAAAACAAAAAACAAAACAACAAAACCCCACAGATTAAAGAGAAAACATTTACTCTTTCTATAGCGGTTGTAACCCCTGGAACTTTTTTTTTTTTTTTTTTTAGCATGCACATATGAGAGAAGTATTTTAAGCATCCAAAGACATTTTGCAAAAAAAATGACAAAACTCTGCCATCCTTCTCTGAAACATTTACATCACACTTTTTTCACCCAATGCCATTTTAGCATGAAATATTACCGCACAGAAAATCCAACCGTGAGCACGTACAAAGTCGACCATGACGAAGTCGTCCTGCTGGCCTGATCCCTCTGAGCCCTGAGAATGTAAGCTGGCCTGGAGGGGAGATGGGCAGGGGGGAGAGTCAGGAGGATTCACCTGAACGTAAAATAAACATGAGAACACACGTGTGAGCCTTCAGCAGCTGAATCACATTCAGTATTCTGCCACATCAAACTAGGCGTGATCTTCATTCACATTTTTTGTTACCATCGGATCATTCTCCTCGGAGTCCAGGCCTCGAGGAGCAAATGCTGCAAAGGGCAGGTCCAGACTGGCTGCTGTTATCTACACAGATGCCCACAGCTGGGTTCAGTGTGCCAGATAAACACAAACTCACCCAAAACTACCCCCCCCCCCCAAAAAAAAAAATCAAATCATTTACCTGTGGGTTGGGTTTATTAACAAAGGCGCCGACCTTCCTTGTGAAGGCATTGAGAGATTCAACTGGGTCAGAGGGAGAGGCACTCCTCCTTCCTTCATATTTCCTTCCTTCTTCGCTCTGCGAAAGCCTGTCATCATCACCACTGAAGGGAGACATAATGGGGCAGTGAGTCAGAATCCAAAACCCACCGGAGCATTTTGGTGAAATAAGAAAAAAACAAAACAAAAAAACGCCGTCAGGAGGCACTTACCTGCTGCTCGGTGTGTTGGGGGCGTGTTCTACTGTCAGATGGACATCAGTGGCATAAGGAAGATGAGCAGGAATCATCAGAGCACTGCCATCTTTGGACTAAAGCAAAATTATCTACTGGTTAGTCAACAGAAACGATCCTTTACTGTTAAAAAAAAAATCTAAATTAGGCAAAATGTGGATTTGCTACTTTTTCTGCTTTATTCAAATGGAATATCTTTAGGCAAAAACTTTATTTTGTTGAATGAACAAATAATTTAGTAAATCACCCGAAGAACCAAAACAAAATGTAATTAATAGGTAATTGGTGATTTGATTTGTTTTGGAGAAAAGCTTCAATCTGATTAGACCAAATCTGGAACTTATTCTTAAAATAAAATGATAATCAGAAAAATAATTACAAAGTACCTTGGTAAAGTTTATTGCATTCAAAAATAATGTACAAAAATCCCACTTCTGTATTGCTGTCAGGGATGTGAGATGAACAAGATTTGATTAATGAGGAACCACTGTTTCATACTTACAAATACTATTTCTTATCAATACTTCCATCCTGACTTCACCTATACTACATAGATTGAGCTAGATTAACTCACAGCTGAGCTGCTGAACGGTTTTGACATTTCAAGTTATATACAAGAAATTTCGATATTGGTCCAAGGCCTACTTCTGGTAAAAAAAAACAAAACAAAAACGATGCAATTCATAAATTGTTATGCACAAACTTCTGACTTGTTTCAGCTGCTCCCTTTTAAGGGTCTCCACAGCGCATCTCTGCCTCCATCTCAACCTATCCTTTGCATCTTCCTCTGTAACGCCAACCCTCTCCATGTCATTCTTCATTGCATCCATGAATCTTCTCTGTGGTCTTTCTCTTTGATAATTGAACAAACCAGATCAACTGCATAAAAGCTAAAAAACCAGGCAGTCAGTGAGCGGAGTGGAGCAAGGAGCGGTCACAGGAGCAGTGGTCAAAGCATGTGCAGACCAGCTGGCAGAGAGCCTCACCAAGCTGTTCCACCTCTCCCTGACACATGCCACAGTCCCCTCCTGCCTCAAGGCCTCCACCATCATCCCCATCCCCAAAAAGGCCGCAATTGACAGCCTGAATGACTACAGACACATAACACTCACGTCTGTAGTCATGAAGTGTTTTGAGCAACTGGTGTCCCAGCACATCAGGGACTGTCTTCCCCCTTCCTTTGACCCCCATCAGTTAGCCTACAGGGAGAACCGGTCTACGGAAGATGCCATCGCCACCACACTCCACAGAATGCAAAGCCACCTGGAGGACCAAAGGAGCTATGTGAGGATGATCTTTGTGGACTACAGCTCAGCTTTCAACACCATCATACCAGACATCCTGATCAATAAACTGCACCTCCTCCAGAGCCCCCCCCCTCACCTAATCCTGGATAAAAAACTTTCGAACCAACCACCCACAAACAGTCAGACCCCCCCCCCCCCCCACTGTCTCTCAGCACTGGCTCCCCCCAGGGCTGCATGCTAAGCACACTACTGTACTCCCCGTGCACCTTTGACTGTATTCCAACCCACCCAACCACCGTCATTGTGAAGTAGGCGGATGACACCACCTTGGCTGGGCTCATCACCGATGATGATGAGAAGGAATATAGGGTGGAGGTAGAGAATCTGCTGCTGTGGTGCCAAGCAAACAACTTCAAACTGAATGTCCAAAAAAAACAAAGAACTCATACTGGACTTCAGGAAGAACAGACAGGACCCCCCCCCCCCCTTCATAAATGGTGACCGGGTGGAAACCGTCCCCACCTTCAGGTTCCTGGGCACCCACATCTCCTCTGACCTCTCCTACTCTGTCAACACCAAGGCCCTGGTGAAGAAAGCCCAGCAGTGGCTGCACTTCCTTCGTGTCCTGAGGAAGAACAACCTGGACCAGAAGCTGCTGCTGGCCTTCTATCGCTGCTCAGTGGAGAGTGTGCTCACCTATTGTCTGGGTGTGTGGTACGCCGGCTCCACAGCCACAAAAAGGAAGGCTGTGCTGAGGGTCATTAACACCGCCCAAAAAAAATCATTGGCGACCCTCTGCCCTCCCTGGAGGACATCTCCAGATCCTCATGTCTCAGAAAGATCAAGGCCATCACAGGAGACCCCTCACATCCCGCCCACCACCTATTTGACCTGCTCCCCTCTGGACGATGGTTCAGATCAATCAGGTTCCACAACTCCAGACTGACAGTTTCTTCCCCTGGGCCATCTGAACTGCAAACAGTCAGAAGCCCCACCCCCTCCCTCTGAACACTCACATGCAGAGAACTGAGGACCTTTTTAATTATCATAATAACACACTTGTCTTTGCACTCCGCACTTTCATATACATTGACCCACCCGTGAAACCACTACCATTCCTGTGTATATTTTCCATAATCCTCGTGTGTTCTGCACTCCGCACACTTATGTACACAGTTCCATTCGTGAAGTCACTACCATACCTGTGTATATACCTGTGGGCTATTTTTATTTCAGGCACATATTTAATCGTGGTTCCAAGGTTGTCATAGCCAGGAGCGGCACTGGGGTTAAGCTCCCAGTGCTCAAAAAATGCTCCTTATGGCGTGCGTCTCGAAAGCCTCTGACAGCTAAGTCCAGCTCCTAGCCTGCCCGTGTGGTTTAGTCTCTAAGCCCGGCGGAACTGCTTTTACTAATAGGAGAAGGGGCGAGGGCAGATCTCTGGCACCTCAAAACCAGATGCTTCGGGTAGATGGTGGCTCGTCAACCTGGGAAGGTAGCCCATCTAGGGGAAGGTAAACCCTGATTTCAAACCTCCGCTGCCTTGCGGCACACCCGGTCACGGGAAAGGCTTTGGGAGTCAACCCTGAGGTAAAATCCGGAGTCGGAGCCCCTAAGGCAGTTCTCTGTTGTGCTCAACATCGTTCTGGCAGCTCCTGCGACGGCGCTGGTGCCAAACTGTAGCAGCCCTGCTGTTCCTTTGGATTCATCAGTGACGTGGAGAGGGGGGACATGCTGCATGGGCAACATCTTGTCCTCCATATCTTCCTGCCCAGGCTTGAATCCTACCAACGCCCAACGCTGGAAGGTAGAACACCGGATCACTGGAGAGGACACTCCAGCTTCGCCTTTGGCGTAGACAAAACACGGGGAATGACAGTTACTGGTTATAAGCCACCGCTCAATTGGCGTAGAGCGCAGCGCCAGGGGTTGTTCCCGACGGTGGGAAGGATCATCGGATCTCACTGGACAGCTACCGCCCGCCTCAAGCTGGGCAGCCCCCAGCCAATAAGGTGTTGTCCCACCACAGCTTGCTTTCCTCATTGGGTGCATGGGGATGAGGAGAAGTCCGAATAGCAGGCTGAGAACCTTCGCACCAGGCAAGACAAAAAAACAAAAGAGACCAACTCTAAAACTGGGAACTTGGAACGTCCGCACTATGATGACAGGACTCGCTGCTAACCTCAAGGACATCAACGACACCAGGAAGACTGCCATCATCAATAATGAGCTGAAGAGACTGGGAGTGGATATCGCCACTCTCCAGGAAACACGGTTGGCTGACACAGGCACACTGAGAGAGAAGGACTACACGTTCTACTGGCAGGGAAAGGGCAGTGACGAACACAGGGAACACGGAGTGGGCTTCGCAGTGAAGAACACCTTGCTGAAGATGGTGAAACCGGGCAGCAATGGCTCTGCACGACTCCTCACCCTCCGCCTCAACAACACTCAAGGACCAGTCACCCTCGTCAGTGTGTATGCCCCAACACTGACAGCCACACCAGAGGCAAAAGACGAGTTCTACGAGAATCTCGCAACAACTGTCAGGATCATCCCCAACTCTGAACAACTCATTCTCCTTGGAGACTTCAATGCCAGAGTTGGTGCTGACCACGACTCCTGGCCCTCCTGTCTTTGACCATTTGGTGTGGGCAGAATGAACGACAACGGACAGCGGCTGCTCGAGTTCTGCACATATCACGATCTGTGCATCACAAACTCGTTCTTCAAGACCAAGCCCCAACACAAGGATTCCTGGCGACATCCGCGCTCAAAGCACTGGCACCAGCTGGACTTGATCCTGACCAGGCGCACCTCACTGAAGAACGTGCTAATCACCCGTTCGTTCCAGAGTGCAGATTGCGACACAGACCATTCATTGGTGTGTTGCAAGGTCAAGCTGCAGCTGAAGAAATTCTATCGTGCTAGACAGCCTGGAAAGGCACGGCTTGACACCAGCAAGATGGCCCAACCAGAACTTGTTGAGCAGTTTGCCTCCACCTTTAAGAAGGAACTTGGTGTACCACAAGAAGGAGAATCTGCAAAGCAGAAGTGGGAAGAGCTGCGAAACACCATCCACTGCACAGCCTTGGCTACCTTTGGGAGGAAGACCTCGAAGTCACAGAACTGGTTTGATGCCAAGTTGACCGAGATGACCCCGTCATTGAAGCCAAGCGCTCAGCACTTGCTGAGTACAAGAAGTACCCAAACGAGAAGAATCTCCAGATTCTCAGGGCTGCGAGAAGCAAAGTTCAGCAGACTGCTCGGCGCTGTGCCAACGAGTACTGGACTCAGCTCAGCCAAGACATTCAAACCGCTGCCATAACAGGGAACATCCGTGGTATGTACGATGGCATCAAGAAAGCACTTGGTCTGGCTCAGAGCAAGACGGCCCCCCTCAAATCCTCCACTGGGGAGATGATCACAGAAAAGAACAAGCAGATGGAGAGATGGGTGGAACACTACTCCGACCTCTACTCCAGACAGAACACCGTGACACCGTCAGCCCTTGATGCCATCGACTGCCTGCCATCCATGGACGAACTTGATGCCGAGCCAACCATCGACGAACTCAGCAAGGCCATTGATAGCTTGGCCGCTGGCAAGGCACCCGGCAACGACGGCATACCCCCCGACCTGATCAAGCACTGCAAGACCGCCCCACTGCTGCCATTGCATGACGTCCTCTGCCAGTGCTGGAAGGAAGGTGCCGTACCACAGGACATGAAGGACGCCAAGATCATCACCCTCTACAAAAACAAAGGGGAGAGAAGCGACTGCAACAACTACAGGGGCATCTCCCTCCTCAGCGTTGTTGGCAAAGTCTACGCACGAGTTGTTCTCGTTCGTCTACAGAAGCTTGCCGAACGTGTCTACCCCGAGTCTCAGTGTGGCTTCCACGCTGAGCGATCAACGGTAGACATGATATTCTCCATCCGCCAACTCCAGGAGAAATGCAGAGAACAGAACATGCCCCTGTACGTCGCCTTCATCGACCTCACCAAAGCGTTCGATCTGGTTAGCAGAGAGGGCCTTTTCAAGATCCTGCCAAAGATAGGATGCCCACCAAAGTTGCAAAGCCTCATTGAATTGTTTCACACCAACTTGCAGGGGATAGTGGAGCATGACGGCAACGTCTCAGAGCCATTCAACATACGCAGCGGCGTGAAACAGGGCTGTGTACTTGCGCCAACCCCCTTTGGGATTTTCTTTGCTATGCTCCTGAGGCATGCCTTCAGCACAGCAACAGAGGGAATCTACCTGCACACAAGATCTGACGGCAGGCTTTTCAACCTCGCCCACCTGAAAGTCAGAACCAAAGTACGCGAGGTTCTAATCAGAGACATGCTGTTTGCAGACGACGCTGCAGTTGCGACCCACACACAGCAGGAGCTTCAGACCCTGATGGACTGCTTCTCCCAGGCATGCAAGGACTTTGGGCTTACCATCAGCCTGAAGAAGACTAACGTCTTGGCGCAAGGCATGGAAGCACCACCAACCATCACCATCGACGACTACGAGCTGGAGGTCGTGAATCAGTTCACGTACCTGGGGTCCACAATCAGCAACAACCTCTCCCTTGATACAGAGATCGACAAGAGGATTGGAAAATCAGCCTTCACACTCGCTCGCCTCACCACACGAGTGTGCGAGAATCCCAAACTCTCTGTCAAGACGAAGATGGCAGTGTACAACGCCTGCGTCATCTGCACACTGCTCTATGGGAATGAGACGTGGACAACATACGCCCGGCAGGAAAAGAGACTGAACTCCTTCCACTTGCGCTGCATTCGCCACATCCTGGACATATCCTGGCAGGACAAAGTGCCCAACACAGAAGTTCTGTCCCACGCCAGCTTTCCCTCCATGTTCACTCTACTCAGGCAGCGCAGGCTCCGCTGGTTAGGCCACGCTCACCGTATGGAGGATGGCAGAATCCCCAAAGACATCCTCTATGGAGAACTGGCAACTGGCAGGAGAGACGTTGGCCGCCCACAGCTGCGCTTTAGAGACGTCTGCAAGAGAGACATGAAGGCCCTGGAGATCAACACAGAGCACCGGGAGGACCTTGCAACGGACCGCTCCAAATGGAGAGGCACCCTGACCAGACAGCTCAAGGCGGGTGAAGAGAGACTGACTGCTGCAGCAGATGAGAAAAGGACCCGCAGGAAGAACCGCCACAGACCCAGCAGCACGGAGACCACCCACAAGTGCGACCTGTGTGACAGGGACTGCCATTCGCGCATCGGCCTGTTCAGCCACAGGCGGTGCTGTCCCAGCAGAGTAGACATTTAGGATTCTCTTCCATGGTCATCATAGACCGATGGAGGCCGCCGCCGCCGATGACGACGATATTTAATCGTGTATTCTGTAACTGTGTTTTAGCAAATCCTTCTCTCTTACTTTATTGTGCAGTAGCCTGGTGGAGCAACCACAATTTCACTGTACTGTACAATGACAATAAAGCCTATTCTATTCTATTATCTCATTCTGGCGCAACAGAAGGGACTAGGTTAGCTGCTATGGACTTCTCTGCAACAGACTAAGCAAAGGTGTAATTTGATAATGCACACTCCAATGAATCAACAGTATGAATGAATTATTATGCTTGCTTCCCTTTAGTTTAGTCTCACTTGTTTGACTACCACTTACAAAATAATAAACAAGGGCACTCTGAGGCAAGTGCAATATCCCCCCCACTGTTGTCTTTGAAGATCCCCAAATTACCGACAGAGAGCACTTTTCAACTTAATCACTGTGGCAGAACCATTATAATAAAACCGTCATCCATGAATATACAACAACGTATACAATCTATAGTTGTAGAGCAGGATCCCGAGGTGAACCTGTATAGCAAGTTTGGTGATCCTAGAGAGCTTTACACATTCTATAGTAAGAGGGCGTAGGGAGTGTCAGCCTTGACCTTTAACCCCAAACCTGAAGTCAGAGGTCATGGTCTCAAAGTGAACCTGTGTACCAGGTTTGGTGACCCTAGCTTTCTCTGTTGTTGAAATATCATTTATAAGCCATTTTGATGTTGACCTTTGATCTTGCGATCCTAAAACCATAGTCACACTTCACGGTCATAGTCTGAACCTGTGCAGAAAGTTTGGTGACCCTAACTTGACTTGTTTTATAGTAATAGTGCAAATGGAATACTAACCTTAACCTTAGACCTTCTGACCCCAAACCTGTATTCAGAGGTCATGATCCCAAGGTGGAACCCATGTAGCAAGTTTAGTGACCCTAGCTTTCTATGTTGTTGAGACATAGTTTATAAGCCATTTTGATGTTGACCTTTGACCTTGCGATCCCAAATTCATAGTCACCCTTCAGGGTTACAGGGTGAACCTGTGTACCACATTTGGTGACCCTAGCTTTACTCTTTATACAGTAATAAGGCATAGGGAATGTTAACCTTGACCTTTTGACCTCAAACCCATAGTCACAGGTCAGGAGCCCAAGGTGAACCTGTGTACCAGGTTTGGTAGCCCTAGATTTACTTGTTTTATAGTTATAGTAAATGTAGCATTTACCATAGTGCAACTACAATGTTAACTTGAACCTTTGACCCCTTGACCCCAACCCATAGTTAGGTGAGTTGTAAGTTGTCCAAGGTGTGTATTAGATACAACTACTGTATCGATTTGAAAAGCCTACATCATTTTTCTTCAGCAGTTATTGTGTTTAGAAGATTTAGGGAAAATCTGACGCCTGATCTTTGACCTCAAGGTCATCCGATGAAAGTCAAATTGCAATATGGGCATCATTAGTGTATATCAAACCATGGTACCAAATTTTAAAACATTTGAAACAAATCTGTAGGAGGAATTGATTTCACAAAACAGTTACTGTCTATGAAGTGAGGTGAAATAGGGGGTCATAGGTCAGGGGCTACAATTCCTGCAAAAATCATCCGATCAGAACCAAATTGCAATATGTGAATCATCAGTGTATATCAAACCATGGTACCAAGTTTCAAAACAATTGAAACAAGAGCACTCTGAGGTGAGTGCAATAACCCCCGCCTCTGTTTTCTTTGAAGATCCCAATACTTACTGACGGAGAGCAGTTTTCAACGTTTCAATGTAAGTACTGTGGCAGAACCAAATTATGATCAGCCACCATCCATAAATATACAACAAAGTATACAACCCATAGTTGGAGGTCAGGATCCCAAGGTGAACTTGCGTAGCAAGTATGGTAACCCTAGAGAGCTTTACACGTTCTTAGTAAGAGATCATAGGGAGACTTCCGGTTATGGCTGCCACGTGAGAAGGACACGTCTCACTCTGCTCTGCTCCTGGAGAAAAAAAAAAAATCAGCAAATAACTCTCTCATTTGGGACAGAACGTATCCCAGCGTTTGGGTGAGGATATGTCGGTGAAGCCTAAGGCTGGAAAACCAGGTAGAGGAAAAAGCGAGCCGCCGAAACAGTCCAAATTAACGGACTTTCAGGTCTGTGACGCAGCAGATAAAGCTCCATATATGGCGGAGGAAGCTAGCAGCGGTGCGGTATCTGCGGGAAACGGCACAGGTGCGGTGCTAGCTGCCATAAGTTCAATGAGAGCAGACTTTTCCTCTAAATTTGATGGGATTATGGCAGCGTTGGAAGGAATGAGAAAGGAATTGGGTGACTGTGTAGAACGAATGGCGCAGGTGGAGCTTCGTGTCTCTAGTGCTGAAGATGACGTCACCTGTCTTCAATTAAAGGTGCGCACTTTGGAAAAAAAAAATAAATGTCTGGAAGATAATGTCCTGGATTTGGAGTCCCGGTCGAGACGGAACAACTTGAGGCTGGTGGGTCTACCGGAGGAATCCGAAGGTCGGGACTCATGTTCCTTTCTGGAAAAGTGGATTCCGGAGGCGCTGGGCAGCGCGGAGCTGCAATCAGCAGTGGTTCTGGAAAGCGCACACCGTATTGGCCCACGGAGAGATAAGGGACCACCGAGGACCCTAATTATGAAGTTCCTCAGCAACAGAGAAAGGATGAAGATCTTCAACGCTGCACGAGCTAAAGGAGAGATTAAACACCAGGACCAGCAGGTGCGGTTCTACCCAGATTTGGCCACAGGAATCCAACAATTGAGGAAGGAGTTTGATCCCGTACGTAAAGAGCTGCGCAACCTTGGGATTCGTCATGGTGTAATTTATCCTGCGAGACTGCTGACCACGTATGGGGGCAGAACACACATCTTCAAGACCCCAGAGGAGGCGCAGGAGTTCATCAAGAAGATCCAAGAAGAGACTGGTGGGAGCTAAGCATGAACAAAATATAAGGTAGGATATTTAAGCATTTGCACAGGCATCTGACTGACTTGAAGCAAATAACAAGTTTACAAAATATAGATTGTATTATATATTAAAAAAAAAAAAAAAAACTATGATGTACAAAGTTGCTAAAAATTTTGGAGTTAAATTGGAAAACTACAGAGGAGAGTTAATGTTACGTCATTAAAAGCAGTAGAGTTAGGGTGATTGGGAGGATGAAGAAGGAGTGGCTTTGGCTGTTCCTCGTGGGTGTGGAGCAGTCGATGGCTATATCGGGAGACGGAATTTTTCTTTTGATTTTGGGGGGATCGCCACAAATGTGGGAAGGGGGAATTTGTTTGTGTGTAGTTTGTAGGATGAATGTTCAACCACTCATTTTTTTGCTTCTCTGTATGAGCATGTTTACACTGCAAGGTAATCCCAAACTCCCTATTGATGATAAACCAAAGCGTTAATCTTAATTTAACTTCATGGAATTGCAGAGGTCTACAAAATTTAAAAAAACTTAAACAAGTTATGAATAAAATAAAAGACATGGGTTCAAAAATTGTGTTTTTACAAGAAACTCATCTAATAGAGGAGGATGTAAAAAGAATTAGGAGTAGATGGCAAGGAAGTGTTTTCACCTCATCATTTTCATCCCGAGCCAGGGGAGTTATGACTCTCATACATAAATCAGTCCCATTTCAAGTGAAAAATGTAATTGGAGACAAATTTGGAAGATATGTAATCATTCAAGGATCTTTGCTATTAGAAAATATAAATTTGGTGAACTTATATGGTCCCAATATAGATGATCAAAAGTTCTTTGCTAATTTATTTCTTATCTTATCATCACTTACAGGGCAACATATAATAGCAGGGGATTTTAATTGTACATTGAATCCTGGTATAGATAGATCAACAGGACTGGACTGTACACACAATGGATGTAGGATGACCATTAATCATTTTATGAAAGAACTGAGATTGCTAGATATATGGAGAGAAATGAAACCACAAGTTAAAGCCTACTCTTGTTATTCCAATACCTACAAGACATTCTCACGTATTGATTATTTTTTGATCTCCACAGAATTAAGGTCCAAGATTCAAAACTGCTTTTATGATAACATCGTGATCTCTGATCATGCACCCTGCTGTCTAATATATGTAGATAAGAAATTGACAAAGGAATCAGGTAGATGGCAATTTCAGCATAAATGGCTTCAGGATGAGGAATTTGTCAAGTACATAGAAAAACAGATAGATGAGTTCTTTGACATCAATACTACACAAACATCAGCATGTGTAAAGTGGGAGGCTTTCAAAGCTTTTATTAGGGGACATATTATTAGTTATACAGGTTCAAAATCTAAGAAGACTCGAGAGGAGAGAGTTCAATTGGAACATAAAATAAAAAGTCTTCAAGAAAAAGTGTATGCAGGAAGTGATCCAAGGTTGGAGAATGAATTACTGATTTTGAGAGCTGAATATGACAAAAAAATCAGCAAATAGAGCTGCCTCGAGTCTTCTAAGATTGAAACAATCTTTTTATGAACAAGGTGAAAAATCAGGAAAATTACTGGCATGGCAGATTAAACAATTAGAATTTAAAACACCAATTACCAGTATTATAAGTAATGGACAGGTAGTTATAGATCCTTTAGAAATTAACAGAGCCTTTAGAGATTACTATGAAAAATTATATGATACCAAAAATGAATCTGACTTAACAAAACTAAATGGGTTTTTGAACGAACTATCTATACCGTGTATTCCAAATGAAAACAGGGAGATACTGGAGTCTAAAATTAGTCAAGAAGAAGTTGGGCTAGCCATTGATAATATGAAATCAGGAAAAAGTGCAGGACCAGATGGTCTTCCAGTTGACCTTTATAAAAAATTTAAGAATAAATTAATAAAACCTTTTTTGGAAATGGTTTTAGAAGCATTTCAAAATAGTAATTTACCATCATACATGAATAATGCCTTAATTATACTGTTGCCAAAACCAGGTGAACCCTCTAATAAATGTGAAAATATGAGACCAATAAGCCTATTAAATGCCGACCTTAAGATAATCTGTAAAATTTTAGCAAGACGAATACAAGAAATTTTACCAAATATTATTAATCGAGATCAGAATGGCTTTATAAAGGGAAGACAAGGCTTCCATAATGTAAGAAGACTATTTTTTTTTTCCACAATATTTTTATTGAACCTTTTTTTTTTTTTAACAAACATGATACAAACAATCAAACACTAACACTAAAGTACTACAAAAAAAAAAAAATACCCTAAAAACACCAACAACCACCAACAAAATCAAGTCTTCAACAATGCTCCTCTGTTTAGTCTAGACAATCCAATACATTAGTATACATATTATGTTCACCAGTTTGGAATTTACAAGGTCCACACACATCATTCACCTTCTTCTTCAAGAGTTATGTTTAAATTTTTTACATAATCAATAAAAGGTCTCCATATATTCTCAAACACAATTTCCTTTGATTTCAGTATATATGTTATTCTTTCTAATGGAAGGTTTGTTAACATCTGTCTTAACCACTGAGTCACATCTGGTCTATGAGTCTTTTTCCATAATAGTGCAATACATTTTTTGGCATTAAGCAAACTGAGGTCTATGAATGTTCTTTCACTTTTATTGAAATTATGCTTTTCTGGGTACAGACCCAACAAAAACAGTTTAGGATTCAATATGATTTGTTTTGAGATTATTTTTTCAATTGTTACCCTCACCTCCTCCCAAAACATTCTTATTAATCTACATTCCCATAAACAATGAAATAGGGTTCCTTTACTTTCCATGCATTTTGTGCATGTATCTGGTATATTTTTGTTATATCTATTTAACTCCTCCGGTGTAACATACATCCGCATTAACCATTTGAAATGTATCAATTTAAGGCGTGCATTTATTGATTTGGTTTGAGCTTCTGTACAAGCCAATTCCCATTGTTCCTCTGAAATTTCAATTTGCAGATCTTCTTTCCAGTAGTTTAATCTTTTCAGTGAATTTTCACTTGAAGATAGTGTCAATGAGTTATAAAACTCTGAAATAATACCCTTTCTTTTACTATCTTTCATCATCATTTTTTCCAAGGATGAATAAATAGGTCGAGTGAGAGCTTTATTTTGATTTGATCGAATAAAGTTTCTAAGTTGAAGATATTTAAAAAAATGTGTTCTATTGAGATTAAATTTGATCCTCAGCTCTTCAAAAGACATTATGTTGTCTGCACATGGCAAATATAAATCCTGAATCTTTTGTATCCCTTTTAAATTCCATACTTTAAATACAGCGTCCGCTCTCCCTGGTTTAAAATATTGATTACCCCATATTGGACTAAATTGTGACAATAACTGTGGTTCTTTTAAATAGTTTTTAGCTTCACACCATATTTTGATCATATGCTTTACAAATGGATTTTTAACTTGTTTTTGTAATTTTTTTGCCGAATCTGAGTATATGAATATGGGAAGAGGTAAAGGTAAATTGTATGATTCCATTTCAGTCCAGTGAGGGAGATCATTTGATGAAAAATAATATGTCATAGACCTCAGTTGTGCCGACCAATAATACAACATAAAATTTGGACATTTCAGACCTCCACGATCAAATGGTAAATATAATAAAGACAAACGTAATCTAGCCCTCCTGTTGTTCCATATAAATTCCACTAACTTTTTTTTTATTCTTGAGAATAGATCTAAAGGTGGTGATAAGGGAATGTATTGAAATAAATAAAGTATTTTAGGTAAAATATTACTTTTAAGTATATTGATTCTCCCGATCATCGACATTGGTAGTGACATCCATCTCTGAGTTAACTCATTGATATCTGACATTAAGGCTTCATAGTTGACACTGGCGACTGATTCTAGCTTAGGCATAATTTGGATTCCTAAATATTTAAACTGATTTACAACATTGAATTGATTTACCTCAGGGGCTGGGTAATTTCTCTGGGTCTCATTTAGCATTAATATTGAAGATTTAGTTTTATTTATTTTATATCCTGATATTTCCCCAAAATTCTTTATTAAATTCAACAAGGTTGGAATTGATTTTTTTAGATTCGACATAAACAAAATTATATCATCGGCGTACAGGGAGATTTTATGTTCTGTTGGTCCAACTTTAATTCCATATATTTGTGAATGTAAACGTATCGCTATCGCTAAAGGTTCAATTGCCATAGTAAACAGTAAAGGTGAAAGTGGACAGCCTTGTCGACATCCTCTATTGATTTTTATTGGTTTTGAAATATTGTTATTTGTTAGGATTTCTGCTGTAGCATTATTGTATATTATTTGAACCCATTTTATGAAATTATTTCCAAGTCCAAACCTTTGTAGGACTTCAAAAAGAAAGGGCCATTCAACTCTATCAAAGGCCTTTTCGGCGTCCAATGATAGGAGAGCTGTATCCGGTGCTTCTTTATTAAAATAAATAATATTAAATAGTCTTCTTACATTATGGAAGCCTTGTCTACCCTTTATAAAGCCATTCTGATCTCGATTAATAATATTTGGTAAAATTTCTTGTATTCGTCTTGCTAAAATTTTACAGATTATCTTAAGGTCGGCGTTTAATAGGCTTATTGGTCTCATATTTTCACATTTATTAGAGGGCTTACCTGGTTTTGGCAACAGTATAATTAAGGCATTATTTATGTATGATGGTAAATTATTATTTTGAAATGCTTCTAAAACCATTTCCAAAAAAGGTTTTATTAATTTATTCTTAAATTTTTTATAAAGGTCAACTGGAAGACCATCTGGTCCTGCACTTTTTCCTGATTTCATATTATCAATGGCTAGCCCAACTTCTTCTTGACTAATTTTAGACTCCAATATCTCCCTGTTTTCATTTGGAATACACGGTATAGATAGTTCGTTCAAAAACCCATTTAGTTTTGTTAAATCAGGTTCATTTTTGGTATCATATAATTTTTCATAGTAATCTCTAAAGGCTCTATTAATTTCTAAAGGATCTATAACTACCTGTCCATTACTTATAATACTGGTAATTGGTGTTTTAATTTCCAATTGTTTAATCTGCCATGCTAATAATTTTCCTGATTTTTCACCTTGTTCATAAAAAGATTGTTTCAATCTTAGAAGACTCGAGGCAGCTCTATTCGCTGATTTTTTGTCGTATTCAGCTCTCAAAATCAGTAATTCATTCTCCAACCTTGGGTCACTTCCTGCATACACTTTTTCCTGAAGACTTTTTATTTTATGTTCCAATTTAGCTCTCTCCTCTCGAGTCTTCTTAGATTTTGATCCTGTATAACTAATAATATGTCCCCTAATAAAAGCTTTGAAAGCCTCCCACTTTACACATGCTGATGTTTGTGTAGTATTGATGTCAAAGAACTCGTCTATCTGTTTTTCTATATACTTGACAAATTCCTCATCCTGAAGCCATTTATGCTGAAATTGCCATCTACCTGATTCCTTTGTCAATTTTTTATCTACATATATTAGACAACAGGGTGCATGATCAGAAATCACGATGTTATCATAAAAGCAGTTTTGAATCTTGGACCTTAATTCTGTGGAAATCAAAAAATAATCAATACGTGAGAATGTCTTGTAGGTACTGGAATAACAAGAATAGGCTTTAACTTGTGGTTTCATTTCTCTCCATATATCTAACAATCTCAATTCTTTCATAAAATGATTAATAGTCATCCTACATCCAATGTGCGTACAATCCAGTCCTGTTGATCTATCCACACCTGGATTCAATGTACAATTAAAATCCCCTGCTATTATATGTTGCCCTGTAAGTGATGATAAGATGAGAAATAAATTAGCAAAGAACTTCTGATCATCTATATTGGGACCATATAAGTTCACAAGATTTATATTTTCTAATAGCAAAGAACCTTGAATGATTACATATCTTCCAAATTTGTCTCCAATTACATTTTTCACCTGAAAAGGAACTGATTTATGTATGAGAGTCATAACTCCCCTGGCTCGGGATGAAAATGAAGAGGTGAATACACTTCCCTGCCATCTACTCCTAATTCTTTTAACATCCTCCTCTATCAGATGAGTTTCTTGTAAAAACACAATTCTTGAACCCATGTCCTTTATTTTATTCATAACTTGTTTAAGTTTTTTTAAATTTTGTAGACCTCTGCAATTCCATGAAGTTAAATTAAGATTAACACTTTGGTCCATGATCAATAGAGAGTTTGGGATTACCTTGCAGTGTAAACATGCTCATACAGAGAAGCAAAAACATGAGTGGTTGAACATTCATCCTACAAACTACACACAAACAAATTTCCCCTTCCCACACTTGTGGCAAACCCCCCAAAATCAAAAGAAAAATTCTGTCTCCCGATATAGCCATCGACTGTTCCACACCCACGGGGAACAGCCTAAGCCACTCCTTCTTCATCCTCCCAATCACCCTAACTCTACTGCTTTTAATGACGTAACATTAACTCTCCTCTGTAGTTTTCCAACTTAACTCCAAAATTTTTAACAACTTTGTACATCATAGTTTTTTTTTTGTTTGTTTTTTTTTTGTTTTGTTTTTTTAATATATAATACAATCTATATTTTGTAAACTTACTATTTACTTCAAGTCAGTCAGATGCCTGTGCAAATGCTTAATTATTCTACCTTATATTTTGTTCATGCTTAGCTCCCACCAGTCTCTTCTTCTTCTTTGATCTTCTTGATGAACTCCTGCGCCTCCTCTGGGGTCTTGAAAATGTGGGTTCTGCCCTCATACGTGGTCAGCAGTCTCGCAGGATAGATTACACCATGACGAATCCCAAGGTTGCGCAGCTCCTTACGTACGGGATCAAACTGCTTCCTCAATTGCTGGATTCCTGTGGCCAAATCTGGGTAGAACCGCACCTGCTGGTCCTGGTGTTTAATCTCTCCTTTAGCACGTGCAGCGTTGAAGATCTTCATCCTGTCTCTGTTGCTAAGAAACTTCATAATTAAGGTCCTCGGCGGTCCCTTATCTCTCCGTGGGCCAATACGATGTGCTTTTTCCAGAACCACTGCTGATTGCAACTCCTCGCTGCCCAGCACCTCCGGAATCCACTTTTCCAGAAAGGAACATACGTCCCGACCTTCTGATTCCTCTGGAAGACCCACCAGCCTCAAATTATTCTGTCTCGACCGAGATTCCAAATCCAAAATATTATCTTCCAGAGATTTATTTTTTTTTTCCAAAGTGCGCACCTTTAATTGAAGACGGGTGACGTCATCTTCAGCACTAGCGAGACGGAGCTCCATCTGCGCCGTTCGTTCTACACAGTCACCCAATTCCTTTCTTATTCCTTCCAACGCTGTCATAATCCCATCAAATCTAGAGGAAAAGTCCGCTCTCATTGAACTCATGGCAGCCATCAGCGCATCTGCGCCATTCCCCGCAAACATCGCACCGCCGCCAGCTTCCTCCGCCATATATGGAGTTTTGTTTGCTGCGTCACAGACCTGAAAGTCCGTTAATTTGGACTGTTTCGGCGGCTCGCTTTTTCCTTTTCCTGGTTTTCCAGCCTTAGGCTTCGCCGACATATCCTCGCCCAAATGCTGGGATACGTTCTGTCCCAAATGAGAGAGTTATTTGCCGATTTTTTTTCTCCAGGAGCAGAGCAGAGCGAGACACGTCCGTCCTACGTGGCAGCCATAACCGGAAGTGTAAGAAGACTATTTAATATTATTTATTCTAATAAAGAAGCACCGGATACAGCTCTCCTATCACTGGACGCCGAAAAGGCCTTTGATAGAGTCGAATGGCCCTTTCTTTTTGAAGTCTTACAAAGGTTTGGACTTGGAAATAATTTCATAAAATGGGTTCAGATAATATACAATAATGCTACAGCAGAAATCCTAACAAATAACAATATTTCAAAATCAATAAAAATCAATAGAGGATGTCGACAAGGCTGTCCACTTTCACCTTTACTGTTTACTATGGCAATTGAACCTTTAGCGATGGCGATACGTTTACATTCACAAATATATGGAATTAAAGTTGGACCAACAGAACATAAAATCTCCCTGTACGCCGATGACATAATTTTGTTTATGTCGAATCTTAAAAAATCAATTCCGACCTTGTTGAATTTAATAAAGAATTTTGGGGAAATATCAGGATATAAAATAAATAAAACTAAATCTTCAATATTAATGCTAAATGAGACCCAGAGAAATTACCCAGCCCCTGAGGTAAATCAATTCAACGTTGTAAATCAGTTTAAATATTTAGGAATCCAAATTGTGCCTAAGCTAGAATCAGTCGCCAGTGTCAACTATGAAGCCTTAATGACAGATATCAATGAGTTAATTCAGAGATGGATGTCACTACCAATGTCGATGATCGGGAGAATCAATATACTTAAAAGTAACATTTTACCTAAAATACTTTATTTATTTCAATACATTCCCTTACCACCACCTTTAGATTTATTCTCAAGAATTAAAAAAAAGTTAGTGGAATTTATATGGAACAACAGGAGGGCTAGATTACGTCTGTCTTTATTATATTTACCATTTGATCGTGGAGGTCTGAAATGTCCAAATTTTATGTTGTATTATTGGTCGGCACAACTGAGGTCTATGACATATTATTTTTCATTAAATGATCTCCCTCACTGGACTGAAATGGAATCATACAATTTACCTTTACCTCTTCCTATATTCATATACTCAGATTCGGCAAAAAAATTACAAAAACAAGTTGAAAATCCATTTGTAAAGCATATGATCAAAATATGGTGTGAAACTAAAAACTATTTAAAAGAACCACACTTATTGTCACAATTTAGCCCAATATGGGGTAATCAATATTTTAAACCAGGGAGAGCGGATGCCGTATTTAAAGTATGGAATTTAAAAGGGATTCAAAAGATTCAAGATTTATATTTGCCATGTGCAGATAACATAATGTCTTTTGAAGAGCTGAGGATCAAATTTAATCTTAATAGAACACATTTTTTTTAAATATCTTCAACTTAGAAACTTTATTCGATCAAATCAAAATAAAGCTCTCACTCGACCTATTTATTCATCCTTGGAAAAAATGTTGATGAAAGATAGTAAAAGAAAGGGTATTATTTCAGAGTTTTATAACTCATTGACACTATCCTCAAGTGAAAACTCACAGAAAAGATTAAACTGCTGGAAAGAAGATCTGCAAACTGAAATTTCAGAGGAACAATGGGAACTGGCTTGTACAGAAGCTCAAACCAAATCAATAAATGTACGTCTTAAATTGATACATTTTAAATGGTTAATGCGGATGTATGTTACACCGGAGGAGTTAAATAGATATAACAAAAACATACCAGATACGTGCACAAAATGCATGGAAAGTAAAGGAACCCTATTTCATTGTGTATGGGAATGTAGAATAATTAGAATGTTTTGGTAAGAGGTGAGAGTAACAATTGAAAAAATAATCTCAAAACAAATCATGTTGAATCCTAAACTGTTTTTGTTGGGTCTGTACCCAGAAAAGCATAACTTTAATAAAAGTGAAAGAACATTCATAGACCTCAGTTTGCTTAATGCCAAAAAATGTATTGCACTACTGTGGAAAAAGACTCATAGACCAGATGTGACTCAGTAGTTAAGACAGATGTTAACAAACCTTCCATTAGAAAGAATAACATACATACTGAAATCAAAGGAAATTGTGTTTGAGAATATATGGAGACCTTTTATTGATTATGTAAAAAATTTAAACATAACTCTTGAAGAAGAAGGTGAATGATGTGTGTGGACCTTGTAAATTCCAAACTGGTGAACATAATATGTATACTTATGTAATGGATTGTCTAGACTAAACAGAGGAGCATTGTTGAAGACTTGATTTTGTTGGTGGTTGTGGGTGTTTTTAGTGCATTTTTTTTGTAGTACTTCAGTGTTAGTGTTTGATTGTTTGTGTCATGTTTGTTAAAAAAAAAATAAAAAGGTTCATTAAAGATATTGTGGGAAAAAAAAGAGATCATAGGGAGTGGCAACCTTGAACTTTGACCTTTTGACCCCAAACCTGTAGTCAGAGGTTATGGTCTCAGAGCAGGGGTGTCCAATCATGTGCCATGGAGGGCCAAGACCCTGCAGGCTTTACCTCCAACCAGTGTCTTCAACAGCAGATTTCACTGAATTTCTTCCCACTGATTGCTGATAAGTGAAAACACCTGCTGAAGAGACTGGGTAGAAGAGAAAACCTGCAGGATCTTGGTCCTCCATGGCACATGATTGGACACCCCTGTCTCAGAGTGAACCTGTGCACCAGGTTTGGTGACCCTAGCTTTTTTGTTGTTGAGATATACACTACCGTTCAAAAGTTTGGGGTCACCCAGACAATTATTTTGTGTTTTCCATGAAAAGTCACACTTATTTACCACCGTGAGTTGTAAAATGAATAGAAAATATAGTCAAGACATTGACAAGGTTAGAAATAATGATTTGTATTTGAAATAATAATTTTTTCCTTCAAACTTTGCTTTCGTCAAAGAATCCTCCATTTGCAGCAATTACAGCATTGCAGATCTAACATGATTGCACAAGGGTTTTCTAATCATCCATTAGCCTTCTGAAGCATTGAGCAAACACATTGTACCATTAGAACACTGGAGTGATAGTTGCTGGAAATGGGCCTCTATACACCTATCTAGATATTGCACCAAAAACCAGACATTTGCAGCTAGAATAGTCATTTACCACATTAGCAATGTATAGAGTGTATTTCTGATTAGTTTAAAGTTAACTTCATTGAAAAAAGTGCTTTTCTTTCAAAAATAAGGAAATTTCTAAGTGACCCCAAACTTTTGAACGGTAGTGTAGTTTATAAGCCATGCTGATGTTGACCCTTGACCTTGCGATCCCAAAACTACAGTCACACTTCTGGGTCACAGGGTGAACCTGTGTACCAGGTTTGGTGACCCTAACTTTTCTCATTGTACAGTAATAAGGCATAAGGAATGTTAACCTTGACCTTTGACCTTTTGACCCCCAAACCCACAGTTAGTAGGGGTGTTGGGAAAAAAAAAAATCGATTCACATAAAAATCAAGATTCTCATTTTACATGATCCGAGAATCGGTTCACAAAAATTAAGAATCGATTTATTATTATTATTTTTTTTTTTTGCGGTGGTGCTGGGGTCCCGTCACATGACACGTATTGCCGCTTCATGATATGCAATTACACATTGATGCTGCCGATGCAGGAAACCATGCAGAGTAGCTTACTACCTAGCACCCGGATGAAACAGTCGTAATAAAAAAAACATGGAGCAGCAAGAAATTCAGCCAGTCCCATCTTCAATGAAGGCAAGTGTGTGGGTGCATTTTTGTTTCTACAACATTCCAGGAAAGAAAACGCTAGACATGACACATGTAATACGTAAAGTTTGCAAAACGAAAGCCAAGTGCTTTGGTAACACCACAAACACCGACGCTCACATTAACCGCCATCACCCACACTTGAAAGAAGTGGAAAAAGTTGTAAGTCCTCCTGCTGAACAACGCACACTACACCACTTTAGCAAACTCTCAGCAAATTCTGAATGGGCAAAAAAAAACAAACAAAAAAAACAAAAATCATGAAATCTTGTAACAGCACTTTATTTTGTTTGATCACTTTAATTTGTTTTTTAAGTCTCCAAAGAATTTAGATACTTAAGTTTATATTTGTGCAGGTTTAAAATTAATGTTGCTTATCTTATGCATCAATTGCATTCAGTTCTTACTGAATTTGTTCATTGCACTAAGTTACTGGACAGGGTGCATTGACTGCATACAGTCAGGTAGCACTACGATTTAAATGGATGTTCAAAGTATTTGTGATTAGATTAGATTAGATTAGATTCAACTTTATTGTCATTACACATGTATGAATACAAGGTAATGAAACACAGTTTAGCATCCAATCAGAAGTGCAAAGGACAGCAGTGCAGTAAATACAGTAATTGACAGTATGTGCAATTTAAGCAAATATATGCAGATAGGTCAGTGCAGAAAGTTAAGAGTACCGTTATGTGCAAATAATGTACAATAAGTTAGGTGGGCAGTTATGTACAGGTGAGGATGGTAAGAGATGGGAATAAGTTAGCATAAATTACAGAAGAGCAAAGTACAGGTGAAGTGAGGTAAGTAGCAGCCAATCTAACTATAAAGAGTGGCAATATGCAGAAAAACAGTATGTAGTTAAATATGTGATAGAATCTGCTTTTGTTTTTTAATGAATAGCCAATATTTCTAGAATGCTGGAGGGTGACTAAACCAACACACTGTGTAAACACTGTTAGGAATTGTGATATGCTGAAAAGGAAAATTTTCAAAATTTATTTCACAACTCGTAAGTTTTCAAGAAATAAAAAAGCAGTTAGTAACCTAAGCCTACTTTTTTCATTTAACAGTATTTTATTGCGAATCAGTTGATATAATTTTAAAACAATATAATCCCCCAAAACATCAACACACTGTACTCTGCTTTCAAGCTTACCTTGTGGGACACATATGTATCACTTTAAGCTTCACATCTCAGAGTAGAACAAAGGACTGGGTCTCCTTGGAGGTAACAGAAGGATGTGAAAATTTAGTCTTTGGTATGCAAGAGACGGCCTTGGGGGATTTCCTGGTCTGCCAGAGACTATGAGGAGGATATTATAGGATTTAAGGAAAGATGCATTGTTACTTGAGATTAAATGCAATGTGACTGTGAGCTTTGAAGGTCCTGGATATATAAAGGACGAATGTCTGTGTTTTTCCTCTTTCTGCTTTGCTGATGTTGGAAGATGTGAATAAACCTGACTCGTGAGATAAACTCTGCCTCGTCATTTTCACATTTCCACACTGGTGACCCTAAGACGTATCATGGATGAAAGAAATTCCCCCTGGCCAGCCGAGTCAGGAGCTCCCAGCCAAGCGTACGCCGCTACCATCCAGCTACCGGACTTTTGGCAGGACAACCCGCGCTCCTGGTTCCACTTGGTCGAAGCACAGTTCGCCCTCCAGGGGATAACGGTAGATGACACAAAGTTCTACCATGTGATTGCAAAGCTCGACAACCGCACGGCTCGGCATGTGGAGAGCCTATTGGAGCGGCCACCGGCCAACGACAAATACGGCAGGTTGAAGGCTGCACTTATCCAGCGCTTCACTCTCTCAATCGAGGAGAGAGCAGAGAGGCTCCTGGCTCTGAAAGACTTGGGAGATGGCATGCCCATTGACTTGATGGAGAACATGCTGAGGTTGAGGGGCTCAGACAACGACGACTTCATCTTCACCCACATTTTCCTCAGGACCCTACCGTCGGCCACGAGAGCGACCCTGGCCAGTTCGCCGTTGTTGGCCCAGTAGGAATTCCGCGCGCTGGCCCAGGAGGCGCACCGGATTCTCAACGGCAGCAAACAGCGCGCGGCCACCGCGGCAGCGACGGAGTTTGGCGCGCCGGCCGGAGATGGCGGGGGGCCAGAGACGGCGGTAGCAGAACCACTGACGACGGCGGCGGCGGGGGCCAAGGATCGCGGAGGAGACACCCTCTGTTTCTACCATCGCCGCTTTGCAGAGAAGGCACGCAAATATATACCACCGTGCCGGTTCAAGCGCTCGAGAAACGCCAAGACCAGGGGTCGGTAGCAGCTGCGGCCCTCGGGGAGGAGAACAAGCTGCTCTACTTGAAGGATGCGCGCTCGGGGAGGCATTTCCTCGTGGACACAGGCTCCCAGTTGAGTTTCATCACACCTTCCTCCGCTGACCGGCTGGCGGTTTCCAGAGGCCCTGGGGTGACAGCAGCGAACGGCTCGGAGATTAAGACCTTTGGTGAGAGGACTCTGCTTCTGTCCCTACATGGCCATAGATTTGAGTGGACTTTTGTCATAGCTGCAGTGAATTTCAATATGTTGGGGGCTGATTTTCTGTGCTCACATGGTTTGTTGGTTGATCTTGCTAACAGGCGCCTGGTTAATGCACTTTCTTTTTATTCTATTCCCTGTACAGCCCGAGTGGCCCCGCCAACAGCACAAGCCAACGTCACAGCTGCAAGCGGTAAGTTCCACACACTGCTCACTCAGTTCCTAGCACTCACGGTTCCCACATTTTTAGCAGCCGTCGCTAAACACGGGGTAAAACATTTTATTACTACCACTGGACCGCCCGTTTTTGCAAAAGCTCGGCGCTTGGATTCAGCTAAACTGACCATAGCGCGCGAGGAGTTCGCCAACCTGGAAAGGTTGGGCATCATCGGGCGTTCGAACAGTCCATGGGCTTCACCGCTTCACATGGTCCCGAAAGCTGACGGCTCGTGGCGACCTTGCGGAGATTTCCGCAGGTTGAACAACGTCACAGCGCACAACCGCTACCCAATCCCGCATATCCAAAATTTTTCCGTTCATTTGGCGGGGGCGTGCGTTTTTTCTAAGATAGACTTGGTCCGCGGTTACCACCAAGTCCCAGTGCGCGCTGAGGACATACCCAAAACAGTGGTAATAACTCTGTTCGGTCTATTCGAGTTTTTGTGCATGCCATTTGGGCTTAAAGGCGCTGCGCAGACGTTCCAACGCATGATGAACGCGGTGTTGCGCGATCTCCCCTTCGTATTCGTCTACCTGGACCACATCTTAGTAGCCAGTGCGTCCAAAGACAAACACGAAAACCACCTCACGGCAGTTTTCCGGAGGTTGGGAGAGCACGGTTTAATAATCAACCCAGCGAAGTGTCAGTTCGGGGTGACGCAGATTGATTTTTTGGGGCATCGCGTCTCTCCAGAAGGAGCGGTTCCGCTGCCTGACAAAGTGCGCGCGGTAGCAAATTTTCCCCAGCCACAAACGGTCAAGGCGTTACAGGAGTTTTTGGGAATGGTGAATGGTGAATTTTTATAACCGTTTCCTCCCCCGCGCAGCGCAGCTCATACAACCATTGTATGCCGCACTCAAAAAACAAAAACCCACAAATAAGATCGAATGGTCTCCGGAGCGAGAGCGAGCATTCTCGGAGGTCAAAACAGCCCTGGCAAACGCTGCGTTGTTAGCACATCCAGACCCAACGGCCCGCATAGCGCTCACTACTGATGCGTCAGATGTGGCCATAGGGGCGGTCGTGGAGCAGCATGTAGCCGGGGCTTGGCAGCCGCTCGCCTTTTTCAGCAGGGCTTTGCGCGATAGTGAACGAAAATACAGCGCATTCGACAGGGAGTTGTTAGCTCTCCACTTGGCCATTCGCCACTTCCAGTTCTGGCTGAAGGGACGCCGTTTCACTGCATTCGTTGACCACAAGCCGCTGACATTCGCGATGGCCAAGGTTTCAGAACCGTGGTCGGGCCGGCAGCAAAGACAGCTGGCTGCCATCTCAGAGTTTACTACCGATATTCAGCACGTGGCGGGTAAACTGAATGTAGTGGCAGACTGTCTCTCGCGCGCCGTGGCGGCCCCAGTCCGCGTAGGGATAGATTATGCAGCCATGGCCGCGGATCAGGTTAGCGACGCGGACGTGCGCGCGCTCCAGTCTGGACCAACAGGGTTAAGGCTGGAGAACAGGGTGCTGCAAGACGGTATGCCCCCCCTAATCTGCGATGTCTCCACTGGGCGACTGCGTCCTGTGGTACTGGCCGCGTGGCGCCGCCGCGTTTTTCACTCGATTCATTCTCTGGCGCACCCGGGAGTGCGCGCGTCGGTCAAAATGATAGGAGAGAAATTTGTATGGCCGAGCCTGCGCAAACAAGTTAAGGAGTGGGCAGCAGCCTGCATGGCTTGTCAACGAGCCAAGGTATACAGACACACGAGAGCTCCCTTGGAGCCGTTACACATCCCGGCTAAGAGGTTCGATCATGGTCACGTGGACCTCGTAGGCCCCCTCCCGCCGTCACAGGGGTGCACACACCTTCTGACAATGGTGGACCGCACCACGCGCTGGCTGGAAGTGGTCCCACTGGCGTCAACCACAGCCGAGGAGGTGGCGCGCACGTTTTTAACAGCATGGGTAGCGCGCTTTGGAGTCCCGTCGGACAGAGGTCCCCAATTTGTTTCCGAACTTTGGTCAGCAATGGCCCGCAGCCTGGGGGTAATGATCCACCGCACAACGGCGTACAATCCGCAGGCTAATGGGTTATGCGAACGTTTTCATAGGTCATTGAAAGCGGCTCTCAGAGCGTCGCTGACGGACGCAAATTGGGTAGACAGGCTACCATGAGTTTTATTGGGGTTGCGTTCTGCACCTAAAGAGGACTTAGAAGCCTCCCCGGCTGAGCTAGTTTTTGCGCAGCCACTTCGGCTGCCCGGGGAGTTTCTCCCAGATAATCCTGCGCCAGATAGCTCCCCATCTCAGCAGTTGCAGCGTGGCACGGAATCGGGCACACTGCCTGGCCCTGTTCACCACAGTTTTCCGCGCGTTTTTGTGCCTAAGGCTTTGAAAAACGTGGACTTTGTTTTTGTCAGACACGATGCCCATCGCCCACCGCTGCGACCACCTTATGATGGACCATTTAGAGTGCTGGAAACAGGGGACAAGCATTTCTTGCTAGATTTGGGGGGCAGGAAGGAAAAGATTGGCATAAACAGGCTCAAACCCGCCTTTGTGGTGGCGGACGAGGATGTGCTGTTGGCCAGGGCTCCTCGGTGCGGCAGACCCCTCGGGGACATTCCCCAGAACACCCACAGGGAGTGACAAACAGTTCTCACCCTCAGACAGCAGCTCCCCAGCAGGATGGCGCCGCAGAAGTGGCGAAGCCCGCTTACAGCAGATACGGGAGGAGACTGAGGCCCAAACAGCACGTGGGTTATTGTGTAATGACTTTATCATGACATGCAGACTGTTATTCTGTTGTTCTATCTTAGATGTTTGGGGGGGGTCATGTGGGACACATATGTATCACTTTAAGCTTCACATCTCAGAGTAGAACAAAGGACTGGGCCTCCTTGGAGGATGTGAAAATTTAGTCTTTGGTATGCAAGAGACGGCCTTGGGGGATTTCCTGGTCTGCCAGAGACTATGAGAAGGATGTTATAGGATTTAAGGAAAGATGCGTTGTTACTTGAGATTAAATGCAATGTGACTGTGAGCTTTGAAGGTCCTGGATATATAAAGGACGAATGTCTGTGTTTTTCCTCTTTCTGCTTTGCTGATGTTGGAAGATGTGAATAAACCTGACTCGTGAGATTAACTCTGCCTCGTCATTTTCACATTTCCACAACCTCAGCATTTTTTGCATGGCAGTGGACTTTTTTTCCTGAGATTAGTGGGCTTTTGTACTGAACTGAGAGCCAAATGTGAATCGAAAACCGTTTCAGAATCGAATCGTGACCGCAAAAATCGGAATCGAATTTAATCGTGTAACTTCTAAAGATTCACAGCCGTAATAGTTAGAGGTCACGATCCCAAGGTGAACCTGTGTAGCAAGTTTGGTGACCCTAACTTTCTTTGTTGTTGAGATATAGTTTATAAGCCATTTTGATGTTGACCTTTGACCTTGTGATTCTAAATCCATAGTCACACTTCTGGGTCACAGGGTGAACCTGTGTATCAAGTTTGGTAACCCTAACTTTACTCGTTGTACAGCAATAAAGCATAGGGAATGTTAACCTTGACCTTTGACCTTTTGACCTAAACCCATAGTCAGAGGTCAGGATTTCAAGATGAACCTGTGTACCAGGTTTGGTGGCCCTAATTTTATGCGTTGTACAGTAATAAGGCAAAAGGAATGTTAACCTTTATCTTTGATATTTTGACCCCAAATCCATAGTCAGAGATCAGGATCGCAATTGAACCTGTGTACTAGGTTTGGTGGCCCTAGCTTTACTCGTTTTATAGTAATAGTAAATGTAGCATTTACCATAGTGCAACTACAATTTTAACTTTGAACCTTTGACCCCTTGACCCCAAACCCATAGTTAGGTGAGGGTATAAGTCGTCCAAGATGTGTATTAGATACAACTACTGTATTGATTTGAAAAGCCTACATCATTTCTTTCAGTTATTGTGTTTAGAAAATTTAGGGAAAAATCTGACCTGACGTTTGACTTCAAGTTCATCCGATGAGAGTGAAATTGAAATATGTGCATCATCAGAGTATATCAAACCATGGTATCAGGTTTCAAAACAATCGGAACAAAACTGTAGGAAGAGGTTTGGTGGCCCTAGCTTTACTCGTTTTATAGTAATAGTAAATGTAGCATTTACCATAGTGCAACTACAATTTTAACTTTGAACCTTTGACCCCTTGACCCCAAACCCATAGTTAGGTGAGGGTATAAGTCGTCCAAGATGTGTATTAGATACAACTACTGTATTGATTTGAAAAGCCTACATCATTTCTTTCAGTTATTGTGTTTAGAAAATTTAGGGAAAAATCTGACCTGACGTTTGACTTCAAGTTCATCCGATGAGAGTGAAATTGAAATATGTGCATCATCAGAGTATATCAAACCATGGTATCAGGTTTCAAAACAATCGGAACAAAACTGTAGGAAGAGGTTTGGTGGCCCTAGCTTTACTCGTTTTATAGTAATAGTAAATGTAGCATTTACCATAGTGCAACTACAATTTTAACTTTGAACCTTTGACCCCTTGACCCCAAACCCATAGTTAGGTGAGGGTATAAGTCGTCCAAGATGTGTATTAGATACAACTACTGTATTGATTTGAAAAGCCTACATCATTTCTTTCAGTTATTGTGTTTAGAAAATTTAGGGAAAAATCTGACCTGACGTTTGACTTCAAGTTCATCCGATGAGAGTGAAATTGAAATATGTGCATCATCAGAGTATATCAAACCATGGTATCAGGTTTCAAAACAATCGGAACAAAACTGTAGGAAGAGGTTTGGTGGCCCTAGCTTTACTCGTTTTATAGTAATAGTAAATGTAGCATTTACCATAGTGCAACTACAATTTTAACTTTGAACCTTTGACCCCTTGACCCCAAACCCATAGTTAGGTGAGGGTATAAGTCGTCCAAGATGTGTATTAGATACAACTACTGTATTGATTTGAAAAGCCTACATCATTTCTTTCAGTTATTGTGTTTAGAAAATTTAGGGAAAAATCTGACCTGACGTTTGACTTCAAGGTCATCCGATGAGAGTGAAATTGAAATATGTGCATCATCAGAGTATATCAAACCATAGTATCAGGTTTCAAAACAATCGGAACAAAACTGTAGGAAGAGTTGATTTCACAAAAGTGGGACAGACAGACAGCTGGACGAACGGACAGACTGACCCAGAATATAATCCCCCTTCGGTCTTTGTCCAAAGGGCTTTTCGACTCCTTTGGGCTTCGACCGACGGGGGGTAAAAAGGACACTGTATTCTCAACCGAAATCAGCAACCTCAACCACCCTATGGTTAAAACTTTAGTTTGCATGTTAACTCCTGATTGGAACTCTAGCTAGAGCGATCGGTCCTGTCTATGTTCCTCTTCACCCCACTTCCTGTCTCTCCGTTAATTGCATCTGTCCAATAAATGCAAAAAAATGCACCCCAAAAATACACTTGGAAAACATTTCCCCCAACTCTCAAACACACAAATACCCCAAGATGCTGATCCACAATACCTTGGTAGAACATGTTTGTGGTAACATTTATTTTTGTCAATACACAAAGTGCACCGACTACTTCACTGCTGCTTCACTACCAGCTGATTTTGTTTAAATTCAGGCTTTAAATTCACTAATATCTGATTTAACAAAGAATAAATGTAATTAAGTTTTGGATGTGAAATGAATCAATGGCTGATGGTATGATCAGTTTATCACCTGGTGTGGATTGGCAGCAGCGGAACAGAGCTCCACAGCTCCTGCTACACCTGGAGGTTGGTAGGATAATCTAGACGCACACAGCTAAAGAATGAGAGACACAGATATCAAACCAAATTCATCCCAAAGCATGGCAGACAGTTATGGCACACTACTACAGACTGCTATGGTGCTGCATGGGATGAGGGATGATCCAACAGGGCAGGTAAAAAGCAGCAGGCTTAAAGCATACAAAGCTCTGTACTGAACCAAGCAACGAAAATTCAAGCTGGAGATGAGAAAAAGGATGAATACACAAGCAGAGAAGTGGTCAGAGCAGTTTCATCCACACACTGTTCATGGCCAGTATAAACTCACAGTGTGAGTGACAAGTCCCGGAGCCAACGGCAGCTGCAGACTGTCCAGGGGGAGGGGCTTAGGCAGTTTAGAGGGAGACGGACTCAGTGTGCACACACACTTGGACAGTATAAACACCCACACAAAGGGAAAGGAAGTAAAACAGAGAGAAAAGAGAAAGTGAAATGAAAAATAGGCGAGAAAAGTGAAGGGAAGTCGTCACAGGATAATGATAAAAAGACAGCAAGGAAGAGCAGGGGATTGTCTATACCTGTGAAGGGGGGGATGTGGAGAAGGAGGTGGTGCAGACCTCCTGGGAGTCCTGAACTCCTGGGAACTGTCCTCCGTCCTCGTCATCTGGAGCTCTGCACACACAGACATTTTGATTTACACCATACTGTTGTTACACAGAGCTAATGCCAAAGGTAAAAAGAAGGGGTGTTGATTAAAGTCATTTAAAATGTGTTCAAGAACAGTTACAGTGCATCTGGAAACTATTCACAGTGCTTCACTTTTCCACATTTTGTTATGTTACAGCCTTATTCCAAAAGGGATTAAATTAATTTTTTCCCTCAAAATTCTACACACAATACCCCATAATGACAATGTGGAAAAAAATTTTTTTTTTTGAAATTTTTGCAAATTTATTAAAAATAAAAAACTAAGAAATCACACGTACAGTGGGGCAAAAAAGTATTTAGTCAGCCACCAATTGTGCAAGTTCGCCCACTTAAAAGATGAGAGAGGTCTCCAATTTTCATCATAGGTATACCTCAACTATGAGAGACAAAATGAGAAAAAAAAAAAATCCAGAAAATCACATTGAAGGATTTTTAAAGAATTTATTTGCAAATTATGGTGGAAAATAAGTATTTGGTCACCTACAAACAAGCAAGATTTCTGGCTCTCACAGACCTGTAACTTCTTCTTTAAGAGGCTCCTCTGTCCTCCACTCGTTACCTGTATTAATGACACCTGTTTGAACTCGTTATCAGTATAAAAGACACCTGTCCACAACCTCAAACAGTCAGACTCCAAGCTCCACTATGGCCAAGACTAAAGAGCTGTCAAAGGACACCAGAAACAAAATTGAAGACCTGCACCAGGCTGGGAAGACTGAATCTGCAATAGGTAAGCAGCTTGGTGTGAAGAAATCAACTGTGGGAGCAATTATTAGAAAATGGAGAGACATACAAGACCACTGATAATCTCCCTCGATCTGGGGCTCTACGCAAGATCTCACCCTGTAGGGTCAAAATGATCACGAGAACGGTGAGCAAAAATCACAGAACCACACAGGGGGACCTAGTGAATGACCTGCAGAGAGCTGGGACCAAAGTAACAAAGGCTACGTCAGTAACACACTACGCCGCCAGGGACTCAAATCCTGCAGTGCCAGACGTGTCCCCCTGCTTAAGCCAGTACATGTCCAGGCCCATCTGAAGTTTGCTAGAGAGCATTTGGATGATCCAGAAGAGGATTGGGAGAATGTCATATGGTCAGATGAAACCAAAATAGAACTTTTTGGTAAAAACTCAACTTGTCGTGTTTGGAGGAGAAAGAACACCATACCTACTGTGAAGCATGGAGGTGGAAACATGATGCTTTGGGGCTGTTTTTCTGCAAAGAGACCAGGACGACTGATCCGTGTAAAGGAAAGAATGAATGGGACCATGTATCGTGAGATTTTGAGTGAAAACCTCCTTCCATCAGCAAGGGCATTGAAGATGAAACATGGCTGGGTCTTTCAGCATGACAATGATCCCAAACACACTGCCTGGGCAACGAAGGAGTGGCTTCATAAGAAGCATTTCAAGGTCCTGGAGTGACCTAGCCAGTCTCCAGATCTCAACCCCATAGAAAATCTTTGGAGGGAGTTGAAAGTCCGTGTTGCCCAGCGACAGCCCCAAAACATCACTGCTCTAGAGGAGATCTGCATGGAGGAATGGGCCAAAATACTAGCAACAGTGTGTGAAAACCTTGTGAAGACTTACAGAAAACGTTTGACCTCTGTCATTGCCAACAAAAGGTATATAACAAAGTATTGAGATGAACTTTTGTTATTGACCAAATACTTATTTTCCACAATAATTTGCAAATAAATTCTTTAAAAATCCTTCAATGTGATTTTCTGGATTTTTTTTCTCATTTTGTCTCTCATAATTGAGGTATACCTATGATGAAAATTGGAGATCTCTCTCATCTTTTAAGTGGGAGAACTTGCACAATTGGTGGCTGACTAAATACTTTTTTACCCCACTGTACATAAGTATTCACAGCCTTTGCCATGAAGCTCAAAATTAAGCTCAGGTGCATCCCGTTTCCACTGATCATCCTTGAGATGTTTCTGCAGCTTAATTGGAGTCCACCTGTGGTAAATTCAGTTGATTGGATATGATTTGGAAAGGCACACACCTGTCTATATAAGGTCCCACAGTTGATAGTGTATGTCAGAGCACAAACCAAGCATTAAGTCAAAGGAATTGTCTGTAGACCTCCGAGACAGGACTGTCTCGAGGCACAAATCTGGGGAAGGGTACAGAAAAATTTCTGCTGCTTTGACAGTCCCAATGAGCACAGTGGCCTCCATCATCCGTAAATGGAAGAAGTTCAGAACCACCAGGACTCTTCCTAGAGCTGGCCGGCCGTCTAAACTGAGTGATCGGGGGAGAAGGGCCTTAGTGAGGGAGGTGACCAAGAACCTGATGGTCACTCTGTCAGAGCTCCAGTGTTCCTCCATGTAAAGAGAACCTTCCAGAAGGACAACCATCTCTGCAGCAATCCACCAATCAGGCCTGTATGGTAGAGTGGCCAGATGGAAGCCACTCCTTAGTAAAAGGCACACGGCAGCCTGCCTGGAGTTTGTCAAAAGGCACCTGAAGGACTCTCAGACCATGAGAAACAAAATTCTCTGATCTGATGAGACAAAGACTGAACTGTTTAGCGTGAATGCCAGGCGTCATGTTTGGAGGAAACCAGACACCGCTCATCACCGTGCCAATGTTGGTAGCAGCATCATGCTGTGGGGATGTTTTTCAGTGGCAGGAACTGGGAGACTAGTCAGGATATAGGGAAAGATGCATGCAGCAATGTACAGAGACATCCTGGATGAAAACCTGCTCCAGAGCGCTCTTGACCTCAGACTTGGGCAATGGTCCATCTTTCAGCAGGACAACGACCCTAAGCACACAGCCAAGATATCAAAGGAGTGGCTTCAGGACAACTCTTTGAATGTCCTTGAGTGTCCCAGCCAGAGCCCAGACTTGAATCCAATTGAGCATCTCTGGAGAGATCTGAAAATGGCTGTGCACCGACGCTTCCCATCCAACCTGATGGAGCTTGAGAGGTGCTGCAAAGAGAAATGGGAGACACTGCCCAAAGATAGGTGTGCCAAGCTTGTGGCATCATATTCAAAAAAAAGTTGAGGCTGTAATTGCTGCCAAAGGTGCATCAACAAAGTACTGAGCAAAGGCTGTGAATACTTATGTACATGTGATTTGTTAGTTTTTTATTTTTAATAAATTTGCAAAAATCTCAAAAAAACTTTTTTCACACTGCCATTATAGGGTATTGTGTGTAGAATTTTGAGGAACAAAATTAATTTAATCCCTTTTGGAATAAGGCTGTAACATAACCTAAAATGTGGACAAAGTAAAACACTGTGAATACTTTCCGGATGCACTGTAGAGTTTCATCTTATCACTACTGTTGGTGAGGCTCAAACTCACCTGACACCCTGTGTGTTTGGAAGCAGTTCAAACTTTGTGGGACGCTGGCTGCTGCCAGGAGGATCTACAAAGTGATCCACAATGATGCCCATGATTGGAGCCGACCGTTCAAACTGCCTGCAGGGGGTGATATTCCAGCAGTATCCAGGTCAAGACAAGGTAACATTTTTTTTCTTTTTTTAAATAAAATCCTTTGTAAGACGGCGGTCTACAACCCACGGCTCTTTTGCTCATAACCAGTGGCTCTGAGTAGGCTTAATAAAAAAATTTAAATTTATAATTACAGTGCTGTGAAAAAGTATTTGTCCCCTTCCGGATTTCTTATATTTTTGCATATTTGTCACACTTCAATGTTTCAGATTATCAGGCAAATTTTAATATCAGACACAGACAACCTGAATAAATACAAAATGCAGTTTTCAAATGATGATTTCATTTATTAAAGGAAAAAAAACTACCCAAACCTACCTGGCCCTATGTGAAAAAGTAATTGCCCCCCATGTTACATCATGAATTAACTGTGATTAACCACATTTTTTGGAAAGCTGAGTTCAATTTCAGTAGCTACACCCAAGCCTGATTACTGCCAGAGTTGTTGAATCAATAAATCACTTAAATAGAACCTGTCTGACAACCTGAAGTAGGCTAAAAGATCTCAAAAAGCAACACATCCCACTGCGATCTAAAGAAATTCAAGAACAAATGAGTAACAAAAACCCAGAACAACATCTAAAGAACTGCAGGCCTCACTTTCCTCAGTTTGGACACTGGTCCATGATGGAACAATAAGGAAGAGACTGGGCAAAAATGGCATCCATGGGAGAGTTCCAAGACAAAAACCGCTGCTGGACAAAAAGAACACAAAGACTCATCTCACATTTACCAGAAAACATCTAGATGATCCTCAAGACTTTGGGGAAAATATTCTGGGGACTGACGAGACAAAAGTTGAACTTTTTGGAAGACGTGTCCTGTTTTATCTGGCATAAAACTAACACAGAATTTCATAAAAAGAACATCATATCAACAGTCAAACATGGTGGTGGTAGTGTTATGGTCTGGGGCTGCTTTGCTGCTTCAGGACCTGGACAACTTGCCCTAATTGACAGAACCATGAATTCTGCTCTCTACCAAAATATCCTGAAGGAAAATGTCTGGCCATCAGTTCATGAAGCCCTCCAATGTGACTGAATTTAAACAATTCTGCACAGCAGAGTCAGTAAAAATTCCTCAACAGTGATGTGAAACACACATTGCCAGTTGTTTGCACAACCAGTTATTAGGTTTAGGGGGCAATTACTTTTTCACACAGGGCCAGGTAGGTTTGGATAGCTTTTTTCCCTTAATAAATGAAATCATCATCTAAAATCTGTATTTTGTATTTACTCGGGTTATTTTTGTCTAATATTAAAATTTGTTTAATGATCTGAAACATTTAGGTGTAAAAAAATATGCAAATATATAAGAAATCAGGAAGGGGCAAATACTTTTTCACAGCACTGTACACAGTCTCCAATGTGAGAGAAAATCTCACAATTTTATGAGGAAAATTTAAGAGAACAATTGCACTCTGGGGGGCGGCGCGGTGGAGGAGTGGTTAGCACTGCGGCAGCACAGCAACTCACCCTGGCCGGGGGATCCTGGGTTCGATCCCAGCCTCTGGCCAACAGTGATCTGTGTGGAGTTTGCATGTTCTCCCTGTGTCTGCGTGGGTTTACTCTGGGATTTCTCCGGTTTCCTCCCACATGCCAAAAACATGCACGTTGGGTTAATTGGCATCAAACTGGGGATTCTAAATTGTCCTTAGGTATGACTGTGAGAGTGAATGGTTGTCTGTCTCTCTGTGTTGGCCCTGCGATGGACTGGCCATCTGTCCAGGGTGTACCCTGCCTCTCGCCCAAAGATGCTGGGATAGGCTCCAGCCCCCCCGCGACCCGAAAAGGATTAAGCGGAAGAAGATGAATGAATGAATGAATTGCACTCTGAGGCGAGTGCAATATACCCCGCCTCAATTTTCTTTGACAATCCCAGTACTTACCGACAGAGAGCAGTTTTCAACGTTTCAATATAATTACTGTGGCAGAACCAAATTATGATCAGCCCACCATCCATGAATATACAACAAAGTATACAACCCATAGTTGGAGGTCGGGATCCCAAGATGAACCTGTGCAGCAAGTATGGTGACCCTAGAGAGCTTTATATGTTCTATAGTAAGAGATCATAGGGAGTGCCAACCTTGACCTTTGACCCCAAACCTGTAGTCAGAGGTTATGGTCTCAGAGTGAACCTGTGTATCGGGTTTGGTGACCCTAGCTTTCTTTGTTGTTGAGATATACTTCATAAGGCATTTTGATGTTGACCTCTGACTTTGCCATCCCACAACCATAGTCACACTTAAGGGTCACAGGGTGAACCTGTGTACCAAGTTTGGTGACCGTAACTTCACACGTTGTACAGTAATAAGGCATAGGGAATAACCTTGACCTTTTGACCCCAAACCCATAGTCAGAGGTCAGGATTCCAAAGTTAACCTGTGTACCAGGTTTGGTAGCCCTAGCTTTACGTATTGTACAGTAATAAGGCATAAGAAATGTTAACCTTGACCTTTTTTTTTTTTTTTGTTACTTATTTGTACCCGTAGGTAGATTTGGTTTGCAGTCTGGTGACAAGCCACCGGCTGCCGGTCGCTGTGTGCGCGAGCGCCCTAAACCTACATGTTTTTGGTATGCGGGAGGAAACCGGAGAAATCCTGGAGTAAACCCACGCAACACGGGGAGAACATGCAAACTCCACACAGCTCACTGTTGGTCGGGGGCTGGGATCGAACCCACGATCTCATGATCCCCGTGATCCCCCGGCCGAGGGTAAAACTGTGCTGCCACAGTGCTAAACCACTGCGCCACCGTGCAGCCCCCTTTTGACCTCAAACCCATAGTCAATTCAATTCAATTCAACGTTATTTATATAGCGCCATTTCACAACAACAGTCATCTCATAGCACTTTCAACTGGAGGGGAGACCCCCACAGTTGCTGAAAAACCCCAGCATTCAGGTGATCCCCTGTGAGCAAACGCTTGGTGACGGTGGAGAGGAAAAACTCCCTTTTAATAGGAAGAAACCTCCAGCAGAACCAGGCTCAGGGAGGGGCAGTCATCTGCTGCGACTGGCTGGGGGGTGAGGGGATAGACAGAGTTCAGGATCCCAAGGTGAACCTGTATACCAGGTTTGGTGGCCCTAGCTTTACTTGTTTTAGGATCCCAAGGTGAACCTGTGTACCAAGTTTGGTGACCCTAACTTTACTCATTGTACAGTAATAAGGCATAGGGAATGTTAACCTTGACCTTTTGACCCCAAACCCATAGTCAGAGTTTAGGAACCCAAGGTGAAAAAGTATACCAAGTTTGGTGGCCCTAGCTTTACTCGTTTTATCGTAATAGTAAATGTAGCATTTACCATAGTGCAACTGCAATGTTAACTTTGAACCTTTGATCCCTTGACCGCAAACCCACAGTTAAGTGAGGGTGTAAGTCGTCCAAGATGTGTATTAGATACAACTACTGTATCGATTTGAAAAGCCTACATCATTTCTTTCAGTAGTTGCCGTGTTTAGAAGATTTAGGGAAAAATATGACCTGACCTTTGATCTCAAAGTCATCCGATGAGAGTGAAATTGCAATATGTGCATCATCAGAGTATATCAAACCATGGTACCAAGTTTCAAAACAATTGGAACAAAAATGCAGGAGGAGTTGATTTCACAAAAGTGGGAAGGATGGATGGACGGACAGACTGACTCATAACATAATCCCCCTTTGGGCTTCGACCGGCGGGGGGATAAAAACTAAAAAGAGAAGTAAATTAATGAGAAAAATATGCTAATTTAGAAAAAATCTGCAATTATGAGAAATGGCAAATTCAAAAGAAAAAAGCAAGAGAATGAGGGAAAAAATACAAGAAAACATCTACTTAAATGAAGGGAAAAACAAGATGAAGTAGTTGCCAAAAGACTTACAAATTTGCAAGACAAGTCACAAATTTATAAGTGAAAAGTTGCATATTTAAGAGGAAATAAGAGAAAAAACTCTTCTACTACTAATATTTATAGTCCAGTTTATTCTTATGACTTGGCTGTTTTAATTTATTTAACTCATGTCTTGCAACCCCATGCAGATTTTTTTTTGGACGCAAACTGCTCAAAAGGTCTCTTCCCATAGAAGAGGTTACTGACCTGATTTAAGTGTAGTGTGTTGTTACCTGTTAGACATGAAGGCTAAGTTGGTCCGGTAGGCACATGAGAGCGTGACTGTACCAATTGGGGTGCCAACAATACCAACACGCACAGTCTGGAAACCTTAAGAAAGAAGAGAATATCTGCAAATGTAATTTCAAGAAAAAGGACTTATTACATTCCCACACTTACTGGTAATAAGTTTCTATATTCATGTGTCAATAAACCATGACTTTATTGGGAAATAAAACTTTCGTGATCTTTTTTTGTTCACCGGAATTCAAATTAAGCTAATCATAAAATATTGTCATCAATAGTTAATAAACTAATTTTTTAACTTAAAAGCCTCAAGAACTGACAAAGCAAAATCTGGATATTCTAATGTGCTAAATTCATGTTGGCTTATTTAACAGGACTAATAAATTAAACTGGTTTGGAATTTGATTTGTGTGGATGATTTTCCTTTGGCTGAAGTAAAAAGGGGACATGTTAAGCACTAATTCCACATGTTGACATAGTTTCTAGAGGTCTTTTTGAAATGTCTGACATGTTTTGGTCAAAATACCTCAGGATTTGACAAAGCACCATTTTCCCACCAAGACTAAACTCCCTTCCTCAGAATGACCCATGTTGGTGCATGTTTCTTTAAATACTAATGAGCCCCAGTTCACCCCACCCTCCCTCTTTTGTTACTACTGAGATCCATGGCTGACACCATGCTAAAGTTAGTCGCTAGCTTGGGCTGTGAAAATGTATGTGATTTAAGTAGTTCAGTCCCCCTCCCCAACGGACCCTCCGTCCCCCTAGAGTGTCAAGTTAATCTTCTATCTAAATGCAAGGAATATGTGTAGAAAGGGTAGTCCCCACAAGTGATGATCAGAAAATTGGTCCCCATCAAACATGAAAATCATGTTCTATTTTTCTATTCTATTTTCTATTCTTGTGTGGAAAACCCCTTGACAAATCACTTTTTTTGTGAGGACATTTGGTCTGGTCCTCATAAGGAAAAATGCTAAAAATGCTCAGCTCCTTTCCCCAAAGTGCAAGATACACTATTAAGAACACAAGCCATAAAAGACCACACAAATAAGTGATCTGACAAACGAATACACAAGGGTTCTGAAACAGTTGCTAATATTGGATGTCCCATTCGTTTTCAATAAACAGGTATTCTGTAATTTTTCTACATGTATTTTTCTATATAGCACCAGAACACCATGATTCCTTTAAGAGTTTGTCATTGTCCACCTTCATGCTGCCCCCCACCCCCAGGCTATAAACCTAGGGGAAAAACTGTAGTTAATATACTGTAGTATCACTAATTCCCTGGGGTATAATAAGCATAAAACAACTCTGAATGACTTATGACTAGCTCTGCTAACTCAGAGAGCCAGAGGCAGTAGCTAAGCTTGGCTAGCTCTCAGAGAGTTTGCACGGCTGTTGTGGTGAAAATATAAAAACATAAGCCAGGATAGCAGAATATTTATTTATTTTTGTATACTTTATTAATCCCAGAGGAAAATTCAGGGCATCCATGTGGATGAATGAGGCAGCCACGGTGCGGCACCAATCCCTTCACCATTCACACTTAGGGCTACTTTAGAGTCTCCAATTAACCTAACTTGCATGTTTTTGGCCTGTGGGAGGAAACCCGAGTACCCGGGGTAAACCCACACAGACACAGAGAGAACATGCAAACTTCACACAGAAGGGTCACCGATGGTCAGGGGGTGGGATCGAACCCACGACCTTCTTACTGTGCTGCCACAGTGCTAACCACTGTGCCACTGAGCTGTTCATATATCAGCAGATGTGGATGAATGAACAAGCTGGAAATACGGATGTCTAGTGGGGTGAGTAAAATATAGAGAGTAGCCATGAAAACTGTGGTGGGTAAACTAATCCATAGTAGCACTGTCAGTGTGTGGATCTTTAACTGGCAAGATTTCATGGACAGATTGCGCCCCTACTGGCACAGTGCAGCGCTGCGCCTGTCATGTGATGTCAGAAACTCCCCAGTTGATTTAAGTTGTACAAAGGATTCCACCTCACAAGGTGGCAGACACGTATAACTTACTGCTCTTGCCTTGGAGGCCTGATGGCGGGCATCATAAAACCTCACTTCTGGACACCACAGAAGAAGAGTTTGTAAACGAATGTTGATGTTCGCCATTGCCATTGCAAGAAGGAGGCATTTGTTCCCAAATATGCCAACTACGATTCTAAAAAGAGATTATTTAGCTTATGAAGATGTTTACATTTTGTTATAACAAAGGGTGGGCGAAGCTGCCTGATGTTCACCGTCCCCCCAGCGCCGTGTGACTGGTGAAAACAATCGCTCCGGTTCCATGTTGTCGTATAACATAAATAGCAGTGGAATAAAAGCGAAATTGAGGTGGGATAATCATAACAGTTTCTGGATGTGAGGGGGAAAAATAAAATGACCGACAGAAGAGAAAATAACGACCAGGATGGACGAAAATGGACTAAGTGAGAGCCGCCTTCGCCAGCGGTAAGTGATGAATGTCTGTGTATGTTTACACTGTACTGCATTGTACTGATTTTCTGGTTCATATACTTTGAAGATAAGATAACAAAATGCCCAAAACAAGAAACGGTGACAAAAAGCAAAACCATCCTTTGTGTAAATATACCCAAAGTCCACTTTTGACTGAAAGTTATGTAATTCGCGATGGCTGCTGTGGCATTATGCAAATTAGATGCATAAATTTACTCCTATATCAAACTTTGGATCATATTCTACAGCTTTCTAATTGACAGTAAGCCACTATCTCTTACCACTTTCAAGTTATAGCCTTGGAAATCTCTGACATCTGAACTGAATATTTTCTTGAAAAAAATCGACCACTAGGGGGTTAAGGAGCAATTTGGCGCCTGTGCCGGTCAAGAGGTTAAGGTGCATTCAGAACAAGCGTGGCACAAATGCATACAAAGTCAATGGAAAGAGGCAAGCACACACGAATCTCGCACATTCATGTTCGCGGGATAGTGCTAGCTAGTAATGGCCTTGAGATTCTGCCCTCACCAGAGTAAAAGTATCAACATTGGAGAGTAAATTAGTTTGAAAATGAGATCACTCATCTGGAGACACATGGCCCGGGAGCTCTGCAGCTGAATTGGGAGTGTCGGAGTTTTTTACCCACGGACTCCTGCCACGAACGTGCCAACAAGACTAGCAGGCTAGCAATGTAAACAACCCATTATCCAGGTGAAATTTTGGTGGCAGGGACAATTTTTTCAGGTGAGACCCCGTCGAATAATGTAAACTTAAGCATGACGGTGTTTTGGGAATTTCCACAGCAGGCTGAACGCAGTCGCAGAAGTTATAAAGGCCACTTTGCCTGTCTGTAACTCACTCAGATAGTGAATTCATGTCTATTCACGTGTTTACATTGAGTTAAAATGTAACTGCATTAAAATTTGCCCGTTTGCGTTTGGTCTGAACACACGTTTAGACACTCATGAGGATACTCCCACTATCATTAAAATAAGTGGAGATAAAGTTGGGAGAGTGGTATCACTCCAATGAGCTCTGGTTCTCATGTCACAACTGGAGCCAACTCAAAACTGATCATTTAGGCCAAGTGACATTTTCATCATATGTTCCATTTAAAACTTATTTTTTGTGGACTTTTACTTGCCAGTCAAATAAACTAGTCACTCTGAAATGGGGGCAGTGGTGACCTAATGGTTAGAGATGTGGACTGGTGACTGGAGGGTCTCTGGTTCAATTTATTTTATTTTATTTTTATTTATTTATTTATTTATGCAGGGACATGCACAATATACATTGATCTTAAAGAGGAAAGATGCATTGTACCAGGTTATAGCACAAGTGCTAATTTCCACCCGTAGTCCCTGGATCCCCTGAATCCAGACCCTGTCAATCCCTGAATTGACAGGGTCTGGGTGGGACAGACGACATAGCAGTGTTTGTCCCACCTTCATTAACCTCACTTTGGTGCCCTTGAGCAAGGCCCTTAACCCCAGCTGCTCCAGTGGAGCTGCTCAGCGGCAACATGTCAATCTGTGGTTGTACTGGGCTGCTTCCATGTGTGAATGTGAGCAGGGTATCCTTGAAAAAGAGAGGTTGCCTCTCAATGGACCTCCCCTCTGTAAATAAAAATTTTAAAAAAATATGTGTTCTCAAGCTCTTCTAGTACATCAATCTGAAATATTTTACTGGAACTGCCTTTATGAAGTTTGAGGATCATCAGTTACCTTCTCCTAATCCACCCAGCTGGACTTCCCCAAAATAAATCCTAGAAAGAAGACAGATGTAAAATACATAATTAAAAGAGTGAAGAGAAAGTAAACAGGACATATGACGGTGGTCAGTCTCATGCAAAGATGATTTACCAGAAAGGATTACCTGTACAATATGACGTAGTCGTGTCCCTGCTTTCTGGAGAGTTTATAGGCCGGTGTTACTCTGGTGATGACCAGCAGAGACTTCAGCAGGACAGACAGACGATTATAAACTGAATACGACACCTTGATTTCCTTATCACATCTGCAGCAGACCGAAAACACCGGGGCACATTACAATACAACCATGGTGGCATTTAAAAAAAAAGGACAACCGAATAAAAATATACTGTATCTCTACATTTTAATATGTGGTATGAACTTGACAGGATGCTGTCCATCTTGCCTATGGCCTGACCAGAGGTTGAGTTAACTGAAAATTGTCCTTCATTGACTGATTTTTTTTTTCCAGCAGTGACAGAAATATCTGAAAGCTGTCTGTCATTTTGACAGATTACATTGAGGGTTATCTAATTAAAAAAAAAAATTAAAATGACATAACAATAGACTATGACAATTTTTTTTACAGCCCTATGTCAAAATGACATAAAACAAGTCTAGTGCAACCTCTGGGGCCTCATGTACAAAGGGTACTTACACAAAAACATGGTGCACGTCCTTTTCCACAGAAAATTTCAGATGTATCAAGAAAGAAATCACCATGGAAATATGTGCAGCCCCACGCCAACTTCATGGCTGGCGTACGTACGTTTCTACTGTTATTGGTCTGTTGGGGACACTTCGAGGTGATGTTGGGAGACTGATAATGACGTGAAAATGATTGTACACACCAGAGACACATGATGAACAAACATCCAAGTGTGCACAATTAGATGACTGGATATAAAAGCAAGTGCAAAGAAGTACAGCAAATGCCTCCAACAACAGAGGATTAGAGGATATTGGAAATCACACAGTGAGAAGAGAAAGGGTGTTTTAGAGACAGAAGATTTTCTGGCTCAGGATGATGACTGGCTTGTCAGCCGGTTGAGGTTTTCCACGGGCAGTCCTTGTGGAATGCACCTAAGCCTGTCTTCAAGGCTTCATTACAATTCAGTGATTTGAGTAAGTGACTTTCTTTATTTGCTGATTAAACTACAGTTTGACAGCATTCTACCAAGCCTCCAACTTCCTCTGTGTGTACAGTGGTTATGTCAATAAAGACATGCGTATAAAGTCTGAAATGCAACAGTCTCAGCTGTTCCCCAGCGCACTTCATTCATTTAGTAGTGTGTGTAATCCACGTACGTTGTATGTAACTATGAAGAATGAGATTTACATTTTGGACATAAAATATGTACTTGCCGAGTCTAATATGATCTGCTTTCAACTGACAGGTGACCATGGCTACCCACTAAACAGGTTCATATTGTCTTCTTTTTCGTGACTGTTTTCCTTTAATTCAACCAGCTGACTGACCCGGCTGGTCACAAATTGACTGATTGATTCATTGTTTAAAATAACATTGTATAAAAGATACAACATACATCTAAAAACAATGGGATGACACAAGAAAGTGTGCACACTTATTTCCACTGTGGTCCCTAAAAAGAGATCACAGTTGGTTTCGTACCTGGAACCTTCTGCTTTGAAATCTGGCACTGTAACCACTGAGCTATACACGCTCCACATCATAGCGATCAGCTGACGCTTCTGAGGACGACTGCAGACGTCATTCTAAATACAGTATGTCAAAGTTAAATAAACTTTTCCGTCTTATCCCTGTCTGAATAAAGGAACCAAACTAATCTTAACAGGGCTGTGAGCAGGCCATTGAATTACCTGTATGCAGCGCTAATGCCAGAGGACAGCGTGCCAAACAAAATGTTTTTACATGCCTCTACCTCATTCAGAAGCACCTCCAACTCACATTCCGTAAAATTCCATTAAATCCATTATTTTTGATCATGGATACAGGAGAATCAAACATGCAGCGCTTGTATATACCTATTTGCATCTAATTGCATATTCAAATAGAGGCGTGTCAAGGGAGGAGTCTGGTATTTCCTCACATGCGTTCAATTTCAGGCAGATCGGTATGTACAAAGGAAATGTGCTTGGATTCCTGCGTACGGACAGTTTCATACATCTGGATTTATTTTTTGCTTACGGCGTTTTCTTGATTTAAACGTACGTCATCTTTCAGTAGGAAATCCACGCAACTCTTTGTACATGAGGCCCCTGGTCCTGACCACCACACATGCTCAACATCTCCATCTTACTTGATACTAAGTTTGTATTCCACAAAGGCCCTATTTACACCCGGGATCTGACTGATGTGTTTCTAGTTTAAAGTCTAATTCACTGAGTTAATCACAGAACTTCCTCAAATGACATCTATATTTTTTTAATGCAGATGCAGCCTTACAAATAAAATAATCAACGGTATAAAAATCCCTGTAAAAACAGGAGATATGGCTTGTCAAGAAAGATGAACAGACAAGCCATAATGAAGAAAAAATGTTTTAAATCCATGGCCTTTCCTCGTCTCTTCTTCTGGTGTTTTTATTTTTTTCCCTTGTTTTACAACATTTGGAGGTTTATTTGGGCTTTTCCTCTTATAAAAGTTATAAGACTGAACAACACTCATCTAACTTATCAAAGGTTCCCTTATGCTGTCAGTTAGTATAGTTAGAGATGGTATATTTTCTTCTTTTTTTGTCCAAATATTCAATCCAACACATTATTCTCAACCCATTCTTTAACCTTCTTTGTTTAGTGGACCTGGAAGGGGCATGACTGGACAGCATTTTAATCTCCAGAGATCCATGTTAACACCAGGTGTAAATATGGGAAAATTTAGACAGTCACTCATATTGACATGTATAGATGAGTGCTAACTTTTTGTTAAATGTTTTTCCTTTGGCAACATAGGCTGCAGGTAAAGACATATGGATCTGTCGGGCCACAAGTTTTGTATAAGATGTAGACAGGTTCAGCTCATCTCCAGTATATACAAATAAAGAAGACAGGCTGCAGAAGTACTCTTACGCCATTATTAGAGAAGCTGCACATAATGAAGCAAAGATCACAGGTCAGTGGAAATGACACTGATTTTAATTCTATAGAGTTTGATCCTCAGCGGACTACACAGCCTTACTGGGGTTTATGCAAGTCACTAAATCAGATTTAGTTCTTCATGCCGTAAGCACAGATTTGTGTGTCCATTAAATGTAATGCTCTTATAAGCCTCTGAAGAAGAACAAAATTTGTGACCCGTGCTGGCAAAATGAGTCACTTTGAGGAAATTATCAAAACTGAGGTAACGTTTTTCCACATTCTGTATTGAAAGACCTTCAAAACTATATTTAATTTGTAGGAAGGGTGCAAAAATGGACCTGGAAAAAGCTGATTTGTTTATATTTTGGCTAGGTATAAAACTTGCATTCGATCGGTCGGGAGCTAAGTCTTCCACCAAAACATGTGAATTTTTAGAAAGTATGATTTCTAAGCTTTACAATGATACCAGGCACTCACGGGGGTTTTCCCAGGACTTGCTGCTAGCAAACCAAGAAAGAGTCATGATTTATGACTTCTCCTGCCTGTAGCTCGTAATGACACGGTTGTGGGCACCCAGCACAATGCAGACTGATAATATTCACGCTCAGCAGGGATTGCATACGAACAGATAGCCCTAGGGGGACAACCAGAACAATGACTATTGTTATACATCCCCGGAGTAAGGAGAGGAATTCTGGTGCCAGTTAATCATGCAACTGATATGTATATTAATATGCAAATGTGCCAGGCATTCTCTCTTGTCTGTATAAAAGAGCTGGATTTACATGCCTCAACACAGCGCACTCACAGAGCACACGCACACACACACACACACACACAGAGCTACTGTGTGTCTCATGATGACTGAGGAATAAAATTCTGAAACCTTCAGCTCGCCGTGTCTCGCCTGAACTTATTTTGTTCCTCCACACTGGTGACCCTTGACGATGAATGGAACACAAAACGAACACCCCGGAGACGACCAGGACGGAAAGACTCAGCACGCGTCATGGTGCGACCCTCGCCTGATCTTTTATCTCCACACTGGTGACCTGACGAGGGAGAATGATCGTCTGCTCCCTCTCACCGCGCTGTGGATTCCAGAGACCGGGGATCGCCTACATCCTTCGCATCCACACGGGAGCATGCGCGCCTTGTCCTCTCTCCACGATGGTGACCTCCAGGGCCGGATGGAGAACGTGGCGCTGGGACTGAGATGCACGAGGATCAGCGGCACGAGCAATGCACAGACACAGCCTGAACAGGGAAGACCATCAGCGCCGACTGCGTTGATTTCCATCAAGCTCCCTGACCCCGACTCACCTCTTGACAACGGACCTTCCGCACACAGAAGCCGCGCGCGCACACTGCAGTATTACGAGGACAGCACAACCTCCATCTATGTGGTCACTGCGCCAAGCGCGCACCACACACAGGACAAAACCGGCTCCACAGACTGATACATTCGTCCTCCGCCGCTGCACATGCCCGAGAAAAACGGCCGATCGCCACCCTCGGAACCTTCAGGGCTGCTCGCGCACCTGGAGCGGACGTGCAGCCCGCACACAGGACTTTGTATGGGTTTCCAGCCACGGCGCACAAGGGGAATTTAGCCGATTGCTTTCCCCGATGACTTTAGGGCTGCTTCCCGCACCTAAAGCCAAACTGCCGAGTCCCTGACACAGCTTCAGTTTATCACAGCCGCTATGCATCCTCAGGGAATTTGGCCTCTTGCCTTCCCCACATCCTCGCTGGATCGTGCCGCGAGAGAAGTCAGAGATATGTATTTTTTTTTTTTTCACAGCCGCTGTGGACCTCCGCCAGGCTTAATGGGAAAGTCCCTCACCATCACGGATCCACACGCAATTTTTGTGCGGCCCAGACACCTTTAACGTCCCGGGCCGGCACTCGCTTACTCCCACCCCCTCAACCTCCTCCTGCACAGAGCTTTTCCTGCACCTCACTCCCGAAGCTGACCAATCACCATCTTGTTCCATTACGCACGAAACACACCGGCCCGTGCGCCCACGATCCACGGCCGTTCAACGTGCTGGAACTTGGAGCGGAGCACACCGCCCTTTCCACCCCTCCCCCGTCCCCCTCACGGACTGACATGCCCTCCGACAGTTCTACCGGAGCTGGAGCCAAACGGGTGGGGGGGGGGGTGTCACAGCCCCTTCTGACTGTTCTGGGGGGAGCCGTGTGGGCACCCAGCACAATGCAGACTGATAATATTCACGCTCAGCAGGGACTGCATACAAACAGAGAGCCCTAGGGGGACAACCAGAACAATGACTATTGTTATACATCCCCGGAGTAAGGAGAGGAATTCTGGCACCAGTTAATCATGCAACTGATATGTATTTACTGATATGTACTGTATATCAATATGCAAATGTGCCATGCATTCTCTCTTGTCTGTATAAAAGAGCTGACTTTACTTGCCTCAACACAGTGCACTCACAGAGCACACACACACACAGCGCTACTGTATGTCTCATGATGATGGAGGAATAAAACTCTGAAACCTTCAGCTCGCCGTGTCTCGCCTGAACTTATTTTGTTCCTCCACATGGTGCGCATTCCGACTCATTTTGCCAGCACGGGTCACATTTGTTTGGCAACTCTTTTAATAACTTAAAGTTTGTGGAAACCCTGCTTACAAAGATGCAAATACACCAACAATCTTTTTACTTTAGAAAATATTCATCCGATGCTATTTAATTTAAAGAAAATACCACTAACTTTTCATTCATCTCCAGACACCAAATCTCCAACTCCATTGAGTCTCCCTGGGAGAAGAAGAATGACAGAGAGAAAGATGAATACAATGACATTAAACTGGACTGAAAATTAACTAACTATTCAACATATAAGGGTTCTGTTTACAGTGGATAATAAAAGTCTACACACCCCTGTTCAAATGCCAGGTTTTTGTGATGTAAAAAAATGAGACCAAGATAAATCATTTCAAAACGTTTTCCCCCATTAATGTGACCTATAACCTGTACAGCCCAATTGAAAAACAAACTGAAATCTAGCCTTATTCAGCCTGCATTTCCCCTCTGGTCCGCTTTGGTCTGCGTGTGCTTTGGACAAGCCCAGCGTGCACGCGGTGTTGTACATGCTCACTTTTTTCGTCGACCAGGCCAAGCAGTTGACGCATGTGCACAACTGTTATTTGTAGTTTCGCCCCAGCTCTACGGGGAGCGCAAATGCGCTAACATGCCAGTTTGTTCACCAGCTATAAAACATGAGAGTGACGCACATTTCTTTTGTAGCAACAGCAATGGTGTCATTTCAAGGAAAAGGAGAAATTACCATTTTCCAGTGCTCTACTCTGCTCAAGCTGCTGCTGCAAAAGGATTCATGTAGGTTTATTCTCATCTTCCGCCTCCTCATTGTCCTCCTCATCTACTTTGTCTTTGTATGCTGTATTGGTAGTGCCATCTGGTGAATGGGACGTTCAGTCTTTCACACGCTCTGTCAACGTGTTCAGAGCATGGGCAGGTGGCGCGGTCACAAAATTTGGCTGCACATGGTCGTCTGCAGTAGAGCCCTACGTACACTAGCAGAGTGGAGATGATGACATAAATTTTGTCACACAAGGTTTCTGGTTGCACGTATGTGGACAGCAGAGGTGCAGCATGAATCCAGCTTCAAGGGGAAAAATAAAAAAAAAAAAACTTACAATAACCTGGTTGCATAAATATGCACGCCCTGTTACAACTGGGGATGTGACTGTGTTTAGAATTAACCAATCACATTCAAACTAATGTCAAATGGGAGTCAGCACACACCTGCCACCATTTAAAGTGCCTCTCATTAACCCCAAACAAAGTTCAGCTGTTCTTTTTTTTTTTATTTTATTTTTTTTTTTACTACTTATTTTGTACCCGTAGGTAGATTTGTTTTGCAGTCTGGTGACAAACCATCAGCTGCCGGTCGCTGCGTGCGCAAGCGCCCCTTAACTCCCTAACCTGCATGTTTTTGGCATGTGGGAGGAAACCGGAGAAATCCCGGAGTAAACCCACGCAAACACGGGGAGAACATGCAAACTCCACACAGATCACTGTTGGCCGGGGGCAGGGATCAAACCCACGATCTCACGGTCCCCGCGATCCCCCGGCCGAGGGTAAAACTGTGCTGCCACAGTGCTAACCACTGCGCCACCGTGCAGCCAGTTCTACTAGGCTTTTCCTGACATTTTTGTAGTCACATCTTACAGCACAAGCCATGGTCCGGAGAGAGCTTCCAAAGCATCAAAGGGATCTCATTGTTCAAAGGTATCAGTCAAGAGAAGGGTACAAAAAAATTTCCAAGGCATTAAATATACCACGGAACACAATGAAGACAGTCATCATGCTGCTGTCTGTTATTGCAATACCGATCTGTGCAGTCCTATCTGTCACTGTCTGCACCTACACTACCGCATTGAACTTGGTACTACAAGTATTACGGCTCTACTTTTCTGTATAGAAGATTGTTGGGTCTCAACATTTATCTTTATTTGCACTATGGGAGGTCTGGGTCTATCCTTTGTCCCCATTTGCATTTGCACTACAGGTTGCATTACTGTACATAGACTGCTGTTGTTGTTTTTCCAGCCTTATTCCTTTTTTTTTTTTTTTTTTAAATATTGTGCACACCACTGAAGAGAGAGAGAAACGCCACTTCAGCTCTCCTGTATGTCCTGTACGTATAGTAGTATTGACAAAAATCTTTGAATCTTGACTCATGAAGTGGAGAAAATATGGCATAACAGTGACATTACCAAGAACTGGATGTCCCTCCAAAACTGATGAAAAGACGAGAAGAAAACTGGTCAGGAAGGCTGCCAAGAGGCCGACAGCAACATTGAAGGAGCTGCAGGAATTTCTGGCAAGTACTGGCTGTTTAGTACATGTGACAATATCTCCTGTCTTCTTCATATGTCTGGGCTATGGGGTAGAGTGGCAAGACGGAAGCCTTGTCTTACAAAGAAAAACATCCAAGCCCGGCTACATTTTGCAAAAACACATTTGAAATCTCCCAAACGCATGTGGGAAAATGTGTTATGGTCTGATGAAACCAAAATTGATTTTTTTGGCCATAATTCCAAAAGGTACTGTATATTTGGTGCAAACACAACACTGCTCATCACCAAAAGAACACCATACCTACAGTGAAGCATGGTGGTGGCAGCATCATGCTTTGGGGCTGTTTTTCTTCAGCTGGAACTGGGACCTTAGTCAAGGTGGAGGGAATTATGAACAGTTCCAAATACCAGTCAGTGTTGGCACAAAACCTTCAGGTTTCTACTAGAAAGCTGAAGATGAAGAGGAACTTCATCTTTCAGCATGACAATGACCCAAAGCACACATTGTAAGCAACAAAAGAATGGCTTCACCAGAAAAAGATTAAGGTTTTGGAATGACCCAGCCGGAGTTCAGACCTGAATCCGATCGAACATCTGTGGGGTGATCTGAAGAGAGCTGTGCACAGGAGATACCCTCACAATCTGACAGATTTGAAGCGTTTTTGCAAAGAAGAGTGGGCAAATATTGCCATATCAAGATGTGCCACGCTGATAGACTCCTAACCAAAAAAAGTCAGTGCTGTAATAAAAGCCAAAGGTGCTGCAACAAAGTATTAGTTTAAGGGTGTGCATATTTATGCAACCTGATTATTGTAAGTTTTTAATTTTTCCCCTTAAAAGATTTCAGTTTGTTTTTCAATTGAGTTGTACAGGTTATAGGTCACATTAATGGGGGGAAAGTTTTGAAATGATTTATCTTGGTCTCATTCTTTTACATCACAAAATCCTGGCATTTGAACAGGGGTGTGTAGACTTTTTATATTCATTGTATATATAAAAAAAATTACCAAATGCATTAATGTGCAGAGATCTTTTGTTCACAGCTCCAGGTTCCAGACTCGCACAACTTCATATTTTTTATGTTAAAGATCGACAACCCTCTCATACTGTAGTTTATGATCTAAAGACAGCTAACTTGCAGAGGCAGAGCTTGGGAGCCCTTCTCTGGTTTGAGATTTTCTGTGTCATTTTACACAACCAGAAAATAGCAGCATTTTACCTCAGACGTCTTCAGTGAGATCTCAACACACATGGACCGCCCAATGCCTGGAACTTGCCCTGCCAACGCTTTCTTGGCTTCGAGAGTAACTTCTGGGATGTCTTTGATTGCCAAACTAAACTAAAAGGGATATCAAAGAACCTTCAGTTATAAAGGAGGTAAGACTAACATCCCATCCCTTAAATAAGTGACGAGCCAGAGCTCTCAATTATATAATAGCTCAAGTATTTACCCAATCAGATCCAGTAGGAGATGAAGATGAGCGAGTGCTGATCTTCTCTCCAAGACGGGCTTGGACTATCACCTGAACAGTCTACACACACACACACACACACACGTGTAAAACCATCCAAAGTTTTTCACAGAAGTAGGCAATTTAAAAACTGTTGATATTGACTAATTTCAAATATGTAAACATAGATTAAAAACAATGACCCAGAGGATAAATAAACACTTATGCCAACTCCTAACCTTCAAAGCAAAGAACTTGATATATCTTTCCACATCTCTTTTATCTTGTGGCTTTAGGTCACTGTCCATGTTGTCACGACCCTGTAAAAACAACACAACAGCAGCTGAAATGCTTATATTTTTTCAGGGCTTGTGTTTGCATAAAGAATAGTTTTGTGACCCATCACAATGTAAGCAAGGCAAGTTTATTTGCATAGCACATTTCACGCACAAGACAATTCAAAGTGCTTTGCATTAAACATTAACCTGTTGCACTTCGGTGTACCGCGGGCGGGCACGTCTCTGCGTCCTAGGACGCACGAGGGCGTCCTAGTACGCACACTGTGTGTCCTAGGAGGCACTGAAAAAAAAAAAAAAACACCTGCATTTCCGTTCTTCCACTACAGACACAGCCGCGAACAGAAAGCCAAAGGAGTGCTTTGATTGGTTTAGATGTCATTGACCTCTCATTCGACTAATAAGAGCCTTGAATTGGGTTTCTGAAACCTTGAAGAACCAATGACTGAAAACCTAGCAAGAAGGACCCGCCTACCAACGGCTGTGAATAAAGCCAGCCAATTGAAGCACAGAAGTTCGAAAGCTGTTTTGTGTAAGGCTGGGTGACACAGGCGTTCGCCAGTCTTTTTTTCTAACTACTGTTCTTATTTGTTTTGAAAAATCGTTCGCCAAAACCGCAATCATGGAAGCGCAAAACCACAATAATGGAATTATGGTTTGACTGGGTCGCGAGACCAGAACCATGAGTCCGTAACAAGCGGACCAGCTTCATGTTCGTCTGACAATGAGGAAGAGAAGTTCGCCAGCTACGCTGCTGTTGTGAACAGTTAAGTGTTATAAGCTAAATTATTCTTTATCCCTGGAAATTGTAATCAAAAATGACTTTTGACCAATTGGTAAATTACAACTGTGTGTCATCACCACATGACTGACCGCGGCGCACGAACCCGTGCACCGGGCAATGTCCGTCCTCTGTAGCGGGGGGGGGGGGGGGGGGGGGGGGGACAACCGAAGTTTTTCCAAACTGTGCCATTTGGCACAATTTGGCACAGTTCAAAAATGCCTGGGAACAACCTGAGAACAAAGCTGTGTAATATATTCATTTTTTGTGGTATTGTTACAAAATTTGGACCTCAGCTGGATAACACTTGGTTCTACATTTCTGTTGCATTTTCCAGCCCGGATCTGAAGCTGTGTGTTATTTGCAAGCATTTGTATCCAAAAAAACACCCAGGCGAAATTTATTTTCTTCAAGTTCACTATGTTTAGATGACTGTTATTCAGTGGCCGGAGCACTTAGAGAGATTATGACTGTTTTGCCAAAAAATTCAAAGTGTTTTCTTTTAAATGAGACCAACCCCATGAAAATGCTGCAAAGGGTTGAAGAACAGCTTTTGATTTACTTTGGGCACGTTATTTTTTTTGGCGTTTTTAGGGAAATTGACCAGAGTGCAAGGGGTTAAAGCATTACAGCAAATTGCAAAAGGAAAACATAAGAATTTTAAAAGCAGACTAAAAAATAAATTAAAGAGAAACACAAATAAGCTAAAATAGAATAAGACTAAAAAATAAAAGTTAAAGTGCATTGTCAGAGATTAACAATTGTTCTACTGAAAGGCAGCAGCAAATAGGAATGTTTTTAACCTCGATTTAAAAAGCTGAGTTTCAGCAGCCCTGATGTTTTCTGGGAGTTTGTTCCACATGTGAGGAGCATAAAAAATAAACGATGTCTCACTATGTTTGGTTCTAATTCTGGGCACAGATCGTAGACCTGACCCTGATGACCTAAGGGCTCTGGGTGGTTCACAATGGGCCAGAAGATCTGAAATGTATTTTGGCCTCAAACCATTCAGAGCTTTATAAACCAACAGCAGTATTTTGAAATCTATTCTTTTTGACAGACAGGAAGCCAGTGTAAAGATCTGAGGACTGGAGTTATAATGATCGACTTTCTTGGTCCTAGTGAGGACTCGAGCTGCAGCGTTCTGAACCAACTGCAGCTGTCTGATGGATTTTTTTAGAGAGACCTGTGAGGACAGTGTTGCAGTAGTCCAGTTTACTGAAGATAAATGCATGGACAAGTTTTTCTAGAGCCTGCTGAGACATCAGACCTTTAATCCTTGCTATGTTCTTTAAGTGATAATAAGATGACTTCACTTCTGTCTTAATGTGGCTGTTAAAATTCAGGTCTGAGTCCAGAACACCGCTGTTGATTTTTAGCATCGATTGAAGCTACAGGAAGAATGAATTTTGGGATAAATGATCAGAGTAAGAGATAAAAAATTATTTTAAAAAATCATCTGGGTATATAAACAGCTCTGTGGGGAGGTCACGGGAGTTCATTTAAAGCATTTCAAACTTACAACAGATAAATCATACTCTAGTCAAGGAGTGTCCAATCATGTGTCATGGAGGGCCAAGAACCTGCAGGCTTTACCTCCAACCAGTGTCTTCAACAGCTGGTTCCACTGAAGTTGTGCCCACTGATTGCTGATAAGTGAAAACACTTACTGAAGAGAAAACCTGCAGGGTCATGGCCCTCCATGGCACACGATTGGACACCCCTGTTGTAGTCTATATAATCTGCTGAAAGAAAAAAGGTAAATATATGTTCATATTGGGGAGTGACTTGAGCCCAAAAAAAAAGCCTTCTGACTCATATTTTCACCAGAACAGGCAATTTTAAGCACTGTGCTAAAGTAGCATGTTAAAAGTTTGCGCTTATTGTAATGGGACAGATGCAATGGCAGTTGTAGAACTCCCATGGAGCAGCTAACCGGGCCTCAACTCACATTAAACTATCCCAGTCCGAACCGAAGGTCATTTAAACAATAGGACGACAACAACTTCACATAGGTCATGACATCCGAAAATAACTCGGAAAAATACAGCAGCGTATTTTGTTATAAAACTGATAAATGTTTCTGCGTGTCGAAGGCAGACGTAAACAATATGTTAGCTTACCACCCCACCATCGTTAGCTAACATTAGCACGTTGACTACATAATTATTTAACTTAAAGACTAACACAGCGAAACTTACATCAACTGTTCCTTTATAAGTGAAGCTTCGACCTAACACAGATCACCTCAGTTCAGATTTCACCAGCGACCCAGCAGGGATGAAATCCCCGAACATTCACACACCCGTTTCAGCTGTGCGACAACAATAGCTATGCTGCTACTCTGTTTACCTTCTCCATGTCGACGAGTTTAGGTAGCGGCACTTTCACAACCGCACTTTCGTTAAAACGCATTCTTTAAGTTAAAGTTTTTGTGCCGCAACATTTAAAATATTTGTTTTAAAAATAGTTTCGTACTGTATAAATATTTTAATATTAATTAATTATTAGTAATCTCCGTTATTATTGACGCTTATAGACATCAAAAAAGATCGACACTGTTGAATCTGCGTAAATTTATCATAACATACCGGTGGGATCCTCCTGTGTGTTATTTTGATTCTTTCGATGAATGTTGCGTGACTTATTTCAAGGTAGGAATTTTGCTATGTAATTATTTTACCTTCTTTTCCTTTTATTCGCAACTATTCCGCTACACGTGTTAGTAGACCTGTCAAACGCTAGCTGGAATTAGAACAGGCTGTAATGATCTTGAGCTGTGGTAGCTAGCTGGTTAGCAGGTTGTCTTAACTTGTGTTCAAAACAAGTAATTTATATGTGTAGTCACAGTAGCTCATTGTACCGTTTTGTATGTTGTTTGTAATGGATTAGTTAAATTACTTGCATGATGCTTTTAAACAAAGTGCACACCAACACAGCACCATCATAATGTGATACTTAAACTGCACCAGCTTTGTTACAGTGTTACCCCTGTAGTCACATCTTGTACAGTTCTTCAACATAAAATATTGTATGTAAGATAGGTTTGCTTTAATCAAACCTATTTTTTTAAAGAAAATACTGTATTTTGTGTAAAAGAAAATGCTTAACCAGGCAGAAGGGACTATAATGTGTAATTGAGAGAAAATGAAATGTTTTGCTACCCACAGCATGGCCCTCCCTATAGCTATCCTGGACTGTGATCTTCTCCTGCACGGCAGAGGTCACAAGACCATGGACCGATTTGATCTGGACTCAGTCTCAGACAGTTTCCTCCTCACACAGTTTGGCTTCCCCAGAAACTTTATCTTGTATCTAGTCGAGCTACTCAGAGAGGTGTGTATGCTCTGCTAGTCATTTTACCATTCAGATTTAGTCATTTCTTTATTCATTTAGACATATCTCTGTTGCACCTGCATGCACTATGGCTTTACATTGTGTTTCAGGGTCTGTGTAGACGAACCCAGCGTTCAAGAGCCATCAGTCCTGAGGTCCAGGTGTTGGCGGCGTTGGGCTTCTACACATCTGGTTCATTCCAGACGTCTATGGGGGATACAATAGGGATCAGCCAGGCATCAATGTCAAGATGTGTGTCCAATGTGACCAAATCACTAGTCGAGAAAGCTCCCCAGTTCATTACATTCAACAGGTACTATGATGCAGTGAGTGTGAAAATGCCCTGCAGGTTCTGAGAGTACATCATAAAATAGAGGGCGCTCAGAGAGTGCATGCCTCTCTCAAGGTTTGTCTGTTTGTGAGCAGGATTACAAAAAAACTATTGGATGGATTTGGATGAAATTTTCAGGTGGCCCTTGGGCTATGGATGGACCCATAAGATTTTGGAGGTGATTCAGGCCAGGATACGGATTCTGGATCACTTTGTCACATTCTTTAAAATGACAAGTTTTTTTTTTTCTTGTTAACATGTCTGTAACATGTTTTTTATGACTTAGAATACTGGAGAAAACTGGAGTGGTGGCCTAGACGTAGAGCATCCGCCCAACAACCGGGAGGTCGGCGTTCAAGTCCCGGCCAGGTCATGCCAAAGACCATATAAAAATAGGACTTCCTGCTGTCCAGCTTGGTGCTCAGCAAAACTGGAACGGAGGACGGAAATGTGGGTGGCAGTGGCTCAGGAGATAGAGCGGGTCATCCAATAACCAGAGGGTTGGCGGTTTGAATCCCGCTCTCCCTAGCCATCCTGCCGTTGTGTGCCTGGGCAAGACACTTTACCCACCTTGCCTCCAGTGTCCATGACACTGGGTATGAATGTGTATAAGTATAAAATCCAAGATGGCGCCGCGGATGGCAGCCACTGGCTTCTGCTCTCTGATGTTTTTGATAATTTTGTGTGTTTTTTTGGACTTCTGCTCTTCTGTCCGAATCACCTATTCAAGGGAGGAACTACTTTCACTCAGACTACCTCCCAATGCAACTTCTCCGCCAGTTACTGCTGCTGATCTGAAGTTTTTTCAGTCCATCTTAGCTGTGGGAGCAGCGGCTATTGGCGCTGGCCGGAAACGAAGGCGGCGTGGTAAACGTGCCGGTGCGTTAGTCAGGCTGAAGAAACGAGGATTTCGCACGCCGCTTCCATTGATCCATCTGGCAAATATCCGCAGTTTGGCGAACAAAATGGATGAACTGCTGCTCCTGACTCACAAAAACCGGGATTTTAGCAGATCTGGCGCCCTTTGTTTCACGGAGTCCTGGCTGAGTGAACACGTCCCGGACAGCGCGGTCCGTCTGGACGGATTTCAACTGTTTCGCGCTGATCGCAGCCGAGAATTTTCTGGAAAGACTAAGGGTGGTGGAATCTGCTTCTTCATAAACGAAGGTTGGTGTACTGATGTCACAGTGTTGAAGAAGTTTTGTAGCCCTAACCTAGAGTCACTGTTCATAAACTGTAAACCCTTTTATTCACCGCGAGAGTTCTCCTCATTTATTCTGGTCGGAATTTATATCTCGCCTGCTGCTTGTACAACGGAGGCACTGCAGCTCCTCGCTGACCAGATAGCAGAGGTGGAGGAAAAACATCCAGACTCTCTGCTTATCATTCTGGGTGATTTCAATAGAGCTAATCTCACAAATGAGCTTCCTAAATACAGACAGCATATTAAATGTCCCACCAGGGACACAAATACACTTGACCACTGTTACACAGTTTTAAGAAACGCCTATCATGCCGTCCCCCGTGCAGCTCTGGGTTTTTCTGACCACTGCCTGCTCCATCTTATTCCAACATACAGACAGAAACTAAAAACTTCCAAGCCTGTTGTAAGGACTGTGAAGAAATGGACTGAGGAATCAAAGCTGAAGTTACAAGCCTGCTTTGACTGTACAGATTGGAGTGTTTTTGAAGCTGCAGCCATTAACTTAAATGAACTCACTGACACTGTGACATCATACACCTGTTTCTGCGAGGACATGTGTGTGCAGACCAAGACCTTCTGCATATACAACAACAATAAACCCTGGTTCATTCCTAAACTGAAGCAGCTACGTCAGACCAAGGAGGAGGCCTACAGGACTGGTGACTGGACTCTGTACAAGCGGGCCAGAAACATGCTGACGAAGGAGACCAGGCTTGCTAAGAGGAGCTACAGTGTGAAGTTACAAAAAAACTTCTCAGCTAACAACTCTGCTTCTGTCTGGAGAGGCCTACGGAATATCACCAACTACAGGAGACCATCCCCCCACCCTGCAGAAAACCTCCAGCTGGCTAATGACCTAAACAGCTTTTACTGCAGGTTTGAAAAGAACCTACAGTTCTCACCTCCCACCCACACAAAAGGATTATCTGCAGCCCCAGGAACTCCATCCCTCCTCCACTCTGACCTCCCACCAGCACTAATGATCTGTGAAGAGGAGGTGCGCCGGGTCTTTCAGAGACAAAAGATCAAGAAGGCTGCAGGACCTGATGGTGTGTCTCCGTCCTGCCTGAGAGTCTGCTCCAACGAGTTGGCCCCCATCTTCACCCGGATCTTTAACAGATCACTGGAGCTGCGTGAAGTGCCTTCCTGCTTCAAACGCTCCATCATCATTCCAGTTCCCAAGAAACCCTCTATTACAGGATTAAACGACTACAGACCTGTTGCCCTGACCTCTGTGGTCATGAAATCCTTGGAGAGATTGGTGCTGAACCACCTGAAGGTCATCACAGGCCCCCTGATGGACCCACTGCAGTTTGCCTACCGGTCAAACAGGTCAGTAGATGATGCAGTGAATATGGGACTACATTACATCCTGCAACACCTCGACTCCCCAGGGACGTACGCCAGGATCCTGTTTGTCGACTTCAGCTCAGCGTTCAACACCATCATCCCAGGCATTCTTCATCAGAAACTCCTCCAGCTCAAGGTGCCCCCCTCCACCTGCCAGTGGATCTCCAGCTTTCTGACTGACAGGTGGCAACAGGTGAAGCTAGGGAGATTTACATCCAGCTCCCGAAAAATTAGTACTGGCGCCCCCCAAGGATGTGTCCTTTCCCCACTGCTCTTCTCCCTCTACTCCAACGACTGCACCTCAGAGGACCCTTCGGTGAAGCTCCTGAAGTTTGCGGACGACACCACAGTCATCGGTTTGATCCGGGATGATGATGAGTCTGCATACAGGCGGGAGGTGGAGCAGCTGATCCTCTGGTGCAGCCAGAACCATCTTGAACTTAACCCAGCCAAAACGGTGGAGATGACTGTGGATTTCAGGCGACACCCCCCTTCATTCCCCCCACTCACCATCCTCAACAGCACAGTGTCCACTGTGGACTCCTTCAAGTTTCTGGGTACCACAATCTCCCGGAACCTGAAGTGGTCCTCCCATATTGACACTGTCCGGAAAAAGGCCCAGCAGAGGTTGTTTTTTCTGCGTCAGCTCAAGAAGTTTGATTTGCCTCAGGAGCTGCTGGTTGTCTTCTACACCGCCATCATCCAATCTGTCCTCTGCTTTTCCATCACTGTCTGGTTTGGATCTGCCACTAAACAGGACAAGACCAGACTGCAGCGGATCATTAAGTCTGCGGAGAGGATCATTGGTACCGACCTACCCCCCATTGAGAACTTATATCGGTCCATAACCAGGAAACGGGCGGGAAACATCTGTGCTGACCCATCACACCCCGGCCACAAACTGTTTGAACTTCTATCTTCTGGTCGTCGTTACAGATCACTGAAGGTCAAAACCACCCGTCACAGGAACAGTTTCTTTCCTCAAGCCATCACTCTGATGAACTCCTAACATTCACCTAGTCCTACCTGTTGCTGTACTCATGACTTTTCATCCATTATTACATTGCACATAACTCTCACACTGCTTTTTACTTCATTCACATTATATCACTGAATCTGAGTCCACATTGAAATACTGTGTGATTGTATATTTTTTCATATATTTCTGCAAAGTGTGGTTAGTCCGAGTAAATAACTGCATATATTCCTGTATATATTTGCATCCTTTTATAGAAACGTGGACAGACTGTAATTTACTGTACATACTCTGGTTGTCATTGAATCCTTATTTAAATCCTTCACCTGAACAACGAGAGCAAGTTTTTAGCCAAAGTCAAATTCCTTGTATGTGTTGTGCATACTTGGCCAATAAAGCTGATTCTGATTCTGATTCTGATTCTGAAGTGTTCGGTAGTGGTCGGAGAGGCTGTTGGTGCGGATTGGCAGCCACATTTCCGTCAGTCTGCCCCAGGGCAGCTGTGGCTACAGTAGTAGCTTACCACTATCAATGTCTGTCTGGAGTGAATGAATAAAGGACTCACTGTGAGCACTTTGAGATCTCACTTGACATGTAAAGCACCGTATAAATCTAATCCATTATTTTTATTATCATTATTATAGAATAGGCTTTATTGTCATTGTACAGTTGTACAGTACAGCAAAACTGTCGGTGCTCCACCAGGCTACTGCACAATTAAGTATGAAAGAAGGATATAAATAAATCATAAAGTTACAGAACACATGATTAAACACACACAACTGAATAAAATAGCCCAGGATTATGGAAATATACATAGGTATGGTAGTGGTTTCACGGATGGGTCAATATACATGAAAGTGCGGAGTGCAAAGACAAATGTGATTATTATGATAATTGAAAAAGTCCTCAGTTCTGTGCATGTGAGCATTCAGAGGGAGGGGGGTGGGGCCTCCCTGCAGTTCAGATGGCCCAGGGGAAGAAACTGTTTCAGTCTGGAAGTGTAGGACCTGGTTGATCTGAACCATCGTCTAGAGGGAAGCAGGTCAAACAGGTGGTCGGTGGGATGTGAGGGGCCTCCTGTGATGTTCTTTGTCCTTCTGAGACAGGATCTGGAGATGACCTCCAGGGAGGGCAGAGGGCCACCGATGATTTTTGGGGGCGGTGTTGATGACCCTCTGCACAGCCTTCCTGTTCTCGTCCGTGGAGCCGGCATATCACACACCCAGACAGTAGGTGAGCACGCTCTCCACTGAGCAGCGATAGAAGGCCAGCAGCAGCTTCTGGTCCAGGTTGTTTTTCCTCAGGACACGGAGGAGGTGCAGCCACTGCTGGGCTTTCTTCACCAGGGCCTTGGTGTTGACAGACCAGGAGAGGTCAGATGAGATGTGGGTGTCCAGGAACGTGAAGGTGGGGACAGTTTCCACCCAGTCGCCATTTATGGGGTGGGGGGGGGTGTCCTGTCTGTTCTTCCTGTCCCTTCCTGATATGTCTGTTCTTACAAGACATATCAAGAGCGAAATCACTCAAATGTCCCGTCTGTTTTTTTGCTTTAAAGTTTCACTTAAGCCCCGCCCCCTGTAAAAAGGTGAGTTGAGACAGATTTTTTTTTGTGACACAATGCATGGCACTGGCATGTGGGTAGTGTTTAGCCAGTCAAGACTCTCTGGCCTAACTGAAGTTAGCCTCCAGGACAAGTTAACATTTTTTTTGGCTAGTTTATTAATCCCAGAGGGAAATTCAGGGCATCCAGCTGGATGGAAGAAACAGCCACGGTACGGCACCAATCCCTTCACCATTCACACACACATTCACACCTAGGGTCACTTTAGAGTCTCCAATTAAGCTAACTTGCATGTTTTTTGCTTGTGGGAGGTTTCGAAACTGGAGTACCCGGGGTAATACATTCTCTATGTAGTCCAGCGTATAAAGCGCCGAGTGCCCTTGGTGCTAAAATGCTCTCAGTAGTGACTGTTTTTTGTTGCAGCATTCAGGGCACTGAAACTTGAAAAAAGTTCAACTTTTTAGAGTACAGCTGTGCTCATCAATGTCAAACCTTTTTTTTTTCCACAATATCTTTATTGAAACCTTTTTTTTTTTTTTAACAAACATGATACAAACAATCAAACACTAACACTAAAGTACTACAAAAAAAAAAATGCACTAAAAACACCAACAACCACCAACAAAATCAAGTCTTCAACAATGCTCCTCTGTTTAGTCTAGACAATCCAACACATAAGTATACATATTATGTTCACCAGTTTGGAATTTACAAGGTCCACACACATCATTCACCTTCTTCTTCAAGAGTTATGTTTAAATTTTTTACATAATCAATAAAAGGTCTCCATATATTCTCAAACACAATTTCCTTTGATTTCAGTGTATATGTTATTCTTTCTAATGGAAGGTTTGTTAACATCTGTCTTAACCACTGAGTCACATCTGGTCTATGAGTCTTTTTCCATAATAGTGCAATACATTTTTTGGCATTAAGCAAACTGAGGTCTATGAATGTTCTTTCACTTTTATTAAAATTATGCTTTTCTGGGTACAGACCCAACAAAAACAATTTAGGATTCAATATGATTTGTTTTGAGATTATTTTTTCAATTGTTACCCTCACCTCTTCCCAAAACATTCTTATTAATCTACATTCCCATAAACAATGAAATAGGGTTCCTTTACTTTCCATGCATTTTGTGCATGTATCTGGTATATTTTTGTTATATCTATTTAACTCCTCCGGTGTAACATACATCCGCATTAACCATTTGAAATGTATCAATTTAAGGCGTGCATTTATTGATTTGGTTTGAGCTTCTGTACAAGCCAATTCCCATTGTTCCTCTGAAATTTCAATTTGCAGATCTTCTTTCCAGTAGTTTAATCTTTTCAGTGAATTTTCACTTGAAGATAGTGTCAATGAGTTATAAAACTCTGAAATAATACCCTTTCTTTTACTATCTTTCATCATCATTTTTTCCAAGGATGAATAAATAGGTCGAGTGAGAGCTTTATTTTGATTTGATCGAATAAAGTTTCTAAGTTGAAGATATTTAAAAAAATGTGTTCTATTGAGATTAAATTTGATCCTCAGCTCTTCAAAAGACATTGTTGTCTGCACATGGCAAATATAAATCCTGAATCTTTTGTATCCCTTTTAAATTCCATACTTTAAATACAGCGTCCGCTCTCCCTGGTTTAAAATATTGATTACCCCATATTGGACTAAATTGTGACAATAACTGTGGTTCTTTTAAATAGTTTTTAGCTTCACACCATATTTTGATCATATGCTTTACAAATGGATTTTTAACTTGTTTTTGTAATTTTTTTGCTGAATCTGAGTATATGAATATGGGAAGAGGTAAAGGTAAATTGTATGATTCCATTTCAGTCCAGTGAGGGAGATCATTTGATGAAAAATAATATGTCATAGACCTCAGTTGTGCCGACCAATAATACAACATAAAATTTGGACATTTCAGACCTCCACGATCAAATGGTAAATATAATAAAGACAAACGTAATCTAGCCCTCCTGTTGTTCCATATAAATTCCACTAACTTTTTTTTTATTCTTGAGAATAGATCTAAAGGTGGTGATAAGGGAATGTATTGAAATAAATAAAGTATTTTAGGTAAAATATTACTTTTAAGTATATTGATTCTCCCGATCATCGACATTGGTAGTGACATCCATCTCTGAGTTAACTCACTGATATCTGACATTAAGGCTTCATAGTTGACACTGGCGACTGATTCTAGCTTAGGCATAATTTGGATTCCTAAATATTTAAACTGATTTACAACATTGAATTGATTTACCTCAGGGGCTGGGTAATTTCTCTGGGTCTCATTTAGCATTAATATTGAAGATTTAGTTTTATTTATTTTATATCCTGATATTTCCCCAAAATTCTTTATTAAATTCAACAAGGTTGGAATTGATTTTTTTAGATTCGACATAAACAAAATTATATCATCGGCGTACAGGGAGATTTTATGTTCTGTTGGTCCAACTTTAATTCCATATATTTGTGAATGTAAACGTATCGCTATCGCTAAAGGTTCAATTGCCATAGTAAACAGTAAAGGTGAAAGTGGACAGCCTTGTCGACATCCTCTATTGATTTTTATTGGTTTTGAAATATTGTTATTTGTTAGGATTTCTGCTGTAGCATTATTGTATATTATTTGAACCCATTTTATGAAATTATTTCCAAGTCCAAACCTTTGTAGGACTTCAAAAAGAAAGGGCCATTCAACTCTATCAAAGGCCTTTTCGGCGTCCAATGATAGGAGAGCTGTATCCGGTGCTTCTTTATTAAAATAAATAATATTAAATAGTCTTCTTACATTATGGAAGCCTTGTCTACCCTTTATAAAGCCATTCTGATCTCGATTAATAATATTTGGTAAAATTTCTTGTATTCGTCTTGCTAAAATTTTACAGATTATCTTAAGGTCGGCGTTTAATAGGCTTATTGTGTGACGTATATCTTCAACATGAGCCTGAAACTGGGGAGGGTACCACAGCTGTGGAAAACATCTTGTGTGGTACCTGTACCAAAAACTTCCCACCCCAAAGACCTGAACAGCTACAGACCGGTGGCCTTGACGTCCCACTTGATGAAGACCCTGGAGAGACTGCTCCTTGCTCACCTCCGCCCCCTGGTGGAACCAGCGATGGATCCACTCCAGTTCGCCTACCAGCATGGCATTGGGGTGGAGGATGCGGTGATCTTCCTCCTTCACCGTTCTCTGTCCCACCTGGAGAAGCCCGGGAATATGGTGAGGATCATGTTCTTTGACTTCTCCAGTGCTTTCAACACCATCCAACCGATGATCCTGAAGGACAAGCTGCTGCGCGCAGGGGTGGACCAGCACCTGTCATCATGGATCCTGGACTACCTCACGAACCGGCCTCAGTTTGTGAGAACCCGGGACTGTGTGTCCGACACGATCATCAGTAGCACGGGGGCCCCCCAGGGAACGGTGCTGGCTCCCTTCCTGTTCACTCTTTATACTGCGGACTTCTCACACAACACAACACACTGCCATCTACAGAAGTTCTCTGATGACTCTGCGATCGTTGGCCTCATCTCCAATGGAGATGAAGCTGAGTACAGAGGGCTTATCCAGGACTTCGTGGACTGGTGCCATCGGAACTGCCTCCAGATCAACGCGAGGAAAACTAAGGAGCTGGTGGTGGACTGCCGCAGGCATGGGCAGCCCCTCACAGTACCAGTAAATATACAGGGAACAGACATCGAGATGGTGACATCCTATAAGTACCTGGGTATTCATCTGAACAATAAACTAGACTGGTCACACAATACTGATGCACTCTACAAGAAGGGACAGCGCAGGCTGTTCCTGCTGAGGAGACTCAGGTCTTTTGGTGTACAAGGGGCGCTGCTGAAGTCATTCTATGACACGGTGGTGGCATCAGCCATCACTTTTGGAGTGGTCTGCTGGGGCAGTGGCATTACTGCAGCCGATAGGAAGAGACTGAACAAACTGATTAAGAAAGCTAGCTCTGTCCTGGGGCAGCGCCTTGATCCGATGGAGGAGATAGGAGAGAGAAGGACGGTGGCTAAACTGTCATCTCTGCTGGAGTCCGAGTTCCACCCTATGCAGGACATACTGAATGCACTGAGGAGCTCATTTAGCAGCAGACTACATCATCCCAGGTGCACAACCGAGAGGTTTCGTAGGTCCTTCCTACCAACGGCTGTCAGACTGTACAACCTAAGCAGGGCTGCTCGCAGAGATAGCAAAAAGACGTAACAAACTAATAGTTTTTTGAATGCAAAAGATGCAATAGACTTACACAATGGTCCCCTCCGGCATACAACTAGGAACTTACCGGTCGCTATGGAGGGTGAGAATATGTATGGGCACATAATCATACCATGTAGGATAACTAAGTAGACGGTTATGCTGTTTCATTCCATCTAGCAACAATGCTCTGCACTGTGTGTGTTTATATATTTACATATTTATTCCATCTAGCTACAATGCTCAGCACTGGGTGTGTTTATATATTTATATATCTACATATTATTCCATCTAGCTACATTGCTCCGCACTGTGTGTGTTTATATACTTGCATATTTATTCCACCTAGCTGCAATGCTCCGTACTGTGGGTGTTTATATATTTACATATTTATTCCATCTAGCTACAATGCTCTGCACTGTGTGTTCATATATTCATATATTTATTCCATCCAGCTACAATGCTCTGCACTGTGTGTCTGTGTGTGTGTGTGTATATATATATTTTATAGTAATACGTACATATGTATATTAGCTGCTCTTGCTTGCTTGTTTTTTTTTTTTTCTTGCCTTCTGATTGTTGCTCTGAGTGTTGCTATCCCTGTGCTGTTGCAATCCTGGAATTTCCCCGTTGTGGGACTAATAAAGGCTTATCTTATCTTATCTTATCTTATCTTATTGGTCTCATATTTTCACATTTATTAGAGGGCTTACCTGGTTTTGGCAGCAGTATAATTAAGGCATTATTTATGTATGATGGTAAATTATTATTTTGAAATGCTTCTAAAACCATTTCCAAAAAAGGTTTTATTAATTTATTCTTAAATTTTTTATAAAGGTCAACTGGAAGACCATCTGGTCCTGCACTTTTTCCTGATTTCATATTATCAATGGCTAGCCCAACTTCTTCTTGACTAATTTTAGACTCCAATATCTCCCTGTTTTCATTTGGAATACACGGTATAGATAGTTCGTTCAAAAACCCATTTAGTTTTGTTAAATCAGGTTCATTTTTGGTATCATATAATTTTTCATAGTAATCTCTAAAGGCTCTATTAATTTCTAAAGGATCTATAACTACCTGTCCGTTACTTATAATACTGGTAATTGGTGTTTTAATTTCCAATTGTTTAATCTGCCATGCTAATAATTTTCCTGATTTTTCACCTTGTTCATAAAAAGATTGTTTCAATCTTAGAAGACTCGAGGCAGCTCTATTCGCTGATTTTTTGTCGTATTCAGCTCTCAAAATCAGTAATTCATTCTCCAACCTTGGGTCACTTCCTGCATACACTTTTTCCTGAAGATTTTTTATTTTATGTTCCAATTTAGCTCTCTCCTCTCGAGTCTTCTTAGATTTTGATCCTGTATAACTAATAATATGTCCCCTAATAAAAGCTTTGAAAGCCTCCCACTTTACACATGCTGATGTTTGTGTAGTATTGATGTCAAAGAACTCGTCTATCTGTTTTTCTATATACTTGACAAATTCCTCATCCTGAAGCCATTTATGCTGAAATTGCCATCTACCCGATTCCTTTGTCAATTTTTTATCTACATATATTAGACAACAGGGTGCATGATCAGAGATCACGATGTTATCATAAAAGCAGTTTTGAATCTTGGACCTTAATTCTGTGGAAATCAAAAAATAATCAATACGTGAGAATGTCTTGTAGGTACTGGAATAACAAGAATAGGCTTTAACTTGTGGTTTCATTTCTCTCCATATATCTAACAATCTCAATTCTTTCATAAAATGATTAATAGTCATCCTACATCCAATGTGCGTACAATCCAGTCCTGTTGATCTATCCACACCTGGATTCAATGTACAATTAAAATCCCCTGCTATTATATGTTGCCCTGTAAGTGATGATAAGATGAGAAATAAATTAGCAAAGAACTTCTGATCATCTATATTGGGACCATATAAGTTCACAAGATTTATATTTTCTAATAGCAAAGAACCTTGAATGATTACATATCTTCCAAATTTGTCTCCAATTACATTTTTCACTTGAAAAGGAACTGATTTATGTATGAGAGTCATAACTCCCCTGGCTCGGGATGAAAATGAAGAGGTGAATACACTTCCCTGCCATCTACTCCTAATTCTTTTAACATCCTCCTCTATCAGATGAGTTTCTTGTAAAAACACAATTCTTGAACCCATGTCCTTTATTTTATTCATAACTTGTTTAAGTTTTTTTAAATTTTGTAGACCTCTGCAATTCCATGAAGTTAAATTAAGATTAACACTTTGGTCCATGATCAATAGAGAGTTTGGGATTACCTTGCAGTGTAAACATGCTCATACAGAGAAGCAAAAACATGAGTGGTTGAACATTCATCCTACAAACTACACACAAACAAATTTCCCCTTCCCACACTTGTGGCAAACCCCCCAAAATCAAAAGAAAAATTCTGTCTCCCGATATAGCCATCGACCGTTCCACACCCACGGGGAACAGCCTAAGCCACTCCTTCTTCATCCTCCCAATCACCCTAACTCTACTGCTTTTAATGACGTAACATTAACTCTCCTCTGTAGTTTTCCAACTTAACTCCAAAATTTTTAACAACTTTGTACATCATAGTTTTTTTTTTGTTTGTTTGTTTTGTTTTTGTTTTGTTTTTTTAATATATAATACAATCTATATTTTGTAAACTTACTATTTACTTCAAGTCAGTCAGATGCCTGTGCAAATGCTTAATTATTCTACCTTATATTTTGTTCATGCTTAGCTCCCACCAGTCTCTTCTTCTTCTTTGATCTTCTTGATGAACTCCTGCGCCTCCTCTGGGGTCTTGAAGATGTGGGTTCTGCCCTCATACGTGGTCAGCAGTCTCGCAGGATAGATTACACCATGACGAATCCCAAGGTTGCGCAGTTCCTTACGCACGGGATCAAACTGCTTCCTCAATTGCTGGATTCCTGTGGCCAAATCTGGGTAGAACCGCACCTGCTGGTCCTGGTGTTTAATCTCTCCTTTAGCACGTGCAGCGTTGAAGATCTTCATCCTGTCTCTGTTGCTAAGAAACTTCATAATTAAGGTCCTCGGCGGTCCCTTATCTCTCCGTGGGCCAATACGATGTGCTTTTTCCAGAACCACTGCTGATTGCAACTCCTCGCTGCCCAGCACCTCCGGAATCCACTTTTCCAGAAAGGAACATACGTCCCGACCTTCTGATTCCTCTGGAAGACCCACCAGCCTCAAATTATTCTGTCTCGACCGAGATTCCAAATCCAAAATATTATCTTCCAGAGATTTATTTTTTTTTTCCAAAGTGCGCACCTTTAATTGAAGACGGGTGACGTCATCTTCAGCACTAGCGAGACGGAGCTCCATCTGCGCCGTTCGTTCTACACAGTCACCCAATTCCTTTCTTATTCCTTCCAACGCTGTCATAATCCCATCAAATCTAGAGGAAAAGTCCGCTCTCATTGAACTCATGGCTGCCATCAGCGCATCTGCGCCATTCCCCGCAGAAATCGCACCGCCGCCAGCCTCCTCCGCCATATATGGAGTTTTGTTTGCTGCGTCACAGACCTGAAAGTCCGTTAATTTGGACTGTTTCGGCGGCTCGCTTTTTCCTTTTCCTGGTTTTCCAGCCTTAGGCTTCGCCGACATATCCTCGCTCAAATGCTGGGATACGTTCTGTCCCAAATGAGAGAGTTATTTGCCGATTTTTTTCTCCAGGAGCAGAGCAGAGCGAGACACGTCCGTCCTACGTGGCAGCCATAACCGGAGGTGTCAAACCTTTTTAAGCAGCCAATCAGAAATAAGGAAGGGTGGGACATAGGATGCCGGTACAGGAAGAAGAGAAGGGTATGATGGTGGGGTAGAGCTTGATCTTCGCTGCATCAGACAACCCGGTACTCTTGATCTCACACTGAAAGGATAACATGATCAAAATTTGAAAGCAAACACTTGGAGGAATGTGTCCACATCTGTTGGCATGTCAGGTGAGAGTCTGTGCCTTTGTCACGGTCATATTTCTTATTTTTCTTACAAGTTTGTTGTGGTAGATAAGGCAGTTAACAGATACTCTGTGAATTTGAACAGTTGATGACTGCAAAAAAATGGAAATAGTTCTGATGTGAAATGTGATCATATAATGACAATCATTTGCGTATAGGAAACCGTGTGTTGAGTATATCTCAGCGTGAGTTTTACGAATAGATGTAAAAATAAACAAAACTTTGACCATAGACTACTCACCTCAGATGGGTTCTCTGTAATTAGTCTGCATCCAAGAAATTGATGGGCTGATTTTCTCCAAAACCAGTTCATACTGATTCCTAGTCCTTGAAATGGGTACTGTCAAGGCACAACTCCTGTACAAGTCTGTGCTACTCTCCAGCTGTTTCCTTGACAGGTTGATGTCTGTACCCAGACTCTTGTTTTCTGTTCTGTGTCATCATATCTTACATCCAGAGCTTCTGCCAATGCCAGAATGTTTCCTGTACATTGTTATTTAGAGACTGCTATTAAAAAATAAGTAAAAAGTCTCAATGGGAAAAGCACAAGTGCTGAGATGTGAGTGACAAGCTGTTGCGTGGATACAGGGCGGAGACTTTTTTCCAGGAGCGCAGCGCACAAGTGCTGTAAAAAAGAGGTTCAGGGCGGTCCAGCGGCAAAAACCATGTTTGGTGGACATGTAGCCTTAAGATGGGTTTTACCATTAAACTACTTTTAAGGACTGATGCAGTTTCAGTCATTATCCTACGCCAACGTGCATACAACTGGGCATGTCTTTCAATCGCTAAGTCTTTTTATCACAGAATTTATTCCAATAATGTAGTGCTAGCCACTTTTGGCCTTGTGGGATGTAAGTGGGCCTAGTAATCACAGATCCAGGCATTTGAAGGAGAGGAAAGTGAAAAGATTTTGACACAAAACTGAAAGACAATAAAAGGTTTTGTTTGTAGAAAAAAAGGGCATAAGATACCATTTTGGACAATGGAGATTTGTTTTTATAGGGGATTTATGGCCACCGGAGGGCGTCTTTAACATTGCGGGACAGGGCTTTGGTGGAGGTCTGTGCTCTTGAATCACCTCCAAAATCTAATGGGTTCGTTTGTAACCCAAGGGCCACCTCTGGCGAAAATTTGATCCAAATCCATACAGTAGTTTTTGTGTGATCCTGCTAACAGACAAACTGCCCTGATCGCATTACCTCCTTGTTGGAAGTAACTCAAGAAATTTCACTGAAGGTGGGAAAACGTATGTCATTAATATAATATCAATGTTTTCCAGAGACCCTTCCAGCAGAGAGCAGTCCTTCCAGGAGTTTGAGAAGGTGGCAGGATTTCCAAGAGTGCTGGGGGTGCTGGATTGTGTTCAGGTTAGTTACATTACACTGTAATAATAACAGCACAGTTACCGATGCTGACATCAACTTGAACGCGCACGTATCCAGGATGTCCAAGTTGTCCATTTATCATCTTCAGAACATAAAAGTTGAAAGTTTCCTGTCACAGCTGAAATTTTGAAAGCAGGTTTGTGTGTTCATTTCCAGCAGACAGTTAATAGAATGCACTTTTAGATGAAATGACGTGTGAGCTGCAGTTTGTTCAGAGTATGGATGACGACAGAAAAGTTTGCCCATATCAGTCTTTTTTCTAATTTCACCTCACTGACTTCCATTGCGAAGGATTGATTTTAAAGTAGTTATTGTCTAGCTCCTTCACAGATCACGGACCTGTTCACTGAATATAGAGCAGACAGATTCCTTCAATCACTAAAATCATTCTAGTTCACCTTCTCAGTCAGTTTTTTGCTTCCTGAGCTGCTACAGCAATATCTACTTTTAAAAGCCGATTATTATTATTATTATTATATCCCTGTTAATAATCTCTTCTTTTGTTCAGTTTTTTGAATCATGTGTCTATAGTCCCTTTTTTTTTTTTCAAGTTTTTGTAAAGGGTATATACAGTATGTCATTACAGCATTGCATTGTTTACATTTTCATCGTGTTCCCTTTTTTGTTTTTTGACAAGATTGGAAAAATAATTATTACAACACCCTTTTTTTAAGTGAAAGAAAAAGAGAAATTAAAGAAAGAACAAAAAAAAAACAAACAAAACAAGAGAAAAAAAACAGAGCAAAAAAAAAGAATAAATGAAAGAGTATCTGAGTAGCATTGGAACAAAGAGAGGTGCCATTATTGAAATGGTATTTGTCAAAGATTAGATCTAATGGAAGACACATATGTGATCCAAGGTTGCCAAAAGTTCAAGAACCCATCCATGTCCTGTCTCAGTGCGAATGTCAACTTTTCCATCGAGTAAATGTCTTGAATCACGTTAATCCAATCTTCAGGTGTAGGACAATCCTTCAACATCCATTTTTTTGTTAGAGCTTTTTTACTTGCCAATATTAAAACAGTGAATTAGTATTTTTCTCCTCGTCTTTCCAGTGATTCCGGTAGTAAACCCAAATACAAAGTTACAAAAGAAAAGGGAACTGTTATTTTGAATATTTTCCCCAATATTGTCTGTACCTTGGTCCAATATTGGTGGATAACTGGGCATGACCGAAACACATGAAAATGATTTGCAGTCTCTTCACCACACAAGCGCCAACAATTCAACCCCTTATGAGTAAATTTGTTTTGTGCAGGTGTTCTGAAAAATCTTACCAAATTTTTCCATCCAAATTCTCTCCACTGCAGGGATGAGGTACTTTTCCATTGTTGTTTATTTAGCTTTTCCCATATTTCCAGTTGTAAAGTGAAATTCCCTTCTTTTTCCCCATCTCTCTTTTATATATGATGTGTTGTCTCCTTTTAAGTCTTGAAGACCTTGGTATATTTTAGAAATGTATCTGATCCCTGGGATCCCTTTATATGCCATTAAGAAGACCTTCAGAACACCTGACTGGGCTCTTTCCAAATCCTCCTTTTTAAGTATTTTGTTTATGTGGTGTCTAAGCTGAAAGAACCTGTAAAGGTCTTGATTTATTAGACCTTGTTTTTTCAAATCTTCAAAACTTCTTAAAATTTGCCCTTTAAAAAAATCGTAATATTTTATCAGTCCCGTTCTCTTTCCACTTTTTAAATCTAGTGTCTGTTTTATTAGGAGTAAAGTCTTGATCATAGGCAATCCATTGCAGAAATCGATAGTCAGAGAGAATCAAACTAAAGAACCCTATCTTAAACCAAATTTTTAGCGGGGTCTCTATCCACGGGTTAGTGTTATTCAAAAGTTTAGGTAAGGCATTGTTCCCTATTATCGCCTGTAGGGGGATGTCACTTGTTATTTGGTATTCCATCTCCTTCCATTGTGCAGTGTAGACTGGGTTACATATCTCTACTAAAGTTTTAATTTGTGCGGCTTTAAAATAGTCCCTGATATTTGGCAGCGCGAGCCCACCTTTGTCTTTGTTTAGCTGTAGGGTTCTATATCTGATTCTAGGTCTCTTGCCCTGCCATATGAATCTTGAGATCCTTCTGTCCAGTTCTTGCCATGTTTTTTTGGGAGGTTCTACCGGTATTGTTTGGAAAAGGTATAGAAGATGTGGAAGTGTATTCATTTTGACTGCTTCAATTCTTTGTGCAGTACCCAAGAATGGTATCATATTCCATCTTGCTAGATCAGATTTTATTTTTGCCATCAGTGGATCATAGTTTAGTGTTATAATTTTGTTGAGTTGTTTCGGGATTTTGACCCCCAGATATTTCATAGATTCCATCTCCCAGTTAGTTTTGAGTTTGCTTAGTAAATATTGATTTGGGTCATAGTTGAATGTTAAAACTTGGGTTTTATGCATGTTTAATTCGTACTCCGATAAATCTCCATACTCTGAAAAAACTGAGATTAGTTCTGGAAAAGAGGTGTCCGGCTGCCCCAGGTATATTAAAATGTCATCAGCAAAGAGTGCTATTTTATGTTCCCTCTGACCAAGTGTAATACCTTGAATTTTTTGATTCTGTCTTATCCATTGGCTCAGAGGTTCTATGAAGATTGCAAAGAGCAGTGGAGACAAGGGGCAGCCCTGACGACATCCGCTTTCCAGTTCAAAAGATGATAATTTACCATTAATCCTTATTTTAGCTGTTGGTTTTTTATATAATGCCTGGATAGTTCTAATGAAGTTGTTATGAAAATTGAAACTGGATAAGATTCTATATAGGAAAGACCAGTCAACTGAATCAAATGCTTTTTCAGCATCTAATCCCAATATGGCTGCATTTAAGTTATATTTTTTTATATGATGAATTATGTGTAAAGTATGTCTAATGTTGTCTTGTGTCTGTCTTTGTCTTATAAAACCTGTTTGGTCTAAATGAATTAAGTCTGTCAGTATATTTTCTAACCTTTTGGCAAGGATAGTGGTAAAAAGCTTATAGTCCTGATTTAATACACTGATTGGTCTGTAGTTGGAGCAGTCTAGTTTATCCTTTTCAGGTTTAGGTATGACTGCAATGACCCCTTCTCTCCAGAAGGGGGGGATTTCCCCTGTGTGGAGGACATAGTTAAATGTTTTCAGGAGGAGAGGAGATAGTTGCTGTTTAAAGGTTTTGTACCACTCTGCTGTATAGCCATCTGCTCCTGGGGATTTATTAGCTTTAAGTTTCATAATTGCTTTTTCTAATTCTTTAGGTTGTATTTCTGACAGTGTTTTATTTTGAGACTCAGTAAGTTGGGGAAGGTTTAATGTGTTTAGGAATGCTTCGGATGCGTTTTTATGTTTTTTGTGGGAGTACAAGTTCTTATAGTAGTTCTCAAAGCTTTTAAGAATATCCTGAATTCTGAATTTTATTTCCTTTGATACTGGGTCTCTGATTTTGTAGATTGCTCTCTCCGTTTGTTGTTTCCTCAATTTATAGGCTAGTAATTTTGCCGATTTGCTGCCTGCTTCATAGTATTTTTGTTTCAGAAATGTAAGTTTCTTCTGGATTTCTATTGTGTAGATCTCATTTTTTGTTTTTTAATTTCCTTAATTTTGAGCGAGTCATTAGAATGAGTGTTGTCTTTGTGCTCTTTTTCTAGGTTCTTAAGTTCTGACTCTAATGTGGTTAGTTTTTCTTGTGTCAGTTTCTTTTGGATTGCCAGTTTTGCAATAATCTTTCCCCTTATTACAGCTTTGCATGCGTCCCACAGTATTAAAGGGGATACTTCTCCATTATCATTTTCTTCCAAATATCTGAGAATATCTGATTCCAATTCATCTTTCAGTGGTCCTTTCAGCACATTTGAATTTAACCTCCAAGAAAATGTATTATTTGTGTATTTTTGGATACGTAAGTCCATATAGAACGGACTGTGGTCAGAGAGATCCATCAGTCCTATTTTACATGTTTTTACTCTTCCAATGTCTCTATTAAACATAAAAAATAGTCGATCCTTGAGTATGATGAATGTGTTGCTGAGTAAAATGTATAATCTTTTACACTGGGGTTGAATTCCCTCCACACATCAGATTCCCATTTCTTTTAGTAGCATCCGAGTTTTCCTACTTTGAGTGTTATTTTGATGTGGAGAATTACCTGATGCATCCCAGTATGGATTCAGTCTTAGATTGAAGTCTCCACCACATATCACTAAACCTTGGGCTTTAGTTATCATTAGGTCAAATACATTTTTATAAAATTTCCAGTTAGCCCGTGGAGGTGCATATACATTCAGCAGGGTGATATCTTCTCCCTCTAGCCACCCAAGTACCAAACTGTATCTCCCTTCTTTATCTTTGTGTTCTGATTTTTTTTCAAATATAATTTTGGGTGAGATCAATGTCGCTACTCCCCTCCTCCTCCCTGACTTATATGAAGATGAAGAGATCATTTTAAACCCTTGTCTATTAAGTTTAGTGTGCTCCACGTCTGTTAGGTGGGCTTCTTGTAAAAATATTATTCCTGCTTTGTCTTTTTTTCATTTTGCCTAGAATCTTGGATCTTTTAACTGGATTCAGGATCCCTTTTACATTATATGAGATTATTTTGGTTACACCCTGTTTCTCCATTGTGTTGTCTTATTTAGTATAACAGTGTGGTGGCCCTCTTTTATGCTACTCAGAAACTGAAAGAACATTAAGAACATAAAAAACATTAAGAACATAGTGTATAAAACTTTAAAACAAAAAACTGACAAAAGAACTTCCTGAGCTGAGGTCTTTTTAGTGACCCTAGAAGAGCCTTGATGGTGTGTTGGCTCTGAGGGAAATTCCTCAGATTCCGTTACGTGCTGAGGGCCCTCTCTTACCCCTGTAAGTTGTCCCATGTTTTTAACGTGAATTTCAGATCCCAATCCAAACTTGTAATGATTTTTTTTTTTTATGCCTATACCCTATGAAATTGTGTGCACCCTCCCACCACCATCACAGCAAACATTCACGTTAATACAGTATTTTAGTGTGGAGAGAACATGTGGATCATTGTCACATTTCTATTTTAACAAGTTTTTTTTTTTTTTTTTTTTAAAAAGACTTATTTGTTTCTACTATTATGACCGTTCCATGAAGTGTTTTACCACATGCTGATTCTGCATCTCCTTTAATGTTTGTTACCTTGTAGGAGGGGGGTTGGATGTGCAGATTGACTAAAAATATCGTTATTCCCTCCTGTAAACGGCCAGCTTTTCCTTGTAGCTCTGGCGCTGGGTTTCCCGCTGTTGGCCCGAGGATTTTGAGGGTCTCTGTGTGGACCACATTTGAGCCTTGATTCTTTCGATTGGGTCTGCTGCGGGTTTAAACACCGTTACCGGGAGCCCTCTTCTCGCCATATCCGAGGTTGCTTCTTCCGCCGAATTGTAGAGACATGTCTCGTCGCCGTAGAAAACCCTCAGCTTCGCCGGAAATGGTGTCTGAAAGCGCAGTTTTTTCTCTCGTAGTACCTTTTTAGCGTCGTTGTATTCCCAACGCTTTTTAAGGACCTCCAGGGCGTAATCGTGTTCCACGAAAACTTTTCTCTCTTGGTGCATAATTCTCTTTTCTGCCAAGCCAGTCTTACAACCTCTTCTTTTATTTTGGAGTTGGAAAACCTCATCACCACCGATCGTGGAGGCGCTTCCGCCGCCGGCCTAGGGGCTAATGTACAGTGCGCCCTTTCTATCTTCAAGTCGGTGGATTGGGGAATATCCAACTTTTCTCTCAATAAGGATTCCACGTATGCCGCCATTGTGGTGAAACCATCCTCGACTCCTTCTTTCAGACCATGAATTCTTATGTTGTCTCTTCTTAGTCTGCCTTCTTGGTCAGTTAGCTTAGCCTCCAGTCTTGACTGTCTATTGTGTAGATCGAGCACGGTATCTCCCAGCCTTTTTATTCTTTCCTCTGCTTCCAAGATTCGGTCCTCGGCCTGGTCCACTCTGCTGTTCGTCTTTTTTATTTCTTCTTTGATTTCACGAAATTCGGCCCAACACTCTCGGCGAAATCGTCTTAATTCTTTAAATACCATTTTTAAGCTAACCTTTTTGCTAGCTTCATTCAGCTCCTCGTCTTCTGAATGGAAACCCTCCGGATCGGATTCTTCGGCCGATGCGTGTGCTGGCCTGGTAAAAGTCGATTTCTTCTGTTTTCCTTTAGGCATGATGACTTTGTCTTTTGATTTTCACTCTTCCAAAAATCCGTTAAATCTGATTTTCAAGGTATTTTCCTGGATTGGGTCTGGGAGCTTCAGCGTTAAGTTGCTATCACCATGGTGTCCAGACCAGAAGTTCGTCCCATGTTTTTAACGTGAATTTCAGATCCCAGTCCGAACTTGTAATGATTTTATTTTATTTTATTTTTTATTATTTTTTTTTATGCCTATACCCTATGAAATTGTGCGCAACCTCCCACCACCATCACAGCAAACAGTCATGTTAATACAGTATTTCTTAGTGTGGAGAAATCATGTGGTTCATTGTCACATTTCTATTTTAACAAGTTTTTGTTTGTTTTTTTTTTTTTTTAAAGACTTATTTGTTTCTAATATTATGTCTGTTCCATGAAATGTTTTACCACTTCATATTTGCTGATTCTGCATCTCCTTTAATGTTTGTTACCTTGTAGGAGGAGGGTTGGATGCGCAGATTGACTAAAAATATCGTTATTCCCTCCTGAAAACGCTCAGTTTTTCCTTATAGCTCTGGTGCTGGGTTTCCCGCTGCTGGCTCGTGGATTTTGAGGGTCTCTGTGTGGACCACGTTTGAGCCTTGATTCTTTCAATCGGGTCTGCTGCGGGTTTATACACGGTTACCGGGAGCCCTCTTCTCGCCATATCCATGGTTGCTTCTTCTGCCGAGTTGTAGAGACATGTCTCATCTCCGTAAAACACCCTCAGCTTCGCCGGAAATGGAGTCTGAAAGCGCAGTTTCTTCTCTCGTAGTACCTTTTTAGTGTCGTTGTATTCCTGACGCTTTTTAAGGACCTCCGGGCGTAGTCGTGCTCCACAAAAACTTTTCTCTCTTGGTGCATAAATCCTTTTTTCTGCCAAGCCAGTCTTACAACCTCTTCTTTTATTCTGGAGTTGGAGAACTTCACCACCACCGAACTTGGTGGCGCTTCCGCTGACGGCCTTGGGGCTAATGTACGGTGCGCCCTTTCTATCTTCAAGTCGGTGGATTGGGGAATTTCCAACTTCTCCCTCAGTATGGATTCCACGCATGTAGCCATTGTGGTGAAACTGTCCTCGACTCCTTCTTTCAGACCGTGAATTCTTATGTTGTCTCTTCTTAGTCTTCCTTCTTGGTTGGTTAGCTTAGCCTCCAGTCTTGACTGTCGTTTAAGTAAATCCAGCACGGTTTCTTCCAGCCCTTTTATTCTTTTCTCTGCTTCCATGATTCGGTCCTCAGCCTGGTCCACTCTGCTGTTTGTCCTTTTTATTTCGTCTTTAATTTCACGAAATTCGGCCCAACACTCTCGGCAAAATTGTCTTAATTCTTGAAGTACCATTTTTAAGCTAACCTTGTTGCTAGCTTCATTCAGTTCCTCCGCTTCTGAATGGATGTCCTCCGGGTCAGATTCTCCGGCCGATGCGTGTCTTGGCCTGGTAAATGTCGATCTCTTCTGTTTTCCTTTAGGCATAATGACTTTGTCTTTTGATTTTCTCTCTTCCAAAAATCCTTTAAATCTGATTTTCAAGGTATTTTCATGGATCGAGTCTGGGAGCTTCAGCGTTAAGCTGCTATCACCATGGTGTCCAGACCGAAGTCTTTTTTTTTTTTTTTTATTTCTAAGCACATTCAGTGTTATGTGCTATTGAAAAAACGTGACCCTTCTGCATTCTTCTTCCTTCTGGAGGTAACTTCTTGTTCTTCTTCACCTCAAGGTGGCCATCAAGGCTCCAACCAGCGAAGACTCGACATACGTAAATAAGAAGGGCTTCCACTCCGTGGCTTGTCAGATGGTGTGTGACGCCCGGGGGCTGCTGTTGAGCGCAGAAACGCACTGGCCTGGCGGACTTCAGGACAGTGTGGTTCTAGGAAGATCTGCCCTCTACAAACAGCTGCAGGACGTGGAAGACGGCTGGCTGCTGGGTGAGATGTGGATTTTGTGTCATTTTGAGGTTTGTGGTGTAGAGGTGAGGGGTCAGTGCTTTTTTTTTTTTTTTTTTCTAGGTGATGCTCGTTACCCTTTGAGGAAGTGGTTGATGACCCCAGTTGACGGTCCAGAATCCCCTGCAGAGTTTCGTTATAATTTAGCCCACACAGCTACACATGAGATCGTGGACAGAACGTTCAGAGCTATTCAAACCAGGTTTAGATGTTTGGATGGCACTAAAGGATACTTACAGGTATTCTCTTTATTTCGTCTTCTTTTTTTAAGTTGCTTATTACTGCCATTGATCAGAGTTTAGATTACATTTGAATATTTATCAGAACTACAATTTTCAAAGGTTGTATATAGTAGATTTTTTTTGTCTCTTTTGTTGCACCTGTGTGTCTGCTTTGATCATGGTTCTAGATCCATTATGCACTGCAGAAACTCCATTTAAAAAAAAAAACAAAAAAAAACAAGGAAAAACATAGTGCCTAAAATAGGCAACAAAAAAAAACTACCAAGAGAACAAGATTTTTTTTCAGACTTTTAATACAAGGAACATTATCTTGAAACAAGTAAAACACTCAAATAATAAAAACTGCACAAAAACAAGCACATGATGCAGCCTTGATGTAAGAAGTTTTACTTAGTTTTTGCAGCGTATTCATCCTAAATAGGGACTTTGTTTAGCCACTTGCTTCATTCATGTCTAAGATTTTTAGCATATTACGTTTAGGAGTTGCTTCCTACAGCCGGATGTGGTGAAATTGTACATCAGCTTGTCTAAAATAAATCTCAGAATTATGTTCACCATGGGATTTAGTTGGAAATGTTCTTTGCCAAGTTATCACCCATATCAGATAGATTTTTGAAACCCTTTTCTTCACATTTAGCAGTCACAACATACACTATTGTATTTATCAGTTTTATGCATATTTCTACCTCTATTTAATTTTGGTTTGATTGTGTTTTGGTCAGGAGGAGTTGCTGCTAAATTACAACAGCCAGCTGAGCTTAACATGATCAGAATAAACATCAAACAATATAATGAACATGAAAAGACTTAAAGGGATTATTTTTTTTTTAGCAGGGAACATATCACTTTTACCCCCTTTAGACAGGGGTGGAGATCAATGAGAGATTGCCAAGTTATGAAAAAAATGGCCAGATCTCTCAATGAGCTCCACAGTTCTCAAAGTTTTGACTCTGTCCAAAACAGTCTCTCAATGATCACCAAAGGGAAGTGATCTCTCAATGAACTCTCAAGGAGTGCTCAATGATCTCATCAATCTCCCAAAGATGTCTCAGCTATCTCTGCCGTGGTCTTTCAATGAACTCTGTTGGTGTTTCATCGAACGCTCAGCGATCTCTTACTGATCTCTCAGTCATCTCTATCTTCAGGGTCAAAAATTTGGTGTTCATTCAAAGATCACTGAGAGATCATTGGGAGCTTGATGAAACTCCTTGAGTACTCCTTGACTGCTCAATGATCTCTAAGCAATCTTTCGGTGAATACCAAATTTTTCCACCCCCAGGTCGATTGGCTGACAGATCACTAAGGAATCACTGGGCATTCAATGAATAGAATTCATTAAAAGGCCACAGCAGGGATGCAGTGGATATAAAAAGTCTACACACCCATTTAAATGCCAGGTTTTTGTGATGTAAAAAAATGAGACCAAGATAAATCATTTCAAAACTTTTTCCACCATTAATGTGACCTATAATCTGTACAGCCCAATTGGAAAAACAAACTGAAATCTTTTAAGGGGGAAAAAAAACAAAAACAACTTATAATAACCTGGTTGCATAAATATGCACACCCTCTTATAACTGGGGATGTGACTGTGTTCAGAATTAACCAGTCACATTCAAACTCATGTAAAATAGGTGTCAGCACTAGGGATGGGCATTCGGTGAAATTTTCTTCACCGATCGTCGGGAGAATTAATGATTAATAATCGGTTAATCATTAACATTTTTAGGTACGTAACAAGGCAGATAGACTACATTATAACATCAGGTGCACGGAGAGCCCTCTCTCTGTTCTCGTGTTGGCTCGGCTCGGGAATCTCGCAAGCTGATTGGCCGAGACGTTTCACCCCGCAAGCTGATTGGCCGAGACGTTTTACCCACCTTGTCTCCCTGCCGAGCGGCCACCCAACAAACGAAGACCGCATTCATTGCTCTATCGCTCGTGTTACTTAGTCTAGCCGCGCAGAACTTTTTGCTGTTCTCTTGTGCCATTTTGTGCGAAATAGTCTTCCCGTCGAGCTACTACGCCGCCTCCTGCAGCTTCCCTCGACCTGTGTACACCGAATCTTCATGACCTTCTCAATAAAGTTTCTGAAAAAAAAAAAAGAATCTTCACGACCGCCATTACTCAGCGCGCAACCACTGTTGGCGGTTTCTTTGCGTAATAAGGGTGTTCCATGGACCCTGTCGATGAGGTATATTTGTATGCTGCATTGCAGTGATTGCAGTACACCTGGTCATTTTTTAAATTGAAATGGTCCCACGCAACACTTCGCCGTAACCGCTTAATGATTTGGCGATTGCCCTACGGAAGCCCGCGTGTATCAACTGAGGCACGCCAGGGTACGGCGATGGTGTAATGTTGCCCCCTGGTGCCCAAATTTTGCCATTGCATTGTTTGAGGACGGCCGTACACTAGGCCTCGGATTGTTTAAAAAAAAAAACGGTTTGTCGACGAAAATGAACTTCCTCGGTGAAATTCTTAATGATCAATTATCGGTTAATCGGTAAATTATGCCCATCCCTAGTCAGCACACACCTGCCACCATTTAAAGTGCCTCTGATTAACCTTAAATAAAGTTAAGCTGTTCTAGTAGGCTTTTCCTGACATTTTTGTAGTCACATCTTACAGCACAAGCCATGGTCCGCAGAGAGCTTCCAAAGCATCAGCAGGAACTCATTGTTCAAAGGTATCAGTCAGGAGAAGGGTACAAAAGAATATCCAAGGCATTAAATATACCATGGAACACAGTGAAGACAGTTGTCATCAAGTGGAGAAAATATGGAACAATAGTGACATTACCAAGAACTGGACGTCCCTCCAAAATTGATGAAAAGACGAGAAGAAAACTGGTCAGGGAGGCTGCCAAGAGGTCGACAGCAACATTGAAGGAGCTGCAGGAATTTCTGGCAAGTACTGGTTGTTTCGTACATGTGACAACAATCTCCTGTCTGGGGTGGCAAGGATGGAAGCCTTATCTTACAAAGAAAAACATCCAAGTCCGGCTACATTTTGCAAAACACATTTGCAATCTCCCAAATGCATGTGGGAAAATGTGTTATGGTCCGATGAAACCAAGGTTGAAATTTTTGGCCATAATTCCAAAAGGTATATTTGGTGCAAACACAACACTGCTCATCACCAAATGAACACCATACCTACAGTGAAGCATGGTGGATCCGTGCACTCTTTGTTCTTTTAATATTTCGTTTGTGAAACAAAAACAGAATGACCGAAAATAGCAATTATATCATCCTCGCCTTGTCAAAATAAAATCGAAATTGAACAAAAACGACAGAACGGATCTGATTCCCTTTGGTGTCGTTTTTCCTTTTATTTTGACAGTCACAGAAGGAAGTGGTGATTGCAGCAGCAGATAGCAGCCATTTTCAAACAAGCCTGAAAGACTAGCTGCTAAATCTCACTTTAAAACTGGGAAAATGCCCAAAGTTGCAGCATAGACTCATGCAGACATCACCATCTGATGAAAGATGAGAAGGACTGCCAGAAATATACGTTTATAGAGTTCCCATCAGCCAGCAATGAGGACGAAAGGAGGACGTTGTGGATACCGAAGGCCTGGGGAGTCATGAAAGGTTGATGTGACCTCTGTTTTGACCACTTTACAACAGGTACGGTGTACTTATAAATTATGCTTCTACTACTTTTTTCTCTTTTCGGATTAGTTTGGGGTCCACATGTTGGCTCAGTGATTACTGAGATGATGCAGGTTTCCAACAGTTTTAATATAGCTGGAGTCTCTTTGATTTTATGTGATATTTAGTGTTGATATTTGCATTCTAGGTGATTCTAAGGTATTTGTATTTGATTGTCTTTTGTATTTTAATATGTCCCACTTTAGAAAGTGATGTTTTTGTCTTTTCCTCCAAGTGTTACAGCTTTGAATTTTTTCTTCCATAAAACTAATCTAATATACAAGTAATCATTTTTATGACTACCGTCTGTCTCCACAATAAACAGCTTTATTTATTATAGTCTCTTTAACATGCAAAGTAATAAACTCAGAAAAATAGACTTCATAGTGTACTATGGTCTAATGTTTTATTTCTCTGTGTGTCTGAAAAAAGATCATCATGTGGAAACTGAAGACAGTATGGACCACTTGTCCCAGACTGATGAGAACCAGTTCATGAGCCCAACCATCACAGGTGAAATTCAGTGTTTTAAATGTTAAAGTTACAGTACAGGAAAGAGTCCATGCTGTGACCTAAAATCACTTGTGTTTCCAGAGGACAGCAGAGAAGATCCCTGGTCCATCACTTCAGCCTGTTCAGGATGTGTCACACCAACCATCAGAGCGACCAGGACTCACACTGTCATCACCACCTCCGTGCACTCTTCTCCCTGTTTTAATTGTTATAATAAAATTTAAAAGGACAGCAAAATATATTTTCTTATTTGTTAATTTTCTATCTACATCTTTGCTTAAAACCAGAGGTGGGCACTTCCGGGAAGATGGCGGAGAGACATAACGCTTAAACAGAGAGCTCTCCCTAGCCGGATTAAAAATCATCGGTAAATGGCCAACTCGACATAAGCGGATCAATAAACTAAGGGATGAAAACACGAAGGAGCCGGGCACAAGGACAAAAGCAGAGTAAAATTAACACTAGAAGACCCAGACATTAGCCCTCTTGTGGCCACTTGATGGTCCCCCTATGGGTTTTCTAGCCAAAAAGGCCAAATGGCCCCTCTCTGGGTCTTCTAGTGTTAAAGAATTCCTCTTCAACAACGCAGGAGAAACCGCTGAACACGGGGCCCAAAAAAACGAGGTGACCGCAGCAGAGAAAATGGAAGACACAAAACTCGATACCATGAACACTGGCATCGCCAGTTTGGGTAAAGAGTTGAGAGACTTCAAACGGCAGCTACAACAGGATTTAGCGGCTCTTAAGGAGGAGCTGAAAAAAGAGATTAAGGAAGAAATTATGGGCCTCCGAAGAGAAATGGAGCGCAAGCTAGCAGAAAACATGGAGGAGCTGCGCTCCCAGCGGGCGTGTATGACAGAAGCGCAGGCCCGAATATCAGAGCTGGAAGATTGGAATAGCGAGGCAAGCGAACAGCTGCAGACCCTGACGGCACAAATGCAGAGGATGCAGGAGAAAGTAACCGACTTGGAGAGCAGGTCCAGACGGGGCAATATACGCATCTTCGGGATCCCGGAGGGCATTGAAGGCAACTCGATGACGAAATTCATGGATCAGTTCTTAAAAAAAGAGCTGGAACTGCCCAGCGAAGCGGATCTGCAGATTCAACGAGCGCACAGAGCCTCGGCACAGAACCCGAACCCACGCTCTACACCCAGGTCAGTTGTGGTAAACTTTCTGAAATATGATGTAAAGGAAAGAATCCTGACACGAGCGTGGAAAAAAAAGATACGAATCGGCAACAAGCAGATATTCTTTGATCATGACTACCCGGCGGAAATTGTGCAGCAGCGGAAGAAATATGCCAACATTAAAAAAACGCTGAAAGAAAAAAAAATTAGATTCCAAACGCCGCTAACGAAGATGAGGATTCATTGGGAGAACGGCGTAAGAACCTACAACACAGCCAGAGAGGCAGCGCAGGACATGATGGAGCGGGGCCTTGAGGTGTACGTGCCGGAGGAAACGGTAGGAGCAGCGGAGGCCCTGAACGCATCACGACAGCCGGAGTGGAGGCGAGTGAACGGCAAAAGACGGGGGGAGACGTGGCGCAGCGGGCCCAGGAAAGACTACAAGGCTTTCAACTGAAAGCCTAGATTATAACAAAGATTAAGAAAGACACAGAAGAAATGAAGGCCAAGAAGACAAGGTAAAAGAGAAACAGACGGCTAGGAGAGGTTTAAGTGATATTTGTTGGACATTTCTAGACTAATGACTATTTCTTGGATAGTAAATACAGGTCTAGGGAGGGCCCTACACTCGGTGAGGACAATCCCTCCACCCACCAACAGGGACCAGTGGGCAGAAGAAAGGCCCAAAGTACGGAGGTCGAGATTTTTTAATGTGTTTTTATATAAATATGTGTTATTTTTGTTGTTAAAGGGGCTAGGAGCACAAGTTAAAAAAATGGAAAAACATGATTATGGGTAAAAATCTTAAGATAATAACACTAAACGTGAATGGTCTGAACTCACCTGTTAAAAGGGAAAGAATAATAAGAAAATTCAAGAAAGAAAAAGCCGAAATTATATTTATGCAAGAGACACATTTGAGCAAGACAGAACATGTGAAACTAAAGAGATTTGGCTATAAGAACTCCTACTACAGTTCATTTAAGGGAGGAACTAAAAGGGGGGTTATGATACTAATCTCAAATAAAATACAATTTGAATGTGAACAGGAAATCCAGGATAAAGAAGGCAGGTATGTAATAATAAAGGGTAGCATAGATGGAATGCAGATCACATTAGTGAGCATCTATGCCCCACCAGAAAGTGACAAGGGTTTTTTTCAACATCCGTTTGATCTCATAGCAACACACAGTGAAGGAGTCCTAATTTGTGGAGGAGACTTAAATGCTGTCATGGATCATGAAATTGATACAACAAGTGTTAAGAAGACAAAAAAACATGTAACAAAATTCATAAGAACCTCACTGGCAGAAATGGGTATGGTAGACATTTGGAGGGACCTGCACCCACTCGAAAAAGACTATACACATTATTCAGCAGTCCATAAAGTACACTCTAGAATAGATTACTTCCTTATGAATGAAGATGACAGACACAGGGTGAGAAATTGTTGGATTGGAGGGGCAGAAATATCAGATCATAATCCTATATACATGGAAATAAATTTAAACAATAGAAAACGACAAACAACATGGAAACTTAATGTAGGACTGTTAAATGATGATAAAATGAAAGAAAGAATAAAAGTAAACATAAATGAATATATCCAAGAGAATGACAATGAAGAAGTGGACCCAACAATACTATGGGATGCACTAAAAGCCGTGTTAAGAGGTAAATTAATTGTTGAAACAGGAAAAGCAAATAAGACTAAACTGGAAGCATATGAACAAAGATGTGAGAGACTGAGGGAATTAGAACATAAACATCAAAGCACAAATGACCCAAAAATATATCAAGAAATTAAAGAAGAAAAAATAAAGATAAAAGAAATACAAATGGATGAAATTGAAAGGAAAAATAGATATCTAAAGCAAAAATATTATGAAACGGGACCAAAAGCCACAAAACTGCTGGCAAAACGGTTAAGAAAACAACAAACAATGAATAATGTATACAAGATTAAAGACCCCACCACAAATAAAACCACAGTTAACCCAGAAAACATCGAAGAAATATTCCATAATTTCTACCAAGAACTATACTCGCAACCTGAAGAAACAAATACTAAAGATATTAAAAAATTTCTATGCACATTGGACTTGCCATCAATAGGAAATCAACAAAATGAAAAGCTAACAGCAGAAATAACAACACAAGAGATTAGAGATGTGATTAAGTCACTTAAAAAGGTAAATCACCAGGTAGTGATGGATACCCATCAGAGTTTTATAAACTGTTTATAGAAGAACTCACACCACAGCTTCTAAAGTCATTTAATTGGACGTTGAACAACAACAAAATACCTCCATCATGGAACGAAGCCATTATTTCAGTCATTTTAAAGCCAGGGAAAGATAGAGAACAATGCGGAAACTATAGGCCAATCTCTTTATTAAATGTGGATTATAAAATATATACAACAATTATATGTAAACGAATAAAGACATTCTTGACGGAATTGATAGAAGATGATCAAACTGGTTTCATAGAGGGACGCCAAACACATGACAATATCAGGAGAACAATACATATAATTAATCAAATACATAAAGAAAAGAAAAGCGCAGTAATAATGAGTTTAGACGCAGAAAAAGCATTTGACAGGGTTAACTGGAAATTCCTATATAGTGTGCTGGAACGCTTTGGATTTAACGAAAAATCAGTACAATGCATAAGGACGCTGTATCAAGAACCTGTGGCAAGAATCAAGATAAACGGTAGCTTAACAGACAAAGTAAATATACAAAGATCAACTAGGCAGGGATGCTGCTTATCGCCCACCTTGTTTGCTCTGTTCATAGAGCCACTGGCTCAAGCGATACGACAAAATAAGAAATTAAAAGGTGTAACAATAAAGGGGGCGGAACACAAGATTGGGCTATTTGCAGACGATATTATAGTTTACCTTGAACAACCAGATGAATCAATAATGGAAATGATGAACTTGATAGAAAATTTTGGAAAATTATCAGGATACAAGATAAACATAACAAAAACACAAATACTGACATTCCACTATAACCCTCTAAACCAGATAACTGATAAGATCAAACTAAACTGGAAACAAAAAGAAATAAAATACCTTGGAGTGAACATACCTAAAGATCTAAGCAAAATCTATAAAGCAAACTATGATAGGTTGGAACAAGAAATAAAAAAAGATATTGATAGATGGTCAATCTTAAATATGGATCTGAATTCAAAAATTGAGACAGTCAAAATCAGCATACAACCTAGATTACTTTACCTCTTCCAGGCTATACCAACAGAGATTCCAGATGCCCAATTCTCAAAGTGGGACAGGATGATATCGAGATTTGTTTGGGGAGGTAAAAAACCAAGAGTGAAATATAAAACTCTCCAGTTACCAAAAGAGAAAGGAGGCATGGGCCTACCGAGTCTAAAGGAATATTACTACTCAGCACAAATAAGATATATCATATGTTGGTGCGACGAGGGATATGAGGCAAAATGGAAAGAAATGGAAAAGGAAATTGAGGGACTCCCAGTACAAAGCATAATAGGAGATAAAGATGCATATAAGCAAATCAAACAAATAGACCCAATCACTAAATTTACTTTAGAACTGTGGTATAAAATAGTACAAAAGTATAATATAAAGGAAGACATAAAACTATTGAAATGGGTAGCATTTGACAGTCAGTTTGAACCGGCAAAACAAGATAGGGGATACAAAAATCTGGTGAACAAGGGAATCACAGCATGGGGCAATATCGGAAAAAAAGATCTCGGGAGCTTTGTAAACATCAGGAGAAAATTTAAACTAGAAAGATCGGAATTCTTCAGATATCTGCAGATGAGAGACTATTATATGAAGAAGATTAGGCATAACCTCCAAACAGATGTGAGCGAGATTATACAATTCATTTTAAGCTCATATACAGGAAATAAAACAAGAATTATTTCAAAGCTATATCAGAAACTTATGGCAAACAATCATTCAAGTAACTATATAAAGGAGAAATGGGAGAAAGAGCTCAATTTAAACATAACAGAAGAAAGCTGGCAGGAAATATGGAAAACACAACACACGTCAACAAATTCAAGAACATGGAGGGAATTTGGATGGAAAAACCTGATTCGCTTTTTCATTACACCACAGATTCAAGGAAAGTATACAAATACCCAATCTATATGCTGGAGGGGATGTGGGGCTCAAAATGCAGACCACTCGCATATGTTTTGGAAATGCTGCAAAATCTCATCATTCTGGAAATCTATACATGTGACAATACAGAGGATATTAGGATATAATATACCAATGAACTGTAACTTGATGTACCTATGTGATCTTAAAAGAGACAATGTTATACAGGCTGAGGACAGATATCTAGTTAAAATCTTGTTGATTGCATGTAAAAAAAACAATCACAAAAAAATGGCGATCAGAAGTTCTTCCTGACCAAGAGCAATGGACTGACATTATTGAGGACATACGTATGATGGAAAAACTAACATATCGACAAAGAATGCAAGAAGGACTATGGGAAAAAAAATGGCGGAAATGGACACACTACAAAGTGCAACAACGAGACAGATATTGAAAGAATAACCAAAGACGCTGGAAAAACCAGAAGAATTAAGAGATGGAAACTAAAAACTTGATGCTCCAACATTTGTCCCCCCCCCCCCTTTTTTTTTTCTCCTTTTTCTTTTTTACTCTAGCCCCTTTGTTTTTTTTAAATGTAGACTGTGATCTGAATGCAATATATATAATGAAAAATGAATAAAAATCTTAAGTTACAAAAAAAAACCAGAGGTGGGTAGAGAAGCCAGAAATTGTTCTCCAGTAATATTACTGTTATTGGAATTGTTCAAGTATCAAGAGTTGTGGCCAGAAAAGGTGAGGATCAAAGTATTCAATAAAAAAGTTACTGGAGTAGTAATGACGGTTCTAAATTTGTAAACTTTTTCTCCTAAATTTCTGAGTCTTTCCATATAATTTGTCTTTTTCGAATATACAGCTTTTATCCTATAAATCTGAGTTTTTCCACATAAATTAGATTTTTGTAACATACATTTTCCACTTCTTAAAAAATTAGCAGTTCTACATTTCAGACATTTTTCTTTTAAATGTATCACTGCCAAATTTGTGACTCTTATATGATTTTTTTTTTTAAACAAATTTGTAACATTTTACACAAAACTTTTCACATAAATATGTAACTTTTTAAATCTAACTTGTTTAAATTACTTGTTCTTTGTAGCTGGAATAGAAGGACAATAATATCAACACCCACCTCAGCTAAATAAGATTATAAATTTACTAAAATGACCAAAGATGCAGTCATTTCTAGTGAGACTAACTAGTCATTTTAAACAGGCACATTTCTAATCAGTTTTCAAATCAGTGAAATTAAAATTTAGTGACTGTGACCAAAGGTACTTGAGTCAAAGTAGTTTAATCCTCACATGTACCTGAGTAGAAAGTATCCTGCAGTAAAGTTACTCATTTAAGTACTGTTTTGTCAAAGTATCTACAAGTACAAGAACCTTTTCTGGCTGCATGTTTCTGCATCACTGCCAGCGTCTGACTGTTCTGAACAAATATAACTTGTATTCTACCCAAACCTGCAGTGAATATTAATGATTATAAATAAGTGAATACAGATGAAGTACTTGAGATAAACCTTCTATTTAATAATTTAAAAAAAAAATTGGGGAAATACCAGATTATGTCTCGTCATAAATAAATGCATAAAGAATGGATGAACTGGGGTGCAGCTCACAGTTGTGTAAACCTGTGAATGACTGGTTATTTAAAAAGGTTAACGGAGTTAAATTAGACTTTTTTATGGATTTAAATTGTAAACATGTAAAACATCAATGTAGGTCTTAAAGAAGAAAGGAGAAGGTGCTTCTATCTCTGAACCAGTGGATGTGGACACCATTCACACCCAGACTGGTCCCCTGATCTCTGCAGCTCTCAGCTCCACGTCAGATGTAGTCATCACGGATCACACAGACGTTTGCTGGATTAAAAAAAATTCACAGTGATTAATGTACATTACCTCCTCTGCTCAGTTGAATGTTTACAATAGAAAACAGCCTTTACTGACTTGTGTGGCTGTTAAGACAGTGAAGGACTTCAAATTTTTCATTTATTGGTTTATTATTTTTTGATATATTTTTTAAACTCATTGCTCATTGATAGTAGAAACACAATTCAGTAAATTAGTGACTGTTTTATACTAATAATAGAAAGCACAATTTGGGTGACTAGTCAATATTCTGAAGGTTCATTGGTCCTAAAGTCTAATTGTTAAAAATGGTCATATGCAGTTCAAACCAGCCCTCAAATAAGTTTACTACAACTCAACCATTCAGTGTGACATCCTCCCTTCTCATCCACCACACCACATATGTACACTTTGCATTTAGTGTATTCATGTATACTTAATAATATGGTCAATAAAAATTAAACTTGTTTGCCATAAATAGCATTTTAATTATAATTTATCCCTATGATGGGTGAGACATAAATACAACCTTAATTTAAAAAAAAAAAAGGTCTTAATTTAGGCCTAATTAATTTGGTTCTAGTTTTTGGATCAATGGACCATAATATGTCTCCCAGTAGACCTACCAGAGTTGGGTCACATCAACCTTTCATGACTCCCGAGGCATTTGTCCACAACGTTCTCCTTTGTTGGCTGATGGGAACTATATAAACATATATTTCTGGCAGTCCTTTTCATCTTTCATCAGATGGTGATGTCTGCATGAGTCTATGCTGCAACTTTGGGCATTTTCCTGATTTTAAAGTGGGATTTAGCAGCTAGTCTTTCAGGTTTATTTGAAAATGGTGGTGCTCTGTGGCCGCTATCGCCATTTCCAGCTGTAACCGACAAAATAAAAGGATAATGACAGCAAACGGAATCAGATCCATTATGTCATTTTTGCTCAATTTTGATTTTATTTTGACAAGGCGAAAACGATATAACTGCTATTTTTGCTAGTTCTGTTTTCGCTTCACAAACAAAATATTAAAAGAACGAAGAGTACACGGATTATGGTGGCGGTACCATCATGCTTTGGGGCTGTTTGTCTTCAGCTGGAACTGGGGCCTTAGTCAAGGTGGAGGGAATTATGAACAATTCCAAATACGAGTCAGTGTTGACATAAAACATTCAGGCTTCTGCTAGAAAGATGAAGAGGAACTTCACAAAGCACACATCCAAATCAACAAAAGAATGGCTTCACCAAATGAAGCTTACTGTAAGGTTTTGGAATGGCCCAGCCAGAGTCCAGATCTGAATCTGATTGAACATCTGTGGGGTGATCTGAAGAGGGCTGTGCACAGGAGATGCCCTCGCAATCTGACAGATTTGGAGCATTTTTGCAAAGAAGAGTGGGCAAATATTGTCACATCAAGATGTGCCATGCTGAGAAGACTCCTATCCAAGACGACTGAGTGCTGTAATAACTGTAATAAAAGCCAAAGGTGCTGCAACAAAGTATTCGTTTAAGGGTGTGCATATTTATGCAACCAGGTTATTGTAAGTTTATTTTTCCCCTTAAAAGATTTCAGTTTGTTTTTCAATTGGGTTGTACAGGTTATAGATCACATTAATGGTGGAAAAAGTTTTGAAATGATTTATCTTGGTCTCATTTTTTTTACATCACAAAAACCTAGCATTTGAACAGGGGTGTGAAGACTTTTTATATCCACTGTAGCTGAGAGATCATTAGATCTATGAGATCATTGAGCACTTCCTTAGAATTTTTTGAGGGTTCAATGAGAGATCGATTTCCTTGGGTGATTTTGAGAGATTGTTTTGAACAGAGTCAAAACTTGGAGGAGATCATGGCAACTGTGGATATCACTGGAAGACTATTGAGATATTGTGATTGCTGAGAGATCATTGAAATGATCTCTCAACAATCTCTGTGCCTGTGTAAAGGAAAAGGCGCAGAAGAGCACTAGAAACCTCTCCAATGCTCAGCAAACATCCTTGGTTGCCCAAAAAACGCAACAATTTCTCCTGGTCTCTATATGATCTTTCAAGGATGTCTATAGATCACCAGGAAAATTGCCGAAAATTGAATTTTTGATCGCATGATTTCCCAAACATTTACACAGAAATGGCTTTTTTGAGGATTACTGAGAGTGGGCCAGTTTTTGTTGTCTCAATGGTCGCCCATTGTTCTCTGTGCTGTGTAAAGGGGTCCTTGCATAATTTCCAGTGCATCCAGAAAGTATTCACAGCGCTTCACTTTCTCCACATTTTGTTATGTTACAGCCTTATTCCAGAATGGATTAAATTCATTTTTTTCCTCAAAATTCTACACACAATACCCCATAATGACAATGTGAAAAAAAAGTTTGAGATTTTTGCAGATTTATTAAAAATAAAAAATCACATGTACATAAGTATTCACAGCCTTTGCCATGAAGCTCAAAACTGAGCTCAGGTGCATCCTGTTTCCACTGATCATCCTCGAGATGTTTCTACAGCTTAATTGGAGTCCACCTGTGGTAAATTCAATCGGAAATGATTTGAAAAGGCACACACCTGTCTATATAAGGTCCCACAGTTGACAGTGCATGTCAGAGCACAAACCAAGCATGAAGTCAAAGGAATTGTCTGTAGACCTCCGAGACAGGAATGTCTCGAGGCACAAATCTGGGGAAGGGTACAGAAAAATGTCTGCTGCTTTGAAAGTCCCAATGAGCACAGTGGTCTCCATCAGCCATAAATGGAAGAAGTTGAGAACCACCAGTACTCTTCCTAGAGCTGGCTGGCTGTTGTAAACTGAGTGATCGGGGGAGAAGGGCCTTAGTCAGGGAGGTGACCAAGAACTCGATGGTCACTCTGTCAGAGCTCCAGCGTTCCTCTGTGGAAAGAGGAGAACCTTCCAGAAGGACAACCATCTCTGCCGCAATCCACCAATCAGGCCTGTATGGTAGAGTGGCCAGATGGAAGCCACTCCTTAGTAAAAGGCACATGGCAGTCTGCCAAGAGTTTGCCAAAAGGCACCTGAAGGACTTTCAGACCATGAGAAACAAAATTCTCTGCTGAGACTAAGATTGAACTCTTTGGTGTGAATGCCAGGCATCATGTTTGGAGGAAACCAGGCACTGCTCATCACCAGGCCAATACCATCCCTACAGTGAAGCATGGTGGTGGCAGCATCATGCTGTGGGGATGTTTTTCAGTGGCAGGAACTGTGAGACTAGTCAGGATAGAGGGAAAGATGAATGCAGCAATGTACAGAGACATCCTGAATGAAAACCTGCTCCAGAGCGCTTTTGACCTCAAACTGGGGCGACGTTTCATCTTTCAGCAGGACAGTGACCCTAAGCACACAGCCAAGATATCAAAGGAGTGGCTTCAGGACAACTCTGTGAATGTCCTTGAGTGGCCCAGCCAGAGCCCAGCCTTGGATCCAATTGAACATCTCTGGAGAGATCTGAAAATGGCTGTGCATCGACGCTTCCCATCCAACCTGATGGAGCTTGAGAGGTGCTGCAAAGAAGAATGGGAGAAACTGCCCTAAGATAGGTGTGCCAAGCTTGTGGCATCATATTCAACAAGACTTTAGGCTGTAATTGCTGCCAAAGGTGCATCAACAAAGTATTGAGCAAAGACTGTGAATACTTATGTACATGTGATTTCTTAGTTTTTTATTTTTAATAAATTTGCAAAAATCTCAGAACTTTTTTTTACATTGTCATTATGGGGTATTGTCCATTTTGGAATAAGGCTGTAACATAAAATGTGGAAAAAGTGAAGCGCTGTGAATACTTTCTGGATACACTGTTGACACACATTTTAAAGGAGCATACAATTACTTTGAAATTTATCTTGGAACTCAGCATATACGATTCAATAAAGAAACATGGGGTATGAGAAAAGAGTAAGATAGACTTGTAACATTTTTTTTTTTTGTAAAACTGTGTCCCCCCCCAAAAAAAAAAAATTGCAAAGACTTGCCAAAGACTTTTCATCCATGCTTACCAGTGTCTGTTATCGTTTGTGCAGTATTCTCCAGAGAGGAGCTCCTCCATCCTGCTGGCCTGCTGTGTTCTCCACAATGCCTCCTTGCAGTCTGGATTAGATGCCTGGACTCTGGAGAGGACAGAGCCCCTTGAGCAGCCCAGGAGCCTCAACCAGAGACCAGAGGACCGTGACAGCCAGGCAGAGGACCTTCGAAAACAGCTGATAGACAAACACTTCAGCTGAACTGGTGACAATGAAGGAGATCAAGATGGGGACCAATGGAGGCTTTTTCACAAATGCATGTAATGAATGCCAAAAAAAAAAAAAAAAAAAAAAAAAGTCAACAGACACCATGTTGCTGATGCATTTTTTAATATTTTGCTGGTTTCTACTCTACTTGACTATATAAGATAACATACTGGTATATGGACGAACATGCAGGACGCTATACAACAACAAACCGAGACAACACCACATCCATACACATTTCAAATAAGTGATATTCCTGGACAGTGCTTGGCCATTCTCCCGGGACATTCAAATATTTTCCAAATATTCACAGAGGGGTTGGAATAGTCAAGCACTGCCGGGGGATTTACTGCTGTTCAAACTGTGTGTGGTTGCTGCGTCGCCCCGGCTTCTTTACAAGTGGAAAAAATTAGATGCTTTCTTCTCCCCAAATATTCCCCCGTTTCCCACTGGATTCCATAGGTTAATAAGATCTTGGACTATGTCACAATACAAAAAAAGAGACGTATTTACAACAGCCGCACATCAGGGTGTCATTATTTCTGTACATCGGTGCATTAGGACTTGGGGTGAGAAGGACAAACTGCAGTCGCTTTTTTTGGCATGACAAAATGACATGGGTCAGAAAAGCAGAAAAATCTGTGATAGCTGAGATTTGTGAGAACAAAATAGGATTTCTGATGGTGCTTTTATTTTGAAAGTGACATTTAAAAGATTTTGTTTCCTCTAAATAGTGGTGATGAAATTAAATCTTTGTTTAAATGCCATAATCGTTAATTAAATGTAGTGGTGTGATATTTCTTCTGGAATGTATTAATATCACAAGTGGCTTCATCAATATATACACTCTTTCTACAAAACAGGAATAAATATAACACACACTGCTGTTGCATAAGCACAGAAGAGCCAGTTATGATTGATATATTTTCCTGTTTGGTCCCAAATTTGACATTAGTTAAATGAAAATGCCAACAGAAAAAAAAAATAAAGTTGCAAATTCTGTTTTCCGTTTCATTTTTTTTAATCTGATAATTTCCCACTTTGAGTCGGCGGTAAATGATGAGGGACCCTCGGTGATCTTCATGCCACAGCAGCGATACATTAACACTGTATTACAGTTAAAAGACACACAGATCATGTCAAAGCTTTACACCTGATGAAGCAGCGCGTAAAACTTCACATCATCCTAAACACTAAAACAGACACATTTTCAAACTTCCTTTTTTTCTCGCATAAAATGAATATGCTCTTTTCTGATGCTCTGAATATATTATTACTTGTATTTTTTGTTTTTTAAAACATTTTAAAAAAAAGACAATAGTAAACTAACTTGTTTTTTTGTTGCATAAATTAAATATGCTATTTTCTAATGCTCCAAATATATTACATATACAATTTTCAATTCCATAAAAATAGTTTTATGCCATATTTCCTCCCCTCATTACAGTCCCTTGGTGTGAAAATTCATCCCCTAAAAGACACTGTAGAACTCTGGTTTGGTCTGGAAGTGAACAGGAGTTTCTAACTTCAGAGACAGACATAAAGAGTAAAAATTCAGGAAAAACGAGCTCCAGCTGCAGTCTTAATTTGATTTGACAGAACGTTTTATCTATAGCACAGGTCTTTATCAAACATCAAAAATACATAAATAGGAATTTCATCCAGATGAATCTTGAGCATCTATTTCTGATGGGAACCAAGTGGCAGGTCATTTGTGTGAAAAGTGAAAGTAATGTGTGATTTATAGTGACAACCCTCTTCAGTGGTTTCATATGTGGGCATTAAGTTGTAAGGCCAATTTGTTTGTGTTAATGTGAAATGGAAGGCACTTTAAAACAGCACAGCTACCTTCTAAAAAGGATGTTAGGTTTTCATCACACCAGTATGTCCAGTTGGAAGTAACGTGAGTCAGCCAGCGATAGCGGAGCATGTTTATGTTCATCACAACTGATTAAATTATCCACTTCACCACTGGCTTAAAAAGCGGTTTTCAATCGTTAATTTTTCTCCCAGATGAGTGTTTTGTAACTAGAGAAGTGGTTTTCATGCACACAGTGAAACTAGTGAGAGGCACTGTACAACTGGGAGAAAATGCAATGAGAAACACACAAAAAAGTGATGAGCTGTTCATCGGCACACTGCAAATCTGCAATATTTTCTGGGTCCAGCTTCTCACATTCTCAAAAGTTTACCATTTGTAAATTAAATATGTTCAGGTTTCACTGTGTATATTCTGAATGGAATGTGTCTTGTAAATGAAACCAAACATCCACTGATGTTTCAATTAAAATGTTTTAAGTGTATAAAACACAGGTGTCAAACTCATTCCATGGAGGGCCAAGACCCTGCAGGTTTTACCTCCACCCAGTGTCTTCAACAGGTGATTTCATTGAATTTCTTCCCACTGATTGCTAATCAGTGAAAACACCTGCTGAAGACACTGGGTAGAAGCAAAACATGCAGGGTCTTGGCCCTCCATGGAATGAGTTTGACACCCCTGGTATAAAACAAGAACTTGAAGTGTAACAGTCTGTTTAAAGCCGCTCATACAGGCAGGATATCAGATGAGGGTCACTGAAGACAGCTGAAGATGATGGTGGATTCACGGACAGCGTAACGTAGACGTGGGCAGGTTGTGGTCAGGTAGACCGGCTTTGGAGCTTTTTAAAGGGTCAGAGGAGGGACGTTATGAGGGGAGACATTAGACTTTGTCAGAAAACGTCTGAGACTTTGTCTGGTTCTGTTTCTCTGAGGAGAGGACACAAACAGTGGACTGCTGTTTAATATCAACTACATAACTATCTATAAACATCAGTGTAGCTCATTTGTACCTCTGGTCAAACTTGGGCTGTGTTTGGTTGCTGTGGGCGTCAGCTGTGTATTGGATGGTCTGGATGTGGGAGTGGCCTTCAGGCTGGAGCCTCTCCCCCTGTGATACCACTAGACTTTCCTCCAGGGGAGTCTCTTCCTTGTAGAAGAGCAGGCTGCGGGAACGGACTGCAACAGACAGACATGCTGGTCATTGACCATGTAAATGTGAGGTTTTTTTTTAGAGTAGGAGTGATCACCTCTCTATTAAGTTCAGTTTCCCAGTGTCATGCACTGTAACACTGGTTAAAGTGGTTATGGTTTTGTAACTGATGCCGTGACTAGGGTTTTACAGAGTTTTTACATGTGACATTCAACATTCATGCTTTTTTTTTTTTTTTACATTGTATGCATTTGGTTTCACACTTCCTGATCCAAGTGCACCAAACACTTTGTGTGATCCACATCTGTCCTGCTGTGATCATGAGTTAGCAAATATGCTACTCGCCTTCTAAGGCAGGCACGTCATGAGGGGACCAAAATTACAAACATGATGCCAAATCATGGACCTAGCTGTTTAACATGAATTGAAAAGCAGACCTAAACTGACCACATTACATAGACATCGTATCATGTAATTTGGACAGTCACAATTATTTAACTGCCTCAAGACAGTTTATAGAATGCAGAACAAAACCAACCAGATCATGAAAAACTAGAGTGTAAAAAAACAGAAAAATTACATTTAACAAAGAGGCATTGGCGTAATAATTTTTATAATCCCATTCTATCAGCAGTTTCACTGAATTTTTTTCAATTAAAATATGTTAGAGCAATCAACAACAGCAACTGCTTTTTCCCCTCAAGAGAAATGCAACATGATAGTTTTCACTAATATCCCCAACTAGAAGAAAAAAATCAATTCAGACTTCCACAAAACTATTTATCAGTATTTGCTGCAGGCAGTATTCATTAGAATAACAAAGGTAAAGTAGGACTTGGTGGTCTTGATTGATGCAGTGCACTGTAGACTTTGTGGTGTCCTTGGTGTGTGTGTTATAGAGAGCCTATGCTGGATTCATGCTGTATTTCCCCTCTGGTCCGCGTGTGCTTTGGACGAGCCTGGCGCGCACACGGTGCTGTACATGCTCACTTTTTTTTTTCCATCTACCAGGCCAAGCCGTTGATGCATGCACACAACTGTTATTTATAGTTTCCCCCCAGCCCTATGGGTAGCGCAAATGTGCTAACACACCAGTTTGTTTACCGGCTATAAACGCGATGCACATTTTTTTTGTAGTAACAACAATGGCGTTGTTTCAAGGAAAAGGAGGAATTACTGTTTATCAGTGCTCTTCTCCGCTCAAGCTGCTGCAAAACGATTAATGTATGTTTATGTTCGTATACTGCGTCCTCTTTGTCTTCTTTGTCTAATTTAACTTTATATGCTGTGTTGTTAGCACCACTTTGTGAATGGGACATTCAATCTTATGCATGCGCAGTCAACGCGGTCAGGCCACAGTCAGAAAATATGGGCTGCATGCGATTGTCCACAGAAGAGAGAACGGACTGGAGGATATTGTTACATCCCAATAACAGAGAGCTGAGGAGGAGTTGGTCTGAACATCATCTATTTAACCTTGTTCACAGATATATATAGATATCTCCCAACCGTAGCCCGCCTGACATCACTCTAGCCCCGCCTCGGCCAAGCTACAGCAAGGCCCAATTCCCTTATGTCACCCCACCCCACCCCCCGAAAGTCAAGAACACAAATTGAACACCCGAACATGTAAAATAATTACAAACACATATGTACACATAACACACCAATGAAGTCCACACTTCACATTCCTAATCACCAGAATAAGCCCTAGGACGCCTGGTTGGGGCACACACTCTGCCGCTGAGCCCAACCGTCCTCAACCATTCCAGTCACAAAATCGTCCAAGTATCTGGGTCTCCGATGCTCTCTAACCGGGCATCCCTCAGGAGGGCACACTGCCTCTGGCACCGTTGGTTCAGTCTGCGGGTCGGCATCTGCCCGGACCCTCCAGTCCCAACTGTCACTAAAGCAGTCCACAGCAGGGTCACTTGTCACCTCTGGCGGGGACCTCCTTAGCCTGCTCGCATGCCACCGGGACCCATTGTCCAGTTCAGAAGTATCTGGTCCTCTCAATCTCACAATCCTCTGCAGTCCCAACCACAGCGGTTGGAGTTTGTGGGCGCGGACGGGGTGCTTGATCCAAACTCGATCTGCTACCCTCAGGCCGTGATCCCTCGCCCGATACCTCTTGTTGAACCATTCTTTTATTTTGTGTTGCGCCTCAGCGTCTCAGAGTCTCCCCCCCCATTCCGTTCGTGCCGGCTCCAGTCGTCTCACTGGTAGCGGCAACTCACACCCCAGCATGAGGGCAGTGCGCTGTCGTGGCGTGCACCGATGCCCTGTAGTGGAGCAGGGTGTTGTTCAGGGCATCGACAAATGTAAAACCGTCCGCTAAATGGGCCATTAGTCCATTTTTGATTTGATTTGATTTTGTATACTTTATTGAGCCCCAGAGGGGAAATTGAGGGCATCCACCTGGATGGATGAAGCAGCCACGGTACGGCGCTGTCCCTCAGAGTCGTATTGAGTCTCTCGACCCCTCCGTTAGCCTGCGGGTGGTACACCGCTGTCCTTATGTGTTTCACCCCTCTGACCCTCAGGAACTCATCGAAAGCCCCAGAAATGAACTGTGGGCCATTGTCTGTGGTGATGGTGCTCAGGGTCCCCCACCTGGCAAACAAGGACGCCAGAAACCCTGTGACCATCTCCATTGTCACTGAGCCAGTCGGGAGCACCTCGGGCCACTTCGAAAACATATCATAGGCCACCATGAGGAACCGGCTATTAAGGGGGGCTGCGTGCAGTTCACTGCAAATGTCCAGCTCGACATGTTCCCAGGGTCCGGTAGGGAACGGGACCGGTTGTAGGGGTGGGGGTGGTGGTCCTCTGGTCTTTCCGCTCTCCAGGCATGGCACACAGTGCTTCAGCATCGCCTCGATGTCCTTGTCGATTCCCGGCCACCATACCCAATCCCTGCTGTGTTGTTTGACCTTAACCACCCCCATGTGTCCCTCATAAGATAAGATAAGATAAGATAAGCCTTTATTAGTCCCACAACGGGGAAATTCCAGGATTGCAACAGCACAGGGATAGCAACACTCAGAGCAACAATCAGAAGGCAAGAAAAAAAACAAGCAAGCAAGAGCAGCTAATATACATATGTACATATTACTATAAAATATATATATATACACACACACACACACACACACAGACACACAGTGCAGAGCATTGTAGCTAGATGGAATAAATATGTAAATATATAAACACCCACAGTACGGAGCATTGCAGCTAGGTGGAATAAATATGCAAGTATATAAACACACACAATGCGGAGCAATGTAGCTAGATGGAATAATATGTAGATATATAAAAACACAGTGCGGAGCATTGTAGCTAGATGGAAAAAATATATAGATATATAAATATAAACACACCCAGTGCTGAGCATTGTAGCTAGATGGAATAAATATATAGATATATAAATATAAACACACCCAGTGCAGAGCATTGTAGCTAGATGGAATAAATATGTAAATATACAGTATAAACACACACAGTGCAGAGCATTGTTGCTAGGTGGGATGAAACAGCATAACCGTCTATTTAGTTATCCTACATGGTATGATTATGTGCCCATACATATTCTCACCCTCCATAGCGACCGGTATGTTCCTAGTTGTATGCCGGAGAGGACCATTGTGTAAGTCTATTGCATCTTTTGCATTCAAAAAACTATTAGTTTGTTACGTCTTTTTGCTATCTCTGCGAGCAGCCCTGCTTAGGTTGTACAGTCTGACAGCCGTTGGTAGGAAGGACCTACGAAACCTCTCGGTTGTGCACCTGGGATGATGTAGTCTGCTGCTAAATGAGCTCCTCAGTGCATCCAGTATGTCCTGCATAGGGTGGAACTCGGACTCCAGCAGAGATGACAGTTTAGCCACCGTCCTTCTCTCTCCTATCTCCTCCATCGGATCAAGGCGTTGCCCCAGGACAGAGCTAGCTTTCTTAATCAGTTTGTTCAGTCTCTTCCTATCGGCTGCAGTAATGCCACTGCCCCAGCAGACCACTCCAAAAGTGATGGCTGATGCCACCACCGTGTCATAGAATGACTTCAGCAGCGCCCCTTGTACACCAAAAGACCTGAGTCTCCTCAGCAGGAACAGCCTGCGCTGTCCCTTCTTGTAGAGTGCGTCAGTATTGTGTGACCAGTCTAGTTTATTGTTCAGATGAATACCCAGGTACTTATAGGATGTCACCATCTCGATGTCTGTTCCCTGTATATTTACTGGTGCTGTGAGGGGCTGCCCATGCCTGCGGCAGTCCACCACCAGCTCCTTAGTTTTCCTCGCGTTGATCTGGAGGCAGTTCCGATGGCACCAGTCCACAAAGTCCTGGATAAGCCCTCTGTACTCAGCTTCATCTCCGCTGGAGATGAGACCAACGATCGCAGAGTCATCAGAGAACTTCTGTAGATGGCAATGTGTTGTGTTGTGTGAGAAGTCCGCAGTATAAAGAGTGAACAGGAAGGGAGCCAGCACCGTTCCCTGGGGGGCCCCCGTGCTACTGATGATCGTGTCGGAAACACAGTCCCGGGTTCTCACAAACTGAGGCCGGTTCGTGAGGTAGTCCAGGATCCATGATGACAGGTGCTGGTCCACCCCTGCGCGCAGCAGCTTGTCCTTCAGGATCATCGGTTGGATGGTGTTGAAAGCACTGGAGAAGTCAAAGAACATGATCCTCACCATATTCCCGGGCTTCTCCAGGTGGGACAGAGAACGGTGAAGGAGGAAGATCACCGCATCCTCCACCCCAATGCCATGCTGGTAGGCGAACTGGAGTGGATCCATCGCTGGTTCCACCAGGGGGCGGAGATGAGCAAGGAGCAGTCTCTCCAGGGTCTTCATCAAGTGGGACGTCAAGGCCACCGGTCTGAAGCTGTTCAGGTCTTTGGGGTGGGAAGTTTTTGGTACAGGTACCACACAAGATGTTTTCCACAGCTGTGGTACCCTCCCCAGTTTCAGGCTCATGTTGAAGATATATGTCACAATCCCACATAGCTGGTCTGCACAGGACTTGAGGAGCTTTGCGCTGATGCCGTCCGGTCCCGACGCCTTCCTCGCCTTGATCTTCCTCAGCTCCGTCCTCACCTGGGTCTTGGTCAGGGTCAGGATGGGGGGCTGTGTGTTGGGAGTGGGGGGGGTGTCGGTGGAGTGGGGAGTGGGTAGCAGGACTTGATTTCTTAGAGGCAGCAGTGGTTGTTGTGCAGACAGGGGGGAGGGCGGTTGGTCAAATCTATTGAAAAACAGATTCAGGTTGTTCGCCCACTCCCTGCCCCCCGTGGCCTGGGGGGAGGTATTCTGGAGCCCCGAGATGGTTTTGAGGTTTCTCCAGACCCCGCTGATGTCGCTCTGTTGCAGCTTGTCCTCCATCTTCTTCCTGAAGCTGTCCTTGCCTTCTCTGATCTTTCTCCTCAGCTCCCTCTGTACGGACTTCAGCATCTCCCTGTTCCCCGACCTGAAGATCCTCTTCTTCTCTCTCAGAAGTGTTTTTATCTCAGGGTTGATCCAGGGTTTGTTGTTTGAGTGACACCGTATGGTCTTGGTGGGAACGGATTTGTCCACACAGAAGCTGAGGTAGCCTGTGAAGGTGTGAATGAGGCCATCGATGTCCTCACCATGTGGATCGCAGAGCTTCTTCCAGGCAGTGGCTTCAAAACAGTCCTTTAGAGTGTCCATTGTCTCCTCAGACCATAACTCCACAGTGTGCATGGCCGGAGGTTGTCTGTGCACTAGGGGTTTGTACACCGGTCGGAGATGAACCAAGTTGTGATCCGATCTCCCAAGTGGGGGGAGTTGTGATGAGGTGTACGCCTCCTTAGTGTTTGCGTAGAACAAATCCAGTGTTTTATTGTCTCTAGTGTGGCATGTGACATACTGGGTGAAAGTGGGCAGAATGGGAGACAGTGAAACGTGGTTGAAATCGCCTGAGATGAGGAGAAGAGCATCTGGGTGTTCTGTCTGCAGCCTGCTGGTTACTGAATGGATGACGTCACGCGCTGTCCCAGCGTTCGCCGTCGGATTTGCATAAACAACAATGCAGATCACGTGTGAGTGTTCTCTCGGGAGATATGTAGGCCTCATGCTAACAGCTAGCAACTCAATGTCTTTGCTGCAGTGTCGTTGTTTAACAGTGATATGTCCCGGTCTGCACCAGTTGTTGTTAACATACATTATCACTCCACCGCCCCTAGTTTTGCCACTCTCTGGTGTTCGGTCAGCTCGTATCATGTGAAAACCCTCCAGCTCAATGTTAGCATCTGCTGCTAGTTCAGTTAGCCACGTCTCAGTAAACAAAAGGAGAGAGCACTCCCGGTAAGTGCTATCATAACGGGAGATAGCCGCTAGCTCATCTAACTTTCCCAGTATCGACCGTACATTTCCCATGACAACAGATGGAAGGGAGGGTCTGTACCTTATATTTTTTGTCCTCCGCCTTACTCCAGCCCGGCAGCCGCGGCGTTTTCGCCTCAGTTCTCTCGGTATGTCGAGTTTTTCCAGTGGGACCGGGTGGCGGTTAAATGCTAGCAGCTCTTCCCTGTTGTATCGAATCCTGCTATAAACAGTGGCTCCGTCCACCGGCTCAGGAGACATTTGGGACGATCTGTGTGTCCGTGATATAAGTGGGGTGAAAAAAAAAAAAGTGATCAAAAGAGAGAGGAAGGGAAAAAAAAAAACTCGGAATCGAGCCGCTGTTGCAAAAGGCAGCCGACTGGTGTGGCGCCGAGAGTATGACATGTAGCATTTCCAGCATGCCTCCTCTCAGGGCTGCCGAGATGACAGCACGCTGCCCCCTAGCCACGCACATGTCGTTCCAGCAGCTGAGTTCATCTCTAAACCGATGGAACGGGGCCAGTTCACCAAGCACTCCTGTCGGCCAGCCCTCTCTGATTGCCGAGCGTAATCCTCTCATTACCTGGTCACTCTCTGACACTTACCTGAGCTCCTGAGGAGACATGATTCCTCGGAGTGCTCCGTGCAGCGCGTGGACCAGGTCTGCCTCATCCGGATCCGCTGCCCTTAGGATAGGCACCAGAGTGCACATCATGGCCTGTGACAGAAGATCTGCTGCCACATTGTCTCTACCAGGCGTGTACATTGTCGTAAAATTGTAGGCTCTCAGTCTTTTCTGACCACCTGTGGATTCTCAGTGGCGTGTGTCCTGACCCCAAGGTCTCGAGCAGAGTCGTGAGCGCTCAGTGGTCTGTCCTCAACATGAAGTGTCGTCCGTAGAGGTAGATATGCCACATCTCACAGGCCCAGACACAGGCTAGCGCTTCCCTTTTGCCCATGGCGTACTTCTTTTCTGCCGCTGACAGAGACTCAATGCAAAAGCCACAGGACGCTCCATACCATCCTGCACCTGTGACATAACTGCCCCCAGGGTGGAACCGGACGTGTCACACGTCACGATGGTGGGGCAGTTTGGGTTAAAGTGGGCCAAAACCGGTGGGGAGGTGAGCTGTCACTTCAACTTTTCTACTGCCGCTGAACAAGCCGGGGTCCAGTTCCAGGGTGCATCCTGCTTCAGCAGCGCCTGGAGCGGCTCAATCGTCTCTGAATACCGGGGGATGAACCATCCATAGAAGTTAGCCATACCCAGGAACGAAGAAATCTCAGCTGGTGAGAAGGGGTCCGTGATCCGCAGCACTGCCTCCACATTCGAAACCAGTGGTTTCAGTCCATTTCTGGTCAGTCGGAACCCCACAGCGTCCGCCGCAAAGACACATTTTTCGCCATTCAACGTGACCCCATGGCCCTGCAGCGTCTCCAACACCCTTTCCAGCCTCATGTCGTGCTCTTCTCTCGACACCCCGTGTACCACAATACCATCCAGGTATATGACTACCCCCTTCAGGCCGGCCAGCATGGTTGCCATGACCTTCTGGAAACAGCTTGGTGTTGAGCTCAGCCCAAAGGGCATCCTGGTGAGTGGAGAACCCCCAAGTGGGTCACGAAGGCCGTTAGATCCCTGCTGTCTGGGTGTAGTGGCACCTGCAGGTAGCCCTGGCGTAGATCCAATTTTGAGAAGACCCGCGCCCCGCTGAAAGCCGCCGTGAGTTCCTCCATAGTTGGCAGTGGGTACTTGTCGGGGACGACCACCTTGTTCACTGCTCTGAGGTTAATACACAGTCTGATGCCCCCTCCTTTTTTCCTGGCCACCACCAGATTGGAGATCCATGGTGATGCATCTGCCTTCTCGATGAACCCTGACTCCAGCAGTTTGGTCAGTTCCTCTGACACCTCATCTCGCAGTGCCAATGGGAGACATCTCAAAGGCTGGATCTTTGGCGTGACAGTCTCGTCAATGAGGGGGCGATGGTAAAATGCCCAGGCCTCTAAACAGCGCGGGCCAACGGAGGTGCCAGTCTTGGCCCACGGACAGTACCGTCAACCCATCTGGGTCGTTTATGAAGAAGCTGAGTTCCCCCAGCAGGTCAACTCCTAACAGATCGGTTCCCCGGCCTGCCACTTGGAAGGTAAAGCTGGGAACCATCTAAGTCCGCTGTGCCCGCCATGTCGATCTCCGCATGGCCGTAACCAAACCGTCTTATCACTCCATCTTTGATTTGTTTCGTGGGTAACAGCCTCCGCAGCGTGGGTAGGCTCAGGATAGACTTCCGACTTCCGGCCCCCGAATCCACCATGAGCGGCACGTCTACTCCATCAAGCTGGAGCACGTACCATTTCAGCGGACCTTTCCCCATGCGTGCCGTGTGGACCTGAGCCGGGCCCCCGGGCCGTCTCACCCATACTGCCGCCCTTTTCCTTATCTGCTTCTTCCTCCTCTTCTTCTTAGCCCTCTTCTGCTGTACAGTTAGTGCGCAAACCTCCGCTCTCAGTCGGCACCCCGCTAACCTTAGCTGTTAGCTCGCATAGGGCCACAGACTCCCTTTGCTTTATCAAGTTCAGAACTTCATGCATGCCATGTGCTATTGGTGCTATGGGCTACCTTGTCCCTCACAAGCTCGTGCTCCATTGCCCCAAACTCGCACTTTCTTGCTAGGCTAAGTAGCCCTAACACCAATGACTGAAGGGACTCCCCCGTCCGCTGTTGTCAGTCGAAAAACTCGTACCGTCTCTCCGTGACAGTGGAGGTGTCGCCCAATGTGCTGTCCATAGCCTTCAGATCGTCCTCCACAGAACCGCCCTGGCACAGCCCGAAGAAAATCTGCTGTCCCTCGGCGCCAAGAAACTGAATCATCAGACTCCTCTGTCTCTCCTCGCTGACGGAACCCACGCCCGCCGCTGTAATATATACCTCAAAACTCTGTTTCCACTGAGCCCACAGAATCGCTGGCGAGCCCCGGTGTTCCAGGAAACACGGCATCTGTCCCACGCACGCTGCCATTGTTCTCGTCGTCGCCAAAATGTTACATCCCAATAATGGAGAGCCAAGAAGGAGCTGGTCTGAACATCATCTTCATCATCTTCATTTTTATATATCTACATATTATTCCATCTAGCTACATTGCTCCGTACTGTGGGTGTTTATATACTTGCATATTTATTCCACCTAGCTGCAATGCTCCGTACTGTGGGTGTTTATATATTTACATATTTATTCCATCTAGCTACAATGCTCTGCACTGTGTGTTCATATATTCATATATTTATTCCATCCAGCTACAATGCTCTGCACTGTGTGTCTGTGTGTGTGTGTGTATATATATATATTTTATAGTAATATGTACATATGTATATTAGCTGCTCTTGCTTGCTTGTTTTTTTTCTTGCCTTCTGATTGTTGCTCTGAGTGTTGCTATCCCTGTGCTGTTGCAATCCTGGAATTTCCCCGTTGTGGGACTAATAAAGGCTTATCTTATCTTATCTTATCTCTTTATTTAACCTTGCTCACAGATATATACAGTATATCTCCCAACTGTAGCCCGCCTGTCATCACTCTAACCCCACTCCGGCCAAGCTACCGCAAGCCCCAAGGCCCAATTCCCCTATGCCACAGATATGACGTAAATTCTGTCACACAAGCTTTCCGTTTGTGTGTACGCAGATAACAGCGGTGCAACATGAATCCAGCTTTAGGTTGCATTCAGAGCAGGATAGTCCGGGGATCTTGATTCGACTGGGTGGGGAATGCCAAGAATTTTCACACCTTCATTTGGTTTAGTTTGCATTCACACTGCAGCGGACCAAACTGCCTGAACAACATCACACAGTTACAACAACTGCTCATTTGGGGAGCTGTAGCCGAAACCACCACTGACCAGGAAGAAAAAATCGCGGCGAAAAAGAAAAAATCAGGCTCATCGATTGGCCAGGACTGAAAACGGAAATCCGTTCCCTTCAGCTGGGTTGTTTGTCCACCACAAACAAGACATTTTTTTAACTTTTCTCCTCGGCTTTCACCAGTAAAAGGATTTCTCAGATTTGCACGGTTGTCTTTATTATTTTCTACCCAAAATGTGCTATGGTAAACACCACTTCCTCTTTTCGGACTACATGTTGCTATGGTTACACAAATGCCGAGGGGCATTTCCGCCCTTTGGTCCACTGGATAATCAGTTTGGATTCACACTGCAAGCGGAGCACAACAGGCTTCGTTTGCAAGTGAACTGAAATCCCCGTTTTCAGGGGGACCAGACTTTGCTTGTTTGGTGCGCACCAGAGTTACGACGCACATTCAGACTGCACCAAATGAACCGAACTATCCACGGAAGCCACTGTTTGTTCCTTTGGTCCGGACCAAACAGTGGCCGTCTGAATGCGCCCTTAGTTAGCCCCTTCTACTTCCACATATGGGACCTTAAATTGAAAAAAATCTCCATTGAAATGAATGGCAAGAGCAAAATTATCTTTTGATCCTGATTGAATTTTGCCACGAGTTACATATATGATGTTTGTCAATTTAAAAAATAATTTTCCACGTAAATAACAGTGGAGGTCATTGTCTGTTAAGGTATAAGGTGGTGAAAATATGTAAATTAAAAAACTACAAACACAGACATGTTAAGCTACATCATGTTGTCAAAGTGCACCCAGGGAGAACTAATTAACAGTCCTTTGGATCAGCTGCAGCTCTCACAACACAAAGCAATACCTTTGTGTTGTTTTTCTCTCCTCTTTGGCTCCTTCTTCTGTCAGTTAGGAAACAGGAGGTAAGGTTTTAATAATCTCCCGCCATGATTGTGTTTAGTGATGTAGGATGATGGGATATGTAGTCTGCTCATCGTTTTCATAAAAAGTAAATATTACTGTTACTATACGACAGCCGACAACTTTAATTAGGTGGAAAATTATCACTATTAAAGCAAGAAATCTCTGTGTGTGCGTCTGTCACCTTTATAGGACATCATAGGACGGCCTATGATCTTTGCCTTAACATCATAGGACGTCCTATGAACTCAGGCATCATAGGACTCGCGATGCCGTCATAAAGACATGGGGTCTATATGACGCCACAGACAAATGTGTCTTTATGATGTCATATAGACCATCACGATGCCTAGACTAATGTGTCTTTATGATGTCATATGGCTCAAAATTGGCAAGGTGAATAAGTCACAGGGCCAGTCTACAGCGCGTTTGTGTTTTCTGCACAACAGATTTCTGCAGCCACGGCCAATTCTACATTGCCACAAGCAGAGTTGCCCCATCAAGCAGTCTTCGTATTGTTGGTCAAGATGAAGAACCTAAATAAAAGCGTCGCTTTCTCAGCAATGTTGGTTTTTTTTTGTAACTTAGATTTTTATTCATTTTTCATCATATATAATGCATTCAGATCACATTCTACATTTAAAAAACAAAGGGGTTAGGGTAGGGAAAAATAAAAAAAAATAAACAAAATAAAAATAAAAAATAAAAAAAAATAAAAAATAAAAGGGGGGGGGACAAATGTTGGAGCATCAAGTTTTTAGTTTCCATCTCTTAATTCTTCTGGTTTTTTCAGTGTCTTTGGTTATTCTTTCAATTTCTGCCTCGTTGTTGCACTTTGTAGTGTGTCCATTTCCGCCATTTTTTCTCCCATATTCCTTCTTGCATTCTTCGTCGATATGTTAGTTTTTCCATCATACGTATGTCCTCAACAATGTCAGTCCATTGTTCTTGGTCAGGAAGAACTTCTGATCGCCATTTTTTTGTGATAGTTTTTTTACATGCAATCAACAAGATTTTAACTAGATATCTGTCCTCAGCCTGTATAACACTGTCTTTTTTAAGATCACATAAGTACATCAGGTTACAGTTCATTGGTATATTATATCCTAATATCCTCTGTATTGTCACATGCATAGATTTCCAAAATGATGATATTTTGTAGCATTTCCAAAACATATGTGAGTGGTCTGCATTTTGAGCCCCACATCCCCTCCAGCATAAAGATTGGGTATTTGTATATTTTCCTTGAATCTGTGGTGTAATGAAAAAGCGAATCAGGTTTTTCCATCCAAATTCCCTCCATGCCCTTGAATTTGTTGATGTGTGTTGTGTTTTCCATATTTCCTGCCAGCTTTCTTCTGTTATGTTTAAATTGAGCTCTTTCTCCCATTTCTCCTTTATATAGTTACTTGTATGATTGTTTGTCATAAGTTTCTGATATAGTTTTGAAATAATTCTCATTTTATTTCCTGCATATGAGCTTAAAATAAGTTGTATAATCTCGTTCACATCTGTTTGGAGGTTATGCCTAATCTTCTTCATATAGTAATCTCTCATCTGCAGATATCTGAAAAATTCCGATCTTTCTAATTTAAATTTTCTCCTGATATTTACAAAGCTCCCGAGATCTTTTTTTCCGATATTGCCCCATGCTGTGATTCCCTTGTTCACCAGATTTTTGTATCCCCTATCTTGTTTTGCCGGTTCAAACTGACTGTCAAATGCTACCCATTTCAATAGTTTTATGTCTTCCCTTATATTATATTTTTGTACTATTTTATACCACAGTTCTAAAGTAAATTTAGTGATTGGGTCTATTTGTTTGATTTGCTTATATGCATCTTTATCCCCTATTATGCTTTGTACTGGGAGTCCCTCAATTTCCTTTTCCATTTCTTTCCATTTTGCCTCATATCCCTCGTCGCACCAACATATGATATATCTTATTTGTGCTGAGTAGTAATATTCCTTTAGACTCGGTAGGCCCATGCCTCCTTTCTCTTTTGGTAATTGGAGGGTTTTATATTTCACTCTTGGTTTTTTACCTCCCCAAACAAATCTCGATATCATCCTGTCCCACTTTGAGAATTGGGCATCTGGAATCTCTGTTGGTATAGCCTGGAAGAGGTAAAGTAATCTAGGTTGTATGCTGATTTTGACTGTCTCAATTTTTGAATTCAGATCCATATTTAAGATTGACCATCTATCAATATCTTTTTTTATTTCTTGTTCCAACCTATCATAGTTTGCTTTATATATTTTGCTTAGGTCTTTAGGTATGTTCACTCCAAGGTATTTTATTTCTTTTTGCTTCCAGTTTAGTTTGATCTTATCAGTTATCTGGTTTAGAGGGTTATAGTGGAATGTCAGTATTTGTGTTTTTGTTATGTTTATCTTGTATCCTGATAATTTTCCAAAATTTTCTATCAAGTTCATCATTTCCATTATTGATTTATCTGGTTGTTCAAGATAAACTATAATATCGTCTGCAAATAGCCCAATCTTGTGTTCCGCCCCCTTTATTGTTACACCTTTTAATTTCTTATTTTGTCGTATCGCTTGAGCCAATGGTTCTATGAACAGAGCAAACAAGGTGGGCGATAAGCAGCATCCCTGCCTAGTTGATCTTTGTATATTTACTTTGTCTGTTAAGCTACCGTTTATCTTGATTCTTGCCACAGGTTCTTGATATAGCGTCCTTATGCATTGTACTGATTTTTCGTTAAATCCAAAGCGCTCCAGTACACTATATAGGAATTTCCAGTTAACCCTGTCAAATGCTTTTTCTGCGTCTAAACTCATTATTACTGCGCTTTTCTTTTCTTTATGTATTTGGTTAATTATATGTATTGTTCTCCTGATATTGTCATGTGTTTGGCGTCCCTCTATGAATCCAGTTTGATCATCTTCTATCAATTCCGTCAAGAATGTCTTTATTCGTTTACATATAATTGTTGTGTATATTTTATAATCTACATTTAATAAAGAGATTGGTCTATAGTTTCCGCATTGTTCTTTATCTTTCCCTGGTTTTAAAATAACTGAAATGATTGCTTCGTTCCATGTTGGAGGTATTTTGTTGTTGTTCAGCGTCCAATTAAATGACTTTAGGAGTTGTGGCAAGAGTTCTTCTATAAACAGTTTATAAAACTCAGATGGGTATCCATCACTACCTGGTGATTTACCATTTTTAAGTGACTTAATCACATCTCTGATCTCTTGTGTTGTTATTTCTGCTGTTAGTTTTTCATTTTGTTGATTTCCTATTGATGGCAAGTCCAATGTGTCTAGAAATTTTTTGATATCTTTAGTATTTGTTTCTTCAGGTTGCGAGTATAGTTCTTGGTAGAAATTATGGAAAATTTCTTCGATGTTTTCTGGGTTAACTGTGGTTTTATTTGTGGTGGGGTCTTTAATCTTGTATACATTATTCATTGTTTGTTGTTTTCTTAACCGTTTTGCCAGCAGTTTTGTGGCTTTTGGTCCCGTTTCATAATATTTTTGCTTTAGATATCTATTTTTCCTTTCAATTTCATCCATTTGTGTTTCTTTTATCTTTGTTTTTTCTTCTTTAATTTCTTGATATATTTTTGGATCATTTGTGCTTTGATGTTTACGTTCTAATTCCCTTAGTCTCTCACATCTTTGTTCATACGCTTCCAGTTTAGTCTTATTTGCTTTTCCTGTTTCAACAATTAATTTACCCCTTAACACGGCTTTTAGTGCGTCCCATAGTATTGTTGGGTCCACTTCTTCATTGTCATTCTCTTGGATATATTCGTTTGTTTATTTTTATTCTTTCTTTCATTTTCTCATCATTTAACAGTCCTACGTTAAGTTTCCATGTTGTTTGTCGTTTTCTATTGTTTAAATATATTTCCATGTATATAGGATTATGATCTGATATTTCTGCCCCTCCAATCCAACAATTTCTCACCCTGTGTCTGTCACCTTCATTCATAAGGAAGTAATCTATTCTAGAGTGTACTTTATGGGCTGCTGAATAATGTGTATAGTCTTTTTCGAGTGGGTGTAGGTCCCTCCATATGTCTACCATACCCATTTCTGCCAGTGAGGTTCTTATGAACTTTGTTACATGTTTTTTTGTCTTCTTAACACTTGTTGTGTCAACTTCATGATCCATGACAGCATTTAAGTCTCCTCCACAAATTAGGACTCCTTCACTGTGTGTTGCTATGAGATCAAACAGATGTTGAAAAAAACCCTTGTCACTTTCTGGTGGGGCATAGATGTTCACTAATGTGATCTGCATACCATCTATTCTTCCCTTTATTATTACATATCTGCCTTCTTTATCCTGGATTTCCTGTTCACTTTCAAATTGTATTTTGTTTGAGATTAGTATCATAACCCCCCTTTTTGCTCCTCCCTTAAATGAACTGTAGTAGGAGTTCTTATAGCCAAATCTCTTTAGTTTCACATGTTCTGCCTTGCTCAAATGTGTCTCTTGCATAAATATAATTTCAGCTTTTTCCTTCTTGAATTTTCTTATTATTCTTTCCCTTTTAACAGGTGAGTTCAGACCATTCACGTTTAGTGTCATTATCTTAAGATTTTTACCCATATTCATGTTTTTCCATTTTTTTAACTTGTGCTCCTAGCCCCTTTAACAACAAAAATAACACATATTTATATAAAAACACATTAAAAAAACTCGACCTCCGTACTTTGGGCCTTTCTTCTGCCCACTGGTCCCTGTTGGTGGGTGGGGGGGTTTGTCTTCACAGAGTGAAGGGCCCTCCCTAGACCTGTATTTACTATCAAAGTAATAGTCATAAGTCTAGAAATGTCCAACAAATATCACTTAAACCTCTCCTAGCCGTCTGTTTCTCTTTTACCTTGTCTTCTTGGCCTTCATTTCTTCTGTGCCTTTCTTAATCTTTGTTATGATCTAGGCTTTCAGTTGAAAGCCTTGTAGCTTGTCCTGGGCCCGCTGCTCTACGTCTCTCCCCCTTCTTCCGCCGTTCACTCGTCTCCACTCCGTCTGTCGTGGTGCGTTCAGGGCCGCCGCTGCTCCAGCCGTCTCCTTCGGCACGCTCACCTCAAGGCCCCGCTCCATCATATCCCGCGCTGCCTCTTCGGCCGTGTTGTAGGTTCTTGTGCCTTCCTCCCAATGAATCCTCATTTTCGTTAGCGGCGTTTGGAATCTAATTTTTTTCTCTTTCAGCGTTTTTTTAATATTGGCATATTTCTTCCGCTGCTGCACGATTTCTGTCAGGTAGTCATGGTCAAAAAATACCTGTTTGTCGCCGATTCGTATCTTTTTTTTCCATGCTTGCGTCAGGATTCTTTCCTTTATGTCATATTTCACAAAGTTTACCACAACTGACCTGGGTGGAGAGTTTGTTTTCGGGTTCTGTGCCGGTGTTCTGTGCGCCCGTTGAATCTGCAGATCCGTTTCTCCGGGTATTTCCAGTTCTTTTTTTAAGAACTGATCCATGAATTTTGTCATCGAGTTGCCTTCAATGCCCTCCGGAATTCCAAAGATGCGCATATTGCTTCGTCGGGATCTGCTCTCCAAGTCGTTTATTTTCTCCTGCATCCTCTGCGTTTGCGTCGTCAGGGTCTGTAGTTGTTCGTTTGCCTCGCTTTTCCAATCTTCTAGTTCCGAAATTCGGGTCTGCGCTTCTGTCATACACGCCCGCTGGGAGCGCAGCTCCTCCATGTTTTCCGTTAATTTACGCTCCATTTCTCTTCGGAGGTCCATGATTTCCTCCTTAATTTCTTTTTTCAGTTCCTCCTTAAGAGCCGCTAAATCCTGTTGTAGCTGTCGCTTGAATTCTCTCAACTCTTCACCCAAACTGGCGATGCCAGCGTTCATGTTGTCGAGTCTGGCGTCCTCCATTTTCTCTGCTGTGGACATCTCGTTTTTTTGGGCTTTGCGTACAGCGGTTTTTCCTGCGTTGTTGGAGAGGAATTCTTCAATTTTACCCTGTTTTTGTCCTTGTGCCCGGTTCCTTCGTGTTTTCATCCCTTGGTTTATTGATTCGTTTATGTCGAGTTGGCCATTTACCGATGATTTTTAATTCGGCTAGGGAGAGCTCTTTGTTTAAGTGTTATGTCTCTCCGCCATCTTCCCGGAAGTCAATCAGCAATGTTGTTTTTAAAGAGGTGCTGACACTGTAAAAATGTGTAACCTTGAAGCATGCCAGTCTACACTACAAATGTGTAAAATGCCAAGCAAAGCACTGATTTTCTGCGGGCGCTCTGGTTTCTTGGTTTCTATGGGCATGCACGGGCCTTCCTGAACAGGGTCGAAAGCCACTTTTTGCTCAGATCTACTTTCATGATCCTGCTCATGAACTGGAATTACGACGCACCTATCACTCACCAGTGGTCTGAACGAAGAAGAAGACCCACCAGATGGAGAGCTATTAATAGAATGAGGAGAACTGCTGCACGTCAGAAAAGATGCCGTGAACATGAAACATCTCAGGTTCCAGCAGTACGCTACAGGCATGACTGTGAACAACACAGCCATCTGAGACAGGAGGAGACCCTTCAGCAACAGGCATGCAGAAATACTTGCTTATACTTGGTTTCTACGGGCATGGACGGGTATGCACGGGTATGTACTAGTCTTTTAAATTCACAAACATCATGGGCCCTATTTTGACGGTCATCCACACACTTTTCAGTGCATTGTCTGTTTTTTACGCTTTGCATCACACCATCAAATTACCAGTAGACAGTGCGCCCGCTCTGCACTGGGAGGAGGCAGCTCATTTCAAAGAGGTGTGGCAGTGCACGATCTAATGCGCATTCCATGAGAATCCGCTTTTGATCAGGAAAAAGGAGATCTATCGTCAGAAGTGCATTGTTATATTGATATATTGATATTTCAGTGGTGCGTTTTGAAATCACGCAGCTCCGGAGCTCACGAGGAGCATGCGCTGATCTTATTTTAATAGTTATAACAGTCATCATGTAACCACCTGTCATTCTAATTATATGGTGATCACACGCTACTTTTTTAAAATTCCATCCACACTCTCATTTTAATTGTGGACTTACCGTTGGAGTCTATAGATTAGACATTAATGTAAAATATTTTTTACAGGAATGAACAGGGAGCATGTGTTCTGGTGTGATGCGCGGTGCACGGGGAGGGGGATGATTTTCGTTTTCATCACAGACTTATTAGGCATTAATACATTTATTTTTTGGGGAATAAATGAATGAACAAGGAGTGTGCAGCATTTCACTTTTCACTGTAACTCCCTACAGAGACAGGAGATGTGTCCACATCTGCCTCGGCCGTGCGCCCTTCCAGCCCAGTAAACTCCCCGACAGCCACCCGTCAGAGGCTGCCAAGAGTGGGATCGCTTCATGGCAGGGGCTGGCGGCAGATGGGAAGCTGCGCCCAATCGTCTCCTTTCCTCAGGGAAGGAGGAAACAATGGCACACAGCGACTTCTGTGCCGTCGTTAATGAAAGTTTGCAGAGGCATCATCCTCTTTTCCTGAAGTTTCAAACCCATTCATATCTGTGAGTGGCACCACATTTATTTATTTTATTTACTGGTTTATTTACCGGAGTGGTGGCCTAGTTAATAGAGCATCTGCCCCACAACCGGGAAGTTGGGTGTTCAAGTCCCGGCCGGGTCATACCAAAGACCATATAAAAATGGTACTTCTCACCTTCTAGCTTGGTGCTCAGCATAACAGAATGGGGGAAGGAGAAGTTGTTTGTGGCGGCGCCTTGCATGGCAGCGTCCCCTCTAATTCTACATGTGATAAACACTGTAGATAGGAGAAACGTGATTTCATTCTACTGTACATGATTGGCTGTATGGATTGAATGACAGAGATGGCTTCTTATTATTATTTGACTGGGACATTGTACATTAATTCACAATGCACCAGAGTTAGCCAAAATGGTTTCATCCACAGTCCCCGGACAGGTGTTAAATTGCCATCCTAAAAAATAAAGTAAGGTTACATTATTATTTGCAAAAACCATTAAACCATTCAGCTGATTTTTTTCAGCCCATTCTTCCCTGTTTGTTCTTTGTAACATTACTAACTGGGCATCAACTGTGATTGATGTCTTCCTTATTACCAAGCAGTGTTACTATTGCATGCATTATGGCTCACACACGTGGGCTTTGGTCAGCACAAAACCCATCTTAAACCATCATGATTACAATTCACTTTAGATAATGCACCTCTTTGCATTAAAGGGATGGGAAGGAGAGCTTTGGATTGGATTATCCAAAACACACCTCTGAATGATTAGACTGGCCTCTTTGTGTCATGCACCAACGGAAGTTTGTTTTTACGCCGTTGTGATAAGGAAATGAACTTGGAAACGCCCATAAACGAGTTCTGCATCAGTGACAACTGATCAACCAACCCTGTCGTTGTAATACGGCCCCATATGTGTAACTCCTGGCAAAATTCAATGGGGATCAAAAGATAATTTCACTCTAGCCATTCATTTCAATGGAGATTTTTTTTCTTCAGATTTAAGGTCCCATAGGCGGAAGTAGAGGGGGCATGACTCAGGCTTTCTATACACGGGTGCAGTGTTTTGAACCTTTGTTGAGCCACAGCACATTTTTTACATTACATTTTTACATCTACAGTGAGTTGAAAATGCCTACATGAGCTCAGAGCTGTCATGGGGATTTGGGCATATCTACGATCAGGTCCAAATTGATAAACATCGATCCTTGCATTGAAATGATGGTACGACCAGTTTTCTGTCTTTCACATATTTGATAAATGAGGGCCAATGACACTAAGCTCATAATTTATACCAGGATATTTCTAGACCTACCCTGACTGGTAGTGTAGAGGTCCACTGATGGAAGCGGATGAGATGAAGGGGGGTCTTGTGAGGAAGATGAGGACAAAGGAGAGGAGTGAGTGACCAACGACAGGGGAGAGAGGCAGGGGGAGAAGGAGCCCACTACGAGGACAAAACACAGGGCCATCATCTGCAAACAACAGAACAAAATACTTACAGTATGTGAATATATAGCCAGAGCAACGATGAGCTCCACTCCCAGACTAGATGTCTGTTTATTGCACTGTCTGTAGTTTGTAATATTCCTGGGAACTGATTGTGGAGAAACAAAACTTTTGTTCATGTTTCTTTCATCTATCCATATATATCCAACTGGACAGACCCTTTGCATCTCAGTACATTCATTCATTTGCAGAAATTATATTCTAGATTGGCTGCATATTAGTAAGTTTGTGGGTGTCAATAGTAGTCTCGGTGCTGGTCTTGTGACTGACAGTCAGTCCAGGGTGTAATCACAATCTCACTTTGTGCTAGTGGTGATCCACAGTTGGATAAGCAAATTTTTAATAAAAATGGATGAATGGATATACAAGAGGGGATGGGGGGCTGAAAAGTTCATAGTTGTGAAATTTGACCAAATGTGGTTTATTTTTCAACTGTAGGGATCCAAGCACTGCAACACCAATGGAAGGTGTGGACCAAAGGGGAGACTATGTTGGAAAAATAAACCACATTTGGTCAAATTTGACCATTATGAACTTTTCAGCACCCCGCCCCCCCCCCCCCCCCAACATTTGGCCAAACCAGGGTGTTTACAAGAGTTGGACAGGTTGAATCTGAGATTTTTAAGCCTTTTTTGTTTATGTTCGGTTAAATGAATTTGTTAAAGTTAAAAGAGCCTCCATCATACAGTATAATTTCTAATGTAGGCGTTTCCAACTGCTGGCTTTAAGAACCAACACCAATAATATTTTGAGTTACAAGTTTTATTCCAGCAAGGTACACCTCCTCTGTGTAGCCCATCTTATAGTATAGTGCTCTTGTAAGTTTTCTGGAGGTCACAAACACATTTTTGGTATGTTGTCAAGTTCCATCTGCTCCAAAATACAACATCTATACTCGGTAGGTGATTTGAAGGAGGATGGCAGGGGATGCCCTCCCCCTTGTTAGCAAAATGACCCATAAGCACCCCCCTTGTTAACCTGCTATCACCCCATCCCCATCATTACAGCAAGGATTGTAAATACAGAACAACTGAATATGTCAACGTCTTCCTGACAGATATTTTTCTCTCAGCCCTGTTCTGTAGCGGACGCTATAATTTTGTCTGTTCATTACCATAGTAACACTGGAAGTTGAACTAAGTGATTTTATGGGGGGGTTAAACAGTGTTACATTTTTTTGTAGTGGTGTTGACGTTATCACGTTAATTGCCCGTTAACACGTTGCCCCCGTTAACGCTGACAAATTTTGTGATCGCGGTTAACGGCAGTTAACGGCAGAAAGCGCAAACAGTATTTTTTGGCCTAGCCGCTCTCCATACCAAGGCCATTGTGGCCGCTGACACTGTGTGCGCCATGCAGACAAGCTGGATTACAGCCATGGATATCACCAAAGTGCTGTCATGTTTAAGTTTACAACGTTATCTGTCAGGGCTCTCACCTGGGTAATTGTTACAGCCTCCTCCAAAACTTTGCCTGGATGTTGTGTTGTTCTTCTGTGGAAGCTAGCTAGCTCGTAGCTAGTAGCTACATGCTAGGTTATAGCTGATCTCCATCTGCTGAGACGGACAGAAATTTGCCTGTTTTCATCCCCACAGGTCCAACTGTTGGTGAGTACCAGTCTAAAAAAATTCTCAAGCTGTGTTCGGAATGCCTATTCACTCCCTCGCCATTTTTGTAGCATGTTGGGGTGTCGTCACGAGCGTGATAGTAGCTCCATTTGTTAACGCCGCTGCTAAGATGCTAACACTGTAAACAAGTGACCCGTGCTGTCAAAATGAGTCACTTTGAGGACATTTTCAAAACTGATGTAATGTTTTTCCATATTGTGTATTGAAAGACCTTCAAAATGATATTTAATTTGTAGGAAGTATGCCAAAACGGCCCAGAAAAAGAGAACTTGTTTATATTTTGGCTAGGTTGAAAACTCGCGTTCGATTGTCGGGAGTTTTGTCTTCCGCAAAAACATATGTATTTTTAGAAAAGTACAATTTCTAAGCTTTCCAATGATACCAGGCACTCATGGGCGTTTTCCCGGGACTTGCCGCTAGCAAACAAAGAAAGAGTCATGATTTATGATTTACGCACTTCTCGTGCCTGTAGCTCATAATGACGCCGTGCGAACCAGAAATATTATTTCTGGATAATATACTGGATAGTTTTTGTCATTTTGGGTATGTTGGGAGCTTTAATAAACTTGCAGGTGAAGAAAGCAAGTATATTTATCCACTCCTATGTTTATAACAGTATGAAAAACTTGAAAAATTACCAACTTAAGGTACACTGTATCTGAATGGAAAAAAAACACGTGATTAAAGCGTTATTAATCGCGATTAACTCAAAGTTCTCAACGATTAATCGCAATTAGAAATTTTAATCGTCCAACACCACTAATTTTTTCTAAAAATCATAGAACAGTTACCTCTCTTTAATTTTGCATGCCAAATGTGTTGAAGTCATTTCTAGATTTATTTTTTCCCTATTCATTTTAGCTCTCATGATTTTATAACCCTTTTTTCTTATGAATTTAAAACTTGCTTATGGTAGATTTGGGACTTTTTGAATTGTAAATGATCATCACTTATACTTTTGCACTTTTATTCTTGTAAATATGAACTGAATTATATTTGCATCTTGCTTCTGCTAAACAGGTGATGACTTTTCAACCCCCCACCCTTGTTAAACGATAACAAATGGCCTACTTATCACTCAGGGATATAAATGTGTGGGTGTAGCAAAAATGTTCAGTGATTTTTATTTCCACTGTCACATGTCACAACAGAAATTCAAGATCTGTCCAATCTTAATGTAAAACAATGCTTTAAAGTTTTTTAACTGTACATGTAAATTTAAGACATTAAAGTTTTTATGAACCCAGTAGAATGCTGTAAACATCATTCAGCCACTTTAATGTCAACAACATTAATATTTATGAATGAGAAAAGGCTCTCAGTGAACTACCAGAGCAATAGTTACCATGAGGCATGTTCCTGTTTGAGTTGACGCCATTTTATAGGAACGAGGGATGACTTTCCCTGAAATGAGGGCCTGAAGCTTCTGGAGCTGCTGTAGGAGAGACCTAAAGAGAAGGACAGGAGAGAAATGCAATATATTTCACCAATGAGTGGCTCTGCTCCACCAAAGCATGGCTCTCATTACTGGGTTTATTGTTCTCCAAAGTAAACTTCAACCAGCTGATTTACTGCTTTATGTCAGTCAGTAAAAGTGGGTAAAGAATAGAGCATAACTGGATAAAGCAGATGAATAAAACCAGCAAAAAACAGTACACTAACAGGATCTGGAGAGCAGGGTTCCAATGGTATGAGCTGTGAGCAGCTGTGTGGTCACACTCTGAACACTGAGAGGAGACCGAGAGCAACTTTTCACCAAACCAGGTTAGTAAAGTTTAATAAGTGAGAAACTAAACCAGACAGTCAGTCATCTGTTGCTGCATTGACTGTTTCAAATTTCCAAGCTGGAGTCTGTGATATGCCCCAGAATAGCGTGGAAGAATTGCAACCGTCAGCTGTAGTAAACTGCTAAGGGATGATGCTGACCAGCATCACTCACACGACGCTTTGATGTAAAGCCACAATGACTTACTGCAAGTTACTGCTGCACTTAAAATATAAAACTGCCTGTCTGAATAATTCAGTGTGCATGAGAATAGTGAACACAATGGAAAAGTTTAGAGCTTTAATTTCAGCTGCAGAAAGGATAACGCGCTTCCCTTCTTTATGCCAGGCTACATAATATGTAGAAGTAGGTTTTGTGTGAAAAAAGACAGCACATTTTTCTTTTTAACAAATTTAAAACAAATTAGGCTTCAGGGCTTTTTTTGGCTTTTGAAGCATAATGACCAATGACTGCACTTTTAACAACTAGCCACATCCACCCTTTTCTTTGGACAGAAGACAAACGCATTCAGTCATTTACCAATTAACCTAATAACCATGTCTCTGGACTAAATGAGGAAGCAGGAGTACCAGCAGTAAAAATACATAAGCACCAAAACTCCACACAGAAAGTCTCCTAATGTCCAGGAGGCTCAAATCTGGAGTTAACACTTTCTTTTTTTTCCATAACTAACACACTGGTAGCACTAATTCAGTCCAGCATGAATCAGACTAGACATGCAGTAAGGAAACTAAAACCCAACATGGTGAACAGAATGGCCACTAATAACTGCATCAGAGGCATTTTTAGGAACACTAAGCTTAAATTTAGTTCACTTGTTTAACCTTCTTTTCAGACCCATGCTTACTCTTGTGAGGGGGGAACGTGCCGTGTGCTGACTCATGTTTCCCAGTTTGTGCCGACTCATTGTTCCTCCCCACTGTGGTTTAACATATTCATTGGTGTGTGAGTGTGTGGTGAGAAGGGAGGGGGCTGCCTTCCATGATGAAAGCTACTGTTAACTTGCCACTTTAATGACAGGCTGAGGCTGACACAGACACACAGAGACAGACCCCCCCCCCCCCCACCTCAGCCCTCGAGGCATCCACACCCACCCACCCGTCTAACCATCCTCTTCAGGATAATAGCAGATTGGTTTCATGTTGTTATAATAACAGAGTTAGCAGCAGCATGGTGAGACTCCACTTAGCTTCTAGAATAGATAAATTTAACTTTAGTCGCTTTTAATTCACTGTACTGTGCATACTGTACATACAGTCCATCTCATACAGTGCATTGATATAACATTAAAGAATGTGGCATACAGGATATTCAAGGATAAATACCATAGCTGCAGTCTTGTTCCAATAATTATCAAGTTTCCATGAGGGCTCAGAGGGAAATGAGACCTGGTCTCTACCCTGCTGCAGCACAGTTTAGTAGACTACATTCTTTGAAACTCAGTGATGAAAATCCAAATATTATTGCATGAATGGTGCATCTGTGTTCCTAGTATGTGGAGCCAACAACAGATCGAGTCTGTTCACAGACTGTGTGTGAGAGAGAGTAAAGCTCACCTGTTGGCAGTCTCCAGGTTTTCCACTTTTCTCCACAGGTCACTGTTTTCTGATGAGTAACTCTCCACCCTGATACACAGACAGACACATTTTCATCAGCTCTCCTCATCTGTGTATATTCCCATTGTAATATCATTCCCAAGGCTAGAACAGAAAACTTTTCTCACTCTTAAAACCCCTAAAATTTCATTTTCCTGGCCACCAAGCAATGACGATTAACACAAGAACTGCAATGTTAGGAGGAATGCATAAATCAAGTTTTCTTTGCTTCTTTGCCTTCTCTGATATTTTTCCTTTTCACTGCTGGATTGCTGAAGTATCTCGTGCTTCCTCCATTTCAGAGAACAGACTGTGTGCCCAATTCATGACCGGCATCTGCTCTTCCTGTTTTGTCTATTCAGATGCTGATCGACTTACACTTTTCTTATCATATAAATCAGACTAGAAGCCTGTTTTTCTGCCAAAACTGGACCGGTGTTGGAGAAGGCTGAAAGATTAAAACAAAATTTAAAATCATCCTACCTGAGTATACACTTGTAAAACAAGTTTATAAACATATCATAGATTACAATGGACCAGGAAAAGTTAGCAGTGCAGCCATTAAAAGTTCACTGTGTACACCAGTATGCACATAAACTGCGCTGGACAGTATTTAATTTGGTTACCTGTGTGTGAAATGACAATAGGTTTATTCTTTTCTATAATATGATCATAACATGGCAGTGTCACACATTGATGATTTAGCCAGCGTATGTCAAAGTATGAAAAATTTAGTGAATATGCTGGTGTACGTTGAATAAGTTATGGGTAAGTTTTGTATAAGTTAAGAGCATGCTGAAGCACGCTGGTATACATCGTAGTATGGCAAGGTCATCGACATATCCAGCAATATGGCACATAGGTCCCGCATACGCGTGCGATAAGTTGTAGGTAAGTTATGCAATTGTTCACACACATTACCTGTAAGTTACTCATAAGTCAAAATACGTCGAGATAATGTCTAGCGTGTTTAGGGGAATTGGTATATAAAAATGGGGTTCACAGGAGGAACCCGTCAGTATTCCTTAAGACTCCATGGTGAACAGAAGTCCATGTCATTCAAGAGATGGAGGATCCGGCAAGGCTGAGACGAGAATACCTACTAGCTGTCCTCCAACATCAGCTTGACCTCATCAATCTGACATTACCAGTTGTGTGCCAATAGAGCCAGGAGAAGAAGAAGTGAATGGAGGAGAAGAAACTGGGCGGGACCATGGATCGGGATGCAACGGAAGTTTGGCATGTATAACCAGCTTAAGGTGGAACTCCGTAACGAGGACCATGCATCCTTCACAAACTTCCTGGCCCTCTTATTCTTGGCAAGGGTTGGCTGAGAGGAGGTGGAGGCCATGGACGCAGCTATCAATGCCACTGATGAAGCCCAGGAGGCGTTGGAACCTGCATCATCTCCATCAGAGGGTGAGTGTGAGGGTGTGGGTGATGATGGATCCTCCTCGTGTCCACGTCCATGCCCATGGCCAGGAGACTTCTTGGCAGCGTTCTTCGAGGTTTTTTTCAGCGTGACGGTGATTTCGATACAGTGATGTTGACACTGTGACGGTGATGTTGATACTGTGATGTCTAGTGTGGTTATGATATGAATCATTGAGCAGCAGCCTTTTTATAGGCTACGACACGTGATCGTCACCGATACACTGCCGCGCGTTTTGCATCAGTTAAACTATCGTTGGGCATAAGTTGTGAATGCTGGCAACATGCTAAGCATCCACTGGTATAAGTTATTGAAATGTTCTATATAAGATACTAATACGTTATATATACATCCAACTCCTAGGTATATGCCCAAAATTGGAAAAAAAAAACACATCAATAGTTCAGCATATGCTGACGTATCAAAACTTCTGTAAAACGCTGGCATGCACTGAATCATCAAGGTGTGACAGTACCATTAGGTGCTTTAAGTTACAGTTAAATGGGTACATTTGGAGGGGACCATTTTTCTCGGTGGAGCAAAAATAAAACGTGAAACAAAAATCAATGTTTTCCAATTTCAGTGCTGATAAACGTGCTTGTGGAACTGTTGTATAAAAACAATATTTCACTCAAGGCCGTGAAGTATCATGAATATATAACAGCAGTGACGTCTTCCAACCAAATCACCACAGTATTACTGCACTCCCTCTTGTGTAATATTGCTTAATTAAAGTTTGTTAGGGGTGTGGCTGCTGTAAGTAACTGGGTTACAGACTGCTGTGTGAGCAGTTCATGAAACCTGACTTTAGCAGTCTCTGACCGCATTTGCAGTGTTGTTGCCTTTTGGAGCATTTTTAGTGCAATCATCCTTCAAAAAATGTATTGAAGGGGATTCAGGTTGTGGAGAAAAATCTTAACATTTTATTAGCCTGCTAATTAACACTAATTATCAAGTATTTGTGTCTCTGAGATTTACCCCATACAGTTTATAGATTTAGCTTGTTCCTCAAGCATTTGCCGATTTCTCTGGTCCAAATATGCTCATTTCTGGCAATAAAATGCAACTGTCATTAGTGCAAAAGCATTAAAATCAGAGTTCATCTTTTCTATTCTGCCTTCTGCTTGAATTAACAATAACACTATTAAGCTAACTGTATTAATTTCACAACATTTATGCTCTAAAATGTCACTCTTCTGAAACAATAAGATACTCCTATGCCGCAGTAAAGAAAAAGATAGTGATGGGAAAGGTTTTTCACTCCTTTACTCCCACCATCCATCATATCCCACTAATCCTATTGATCTTCATTATCAGTGTAACATCTCACTAATCTCCTACTCTATTTGTCACAATCCTCCTCATCTCCTTTGCTTGGGTTATATACAGTATATGGCTCATTCATACACTTTCCTCTCAGCAAATTGTCCTGCTGTTTTCTTTGTGATGTCTCATCCAGTAATCCTTCAGCTTGTGCCCAAAAAGGAAACACAAAGATGTGAAGAGATGGATTTCCGTTTTTACACACCTTCTCTGTTGCTTCAGTTAAAAAAAAAGATGCTACAGTCAGAAAAGACCATTTACTTACTCGAATAAGGGAACTAATTGAGCATTTTGCACCCATGTGAAACCATAATAAAATAATTACACGTTGAATGACAGTGGCAAAAGCAAGGCCATATTTTCATCTCGCTGTCAGGAGAGTCTGGCCCATGTGTTCAGCAGGTTATTGGAGTCCTGCCATAGTAACAAATAGCAAAAGGAAAGAGTAGAGAGAAGTTTCTGTTACTGTAACTTCTGCTGTTTTTTTTTTAAACACAGGAGTGGAACACAGGGCATATTTGTAGATATTAAACTTTTTTCACTGAGTTTGCTGTCCGCTCTGTGTGTTATTACACTCAGCTCAAAACCAGCTGGGAAAACCTGTAAATAGAAAACATCTTAATTTAAAGGGACAATTTAACCTACCCTGGTGAGCTGTCTAGTGATCTAGTAGCTTGGTTCCATTTTTTGGATCCATCATCTCTAGAGATGTTTGCCTTTCTCTTGAATATACGTATTTGAGCTACCATCAATTAATCAGTTTCAATCAGTTAAAGAAATATGCATAAGAAGTCAAGGAGAAGGACGAGAAGAAGAAAACAAAGTAAAATAATAATAATGGATTGAATTCATATAGTGCCTTTCATGAGGGCGGTGTGGTGGAGCAGTGGTTAGCACTGCGGCAGCACAGCAACTCACCCTAGGCCATGGGATCCCTGGTTCGATCTCAGCTCCTGACCAACAGTGATCTGTATGGAGTTTGCATGTTCTCCCTGTATCTGCATGGGTTTACTCCGGGTTTTCTCTGGTTTCCTCCCACAGGCCAAAAACATGCAGGTTAGGTTAATTGGAGATTCTAAAGTGGCCCTAGGTGTGAATGTGAATGGTTAAGGGATAGCGCCGTACTGTGGCTGCTTCATCCATTCAGGTGGATGCCCTCAATTTCCCCTCTGGGGATCAATAAAGTATACAAAATTAAAAAAAAATTCATTCACTCCACAGACAGACACTGGCAGTAGTAAGCTACCTCTGTAGCCACAGCTGGCCTGGGGGAAACTGACAAAAACGTGGCTGCCAATCCATGCCAATGGCCTCTCAGACCCCCCCACTGAACGTTTATTGACAGTCGTACACCAGTGTCACTGACACTGGAGGCAAGGTGGTTAAAGTGTCTTGCCCAAAGACACAACAGCAGGATAGCTGCGGGGTAGCGAGATTCAAACTGCCAACCCTTTGGTTATTGGACAACCCGCTCTAACTCTTGAGCCACTACTGCCCCATAGATTAAACTCCTAAATATGCATCAGAAAGGTATGCACTTAGAAGGGGTGGACTGATTCCTGTGTGACTTCAAACTTAAGTGGATGGAAACTTGATGGCTGAGCTGGTTGATGTGTATTAATGATGACATCGCGGGTGTGCATGACAGGTTACCATGGTTACTGCCCTGACAAAACAAATGCATCTACTGATGAGACAACTGGGATCTGACTTGTTCTCATTAAGGCATGCAACTCTTCTAAAGTGAAACTGGACAACAGGTGTTCTTCCAACATCTAGCATTGTGGTATTTACGGTGCGCCCATACTGTGCCTGTTCCATGCTAACAGAGATTTGACCCCTAAAGTCTGGAATGCTTGATAAGTGTGATCACTCCCTGCTGTTCTGTAGAACAGAGCAATTCCCCAGCTTTGGAAGACTTGGCACAGGTAGTCTCAGGAATGGAACAAATGCAAATGTTGTTGGGGAAAAGGTGAAAAAGCTGCACTTCTATTGTTGGAGACTCCTTAAAGGAGTCACTGACTAAAAAATGGTGTGTTTGTAGGTTTTAACTTTCTGAAATGAGTCTACTGGTCATGTAATTATCAAAAAAAAAAATCAAAACAGTCAATTCTCTTAAAAAAAAAAAAAAAAACACACAGCCTTTATCTCGTTTTTCTCTCCTAAGAAACGCCAGAAACATTTTTTGACTCTTCCAGGTAAATCTTATACATCAAGATTAGAAAAAAAACAACCCACCGCCATCTTTAAGATGGAAGGGGTGGCTAAAGGTAGCCTATTAGCCCCTGAGCTAACACTGGTACCAGGAGCCTCGCACCAAGCGTGGCTTATATTGTTATTTTCTTCAGATCTTAGTCACCCTCATAAGGACCTGTGCTTAACAGTGGATATAAAAAGTCTACACACTCCTATTCAGATGCTAGGTTTTTGTGATGTAAAAAAATGAGACCACGATAAATAATTTCAAAACTTTTTCCACCATTAAAGTGACCTATAACCTGTACAACCCAATTGAAAAACAAATTGAAATCTTTTAAGGGGAAAAAAAAAAAAAAAAAAAAAAACTACAATAACCTGGTTGCATAAATATGCACACCCTCTTATACAGTGGGGAAAAAAAGTATTTAGTCAGCCACCAATTGTGCAAGTTCTCCCACTTAAAAGATGAAGAGAGGTCTCCAATTTTCATCATAGGTATACCTCAACTATGAGAGACAAAATGAGAAAAAAAAATCCAGAAAATCACATTGAAGGATTTTTAATGAATTAATTGGTAAATTCCTCGGTAAAATAAGTATTTGGTCAATAACAAAAGTTCATCTCAATACTTTGTTATATACCCTTTGTTGGCAATGACAGAGGTCAAACGTTTTCTGTAAGTCTTCACAAGGTTTTCACACACTGTTGCTGGTATTTTGGCCCATTCCTCCATGCAGATCTCCTCTAGAGCAGTGATGTTTTGGGGCTGTCGCTGGGCAACACGGACTTTCAGCTCCCTCCAAAGATTTTCTATGTGGTTGAGATCTGGAGACTGGCTAGGCCACTCCAGGACCTTGAAATGCTTCTTACGAAGCCACTCCTTCATTGCCCGGGCAGTGTGTTTGGGATCATTGTCATGCTGAAAGACCCAGCCACGTTTCATCTTCAATGCCCTTGCTGATGGAAGGAGGTTTTCACTCAAAATCTCACGATACATGGCCCCATTCATTCTTTCCTTTACACGGATCAGTCGTCCTGGTCCCTTTACAGAAAAACAGCCCCAAAGTATAATGTTTTCACCCCTATGCTTCACAGTAGGTATGGTGTTCTTTCTCCTCCAAACACAACAAGTTGAGTTTTTACCAAAAAGTTCTATTTTGGTTTCATCTGACCATATGACATTCTCCCAATCCTCTCTGGATCATCCAAATGCTCTCTAGCAAACTTCAGACGGGCCTGGACATGTACTGGCTTAAGCAGGGGGACACGTCTGGCACTGCAAGATTTGAGTCCCTGGCGGCGTAGTGTGTTACTGATGTAGCCTTTGTTACTTTGGTCCCAGCTCTCTGCAGGTCATTCACTAGGTCCCCCCGTGTGGTTCTGGGATTTTTGCTCACCATTCTCGTGATCATTTTGACCTCACGGGGTGAGATCTTGCGTGGAGCCCCAGATCGAGGGAGATTATCAGTGGTCTTGTATGTCTTCCATTTTCTAATAATTGCTCCCACAGTTGATTTCTTCACACCAAGCTGCTTACCTATTGCAGATTCAGTCTTCCCAGCCTGGTGCAGGTCTACAATTTTGTTTCTGGTGTCCTTTGACAGCTCTTTGGTCTTGGCCATAGTGGAGTTTGGAGTCTGACTGTTTGAGGTTGTGGACAGGTGTCTTTTATACTGATAACGAGTTCAAACAGGTGCCATTAATACAGGTAACGAGTGGAGGACAGAGGAGCCTCTTAAAGAAGAAGTTACAGGTCTGTGAGAGCCAGAAATCTCGCTTGTTTGTAGGTAACCAAATACTTATTTTACCAAGGAATTTACCAATTAATTCATTAAAAATCCTTCAATGTGATTTTCTGGATTTTTTTTCCCCTCATTTTGTCTCTCATAGTTGAGGTATACCTATGATGAAAATTGGAGACCTCTCTCATCTTTTAAGTGGGAGAACTTGCACAATTGGTGGCTGACTAAATACTTTTTTTCCCCACTGTAACTGGGGATGTGGCTGTGTTCAGAATTAACCAGTTACATTCAAACTCATGTTAAATTGGAGTCAGCACACACCTGCCACCACTTAAAGTCCCTCTGATTAACCCCAAATAAAGTTCAGCTGTTCTAGTAGGCTTTTCCTGACATTTTTGTAGTCACATCTTACAGCACAAGCCATGGTCCACAAAGAGCTTCCAAAGCATCAGAAGGATCGCATTTTTTTAAAGGTATCAGTCAGGAGAAGGGTACAAAAGAATTTCCAAGGCATTAAATATATCATGGAACACAGTGAAGACAGACATCATCAAATGGAGAAAATATGGCACAACAGTGATATTACCAAGAACTGGACGTCCCTCCAAAACTGATGAAAAAACGAGAAGAAAACTGGTCAGGGAGGCTGCCAAAAGGCCGACAGCAACATTGAAGGAGCTGCAGGAATTTCTGGCAAGTACTGGCTGTTTAGTACATGTGACAGTAATCTCCCATCTACGGTGGCAAGACAGAAGCCTTATCTTATGAAGAAAAACTTCCAAGCCTGGCTACATTTTGCAAAAACACATTTGAAATCTCCCAAATGCATGTGTGAAAATGTGTTATGGTCTGATGAAACTAAGGTTGAAATTTTTAGCCATAATTCCGAAAGGTATATTTGGCACAAACACAACACTGCTCATCACCAAAAGAACACCATACATAGTGAAGCATGGTGGTGGTGCCATCATGCTTTGGGGCTGTTTTCTTCAGCTGGAACTGGGGCCTTAGTCAAGGTGGAGGGAATTATGAACAGTTCCACATACCAGTCAGTGTTGGTACAAAACCTTCAGGCTTCTACTAGAAAGCTGAAGATGAAGAGGAACTTCATTTTTCAGCACGACAATGACCCAAAGCACACATCCAAATCAGCAAAAGAATGGCTTCACCAGAAGAAGATTAACATTGTGGAATAGCCCAGCCACAGTCCAGACCTGAATCTGATCAAACATCTGTGGGGTGATCTGAAGAGGGCTGTGCACAGGAGACGCCCTCGCAATCTGACAGATTTGGAGCATTTTTGCAAAGAAGAGTGGGCAAATATTGCCACATCAAGATGTGCCACACTGATAGACTCCTACCCAAAAAGACTGAGTGTTGTAATAAAAACCAAAGGTGCTGCAACAAAGTATTAGTTTAAGGGTGTGCATATTTATGCAACCAGGTTATTGTAAGTTTTTTATTTTTCCCCTTAAAAGATTTCAGTTTGTTTTTCAATTGGGTTGTACAGGTTATAGGTCACATTAATGGTGGTAATAGTTTTGAAACGATTTATCTTGATCTCATTTTTTTACATCACAAAAACCTGACATGTAGACTTTTTATATCCACTGTATATAGCACTTTTCTAGTCACAAAGACCACTCAAAGCACTTCACTAGTTGCTACACTAACCCTCCATTATAATGGCCTAGAGACAGATACCTAGGAACAATACAGAGTCACCAATTAACCTAACATGCATGTCTTTGGACTGTGGGAGGAAACTGGAGTCCCCAGAGTAAACCCACACAACACAGGGAGAACATGCAAACTCCACACAGAAGGGTTCCCACCCCTGCCAGCCTGGGGACTCGAACCTGGAACCTTCTAGCTGTTAGGCAACAGTGCTAACCACTGCAACACTGTGCTGCCCTAATAGCCATCCCTGCTACCACCTGGTTTGCCAGTGTGCCTTGCGTCACTCCATCTCATCTCCCAGGGGTTTTGTCATGATTCCGCAGCGGATCGCCCATACTGGAGGCTGCTGGCTCTCATGGCCAGCTCCCCCACCGTCCTCCGGGGCTCTGCTCTCACGAGCAGCATAGGAAAGCTGCCTCGTGATGGGGCATCCCCAGCTGGCCATGGGAGCAGAGCGGAGTCCCACAGAGCGAGACACTGCCTTTTGAGAACCCTTGGCTCGGTAGCTCGGTCAGCAGCCTTGGGTTACAGGCCAGGTCCCGGTTGTGGTGATTGGGGGCACACGGTATGGCACACGGTGCTAGCGATTTGTTGTGGAATCACGACAAAATTATTGAGAGATGGGCCGGACTGACGCAAAATACACCATGACTGTGGATCAGTGAATCAGCGCTGCTCATCCCAGCTAGAAGGAGGCTATAAGCTGGTCAGCTAATGGCTAACTGACGTAAGAGAGAGGGCAGAGTTGAATAGGTGAGCAATGTTTCTTAAAGGGATAGGCTTTACATTAGAGCATTTCAAGAAAGCCAGGAAAAATACAAAACAAATTTGCTTCAACAATTTAAAAAAATTAAAGAAAATTTGAACAAAATATGTCAAAAGCACTTCATTAGGACATGAGTGAGCTGTTAATATGTGGAAAAAGTGCAGTCAATGACCCCTTTAAGGTAGTATCTCACTAGGTTGCGACAGCTCGTGACTAGTTCAAGATAAAAAAAACTTGACAAATATGTGAATTAGCAACACTTTTCACTTAGAATCACACTGAATTGGCACATTTGTGTATGTCATATGAATATTGCATGAATGTCACACGAGTTCCCGGCCGATTATGAGCCAAAATTCACCAAGAGTTTGCATGCATGCCGTGCACATTACACAACATTTGTGCAACATGCGCATAAATTTTTTTTGCATTTTTATGCACTTACGACTCTCTTGCAATGGTGACACAAATCCTGTGCCACACTCACACAACAGTTATCCTTGACAGTTGTAAAATAAGGACCATATCTCCCCATTCCTGCAGTCATTTTAGCATCAGATGTCAAGTGAGCTTGACTGCAGAGAAGAAGTGCAGTGACTGCAGGATGATCAGGCTGCCTCCAAGGTCTCTGCGTCAGACACAGCAGGCCCTGGTAGAGGCTCCGCTTCATCTGAAGGAGCCTGTGGGGCAGGGACAGCAGTCACCCTATTCCCAGCCTTGCTTATCTTGCCCTTGGGTGGCATGGTGACACCATCCGTCACAGCTGTGTCAGCCTGTGTTAGAAAATGACCGGGCCATATTTGCCCATCTCACGTGCCAAGTGTTTTGTGGTTTTTGTCTCCAATCAGTCACAATTTAGTTTCATACGTTCCCCAACCCCTCACAAAGTTGTCTAACATTTCTTGCACTTTCTGACTCTCAGAAACTAAATTGAGAAGGATTTGAGATGGGTTCAAGACACCCACAACAACTCTGACTATTTGTTGACAAAATTTGTCGCAAAAATTTTTGTGAACATATTGAAAATTCCAACTCATGAGAAGAAAAATCCTGTGAACATTTGGAGAGATTTTGGAAACTCAAATGCAAAACTCCAACTAGTTATAAACTGTTGCAATCCAGTGAGATACTACCTTTAAGGAAGTCTGGGAAGCACGCTAAAAAAAACAAAAAAAAACAATGAATACAATCCATGTAAGATCCCCACTGACAGAGAAGCAGAGGGCCATTTCATTTTGAATGGAACAAGCCACCTGGTTCCAGTGAGAGTGCGCCCTAAAAGTAGGGAATTTTCAAATAATCTTGTGCCACATACTCAGAAAATTCATAAATCATGTCGAAAGAAACAATAATTATTTTTTCCTCAGTGAAACTGACCAACCATATTGCTGGGCATGAAAAAGTTAGTTTACCTATAATCAGGAGGACAGGATCTGCATGTTAGAATGTAAACATTTTCCACTTGTCTAAACTGAAATGTTAGCCAACTGCTCACCTCTTATGGTTAGGTGTTATAGTTAATTGGAAGTAAATAGCTCCTACATGACAATGCTGGTTACAAAGTTAGTGTTTGAAGATTTTTGTTTGAGCTGCTGAACTTTTCAATAGATTTTAGATTTGTCTGTTGACACGATCTGTTTAAGCAAAACAAAACAGCAGCATTCTTACTGGACTCTCTTGAACAATAATGGAAGCTGACAAACTAATACAATATGAACAGACAACAAAAAAGGTTTGGAAAACAGAAGATCAGATACTTTGGGAGCAAAAAGAAGGGAGAAGGAATGGAAAGTCAGGCTGTGTTTTTTTCCCCAAGCCTTACTTTTTCTCCAGACATTCCACATACTCTTTCTTCTTCCTCCGACTCTCCTGAGCTGAGATCTGGGAAGAGGAATTTAAAATGACACTAGAGATACATGCACAACACTGTATTGGTATTACTGTTTGCTGTCTACATATCAGCTCACAGCACTGGTTCTGGCAGTCACTGATGTTTTGTTTGGTAAATTAGATGTTCAGTTCAGCCGTGTCCTCAGATTCATGATCCACTTCTTGCTTACCTTATTTTTAATCTTCCTTCTGACTCTCTTCAGTGCCTTCTCTTCACTCTTAGTGAGTGGAAGTTTGTTAGGTACCGGGTACCCCTCTGCAACCAGAGTTCTCCTCTCTTCTTCTGTCAGCATGAGGGGCCCTGAACCTTGCAGCTTCTGCACAAATAAAAGAGACGGCATACTGATGACAATACTATGCAGTCCTCTTACATTAGAGATTACACTGAAAATCCTCAAACCTGAATTCTCAATAGAATCAGCCGTTAAAAATACACATCCAAACGCTTTTTACTTATTTGCGGTCTTACAGTTTGGGACATTCAACACAGGATTCTGTTACATTCTGGTACATGAAAAACACTGGAGTCATGCTTTGACTTTGCAGCTGGTCCATTGTTTGATATCCAATTTTAAAAAAATGAAAATGTATGCATAAACACAAAACATTACATGATGTACAAGTAAAAGTAGCAGGTGATTTACTGTACAGTGTCTCCATCCCAAACAGTTGATAAGTTACCAAAGCTAATAAGCAAATTTTCCAGTTCTCAAAAATCCACAACATAAATTAAGAATTTGGTGTTACAACTAGATTTTACAGGTCCTTATTTCCTATCATACAAAAATGAATGCATACAGATCTGCTGCCCTCCAAACCAATTACGGCTCTTTCATGTCAACCGGGCTCATTTCCATTCACGTTCTGGAACATAATGTTGACATACAACAATGTTCACATACAAAACAAACTGGGTTGGAACCTGATAAGTTACTTCTCTGATGGAGCCATAACATACAGTTGAAACCAGAAGTCTACATACACTGTATATACAGTGTATATACAGTGTATATCTGGGCTGATATACAGTGGTCCTAAACAATATCAGAATTATATTTAGAACCTACATTCTTATATTTGTTCCATGAGGAAGTACTGAATTATTCCCAATAGCCTATTCTCTTCATCTTGTAGCTTTTCTCTTGGTTGCACTCCTTCCAGTAGTGTAATGCATCTTAAGAGTTTTTTTGTCCAGTCATATTTCAGCCATTTGTGTTGCCAGGGTCAAGCAAATCTGCCTTGGGCCTTCAGGAATTAACAGTGCGGCTCAGTAGGTTAAATTAACTGTTAAACTTATCCTGTTGCTTTAACCAATCAGATGTCTTCTGTACATCCAGGGGTAAGCATTAGGGATAACGATAACGATATTGACGTTATCGCGATATCGCGGTAGTAAAAGTGTCTCGATACTGTTGTGGTCGTGTTACGATATTAAGAGTAGGGATGTAACGATATCAAAATCTCACAGTATGATACGATTTCGATATTGATCTCACGGTACGATATTTGTTGTGATATTGTGGAGAGGCTCACGGTATTGTAAAATAGCTCATAATATTGTGTTTGTGATGATAATAACCAAAAACTGCCATTAAATCTGTTTTTGCCAGTCACCAGGCCATTTATTTTTATATTTATGGATCATGACAACATAAAATGCTGATCACTTAGTGCTTTTAAAGTGCAAGTTCAGACTTCCGGTTATGGCTGCCACGTAGGACGGACGTGTCTCGCTCTGCTCTGCTCCTGGAGAAAAAAATCGGCAAATAACTCTCTCATTTGGGACAGAACGTATCCCAGCATTTGGGCGAGGATATGTCGGCGAAGCCTAAGGCTGGAAAACCAGGAAAAGGAAAAAGCGAGCCGCCGAAACAGTCCAAATTAACGGACTTTCAGGTCTGTGACGCAGCAAACAAAACTCCATATATGGCGGAGGAGGCTGGCAACGGTGCGATATCTGCGGGGAATGGCGCAGATGCGCTGATGGCTGCCATGAGATCAATGAGAGCGGACTTTTCCTCTAGATTTGATGGGATTATGACAGCGTTGGAAGGAATAAGAAAGGAATTGGGTGACTGTGTAGAACGAACGGCGCAGATGGAGCTCCGTCTCGCTAGTGCTGAAGATGACGTCACCCGTCTTCAATTAAAGGTGCGCACTTTGGAAAAAAAAAATAAATCTCTGGAAGATAATATTTTGGATTTGGAATCTCGGTCGAGACAGAATAATTTGAGGCTGGTGGGTCTTCCAGAGGAATCAGAAGGTCGGGACGTATGTTCCTTTCTGGAAAAGTGGATTCCGGAGGTGCTGGGCAGCGAGGAGTTGCAATCAGCAGTGGTTCTGGAAAAAGCACATCGTATTGGCCCACGGAGAGATAAGGGACCGCCGAGGACCTTAATTATGAAGTTTCTTAGCAACAGAGACAGGATGAAGATCTTCAACGCTGCACGTGCTAAAGGAGAGATTAAACACCAGGACCAGCAGGTGCGGTTCTACCCAGATTTGGCCACAGGAATCCAGCAATTGAGGAAGCAGTTTGATCCCGTACGTAAGGAGCTGCGCAACCTTGGGATTCGTCATGGTGTAATCTATCCTGCGAGACTGCTGACCACGTATGAGGGCAGAACCCACATCTTCAAGACCCCAGAGGAGGCGCAGGAGTTCATCAAGAAGATCAAAGAAGAAGAAGAGACTGGTGGGAGCTAAGCATGAACAAAATATAAGGTAGAATAATTAAGCATTTGCACAGGCATCTGACTGACTTGAAGTAAATAGTAAGTTTACAAAATATAGATTGTATTATATATTAAAAAAACAAAACAAAAACAAAACAAAAAAAAAACTATGATGTACAAAGTTGTTAAAAATTTTGGAGTTAAGTTGGAAAACTACAGAGGAGAGTTAATGTTACGTCATTAAAAGCAGTAGAGTTAGGGTGATTGGGAGGATGAAGAAGGAGTGGCTTAGGCTGTTCCCCGTGGGTGTGGAGCGGTCGATGGCTATATCGGGAGACAGAATTTTTCTTTTGATTTTGGGGGGTTTGCCACAAGTGTGGGAAGGGGAAATTTGTTTGTGTGTAGTTTGTAGGATGAATGTTCAACCACTCATGTTTTTGCTTCTCTGTATGAGCATGTTTACACTGCAAGGTAATCCCAAACTCTCTATTGATCATGGACCAAAGTGTTAATCTTAATTTAACTTCATGGAATTGCAGAGGTCTACAAAATTTAAAAAAACTTAAACAAGTTATGAATAAAATAAAGGACATGGGTTCAAGAATTGTGTTTTTACAAGAAACTCATCTGATAGAGGAGGATGTTAAAAGAATTAGGAGTAGATGGCAGGGAAGTGTATTCACCTCTTCATTTTCATCCCGAGCCAGGGGAGTTATGACTCTCATACATAAATCAGTTCCTTTTCAAGTGAAAAATGTAATTGGAGACAAATTTGGAAGATATGTAATCATTCAAGGTTCTTTGCTATTAGAAAATATAAATCTTGTGAACTTATATGGTCCCAATATAGATGATCAGAAGTTCTTTGCTAATTTATTTCTCATCTTATCATCACTTACAGGGCAACATATAATAGCAGGGGATTTTAATTGTACATTGAATCCAGGTGTGGATAGATCAACAGGACTGGATTGTACGCACATTGGATGTAGGATGACTATTAATCATTTTATGAAAGAATTGAGATTGTTAGATATATGGAGAGAAATGAAACCACAAGTTAAAGCCTATTCTTGTTATTCCAGTACCTACAAGACATTCTCACGTATTGACTATTTTTTGATTTCCACAGAATTAAGGTCCAAGATTCAAAACTGCTTTTATGATAACATCGTGATCTCTGATCATGCACCCTGTTGTCTAATATATGTAGATAAAAAATTGACAAAGGAATCAGGTAGATGGCAATTTCAGCATAAATGGCTTCAGGATGAGGAATTTGTCAAGTATATAGAAAAACAGATAGACGAGTTCTTTGACATCAATACTACACAAACATCAGCATGTGTAAAGTGGGAGGCTTTCAAAGCTTTTATTAGGGGACATATTATTAGTTATACAGGATCAAAATCTAAGAAGACTCGAGAGGAGAGAGCTAAATTGGAACATAAAATAAAAAGTCTTCAGGAAAAAGTGTATGCAGGAAGTGACCCAAAGTTGGAGAATGAATTACTGATTTTGAGAGCTGAATACGACAAAAAATCAGCGAATAGAGCTGCCTCGAGTCTTCTAAGATTGAAACAATCTTTTTATGAACAAGGTGAAAAATCAGGAAAATTATTAGCATGGCAGATTAAACAATTGGAAATTAAAACACCAATTACTAGTATTATAAGTAATGGACAGGTAATTATAGATCCTTTAGAAATTAATAGAGCCTTTAGAGATTACTATGAAAAATTATATGATACCAAAAATGAACCTGATTTAACAAAACTAAATGGGTTTTTGAACGAACTATCTATACCGTGTATTCCAAATGAAAACAGGGAGATATTGGAGTCTAAAATTAGTCAAGAAGAAGTTGGGCTAGCCATTGATAATATGAAATCAGGAAAAAGTGCAGGACCAGATGGTCTTCCAGTTGACCTTTATAAAAAATTTAAGAATAAATTAATAAAACCTTTTTTGGAAATGGTTTTAGAAGCATTTCAAAATAATAATTTACCATCATACATAAATAATGCCTTAATTATACTGTTGCCAAAACCAGGTAAGCCCTCTAATAAATGTGAAAATATGAGACCAATAAGCCTATTAAACGCCGACCTTAAGATAATCTGTAAAATTTTAGCAAGACGAATACAAGAAATTTTACCAAATATTATTAATCGAGATCAGAATGGCTTTATAAAGGGTAGACAAGGCTTCCATAATGTAAGAAGACTATTTAATATTATTTATTTTAATAAAGAAGCACCGGATACAGCTCTCCTATCATTGGACGCCGAAAAGGCCTTTGATAGAGTTGAATGGCCCTTTCTTTTTGAAGTCCTACAAAGGTTTGGACTTGGAAATAATTTCATAAAATGGGTTCAAATAATATACAATAATGCTACAGCAGAAATCCTAACAAATAACAATATTTCAAAACCAATAAAAATCAATAGAGGATGTCAACAAGGCTGTCCACTTTCACCTTTACTGTTTACTATGGCAATTGAACCTTTAGCGATAGCGATACGTTTACATTCACAAATATATGGAATTAAAGTTGGACCAACAGAACATAAAATCTCCCTGTACGCCGATGATATAATTTTGTTTATGTCGAATCTAAAAAAATCAATTCCAACCTTGTTGAATTTAATAAAGAATTTTGGGGAAATATCAGGATATAAAATAAATAAAACTAAATCTTCAATATTAATGCTAAATGAGACCCAGAGAAATTACCCAGCCCCTGAGGTAAATCAATTCAATGTTGTAAATCAGTTTAAATATTTAGGAATCCAAATTATGCCTAAGCTAGAATCAGTCGCCAGTGTCAACTATGAAGCCTTAATGTCAGATATCAGTGAGTTAACTCAGAGATGGATGTCACTACCAATGTCGATGATCGGGAGAATCAATATACTTAAAAGTAATATTTTACCTAAAATACTTTATTTATTTCAATACATTCCCTTATCACCACCTTTAGATCTATTCTCAAGAATAAAAAAAAAGTTAGTGGAATTTATATGGAACAACAGGAGGGCTAGATTACGTTTGTCTTTATTATATTTACCATTTGATCGTGGAGGTCTGAAATGTCCAAATTTTATGTTGTATTATTGGTCGGCACAACTGAGGTCTATGACATATTATTTTTCATCAAATGATCTCCCTCACTGGACTGAAATGGAATCATACAATTTACCTTTACCTCTTCCCATATTCATATACTCAGATTCGGCAAAAAAATTACAAAAACAAGTTAAAAATCCATTTGTAAAGCATATGATCAAAATATGGTGTGAAGCTAAAAACTATTTAAAAGAACAACAGTTATTGTCACAATTTAGTCCAATATGGGGTAATCAATATTTTAAACCAGGGAGAGCGGACGCTGTATTTAAAGTATGGAATTTAAAAGGGATACAAAAGATTCAGGATTTATATTTGCCATGTGCAGACAACATAATGTCTTTTGAAGAGCTGAGGATCAAATTTAATCTCAATAGAACACATTTTTTTAAATATCTTCAACTTAGAAACTTTATTCGATCAAATCAAAATAAAGCTCTCACTCGACCTATCTATTCATCCTTGGAAAAAATGATGATGAAAGATAGTAAAAGAAAGGGTATTATTTCAGAGTTTTATAACTCATTGACACTATCTTCAAGTGAAAATTCACTGAAAAGATTAAACTACTGGAAAGAAGATCTGCAAATTGAAATTTCAGAGGAACAATGGGAATTGGCTTGTACAGAAGCTCAAACCAAATCAATAAATGCACGCCTTAAATTGATACATTTCAAATGGTTAATGCGGATGTATGTTACACCGGAGGAGTTAAATAGATATAACAAAAATATACCAGATACATGCACAAAATGCATGGAAAGTAAAGGAACCCTATTTCATTGTTTATGGGAATGTAGATTAATAAGAATGTTTTGGGAAGAGGTGAGGGTAACAATTGAAAAAATAATCTCAAAACAAATCATATTGAATCCTAAACTGTTTTTGTTGGGTCTGTACCCAGAAAAGCATAATTTTAATAAAAGTGAAAGAACATTCATAGACCTCAGTTTGCTTAATGCCAAAAAATGTATTACACTATTATGGAAAAAGACTCATAGACCAGATGTGACTCAGTGGTTAAGACAGATGTTAACAAACCTTCCATTAGAAAGAATAACATATATACTAAAATCAAAGGAAATTGTGTTTGAGAATATATGGAGACCTTTTATTGATTATGTAAAAAATTTAAACATAACTCTTGAAGAAGAAGGTGAATGATGTGTGTGGACCTTGTAAATTCCAAACTGGTGAACATAATATGTATACTTATGTATTGGATTGTCTAGACTAAACAGAGGAGCATTGTTGAAGACTTGATTTTGTTGGTGGTTGTTGGTGTTTTTAGTGCATTTTTTTTTTTTGTAGTACTTTAGTGTTAGTGTTTGATTGTTTGTATCATGTTTGTTAAAAAAAAAAAAAAGGTTCAATAAAGATATTGTGGAAAAAAAAAATTATGCTTTTCTGGGTACAGACCCAACAAAAACAGTTTAGGATTCAATATGATTTGTTTTGAGATTATTTTTTCAATTGTTACCCTCACCTCTTCCCAAAACATTCTTATTAATCTACATTCCCATACACAATGAAATAGAGTTCCTTTACTTTCCATACATTTTGTGCACGTATCTGGTATATTTTTGTTATATCTATTTAACTCCTCCGGTGTAACATACATCCGCATTAACCATTTGAAATGTATCAATTTAAGGCGTACATTTATTGATTTGGTTTGAGCTTCTGTACAAGCCAATTCCCATTGTTCCTCTGAAATTTCAGTTTGCAGATCTTCTTTCCAGTAGTTTAATCTTTTCAGTGAATTTTCACTTGAAAATAGTGTCAATGAGTTATAAAACTCTGAAATAATACCCTTTCTTTTACCATCTTTCATCAACATTTTTTCCAAGGATGAATAGATAGGTCGAGTGAGAGCTTTATTTTGATTTGATCGAATAAAGTTTCTAAGTTGAAGATATTTAAAAAAATGTGTTCTATTGAGATTAAATTTGATCCTCAACTCTTCAAAAGACATTATGTTTTCTGCACATGGCAAATATAAATCCTGAATCTTTTGTATCCCTTTTAAATTCCATACTTTAAATACAGCGTCCGCTCTCCCTGGTTTAAAATATTGATTACCCCATATTGGACTAAATTGTGACAATAACTGTGGTTCTTTTAAATAGTTTTTAGCTTCACACCATATTTTGATCATATGCTTTACAAATGGATTTTTAACTTGTTTTTGTAATTTTTTTGCCGAATCTGAGTATATGAATATGGGAAGAGGTAAAGGTAAATTGTATGATTCCATTTCAGTCCAGTGAGGGAGATCATTTGATGAAAAATAATATGTCATAGACCTCAGTTGTGCCGACCAATAATACAACATAAAATTTGGACATTTCAGACCTCCACGATCAAATGGTAAATATAATAAAGACAGACGTAATCTAGCCCTCCTGTTGTTCCATATAAATTCCACTAACTTTTTTTTAATTCTTGAGAATAAATCTAAAGGTGGTGGTAAAGGAATGTATTGAAATAAATAAAGTATTTTAGGTAAGATATTACTTTTAAGTATATTAATTCTCCCGATCATCGACATTGGTAGTGACATCCATCTCTGAAGTAACTCATCAATATCTGTCATTAAGGCTTCATAATTGACACTGGCGACTGATTCTAGCTTAGGCACAATTTGGATTCCTAAATATTTGAACTGATTTACAACATTGAATTGATTTACCTCAGGGGCTGGGTTATTTCTCTGGGTCTCATTTAGCATTAATATTGAAGATTTAGTTTTATTTATTTTATATCCTGATATTTCCCTGAAATTCTTTATTAAATTCAACAAGGTCGGAATTGATTTTTTAAGATTCGACATAAACAAAATTATGTCATCGGCATACAGGGAGATTTTATGTTCTGTTGGTCCAACTTTAATTCCATATATTTGTGACTGTAGACGTATCGCCATCGCTAAAGGTTCAATTGCCATAGTAAACAGTAAAGGTGAAAGTGGACAGCCTTGTCGACATCCTCTATTGATTTTTATTGATTTTGAAATATTGTTATTTGTTAGAATTTCTGCAGTAGCATTATTATATATTATCTGAACCCATTTTATGAAATTATTTCCAAGTCCAAACCTTTGTAAGACTTCAAAAAGAAAGGGCCATTTAACTCTATCAAAGGCTTTTTCGGCATCCAGTGATAAGAGAGCTGTATCCGGTGCTTCTTTATTAGAATAAATAATATTAAATAGTCTTCTTACATTATGGAAGCCTTGTCTTCCCTTTATAAAGCCATTCTGATCTCGATTAATAATATTTGGTAAAATTTCTTGTATTCGTCTTGCTAAAATTTTACAAATTATCTTAAGGTCGGCATTTAATAGGCTTATTGGTCTCATATTTTCACATTTATTAGAGGGCTTACCTGGTTTTGGCAACAGTATAATTAAGGCATTATTCATATACTGTATGATGGTAAATTACTATTTTGAAATGCTTCTAAAACCATTTCCAAAAAAGGTTTTGTTAATTTATTCTTAATTTTTTTATAAAGGTCAACTGGAAGACCATCTGGTCCTGCACTTTTTCCTGATTTCATATTATCAATGGCTAGTCCAACTTCTTCTTGACTAATTTTAGACTCCAGTATCTCCCTATTTTCATTTGGAATACACGGTATAAATAGTTCATTCAAAAACCCATGTAGTTTTGTTAAGTCAGATTCATTTTTGGTATCATATAATTTTTCATAGTAATCTCTAAAGGCTCTATTAATTTCTGAAGGATCTATAACTACCTGTCCCTTACTTATAATACTGGTAATTGGTGTTTTAGATTCTAATTGTTTAATCTGCCATGCCAATAACTTTCCTGATTTTTCACCTTGTTCATAAAAAGATTGTTTCAATCTTAGAAGACTCGAGGCAGCTCTATTCGCTGATTTTTTGTCATATTCAGCTCTCAAAATCAGTAATTCGTTCTCCAACCTTGGATCTCTTCCTGCATATACTCTTTCTTGAAGAATTTTTATTTTATGTTCCAATTGGACTCTCTCCTCTCGAGTCTTCTTAGATTTTGAACCTGTATAACTAATAATATGTCCCCTAATAAAAGCTTTGAAAGCCTCCCACTTTACACATGCTGATGTTTGTGTAGTATTGATATCAAAGAACTCATCTATCTGTTTTTCTATATACTTAACAAATTCCTCATCCTGAAGCCATTTATGCTGAAATTGCCATCTACCTGGTTCCTTTGTCAATTTCTTATCTACATACATTAGACAGCAGGGTGCATGATCAGAGATCACGATGTTATCATAAAAACTGTTTTGAATCTTGGACCTTAATTCTGTGGAGATCAAAAAATAATCTATACGTGAGAATGTCTTGTAGGTATTGGAATAACAAGAGTATGCTTTAACTTGTGGTTTCATTTCTCTCCATATATCTATCAATTTCAATTCTTTCATAAAATGATTAATGGTCATCCTACATCCATTGTGCGTACAGTCCAGTCCTGTTGATCTATCTATACTGGGATTCAATGTACAATTAAAATCCCCTGCTATTATATGTTGCCCTGTAAGTGATGATAAGATAAGAAATAAATTGGCAAAGAACTTTTGATCATCTATATTGGGACCATATAAGTTCACCAAATTTATGTTTTCTAATAGCAAAGATCCTTGAATGATTACATATCTTCCAAATTTGTCTCCAATTACATTTTTCACTTGAAATGGGACTGATTTATGTATGAGAGTCATAACTCCCCTGGCTCGGGATGAAAATGATGAGGTGAATACACTTCCCTGCCATCTACTCCTAATTCTTTTTACATCTTGCTCTATTAGATGAGTTTCTTGTAAAAACACAATTTTTGAACCCATGTCTTTTATTTTATTCATAACTTGTTTAAGTTTTTTTAAATTTTGTAGACCTCTGCAATTCCATGAAGTTAAATTAAGATTAACGCTTTGATTTATAATCAATAGGGAGTTTGGGATTACCTTGCAGTGTAAACATGCTCAAACAGAAAAGCAAAAAAATGAGAGGTTGAACATTCACCCTACAAACTACACACAAACAAATTCCCCCTTCCCACATTTGTGGCAATCCCCCCAAAAGCAAAAGAAAAATTCCGTCTCCCGGCATAGCCATCGACCGTTCCACACCCACGAGGATCAGCCAAAGCCACTCCTTCTTCATCCTCCCAATCACCCTAACTCTACTGCTTTTAATAACGTAACATTAACTCTCTTCTGTAATTTTCCAATTTAACTCCAAATTTTTTTTAGCAATTTTGTACTTTTTTTTTTTTTTAATATGTAATACATTCTATATTTTGTAATCTTGTTATATGCTTCTAATCAGTTAAATGCTCAAATATTCTACCCTATATTCTGTTCATGCTTAGCTCCCACCAGTCTCTTCCTGGATCTTCTTGATGAGCTCCTGTGCCTCCTCGGGGGTCTTGAAGATGCGTGTTCTGCCCTCATATGTGACCAGAAGTCTTGCAGGGTGAATCACTCCATGACGAATCTCAAGGTTGCGCAGTTCTTTGCGGATGGGGTCAAACTGCTTCCTTAATTGTTGGATTCCTGAGGCCAGATCTGGGTAGAACCGCACCTGCTGATCTTGGTATTTAATTTCTCCTTTGGCCCGCACCGCGTTGGAGATCGTCATCCTGTCTCTGTAGCTGAGAAACTTCATAATTAGCGTCCTCGGTGCTGCCTTGTTACCTCTCGGTGGGCCAATTCGGTGGGCGCTTTCCAAGACGACTGATGATTTTAGCTCCGCGTTGTTCAGCGCCTCCGGGATCCACCCCTCCAAAAAGGAGCATGAATCACGACCTTCGGCTCCCTCCGGTAAACCCACCAGCCTCAGGTTGTTCCTTCTGGACCGAGATTCCAAGTCCAGAACGCTATTTTCCAGATCTTTATTTTTTTTTTCCAAAGTGCGCACCTTTATTTGAAGTCCGCTGATTTCATCCTCCGCACTTGACACACGAAGCTCCGCCTGCGTCACTCGCTCCACGCAGTCACCCAACTCCTTTCTCATTGCATCCAACGCTGCCATAATCCCATCAAGTTTAGCGGAAAAGTCTGCTCTCATTGAGCTAATGGCAGCCAGCACTGCACCTGTGCCGCCATCGTCAGCAGCAGCAGTTACCGCACCACCGCTAGTTTCATCCGCCATATCCGCAGCTTTTTCTACTGCGCCACAAACTTTAAAGTCCGTTAATTTGGACTGCTTCGGCGATTCAATTTTTCCCCCTCCTGATTTCCCAGCCTTAGTCTTCACCGGCATATCCTCACCCAAACGCTGGGAAAAGTTCTGTTCCAAATGAGAGAGTTATTTGCCGAATTTTTATTTCCAGGGGCAGAGCAGAGTGATACGTGTCCTTCTAGGCGGCCGCCATAACCGGAAGTCACCCTCTCTCCTTTAGTGTTTTTAGACACGGCAAAACCAAAATGCCTCCACACATATGATTTAAAAGTTACTGGGGCTTGCACAATCTCAACTTCGGGGGTGTTTTCTTCAGTATTTACGTGAGCCGACGCAGCGCAAAGGATCATGGTCTGTGTAGTTTACAATGCTTTGTTGCGTGGGAGCCTGCTTATTTCTTGTTGTTTTTTGACAGATACCCGCCCTCTTAATATCGTAACACAACCAAGACGGTATCGAGACACTTTTACTACCGCGATATCGCGATAACGTCAATATCGTTACATCCCTAATTAAGAGGGGGGCTATTTAGAGGGGCTATTAAGCTGAAGAAGGAGACCTATGAAGCTTGGTTGGCTTGTGGGACTCCCGAAGCAGCTGAGGTGTACCGGCAGGCCAAGCGGAGTGCAGCTCGGGTGGTTGCTGAAGCAAAAACTCGGGTATGGGAGGAGTTCGGTGACACCATGGAACAAGACATTCGGTCGGCCTCGAAGAGATTCTGGCAAACTGTCCGGCGGCTCAGGAGGGGGAAGCAGCTCCCTGTCCACATTGTGTATGGTGCAGATGGGGCACTGTTGACTTCGACTGGGGATATCATTGGGCGGTGGAAGGAATACTTTGAGGATCTCCTCAATCCCACTGATACGCCTTCCACAGAGGAAACAGGGTTGTGGACAAGGGGGACGACTCGCCTATCACAGGGCCTGAGGTCGCTAAGGTGGTTAAAAATCTCTTTGGTGGCCAGGACCTGAGGGTGGACGAGATTCGCCCTGATTACCTCAAGGCCCTGGATGTTGTAGGGCTGTCATGCTTGACACGCCTCTGCAACATTGCGTGGAGGTTGGAGGCAGTGCCTTTGGCATGGCAAACCGGGGTAGTGGTTTCTCTCCTCAAAAAAGGGAACCAGAGGGTGTGCTCCAACTTTAGAGGGATCACACTCCTCAGCCTCCCTGGGAAGGTCTATGCCAAGGTACTGGAGAGGAGAGTCTGGCCGTTGGTCAAACCTTTCAGGAGGAGCAATGTGGTTTTCGTCCTGGGCGTGGCACATCGGACCAGATCTTTGCCCTCTCGAGAATCCTCGAGGGTTTGTGGGAGTTTGCCCAACCAGTTTACATTTTGTGGACTTGGAGAAGGCATTCGACCGCGTCCCTCGTGGTTTTTTGTGGGGGGTGCTTCGGGAGTATGGGGTATTGAGCTTGTTGTTACAAGCTATTCGGTCTCTGTACGACCGTTGTGAGAGTTTGGTTCGTATTGCCAACACTCGATCGGACTCATTCCCAGTGAGAGTTGGACTCCCAGTGAGAGTTGGACTCCGCCAGGGCTGCCCTTTGTCACCGATCCTGTTCATAATTTTTATGGACAGGATTTCTAGGCGCAGCCAGGGAACGGAGGGTGTCATGCTTGGTGACCACAGGATCTCATCTGTGTTGTTTGCAGATGATGTTGTCCTGCTGGCTTCATCCAGAAATGACCTACAGTTCTTGCTGGGACGGTTTGCTGCTGAGAGTGAAGCGGCTGGGTTGAAAATCAGCACCTCCAAGTCCGAGTCCATGGCCCTCAGCCGGAAAAAGGTGGATTGTCCTCTCCGGGTTGGGGATGGGTTGGGGATAGGCTCCTGCCCCAAGTGGAGGAGTTTAAGAGTCTTGGGGTCTTATTCACCAGTGAGGGGAGAATGGAGCAAGCAATTGACAGACGGATCGGAGCAGCATCTGCAGTGATGCGGACGTTGTACCGGTCTGTTGTGGCGAAGAGGGAGCTAAGCTCTAAGGCAAAGCTGTCGATTTACCAGTCAATCTATGTTCCTACCCTCACCTATGGTCACGAGCTTTGGGTAATAACCGAAAGAACAAGATCGCGGATACAAGCGGCTGAAATGAGCTTTCTCCGTAGGATTGCTGGGCTCACCCTTAGAGACAGGATGAGGAGCTCAGTCATCCGGGAGAGGTTCAGAGTAGAACCGCTGCTCCTCCACATTGAAAGGAGCCAGTTGGGGTGGTATGGGCATCTGATCAGGATGCCTCCTGGACGCCTCCCACTTGAGGTGTTTCGGGCATGTCCCTCTGGGAGAAGACCCTGGGGCAGACCCAGGACTCGCTGGAGAGACTATGTCTCCCAGCTGGTCTGGGAACGCCTTGGTATCCTCTCTGAAGAGCTGGAGCAGGTGGCTGAGGAGAGGGAAGTCTGGGCTTCTCTGCTTGAACTGCTGCCTCCGTGACCCGGCCCTCTGGAAAAGCGATAGAAGAAGAAGTTTGGATGCATAAAGCTGTTTTAGAGGGCCGCTTTATGCATCCAAATACAGTCTATCATCATTTCTTCTCCTCCTCCACCTAAGACAAATGTCCCCAGCCTCTGTCATTTATTTCAGTCCTGCTGTCAAAATAGGTGAAGGTGATGGTCAGATCTTTTTTGATTGGCTGAAAGTGTTTTTATTGTTCATAAAATTGGGAGTTGTAATTTCATCGTCTCACATTGAGAGGTTTATTACACAGAGAGTTTATAATTTGTCGACTGAGAAAACTATAACCCACCACAGTGGCTAGTAGGAGTGGCCGTCTTACCAGCCACGGCTGAAATCTACCAGCCATTGGGGGGTGTTAATGTTAAGCCCTGGTGGTGTCCATCATCTGTCCGTCATCTGTCCATCCATCCACATTTCATGGGAATTGCTACTCCTCTTAGGCATTTGCCCCACTGCTCACCAAGCTCACTCACAGTGATCCTCAGGTGGGTCTACATTCAAGTTGTGCTCAAGGTCAAAGGTCAGGAGATCTGGGCACTTACATTTAGAAAAATCACGACTTCTCCTTGGCAATTATCTTGATTCTCACAAAACTCACTTGCAGTGATCCTCATATAGGTCTGCATCCAGGTTGATGTCAAGGTCACTGTCAGAGGTCAGGAAATTTGGTCATTTATGATTTCACAAAAAAATGTTACTCCCCCTAGGCCACTGAACTTTACTTTATTTACATCCTAGATTGGTCTGTATCTAGGATGTGATCAAGGTCAATGGTCAGCAGATCTGAGCACTCTTGGGGTCATTTTGTCTGGCCAGAATGAACTACTCTGTCATTGACAGTCTAGTTTGACATCAACAGCTGTTGGTTTAAATATTTAGCACCTTATTGACCTTATTTCAGCTGGATGACACACCCGCAGATAATACAGTTCCTTAGGAAAAAAACAACTACAGTTAAAATCAGATATTTACATACACTGTATAGGGCACTGGTGGCCTAATGGTTAGGGACGTGGACTGGTGAGCAGAGGGTCGCCAATTCAATCCCCGACCAGGCAGGATAAGATGTGGGTGGGACAGATAACATCGCAGTGTTTGCCCCACCCTCCTAAACCCCACTGTGCACTGTGGTGTCCATGAGCAAGGCCCTTAACCCTAGCTGCTCCAGTGGAGCTCCTCAGTGGCCACAGGTTAATTTGTGGTTGTACTGGGCAGCTTCCTGGTGTGAATGTGAACAGAGCGTCCTTGAAAAAGAGAGGTTGGCTCTCAATGGAACTTCCCTGTATAAATAAAGGCTAAATTAAAAAAAGACATATAACCTTTTTTGTCACTGTCTGACATTAAATCAGACTAAACTTTTCCTGTTTTAGATCAGTTAGGATTACCAAAATTATTTATATTTGCTAAATATTTTTTATAATTTGTTAATTATTTTTTTGAGTTTTTTTATTACTTTCTTCAAAGTCAAAAGTTTACATGTGTTTCCTTAGTATTTGGTAGCATTGCCTTCTAACTGCATAACTTGGGTCAAATGTTTTGGGTATCATTTCACAAGCTTCTCGCAAAAGTTTGCTGGAATTTTGGCCCTTTCCTCCTGACAGAACTGGTGTAGCTGAGTTAGGTTTGTAGGCTGCCTTGCTCACACACATCTTTTCAGGTCTCCCACACATTTTCTATGGGATTGAGATCAGGGTTTTGTGATGGTCAGTCCATAACATTGATTTTGTTGTTCTTAAGCCACTTTGTAACTAATTTGGAGGTATGCTTAGGGTCATTGTCCATTTGGAAGATCCATTTGCACCAAAGCTTTAAATTCCTGGCCTGGCTGATGTCTTGATATGTTGCTTCAATATCTCCACATAATGTTCTTTCTTCATGATGCCATCTATTTTGTGAAGTGCACCAGTCCTGCAGCAAAACACTCCCACAACATGATGCTGTCACCTCCGTATTTTACAGTTGGGATGGTGTTCTCAGGCTTGCAAGCTTCCCCCTTTTTCCTGCAAATGTAATAATGGTCATCATGGCCAAACAGTTCAATATTAGTCTCATCAGACCACAGGACATGCCTTGTAAAAATTAAGGTCTTTGTCCCTGTTTGCATCTGCAAACTGTAATCTGGCTTTTTTATGTTGCTTTTGGAGTAACGGCGTCTTCCTCACTGAGTGGCCTTTCAGCCCATGTCAGTACAGGACCGGTTTCACTGTGGATGTGGAGGAGCAGCGGTTCAAGTCTGAGCTTCTCCCAGATGACTGAGCTCCTCACCCTATCTCTGAGGGTGAGTCCAGCAATCCTACGAAGAAAGCTCATTTCAGCCACTTGTATCTGCGATCTCGTTCTGTCAGTCATTACCCAAAGCTCATGACTATAGGTGAGGGTAGGAATGTAGATTGACTGGTAAATCAATAGCTTTGCATTAGAGTTTAGCTCCCTCTTCACCACAACAGACCGATATAACGTCCGCATCACTGCAGATGCTGCTCCGATCTGTCTGTCAATCTCTCGCTCCATTCTCCCCTCACCCGTGAATAAGACCCCAAGATACTTAAACTCCTCCACTTGGGGCAGGAGCTTGTCCCCAACCCGGAGAGGACAATCCACCTTTTTCCAGCTGAGGACCATGGACTCGGACTTGGAGGTACTGATTCTCAACCCAGCCGCTTCACACTCAGCGGAAAACCGTCCCAGTAAGACCTGTAGGTCATTGCTGGATGAAGCCAGCAGGACAACATCATCTGCAAACAACACAGATGAGATCCTGTGGTCACTGAGCATGACACCCTCCATTCCCTGGGTGCGCCTGGAAATCCTGTCCATAAAAATTGTGAACAGGATCAGTGACAAAGGGCAGCCCTGGCGGAGTCCAACTCTCACTGCGAATAAGTCCGACTGAGTGTTGGCAATATGAACCAAACTCTCACAACAGTCGTACAGAGACCAAATAGCTCGTAACAACAAGCCCAATACCCCATGCTCCCGTAGCACCCCCAACAAAAAAACCACAAGGGACGCGGTTGAATGCCTTATTGGATGAAATTATTATTATCCTCCTATTGTTAATTATTTGCAAGTACATGTGATTCTGCTTTGCGCTGTGTGCTCACTTCATCCTACCTGTGCCAGTCCAGAGTCTGGAGCTGAGAGAAAAATCAGGTGAATAATTTCACTGTTTTTGCTTTTTCTTCCATTTTTTCTCTGCGGAAGGTACAGGTCTAGTTTTAAAAATCCTTTAAGATTTCTGATTACAGCAGCAGCATAAATGGTCTCATCCTGCAGCAGGAGAAACATATATGTGGCGGGGTGAAGCCGGTGTGGAGTGCAGCTCATGTTTGTCTCTGTTTTTAGAGTGATATCGTTAATTGGTGAGGATGCTTACTTAGAACGATTTTTAAAACTATAATTTTATAGTTATCATTATTGTGTTTGGTGTGGATAGCCCTTTACTCTCTAAATATACTGTACATTAGGGGCGGCAGTGGCTCAGGAGGTAGAGCAGGTCGTCTAATAACCGGATGGTTGGCGGTTCGAATCCCGCTCTCCCCAGATATCCTGCCATTGTGTCCCTGGGCAAGACACTTCACCTGCATTGCCTCCAGTGTCCATAACACTGGGTATGAATGTGTATAAATGTATAAAATGTTCGGTGGTGGCCGGAAAGGCCGTTGGCGCAGATTGGCAGCCACGTTTCTGTCAGCCTGCCCCAGGGCAGCTGTGGCTGCAGAGGTAGTTTGCCACTACCACTGTCTGTCTGGAGTGAATGAATAATGTACCTACAGTATTTGTAAAGCGTCTTTGAGTATATATGATAAAGCGCTATATAAAATCGATGCATTATTATTATTATATTTTTAATGGGCTGGTCCAGGGGTGTCAAACATTTGGCCCGCGAGCCAAAACCTGTCCATCCAAATTTTTCTCTGTGAATTTACAGCTTTCTTTCTAGTAAATTTCTTACTTTTTTACGGATTGGAATTGTTCATGTAAATCTGAGACATTTTTCTCCTTAAGATGAGACTTTTCTCCTCATTGGTTTTCTGTTCTTTCTCTTTTTTTTTCTGGTGAAAACAGGCAGTGTCCTTTTAGGTTAAATCCATCAGCAACTACTAATGACATGGTGCAGCCTGAAGGGGTGTCCCAATACATAGGGATAATTTTCAGCCCTCAAGGGGTAGGGGTAGGTGAAGAGGTACAAATGAGAATTGGAATGGACCCCAAATCGACATGTACTTCATTGCAAATATTTTTCTCTACTGTTTTACAGTATTTACTGCTGTTCATGAATAACTAGAAAAGCACTCGGAGAGCGCAGACCTCCGCCAAGCGCCACAGTTCCCCCCATACAGTGTTTGTGTGTACGTTTTCAGATTCCTTGACCATGAAAACATATGACTAGCAATTGGATTCACAATGATAGGATTCACAATGATAGGATTAGTGGTTCAGTAGTTATTGACGAAAATGGCATTTTCCGTAATGGCGGTTTAGCGCCACAGTTCCACCCATACAGTGTTTGTGTGTACGTTTTCAGATTCCTTGACCATGAAAACATATGACAAGTAACTGGATTGACAATGATAGGATTGGCAATGATAGGATTAGTGGTTTAGTAGTTATTCACGAAAATGGCATTTTGCGTAATGGCGGTTTTCTTGTGTACGGTGATCCGGATCACCACCAAAATCTAATCATGTGTAGGATACCCCATTTCTGACAATCTATGAAAATTTCATGAAAATCCGTCCATAACTTTTTGAGTTATCTTGCTAACAAACAAACAGACAAACAAACAGACAAACCAACGCCGATGATCACATTACCTCCTTGGCGGAGGTAATTTAACAGCATTTCTATTCCTATTTTTATGTAAAAGGTTGTAAATTTAGTTCAAGTAAATTTTAGCATGGAACAGTCAAATTTGATCCTATTAAACACAATTTTCCAACCACAAAATTGTGGCTAGCGGAAAGGCTGAGTGGCTAGTAACTTTGGAAAATCACTAGCCACAGTGGCTGGTGAGCAAAAAAGTTAACGTCAAGCCCTGGACACCACAGCACTGATGGATCACAGATTCAACAACTAACCAGCTTATTTCTAGTCTTAAATGTTTTCAGAAACTCAACATGAGAAATAGATGACTGCTGAGCCGCTAAGACGGATGGTTTGGAAATCCAGAAGAAGCCTGCGCATGAGTAGAGTTATTGTCCAGTCGGGAGGTATGAGATCGGTTGATCATTTCTTTTTTCACATGATCCACCATAATGTGTTGTTTACTTCTGCCTGCCTTGTGAAATGAGTAAAGCCTAATGAGGGCAATGAAACTTTGGTTTTGCTTAAAAAATTAAGAACATGGGCTGGTTCTCCAGAACACACCAAAGCTCCGAGACTCTGGGAACTGGAGCAGAGCCGTGCCCATCTGAACTAAAAGAAAATGAGGGCTCCCATTAAGTGTCTAACATCAAAGACTGTTAAATCTAACAGTCTTATTCAAATTTCTCAGCCCTATGAATAGTATTGATTCTCTCTATCAATATATTCTTCTATATCAGTCTGATACATGGGTGTTCAAAATAAAAATGGTCAAATTTAGATTTGAATCAGAGCATGTACAACTAAATCTTGTGAGTCAAATGCTATGGATTCAGACAATATTAAATAACTGTTTGTCTTTTTTTCTTTACTACTGGCCCCTTATCAATACCAACGAGAGCAAATATCCCTAATATGCCCAACTCAGTTATACAGCCTCACCCATCTGCTGTTCAGAGATGAGCTGAAGGGCTGCACTAAGAGCCAACACAAGATAAATAAGAAATATTTTGAACCTTGAATAATGTGAAGCTGCTCAAACAGAGCTGGAAATAAGTAGAATTAGAATGAGGGGGGCACTACTGATCTTTATTTTCATTCTTATAAGGCAAAGAACACAGTATGCAGCCCTCTGAATGCTGTTAAAATGAAACAATCTAAACATATAGACTTTATGACAAACTTCATCATCTGTATGCACTTCATGTCTCAAAAGCAATAAAGGGAAGGGTTTGGCCATAACAGGAGACTGCCTGGTTTCAGCTTCTCATATGTTAGCCACAACTGCAGCACATGTTGTTATCTGAATAAACAAAAGTCAGACTAAGAATCTTTGGCAAATCTGTAATCTTTGCGTGATGCTTTCAATCTTTGACTTTTAGGCCACAAACCTGCTAAACATGTGATTTCAAGGCTAATTATCCACTTTTTTATGGTAACAGAAAAACTTGCAAAAAAACTTGCAATACTAAAGCTACATTTGATTATAAAATAAATTTATATTAATAGATACACACTATTTTTTGGTTTCTTTTATTTGCTTGAAAGGTAAAAAAAAAACAACAATCAGATGTTAAACTCACATGTGGTGCTGTGAGGAGGGGTGATGAGGAGATTGCAGAAGAGGAGGATGGCAAGGAAGATGCACGACCTCCTGGCCTCTGTTGTGGTTGAGGGGAAGACGGTGGCAGAGGGAGGTGTGGGGAGGAGGGTGGGAGTGAGCCATCACTGTCGCTATGGTTACTGCTGGGAGGGGTGGGCGGCAGCTGCAGACCATCATCTATAAAGGAGAGATGTGCTGAATGAGGACTTCTAACACTAAACTGTTAAATGTCAGAGAAGAGCAGGAAATATATTTTACTATTTATACAATTTCCTACACAAGATTAAAAACAAAACAGATAATTAAGTGTCTGACTGATTCAGACACTGTATTGCTGAAACTATTGTCATAGAAGATAGAAGTATCAGAAAACTAATGGATGAAAATAGGTTTTCGTCAAGAATTTCCCAAAGGACATTTTTATAACTGTGGTGGTGTTTTATGGAAACTAACTAACTAACTAACCTGCACTTATATAGCGCTTTTCTAGTCACAAAGACCACTCAAAGCGCTTTCATTAACACTAACCCTCTATTCTAAGGGCCTATAGGAAACAGATATCTAGGGACAATTTAGAACAGCCAATTAACCTAACATGCATGTTTTTGGCATGTGGGAGGAAACCGGAGAAATCCCGGAGTAAACCCACGCAACACGGGGAGAACATGCAAACTCCACACAGATCACTGTTGGTCGGGGGCTGAGACAGACAAAACCCCCTATATTAGATCTAACCGTAACGTCACTGTGTCATGTGAGTGTCTGTGGTTTGATGTGTACCACTAGGCAGGCTGAGGTACTGTCCCATCTCTCTGGGCTCATCTTTTATAGCTACGGGCTTCACATCATGGTGACTGTGATCCTACAGAAAAAAAGCACACATAAGTCATAAATCAAGAACAAAACTAAAGAGGTTTTTTTTGTGCTGAGACAAAAAAAGCACGACAGTGCCTAACCGTATGTTTACACGGTGATCCTCTGTGTGGAGGCGCTGGGCTTAATATGAGGGGTGGGCCTTCCAGAGTCTGTGGCTCTAACCTTTGACCCACATCTGGCTCCTCTTGTTTCACCAAGATGGCTGACAGGTCCTGACTAAAGCTCCATTCAAACTCTAAAGACATCAATACAATTCCAGGTAAGTGACAAGCACAAAAGCACAGCACTGGCACAGAACATTACTTAATGACACTGATATGTGCAATGACTTTTTTTTTTTTTTTTTTTTACACAAAATATCACAGTTTTAAGTCGAAGTACAGGCAATGAATGCTAGTTTACAAGACAATGGCAGTCACTACACCGACATAGTAGGCCGCAATCAAGTCCTCAACAGTTCACCCATCTCCAAAAATGTAACAGCTGCTCAACTGCACCTGTGTGAATCACTGACCTACTTGGTGGTCACCTACCAGTGATTTTGTAAAAACTAGATATGAATATAGATTATACGTTAACAGGTGGATGGAATAACATGAGTCTAACATACAATGATTTAATCCTGATTTCAATCCAAAACACAGCAGATAGCAGCACATGGGGTTGCAAAGGATTTCCTGTCCCATAAAAGTCTGTGGGTAACCGTGTGACAGCTTTCAGCCGTTGATAAATTTCCCGAGTAGGTTGTACCTTTAATAGCTTGTTTTTGATGATATTTAATAAAACTGGTTATAGTTTTAAGGAATTGTAGTCCTATTTAGGATAATAAACAAGGGCATTTGTGACTGGCCTCTACATTCTGACTGACAATCCACAAGTCAACGTTTCCCTCTCTTTCCCTCCCCACTAGTCACATATAGGTTTCAAATTGGCAATAAGAGCTCTCAAGGCAGGATAAAGCAGACTGAACATGTTCTAAAAGCTCTGTCTGAAACAGTCTGTTTTCAGTCTGACATTAATAAGCCCATAGTGTAATCCACTAATTAAATTATCTTGCTATGCATGCAAGATGATTTAAGTATGCATTTAAAGGTAACGTGAAAGTTACTTTTCAAAGTAACAAGTTACTTTAATCATGCAGTAATTGGTAAAGTAACTCAATTACTTTTGAAAAGAAGTAACACGTAACTGTAATTTGTTACCATTTTTTAGTTACTTGCCCAACACTGTTTATAAGTTCTGCTATATGGTTGAGGGACGGTTCTATCTTTTGAAAAAAAATGCTCAACTTTATTTATTGAGGATACATTTTCCTCATGAATTAAAATTTGCAAATATTTTCTCAATCATTTTACACTCCATTGTTTAAAACAGGTGTTTTTCTGATAGTCACAATGGCAGCGGGCATGCTGGGAAATTTATTACCCTTACTTCCGTACTTCCTGGTGACCATTTCAAGTGCAGAGTGCTGTGCTGCCAGGTTCATGATTTTCTAGTGGAAGTGGACTACTTTTGAAAAAAAAAAATCTACACTGGAGCCTGTCATAAAGTTGTTAAAGGTGACGGAGACAATATTGTGACCTCCTGGCCAGTAGGTGTCACACTTAATTTTGCCCCAACTGCTTGGGAGAGACATGTGACATCAACCCAATTATGCTATTGGATGTGAGCGGCTGTGACATCCTTACCATTGTTGATACAGTATAGACCATTTGCTGTGACGTCACATCCTTTTGTTTACGCCGCCATATTGGACGGCAAAAGCGAGTGGACGACACATTCAGCAGCTGTTCAGCGGTGTACCAGATCTCGATATATTTACCTGATTTCAACCTACATCTTTGTTTTATTTTATGTTGGCACTGAATTAGACTATGGTGTTTCACTGCTGTGCCTTTGGGTGTACAAATCGCCAGAAAAAGGGATCCAACTTGAAGTTTTGCCGGTTCCCAGCTGACGAAGACAGGCGCAGGAGGTGGGTGGCCCGTCACCTTACTCACGGCTATGCAATCAACATTTTATATCGGGTATGTCTGATGTATCAGTGTCTATAGATGTAATGTTATATCATTGTAAACACTGGTAAATGGAAAAGCATGAGTCTGAATGACTCCATGTTTTAATCCTGTACTCCTGGTTACAAATCAGGTTATCGGGTACATAAACACGCGGAAAACTGTGATGGGCAGGGCCCGGCAGCGTGCCTGTGTTTGCGCTACGCTGCAAAAGCTGAGACGACGAGCTGCCCGGAGCGGGATTATCTGGTAGAAATTCCCCGGGCAGCCGTAGTGGTTGCGTAAAAACGAGTTCTGCCGGGGAAGCTTCTAGATCCTTTTTCGGCACGGAGCGCAACCCCAATAAAACCCACGGCAACCTGTCCACCCAATTTGCATCCGTCAGTGAAGCCCTGAGCGCTGCTTTCAGTGATCTATGAAAACGCTCGCATAAACCATTGGCCTGTGGGTTGTACGCAGTTGTGCGGTGAATTGTAACACCCAGGCTGCGGACCAGAGTTCGGAAACAAATTGAGGGCCCCTGTCGGACGTAATGTCTGACGGGACTTCAAAACACGCCACCCACTTGTCTACTTATCTAGTAGTTGCGCAACATCGGACAAAGCCGGCACATCTGACTGAGCGGACGCCATGCTAAAACGCACTCACACAGCGCCCGAGTTGCCGTCCAATATGGCGGTATCAACAAAAATCACGTGACGTGGGACGTCACTTGCAAAACGTCAATATAAACACTAGATAGGACATGGCTATCCACCATCTACTTAGAAAATGAGCTAAGAACACATCAAAATAAGAAAATCTAAAAGCAAATGGAGCTAAGAAGAATGTAAAACAATGAAACATAAACAACTACTTTAATAATAGTTAAGCGGTTTGTTAAAAGCCAGAATTTAAAAAAGGTACAAAAAGAAACTAAGATCACATAAAAACAAAAACTAAAAACCCATTCTTAAAAACTGAACTAAACACATCAATAAGAAGATGAGAAAATCTAAGAACAAATGGCGCCAAGAAGAACATAAAACAATGGAACATAAATGACTACTTCAGTAATAGTTAAACAGGTTTATTAAAAGCCAAATTAAAAAGGTGGGTCTTGAGCCTGTTCTTAAAAACATCTATTGACTCTGGCCCTGAGGCTCTCTGGCAGGCTGTTCCACAGACGAGGACCATAATAGTGAAAGGAAGCTTCACCAAAGGTCTTGGTCTTGACTTTGGGAACCATTAAAAGGCCAGTACCAGAGGACCTCAGGGTCCGCCAGGGCTCATAAGATAAAAGCAGCTCAGATAGATAAGAAGGCCCAAGACCATTGAGGCATTTAAAAACTACTAAGAGAAACCTTAAAATCGATTGTAAAACACACGGGGAGCCAATGCAGTGATTCTAAAACTGGTGTAATAAGCACCCACCCCCTGGTCCTTGTCAACACTCGTGCAGCTGAATTTTGGAGCGGTTGGAGATATGATATTCTTTTTTGAGGAAGACCAGAGAGCAGGGCATTACAATAGTCTATATGACTGGTAATAAAAGCATGCATCAAGACCTCCGTGCTGGCAAGAGAGAGAAAAGGGCAGACTCTGGCTATATTCCTAAGATGGAATATAGCCATTATTTTGGACCCGTAAAAATGTTTAAAAGTCTTTTAAATTAATACATTATTTTTTGAAGAATATAAAGACTTTAATTCTATACCTTTCTAAACATTTTTGTTGAAGTATCTTTTTAAATATTTGTTTTCAAGAAAATACTGTCCTGTTCACCTTTAAACCTCTGCTGAGGATATAAAGTTGGAAAATATGAAACCCACTTTGTGACTGTTAAAAAAATTCCCATTCTTGGACCATTTCTAAATAGAGCTTTCATGTTTGCTTCAACTGTGTTCCAAAAGTATGTATGTGGTTATAGTGTGATTAAAAAATATCAGTGGAATTAGGTATTTTACGTCTAAATGTGATTTGCAGAATTTTAACAAAAATCACATAATAAAACACTTTACATGGCAACAATCAAAGCTAAATTCCAAGACGGATATAAAGTAGCACTGACTTCCAGTTTTCCAAGGAACTTCACTGAAGCTAAGCAATGTCAGGGATTCGTTGCTGTAGGTCTTTCAATTGGAAATGACAAAAAACACTTCCAGGGAGCTCAAAATCATTCCTGACAAGGCTGTGTCATTGCAGACCGCTGGACAATGCTGTTCTGGCAACTGTGGTGCATAATTTGTCTCCAGTGAATGTATAAAGGCTGGGCTGAACCAGCAACTTGTCCTCATTATCTTTCCCAAGAGGAGAAACAGTTGCAGCCTTTAAACACTGAAAATATGCATAATCAAGCAATCCAACAAGGAGGTGAGAGTGCAATTTCAAAGGAGGATCACCAAAACACAATGTGAGTATGTGTCTAAGAGGATCTCACAGGTACTTCATTGTTTAGTCTACTGTGGGATGCAGAAACTATTTTAGGGACTTTTAAATGCTGCTGCAGTGAATGGTGCTTCTGGTGTCTAAGTCAGAAACATCCAAACCTCCAGAAATTACCTGTGGAGGCAAAGCTGACAAAAAAGATGGTGAACTGTGTAGCTGATATCAATACATCACTTCTCTCTGACCGAGTTGTGCATTTTATTACAATTTTTAATTCAGTCGTTGTCACACCTGACACAAACAACATAAACATGTACTGACTGAACTAATGTTTACCTGCCTAGCCTGAATGTTTATTGATTAAACTAGAATCAGAATCAGATTTATTGCCATTGTTCATGTAATACACAAACTAGGAATTTGTCTCGGTGCCATGCTGCAACATTAAAAACATAATGAGAAAAAGGGATAAACTAAAAAACTAAAGGACTAGAAACGTGCAATAAGTGTAGAAAAATAAGTAATAATAAGTAATAATAATAATAATACTAGTAATAATGAGTAGTACTAGTCAAGGCAGTTTAAAAAATTAGCATGTAGCAGATAATGTGAAGTACCACATAGTGCAGTCAATAATGCAACAGAAAAACAGTGATGATTGACATGAGTCTGGTTGAGCTGCTGTACATAGTGCACGAGAGTCAAAAGTCACTTAGTGTTCAGCAGTCTGATGGCAGAGGGGAAAAAGCTGTTCATGTGCCGGGAGGTTTTAGTCCGAATGGACCGAAGCCTTCTACCTGAGGGGAGGGGGGCAAACAGCACGTGACCAGGATGTGAAGGATCGGCTATGATCCGGCCAGCACGCCTCCGGATCCTGGAGATGTACAGGTCCTGGAGAGATGGGAGCTCGCAGCCTATCACCTTCTCAGCAGTGCGCACGACGCGCTGCAGCCTTAGTCTGTCCCTGGCAGTGGCTCCTGCATACCACACAGTTATGGAGGAGGTGAGGATGGACTCGATGATGGCCGTGTAGAACTGCACTAACATCTTGGTGGGTAGCTTGAGCTTCCTCAGCTGCCGTAGAAAGAACATCCTCTGCTGGGAAGAGGATGGAACTATGCTCTATAAAACTATGCTCCTTTTTTCTAAAACTATGCTTCTTTTTTCTCCTTTTTTCCTTTTAGAAACTATGCTCTATAAAAGAATAAGCCATCTTTTTAACATTTTATAACTACTCTAAAAATGTAGTAGAGAAATAGATGGCTTTTTGATTTCAAATAACAGTATTAACAAAGAGACAGTAACATTATTTTAAGGATTTTGAAATGGCTTTAAAGACTTCAATCTTTGCGTGATGACATGACAAAATTGGGTTTAGATTACAACAGAGGGATCTGATGAAATCAGCAACAAAGAAAATTGATATTAATATAAGGAAAGTGCACAAAATTTATCTTAACCATAATGATGAATGAGTTTAGTCCTATAGGCATGTTCTGCATATCCATTATTGAGACAGTTATGCAGATTTATGGCAATTAGGTTATTGCAACAGTAACCATCAAGATGAAAAAGGAGGCCCACCAAACATGGCTTGCTTTTGGGTGTCTAGCTGAAGCTGATGGGTCCTGACAGAGCAAGCAGAGTGGAACCCTGCTGGTTCTTGCAACAAAAACTCAGCTGTGGGAGGAGCTGTTTTCCAAAAGTCTCAAAGAGATTCTGGCAAATTGACCGATGACTCGATAGGGGAAAGCAGTTCACTGCCCCACACTGTATTCAGAGTGGATCAGTTGTTGCTGACCTCATTTGAAACAGTCAGGTAGTGGAAGGAATATGTGGAGGATCTCCTGAATCCTACTGATACACATTACAAAGAGTCTGGGGACAATACAGGAGGTTTGACCATCACTGAGGCTGAGGCCATTGAAGAATAGGGCTGTCAAAACCACCTGAATATGATGCTTGAATAATAACATACACATCTGAACCACTCAAAAAGTACTTTATATGTTCAAAAAAGGACAATTAAAACTATGGGAAACTTATGTTTGGCTTATTGGGGGCAGCTGTGGCACAGTTGTAGTGAGGCCAACTACTGATCGGAGAGTCAGGTGTTCGATTCCCGCTCCTTCTGCAGTCTGCATGTCGACGTGTCTTGAGCAAGACGATGAACCCCCAGTTGCTCCTGGTGAGTCAGGCCAGTGCCTGTGCATGGCGGCTCCGCCGCCATCACTGTGTCAATGGGTGGATGGCAGGATCTGTAAAATGCTTTGGTCATCCAGAGATAAGAAAAAGCACTGTATAAGTGAACACCATTTACCATTATTATTTCAAATAATGTGTTTTTTGACAGATTTACTCACATACACAATATGATTTGTTTAGGTACTGAAAAAGAGAGAACCAAGTTTCTTTCTACAAAATTTAAGTCTCTCCCTATATTGCTGATAGTGAACTTGCAGCAGATGGGGTGAAGTACAAGTCCAGCTATTTAAGCCACCCACAATCTACAAAATAATCGAGCCAAGTTTAAGCTCAATTCCGACCTTTTGGCAATCGTAGGGAAAGTCACCATCATCTTGGTGGCCCCACCACTTATAGGATTTTCCTAAGATGTAAGGTGGGTTACGAGTGAGACAATTTGCTCTGAAGAAGATCCAATTTCAAGTTATAAATGTCGAAAATTATATCCTGCATATCGAGGGATCAATGAGGACAAACAAGCATGCACTCTGCAGATTGCCATGTGAATAAAACGATAATAAATCAGAAAACAAGCTGAGGGAAGATGTCCGTCATGTAAAGTCACATTTGACAGCAAGATTGTGCACAAGTCATATTGCACTGGCTTGTTTTCACAGAGTTGGTTGTTTGTCATGTAAAATCTGGCAGCACTGGTCAGGACTCTTGTGGTTTGTAAATTGTAAACTGAATCTGTTGGCTTGTGGTGTGGTTTCTTGCTCAAATTGCTGCACTTTATGAACAAAACTCTTTAAAACTATGATTTTTTTTATCGTCATGTGGGATCGTTCACATTTTAAAAGCTGTTAAAATTTAACAAATCTTTTGGTGTGGGCCTGACTGTAGATGAAATTCTGGAGATCAGCACATACGTACTTGGGTGCATTATTTTCTTAAAATGCCCACTCGGTGCTGGTGTGAAGGGTTTTGGTTTGTGGTCCTTCTGGGTTGCCCTGTGTGTTAACTCGGGCCTGAGGTATGTCTGAATGGAGCTGTGGAACTGTTTGAAGTGTAGTATGTGTTTGTCTTGAATGATTCCCAAAATGTTACCATCGTACTTTGTATAAGGGCATCAGCATTATTAGCTCCACGGTTTAAGAGTTTCCAAAATCATTTCCCATTGTGAAAAAGTCACTTAAAGTTGCTAACACCAAAAGGAAATGAATGTGCGACACTTCTTCCTCGGGAAAATAAATTGTAGTTTATGTATAAAACTGATGGAATGCACATTTAACACTACAGAATGAGGAACCTAATGGACAGGTCAGAGGTGAGCTGTAAAGACAGGCCACCTAATCATTTAACTCTGGGTTAGGAAATGCTGTGAATTGCAGCATCTGAACTATGGCTCTCAATGGGGAATAAGTGTCACCGTTCGCTGAGTAGAAAACCCAAATGTAGGACATCAGGAGACCACTGTAAATTGTATAAAAGACCAAAAATAACAAAGAAAAATCTGTAAAGTGACACTCCAGCCAAAGTCAAGTTTTTTTCTGTTGTTAACATGTCTGTAACATGTTTTTTGTGACTTACAAGACAAATCAAGAGCAAAATTTCACCACAGTCCTAAGTCTGTGTTTTTCTGCTGTGAATTTCCAGTTTGGTAACGCCCCTCTAAAATGGGCGAATTTGGACAGACCGTTTCTAGCTATGTAAGCATTCCTACTTAGCCTGATTGGTTATAACATTAACCAATCAGATGGATACTCTTGGCTACCTTGGGGGAAGAGGGAGAAGCCGAGGAGCAGCAGGATTGAGGGGGCTGAAAGCGTCCGTTTTGTATAGCGATTAGCGAAGCAGTGGAGGAGGAGGGAGGAGGAGAGGGGGCACCCAGATTGAATGTTGCTCAGCGAAACCACTGCTCTCAGCTCACTTCGCTGGCAGACTGGGCGCCGAGCTGCAGAATGTGAGCCACCCAGTGGGACACTTTTGGTAACCAGAACTGGCGCCGGCTTGCTGCAGTTGCCAGTGGACGAGGTGCTGCACTCGGCAAGACTGCTTTCAGAAAAATGTTTCGCTTTTTACTTTTGAAGATATAGGCAAAACTTTAATGTCCAGAAGCTTCGTGAACAGACTAGCAGCCCACCCACCAGGAGTCGCAGCAACCAATCACGTGCAAGCCCTGCAGGCCGCTAATTAGAATATTCATAGATCTGCACATACTTAAGTAGGTGAAAGATTTAAAAGCTCTTTCCAAGCAATTCTAAGACAATGAAAGTTTTTTTGTGGGTAAAAAGCCACAATATACTATTTAGGGCAACACATATTTGTTTTTGAGGTGATTTTAGAGCCGCCGGAGTGCATCTTTAATAATCAGGGAAATGAGATTGTTTCCAGGGTGGAAGACCAGATTAAATGTGTCATCTCAAATAGCCAAAACAATGTGCAATACAAAGGTAACACTAGTATTTATAATTTAACCCCTTGCACTCCGGTCAATTTCCCTAAAAACACCAAAAAATAACGTGCCCAAAGTAAATCGAAAGCTGTTCTTCAACCCTTTGCAGCATCTTCATGGGGTTGGTCTCATTTAAAAGAAAACACTTTGAATTTTTTGGCAAAACAGTCATAATCTCTCTAAGTGCTCCGGCCACTGAGTTACAGTCATCTAAACATACTGAACTTGAAGAAAATAAATTTGGCCTGCGTGTTTTTTTGGATACAAATGCTTGCAAATAACACACAGCTTCAGATCTGGGCTGGAAAATGCAACAGAAATGTAGAACCAAGAGTTATCCAGCTGAGGTCAAAATTTTGTAACAATACCACAAAAAATGAATATATTACACAGCTTTTTCCTCAGGTAGTTCCCAGGCATTTTGGAACTGTGCCAAATGGCACAGTTTGGAAAAACATCTGTAACTGTTGAATGATTCAATATAGAAGCTTCATCTTAGGCTGTAATGAAAGGTGACACTCAGGGCTGTGTGTGTGTGTGCTGTGTGTGTGTGCGCTACAGAGGACGGACATCGGCCATCACTACATGACGGAATAGTCATGTGGCGACAGCGGCGCAGTCACCGCGGCTTCCCCCCCCTCACTACAGAAGAGTAGCGGGGGGGGGCGTTGACGGTCTGGACGCGGCGCACGACCCGTGTACCGCGGCGCACGAACTTCGGACTTCATGCGCCGCACAGTTTTAATTTACCGATCGGTCAAAAGTCATTTTTGATTACAATTTTCAGGTATAAAGAATAATTTAGCTTATAACACCTTACCTCTTCACAGCAGCAGTGTCCTGGCGAACTTGTCTTCCTCATTGTCAGACGAACGCGACGCTGGTCCGCTCGTGGTTCTGGTCTTGCAACCCGGTCAAAACATAATTCCATGATTGCGGTTTTGGCGAATGATTTACGACCTTCGTCGTCGGCCTCCGTCGGTCTATGATGACCATGGAAGAGAATCCTAAACATCTATTCTGCTCGAATAAAAAAAAAAAAAAAAAAAGCACCGCCTATGACTGAAGAGGCCGATGCGCGAATGGCTGTCCCTGTCACACAGGTCGCACTTGTGGGTGGTCTCCGTGCTGCTGGGTCTGTGACGGTTCTTCCTGCAGGTCCTTTTTTTTATCTGCTGCAGCAGTCTGTCTTCACCCAGCCTTACAAAAAACAGCTCGCGAACTTCTCTGCTTCAATTGGCTCGCTGCATTCACAGCTTTGGTAGGCGGGTCCTTCTTGCTAGGTTTTCAGTCATTGGTTCTTCAAGGTTTCAGAAACCCAATTCAAGGCTCTTATTAGTCGAATGAGAGGTCAATCAGATGAACTAATCTGTTCGCGGCTGTGTCTGTAGTGGAAGAACTTTTTTTTTTTTTTTCAGTGCGCGCTTGGAGGCAGCGCCCTCGTGCATCCTAGAGCGCACGAGGGCGCACGAGAGCGCCCTTGTGCGCTCTGGGACGCAGAGACTTGCCCGCCCGCGGTACAACAGAGTGCAAGAGGTTAAAGTGTCTTGAGGTCACTGACTTTGTGAACTGGCTTTAAATAAATAAAAATGAACTTTAAAAAGTCTTCAAACCAACTCCGATGTAGCGTCAACCCCTTTGGTTCCAATCTATAAAATCACTCTTCACTTTAAAGAAATTGTTTCACCCACAAGCCTAGTCATGAACTCCTTCTCTCACCCAAGGACCAGAGTTGTAACACGACCCATCGGCTATAAAGTGGAAGTTAATCCCTTCTCCAGGATTTAGAGTCATTCTCCCTTTTCATCTATTTGCAAAGGAATGCCCCAAATGACAGATTTGTGGTTGATACAGTCCAGACGGGGAAGTCAAGATTCTTCATTAAACAACCAGACAGTTTCACAGTGCCACCTGGTGGATGAATCAGGAATATTTAATTTTTTTTTCTCTTTGCAGTGGAATTTATTATGGACAAATAAATTAATTCATATTCTTTCTCTCAAGACAGTATCCGCTACTGAAGACCTGGCTGAACTCTGGAATGGACAATTGTGGTTTGAAATGCTTTTATTGATATGATTTGATATGTGTTGCTTTATTTTCAGGAGGAAATTAACTTTTGCATGCTTGCTATCATAAATTAATCACAGTTACAATGTAGACACATTGTTTGTTCCCTTATTATTAAGTAGACTATCTTAGTCACTAAAGTTTAAGGAATTTATGCTTTCATAGCCAACATGTGTTTAAGGAGGATCTCACTTTTCATATCAAATGTCTCTGCCCCTCTCTGCTCTTTGGGAGACCATAGCTGGACTTTGACTGACCAATAGAGTTCCAGGCTTTACTGCATCTCCTTTTTAGGCCGTTTATGGCTTCTGCTGAACAAACAAAACTCCATGCAATTGGTTCAGCTCAGTTTTCATGAAAGCCAGTGAAATTCTGCCACACCCGAAAAAAATTTCCCTTTGTTTCAGTTTTTGGGCGGTGGTCAAGCTGTAAGTAGCAGACTTCTCTGCTCTCCCATTTTTTTATTTTTAAGTAGGCCCAGAGTATCCCATGCTCTGTGAAAATACTTTCTTTTCTTTAAAGTTCACTTTTCCTTATTTTAATCCTTTTCTTTAAATCACCGTGCAAGAAGATTTTGTTTGATTTTTTCTAAGCTTAACCCAACTCATTCAAGCCACATACATCGGAAGAAACAGATCTGTGGCGTGTTTTTATCCCAATTTGACTTTCTGATCGGATCTTGTACAATAAACAAATTCCTTCTTCAGTGCATAAGAGAGACCTTGTCCAGCTTTGCTGAAGAATCAGCCGATGTGATCTTGGGAGCAGGCCATAACCATGGTAAAGAATCTGTCTGCCAATTCTTCTATCGAAATCCACGCCCGTCCAGATGGAACAAGATCCAAATGGACCACCTGCTGCCACGGGATGCAATATGACTCTGCTTGGCTCACGGTCTGTTGTTTAATTTAAGCTTAATTCTTCAGAATGTTCCTGGTGTAAGTTCTTTAAACTTAATTTCATGCAAACTCTCATCAGAATTTCAAAATGCATTTTGTCCTTTCGATAATTTACGTTCATTTTCAGAGTAACACCAATTTTCCATTTTTCTAGATAGTTTACTCATCATTTTCTTTATAAAACTGTATCCACTTTTCTTGACCAGTGCTATTTTATGGTTTTCCAATTTCCAGTATATTGCCAAGTTAAACTATGGTTTATTTGGTTCCACAAATGTTTGATTCACATGTGATGCTCAGTAATTCAATAACTGTCTATGATGCCCATGATACATGTTGAATTCTTTGTTTTAAAATCATCCAAATGTGTTAACCTATTCTGACATTTCTTATTAAACTATTGAAAGACATACGGGAGTTATTGCTTGATTCCATGTCCATCTTCTTGATTATCAGCAGACAAGAACTCGCAAGGTTTTTTGTTTTTTGTTTTGAGACCGATTCATAATTGGCACAAATAAAGAATTGTTAATAAAATTGTCTATCATCTGGACTGGTGCCCCAATGAGCTATACGTGTGTAATGAAAGGAAATCTTCATTCCTACTCACATTCATATTTACAGTAATACTTGTACCAACAATAAAACACCTATAAACCCATTAATCTAAATCCACTACACAGAAGTGTTTTTTCTTACCTATTCTTTCACGTGTTTTAAAGCTACTTTCACAATGAATGGAAATGTTTAAGGTGATCTTTATTTGGGAAGAACTAACAATGCTGGACAAATCAATGGGTCTACCCATGTTAAATGGTCACTACATGTGCTTTGAATTAGGACCCTTTAAAAGGTGAGCTGCTCCAAAGGAACCTCATTAGGCTAAAGAAATACAAAAGAGTTTCCAACTTTAAAAGTCAAATCCCAACAGAGGTAACTGCAAGTTGAAAAAAGAGGAGTGAGTATGTTTCATCAAGTCAGCGTAAAGACATGAACACCAGGCCAGACACTTTGATGTTTGTCATAACACACACACAACCGGTAGGCTCCCATGGTGCACTGAAAGAGAGCACTGCTGTGTGAACATCACGTTAATCACCTCCTCGTTTCCTAGCAACGTTTTCCTGGTAAAGCGGTCTGAAGTTTACAAGCTGTGACTGTGTTGGGTGGAAGCAGTAGGAGGGGTGGAGGTGTATGCCCGTCAGAGAGCTGATATGTCGTCTCATTATCCTGCCCGTCACAAAAGCAGAGACATCCTCAACACAAACCCCTGTGGCTTTTTTCTCCCTAAAGTCAGAGCTGAGGCTGTCAATATCTGAAACACACCCTGTCCATGAGACTGTTGAAAAATTCAACCAAGCTAATAATTATTATCAATTACAGTAATTTCCAAACTTTTTTAATGTTAAATTTTAGAGCAACACTGATGCAGATTTAAGACTGCATGCTGAAAAAAATGATAGCACCAAGGTGCTGATGCCTTGGTGCCAGAGCCTTGGCGGAGGTATGCGTTCCCGGATCATCATCAAAATGTTATGGGTTCCTCTCTAGCCCAAGGACCACCTCTGGTAAAAATTTCATCCAAATCCATTTAGTAGTTTTGGAGTATTCTTGCTAACACTCTGTGAGAAGATAAGAGCCTTGGTGGAGGTATGCATTCTGGAATCATTACCAAAATGTTTCGAGTTCCTTTCTAGCCCAAGGACCACCTCTGGTAAAAATTTCATCCAAATTCATCCAGTAGTTATGGAGTACACATACAGTATGTGCAGTGAATATAATCTGCAGTTCACATTCTCATACTGTCGGCGGCAGCCAAAAGCCACCAAACCGATTTGAACTGCTGCAATCCAAACACATAAACAGAGCACGGTGGCAGACGTTTTAAATGGAGGAAGCGATGGAGGTACGTGACTACAATGACAATCAAGACAAACAGGAGCTTTTGCTGTTTAGTAGCAGAGGAAGAAAACAGATGGGCAAAAAGACAGACATTTGTTCACCCAGTATTGGTGGATTGCTGAGTAATAGTGGTGTGCAATACCGCAAGATTTGATATTGATCCGATACAAAGTAAATACAGAGCCAGCACCTCTGATACGATACCAATACTTTTTAATCATTAAGGTGGATGGAATCATCAGATTACTAAATCTGAATGAATTTTCATGACCTTTAAGTGTTTTGTCATTTTTCCTTTGGATTATTAATTAGTTAAAACCCAGGACAGAATTTGGGTAAAGTTTAGAGGTAAATACATACAGCATCACTTTCACAGTTAACACAAAAGGGTAATTGTATGCAGTATATTTGTTTCATTTCCAGTAAATGTATTCATTTAAATAAAATGTTTCAATGGGATAAATGTACAGTAGGTCTTAGCATAATTTATACTTTTTGAGTTGGCTAAAGTAAAAAAATGATCAGTTGCACTTTAAAAATTAATATTAACTAATGCCGAAGATGACTAAAATACCTGGATATTCTTTGCTATACTGAAAGGCCTCTGCCAGTGATCTCTGCCTCTGGGTCGGGGTCTGTGTCTGTCGGGGTCTGGGGGTGGGGTATTTTTCTCCTCCTCTTTCTGTTTCTGTAGCTCGGCGTTGTCTTTTGGATGATTTTTCACATGCTTGTATAAATTAGTTGTGTTACCACTGTATTTCACAGCCTTTTTACAAATTGTCGTTTCATTTTTGGCCGGGAAATATAGCCACATGACACAGCATTCCTCTTCCTCTCTGCCATTCTTTTGCTCCATCTCTGTGCTGTGTGCGTGCGCTGTGGTAGCGCATCTCGATAAGTAGCACAGAATTACACTGGTGGCTGCTGCTTGCTAGCTAGGGATGGGTGTATCAATACTTCAATACCAGCTGGTCGATACTTCTTAAAATACTGAAATACCACTATGTTAATGCAAAACATGCAATTTGTTTTCACTCCTGAGAGTTTTAGGCATAAAATTTATGTTTGAAAACTGGTGAAAAACCAGCCCAGGCCTATTTTAGAGATGGTCTGCCGTGTCACAGGATTATGGCAGCCTGTCAGATGTCAGAGCCGAAGACTCACTGTGCAGACAAGCACTCACTCCCCTGCAGAGTGAGCTCAGCAGTGTCAGGGGCAGCAGAAGTATTACTTCTGAAATGTTATACCATTCATCCAGATTCTACGGCAATACCAAGCAGCATAAAATTTGAAAAATAAACAAGATAAGCACTATTTAAGTTTGTAAAATAAGTGTGAAAATAAAATAAATAAATAAAATTTAAAAAAAAGTTGCATTGTGAAAAAAATTACAAATATAGCCACATGACACAGCATTCCTCTTCCTCTCTGCCATTCTTTTGCTCCATCTCTGTGCTGTGTGCGTGCGCTGTGGTAGCGCATCTCGATAAGTAGCACAGAATTACACTGGTGGCTGCTGCTTGCTAGCTAGGGATGGGTGTATCAATACTTCAATACCAGCTGGTCGATACTTCTTAAAATACTGAAATACCACTATGTTAATGCAAAACATGCAATTTGTTTTCACTCCTGAGAGTTTTAGGCATAAAATTTATGTTTGAAAACTGGTGAAAAACCAGCCCAGGCCTATTTTAGAGATGGTCTGCCGTGTCACAGGATTATGGCAGCCTGTCAGATGTCAGAGCCGAAGACTCACTGTGCAGACAAGCACTCACTCCCCTGCAGAGTGAGCTCAGCAGTGTCAGGGGCAGCAGAAGTATTACTTCTGAAATGTTATACCATTCATCCAGATTCTACGGCAATACCAAGCAGCATAAAATTTGAAAAATAAACAAGATAAGCACTATTTAAGTTTGTAAAATAAGTGTGAAAATAAAATAAATAAATAAAATTTAAAAAAAAGTTGCATTGTGAAAAAAATTACACATACTGTATATGCTGCTTGGTATTACCATAGAATTTGGATGAATGGTGAAACATTTCAGAAGTAAAAAATTCTTGAATCCAGTTGAGAATCTTCACCAAATTAAGAAACTGAATTAATTTTGCATTTATTTTAAGTCTTCATTATTTTTATTATCATTGAAAAAAATCTTTATTTTTATTTACTTTGTTCATTGCTCTATTTTATTATCATTTTATAAGCATTTCTTTCAAGTGTTTATGTTCATGAGTTTTATTCATATTTCATATTGCCCTTGCAATAAAGTTGTTAACTAGAAAAGCACTCGGAGAGCGCAGACCTCCGCCAAGCGCCACAGTTCCCCCCATACAGTGTTTGTGTGTACGTTTTCAGATTCCTTGACCATGAAAACATATGTCTAGCAATTGGATTCACAATGATAGGATTAGTGGTTCAGTAGTAAAAGCATTACCTCCTTGGCTGAGGTAATAAACTTAAGTGTTGGTGTTGTGTCCATCTCCTTCATGTGCAAAGTCCCAGGCTGTGAACGTTTTCATAGATCACTGAAAGCAGCACTCAGGGCTTCAGTGACGGATGCAAATTGCGTAGACAGGTTGCCGTGGGTTTTATTGGGTTTGCGCTCCGTGGAAAAAAAGAGGTTTTTGAATCTTCCCCGGCAGAGAGCTGGTTTTTGCGCAGCCCCTATGGCTGGCCGGGGAATTTCTGCCAAATAATCCGGCGGCGGACAGCTGCCCGCCTCAGTTTTTGCAGCGTAGCGCAAACACAGGCACGCTGGCGGGCCCGGGCCACCACTGTTTTGACGGATGCAAATTGGGCTGCACGGGCTGCACGGTGGCGCAGTGGTTTAGCACTATGGCAGCACAGTTTTACCCTCGGCCGGGGGATCGCGGGGATCATGAGATCGTGGGTTCGATCCCAGCCCCCGACCAACAGTGAGCTGTGTGGAGTTTGCATGTTCTCCCCGTGTTGCGTGGGTTTACTCCGGGATTTCTCCGGTTTCCTCCCGCATACCAAAAAAACCCCCAAAAAACATGTAGGTTTAGGGCGCTCACGCACGCAGCGACCAGCAGCCGGTGGCTTGTCACCAGACTGCAAACCAAGTCTACCTACGGGTACAAATAAGTAACAAAAAAAAAAAAAAAAAAAAAAAATTGGGTAGACAGGTTGGCGTGGGTTTTGTTGGGTTTGCGCTCCACGGAAAAAAAGTGGATTTGAAGCTTCCCCGGCAGAGAGCTGGTTTTTGCGCAGCCCCTATGGCTGGTCGGGGAATTTGTGCCAAATAATCCGGTGGTGGACAGCTGCCCGTGTCAGCTTTTGCAGCGTAGCACAAACACATGCACGCTGGCGGGCCCTGCCCACCACAGTTTTCCGCGTGCTTTTGTGCCTAAAACTTTGAAGAAGGCGCAGTTTGTGTTCGTCAGACATGACGACCAGCGCCCTCTATTGCCCCTGCACACATGTTGAAAATGGCCGTATCTGACAATGTTAAAGAATCCTTTTAAAAATTCCTGTATCAAGACGGTGATCCGTATCATCCCCAAAATTTAATCAGTTCTTCCTTGTACCATTTCCAACAACGCCTGAAAGTTTAATCGAAATCCGTCCAAAACTTTTTGAGTTATCTTGCTAACCAACAAACAGACAGACAGACAGACAAACCCCGGCAAAAACATTACCTCCTCCTGGCCTTCGGCCTGGCGGAGGTAATGAAACTGCAATCAAGTGATTTTGGGCAAAAAGTATCGGTATCAAAGAAAAAGTCCCATAAATTAATGGTATTGTATTGAAAGGAAAAAAATGCTGGTATCGCCCACCCTATCGCTAGCTTGTTTTTCTTGGCGCTGCTGAGTCACGTGATGGTACAAGAGGGAGGAGGTAAAACCACAAGAAGAAGAGGATCAAAGTGTGGCTAAGTGTGCCTGCTCCGTGCTGTGACGGGAGCAGCAACACAGACACAGAGTATCAATCTCGTTACACATTAATATCAATACCAACGTTGATATTGATATTATCGATATTTGGATCGATCCGCCCACCACTACTGAGTACTTTCCTCTGGTGGGAGTTTCCGGGTGCATGTGCAGTACCATTCCACTAACGGTAAAGGTGAGCTATTTTGTGTTTATTTCAAAAACAAAGCATTATTTTGAAATTCTGGCAAATTAAAAGTCGAGAAAATATGGCGATTCAATGATACAAGCCTTTGGCTCCACTTAATTTTGACCGGGCGAGCTGAAACAGAGAAGCGGACAGACGGATGGACAGACAGATACACACAGCTACAAACAGACGCACTAACTGACTACTGTATGCCTCTCAGTTTCACCAAGGTATAAAAATCAAAAAAGTCTTAGAGGAAAGCTCTGAGGGTTACCAAAATCACTGCTGTTGCATTTATCAAGAGCATTTCAGGTCTGTCCATACGTCAGTGGGTAGTATGTCAGAATATAATGAATTGGCGTGCCCACATGTCTGTGACAGCACCAGCACTGGCACCATCATGACCATAGAAAAAATGCTGCAGCAAAAAAGCAAAAAAGCTGCAGCAAACAAGTAAATCTTGTCACTTTGTCTAAGTAATTTGTGCAACCCAAAAGCTCAGGATTCAATTAGCTGAAAATATTGAGTTTCAGACCATGTTTTAGTTCATTCCAGTGAACATGAAATGAGCCAATGGCATAGCCCCACGTCTGCCATCTAGCCACCCACGTTACATAAGAATCACTACTCTTCCTAGGCGCTCACCAAACTCAGACCCCATGATCCTCACCTGTATAAAGGATGTGCTCAAAGTCAAAGTGTAGATCAAAGATCACAACCTATGAATAACTCTCCTTTCAACTTTCAGTAGGCCTAGATTACATCTCTCTCTCTCTCTCTCTCTCTAAAGTCAGACTCCAGGTGGAGTTCTCTTACTATCAAATGGTGGACAATTTGGAGGCATTCACCAATAGATGGACTGTAGGGAATGTTTTGTGTTCTGTGGGAGAGGGGGATGAGTTATGTTTGCACTTTTGAGATGTGACACACTTGGGGGCATGATATTGGTGTTCTTACATTTTTGAATTGTACAATAAAGCCATTTTTTTAAAACTCAAAAACTCTCTCTCTCTCTCTGCCAATGTGGAATAGGTGGACTGCAAGGAATACTCTGTGTTGTGTGTGTGGGGGAAGACTTATGTTAGCACTTTTTCCAATGTGAGACACTTGGTGGAATGATGGTGGTGCGCTTACATTTTTTTGAATTGTGCAATAAAGGCTTTTTTTTTTAAAAAGTCAAAGTCTCTCTCTCTCACACACAAGCACGTGCTCACACACACACACACACACACACACACACACACACACACACACACACACACACACACACAGAGCGCTCCTTGTGAGCACAACTACAAATGCCTGCTGATTACAGTTACTGTTTTAAGATTAGCAAAAGTTAGTTTAAAGAGAACTTGGTGTTAAATGGGAACTTTTTCAGATGGATGATGAATGGCAGTCCTGCACCGAGGCTCACCTGGTGTTCCTTTTCTCTCTGCAAATCCAACTTGAGGACATTTCCACCTAAACTTTCTGCCAGGAAGTGAGTTTTTCAGTTTGTAATGTTGGACAAACCTCTACTTACTCCAAATCAGAATCCAAGATGGCTACGCCCATGCACAAAGCATCAACAGCAGTGTAAAACAAACTATTCATTAGTACTTCTCTTTTACTGTATATGTCTTGTGTAGTCAGTTATACACACAATCCTGTTGAAATTATAACTCTAAACATGCTGCAACAGTGTTTTCAGTCTTTATTGCTAACGATGGCTATACCAGTGTGCCATATTGCATCATTCACGATAATACTCCTATAAATTTTGATATTGGTGTAAAAATTAATATTGCGATATTGGGAACTGGCTGCGTGATGACATCATGCCATTACGCTACTGATGTGAGTTACATGTTTCTATGGACACACATAAACATGGTGCAGGATAACTCAACTTGGAGTTAACCTGAAACTGGATCTAGTTGTGTGGAAATATTTTGTTTTTAAGGCTGTTTTTCAAACTGCTGCCATGTAAAAAAAAAAAAAAAAAAAAAAAAGGTACAGCAGTGTGTATAATCTCCTGAACCGGAGTGGTGGCCTAGAGGTAGAGCATCCACGCTCGGTTCAAGCCCCATTCAGGTCATACCAAACACCATACAAGGTCTACATACAAGGTATATACATCGCGATACAAGGTGATGATACACTGTGGTGACCCTGAAAGGCAGCAGCCAAAACACAAAAAAAAAAAAAAAAAAAAAAAAATGTGTATAATCTCCTGATAATTTTTTCTGCACATCAACAACACTACTTCAGTGCAAAGTTGCCAGTGTATGGAGGTCTGCTTTTGTTCCGTTTCACTGCTTCAGATGAAATTTATTCAGCCACTAGTAGGGATGGGCATAATTTACCGATTAACCGATAATTGATCATTAAGAATTTCACCGAGGAAGTTCATTTTCGTCGACAAACCGTTTTTTTTTTTTAAACAATCCAAGGTTATTAGGCCTACTGCACGGCCGTCCTCAAACAATGCAATGGCAAAATTTGGGCACCAGGGGGCAACATTACACCATCGCCGTACCCTGGCGTGCCTCAGTTGATACATGCGGGCTTCCGTAGGGCAATCGCCAAATCATGAAGCGGTTACGGCGAAGTGTTGCATGGGACCATTTCAATTTAAAAAATTACCAGGTGTACTGCAATCACTGCAATGCAGCATACAAATATACCTCATCGACAGGGTCCATGGAACACCCTTATTACGCGAAGAAACCGCCAACAGTGGTTGCGCGCTGAGTAATGGCGGTCGTGAAGATTCTTTTTTTTTTTTTCAGAAACTTTATTGAGAAGGTCATGAAGATTCGGTGTACACACGTCGAGGGAAGCTGCAGGAGGCGGCGTAGTGGCTCGACGGGAAGACTATTTCGCACAAAATGGCACAAGAGAACAGCAAAAACTTCTGCGCGGCTAGACTAAGTAACACGAGCGATAGAGCAATGAATGCGGTCTTCGTTTGTTGGGTGGCCGCTCGGCAGGGACAGAAGCTGGGTAAAACGTCTCGGCCAATCAGCTTGCGGGGTGAAACGTCTCGGCCAATCAGCTTGCGAGATTCCCGAGGGCTCTCTGTGCTGATTCCTGATGTTCTAATGTAGTCTACCTGCCTTGTTACGTACCTAAAAATGTTAATGATTAACCGATTATTAATCATTAATTCTCCCGACGATCGGTGAAGAAAATTTCACCGAATGCCCATCCCTAGCCACTAGAAGACCCCCCCCCACACACACACACACACAGACACACACATCATTCAGTGAGACAAGAGCCAAAAAGACAGAGGAGAGGTCTGTGCATGGGAGACTTCTGATGCAGGTAAACTGATTCCACATATAAAGTGCCCTTAAGATGTGCCACTTTATATTATTTTCTTGTAATATTTGATGGTGTGGGGGACCCACTCAGTAGTTTTCCCTCAGACTGAAGGGCATGGCAGATCAAAGGTGCTGGGGGACAAGGGGAATTGTCATGGGGGATTGATATGTTAATACAGCACCTCAGGTAGCGGAGGAGTGTTGTGATATAAAAGAGAGTGCCTGCAACCTGAGTTTTTAAGGCTTTTGATTCTGGTGGATGTGAGAGGGAGAAGAATAAAGCTTTATCTGCTCTGAACGCTCGGCCTGATTATTTCTCTCTCCACACTGGTGACCCTTGACGCACAATGGAACGCGAGGCGAACACCCCGGAGACGACCCGGACAGGAAGTGCCAGCAACGCGTGCGCCGTTTCGGTCAAACTCCCAGACTTTTGGCTACAAGATCCGAAGTCTTGGTTCCTCCACACCGAGGCCCAGTTCGCGCTCTGGGGAATAACGGCAGATGACACCAGATACTACTACGTGGTTGCAGCACTGGACGCACGCACAACCCAACAGGTAGCGAGCCTGCGACAAATACAGTGCTCTCAAAACCGCGCTGACCCGGCGCTACACGCTCTCGACTGTGAGAGAGCGGAGAGGCTCCTGACGAGCTCTGACTTGGGAGAAGGGTCAGTGGTTGAATTGATGGAGAAGATGTTGGCGTTAATGGGCACAGATGATGGGCATTTCCTTTTTGCCCACCTTTTCCTCCGGGACCTCCCAACAGCGACCAGGGCGGTCCTTGCCAATTCGCCGCTGCTGGCCGCGCACAACTACCGGGCTCTAGCCCAAGAGGCAGTTCAGATCATCCTCACCACCAGAGCCCTCACAGTGAACGCAGTGGCGTCGGAACCCAGTGAGATGGCCAGCGGAGGTAAGGAGCCAGCGACGGTGGCTGCAGCGGAGGCCAAGAAGCACCGGAGAGACACGCTCTGTTTCTACCACCACCGTTTTGGAGAGGACGCACGCCAATGCATGCCACCGTGCCAATTCAAGCTCTCGGGAAACGCCAGGGCCAGCAGTCGGTAGCAGCTGCAACCGCCGGTGAAGCAAGCAAGCTGCTCTATGTGACAGACTCACGCTCGGGGAGACAGTTCCTTGTGGACTCTGGCTCCCAAAAGAGCCTCATCCTGCCGTTCTACGCCGACCGGCTGGCGGGAACTAGCGGCCCCGAACTGACGGCCACAAACGGCTCAGACATTAAGACTTTTGGTGAGAGGACACCGACTGTATCCTTGCACGGCCGTACATACCAATGGACATTCGTCATAGCGGCATGCAGTTTCCCCATTTTAGGCACTGATTTTTTGTGTGCACACGGACTACTCCGAGAGTATGGGGTATCGGGCTTGTTGTTTCGAGCTATTCGGTCTCTGTATGACCGTTGTGAGAGTTTGGTTCGTATTGCCAACACTCGGTCGGACTCATTCCCAGTGAGAGTTGGAGTCCGCCAGGGCTGCCCTTTGTCACCGATCCTGTTCATAATTTTTATGGACAGGATTTCTAGGCGCAGCCAGGGAATGGAGGGTGTCATGCTTGGTGACCACAGGATCTCATCTCTGTTGTTTGCAGATAATGTTGTCCTGTTGGCTTCATCCAGCAATAACCTACAGCTCTTGCTGGGACGGTTTGCCGCTGAGTGTGAAGCGGCTGGGATGAGAATCAGCACCTCCAAGTTCGAGTCCATGGTCTTCAGCCGGAAAAAGGTGGATTGTCCTCTCTGGGTTGGGGACAGGCTCCTGCCCCAAGTGGAGGAGTTTAAGTATCTTGGGGTCTTATTCACGAGTGAGGGGAAAATGGAGCGAGAGATTGACAGACGGATCGGAGCAGCATCTGCAGTGATGCGGACGTTGTACCGGTCTGTTGTGGTGACGAGGGAGCTTAGTTCTAAGGCAAGGCTGTCAATTTACCAGTCAATCTACGTTCCTACTCTCACCTATGGTCACGGGCTTTGGGTAATGACCGAAAGAACAAGATCGCGGATACAAGCGGCTGAAATGAGCTTTCTCATCAGACACTCAAACAGCCCTTGGGCATCCCCGCTACATATGGTTCCTAAGGCCGAGGGATCGTGGCAACCTTGCAGAGATTTCTGCAGATTAAATAATGCCACAGCGCACTACTGCTATCCCATCCCGCATATTCAGGATTTTTCCGTTCACCTCACCGGGGCACGCATTTTTTCCAAGATAGACCTGGTCTGCGGTTACCACCAGGTCCCGGTGCACGCTGAGGACATACCTAAAACGGCAGTAATAACCCCGTTTGGTCTTTTTGAGTTTCTACGCATCCCTTTCGGGTTAAAAGGCATGGTGCAGACATTCCAACACATTATGATGGACGCGGTGTTGCGCGATCTTCCGTTTGTGTTTATCTACCTGGATGACAACCTGGTGGCCAGCGCGTCCAAGGACAAACATGTAGCCCACCTCAGGACAGTTTTCCAGAGGTTGGAGGAGCACGGATTAATAATCAACCCGGCGAAGTGCCAGTTCAGGGTGACGGGAATCGATTTTTTGGGCCACTGCATCTCACCGGAGGGTGCGATACCCTTACCGGACAAAGTGCGCGTAGTGGCAGATTTTCCCTGGCCTCAGACGGTCAGGGTGCAGCAGGAGTTTTTGGGGATGGTTAACTTTTATAACCGTTTCCTCCCCCGTGCGGTTCAGCTCATGCAGCCGTTGTATGCCGCGCTTAAGAAACGGAAACCGGCGGACAGAGTCAACTGGACTCCTGAGCAAGAGCAGGCATTTTCCGAGGTTAAAACAGCCCTGGCGAACGCCGCACTGCTGGTGCACCCGGACCCAGCGGCTCGGATAGCGCTCACTATCAACTCCTTGGACGTGGCCATAGGGGCCATCGTGGAGCAGCACGTCACCGGTTCTTGGCAGCCGCTCGCCTTTTTTAGCAGGTCTTTGAGCAACAGTGAGCGTAATTACAGCACGTTCGACAGAGAGTTGCTGGCTCTCCACCTGGCCATATGCCACTTCCAGTTCTGGCTGGAAGGGCGCACCTTCACTGCGTTCGTGGACCACAAGCCACTAATGTACGCGATGGCCAAGGTTTTGGAACCATGGTCGGGCCGGCAGCAGAGACAGCTGGCCACGATCTCAGAGTTTACGACAGACATTCAGCATGTGGCCAGTAAACTCAATGTGGTAGCAGACTGCCTCTTGCGCGCATTAGTGGCCCCAGTCTACATGGGGATAGATTACACTGCCATGGCCGCTATGCAGATCGGCGATGCGGACGTTTGCGCGCTCCAGTCTGGACCAACAGGGTTAAGGCTGGAGAGCAGAGTACTGCAGGATGGGAGGCCCCCCTAATCTGTGACGTTTCCACGGGCCGCCCGTGCCCGGTGGTCCCACACACTTGGCGCTACCGCGTTTTTGAGTCGGTTCACTCCCTGGCGCACCCAGGAGTACACGCCTCAGTCAAAATGGTGGGAGCGAAGTTCGTCTGGCTGAGCCTGCGCAAACAGGTGAAAGAGTTGGCGGCAGCCTGCGTAGCATGCCAACGAGCCAAAGTGCACAGGCACACAAAGGCCCCCTTGGAGCCGTTCCATATCCCGGCTAAACGGTTCGACCACGCTCACGTGGACCTCGTGGGCCCCCTCCCGCCATCGCAGGGGTTCACGCACCTCCTGACAGTGGTGGACCGCACCACGCGCTGGCCCGAAGCAGTCCCGCTAGCTTCCGCCATGTCCGCAGATGTGGCAAGTGCTTTTTTGACAACATGGGTGGCACGTTTTGGCGCCCCTTCAGACATCACGTCCGATCGGGGCCCGCAGTTTGTTTCCAACCTCTGGTCCACGATGCCCCAGAGCCTGGGCGTCACAATTCATCGCAGGACCGCGTACAACCCACAGGCCAATGGGTTATGTGAGCGTGTCCATAGGTCACTTAAAGCAGCGCTCAGGGCTTCGCTTACGAATGCAAATTGGGTGGACCGGTTGACATGGGTTCTATTAGGGTTGCGTTCCGCACCGAAGGAGGAGTTGGTGGCCTCCCCTGCAGAGCTGGTTTTTTCCCAGCCGCTGCGGCTCCCCGGGGAATTTTTTCCGGATAACCCCGCACTGAACACCGATCCGTCCCCGTGTTCACGGCATAGCGCAGAGGCAGGGACACTACCTAGCCCGGTCCACCACTGTTTTCCCCGCGCTTTTGTGCCAAAGACCTTGAAGGACACGTCGTTTGTATTTGTCAGGCACGATGCCCACCGGACCCCATTGCGCTTGCCCTACGATGGCCCGTTCAGAGTGCTGGAACCAGGGGACAAACTTTTTGTGTTAGACTTGGGGGGTCGCTGGGAGACAATCTGTATAGACAGGCTTAAGCCCGCCTTTGTTTTATCAGAAGAACAAGTGGTGTTGGCCCGAGCTCCTCGGCGCGGAAGACCCCTACTGAGAACTCCCCAGGTAAATGACTTGTCAGATCAGTCACATGAGCATGCTGAAGGTGTCCCCCCCATTGTCCCCCCACAGACGGACACACCCCCAGGAACCCCCCACCGGCACAGCAGCACCTCAGAGCCGAAGACCCCTGGTTACAGCAGCTATGGACGGAGGCTGAAGCCCAAAGGACATGAGGGTTAAGGCTCAGTCTGAGAGTCTGGGGGGGGGGGGGGGTGGAGACCCACTCAGTAGTTTTCCCTCAGACTGAAGGGCATAGCAGATCAAAGGTGCTGGGGGACAAGGGGAATTGTCATGAGGGTTGATATGTTAATACAGCACCTCAGGTAACGGAGGAGTGTTGTGATATAAAAGAGAGTGCCTGCAACCTGAGTTTTTAAGGCTTTTGATTCTGGTGGATGTGAGAGGGAGAAGAATAAAGTTTCCTCTGCTCTGAACGCTCGGCCTGGTTATTCCTCTCTCCACAATACAGAATTTAAAAAAATATTGGAAACTCAATCTGAGCTACTCAGATGTCGAACTCGAACTGAATATAAATTTGGAGTGCCTGGGAGTTAATGTAATTCTCTCACCAAATATAAATTTTAACATTGTTGTAGTCTATAATCCCCATCTCATGGTGCTGAGTTTTATAATGAATTCAAGAGTCTTCTTTCCATATGTGATAAATGTAATGAATGTATTGTATTCAGTGATTTTAACATTAATTGGATGGATAAAAGTGCCAAAGGCAAATTGAAATCAGCTACAGGGAAATTTAGATATGTACAATTGATTGATAAACCCACCCATATCACAAGGACATCTGAAACTCTTATTGACTTGATTCTTAATAATAGGCCAGAGAGAGTCGTAAAAACATATAATTTGATTACTGGACTTTCAGATCACAACATGACGCTGGTTGTAAGAAAGCTATCAAAACAACGCCTTGTCCACCATATTAAAAATGAAAATCAATCTAGGTTCACAACAGGAATTTCTAAATTAAACATGGCTCACTTCAAACAGGACTTAATGAATGCAAATTGGGAGAATGTAATCAAAGTGTTGAACTTAAAGAGTAGTGTCAGTAATTTTATGTCAACCTTAAGCAACTTACTTAGTAAATACACAAGAACTTGGAAAAGCAGACCTACGAAATGCTCCCTCCCATGGTTTAAGAAGGACATTCTCCAGCTTATGAAAAAGAGAGATCTTGCTCTCAAAAGGTCTCTGGTCACTAAAACCAACACTGACCATTTCACTTTCACTAGTCTAAGGAACAAAGTGGTGTCTGAGCTTCGGAAGGCTAAGACTAATTACTTCCTTAAACTAACTGAGGAGGCCAATCGGAGCAGTTCTAAACTCTGGCAACACATTAATAGATTAACAAATTCGAGTAAACAAAAGCATCCAAAAATAAGTAGTGTCAAGGTAGATGATAACCTCATTGATAGTAATGAGTCCATGGCCAATGTCTTTAACTGTTTTTTCACTGAATCCGTTCATAAATTGGCAAGTTATTTTAGACCACCTGAGTTATCCTCTAAGGAACATGTTAATGTTCACAACAGTTTTCGCATCGAAGAGGTATCCAGTGATGCAGTTAAAGAGATTATTGGGAAAATGAATAACTCTATGGCAAAGGATGTTGATAACGTAAATGCTGCCTTAATTAAGAAACACCAGAATAGTCTGTTGGAGCCTATTACTCACTTAGTCAACTTGTCAATATGAACAAATACCTTTCCAGAGAGTTGGAAGACAGCAGTAATCACCCCGGTCTATAAGTCGGGAGACAAGGACCTAGCAAGCAACTACAGGCCGATTGCCATATTGCCCGTAGTTTCAAAAATTCTGGAGAAGATTGTTGCTGCTCAATTGATAGAACATTTAGAGTCCAATCAATTACTTTATCCACAGCAATTTGGGTTTAGACCTAAGTATTCCACAGAAATAGCTAATTGTTATTTTATCGAGAAGGTCAAGGCTTTATTGGTTAAGGGGCATGTTGTGGGGACCGTGTTTCTGGATCTAAAAAAGGCCTTTGACACGGTAAACCACACTGTCCTACTGTCGAAGTTAAAAGACCTCAAGATTTCCAAAGACTTGCATGTTAGGTTAATTGGTTGTTCAAAATTGTCCCTAGATATTTGTTTCCTATAGGCCCTCAGAATAGAGGGTTAGTATTAGTGAAAGCGCTTTGAGTGGTCTTTGTGACTAGAAAAGCGCTATATAAGTGCAGGTTAGTTAGTAGTTAGTAATTTCAACTGAGGCAATACAGTGGTTTAGGTCATACCTGGAGGGGAGAGAACAATGTGTCAAGGTCAATGGGGAGAAATCTGGGTTGCTCACCAATAACACGGGAGTACCACAAGGATCTATACTAGGGCCATTGTTGTTCACAATATACATCAACGACTTGCCCGATAGTTGCCCAGGTGCCAGCTGCCAGATGTATGCTGATGACACCGTAATCTATCTGTCTGCCAAAACGGCTAGCATGGCAGCTGAGCACCTGACCCAGGTTTTACAGAACATCTCTAAATGGCTTGTGTTGTCGCATTTAACCTTGAATGTAAAAAAAAACTGTTGCTATGTGTATCTCTATTAGAAACAGGCCCATGAACGATGTTTTTGATGTTAAAATTGGAAATGAGGTGCTTACTGAAGTGAATGAGGTCAAGTATCTAGGGATCATTCTAGACAGGAACCTGCGATTCGACAAGCAGGTGCAAGAAGGTCAAACCCAATTTAAATTGCTTCCGTCTCATTAGAAGGGATTTGTCATTCAGAACTGCTCATACATATATGCACGCGATGATTCTTTCACATCTGTCATACTGTATCGCATCTTGGTCACAAACATTTCAAATTACACTAAAACCCATAACTGCAAGTTCTAGACATGGTGACAATGCAGTCACCGTTGATGGAAGCTCGTGTGCTTGCTCTGCTAGAGCTCGAGCATCTAGCCACCAAACCTGAAAAAGGAGGTGAAACAAGATTGTATAGACATTTAAAAACCAGTCTGATATTACAGAAGATAATAAAATTTTCAAAAGTAAAAAGATTGTGCTTGACTAAAATACCACAGTGATGCCACCGCATTGGTTTGCGGTCCAAGATTTTTATAGCCTGTTTATATACAGTGGGGAAACAAAGTATTTAGTCAGCCACCAATTGTGCAAGTTCTCCCACTTAAAAGATGAGAGAGGTCCCCAATTTTCATCATAGGTATACCTCAACTATGAGAGACAAAATGAGAAAAAAAAAATCCAGAAAATCACATTGAAGGATTTTTAATGAATTAATTGGTAAATTCCTCGATAAAATAAGTATTTGGTCACCTACAAACAAGCAAGATTTCTGGCTCTCACAGACCTGTAACTTCTTCTTTAAGAGGCTCCTCTGTCCTCCACTCGTTACCTGTATTAATGGCACCTGTTTGAACTCTTTATCAGTATAAAAGACACCTGTCCACAACCTCAAACAGTCAGACTCCAAACTCCACTATGGCCAAGACCAAAGAGCTGTCAAAGGACACCAGAAACAAAATTGTAGACCTGCACCAGGCTGGGAAGACTGAATCTGCAATAGGTAAGCAGCTTGGTGTGAAGAAATCAACTGTGGGAGCAATTATTAGAAAATGGAAGACATACAAGACCACTGATAATCTCACTCCATCTGGGGCTTCACGCAAGATCTCACCCCGTGGGGTCAAAATGATCACGAGAACGGTGAGCAAAAATCCCAGAACCACATGGGGGGACCTAGTGAATGACCTGCAGAGAGCTGGGACCAAAGTAACAAAGGCTACCATCAGTAACACACTGCGCCGCCAGGGGCTCAAATCCTGCATTGCCAGATGTGTCACCCTGCTTAAGCCAGTACATGTCCAGGCCCGTCTGAAGTTTGCTAGAGAGCATTTGGATGATCCAGAAGAGGATTGGGAGAATGTCATATGGTCAGATGAAACCAAAATAGAACTTTTTGGTAAAAACTCAACTTGTCGTGTTTGGAGGAGAAAGAACACCATACCTACTGTGAAGCATGGGGGTGGAAACATCATTCTTTTGGGCTGTTTTTCTGCAAAGGGACCAGGACAACTGATCCGTGTAAAGGAAAGAATGAATGGGGCCATGTATCGTGAGATTTTGAGTGAAAATCTCCTTCCATCAGCAAGGGCATTGAAGATGAAACGTGGCTGGGTCTTTCAGCATGACAATGATCCCAAACACACCGCTCGGGCAACGAAGGAGTGGCTTCGTAAGAAGCATTTCAAGGTCCTGGAGTGGCCTAGCCAGTCTCCAGATCTCAACCCCATAGAAAATCTTTGGAGGGAGTTGAAAGTCCGTGTTGCCCAGCGACAGCCCCAAAACATCACTGCTCTAGAGGAGATCTGCATGGAGGAATGGGCCAAAATACCAGCAACAGTGTGTGAAAACCTTGTGAAGACTTACAGAAAACATTTGACCTCTGTCATTGCCAACAAAGGGTATATAACAAAGTATTGAGATGAACTTTTGTTATTGTCCAAATACTTATTTTACCGAGGAATTTACCAATTAATTCATTAAAAATCCTTCAATGTGATTTTCTGGATTTTTTTTTCTCATTTTGTCTCTCATAGTTGAGGTATACCTATGATGAAAATTGGAGACCTTTCTCATCTTTTAAGTGGGAGAACTTGCACAATTGGTGGCTGACTAAATACTTTTTTGCCCCACTGTATATAAACAGGCTATAAAAATCTTGGACCGCAAACCAATGCGGTGGCATCACTGTAGTATTTTAGTCGAGCACAATCTTTTTACTTTTGAAAATTTTATTATCTTCTGTAATATCAGACTGGTTTTTAAATGTCTATACAATCTTGTTTCACCTCCTTTTTCTGGTTTGGTGGCTAGACGCTCGAGCTCTAGCAGAGCAAGCACACAAGCTTCCATCAACGGTGACTGCATTGTCACCATGTCTAGAACTTCATTTGGTCAGTCTGCTTTCTCCATAAAAGGGGCAAACTTATGGAACTCTGCCAACTCACTTAAAATTGGAGACAAATGCCAACCTCTTCAACAGAGGCGTTAAAGATTGGCTAAAATCCCACCAGCAATGTGTACATATCTAGTCTGAATTATTATGTTTGTTGTGATCATGGATCTCTTGTTCTATTTATAATTTGTAATGTATTTGTAATTTTAATTAGCTTATAAATTTTGTATGTATAGGCTAACTTATGACCGATATAAGCCACCTATGGACTGGTGTTGAGAATTAGCACTTGTGCTATATACACCTATGCAAAACATCTGGTCTCTCCTTGTGATTGTACTAATGTAATTTGTTATGTCCATATTAAATAAAGAGTAAAATAAATAAATAAATACTGTTTATAAACAGGAGAATTTTTGTTTTGTTTTTAACTGAATAATTCAAGGCAAACACTCACCTGTGAATCTGTCCTTTATAAATTAAAAAGAAAAAATATTTAGTGATACTGGCAAGAATATTGTTATTGTGAAAATTCACAGAAATATCGTGGTGTAATTTTTTTGGCCATATCACCCATCACTAAATGGCTAACAAAAAAATAGGCAGGCTGTTGGCTTGCTGTACTTGAACACGGTCAACTCAGACATCTACAGATCCAGTTTTCAACCTCAGATGTTTAAGTAACCCATCATCAGTATAAAATTAGAGATTAGTGCATTAAAGTCCAATTTTTAAATTTTTTTTTTTTTTTTTTTTTTTTTTTTTTTTGTCTTTCAGGTGCGCCCTTTCGGGGTTGCCACAGCGTATCATATATTGATATGCGTACCTTATATTGCAATGAGCTGCATGTTGATTTAGCAAGGGTTTTTACGCCGGATGCCCTTCCTGACACAACCCTGCACATTTTATCAGGGCTTAGGACCGGCACAGGAAGTACACTGGCTTGTGCACCCCTTGTGGCTGGGTAACCAACATTTCCCGCCTCTGTTTCATTATTGCTGAGCACCAAGCTGGACGGCAGGAGTTCCATTTTTATATTGTCTTTGGCATGACTTGGCTGGGACTTTAACCCCAGCCTCCCGGTTGTGGGAAGGATGCTCTACCTCTAGGCCACCATGCTGGTAAAGTTCAATAATTAGGTTAATAATAATAATAATAAATTTATTTGTATAGCACTTTTCACAGATAAAAGTCACAAAGTGCTTTACATGAAATCAAACACAGAAACAAGAGGTTAAATTGCAAAGAAGCACAAATTAAGAGTAAAATTTACAGTGATAAGATAAAACTCGTTAAGAATAGACTACAACAAATATAGTAAAATAAAATAAACAAAACCAACAAATAACCCCCACTCCCCCCTACCTAAAGGCCTGTCTAAACAACAGTGTTTTAATTTGCTTCCTAAAAATAACCTCAGTCAGTCAAACGGACTGAAGGGGGTAAAGAGTTCCACAACTTTGGCGCTACAGCTTGAAAAGCTCGATCACCACGCGTTTTAAAATAAGTCTGAGGTACCTCTAATAAAAGCTGACCAGAGGACCTGAGGGGCCGAGGTGTATGGCTGAGTAAGCTCTGCAATGTAGGGAGATGTGAGACCATGCAAGGCTCTAAAAGTTAAAACGAGAATTTTAAACTGAACTCTAAAATTAACAGAGAGCAAATGAAGATTAGATTAAAAAAAAAGGTTAGTTGTATTGTTATAATTAATTAAAGCTTTGCTCTTGCAAAAAACAGAACTTTTACTTATTATTAATAGCATCTGCGCTCACCTGCCGTTTCATAATAAAAAGACAATAAGGAACCATCCCAGCAGCAAACATCACTATCAGTATGGCATGTGCATGATTTTAGACTAAATGACTCCACAGTGGGTGAATAATATCACCTAGAACTGAAGGTCTGCATAGAGCCCAAAGGACACTGAAAAACAATTTGTACCAAATCCAAAGCCTGGTTTCCCTGCAAGATATAAAGCAGTATATGATGTGAAACTACCATATAACAGAATGGTTTCATTTTATTAGCTACTGAATTCATCCTCCACACTTCAAAAAAAAAAAATAAAAAATTCAAACATAATCAAATTCAAAGAAATTTTAAACAAATTAGACCACTGCTGACAGTCAGTGCGGCCAAAATATTCCTGCATGCAATGATCTTCTCACACATGGATTACTGTTTTACCAAATGGTCACTCACTGGTATAACCATAATTAAACCCATTGAATCCTTGTACAAAAAGCCATAAAAATCTTTGATAAGAAAGATCCCACATATCATTGTTGTCACATTTACAAAAAATACAATTTTCTGTGTTTTGAAAGTTATAGAACTCTCAAATTTGCCTGTTCAATTTATAAAATATTAAATGGTTAAGCACCCTCCCCCTCCCGGGAGAATACGTTAAAATGAGGACTGTCACCGGCACAACCACCAGAGCAATCATTAGAGGAGACTGTGAGGTCCCCAACAGATGCACCACATTTGCCCAATCTGTGTATCAGTAAGGGGCACCAAGATCTGGAATAATACACCATCTGCACTCAGAAAACATACCACACTAAACACTTTTAAGACTCACTGTAAAAATTGGCTTTTAAACAACCAAAACTGTACCCATAACTAGTGGTTGCTCTGCGACATGCGCATATACAGTGGTGTGAAAAAGTGTTTGCCCCCTTCCTGATTTCTCATTTTTTGGTATGTTTGCCACACTAAAATGTTTCAGATCATCAAACAAATAAATTTAAATATTAGACAAAGATAACACAAGAAAACTCAAAATGCAGTTTTTAATTGAAGGTGTTTATTATTAAGGGTACAAAAAAAAACAAACCCAAACCTACATGGCCCTGTGTGAAAAAGTGATTGCCCCCCTGTTAAAACATAAATTAACTGTGGTTTATCACATCTTTGAAAGCGGAGTTCAATTTTCTAGCCATTTGTAAAGCTTTGGGACTTCAGTGAACCACAGTGAAAGCCATTATCCACAAATGGCAAAAACATGGAACAGTAGTGAACCTTCCCAGGAGTGGATGACCATCCAAAATTACCCCAAGAGCGCAGCAACGACTCATCCAAGTGGTCACAAAAGACCTCACAACAACATCCAAAGAACTGCAGGCTTCACTTGCCTCAGTTAAGGTCAGTGTTCATGACTCCACCCTAAGAAAGAGACTAGGCAAAAATGGCCTGCATGGCAGAGTTCCAAGACAAAAACCACCGCTGAACAAAAAGAACATAAAGGCTGGTCTCAGTTTTGCCAGAAAACATCTTGATGATCCCCAAGACTTTTGGGAAAATATTCTGTGGACTGACGAGACAAAAATTGAACTTTTTGGAAGGTGTGTGTCCCATTACATCCGACGTAAAACTAACACAGCTTTTCAGAAAAGCAACATCACACAAACAGTAAAATATGGTGGAGGTAGTGTGATGGTCTGGGGCTGTTTTGCTGCTTCAGGACCTGGAAGACTTGCTGTGGTAAATGGAACCATGAATTCTGCTGTCGACCAAAAAATCCTGAAGGAGAATGTCCCGCCATCTCTTCGTGACCTCAAGCTGAAGTGCACTTGGGTTCTGCAGCAGGTCAATGATCCAAAACACACCAGTAAGTCCAACTCTGAATGGCTTAAGAAAAACAAAATGAAGACTTTGGAGTGGCCTAATCAAAGTCCTGACCTGAATCTGATTGAAATGCTGTGGCATGACCTTAAAAAGGTGGTTCATGCTTGAAAACCCTTCAATGTGGCTGAATTACAACAATTGTGCAAAGATGAGTGGGCCAAAATTCCTCCACAGCACTGTAAAAGACTGATTGCCAGTTATCGCAAATGCTTGATTGCAGTTGTTGCTTCTAAGGGCCGCCCAACCTGTTATTATGTTTAGGGGGCAATCACTTTTTCACACAAGGCCATGTAGGATTGGATTTTTTTCCCCTTAATCATAAATACCTTCATTTAAAAACTACATTTTGTGTTTACTTGTTATCTTTGTCAAATATTTAAATTTGTTTGATGATCTGAAACATTTAAGTGTGACAAACACAAAAAAATGAGAAAACAGGAAGGGGGGATAAAACACTTTTTCACACCACTGTATATACACTACTCACAAAAGGTTAGGGATATTCGGCTTTCGGGTGAAATTTCAGGATGCACCTAAAATGCACTGTTGAAGCGGCATGAAAAAATAAGCAGCGGTGCTGTGGTTTTAAGCAGGTTTTATTAATCATACCACCTTCACGGGATCCCCTCTCCGGTGCATAGTGGAGCAGCCCGGAGCGGGATCCCTAGGCTCTCAGGGAAGGAGAGGCGGACACAGTGTGTCCACCAGTTGCAAGATCAGAAGAGCGAGTAAGAGAGAGATTGCGTTACAGAGCTGCATCTTATATACTTGACCATAACAATACATCAAAAGGACATACCCCACAGTTAGAATGATCAAAGGTATAACAGAACAGGCAGGAGGTATTTGCATTTGTGAGACCAAGGGCAGATTAGCTAGACCTCGCTCCAGGTGCGGACAAAGAAGCTAACAAGCACATCTACATATTGATCTGAGTCTCTAGGTCACAGTAAGGACAGGACGCATGAGTACAAAGGATGAAAGGCATCAATTAACATCACATAGATGAGACAGAAGAAACTCGTCTACCTGTAGACATTAATACACCAAAGCACATCTAAGATGCTCAGAAAAAGCACAGTAAGGACAAGCCATATGCACACTATACAGAATGGCGCATTACATCACAACACATGCATGTTTGCATCACAAATACATGAATGGCACATTGCTTCTCAGTAATGCAGCAGAAAAACAGAGAAAAGAGGGCTGAGTGTCCTTAGTCTGTTGTGGGGTTAAAACGAACCGCCACACACGCTCCCCCCCAGAGGACGCGGCAGGGGGTCGCGACCTCGATAATCCATCTGTGTGAGCGAGCTGTGGGAGAAGCTCGCTGCAGGCGGAGGGGGAGGGGTAATAAGTGCCGGCAGGAGCTGTGAAATCGTCCTGAGCCGCGCAAAAATTGCTTGCTGCTCCGTGACGTCGAGGGTTTGTCCCGTTGCACGTGCGGAGATCACAAGAAGAAAAATTAGTCTCTGACTCCTCTCGTGGCCATGAAGAAAAGCAGGAGCGGCTGTAAGAGAAAAAGTAAACAAAGCAGGGGGACTGTTGGCTTTGGGTGCTGAAGCAACCCCAAAGCTCCCGGGAACAGCTGACGGCTGAAATCCCGTTGTGCCGTGGCTAAGACCATTAAAAAATCCAGTGGCGAGCTGCGTGCTTGCTTCAGGTGAACGAGCAGCCCTGAAGGTTCTGTGGGCAGCGGCGGAGGACGATGGCGGTCTCTGGTGTGGCTGAGACTGTTAACAAATCCTTCGAGCGTGCTGCATGCGTGCTTCAGGTGAGCGGGCAGCCCTGAAAGGCAGCGGCGAAGGAGGAAGGCAGTCTGTGGAGCCGTTACTTGTCCCGTGCGTGATGCGCCGTCCTTGTAACTCCCCGATGCGTGCGCGGGGGTTCAGTGCGTGGGTGGGCCGCTGGAGTGGCGAGTCAGGGTGCAGAAACTTGGTGGAGAACGGCGCAGACGGCGCCGGTAAAATCCAGGTTGAGCTGTGGCTGTAGATTGGCCATGGTGCGTTGGAGCGGTGAGAGGAAATAGACGATCTTTAGTCCCTCAGGCCCGTGCAGATGCGTTGGAGCGGCGGGAGGGAATAGACGATCTTATGTTCCTCAGGCTCATGCAGCTGCGTTGGAGCGGTGTGAGGAAGTAGACGATCTCCGTCCCTCGGGCTCGTTGAGACGCGTTGGAGCGGTGCGAGGCAATAGACGATCTTTGTGCCCCGGGCTTGTGCAGCTGCGTTGGAGCGGTGAGAGGGAGGAGACGATCGTTGTCGCTCGTGCGGCCATGGTGCGTTCAGTTCCACGCGCTGCGCTCCCCGTCGGCCCTGGAGGTTGCCGTCGTGGAGAGAGGACGAGGTGCGTGCGCTCTCTGTGAGAGCGGCCGGTCCAGCGTGGTCATCCAAAACAGAAGGCTGCGTCTTCAAGGGGTCGCCAACGCAGCTGTACGGCTGTCCAGCTCGGAAGGTTGCATTCGCACAAAACGTGTGCGTGTTCGAGGGGTCACCAGTGAAGCGGCATGAAAAAATAAGCAGCGGTGCTGTGGTTTTAAGCAGGTTTTATTAATCATACCACCTTCACGGGATCCCCTCTCCGGTGCATAGTGGAGCAGCCCGGAACGGGATCCCTAGGCTCTCAGGGAAGGAGAGGCGGACACAGTGTGTCCACCAGTTGCAAGATCAGAAGAGCGAGTAAGAGAGAGATTGCGTTACAGAGCTGCATCTTATATACTTGACCATAACAATACATCAAAAGGACATACCCCACAGTTAGAATGATCAAAGGTATAACAGAACAGGCAGGAGGTATTTGCATTTGTGAGACCAAGGGCAGATTAGCTAGACCTCGCTCCAGGTGCGGACAAAGAAGCTAACAAGCACATCTACATATTGATCTGAGTCTCTAGGTCACAGTAAGGACAGGACGCATGAGTACAAAGGATGAAAGGCATCAATTAACATCACATAGGTGAGACAGAAGAAACTCGTCTACCTGTAGACATTAATACACCAAAGCACATCTAAGATGCTCAGAAAAAGCACAGTAAGGACAAGCCATATGCACACTATACAGAATGGCGCATTACATCACAACACATGCATGTTTGCATCACAAATACATGAATGGCACATTGCTTCTCAGTAATGCAGCAGAAAAACAGAGAAAAGAGGGCTGAGTGTCCTTAGTCTGTTGTGGGGTTAAAACGAACCACCACACTGTAACCTTTACAGGTGAACTTAATTTGACCTTCTCTAACCTGTTGAATACACAAGTCCAACTTTTCAATGCTTCAGTACTTTTTGCGTAACTTGCTGTTCTCTAACAAGGTGATTAATGGTAAAATTCACAACAGGTATTTGATCCATGAATCGACCAATAAATTTTCTGGTTCAATTACAGTTGGTATTTAAACAGTCCTCTTCATCATCCTCTTCACATTTTTCCATCATGAGACAAAGACGACACCTAACAATTGATCAACAGTACCTCGCCATTTGCAAGGCTTCAAACAGGATGTTCTCAGAGGGAAGTGGTCACTGAGCTTAGAGTGTCATGGTGTGTCATCAGCAGGTTGCAACAGAGATACAGAGAGACTGGAAGAGTCACAGAAAGGCACAGAAGTGGACGTCCTTTGTCCACATCCCACGGTGATGACCGCTTCATTGTGAACAGTGCCCTGTGAAACCAGATGATGAGTGCCACTCAACTCCAGGCACATTTAAGGGAGGTGAGAGGCACCCAAGTGTCACGTCAGACCATTCGAAACCATTTACATCAGCATGGTCTGCATGCTATAAGACCTGCAAGGGTACCTGACCACACCACCAGGCACAGGCGTCATCATCTTGCATGAACCTGGGAGCATTTACGCTGGACAAGGGACCAGTGGGCATCAGCGATGTTCTCTGATAAAAGTCGATTCACGTTGAGCAAAAATGATGGCTGCCAATGATGCTGGAGATGTCAAGGAGAGCACTACGCATCAGTCACTGTTGTCACCAGACGAGCCTTTGGTAGTGGTAGTGGTGTTACAGTCTTGGCAAGTGTGTCTAGTCAATACAGAACTGCCCTACACCTTGTGAATGGTACAGTGACAAGCTGATACTACCTGAATAACATTCATTCATTCGTTTATTGTCCCCTTGGGGAACTTTTTGTGCTGCAGCATCACAAAAAGAACATACTGTACATACAAACAGCACACACAAAAACCAAACACAGTACAGTACAACGCACCTCACAGCAGACATTTGGCATTTAAAAACTTAATAGCCTGAGGTTCAAAGGAAATGAGAGAATTTTTTTTTGTGAAAGGAGGTGGCCGATACAGACATCCAGAGGGCAGCAGTTCAAAAGATGAAGCCAGTTGTCACGAGCTGAGTCTGATGTTCTGCCAGACTCAGTCTTGTGGCTCCTTCTTTGTATGTACATTTATTTACCTGTTGAATTTTGGGTATCCTCTTGAGTTTTCACTGCCTTTTATTTGCCTGTTGATGTCTCTGTTCGCTTTGGTTTTGTATTGTTTCATTTGTAATCATTGTCTAGTCTGTATTTGGTTTTGTTTACATTTCAGTCTCTGGGTTGACAGGTGGCTCTTCGAGGTTAGTGTGGGCGCCGCCTGTCAAACTTCCAGCTGCCCCTCCCTCACCTGTCATTACCGTCAGCTGCTCTTCCTCATTACTACGATCAGCTGTCTCCAATTATTAGTTGTTGTCTTCCTCTCCTGCTCAGGTCAGCCCGCACCTGTGATCACTTCTGTTGTCAATTCATTTTCTATTTAAGCACTGTCAGGTCACGTTGTTATTGTCACTTCCTCATTTGTGTTGGAATTTATGTCCTTCAATCGAGTGCTCCTCGGGACATTTATTCTTCCTCTACCTGCCTCATCTCCTCCTGAGCTGTTTGCTCAGGATTGCTACTTCCTGTAAGTTTTCCTCTAGTTTGCCTTTTGAGTTTGCACTGTTGGACTTTAGTTTCTATCACAATAAATGTTGCAAAATTTCATCCAGCGAGTGGGTTCTTCTTTATCTCTGTGCACCGCGTAAAGGTGCACATGACACCAGTGGGCGCATCCAATCCCCCAGAATGCCACGGGCATTTTTCATAGTTCTTTCCCTATACAGGATCTCCAGGCTGGGAAGAGGACTACTAATTATCCCACTGGCAATGGAGACTGTCTTTTGGAGAGTCTTTTTCTGTGCCTCCATAGCGTTGCCAAACCAGTAAATAAGTCCAAAGTCCAAATAACATCAGTAATCCAGTCATTGTGCCCCTGCATGAACACAGGTCTAATTTCATTTTCACAGACGACAATGCTCCAGCTCATCGAGATCGCATCACTAGGGAACGGCTGCTGGAGGCTGGGGTACCTCATATGAAGTGGCCTGCACTTTCTCCAGACCTGAATCCCATAGAAAACCTATGGGATCAGCTGAGTCGCCGTGTAGAGGCTCGTAACCCTGCACCCCACAACCTCAATGACCTGAGGGCCACCCTTCAAGAAAAGTGGAATGCCATGCCTCAGCAGAAACAAGTTGACTTGTGAATAGTATGAGATGTCATTGTCAAGCTGTAATTGATGCTCAGGGGCACATGACAAGTTATTGAGACACTGACATTTTTTGTTGTGGCATACCCACCACTGTTGTTGCCTTTTGTTTCAAACTGTTTGAGATGAGGAAATTACCACTGCATGCTTCTACTTAAATGCCCTACTTTCATGTTATATAACTGTAGTGTGAACTTTTAACATTTACCATAAATTTCACCCAAAAGCCAAATATCCCTAACTTTTTGTGAGTAGTGTATGTGCCTGTGCGTCACACACATATGCCCCGCTTCTTGTTTCTTGCCGCTGTGAGGCATTTGGGTGCATGTGTGTGTATGCATACACAGCACTTCACTTGTGTGACATCTGAATGTTTTGTTTTGTAGCACCTTAACTCTTGCACTTTAGCATATCCACTTTGTACACTTTCCTTGCCGATGTTCTTCTCGTGTATGACTGTTTGTGTGTTTTTGTGACCCGCCGGGGGACTACAGATGATAATTAGCAATATTGCTAAAACTGGCATACTTACATTTGTATTAATGTTCATTAGTATGTAATGTCCCTTTCAAATAAACATTAAACTTAACTAATATTAGCAAACTGGCCTGTATGACTGTCCAGACATGTCACCTTCGGTATGCGCCGAGGGTGACATGTCAGACCCTTTTGTCACCACCTCAGGAGTCCAGTAGGGATGCATCGCTGCGCCAAACCTCTTTAATGCTGCGGTTGACTACTGGGTCAGGAACACGATGGAACACTGCCCCAACCTCAGAGTTGACTTTCACCTCCAGTTCACAGACCTGTGCTATGCGGACGACGTGGTGCTTTTCGCCACGCAAATAGAGATAATTGCCAAGGCACTGGAGTTGCTTGCAGAGTAAGCATTGCCCCTGGGCCTCACCATCAGCTGGGCAAAGACAAAGATCCAGTCGCTATCAGACTCCTTGCCACCACCACCACAAGTCATCACCATCAATAATGAGCTGGTTAAGACTGTCAACGACTTTGTCTACCTCAGATCTAAGATCATCAGCTCCTGCTTGTCAGACCCAGAGATTACTTGCCGCCTGCAGCTGTCTCGCGGTGCTTTTGGCCACCTCCAGAGAGTCTGGTGGAGTGAGAAGATCCGTACATCCACAAAGTTGTGAATCTTCAACACCTGTGTGGTCCCCATCCTCCTTTACAGGTCTGAGACCTGGACCCTCTCCACCATAACCACCCGCCATCTGGATACATTCCACCGGACCTGTCTCTGTGACATCATCGGCATCCGATTCCACCACACCACAAATGATGAGGTCTACAGGAGGGCTGGTTGCCCTATCCCCATCTCCACCGTCATCAGAAGAGGGAGGCTGCGGCTCTTCAGTCACATGGCCAGGTTGGATGATGGGATCCCAGCCAAGCCGACCCTCTGCCAGTGCTCGTCGTACAGTACAGTGAGAAGTAGTACAGAAGTACAGTGGATATAAAAAGTCTACACACCCCTATTCAAATACCAGGTTTTTGTGATGTAAAGATATGAGACCAAGATAAATAATTTCAAAACTTTTTCCACCATTAATGTGACCTATAACCTGTACAGCCCTATTGAAAAACAAACTGAAATCTTTTAAGGGGAAAAATAAAAAATAAAAAACTTACAATAACCTGGTTGCATATACTGTATATGCACACCCTTAAACTAGTACTTTGTTGCAGCACCTTTTGCTTTTATTACAGCACTCAGTCTTTTTAGGTAGGAGTCTATAGCGTGGCACATCTTGATGCGGAAATATTTGCCTACTCTTCTTTGCAAAAATGCTCCAAATCTGTCAGATTGTGAGGGCATCTCCTGTGCACAGCCATCTTCAGATCACCCCACAGATGTTCAATCAGATTCATATCTGGACTCTGGCTAGGCCATTCCAAAAACTTAATCTTCTTCTGGTGAAGCCATTCTTTTGTTGATCTGGATGTGTGCTTTGGATCATTGTCATGCTGAAAGATTAAGTTCTTCTTCATCTTCAACTTTCTAGTAGAAGCCTGAAGGTTTTGGCCAACACTGACTGGTATTTGGAACTGTTCATAATTCCCTCCACCTTGACTAAGGCCCCAGCTCCAGCTGAAGAAAAACAGCCCCAAAGCATGACGCTGCCACCACCATGCTTCACTGTAGGTATGGTGTTCTTTTGGTGATAAGCAGTGTTGTGTTTGTGTCAAATATACCTTTAGGAATTATGGCCAAAAATTCAACCTTGGACCATAACACATTTTCTCACATGTGTTTGAGAGGTTTCAAATATGTTTCCAAATGTAGCCAGGCTTGGATGTTTTTCTTCATAAGATAAGGCTTCCATTTTGCCACCCTACCCCCATAGCCCAGACATATGAAGAAGATGGGAGATTGTTGTCACATGTACTAAACAGCCAGTACTTGCCAGAAATTCCTGCAGCTCCTTCAGTGTTGCTGTTGGCCTCTTGGCAGCCTCTCTGACCATTTTTCTTCCTGTCTTTTCATCAATTTTGGATGGATGTCCAGTTCTTGGTAATGTCACTGTTGTGCCATATTTTCTCCACTTGATAATGACTGTCTTCACTGTGTTCCATGGTATATTTAATGGCTTGGAAATTCTTTTGCACCCTTCTCCTGACCGATACCTTTGAACAATGACATCCCTCTGATGCTTTGGAAGCTCTCTGTGGACCATGGCTTGTGCTCTAAGATGTGACTACAAAAATGTCAGGAAAAGCCTACTACAACAGCTGAACTTTATTTGGGGTTAATCGGAGGCACTTTAAATGGTGGCAGGTGTGTGCTGACTGCCATTAACATGAGTTTGAATGTGATTGGTTAATTCTAAACACAGCCACAACCCCAGTTATAAGAGGGTGTGCATATTTATGCAACCAGGTTATTGTTTTTTATTTTTTATTTTTCCCCTTAAAAGATTTCAGTTTGTTTTTCCATTGGGTTACACAGGTTATAGATCACATTAATGGGGGAAAGTTTTGAAATGATTTATCTTGGTCTCATTTTTTTTTACATCACACAAACCTGGCATTTGAACAGGGGTGTGTAGACTTTTTATATCCACTGTAAGTCTGTCCAGAGCATCAGTCAAAGGCTATTGCACTCCATACTAAAAATGGAAAGTTTCTATATTTTAACATGTGCTAAATACCAGGCATTTTGGGCCCCATTTCGGCAATCTATGACGTACTTTTTCACCACACCTCCTGTTGTGCGCAGGTGGATTTGAAAGCACATAGTCTGGTTTTCACGTTTTGTATCACACCATTTAATTGCCAGAAGATGGTGTGCCTACACTGCAAGGTGGAGACATTTAAAAGAGATAGGGCACCAGCACAATCTAATAATAATAATAATAATGGAGTAGATTTTTATATGGCATTTTACATGTCAAGTGACATCTCAGAGTGCTTACAGACAATGACCCTGTTTACATGGTCATGAGTAAACTGATTACTGGAGTAAACTGATAAAAATAATAAACGGCTTATGGTGTTTACATGCACAGAGTAAACAGTTTATTGGGCAAATAAAACTAGGTGTGTTAATCCTTTTTCTCATAAACCAATAATGGCCTTTAACTGACAAAGATAATCAGACTACCCTGTTACATGACAGTTTGAATAATCAGGTAACTCCAGAAAGCTGATTATAATCAGTTTACTTATGACTATGGGACTCTTCTGTAAACATACGGGAATATGCTGAGTATGTGACTGGGTACATCAGCACATGTGATGATACCATCGTACCCACCATACACATCAGGAAGTTCACCAACCAGAAGCCCTGGATCAACAGTCAGGTACGTCAGATGCTGCGTGCTCGCTCTCTTGCATTTAAATCAGGCAATGAGGCTGAGTACAAAGCTGCAAAGTATGGACTGACGAAGGCTATAACAACAGCCAAGAGGCAGTACAGGGAAAAGCTGGACAGCCTCTACTCCACTCCTGACCAGGGGCGCATGTGGCAAGGCCTGCAACACATCACAGACTACAAGAGGACCAACAGCAACACCACAAACTCCACAGACAGCCTGCCGGACGATCTCAACATCTTTTACACCCACTTCGAGACTACCAGCTACAGTGCAGAGAGGAGACACACACACACGCACCCTCCCCCTAACAGTCTCACCAGGCCAGGTAAACAAAGCACTGAGGAATATCAACCCCCGCAAGGCAGAAGGACCAGACAACATCCCCTCAGAGCATGCACTGCAGAGCTGACTGATGTTCTCACATCCATCTTCAACCTCTCCCTCAACCAGAACATAGTCCCCTCCTGTTTCAAAACCACAACCATCATCTCTCTCCCCAAAAGGAGCCCGCCAACCTGTCTGAATGATTACACACTGGTAGCACTCACTCCAATCATCATGAAGTGCTTCGAGAGAAACAGGTCCCCCTCAGATGCCATTGTTGCAGCACTCCATTACTCTCTCTCCCACTTGGAAGATAAAGACTCCTACATTAGGATGCTCTTTGTTGACTACAGCTCCACCTTCAACATGGTCATCCCCCACAAACTCACCGACAAACTGTCTTCACTTGGCTTGCACCCCACCCTCTGTGATGGGCTACTGGACTCTGATTGGCAGGCCCCAGACTGTCAGGATGGGTAACAGAATCTCAGCTAGCATCATCACGAACAAAGGTGTCCCACAGAGTTGTGTCCTCAGCCTCATCCTCTACAGCCTCTTAACCCATGACTGTGTTGCCTCCCACAAGGACAATATCATCTTAAAGTTCGCGGATGACACAGCAGTGATAGGCTGCATCACTGGTGGCGACGAAACATCCTACAGGAGGGAGGTGGCCAGCCTGGTGTCATGGGGTAAGGACAACAACCTCACCCTCAACACGGACAAGACAAAGGAAATGATAGTGGACATGAGGAAGAGGAGGAGGAGACCCCATCGGCCGCTGTTCATCCGGGAGCTTGAGGTGGAGAGGTTGAGCAGCTTTAAATACCTGGGCATCCACATCATCGAAGACCTTACGTGGACATACAACACCACAGAGCTGGTTAAGAGAGCTCAACAGCGGCTGTCCTTTCTGAGGAGGCTGAAGAAGTTTGGCATGTCCCCCAGGATCCTCAACAACTTCTACAGCTGCATCATTGAGAGCATCCTGAACAACTGCATCACTGCATGGTACGGCAGCACCACTGCCCTGGACAGCAAACGCCTGCAGAGAGTGGTGACGACAGCGGCGAAGATCATCAGGACTCCACTCCCCTCTCTGCAGAGCACCTACCACCGCAGAGTCCAAAGGAGTGCCGACGCCATCCTCCAGGACCCCACCCACCCCCAGCACAGAATGTTCACACTTCTACCCTCAGGCCAGAGGTACAGAAGTGTGAAATGCAGGACAACCAGACTGAAAAACTCCTTCTTTCCCACTTCTTTTTCTTTGTTGTGTACCTATTACCTTGACATTCGTTTAGAGAGCAGAGTAAGAATTTCATTGCTCAGGAAATGTTGCATTTCTTAACTGTGGACATGATAATAAATCCTTTGAATCTTGAACCATGTTAACAGGGTCATTGATAGTGATAAGCTACTACTGTAGCCACAGAGGCCCTCGGAAACGTGGCTGCCAATCCGCACCAACGGCCTCTCCGTTGCCACGAATCTCAGCACATTGCTAATTTTTTAGGGCCTTTCATGTCAAGTGGTTTTGATCTCCAAAAAACAGGTCTATCATCAGAAGCACATTGTTAATGCTATTTCAGCAGCAGGTTTTATAGTCGTGGACATGCTCCTACTGATCGGCACACATGGAAACGCTCATGCACTGGGGGTTTCCATTATTTTACCAGGCAGAGTTGTGACAGTTATAATCTAATCAAAGTATTGTTACCTGTCAGTTTAATTATATACTCACTGCCAATGAAAACCCAACCCTCTAGAAAAGTTTGATATTTTTACTAATTTTTATGGAAATGGTCAATTAAAGAATGCAAATTATTTTTAAACATCTTAAAAACAATATCAGAGATCGACAAGTTAAAATCTGTGTCAACAATTTTTTAAATTGAACAAAACAGAAGTACCCTGACTTTCTGAAATCACAACAAAACATCTGTCTTAAAACAAAGTTCAATATGGAATATGGTCTCCAACTGTGTTCATGCAGGCAGTAATATGCCTCCACATGGACCTCAGAAGCCATCTAATATTGTCCTGGGGGATATTTAGCCACTCCTCCTGCAATGCCATGACCAGTTCTTGTCTGTTCTGCAGCATTGGTACTCTGGCTGAAACATGTTGCCCAAGTTGATCCCACAAGTGTTCAATGGGGGATAAATCTGGAGGATAAGGAGGCCTAGGAAGGACATCAAAGTTCTGTTGCTGCAGGTATTCCCCAGTGACTTGAGCGGCATGTGGACAAGTATAGTCCTGCTGGAACACAGCCACGTCATGGCATTGTGGAGATTTTACAACACAGTCAAATGCTCAAAGGTAGAGAGTCATGACAGTGAGTACAACCACTGAAAATGAATTCTAGACATATTGTGAATCATACAAATATGATTACTCAAGCTCAGATAGGATGGACCCAAAAATATTGATACAAAAATTGTGTTGTGTTTTCATTGGCAGCGAGTATAATATGGTCAGACACTGAATATTTTTTAAATTCCATTCGCATTTTCATTTTCATCACAAACTTACAGGAGGAGTATAGACTAGGGTTAATGTGTTATTAGGCATTTTTTTTTTTTTAGTGGAATGGATGAATGACCCCTCATGGAACGTCACCTTATTGTGGTGGGGGGTTTGCGTGCCCTAGTGATCCCAGGAGCTATGTTGTCCGGGGCAATTTGCCTCTGGTAGGGTCACCCAAGACAAACTGGTCCTGGGTGAAGGGCCAGACTAAGAACGATCCAACAGACTCTCATAATGAATGCTAGAACTCAACTGACAGCCTGGGCAACTTCTACCGCTGCGTGATAGAGAGCACCCTGACCAACTGTGTCACAGTCTGGTATAGAAGCTGCTCTGTCGCTGACCGTAAGGCACTGCAGCGTATGGTGAAAACCGGCCAACGCATCACAGGGACTCCACTTCCAGTAGTATAGAGGACGTCTACAGGAAAAGATGTCTGCGCTGGGCACGCAGCATTCTTAGGGACTCCAACCATCCTGCTCATGGACTGTTCCAGCTTCTCCCCTCCAGAAGGCGTTTCAGAAGCCTTCGGACTAGAACCAGCAGGTTTAGGAACAGTTTCTTTCCCACAGCTGTCACGTTATTGAACTTAGTTCCCCGCTGACTCTCTTACCATCATCTCTTACCATCCTCACCTGTACATAACTGCCCATCTAACTTATTGTACATTATTTGCACATAACAGTACTCTTAACTTTCTGCACTGCTGCATATATTTGCTTAAATTGCACATACTGTCAATTACTGTATATACTGCACTGCTGTCCTTTGCACTTCTGATTGGATGCTAAACTGTGTTTCGTTACCTTGTATTCATACATGTGTAATGACAATAAAGTTGAATCTAATCTAATCTAATCTAGATCAAGTACTCAGTGGACCCCGCCCGGTATGGAGTTACCGGGGCCCCACCCTGGAGCCAGGCCTGAGGGGGGGGCTCGATGGCTAGCATCTGGTGGTTGGGTTTCTGCCCATGGGACCCGGCCGGGCTCAGCCTTAAGGAGTTACATGGGTCCGCCCTCCAGTGGGCTCACCACCTGCAGGAGGGATCATGGGGGTCCGGTGCTATGTGGATCAGGTGGCGGTCAAAGGCGGAGACCTTGGCGGTCTGATCCCAAGTTTCCGAAACTGCCTTTTGGGATGTGGAATGTCACCTCTCTGGTGGGGAGGGAGCCTGAGCTGGTGCATGAGGTTGAGAGATACCAGTTAGATATAGTCGGCCTCACCTCAACACACAGCTCCGGTTCCGGAACCAGTCTCCTGGAGAGGGGCTGGAGCTTGGCCTACTCTGGAGTTGCCCCGGGTGAGAGGCGATAAGCAGGGATGGGTATTCTTGTATCCCCCCACCTTACTGCCAATATATTGAAGTTTTCCCCAGTGGACAAAAGGGTTGTTTCCCTGCACCTTCGGGTTGTGAAACGGGTCCTGACCATCATTTGTGCCTATGCACCAAATGATGGCTCAGAGTACCCATCCTTTTTGGAGTCTCTGACTGGGATGCTGGAGGGTACTCCTCTTGGAGACTCCATTGTCCTACTGGGGGACTTCAATGCACACGTGGGCAACAACAGTGAAACCTGGAGGGGGTGATTGAGAGGAACGGCCTGCCCGATCTGAACCCGAGTGGTGCTCAGTTACTGGACTTGTGTGCTAACCACAGTTTGTCCATAATGAACACCATGTCCAAGCATAAGGGTGTCCATATGTGCACCTGGCACCAGGACACCCTAGGTCACAGGTCGATGATCGATTTTGTTATCGTGTCATCAGACCCGCGACCGATTGTCTTGGACACTTGAGTAAAGAGAGGTGCAGAGCTGTCAACTGATCACCACTTAGTGGTGAGTTGGATCCGATGACAGGGGAGGATGCCATTCAGAAATGGTAGATCCAAACGTATAGTGAGGGTGTGCTGGGAACGTCTGGCTGAGGCCCCTGTCCGGGAGGTCTTCAATTCCCACCTCCGGAAGAACTTCAACCACATTCCGAGGGAGTCTGGAGACATGGAGTCTGAATGGGCCAGGTTCTCCACCTCCATTGTTGAAGCGGCTGTCCAGAGCTGCGGCCACAAGGTTGTTGGGGCATCTCGTGGTGGCAACCCCTGAACCAGGTGGTGGACACCAGTGGTGAGGGGGGCCATGAAGCTGAAGAAGGAGTCCTATCAAGCTTGGTTGGCTTGTGGGACTCCTGAAGCAGCTGAGGTGTACCGGCAGGCCAAGCGGAGTGTGGCTCAGGTGGTTGCTGAAGCAAAAACTTGGGTATGAGAGGAATTCGGTGATGCCATGGAACAAGACCTTCGGTTGGCCTCGAAGAGATTCTGGCAAACTGTCCGGCGGTTCAGGAGGGGGAAGCAGCTCCCTGTCCACACTGTGTATGGTGCGGATGGGGCACTGCTGACTTCGACTGGGGATATCGTCGGACGGTGGAAGAAATACTACGAGGATCTTCTCAATCCCACTGACAGACCTTCCACAGAGGAAGCAGGGCTTGTGCAGAAGGGGGAAGACTCGCTTATCACAGGTGCTGAGGTCGCCAAGGTGGTTAAAAATCTCTTTGGTGGCTGGGCCCAGGGGGTAGACGAGATTCGCCCTGAGTACCTCAAGGCCCTGGATATTGTAGGGCTGTCATGGTTGACACGCCTCTGCAACACTGCGTGGAGGTTGGGGGCAGTGCCTTTGGCATGGCAAACCGGGGTGGTGATTCCTCTCTTCATAAAAGGGGACCGGAGGGTGTGCTCCAACTTTAGAGGGATCACACTCCTCAGCCTCCCTAGAGCAGTGATGTTTTGGGGCTGTCGCTGGGCAACACGGACTTTCAGCTCCCTCCAAAGATTTTCTATGTGGTTGAGATCTGGAGACTGGCTAGGCCACTCCAGGACCTTGAAATGCTTCTTACGAAGCCACTCCTTCATTGCCCGGGCAGTGTGTTTGGGATCATTGTCATGCTGAAAGACCCAGCCACGTTTCATCTTCAATGCCCTTGCTGATGGAAGGAGGTTTTCACTCAAAATCTCACGATACATGGCCCCATTCATTCTTTCCTTTACACGGATCAGTCGTCCTGGTCCCTTTACAGAAAAACAGCCCCAAAGTATAATGTTTCCACCCCCATGCTTCACAGTAGGTATGGTGTCCTTTCTCCTCCAAACATGACAAGTTGAGTTTTTACCAAAAAGTTCTATTTTGGTTTCATCTGACCATATGACATTCTCCCAATCCTCTTCTGGATCATCCAAATGCTCTCTAGCAAACTTCAGACGGGCCTGGACATGTACTGGCTTAAGCAGGGTGACACGTCTGGCACTGCAGGATTTGAGTCCCTGGCGGCGTAATGTGTTTCTGATGTAGCCTTTGTTACTTTGGTCCCAGCTCTCTGCAGGTCATTCACTAGGTCCCCCCATGTGGTTCTGGGATTTTTGCTCACCGTTCTCGTGATCATTTTGACCCCACGGGGTGAGATCTTGCGTGGAGCCCCAGATCGAGGGAGATGATCAGTGGTCTTGTATGTCTTCCATTTTCTAATAATTGCTCCCACAGTTGATTTCTTCACACCAAGCTGCTTACCTATTGCAGATTCAGTCTTCCCAGCCTGGTGCAGGTCTACAAGTTTGTTTCTGGTGCCCTTTGACAGCTCTTTGGTCTTGGCCATAGTGGAGTTTGGAGTCTGACTGTTTGAGGTTGTGGACAGGTGTCTTTTATACTGATAACGAGTTCAAACAGGTGCCATTAATACAGGTAACGAGTGGAGGACAGAGGAGCCTCTTAAAGAAGTTACAGGTCTGTGAGAGCCAGAAATCTTGCTTGTTTGTAGGTGACCAAATACTTATTTTACTGAGGTATTTACCAATTAATTCATTAAAAATCTTTCAATGCGATTTTCTTTCTCATTTTGTCTCTCATAGCTGAGGTATACCTATGATGAAAATTGGAGACCTCTCTCATCTTTTTTTTTTTCCACAATATCTTTATTGAACCTTTTTTTTTTAACAAACATGATACAAACAATCAAACACTAACACTAAAGTACTACAAAAAAAAATGCACTAAAAACACCAACAACCACCAACAAAATCAAGTCTTCAACAATGCTCCTCTGTTTAGTCTAGACAATCCAATACATAAGTATACATATTATGTTCACCAGTTTGGAATTTACAAGGTCCACACACATCATTAACCTTCTTCTTCAAGAGTTATGTTTAAATTTTTTACATAATCAATAAAAGGTCTCCATATATTCTCAAACACAATTTCCTTTGATTTCAGTATATATGTTATTCTTTCTAATGGAAGGTTTGTTAACATCTGTCTTAACCACTGAGCCACATCTGGTCTATGAGTCTTTTTCCATAATAGTGCAATACATTTTTTGGCATTAAGCAAACTGAGGTCTATGAATGTTCTTTCACTTTTATTAAAATTATGCTTTTCTGGGTACAGACCCAACAAAAACAGTTTAGGATTCAATATGATTTGTTTTGAGATTATTTTTTCAATTGTTACCCTCACCTCTTCCCAAAACATTCTTATTAATCTACATTCCCATAAACAATGAAATAGGGTTCCTTTACTTTCCATGCATTTTGTGCATGTATCTGGTATATTTTTGTTATATCTATTTAACTCCTCCGGTGTAACATACATCCGCATTAACCATTTGAAATGTATCAATTTAAGGCGTACATTTATTGATTTGGTTTGAGCTTCTGTACAAGCCAATTCCCATTGTTCCTCTGAAATTTCAGTTTGCAGATCTTCTTTCCAGTAGTTTAATCTTTTCAGTGAATTTTCACTTGAAGATAGTGTCAATGAGTTATAAAACTCTGAAATAATACCCTTTCTTTTACTATCTTTCATCATCATTTTTACCAAGGATGAATAAATAGGTCGAGTGAGAGCTTTATTTTGATTTGATCGAATAAAGTTTCTAAGTTGAAGATATTTAAAAAAATGTGTTCTATTGAGATTAAATTTGATCCTCAGCTCTTCAAAAGACATTATGTTATCTGCACATGGCAAATATAAATCCTGAATCTTTTGTATCCCTTTTAAATTCCATACTTTAAATACAGCGTCCGCTCTCCCTGGTTTAAAATATTGATTACCCCATATTGGACTAAATTGTGACAATAACTGTGGTTCTTTTAAATAGTTTTTAGCTTCACACCATATTTTGATCATATGCTTTACAAATGGATTTTTAACTTGTTTTTGTAATTTTTTTGCCGAATCTGAGTATATGAATATGGGAAGAGGTAAAGGTAAATTGTATGATTCCATTTCAGTCCAGTGAGGGAGATCATTTGATGAAAAATAATATGTCATAGACCTCAGTTGTGCCGACCAATAATACAACATAAAATTTGGACATTTCAGACCTCCACGATCAAATGGTAAATATAATAAAGACAGACGTAATCTAGCCCTCCTGTTGTTCCATATAAATTCCACTAACTTTTTTTTTATTCTTGAGAATAGATCTAAAGGTAGTGATAAGGGAATGTATTGAAATAAATAAAGTATTTTAGGTAAAATATTACTTTTAAGTATATTGATTCTCCCGATCATCGACATTGGTAGTGACATCCATCTCTGAGTTAACTCATTGATATCTGACATTAAGGCTTCATAGTTGACACTGGCGACTGATTCTAGCTTAGGCACAATTTGGATTCCTAAATATTTAAACTGATTTACAACATTGAATTGATTTACCTCAGGGGCTGGGTAATTTCTCTGGGTCTCATTTAGCATTAATATTGAAGATTTAGTTTTATTTATTTTATATCCTGATATTTCCCCAAAATTCTTTATTAAATTCAACAAGGTTGGAATTGATTTTTTTAGATTCGACATAAACAAAATTATGTCATCGGCGTACAGGGAGATTTTATGTTCTGTTGGTCCAACTTTAATTCCATATATTTGTGAATGTAAACGTATCGCTATCGCTAAAGGTTCAATTGCCATAGTAAACAGTAAAGGTGAAAGTGGACAGCCTTGTCGACATCCTCTATTGATTTTTATTGGTTTTGAAATATTGTTATTTGTTAGGATTTCTGCTGTAGCATTATTGTATATTATTTGAACCCATTTTATGAAATTATTTCCAAGTCCAAACCTTTGTAGGACTTCAAAAAGAAAGGGCCATTCAACTCTATCAAAGGCCTTTTCGGCGTCCAGTGATAGGAGAGCTGTATCCGGTGCTTCTTTATTAAAATAAATAATATTAAATAGTCTTCTTACATTATGGAAGCCTTGTCTACCCTTTATAAAGCCATTCTGATCTCGATTAATAATATTTGGTAAAATTTCTTGTATTCGTCTTGCTAAAATTTTACAGATTATCTTAAGGTCGGCGTTTAATAGGCTTATTGGTCTCATATTTTCACATTTATTAGAGGGCTTACCTGGTTTTGGCAGCAGTATAATTAAGGCATTATTTATGTATGATGGTAAATTATTATTTTGAAATGCTTCTAAAACCATTTCCAAAAAAGGTTTTATTAATTTATTCTTAAATTTTTTATAAAGGTCAACTGGAAGACCATCTGGTCCTGCACTTTTTCCTGATTTCATATTATCAATGGCTAGCCCAACTTCTTCTTGACTAATTTTAGACTCCAATATCTCCCTGTTTTCATTTGGAATACACGGTATAGATAGTTCGTTCAAAAACCCATTTAGTTTTGTTAAATCAGATTCATTTTTGGTATCATATAATTTTTCATAGTAATCTCTAAAGGCTCTGTTAATTTCTAAAGGATCTATAACTACCTGTCCATTACTTATAATACTGGTAATTGGTGTTTTAATTTCTAATTGTTTAATCTGCCATGCTAATAATTTTCCTGATTTTTCACCTTGTTCATAAAAAGATTGTTTCAATCTTAGAAGACTCGAGGCAGCTCTATTCGCTGATTTTTTGTCGTATTCAGCTCTCAAAATCAGTAATTCATTCTCCAACTTTGGGTCACTTCCTGCATACACTTTTTCCTGAAGACTTTTTATTTTATGTTCCAATTTAGCTCTCTCCTCTCGAGTCTTCTTAGATTTTGATCCTGTATAACTAATAATATGTCCCCTAATAAAAGCTTTGAAAGCCTCCCACTTTACACATGCTGATGTTTGTGTAGTATTGATGTCAAAGAACTCCTCTATCTGTTTTTCTATATACTTGACAAATTCCTCATCCTGAAGCCATTTATGCTGAAATTGCCATCTACCTGATTCCTTTGTCAATTTTTTATCTACATATATTAGACAACAGGGTGCATGATCAGAGATCACGATGTTATCATAAAAGCAGTTTTGAATCTTGGACCTTAATTCTGTGGAAATCAAAAAATAATCAATACGTGAGAATGTCTTATAGGTACTGGAATAACAAGAATAGGCTTTAACTTGTGGTTTCATTTCTCTCCATATATCTAACAATCTCAATTCTTTCATAAAATGATTAATAGTCATCCTACATCCAATGTGCGTGCAATCCAGTCCTGTTGATCTATCTATACCTGGATTCAATGTACAATTAAAATCCCCTGCTATTATATGTTGCCCTGTAAGTGATGATAAGATAAGAAATAAATTAGCAAAGAACTTCTGATCATCTATATTGGGACCATTTAAGTTCACAAGATTTATATTTTCTAATAGCAAAGAACCGTGAATGATTACATATCTTCCAAATTTGTCTCCAATTACATTTTTCACTTGAAAAGGAACTGATTTATGTATGAGAGTCATAACTCCCCTGGCCCGGGATGAGAATGATGAGGTGAAGACACTTCCTTGCCATCTACTCCTAATTCTTTTTATATCCTCCTCTATTAAATGAGTTTCTTGTAAAAACACAATTTTTGAACCCATGTCTTTTATTTTATTCATAACTTGTTTAAGTTTTTTTAAATTTTGTAGACCTCTGCAATTCCATGAAGTTAAATTAAGATTAACACTTTGGTTTATGATCAATAGAGAGTTTGGGATTACCTTGCAGTGTAAACATGCTCATACAGAGAAGCAAAAACATGAGTGGTTGAACATTCATCCTACAAACTACACACAAACAAATTTCCCCTTCCCACACTTGTGGGAAACCCCCCAAAATCAAAAGAAAAATTCCGTCTCCCGATATAGCCATCGACCGCTCCACACCCACGGGGAACAGCCTAAGCCACTCCTTCTTCATCCTCCCAATCACCCTAACTCTACTGCTTTTAATGACGTAACATTAACTCTCCTCTGTAGTTTTCCAACTTAACTCCAAAATTTTTAACAACTTTGTACATCATAGTTTTTTTTTGTTTGTTTTGTTTGTTTTTGTTTTTTTTTAATATATAATACAATCTATATTTTGTAAACTTACTATTTACTTCAAGTCAGTCAGATGCCTGTGCAAATGCTTAATTATTCTACCTTATATTTAGTTCATGCTTAGCTCCCACCAGTCTCTTCTTCTTCTTTGATCTTCTTGATGAACTCCTGCGCCTCCTCTGGGGTCTTGAAGATGTGGGTTCTGCCCTCATACGTGGTCAGCAGTCTCGCAGGATAGATTACACCATGACGAATCCCAAGGTTGCGCAGCTCCTTACGTATGGGATCAAACTGCTTCCTCAATTGTTGGATTCCTGTGGCCAAATCTGGGTAGAACCGCACCTGCTGGTCCTGGTGTTTAATCTCTCCTTTAGCTCGTGCAGCGTTGAAGATCTTCATCCTGTCTCTGTTGCTAAGAAACTTCATAATTAAGGTCCTCGGTGGTCCCTTATCTCTCCGTGGGCCAATACGATGCGCATTTTCCAGAACCACTGCTGATTGCAACTCCTCGCTGCCCAGCACCTCCGGAATCCACTTTTCCAGAAAGGAACATACGTCCCGACCTTCTGATTCCTCTGGAAGACCCACCAGCCTCAAGTTATTCTGTCTCGACCGAGATTCCAAATCCAAAATATTATTTTCCAGAGATTTTTTTTTTTTTTCCAAAGTGCGCACCTTTAATTGAAGACGGGTGACGTCATCTTCAGCACTAGCGAGACGGAGCTCCATCTGCGCCGTTCGTTCTACACAGTCACCCAATTCCTTTCTTATTCCTTCCAACGCTGTCATAATCCCATCAAATCTAGAGGAAAAGTCCGCTCTCATTGAACTCATGGCAGCCATCAGCGCATCTGCGCCTCTCCCCGCAGACATCGCACCGTTGCCAGCCTCCTCCGCCATATATGGAGTTTTATTTGCTGCGTCACAGACCTGAAAGTCCGTTAATTTGGACTGTTTCGGCGGCTCGCTTTTTCCTTTTCCTGGTTTTCCAGCCTTAGGCTTCGCCGACATATCCTCGCCCAGACGCTGGGATACGTTCTGTCCCAAATGAGAGAGTTATTTGCCGATTTTTTTTCTCCAGGAGCAGAGCAGAGTGAGACACATCCGTCCTACGTGGCAGCCATAACCGGAAGTCCCTCTCTCATCTTTTAAGTGGGAGAACTTGCACAATTGGTGGCTGACTAAATACTTTTTTGCCCCACTGTATATATATATATATATATACTGTATATACAGTATATATATATATATACACACACACACACACATACATACATACATACAGTATATATACATATATTGTCAAATAACATTACTTATACCGTGATATGAAATTTTGGTCATATCCCACAGCCCTAGTGGCTAGCATTGTTACCTCACAGCTAGAAGGTTCTTGATTCAAATCCTCAGGCTGGCAGGCTTCGTGTGTAGAGTTTACATGTTCTCCCTGTGCACCATAGTTTTCTCCCCCAATCCAAATGCATATGTGTTATGTAACTCTAAACTGGATCTAGATATCCATTTCTTAGTCCCTAGAGCAGAGGGTTGACTATATAAGCACTATATAAGTACAGGCCCTTACTCGTACTATCAAACAGATACGATGTAAACATAGATGGATTGACTTAATTTTCTTGTTGAGGTATCATCTCCGCACAACTCATCAGTAGCAATTTTATATTCCATTCACTTGGCCCTGACCTCAGCATGTCACACTCATCACAGCTCATTAACTCTCAAATGTCATTCATCATTAATGACACTGATATGCAGCGTGAGCCTAAAATCTTTTTGGAAATCAAGGCAAATGAGGTAGAAATACAGTTTTAGTTTGGAACCACCTACTCCATACATCCTCTCCATCAGAAGGAGGTCCAGAAGAATGTCCTAATAAGGCCAGCCCTGCAGCATGGCTGAGCCTCGTTAAGTCTCCTGCCCTCATTAAGCCAGGGCATGATTGGACACCCTCTACCACCATTTTAATGAATGCCAGAAGATTTTTGCTGTTAGCTATGCATAAAAACTATTTGTACAAGGCACTATTCACTATTCTTAGTCATGTGATCAGAAAAGACAACTTGGAAAAAGTGATGCTAACTGGGAAAACAGAAGGAAACAAAGATCGTGGTAGTAAACGTATAACATACATTGACAGCCTAAGAGATTTCACAGGCAAAAACATCAGCAACATAGAACTCATCCACAGAGCAGACGGCAGAGAATACTGGAGGTCCTTGATCATCGATGTCTGCAAACAGACCTGATACTCCCAAGAAACTATTCATTAATAATAGAGGAACATTTTTTGTGGAGAACTTTAAATTCTATTTCTATTTAAATTCTATTCTCTTACATTTACATTGTCCTTTTCCACTAAATTACAAGAGCTGGATGTCATTTTAGCAGTTAATTAAATGAAAAGAGCTGAAGATGCTACACCATGTCATTGCAAAAGTAAATTAGATACAAGATAAAACACTGTCAGCACATCCATACAGTATATAGTTGAGCTGAAATACCCTTTTTTATGGACCATGGCTTAACATTATTAACAGGATAAATTCAAAACAATAACTTAAAATAACAACAAATATATAATTACTCTTCTTGACATCAACTAAAGAGAGGCCCAATCTGTACTTCAGTCTGGCATGTAGTTCAAATAAGAGATACTGTGAACATGGGGTGTTGGTCATTAAAAACATCTTGCTGTGTGGGTAAAATGTTACAAGACCAGGTAAAAAGTAAAATTTAATAACCAAGACTCCTGGCAGTCATCACAGGGGGTTAATGGAAGTGATGTTTGATCTCAGTGGGGTAGCAGTAGTATTAAAACATTTGATGGATCAGCGCAATGGGAGATGCTCTAAAACACAGAGCTTCTTTGAATAAGGCAAGCAACAGTTAAGACCACAGGCTGAGAGAAAAAAAGAGCAGAAACCTTGCACATGGTATTTAAAGTGACCATAGTAATAGTTAACTTTCCTCATTCTATTATGCTAAGCACAAAGCTGGTGCTTAGCCTAGTGGTAGAGGATCTGCCCCACAACTGGGAGATGCTCTACCACTAGGCCACCACTCCAGTCAACTGTTAACACACAGAGCTACCAGAGGACTGCCCCCTCCCCCCATCTTTTGGTTATTAGTTTACTAAAAGAAAAGTTTGTTTGGGAATAGACTGGTCAGTGTTGTGCAACAAACACTAAATTACATTTTAGTTTCCAATCATCAACCAGCCATGGTTGACATGCCTCTGCAACATTGCATGAAAGTTGGGGACAGCGCCTTTGGCATGGCAAACCGGGGTGGCGGTTCCTCTATTTAAGAAGGGGGACTGGAGGGTGTGTTCCACCTTTAGAGGGATAACACTCCTCAGCCTCCCTGGGAAGGTCTATGCCAAGGTACTGGAGAGGAGAGTCCAATCGTTGGTCGAACCTCGGATTCAAGAGGAGCAATGTGGTTTTCAGACTGGCCGTGGCACATCGGACCAACTCTTTACCCTCCTGAGAATCCTCAAAGGTTTGTGGGAGTTTGTCCAACCAGTTTACATGTGTTTTGTGGACTTGGAGAAAGCATTCGACCGCGTCCCTCGAGGGGGGGTTCTTCGGGAGTATGGGGTATCAGGCTTGTTGTTACGAGCTATTCAGTCTCTATACAACCGTTTGAGAGTTTGTTTTGTATTGCCAACACTTGGTTGGACTCATTCCCAGTGAGAGTTGGACTCCACCAGGACTGCCCTTTGTCACCGATGCTGTTCAAAACTTTTATGGACAGGATTTCTAGGTGCAGCCAAGGAACAGAGGGTGTCATGCTTGGTGACCACACTATTTGCAGATGATGTTGTCCTGCTGGCTTTATCCAGCAATGACCTACAGGTCTTACTGGAATGATGTGCTGCTGAGTTTGAAGTGGCTGAGATGAGAATCAGCACCGCAAGTCCGAGTCCATGGTCCTCAGCTGGATAAAGGTGTATTGTCCTCTCCGGGTTGGGAACAAGCTCCTGCCCTAAGTGGAGGAGTTAAAGTATCTTGGGGTCTTATTCACGAGTGAGGGGAGAATGGAACGAGAGATTGACAGACAGATCAGAGAAACATCTCCAGAGATGCGGATGTTGTACCGGTCTGTCACGGTGAAGGTTGAGCTGAGCTCTAAGGCAAAGCTGTCGATTTAACGGTCAATCTATGTTCCTACCCTCAACTGATAGTGAGCTTTGGGTAATGACCGAAAGAATGAAATCACAGATACAAGCGGGTGAAATGAGCTTTCTTTGTAGGGTTGCTGGACTCACCCTCACCTGAGGGTGAGGAGCTCAGTCATCCGGGAGAGGCTCAGAGTAGAACCGCAGCTCCTCCACATTGAAAGGAGCCAATTGAGGTGGTATGGACATCTGATCAAGATGCCTCCTGGATGCCTACCACTTGAGGTGTTTCGGGCACGTCTCACTGGGAGGAGACCCTGGGACAGACCCAGGACTCGCTGGACAGACTATGTATCCCAGCTAGTCTGGGAACACCTTAGTATCCTCTCTGAATAGCTGGAGCAGGTGGCTGGGGAGAGGGAAATCTGGACTTCTCTGCTTGAACTGCTGCCTCCGTGACTCGGACCTCCGGAAAAGTGGTAGAAGATGGGTGGATGGATTTTAGTTTCCAATGTAAATCATACGGAACTTCAGGACACAGGAGGCTGGTTTTATTGTATGTGATGGGCACTAGGATGTAAAAAGGCATCAAAACAGGCTAATCTGGCTAAAACACAATATGCAGGATAATCCATTCATCCCCACTTATTCGGGGGTCCAGGGTTTGGAGACAGCAGTCCAAGCAGAGAAGCCCAGACTGTCACCCAGCTTACATAACACCATGACCCCGATGATCCCTCCTGCAGATGGTGAGCCCACTGGAGGTCGAACCGATATGGCTCACTTGGAGTGAGCCCGACTGGGTGCCATGGACAGAAACCCAGTCACCTTGCCCTCGAGCTCTGGTAACCCCACATTTGGTGGGGTACACTGGATCCTTGTTGTAACTTCTTCATGAGGATCAACTAGACCGCTCTTCGTTTGGCCCTTCACCCAGAACCATTTTGTCTTGGGAGACCCTACCAGGAACAAGTTGGACCCAACAACATAGCTCCTGAAATAATTAGGACACACAAACCCCTCCACCATGATAAGATGGCCATCCATGGAGGAGTATGCTGGATAGTATTTTTTATAATTATTTTGACACATAGGATACATAAACAGTTACACTGGTGTGAAAAAGTGTTTGCCCCCTTCCTGATTTCTCATTTTTTTTGTATGTTGTCACACTTAAATGTTTCAGATCATCAAACTAATTTAAATATTAGACAAAGATAACACAAGTAAACACAAAATGCAGTTTTTAAATGAAGGTGTTTGTTATTCAGGGTAAAAAAAAATCCAAACCTACATGGCCCTGTGTGAAAAAGTGATTGACCCCCCTTCCTGTTAAAACATAAATTAACGGTGGTTTATCACATCTTTGGAAAGCTGAGTTCAATTTCTCTAGCCACAACCCAGGCCTGATTACTGCCACCCCTGTTCCCAATCAAGAAATCACTTAAATAGGACCTGCCTGACAAAGTGAAGTAGACCAAAAGAGTCTCAAAAGCTAGATATCATGCTGCAATCCAAAAAAAAAATAATTCAGCAACAAATGAGAAACAAAGTAATTGAGATCTATCAGTCTGGAAAAGGTTATAAAGTCATTTCTAAAGCTTTAGGACTCCAGCGAACCACAGTGAGAGCCATTATCCACAAGTGGCGAAAAGATGGAACAGTGGTGAACCTTCCCAGGAGTGGCTGACCATCCAAAATTACCCCAAGAGCGCAGCAACAACTCATCCAAGAGGTCACAAAAGACCCTACAACAACATCCAAAGAGCTGCAGTCCTCATTTGCCTCAGTTAAGGTCAGTGTTCATGACTCCACCATAAGAAAGAGACTGGGCAAAAATGGCCTGCATGGCAGAGTTCCAAGATGAAAACCACTGCTGAGCAAAAAGAACATAAAGGCTCGTCTCAGTTTTGCCAGAAAACATCTTGATGATCCCCAAGACTTTTGGGAAAATACTCTGTGGACTGACGAAACAAAAGTTGAACTTTCTGGAAGGTGTGTGTCCCATTACATCCGGTGTAAAAGTAACAGCATTTCAGAAAAGGAACATCATACCAACAGTAAAATATGGTGGTGGTAGCGTGACGGTCTGGGGCTGTTTTGTTGCTTCAGGACCTGGAAGACTTGCTGTGGTAAATGGAACCATGAATTCTGTCGACCAAAAAAATCCTGAATCAGAATGTCCAGCCATTTGTTCCTGACCTCAAGCTCAAGCGCAGTTGGGTTCTACAGCAGGACAATGATCCAAAACACAACAGCAAATCCACCTCTGAATGGCTTGAGAAAAACAAAATGAAGACTTTGGAGTGGCTTAGTCAAGTCCTGACCTGAATCTGATTGAGATGCTGTGGCATAACCTTAAAAAGGTGGTTTATGCTTGAAAACCCTCCAATGTGGCTGAATTACAACAATTCTGCAAAGATGAGTGAGCCCAAATTCCTCCACAGTGCTGTAAAAGACCCATTGCCAGTTATCGCAAACACTTGATTGCAGTTGTTGCTGCTAAGGGTGGCCCAACCAGTTACTAGGTTTAGGCAATCGCTTTTTCACACAGGGCCATGTAGGTTTGGATTTTTTTTTACCCTTAATAATAAACACCTTCATTTAAAAACTGCATTTTCTGTTTACTTGTGTTATCTTTGTCTAATATTTAAATTTGTTTGATGATCTGAAACATTTAAGTGTGACAAACATACAAAAAAATGAGAAATCAGGAAGGGGGCAAACATGCTTTCATACCACTGTAAATTTTGAGGCAGGTAAAATCTGCGATTGGTGCTCCATGGCAGGATGCACTGTTTTACAGCTCAACTGTAATTAGACATATTAGTTGTGTGATTATAACACATTATGATGCACAAATTCCTTCATTCAGACCAAGGTTCTGAAAGGTCAAGAACTTTGTACATCTCTTAGTACCTAATTAATCCGACTCTACGTGACAAACAAGCAGCTGCTCCTGCTGTCATGCTCTCACTGAAAGCTGAAAAGGCAATGTGCACGTGACTCTTTGGCAAGAGTACACTTCTGGGCTGCAATCAGGTTCAATGGAGATTACATTTTAACTCCAGGATGCACGTATTTATGGAACAATCTTCAGGGAAGTGAAATTCCAGAACTTATATTATGCGCTGTTGTGTATATGCTTTGAATTAATGTGGCCTTCTCCACACCACATAAACAATTCCACTCAACCTTGAAGGACACACTTAAGTCCAACCCTGAAATGTAATTTTTACAGTAATACTGCATAGCTTTTCAAATGGAGCAGTCTTCTACAAACACTATTGATGCCAAAAAAGCAGGGCGCCAAGTGTTCAAAAAGTGTGCCAATTTCACAAGGTCCCTTATCTCAGACTGAAAAGCTGTTTTCAAAACAAGTGTAACTCTGGGCTTAGAATATCATCCAAATGTAACAATTTAAGCCCAAGAGAAAAACTCCTTAGACAACTCCAAAAACAACATCTCACACTGGGTTCATACAGTCATGTTTTCATTCACTTGTGCAACACACAGTGAAATATTTACAATTTTCTTCAGTTAAACCACTTTCAAATTTAATACATAAACATACATACAAAAAAACTGCATCAAATCTTTTTTCAGGATAAAAAAATTAAGATCTATTCATGTGACAGAAATTCTGAGAACATCTAAAAAAAAGTATTACTGGGAGGCAAAACTTTAGAAATCAGGTGAATCCTAGAGTCACTGAACCCAGGATTTGTTTTCAGCACCAGAGAGATAATGACCTTAGAATTAGTGCAGCAACATTGTGATCTAACAATGCCCACATTTCTGTATCTATTAACCCCTTTGACTGTGAGAATTTGCGTGCTCCTAGTGGCAGAGCACGGCACTGCGCCTGCCTTCTCACTGACTTTGTCAAAAGTAAGTGAGAAATTTCTGTTTTGTTTTTTTTAAAAAATGTACTGATTTCTTGTTCATATACTTTGAAGATAAGATGATGAGGTACCTCTGTACAAAAAACAGTGTCAAAAGACTGAACCATTTTTTGTGTAAATACATCCAATGTCCAGTTTCGATTGAGTTACGGAATTTAAAGAGGTGCCGCGACATTATGCAAATTAGATACATAAATCTATTCCTATCTGAAACTTTGGATCATATTTTACATCTTTCTAATTGACAGTAAGCCATTATCTCTTCCCACTTTCAAGTTATAGCCTTGGAAATCTGAACTATTTTATTGACAAAAAATATTTACCACTTGACCACTAGGGGTTATGTCGCAGTTCTGCAACATACACACTCAGAGGGTTAAGCTTGAAAAATGTATTTTACGTATTTTATCATACAAATCAAAACCAGAACATGAATCAGATTTTTCTGTCTATAAGTGTAACTCTTATTTTAGCTTTGTGTTTTCCTCCAGTTATAAAGCCAGCCTTCAAATAAGCCAACTTTCCTCTCATTGGTTGCCTCGCACAAGCAAATGGTTTGAACAGCAGGTGGGTGGAGCTTCTGTGATCAAAGTGAGAGGAGACCCAATTAAGGATCCTATTATTTATTTCAAACATTGGCCATGTTTAATATCACTATAACATTCTATGTACTGTGTGTATAAAAGAAACAACAAAAATATGATAAAGTTTAAAACACAAACCTGGTTGATAACCTGCCCCGGATTATTAAGAGGGCTTACTGGGGCATGAGCCATGGGGCCCTGGCTTGTTTGAGGCCTCGAAAGAAACACTTTTTTTTTTTTGCTAATTCTACCATGCCCAACGCTTATTGGAGGGTTTGTTTTGGCATATCAACTTTTTATTTGTTGAGGTGTATGTCTGTCCCACCTGCTTAATTTAATTGGTTAAGAGTTGACATTTGACCTGATTAAGGTTTGATGTGGGCTGGTAGTGAATCTGTGGACATATGAATGAATGAATGAATGAATGAATGAATGAATGTACGATAGCGGTGTCCAAAAGAGAAAAAAGAAGAAAGAAAAACAGGAACATGAGAAGGAGGTTTGGAAAAAAAAAAAAAGATTCCTAAATTGAGAGGATTTTTTTAAGTTGTGACACAGACTGACAGTGTCAACTTTACAGTCACAACAAGATGTTTGTCAAACTGTTAGCATTACAATTGCTAGCACGGGATGCACTGGCGGAGCCACTGTCTGAAGATTCATCAGTCACAGTGGGCCAAAGCTCCAGGTCATCAAAGTTGTAAAACACCCGTGGAAGTGTTAAAAGATTCGTACACACCAGGAATGCTGATCCAGAAAAGGACCAAAGAACTGCCAGAATAAGGACGCTGATATCAGAGCATCTGAACGTTCCAAAAAATGGCAGAAACATTTTTCTGCAAGTGCCATTTCAATCGCAAACTTCCAAATGGTGAGTACGTTTCAAGACAATGGCTTCTATTTTCTCCTTCCACAGCTGTTTGTATTGTTTTGCCTGGTGCATATACAGCGATTTTTTTCCACTAAGCTGGGTTCACATTAAAGTGTTTGGACCGACTTTTACAGACATTTTGAAAAATCAGAGAAATTAGTCCAAATTAGGGATGGGCATTCGGTGAAATTTTCTTCACCGATCGTCGGGAGAATTAATGATTAATAATCGGTTAATCATTAACATTTTTAGGTACGTAACAAGGCAGGTAGACTACATCAGAACATCAGGAATCAGCACGGAGAGCCCTCGGGAATCTCGCAAGCTGATTGGCCGAGACGTTTCACCCCGCAAGCTGATTGGCCGACTGTCCCTGCCGAGCGGCCACCCAACAAACGAAAACCGCATTCATTGCTCTATCGCTCATGTTACTTAGTCTAGCCGCGCAGAACTTTTTGCTGTTCTCTTGTGCCATTTTGTGCGAAATAGTCTTCCAGTCGAGCCACTACGCCGCCTCCTGCAGCTTCCCTCAACGTGTGTACACCGAATCTTCATGACCTTCTCAATAAAGTTTCTGAAAAAAAAAAAAAGAATCTTCACGACCGCCATTACTCAGCGCGCAACCACTGTTGGCGGTTTCTTCGCGTAATAAGGGTGTTCCATGGACCCTGTCGATGAGGTATATTTGTATGCTGCATTGCAGTGATTGCAGTACACCTGGTCATTTTTTAAATTGAAATGGTCCCACGCAACACTTCGCCGTAACCGCTTCATGATTTGGCGATTGCCCTACGGAAGCCCGCATGTATCAACTGAGGCACGCCAGGGTACGGCGATGGTGTAATGTTGCCCCCTGGTGCCCAAATTTTGCCATTGCATTGTTTGAGGACGGCCGTGCACTAGGCCTAATAACCTCGGATTGTTTAAAAAAAAACAAAAACGGTTTGTCGACGAAAATGAACTTCCTCGGTGAAATTCTTAATGATCAATTATCGGTTAATCGGTAAATTATGCCCATCCCTAGTCCAAATGTCATGAAATTACGTTCATGAGCAGTTTTTCTTTTCTTAATCCAGCACACACCAACTTTTACGACCTTTAAAGGAGCTTTTCAACTACACAGCCTTGCTTGGCCATGGATAAGAGCTGTCCGCTGCAATTCAGAGATGATGCCAGTCTTTCTCTTTGTCCAGTAGCTGTAAAATTTCCTTCAGTTATATTATAGTTCATTTCGGCCAGAATTATATTAATCTGCTCTGGTGAATGCAAAATTGTAGATTTAATTCAAAACAACTGTTGGGATATTTTCATTTTGAATCATTCTTTTAAAAGAATGACAGTGAATGAGGTTAAAATTATAAAAACTGTCATCATTAGAAAATGAATGTCAGTTTTGTGCGCACATAACCTGCTCTTCTTGTCATGTGAGCACTTGCCCCTCCAGGGCAAAGAAGGAGAGGACCCACTCGCCAGGCAAATCTAGTAAACCATGATTTATTACGAAAACTGAAAATAAACACTGCATGAGGGTAGAAATTTACAACGACAAACCAGATGACATGGAGTGAAAAACTGCAACAATAAATCCAAACAGCGTAGTGAAGACAAACGTGATGTTAACATAAGGACACAGGCTGAAGACACATATATAGGGCAGGGAGCAATCAAGACAAAACAGAACAGGTGAGCGCCATCAAGGCCATCAGGTGGCATAGGACGGGTGGGGCTGAACAAACACAGAGGAGATATTCACCAAACATGATAAATGAGTAAAAAGGAAACATAAAGCGTGGACAGGGGTTGCGGCCCTGTCCAGACCCCTACACTTCTCTGCAGTCATGGAGAAGCGCAGGTGTTTTCCCAGTAGGGCAGACTGGTCTGACAACATTTTTTCTTTTTCCTCCGTGTAGTGAAAAACCCAGTTCTGGCTTCAAATAGTTAATATTTAACCCCTGAACAGAAAACACCTGCTGAGTGTGTTTTTTCATTGTTATAATTAGAGTTGTGGGTTGATACAAGATATATTTCGGTTGTTAGTCCTGATGGCACTATATTTTTCTCTTGTTCAAGCTAAACCTAGAACTTTGCGGCCATTCACTTTATTTAGTAATTGGCAGTGGCTATGGATACGGAAGTTATATCCCTATACGAAATATCTACTGGTACGGAAGAGATGACAATTCAACAAAACCTTTTCAGATCAGCTCCAATCCAGCGGCTGCTATGGCTTAGGTAGATAGTACGTTGGGCCTGTGATCAGAAGGTTGCTGGTTTGCTTCTTGCCATCGGCACCTTGTCCAAACCATTTTACTATGAGATGAAATTTAGACTTAAAATTAAGAGGTTAGCCTTTGGATTTGGGAGTGGGTAAGGTTAAAAAGGTAGTAAATAGATATTAATTAAATTTTTAAACAAATTGCATGCATGCAAATGGTCAATATCAAATACATACGAAGTGTGTTTTCATGTGCACGTGAGCCAGAGGTTACGTTACACTTCCTTGTTATTTGTCAATTTGACAGAAAGGGTTGTAAAAATTGTGTCATAATATGACCTGTCATTTCAATTTTCATATAACAACATGTCAAATAGCTTTTGTTTGTGCTTATATATTGTTTTATTCAGTGCGTGTTCTTCATTCTCCACTGTAGGGCTGTACGACATGACAATATACTGTATATCAGATGATGAGATAAAAATGTCTATCGTTCCATATAAAACTATCGTTTATATTGAGGTGTTGCAAAATATACAGTTTACGGCAGTATTTTTACATCATTTTGTAGTTCAAAATACTCCACAACATTAGCCCCTCATTTTTTCACCATTCTAATCAAGAAAACAACTGTTTGACCATTTAAGGGTTTTCAGGCTCAGCTGCTTTGTCTTTTTTTTTTTTTTTTTTTTTTTGCAGTTGTAACACAATGGGGACTTTGTGTAGCTGCACACAGATGGAGAAATGTGAACTGTCATAAAGATTTGCCACACTAAAATAAAAGACAACACTAGATAATAATCACTATTTAATATGTGTTATAGCACATATTAAAAACACATTGGAATCACAAGTAAAAATTTAAATAGATCACCCTCAGTGTAATCTGTCAAAACGGCAGACAGCCTTCAGGTTTTTCTGTCACTGCTTAAAAAAAAAATCTGTCAATGGCAGACAATTTTCAGTTAAAGTGTATGCCATATGTGAGCTTCAGCTGATGATTATCCACATGCTGAGATTTAGTACGAGGTGATGTTTCACGCAATATAAAGTCTGCTTTGATATCAGAGCCCAAACGCCCAAAGTAATCTCTATATATTATGTTTGGACAGATTCTAACTTTACAATTATTTATTCAGCTTGACTTAAGTTTCTTCAAAGAGAATATTCATCTCACTTTATATTTACAAAATATGAGCACCCCACTGAAAAAGTCAGTTGTTTTTGATCTCTTCTTGAGCTAAATGCAGCATTTTATCCAATTTTCTTGCCAATCAAGTGGATTTAATGACTGCAGAGAGACAGCGAAAGAGATAACCTGACAAAGGAAAAGTTTCCTTTGGCTCAAGCAGCAGACCTAAAACCATATGCTTGTCATAGTGGTGTGTGTGTTGGGGGTAGGGCTTAGGAGGAGGAAAACTGCTCCATCTGGGATCCTATGCTGCTGGATCCCCAGGACAAATGGAGAGCAGACAGCACACAGACAGACAATAATGAAGATGTGTACGAGTAGACGGGTAGAAATACTCACTGAGAGAGTGACCAGAGGAGATAATGAGGAGGATGAGTCAGAAAGAGAAAATGGATTTGGAAAAAGCAACATATGAGGGGGAAAGGGGGTCTGAAAAGTTCATAGGCTGAAAAGTTCACAGTGGTCAAATTTGACCAAATGTGTTTTATTTTTCAACACAGTCTTCCCTTCCGTCCACACACTTCTTCCATCAGCGTTGCAATGCTTGGATCCCTGCGGTTGAAAAATAAACCCCATCTGGTCAAATTTGACCACTATGAACCTTTCAGCCTATGAACTTTTCAGCCCCCACCCCGTATTTATCTAGTGCTGTAGCAGTCACTCCAAGCGTCTTTTCATTGTCACATTAAAAATTAAGGTGATGATTAAACACTATGTACGTCAGTCAGCCAACCACAGTGCAGGAAACATGTTGGACTGGGTTCTGAATGTTCATCCCGCTATTATATCAGACAGTAACTGAGACCACCAGAAAAAACCATGATTAAAAAAAAAAAACAGACTAAAAATAAACAGCAAGTTGTGAATGCCATAGTGAATTAAAAAAGCATAGATAAATAAAAATATCTAAGTAATAGACCTACCAGACTCTTGGTCCATTTTGACTGACAATGCTGGGCTCTGGGGGGCAGAGTCTTCACTCAAAGAGTAGCTGTGCTCAGCTTGAATATCTGCAAGATTGAAGAGCTCTTCTCACAAAAACTGGAACATGAAATCATCTATGCATATTGATGAAGGTGAGGCTGAAGTGATTGCACTACATTACTGGTATCACAGGTAACAGCCGGTAATATTTATGCAGTTTTCCAGTAGCAATTCATAGCGTTCATTTTCATGAGTTTACAAAGGAATGAAACTGCATGATTAAAAATAAAAACATCTACTGATTAATCTAAGTACATTCATCCATGCATTTTCCACTGTGTCTCTAGGTCATAGCCATGGACACTATATCTAGCCAGTTGAGACAAAATCTCTCCAGGGTATTGTGTGTATGCCTCAGGGCTCTCTGGTGAGACATGTCCAAACCACTTTTCTTCAGAGGCATCCAGGACACCCAAATCTACTCAACTGACTCATTTTGGTACCTTAAAAGGTAAGCCAAGGAACTTTTTAGAGAAAGTTAATTTCTGCTGCAATATCCAAAGATAAAAATAAGAATTTAAAAATGACTAGTTTTATTCATTTGTTTGTTTCTTCCTATATCTACTAGTTACCTCCGCCAAGAAGGTTATGTTTTTACCGGGGTTTGTTTGTCTGTTACCAATTTTGATTTTGATGAAATTTTCAGGAAAGGTGTGTAATGGCACGGGGAACAGATGATTAGATTTTGGTGTTAATCTGAGAGTGCATACCTCCACCAAGGGCTTTGTTTGCATTTGTGCAGCAGGATTACACAAAAACTACTGGATGGATTTGGATGAAATTTTCACCAGAGGTGGTTCTTGGGCTACAGAAGAACCCATTATATTTTGGTGATGATCTGAGAATGCATACCTCAGCCAAGGCTCTTATCTTCTCACAGTGTGTTAGCAACAATACTCCATAAACTGATGGACAGACTTTGATGCAACTTTCACCACAAGTGGCTATAGGCCTACACACAAACACATTACATTTTGGAGGTGATCCATGAGAAACGGAAGGAGCCTTGGCGGAGGTATGCGCTCTATGAGTGCTTTTCTAGTTTTCTAATGATTTATTTAATTTATTAATTTAATCATTGAAGTATCTTTTTACCTACAGTAAATCTTTTTTTTCTAATTCATTGTGCAAAGGGCTGCAATTCAAAGTGCACAAATCCAAATCCAAATAAATACAATTTAATTTTTTGTTTCTATTTCATACACTAAACAAATATTGCAAATATTTTTGATGCATCTGACAGCAGATTAGTTAACCGAGTAATGTACTTTTTGTCTCTTAAGATTTTTTTTCTTGTTTTCAAACAGCACCATTACATAAAAACACTCCTATAGCTCTGATAATCTTGGCATCTTATGCACGAACTGTGTCACTGCAGTGTATTTGGTTCTCTTGGCTGCACTAGAGAATATTAAGACATATTTTAACCATTAAATCCTTAATCGATGACGATCATGAGAGCAACAGCTCCTCATTAAAAGCTTCCCTTAATTTTCATCATGTATTTTATTAGCCGAATGTGTTGCATATTTTTTTCGGTTTAAGAGTGCACTCACGTAGAATGACCGCCAAGATACCTCCAATCTTTAACCTGCTCTATGTAAAAACGTGGATGAAGCATGCATGAAACATAATGCTAATAAATGTTACATGAATCACAAAGCTTTTGGCAGGGTTTATGGGTGCACTTTAAAATTCAGTTTGAGCGTAGTTAACCTTGGATGCTGTGTCCACTTAAATTTATAAGCTTTCAATTCAGATTTTTTTTTAGATTTATCTTTCATGATTTAGCCTTTATTTAGACAGGAACAGTACAGACAGACAGGAAGTGAGCTGAAGAGCAGTAGAAGAGCAGAAGGAGAGACATGCAAGAATAATTTCTCTGGCTGGAAGTCAAACCAGGAATCACTACAGACAAGGGGGTTGTTCTAAAGTCATGCATCCTTAACTCCTAGGCTGTGAAGTGCTTCTTTGTTCTGATCAATTTGTGATTTCAGAGGGGGTAATAATAATAATGCCTCGGATTTACGTACGTATATAGCGCTTTTCATAGACACTCAAAGATACTTTCCAATGGATACATTATTCATTCACTCTACAGACAGACACTGATAATGGTAAGCTACTGCTGTAGCCACAGCTGCCCTGGGGCAGACTAACAGAAATGTGGCTGCCAATCCGCACTAACGGCTTCTCCGACCACGACCAAACATTTATACACATCCATACCCAGTGTCATGGACACTGGAGGCAAGGTAGGTAAAGTGTCTTGCCCAGGGACACAACGGCAGGATGGCTGGGAGAGCAGGATTCGAACCTCCAACTCTCCGGTTATTGGACGACTCGCTCTACGTCCTGAGCCACTGCCACCGCAGTGGGAGGGGATGTTACCCCCCTGTTAGCAAAATGACCCATAAGCATCCCCCTTATAAACCCGCATTCCCCTCCTTCCCTATCTCCCCCCATCTACCATGGAAACACTGGAAGCTGCAAAATGTGATTTTTTTTTTATTTTTTTTTTTTTTTTAGTGTTTCCATTTTTGGTTTGTTTCCATTTCTGTCATTCTGCATACCATATGCACTGAAGTCATTTCTATTTAATCTTTAATTTATTAATAAAAGTTTAAATCCCTTTTGGGACATAAAGAGGAAAAACTAGGGAAATGCACTGTTTCCTCTGGCTTAAAGACCTTGAATGTGTTAATTTTATACAATTTATTTCTTTTGGAATATTGGGCCAGCTGGGGTCCCACCCAGACGTCCTGTGTTTGGACTTTTTACTGGTGTCATTCTTCTCTCCTTCCTCTGCTCTCACCTCTCCTGGACCCTCTGCCCGACCACTTCCCTCTCCTTGGCTCATCTTGTCAGTCTCATCTTGCCCTTTCTAAGCTCTAATTCAGCTTCTCTCTCTGTCTATAGTGGTATACAAACAGGTTAGAAAATATCAAGTGTCACATTTTGTCCTGCAGGATTTTTTGTCATGGTTTACATAAATGACAAAAATTTGTATTTTTTGTATTTTTTTTTTCCACAATATCTTTATTGAACCTTTTTTTTTTTTAACAAACATGATACAAACAATCAAACACTAACACTAAAGTACTACAAAAAAAAAAAAAAAAAAGGATGCACTAAAAACACCAACAACCACCAGCAAAATCAAATCTTCAACAATGCTCCTCTGTTTAGTCTAGACAATCCAATACATAAGTATACATATTATGTTCACCAGTTTGGAATTTACAAGGTCCACACACATCATTCACCTTCTTCTTCAAAAGTTATGTTTAAATTTTTTACATAATCAATAAAAGGTCTCCATATATTCTCAAACACAATTTCCTTTGATTTCAGTATATATGTTATTCTTTCTAATGGAAGGTTTGTTAACATCTGTCTTAACCACTGAGTCACATCTGGTCTATGAGTCTTTTTCCATAATAGTGCAATACATTTTTTGGCATTAAGCAAACTGAGGTCTATGAATGTTCTTTCACTTTTATTAAAATTATGCTTTTCTGGGTACAGACCCAACAAAAACAATTTAGGATTCAATAGGATTTGTTTTGAGATTATTTTTTCAATTGTTACCCTCACCTCTTCCCAAAACATTCTTATTAATCTACATTCCCATACACAATGAAATAGAGTTCCTTTACTTTCCATGCATTTTGTGCATGTATCTGGTATATTTTTGTTATATTTATTTAACTCCTCCGGTGTAACATACATCCGCATTAACCATTTGAAATGTATCAATTTAAGGCGTACATTTATTGATTTGGTTTGAGCTTCTGTACAAGCCAATTCCCATTGTTCCTCTGAAATTTCAGTTTGCAGATCTTCTTTCCAGTAGTTTAATCTTTTCAGTGAATTTTCACTTGAAGATAGTGTCAATGAGTTATAAAACTCTGAAATAATACCCTTTCTTTTACTATCTTTCATCATCATTTTTTCCAAGGATGAATAAATAGGTCGAGTGAGAGCTTTATTTTGATTTGATCGAATAAAGTTTCTAAGTTGAAGATATTTAAAAAAATGTGTTCTATTGAGATTAAATTTGATCCTCAGCTCTTCAAAAGACATTATGTTATCTGCACATGGCAAATATAAATCCTGAATCTTTTGTATCCCTTTTAAATTCCATACTTTAAATACAGCGTCCGCTCTCCCTGGTTTAAAATATTGATTACCCCATATTGGACTAAATTGTGACAGTAACTGTGGTTCTTTTAAATAGTTTTTAGCTTCACACCATATTTTGATCATATGCTTTACAAATGGATTTTTAACTTGTTTTTGTAATATTTTTGCCGAATCTGAGTATATGAATACGGGAAGAGGTAAAGGTAAATTGTATGATTCCATTTCAGTCCAGTGAGGGAGATCATTTGATGAAAAATAATATGTCATAGACCTCAGTTGTGCCGACCAATAATACAACATAAAATTTGGACATTTCAGACCTCCACGATCAAATGGTAAATATAATAAAGACAGACGTAATCTAGCCCTCCTGTTGTTCCATATAAATTCCACTAACTTTTTTTCTATTCTTGAGAATAAATCTAAAGGTGGTGATAAGGGAATGTATTGAAATAAATAAAGTATTTTAGGTAAAATATTACTTTTAAGTATATTGATTCTCCCGATCATCGACATTGGTAGTGACATCCATCTCTGAAGTAACTCATTAATATCTGTCATTAAGGCTTCATAGTTGACACTGGCGACTGATTCTAGCTTAGGCACAATTTGGATTCCTAAATATTTAAACTGATTTACAACATTGAATTGATTTACCTCAGGGGCTGGGTAATTTCTCTGGGTCTCATTTAGCATTAATATTGAAGATTTAGTTTTATTTATTTTATATCCTGATATTTCCCCAAAATTCTTTATTAAATTCAACAAGGTTGGAATTGATTTTTTTAGATTCGACTTAAACAAAATTATGTCATCGGCGTACCGGGAGATTTTATGTTCTGTTGGTCCAACTTTAATTCCATATATTTGTGAATGTAAACGTATCGCTATCGCTAAAGGTTCAATTGCCATAGTAAACAGTAAAGGTGAAAGTGGACAGCCTTGTCGACATCCTCTATTGATTTTTATTGGTTTTGAAATATTGTTATTTGTTAGGATTTCTGCTGTAGCATTATTGTATATTATTTGAACCCATTTTATGAAATTATTTCCAAGTCCAAACCTTTGTAGGACTTCAAAAAGAAAGGGCCATTCAACTCTATCAAAGGCCTTTTCGGCGTCCAGTGATAGGAGAGCTGTATCCGGTGCTTCTTTATTAAAATAAATAATATTAAATAGTCTTCTTACATTATGGAAGCCTTGTCTTCCCTTTATAAAGCCATTCTGATCTCGATTAATAATATTTGGTAAAATTTCTTGTATTCGTCTTGCTAAAATTTTACAGATTATCTTAAGGTCGGCGTTTAATAGGCTTATTGGTCTCATATTTTCACATTTATTAGAGGGCTTACCTGGTTTTGGCAGCAGTATAATTAAGGCATTATTTATGTATGATGGTAAATTATTATTTTGAAATGCTTCCAAAACCATTTCCAAAAAAGGTTTTATTAATTTATTCTTAAATTTCTTATAAAGGTCAACTGGAAGACCATCTGGTCCTGCACTTTTTCCTGATTTCATATTATCAATGGCTAGCCCAACTTCTTCTTGACTAATTTTAGACTCCAATATCTCCCTGTTTTCATTTGGAATACACGGTATAGATAGTTCGTTCAAAAACCCATTTAGTTTTGTTAAATCAAATTCATTTTTAGTATCATATAATTTTTCATAGTAATCTCTAAAGGCTCTGTTAATTTCTAAAGGATTTATAACTACCTGTCCATTACTTATAATACTAGTAATTGGTGTTTTAATTTCTAATTGTTTAATCTGCCATGCCAATAATTTTCCTGATTTTTCACCTTGTTCATAAAAAGATTGTTTCAATCTTAGAAGACTCGAGGCAGCTCTATTCGCTGATTTTTTGTCGTATTCAGCTCTCAAAATCAGTAATTCATTCTCCAACCTTGGATCACTTCCTGCATACACTTTTTCCTGAAGACTTTTCATTTTATGTTCCAATTTAGCTCTCTCCTCTCGAGTCTTCTTAGATTTTGATCCTGTATAACTAATAATATGTCCCCTAATAAAAGCTTTGAAAGCTTCCCACTTTACACATGCTGATGTTTGTGTAGTACTGATGTCAAAGTACTCGTCTATCTGTTTTTCTATATACTTGACAAATTCCTCATCCTGAAGCCATTTATGCTGAAATTGCCATCTACCTGATTCCTTTGTCAATTTTTTATCTACATATATTAGACAACAGGGTGCATGATCAGAGATCACGATGTTATCATAAAAGCAGTTTTGAATCTTGGATCTTAATTCTGTGGAAATCAAAAAATAATCAATACGTGAGAATGTCTTGTAGGTACTGGAATAACAAGAATAGGCTTTAACTTGTGGTTTCATTTCTCTCCATATATCTAACAATCTCAATTCTTTCATAAAATGATTAATAGTCATCCTACATCCATTGTGCGTACAATCCAGTCCTGTTGATCTATCCACACCTGGATTCAATGTACAATTAAAATCCCCTGCTATTATATGTTGCCCTGTAAGTGATGATAAAATAAGAAATAAATTAGCAAAGAACTTTTGATCATCTATATTGGGACCATATAAGTTCACAAGATTTATATTTTCTAATAGCAAAGAACCTTGAATGATTACATATCTTCCAAGTTTGTCTCCAATTACATTTTTCACTTGAAAAGGGACTGATTTATGTATGAGAGTCATAACTCCCCTGGCCCGGGATGAAAATGATGAGGTGAATACACTTCCTTGCCATCTACTCCTAATTCTTTTTATATCCTCCTCTATTAGATGAGTTTCTTGTAAAAACACAATTTTTGAACCCATGTCTTTTATTTTATTCATAACTTGTTTAAGTTTTTTTAAATTTTGTAGACCTCTGCAATTCCATGAAGTTAAATTAAGATTAACACTTTGGTTTATGATCAATAGAGAGTTTGGGATTACCTTGCAGTGTAAACATGCTCATACAGAGAAGCAAAAACATGAGTGGTTGAACATTCATCCTACAAACTACACACAAACAAATTCCCCCTTCCCACACTTGTGGCGAACCCCCCAAAATCAAAAGAAAAATTCCGTCTCCCGATATAGCCATCGACCGTTCCACACCCACGGGGAACAGCCTAAGCCACTCCTTCTTCATTCTCCCAATCACCCTAACTCTACTGCTTTTAATGACGTAACATTAACTCTCCTCTGTAGTTTTCCAACTTAACTCCAAAATTTTTAACAACTTTGTACATCATAGTTTTTTTTGTTTGTTTTGTTTTTGTTTTTTTTTAAATATATAATACAATCTATATTTTGTAAACTTGCTGTTTACTTCAAGTCAGTCAGATGCCTGTGCAAATGCTTAATTATTCTACCTTATATTTTGTTCATGCTTAGCTCCCACCAGTCTCTTCTTCTTCTTTGATCTTCTTGATGAACTCCTGCGCCTCCTCTGGGGTCTTGAAGATGTGGGTTCTGCCCTCATACGTGGTCGACAGTCTCGCAGGATAGATTACACCATGACGAATCCCAAGGTTGCGCAGCTCCTTACGTATGGGATCAAACTGCTTCCTCAATTGTTGGATTCCTGTGGCCAAATCTGGGTAGAACCGCACCTGCTGATCCTGGTGTTTAATCTCTCCTTTAGCTCGTGCAGCGTTGAAGATCTTCATCCTGTCTCTGTTGCTAAGAAACTTCATAATTAAGGTCCTCGGCGGTCCCTTATCTCTCCGTGGGCCAATACGATGTGCTTTTTCCAGAACCACTGCTGATTGCAACTCCTCGCTGCCCAGCACCTCCGGAATCCACTTTTACAGAAAGGAATATACGTCCCGACCTTCTGATTCCTCTGGAAGACCCACCAGCCTCAAGTTATTCTGTCTCGACCGAGATTCCAAATCCAAAATATTATCTTCTAGACATTTATTTTTTTTTTTCCAAAGTGCGCACCTTTAATTGAAGACGGGTGACGTCATCTTCAGCACTAGCGAGACGGAGCTCCATCTGCGCCGTTCGTTCTACACAGTCACCCAATTCCTTTCTTATTCCTTCCAACGCTGTCATAATCCCATCAAATCTAGAGGAAAAGTCCGCTCTCATTGAACTCATGGCAGCCATCAGCGCATCTGCGCCATTCCCCGCAGATATCGCACCGTTGCCAGCCTCCTCCGCCATATATGGAGTTTTGTTTGCTGCGTCACAGACCTGAAAGTCCGTTAATTTGGACTGTTTCGGCGGCTCGCTTTTTCCTTTACCTGGTTTTCCAGCCTTAGGCTTCGCCAACATATCCTCGCCCAAACGCTGGGATACGTTCTGTCCCAATTGAGAGAGTTATTTGCCGATTTTTTTCTCCAGGAGCAGAGCAGAGTGAAACACGTCCGTCTTACGTGGCAGCCATAACCGGAAGTCCCATTTTTTGTATTTTTATTGAAGTGTTTTTCTTTTCCATTGAGAGAGTAGAGAAGGGGAAAAGCATTCATAATAGTAACGCATTTGTGCATACTTAAATTATATGATCAGAGGTGGGTATAGTAGCCAGAAATTCTACTCATATAAAAGCAGCGCTTTGAAATTAATAATTAAAAGTAGACAACCAAAACTTTCTAGTTGAGTTAAGGGCACAAAGAGCACCCACTTAAAAACTTGAGTAATGACTTCAGTCTTGAAGGTTTGAGGGTTTCTCCAAAATTTATAACAATTTTCTTGTAGTTTTCTACTTTTCTCTATAAATTTATCTAAATTTGAAACCCTTTTCCTCAAATTTGTAAAATTGAGTTTTCTTGTACATTTGAGACTTTATTATAAATTTGTGGATTATTTTATGGCTAATTTTTTATCTATTTTTTAAAATAAAATTACTGTTTTTTTAATAATTTGAAACAGACTGTGGTAATTTTTTTACTTTTTCCTTATAATAATTTTTGACCATAATTTTGCAGAGCCAAAACAAATCAATAATTTAACTGATTTCAAAGAAAAAAAAACATTAATAAAATTGTATTTAGTGAAATAAATTAGCTTAAATGACCAAAGATGCACCCGTCTTCAATTAAAGGTGCGCACTTTGGAAAAAAAAAATAAATCTCTGGAAGATAATATTTTGGATTTGGAATCTCGGTCGAGACAGAATAACTTGAGGCTGGTGGGTCTTCCAGAGGAATCAGAAGGTCGGGACGTATGTTCCTTTCTGGAAAAGTGGATTCCGGAGGTGCTGGGCAGCGAGGAGTTGCAATCAGCAGTGGTTCTGGAAAAAGCACATCGTATTGGCCCACGGAGAGATAAGGGACCGCCGAGGACCTTAATTATGAAGTTTCTTAGCAACAGAGACAGGATGAAGATCTTCAACGCTGCACGAGCTAAAGGAGAGATTAAACACCAGGACCAGCAGGTGCGGTTCTACCCAGATTTGGCCACAGGAATCCAGCAATTGAGGAAGCAGTTTGATCCCGTACGTAAGGAGCTGCGCAACCTTGGGATTCGTCATGGTGTAATCTATCCTGCGAGACTGCTGACCACGTATGAGGGCAGAACCCACATCTTCAAGACCCCAGAGGAGGCGCAGGAGTTCATCAAGAAGATCAAAGAAGAAGAAGAGACTGGTGGGAGCTAAGCATGAACAAAATATAAGGTAGAATAATTAAGCATTTGCACAGGCATCTGACTGACTTGAAGTAAATAGTAAGTTTACAAAATATAGATTGTATTATATATTAAAAAAACAAAACAAAAACAAAACAAACAAACAAAAAAAAACTATGATGTACAAAGTTGTTAAAAATTTTGGAGTTAAGTTGGAAAACTACAGAGGAGAGTTAATGTTACGTCATTAAAAGCAGTAGAGTTAGGGTGATTGGGAGGATGAAGAAGGAGTGGCTTAGGCTGTTCCCCGTGGGTGTGGAACGGTCGATGGCTATATCGGGAGACAGAATTTTTTTTTTGATTTTGGGGGGTTTGCCACAAGTGTGGGAAGGGGAAATTTGTTTGTGTGTAGTTTGTAGGATGAATGTTCAACCACTCATGTTTTTGCTTCTCTGTATGAGCATGTTTACACTGCAAGGTAATCCCAAACTCTCTATTGATCATAAACCAAAGTGTTAATCTTAATTTAACTTCATGGAATTGCAGAGGTCTACAAAATTTAAAAAAACTTAAACAAGTTATGAATAAAATAAAAGACATGGGTTCAAAAATTGTGTTTTTACAAGAAACTCATCTAATAGAGGAGGATGTTAAAAGAATTAGGAGTAGATGGCAAGGAAGTGTATTCACCTCTTCATTTTCATCCCGAGCCAGGGGAGTTATGACTCTCATACATAAATCAGTTCCTTTTCAAGTGAAAAATGTAATTGGAGACAAATTTGGAAGATATGCAATCATTCAAGGTTCTTTGCTATTAGAAAATATAAATCTTGTGAACTTATATGGTCCCAATATAGATGATCAGAAGTTCTTTGCTAATTTATTTCTCATCTTATCATCACTTACAGGGCAACATATAATAGCAGGGGATTTTTTTTCCCCACAATATCTTTATTGAACCTTTTTTTTTTTTTAACAAACATGATACAAACAATCAAACACTAACACTAAAGTACTACAAAAAAAAAAAAAAAATGCCCTAAAAACACCAACAACCACCAACAAAATCAAGTCTTCAACACTGCTCCTCTGTTTAGTCTAGACAATCCAATACATTAGTATACATATTATGTTCACCAGTTTGGAATTTACAAGGTCCACACACATCATTCACCTTCTTCTTCAAGAGTTATGTTTAAATTTTTTACATAATCAATAAAAGGTCTCCATATATTCTCAAACACAATTTCCTTTGATTTCAGTATATATGTTATTCTTTCTAATGGAAGGTTTGTTAACATCTGTCTTAACCACTGAGTCACATCTGGTCTATGAGTCTTTTTCCATAATAGTGCAATACATTTTTTGGCATTAAGCAAACTGAGGTCTATGAATGTTCTTTCACTTTTATTGAAATTATGCTTTTCTGGGTACAGACCCAACAAAAACAGTTTAGGATTCAATATGATTTGTTTTGAGATTATTTTTTCAATTGTTACCCTCACCTCCTCCCAAAACATTCTTATTAATCTACATTCCCATAAACAATGAAATAGGGTTCCTTTACTTTCCATGCATTTTGTGCATGTATCTGGTATATTTTTGTTATATCTATTTAACTCCTCCGGTGTAACATACATCCGCATTAACCATTTGAAATGTATCAATTCAAGGCGTGCATTTATTGATTTGGTTTGAGCTTCTGTACAAGCCAATTCCCATTGTTCCTCTGAAATTTCAATTTGCAGATCTTCTTTCCAGTAGTTTAATCTTTTCAGTGAATTTTCACTTGAAGATAGTGTCAATGAGTTATAAAACTCTGAAATAATACCCTTTCTTTTACTATCTTTCATCATCATTTTTTCCAAGGATGAATAAATAGGTCGAGTGAGAGCTTTATTTTGATTTGATCGAATAAAGTTTCTAAGTTGAAGATATTTAAAAAAATGTGTTCTATTGAGATTAAATTTGATCCTCAGCTCTTCAAAAGACATTATGTTGTCTGCACATGGCAAATATAAATCCTGAATCTTTTGTATCCCTTTTAAATTCCATACTTTAAATACAGCGTCCGCTCTCCCTGGTTTAAAATATTGATTACCCCATATTGGACTAAATTGTGACAATAACTGTGGTTCTTTTAAATAGTTTTTAGCTTCACACCATATTTTGATCATATGCTTTACAAATGGATTTTTAACTTGTTTTTGTAATTTTTTTGCCGAATCTGAGTATATGAATATGGGAAGAGGTAAAGGTAAATTGTATGATTCCATTTCAGTCCAGTGAGGGAGATCATTTGATGAAAAATAATATGTCATAGACCTCAGTTGTGCCGACCAATAATACAACATAAAATTTGGACATTTCAGACCTCCACGATCAAATGGTAAATATAATAAAGACAAACGTAATCTAGCCCTCCTGTTGTTCCATATAAATTCCACTAACTTTTTTTTTATTCTTGAGAATAGATCTAAAGGTGGTGATAAGGGAATGTATTGAAATAAATAAAGTATTTTAGGTAAAATATTACTTTTAAGTATATTGATTCTCCCGATCATCGACATTGGTAGTGACATCCATCTCTGAGTTAACTCATTGATATCTGACATTAAGGCTTCATAGTTGACACTGGCGACTGATTCTAGCTTAGGCATAATTTGGATTCCTAAATATTTAAACTGATTTACAACATTGAATTGATTTACCTCAGGGGCTGGGTAATTTCTCTGGGTCTCATTTAGCATTAATATTGAAGATTTAGTTTTATTTATTTTATATCCTGATATTTCCCCAAAATTCTTTATTAAATTCAACAAGGTTGGAATTGATTTTTTTAGATTCGACATAAACAAAATTATATCATCGGCGTACAGGGAGATTTTATGTTCTGTTGGTCCAACTTTAATTCCATATATTTGTGAATGTAAACGTATCGCTATCGCTAAAGGTTCAATTGCCATAGTAAACAGTAAAGGTGAAAGTGGACAGCCTTGTCGACATCCTCTATTGATTTTTATTGGTTTTGAAATATTGTTATTTGTTAGGATTTCTGCTGTAGCATTATTGTATATTATTTGAACCCATTTTATGAAATTATTTCCAAGTCCAAACCTTTGTAGGACTTCAAAAAGAAAGGGCCATTCAACTCTATCAAAGGCCTTTTCGGCGTCCAATGATAGGAGAGCTGTATCCGGTGCTTCTTTATTAAAATAAATAATATTAAATAGTCTTCTTACATTATGGAAGCCTTGTCTACCCTTTATAAAGCCATTCTGATCTCGATTAATAATATTTGGTAAAATTTCTTGTATTCGTCTTGCTAAAATTTTACAGATTATCTTAAGGTCGGCGTTTAATAGGCTTATTGGTCTCATATTTTCACATTTATTAGAGGGCTTACCTGGTTTTGGCAGCAGTATAATTAAGGCATTATTTATGTATGATGGTAAATTATTATTTTGAAATGCTTCTAAAACCATTTCCAAAAAAGGTTTTATTAATTTATTCTTAAATTTTTTATAAAGGTCAACTGGAAGACCATCTGGTCCTGCACTTTTTCCTGATTTCATATTATCAATGGCTAGCCCAACTTCTTCTTGACTAATTTTAGACTCCAATATCTCCCTGTTTTCATTTGGAATACACGGTATAGATAGTTTGTTCAAAAACCCATTTAGTTTTGTTAAATCAGGTTCATTTTTGGTATCATATAATTTTTCATAGTAATCTCTAAAGGCTCTATTAATTTCTAAAGGATCTATAACTACCTGTCCTTTACTTATAATACTGGTAATTGGTGTTAATAGCAGGGGATTTTAATTGTACATTGAATCCAGGTATAGACAGATCAACAGGACTGGATTGTACGCACATTGGATGTAGGATGACTATTAATCATTTTATGAAAGAATTGAGATTGTTAGATATATGGAGAGAAATGAAACCACAAGTTAAAGCCTGTTCTTGTTATTCCAGTACCTACAAGACATTCTCACGTATTGATTATTTTTTGATTTCCACAGAATTAAGGTCCAAGATTCAAAACTGCTTTTATGATAACATCGTGATCTCTGATCATGCACCCTGTTGTCTAATATATGTAGATAAAAAATTGACAAAGGAATCAGGTAGATGGCAATTTCAGCATAAATGGCTTCAGGATGAGGAATTTGTCAAGTATATAGAAAAACAGATAGACGAGTTCTTTGACATCAATACTACACAAACATCAGCATGTGTAAAGTGGGAGGCTTTCAAAGCTTTTATTAGGGGACATATTATTAGTTATACAGGATCAAAATCTAAGAAGACTCGAGAGGAGAGAGCCCAATTGGAACATAAAATAAAAAGTCTTCAGGAAAAAGTGTATGCAGGAAGTGACCCAAGGTTGGAGAATGAATTACTGATTTTGAGAGCTGAATACGACAAAAAATCAGCGAATAGAGCTGCCTCGAGTTTTCTAAGATTGAAACAATCTTTTTATGAACAAGGTGAAAAATCAGGAAAATTATTAGCATGGCAGATTAAACAATTGGAAATTAAAACACCAATTACCAGTATTATAAGTAATGGACAGGTAGTTATAGATCCTTTAGAAATTAATAGAGCCTTTAGAGATTACTATGAAAAATTATATGATACCAAAAATGAACCTGATTTAACAAAACTAAATGGGTTTTTGAACGAACTATCTATACCGTGTATTCCAAATGAAAACAGGGAGATATTGGAGTCTAAAATTAGTCAAGAAGAAGTAGGGCTAGCCATTGATAATATGAAATCAGGAAAAAGTGCAGGACCAGATGGTCTCCCAGTTGACCTTTATAAAAAATTTAAGAATAAATTAATAAAACCTTTTTTGGAAATGGTTTTAGAAGCATTTCAAAATAATAATTTACCATCATACATAAATAATGCCTTAATTATACTGCTGCCAAAACCAGGTAAGCCCTCTAATAAATGTGAAAATATGAGACCAATAAGCCTATTAAACGCCGACCTTAAGATAATCTGTAAAATTTTAGCAAGACGAATACAAGAAATTTTACCAAATATTATTAATCGAGATCAGAATGGCTTTATAAAGGGTAGACAAGGCTTCCATAATGCAAGAAGACTATTTAATATTATCTATTTTAATAAAGAAGCACCGGATACAGCTCTCCTATCATTGGACGCCGAAAAGGCCTTTGATAGAGTTGAATGGCCCTTTCTTTTTGAAGTCCTACAAAGGTTTGGACTTGGAAATAATTTCATAAAATGGGTTCAAATAATATACAATAATGCTACAGCAGAAATCCTAACAAATAACAATATTTCAAAACCAATAAAAATCAATAGAGGATGTCGACAAGGCTGTCCACTTTCACCTTTACTGTTTACTATGGCAATTGACCTTTAGCGATAGCGATACGTTTACATTCACAAATATATGGAATTAAAGTTGGACCAACAGAACATAAAATCTCCCTGTACGCCGATGATATAATTTTGTTTATGTCGAATCTAAAAAAATCAATTCCAACCTTGTTGAATTTAATAAAGAATTTTGGGGAAATATCAGGATATAAAATAAATAAAACTAAATCTTCAATATTAATGCTAAATGAGACCCAGAGAAATTACCCAGCCCCTGAGGTAAATCAATTCAATGTTGTAAATCAGTTTAAATATTTAGGAATCCAAATTGTGCCTAAGCTAGAATCAGTCGCCAGTGTCAACTATGAAGCCTTAATGTCAGATATCAATGAGTTAACTCAGAGATGGATGTCACTACCAATGTCGATGATCGGGAGAATCAATATACTTAAAAGTAATATTTTACCTAAAATACTTTATTTATTTCAATACATTCCCTTATCACCACCTTTAGATCTATTCTCAAGAATAAAAAAAAAGTTAGTGGAATTTATATGGAACAACAGGAGGGCTAGATTACGTTTGTCTTTATTATATTTACCATTTGATCGTGGAGGTCTGAAATGTCCAAATTTTATGTTGTATTATTGGTCGGCACAACTGAGGTCTATGACATATTATTTTTCATCAAATGATCTCCCTCACTGGACTGAAATGGAATCATACAATTTACCTTTACCTCTTCCCATATTCATATACTCAGATTCGGCAAAAAAATTACAAAAACAAGTTAAAAATCCATTTGTAAAGCATATGATCAAAATATGGTGTGAAGCTAAAAACTATTTAAAAGAACCACAGTTATTGTCACAATTTAGTCCAATATGGGGTAATCAATATTTTAAACCAGGGAGAGCGGACGCTGTATTTAAAGTATGGAATTTAAAAGGGATACAAAAGATTCAGGATTTATATTTGCCATGTGCAGATAACATAATGTCTTTTGAAGAGCTGAGGATCAAATTTAATCTCAATAGAACACATTTTTTTTAAATATCTTCAACTTAGAAACTTTATTCGATCAAATCAAAATAAAGCTCTCACTCGACCTATTTATTCATCCTTGGAAAAAATGATGATGAAAGATAGTAAAAGAAAGGGTATTATTTCAGAGTTTTATAACTCATTGACACTATCTTCAAGTGAAAATTCACTGAAAAGATTAAACTACTGGAAAGAAGATCTGCAAATTGAAATTTCAGAGGAACAATGGGAATTGGCTTGTACAGAAGCTCAAACCAAATCAATAAATGCACGCCTTAAATTGATACATTTCAAATGGTTAATGCGGATGTATGTTACACCGGAGGAGTTAAATAGATATAACAAAAATATACCAGATACATGCACAAAATGCATGGAAAGTAAAGGAACCCTATTTCATTGTTTATGGGAATGTAGATTAATAAGAATGTTTTGGGAAGAGGTGAGGGTAACAATTGAAAAAATAATCTCAAAACAAATCATATTGAATCCTAAACTGTTTTTGTTGGGTCTGTACCCAGAAAAGCATAATTTTAATAAAAGTGAAAGAACATTCATAGACCTCAGTTTGCTTAATGCCAAAAAATGTATTGCACTATTATGGAAAAAGACTCATAGACCAGATGTGACTCAGTGGTTAAGACAGATGTTAACAAACCTTCCATTAGAAAGAATAACATATACACTGAAATCAAAGGAAATTGTGTTTGAGAATATATGGAGACCTTTTATTGATTATGTAAAAAATTTAAACATAACTCTTGAAGAAGAAGGTGAATGATGTGTGTGGACCTTGTAAATTCCAAACTGGTGAACATAATATGTATACTTATGTATTGGATTGTCTAGACTAAACAGAGGAGCATTGTTGAAGACTTGATTTTGTTGGTGGTTGTTGGTGTTTTTAGTGCATTTTTTTTTTTGTAGTACTTTAGTGTTAGTGTTTGATTGTTTGTATCATGTTTGTTAAAAAAAAAAAAAAAAGGTTCAATAAAGATATTGTGGGGAAAAAAAATGACCAAAGATGCACTTATTTCTGTTATAACAGTTCTATATATTTATAGTTTTTTGGGGTTTTTTTTAGAAATCTCCTCACCACCTAGACAACAAGAAAAACCTCCTTTATTTTGAAATCCAAATGTTGGTACGTTTAGTTTGTCTGAAGGCTGTGGACGGATTAAAGTCACTGACTTCGTGAATTTCGGTCATCTTAACTTGCCAGGTACCTAATAATGAACATAAATTAGTTTATTAATATTAACTAAGGTAAAGGTAAAAACATCTTTTTACTCTTGTCTGAAATAAGAAAAACAAAAAAATTAATAATTAAAAAGAAGACAAAATGAATCAACTTGAGCTTCTAAGCACACCTGTTGGCTAAGAGACTCTTCCATTATTGCTCCCGTTACCAGTGGGTTAACCCCTTAACTGCCCTAGGTGCCATGTGGCGCCTGGGGAAATGCAAGGCAACTCAAGGCCCCCCTAGTGGTCAAGAGTGGTAAAAAATTTGTCGATAAAATAGTTCAGATTTCCAAGGCTATAACTTGAAAGTTACAAGAGATAATGGCTTACTGTCAATTAGAAAGATGTAGAATATGATCCAAAGTTTCAGATAGGAATAAATCTACACATCTAATCTGCATAATGTTGCAGCAGCTATATAAAACCATGATGAATGCCTTCACTGCTTACACACCTCTTCTGCTTTTTCTTTTCCTGCGTTTAAAGTACTTTAATAAGCTCATGTTTTTCTTGGACAGTGACGCTAGTAGCGACACACTCTGCCTGGCAACTAGAACAAGTGGGCGGGGCGCTTCTGAACTCTGTGCGGATGATGGTCACACGCGTTGTTCGAGTGCGTGTTTGCGGACCATCATTCCTTCATATATTTTTAAAAAAATTTATATTTCCTCATAGCATGGCGGTGTAAATTCAAATGTTACCAGAGGAAACCCTGAAATGACATGAGCACTGCACACCGTACATTATACACCTGTCCATTGAGAGAAAAAAAATCTTAAGAAAAGCTAGAAATTTAAGAAAAATGTCATTTATTGGGAAAAAGTAGTCCATTTGCAAGTAGAAGTCAATTTCTTGAGAAAAAATTGGCGCAAATTTAAAAGAAGAGCGACAAGTTTGTTCTTTGTGTTGGACCCCCTCAAAAATGAGATGCTTCATCTCAAGGGGCTATCCATTAATAAACATCAATAGTGCATAAAGCACACCAACAACCAGAAAATCAATTACAAATTCATGATTCAATATAGCGTAGATCTGTAATGAACAGTGTTGGGCAAGTTAATAAAAAATGGTAACTAGTTACAGTTACTAGTTACTTCTTTTCAAAAGTAACTGAGTTACTTACCAGTTACTGTATGATTAAAGTAACTAATTACTTGGAAAAGTAACTTTCACGTTACTTTTAAAATCATGCTTAAATCATCTTGCACACATAGCAAGATAATTTAATTAATGGATAACATTACAGGATTATTAATGTCAGGCTGAAAATGGATTGTTTCAGACAGAGCTTTTAGAATATGTTCAGTCTGCTTTATCCTGCCTTGAGAGCTCTTATTATGGGAAGAATCTGAGGAAAATTAACACAAAATTGCCAGTAATTTCCTCATTTTGGAGTGAGAATTAGGGTTTGTGGAGTGAGAGTGGGAAAAGTGAGAATCACTCCAAAAGAGGGAGTTGGCCTTGTTCTCATCAGAAAAAAGAAGAAAAAGAAAACTGATGAGAAAAAAAAGTCTCATCTTACAAAGAAAAATGTCTCAGATTTACACAAGTTGGCCTTGTTCTCATCAGAAAAAAGAAGAAAAAGAAAACTGATGAGAAAAAAAAAAGTCATCTTACAAAGAAAAATGTCTCAGATTTACACAAACTATTGTAATCAGCAGAAAGTCAGAAATTTACTAGAAATAAAGCTGTAAATTCACAGAGAAAATTTTGGATCCCCCGGTGGGCCATTTTTGGCCCACGGGCCATATGTTTGACACCCCTGGACCAGCCCATTAAAAATGCATATTTACAGGATTTACTTCCATGAAAAAGCTGCATATCACAACAGCATGTAGATGAATAAGAAAATAAAACAGAAAGCATAGATAAATGAAAGTTCACCTTAGAAGAAGCTTCATTTGTTCTTTACAGCAACAAATCAGTCACTTTTTCTCTGTGTGATAACTTACATTTACACAACTGCGGACATTAAATGCGAGCTTCTTGCTCTAAAAATACTCATGTTTAACCACAGAGGTAGGAGCACCACAGCCACGGCATTTCTTCCCACCGGGTTGCGGTGTGAGCAGGACAGGAAACCGACCTGCGGAGGAGACTGACGGCTGCGCCAGCTACTTAGGATCAGTTTATATTTATTTGCGCTAAAAATATCTATCCATATTAATAAAACGAGTAACGCATCTGATCAAATTTCAGTAACTATAACACATTACCTAATTTTTAAACAGTAATTTTGTTACACAGCACGTTACTGCAAAAGTAGTGGCGTTACAGTAACCCGTTACTTTGTAACGCGTTACTCCCAACACTGGTAATGAAACTAATAATGTATTTGCAAGGACTTTTAGCAAAGCAAACCATCTACAATTCAAAGTGTAACAAATGAAAGTATCAGTAAATAATTTAACCCCCTACAATACATTACAATATGCACATCTTCAATACATGTACAAACACTGAAATGAAAATGTCCTAGCTTGAAAACTGTAAGGGGAGTTAGCTGGACAAACCATGTGCCCTCTGTTGAAATTTCAATCAAAAAAATGACAAAGTTGTGAAACCTGTAATTTTCACATAAATGATCCCAAATCAAAATCCTTGTAATAGGCACATCTTCAGTACATGTACAAACACTGTGTGAAATTAAAAGGCTTGAAAACAGTGGGAGGAGTTCCCCAGACAAGTTGTACAGCTGGACGGGCGAACGGACAGACATCTTCATACCATAATACGTCCGGTCTTTATAGATGGGTGTATAAAAACTACAGTATTCAAGGTGTTCAGATGTTTCTAAGAGGAAAATTTCACTAATTGCTGAGTATAGTTGCAAATGTTGACCATACCCCTTTTGTCATTGTTATGAAATAAATTCAATTTCAAACTAAATTGAGTGCCATAAGGACTTTTAATTAGAAGTCATTCAGTGCTTCTTGTGACCATCCAATGATTGATGGGGGGGTGGGGGGCAACAACTGCTCCTGAAGTGTGAGCCTTAGAAGTAGTGCAGCCATCATGGCAGTTCCAACAGACAGAGAGGCTGTGGTTCAACAACTCTGAGCCCAGACTCAGTAACATGGAGTCCAGCATGCTTCCTTCTGGATCAAAGGCAACTGTCACAACTTGTATTATGAAATCTGACCCCTTTGCAGTAAAAGGTGCCAAAGCTGATGTCAGTGAAAAAGATTTTGAGTCACACCAAGGAATGAGTGTGGAATCTACTGTGCTAAAAAATGTCTGGAACTGGGATTGCACTGTGCAGTTTGGGAGTGTGACCCATAAAAGATAAATGTATGGACCATATAAAAAAATCAAAGGTAAGGCTGATTTAAGATAAATTCTAATAAACCAAAGAAACTGTATCAGTGGCTTTGGTATTGTCTAAAACAGACCCTACATCACTGTGAAGCCCTAGTCACTGACTAAATACAGTGGGGCAAAAAAGTATTTAGTCAGCCACCAATTGTGCAAGTTCTCCCATTTAAAAGATGAGAGAGGTCTCCAATTTTCATCATAGGTATACCTCAACTATGAGAGACAAAATGAGAAAAAAAAATCCAGAAAATCACATTGAAGGATTTTTAAAGAATTTATTTGCAAATTGTGGTGGAAAATAAGTATTTGGTCACCTACAAACAAGCAAGATTTCTGGCTCTCACAGACCTGTAACAACTTCTTCTTCTCGTTCTGTCGATACTCAGACCATACCACTCACCTGGAAAACATCTCATATCAAACCTCTTGCTAAAAAACAATGCCCAAAAGAATATAATGATTTCTGGCCAATTGCTCTAACATCTCTTATTATGAAATCACTTGAAAAAATTATGGTCCAACATCTCAACTCAGAAATAGGTCATTCACAGGATTCCTTTCAGTTTGCATACAGGCAAGGATGTAGCACAGAGGATGCAGTCATTACTCTGGTACATCTCATCTCCAAACATATTGATAAACCCAACTCATATGCCACAGCTATTTTCCTTGATTTCTCATCTGCATTCAATACTATACAACCAAATCTACTTCTATCCAAAATGCTTCAGTTACAGGTTAATCCTGTCCTCATTCACTGGTACTATTCATTCCTCACCAACAGAATTTAGTTGGTAAAAGTTAACGACTCGCTTTCTTCTCCAGCCAGAACTAATATCAGTGCACCTCAAGGCTGTACTTCCTCACCTGTGCTTTTCACCTTATATATTGCAGACTGCACCACCAGGGTGCCCAACCAGTATGTACTGAAATACTCTGATGATTCAGTCCTGCTATCTCTGCTGACCAAAGCCAGTGACCCCAGTCTGTACCAGCAGAATGTGGGCTGGTTAATTGAGTGGTGCGACAAAAATGCCTTAATAATCAACACAAAAAAAGACTGAGGAGATTGTTTTGACCATTTTCCCGATAATGAACTTTCCTCACTGATTATCCACAATGAGGAAATTAAACAGGTGACTTCTTATAAATATTTAGGAGTCATGATTGATGAGCCCCTATCATGGGCACCTCATATAGAATATATGTGTAAGAAGATCCAGCAGCGTGTCCGCTTTCTGCGTAGACTTATGGGCCTTTTCCACTAGCACGCTTTAGCGTGACACGGGACGGCTCAGCACGCGAGTACGCTTTTCCACAAGCCCCAACACGGTTTAACAGCCGCGATTCTCAGCCCCGCTGAAGGGCAGGGTACAGCAGTGCTGAGCTGTGCTGTGTTGTGACGTTAACAGACTGGTCGCCGCTGATTGGTCAGGTCGTAACCGGCGCTGATTGGTCAGGTTGTAACCACCCCTCTCCTCCTCCTCTTCTGCCGAATCTTCACGACCTTCTCAATAAAGTATTTGGGAAAAAAAAAAAAAAAAAAAAAAAGAATCTTCACGACCGCCATTACTCAGCACGCAACCAGTGTTGGCGGTTTATTTTCAGTGTATTGCTGTGCTATTTTCATTTATTCTCTATCAAAAATGGCTTCGTGTAATAAGGGTGTTCCATGGACCAATAAGGAGGTGCAGTGTCTGTTCACTGCATTGTCAGACGAATGTATCCAGCGCGAGTTAGACAGAGCCACCCGGAATGAAAAATATACTGGGAGGTCTCGACATCAGAGTCCTTTAACGGTGAGTTTTAATTTTTTTTTATTGTGCGTTTTTTCGCAAATATATTCGGTAAGACGCTCAGTTTATTTATGCAATAAAAAAGCTGTTCATTTGTGGATGATGATCGCTGCTTTATTGCAGCACACTGCAGACTAAAGCTTTTATTTTAATTATTCATGTGAACAATACGCTGAAATAAGCTTATGTAATCTTGTTAAAAACTATTGTCTTTTCTGTATATCTTGCACTTTCGTGCTGTATTTTATTGTGTGCATTTTCCTTGTAGAATCATCCCACGCTTCCTGACTCAGTTTGGGAAGCTGGTGTAGAGGCACTCAGTGGTCGGCGTGTATAAAATGTCGATTAACCTTCATGTTGTGTTGCAAAGTTTTTTTTTATTTTAATATTTTGTAAATAATAAAATGGAATTGTTTTGGAAAGTGTGGTTTGTCTGTTATAACACTGAGTTATAAAACAGTATAATTACATAGAAATTCCATTGCCTAGTCTGATGAAAATGATGCTGATCATCCTGTCAGGGGTCAACCATTGTAAAGGTAATGTAATTTTTAACTAGACCAAAAAACAAATGTTTTTGTAAGCTTTCTGTTCTTTTTATTGAAATATCATAAAAAATTAGCACCACATGATACAGTTATAAACTTTGGGTAAATTTTTTATGTTAACTTATAAGGAGTTGCACAGTTGGACTTTAAAATGCAGCAGGAGAGACTGATCAAGCTTACAAGTCAAAGTAGGTACAAGTATATGTAAATTGAATGTTCTATCGGCATTCCAAATTCAGAGAATTACAATACTTTAGAAGGAGTGTTGCATCATCTAAACGGAAAATAATAATACTGTTGTTCCAAACGTTGACCTGAAGGTGAAAAACATGAATTTTTTTTATTCAGTACATCCAAAATGCCCTAGGATGTAAAAAATAATACAATTTGGTGTTGGCCAGTGTGCCACTGTCTCATTATTTAATACAAATAAAAACAACTTTCAGCTCATTATTTCTAGGTCATTTGGCAGTTAATTCAAAACAAAAGTGACTTGTGTTGTTGCAGCTTTTTTTAATCAGAGAGTTTCTCCAGTTTTGGAGCATATAATCATCCGTCCCTTAACTGTTAAACATTAAATAACAGCAGACAGATTGTCAAAGGATACACAATTGTGTTGTGTTGCCCAAAACCGCTGTGACCCACTGCTTGTGGTGCTACCTTTCATGTGTGTGCTTTTTATGAATATTCACACGTTTTTGTAAGTACAAGTGGGATAGTATTAAATTGAAATATTCATTCATATTTCATCTCGCTGCCTGTACCCTAGTGTCTTCTCTGGTTAAACTCTCTGGACTTAATTGTGAGATAAAACCACAGAGCGAGCAAGGCAATAATCCTTGGATCCTCCATTTTTTGTCTCGTGTAAATAAGGACTCAGTCGGGTGCGTAACGTCACGGGAGTGTGGCCCCGCCTCGCTGGGAGTCTGGCGCCGCCTCGCTTCTAAAACCTCCTAACACAAACCATCACAGCACAAGCACAACACCGTGCTAATGGAGACAGAAGCATTCCAAGCCGTACTGAAGTGAATCGAGCCGTACCGAGGTGTGCTGGGCTAGTGGAAAACAGGCTTTACATCTTTTGGAGCAAGGTCTGGTTCAGCAGCCTGACTGTCAAACTTAAAACTAAACTCAACAATCAAATAAAAATCAGCGCAAAGATCATTGGGCAACCACTCATAAGTAATTTTCATGAAGCACACAGGAAAAGCATGATCAGGTTAGCCAACTCCATCTCCTCTGACTCCTCCCATGTTCTTAACGGTGAATACCAACTTTTTCCCTCAAAGAGACCATTCAGAATCCCTACATTTAAACACAATAAACCCAAAAATTCATTTATCCACCAATCTATTCTGCTGCTGAACCAGAATCAGTGAATGGCCGAATATCATCAAGCCCACAGTCTAAACATGTGCCGTTATGCCTGTCCTCACCGTTTTATTTTTATTTGTATGGTGTGTTGTTTTTTTAAAAAAACTAGTTACCACCTTCTCTGGTGGGGAAGGAGCCTGAGCTGGTGTACGAGGTTGAGCGATACCGGCTAGATATAGTCGGCCTCACCTCAACACACAGCTCCGGTTCCGGAACCAGTCTCCTGGAGAGGGGCTGGAGCTTGGCCTTTTCTGGAGTTGCCTCGGGCGAAAGGCGACGAGCAGGGGTGGGTATTCTTGTATCGCCCCACCTTGCTGCCTCTATATTGGAGTTTTCCCCGGTGGACGAAAGGGTTGCTTCCCTGCGCCTTCGGGTTGGGAAACGGGTCCTGACCATCATTTGTGCCTATGCACCAAATGATGTTTCAGAGTACCCACCCTTTTTGGAGTCTGTGACTGGGGTGCTGGAGGGTGCTCCTCCTGGAGACTCCATTGTCCTACTGGGGGACTTCAATGCGCACGTGGGCAACGACAGTGAAACCTGGAGGGGGGTGATTGGGAGGAACGGCCTGCCCGATCTGAACCCGAGTGGTGTTCAGTTATTGGACTTCTGTGCTAACCACAGTCTGTCCATAACGAACACCATGTTCAAGCATAAGGGTGTCCATATGTGCACCTGGCACCAGGACACCCTAGGTCGCAGGTCGATGATCGATTTTGTTATCGTATCATCAGACCTGCGACTGTGTGTCTTGGACACCCGAGTAAAGAGAGGTGCAAAGCTGTCAACTGATCACCACCTGGTGGTGAGTTGGATCCGATGGCAGGGGAGGAAGCCATTCAGACCTGGTAGACCCAAACGTATAGTGAGGGTGTGCTGGGAGCGTCTGGCTGAGGCCCCTGGCCGGGAGGTCTTCAACTCCCCCCTCCGGAAGAACTTCAACCACATTCCGAGGGAGTCTGGAGACATGGAGTCTGAATGGGCCATGTTCTCCACCTCTGTTGTTGAAGCGGCGACCCAGAGCTGCGGCTGCAAGGTGGTCGGTGCATCTCGTGGTGGCAACCCCCGAACCAAGTGGTGGACACCAGTGGTGAGGGGGGCCATTAAGCTGAAGAAGGAGTCCTATCAAGCTTGGTTGGCTTGTGGGACTCCTGAAGCAGCTGAGGTGTACCGGCAGGCCAAGCGGAGTGCAGCTCGGGTGGTTGCTGAAGCAAAAACCCGGGTATGGGAGGAGTTCGGTGAGGCCATGGAACAAGACTTTCGGTCGGCCTCAAAGAGATTCTGGCAAACTGTTCGGCGGCTCAGGAGGGGAAAGCAGCTCCCCGTCCACACTGTGTATGGTGCGGATGGGACACTGTTGACTTCAACTGGGAATATCGTCGGGCGGTGGAAGGAATACTTCGAGGATCTCCTCAATCCCACTGATACACCTTCCACAGAGGAAGCAGGGTTTGGGGACAAGGGGGATGACTCACCTATCACAGGGGCTGAGGTCACCAAGGTGGTTAAAAATCTCCTTGGTGGCCGGGCCCCGGGGGTGGACGAGATTCGCCCCGAGTACCTCAAGGCCCTGGATGTTGTTGGGTTGTCATGGTTGACATGCCTCTGCAACATTGCGTGGAGGTCGGGTGCAGTGCCTTTGGCATGGCAAACCGGGGTGGTGGTTCCTCTCTTCAAAAAAGGGGACCGGAGGGTGTGCTCCAACTTTAGAGGGATCACACTCCTCAGCCTCCCTGGGAAGGTCTATGCCAAGGTACTGGAGAGGAGAGTCCGGCCGTTGGTCGAACCTCGGATTCAGGAGGAGCAATGTGGTTTTCGTCCTGGCCGTGGCACATCGGACCAGCTCTTTACCCTCTCGAGAATTCTTGAGGGTTCGTGGGAGTTTGCCCAACCAGTTTACATGTGTTTTGTGGATTTGGAGAAGGCATTTGACCGCGTCCCTCGTGGATTTTTGTGGGGGGTGCTTCGGGAGTATGGGGTATCGGGCTTGTTGTTACGAGCTATTCGGTCTCTGTACGACCGTTGTGAGAGTTTAGTTCGTATTGCCAACACTCGGTCGGCGTCATTACCAGTGAGAGTTGGACTCCGCCAGGGCTGCCCTTTGTCACCGATCCTGTTCATAATTTTTATGGACAGAATTTCTAGGAGCAGCCAGGGAATGGAGGGTGTCATGCTTGGTGACCACAGGATCTCATCTCTGTTGTTTGCAGATGATGTTGTCCTGTTGGCTTCATCCAGCAATGACCTACAGCTCTTGCTGGGACGGTTTGCCGCTGAGTGTGAAGCGGCTGGGATGAGAATCAGCACCTCCAAGTCCGAGTCCATGGTCCTCAGCCGGAAAAAGATGGATTGTCCTCTCCAGGTTGGGGACAGGCTCCTGCCCCAAGTGGAGGAGTTTAAGTATCTTGGGGTCTTGTTCACGAGTGAGGGGAAAATGGAGCGAGAGATCGACAGACGGATTGGAGCAGCATCTGCAGTGATGCGGACGTTGCACCGGTCTGTTGTGGTGAAGAGGGAGCTTAGTTCTAAGGCAAAGCTGTTGATTTACCAGTCAATCTACGTTCCTACTCTCACCTATGGTCACGAGCTTTGGGTAATGACCGAAAGAACGAGATCGCGGATACAAGCGGCTGAAATGAGCTTTCTCCGTAGGATTGCTGGACTCACCCTCAGAGATAGGGTGAGGAGCTCAGTCATCCGGGAGAGGCTCAGAGTAGAACTGCTGCTCCTCCACATTGAAAGGAGTCAGTTGAGGTGGTATGGGCATCTGATTAGGATGCCTCCTGGACGCCTCCCACTTGAGGTGTTTCAGGCACGTCCCACTGGGAGGAGACCCCGGGGCAGACCCAGGACTCGGTGGACAGACTATGTCTCCCAGCTGGGAACGCCTTGGTATCCCCTCTGAAGAGCTGGAGCAGGTGGCTGGGGAGAGGGAAGTCTGGGCTTCTCTGCTTGAACTGCTGCCTCTGTGACCCGGACCTCCGGAAAAGCGGTAGAAGATGGATGGATGGATGGATGGATGGATGGATGAAACTAGTTATTTGATTGAAATGAGAAAAGTGAATTAACCCTTCAGCTTTCAGGATATTTTTTATGATTGTGATTGAGCTCAGGGTTTTTCCAAGGAGTTGTTTTATTAGTTATTTATTTATTTAGCGAATGCAAAGTCCTTAAGCCAAGCAGTTGCCTCCTGGTTTGCTGTATGGAGGGTGTGTAATCCTCCTTCCAGTCCTTGGAGCGGGCAAGCCTCTATGTGTTCCATAGTTTGCTCCTCTCCACATGCGCACAGTGGGCTAGGGCTACTGCCCCATCTGTGAAGGCTGGCCAAGCAGGGGCCATGTCCAGTCCTGAAGCGATTGAGTGTAGACCACTGTCTCCTTGGGAGGTTGGTGCCCGGGACCTGTTGGTTGGGGTTTATCACCAGCTGTTTGTTTGGGACCTCCTTGGTCTCCCATTCCTCTTGCCAAGCTGTCTGGATGGTAAAGTCAGCTGGGGGAGGGTTTTTCCAAATCGGCCGTCTGGATGAAAGTCAGGCAGTGGGTGGGGTGTAGATATCTGCATGGATTGGTAAGTGAGGAAAATCTAACTTTTTGGAGCATCCTTTGAGTTAATGCTGCTCGCCGGATGTGTGGAGGGGCTATGTTTGACAGTACAGAGAGCCAGGGGAGTGGTGTTGAGCGGATTGTTCCAGTTCCAGTTCTCATGGTTGAGTTGAGCTGGGTGTCTACATGGTGTGTGTAAGATGACCTGGACCAGACAGGGGCACAATATTCTGCTACAGAGTATGAAAGGGCCAGTGCTGAGGTGCGCAGGGTGGACACTGCCGCCCCCCATTTTGCACCAGCGAGCTTGCAGAGCAGGTTGTTTCGTACTTTCACCTTAGCAGCCGTCCCCTTTAGATGTTCCTTGAAGGATAAGGTCCTATCAAGGGTCACTCCAAGATAAGTTGGATTTGGGGCATGCTTAAGCTTGAGTCCGCTCAGGTGGATGTTTAGTTCTCTGGCAGCTTTTGCATTGTGGAGATGAAATACACTGGAGATGGTTTTTGCTGGGCTTGGTTTTAGGCGCCAGATTTTGCAGAACTGGTCCAGTTTAGCAAGATCTTCCGTGAGCTCCCGTTCCAGTGGTTCAAAGTCTGGTGCTTGGAATGCCAAACAGATGTCGTCTGCATAGATGAATTTGCGGGATTTTGTAGTAGGCAGGTCGTTTATGTAGAGGTTGAACAGAGTTGGAGCTAGAACTGATCCTTGTGGGAGTCAGTTTTTCTGCATTCTCCATGCACTTGTGTTCTGACTGAGGTGGACTCTGAACCTTCGGTTGGTCAGCAGGGTTTTTATAATTGCTGTTGCCCAAGCAGGGATCGCCTTTATAAGTTTCAGGAGGAGGCCTTTGTGCCAGACCGTATCATAGGCGGCTGTAAGATCGAGAAACACAGCCCCTGTCTTCAGTCTGCTCTCAAAGCCATTTTCAATGAAGGTGGTTAGGGCCAGTACTTGTTCTCCTGTACTGCGGTCCTTGCGGAAACCTGCTTGATCCACACTTAGAATATCCTCTATTTCTGGGGAAATGCGTTGCAGTATTAGGCGCTCCATGATTTTGTAAGGAACGCTGAGTAGGGAGATTGGGCGGTAGCTTGCTGGTAGTTTGTGGTCTTTACCAGGTTTTGGGATGGCAATGACCTTTGCTGTCCGCCATTTCTTTGGGATCGAGTTCGTTTGTGTGATCCTTGTGTAGAATTGTGTCAACCAGGTTAGGGCTCGGGGGCCAAGATTTTTCATGAATTCTGGGAAGATGTTATCGTATCCTGCTGCCTTTCCACATTTCAGGCCCTGTAGGACTTTCTCCAGTTCAGCAGCCTCGAAGGGTTCAGGGTTCGTTTCCTCTACAGGCATTTTTTGGTGTTTTTTTAGCTCAGTTGTAACTGCTCTTCTGGTGTCTTTGTCTTGGGGTGCTTTGGCGACAGTCAGTAGGTGGGATGCAACTTGGTTGGGTGTGACGGATGCTCGGCTTTGGCTAGGGGCCTTCTGTGCAGCTCCTAGGCGACGGATGAGGCTCCAACATTTCCTGCTAGAGTGGGTATATATAGGGTATAGGGTATATATAGGGTATATATTTTTATATATAGGCTGTATAAATATCTTTGCATTGCAGGTAGTCATCTCCTGTGCGAGCACTATGTTAATGTTCTAAAAAAGTATTCATTTGACTAACATGTAGTATTTGACAATGGTTATCCTACACAGATTTTTTTATGAACTCCGCTGGTTAAACTGTAACAAAGCGGATCAGAGCATACAGAAACAGGCCGTGATGCGCTACATCAAGGTTATAAAAAATTCATCAGATGACCAGAGCACTCTGCTAAACACAACAGAGAAAATGTGGGGAAATTATTTCATTTCCACTGTGCGTATTTGCACAATAATGTCAGGTGCCAGAGTTGTGTGTGTGGCTGAGTTGAGCCAATAAGCAGAGCGCACAGCTGTCCCAGAGAGAGTCAGACTTCTGCACTTCTGTAATGCAAGTAATATATTCTTATGTTTGACAAGCATGCTTTAAAATGAACGAGCAAACAACATTTAGTCAAAAACTTTATTGCTTTATTCCCATTTTGTCTGTAACCGATGAAGGCAGACTCACTCTTCTGCATTAAGTCTGACCACTTTTTTTCCCCAATATGAAGAATTATGATAATATAGGTAATATAACCCAAATACACAAACAAATCATGTCTGTACAGATTTAAATTATAACCCTTCCCTGAATATCACCTGGTCAAACCAGTGTTGCGCAGCCAAGATCTCCTCCAAAACGTGGTTCTTTGGCATTGAATGAGACTTTTGACGTCGCCACACAACACTATTTTTTTTCCCTTCTCCTATGAAAATGTCAATTTTTACATTGGTAAGTTTCTCTTTTTGCCATTTTTCATTCCACTGTGTCATAAATTCTGGGAGTGAGACGGGGGCGTGGAATTCAAATGATACTTGGATCCATCCATCAGATTTATCAATGAGTGAACGATTGTACGATGAGACTGACCAGATATGCATGGTTAAATACCACGCAGACATATTTACACCCAAATGTGCATTGATTTTTTACACACTTTTGATAAATGAGGGCCATTATCTCTATGCACAACTAATGTACACTTCTCTCTGCCTCCAGATATCTCCGTTTCTCTCTCTGTTTACCTCCTCATTTGTCATATGTCAGTGTGCTTTCTGATACTTTCTTCTACAGTGAAATGGTTATGTCCATTTCTTGTGATTGAACGTCTCAGACATCAGTCTTCTGAGTAATTCCATTGAGTTCATGTCAAAGATGCAGGTCCAAATACTTGTCACACCTACAGTGTGCAGAAGATTTATATACCTTTGCGTCAAATTCACCAGCAGTTGGCATGTAACAGGTCCATTTTTAGTAAACAAACATGTCCAGCATACAGTATATGAAAAAGCAACTGAACAGCAGTCAATGTTTTTGTTCTCAATTTCAATGCATAATAAAAGGCCAACATCATTTGACTATGTTACAGTTGCACTAAATCATTGCCATATATTTAACTAAATAATAATGGGGGCTGTGAGTGTTGTCACATTTACATACACGACTCACAAAAAGTTAAGGATATTTGGTTTTCGGGTGAAATTTCAGGATGCACCTAAAATGCACTGTAACTTTTACGGGTAAACTTAATTTGACCTTCTCTAACCTTTTGAATGCACATGTCCAACTGTTCAATGTTTCAGTACTTTCTGTATAACCTGCTGTTCCCTAACAAGGTGCTTAACGGCAAAATTCACAATCAATCAATCAATTCAATCAATCAGTGCAGGAGTTTTTACTGCCGAAATGCCGTCCCTATTATCTACCGAGGGAATTCACTGCTGTGTTTTTGGCCGCTGTTTACATTACCCTGCGAAGCAACTACACAGTAGCACTTTGAAAAATCCATGACATCATCAACGCATTAGAGACATCCCATCCCGATGCCGTTTTTATTGTTGCTGGTGACTTTAACCAGTGCAATTTATGGACTGTACTTCCCAAATATTACCAGCATGTGGACATTCCCACCCGTGATAAGAATACACTGGATCATGCTTACACAAACATACGTGGTGCATACCGAGCAGCACCCCGCCCCAACTTCGGACAGTCAGACCACATCTCTCTGTTTATGTACCCAGCCTACAGACAAAGACTGAAACAAACAAACCCTGTTATTAAACAAATTAAACGCTGGATTCCAGAGGCTGAGAGCACCCTGCAAGACTGTTTTGCCCAGACAGACTGGGATGTGTTAAAAGCTGCAGCCACCCGGGAGGACTCTTCTGTAAACATACAGGACTATGCTGAGTATGTGACTGGGTACATCAGTACTTGTGTTGATACCATCGTACCTACGACACAAGTCAGGAAGTTCCCCAACCAAAAGCCCTGGATCAACAGTCAGGTGCGTCAGATGCTGTGTGCTCGCTCCCTTGCATTTATCAGGCAATGAGGCCGAGTACAAAACTGCAAAGTATGGACTGAGGAAGGCTATAACAACAGCCAAGAGGCAGTACAGAGAAAAGCTGGACAGCCTCTACTCCACTCCTGACCCTGGGCGCATGTGACAAGGCCTGCAGCACATCACAGACTACAAGAAGACCAACACCAACACCACTAGCTCCACAGACCGCCTGCTGGATGATCTCAACATCTTTTACACCCTCTTTGAGACCTCCAGCTACAGTGCAGAGAGGACACACACACACACACACACTAAAAGTCTCATCAGGCCAGGTCAACAAAGCACTGAGGAATATCAAACCCCGCAAGGCAGCAGGATCAGACAATATTCCTGGGCGGGCTCTCAGAGCATATGCTGCAGAGCTGACTGATGTTCTCAAATCCATCTTCAACCTCTCCCTCAACCAGAACATAGTTCCTTCCTGCTTCAAAACCACTACCATCGTCCCCCTCCCCAAAAAGAGCCCGCGGACCTGCCTGAATGATTACAGGCTGGTAGCACTCATTCCAATCATCATGAAGTGCTTCGAGAGAGTGGTCTGGCCCTCATTCAGGAGAGCATACCAGATACCCTGGACCCCCTGCAGTACGCCTACTGGCCCAACAGGTCCACCTCAGATGCCATTGCTGCTGCACTCCATTATTCTCTATCCTGGATACATTCCACCGGACCTGTCTCTGTGACATCATCGGCATCCGATTCCACCACACCACAAACGATGAGGTCTACAAGAGGGCTGGCTGCCCTATCCCCATCTCCACCATCATCAGAAGAAGGAGGCTGCGGCTCTTCAGTCACATGGCCAGGTTGGATGATGGGATCCCAGCCAAGCCGGCCCTCTGCCAGTGCTCGTCGTACAGTACAGTGAGAAGTAGTACAGAAGTACAGTGGATATAAAAAGTCTACACACCCCTATTCAAATACCAGGTTTTTGTGATGTAAAGAAATGAGACCAAGATAAATAATTTCAAAACTTTTTCCACCATTAATGTGACCTATAACCTGTACAGCCCAATTGAAAAACAAACTGAAATCTTAAGGGGAAAAATAAAAAATAAAAAACTTACAATAACCTGGTTGCATATACTGTATATGCACACCCTTAAACTAGTACTTTGTTGCAGCACCTTTTGCTTTTATTACAGCACTCAGTCTTTTTAGGTAGGAGCCTATAGCGTGGCACATCTTGATGCGGAAATATTTGCCTACTCTTCTTTGCAAAAATGCTCCAAATCTGTCAGATTGTGAGGGCATCTCCTGTGCACAGCCATCTTCAGATCACCCCACAGATGTTCGATCAGATTCATATCTGGACTCTGGCTAGGCCATTCCAAAAACTTAATCTTCTTCTGGTGAAGCCATTCTTTTGTTGATCTGGATGTGTGCTTTGGATCATTGTCATGCTGAAAGATGAAGTTCTTCTTCATCTTCAACTTTCTAGTAGAAGCCTGAAGGTTTTGGCCAACACTGACTGGTATTTGGAACTGTTCATAATTCCCTCCACCTTGACTAAGGCCCCAGCTCCAGCTGAAGAAAAACAGCCCCAAAGCATGACGCTGCCACCACCATGTTTCACTGTAGGTATGGTGTTCTTTTGGTGATGAGCAGTGTTGTGTTTGTGTCAAATATACCTTTTGGAATTATGGCCAAAAAGTTCAACCTTGGACCATAACACATTTTCTCACATGCGTTTGGGAGGTTTCAAATATGTTTCCAAATGTAGCCAGGCTTGGATGTTTTTCTTCATAAGATAAGGCTTCCATTTTGCCACCCTACCCCCATAGCCCAGACATATGAAGAAGATGGGAGATTGTTGTCACATGTACTAAACAGCCAGTACTTGCCAGAAATTCCTGCAGCTCCTTCAGTGTTGCTGTTGGCCTCTTGGCAGCCTCTCTGACCATTTTTCTTCCCGTCTTTTCATCAATTTTGGATGGATGTCCAGTTCTTGGTAATGTCACTGTTGTGCCATATTTTCTCCACTTGATAATGACTGTCTTCACTGTGTTCCATGGTATATTTAATGCCTTGGAAATTCTTTTGCACCCTTCTCCTGACCGATACCTTTGAACAATGACATCCCTCTGATGCTTTGGAAGCTCTCTGTGGACCATGGCTTGTGCTCTAAGATGTGACTACAAAAATGTCAGGAAAAGCCTACTACAACAGCTGAACTTTATTTGGGGTTAATCGGAGGCACTTTAAATGGTGGCAGGTGTGTGCTGACTGCCATTAACATGAGTTTGAATGTGATTGGTTAATTCTAAACACAGCCACAACCCCAGTTATAAGAGGGTGTGCATATTTATGCAACCAGGTTATTGTTTTTTTATTTTTTATTTTTCCCCTTAAAAGATTTCAGTTTGTTTTTCCATTGGGTTATATAGGTTATAGATCACATTAATGGGGGAAAGTTTTGAAATGATTTATCTTGGTCTCATTTTTTTTTTACATCACACAAACCTGGCATTTGAACAGGGGTGTGTAGACTTTTTATATCCACTGTAAGTCTGTCCAGAGCATCAGTCAAAGGCTATTGCACTCCATACTAAAAATGGAAAGTTTCTATATTTTAACATGTGCTAAACACCAGGCATTTTGGGCCCCATTTCGGCAATCTATGACGTGCTTTTTCACCACACCTCCTGTTGTGCGCAGGTGGATTTGAAAGCACGTAGTCTGGTTTTCACGTTTTGCATCACACCATTTAAGTGCCAGAAGATGGTGTGCCTACACTGCAAGGTGGAGACATTTAAAAGAGATAGGCACCGGCACAATCTAATAATAATAATAATGGAGTAGATTTTTATATGGCATTTTACATGTCAAGTGACATCTCAGAGTGCTTACAGACAATGACCCTGTTTACATGGTCATGAGTAAACTGATTACTGGAGTAAACTGATAAAAATAATAAACGGCTTATGGTGTTTACATGCACAGAGTAAACAGTTTATTGGGTAAATAAAACTAGGTGTGTTAATCCTTTTTCTCATAAACCAATAATGGCCTTTAACTGACAAAGGTAATCAGATTACCCTGTTACATGACAGTTTGAATAATCAGGTAACTCCAGAAAGCTGATTATAATAAGTTTACTTATGACTATAGGACTCTTCTGTAAGCATACAGGAATATGCTGAGTATGTGACTGGGTTCATCAGCACATGTGATGATACCATCGTACCCACCATACACATCAGGAAGTTCACCAACCAGAAGCCCTGGATCAACAGTCAGGTACGTCAGATGCTGCGTGCTCGCTCTCTTGCATTTAAATCAGGCAATGAGGCTGAGTACAAAGCTGCAAAGTATGGACTGACGAAGGCTATAACAACAGCCAAGAGGCAGTACAGGGAAAAGCTGGACAGCCTCTACTCCACTCCTGACCTGGGGCGCATGTGGCAAGGCCTGCAACACATCACAGACTACAAGAGGACCAACAGCAACACCACAAACTCCACAGACAGCCTGCCGGACGATCTCAACATCTTTTACCCCCGCTTCGAGACTACCAGCTACAGTGCAGAGAGGAGACACACACACACGCACCCTCCCCCTCCACTAACAGTCTCACCAGGCCAGGTAAACAAAGCACTGAGGAATATCAACCCCCGCAAGGCAGAAGGACCAGACAACATCCCCTCAGAGCATGCACTGCAGAGCTGACTGATGTTCTCACATCCATCTTCAACCTCTCCCTCAACCAGAACATAGTCCCCTCCTGTTTCAAAACCACAACCATCATCTCTCTCCCCAAAAGGAGCCCGCCGACCTGTCTGAATGATTACACACTGGTAGCACTCACTCCAATCATCATGAAGTGCTTCGAAAGAAACAGGTCCCCCTCAGATGCCATTGTTGCAGCACTCCATTACTCTCTCTCTCCCACCTGGAAGATAAAGACTCCTATATCAGGATGCTCTTTGTCGACTACAGCTCCACCTTCAACATGGTCATCCCCCACAAACTCACCTACAAACTGTCTTCACTTGGCTTGCACCCCACCCTCTGTGACTGGCTACTGGACTTTCTGACTGGCAGGCCTCAGTCTGTCAGGATGGGTAACCAGCATCAGGATGGGGTAACAAGATGGGACCTCAGCCAGCATCATCACAAACACAGGTGTCCCACAGGGTTGTGTTCTCAGCCACATCCTCTACAGCCTCTTCACCCATGACTGTGTTGCCTCCCACAAGGACAATGTCATCTTAAAGTTTGTGGGTGACACAGCAGTGATAGGACGCATCACTGGTGGTGATGAAGCATCCTACAGGAGGGAAGTGGCCAGCCTAGTGTCATGGTGTGAGGATAACAACCTCACCCTCAACACAGACAAGACGAAGGAGATGACAGTGGACATGAGGAAGGGGAGGAGACCCCATTGGCCGCTGTTCATCCGGGAGCTTGAGGTGGAGAGGGTGAGCAGCTTTAAACACCTGGGCATCCACATCAGCGAGGACCTTACGTGGGCACTCAACACCACAGAGCTGGTTAAGAGAGTTCAACAGCGGCTGTACTTTCTGAGGAGGTTGAGGAAGCCTTGGCATGTCCCCCAAGCTCCTCAACAACTTCTACAGCTGCATCATCGAGAGCATCTTGACCAACTGCATCACTGCGTGGTACGGCAGCACTACTGCTTTGGACCGCAAACGCCTGCAAAGAATGTTGAAAACAGCGGAGAAGATCATCAGGCCTCCAATTCTCTCTCTGCAGAGCATCTACCACCTCAGAGTCCAAAGGAGAGCTGCCGCCATCCTCCAGGACCCCACCCACCCCCAGCACAGAATGTTCACACTTCGACCCTCAGGCCGGAGGTACAGAAGTGTGAAATGCAGGACATCCAGACTAAAAAACTCCTTCTTTCCCACTGCCATCAAACTCCTGGATAAATAACAAACTCCGGACACAGCTTTGCAAATAGGAATTCACACACTGGTTGCTAAATTTGCACATTGTTCATCTGCACATTCTACATAGTCTCACCCCGTCTCATGTCCATATCATCTCTGCTGCTAAATTATCATTGTTCAGTGTACTGGGTATTATCATGACAGAGAAATTCTCACACTGGGTGCCAATTTCCACATTGCTCATTTGCACACTGTACATAGGCTTATGCCATCTCAGGTTCATATCATCTCTGATATTAAAATACCATTGTCCATTATAGCCATCCAGTGAATTTCAATTTTCCATTCTTCTCGTTTCCTCTAGTTTAACTGCTTTAACTGTTCTAATTTCCTAATGTGTGTTATTAGTATCTATTAGTATTTAGTATGAAGTTTTGTGTTTATTACCTTTATTACCTTTATTTATGTTTATTACCTTTATTAGTATTGATGTGTATCTATTACCTTGGCATTCGTTCGGAGAGCAGAGTAAGAATTTCATTGCTCTGGGAATGTTGCATTTCTTAACTTTGCGCATGACAATAAAGCCTTTGAATCTTTGAATCTTGAATCTTGAATTCATGGATCAATGTTTAATCCATGAATTGACCAATAAATTTTCTGATTCAAATAGAATTGGTATTTAAACAGTCCTCTTCATCATGCTGTTCACATTTTGAGATCATGAGACCAAGATGACACCTAACAATTGAGCAACAGTACCTCGCCATTACGAGGCTTCAAACAGGATGTTCTCAGAGGAAAGTGGCCACTGAGCTTAGAGTGTCACAGAGTGTTATCAGCAGGTTGTAACAGAGATACAGAGAGACTGGAAGAGTCACAGAAAGGCATAGAAATGGACGTCCTTTGGCCACATCCCACGCTGATGACTGTTTCATTGTGAACAGTGCCGTGCAGAACCAGATGATCAATGCTACTCAACTCCAGGCACATTTAAGGGAGGTGAGAGGCACATAAGTGTCATGCCAGACAATTCAAAACCGTTTACATCAGCGTGGTCTGCACGCTAGACGACCTGCAAGGGTAACTGACCACACCATCAGGCACAGGTGTCATCATCTTGCTTGGGCCAGGAAGCATTTACACTGGACAAGGGACCAGTGGACCTCAGTACTGTTTTCTGATGAAAGTCGATTCACACTGAGCAGAAATGATGGCCGCCAACGATGTTGGAGATGTCAAGGAGAGCACTATGCGTTAGCCACTGTTGTCACCAGATGAGCCTTTGGTGGTGGTGGTGTTACAGTCTTGGCAGGTGTGTCTAATCAATACAGAACTGCCCTCCACCCTGTAAATGGTACAGTGACAAGCCGATACTACCTGAATAACATTAATCCAGTCATTGTGCCCCTGTATGAACAACACAGGCCTAATTTCATCTTCATGGACGACAATGCTCCAGCTCATCAAGGTCACATCATTAGGGAATGGCTGCAGGAGGCTGGGGTACCTCAAATGGAGTGGCCTGCACCATCTCCAGACCTGAATCCCACAGAAAATCTATGGGATCAGCTGAGTCACCATGTAGAGGATTGTAACCCTGCACTCCACAACCTCAATGACCTGAGGGCCGCCCTTCAAGAAGAGTGGAATGCCATGCCTCAGCAGACAATAAGTCGACTTGTGAACAGCATGAGATGTTGCCAAGCTGTAATTGATGCTCAAGGGCAGATGACAAGCTACTGAGACATTGACATTTTTTGTTGTTGTATACCCACCACTGTTGTTGCCTTGTGTTTCAATAAATTGTTTGAGATGAGGAAATCACCATTGCATGCTTCTACTTAAACGCCCTACTTTCATGATATAATATCACTGTAGCATGAACTTTTTACATTTTCCATAAATTTCACCCGAAAGCCAAATATCCCTCACTTTCTGTGAGTAGTGTATATACTTGTGATAGATATGGTCTCACCTGGGCTGCTGTCCATGTCAATGTGTAGAAATGAAGGTCTCTCAGCCAGAAGGGGCCGTTCTAACAGATGGTCGTCAAAGAAACTGTTAAATAACTCACTGCTGAAGTCATCCATCTGGTCACCTGAGAAAGGCTGGAACACATGAACAGAAATGCAAAGGAAGTAAGTCACATATCTTTTACAGGGCTGCAGGCTAAAGAAGAGTTGGTATTTTAAGATGAAAAAAAGAGAAGAATGTGTCTTGTGCTTTACTGGGCACTATAAAAAGTCAATTACAGCCTTTGAAGTAAAAGAAAATACTGATTTTTTTTTTAATTTTACTGAGGTGTTGGCAACCTTTACTTTCTGACAGTACAGCTGACATCTGATGGAGGACACGTATCCACTGCCTGGCCAAAAATCACTGCCTGGATTTAACTCAGCAGATTGGTAACCACTGCATAATTACTGCATTGATTAATATTAATTACCTGTTCAGATGACAAAAAGTTATTTAGGCCTAACTGATGCAGTGAGTAGCTTCTCATTTATTAAAAAAGCATGTCTGAAGACATATCCCACGGTCATGTAAAAGATGTTACCATTTCAGAAGGGTCAAATTATTGACCTGCATCAAGCATAGAAAACAATGAAGGAGATTGCTGAAATACTAAAATTTGATTAATAAATGTTAAATGGGCCCTGCAATGGACTAGCGATGTGTCCAGGGTGTACACCGTCTCTTGCCCAAAGACACTGGGTTAGGCTCCAGTCCCGTCGTGACTTGAAAAGGATTAAATGAAAACTAATACTCCTCAAATGAAATTTTTCAAAGGATGGTTTATGCCCTCATAGACAGTTATGATTGTGTTGATGTACTGTATGTTCAGAAGCTTATTTTTTTAATCATTTTGGTTTTAATAAGTTACTTGATGCTGATTGAAGGATCTCCTTATGTGAGCAGCTGGAGAGACACAGGCTCTGCTTCTCTGCACAGACTCTGGCTGCAAATGATGTCACCAGCGCAAGAAGGCTGTGTTAAAAATGCAGAAAGTAGAGCTTTGTTTATATATAATGGGAATAAGTGTCGGTATGTCTTCCATATTCATATACTGGTCTACAGTCGTGAAAAAATTAGGACACCCTGTATAAGCCTCTGTGTGTGTGTGTGTGTGTGTGTGTGTGTGTGTGTGTGTGTGTGTGTGTGTGTGTGTGTGTTTTAACATATTTGGACATATGGATATTTAATGTCAATGTTAAAAATACTGGGAGATTCATGTAATACAACTAAACAATTAAAAATGAATTACAGACTTCTTTCAAATTTTCTGTAAAATGCAATGCTAAACAAATAGTGAGGAATAAATTAGGACATCCCCATCTTTTTTTTTTTTTTTTAGGACACCTCCACATTCATTCCCGCTTAAAATGGCTAAAATAAATGTTTTTAAAAAATGCAAATAAAAACAAAGTTAGACATAGATATGTGAACATTTATTAATAAAGAACTGAACATTTAATGGGGTGTCCTAATTTTTTCACATGACTGTATGGCTTTCATTATCAACTCTCCCATCATAAATACAAGATCTTGGTGAAAACTTAAAGCAACTCTGCATGAAAATAAATGTTTCAACATTTATCAAAGTGATGGCATGGTGACTGAGTACCACTGTCAAAGCTACAGTAAAGTCCAATGAAACATTTCAGTCTGTGGCTTTTTTTCCCTTGGCCAGGTAGTGTACTAGGGTTATGGAGGAAAAGGGGGGAATTTTTCTTGCTTATTAACAAGATTCCTTTTGAAACGTTTGTAATTTTTCCTCATAAATTTATCAGTTTTTCTCTGGTAAATCCGTTTTTTTTTCTTTAAACTTTGTAAGCTTTTTCTTATATACAGTGGTATGAAAAAGTATTTGCCCCCCTTCCTCATTTTCTTGTATGTTTGTCACACTTACAGTGGGGAAAAAAAGTATTTAGTCAGCCACCAATTGTGCAAGTTCTCCCACTTAAAAAGATGAGAGGTCTCCAGTTTTCATCATAGGTATACCTCAACTATGAGAGACAAAATGAGAACCCCCCCCCCCCCCCCCAGAAAATCACATTGAAGGATTTTTAATGAATTAATTGGTAAATTCCTCGGTAAAATAAGTATTTGGTCACCTACAAACAAGCAAGATTTCTCGCTCTCACAGACCTGTAACTTCTTTAAGAGGCTCCTCTGTCCTCCACTCGTTACCTGTATTAATGGCACCTGTTTGAACTCGTTATGAGTACAAAAGACACCTGTCCACAACCTCAAACAGTCAGACTCCAAACTCCACTATGGCCAAGACCAAAGAGCTGTCAAAGGACACCAGAAACAAAACTGTAGACCTGCACCAGGCTGGGAAGACTGAATGTGCAATAGGTAAGCAGCTTGGTGTGAAGAAATCTACTGTGGGAGCAATTATTAGAAAATGGAAGACATACAAGACCACTGATAATCTCCCTCGATCTGGGGCTCCACGCAAGATCTCACCCCGTGGGGTCAAAATTATCATGAGAACGGTGAGCAAAAATCCCAGAACCACACGGGGGGACCTAGTGAATGACCTGCAGAGAGCTGGGACCAAAGTAACAAAGGCTACCATCAGTAACACACTACGCCACCAGAGACTCAAATCCTGCAGTGCCAGACGTGTCACCCTGCTTAAGCCAGTACATGTCCAGGCCCGTCTGAAGTTTGCTAGAGAGCATTTGGATGATCCAGAAGAGGATTGGGAGAATGTCATATGGTCAGATGAAACCAAAATAGAACTTTTTGGTAAAAACTCAACTTGTCGTGTTTGGAGGAGAAAGAACACCATACCTACTATGAAGCATGGGGGTGGAAACATCATGCTTTGGGGCTGTTTTTCTGCAAAGGGACCAGGACGACTGATCAGTGTAAAGGAAAGACTGAATGGGGCCATGTATCGTGAGATTTTGAGTGAAAATCTCCTTCCATCAGCAAGGGCATTGAAGATGAAACGTGGCTGGGTCTTTCAGCATGACAATGATCCCAAACACACTGCCCGGGCAACAAAGGAGTGGCTTCGTAAGAAGCATTTCAAGGTCCTGGAGTGGCCTAGCCAGTCTCCAGATCTCAACCCCATAGAAAATCTTTGGAGGGAGTTGAAAGTCCGTGTTGCCCAGCGACAGCCCCAAAACATCACTGCTCTAGAGGAGATCTGCATGGAGGAATGGGCCAAAATACCAGCAACAGTGTGTGAAAACCTTGTGAAGACTTACAGAAAACGTTTGACCTCTGTCATTGCCAACAAAGGGTATATAACAAAGTACTGAGATGAACTTTTGTTATTGACCAAATACTTATTTTATCGAGGAATTTACCAATTAATTCATTAAAAATCCTTCAATGTGATTTTCCGGATTTTTTTCCCCTCATTTTGTCTCTCATAGTTGAGGTATACCTATGATGAAAATTGGAGACCTCTCTCATCTTTTAAGTGGGAGAACTTGCACAATTGGTGGCTGACTAAATACTTTTTTGCCCCACTGTAAACGTTCCAGATCATCAAACCAATTTAAATATTAGACAAAGATAACACAAGTAAACACAAAATGCACTTTTTAAATGAAAGTGTTTATTGCTAAGGGAAAAAAAAAATCCAAACCTACCTGGTCCTGTGTGAAAAAGTGATTGCCCCTTAAACCTAATAACTGGATCGGCCACCCTTAGAAGCAACAACTGCAATCAAGTGTTTGCGATAACTGGCAATGAGTCTTTTACAGCGCTGTGGAGGAATTTTGGCCCACTCATCTTTGTAGAATTGCTGTAATTCAGCCACATTGGAGGGTTTTCAAGCATAAACCACCTTTTTGCCACAGCATCTCAGTCGGATTCAGGTCAGGACTTTGACTAGGCCACTCCAAAGTCTTCACTTTGTTTTTCTTAAGCCATTCAGAGGTGGACTTGGTGGTGTGTTTTGGATCATTGTCCTGTTGCAGAACTCAAGGGCGCTTCAGCTTGAGGTCACAAACAGATGGCCGAACATTCTCCTTCAGGATTTTTTGGTAAACAGCAGAATTCATGGTTCCATTTACCACAGCAAGTCTTCCAGGTCCTGAATCACCAAAACAGCCCCAGACCATCACACTACCACCACCATATTTTATTGCTGGTATGATGTTCCTTTTCCTGAATGCTGTGTTACTTTTATGTCAGAGGTAATGGGACACATACCTTCCAAAAAGTTCAACTTTTGTCTCATCAGTCCACAGAGTATTTTCCCAAAACTCTTGGGGATCATCAAGATGTTTTCTGGCAAAACTGAGACAAGCCTTTATGTTCTTTTTGCTCAGCAGTGGTTTTCGTCTTGGAACTCTGCCATGTAGGCCATTTTTGCCCAGTTTCTTTCCATATTTTTGCCATTTGTGAATAATGGCTCTCACTGTGGTTCGCTGGAGTCCCAAAGCTTTAGAAATGGCTGTATAACCTTTTCCAGACTGATAGATCTCAATTACTTTCTCATTTGTTCCTGAATTTCTTTGGATCACAGCTTTGTGATCCATCACAGATGTCTAGCTTTTGGGGATCTTTTGGTCTACAGTGATCCCTCACTTATCGCGGTTAATGGGTTCCAGAACCGACCGCGAAAAGTGAAAAACCGCGAAGTAGCGTCACCCCTAATGACGTCACCCATAAATAATACGTACGTTCATTCTCTCACTCTCTCTCTCATCTCTACGTAGATGTAAATAAAGTGTACATAAATATGTTTTTAGAACTCTTTTATTCTTATAACAAGATACGTAATTCAAGATGAAGATGATTTACTGATTTTGAGTTGTGCGGGCTCTCCGTGTTGATACCTGATGTTCTAATGTAGTCTCCCTGCCTTCTGCTAGCGCCCGCCCATTTTTTCTCAATTTTGAATTTTTGATGAATATTTTTGAAAAATCCGCGATGCACTGAGGGCACGAAAGGTGAGGCGCGAAGTAGCGAGGGATCACTGTACTTCACTTTGTCAGGCAAGTCCTATTTAAGTGATTTCTTGATTGAGAACAAGTGTGGCAGTAATCAGGCCTGGGTGTGGCTAGAGAAATTGAACTCAGCTTTCCAAAGATGTGATAAATCACAGTTAATTTATGTTTTAACGGGGGGGGGGGGGGTGATCACTTTTTCACACAGGGCCATGTAGGTTTGGATTTTTTTTTACCCTTAATAATAAACACTTTCATTTAAAAACTACATTTTGTGTTTACTTGTGTTATCTTTGTCTAATATTGAAATTTGTTTGATAATCTGAAACATTTAAGTGTGACATACAAAAAAATGAGAAATCAGGAAGGGGGCAAACATTTTCACACCCCTGCATGATGTTAAAGATGCCAAACAATATATTCTATTCTGACTTCATCAGACAAGGGAAGCTCCAGGATGTGGGAAAGAACAATAGAACGTGCAGTGATGCACTGCCTCACCATATGTGGAAGATTCTGAATAATACCCAAATCTCAAAGAACTGATTCTTAACTGTCCAGAGTTCAGCAGAAACCCATATCTGTGTATGCCAGAGCTTAAGAGGAAGAAACCAGGTACTGTAGTACCTGCAGGGGGATATATGCTGGTTAAATATAACATTCCAATTGACTTATCACATCTATCTTTCATTTATTTTATTGATAAAAGATATTGGAAGCAAATTCATTAAGTCGTGATATATTGTGCTTTGAAAGTACAAAGTCATCATAGAGGGAGAAAAATAAATCTTGAATAGAAAAAAGATGCATCAAGATAGATCAATTATTGTTTTATCATCACATAACTGAATAATAATCGAGCTGTGAGGTGACAAGAGATTCAAAAACTACAGGATCATGAACCCTGGTTCTGATCAAATAACAGTCTAATATCAAAAAAGGTCAGCATAATTAGACACTAAACAGACTGGCAGCAAATCATTATATAAAATACCAGCAGAAGCTACTATGTCTATAGCCTCAATGCTCCTGCCAATATGTCTTTTTCCCCATCACAAACAAGGTAACAGACTGTGTTAACAGCATGAAGAGCCAGTCAATGGGAAATGGCAATGATGGATAAATCCTCAGCCTGAGTGAATGAGTCACTGAGCTGGGAGACAGTGTTCTTGAAGCCCAGAACAGCACGGCACTCTCATTTTAATGCTTTACAAACCCACCCAAATACACACAAACACACACAATAAGAGTCACCCTGGTCTTCAGCAAACATGCAAAAGACAGAATAAATGCCGAAATACACACATGGATTGGTTGGAACCCATCAATGCACTCTGCTTGGAGACTCCTCAAACACTGTCAGAAATAATAATAATACAAAAACGATTTTCATGTTTTATTCCTGGACCGTAAGCTTAGGTTCTTCTCCAATATCTCGAAGAAGTGACACAGAAGATAAAATGAGTCCAGGGGCAACAATAATGACATGACTGGGATAATAAATATCAGGTTTACTGTATTTTTACAATTTTAAATACACAGAATAGATTGTGTATGATCAGCGGTTCTCCTTACGAGTAGCTCTGTGGTGTGTTTTATACCCCCGTATACAGGGGTGGAGATTGTTGAGAGATGAAAAATGATTCGATTTCCCAATGGTCTTTCAATGGGTGCCCAGTGATTGGCAAGATCTCTCAATGATCTCCCAATGATCTCTCAGTGATTTCCGAGGTGGTCTTTCAATGAACTCTACTGGTCTTTCATTGAACGCTCAGCAATACCTCACTGATCTCTCATTCATTCATTCATCTTCTTTCGCTTAATCCTTTTCGGGTCGCGGGGGGGCTGGAGCCTATCCCAGCATCTTTGGGCGAGAGGCAGGGTACACCCTGGACAGATCGCCAATCCATCGCAGGGCCAACACAGAGAGACAGACAACCATTCTCGCTCACAGTCATACCTAAGGACAATTTAGAATCTCCAGTTTTGATGCCAATTAACCTAACTTGCATGTTTTTGGCATGTGGGAGGAAACCGGAGAAATCCCGGAGTAAACTCACGCAGACACGGGGAGAACATGCAAACTCCACACAGATCACTGTTGGTCGGGGGCTGGGATCGAACCCAGGATCCCCTGGCCAAGGGTGAGTTGCTGTGCTGCCGTAGTGCTAACCACTCCGCCACCGCGCCGCCCACTGATCTCTCAGCAATCTCTATTTTGTTCACTGAAAGACCACTGAGGGATCATTGGAACATTGCTGATAGATCATTGGGAGACTGATGAGATTTTTGAGCGGTCAAGGAGTGCTCAGGGAGTGGTCAATAATCTCATCGATCTCTCAATGATTATTTTTGCATTATCAACAGTACAGATGCAAATTAGCAGTATTGCTAAATCTGGCATACTTACATTTGTATTAATGTTCATTAGTATGTAATGTCCCTTTCAAATACTGTAAGCCTTAAACTAAACTTGCTAACATTCCAGCTGAGTGGCCTTCATCGGAGCATGAAACGAAAGCTGTGCTCTGATCCACAGTGTACTTCAACAGTAGTCCCTACTCCATGTTCAGGGAATATCAGTAAAGGGAACTTCCCTCAATAAAATTTCTCCAGTTGAAAAACCCTGCAATGTCACCTCCCTCCTCCATGTGTTACCGTGGTAACTGTTATGCATCAATAACGAGAGAGTCAGAGTTGATCTTCATGCAGCCAACAACAACAACCTTTTATTACAGAGAACCAAACTATATATACGCAAGGGCCGTGCCCGCCTGACGTCACACCAGGGGTGGGTACGGCAGCACACACACACGCCACACTCACTACACCACAATTCCCCTCCCCCTTACAAAAATGCAAACCACACATACAATCGAGACCATTCCCAATTTAGGACCCGAATCATGCACTAAGAACACCAGGGAATCATGAACTGTAATAAAATATACTAACACATTCATCCAAAAGAATAACAAAATTGGACCAAGTCTCTTAAAACGTATAAAAAATAATCCCCTAACACCCCATACATACTCTCAGGCACACCAGCAATATTTATGTACATATTTACATTCAAACATTTAAGTTATACCGATGTCCGTTGGCAGCCAGGGGTAAAACCGGCCCGGGGGCCCAGGACTGCCCCAAACCATCCACTCCCTTGGCCGTCAAAGATAAGCCAGGCTCAGAGGCCCTGGGCAGCCCCATGACATGCGCGGCCCTAGCCGCCATCTGCCCCTGGGATCAAAAACAATCTCTCCAGCGAGAGTATCCCTCTTCACCATCGCCTGCTCCTTTTCCCAGGACCCGCAGTGCTGCTGTCCGGCATGCCGTCCCTCCGTGCTCGTCGGTCTGCCCCCGACCGCCTTCAACACCGCCGTCGTGGCTCCAGCTACTCCAGTCCCCTGCGGCTGAACTTCAGGAAAATGCGAAGCCTACTCATCAGCACCACTTGCCAATCCAGGCACCTCGCCGCTGCTCTCAGCACCCTCGTCCCAGGCACTCCGCTGTGCTGTCTCCATGCCCAGCCATAGCTGCCCTCTCCAGGGGCTCACAGCATTGCTTTTGCCAACGCCGTTTCCCGACCCAGACACCTCACCACTGCTCCCAGCACCCTCGTTCCAGGTGCTCTGCTGCGTCGATTCCATGTCCAGCTGCAGCTGCTCTCCCCCCGGGCTCTCAGTGTCACTCTCCGACTCAGGTGTCTCGTCGCTGCTCGCAGCACCCTTGTCCCAGGCGCTCCGCTGCGTCATCTCTATGCCCGGCTGTCGCTGCTCTTCCCCGGGGCGCTCAGCCTCCATGGTCCCACTCACTCGCTGCCTAGCCTCCAGCTGCGGGGATGACTCCTGCTGCTCTCCCTCTCTGCTGTTGTCGCACATCGCGCTGTCCAACTCATCAGCATTCCAGTCCTCCACCTTCCTGTGCTTCACGGCTGGCCCACTGTCTTCAGTGACTGGGGACTCTCCCTCTCGCAGTCCCCATCCCACCATGAAGTCTAGCTGGCAGCTTGGCGCTCTCTTTTGGCACACAGTTAGCTTTGCGGCTAACCTGCCCATAGGCACCGAAAGGGCCATTAGCTTCTCCAAGCTAACTAGCCTAGCCGCTCTTGGCGCCAATACTCCCGCCACCCACAGCTTCATGGTCTTCGTGTGCCTGGCGAAGAATTCAGCCAGCTGCTCGACAGCATACTCATACAACTCCGTCACACCCAACGTACGGAGAATTTTTTGGTTCTGCGCGCCGAGATGGTGAGCCAAAAGCGCTCCTCGTCGTCTCCCGTCAAGCCTGCTTAGGCCCAGTGCCCCGATGTAACCCTCAAACATGGCCCGTTACTGCGGCCACAGGATCACTGGCTCTCCCGTGTACTCTAGTAATGGTATCAGGGGTTGAGGTAGCCCATACGCTTCCATAGTTTTCTTCTCGTCGCCAAAATGCTATGTATAAATAATGAGAGAGTCAGAGTCGATCTTCATGCAGCCAACAACAACAACAACCCTTTATTATAGAGAACCAAACTATTTATACACAAGGGCCATGCCCGCCTGACGTCACGCCAAGGGCGGGTATGGCAGCACACACACACATCACACTCACTACACCACAGTAACCTTGGTGTTGCTGCTACTGTGGACACTTTATACAACTAAAATAAAATATTAATACAAATATATTTTGATGAATATGAATTAATATGAATAATAACCAATGTTATTTTAACTTACTATTAATGTTAGCAAGAATAGTTTGTTTTGCTAATACGTAAGCTGCAATGACTTATGGGTAATCTTATCAACTTCCGGTGAAGTGGTATACAGTTGCTCTCTTCTCAGTTTTCAGTTCCCTTTGAACTGAACACTGTTTGCTCCTTATGGTTTGGAATCACACTAAACATGGCAGAATACCTCAAGCTGTCCACTTCGTAAGGTACTACTGGGCAAATGGAAGACATGGCTTTCACACACTGAGCCACTAGATGATTGGCTGGAATTCTCACATGACATTTCACTTCCCAACATCAAATGTGGTCAACCACAGACTGCCCAACACATTTTGATGTGTGAAGAAGTCAACATACAAGGAGGTAGGGCTGTGCGATATGACGATGTATCAGATGACGATATAAAAACATCTATCGTTTCATAGAATACTCTATTTCAGTAAAGCTCCTACCTCGCCACTACTTGTCGGCGCCCCTCTCTTCCCTGCAGTGCGCGATTGCTTGCAGCGGAACAGGTGTGGTGGGCGGCTGGCTAGGCTTCAGTCCGGTGGATGCTAATGCTAACTCCAAACTACCAGTTCAGATAGCTGGTACTCCTGTTTGCCAGGGATGTGGGACTGTTTTCCATCATGCTGCATCAGAGAAGATAGTTTGCTAACCTCCTTTTAATAGGAGGTAACGTTAACACCATGTCTAATTATAAAATGTGAAATGATCGTCATTTAAGCTAAGTTGTGCTAACTGGAAACTGTAGCAGACTGTCACAATTCCCTGTACACCATTGCTCGGCGCACGAGGGAGAGAATGAAAAACCCAATCGCGCGAGTAGAAAGTGCCATTTTATTAACCTTAGTCACAAAGTTAGCAGTTCAGCTTAACCACAAAAACACAAAGAAATGCGGATGATGTTATTAAGGCCACCTGACATGCAGGGCGCCAGCCGGATGCTCTACAGCCCGGTCAATGGGAAGCCTAGCGCCGCAAGACTGCTACAAGCACAAAAGGAAAGGCGATCATGACATGTCACTTATTACACTTATGGGGCTGGAGCGATCCTGGGGCGATCCGTGCAGTCTGGAGGATGAGGAAGGTGAGCAGGGTCAGCCGATAACACCAAGGGGTTAACCAAACTTAAAGTGCTGGGCTGAATACAAAGAAGGTAATGACAACTCATACTTGGAGAGCTAGCTGCCGCGTATGGAGGTGAATGCTCCGACAATCTCTTTCCACAAATGCAGCGAACAAATACTCCTGAAGCTAACAAGGAAAGAGATTGCCGGTGTGAGAAAGCATGGGCTAAACTTGATTGAGCCTGGTGTGTGAGAGAGCATGCATGAGTGGGAATGAATGGAGCGTGTGTGTGTGTGTGTGTGTGTGTGTGTGTGAACACCCGTGACAGTACAGCTGATGGAACTTGACAGGAGGAGGGGGCGTGCCCAAGCTGTCAGGGAGCGGAGGCCCAATAGCTCCCTGAAGCGCCAGGTGGAAAATAGGGCAAAACATAAGTCAAAGCTGGGTTTGAAACAGCCAAACCCAGATTCATGACAGAACAGCCCCCCCTTCCCCAGGGGTGGGTACCAGACACCCCAGTACCATCAGCCAAAAAGAAAAGAAACGACACCCCTCAAAGGACCCCACCCCCACCCCAGCAACAAACACTAACCCAGGGTGGGAGGTGGGGGAAAACCGGTTAGGAGGGAAGCAACCGGTGAAAACACAACCAGAAAAAACAAAATAATGCACAAAACCATCCTAATGACCACCTACCTGGAACACTAACCCCCCTCCCCAGAAGTCCAAAGTTCAGGGGGTCAACCAGAATCCCAGGCCCCCAGCATGGTGAGAAGTGACAGATCAGGTGGCCTGCCCAAGTTTCAAGTCCGGCAGGCAGCCCGCAGGATAATATCCGGCGGCCTGCCCGGGCCGATGGACCACCCGACCCATAAGCCAAGTCCTTCAGGTGGCCGACCAGCGTGGTGGAGCCACCAGAACCGGAGGGGAAGGTGGAGAGGCAGTTTCCATAATCAGGAACATCGGGAGCAAAACCAAGGAACAAGAGCCCCCCTGCCATTCGAGGCATTGGGCAAGGGAACAGTAGCACCCACGATGGTCCAGGTCTGGGATGTGGCTGCGTCGGCGGTGGACTCCGGCTGGAGCTCTGCTGCACCGGCGGTGGACTCCGGCTGGAGCTCTGCTGCACCGGTGGTGGATCCTGGATGAGGCTCTGCTGCACCCGCGGTGGACCCCGGTTGGGGCTCTGCTGCACCGGTGGTGGATCCTGGCTGAGACTCCGCTGGACCTGCAGTGGACCCCGGTTGGGGCTCTGCTGCACCCGCAGTGGACCCCGGCTGGAGCACTGTTGCACCTGCAGTGACCCCCATCGGAGGCATCATTGCTCTCGCGGTGGCCTCCCCAGCGAGGGAGGTGATACTCCTCATGTCACCTGATAGTGGACCCCAATCCTCGGCGGCCTTCGACGAGACCAGCAGCTTTTCGACGACCCCGGCCGGGGGCTCAGAACCCGAGGGGAGAAAAAGAGAAACCGGGTCAGGGTCACCAGCAGCGGCAGAGCCAAGTGTGGCGGCCCCGAGGGCTACTGTGAGCTGCCCCGGGTCCACCTCACCATGAGTCGGGCAGCGTGATATTGATACTGACATTACTGACATAATGGAGCACACTTGCCTGAACTCTGGCTCCACCGCCGTCCAGGACTCCGGCAATTTAGGGTGCGCGGGTCTCCCCAGTCTGTCGGGTGCTTCACCCCTGCCGGCCTTCTCCGAGAAAACTGGGCCTGCCTTGTCGTCTGTGGGCAACCCAGGTTGTGGCAGCATCTGTCCGGTGACCCTAGGATGAAGCTTGAAGGGGATAGGAGAGGAGGAACCATTAGGGTTGCTGGCAGCGGCAGAGCCCGACGAGGGGGGTCCAGATGTGGCTGAGAGCCACACCCAACTCCCCTCCCCAAGAGCCAGACAAGATCCATCCACCATAGACAAATGATCTACAGGAGAGATTACTTGCCTGTGCTTAAGCTCTACCGCCGTCCAGGACTCCGACAACGACGCCCCGGGTCTCATCGGCTGGAGGTATGGTCCGGGGGATGACTCCACTGCGGCGGCCCCCACAGCAGGCGTGATGGTGGTTGCATTAGTGATGCTCTCGTGCGCCGTCCTCCACACCTCCAGCTCCTCTGGCGTGGCGGCCGTGGACGACCTTTCCGCTGGCCCACGGGCTGGACCCTCCCAGACCTCTGGCTCCTCCTCCCCGGAGCAACCTGGATCCAGGACTGATGGGCTCATAGGGGCACATAGAAAGGAGTTGGAGAGACCAGGTGTGAGAGCATTATATGCTGCTGGGGCGGAGCACTCGGGACTGCACACCCCAAGTCTCCTGGCCAGGAGGCAGGCAAAATTGATCATTGACCGTGAAAATTAAAAGAGAAGAAACTTGCCTGTTCTCCTGGCACTGGAGGTCCCCAGCGGCCTCCGAGGCATCCTCTCTCCTCTCCTGGCATTCCTCATGGGGTTGCGGCTCCTCCTCTCTTGGGGAAAATTCCTTTAATCTTTTGGCCATCTCTGGGAGGAGCCACAGCTTCACCTCCAAGATGAGGTCCGTCTCTGCCAGAAGAGCCCGCCTGCATTCCTCCATTTCCTCCCGTGATGGAACAGAGCATGGCTCGGAGCGGGGAGGCGGAGCTGTAGTAAGCGGGGCTGGACGCTTCTTGCAGTGGAGATTCCTCCCTCTCCTCCTCCTGGGCGACTTGGGAATGAGATAATCCGGGACGCAGAGCACCGTGCCAGGCAGCAGGTCACCCATGCAGATAGGCCCCGCAACTTCAGGAGAAAAGAGTGAAGTGGCCGCGAGGAGCTCGAGCACTGGGAGATCCTCAGCCAATTCCTCACATGGCACGGCGAAGATGTTCCGGAGGATCTCCATTGCCTCCGGATGAGCCCAGAGGCTGTCTCGCTTCATAACTCTCCTCACGGTGTCCCGAGCCTGTCGAACAGTCGGGAAGGAACGGGGCTTCTGTGTCCATGAAAAAACCTCTTCTAGGAGACACAATGAACGCAGCTCCCGCTCCAGCTCCCTCTCCGTCCAAACCACCATGTTTAAGGTCGGGGAGGAAGGAAAAAGGTGTGGAAGGAAAAAAGTAAAAACACACTTCTACTCCACTGGGTTTTTTTCTGTCTGGTCGGAGCATTCGGTCACAATTCCCCGTGCACCATTGCTCAGCGCACAAGGGAGAGAATGAAAAACCCAATCATGTGAGTAGAAAGTGCCATTTTAATAAACTTAGTCATAAAGTTAGCAGTTCAGCTTAACCACAAAAACACAGAGAAATGCAGATGATGTTATTAAGGCCACCTGACATGCAGGGCACCAGCTGGATGCTCTACAGCCCAGTCAATGGGAAGCCTAGTGCCGCAGGACTGCTATAAGCACAAAAGAAAAGGCAATCATGACACTTATGGGGCTGGAGCGATCCTGGGGCGATCCGTGCAGTCTGGAGGATGAGGAAGGTGAGCAGGGTCAGCCGATAACACCAAGGAGTTAAACAAACTTAAAGTGCTGGGCTGAATACAAAGAAGGTAATGACAACTCATACGTGGAGTGCTAGCTGCCGTGTATGGAGGTGAATGTTCCGACAATCTCTTTCCACAAATACAGCGAACAAATACTCCTGAAGCTAACGAGGAAAAAGATTGGTGGTGCGAGAAAGCGTGGGCTGAACTTGATTGAGCCTGGTGTGTGAGAGCGTGCATGACTGTATGAGTGGGAATGAATGGAGCGTGTGCATGTGTGTGTGTGTGTGTGTGTGTGTGTGTATGTGTGTGAACACCTGTGACAGTACAGCTGATGGCACTTGACAGGAGGCGGGGGCGTGCCCAAGCTTTCAGGGAGTGGAGGCTCAATAGCTCCGTGAAGCGCCAGGTGGAAAATAGGGCAAAACATAACAATAAGTCAGAGCTGGGTTTGGAACAGTCAAACCCAGATTAATGACACAGACCATCGTTTTGTTTTGTTTTGTTGGTAAATTACTGCTGAGTTTCTTAGTTTTGTCTGAAATTTGTTTTATTAAAGCTGCAAAAGTGCATGATGGTGGCGCATACACGCAAAATAAATAAATTAAAACTGGTCGGAGGAGGAAGTTGGCTCTTAATGTAATTTATTTGATTTCTAATCATTTTAATTAATCAACTAGTGATAATGAATAAAGTTAAAGTCATTACATGTATTTTATTATATTACCTTTGGTGTCTGATTTTCAGATCATGACCAATCTGAAATATTTTTACTAAGAAGCAAACAGGTTAAATCGGGCCAGAATGGCAGGCTGCAGGTCTACACTTAAATTTTCATTGATTTAAACTAACAGCTAATTTATATCTGTAGGTGACAACCATGGGTAATTTTCTCATTTTCATACATTTTTTAATGTTGTTTTTTTTTTTGCTATTCTTTTCTGGCTCAGGAAATATTTAAGTTATTGATGTTTACTTTTTATTCATATATGATTTAGAAGAAAAACCTGAAATTTATGAGAATCAAATCTCAAGTGCACATTACAAAACTATTTTACAACATTGCAAAATTATGAGGGAAAATTGTTCATGCAAAAAAAGATAATAACTATATGATTATCTAAACTGTAGAATTTACAGAAAATATATATCGTGATATACATATATATAGATATACATATGTATATCGTTATTGTGATATAAGATGACTTATATCATGATATGAATTTTTTTTCCATATCGCACAGCCCTACAAGGAGGTATGAAGAAAGTTGGCAGAGCTTTAAGAGACTGACTGGCTGGCTACTACTAATTTTGATATTTAATTTTTTACAGCAGGAATTGTTCATACGCAAATCAGTGATGAAACAGAGGTCTAGTTCATCCTACTTATTAAACAAGACTATGTTCTCCAGCACTCCAGGTTTGACTGTCAGGCTTCATATGACATTACTTTCATGAGGCGCATTCCCATTAACAAGCTTGTTTCTCTGGTCAAAGTCTGGTTCTTAGTGTTTGTCTGGTCTTCTTTCTTCATCTTTCGGCTGCTCCCTTTAGGAGCCGCCACAGCAGATCATCTGCCTCCATCTCACCCTATCCCTGCGCCTTCCTCTGTAACACCAACCCTCTCCACGTCCTCACTTCACTACATCTGTCACATTCTGAGCTTGGGGGGATTCCACCGGGCTCAGGTTGTCTGCCTTTCTTTTTTTTTCATATTTGTACAGTGTTGTCATTTTGAGTTGTCACTTATCCTATATTTTTTCTCAGTATGATTTATTTTCCCATTTACGTTCGTTATAGTTTGTTTATTGTATTGTTGAGGTTGCCCGTCTCCATTTTTTGCCATATCGTTATATTTGTATTCTTTCTCTCGGGGTTGACAGCTGTCAATGGCTTTCTGGGGTTTTGCTCTGCGTGGGCGTGGCCCTGTCAGCTGTCAGCTCCGATGGCTCCCTCATTATTCCCAGCTGGTCCGAATTGTATCTTTGTTTTCTCCTGCCCGCTCAGATTACCCACACCTGTTGCTATTTATTTCATTTTGTCTGTAGCCTTTTTTAAGGGGCTGTGCGCCATTGCTGGGTGCAGCACCCTACTCTCATCTTACAAACGTAAGTGTCTCTTTACTTGCCATTCTGTGTTTATCCTAGCATGCGCTCCATGGCTAGTTTTGCCTTTATTCAGCCCTGACAAGGGGATTTATGACAACATCCATGAATCTTCTCTGTGGCCTTCCCCTTTTCCTCCTGCCTGGAAGCTCCATCTTCAACATCCTTTGTCCAATATATCCACTATCCCTCCTCTGCACATGTTCAAGCCATCTCAGACTTGCCTCTCTTAAGTCTCCAAACTGCTCAACTTGAGCTGTCCCTCTGATATACTAATTTCTAATCTTGTCCCTCCTAGTTACTCCCAATGAAAATCTAAGCATCTTCAACTCTGCCACCTCCAGCTCCATCTCCTGTCTTTTTGTCAGCACCACCATCTCCAAACCATACATCATAGCACAGGGGTGCCCAACCTGGGGCAAATTGGTCCAAAGATTTGCAAATAATTTGTCATTGTTGTGCATATGTTCTGTAGGCACCGTTGCACAACAAGAGCAAATTATTTGCAAATCTTTGGACCAATTAAGAAGTGAAATGAGAAAATTTCCCACAGAAACCTGAACGTTCCAGGAACTCCAGGTTGGGCCCCCCTGTCATAGCAGGTCTCACAACCATCTTGTAAATCTTCCCTTTCACTCTTGCTGCTACCCTTCTGTCACAAATCACCCCTGACACTCGTTTCCACCCACTCCACACTGCCTTCACTCTCTTCTTCATCTCTCGTGTATTTTCCATTCCTTTGGATGGTTGACCCCAGGTATTTAAACTCATCTACTTTCACTACCTCTACTCCTTCCATCTTCACCATTACACCTGCCTCCCTCTCATTCACACTCATGTATTATGTCTTGCTTCTGACTTGCATTCCTCTTCTCTCCAGAGCATACCTCCACCTCTCCAGGTTCTTTTCCACCTGCTCCCTACTCTCACTACAGATCACAATGTCATCTGCAAACATCATGGTCCACGGAGACTCCTGCCTGACTTCATCCGTCAGCCTGTCTATCACCATGGCAAACAAGAAGGGGCTCAGAACCGATCCCTGATGTAACCCCACCCCCACCTTGAACCCATCGGTCACTCGTACAGCACACCTCACCACTGTCTCGTTGTCCTCATACATGTCCTGTACCACTCACACATACTTCTCTGCTACTCCTGACTATACAGGACCACACTTCCTCTCTTGGCACCCCATGATATGCTTTCTCTTGATCCACAAAGACACAGTGCAACTCCTTCTGACCTTCTCTATACTTCTTCATCAACAATCTTAAAGCAAACATTGTATCTGTTTCATTGTGTATGGTGCGGATGGGGCACTGTTGACTTCGACTGAGGATATCGTTGGGCAGTGGAAGGAATACTTTGAGGATTTTCTCAATCCCACTGATACGCCATACACAGAGGAAGCAGGGCTTGTGGACGAGGGGGACGACTCGCCTATCACAGGGGCTGAGGTTACCAAGGTGGTTAAAAATCTCTTTGGTGGCAGGGCCCCGGGGGTGGACGAGATTCTCCCCGAGTACCTCAAAGCCCTGGATGTTGTAAGACTGTCATGGTTGACACATCTCTGCAACACTGTGTGGAGGTCGGGGGCAGTGCCTTTGGCATGGCAAACCGGGGTGGTGGTTCCTCTCTTCAAAAAAGGGGACCGGAGGGTGTGCTCCAACTTTAGAGGGATCACACTCCTCAGCCTCCCTGGGAAGGTCTATGCCAAGGTACTGGAGAGGAGGGTCCGGCCGTTGGTCGAACCTTGGATTCAGGAGGAGCAATGTGGTTTTCGTCCTGGCCGTGGCACATCGGACCAGCTCTTTACCCTCTCAAGAATCCTCAAGGGTTCGTGGGAGTTTGCCCAACCAGTTTACATGTGTTTTGTGGACTTGGTGAAGGCATTCGACTACGTCCCTCATGGTTTTTTGTGGGGGGTGCTTCGGGAGTATGGGGTATTGGGCTTGTTGTTATGAGCTATTCGGTCTCTGTACAACCGTTGTGAGAGTTTGGTTCGTATTGCCAACACTCGATCGAACTCATTTCCAGTGAGAGTTGGACTCCGCCAGGGCTGCCCTTTGTCACCGATCCTGTTCACAATTTTTATGGACAGGATTTCCAGGCGCAGCCAGGGAACGGAGAGTGTCATGCTTGGTGACCACAGGATCTCATCTGTTGTTTGCAGATGATGTTGTCCTGCTGGCTTCATCCAGCAATGACCTACAGTTCTTGCTGGGACGGTTTGCCGCTGAGTGTGAAGCAGCTGGGATGAGAATCAGCACCTCCAAGTCCGAGTCCATGGTCCTCAGCCGGAAAAAGGTGGATTGTCCTCTCCGGGTTGGGGACAGACTCTCGCCCTAAGTGGAGGAGTTTAAGTATCCTGGGGTCTTATTCATGAGTGAGGGGAGAATGGAGCGAGAGATTGACAGATGAATCAGAGCAGCATCTGCAGTGATGCGGACATTGTACCGGTCTGTTGTGGTGAAGAGGGAACTGAGTTCTAAGGCAAAGCTGTCGATTTACCAGTCAATCTACGTTCCTACTCTCACCTATGGTCACGAGCTTTGGGTAATGACCGAAAGAACGAGATCGCAGATACAAGCAGCTGAAATGAGCTTTCTCTGTAGGATTGCTGGACTCACCCTCAGAGATAGGGTGAGGAGCTCAGTCATCCGGGAGAGGCTCAGAGTAGAACCGCTGCTCCTCCCCATTGAAAGGAGCCAGCTGAGGTGGTATGGGCATCTGATCAGAATGCCTCCTGGACGCCTCCCGCTTGAGGTGTTTTGGGCATGTCCCACTGGGAGAAGACCCCAGGGCAGACCCAGGACTCACTGGAGAGACTATGTCTCCCAGCTGGTCTAGGAACGCCTTGGTATCCTCTCTGAAGAGCTGAAGCGGGTGGCTGGGGAGAGGGAAGTTTGGGCTTCTCTGCTTGAACTGCTGCCTCTGCGACTCGGACCTCCGGAAAAGCGGTAGAAGATGGATGAATGGATGGATGTATCTGTAGTGCTCTTTCTTGGCGTGAAACTGTATTGCTGCTCAGTGATTGTCACCTCTCCTCTTAACCTGGCTTCAACAACTCTTTCCCATAACTTCATAGTGTGGCTGATCAACTTTATGCCTCTGTAGTTACTACATCTGAGCATCATCCACCTTTTCAACACACTCTCCTCACTTGTTAGTACATTACCATTTCTGTCCTTAATCAACCTAACCTGCTGCACATCTTTTCCGGCTGGATCTCTGTCTAGCCAATTGATACAAGTCCTTTTCTCCTTCCTTAGTGTTTAGCCTCTCATACAACTCACTATATGCCTTTTCCTTTGCCACCTCTCTCCTTACCATGCGCCTACATTCCAAATACTTCTGTCTACTTTCATCTCCCTGACTATCCCACTTTCTCTTTGCCAACCTCTTCCCTTGAATACTTTTCTGTACCTCCTCATTCCACCACCAAGTCTCCTTGTCTTCCTTCCGCTGTCCACTGGATACACCACATACCTTTCTACCTAGTTTCCTCAATACTTTTGCTGTACTTTCCTAGTCATCTGATAATTCTTCCCTACATTAACTCCTTCCTGAACTCTGTGTGACCTTTTTCTTTCTGTAACGTCCCCCACTTAATGCTTGGCTCTGTCTTCACTCTCTTCCCCTTCTTGCTTTCCAAAGTCATCTTACAGACTACCATCCGATGCTGTCGAGCTACATTCTTCCTGCCACCACCTTGCAGTCTCCCATCTCTTTCAAATTTCTCCTTCTGCACGAGATGTAGTCCACATGCTATGGCATGACCTTAAAAAGGCGGTTCATGCTTGAAAACCCTCCAATATGGCTGAATTACAACAATTTTGCAAAGATGAGTGGGACAAAATTCCTACACAGCGTTGTGAAAGACTCATTGCCAGTTATCGCAAATGCTTGATTACAGTTGTTGCTGCTCTGGGTGGCCCAGCCAGTTATTAGGTTTAGGGGGCAATCACTTTTTCACACAGGGCCATGAAGGTTTGGATTTTTTTCCCCTTTATCATAAACACCTTCATTTAAAAACTACATTTTGTGTTTACTTGTGTTATTTTTGTCTAATATTTAAATTTGCTTGATGATCTGAAACATTTGTGTGACGTACAAAAAAAATGAGAAATCAGGAAGGGGCAAACACTTATTCACACCACTGTACCTTGACATTGGAGGTCAGCTTGAATGGTTTTGGATGGTTTCCTAGGTACTTTTTCTACAATACACACTATTCTTAGTTTTATTACCTCTTGCGTCCATGTCCTGGGAGGTTGGCTACAGTCCCAAGAATGTTATACTTTTTAATAATATTGGTAACTGTGGTGACAGCAACATCAAGCTGCTTAGAGATGGTCCGATAGCCTTTACTTTTAACATGCTTGTCTATAATCTTCTTTCTGAGCTCATCAGACAACTCTCTCCTTAGCTTTCTGTTGTCCATGTTCAGTGGGATTCACACCATGTTACCAAACAACACAGTGACTACTTTTACTTTTTTAAATAAACAAGTTTGAAGACACCTGTGATGCTAATTACAAGACACACCTTAGTTTAACATGTCTCTGTTATGTGGGAACAGATAGACACATGCACACCATAGACCATGCTCTGCTTTACTTCCTTATGTCACGCACACCAACAACGCACGCACGCTCGTGTTACATAACCCCGCCTCTGAAAGGCAAACCTAGACACAACAGTCAATTCAATTCAGCTTTATTTATATAGCGCCACATCACAACAAAAGTCATCTCATAGCGCTACCAAATGCAGGGAAAACCCCACAATTTCTGAAAGACCCAGCAATCAGACGATCCCCTGTGAGCAAGCACTTAGCGACGATGGAGAGGAAAAACTCCCATTTAACAGGAAGAAACCTCTAGCAGAACCAGGCTCAGGGAGGGGCAGTCATCTGCTGCGACTGGCTGGGGGTGAGGGGATAGAGAGGATGAAGAGAATAGACATAAAGAACATTAACAGTGAGAAGCCAAGTACATTATTGGAGGTCAACCAGCAGTCTGAATCTATTAACAGTAGAACAAAAGGGGGGTTAAGAGACACAAGATCCCTCCCTAATCGTATGCTGTATTGAAAAGGAAGGATTTTACCCTGTTCTTAAAAACAGAGATCGAGTCTGACTCCCGGACCCAGAGTGGTAACTGGTTCCACAGAGAAGGAGCTTGATAGCAGAAAGCTCTGCCTCCCATTGTACTTTTGGAGATTCTGGGTATTACAAGTAATCCAGCGTTTTGGGAGCATAGTGCTCTGTTAGGATGATGGGGTAATATCAGATCTTTTATATATAAAGGGGCCTGATTATTAAGAGCTTTGAAAGTGAGTAGAAGGATTTTAAACTTAATTCTAAACTCTATGGGAAGCCAATGAAGGGAGGCCAGACCCGGAGAGATATGATCTCTCTTTCTAGAACCAGTTAAAACTCTTGCAGCAGCATTTTGGATCAACTAAATACTTTTTAAGGATATTTTAGGACAACCTGATAATAACCAGTTACAATAATCTAATCGAGAGCTGACAAAGGCGTGGATCAGTTTCTCAGCATCATTCAGAGACAAGATGCTCCTAATCTTGGCAATATTGCACAGATGATAGAAGGCAGTCTTCGAAACAAATTTAATATGTGAGTTAAAGAACAGATCTTGATCAAAAATAACTCCAAGGTTCCTCACAGAACTATTCAGAGTGAGAGTAGCGGCATCCAAATTAAGAGTATGATTTGGAAAGGAATTTCTAAGGTTTTTTGGACCAACAAGAACGACTTCAGTCTTATCTGAGTTGAATAGCAGAAAATTACAAGTCATCCAGGCTTTGATTTCCTTAAGACAAGCATCTAACTTGGCTAACTGATTACAATCATCGGGCTTCATTGACAGGTATAATTGTGTGTCATCTGCATAACAATGAAAATGTATACAGTGCTTTCTAATGATATTGCTTAACAGAAGCATATATAAACTAAAAAGAGTAGGGCCTAACACAGATCCCTGTGGAACTCCGTGACTGAGCTTAGAGTTGGAAGAAAATTCATCATTGATCATACTTCCACTGGGTTCCATTTTTAAAAAGCATGGTGTCTCTTTCCACCTGTATGCTGATGACTGTCAGATTTATGTCCCTCTAAAACAAAAAGCTGCCTCATCAGTAAACTCACTCCTGCAATGTACTGAAGACAAAGTCTTGGATGGCCCTAAACTTCCTAAATTTTAATGATAAGAAGACCGAAGTGATGGTGTTTGGACCTAGTCGCCCCTGTGAGTCCCCTCCTGTATACTTGGGCCCCCTTACTCCTTATGTTAAATCCACAGCTAGGAACCTTGGTTTTATCATGGACAATGATTTTAAATTAGACACGCAGATTCGTTCTGTAAAATCCAGCTTCTTTCATCTAAGGCGTTTAGCAAAAGTAAAACCTGTTCTCTCTAGACCACACCTGGAAACAGTAATCCATGCTTTTATTTCATCTCGGCTGGATTACTGTAACGCACTTTACACCGGTGTCAGCCAGTCATCTCTTTCCCGTCTGCAGCTGGTTCAAAACGCCGCTGCTCGTCTTTTAACAGGTACACGTGGAAGAGATCACATCACACCCATCTTAGCTTCACTCCACTGGCTGCCCGTGTATTTTAGAGTTCATTTTAAAATTCTTTTATTTGTTTTTAAATCCTTGAACGGTCTTGCTTCACCTTACCTCTCTGAGCTTCTGCATCCCTACGCTCCCACCCGGTCCCTTAGGTCAGCTGAACAGCTGCTTTTGGAGGTACCAAAAGCAAGGCACAAGCTCAGAGGGGACAGAGCCTTTTCGATCATGGCCCACAGGTTATGGAATGATTTACCCCTGGACATCAGACAAGCACCTTCACTGTCCATTTTTAAAACAAGTCTTAAAACACACTTTTACTCCCTGGCCTTCAACCCAGTATGAGACATTGATTTTATTGAATGAAATGGATTTTTATTTATTTTATTTTTTATTTTATTTATGAATTTTTTTTTCTTTATGTTCTCTTGCTGTACAGCACTTTGTGTAGCGAGTGTTGCTTTTAAAGTGCTTTATAAATAAAGTTGATTGATTGATTGATTGATTGATGTGAACAAACTGAAGTCTATCGGACAAATAAGCTCTAAACCATTGCAGCAAAGTTCCATTTAGTCCAACATAGTGTTCTAATCTATCAAGCAGAATGTCATGATCGATAGTATCAAAGGCTGCACTAAGATCTAAAAGGACAAGTACAGAAACAAGTCCATTATCGGATGCGATAAGAAGGTCATTAGTGACCATCACTAAGGCTGTTTCAGTGCTGTGATTGACTCTGAACCCAGATTGAAACTCTTCAAATAAACCAAATCCCTGCAAGTGGTCAAACAATTGCGCAGCAACAACTCTTTCTAAGATTGTTGAAATGAAAGGCAGATTAGAGATTGGTCGATAGCCAAAACTCCTGGATCGAGCGTTGGCTTTTTGAGTAAGGGTTTAATTACAGCAATTTTAAAAGCCTGTGGTACATAACCCAAAGTTAAAGAAGAATTAATTATATAAAGAATACGGCTACCAATAATTGGGAAGACTATTTTAAATAACCTGGTAGGAATAGGGTCTAAACGACAAGATGAAGGCTTAGATGAGGAGATTATTTGATCTAACTCTAAAAGGTCAATTGGAGTAAACTTATCTAAACAGATATCAACTGAAGCAGTTGTAGTAGTTGATGTACTTAAGTTTACAGTGGGAAGAATCTGACTGATTTTATCTCTAATAGATAAAATTTTATGATTGAAAAAGTTCAAAAAGTCCTGTCTAGAAAGCTTAAGGGGGATGCGAGGATTGACCGAGTCCTGACTCTTTGTCAGCCTGGCTATAGTGTTGAAGAGAAACCTTCTTATTCTCTTCTATTAATGCAGTGTAATAACTTGTTCTAGCTTTTCTAAGAGATTTTTTATACATTAAGAGATGATTTCTCCATGCTAAATAGAATTCATCTAAATCAGAACGCCATTTACTTTCCAGTTGACGAGTCTTCTGTTTTAAGCTACGAGATTCTGTGTTAAACCAAGGGGTTAGAAATCTCTGGTTACACTTTTTCTTTTTTAAAGGGGCCACCAAATCTAGAGTCTGATGCAGAGAGGCTGAAACACTATCTACCATGCTATCAATTACGGAAGGAGCAGGCTCTCCATCTTTTATTTCCGTTGTGTTGACCCATGGTATAGAGGAGACAATCTGCAAAAATTTAGTAACGTCATCTGAGACACATCTGCTGTAGTAATATTCTTCATTAGGAGTCAAAGAATCAGAAATAGTGAAATCAAAAGGTTAACAGGCAATGGTCTGACAGTAAAGGATTATGAGGAGACATTACCAGATTTTCTATTTCTATACCATAAGTCAAAACAAGTTAAGATAAGATAAGATAAGATAAGCCTTTATTAGTCCCACAACTGGGAAATTCCAGGATTGCAACAGCACAGGGATAGCAACACTCAGAGCAACAATCAGAAGGCAAGAAAAAAAAACAAAAAAAAAAACAAAAAAAAAAAAAAAAAACAAGCAAGCAAGAGCAGCTAATATACATATGTACATATTACTATAAAATATATATATACACACACACACACACAGGTTGTGTGTGTGTGTATATATAGGCCAGGTTGTACATGACGGAGCTCAGGCAGCTGAGCAGAATAAAGGCCCACAGGCGGCGGTCGTAGTGCAGCGGCGACTCCAGCAGCGCCCAGTTCTCCAGGGTGAGGGCGGCCACAGCAAGGATGCAGAAGCTGGGTTTGGACATCAGGTAGAGCAGGAAGACGGAGTTGATCTTCTCCTCCTGGAGCAAAATGCTCTGCTGGATGGACTTCACCCCCCTCAGCATAGTGGCAGCAACCACGAAGAAGCAGCCAGTCTGGTCAAACTGGACCTCGCCCATGATGCTGAAGGAGGCCCCCACACACAGGTGTGTGATTGGACACAGGTCCAATGTGTGGTGGAGAAAATGTGTCGAATTTTCTACTTTCTGGGAAAACCCCACTGAGTCTAAAATTGAATTCCTCATTAAGACAGTCACCATCTACATCAACCTGTATATTAAAATCCCCAACAATAATTATTCTGATTTCAGCACTAAATCAGCTAAAAATTCAGCAAATTCGGATAAAAACTCTGAGTAGGCCAAGGGAGGGCGGTAAACTATGGCAAAGAAAATTGGGTTCTTGGTTCAAGCCAAGATAGCCAACATGCCCCACACTGAGGACCAGGCTCTCAAAGGAATTAAAACATGATTTTTGCTTCACATTAACTAGTAATTTAGAATGGAAAATTGCCACTACTCCACCTCCACGACCAGAACTTCTGGGTTTATGTTAGTTTAGATAACCAGAGGGAGTTGATTCATTCAAGCTGTAGGGAACCCACGCTGGGATAATCATCTCAGACTGGAAGCAGAGGGGAAGCAAATAGTCCCTCTGCCGGTAGAGCATGGGGGATTAAACAGATGAGGACGATAGGTATTGTGATGGGAGAAGTTATGGTGATGTAGAACCCCAGGCAGCAGGAAGGAGTAGCTGTGGGGACAATAGGGGTGATGATGTGTTAAATGTATTGTGATGCAAGATCTCAGGCAGCAAGGGGAAGGAGTGGGGTGATATAAAAGGAGAGGCCCTGGTGTATGAAGAGAATGCTTTTTCTGTGTATGAATGAAGTGAATAAAGTTCGTCTGCCGTGCAAGTCTGGTTTCTTTATTGCACTCTCCACAAAGCCAACATAATCATCTTGCCCTAGCCAAGTCTCTGTGAGGAATATTAAATCGATCTGATGATCAATTAATAGATCATGGACTAGAAGAGACTTGGGAGTTAGAGACCTAATATTTAATAAACCACATTTAATTTTTAAATTATGAGGAGGAACAGAGGCCAAATTATTAAATTTAGAGACTTGAGGTTTGATTTGAGTTTTACCAACATTCTGTTTAATCACTTTGGGATGTTTATGCAATATATATATATATATATATAAACTTTTTTATTAACTTTGGGGGGAGTAGACAAAGGTTCTCTAAGGGAGAATACAGGGGCAAAGTTGGGGGGGTGGGGTGGATGAGGAGGAGCTGAAGAAAGGCATGTATTTATCAAGTTGTGTTGTATTTGTCTTGGGTTATAATATTTTGGGTAATGGGAGACAGACACAATCTCTGTAGGGTTATAAATTGGAGACTGATCCAAACAGTGAGGATTATTTGGATTAATGGGGTTAATATGAGAAGTGGAAACAAAACCAAAAAAGGGCTGGTTGGCAGACCCAGGAACTTCAGAGTGAGTTAACACACCAAATTTCAGTCACTGTACTAAAAAACATTGAATGGAATAGAACAGATTGTCCCTTAAAACACGTGCACCAAGTCTATTTGGATGGATGCCGTCTGGCCTCATAAGTGATGGGCGGTTCCAAAACAGGTTAAAATTGTCTACAAAACCAATGTTAAAAGTAGGACATGTGGAACACAACCAGGTATTAAGACTGAGAGTTCTGCTAAAATAATTACAACCTCATCTGAAAGATGCCAAAGGTCCAGAGATAAACGCACGTCTGCCACAATTCATAAGAGTGGACAGAAGGCTCCTGAAGTCACTAAGATCTCTGACACTTCATCTGGGATGTTGTTGCATCCAACATGTACTATGACAGTTTTAACGTGGGGGTATTTATTTAGTAGGTCAGGGGTAAGAGCGTCAATGTCAAACACTCTAGCCCCAGGAAAAAATTTAGTCACACAGTACCTGCTTCTGACGTTCTTCATAATCAAGTCACCAATTACCAGTGTCGTCTGGGGGGGGCTTTGACGGTGGTTTCTGACGTGGTGAATAATTTTGTCGATGGTGTTATTGTGAAGGCGGGGTGATGCGCTCTCTTCTATTTGGAGCTGGTGTGTAATTTGGCACACCTAGAATAGTCTTAGTTCGAGGTTGGCAGGTTTGAGCCACCGCTGAAGGAGATGAAGGAGGAGGAGGGGCGACCAAGGGCGGACGGCCAGCGTCCAGGTGGGGAAAATCCTCCAGAGAAAGGATATCAAATCTATTTTCCAAAAGCAGGGAAAGAGAAGAGGAGCGGCCCTGTCTGGTCGATCGACGATGACCGCTAGCTGGTCCAACCAAGGTCCAGGGTGTGCACCGATGATGAGAAGAACCAACCAGGGCTTTGGGTTTAGCCCCGAGATGAAGCCAGTGATTATTGCTGTGGTCCTGGACATCTGAAGAGGCAGGGGTAGAAGTGGACGGAGATGCGCTGAACTCACCCAGGTAGGTAGCCGTCTCTGCCAGCTGCGAGTCGGTAGCCAGGGCTGATGTTCGCCCAAGAATGATGGTGTCAAGGTGGTCTTCAGCCTCCCAAATCTTATAAAGGTTGGAGAGTCTCACTTCCAACTCAGAGACCTTCCTTAGGAGGGACACACAGCTGGTACACATCAGGGATGGAGCCATGATGTTCCAGATGAGAGGTGGATAGCTAACCAGCTAAAAACATGTTAGCTAAAAACAGCTAAAAAGGCTAAAAACAGGTTAGCAGATTAGCCTAGCCCGGTAAAACAGCCCAGCCAGGGGTCCGACCCACCCGCGCGTCCGATCCGGCTTTTCAGCTAGGCCAACACCAAGCCAACACCAAGCAAAAACCAATATCAACAAAAACAGACAAAAAATTAAAAACGAAATCAACAAAAACAAACAAAAGCAGACAAGATAATTCCCTGACACAACGAGACGTTCCAGTGCTCAAGGCAGAGCTTTGAGGTCATGAAATCAGCTTTTGCTGGATGTGCCCAGGTCGAGGTATAAACACTGGGGTGACCAAATCTTTTCTGAAAATATTTTCAATCTATTCTAGGGGTCTCATCATTCAGGCCAGTTTAATTAGGGTTTTTTTAAAATTGATTCTAAGCAATATCTGATTTTCATTAGTTAATTTTCAGAAATTTTTTATTTATTATTACTTATGTCAGTTTATTTCAGTGATCATTGTGGGATTTTCGTTCTTTAACAGGTTGCTATCAAATTTGTACACATCTCTATATGCATTTTAAATACATAAAACCAAACATTCCTCTGTTTCTTTAGAGCTCATCAAAATCACTGTGGACTGGTACACACAAGAACATTTTCGTTAAGACCCAGAGAAACATCTGTGTGCACATGACACAAAAGCAATCACATGTGCACATGGAGCCACCAAAGGTATGAAAACTGCTGTTGGAATTAAGGGATAACAAGTAGAAGTTTTACTAGGGATTTTGGATCATTTGGATTATAAGTATAAACGCCTGATTCCATCTGCAAGAAATATTCATATTCATTTTTTAAGATGAAAGAATGAGGGAGTCATAAATAAATAAATAATGCATTGAAATGACTTGTTGTGATTAGGCGATATACAAATAAAGTTGAACTGAATTAAATAAGGCTAAATAAATAAGGAAAAATAAAATGTACACGGTGAGGGCTTTGACATTAATAGCCCATAAAATGATAACTGTTAACTGGCTCAACTCATACCCACCAACTTTGGAGCAGTGGAAAAAAAAAAAAGACTGAAGGGTGTGAACTGTATGGAACACATTACAGCAAGTTTACAACTCAAGATGGGCATGTACAAGGAAAGAAGGGATCCAATAATATCACATTTGACAAAGTGACTGAGTCCTTGAGTTTATTCTGAAGACCACTGATAAACTTGCAAAGACTATGGTGAATAAATATTAGAAAAGCGTTAGCAAAATAGCTGGCCCTGCCCCAATGTCTGTCTTTACTAGCTATGCTGATGGTACGATCTATGGGAACTCCTCAACCTCACTACTGCCTATGCTTATATATTGTATAGTCACATGGGTATGATAATATGTTCACTATTGTACCATTGTTTTTATTTCTACCCCTCTTATTATTCATTCATTCATTATTATTATATTTATGTAAAATTGTAAATGACAAGACTGGCAAGCTACTTGTTATATCACTTGTTCTGTATTGTGTTCTAAAGGAAAAATAAATAAAGTTAAATAAAATAAACAACCAGTATAATCGCAGGCAATAAAAAAATCTGACTTGCTGACAGCTGGTTTGAATATTTGATAAGGAGTCTTCAGACATAACTTTTACAAAAGCATTACAAGTAAGAAAAAAAAAAAGTGAAATGATATGATGTCGGCCGCAACCGGCATCATATCATTTGTGCAGCAGCACAAAACTGGATTTGAAACGTTGGCTGTTCCAGTGATTTGTTCATCATTCAGCAAAGGTAGGCATCCTCCTTGGTTATAATTTTGATGATTATTTTTCTATATAGGGCTACATCTATCGTGTTAAAAAAGTAGTTTTACAGATACTGTTAAGAGCCCTTTTTTAGCCCAATCCTAATTATAAACACATCAGGCTTTAAGTTTAATCACAGAGCTTGTATTTCTGTGAGAAATACAGAAATGCAAGCTCTGTATTTGTATTTCTCTGTGAGAAATAAATGCTCCTTGGTGTGTGGATTGGCTGAAATCTATTGTAATTTGGGGCTCTATCAGGACAGCTTCAGGAAGAAGATGGAGGACAAGCTGCAACAGAGCGACATCAGCGGGGTCTGGAGAAACCTTAAAACCATCTCTGGGCTCCAGAATACCTCCCCCAAGGCCACGGGGGGCAGGGAATGGGCGAACAATCTGAACCTGTTTTTTAATAGGTTTGACCAACCGCCCTCCCCCCCGACTGCACAACAACCACTGCTGCCTCTGAAGACATCGAGTCCTGCTGCCCACACCCCACTCCACCATCACCTCCCCACTCCCAACACACAGCCCCCCAACATGACCCTCAATAAGACCAAGGTGAGGACGGAGCTGAGGAAGATCAAGGCGAGGAAGGCGTCGGGACCGGACAGCATCAGCGCAAAGCTCCTCAAGTCCTGTGCAGACCAGCTGTGTGGGATTGTGGACCACATCTTCAACCTGAGCCTGAAGCTGGGGAGGGTACCACAGTTGTGGAAAACATCTTGTGTGGTACCTGTACCAAAGACTTCCCACCCCAAAGATCTGAACAGCTACAGACCAGTGGCCCTGACGTCCCACATGATGAAGACCCTGGAGAGACTGCTCCTTGCTCACCTCCGCCCCCTGGTGGGACCAGCGATGGATCCACTCCAGTTTGCCTACCAGCATGGCATTGGGGGGGAGGATGCGGTGATCTTCCTCCTTCACCGTTCTCTGTCCCACCTGGAGAAGCCTATGAATTCGGTGAGGATCATGTTCTTTGACTTCTCCAGTGCGTTCAACACCATTCAACCGATGATCCTGAAGGACAAGCTGCTGTGCACAGGGGTGGACCAGCACCTGTCATCATGGATCCTGGACTACCTCACCAACCGGCCACAGTTTGTGAGAACCCAGGACTGTGTGTCCGACACGATCATCGGTAGCACGGGGGCCCCCCAGGGAACGGTTTTGCCTCCCTTCCTGTTCACCCTTTATACTGCGGACTTCTCACATAACACAACACACTGCCATCTACAGAAGTTCTCTGACGACTCTGCGATCGTTGGCCTCATCTCCAGCGGAGATGAAGCTGAGTACAGAGGACTTATCCAGGACTTCGTGGACTGGTGCCATCGGAACTGCCTCCAGATCAACGCGAGGAAAACTAAGGAGCTGGTGGTGGACTGCCACAGGCAAGGACAACCCCTCACAGCACCAGTAAATATACAGGGAACTGACATCGAGATGGTGACATCCTACAAGTACCTGGGTGTTCATCTGAACAATAAACTAGACTGGTCACACAATACTGACGCACTCTACAAGAAGGGACAGCGCAGGCTGTTCCTACTGAGGAGACTCAGGTCTTTTGGTGTACAAGGGGTGCTGCTGAAGACATTCTACGACACGGTGGTGGCATCAGCCATCACTTTTGGAGTGGTCTGCTGGGGCAGTGGCATTACAGCAGCCGATAGGAAGAGACTGAACAAACTGATCAAGAAAGTTAGCTCTGTCCTGGGGAAACACCTTGACCCAGTGGAGGAGATGGGAGAGAGAAGGATGGTGGCTAAACTGTCATCTCTGCTGGAGTCCGAGTCCCACCCTATGCAGGACATACTGAATGCACTGAGGAGCTCATTTAGCAGCAGACTACATCAACCTAGGTGCACAACCGAGAGTTTCGCAGGTCCTTCCTACCTATGGCTGTCAGACTGTATAACCTAAGCAGGGCTGCTCGCAGAGATAGCAAAAAAACGTGACAACCTAATAGTATTGAAAGCAAAAGACGCAATAGACTTACACAATGGTCCCCTCCGGTATACAACTAGGAAAATACCAGTCGCTACGGAGGGTGACAATATGTATGGGTACATAATCATACCATGTAGGATAACTTAAGTAGACGGTTAAGCTGTTCATTCCATCTAGCTACAATGCTCCGCACTGTGTGTTTATATATTTATTCCATCTAGCGACAATGCTCTGCACTGTGTGTTTATAAATTTATATATTTATTCCATCTAGCTACAATGCTCCGCACTGTGTGTTTATATATTTATATGTACATATGTATACTCGCTGCTCTTGTTTTTTCTTGTCTTCTGATTGTTGCTATGAGTGTTGCTATCCCTGTGCTGTTGCAATCCTGGAATTTCCCCATTGTGGGACTAATAAAGGCTTATCTTATCTTATCATGCCGTAGGTCTTTTTTTTCTAAGTATACGGACACGCAAAAATCAGCACTGTGAAAACCTCTCCATTCTGGAGGCTGGTTTCAAATCTCTACATTTTCACACTTCCAAATACCCAGCGTAGTATGCACAGACAGTTAAACTGTCGACAAACTTCCACGGTTTGGGTTAAAAATGTTGTCATGTGCACGGCCCCTATGTGTAAAGCTCTGTCTGAAACAGCAGGTTTTCAACCTGCTCATTAATCATCTTTCAGCTGATCCCTTATCAGTGGTCACCACAGCATTTCACGGTCCACGCATATGATTTGGCAAGGGTTTCATACCAGACCCACTTCCTGGTGCAACTATCACCATTTACCCAGGCTTGGGACAAGTACTCGGAGTACACTGGCTTGTGCTCTCCCCATTGCTGAGTAACCAACTTTCCTTTCCCCAGTCTATTATGCTGAGCACCTAGCTAGAAGGTGAAAAAATACCGCTTTTATATGGTCTTTTGGTATGACCCAGGGTGTGAATCCACACCCTCCCAGTTGTGGGGCAGGTATTCTGCCACTAGGCCACCACTCTGGTTCAGCCTGCTCATTAATATTATTATATGCAAGCAAGCAAGCAACGTTTATTTGTATAGCACTTTTTACAGACATGATCACAAAGTGCTTCACAGCAAATTAAAATGTACAAATACAAAAGAAATTAAAATCAACAGAAATAAGATAAAATGCACAAACAGGAATAAATAAGAGTGAACAGTGAGGGAATAGAAGCCATTCAATGAGAGTTAAAAGCCTGTCTAAACAAATGAGTTTTTACCTCCTTAAAGGAGTCAACATACTCGAGGCAGCACAAAGACAGGGGAAGTGCATTCCAAAGCCATGGTGCAGTGGCCTGGAAGGACTGATCTGCACGGGTTTTAAATTTGGTCCAAGGGACCACCAAGGGACCACCAGGAGTCTCTGGTCTGAGGATCTTAATGATCGTATTGTTGCATATGGAGTCAAGAGGGCTGAGATGTACGAAGGGGCTTGGCCATTCAGAGCTCTAAAAGTCAAAACTAAAATCTTAAAATTAAATCTAAAAGTGACTGGCAGCCAGTGAAGGGACGATAAAACCGGGGAAATGTGTTCTCTTTTCTTAGTCCAGGTTAAAAGCCGAGCTGCTGCGTTTTGTACAGTCTGAAGGCGGGCAACAGCAGTTTTATTAAAACACATTAAAAAGGGTGTTACGGACTTCCGGTTATGGCGGCCGCCTAGAAGGACACGTATCACTCTGCTCTGCTCCTGGAAATAAAGATTCGGCAAATAACTCTCTCATTTGGAACAGAACTTTTCCCAGCGTTTGGGTGAGGATATGCCGGGGAAGACTAAGGCTGGGAAATCAAGCGGGGGAAAAATTGAATCGCCGAAGCAGTCCAAATTAACGGACTTTAAAGTTTGTGGCGCAGCAGGAAAAGCTGCGGATATGGCGGATGAAACTAGCGGTGGTGCGGTAACTGCTGATGATGGCGGCACAGGTGCAGTGCTGGCTGCCATTAGCTCAATGAGAGCAGACTTTTCCGCTAAACTTGATGGGATTATGGCAGCGTTGGATGCAATGAGAAAGGAGTTGGGTGACTGCGTGGAGCGAGTGACGCAGGCGGAGCTTCGTGTTTCCAGTGCGGAGGATGAAATCAGCGGACTTCAAATAAAGGTGCGCACTTTGGAAAAAAAAAATAAAGATCTGGAAAATAACGTTCTGGACTTGGAGTCCCGGTCCAGACGGAACAACCTGAGGCTGGTGGGTTTACCGGAGGGAGCCGAAGGTCGTGATTCATGCTCCTTTTTGGAGGGGTGGATCCCGGAGGCGCTGAACAACGCGGAGCTAAAATCATCAGTCGTCTTGGAAAGCTCCCACCGAATTGGCCCACCGAGAGGTAACAAGGCAGCACCGAGGACGTTAATTATGAAATTTCTCAGCTACAGACACAGGATGACGATCTCCAACGCGGTGCGGGCCAAAGGAGAAATTAAATACCAAGATCAGCAGGTGCGGTTCTACCCAGATTTGGCCTCAGGAATCCAACAATTAAGGAAGCAGTTTGACCCCATCCGTAAAGAACTGCGCAACCTTGAGATTCGTCATGGAGTGATTCACCCTGCAAGACTTCTGGTCACATATGAGGGCAGAACACACATCTTCAAGACCCCCGAGGAGGCGCAGGAGCTCATCAAGAAGATCCAGGAAGAGACTGGTGGGAGCTAAGCATGAACAGAATATAGGGTAGAATATTTGAGCATTTAACTGATTAGAAGCATATAACAAGATTACAAAATACAGATTGTATTACATATTAAAAAAAAAAAAATTAAAAAAAAAAAGTACAAAATTGCTAAAAAAATTTTGGAGTTAAATTGGAAAATTACAGAAGAGAGTTAATGTTACGTTATTAAAAGCAGTAGAGTTAGGGTGATTGGGAGGATGAAGAAGGAGTGGCTTTGGCTGATCCTCGTGGGTGTGGAACGGTCGATGGCTATATCGGGAGACGGAATTTTTCTTTTGTTTTTGGGGGGATTGCCACAAATGTGGGAAGGGGGAATTTGTTTGTGTGTAGTTTGTAGGGTGAATGTTCAACCACTCATTTTTTTGCTTTTCTGTTTGAGCATGTTTACACTGCAAGGTAATCCCAAACTCCCTATTGATCATAAATCAAAGCGTGAATCTTAATTTAACTTCATGGAATTGCAGAGGTCTACAAAATTTAAAAAAACTTAAACAAGTTATGAATAAAATAAAAGACATGGGTTCAAAAATTGTGTTTTTACAAGAAACTCATCTAATAGAGGAGGATGTAAAAAGAATTAGGAGTAGATGGCAAGGAAATGTTTTCACCTCATCATTTTCATCCTGAGCCAGGGGAGTTATGACTCTCATACATAAATCAGTCCCATTTCAAGTGAAAAATGTAATTGGAGACAAATTTGGAAGATATGTAATCATTCAAGGATCTTTGCTATTAGAAAATATAAATTTGGTGAACTTATATGGTCCCAATATAGATGATCAAAAGTTCTTTGCTAATTTATTTCTTATCTTATCATCACTTACAGGGCAACATATAATAGCAGGGGATTTTAATTGTACATTGAATCCCGGTATAGATAGATCAACAGGACTGGACTGTACGCACAATGGATGTAGGATGACCATTAATCATTTTATGAAAGAATTGAAATTGATAGATATATGGAGAGAAATGAAACCACAAGTTAAAGCATACTCTTGCTATTCCAATACCTACAAGACATTCTCACGTATTGATTATTTTTTGATCTCCACAGAATTAAGGTCCAAGATTCAAAACTGTTTTTATGATAACATCGTGATCTCTGATCATGCACCCTGCTGTCTAATATATGTAGAGAAGAAATTGACAAAGGAACCAGGTAGATGGCAATTTCAGCATAAATGGCTTCAGGATGAGGAATTTGTTAAATACATAGAAAAACAGATAGATGAGTTCTTTGACATCAATACTACACAAACATCAGCATGTGTAAAGTGGGAGGCTTTCAAAGCTTTTATTAGGGGACATATCATTAGTTATACAGGTTCAAAATCTAAGAAGACTCGAGAGGAGAGAGTCCAATTGGAACATAAAATAAAAATTCTTCAAGAAAGAGTATATGCAGGAAGAGATCCAAGGTTGGAGAACGAATTACTGATTTTGAGAGCTGAATATGACAAAAAAATCAGCGAATAGAGCTGCCTCGAGTCTTCTAAGATTGAAACAATCTTTTTATGAACAAGGTGAAAAATCCGGAAAGTTATTGGTATGGCAGATTAAACAATTAGAATCTAAAACACCAATTACCAGTATTATAAGTAACGGACAGGTAGTTATAGATCCTTTAGAAATTAATAGAGCCTTTAGAGATTACTATGAAAAATTATATGATACCAAAAATGAATCTGACTTAACAAAACTACATGGGTTTTTGAACGAACTATTTATACCGTGTATTCCAAATGAAAATAGGGAGATACTGGAGTCTAAAATTAGTCAAGAAGAAGTTGGACTAGCCATTGATAATATGAAATCAGGAAAAAGTGCAGGACCAGATGGTCTTCCAGTTGACCTTTATAAAAAATTTAAGAATAAATTAATAAAACCTTTTTTGGAAATGGTTTTAGAAGCATTTCAAAATAGTAATTTACCATCATATATGAATAATGCCTTAATTATACTGTTGCCAAAACCAGGTAAGCCCTCTAATAAATGTGAAAATATGAGACCAATAAGCCTATTAAATGCCGACCTTAAGATAATTTGTAAAATTTTAGCAAGACGAATACAAGAAATTTTACCAAATATTATTAATCGAGATCAGAATGGCTGTATAAAGGGAAGACAAGGCTTCCATAATGTAAGAAGACTATTTAATATTATTTATTCTAATAAAGAAGCACCGGATACAGCTCTCTTATCACTGGATGCCGAAAAAGCCTTTGATAGAGTTGAATGGCCCTTTCTTTTTGGAGTCTTACAAAGGTTTGGACTTGGAAATAATTTCATAAAATGGGTTCAGATAATATATAATAATGCTACTGCAGAAATCCTAACAAATAACAATATTTCAAAATCAATAAAAATCAATAGAGGATGTCGACAAGGCTGTCCACTTTCACCTTTACTGTTTACTATGGCAATTGAACCTTTAGCGATGGCGATACGTCTACAGTCACAAATATATGGAATTAAAGTTGGACCAACAGAACATAAAATCTCCCTGTATGCCGATGACATAATTTTGTTTATGTCGAATCTTAAAAAATCAATTCCGACCTTGTTGAATTTAATAAAGAATTTTGGGGAAGTATCAGGATATAAAATAAATAAAACTAAATCTTCAATATTAATGCTAAATGAGACCCAGAGAAATTACCCAGCCCCTGAGGTAAATCAATTCAATGTTGTAAATCAGTTTAAATATTTAGGAATCCAAATTGTGCCTAAGCTAGAATCAATCGCCAGTGTCAATTATGAAGCCTTAATGACAGATATTGATGAGTTACTTCAGAGATGGATGTCACTACCAATGTCGATGATCGGGAGAATTAATATACTTAAAAGTAATATCTTACCTAAAATACTTTATTTATTTCAATACATTCCCTTACCACCACCTTTAGATTTATTCTCAAGAATTAAAAAAAAAGTTAGTGGAATTTATATGGAACAACAGGAGGGCTAGATTACGTCTGTCTTTATTATATTTACCATTTGATCGTGGAGGTCTGAAATGTCCAAATTTTATGTTGTATTATTGGTCGGCACAACTGAGGTCTATGACATATTATTTTTCATCAAATGATCTCCCTCACTGGACTGAAATGGAATCATACAATTTACCTTTACCTCTTCCCATATTCATATACTCAGATTCGGCAAAAAAAATTACAAAAACAAGTTAAAAATCCATTTGTAAAGCATATGATCAAAATATGGTGTGAAGCTAAAAACTATTTAAAAGAACAACAGTTATTGTCACAATTTAGTCCAATATGGGGTAATCAATATTTTAAACCAGGGAGAGCGGACGCTGTATTTAAAGTATGGAATTTAAAAGGGATACAAAAGATTCAGGATTTATATTTGCCATGTGCAGATAACATAATGTCTTTTGAAGAGCTGAGGATCAAATTTAATCTCAATAGAACACATTTTTTTAAATATCTTCAACTTAGAAACTTTATTCGATCAAATCAAAATAAAGCTCTCACTCGACCTATCTATTCATCCTTGGAAAAAATGTTGATGAAGGATAGTAAAAGAAAGGGTATTATTTCAGAGTTTTATAACTCATTGACACTATCTTCAAGTGAAAATTCACTGAAAAGCTTAAACTACTGGAAAGAAGATCTGCAAACTGAAATTTCAGAGGAACAATGGGAATTGGCTTGTACAGAAGCTCAAACCAAATCAATAAATGTACGCCTTAAATTGATACATTTCAAATGGTTAATGCGGATGTATGTTACACCGGAGGAGTTAAATAGATATAACAAAAATATACCAGATACATGCACAAAATGCATGGAAAGTAAAGGAACCCTATTTCATTGTGTATGGGAATGTAGATTAATAAGAATGTTTTGGGAAGAGGTGAGGGTAACAATTGAAAAAATAATCTCAAAACAAATCATATTGAATCCTAAACTGTTTTTGTTGGGTCTGTACCCAGAAAAGCATAATTTTAATAAAAGTGAAAGAACATTCATAGACCTCAGTTTGCTTAATGCCAAAAAATGTATTGCACTATTATGGAAAAAGACTCATAGACCAGATGTGACTCAGTGGTTAAGACAGATGTTAACAAACCTTCCATTAGAAAGAATAACATATATACTGAAATCAAAGGAAATTGTGTTTGAGAATATATGGAGACCTTTTATTGATTATGTAAAAAATTTAAACATAACTCTTGAAGAAGAAGGTGAATGATGTGTGTGGACCTTGTAAATTCCAAACTGGTGAACATTAATATGTATACTTATGTATTGGATTGTCTAGACTAAACAGAGGAGCATTGTTGAAGATTTGATTTTGTTGGCGGTTGTTGGTGTTTTTTAGTGCATTTTTTTTTTTTGTAGTACTTTAGTGTTAGTGTTTGATTGTTTGTATCATGTTTGTTAAAAAAAAAAAGGTTCAATAAAGATATTGTGGAAAAAAAAAGGGTGTTACAATAATCTAAACAAGACGAGATAAAAGCACGAATGATCATTTCTAGTTCAGGTGTGGAGACAATAGGTCTAAGTTTTGCTACATTCCTCAGATGAAAAAAGCAGTTTTTGACTAGTTGTCAACCATGGCAGTCCAGTGACATGGCATTGTCAAAAACAACACCCAGGTTATGTAGGCTGGACTGGACAGAAGAGCCTAGGTGACGTAAGTGTTGCTTTAAGAGGAATTTTACTGTCTTGAGCAATGATCAGTGTTTCTGTCTTGTTAAGATTTAGTTGTAGGAAGTTATTGTTTAACCATTTCTTAATGGCAGACAGGCAAGAGATTAGGTTTGATAAAATGTCCAGCTCATTTTCTTTAAAGGAGCAATAAAGCTGAATATTGTTTGCGTAGAAATGGTAGGAAACACCCTTAAACTGGCTGATAATCTGGCCAAGTGGGGTTAAATACAATATACAGTAAACAGAATAGGGCCCAGAACTGAGCCTTGAGGAACTCCACAGGAGAGTCCTTTGACCTCTGACATCTTCTCGTTGGATGAAACACAAAACCCTCTGTCAGTTAAAAAAAAAACCTCTGTCAGTTAAATAAGATGAGAACCATTTCAGAACTGATCCAGAAATACAAAAAGTGTCTTTCATCCTATTTATCAATACAGTGATCCCTCGCTACTTCGCGCTTCACCTTTCGCGCCCTCAGTGCATCGCGGATTTTTCAAAAATATTCATCAAAAATTCAAAATTGAGAAATAATGGGTGGGCGCTAGCAGAAGGCAGGGAGACTACATTAGACCATCAGGTATCAACACGGAGAGCCGCACAACTCAAAAAATCCACCTCTCTGTTCGCTGTTCTTGTGTTGGCTCGGCTCGGAAATCTCGCAAGCTGATTGGCCGAGACGTTTCACCCCGCAAGCTGATTGGCCGAGACGTTTCACCCACCTCCTCTCCCTGCCGAGCGCCCATGGAAGGGAAGGAAGACCGCATTCATTGCTCTTTATCGCTCGTGTTACTTTTAGTCTCGCCGCGTGGAACTTTTTGCTGTTCTCTTGTGCCATTTTGTGCGAAATAGTCTTCCCGTCGAGCCACTACGCCGCCTCCTGCAGCTTCTCCAGCTCTATCGGAAGCTGCCCTCGACGATCCTGCGCTTCTAGCACCTGACGATGAGGCGTCACCTGAGGAGCAGTAAAGCTCTCATTAACCTGTGCAGTAAATCATTTTCATCTTGAGTTACGTATCTTGTTATAAGAATAAAAGAGTTCTAAAAACATATTTATGTACACTTTATTTACATCTACGTATGTATGTACACGTACACACACACACACACACGTATCATATGAGAGAGAGAGAGTGAGAGAATGAACGTACGTATTATTTATGGATGACGTCATTAGGGGTGACGCTACTTCGCAGTTTTTCACTTTTCGCGGTCGGTTCTGGAACCCATTAACCGCGATAAGTGAGGGATCACTGTATATTGTGGGCCACCGTATCAAAAGCAGTGGTGAAATCCAGCAACACCAGAACTGAGTACTGACCAGAATCTGCTGCCATCATGATGTCACTGGAGACTTTAATTAGCACTGTCTCAGTGGAGTGCATTTTATGGAAACCAGACTGGAAGGTATCTAAGATTTTATTTTCCCCTCTATGAATGTAGTTAATTGCTCGGCTACTACTTTCTCAAGCATTTTGGATAGGAAGGGGAGCTCTGAAATGGGCCTGTAATTGTTCAATTCTGTAAGGTCTAGGTTTTGTTTCTTTAATTTGGGTTCAACCACTGCTTGTTTGAAAGAACTGGGAACACTGCTTGATAAAAATGACCAGTTTATGATTTCAATAATTAAAGGCCTGATATATTATTTTCCCTGATGTGGAAAGAATGCTGAATTGCATTAAATTCATTCAAGGGAATATCATGCATCTAAGCCTATATATTGAGGAAAATAACTTTTTAAAACCTGTTTTACAAATGTATAAAGACAAAACCAGCATTCATATGGGATAGGTATAAACTTTGCCTTCACCTCATAATTTTCTCCACTGTGGCCCAACACATATGGATAGAAAAAACTGGAAGAGGATGCCTGTTGTGAGTTGGGCAGGAAAGTCTGTGCTCAAATGAATAAAACAGGAACTGCTACTGAGGTCATATCAGTGAGAAGGTAAGCAACTTCATACTCATGTCTTACTGTTGAAAAAGAAGTCAGAGTAATTTTAACCATAAGTTAGTTGTACACTAGTCATGACGAAAATAAATACAGTACTCCATTACTACTTAAAACAGCTAGGGATGCTGGATCATGAAAAGTTAACCTGGATATCTTCAACACTGTTATCCTGCATTAAATCCAGGAAAAGAGTCAGATCTTTGTTTGACCATTTGTGCCGTCTTACCTTCTCAGGTAGCCGTGCTTGTGGCATCATAATGAAAACATGTTACATTTGCCTGATGTTTTCAATTCTTCAATTTCATCAGTCATCCATCTCTGCCAAGCTCATACAATTTAATGTGATATTTGGAGGCAATATGATTATATATTCACATCAAGGATTTCATTTTTGCATATTCAAAATCTGCACCCCAAATACACAGCATAATGTCATTGCACTGCAATGGCTGTCTGTGTAGTGTTGTATGTGCCAGAACTTTCCATCAGTTTCCTTTTATTCACGTTTGCACTTGCATGTATCATATATCATGAAAGAAACAAATTCCCAATAAAGATGTTCTTAAAATAATGACTGAAACTTAGCCTGTTAAACCTACACTGTTAATCTGAATTCCTGGAACAAAATCTCGGGACTGGCTTGCAGCAATCTACCATACATGGAAGATTGCTGTAAGGCTTTTAGCATATACTCACCTGCAATCATGTGCCTTTTCACACAGAAATGAATATTCATTCTTTCTTAAAACATATTCACACACAGGAATTGTATTTATTTATCCTGACAGAGCAGCCTTGCCCACCTTTTGTTCAAAATGCCATAGCAATATCTGTTAACATAATCTTAAGGCTGCTCCTTTAATTGTGCTCCATTAGGGAAACTGGGTCACATTTAGATGATCAAAAACAAAAATAAACACAGAAAAGTTTCCAAGTTGGTTAATAATTAAAAGGAGGGAGAAAGGCGAGAGAAAGCTCTGTAACTGAAGCATTATGCATGATCTAAAATTAGTTTCTGTAGCTGAATCAGCCCAACAGTGATGGCCCACATGTGACTCTTCTAAATCTATTACATTATGTAGTGTTTTACTATTGCAAGTTATTTCTTTCTTTCCTTCCTTCTTTTCTGCTGCACTTATTGCAGTGAGTCTCAGCTTCAGCAGTGACCGTATTTTGCAATATCTATTTGGAGAAGGTTTGTTATCCCCTTGCTTAACTCCAACACACCTGCAGCCTGTGATATTGCTCTCAACTACTAGCACAACACAACTCTTCGTGAGGGCAGTTGTTTGTTGTTTTTTTTTATCATCACCTGGCATTGGTTTAATGAATGCATGGCCATGTTGATGTTTCTCCCTACGCTCTGCAGGTTAAAATATTCTGCCTGATAAGACTTTCCCCTCTCAGGAGTGGGCAAGCACAGGAATCTGCAGTTACAAATTTGGCTACATCTCATCCGGCCAAACCTGGAAGGTACAAACCCAGAAGTGGATTTGGGAGCTGCAAGGTGTGAGATGGATGGAAGACAGTGATGCAAATAATGAACCAATTCATTAATTGTCAGTTGATTCAACTTATCAGTTATTTAAGAGTTAATTGATAAGCTGCAGTTTTCCTGAGAATCTGAATTTCCCTTTGTGCAATATCGTCTATCTACAGTGCATCTAGAAAGTATTCACAGCGCTTCACTTTTTCCATATTTTATTATGTTACAGCCTTATTCCAAAATGGAATAAATTAATTTTTCCACAAAATTCTACACACCTTTTTTTTTTAGATTATTGCCATTTTATGAAAAAAAAAAAAAAGAAAAAAAAAAGAAATCACATGTACATAAGTATTCACAGCCTTTGCTCAATATTTTGTTGATGCACCTTTGGCAGCAATTACAGCCTCAAGTCTTTTTGAATATGATGCCACAAGCTTGGCACACCTATCTTTGGGCAGTTTCACCCATTCCTCTTTGCAGCACCTCTCAAGCTCCATCAGGTTGGATGGGAAGCGTCAATGCACAGCCATTTTTAGATCTTTCCAGAGATGTTCGATTGAATTCAAGTCTGGGCTCTAGCTGGGCCACTCAAGGACATTCACAGAGTTGTCCTGAAGCCACACCTCTGATATCTTGGCTGTGTGCTTAGGGTCGTTGTCCTGCTGAAAGATGAACCGTCACCCCAGTCTGAGGTCAAGAGCGCTCTGGAGCAGGTTTTCATCCAGGATGTCTCTGTACATTGCTGCATTCACCTTTACCTCTATCCTGACTAGTTTCCCAGTTCTTGTCGCTGAAAAACATCCCCACAGCATGATGCTGCCACCATCATGCTTCACTGTAGGGATGGTATTGGCGTGGTGATGAACAGTGCCTGGTTTCCTCCAAACATGACGCTTGGCATTCATGACAATGAGTTCAATTTTTGTCTCATCAGACCAGAGAATTTTATTTCTTATGGTCTGAGAGTCCTTCAGGTGCCTTTTGGCAAACTCCAGGTGAGCTGCCATGTGCCTTTTACTAAGGAGTAGCTTCCATCTGGCCACTCTACCATACAGGTGTGATTGGTGGATTGATGCAGGGATGGTTGTTCTTCTGGAAGGTTCTCCTCTCTCCACAGAAGAACGCTGGATCTCTGACAGAGTGACCATCAGGTTCTTTATCACCTCCCTGACTAAAGCCCTTCTCCCCCGATCACTCAGTTTAGATGGCCAGTCAGTTCTCCGGAAGAGTCCTGGTGGTTCCAAACTTATTCCATTTACGCATGATGGAGGCTACTGTGATCATTGGGACCTTCAAAGCAGCAGAAATTTTTCTGTACATTTCCCCAGATTTGTGCCTTGAGACAGTCATGTCTCGGAGGTCTGCAGACAATTCCTTTGAGTTCATGCTTGGTTTGTGCTCTGACATGCACTGTCAACTGTGGGACCTTATATAGGCAGATGTGTGCCTTTCCAAATCATGTCCAATCAATTGACCTTACCACAGGTGGACTCCAGTTAAGCTGTAGAAACATCTCAAGGATGATCAGTGGAAACAGGATGCACCTGAGCTCAATTCTGAGTTTCATGGCAAAGGCTGTGAATACTTATGTACATGTGATTTCTTAGTTTTTTATTTTTAATAAATTTGCTAAAATCTCAAGAAAGCTTTTTTCACATTGTCATTATGGAGTATTGTGTGTAGAATTTTGAGGAAAAATGAATTTATTCCATTTTATAATAAGGCTGTAACATAAAATGTGGAAAAAGTGCTGTGAATACTTTTCCAGATGCACTGTATAACATAAAAAAAGCTAGCTAACGGTTACGATATAGTAAATAAAAAATGCACGATATTCCTCAGTGATGATTTATTGTACCATTTGCATTTGTTTTAAACACATAATGGCACTTTTTGTGGTTTAACAAATTCTGTACTGGATAGTGTGTACTATTTACTGGTGCAGCTCCGTTAATTAAAATATCATGATTTATAATTTATAAAACTATGACCAATATCATCATTTTTATTGATCACTGCTGACATGCTGACTGAAGCCAGAAGTTGAGGATAGGGCAAGACATTACTCTTTCAATCGGTGGTAGTGGCTCAGGAGGTAGAGCAGCTCGTCCAATAACCGAAGGGTTGACAGCTTGAATCCCACTCCCCCCACTCTGCCAGTGTGTCCCTGGGCAAGACACTTCACCCTCTTTTCCTCCAGTGTCCATGACACTGGTGTATGAATATTAATAAATGTTCGGTGGCAGTCAGAGAGGCCGTTGGTGCAGACTGGCAATCAGATTTCCATCAGTCTGCCCCAGCGCAGGTGTGGCTACAGAGGTAGCTTACCACTACCATTGTCTGTGGAGTGAATGAATAATGGACTTGTTGTAAAGCGCTTTGAGTGTCAAGAAAAACGCTATATAAATGCAATCTATTATTACTGCTCTGAACATACACTGAACTTGCACTACAGAAAGCAAAAAAGTCTATTTGTGTTCATAACATTCCATATATAATTTATTGTATATGATTACAATAAATATTACAGACGTTTATTTATATATCCTGTTATCACAATGCTGCAGGTGCTGTCAAAACAACAATTACAGACCCAATATGGTGCCACTGTTTGCTGTGAAAATGTTCCTTAGTCATCCCTTGGCCATCCCTCTACATGGTAAAATAAAAGAACACTTGTGTTCACCTTTGCAATTGTGAGATGAAAGCACTTTACAAAAATGTGAATTTTTTTCTAATCTTTTTCACTAATCTTCGCCAGGGGCGACAATAATTATAGAGGGCAAGGTATAGTTATTCTTTAGAAACCTCTGGAATAATAATCATCTTTTAAAAAGAAGCTGGTTTATTGTCATCTGAAATGTTTGAATTCGTCTATATTTAATACAGAGACAATACCAGAACATAAACAAGAATCCATACATGTTTGGCAGCAGTATGGTTAATTTGCCAGACAAATGCAAATCATGCATACAGATAACACATTATCATCTAACCAATCCATTCAGCAAAAAAGGTCAATATTCTGCTGACTATTTTCCAGAACTAGATGAGGCACCAACACAAATCTGCATCACACCTGCAATGCCTGACAGGCACTGGATTATCAATGCAGTACACCATTTCTTGAATTCTGTAACATGAAACAGAAATACTGTGTAGCAGCAGCAGAAGATGGGATTATAATTATTAAGACAGGAAGTTTAATGAGCTTAGAGTGGCTTAGAATGAGACTGTTGACTCTCAAACAGCTGCTGCCAGTGTGAACACATTAACTGAAGTCTGGACCTGTCATTACCTGAAACACTTCCCTCTCTGCTGGGACAAGACCCATATTAGGGAATAATATGGTGTTAAAAAGCAGTTGACAGATTTTATAGCTTATTTCAGTGTGGGTGTATCATTACAGGGGGTCGGACCTTGGATGTAAACCACACAAAGAGAGCTGGGAGAGACAGATGCAGGGGGTAATTCTAAATTTCTGTAGTGTCTGTAATTAACAGTGTTTAGTCTTCGCACATCTGTCTCATCTCCATTCATTCGGTAAAAAGAGCCAATAACACAGTTGAGTCTGGGTTGAAGCTTGGTGCCATACTGCCATTATTTAAGCAGTCAGTACTCATGGAGGAGCCACCTCCTGGGTCTTCACAAAGACACGGTAAATAATCACTTCTGACACACTGATGAAGGAAGGTGCGGTGCTAATCCAGTTTACCCCTGTGCCAACAACTGTGTCATTATATGGAAAAATAAAACACGCTGTGAAAACTATCATGATTTTTTTCTTTCAAAAAACACTGCTTAATGACTAATGGAAAATGCAGTAACAGTAGTGAAGTGTGAATATCATTCAAATATGTAAAAGGATGTAAAGAAAATTAAAAAAAAGATTAAAATACTCTTATTCCAAAGCTGAAGTTCTAAATTAGCAGAGACATCAAACCAGGGGCACGCTTAAAGAACAGACCAACAGACGAACTTCCTCAGTGTTAGCATCAGGCTGCATCGTTACAGTGTTTGCTACAAATTTTAGCTGAAGAAATCTCAGCCAGTAGAAACTTAAATTCCACCAGAAACAATTTCTACCATCACATATACATAGAAACACCACAGATGTACTGGGGTAGGTGGGGTGGGTGGGTGGGGGGTGATGTCTCTTTAAACCAACACTATGTAACTTCCTTGCTTTGGGTAGGAACACTGAAAAGACTACAACTATCGGAACTGCCTCCAGATCAACGCGAGGAAAACTAAGGAGCTGGTGGTGGACTGCCGCAGGCATGGGCAGCCCCTCACAGCACCAGTAAATATACAGGGAACAGACATCGAGATGGTGACATCCTACAAGTACCTGGGTATTCATCTGAACAATAAACTAGACTGGCCACACAATACTGACGCACTCTACAAGAAGGGACAGCGCAGGCTGTTCCTGCTGAGGAGACTCAGGTCTTTTGGTGTACAAGGGGCGCTGCTGAAGTCATTCTATGACACGGTGGTGGCATCAGCCATCACTTTTGGAGTGGTCTGCTGGGGCAGTGGCATTACTGCAGCCGATAGGAAGAGACTGAACAAACTGATTAAGAAAGCTAGCTCTGTCCTGGGGCAACGCCTTGATCCGATGGAGGAGATAGGAGAGAGAAGGACGGTGGCTAAACTGTCATCTCTGCTGGAGTCCGAGTTCCACCCTATGCAGGACATACTGGATGCACTGAGGAGCTCATTTAGCAGCAGACTACATCATCCCAGGTGCACAACCGAGAGGTTTCGTAGGTCCTTCCTACCAACGGCTGTCAGACTGTACAACCTAAGCAGGGCTGCTCGCAGAGATAGCAAAAAGACGTAACAAACTAATAGTTTTTTCTGAATGCAAAAGATGCAATAGACTTACACAATGGTCCTCTCCGGCATACAACTAGGAACATACCGGTCGCTATGGAGGGTGAGAATATGTATGGGCACATAATCATACCATGTAGGATAACTAAATAGACGGTTATGCTGTTTCATCCCACCTAGCAACAATGCTCTGCACTGTGTGTGTTTATATATTTACATATTTATTCCATCTAGCTACAATGCTCTGCACTGGGTGTGTTTATATTTATATATCTATATATTTATTCCATCTAGCTACAATGCTCAGCACTGGGTGTGTTTATATTTATATATCTATATATTTATTCCATCTAGCTACAATGCTCCGCACTGTGTTTTTATATATCTACATATTATTCCATCTAGCTACATTGCTCCGCACTGTGTGTGTTTATATACTTGCATATTTATTCCACCTAGCTGCAATGCTCCGTACTGTGGGTGTTTATATATTTACATATTTATTCCATCTAGCTACAATGCTCTGCACTGTGTGTTCATATATTCATATATTTATTCCATCCAGCTACAATGCTCTGCACTGTGTGTCTGTGTGTCTGTGTGTGTGTGTGTATATATATATTTTATAGTAATATGTACATATGTATATTAGCTGCTCTTGCTTGCTTGTTTTTTTTTTTAGTTTTTTTTTTATTTTATTTTTTTTTCTTGCCTTCTGATTGTTGCTCTGAGTGTTGCTATCCCTGTGCTGTTGCAATCCTGGAATTTCCCCGTTGTGGGACTAATAAAGGCTTATCTTATCTTATCTTATCTTAACTAGATTCAAGATTCAAAGGCTTTATTATCATGTGCACAGTTAAGAAATGCTACATTTCCTGAGCAATGAAATTCTTACTTTGATCTCTGAACGAATGTCAAGGTAAAAGGTACAGAAACAACAATTTTAATAGGTCATGACACAGTAACACAATAATGCAATCCTAATACTAATGGATGCCAATAACATACACACCAACACACAGTTAGGCAGTAGAGGAAAGAAACTGAAAATTCACTGGATGACTAAAGTGATAGTGGTATACTGATATCAGAGATTATGTGAACCTGAGATGGCATGAACCTATGTACAATGTGCAAATAAGCATTGTGCAACCTGATGTGAACCTGAGATGGCATAGACTTATGTACAGTGTGCAAATGAGCATTGTGCAACGAGCAGTGTATAATTACAAATCATTTCTGTAACGGCAGTACCAGTAGACTGTGCATGATAAGTAACAGCAGAAATGATAATTAGCAGCAGAGATGATATGGACATCAGACGGGTGAGACTACATCTACTGTACAGGTGAGCAGTGTGCAAATTTAGCAGTCGGTGTGTGAGTTTCCTATATGTGTAACGGAGTTTTGGGAGTCGTTATCTGTTCAGGGGTCTGATGGCAGTGGGAAAGAAAGAGTTCTTCAGTCTGGTTGTCCTGCATTCCACACTTCTGTACCTCCGGCCTGAGGATAGAAATGTGAACAGTCTGTGCTGGGGGTAGGAGGGGTCCCAGAGGATGGCATCAGCTCTCCTTTGGACTCTGCGGTGGTAGGTACTCTGCAGAGAGGGGAGTGGAGTCCTGATGATCTTCTCCGCCGTCTTCACCATTCTCTGCAGGCATTTGCGGTCCAGGGAAGTGCTGCCGTACCACGCAGTGATGCAGTTGGTCAGGATGCTCTCGATGATGCAGCTGCAGAAACTGCTGACGATCCTGGAGGACATGCCAAACTTCTTCAGCCTCCTCAGAAAGTACAGTCGCTGTTGATCTCTCTTAACCAGCTCTGTGGCATTGTGTGTCCACTTAAGGTCCTCGCTGATGTGGATGTCCAGGTATTTGGGTGGTGCTGCACCACCGTGGGCAGCACGGTGGTGCAGTGGTTAGCACTGTTGCCTTACAGCTAGAAGGTTCCTGGTTCGAATCCCCAGGTTGGCAGGGGTTGGAACCTTTCTGTGTGGAGTTTGCATGTTCTCCCTGTGCTGCGTGGGTTTACTCCGGGGGCTCCGGTTTCCTCCCACAATCCAAAGACATGCATGTTAGGTTAATTGGCTGTTCTAAATTGTCCCTAGATATCTGTTTCCTATAGGCCCTTAGAGTAGAGGGTTAGTATTAGCGAAAGCGCTTTGAGTGGTCTTTGTGACTAGAAAAGCGCTATATAAGTGCAGGTTAGTTAGTAGTTAGTTAGTTAGTATTTAAAGCTGCTCACCCTCTCCACCTCAAGCTCCCGGATGAACAGCAGCCGACGTGGTCTCCTCCTTCCTTTCCTCATGTCCACCATCACCTCCTTTGTCTTGTCCGTGTTGAGGGTGAGGTTGTTGTCCTCACACCATGACACCAGGTTGGCCACCTCCCTCCTGTAGGATGCTTCGTCATCACCAGTGATTCATCCGATCACTGGTGTGTCATCCGCAAACTTTAGGATAATATTGTCCTTGTGGGAGGCAACACAGTCATGGGTGAAGAGGCTGTAGAGGATGGGGCTGAGAACACAACCCTGTGGGACACCTGTGTTTGTGATGATGTTGGCTGAGGTCCTGTTACCCATCCTGACAGACTGGGGCCTGCCAGGTAGAAAGTCCAGTTGCCAGTCACAGAGGGTGGGGTGCAGGCCAAGTGAAGACAGTTTGTCGGTGAGTTTGTGGAGGATGACGGTGTTGAAGGTGGAGCTGTAGTCGACAAAGAGCATCCTATTGTAGTAGTCTTTATCTTCCAGGTGGGAGAGAGAGTAATGGAGTGCAGCAGCGATGGCATCTGAGGTGGACCTGCTGGGTCAGTAGGCGTACTGCAGGGCATCCAGGGTGCCCGGCATGCTGTTCTGAATGAGGGCCAGCACCACTCTCTCAAAGCACTTCATGATGATTGGAGAGAGTGCTACTGGTCTGTCATCATTCAGACAGGTCGGCAGGCTCCTTTTGGGGAGGGGGATGATGGTTGTCACTTTGAAGCAGGAGGGGACTATGTTCTGGTTGAGGGAGAGGTTGAAGATTGCTGTGAGAATGTCAGTCAGCTCTGCAGCGCATGCTCTGAGGGCCCGCCCAGGGATGTCGTCTGTTCCTGCTACTTGCGGGGGTTGATATTCCTCAGTGCTTTGTTTACCTGGCCTGGTGAGACTCTTAGTGGGGAGGGGGGGGTGAATGTGTGTCTCTTCTCTGTGCTGTGGTTGGTGGTCTCAAAGCGGGCGCAAAAGATGTTGAGATCGTCCGGCAGGCTGTCTGTAGAGCTAGTGGTGCTGCTGTTGGTCCTCTTGTAGTCTGTGATGTGTTGCAGGCCTTGCCACATGTGCCTCGGGTCAGGAGCGGAGTAGAGGCTGTCCAGCTTTTCTCTGTACTGCCTCTTGGCTGTTGTTATAGCCTCTCTCAGTCCATACTTCGCAGCTTTGTACTTGACCTCACAGCCTGATTTAAATGCACTAGAGCAAGCATGCAGCATCTGATGTACCTGACTGTTGATCCAGGGCTTCTGGTTGGAGAACTTCCTGACCTGTATGGTGGATATTATGGTATCAACGCACGTGCTAATGTACCCAGTCACGTGTTCAGCATAATCCTGTATGTTTACAGAAGAGTCCTCTCAGGTGGCTGCAGCTTTGTAGGGTGCTCTCAGTCTCTGGAGTCCAGCGCTTAATTTGCTTAATAATAGGGTTTGTTTGTTTCAGCTTTTGTCTGTAAGCTGGGTACATAAACAGTGAAATGTGATTTGACTGTCTGAAGTGGGGGCGGGGTGCCACTCTGCAGGCGCCACTTATGTTGGAATAAACATGATCCAATGTGCTTTTATCGTGGGTGGGAATGTCCACATGCTGGTAATATTTGGGGAGTACAGTCCGTAAACTGCACTGGTTAAAGTCACCAGCAACAATAAAAACAGCATCAGGATGTTTAGTCTCTACTGCGCTGATGACGTCATGGAGCTTGTTTAGCGCTACTGTGTAGTTACTCTGTGGACAGATGTATATAGCGGCCAAAAACACAGCGGTAAATTCCCTCGGTAAATAATAGGGACGGCATCTAAGCAGTAAAAACTCCACATCGGATGAGCAGTGCTTGTAGATGGTTTGTACATCTCCACACCACGAGTGGTTTATAAATACACACACACACACACACACACACACACACACACACACACCCTCCCCTTGTCTTACCAGTCTCCTGTTCTGTCTGCCCGGTGTGTTGAGTGGGTCTGTAGCTGAATAGCGCTCTCCAGGACTCTGTCTGAAAGCCAGGTCTCACAGAAAATTAGGGCACAGCACTATGGGGGAATTGACGTTCAAAGATTATGGGGGAAGTGACATTCACCTGGTTATAAACTGATGTACCACCAACCTAATTTTTGAAACATTATTTTAGGGTGAAAATCTTACATAGTGTTGTTTAAAAGCTTATGAGCCCCAGTTCTCCCCACCCTCCCTCTTTTGTAAAATATGAGGTCAGTTGTTGAGGCTATATTGCTGATATTAGCTGGCTAGCTCCTGGCTCCAGTACCAAACACAGTGTCAGCTAACTTATAAAAATGTTTGAAAGAAGTAATGAAATAAAGCATCACTGATGGACGGGGCGTGTGGTTTCAAAGGCTGATATTGTATTCCAGGAACTGGTCATATCCTAAGCACAGAAACAATCCTGAATGAGTGAATGGTACGCTGCTAACCATAGCTAGCTGCCTTTAGCCCAGTCAGAGTATAATAAACCCTTGTTTTTCAACCAGGAGTCCTAGGACCCCAGGAGGTACTTAAGAGAACATTCAGGGGTCTTCAGGAAATTGTCTAATTTCATTTCTTAATTGGTCCAAAAAAAAGCTTTTGCCATTGTTGTACATCGGTGTTTGTAGTGGCTTTTCCCTGTTGACAGGTGGTAGTATGAATGATGTAATGACTACCATCTTCTAATTCTTTTTCCATGTGATGGGTAGTATCTCACTAGGCTGAGACAGCTTGAGACTAGTTGGAGAATGCCATTCTCGGGTGAGTTTCCAAAAGGTCTCCAAACATTCTCGACGGTTGTTGTTTTCCTCTACTGAGTCGCAGGGTCTAGCACTCGTCTAGCAGGAATTTTGAACACGTTTAAAAAAATCTGAGTGACAGCTTTCTCTCAAAATAGTCTTAGAGTCATTGCAGGTGTCTCAAATCTGTCTCGACCTTGTTTCAACTGTTGGGCAGCCATTGTGGGACTATCATGAGTGCAAAGAAACCCCTACATTTTGTCTTGCACATGTTGCAAGAATGTCCTGCAACACTTGCATGAAATGTATGCAAACAGCCGAAATTTGGCCAACAATACACTGGGAGTTTGTGCATCATTGCAACATTCGAGAGAGTGTGCTTCCAAATGAAAATTGTCAAATTCTCGGATTTGTCTCACATTTTTTTTTTTATCTCCAACTAGTTACGAGCTGTCTCAGCCCAGTGAGAGATACTATCCTTAATGACCTTGTTAAGATGTGCTAGAAGTCGTAGTGACAAGATGAAAAACGGCGATGGATAAATATTTGAAGAGGAAAGATTCAGACTCTAAATTTGGCCCTGGACTGATGGGGAAGCCACCATGTTCAGGTTCACTAAATGCTTCATTAGCAGAGTGAAAGAGCAAGAGCGAAGGACCCAGATATTGCTGTTACACACCGTTTTTTACAACACGAGGTGCTCACTGCCAAGACTTTACCAACAGACCTAGCTCCTGTGTTGGATGATGTCGTGTGGATAGCAAACTGTGTAAAGACAAGACGTATGAAAAGCCACATATTTCTTTATGTGAGGAAATGCAGCACTGGGGGACAACAAAAGCAGCAGTGGGGGATAAGGCTGGGGAATTTGGACACCAAACTGATGGAACAGTCAGTATAAATGGCATTCCCTTAAAGAACAGTGCACACTTTAAACACCTCGGATCAATACTCAGCAGTGATTGCAACACACTCCCCAATGCCCATGCCCGAGTCACTGCTGCCTGGGCCAAGTGGTGGCAGGTGACTGGGGTCCTCTGCAACCATGGGATACCAGTGTGCCTCAAGGCAAAGCTCTACAAGACTGTGATCCACCCTGTCACCTTATATGGATAGAAATGCTGGCCCGCTACAACAAAACACGAACAAACATGTCACAGAATGGAGATGCGTATGCTTCACTGGAGCCTCAGCCTGACCCTGCACAATCATGTGAAGAATGAGGATGTGTAAAACCACATAGGAGTAGCAACAATCACTGGGAAGATGCAAGAGACACAGTGAGACAAGAGACAGCTGTGATGATATGGACATGCTGTTCGCAAAGAAGAAATCTCGATGGCAAGGATGGTCCTGCACTTCAGCCCAGGTGGGAAGAGGCCACGAGAATAGCCAAAGAAACGGTGACTTGACCGGATCAAGGATGATATGAAGGCTGTAAACATCACCGCGGAGGACATCCTTGATTGACTGGATGGCAGTAAACTTCTTAAGTTTTAATGAAAAGAAGACAGAAATGATTGTGTTTGGACCCAGTGGCTCCTGTGAGTCCCCCCAGTTGACCCGGGCCCCTTGACAGGGTTTGTCCAACCTACTGTTACTAATCTGGGTTTTAAGATGGACAGTGATTTTAAATTAGATCATCAAATTGCTGCAGTAGTGAAGTGCAGCTTTTTTCATTTAAGGTAATTGGTAAAGGTTAAACCCATCCTTTCAATACAGCACTCTGAAACAGTAATCCATGCCTTCATCACATCTCGGCTGGATTACTGTAATGCACTTTATTTTGAAGTCAGCCAGTCTTCCCTCACGTCTCCAGTTGGTTCAGAATGCCGCTGCCCGTCTTTTAACTGCAACACGTAAGACGGACCACATTACACCTATTTTAGCTTCCCTTCACTGGATGCCTGTGCACTTTAGGGTTCATTTTAAAATTCTTTAATTTGTTTTTCAATCATTAAATGGCCTTACCCCACACTACCTCTCTGAGCTGCTTCATCCTTACACTCCTGCTCGGTCTCTCAGGTCAGCTGATCAGCTGCTCGTGGAGATACCGAGCGAAGAAGAAGCTCAGATGGGACAGAGCTTTTTCTGTTGCTGCTCCTAAACTGCGGAACAGTCTCCCTTTGCCCATTGTCCATTTTTAAAACTTATCTTAAAAGTCAGCTTTACTCCTTGGCCTTCAACCCGGCATGAGACATTGATTTTACTAGTTTATTATATGATTGTCATTTTTACCAGTCTTGTTTTAATACTTTTGTAGTTGTATTTTATTGCCTTTTAATTCTTTAAGTCTTACATGTCTTTCACATTTTATTTATTCCTGATGTACAGCACTTTGTGTCAGCTGTAGCTGTTTTTAAAGTGCTATAGAAATAAAGTTGGATTGGATTAAATTGGATTGCTCGAGCCAAGTGGAGACGTGTATGCAAACATGCGACCCTGCGGCTATGCAGGACTAACACAAGGATGAAGATGTGAGGAAATGGAAGCGGACCATAAAATCTTACTGCTCCATATTGAGGTCTGATGGTTGTTGCATAGCAAAGTGCTGGTCCACATGCATGAACTCCAAGAGGAACTAAAAGTGTTTTTGACTGATGAGGGGTGTAATGATGCAAAACTGCTTGCAAGTGATGAGTGGTGCACCAGGCTGGCATGCCTGGCAGATATATTTCAGCATCTGAATGAACTGAACATGCAAATGCAAGGCAAAAAGATTTTTTTCAATGTACAAAGGGTTCTGTGGCTCAAAAAGGGTTGAAAAACACTGCAATAAAATATTGTTAAATAAGCTAAAATGACATCTGAAAATGTGAAGGTGGATGCAATATATGGAAAACAGTCATCACAACTGACCACAAATAGGGAGTTAAGCTAACGCTAGGTAGCCTGACTGTCAGCCTCTACCCACTGAGGGGAGTTCTATGTGGGTAGCCAGACCAAAATATTCTTCACAACAATATGTAACTGAGCAAAGTGTCTTTTTTCCTTTGCTTAACAGAACTCACATTATCAAGTAATTAAGTTTATCCACATGGGTAGAAATGTTTCAGTTGACCACACATAGTTAACCTGTTGCACTCCGGGATACCGTGGGCGGTCACGTCTCTGCGTCCTAGTGCGTCTCAGTGCGCACTGGGGAAAAAAAAAAATGCTGCATTTCCGTTCTTCCAGTACAGACAGCCGCGAACAGAAAACCAAAGGAGTGTTTTGATTGGTTCAGATTTGATTGACCTCTCATTCGACTAATAAGAGCCTTGAATTGGGTTTCTGAAACCTTGAAGAACCAATGACTGAAAACCTAGCAAGAAGGACCTGCCTACCAACGACCGCGAATACAACGAGCCAATTGAAGCAGAGAAGTTCGACGATTGAAATGCGTGCGTCCCGTGCGTAAAATCTGTTTTGTCTAAGCCGCTGGGTGACACACATTGAGACCTGCATGTAACGGTAGCGTTAGCCAGTCTTTTTTTTTTTTATTACTACTGTTCTTATTTGTTTTGAAAAATCGTTCGCCAAAACCGCAATCATGGAAGCGGAGATGGTTTGACCGGGTCGCATGACCAGAACCACGAGTCCGTAACAAGCGGACCAGCTTCATGTTCGTCTGACAATGAGGAACAGATGTTCGCCAGCGACACTGCTGTTGTGGACAGTTAAGATAAGATAAGATAAGATAAGCCTTTATTAGTCCCACAATGGGGAAATTCCAGGATTGCAACAGCACAGGGATAGCAACACTCAGAGCAATAATCAGAAGGCAAGAAAAAACAACATCTACTAAACATATGTCCATATTACTATAAATATATATATATAGACACACAGTGCAGAGCATTATGGTTGGTTGGTGAATGTGCAGCAGAAAGTCTAAGCTCTCTCTCCGCGGATGCAGCGGGCCAGCTGGAAGTCTTTGGGCATGATGGTGACCCCCTTAGCAAAGAAGAGACCACCAGGTGGGCCTCGCTGGTCTCCTGCAGAGCCATGACGGCGAAGCTCAGGAAACGCGGGACGGTCTTGAAGTCCTGAGCGATCTCCCTCACCAGGCGCTGGACAGGCAGCTTACGGATGAGCAGCTCCGTGGATTTCTGGCAGCGACGGATCTCTCTCAGAGCCACGGGCCTGTGACGGCGAGGCCTCTTCCCTCTGCCGGTGGCCGGAGCGCCTCTCCGAGCAGCCCTGGTGGCTAGCTGCCTCCTGGGGGGCTTCTTCCTCCAGTAGATTTTACGGGCGGTCTGCTTGGTTCTTGCCATCGCTCTTTATTATTCTGTCTTATATTTCTTGCACGCCGCCTAAACTCCAGCCCGGCACCCGTGTCGTTTTCGCTACAGCTCCCGGTATGTCGAGTTTCCCATTAGCACCGAGCGGCGGCCAAGTGCTAGCTAGCACTAGCTCCTCCCCGCTGTAGCGTCTCCCGCTGCAAACCGTGGCTCCGTCCGCCGACCCGGGAGACCCCCGGGGCGATCCGTGCGTCCGTGATATATATACAGAGTGAAAGGTGTAGAAAGAAGAAGGAAGATTAAAAAAAAAAAAAAAAAAAAAAAAGGCTGTTGCAACAGGCAGCCGACTCGTGTGGCGCCACCGGTCCGGCGGAACCGGAACCTTAAGTGTTATAAGCTAAATTATTCTTTATCAATGAAAATAATAAAAATGACTTTTGACCGATCGTTTTTTGTGCGCCGAGCTCCTCTGTAGCGGGGGGGGGGGGGGAGTTATCCTCTACATTGCAGATATTTTTTTTTTCCACAATATCTTTATTGAACCTTTTTTTTTTTTTAACAAACATGATACAATCAAACACTAACACTAAAGTACTACAAAAAAAAAAAAAAAAAAAAAATGCCCTAAAAACACCAACAACCACCTACAAATCAAGTCTTCAACAATGCTCCTCTGTTTAGTCTAGACAATCCAATACATTAGTATACATATTATGTTCACCAGTTTGGAATTTACAAGGTCCACACACATCATTCACCTTCTTCTTCAAGAGTTATGTTTAAATTTTTTACATAATCAATAAAAGGTCTCCATATATTCTCAAACACAATTTCCTTTGATTTCAGTATATATGTTATTCTTTCTAATGGAAGGTTTGTTAACATCTGTCTTAACCACTGAGTCACATCTGGTCTATGAGTCTTTTTCCATAATAGTGCAATACATTTTTTGGCATTAAGCAAACTGAGGTCTATGAATGTTCTTTCACTTTTATTGAAATTATGCTTTTCTGGGTACAGACCCAACAAAAACAGTTTAGGATTCAATATGATTTGTTTTGAGATTATTTTTTCAATTGTTACCCTCACCTCCTCCCAAAACATTCTTATTAATCTACATTCCCATAAACAATGAAATAGGGTTCCTTTACTTTCCATGCATTTTGTGCATGTATCTGGTATATTTTTGTTATATCTATTTAACTCCTCCGGTGTAACATACATCCGCATTAACCATTTGAAATGTATCAATTTAAGGCGTGCATTTATTGATTTGGTTTGAGCTTCTGTACAAGCCAATTCCCATTGTTCCTCTGAAATTTCAGTTTGCAGATCTTCTTTCCAGTAGTTTAATCTTTTCAGTGAATTTTCACTTGAAGATAGTGTCAATGAGTTATAAAACTCTGAAATAATACCCTTTCTTTTACTATCTTTCATCATCATTTTTTCCAAGGATGAATAAATAGGTCGAGTGAGAGCTTTATTTTGATTTGATCGAATAAAGTTTCTAAGTTGAAGATATTTAAAAAAATGTGTTCTATTGAGATTAAATTTGATCCTCAGCTCTTCAAAAGACATTATGTTGTCTGCACATGGCAAATATAAATCCTGAATCTTTTGTATCCCTTTTAAATTCCATACTTTAAATACAGCGTCCGCTCTCCCTGGTTTAAAATATTGATTACCCCATATTGGACTAAATTGTGACAATAACTGTGGTTCTTTTAAATAGTTTTTAGCTTCACACCATATTTTTATCATATGCTTTACAAATGGATTTTTAACTTGTTTTTGTAATTTTTTTGCCGAATCTGAGTATATGAATATGGGAAGAGGTAAAGGTAAATTGTATGATTCCATTTCAGTCCAGTGAGGGAGATCATTTGATGAAAAATAATATGTCATAGACCTCAGTTGTGCCGACCAATAATACAACATAAAATTTGGACATTTCAGACCTCCACGATCAAATGGTAAATATAATAAAGACAAACGTAATCTAGCCCTCCTGTTGTTCCATATAAATTCCACTAACTTTTTTTTTATTCTTGAGAATAGATCTAAAGGTGGTGATAAGGGAATGTATTGAAATAAATAAAGTATTTTAGGTAAAATATTACTTTTAAGTATATTGATTCTCCCGATCATCGACATTGGTAGTGACATCCATCTCTGAGTTAACTCATTGATATCTGACATTAAGGCTTCATAGTTGACACTGGCGACTGATTCTAGCTTAGGCACAATTTGGATTCCTAAATATTTAAACTGATTTACAACATTGAATTGATTTACCTCAGGGGCTGGGTAATTTCTCTGGGTCTCATTTAGCATTAATATTGAAGATTTAGTTTTATTTATTTTATATCCTGATATTTCCCCAAAATTCTTTATTAAATTCAACAAGGTTGGAATTGATTTTTTTAGATTCGACATAAACAAAATTATATCATCGGCGTACAGGGAGATTTTATGTTCTGTTGGTCCAACTTTAATTCCATATATTTGTGAATGTAAACGTATCGCTATCGCTAAAGGTTCAATTGCCATAGTAAACAGTAAAGGTGAAAGTGGACAGCCTTGTCGACATCCTCTATTGATTTTTATTGGTTTTGAAATATTGTTATTTGTTAGGATTTCTGCTGTAGCATTATTGTATATTATTTGAACCCATTTTATGAAATTATTTCCAAGTCCAAACCTTTGTAGGACTTCAAAAAGAAAGGGCCATTCAACTCTATCAAAGGCCTTTTCGGCGTCCAATGATAGGAGAGCTGTATCCGGTGCTTCTTTATTAAAATAAATAATATTAAATAGTCTTCTTACATTATGGAAGCCTTGTCTACCCTTTATAAAGCCATTCTGATCTCGATTAATAATATTTGGTAAAATTTCTTGTATTCGTCTTGCTAAAATTTTACAGATTATCTTAAGGTCGGCGTTTAATAGGCTTATTGGTCTCATATTTTCACATTTATTAGAGGGCTTACCTGGTTTTGGCAGCAGTATAATTAAGGCATTATTTATGTATGATGGTAAATTATTATTTTGAAATGCTTCTAAAACCATTTCCAAAAAAGGTTTTATTAATTTATTCTTAAATTTTTTATAAAGGTCAACTGGAAGACCATCTGGTCCTGCACTTTTTCCTGATTTCATATTATCAATGGCTTGCCCAACTTCTTCTTGACTAATTTTAGACTCCAATATCTCCCTGTTTTCATTTGGAATACACGGTATAGATAGTTCGTTCAAAAACCCATTTAGTTTTGTTAAATCAGGTTCATTTTTGGTATCATATAATTTTTCATAGTAATCTCTAAAGGCTCTATTAATTTCTAAAGGATCTATAACTACCTGTCCATTACTTATAATACTGGTAATTGGTGTTTTAATTTCCAATTGTTTAATCTGCCATGCTAATAATTTTCCTGATTTTTCACCTTGTTCATAAAAAGATTGTTTCAATCTTAGAAGACTCGAGGCAGCTCTATTCGCTGATTTTTTGTCGTATTCAGCTCTCAAAATCAGTAATTCATTCTCCAACCTTGGGTCACTTCCTGCATACACTTTTTCCTGAAGACTTTTTATTTTATGTTCCAATTTAGCTCTCTCCTCTCGAGTCTTCTTAGATTTTGATCCTGTATAACTAATAATATGTCCCCTAATAAAAGCTTTGAAAACCTCCCACTTTACACATGCTGATGTTTGTGTAGTATTGATGTCAAAGAACTCGTCTATCTGTTTTTCTATATACTTGACAAATTCCTCATCCTGAAGCCATTTATGCTGAAATTGCCATCTACCTGATTCCTTTGTCAATTTTTTATCTACATATATTAGACAACAGGGTGCATGATCAGAAATCACGATGTTATCATAAAAGCAGTTTTGAATCTTGGACCTTAATTCTGTGGAAATCAAAAAATAATCAATACGTGAGAATGTCTTGTAGGTACTGGAATAACAAGAATAGGCTTTAACTTGTGGTTTCATTTCTCTCCATATATCTAACAATCTCAATTCTTTCATAAAATGATTAATAGTCATCCTACATCCAATGTGCGTACAATCCAGTCCTGTTGATCTATCCACACCTGGATTCAATGTACAATTAAAATCCCCTGCTATTATATGTTGCCCTGTAAGTGATGATAAGATGAGAAATAAATTAGCAAAGAACTTCTGATCATCTATATTGGGACCATATAAGTTCACAAGATTTATATTTTCTAATAGCAAAGAACCTTGAATGATTACATATCTTCCAAATTTGTCTCCAATAACATTTTTCACCTGAAAAGGAACTGATTTATGTATGAGAGTCATAACTCCCCTGGCTTGGGATGAAAATGAAGAGGTGAATACACTTCCCTGCCATCTACTCCTAATTCTTTTAACATCCTCCTCTATCAGATGAGTTTCTTGTAAAAACACAATTCTTGAACCCATGTCCTTTATTTTATTCATAACTTGTTTAAGTTTTTTTAAATTTTGTAGACCTCTGCAATTCCATGAAGTTAAATTAAGATTAACACTTTGGTCCATGATCAATAGAGAGTTTGGGATTACCATGCAGTGTAAACATGCTCATACAGAGAAGCAAAAACATGAGTGGTTGAACATTCATCCTACAAACTACACACAAACAAATTTCCCCTTCCCACACTTGTGGCAAACCCCCCAAAATCAAAAGAAAAATTCTGTCTCCCGATATAGCCATCGACCGTTCCACACCCACGGGGAACAGCCTAAGCCACTCCTTCTTCATCCTCCCAATCACCCTAACTCTACTGCTTTTAATGACGTAACATTAACTCTCCTCTGTAGTTTTCCAACTTAACTCCAAAATTTTTAACAACTTTGTACATCATAGTTTTTTTTTTTTGTTTGTTTTGTTTTTGTTTTGTTTTTTTAATATATAATACAATCTATATTTTGTAAACTTACTATTTACTTCAAGTCAGTCAGATGCCTGTGCAAATGCTTAATTATTCTACCTTATATTTTGTTCATGCTTAGCTCCCACCAGTCTCTTCTTCTTCTTTGATCTTCTTGATGAACTCCTGCGCCTCCTCTGGGGTCTTGAAAATGTGGGTTCTGCCCTCATACGTGGTCAGCAGTCTCGCAGGATAGATTACACCATGACGAATCCCAAGGTTGCGCAGCTCCTTACGTATGGGATCAAACTGCTTCCTCAATTGCTGGATTCCTGTGGCCAAATCTGGGTAGAACCGCACCTGCTGGTCCTGGTGTTTAATCTCTCCTTTAGCACGTGCAGCGTTGAAGATCTTCATCCTGTCTCTGTTGCTAAGAAACTTCATAATTAAGGTCCTCGGCGGTCCCTTATCTCTCCGTGGGCCAATACGATGTGCTTTTTCCAGAACCACTGCTGATTGCAACTCCTCGCTGCCCAGCACCTCCGGAATCCACTTTTCCAGAAAGGAACATACGTCCCGACCTTCTGATTCCTCTGGAAGACCCACCAGCCTCAAATTATTCTGTCTCGACCGAGATTCCAAATCCAAAATATTATCTTCCAGAGATTTATTTTTTTTTTTCCAAAGTGCGCACCTTTAATTGAAGACGGGTGACGTCATCTTCAGCACTAGCGAGACGGAGCTCCATCTGCGCCGTTCGTTCTACACAGTCACCCAATTCCTTTCTTATTCCTTCCAACGCTGTCATAATCCCATCAAATCTAGAGGAAAAGTCCGCTCTCATTGAACTCATGGCAGCCATCAGCGCATCTGCGCCATTCCCCGCAGACATCGCACCGCCGCCAGCCTCCTCCGCCATATATGGAGTTTTGTTTGCTGCGTCACAGACCTGAAAGTCCGTTAATTTGGACTGTTTCGGCGGCTCGCTTTTTCCTTTTCCTGGTTTTCCAGCCTTAGGCTTCGCCGACATATCCTCGCCCAAATGCTGGGATACGTTCTGTCCCAAATGAGAGAGTTATTTGCCGATTTTTTTTCTCCAGGAGCAGAGCAGAGCGAGACACGTCCGTCCTACGTGGCAGCCATAACCGGAAGTCAACATTGCAGATATTTTAGTATAATTTTTATTGCACTGTAGGTTATTTTTTCTTGTAAAAAAAAAAAAAAAAAAGGCCGCATTTTTTACGTGGCATGCTTCTTTGTGTGTGGGGGGCTTGTTTGTTCATTCATTCATTCATTCATTCATTCATGAATGAATAAACAACCCACACACACACACACACACACACACACACACACACACACACACACACACACACACACACACAGACCTGAGTGTCACCTTTCATTAGAGCCCAAGATGAAGCTTCTATGTTGAAGCATTCAAAAGCTATAGACGTTTTTCCAAACTGTGCCATTTGGCACAATTTGGCACAGTTCAAAAACGCCTGGGAACAACCTGAGAAAAAAGCAGTGTAATATATTCATTTTTTGTGGTATTGTTACAAAATTTTGACGTCAGCTTGATAACACTTGGTTCTACATTTCTGTTGCATTTCCCAGCCAGTATCTGACAGCTGTGTGTTATTTGCAAGCATTTGCATCTAAAAAAACACCCAGGCGAACTTTATTTTCTTCAGATTCAGTATGTTTAGATGACTGTTACTCAGTGGCAGGAGCACTTAAGAGAGATTATGACTGTTTTGCCAAAAAATTCAAAGTGTTTTCTTTTAAATGAGACCAACCCCATGAAGATGCTGCTAAGGGTTGAAGAACAGCTTTTGATTTACTTTGGGTATGTTATTTTTAGGCATTTTGAGGGAAATTGACCAGAGTGCAAGGGGTTAATACTTGGCGATCTAATGAGTGACAGAAGTATAATTTGCCACTTTTTTATGTGTTAATATTCCATCAGCTCTTTATTTGGTGATCCACTCACTCTTATTTTGAAGGGTTGCAAGACAGCATAGGAGCTCTTATTTTGAAAGTTTGTTCGCTATGTGACTTTACACCTGCAGAGTTCAGACTGGAAATGTTTTACCCCCCCCCCCCCCCCCCCCCGGTTGTCTGTGCTTAAGGTGAGCCTACTTTTATTCTGTTATCTTTTTTTTTTTTTTTTTAAATCTGCTCGCTGCAGTGTAGATTCCTCTGTTTGCAGTGCATGCAGGGGGGCAGAGCAGGGGGCGCTGAGCGCTCAACACTGCTCAGCAGTGGCAGCTGGGAGAGCATGAAGTCAATGCTCATATTAAGGTGACAAATACTTGAATATGCGCGATACAACCATTTTATGTATGGTGGCCAAATGTACCAATACTAGGGGGTGCAACGGCATGTCAAAAATCACGGTTCGGTACGTACCTTGGTTTTAAAGTCAGGGTTCACCTCATTTTCGTTACAGTAAGGAAATAAAATGCAAAACATAAAACTGCTTATCTTTTGTATAATTGGGAACAGCTTTGACAAAAAAAAAAAAATCTGCAAACTGCCAACAGTAAATTCTCCAATAAATAAACTGTATACAATAAAATAAATAAATCCTCTTTTTAGCAAATGAATAATGCAGACAAGTGTAACAACAGAATTTTGAATAGTCTGAATTATTCTTTTATTTTTACAAAATTAAAGTTCCTTATTGCCTGAAGCAGTGTTTTTAACCAGGGTGCTCTGGTATGTTCAGGTTTCTGTGGGAAATTAATTATCTAACTTCACTCGTTCATTGGTAAAAAAAAAATACAAATAACTTGTCATTGTTGTGCATAAGTTCTGAAGGCACCCATGCACAAAAACAGCAAATTATTTGCAATTTTTTGGACAATTAATATGTTAAATTAAATAATGTCCCACAAAAATATGAACATACCAGGGCACCCTTGAAAAACACTGGTCTAAAGTGCAGCATTAACAGATTTAGCTTTTTCTTAAAAGGATAGTATTATTTTCTGGCATAAGTGGGCACAAGAAACTTCATACCTGGGCTCAGTTACCTTCAGCATGTGTTTAAACCCGGAGTTCTCAATAACTGAATATGGCCTTAAATGTGCTGCTATAAAAACACCAATGGCATGCTATTGCTTTGGCTTGATCTGAAAAGCCCTTGAGAGGCTGCGCTTGTACCACGCCAGGTTTTTTTTTATGCTGCACTGATATTCACGTTTGCATAGTGCTGTTTCAAATGAGTTAACAAGTTTAGCATACTGCCAAAAGCATATCCAATGCCGTTTTCATCTCATTCACTTGCCTTTGTCCATTTAGATATTCAACGGAAAGCCATAGTGTTCCCAGACAGGAGATTTGTGAAGAGGGTCTTCAAGCTCTGGCTTCTCTGTACAGCCAGCCACGATGTTTGCTCATCAGAGGCTGGGCTACACTGTTTGTTTACATGTACGGCTAATAGCGCGAGGCAGTTACACTTCCTGTCCGTCATTAAACATGGTCCGTGTGGAACCTCGGTACACCTCTGTACCGTACCGAAGGTGCCGTACCAAAAAATCCAAATATGTGTACGGTTACACCCCTAACCGATACAATGAATATATTTGGTATATCGCCCAGCCCTACAGGTGAGTATACAAATGTCTACTGGGGTAACTGAAATTTAAAGAAAATAACAATAGATGCTCACTATGCTAACTCCATAGTAGTATTGTTAGCTCTGAAGTTAATGCATTGGGCTCAAAAATTCTAGATGGGGACTAGATCAGAGTCACAGCCAACTGCACCATCTTCTTCTTTCGGCTGCTTCCTTTAGGGGTCGCCACAGCGGATCATCTGCCTCTATCTCACCCTATCCCTTGCATCTTCCTCTGTAACACCAACCCTCTCCATGTCCTCCTTCACTACATCATGAATCTTTTCTGTGGTCTTCCTCTTTTCCTCCTGCATGGCAGCTCCATCTTCAACATCCTTTGTCCAATATATCCACTATTCCTCCTCTGCACATGTCCAAACCATCTCAGCCTTGCCTCTCTTACTACCGCTCAACCTGAGCTGTCCCTCTGATATACTCGTTTCTAATCTTGTCCCTCCTAGTCACTCCCAATGAAAATTTTAGCATCTTCAACTCTGCCACTTCCAGCTCCATTTCCTGTCTTTGTGTCAGTGCCACCGTCTTCAAACCATACATCAAAGCAGGTCTCACTACCGTCTTGAAAATCTTCCCTTTCACTCTTGCTGCTATCCCTCTGTCACAAATCACCCAACACTTGTCTCCATCCACTCCACCCTGCTTGCACTCTCTTCTTCCCCTCTCTTATGCATTTTCCCTCGCTTTGGATGGTTGACCCCAGGTATTTAAATTCATCTACTTTCACTACCTCTACTCCTTTCATCTTCATCGTTGCACCTGCCTCCCTCTCATTCACCCATGTATTTTGTCTTGCTTCTACTGACTTTGATTCCGCTTTTCTCCAGAGCATACCTCCACCTCTCCAGGTTCTCTTCCACCTGCTCCCTACTCTCACTACAGATTACAATGTCGTCTGCAAACATCATGGTCCACAGAGACTCCTGCCTGACTACATCTGTCAGCCTGTCTATCACCATGGCAAACAAGAAGGGGCTCAGAGCCGATCCCTGATGTAACCCCAACCCCACCTAGAACCCATCTCTCACTCCTACAGCACACCTCACCACCATCTTGCTGTCCTCATACATGTCCTGCACCAGCCTCACACACTTCTCTGCCACTCCTGACTTTCTCATACAGAGCCACACTTCCTCCTCTCGACACCCTATCATATGCTTTGTCTATAGCCACAGAGACGGTGCAACTCCTTCTGACCTTCTCTATACTTCTCTGTCAGCACTCTTAGAACAAACATTGCATCTATAATACACTTTCCTGGCATGAAACCATACTGCTGCTCACTGATTTTCACCTCTCCTCTTAACCTGGCTTCAACAATTCTTTCCTATATCTTCATAGTGTGGCTGATCAACTTTATGCCTCTGTAGTTACTACAGCTCTGACCATCACCTTTGTTCTTGAAACTGGTATCCCAACACTTCTTCTCCACTCTTCAGGCATCCTTTCACTCTCCAAGATTGTGTTAAACAATCTGGTTAAACAGTCCACTGCCATCTCTCCTAAACATCTCCATACCTCCACTGGTCTGTCATCTGGACCAACTGTCTTTCCATTCCTCATCCTCTTCAAACCTGCCCTCACTTCTGCCTTGCTAATCCTCGGGACTTCCTTGTTCACCATCTTTCCTTCATCCATCCTCCTCTCCCTCATTTTCTATAGTCATCAGCTCTTCAAAATACTCCTTCCATCTTCTCAACACACTCATCATTTGATAGTACATTGCCATTTCTATCCTTAATCAGCCTAACCTGTTGAACATCCTTTCCAGCTTGATCTCTCTGTCTAGCCAATAGATACAAATCCTCTTCTCCTTCCTTAGTGTTTAGCCTCTCGTACAATTCACTATATGCCTTTTCCTTTGCCACCCATCTCTTTGCCATGCACCTACATTCCAAATACTCCTGTCTACTTTTTTCATCTCCCTGACTAGCTCACTTTTTCTTTGCTAACCTCTTCCTTTGAATACTTTCCTGTACCTCCTCATTCCACCAAGTCTCCTTGTCTTCCTTCCTCTGTCCACTGGATACACCACATACCTTTCTGTTTCCCTCAGTACTTTTGCTGTACTTTCCCAGTCATCTGGAAATTATTCCCTGTCACCCAGAGCCTGTATCAACTCCTTCCTGAACTCTGTGCGACTTTCTTCCTTCTGTAACTTCCCCCACTTAATCTGTGGCTCTGCCTTCACTCTCTTTCTCTTCTTGCTTTCCAAAGTCATCCTTCTTCTTCCGGCATTCAGAGAGAGCAGACGCTTTTCTCCCTCCTCTCCCTCCTAATCCTCTCCCTTCTGATCCCAGCTTGCAATGTTGCGTTTTTGTCTGTGTTAGAGGTTTTTTTTCTATGTAATCACAATTTAGATTATCTATGTAATCTTTATTTTGATTAACTATGATTTTTCTCTCTGCCCATTGTGTCATTCCCTCCCCCATTCCCCCCTCTTTACCCTCCACTGATGACAGGCGCCTTCAGGCTGCCGCGGCCCTGGGATGCACTTCTGCGTGCCCAAGGTCAAGTCAAATTCCTCGTATGTTTATTTTGTAAACATGCTTGGCAATAAAGTGATTCTAATTCTGATCCTACAGACTACCATCCGATGCTGTCTAGCTACACTTTCCCCCACTACCACCTTGTAGTCTTCCATCTCTTTCAGATTTCTCCTTCTGCATAAGACGTGTTCCACCTGTGTGCACCTTCCTCCACTCTTGTAAGCCCCTTTTCCACTAGTACCAACTCAGCCCTACTCACCTCGACTCTATTCGGTTTGTAAGGTTTTCCATTACCATTAAGGTAGTACCTGGTTCCAGTAGCTGGTACCAGGTACTTTTTTTGTACCAACTCTAGTCAGGTTCCAACCGCGCTGAGTCGAGCTGAAAATGTGATGTCAACAGACTGCAGGCCACTGATTGGTCAGGGCATAACATTATGAGAGTGACATCTTCACCAGAATCTTCAGCCGCCATTTGCAAAAATTCTTCAGCGAGCAAGCGTCTGTGTAAATAACAACAAATGGCTTCACAGAAATCAACACCATGGTCCAACAAGGAGGTGTAGACTTTTCTGTGCTTGTTGGCTGATGAGAGAATCCAGAAGAAGCTAGACAGAGCCACCTAAAATGAATTTACAGCCACCGACTGGCAAATAACGGGAGGCAGACTGGTGTCGACCTGCCTACGGCATCATTGTTGAAAACCTTGATCGAGGATGGTGAGTAATGTGATATGATGTGATATTATGCATCTTTTACGTTATTTATCCTAGTGGTAGAAAGCTCACTTTGAACAAACAACACTGTTGTCTCCTGTATGCAGACAATGAGCTAGCTAGTTAGCCAGCCATCAATGCTAACTCCATGCTCTGCTTGTATTTTGCACTTGTGTTGACAACATCTGACAAAATAAGCTAGTGTTAATCCTGGTTAAAAAGTTGTTTACATGTTGCACTTTCGTGCTGTTCATGTACTTTTAAACATAACCAAGCCCTTGTAAAATCTACTTTACTGAAACACAGCTACATGAAAATTGTGCTTAAATATAACAAAGCACTTTTTTGTCACATTTTACCACTGGCTTTTAGCAACAAATGAATCTCATATATATGTTTTAAACTTGCTTTGATTAACCACGAGCAGTGCGGTGGCGGAGTGGTTAGCACTACAGCAGCACAGCAACTCACCTTTGGCTGGGGGATCCTGGGTTCGATCCCAGCTCCCGACCAACAGTGATCTGTGTGGAGTTTGCATGTTCTCCCCGTGTCTACGTGGGTTTACTCTGGGATTTTTCCGGTTTCCTCCCACAAGCCAAAAACATGCAAGTTAGGTTAATTGGCAGCAAACTGGGGATTCTAAATTGTCCTTAGGTATGAATGTGAGAGTGAATGGTTGTCTCTCTGTATTGGCCCTGCGATGGACTGGTGATCTGTCCAGGGTGTACCCTGCCTCTCGCCCAAAGATGCTGGGATAGGCTCCAGCCCCCCCGCAACCCGAAAAGGATTAAGCGGAAGAAGATGGATGATTAACCACCACCCATTTCTGTCTTTCGTCTAGGCAAGAAGAAAACAATCCACACCAAACCGGACCTTACAACACTATTTACAGAGATGTAGGATGAAGATCTACTGAACTGGGACCAGCGTGAGCGGCACATCCAGTTGCTTCTCAGTGAGGCAAGGGAGCATGAAACTACCTTGTGAAGGGAGGAGATGGCTCAGAATGCTGCCTTCAATTAAAGTGTACCTGTGGTGGTCGTGAAAAAAAAGATATTATATTGAGCCCCTGTCTCACGTTCTAGTTCAAGTTTAAGTTGAAATTCACGTTCAAAGCAATTTGATATAAATCCATTGCTGATGTACTGGTTCAGCTATGTCAGCAAAACATGGGTACAGCCATACTAGCGGCTACATGGACTTCCAGGACGCTTCCTGTGACGTAATTTCGTGGCTACCGCGATCTGGATCAGTATTGGCTGAGCCTCGAGTACCCAGATGTGCAGCGGCTTTGGGGATATTCTAATTCAAATTCAAACGTTTATTTCAAACTCAGGGTTCATATTAAATGCAGAACTGAAACGAGTAGAAAATAAATAAATAAATGCTTAAATTCGGCGGGTCCTATTGTCTGATCTGAGGTCGTTAACAGCCGCAAAACGGCAGATTAATTCGGCTCCTCCCTCGCCGCTATAAAGAGCGGCAGACAGTGCGTTGCGTTGTATGAGGACCAAAATTCAAACGTTTATTTCAAACTCAGGGTTCATATTAAATGCTGAACTGAAACGAGTAGAAAATAAATAAATGCTTAAATTCAGCTGCTTGTCTCATTTGATCTCGTAACTGCCGCAACACGGAAGATGATTCTACAACTATATACAGAGCAGCAGACACTCGGTGCTCTTGGAAAAACAAAAACATACAATGCGATATGGATATCGCAACATGGCGGAATGTAAAGCCTTTGGATGTCTGAATAATAAGCGAAAAAAACAAAAACACTTTTTTTGTGTACCCAAACCCAGCTCACCTTGTCAGAAGATCGGAGCGGAAACAGGGCACAGACGAATAATTTCAGACGAAACTGCGTTCTGTGTGAGGACCACTTCGTCACTTTAACCCTCAGAAGACCTTTCTGGCTCAAACCTGTAACCATGTTGAACAAATTCTTCCTCAGAGTCCGACAATTCAGCCATAATAGAATAAAAACACTCACAACAGCACCCTAGTCTCTCATACAGGCGGAGCATTGACTGTTGAGTATCAACGAAGTGACGTCACATCCGCATGTGTCATGGCTGCACCCACAGTTTTCATTGGCTGCCCATGGCCAAGGCCCTATTTGAATATATGTCTGGTGGTATATGGCTGGCAAAAATTATTTACCAAAATAAGAAATACTTTTTCATAATGTTTTCAAGTCAAATGCATCTTCACGACCACCACAGGTACGCTTTAAGCATTCCTTGGTGCACTGGGCAACCTTGCAAAGGTGGTCTGTGTGTGACCCATTCTTAGTTTGTTTGTTTGTTTGTTTTTTACACAGTTTAGAGTTTGAATTTTGCACATTCTAAATAACCTGGATTTTGCTGCTAATTGTAATAAACAATTTAGTGATTTATGTGTTTGCATCATGATTTTCTATTTTGTCTGTTAAGACACCAGTGGGAGAAGAGTCAACAGTACAAACCAAGCATTTATCAGTGACGTTGAAAATAAAAGCTCATTTTTAAGTAACCAAAAACAATTATTTTATTTACTGAAGACTGTACTATTGGATGTGCCAGTGCAGAAGACATTGCACACTTTAGTGATAGTACCAGTATATCGAAAAATTCTGTGCTATATTAGCATCTGTATTTCCTAATAATGGGTTAGGGTTTAATGGGGTTTAACATATTTTAACACAAACTGCTTTATGGCTCATAATTCTGTTGACAGACTTACACCAAACCAAAAGTTATTACTCAAACCGCTGGATTATTCTTAGACAGCTTTTCCAATCTTTTAGCATTTAATTTATGTCAATTGGTAACCTTCACAAATAAAAGAAACAAAAGTGGAGACACATCTGCAAAAGGTACAAAAGTTTATTGTCAGAATTCGTAGTGCAATACTAAATGAATACATGTACAGTCCATTGTTGATGCAGAGAATATATATTTATACAGTATCTACATGTATATATCCAGTAAATCCATGTATTTTCCATGTAACCTTGTGACTGCATTAATTTAATTGTTTTTAATCCTAGATCAAGTTTGTTGTAGCTTAAAAATGCATCATAATTGTTAAATATATCTTATTATACCTAACTCAGTACTGTTTACCTGTTGAAATATATATTTTATGGCTATTATAACTCCATAACTACAATATGGCACCTGGCGATCAATTTTTGACAACTGATCACTTTTTACCACGACACCACCACAGGCTGGAATGCTGCTGTAGCAGGTACATCCCATGATGTCTCAACAGTCTCTCTGTGATTTTTCACACAGATCAAAGCAATTTGTTGCACAGCTAAACATTTCTACAGACAATCTGAAGATCTGCAACCACTGCGCATTCATGAAGCTGGGGTGACAGCCCACCACTGGGAGTTCTCGTTAAAAGCACAGACCGATAGTTTGAAGCGATAAATTTACCACAAGAGGGACATCTGAAACACACACACACAGCATACATATTTAAGATAAGATAAGCCTTTATTAGTCCCACAATGGGGAAATTCCAGGATTGCAACAGCACAGGGATAGCAACACTCAGAGAAATAATTAAGAAGATACGAAAAATATAAATAAGAGCAGTGGATATACATACGTACACATTAATATAAATATATATACAGAGTGCAGAGCATTGTAGCAAGATGGAATAAACAGCATAACTGTCTACTTAGTTATCCTACATAGAATGAATATGTACCTATACTGTCACCCTCCGTAGCGACTGACATTGTCCTAGTTGTATACTGGAGGGGACCATTTGTGTAAGTCTGTTGCGTCTTTTGCATTCAATACTACTAGGTCGTCACGTTTTTTTGCTATCTCTGCGAGCAGCCCTGCTTAGGTTATACAGTCTGACAGCCGTAGGTAGGAAGGACCTGCGAAACCTCTCAGTTGCGTACCTAGGATGGTGTAGTCTACTGCTAAATGAGCTCCTCAGTGCGTTCAATATGTCCTGCATAGGGTGGGACTCGGACTCCAGCAGAGATGACAGTTTAGCCACCATCCTTCTCTCCCCTATCTCCTCCACTGGGTCAAGGCGTTTCCCCAGGACAGATCTAGCTTTCTTGATCAGTTTGTTCAGTCTCTTCCCATTGGCTGCTGTAATGCCGTTGCCCCAGCAGACCACTCCAAAAGTGATGGCTGATGCCACCACCATGTCGTAGAATGTCTTCAGCAGCGCCCCTTATACACCAAAAGACCTGAGCCTCCTCAGTAGGAACAGCCTGCGCTGTCCCTTCTTGTAGAGTGCATCGGTATTGTGTGACCAGTCTAGTTTATTGTTCAGATGAACACCAAGGTACTTGTAGGATGTCACCATCTCAATGTCTGTTCCCTGTATGTTTACTGGTGCTGTGAGGGGTTGTCCTTGCCTGCGGCAGTCCACCACCAGCTCCTTAGTTTTCCTCGCGTTGATCTGGAGGCAGTTCCGATGGCACCAGTCCACAAAGTTTTAGAAGGTTAGGTACCACGAAGGTATTTTAATACCCAACAGCGATAACTTGCCGCCATTACAATGTAGTATGGGGGACTTAATAACTGTAGCAAACTAACATTAGCAATCATTAGCTTATCTTCATATGTGATCTAGTTCGTATCCTCACGTCTTCAGCTTTATACTGCTCTCTGGCTTCCTAAACGCTTCAGTACTTTCCCAGAATGTTTCATCTCGCTGCCTGTAGCCTTCTCTGGCTCTCCTTTTTTGCCTTTACTCTGACAAAAGCCATATAGAGCAAGCAGCATCGCGTCAATATCCTCCATCTTGTGTTTTGCTTGTGTCACATACAAATGACGACACGGGAGAGTCGGGCCACCTTGCCGTAAAGATCCCACCCACTTTGAGGTGGTACTCAGTTGTAATGAAAAACCAACCACACCGTGTTGAGTCGAGTTGAGTAGTTATTAATGGAAAAGGGGCTTAAGTCACCCTATGTTTCTCTCTCTTCTTAAAGTATGTGTTCACCACAGCCATTTCCATCCTTTTAGCAAAATCCACAACCATCTGTCCTTCCACATTTCTCTCCTTAAGACCATGCCTACCCAGGACATCCTTATCACCTCTGTTCCCTTCACCTACATGTCCATTAAAGTCTGTTCCAATCATCACTCTCTCCACCCTGGGAACACTCTCTACCACTTCATCCGACTTACTCCAGAATTCCTCTCTTCTACCTGACATCCAACTTGTGGGGCATATGCACTGACAACATTCAACATCCCACCTTTGACTTCTAGCTTCAAACTCACGATTCTGTCCGACTCCCTCATTACCTCCTGAATGCTCTTCACATACTCTTCCTTCAAGATTAGTCCTACTCCATTTCTCTTCCCATCTACACCATGGTAGAAAAGTTTAAATCCACCTCCAGTGCTCCTGCCTTGCTTTCCTTCTATCTGGTTTCTTGAACACAGTATATCTACCTTTCTTCTCTCCATCACATCAGCAAACTCTCTGCCTTTACCAGTCATAGTCCCTACATTTAACATCCCTACTCTCACCTCCACACTTCTACCTTTCTGTTTCCCTCCTAACATAAGATAAGATAAGATAAGATAAGCCTTTATTAGTCCCACAACGGGGAAATTCCAGGATTGCAACAGCACAGGGATAGCAACACTCAGAGCAACAATCAGAAGGCAAGAAAAAAAAAAAAAAAAAAAACAAGCAAGCAAGAGCAGCTAATATACATATGTACATATTACTATAAAATATATATATACACACACACACAGACACACAGTGCAGAGCATTGTAGCTGGATGGAATAAATATATGAATATATGAACACACAGTGCAGAGCATTGTAGCTAGATGGAATAAATATGTAAATATATAAACACCCACAGTACGGAGCATTGCAGCTAGGTGGAATAAATATGCAAGTATATAAACACACACAGTGCGGAGCAATGTAGCTAGATGGAATAATATGTAGATATATAAAAACACAGTGCGGAGCATTGTAGCTAGATGGAATAAATATATAGATATATAAATATAAACACACCCAGTGCTGAGCATTGTAGCTAGATGGAATAAATATATAGATATATAAATATAAACACACCCAGTGCAGAGCATTGTAGCTAGATGGAATAAATATGTAAATATATAAACACACACAGTGCAGAGCATTGTTGCTAGGTGGGATGAAACAGCATAACCGTCTATTTAGTTATCCTACATGGTATGATTATGTGCCCATACATATTCTCACCCTCCATAGCGACCGGTATGTTCCTAGTTGTATGCCGGAGAGGACCATTGTGTAAGTCTATTGCATCTTTTGCATTCAAAAAAAAAACTATTAGTTTGTTACGTCTTTTTGCTATCTCTGCGAGCAGCCCTGCTTAGGTTGTACAGTCTGACAGCCGTTGGTAGGAAGGACCTACGAAACCTCTCGGTTGTGCACCTGGGATGATGTAGTCTGCTGCTAAATGAGCTCCTCAGTGCATCCAGTATGTCCTGCATAGGGTGGAACTCGGACTCCAGCAGAGATGACAGTTTAGCCACCGTCCTTCTCTCTCCTATCTCCTCCATCGGATCAAGGCGTTGCCCCAGGACAGAGCTAGCTTTCTTAATCAGTTTGTTCAGTCTCTTCCTATCGGCTGCAGTAATGCCACTGCCCCAGCAGACCACTCCAAAAGTGATGGTTGATACCACCACCGTGTCATAGAATGACTTCAGCAGCGCCCCTTGTACACCAAAAGACCTGAGTCTCCTCAGCAGGAACAGCCTGCGCTGTCCCTTCTTGTAGAGTGCGTCAGTATTGTGTGACCAGTCTAGTTTATTGTTCAGATGAATACCCAGGTACTTGTAGGATGTCACCATCTCGATGTCTGTTCCCTGTATATTTACTGGTGCTGTGAGGGGCTGCCCATGCCTGCGGCAGTCCACCACCAGCTCCTTAGTTTTCCTCGCGTTGATCTGGAGGCAGTTCCGATGGCACCAGTCCACAAAGTCCTGGATAAGCCCTCTGTACTCAGCTTCATCTCCGCTGGAGATGAGACCAACGATCGCAGAGTCATCAGAGAACTTCTGTAGATGGCAATGTGTTGTGTTGTGTGAGAAGTCCGCAGTATAAAGAGTGAACAGGAAGGGAGCCAGCACCGTTCCCTGGGGGGCCCCCGTGCTACTGATGATCGTGTCGGAAACACAGTCCCGGGTTCTCACAAACTGAGGCCGGTTCGTGAGGTAGTCCAGGATCCATGATGACAGGTGCTGGTCCACCCCTGCGCGCAGCAGCTTGTCCTTCAGGATCATCGGTTGGATGGTGTTGAAAGCACTGGAGAAGTCAAAGAACATGATCCTCACCATATTCCCGGGCTTCTCCAGGTGGGACAGAGAACGGTGAAGGAGGAAGATCACCGCATCCTCCACCCCAATGCCATGCTGGTAGGCGAACTGGAGTGGATCCATCGCTGGTTCCACCAGGGGGCGGAGATGAGCAAGGAGCAGTCTCTCCAGGGTCTTCATCAAGTGGGACGTCAAGGCCACCGGTCTGAAGCTGTTCAGGTCTTTGGGGTGGGAAGTTTTTGGTACAGGTACCACACAAGATGTTTTCCACAGCTGTGGTACCCTCCCCAGTTTCAGGCTCATGTTGAAGATATACGTCACAATCCCACACAGCTGGTCTGCACAGGACTTGAGGAGCTTTGCGCTGATGCCGTCCGGTCCCGACGCCTTCCTCGCCTTGATCTTCCTCAGCTCCGTCCTCACCTGGGTCTTGGTCAGGGTCAGGATGGGGGGCTGTGTGTTGGGAGTGGGGGGGGTGTCGGTGGAGTGGGGAGTGGGTAGCAGGACTTGATTTCTTAGAGGCAGCAGTGGTTGTTGTGCAGACAGGGGGGAGGGCGGTTGGTCAAATCTATTGAAAAACAGATTCAGGTTGTTCGCCCACTCCCTGCCCCCCGTGGCCTGGGGGGAGGTATTCTGGAGCCCCGAGATGGTTTTGAGGTTTCTCCAGACCCCGCTGATGTCGCTCTGTTGCAGCTTGTCCTCCATCTTCTTCCTGAAGCTGTCCTTGCCTTCTCTGATCTTTCTCCTCAGCTCCCTCTGTACGGACTTCAGCATCTCCCTGTTCCCCGACCTGAAGATCCTCTTCTTCTCTCTCAGAAGTGTTTTTATCTCAGGGTTGATCCAGGGTTTGTTGTTTGAGTGACGCCGTATGGTCTTGGTGGGAACGGATTTGTCCACACAGAAGCTGAGGTAGCCCGTGAAGGTGTGAATGAGGCCATCGATGTCCTCACCATGTGGATCGCAGAGCTGCTTCCAGGCAGTGGCTTCAAAACAGTCCTTTAGAGTGTCCATTGTCTCCTCAGACCATAACTCCACAGTGTGCATGGCCGGAGGTTGTCTGTGCACTAGGGGTTTGTACACCGGTCGGAGATGAACCAAGTTGTGATCCGATCTCCCAAGTGGGGGGAGTTGTGATGAGGTGTACGCCTCCTTAGTGTTTGCGTAGAACAAATCCAGTGTTTTATTGTCTCTAGTGTGGCATGTGACATACTGGGTGAAAGTGGGCAGAATGGGAGACAGTGAAACGTGGTTGAAATCGCCTGAGATGAGGAGAAGAGCATCTCGGTGTTCTGTTTGCAGCCTGCTGGTTACTGAATGGATGACATCACGCGCTGTCCCAGCGTTCGCCGTCGGATTTGCATAAACAACAATGCAGATCACGTGTGAGTGTTCTCTCGGGAGATATGTAGGCCTCATGCTAACAGCTAGCAACTCAATGTCTTTGCTGCAGTGTCGTTGTTTAACAGTGATATGTCCCGGTCTGCACCAGTTGTTGTTAACATACATTATCACTCCACCGCCCCTAGTTTTGCCACTCTCTGGTGTTCGGTCAGCTCGTATCATGTGAAAACCCTCCAGCTCAATGTTAGCATCTGCTGCTAGTTCAGTTAGCCACGTCTCAGTAAACAAAAGGAGAGAGCACTCCCGGTAAGTGCTATCATAACGGGAGATAGCCGCTAGCTCATCTAACTTTCCCAGTATCGACCGTACATTTCCCATGACAACAGATGGAAGGGAGGGTCTGTACCTTATATTTTTTGTCCTCCGCCTTACTCCAGCCCGGCAGCCACGGCGTTTTCGCCTCAGTTCTCTCGGTATGTCGAGTTTTTCCAGTGGGACCGGGTGGCGGTTAAATGCTAGCAGCTCTTCCCTGTTATATCGTATCCTGCTATAAACAGTGGCTCCGTCCACCGGCTCAGGAGACATTTGGGACGATCTGTGTGTCCGTGATATAAGTGGGGTGAAAAAAAAAAAAAAAAAAAAAAAAAAAAAAAGTGATCAAAAGAGAGAGGAAGGGGAAAAAAAACTCGGAATCGAGCCGCTGTTGCAAAAGGCAGCCGACTGGTGTGGCGCCGATGCCTCCTCCTCGATCTTCGACCAATAGTAGCCCAATTTCCACCGGCACTATGATGGGTTGTCATTGAAGACTGAGTCAACTGTAGTGACGCAGGGAAAATGGAACCCAGAACAGCAACACCTGCTTCTGCCCAATCTGTTGAAATGTTAAAATATAATTATATCCAAGTGTAGAGAGATTTTAATATTTTTACTATAGTCATATGACCCAAGAAAACATTTTAGAATTTAAAACCCACAAATACACAATATTTTCATTTACTGACTTTTTGTTTTGTTTTTGTTTGTTTTTTTTAAATTTGGGGCGGCTGTGGCGCAGGTGTAATGTGGCCGACTACTGATTGGGGTCAGGGGTCAGGGGTTCGATTCCCGCTCCATCTGCAGTCTGCATATTCTTGAGCAAGACACTGAACCCCCAGTTTCTCCTGGTGGGTCAGGCCAGCACCAGTGCATGGCAGCTCCACCGCCATCAGTGTGTGAATGGGTGGAGAGCAGGATCTGTCAAGCACTTTGGTCATCTAGAGATGAGTACAGAAAAAAAAGCACTATATAAGTGAACACCATTTACCATTAGACAAAAAGGTAGAAGACTAAATGAACGTACATGAGTACTTGCACCATATTTTAGTCAATGGGACCTTAAAAATAAAATTGTGACAAGTCAGTAGAATTCTGCATGACTGGTTTGGACTTTGGCAGTGTTAAAATAAAACTATTCTTTGAGACCTAAAATTATCATGCCATTATGTTATAACCCTGGCTGCCAAAGATAAGAAAACTCCAGTATTCCCTACTGTGTTTGGCCTAACTTGAACTACATGTGAGTGAGCATAGGTGGTTATGTGCGCTAGTGTGTATGCGCATTGAGACAGATGTTAACTGAGCCATAATTCTCAAACAGTAGAAGAGTAGTTTTCCTTCCCACACACACTGCTGCAAGCCTGCACACATTCCTTCTGGCAGCTCAATGGCCAATGAGCAAAAAGCATGCGAATGAGCTGGGTGTGTCCTCTTAAAACTGGAGTACAGGGTCTGAATGGAGAGAAGAATACAGTCAAAAATAGAATAAAGTAAGGACACAGTGAAGATGTCAAGTGAGGAGTCAAGTAGACAAGCAGAAAGAACAGGATGTGAAATGCAGTGGTAAAGAGATTATAGGTCAGGTGTGTGTGGGGGGGCATCAGAGTCAAGCTGTATATTTATACTAGATTTGTTTGCTTCTGGAAAAGGAAGAAACAGAAAATACATTCATTCTCATGTACATTCTATAGCTTGAATGTCTGATACATTAGAGCGATATAAAGACTTACTCATGCTATCTTTACCTCCGCCAAGGAGGTAATGTAATCAGGGTGGTTTGTCCGTCTGTCTGTTGATAGCAGGATTACACAAAAACTACTGGATGAATTTTGGTGAAAATTTCACCAGAGGTAGCCCTTGGGCCAAGGATGAACCCATTAAATTTTGGTAATGATCTCAGAGTGCATACCTCCACCAAGGACCTTGTTTGAATTTGTGTAGCAGGATGACACAAAAACTACTGGATGGATATTGAAGGAAATTTTCACCAGAGGTGGTCCTTGGCCTAGAGAGGAACCCATAACATTTTGGTGATGATCCGAGAACGTATACCTCTGCCAAGGCTCTTATCTTCTCACAGTGTGTTAGCAACAATCCTCCAAAACTACTGGACGGACTTTGCCGCAATTTTCACCAGAACTGGCTCGTGACCTACACACGAACCCATTACATTTTGGAGGTGATCCATAATGGACGGAAGGAGCATTGGTGGAGGTATGCGCACTCTGAGTGCTTTTCTGGTTTTCTTTTTTTCCTGAAAAGATTCTTGTAAAGGCCCTATGATGGACTGGTGATCTGTCCAGGGTGTACCCTGCCTCTCGCCCAAAGATGCTGGGATAGGCTCCAGTCCCCCCCGGCCCGAAAAGGATTAAGCAGAAGAAGATGAATGGATGGATAGATTCTTGTAAAGAAAAAATGCATTAAAAATTCCATAAGTGTAAAATAATTATGTCTACAGTATATTTACCAAAAACATTTTGAAATTCTCTCTCAGCTTTGTCACAAGGCACCTCTGACTGTCAGAAAATAAACTATTAAATAGGTGCAATATTATCACCATAATTACCATGGCTTTTGCTCATGGGCTGTCAAATACTGTCAGATGTGCTACTTATCAAAGTTAAATAACCATGAATGGCACATCAATTAATTATACCTTCAGGACTGAGGACATGTTGTTGTGGTCTTGTTACGAGTTCCCAACAGGAGGTCATTTTGAGTAATCCATGTATAACTGTTGACACTGCGGACCAGCTGCAGCGCTAGTGTCACTCAGTTTTCAAACATCTGTTCCAGTTTAACTGTTACCAAGTAATGGTCACAATTAAAATAAGAAAATTGACTCCATGATGATAGCATGTGGAGGCTTTCACATGGACGTTAAGTTCAAAGGATTTTTAGTCAGGTTACCGAGTGAAATTCAGAACTGCTGTGATAAATATTCAAGGATAGTGTTATTTTGGTAAATGTGACTTGTGTCTAAAGATGTGTGAGACTAAATATATTTGAATGCTTAAACTGTCTGAATATTTTTTTTTAATAATGATAATCTGTTCTGCATTAATCTACTTTTTTCTTAGTATATTATATCAGTGCATCAGTACCAAAACTGGTATCCCCTCATCCCACTGACAGTGATTGTAAAATCACCTCTTTTAACATTACTTGTTTTTTCAAGTTAGACAAATTACATGTAAATAAAATGCAGAGCAGGAAGTGTGTGAATCTTTGTACTGCACCACAATGCACATATTATCAGAACCAAATGAGCTATGTTTCGGTGTCTGTTAAACAGCTGCGGCAGTTGAACATGATGACATGGTGCTTATTATTATAAAAGGGGTCACCTATAGAAGCTGTGGTCATTCCTCAAATTATTCATCACATTTATGAGAAGAGGAAAAACAGTGCAACTGTCTGAATGTGCTAAAAGTGAGTCCTAAACTTGTATGCATTCTTCTGACATTCTTCTTCTTTTTTTTCTAAATTAAAACTCTACTCTGAAATAATACTAAATCATTCCCTCTTAAACAGCAGCTAAATTCTTCATGTATACATTAAGAAAAGATAAAACAGTATCACCAGCTAACATGGAAGCAACCATCTACAGTGGTGTGATAAAGTGTTTGCCCCCTTCCTCATTTCTCCATCTTTGTATGTTTGTCACACTTACATGTTTCAGATCATCAAACATAAGTATTTGACAAAGACAACACAAGTAAACACAAAATGCAGATCTTAAATGAAGGTGTTTATTATTATGGGAAAAAGAATCCAAATCTTCATGGCCCTGTGTGAAAAAGTGATTGCTCCTAAACCTAATAACTGGTTCGGCTACCCTGACTGGCAACAACTGCAATCAAGTGTTTGCGATAACTGGCAATGAGTCTTTTACAGCGCTGTGGAGGAATTTTAGCCCACTCATCTTTGCACAATTGTTGTAATTCAGTCACACTGGAAGATTTTCGAGTATGAACCACCTTTTTAAGGTCATGTCACAGCATCTCAATCGGATTAAGGTCAGGGCTTTGACTAGGCCACTCCAAAGTCTTTTTTTTTTTTTTTTCTTTAAGCCATTCAGTGTTGGTCTTGCTGGTGTGTTTTGGATCATTGTCCTGCTGCAGAACCCAAGTGCACTTCAGCTTGAGGTCACGAACAGATGGCTGGACATTCTCCTTCAGGATTTTTTGGTAGACTGCAGAATTCATGGTTCCATTTACCACAGCAAGTCTTCCAGGTCCTGAAGCAGCAAAACAGCCCCAGACCATCACACTACCACCACCATATTTTACTGTTGGTATGATGTTCTGATGTTCCTTTTCTGAAATGCTGTGTTACTTTTATGCCAGATGTAATGGGACATACACACCTTCCAAAAAGTTCAACTTTTGTCTCGTAGGTCTATAGAGTATTTTCCCAAAAGTCTTGGGGATCATCAAGATGCTATCTGGCAAAACTGAGATGAGCCTTTATGTTCTTTTTGCTCAGCAGGGGTTTCCGTCTTGGAACTCTGCCATGCAGGCCATTTTTGCCCAGTCTCTTTCTTATGGTGAAGTCACGAACACTGACCTTAACTGAGGCAAGTGAGGCCTGCAGCTCTTTGGATGTTGTTGTGGGGTCTTTCGTGACCTCTTGGATGAGTCGTCGCTGCGCTCTTGGGGTAATTTTGGTTGGCCGGCCACTCCTGGGAAGGTTCAACACTGTTCCATGTTTTCACCATTTGTGGATAATGGCTCTCACTGTGGTTCACTGGAGTCCCAAAGCATTAGAAATGGCTGTATAACTTTTTCCAGACTGATAGATCTGTTACTTTGTTTCTCATTTGTTCCTGAATTTCTTTGGATCGCAGCATGATGTCTAGCTTTCGAGGATCTTTTGGTCTACTTCACTTTGTCAGGCAGGTCCTATTTAAGGGACTTTTTGATTGAGAACAGGTGTGGCAGTAATCAGGCCTGGGTGTGGCTAGAGAAATTGAACTCAGCTTTCCAAGGATGTGATAAACCACAGTTAATTTATGTTTTAATGGGGGGGGGGCAATCACTTTTTCACACAGGGCCATGTAGGTTTGGATTTGTTTATTTTACCCATAATAATAAATACATTTGTTTAAAAACTGCATTTTGTGTTTAGTTGTGTTATCTTTGTCTAATATTTAAATTTCTTTGATGATCTGAAACACTTAAGTGTGACAAACATACAAAAAAATGAGAAATCAGGAAGGGGGCCAACACGTTTTCACACCACTGTATCTATAAATGCACAAAATCTGTGTGTGTGTGTCTGTCTGTCTGTTTGTTCCACGCATATCTCTTGAACCATTCGTCAGAATGGCCTAAGATTTTAAACATGCTTTGCTGAGGTTACGAGGGTGTGTATCCCCGAATATGGAGTCACTCAGTCAAAATATGTAATTTGTATCAATAAAAGTTTAGCCACCGCTCTGTCACCACTGTCTTTCCATGCCCTTCAGTGTGTGCAGGGTGTCGGATTGACTCCGTGCTGATTGGATAATACACAGCCATCATGGCCATGCTGATTGGATAATACATGATGTCACGACTATGGTGATTGGATAATATGCGGCATGATGACCAGTCAGTCACCACAGTGTTTTGCAAACAAAAAAGGAAGTGAAAAGCAACAAATTTGTCAAGAAAGAGAGAATAATGAAGATGTAACGCTTAAAAAAAAATTATACCGTAATGTTGCCGTGATTGCGTACGTCTAAAGGACAATTCGAGGAATGCCAGCAGGGACCCAGGGTCTGCCTTCTCCAACACAGCGAGCGGAACGCGGTCCTTCACACTGAAGCAAGCCCAGCCCGCCAGGTCAGCGGTAGACAGGAGTCCCTTTGCAGGACCATGACTTGCCATCGCCGCTGGCGTTCTTCTCGGTGTGCTTGCCCAGCTATCTAAAAATTAAAAGTTAATAACTGTGGAGCAGAATGCTCAGATCAACTGCATATCACATGTGGCCACATGCACGGTTTGACTAAACAACGACCCAAACTAGAGACAAAAATGCTCAAATAACAAAACAAATAATTTTTATTTAAATATTTTCTGACAAATGGGCAACACTGACGGGGACCGGGTCTGACAAATCAACACAGAACATGCCAGGAGAAGCAGCGGCCAGACACGATCTGGCTCAAAGGCACGCTAACTGATGGTGATAAAAAAAAAAGGTTATTGTCAATAAACTGAAGGAAAAAAAAAGATAATGCATGGAGTGTGTGTTTGCCCTGAGGCTGATTTATCATGGAAAACAGCTGAGCTCTGTGGTTCGAGCGATCATCTGATTGAATCCACCTCCTCCGGTGTTCTGACTGGTACAGACTGCAAAGGTAAAAAAATAAAAAAAATATGGGGGGAAGGCCCTACAACCTTTGCTCCACGAATGCGGGATGCATCAATATACACTGGATAAATTTTCAGCATGGGGCACATATTTTTTCCAGTTTATAAAATTTTTCACTGGGTCTGAGGTGTGTGCGAAAAAAAATTGGGTTCTGGTTAATGTTTAGAGGGTCAAAAATGTGATCATTTAGGTGGAATAATAATAATAATAATAATAATAATAATAATAATAATAATGATAATATTCTCGCATCAATAAAAAACAAACACAATAGAGAAGCGGTGCTCATGTAGCCCATGTATTTTGGCCCACATACGCATAAGCATAAAGGGGATGCTGGAGATTGCATGTGTGGATTGACTTCACGTCCTGAAAGGAACAATATGTCTGGACCACCTGTGGTTAACAACAAGAGGACGGAGGTACGGCGATAAGGGACTGAAAGGACTTCCCGACCTCCTAGGAGACAGGTGGAGGACTGAGAGACCGGAGGGGGAGTTAATGTCAATAGGGGGTTTTGACAGGGATATGTGATTCTCCCTTTGTGTGAAATGTATAAATGTGAAGGTCTGATGCAGCTCACCCTCTTGTGTTCTTGAGAGAAGGCTGGGGATGAAGTGCATGAATAAAACCTGAATTAAGAACCAATTCAGCTTCGTTATTTCACGCTCCCCACATTGGTGACCCCGACGTGATGTGTGACAATGCCTGGAAATGCTCTCCACGATCAGGACTCATTGGAGTCTGCCCTAGCGAGCGCCATCGCTGTCAAACTGCCGGAATTCTGGCAGGACAACCCAGACTCGTGGTTCCTCCAGGCGGAGGCACAGTTCACGCTCGCAGGCATCACGGCGGATGACACTAAGTTCTACCACGTCATCGCTAGACTCGACAACCGCACAGCTCGATGCGTGCGGAGCTTGGTACAGCAGCCACCCGCCGAAGACAAATACGGCAGACTGAAGGCTGCCCTCACCAAGTGTTTCACGCCCTCAGCCGAAGAGAGGGCTAGGAGGCTCCTGGCTATGCTCAACCAAGGAGGACACAGGCCAGTCGCCCTGATGGAAGACATGCTGCAGCTGAGGGGGTCAGACAACGATTTCCTCTTTAAGTACATCTTCCTGACTAACCTCCCGACGCATATGAAAGGAACGCTGTCCAGCATGCGTTGTGACACCCAGCAGGATTTCCGAGAGTTGGCCCAAGAGGCGCAGAGGCTCCTCAGCTCCTGCGGCGAGCAGACGACCGCGGCGGCGACCCGAGGCAGCGATGAGCCGGAGACAGCCGAGCCAAGCCTACCAACAATGGCAACGGCGCAGCCCCGACGCAGCGGAGGTGATGGCCCAGCGGCAGAGGCGCGGCCCCGACGCAGCGGAGGAGAGGATCTCTGTTTTTATCATCGGCGGTTTGCAGAGAGGGCGCACAGGTGTGTGCCGCCGTGCAACTTCAAGAAGTCGGGAAACGGCAGGACCGAGAATCGTTAGCAGCTTCGGCTCTCGGCGAAAGAAATAAGCTGCTCTACATCACAGATACGAGCTCCGGGCGGCAGTTCCTTATAGACACCGGAGCCCAAGTGAGTTTCATCACCCCAACCTATGCTGACCGGGTGGTTGGCCCCCGTGGAAACGGGGCAACGGCGGCGAACGGCTCGAGCATCAACACCTACGGGGAAAGGACTTTGTCTCTGTCCTTGCATGGCCGCACTTATGAATGGACTTTTGTCATAGCGGCGGTGAGTTTCAACATGTTAGGTGCAGATTTTCTGTGCTCACACGGTTTGTTAGTTGATCTTGCCAATAGGCGGCTGGTAAATGCACTCTCTTTTTATTCTATTCCCTGTGCAGCTCGAGTGTCCCCGCCACCAGTGCAGACCAACGTCGCCACAGCAGGTGGTAAGTTTAACACAATCCTCACCCAGTTTCCAGCACTCACGGTTCCCACATTTTCGGCAACAGTTGCGAAACACGGGGTGGAGCATTTTATCACTACAACTGGCCCCCCCGTCTTCGCGAAAGCTCGGCGCCTGGATGCTGCTAAACTCTCCATGGCGCGCGAGGAGTTCGCCAGCCTAGAGAGGCTGGGCATTATTCGCCGTTTGAAAAACCCATGGGCTTCGCCGCTGCATATGGTCCCGAAAGCCGACGGCTCCTGGAGACCTTGCGGCGATTACCGCAGGCTAAACAACGCCACGGCACACGATCGCTACCCCATCCCACACATCCAGGATTTTTCGGTGCATTTAGCGGGGGCGCGCATTTTTTCTAAAATAGACCTGGTTCGCGGCTACCATCAGGTTCCAGTCCAGCTGGAGGACATTCTTAAAACAGCGGTTATAACCCCTTTTGGACTTTTTGAGTTTTTGCGCATGCCGTTTGGCCTTAAAGGCGCCACACAAACATTCCAACGCATGATGGATGCCGTGTTACGTGATCTTCCATTCGTGTTCGTTTACCTCGACGACATTTTGGTCGCCAGTACTTCAGAGGAAGAACACGAAAAACACCTCACTGCGGTTTTTCGGAGGTTGGGAGAGCACGGCTTAATAATTAATCCAGCCAAGTGCCAGTTTGGCGTTGCGCAGATCGATTTTTTGGACCACCGCGTGTCCCCAGAAGGGGCAGTTCCGCTGCCAGATAAGGTGCGCGCAGTAGCAGATTTTCCCCGACCACAAACGGTCAAATCATTGCAGGAATTTTTAGGAATGGTAAATTTTTATAACCGTTTCCTACCCCACGCAACGCAGCTCATGCAGCCATTATACGCCGCGCTCAGAAAGCAAAAACCCTCCAATACAGTCAAGTGGTCCCCGGAGCGGGAGCGCGCCTTCACGGAGGTAAAAAAAGCCTTGGCTGAAGCCGCGCTTCTAGCTCATCCGGACCCATCGGCCCGCATCGCGCTAACTACCGTCGCATCAGATTTGGCCATAGGGGCAGTTATAGAGCAGCACGTTGCCGGTGTTTGGCAGCCGCTAGCATTCTTCAGCAAATCCTTGAGCGAAGCTGAGCGGAAATTCAGCACGTTTGACAGGGAGCTGTTAGCGCTCAATTTGGCCATCCGCCATTTCCAGTTCTGGCTGGAAGGTCGGCGTTTCACCGCTTTTGTTGACCATAAGCCGCTCACTTTCGCGATGTCCAAAATTTCAGATCCGTGGTCGGGCCGGCAGCAGAGGCAGCTGGCCGCAATTTCGGAATTTACCACTGATATTCAGCACGTAGCGGGTAAACTCAACATAGTAGCAGAATGCCTCTCTCGCGCGGCCACAGCACCGGCGCGCGCAGGGGCAGATTATAATACGGCAGCCGCGAAACAAAATAGCAGTGCGGAAGCGCACGTGGCCCCGGTTCACGTGGGGATAGATTACGCAGCCATGGCAGCAGAGCAGGGCAGAGATGCGGACGTGCGCGCGCTCCAGTCGAGACCAACAGGGTTAAGGCTGGAGAGCAGGTGTTTGCAAACCGGTATGCCCCCCCTAACTTGTGATGTGTCAACCGGGCGGCCACGCCCGGTAGTTCCGGCCGCGTGGCGCCGCCGCGTTTTTGACTCGGTTCACTCCCTGGCACACCCAGGGGTGCGCGCTTCTGTGAAAATGGTAGCGAAGAAGTTTGTTTGGCCGAGCCTGCGCAAGCACGTGAAAGAGTGGGCAAGGACCTGCATGGCTTGTCAGCGGGCCAAAATTCATAAGCACACAAGAGCCCCTTTAGAACCGTTCCACATTCCGGCCAAAAGATTCGATCACGTGCACGTCGACCTCGTGGGCCCCCTACCGTCATCGCAGGGGTTCACACATCTTTTGACAATGGTGGACCGAACCACACGCTGGCCGGAAGTGGTCCCACTGGCATCGACCACGGCCGCAGAGGTGGTTCGCGATTTTTTGACGGCCTGGGTAGCGCGTTTCGGGGTCCCGTCGGATATTACGTCCGACAGAGGGCCTCAATTTGTCTCTGAGCTGTGGTCAGCGATGGCCAGCAGCTTAGGAGCGAAAATTCACCGCACTACCGCTTATCACCCTCAGGCTAATGGTTTATGCGAGCGTTTTCATAGGTCTTTGAAGGCAGCCCTCAGAGCGTCGCTTACGGATGCAGATTGGGTAAACAAACTACCATGGGTTTTATTAGGGTTGCGTTCTGCGCCTAAGGAGGATTTAAATGCCTCCCCAGCGGAGTTAGTTTTTGCACAACCTCTCAGGCTGCCCGGTGAGTTTCTACCAGAGCATCCGGAACTGGGACGCCTCCCGGCTCTTGGACCACCGATCGGCACGGGAGCGGACATGCTCCCGGGCCCCGTTCATCACACTTTTCCGCGCGTTTTTGTTCCCAAAGCTTTAAAAAATGCTGAGTTCATTTTTGTCAGGCACGAGGCTCTAAGACCAACCCTCCGACCGCCATATGATGGGCCATATAGGGTGCTGGAGACAGGTGATAAGCATTTTGTGCTAGATTTGGGAGACAGAAAAGAGACAGTCAGTATTGACAGACTAAAGCCTGCCTTTGTGATGAACGACAAGTCTGTACGGGTAGCGAGGGCACCTCGACGTGGCAGACCCCCCAGGGAACGCGTCCCGGAGCCCCCGCGGGGATCAAATAACCACTCTCTTCCGCAGTCAGCAGATTCTTTGCAGGACGGCACCGCAGGGATGCCGAGACCTGCCTACAGCAGATTCGGAAGACGGTTAAAGCCCAGACGGCGTACGGACTGACTGTTTGATGTGATCATGTGGTATAGACTATGCTATTGATGTTATCACTGATTTTTGATGTGGTCATGTGGTATAGACTGTGCTGTTGATATTAACATGTTCTCTGAATTTTAATATATTGTCCATTCTTCGACGTTTGGGGGGGGGGGGTTATGTAGCCCATGTATTTTGGCCCACATATGCATAAGCATAAAGGGGATGCTGGAGACTGCATGTGTGGATTGACTTCACGTCCTGAATGGAACAAGAGATAAGATAAGATAAGATAAGCCTTTATTAGTCCCACAACGGGGAAATTCCAGGATTGCAACAGCACAGGGATAGCAACACTCAGAGCAACAATCAGAAGGCAAGAAAAAAAAACAAGCAAGCAAGAGCAGCTAATAAACATATGTACGTATTACTATAAAATATATATATATACACACACACACAGACACACAGTGCAGAGCATTGTAGCTGGATGGAATAAATATATGAATATATGAACACACAGTGCAGAGCATTGTAGCTAAATGGAATAAATATGTAAATATATAAACACCCACAGTACGGAGCATTGCAGCTAGGTGGAATAAATATGCAAGTATATAAACACACACAGTGCGGAGCAATGTAGCTAGATGGAATAATATGTAGATATATAAATATATAAACACACCCAGTGCTGAGCATTGTAGCTAGATGGAATAAATATGCAAATATATAAACACACACAGTGCAGAGCATTGTTGCTAGATGGAATGAAACAGCATAACCGTCTACTTAGTTATCCTACATGGTATGATTATGTGCCCATACATATTCTCACCCTCCATAGCGACCGGTATGTTCCTAGTTGTATGCCGGAGGGGACCATTGTGTAAGTCTATTGCATCTTTTGCATTCAAAAAACTATTAGTTTGTTACGTCTTTTTGCTATCTCTGCGAGCAGCCCTGCTTAGGTTGTACAGTCTGACAGCCGTTGGTAGGAAGGACCTACGAAACCTCTCGGTTGTGCACCTGGGATGATGTAGTCTGCTGCTAAATGAGCTCCTCAGTGCATTCAGTATGTCCTGCATAGGGTGGAACTCGGACTCCAGCAGAGATGACAGTTTAGCCACCGTCCTTCTCTCTCCTATCTCCTCCATCGGATCAAGGCGCTGCCCCAGGACAGAGCTAGCTTTCTTAATCAGTTTGTTCAGTCTCTTCCTATCGGCTGCAGTAATGCCACTGCCCCAGCAGACCACTCCAAAAGTGATGGCTGATGCCACCACCGTGTCATAGAATGACTTCAGCAGCGCCCCTTGTACACCAAAAGACCTGAGTCTCCTCAGCAGGAACAGCCTGCGCTGTCCCTTCTTGTAGAGTGCATCAGTATTGTGTGACCAGTCTAGTTTATTGTTCAGATGAATACCCAGGTACTTATAGGATGTCACCATCTCGATGTCTGTTCCCTGTATATTTACTGGTACTGTGAGGGGCTGCCCATGCCTGCGGCAGTCCACCACCAGCTCCTTAGTTTTCCTCGCGTTGATCTGGAGGCAGTTCCGATGGCACCAGTCCACGAAGTCCTGGATAAGCCCTCTGTACTCAGCTTCATCTCCATTGGAGATGAGGCCAACGATCGCAGAGTCATCAGAGAACTTCTGTAGATGGCAGTGTGTTGTGTTGTGTGAGAAGTCCGCAGTATAAAGAGTGAACAGGAAGGGAGCCAGCACCGTTCCCTGGGGGGCCCCCGTGCTACTGATGATCGTGTCGGACACACAGTCCCGGGTTCTCACAAACTGAGGCCGGTTCGTGAGGTAGTCCAGGATCCATGATGACAGGTGCTGGTCCACCTCTGCGCGCAGCAGCTTGTCCTTCAGGATCATCGGTTGGATGGTGTTGAAAGCACTGGAGAAGTCAAAGAACATGATCCTCACCATATTCCCGGGCTTCTCCAGGTGGGACAGAGAACGGTGAAGGAGGAAGATCACCGCATCCTCCACCCCAATGCCATGCTGGTAGGCGAACTGGAGTGGATCCATCGCTGGTTCCACCAGGGGGCGGAGGTGAGCAAGGAGCAGTCTCTCCAGGGTCTTCATCAAGTGGGACGTCAAGGCCACCGGTCTGTAGCTGTTCAGGTCTTTGGGGTGGGAAGTTTTTGGTACAGGTACCACACAAGATGTTTTCCACAGCTGTGGTACCCTCCCCAGTTTCAGGCTCATGTTGAAGATATACGTCACAATCCCACACAGCTGGTCTGCACAGGACTTGAGGAGCTTTGCGCTGATGCCGTCCGGTCCCGGCGCCTTCCTCGCCTTGATCTTCCTCAGCTCCGTCCTCACCTGGGTCCTGGTCAGGGTCAGGATGGGGGGCTGTGTGTGGGGAGTGGGGGGGTGTTGGTGGAGTGGGGAGTGGGCAGCAGGACTTGATTTCTTTAGAGGCAGCAGTGGTTGTTGTGCAGTCAGGGGGGAGGGCGGTTGGTCAAATCTATTGAAAAACAGATTCAGGTTGTTCGCCCACTCCCTGCCCCCTGTGGCCTGGGGGGAGGTATTCTGGAGCCCCGAGATGGTTTTGAGGTTTCTCCAGACCCCGCTGATGTCGCTCTGTTGCAGCTTGTCCTCCATCTTCTTCCTGAAGCTGTCCTTGCCTTCTCTGATCTTTCTCCTCAGCTCCCTCTGTACGGACTTCAGCATCTCCCTGTTCCCTGACCTGAAGATCCTCTTCTTCTCTCTCAGAAGTGTTTTTATCTCAGGGTTGATCCAGGGTTTGTTGTTTGAGTGACGCCGTATGGTCTTGGTGGGAACGGATTTGTCCACACAGAAGCTGAGGTAGCCCGTGAAGGTGTGAATGAGGCCATCGATGTCCTCACCATGTGGATCGCAGAGCTGCTTCCAGGCGGTGGCTTCAAAACAGCCCTTTAGGGTGTCCATTGTCTCCTCAGACCATAACTCCACAGTGTGCATGGCCGGAGGTTGTCTGTGCACTAGGGGTTTGTACACCGGCCGGAGATGAACCAAGTTGTGATCCGATCTCCCGAGTGGGGGGAGTTGTGATGAGGTGTACGCCTCCTTAGTGTTTGCGTAGAATAAATCCAGTGTTTTATTGTCTCTAGTGTGGCATGTGACATACTGGGTGAACGTGGGTAGAATGGGAGACAGTGAAACATGGTTGAAATCGCCTGAGATGAGGAGAAGAGCATCTGGGTGTTCTGTCTGCAGCCTGCTGGTTACTGAATGGATGACGTCACGTGCTGTCCCAGCGTTCGCCGTCGGATTTGCATAAACAACAATGCAGATCACGTGTGAGTGTTCTCTCGGGAGATATGTAGGCCTCATGCTAACAGCTAGCAACTCAATGTCTTTGCTGCAGTGTCGTTGTTTAACAGTGATATGTCCCGGTCTGCACCAGTTGTTGTTAACATACATTATCACTCCACCGCCCCTAGCCTTGCCACTGTCTGGTGTTCGGTCAGCTCGTATCATGTGAAAACCCTCCAGCTCAATGTTAGCATCTGCTGCTAGTTCAGTTAGCCACGTCTCAGTAAACAAAAGGAAAGAGCACTCCCGGTATGTGCTATCATAACGGGAGATAGCCGCTAGCTCATCTAACTTTCCCAGTATCGACCGTACATTTCCCATGACAACAGATGGAAGGGAGGGTCTGTACCTTATATTTTTTGTCCTCCGCCTTACTCCAGCCCGGCAGCCGCGGCGTTTTCGCCTCAGTTCTCTCGAACAATATGTCGATTGTTGTCCAGACAACAATATGTCTGGACCACCTGCGGTTAACAACAAGAGGACGGAGGTACGGCGATAAGGGACTGAAAGGACTTCCCGACCTCCTAGGAGACAGGTGGAGGACTGAGAGACCGGAGGGGGAGTTAATGTCAATAGGGGGTTTTGACATGGATATGTGATTCTCCCTTTGTGTGAAATGTATAAATGTGAAGGTCTGATGCAGCTCACCCTCTTGTGTTCTTGAGAGAAGGCTGGGGATGAAGTGCATGAATAAAACCTGAATTAAGAACCAATTCAGCTTCGTTATTTCACGCTCCCCACAGCACACATCATTACTATTTGCCAGTCACACTCTCAAGGCTCAGATCATTATCTGGCCTCAGTATTATCCCAGGACGACGATATAAGCACTGTCTCAATCTTAGCATAAAAGTTATTATTGCTAAAATATAAAATGATGCACTGCAATGGATCTCAAATATTTGTAAATGTGTCCTGTTATAGTACTGCATAAGTTTACTGATGATACACTGAAGAAATTCAATATTACACTTAACTCCATCACTGAACAGTGATATAAACTAATTATAATGATAAATGAACAACTCCTATTCCCCAAAGTGCAAGATGCACTGTTATCTTGAATATAAGTGATAAAAGATCACACAAATAGTGATGTGAAAAAGTGTTTGCCCCCTTCCTGATTTCTCATTTTTTTGTATGTTTGTCATACTTAAATGTTTCAGATCAAACAAATTTAAATATTAGACAAAGATGACACAAGTAAACACAAAATGCAGTTTTTAAATGAAGGTTTTTATGATTAAGGGGAAAAAAATCCAAGCCTGCATGGCTCTGTGTGAAAAAGTGATTGCCCCCTAAACCTAATAACTGGTTGGGCCACCCTTAGCAGCAACAACTGCAATCAAGCGTTTGCAATAACTGGCAGTGAGACTTTTACAGCACTGTAGAGGAAATTTGGCCCATTCACCTTGGCAGAATTGTTGTAATTCAGCCACATTGGAGGGTTTTCGAGCATGAACCACCTTTTCAAGGTCATGCCACTGCATCTCAATCAGATTTAGGTCAGGACTTTGACTTCATTTTTTTTTCTTAAGCCATTTAGAGGTGGACTTGCTGGTTTGTTTTCGATCATTGTCCTGCTGCAGAACCCAAGTGCGCTTCAGCTTGAGGTCACAAACAGATGGCCGGATATTCTCCTTCAGGATTTTTTGGTAGACAGCAGAATTCATGGTTCCATTTACCACAGCAAGTCTTCCAGGTCCTGAAGCAGCAAAACAGCCACAGACCATCACACTACCACCACCATATTTTACTGTTGGTATGATGTTCCTTTTCTGAAATGCTGTTACTTTTACACCAGATGTAATGGGACACACACCTTCCAAAAAGTTCAACTTTTGTCTTGTCAGTCCAGAGTATTTTCCCAAAAGTCTTGGGATTTTGCTCAGCAGTGGTTTTCGTCTTGGAACTCTGCCATGCAGGCCATTTTTGCCCAGTATCTTTCTTATGGTGGAGTCATGAACACTGACCTTAACTGAGGCAAGTGAGGCCTGCAGTTCTTTGGATGTTGTTGTGGGGTCTTGTGTGACCTCTTGGATGAGTCGTCGCTGCGCTCTTGGGGTAATTTTGGTTGGCCGGCCACTCCTGGGAAGGTTCACCACTGTTCCATGTTTTCGCCATTTGTGGATAATGGCTCTCACTGTGGTTCGCTGGAGCCCCAAAGCTTTCAAGATGGCTAGAAAATTGAACTCAACTGTCAAACATGTGATAAACCACAGTTAATTTGTTTCAACAGGGGGGCAATCACTTTTTCACACAGGGCCATGTAGGTTTGGATTTTTTTTACCCATAATAATAAACACCTTCAATTAAAAACTGCATTTTGTGTTTACTTGTGTTATCGTTGTCTAATATTTAAATTTGTTTGATGATCTGAAACATTTAAGTGTGACATACAAAAAAAAAAAAAAAAAAAAAGAGAAATCAGGAAGGGGCAAACACTTTTTCACACCACTGTAACTGATATGACAATCAAATAAACAAGGGATCTGAAACAGTCGCTAATATTGAATGTCCCATTCATTTTCAATATTTAGGTATTCTGCAATTAATATTCACACAATCAAATAAATCTTAGTCCCATTTACTCCCTTTAATATTTGTCAAAGTCCAACATGTGATTGCCTACATAGTGTATAGGCTACACCTCTTTGTATTCCTTTCAAACACAGCCTATATTTGGGCTTGTAAAGCCTGATTGGGATACCTGTTTCAGACAGGAACACTTGTGTTCTACGGGCAATGCACTAGTCTATCTATAAATGCAAGGTGTGTGTGTGAGTGTGTGTGTGTGTTCCTCACATATCTCTCAAACTGTTCATCAGACTGACCTCAGATTTTATAAGTGTTTTGCTGAGGTTACGAGGGTGTGCACCCCCATGTATGGAGTTGTTCAGTCAAAATATGTAATTTCTATGAATAAAAGCTTAGCTACCACTCAGTCTATTCATGCCCAGGCTTCTAGAAGTCTGGGCAGGGTTTTGGATTGACTCCATACTAATTAGATAATATGCAGCATCATGACCAGTCACCACAATGCTCCATGAACAAAACAAGGAAGTGAAAAGCGAAAAAGCGACAAATTTGACCAGAAAAAGATAACACTCATGATTTAATGCTTAAAAAAACTATACTATAATGCTGTCCTGATTGTGTAGGTCTAAAAGATAATTCAGCATCTGTAGAGAACATGAGGTGTACGAGTACTCTGAAAGAAGTGCCACTGGGGACCCAGGGTGTGACAAATAACACCGTGTTGGAGAAGCAGCAGCCGGACCAACAGACTGCAGTTCTTCGCAGGGAGGCAAGCCCAGCCTGCCCGGTTAGCGGTAGACAGGAATGTCAGTTGCTGCTTCACCCATTTGCTACCACTGTCCTTTGCAGGAGTTAATAATAATACCGCCATGATTGTGGAGTGGAACGGCCAGATCAATTGCATATCATATGCGGACACATATGCACGCTTTGACTAAACAACGAGCATCACAAAATAGGACACAAAAATTGCCAAATAACAAAATAAATCAGCTTTATTTAAATATTTACTGACAAATGGGTAACACTGGTGCAACAGTTGCAGCCAAACAGGTCATTCTGCTGTGTATAATAACGCTGGGTGTTTTGTACCTATAATATTGCTAAAATACAAAAGGATGCACTAAAATGGGTCTCAAATATTTGTAAATGTGTCCTGTTATAGTACTGCATAAATTCATTGATGACAGACTATAAACTACACATATAAATGAAAACAGTTATAATGGTAACTGAACAACTCCCACTTCCCAAAGTGCAAGATACAACACTAATGAATATAAGTCATAAAAGATCACAAATAAGTGATCTGACAAACAAATAAACAAGGGTTCTTTAACAGTCGCTAATATTGGATGTCCCATTCGTTTTCAATAATTAGGTATTCCGTAATTAATATTCACACAATCAAATAAATCTTAGTGGCATTCAGTCTCTTTCATGTTTAGTGTCATCCAAATTACATTCAAGTGTATATTCATGTGCTTCACGTCCACATATGGATGCACGTTGTTCACCAACAGTGTTGCACACAAGTTACAGTCGCCACGGCCTTCTGGAAATAAGGAATATGACCAAACATTACATCTTGGACCAGAATGTTACAGACAAACTCTGTGGCCTAGGACTTCTCCACCAGACCTCCACATCCCCGGACTCTTCTGCTGCATCCCATCCCAAGAGGAGATGCCAAAAGCATTGTGAGAGGAAATGAAAGAGGGGTAAGCGTGGAGGCATCCTAGCTAAGCTAGCCGCTAGCGCGCATAGACCTACGATTCCATCCCTCATTCTGGCCAACGTACACTCACAACAAAATAGACCACATACAGCTCCTGGCAACAGGCGCAATAATGGAAGAGACGCTTAACTAAAAAATGTGTTTAGGACCTCGAGTTGGTTCATTTTGTCTTCTTTTTAATTATTAGTTTTTTGTTTTTCTTATTTCAGACGAGATTAAAAAGGAGATGTTTTTATCTTTACCTTAGTTAATATTAACTAATTTATGTTCATTATTATGTACCTGGCAAGTTAAGATGACCGAAATTCACGAAGTCAATGACTTTAATCCGTCAGCAGCCTTCAGACAAACTAAACGTGCCAAGATTTAGATTTCATAATAAGGGAGGTTTTTCCTGCCATCTGGGTGGTGAGATTTCTAAAAAAAAAAAACTCTCAACATATAGAAACCTTATAACAGAAATAACTGCATCTTTGGTCATTTAAGTTAATTTATTTCATTAAATACATTTTTTTTTCTTTGAAATCAGAGTTAAATTATTCTTCTGTTCTGGCTCTGCAAAATTATGGTCAAAAATTGTTACAAGGAAAAAGTAAAAAAAAAATAAAAATACCACAGTCTCTTTCAAATTTATTTAAAAAAAAAACAGTAATTTTATTTTTAAAAAATAGACAAAAATTAGCCATAAAAAAATCCACAAATTTATAATAAAGTCTCAAATGTACAAGAAAACTCAATTTTACAAGAGGAAATTACAAATTTGAGGAAATGGTTTCAAATTTAGATAAATTTACAGAGAAAAGTAGAAAATTGTAAGAAAATTTATAAATTTTGGAGAAAAACCTCAAACCTTCAACACTGAAGTCATTACTCAGGTTTTTAAGTGGGTGCTGTTTGTACCCTTAAAGTAGAACTGAACTGAACGGCATTGAACGGCACTGGGTGATAGTACATACAATTACTAGAAAAGCACTCGGAGAGCGCAGACCTCCGCCAAGCGCCAAAGTTCCCCCCATACAGTGTTTGTGTGTACGTTTTCAGATTCATTGAGCATGAAAACATATGACTAGCAATTGGATTCACAATGATTATTTGTTTATTTGAGAGGGACAGTGCAATAAACATAGACAATTAATCAATGACAATCAATCTGATAGTGATAGGATTAGTGGTTCAGTAGTAAAAGCATTGCCTCCTTGGCGGAGGTAATAAACTGAAGTGTTGCTGTTGTGTCCATCTCCTCCACTGACGGATGCAGATTGGGTAGACAGGTTGCCGTGGGTTTTATATTATATTATATTGGGGTTGCGCTCCGCGGCAAACGAGAATTTAGAAGCTTCCCCGGCAGAGAGCTCGTTTTTGCGCAGTGCCTATGGCTGGCCGGTGAATTTCTGCCAAATGCGCAGCGCCTATGGCTGGCCGGGGAATGTCTGCCAAGGAATCCGGCGGCGGACAGCTGCCCGTGTCAGCTTTTGCAGTTGCGCGCAAACACAGGCACGCTGGTGGGCCCAGGCCACCAGTGTTTTCCGCGTGCTTTTGTGCCTAAAACGTTGAAGAACGCGGAGTTTGTGTTGCAGACACGCCGACCAGCGCCCTCCATTGCGCCTGCGCACATGTTGAAAATGGCCGTATGTCACAGTGTTAAAAAATGCTTTAAAAAATTCCTGTATCCAGACGGAGATCCGGATCATCCCCAAAATGTACTCAGTTCTTCCTTGTACCATTTCCAACAATGCCTGAAAGTTTCATGGAAATCCGTCCAAGACTTTTTGAGTTATCTTGCTAACCAACAGACAGACAGACAGACAGACAGACAGACAGACCCCGGCAAAAACATAACCTCCTCCTGGCCTTTTCGGCCTGGCGGAGGTAATAAAGATAATTTATCATTGGCACCCCCTCCACAAATCCCGGAATCTTGGAGAAAATCGCGATTTTGAATTTCCCGCCCTGAAAAATCAGACAAATCCGCCGATTAACCGGAAGTGCAGCCGGAGTTCCGCGTGACGTCACGAGTGTGACACAGTCCTCCATGTTTACCATTGCGAGCACGTCGACACTGGTTGTTTTTGGTGCATTTTGTCGTGATAGTCGACTACAAAACACTTCCAACACCTGGGAAGATCTGTTCAGTGGCCAAGGAAAGCTGTCATGGTGACAAAAGAAAAGAAAGGGGGAGGAAAAGCGACCAGGAAGCGATGCGTTTCTAGATATAGACATTACAGTGATCCCTCGCTACTTCGCGTTTCACCTTTCGCACCCTCAGTGCATCGCGGATTTTTCAAAAATATTCATCAAAAATTCAAAATTGAGAAAAAATGGCACGAAAGTTGCCCGGGCGCTAGCAGAAGGCAGGGAGACTACTTTTACCTCGCAAACTGATTGGCCGAGACGTTTTACCCAGCTTCTCTCCCTGCAGAGCGCCCATACCCAGCGAAGGAAGACCGCATTCATTGTTCTTTATCGCTCGTGTTGCTTAGTGGCACTTTTTGCTGTTCTCTTGTGCCTTTTTGTGCAAAATAGTGCTTGTGACGCCCTTGGGGGGGGGTGACGCTACTTCGCGGTTTTTCACTTTTCGCGGTCGGTTCTGGTCCCCATTAAACGCGATAAGTGAGGGATCACGTATTTATAAATAGCACAGTCAAATGCAGAGGCCAGTTCTGTTCATGTGTATTGCCACTAAAGTCTGTAGAAGTATTGTAATACATAGCCCAATTTTTTGAATGAATGAATGAATTTATTTATTTCGGATAGTACAGTACAAGTTGAAAGAAACTGAATGATATAACAACAAGGTCAAATTGAACAATGACTCATCTGATTATACAATTCAACGTAAGTTATCCGAAATGGGTGATGGCTGAAGCCGCAGCTTATATTGCCCACCCATATTCCATCCAAGAATTCAAAAGAGAAAACAGGCAAGAGCGATTACAATTCAAAACAAAACTAAGACAAAATGTGACAGAGAAAAAAGAAAACTAAGCTACAACACAACACAGGCTGGATATGTTACAACTCGCCGCTCATTAGCGGCACCAGCTGCGCGCACACTTGCGCCTCGTCAGCAGCGTGGGATATAAGCCACTCTGCCCTGGGCTTCGGCATGAAGCCGTCTGATTCCTTCAGCCCTTTGCTGCAGAGGAACCCCCTCATCTCCCAGCAAGATCTACAGCGTAAGCATACCTACCTTTGCCTTTCCAGTCTCTCCCCTGTGCACAGGTGTATTCCCCGGCGGCGGACCTCGCCTCTGCATCGCCGTCTGCCAGCTGCTGTCACAGGTGCATTACGTCGCTGTCCCACGGGCTCGCCCTTGTGCACGCCTGCCACCTGCCACACTCCTGCATCCTCCTCTGTCTCGTCACCGATCCTGAATGCCTCTTCACTCTGAAAACTCTGGTTTTCTTGACTGCTGGAACTGCTATCATCTGCCATTGTTGTTTTGTTTAGGGATCACACTCGTGACGTCACGCAGCGTCGTCTGCACTACTTCCGGTTTGTTTGGCACTGCCAGCCAGAGGCAAAAGTTTATCGGCTTATAGCTTGGCCATCGCACGGCCTAAAAATTTCTTTTATGTGTTGAAAAATACAATAGGTAATAAGGAATTAATCTGCTATTCTACTTTTTGCGGTAAAAGGTGGGTTCAGTTCTACTTTAACTCAACTAGAAATTTTTGGCTGTCAACTTTTAATTATTAATTTCAAAGCACTGCTTTTCCATGAAAAGAACTTCTGGCTACTATACCTGTTGTGTTGGGTTTTAGGGACCTTTGTTGTGTGACACAGGTGGTGGTTCCACCTTTCCGGTTCCACTGCCACCCAGGATATAAGAGGGCAGTGAGAGGGAGGGGCGGTCTCTTGGCCCCTCTCTGCTTGGCAGGTGCGCATGTAATGTGAGGAGTCACAAATAAACCTGTGTCCAGTTCAGCACTCAGTCTCGTCCTTGGCTCCTACCACTGACATAACATTTGGCGACAAGAATAAAAGGTATGAATGCATGCGTCACTTCAATTTGGCCATCTTTGGAGCTTCCTGGTGAGCCGCCCGTCCCTTGGGCGAGGTGGTTCACAGCTTTTCAAACATATTAGTGGCACTGGACCTTGGAAGACTAGAGAAGTTGAGGGCACGAGCACTGCTGGTTCATAATTTAGGAATGGAGGGAAAGCGTCTTTTAAGCACTCTGGGCGAGTGCGATAGCTTTGAGGAAGTGGTGGAGCTAATGGCACGACATTTTCGCGCCCCGGAAAATGTCATCGTCCGTAGGATCCAGTTTTGACAGCACCACCAGCGGATTGGTGAGTCGGTGCAACGGTTTGTGGCAGACCTGCACCAGCTGGCCAAAGACTGTCAGCTTGGAGCGTTGGAGGAAGAGATGGTCCGCGACCAGCTGGCGGAACATACCATTTGCCCAGCTATGCGGGCGAAGCTCCTTACATTGTTGGGTGGACTGATGTTATCCAAAGCCATCAAATTAACTCAGCAGTTGGAGGCAGCAGACAAGCTATTATGGGAGCTTGGCGAGAGAGCTTCACATTGCCAATTTGAACCACAGTCGACAGCCCAGGCAGTGGACCCAGACAGTGACGACAGTGTGGAAGATGAGGAAAGCTACACTAATGCTGTCAAGATGAGGTCCGCCCCGGGATTGCCCAGGTGTTTGGGTTGTGGGTCCACAAAGCACCATTACAAGGCCAGGGAGTGTCCGGCAAGAGGGAAACGCTGCGGCAAGTGTGGACTCTTGCATCATTTCGCCAGAGCATGCCATAAGTTTGAGCGAGGGGATCCGAGACGCAAGGAGGATCTTCCCACCCCCACAGTTATTCACACTGTACTTGAGTACCAACGGCTGTTCCTCCTGTATGGTGGAACTGGACAGGGTAACCGTGCCATTGCTGACTGACATGGGAGCAGTGAGATCCGTGTTGAATTGGGTAACCGTGAGGAGTTTTTTCCCACATTATCGTATTAGAGGTGATTCAGCGCCGCTGTGTGGTTATGGTGGAGGAAGATTGGCCACAGTGGGATTGGTGGAAATGACGGCTAGGTACAAGTCAGCGGCGGTGTGCAACCTGAAGTTCATCGTGACTGCCAGTGGAGAGAACAAAATGGGATGTGATTTGTTTTATGGCCTGGGCTTTGCCATCACGAGCAGCGTTGGAGAGGAGTGGTCAGGTTGTGGTTTGTGGGATCGGCTGGTCCCGCGAATGGTGGATGGAGCAGTGTGGGACGAGAACTTGCCTGGCACTCTGGAGGAAGAGCAGAACCAACCCCACCCAGGGCCATTGCGGGAGGGTTCCGGTGCCAGTGCCCAAGTAGCCCTAGCTGACGGAACTGGGCAGCACGGTGGGACGCCCGTGACAGTGGGTTGTGCCGAGTGGCTAGCTCCATCTGCTCCCGGATTTCGACTGGAAGGGACTAGAGAGCAGGGGGTCACAACGGTGACGCCGGCAGCAAAAATAAAAGCGAGCGGGGCAGGATGGGCTGGCACGGTGAGACGACGTGCCAAAAAGCAACACTGGAGGCTGAGTAGGGCTCCTGTGGGGGTCGCGGATGTGGTCTGACCCCGGGAGAAGGCCGGGTCGAGAGGAGTTCGGGTCAAGCGTTGGAGAGAAGACGGTGGTGGCCGTTCAAGAGGATGCCTACCTCCAGCTATTGGATGGCTTGTGAAGGCATCCTAATGAGCTGAGGCGTGCCCGGGAGAAGAGGAAGGTGCTTGGGCCTGAACGTGGGTCGACCCCAGTGGTGAGGAAGAGGAGGCACACCGGAGTCAAATCAACCGACGGTTATCCAGGGGGTGGTTCTTCTCCTGGGGGAAACTGACGGTTGGGCAGTATGTGTAATGCATGTGTAAGAAAGGGGGACAACCATTATGTTCTTTAGTTCTGGTTCATGGGGATTATTTTGTGTTTTTCTATTTATTTAGGAACATGGCAGTTATTTTCTTTAGTTGGACTGTTTATTTAGTATAGACGGTAGAATAATCCGTCTTGCCATGTGGGGGGTGGGACGGTAGTCTACCTGTCCTCCCCTAGTTTTAGTTGTTTTGAGTGACTGTGATAGGCCCTTTTACATAATTCTGCTTAGTTTTCTTAGTGCGTGATTTGGGTTCCAAATTGGGGAGGGTCTCGATTACATGTGTGTTTTGGACCTTTTTGAAGGGGGGGTGTTGCGTTGGGTTTTGGGGACCTTTATTGTGTTACACGGGTGGTGGTTCCACCTTTCCGGTTCCGCCGCCACCCAGGGTGGTCAGTCTTGTCCTTGGATCCTACTACCAACATAACAATACCCACCTCTGCTCACATAATTTTAAGTATGCATGAGTAAATTATTATTATGAATGTTTTTCCCTTCCCTACTCTCTCTATGAAAAAAAAAAACACTAGAAGAAAAATAGAAAAAAAATACACCTTTTTGTCATTTATGTAAACCATGACAAAAAAATCCTGCAGGACAAAACAAGACACTTGATATTTTCTAACCTGTTTGTATACCACCATAGACAGAGAGAGAACCTGAATTAGACAGGGCTCAGAGTGGGCAAGATGAGACAGAAGAGAGGAGCCAAGGAGATGAAAGTGTTAAGACAGAGGGTCCAGGAGAGGTGAGAGCAAAGGAAGGAGAGAAGGATACACCAGTAAAAAGTCCAAACACAGAACGTCTAGGTGGGACCCCAACTAGCCCAATATTCCAACATTCAAGCCTTGGTTGAACAATACTTCAAATGGTAAGTTCTATATGCAAAGTTGCTGTGCAAAACTAAAAAAAAAGAAATAAATAGTATAAAATTAACATTTTCCGGTTACAATAGTGTCATGTGTTTTCTGCCCCCCGGGAAAATATGTTGCCACTGCGCCAAGGTCTTTAAGCCAGAGGAAACACTGCTTGGGATGCAGCCTTCAGGGCCGGTGACACTGCAGGACTAACAACAGCTAGGGACAACCTGTCCCATGGTATCAAGGAAACAAAACGACAGTACAGCAAGAAACTAGAAAAGCACTCGGAGAGCGCAGACCTCCGCCAAGCGCCACAGTTCCCCCCATACAGTGTTTGTGTGTACGTTTTCAGATTCCTTGACCACGAAAACATATGACTAGCAATTGGATTGACAATGATAGGATTAGTGGTTCAGTAGTTATTCACGAAAATGACATTTTCCGTAATGGCGGCCACAGTTCCGCCCATACAGCATTTGTGTGTACGTTTTCAGATTCCTTGACCACGAAAACATATGACTAGCAATTGGATTGACAATGATAGGATTAGTGGTTCAGTGGTTATTCACGAAAATGGCATTTTCTGTAATGGCGGCCACAGTTCCCCCCATACAGTGTTTGTGTGTACGTTTTCAGATTCCTTGACCATGAAAACATATGACTAGCAATTGGATTGACAATGATAGGATTAGTGGTTCAGTAGTTATTCACGAAAATGGCATTTTCCGTAATGGCGGCCACCGGATCATCCCCAAAATTTAATCAGTTCTTCCTTGTACCATTTCCAACAACGCCTGACAAACCCCGGCAAAAACATAACCTCCTGGCAGAGGTAAATATGCGGACACTTCAGCGACACAGTTTCTCTGGCGTGGCATATGGACCCTCACCAATTACAAACCTCCACCTCAGACCTGCGCGAGTGACACCACACTGCTTAACAATCTAAATGACTTCTTTGGCGACTTTGAAGCACAAAACAGCACATCAGCACAGAAGACCACTCCTCCCCTAGATGAGCAGGCTGTAAGTCTGGCTCCAGCCAGCATGAAGAGGACCCTCTCCAGGATCAACCCACGCAAGACAGCTGGATCAGACAACATACCAGGTCGTGTTCTGAAGGACTGTGCGGAAGAGCTCAAGAATGTCCTGGCCAACATCTTCAACATCTCCCTGAGTCAAGCTGTTGTCCCCATGTGTTTCAAAACTGCTACCATAATACCAGTCCCAAAGAAGCCCGTCCCATCCAGCTATAATGATTACCAGTCAGTAGTAATGACCTCCATCAAAATGAAGTGCTTGGAGCGGCTGGTCATGCAGAACATCAAGTCCATCCTCCCTCCCTCCCACGACCTATCTCAGTTTGCATACAGGTCAAACAGATCCACAGAAGATGCCATCTCTGCTGCTCTCCATCCAGCCCTCACCCACCTGGACTCAAAGAACTCCCATGTGTGAATGCTGTTCTTGGACTTCAGTTCAGCATTCAACACAATCACCCCCCCAGCACCTAATACAAAAACTCAGTCACTTGGGACTCAAAACCTCTCAGTAACTGGGTATTGGACTTTCTCACAGGGAGGCCACAGAACGTGCGGGTGGGCAGCAACACCTCCAAGGCCATCATGCTGAGCACAGTGGTCCCACAACGGTGTGTGCTCAGCCCGTTGCTCTTCACCCTGCTGACCCATGACTGCGTACCAGCTTACAGCACCAACCACATCATCAAGTTTACGAATGACACAAAGGTAGTGGGCCTCATCACCAACAATGAAGAGGCCAACTACAGAAATGGGGTGATCCAACTGGCCCAGTGGTGTAAATGGCATTCACTTATATAGCGCTTTTTCTCATCTCTAGATGAGCAAAGCGCTTTACAGATCCTGCTATCCACCCATTCACACACACATTCACTGATGGTGGCAGAGCTGCCATGCACCAGCGCTGGCCTGACCCACCAGGAGCAACAGTAAAGACAATCTCTTCCTGAACATGGGAAAAACCAAGGAGATTGTGGTCAACTTCAGGAGAGGACACACACAGCATACCCCTCTAATCATCAATGGCGCAGTTGTGGAGAGAGTGAGCAGCACCAAGTTCCTGGGGATGCACATCTCTGAGGACCTCTCCTGGTCCAACACCACCACATCACTGGCCAACAAGGCTCAAACTCGCCTCCATTTCCTCCGCAAACTGAGGAGAGCGCAAGTCCCTCCTCCATCATGCGCACATTCTACCAGGGCACCACTGAGAGCATCTTCACTAGTTGCATCACTGTGTGGTACAGAAGCTGCACCGCCTCCTGCTGGAAGACTCTACAACGCATAGTGAATGCAGCCAGCATGATCATCAGTGCCCCCTGCCCAACCTCTTGGACATCTACCACACCCGCCTCACCCACAGAGCCATCATCATCGCAGGTGACACCTCCCACCCCTCACACTCCCTCTTCAGCCTCCTGCCCTCAGGGAGAAGGTACCGGAGCCTCCGGGCCCACTCCACAAGACTGCTAAACAGCTTTGTTCACCAGGCCATCAGGACCCTGAACTCTGCCCCACCCCGCCCCCTGGACAGTAACACACTCACCAGCACAATAACTCTACCTTAGCCGTTTGCACAGAAAGACTCAGCACACCAACAGTACTACATCTGCTGCTGTATGTCTTTGCACTTTACTACAACCATTTGCACAAATGCCACACCTGCTGCTGTCTGTTATTGCACTACTGATCATGCACATTCCAGACTGTCACTGTTTGCACCTCCTTACCGCAATGAACCTGCACTACAGGCATTACGGTATTACTGTACATAGGACTGCTGTGTGGGGTTTTTTAACCTTTATTTGCACTACGGGTAGCATTATTGTACACAGGCTGCTGTTGGTGTTTTATCCTTATTCCTTCTTTTCTTATATATTATGCACACTACTAAGAGAGAGAGAAACAACATTTCGATTCTCCTGTATGTCCTGTACATATAGAGGTATTGACAAATAATCTTTGAAGATATGGGAAAGAGTTTTTGAAGCCAGGTTAAGAAGAAAGGTGCCAATCAGTGAGCAGCTGTATGGTTTCATCCCAAGAAAGAGTACTACAGATGCAATGTTTGATTTAAGAGTGTTGATGGAGAAGTATAGAGAAGGTCAGAAGGAGTTGCACTTTGTGTTTGTGGATCTCAAGAAAACATATGATTGGGTGCCAAGAGAGGAAGTGTGGTACTGTATGAGAAAGTCAGGAGTGGCAGAGAAGTATATGAGGGTGATCCAAGACATGTATGAGGACTGCAAGACGGTGGTGAGCTTTGTTGTAGGAGTGACAGATGGATTCAAGATGTGGGTGGGATTACATCAGGGATCACCTCTGAGCCCCTTTTTGTTTGCCATGCTGATGGACAGGCTGACAGACGAGGTCAGCCAGGAGTCTCTGTGGACCATGATGCTTGCAGATGACACTGTGGTCTCTAGTGAGAGTAAGGAGCAGGTGGAAGAAAACCTGGAGAGGTGGAGGTATGCTCTGGAGAGAAGAGGAATGGAATTCAGCTGAAGCAAGACAGAATGCATAAGTGTGAGTGAGAAGGAGGCAGGTGCAATGGTAAAGATGCAAGGAGTACAATAGTAAAGGTAGGTGAGTTTAAATACCTGCGGTCAACCATCTGATGCAATAGAAAATGCACGAGAGAGGTGAAGAAGAGAATGCAGGCAGAGTGAAGTCAGTGGAAACAAATGTCAGGGGTGATTTGTGACAGAAGGACAGCAGCTAGAGTAAAAGGGAAGATTTACAAGACAGTAGTGAGACCTGCTATGATGTGTATGGTTCGGAGGAAGCACTGACAAAAAGTAGGGAGAGCTGGAGGTGGTAGAGTTGAAGATGCTAAGATTCTCAATGGGAGAAACTAGGAGGGACAGGATTAGAAATGAGTATATCAGAGGGACAGCTCAGGTTGAGCAGTTTGGACACAAAGAAAAGAGAGGTGAGGCTGAGATGGTCTGGACATATACAGAGGAGGCTGTAGTGGGCATACCGGACAAAGGATGCTGAAGAAGGAGCTTCCAGGCAGGAGGAAAAGAGGAAGACCACAGAGAAGATTAATGGATGTAGTGAAGGAGGACATGGAGAGGGCTGGTGTTACAGAGGTAGATACAAGGGATAGGGTGAGATGGAGGCAGATGATCCACTGTGGCGACCCCTAAAGGGTACAGTCGAAAGATTAAAAAGCAGTGTTTGTTTCCAGAAATGTCCCTGCCCCCCAATGGATTTATAGCTCTATAAACTTTTCACCTTGGTGCATCGATCGATTGGTATTGCTTTCTAAAAGCAAAATATGAAATATGAAATTATTTTTGTTTAATCTTTCGTAGATTAAAGTTTGAAATGGAGCTTCTATTATGCTCTTTTGCACAGAAACAATATGGCACCATTCAAAATGCCAATCTGAGGGCTTCCTTTACTCCTCCATTTAACGCAACAGTGCGGCATCCCTCTCACTTCGTCCAGTGTTTTATACAGTCTATGGGAGCAACAAAGTAAAGCCACAACTGAATTTATCAAAAGGATTAAAGGCAGCAATATGATGTTTGCAACATTTTTAAAGATTAATTTCTGGTATTTCTGTATTTATTGGGTAGAACAATAGAGACAGGAAATTGGATGAAGAGCACTGGAAAGATCACTCTGGCTGAGAACCAAACCAGGGACCACTGCAGGACAGTGACATGCTCTCTTTATGGTATACTTCCTAACATGCTAACAACTGGATGGGCGACAATTTGAAGCCGATATAATTTTTTAAAAACCCTTTTTACAAGTGCATAATGACAAACTCAGCATTCAGACTGGGTGTCTACAAACTTTGCTTTCACTTTTTATTCTTCTTTTCATATTCCCCCACTCCAGTTTTTCTCAAGCAGGAGCTCCTGTGATGGTCATATCAATGAAAAAAATAAAACGTTAATACTATAGTCCAAGGGATAGATGCTAGCTGCTAGTCGTCGTTGTAATGCAACAAGAAAACACGCGATTACTGCAGTGCTACAAGAGTCTCAACACAATATTCAATAAATGTTGATGTATAAATGAAGAACTGCTCCCACTAAAGCCAGTAGCAAAATATGTAAATTAGTTACTGGGGGATTAAAACACATACAAACCATTATTTTAGAAAATATGCTGAGTACAACAGTCTGTAAAAAAAAATAAAAGTCTATTGCGAGTTAACTTTCAAGTTAAGTGCATTCCTTATGCAATTAGCCATATAGTGAGATAACAAAATAGTCCAAATAATAATAAATTATTTTTGACCCACTGATGTCAAAAGCCCATGTAAAATGTACATTAATAAACACGTGTCCACTGCTGCAGCAAAAACCCATAGAAAGCTTCATCTAAGTCGCAGTAACACGTTAACGTGTTACTGTAACACCACTACTTTTGCAGTAACATGCTGTGTAACAAAATTACTGTTTAAAAACTCAGTAATGCATTGCAGTTACTGAAATTTGATCAGATGCATTACTCGTTTTATTAATATGGATAGATACTTTTAGCACAAATAACTGAATATCCACCTTATTCCTGAGGGTGCTGCTGAAGTGATTACTGGGGTAACTTCTGGTTTTGGGCTGAAGTAGCACTAAATCAGTCAGCAAGTGTGGAGTAGCGGGGCATTTAAAATAGCATTTTTAAAAGTTTTTCATATTCATTTTAATGTATAGTCCATTTGCAGTCAAGTGGCAGTTAATTTCAGCACTTGCAGTTTTTGTATTTTTGAATGATTTTGCGTAGTTCTGATACTTGCTGCTGTTCATGGTTGTACCATAGACTGTATAAATGGAGGCTCCTCACAACCAAGTACAGCTAAATCTGTGGCTTCAAGAGCAATGTGTAGATCATGCACTGAAAACTAAAAAGGATTGTTGGTGTGATCGGTGGTACAGACACAGGACAGACACAACAGCACCAGGTATGTTTTGTATGACTGTCACAGATCTGACATCTATGTGTCATATATGTCACCAGATGCAAGGCTGCATGAAGTAAAATAATAAATAAAAATAGTACCAGTTTGCTTCCTAAGGCTTAATGATTTAAGAAAGACATCAAATAGTGTTTTGTTTGTTTTTTGAGGGGGAGGGTTGCATGCGTTGCACTGCATTGGAACGATATGAACTTTATCTTAGCAGCTTCAGTGTGCATTAATTTTCAAATTCTCACAAAATATAGATCAATAACATTTTGAACAATTGTCAAAAAAGGTCTGTATGTGTTAAGTTAAATGACAAGCATTCATGGCATGACAGCAGCATGAGCATTTTAATTTCGGGGTTAAACAAACAGCTGCAACTGTTCGTTTTACCCGACATTAAAATACCCAAGCACGGTGTTGTGGCTCTTTGTGGCTCTGACTAGATTCTACGTCTGCTCTAAGGTAAATTTGATTATGTCCAACATCTTTTAACAAAATGCAACAGACTTATTGCGGTGGAGATACTGTATTGATATATTGCAGAGCTTTTATTTGTTTACAGTGTTAGCATCTTAGCAGCGGAGCTAACTAATGGAGCTACTGTCTGCGAGGCCACTTTTTAAGGTCATCTTCCCATTCCTCGATAGTCGTGGGAAGTGGTATGATTATATTACTTTTTTTGAGGTGCAAAAGGCCGTGTTCTCACATTTTTTCCCGCATAATGTAATCCATTAATTAAATTATTTTGCCATGTGTGCAAGATGATTTAAGTAGGCATTTAAAAGTAATGTGAAAGTTATTTTTCCAAGTAACTAATTACTTTAATTATGCAGTAATTGGCAAAGTTAACTCAATTATTTTTGAAAAGATGTAACTAGTAACTGTAATTAGTTACTATTTTTAGTAACTTCTCCAACACTGCTGTTCACACCATGCCAGATCCACCCCAAATCTGCAAATTTCTGTTAGGGATGGTCTTTTGTTAACACTAGAGTGTCGGGGGGGGGGGGGTGAAACCATAAGCACATAACCAGGCTTCAGAGTAAAATGCCTCCCGCACTGTTGAAAATTTGTGAACTGCAAGAGATGCAGTGTCAGAGGGAAAGGTGACTTCACAGCACCACTTCAGCAGATTTTAGCCAGTATCTGACCCATGTCCTTTTAAAGTTTTAAGCTTGATATAGTATTTTAAAAGCTTTTTCAACCAAAGGAGCTTTTAAAATAAGCTTCTTGCTCAGTTGGCATCTATAGTCTGTGCATAGTTTGACACAGATGGAGTCGAACTAATAAAACAAATGTACAACACACACATTTATCATGGGTGAAGAATGAAAAACAAAACAAAACAAAAAAAAAACAACAACACACTATCAGCAAGTCATCATGAAGAAAAAAAGTTTTAAATCCAACTCTGCTTGCCAAACTACTGATTGCATTTTCCCCCCTTTGTAGCTTATTTTAAACCATAAAGAAGTTTTTTGGGGGCTTCTTCGTTTATTAAAAAAAAAAAAAAATCTAACTCAAACGATACCACCAGCTGTCAGTCCACCACCAGCTGAGACTTCTGTTGGGGAAATCTACACCTTTTATTGCAGTAAAAGGACAACACACCACCACCCACTGGCCTGGAATATATACTACAGGAGGTTTTTTTTCCACTTTTTTGTGGCTCATTGTGAAGGAGGAATTTTTCTTTTTACATGAGGGGTGAACGCAGATTGCATTTTCTCTGTTTTCAGTGAAACTGGTGTAAATAGTGAAACTGGTGAAAATACCTCATAGCAGAAATTAAAGTTTGAGAGAGAACTCAAATTCTTCAACAAATTGTTTTGACGAGTTCTAGATTTTCATTTTCAATTGTGTCCGCCAGTCACTGTGAAATCTCAGCAAAGTAACATATTCTTGGGAGAAAAGCCTGAACTTTGGTTAATCAGCCTTTCCCATGTCCTCAGTGGTACAGCCCAGCCTGGCTTCACAGCAGAATGGACAACTTTATTTAGAAGAGAGAAGGGGGGTTAAACCACAAACAGACTGCTTGGCTGACTCACTGACAAGAATAGAGGTCTGCCTAAAAAACCTGTGCTGCTAAAAAAAAAAAGAAAGAGGGGTGATACAAAGTGGAATGCTGGAATTGATTCTCTACATTATGAGCACATCTCAACTTGTTTATCTGAAATAGGAGTGAAAAGCAGAGCGTCCCTTTTGACAACTGATGAATGTGAAACTTAAAATTTATAGACTAAAGGCTACTGCACTGTGATACTATAATGCATGTTCACAATGATGTTTGACACTGATGACCTTCAAAAAACTGCAGAAGAAATAATCTGCAAAGAGTTCATTTCCACATTTCTGCTTTATCAACCAACTCTCTGATGATTCTGCTGATGGACAAGCATGATTTTGCACCACCACATCCTGTTGTTCATCACTGTCACGGCTTTTCACACAATGAATGTGAACATGAGATGTCTCAGGAGCAATGGCATCTCTGCACTGGTTGCCGGTGGAGCGGGGCAGTGCATGCACAGTTAGTAAAGTTACGTTTTCAACAATATCCTGTAGGTTTTTTTTCCCACAATTAACAAATAATATTGTGCATTTATTATGCATGATAAAAGCAGCTTTGCCAAATACCCCGCTATATTTCTTGGATCAAAGTCAGGATTTTTCCAACAACACCGTTTCATTTCACATGGGGTAATTAATGCTCGTGTAAAGGGATCTTGTGGCCTAAAACTGTATACGGATGCGCCAACTGCTTCTGGTGTTGCACAGTGAGCAGGCTTTGGGGCCTGAGAATCCTGGCCCCACAGCCAATCAAAAGTTACTAAAGGATTTGATGTACTACATCAGTACTAGGGCACCGTGTTCTAATCAAGACCTCAAAGACCACAGTCTCCCAAGGCCAAGAACGAGAGAGACCATGCAGACTCTGGTCTTGACAACACTACTAGAGCAGTTGAGTTAAGACAGAGTAGCGCCTTCCTTCACTGCAATAGGGCACTTTTTTTTTTTTTTTAAATACAGCAATGGCAAATCATGGAGTGTAAAATAGTTTCCAAAAGTTAGCAACACAGTTAGCATCACCACAGAGTTACAGTGGAATGAACCAGTTCTGAGCTACTGTCAAGGGGTAAGATATTTAAAGTTTATGAATTTATATTATCAGCACATTGGAATCAAATGGGCATGAGCAGTTAATGTCCCCCCCACACACACACACACTGGATTAGGAAATTTAGGCAACATTAATAAATAAAATATTAGGCTAGGATCCCGTGTAAAAATGGGAACACTACATTAACCACCATCAGTTTAATATTTGTAATTCTGTTAATGCCATTTCTTTCAAAATTTGTGAAATTATTACAAATGGGTGGGGATAGTTAAGTATTAATTAAAAATAAAACTTGCCAGTAATAGAGACAGGTGGTGGTAATGTGAGGATATCCGTTTTGGAGCTAGTATAATAAAGCCAAAGTTAAAAAGGAAAACAGGAATAAAAACAATTTGTGGAGTGGTCTTTTATTTTACCTTTATTTATGCAGGGACATTCCATTGCAGGGTAACCTCTCTTTTTCAAGTATGCCCTGTTCACATTCACACCTGGATGCAGTCCAGTACAACCACAGATTGACCTGTGGCCACTGAGCAGCTCGGCTGGAGCAGTTGGGGTTAAGGGCCTTGCTCAAGGGCACCACAGTGGGGTTAATGAAGGTGGGACAAACACTACAACGCTACTGTATCTGTCCCACCCAGATCTGATCCTGCTGGGCTGGGGATTGAACCGGTGACCCTCTGCTCACCAGTCCACATCCCTAACCATTAGGCCACCACTAAATACTTTTTTAACATGTGTTTTGTGATATACTAGACAAATCAAGAGTAAAATCACTCAAATTTGTCATGTCTTTGTTTTTTGTGTGAAATTTCTGTTAAGACCTGCTCCTGAAAAAAGGCGAGTTTAGACGGAGCGTTTTTAGCAACGCAACTATAGCAAGTAGGCAGCTCAGTGGTGCAGTGGTTAGCACTGTGGCAGCACAGCAAGAAGGTCATGGGTTCGATCCCACCCCTGACCATCGGTGACCCTTCTGTGTGGAGTTTGCATGTTCATTCCGTGTCTGCGTGGGCTTTTATCGGGTACTCCGGTTTCCTCCCACAGGCCAAAGACATGGATGTTGGGTTAATTGGCATCAACTGAGAATTCTAAATTGTCCTTAGGTATGAATGTGAGAGTGAATGGTTGTCTGTCTCTGTGATAGGACTGGCGATCTGTCCAGGGTGTACCCTGCCTCTCGCCCAAAGACGCCGGAATAGGCTCCAGCCCCTCATGTAACCTGAAAAGGATTAAGTGGCAGAAGATGAATGAATGAACAAACTATAGCAGGTCTGTAGTGTTGAGCCAATCAGGACTTTCTGGTCTAACTGAAGTTAGCCTCCAGAGCCACTTTGCATTTTTGGACAGCTGCTTTGAAAACTTGACCCAATTTAAGATGGGTTTTACCATTAAACTGCTTTCAAGGACTGAATGCGGTTTCAGTCATTATCCTGGGCCACTGTACATACAATTGGTAAGTTTTTTTTAATCACAGGATTTATTCTGTTTAATGTAGCACTAGCCACTATTAGCCTTGTGGGATGTGGGTGGTATTAATCTCAGATCCTGGCGTTTGAAGGAGGAAAAGTAAAAAGATTTTGACATGAAACTGTAAGACAATGAAAGGGGTTTTTTTTGTAGAAAAAAGGGCATAAGATACCATTTTAGACAATGTAGATTTGTTTTTATAAGGGATTATATCCACCAGAGAGTATCTTTAAAAAAATGCTTCAAATAAATTACTGTAATTATTAAGAAGTAATACTTGTGCTTTTGTCACTTTTGAGTTGAGGAGGTACATTTGTATTTACATTCAGGGAGCAAGTAGTTAGCGTTTTATTGTGCCCCACCAGACTTTCTGTGCCAGAGACACCACTGCTCAGGCGCAGCGTCATAATGACGATGTGCAGACGCCATTGATGGAAACAGATAACTGGAGGGGACCTCTGAGCTTTGCAGGGCAAAATTGGCTTCTGGCTTCTCATGCAATGTTGAGGAATAAAAAAAAAACCCCATGAAGCCTAATAATGGAAAAACAATGGTTCATTTGTTTAAATACATGTACAAAAACACAGATGCACAAATGCACCACACTGGTGGTCAGATGTGCTTTTGAACACAACACCTGGCATTTGAAGACAAGTTCAACAGTAACTCAGCAGCATGTGGGTGCATGTGCAGCGGCAGGAACACCACACTTGTGCAAAGAATATGCAGAAACATGACAAAATGTTGAAGCTAAGTTTAATCTGGACTCTACAAATTCAAAGTTGATACTTTTCATTAAAATGTATTTTGGCATGCAAAGGCAACTAAGCCATCCTATCCGGTAAAGCCATGACCTGGAAAAAAAAAAAAAAATCTGTGACCAACCAAAACACCTAATTCAACAGGCACCAGTGTGTGTGTGTGTGTGAGGGGATTTTTCATAAAATAAAGACAACCAGTTAATTTTATAGCTTTACATGATCATAAAAAAATGTGCCATTTTAATTATTTTCATTTTTTTAATTATTAATTTTATTCTTTTTTTCTGTTCTCCTTTTGAGAGCAAAAATTAAGAAAAGGATATGACGCGTTTGTTCACCAGAAACAAGCTTGATAATGTTATGGTTAAAAAAAAACAAAAAAAAAAAAAAAACACTACAAGATAAGAAAGTGCGTGTGTGCGTGTTTTCACATAGACACATACGAGTGTGTGTACACAGCTACACGTGAGCCCCGGATGTCTGTCAGGATCTCACAGCTACACCGCCCTCCTGAGGTCCGGCTCCAGGCGGAACAGGAGGAGGAGGAGGGGCGTTTAATCATTTTATTATTATTATTATTATTATTATTTAAGACATCGACTTCCTAAGAGTGGAAATGAACTAAGGATAAAATGTAAAAACTTAAGAGGCAACACTCACCACGTTAGTGAGGAAATCTCCGTCGCCGAGTTCCTCCAGGTCCAACAGGTTGGTTCCCCCGGGTGGGTAGAGTTTATCTGCCGTTAAACTGTCTAGGATGGACTCCATCATATCTGTGTCTGTCTCAGCCAACTGGACGGATGGACAGGAGCTCCGTGAGTGGGAAAAAAAAATATTTAAATTAGCTCATGAAAACCGAGGCACTTTGTCTTCCGTCGGCTGCAGAACAAAGCTGCAGCTTTCACCGCCTGTATGTGCTGAGTCCCGCCGCTGCTTTTTTTTCCCCCCCGTCAAACTTTAAAAATAAATGTAAAAAATGTCACATCCTACTCCTGCGGTCTCTGTCCTTCATATTCACACAGCTCCGTCCTCGCGTGCGCTGCTTCAGCCACGCGCTGATGAATATTCACGAACACCAGTGGCGTCACCGAATAATCCCGCCCACAACCGGGTTATTATCATGTATTTTCAATCAGATGCTTTAGAATTACAACGGTGTTAACTTGAAAGCACAATTAAACAAACAAGCAATTAATCCCAGACCCCGAAAGAGATTTACTACCTATTTTTTTAAAGGAATGCTTGTTGCCTTCAGGAAGAAGGCCACACCCACATAATTTAATTATGTTAAACAGACAGCATGACTGTCAATCAAGGCTTTTTGCCACACAATGTGGGATGCTGCACGAGCTGTAGCTCATGAGGCAGCAAATCTTTCTCCACTGACACAGAAAGAACTGAATCTAATTAAATACATTTCATTTTAATAGCTATTTAAAGTGCTGATGACATGTTTTTGACATTTTTTAGCATGTTGTGTAAACCCAAAAGTCATTGTCTATGATCAATATAATATTTACAACAGCGCCTGCATAAACTAGTTATCATCAAAAAAAACGCAGCCACTGACTGGACTGTGGTGCCGCCCACCGAATTAAGGGCGGCACCCCAATGACGCAGTCGACAGAACGGACTCCGGTGTTGTTTAACTAGAATGACAGCAGCTTTGTAGCTCACAGTTTCCCTGGTTTCTTGTTTTAATGTTACGACTACGTCTTTGCGTTGTGTCGCAGGCTTAGATAAACAGCAGACCGTGAAAGACCACACCACACGCTTCAGCTCCAACTGTTATAAGCCTTCTCGTGCACTTTTAGGCAGGAAGTGCACACAAGGAGGGGAAGAATTAATGGATTTACGCACAGCTTTGACCTACTTTCTGTGATCCCATGCAGACATCTCACTGGTCCGGCCACGTCCTGTCTCTCATTATCACCAGCTGATTCAAACTCCCGCTGATCATGTTTCCTGGTCCTCGCCCAGGTGCTTCTCATCACACCATCACCAACAGTGCGTGTACTTCGCGGCCATTTGCCAGTAACACACTGCTGGTCAATAGTATTGTCATCTGTGCTGTTAGTCTGCCAGTATTTTCAGCACTCTCATGACGTTAGTCACTCCATGTTTGCCGTGGTTCTCGTGCGTCCTTGAAGCGATGTCGGCTCTGGGGCACACCTGTGGCTAACACGTCTACTCTCATTCTTTCCCTGGGCGATGCCGGCCCCCGAACGCCATCAGTAAGTGTGTTTGTGGTTTTTGTACAGCTTCACCTTTTTGGGAATTGTCTGTCATTCTATATTAAATGTGCTGTGGTGAACCCTGCACATAAATCCTCGTTATTTCATGCTCCCTCTCCATGCCCTGCGTAAGAGCACACAGAGAGGGAGGATTTACACGTAAATAACGAGGATTTACACGAGGATTTAAGTGCAGGATTCACCACAGCACATGTATTGAACATAAAAACTGATCCCAAAAGGTGAAGACTTACAAAAATACACAGAAACACAAACAGTAGGCGTTCAGGGCCGACATCGCCCAGTGAACATGGAGAGGACACGTGTTAACCACGGTTGCACCCCAGAGCCGACATCGCTACAAAGGGCGCAACAGAACCACGGCTGTGTGGAGTGGCTAACATGTCGTGATAGTATTGGCAATATTGGCTGGCTGACAACACGGCAGATGATGCACACAAAACATGAACAGCTGCCCACTTGGCATGGCTCAAACCTATACGGTTTGATGCCCCCAGATTCTTAATTGTCATCCCATTCTTCGGAACTATAATTGTCTGAAGATCGGGCAACACAAAAAAATTCCAGACTACATGTGCTGGAACCATCGTTGTTGTTTTTAACCGCTTCCATCCTGTGTGTACAAGGGCAGCCAAGCGCTGTGTTCCGTCGATGACGTTACAACATGGCTGGGGGGTTGTCCAGCCACTGACGCAATGGGTGACGTGGCGCTCATGAAAACGTCAGATATTCGCGTGAAAAAAAGCCTGTTTGACTTAGAACTGCACAGACCAACCTATTTCGTCATATTGTATTATGTGTTGAAAAATTAGAGGCGGTCAAAAACGTGTCATCAGCACTTTAAGGACCATGGGACCATGGGATTTAAGGACCATGGGATTAAAAAAAAAATGATACGTGCCGCACACAACATGTACTATGTAAAGAGTCATTTTTTAGGATTTTTTTTCCCACCAAAAAAAAATCTCAACAGTGCCCCAAAATATATTTGAGCCTTAAATAAAGGTAAAACAGGTAAGGTCAACATTATTATTAGGTGAGGTTTTTACACACGCACATGCACACATATGAAGTATCACTCATAATTGTGTGACTTTTCTCTGCTAAAATTGGGAGGTTTTCTTTTTGTCATAATTACATTTTTTTTTCTAGCGTTTCTTGGAAACGTGTGACTATCTTCTCGTATTTATAGCATTTCTCATAATTTTGAGACATTCTCTTGTAAATAGCTTTTCTCATTAATGTAGGAGTTTCTCAAAGATGTACATTTTTTTCTCTTTCTCATACATCTGCAAATTTATCTGGTATATGTGCAAGTTCTTTCTTGCAAAGTATTCTTGTGAAGTTGTTAATTTTCCTATATGTTTTATGGCTATGTTTTTTATCATGAATTTACTATGTTGTTCTTATATTATTCCCTCTGTGATTAATAAAGTATACCAAAATAAATGTGATTTATTTTTTTTCCCTTGTAAATTTGAGATTTTTCTCTTACTTTTGCACTTCATCAATTTAGGTTTTTTGTGTGCTTTTATTAATCCCAGGTGGAAATTCAAGGGCATGCACCTGAATGAGGCAGCCACAGTGCAGTGCCAGTCACGTCACCATTCACACACACATTCACACCTAGGGCCACTTTAGAGTCTCCAATTAAACAAACTTGCATGTTTTTGAAATGTGGGAGGAAACCAGAGCACCCGGGGTAAATCATTGATCTTTATAGAAAAACTGGATGGATCATTGGCTGCCAGAAGTGACGTCACCTGGCCACCATATTAATACACCATACTTACAATGGTTTTCTCATAAATGTCACACTTTTTTTCAAATATACCTGCAAGATTATTTTTGTTTTTGGTGAAAGCCTCTGGGAGCCTCTGGTTATGGGCAAAATAGCTGCAGGTTGCAGACCCCTGTCCTAGAGGGCCACAAAACGCCCACTTACATGTTATTGCATCTTTACTAACAAAACATGAACGTTTGGGCCAATTTTGCATATTGTGAACTCTTCTGTACTTATGCATAGGAAACAATAGGATACTGTGAATAACACCAAGTACATGGCGGTAATGCACCTGTAAGCTGGTTGCCAACCGCCAATCAAATCTAAAAGAAGAAGAAGAAATGTTGCACAAGTTAATACTTTTGACTTGAGTAACAGAGTTTGCACTCACTTCAGCACCACAACAATATATTTATATTCCATTATATAAAATAACTGCAAATTCCTTCATACTGTGATAGTGCTCCTGTATATATTGCTCTTACAGTAGCAGAATTGAAGCAGCGATTTTGAAAAATATTGTTGTAATAATTATACAGAAAGATAACATTAAAAGGCTGATTGACATTCTCCTTCAATTTCCTCTAAGTACCTGTTAGCAGTGGATGAATACAACCCTTATTATTGCATATCTCTACATGAAGGGTCTGTATTCTCATGCCATTGCTGTACAATGGGGGGGGGCGGGTTTGAAAGGTTCATAGTGGTCAAATGTGTTTTATTTTTCATCATAGTCTCCCTTTCGGTCTACACACTTCTTCCATTGGTGTTGCAGCGCTTGGAGCCCTGTGGTTGAAAAATAAACCACATTTGATTAAATCTGACCACTATGAACTTTTCAGCCTATGGAATTTTCAGCCCCCCCCCCCCCCTCGTATAAATTTAAACCTTAGCTGTAAGGATGAGTGCACAGTGCTTTGGGGGATCATGTTTTGTTGTTTGTCTGCTATATCCTTTTTCAGTTTTGTGCTTGGTGGCTGAATGGCGTGGTCTTTTTGGGACTGAGATGTAACTGAGCCCTCGATAAATCCAGTTTGTGATCCATCTGTATTCATCTTTGGGCCTGAAACTCTTGTTGTGGGCTACAGTGAAGAATGCATATTTGTGCTTGCAAATGAAACTGGGAAAGTGAGTAACTAAAGACACTGCCTTGACATCTGAAGATACAACCTGCAGCTAAAATGCATACACACAACCAGATGGGAGGGTAAAGAAATATTTCTCTTGTTTCTTCCACCACCGCTCAGATTTGTCCTCCTCCTTCCTTCCCCTCGGTGTATCCCAGTGTCTCCTCTAAATTCCAGCAGATCAGGAAAAACCCTTTACACAAAACATTTGCTATGCTTCACACAAACATGCACCAAATAGTACAATATAAGTACTCTACATTATCTCATGTGTTCATGGGTTTTCAGACTTTTGAATCGAGGTAAATTTGGTTTCACATTTTTCTTTCATCCTGGAGGAAAACTCTCAACTTTTCATTTGCCATTATCAATAAGTAGAGGATTAAATTAGGTGTTTAACAAATATACTTCTGTTCGATATAGACAAGATTAGCATTAATCTTGTCTGAGTGGCATTCAATAAAAAGAAGTATTAAAAGCATTGCAAATGAATTATTGTCTACAATATTCAAATTAACACCTTTAAGTCTAAAATGCTTTTAAAAGCTATTTTATAAGTGCATGACAACAAAAGCTAAATTCTTGATAATGATTAATATTACCTCCATCAAGGAGATAATGCTTTTAATGGTGTTTGTCTCTTTGCTAGCAGGATTACACAAAAACTACTGGATGGATTTGGATGAGATTTTAACCAGAAGTGGCCTCTGGGCTACAGATGAATCCATTTGATTCTGGAGGTGATCTATGAGTGCATACCTCTGCCAAGGCCCTATATTCATATAATGTGTTATCAGGATTATACAAAAATTAATGGACAGACTTTAATGAAATTTTCACCAAAGGTGGCCCTTGGGCTGTATATGAACCCATTACACTTTGGAGCTGATCCAGGAGCACATACCTCCGCCAAAGCCCTATCTTACAATGCATGGCTGGGTGGACAAAGGACGGTTGAACAGACGATGGGACGGTGTCCTCTAGTTAACTTTGCTTTCACTTTCTATTGTTCTCTACCATTTTTCTCCACAAAATTTATCTCTTGCCATACAAGGTAGAGGCATACAAAAAGTATAAAACATAAATCATGGCAATATTTTAATAACTTTTGGGGTGATTAAGCCTGACTGTGTCATGCAAAGAGGAGAGAGACCCAGATGCTGAACTGCTAGTTGTGATATGTATTAACGAACACAAAGTCCAAACTGTGCACAAACACAAAAATTAAAACAGTGCACAAAGCAAAAACTTACAAACAAAGACAACAGTGGAGAAGACAGGATTCACAAGGGTAATAACGTCAGAACGGGGACAGGGTTCAGACGATAATTAAGACTCCAACAATCAAGGAGAGAAATTGCAGTCCTTAAATAGGGCAAGAAACAAATGAACACAAATGATGGCGGGTGTGGATACCGATACCATGAGCGGGCAGGAGAAAACAATGATTACAGACTCGGGTCAGCTGGGAGCAATAAGAGGGGAGAAGAGGGGACTGACAGCTGACAGGAGCACCGCCCAACAATAGAGCAAAAAACCCAGAAGTGCCACTGACAGCTGCAGCCCCGGAGAAGGAGAGAAAAAACACAAGATAAGAATATAATATGATGGCAAATAAAGACAAGTAAATCCAAATATGTAAATAGCAAAATATAATGAACGTAAACAGGAAAATAAATTATACTAAGAAACAATACAGAATATGTGAAAATCAACCAAAGATAAAATAACAGGAATAAGAACTCAAAAATACACCATACAAATACAGAAAAAGGCAAAGAGAAAGAGCACGGTGGAATCCCTCCCTCCCCCGTGCTCAGATCGTGACAGACTGATCAACTTTATAACTATTCAATATGAAATAGGAGATTCTCAGGATAGTCCATAAGGGGCTGTCAGAAAAAAATGTTTTGCCTTGATATACTGTATGGAAGCTCAGTCAAGTCAACTGGATTCAAGTATTTTTACTGTGAAATGTTTCAGTATTCTGAAACATGGCTTATCCAGGACTTCGTGGACTGGTGCCATCGGAACTGCCTCCAGATCAACGCGAGGAAAACTAAACAGCTGGTGGTGGACTGCCGCAGGCATGAGCAACCCCTCACAGCACCAGTAAGTATACAGGGAACAGACATCGAGATGGTTATTTATTTAGCGAATGCAAAGTCCTTAAGCCAAGCAGTTGCCTCCTGGTTTGCTGTATGGAGGGTGTGTAATCCTCCTTCCAGTCTTTGGAGCGGGCAAGCCTCTATGATGTGTTCCATTGTTTGCTCCTCTCCACATGCGCACAGTGGGCTAGGGCTACTGCCCCATCTGTAAAGGCTGGCCAAGCAGGGGCCATGTCCAGTCCTGAAGCGATTGAGTGTAGACCACTGTCTCCTTGGGAGGTTGGTGCCCGGGACCTGTTGGTTGGGGTTTATCACCAGCTGTTTGTTTGGGGCCTCCTTGGTCTCCCATTCCTCTTGCCAAGCTGTCTGGATGGTAAAGTCAGCTGGGGGAGGGTTTTTCCAAATCGGCCGTCTGGATGAAAGTCGGGCAGTGGGTGGAGTGTAGATATCTGCATGGATTGGTAAGTGAGGAGAATCTTTAACTTTTTGGAGCATCCTTTGAGTTAATGCTGCTCGCCGGATGTGTGGAGGGGCTATGTTTGACAGTACAGAGAGCCAGGGGAGTGGTGTTGAGCGGATTGTTCCAGTTATAGTTCTCATGGTTGTGTTGAGCTGGGTGTCTACATGGTGTGTGTAAGATGACCTGGACCAGACAGGGGCACAATATTCTGCTACAGAGTATGAAAGGGCCAGTGCTGAGGTGCGCAGGGTGGAGACTGCCGCCCCCCATTTTGCACCAGCGAGCTTGCAGAGCAGGTTGTTTCGTACCTTCACCTTAGCAGCCGTCCCCTTTAGATGTTCCTTGAAGGATAAGGTCCTATCAAGGGTCACTCCAAGATAAGTTGGATTTGGGGCATGCTTAAGCTTGAGTCCGCTCAGGTGGATGTTTAGTTCTCTGGCAGCTTTTGCATTGTGGAGATGGAATACACTGGAGACGGTTTTTGCTGGGCTTGGTTTTAGGCGCCAGATTTTGCAGAACTGGTCCAGTTTGGCAAGATCTTCCGTGAGCACCCGTTCCAGTGGTTCAAAGTCTGGTGCTTGGAATGCCAAACAGATGTCGTCTGCATAGGTGAATTTGCGGGATTTTGTAGTAGGCAGGTCGTTTATGTAGAGGTTGAACAGAGTTGGAGCTAGAACTGAGCCTTGTGGGAGTCCGTTTTTCTGCATTCTCCATGCACTTGTCTTCTGACTGAGGTGGACTCTGAACCTTCGGTTGGTCAGCAGGGTTTTTATAATTGCTGTTGCCCAAGCAGGGATCGCCTTTATAAGTTTCAGGAGGAGGCCTTTGTGCCAGACCGTATCATAGGCGGCTGTAAGGTCGAGAAACACAGCCCCTGTCTTCAGTCTGCTCTCGAAGCCATTTTCGATGAAGGTGGTTAGGGCCAGTACTTGTTCTCCTGTACTGCGGTCCTTGCGGAAACCTGCTTGATCCACACTTAGAATATCCTCTACCTCTGGGGAAATGCGTTGCAGAATTAGGCGCTCCATGATTTTGTAAGGAACGCTGAGTAGGGAGATTGGGCGGTAGCTTGCTGGTAATTTGTGGTCTTTGCCAGGTTTTGGGATGGCAATGACCTTTGCTGTCCGCCATTTCTTTGGGATCGAGTTTGTTTGTGTGATCCTTGTGTAGAATTGTGTCAACCAGGTTAGGGCTCGGGGGCCAAGATTTTTCATGAATTCTGGGAAGATGTTATCGTATCCTGCTGCCTTTCCACATTTCAGGCTCTGTAGGACTTTCTCCAGTTCAGCAGCCTCGAAGGGTTCAGGGTTCGTTTCCTCTACAGGCATTTTTTGGTGTTTTTTTAGCTCAGTTGTAACTGCTCTTTTGGTGTCTTTGTCTTGGGGTGCTTTGGCGATAGTCAGTAGGTGGGATGCAACTTAGTTGGGTGTGACGGATGCTCGGCTTTGGCTAGGGGGCTTCTGTGCAGCTCCTAGGCGACGGATGAGGCTCCAACATTTCCTGCTAGAGTGGGTAAAGCTCCGGTCAGCAACTGTCTCCTCCCATTTCTTTCGCCGAGCTGTATTTAGCGATTCAATGAGATGGTCTGCTATCTCTGGGTCCCCTGATGTTTGATAGGATTGTAGGAGGGCAGCACTTTCTCCGTCCAAACATGGGACATAGAGGGGTCGGTAGCCTCGTGGGATTGCAGTATGGGCAGCCTTGAAGATTGCGCTGCAGAAGCGGTTGTATGCTTCATCTACAGTGATGGTGTGGAGTGGGATGGTAACAACGCTCCGGTCCAGAGTTTCACTGAATTTCTTCCAGTTGGCTTTGCGGAAGTTCCAGCGCATCTTCCTTGGGCTGTATATGACTGGAAGTTGTAGGCCAATGTGTACAAGCAGGGGCCGGTGTTGGCTGTGTGGAAAATCATCAAGAATGAGGATCTGTGTAGGATATGGCTCCCCATTCAAAGAGCTGACCCAACACAGGTCAGGAGAATAGTCCTTCTTCCACCTAGCAGAGTGGAAGGTTCCTCTTTGTTTGGGGTCGTATATCAAAGCGAGGTCATTTCTGGATGCCCAGTCTGAAAGTGCCTTCCCATCACTGTCCACTGCTGGGTACCCCCAGTCAGGGTGATGGCTGTTAAAGTCCCCCACATAGATGGCAGGGTGGGGTAGGGTGGGTAAGACCTGCAGATCCCAGCTGGCATTAGGGGGCTTGTACACATTGACAATATGGAAGCCACCAATGATTATGGTGTCTGAGAAATGTGTTGTTATCAGGTGATTTGCTTCAACTATGTCAGAACGCACATAGGTGGCACGTCCATGTTTAGCATGTAGAACATAGCACAGGAGGTCAAAGCCTTTGATGGTGAAGCGGCCAGCTTCCTCTGTGCCAATATGAGTCTCTTGGAGGCAGATTACATCAATCGAATGTTGGAAGGCGAGGACTTCGATAAGGCTTCGCTTGGCTGCAGATAGGCCTTCAACGTTTAGTTGTAATATGCGAAGGGCCGATCCTACCACAAAGTGCTCTTGGGGCTGTTTGCTTTCGGCTTTAGGACTGTGACTAGGATTCTTCTTTGACTTGGCACAGAGGCGTCGTCTCTTCGAATTTAGTCTGCTGGTAGGATCATTAGCTTCCCCAGGCGAGCCCGGGTACTGGCGGAGGGCGCGACGAGAACGCTGATCCATTGCCTCCCCGAGATGGTGACATCCTATAAGTACCTGGGTGTTCATCTGAACAATAAACTAGACTGGTCACACAATACTGACGCACTCTACAAGAAGGGACAGCGCAGGCTGTTCCTGCTGAGGAGACTCAGGCCTTTTGGTGTACAAGGGGCGCTGCTGAAGACATTCTATGACACGGTGGTGGCATCAGCCATCACTTTTGGAGTGGTCTGCTGGGGTAGTGGCATTACTGCAGCCGATAGGAAGAGACTGAACAAACTGATCAAGAAAGTTAGCTCTGTCCTGGGGCAGCGCCTTGATCCGGTGGAGGAGATAGGAGAGAGAAGGACGGTGGCTAAACTGTCATCTCTGCTGGAGCCCGAGTTCCACCCTATGCAGGACATACTGAATGCATTGAGGAGCTCATTTAGCAGCAGACTACATCATCCCAGGTGCACAACCGAGAGGTTTCACAGGTCCTTCCTACCAACAGCTGTCAGACTGTACAACCTAAGCAGGGCTGCTCGCAGAGATAGCAAAAAGACGTAACAAACTAATAGTTTTTTGAATGCAAAAGATGCAATAGACTTACACAATGGTCCCCTCCGGCATACAACTAGGAAAATACCGGTCGCTATGGAGGGTGAGAATATGTATGGGCACATAATCATACCATGCAGGATAACTAAGTAGACGGTTGTGCTGTTTCATCCCATCTACCAACAATGCTCTGCACTGTGTGTGTTTATATATTTACATATTTATTCCATCTAGCTACAATGCTCAGCACTGGGTGTGTTTATATTTATATATCTATATATTTATTCCATCTAGCTACAATGCTCCGCACTGGGTGTGTTTATATTTATATATCTATATATTTATTCCATCTAGCTACAATGCTCCGCACTGTGTGTTTATATATCTACATATTATTCCATCTAGCTACAATGCTCCGCACTGTGTGTCTGTGTGTGTGTATATATATATTTTATAGTAATATGTACATATGTATATTAGCTGCTCTTGCTTGCTTGCTTTTTTTTTCTTGCCTCTGATTGTTGCTCTGAGTGTTGCTATCCCTGTGCTGTTGCAATCCTGGAATTTCCCCGTTGTGGGACTAATAAAGGCTTATCTTATCTTATCTTATTCATCCAAATGGTTTTATCAGTCAGGACTGAATAAATTGGATCAATTGATGACTGAGAATCTTCATCAAAGTTATTCCTTGATGTAATTTTTCCCCACAAGTATACAACTGTTAATTTTTAATGCTCACAATCTAAATGCCAAAGAGAGATCTGACCTGTGTTTATTTTGTGCGCATTTCATTACAATGACCAGTAGCATCTTCATCCATCCATTTGATTTTCTGGCCACCTTTTCAGTTTGCGTTTTTGACATGGTACACCTTGGCCTATTTGTCAGTGCAGAGCCAACACAAAGAGGCCGACAACCTCACACTCTTACATCCACACCTGTTTGCCTCACACTGACATCTTTGGGATGACAGTGACTGTGTAAGGAGCACCAGAGGGAGGATTGAACCCAGAACTGTCCAGCTGTGATGTGACAGTGATAACCACTGGACCAGAAGGTTTCTTGTCAAAGGACCGATTCAAATGGCACTCTGAAGTTACTGTAGGAAGTTGGAGTACTGCATGGTTCAGTTCTTGGTTAACATTTGTCATGGAGTCAGAAAAAATAACTCCAAACTCACTATATAGCCAGTCTGGTATGAATGATCTTACAAGTTCAGGACAACATTCCAAACTATAGCCTGCTCTTTGTGTTCATATTAAGGTCATTGCAGAGGGTGTGGTGGAGATTAGGAGAGACAACTTCTTGAACAGTGAATATCATCTGGTTGTGTGCTTTATATTCCAGTTCAAACAATAGTTTGTTGTGTCACAATCTCCTTTTGCTCTCCAAATTTGTCCTACCTGACTCCTCAGTCTCTTCCTTGTTTTTATTTTTTTCCACCTTTTCCTTATCCATAGATTTTCTCATCTTTCATCCTCCCCCTTGGCATCTGACTGTCCTCTTTCTCAGTTTACGGATATGTCCCACTCCCCCCTCGAGCACAAGGTGTCTCTCATACATGCTGGTGTTGTATAACTGTGGCGACATTTCCTCAACTGCAGTGATCCCTGACACCCAACAAATCCCAATTCATATACGTATCTGAAGGTACTCTGTGGGGTTTTGATGAAGTTATCCTTTGTTGTAGCAGTGACCTGACTAACAATTCATATGCAGACAATGATCATGGACAATATGTCCATAATGCAAGCAACAGTTGTGTACTAAAGTAGCAACAAAGATAACAAACTTGGGGAATAGAATCATTCATTTTTCAGTGCATTTTTGCAAGATTTTACATGAAGAAAAAAATATCAAGGTGCAGACACATTTAAATATGTTATCAAATATGCTATCCATCATATGAAACCTAGCAATCACTTGTCTGAAAGTGATAAGCAATAATTTCATGTCATGTTGTGGGGCATATTCTGTTGACAAAATATGTAGTCTCTATCCATATAACAACTGTATGACATTACAGGGCGAAAGTCTAATGAAAGAATTTCGAACTGGGAGGGCAGAATTTCTCAGGCAGCAAAAAGCGAGCGTTCGGAGACCTGTCTCAGTGGATAACATTGCCATCCATCCATCCAGGGTCCAGGTCACAGGAACAGTCGTCCAAGCAGAGTAGCCAAGACTGCTGCCCAGTTCACATTGCTGTTTTTAAGGACAGTGCAGGTTGATGAACATTGATAGCAATCAATGTAAACTTGCCAGATTGTCGCCAGTGACTAATTTCCATTTGTTGTCCATAAGACCATGATTCCCATGATCACTCCTGCAGGTGGTGAGCCCACTGGAGGGTGGACCCATGTGGCTTCTTAGGGTATACTGGATCCTTGTAACTTTTTTCATGGGGATCTACTGGACCACTCTTGGTCTGGCCCTTCACCCAGGATCAGTTTTCCTTTGGAGACCCTACTAGAGGCAAGTTGCCTCCGACAACATGGCTCGTGGGATCATAAGGGCCTACAATCGCCTCCACCATGATAAGGTGGTGATCCATAGAGGGGGACATTGTTATATAAAGGGAATTTATTATCATTATTAGTATTGCTGCTTTTCATATAGCATGTATTGACGTGTTCCTATTGTCTGAAAATATTGATTACATCAGCTTTAATTTTTCTTTCAACTGTTCCCTTTATGGGTCTCCACAGCGGATCATCTGCCTCCATCTCACCCTATCCCTTGCATCTTCCAGTGTAACATCAGCCCCTCTCCATGTCCTTTAATTATTACTGTATGTTTAAAAAGCACATAAGATGTGAATGATACTATAGTCCCTGTTGATCTTTACTAATTGAATTGTTGATTATTAATGTAATTAGTATTGATTATTGTTGTGTAATGGACAGTTTTCAATTTCTGTTTGCATTACAATATATACAATTTTTAAATTTATGTAAACATCATCATTAAACTCATAATAAAATGAAAATGATATGCCAAAATAGCAATTTTATTTCAACAAAAATAAATAAAAAGATGCTTGCCCTTTTTGTAAATAAAGAGCCTGGTATAAGCTGATCACTTTTGCTCTTAAAGGGTAAATAACCACACAGTGTGTCTGCATTATTGAGCAAAGAGCAGTACTGTAGAGCCTGATGCAAAGTTTTCATCTGTTTGAATACCAGAGCTCCGGGATTGGCTGAGAGTCTGCTGATGTGTTGGACAGACAGCTTCTGATTGGCTGTTGCTGTGATGATGAAGGTGTGACTCATCCTCTATTCTGAGCTAAAACAGTTGACACAAGGTTCTGACCTCTCATCTCCCTGGTGACCACTCTGATGTCACCACCTCTTGCTGCCATCATCCTCTGATCCATTAAGGCTGGTCGGCATCAGAGCGTTGGTGGCAGAGGACATGCAGATGATATGATGGGCTGACTCTCAGATAGATAGATAGATACACTGCCTATAAAAAGTATTCACCCCCTTGGATATTTCAACCTTTCATTGCTTTATAAAATGAAATTATGGTCAAAATAATTTGGCTTTTGTGATAAAAAAAAAAATTGTAAAAAAAAAAGCTTCTTTCATTTCAAAGTGAAAACAGAATCAAACTACTGTCAATTAATTAAAATTATATAAGGTAAAGTAATTGATTGCATAAGTATTCATTCCCTTCAGGTCATTATTTAGTAGATGCACCTTTAGCTGCAATCACAACATCTCAACCCTCGGCTGCGCTACGGCAAGTCCTGAGGCACAATTCCCATATGTAACACCCTCCCCCCACACACACACAAAGTTCCAGACCCCCCCAGTTCACTAAACCAACAAACATAGAACCCTTCACCCAGACAACACCATCATTTTTTTATGTACACAAATAACTATAAACAAATACACTCCTTGGGTGTCTGAGTAGACTGTCAGTACACCTGGCCAAGTTGGAGCGGATTATTCTGCCGCTAGATCCAACTGGCATCAAACATGACAGTTCAGGTAACATAGTCCTCCAGGTACCCAGGCCTCCGACGAATTCTAGCCGGGCATCCCGCAGAAGGGGACCCTGCACCTGGCACCGTAGGCCTAGTCTGTGGGCCCTCATCAGGCAGGACTCCCCAGTCCCAGCTCTCACTAAAGCATCCCGTAGCGGGCTCAGCCCTCTGCCCCGGCAGCGACCTCCTCAGTCTACTGGCGTGCCACCGGGACCCATCATCTAGTTCAGACGTGTCCGGGCCCCTCTTCCTAGCGATCTGCCATGGTCCCGTCCACAGTGGTTGGAGCTTGTGAATGTGGACAGGATGCTTGATCCACACCTGGTCCATCTCCTTCAGTCCATGGTCTCTCGCCCTGTGTTTCCGGTCAAACCTCTGCTTCATTCTGCATTGTTGTCTGGTGACCCGGTCCCGCACTGCCTCCGTTCCTTCCCGAGAACTTGTCGCCGAAGGTCTCAGCCAACCCACTGGCAAAGGTAGCTCCCGCCCCAGCATGAGGGCCGCCAGGGAACTGCCCGTCGTGGCATGAACAGACGCCATATAGTGCAGCAGTATGTTATGTAGGGCATCTGCGAATGCAAAAACATCCGCCAGGTGAGCTCTCAGTCCATTTTTTAATGTCTTATTAAAGCGCTCAACACTAACTACTACTAACTAACTAACCTACACTTATATATGCTTTTCTAGTCACAAAGACCACTCAAAGTGCTTTCACTAGTACTAACCCTCTATTCTAAGGGCCTATAGGAAACAGATATCTAAGGACAATTTAGAACAGCCAATTAACCTAACATGCATGTCTGGATTGTGGGAGGAAACCGGAGCCCCCGGAGTAAACCCACGCAGCACAGGGAGAACATGCAAACTCCACACAGAAAGGTTCCAACCCCTGCCAGCCTGGGGATTCGAACCAGGAACCTTCTAGCTGTAAGGCAACAGTGCTAACCACTGCACCACCGTGCTGCCCAACACCTCCATTAGCCAGCGGCTGTCTTGACGTGTTCAACTCCCCTGTTGCTCAGGAACTCCTCAAAAGCTCCAGAGACGAACTGTGGTCCGTTGTCTGTGGTAATCGTGTTTGGGGTTCCCCACCTAGCAAACAGGGACGCCAAGAACCCAGTGACCACTTCCGTTGTGACAGAGTTGGTTGGAAGCACCTCTGGCCACTTTGAGAACACATCGTACGCCACAAGGAGGAACAGGCTATTTGAAGGTGCCGCATGAAGTTCGCCACAGATATCTAACTCAACGTGTCTCCAAGGCCCTCCCGGGAACGGCACTGGTTGCAGTGGTGGGGGAGGAGATCTGCCAGTCTTGCCACTCTCCAGGCATGGTACGCAGTGCTTCACCATGGCCTCAATGTCCTTATCAATGCCCAGCCACCAGACAGAGTCCCTACTGCGTTGCTTTACCTTGACCACCCCCAGATGACCCTTGTGCAACATCGCCAGGACCCGTGCCCTCAGGGCCAATGGGATCAGGGTGCATTGCCCTCTAGCCACGCACACCTCATTCCAGCAGCTCAGTTCATCCCTGAATCGATGATAAGGTGCCAATCTGCCCTGCACCCTCTCTGACCAACCCTCTCTGATCGCTGAGCGCAGTTCCACCAGCACTGGGTCCCGCTCTGACTCCTCCCTGAGTTCCTGAGGGGATTCTATCTTATGGAGGTTTCCGTAGAGCGCGTGGATTAGGTCCGCCTCAGCTGGGTCATTGTCACCGGCATCTGGTTGGGAGGAATTGACTGTGGCACAAGACAAGAGGTCCACCACAATGTTATCTTTGCCCGGGGTGAACTTGGTGGTGAAATTATAAGCTCTCAGTCTTTCAGACCACCTATGGATCCTCAGCGGCCTGTGCCCCGACCCCGACGTCTCCAGCAAAGTCGTGAGTGCCCGGTAGTCTGTCCGTAGGGTGAAGTGGTGCCCATAGAGGTAAATGTGCCACCTCTCACATATCCAGACGCAAGCTAGCGCCTCCATCTCACCCATGGCATATTTTTGATCCACCACCAAGAGGGACAGTCATGCAAATGCCACCGGGTGCTCCGTGCCATCCTGCACCTGAGACATGACTGCCCCCAACGCCGAACTTGACACGTCGTAGGTCACAATGGTCTCCCGATTGGGGTTGAAATGGGCCAGCACCGGTGGAGAGGTGAGCTGCTGCTTCAACTTGATGACCACCGCCGAGCAGGCTGGGGTCCACACCCACAGCACATCCTGCTTCAACAGAGCTCAGAAGGGCTCAATTGTCTCTGAATAGCATCTATAGATACCATCTATACCATCTATAGAAGGTGACCATGCCCAGAAATGACAAGATCTGAGCGGGCGTGGAAGGATCCGGGATGTGCAGAACCGCCTCCACATTTGAATGTAGCGGTTGGAGCCCTCTTCCTGTGAGCCAGAACCCCACTAACTCTATGGCGTCTGCTGCGAAGATACACTTCTTGCCATTCAGGGTAACCCCATGATCCTGGAGTTTTGTCAGGACCCTCTCCAGCCTCTCGTCGTGTTCTCCCCGTGATGCGCCGTGCACCACAATGTCGTCTAAGTAAGCTACCATGCTCTTGAGACCAGCCAGCATCATTAACATCACCTTTTGAAAACAACTGGGTGCAGAGCTCAGGCCGAATCGCATCCGGGTATACCTGAAGACCCCCATGTGGGTCACAAATGCTGTCAGGTTCCTGCTATCCGGGTGGAGTGGCACCTGCAGGTAGCCCTGGTGGAGGTCCAGCTTCGCGAAGACCTGAGACCCACTGAACACCACCATGAGCTCCTCCATGGTCGGGAGGGGGTACCTGTCCAGAATGACCGCCTTGTTCACCATCTGGAAATCTATGCACGGTTGGATGCCCCCCCCCCCCCCTTTTCTTGGCCACTACCAGGTTGGATATCCACGGCGAGGCATCCACTTTCTCAATGATGCCAGACTCCAGTAGCTTGAACAGCTCTGCCGAGACCTCATCCCGCAATGCAAGGGGAAGTCGCCGTAGTGGCTGAATCTTCGGGGTCACGCTCTTGTCGATGAGAGGGTGATGGTGAAAAGCGTCTATACGACCCATACCCTTAAACAGTGCAGCTCAGCGGAGGTGCCAATCTGGATACACTGTCAGCACAGTCGAGCCCTCCAGGTCCCTTATGGAGAAACCCAACACCCCCAGCAGGTCGATTCCCAACAGGTCCGTCCCCTGGTGCGCCACCTGGAAGGTGAATCTGGGCACCGTCTTCGACTCACAAGTCACCAAGAATTCTGCTGTGCCCACCATCTCAATCTCCGCATGTCCGTAGCCGAACATCTTCACCGCTCCCGCGCTGATAGTCTTCGTGGGGAACAGTCTCTTCAGTGTAGCCAAACACAAGATAGATTTACTGGTCCCTGAATCCACCATCAGGGGAACGTCAACCCCATCGAGCTGGAGCACATAGCACTTTAGTAGCCCTTTCCCCATGTGTGCTCCATATACCGGTCCGGTGCTGCTGGGTCCTGCCATCTCTAGGCTAGGGGCTAAAGTGTGGGCCCTGTTGCGTGCCTTTATCCGCCTTTTCTTCTTCTTAGCTCATCTTCAAGGTCTGGTTAGCATGCTAACCGTTTTTCTGGCGGGAAACTGCAAGCAGTTGGCTCCTCACTAGCTGACATTATTAGCTTCTGCAGGGCCGGAGATTCTCTTTGCTTGACTAAGTTCAATACACCGTCCAGAGACAGGGTTTCCCAGGTTAGCCTTAGCATGTTTTTTAGCCACCTGTTTCTAGTGCTGTGAGGTAGCTTATCTCTCACTAGCTCCTCCTCGATGGACCCAAAGGTGCACTCTCTCGCTAGGCTTTGTAGCTCCAAGGCAAATGACAGTGTGGACTCACCCGCTCGCTGTTGATGGTCAAAAAACCCATACCTCCTTTCGGTGATGTTAGAGCTGTCACCGAAAGTAGTGTCCATTAGAGTTAGCCCGTCTTCCAGCGACCCGCTACTGCACAGTTCGAAGAAAACATTCTGCCCTTCGGCACCAAGATAGTGCACTAGCAGGCTTCTCCGTCTCTCCTCGCTTATGTCACCGAGCCCGGCTGCTATCACATACACCTCAAACATGGTCTTCCAGCGGGCCCACGGTATGGCTGTCGTACCCTGGCATTGAAGGAATGGAGGTAGCTCCCTGACACATGCACCCATTTTTCCTCGTCGCCAAATGTTATGTAGGAATAATGGAGAACGGAGAGCGACTGCTGTTGAACACTGAATTCCCTTTATTGAACTGCACAGCACAATATACTGTATATCCCAGCCATAGCCTCTCCGGCATACAACTAGGAACATACCGGTCGCTATGGAGGGTGAGAATATGTATGGGCACATAATCATACCATGTAGGATAACTAAATAGACGGTTATGCTGTTTCATCCCACCTAGCAACGATGCTCTGCACTGTGTGTGTTTATATATTTACATATTTATTCCATCTAGCTACAATGCTCTGCACTGGGTGTGTTTATATTTATATATCTATATATTTATTCCATCTAGCTACAATGCTCAGCACTGGGTGTGTTTATATTTATATATCTATATATTTATTCCATCTAGCTACAATGCTCCGCACTGTGTTTTTATATATCTACATATTATTCCATCTAGCTACATTGCTCCGCACTGTGTGTGTTTATATACTTGCATATTTATTCCACCTAGCTGCAATGCTCCGTACTGTGGGTGTTTATATATTTACATATTTATTCCATCTAGCTACAATGCTCTGCACTGTGTGTTCATATATTCATATATTTATTCCATCCAGCTACAATGCTCTGCACTGTGTGTCTGTGTGTGTGTGTGTGTATATATATATTTTATAGTAATATGTACATATGTATATTAGCTGCTCTTGCTTGCTTGTTTTTTTTTTTTTCTTGCCTTCTGATTGTTGCTCTGAGTGTTGCTATCCCTGTGCTGTTGCAATCCTGGAATTTCCCCGTTGTGGGACTAATAAAGGCTTATCTTATCTTAGCCCGCCTTACGTCATCAACCCCCCAACCCTCGGCTGCGCTACAGCAAGTCCCAAGGCACAATTCCCATATGTAACACTTTTGCTGTATGCTTGGGGCCATTGTCTTGCTGGAAAATAAATCTTCTCCCAAGTCGTAGTTCTCTTGCAGATTGAATCAGATTATCCTCCAGGATTTGGTAATACTGTATTTTTCTACATTCATGTTTCCCTCAACCTTTACAAGCCTTCTAGTTCCTGCTGTTGAGAAGCATCCCCAGAGCATGGCATTGCCACCACCATGCTTCACAGTGGAGATAGTGCATTTGTGGTGATGTGCAGTGTTTGGTGGTCGCCAAACATGGGGTCTAGTCTGATGGCCAAAAAGCTCAATTTCTGTCTCATCAGACCAAAGACGCTTCTTCTAATTGACCTTGGAGTCTCCCACATGCCTTTGGCCAAATTTCAGGGGAGATTTCATGTGAGCTTTTTACAACAGTGGCTTTCTCTTTTCTGCTCTGCATACAGCTTGGACTGGGTGAAGAACCCGGACAACAGCTGTTGCATGTACAGTCTCTCCCATCTGGGCCACTGAAGCGCTCAGTCCTTCAGACTGGTTGCAGGTGTCTTGGTGGTCTCCTTCACCAGTCTTCTTCTTGCTCAATCACTCAGTTTGTGAGGATGGCCAGCTTTTGGCAGATTTAGACACGTGCTATACTGCTTCCATTTCTTAATGATGGATTTAACTGAACTCTGTGGGATGCTCCGTGAGTTGGAAATCTTCTTGTAGCCATCTCCTGTCTTATACTTTCCAATGATCTTTTCTCTGAGCTCCCTGGAGTGTTCTTTTGTCTTCATGTTGCAATTGTAGCAGGAATACTGATGAACCAGAGACTGGACCTCCCAAACACACGTGTCCTTATACTACAATCACTTGACAGACATTAACTGCACTCAGATGATCTCCATTTCACTAATTGTGAGACTGCAGTCATTAACTAGCTGGACCTCTGTTGAATTAGGTCAGTCTCTTTAAAGGGGGTGAATACTTATGTAATCATTTACCTTATATAATTTTAATTAATTCACAGTAGTTTGTGAAAATCTGTTTTCACTTTGACATGAAAGAAGCTTTTTTTTAGCAAACTTTTTGTCAAAAAAGCCAAATTATTTTACCATGATTTCATTTTATAAAGCAAAAAAAGTTTGAAACATTCAAGGGGGGTGAATACTTTTTATAGGCATTGTGGATAGATAGATAGATAGATAGATAGATATGTTACACTCGTCAGGTGAAGAAGAGGCAATTTGACGACTTTTCAGCAGTTTATTGTCTTTTTACAACACCAGGCACGGCACTTCGACACGGGACATCACTCAACAACCGCCACAACTTCTTCTTCTCGCGCGTTCTAACAACTTAACAGTGTCTCATCACAACCGAGCGCCACTTGTGGCGCAAAAGCGCTACTGCTTTTACTGACAAACAGTTTAAATTAAAACAGTCCAAATTACGGTCTTTTAGATACATTTCCTATAAATGCTTATATTAGTCATCAGCATCTAAATTACAGTCTTTTAGATACATTTATTATAAATGCTTATATTAGCCATCAGCATCTAATCACATCTAATTAAAAATGTTTTCTGGGGATTTTCTAGGGGGGTGTCCAACATTTAATTTTTCCTACACTCACCCCTCGAAAATTTAATGTCGACCCGACATTACAAAACAACTTTCCAAAGCTACTTTTTTTTTTCACAGTCCACATTTGGTAACCATGTATCTCATGTAAGTAGGATATTACTAAGTAGGAGTCAGAGTTCATTAGAGTCCATAAAGATGCAAACTGGTAATAGTCCATAGTACAGCATGTATCTCCTGTTCCATGCAATACATCCGCAGAAGAGGTCTTTGTGCACGATAACCATCAACCGCTCCATCCACCATGGTGAGTATCTGCATCTTTCCTGAGAGTAAGGGTACTCAGTCTAGTCATAGCCTACCAAATAAACCATTATGTGATGCCTGTACCTTAATAACACACTGAAAATCTTTTTTTTTTCTTTTTTTTTCCTTTTTTTTAAAATCAACAATAAAAGTAACGTGGTGATGAGTTTAGTAACTACTCATTTACTTTCCAACACATCTATGTCTGAACAATGGCTATTTCTAGCTTCTACACATCTTATATTTGTTTTAAACAGATGAAGTGCTAGGCTGGCCTAACTTATCATAAGTAAATATCAACTTCTGCTTTCTCACTCTTGAAGGATACGTTTTAGCAGGGATGTAGACAGGTCCCTCCTGGTCACTGGAACCGGACTCTGACAACACATCACCCTGGTCCTGGTCTGCCTCAGCTGGATCTGGGACCACCGGATTGTTGACTTCTGGTGCCAGCTGCACCTGCGTGACGTCATCTGTGTCCTGGTCCTCACCCTCCGGAGTAGTGTCACTGTGCGGGTAGAACTCCGGTGCATCAGCTCTCAGTGGATGGTGACTTTGATCCTTTCCAGCTCGTAGTCCGATTATGGCGCTCCAGCCCTCTTCATCTTCATCGACTGTGCTGTTTTGACTGTCCACATATCTTTGCCTTTTAGACTTTCTTTCTCTTGTTTTATTAGAGGGAGGCTCCACTGTTTCCATGGAAAGAAAGTCACAGGGTAACAAAAGGTTTCTGTGCATGATCCGAGTGCGCCCCTTGCCATTTTCAGGTTTGATTTCATACACTGGACTGTCTGAGTACTTCTTTTGGGTCACTACATACACTTTGTCTTCCCAGAATGATCTTAAGTTTCCTGGCCCACCTTTCTCGGTCAAGTTTCGGACCAGTACTCTGGATCCAGGGAGCAACTCAGCACTGTGAACCTTTCTATCATAAAGGGCTTTACTTCTCATCCCTTCTTTGTTTGCTGTTTTAGAAGCGAGTTTGTAAGCTTCAGTCATTTTGGCCCTCCACTTTTCAGCATAGTCCTGGTGGGAAGCGCTCTGCTCTTTTGTTGTGAGGCCAAACATGAGATCAATGGGCAGCTTGGGACTACGGCCAAATAGAAAATATGGCACGTACCCCGTAGCCTCGCTGCGCGTGCAGTTGTAGGCATGAACCACTTTTGCCAGAGAGGACTTCCAGTCTTCCTTGGCTGCTTTGGGCAAGTTTCTGAGCATTGCCAACAGTGTACGATTGAATCGTTCCACCTGCCCATTCCCTTGGGGGTGGTAGGGCGTTGTCCGGTACCCCTGCACCCCACTGTACTCCTGTAGTTTTGCAAAGAGTTTAATTTGGAACTCTTTGCCCTGATCGTGGTGGAGACGTGTGGGGAAGCCAAATTTGAGGGCAAAATCCCCAAATATCGACTTCCGGTCTGGACGCCATGGCGACTGCAGCTTAACACTGAAGCTCTCAGACTCAATCCAGGATAACACCTTGAAAATCAAACTTAACGGATTTTTGGAGGAGTGAAAATCAAAAGACAAAATCATCATGTCTAAAGGAAAACAGAAGAAACTGAAATTCTCCAGGCTAGGACACGTATCGGCCGGAGAATCTGAACTGGAAGATCCCCGTTCAGAAGACGAGGAGCTGGTGATAGCTAACAAAAGGGTTAGCCTGAAATCACTATTTGAGGAACTACGACGATTTCGCCGAGATGTTACGGCCGAATTTCGGGAATTCAGAGAAGAATTGAAAAGGACAAACAGCAGAGTGGACCAGGCCGAGAACCGAATCTTGGAAACAGAGGATCGAATAAAAGTGCTCGAAGATTCTGTGCTGGACCTACGCAAAAGACAAGCAGCTATAGAGGCTAAGCTAACCGACCAAGAAGGAAAACAAAGAAGAGACAACATAAGAATTCATGGTCTGATAGAAGGAACCGAAAATGGTTTTAACTCAATGGCAGAATGCGTGGAATCCTTACTAAGAGAGAAATTGGATATTCCACAAACCACCGACTTGAAGATAGAAAAGGCACATCGTTCATTAGCCGCTAGGCCGGCGGCGGAAGCGCCCCCACGTTCGGTGTTGGTAAGATTTTCCAATTTCAAAATAAAACAAGAGGTTGTAAGACTGGCCTGGCAGAAAAAAGGATTTATGCACCAGGAGAGAAAAGTCTACGTGGAACACGATTACGCCCCGGAGGTCCTTAAAAAGCGCAGGGAATACAATGACGCGAAAAAGGTGTTAAGAGAGAAGAAATTGCGCTTTCAGACACCATTTCCTGCGAAGTTAAGGGTCTTCTACGGCGATGAAACGTGTCTCTATAATTCGGCGGAAGAAGCAACAGCTGACATGGCGAGAAGAGGGCTCCCGGTAACGGTGTTTAAACCCGCAGCAGACCCGAGTGAGAAGATCAAAGCGCAAACATGGACAACACAAAGACCCTCAAAATCCACGGACCAGCAGCGGGAAACCCAGCACCAGAGCGTCGCGGATAAACTATCCGTTTTCAGGTTGGAATAGCGACCTTTTTTTTTTTTTTTTCCCTTCCTCTTGAATCAATCCGCACATCCAACCCCCCTCATACAAGGTAACAAACATTAAAGGAGATGCATATTCAGCATGTGGTAAAACATTTCATGGAACAATCATATTATTTGAAACAAATAAGTCTTTGTAATAAAAAAAAAAAAAAAAAACTTGTTAAAATAGAAATGTGACAATAATCCACATGTTCTGCTCATACTAACAAATACTGTTTTTGCGTGAATGTTTGATGTGATGGGGGTGGGAGGGTGCACACAATTTCACAGGGTTTAGGCATAAAAGGAAAAAAAAAAAAAAAATCATTACAAGTTTGGATTGGGTTCTGAAACTCACGTTAAAAGCATGGGACTACTTTCAGTGGTACGAGAGGGCCCTCAACACGTAACAGAGTTTGAGGAATTTCCCTCAGGGCCTTCACTCCATCAAGGCTCTTACAGGGTCTTTAAAAAGACCTCAGCTCAGGAAGTTCTTTTGACAGTTTTTTGTTTTAAAGTTTTTTACACTATGTTCTTAATGTTTTTCTTGTTTTTAATGTTCTTTCAGTTTCTGAGTAGCACAAAAGAGGGCCACCACACAGTTATACTAAACAAAACAACACAATGGAGAAACAGGGTGTAACCAAAATAATTTCATATAATGTAAAAGGGATCCTGAATCCAGTTAAAAGATCCAAGATTCTAGGCAAAATGAAAAAAGACAAAGCAGGAATAATACTTTTACAAGAAACCCACCTAACAGACGTGGAACACAATAAACTCAGTAGACAAGGGTTTAAAATGATCTCTTCATCTTCATATAAATCAGGGAGGAGGAGGGGAGTAGCGACATTGATATCAACCAAAATTACATTTGAAAAAAAATCAGAACACAAAGATAAAGAAGGGAGATACAGTTTGGTAACTGGGCGGCTAGAGGGAGAAGATATCACCCTGCTGAATGTGTATGCTCCCCCAGGGGCTAACTGGAAATTTTATAAAAATGTATTCGACCTAATGATAACTAAAGCTCAAGGTTTAGTGATATGTGGTGGGGACTTCAATCTTAGACTGAATCCATACTGGGATGCTTCTGGTAATTCCCCACATCAAAATAACACCCAAAACAGGAAGACTCGGATGCTACTAAAAGAAATGGGAATCTGTGATGTGTGGAGGGAACTCAACCCCAGTGTAAAAGACTATACATTTTACTCAACTCCACATTCATCTTACTCAAGGATTGACTATTTTTTTATGTTTAATAGAGACATTGGTAGAGTAAAAACATGTAAAATAGGACTGATGGATCTCTCCGACCACAGTCCGATCTACATGGACTTAAATATCCAAAAATACACAAATAATACATTTTCTTGGAGGTTAAATTCAAATGTCCTGAAAGGACCATTGAAAGATGAATTGGAGTCAGATATTCTCAGATATTTGGAAGATAACGATAATGGAGAAGTATCCCCTTTAATACTGTGGGATGCATGTAAAGCTGTAATAAGAGGAAAGATTATTGCAAAACTGGCAACCCAAAAGAAACTAAGACAAGAAAAACTATCCACATTAGAGTCAGAACTTAGGAACCTAGAAAAAGAACACAAAGGCAACACTCATTCTACTGACTCGCTCAAGATTAAGGAAATTAAAAACCAAATAAATGAGATCTACACAATAGAAATCCAGAAGAAACTTACATTTCTGAAACAAAAATACTATGAAGCAGGCAGTAAATCGGCAAAATTGCTAGCCTATAAATTGAGGAAACATCAAACAGAAAGAGCAATCTACAAAATCAGAGACCCAGTATCAAAGGAAATAAAATTCAGAATTCAGGATATTCTTAAAAACTTCGAGAATTACTATAAGAACTTATACTCCCACAAAAAACATAAAAACGCATCCGAGGCATTCCTAAACACATTAAACCTTCCCCAACTTACGGAGTCACAAAATAAAACACTACTGTCAGAAATACATTCTAAAGAATTGGAAAAAGCAATTATGAAACTTAAAGCTAACAAATCCCCAGGAGCTGATGGCTATACAGCAGAGTGGTACAAAACCTTTAAACAGCAACTATCTCCTCTCCTCCTGAAAACATTTAATTATGTCCTCCACACAGGGGAAATCCCCCCCTCCTGGAGAGAAGGGGTCATTGCAGTTATACCTAAACCTGAAAAGGATAAACTAGAGTGCTCCAACTACAGACCAATCAGTGTACTAAATCAGGACTATAAGCTTTTTACCATTATCCTTGCCAAAAGGTTAGAGAATATACTGACAGACCTAATTCATTTAGACCAAACAGGTTTTATAAGACAAAGACAGACACAAGACAACATTCGACGCACTTTACACATAATTCATCATATAAAAAAATATAACTTAAATGCAGTCATATTAGGATTAGATGCTGAAAAAGCATTCGATTCGGTTGACTGGTCTTTTCTATACAGAATCTTATCCAGTTTCAATTTTCATAACAACTTCATTAGAACTATACAGGCATTATATAAAAAACCAACAGCTAAAATAAGGATTAACGGTAATTTATCATCATCTTTTGAACTGGAAAGAGGATGTCGTCAGGGCTGCCCCCTGTCTCCACTGCTCTTTGCAATCTTCATAGAACCTCTGAGCCAATGGATAAGACAAAACCAAAAAATTCAAGGTATTACACTTGGTCAGAAGGAACATAAAATAGCACTCTTTGCTGATGACATTTTAATATACCTAGGGCAGCCGGACACTTCTTTACCAGAACTAACCTCAGTTTTTTCAGAGTATGGAGATTTATCGGGGTACAAATTAAATATGCATAAAACCCAAGTTTTAACATTCAACTATGACCCAAATCATTATTCACTAAGCAAACTCAAAACTAACTGGGAGTCGGAATCTATGAAATATCTGGGGGTCAATATCCCGAAACAACTCAACAAAATTATATCACTAAACTATGATCCACTGGTGACAAAAATAAAATCTGACCTAGCAAGATGGAATATGATACCATTCTTGGGTATTGCACAAAGAATTGAAGCAGTCAAAATGAATATACTTCCACGTCTTCTATACCTTTTCCAAACAATACCGGTAGAACCTCCCAAAAAAACATGGCAGGAGCTGGACAGAAGGATCTCAAGATTCATATGGCAGGGCAAGAGACCTAGAATCAGATATAGAACCCTACAGCTAAACAAAGACAAAGGTGGGCTCGCGCTGCCAAATATCAGGGACTACTTTAAAGCCGCACAAATTAAAACTTTAGTAGAGATATGTAACCCAGTCTACTCTGCACAATGGAAGGAGATCGAATGCCAAATAACAAGTGACATCCCCCTACAGGCGATAATAGGGAACAATGTCTTACCTAAGCTTTTGAATAACACTAACCCGTGGATAGAGACCCCGCTAAAAATTTGGTTTAAGATAGTCAGAGAGAATCAAACTAAAGAGCCCTATCGACTTCTGCAATGGATCGCCTATGATCAGGACTTTACTCCTAATAAAACAGACACCAGATTTAAAAAGTGGAAGGAGAAGGGGCTGATAAAATATTACGATTTTTTTAAAGGGCAAATCTTAAGAAGTTTTGAAGATTTGAAAAAACAAGGCCTAATAAATCAAGACCTTTACAGGTTCTTCCAGCTTAGACACCACATAAACAATATACTTAAAAAGGAGGTTTTGGAAAGGGCCCAGTCAGGTGTTCTGAAGGTCTTCTTAATGGCATATAAAGGGATCCCAGGGATCAGATACATTTCTAAAATATACCAAGGTCTTCAAGACTTAAAAGGAGACAACACATCTTATATAAAAGAGAGATGGGAAAAAGAGGGGAATTTCACTTTACATCTGGAAATATGGGAAAAGCTAAATAAACAGCAATGGAAAAGTACCTCATCCCTGCAGTGGAGAGAATTTGGATGGAAAAACTTGGCAAGATTTTTCAGAACACCTGCACAAATCAAATTTACCCATAAGGGATTGAACTGTTGGCGCTTGTGTGGTGAAAAGACTGCAAATCATTTTCATGTGTTTTGGTCATGCCCAGTTATCCACCAATATTGGTCCAATGTACAGACAATATTGGGGAAAATATTCAAAATTACAGTTCCCTTTTCTTTTGTAACTTTGTATTTGGGTTTACTACCGGACTCACTGGAAAGACGAGGAGAAAAATACTTATTCAATGTTTTAATATTGGCAAGCAAAAAAGCTCTAACTAAAAAATGGATGTTGAAGGACTGTCCTACACCTGAAGATTGGACTAACGTGATCCAAGACATTTACTCGATGGAAAAGTTGACATTCGCACTGAGACAGGACATGGATGGGTTCATGAACTTTTGGCAACCCTGGACCGCATATGTGTCTTCCATTAGATCTAATCTTTGACAAATACCATTTCAATAATGGTTCTGCTCTTTGTTCCAATGCTACTCAGATGCTCTTTTATCTTTATTTACTTACTTTTTCTTTTTGTTTGTTTTTTACTGGTTTGTTTGGTTTTTTTTTGTTTTTTGTTTTGTTTTTTTTTTCTCTTTAATTTCACTTTTTCTTTCACTTTAAAAAAAAAAAAAAAAAAATAAGGGGTGTTGTAAGAATTAATCTTCCAATGTTGTCAGATATCAGAAAATAAGGGAACATGTGATGAAAATGTAAACACTGCATTGCTGTAACGACCTGTATACCCTTTACAAAAACTTAAATAAAAAAAAAAAAAAAATCCCCAAATATCTTCTCAGCAGTGGTGTAGTCAGCTTTGTTGTGACAAGGATAAGCCTGGGCAAAGCGAGTGAAGTGGTCCATTTTGAACCAGGATATACTCATATCCTCCTTTGCACCTCTCTAAGTGCAGGAAATCAATGGACACGAGTTCGAATGGATACGTGGTGACAATATTAGTCAGTGGTGCCCTGGTTGGCTTATTGGGACGTTTATTCTTTAAACAACTGCAAACTTTCGTGATGTAGTGCTCAACATCCCTTTGCATATGAGCCCAGTAAAAGCGCTCCCTTATCAGGTTCATTACCCTCTCTACCCCTAAGTGGCCCATGTTTTCGTGGAGCTCTTTAAACACGAGTTTATGAAACTTCCGGGGTAGAAGTAGCTGGTCATGCGATGCCATTCTCCTGTAGAGCAGTCCATCATCTTCTAGGTACAGTTTGTGTTTTTGCCTGACTAGAGCTGCAATTTTACTGTCCAGCTGTTTTCCACTTCTTGGCCATTGTTTTGACACCACATAATGCAACACCTCTCCAATCACACAGTCTTCTTCCTGAGCTCTTTTTAGGGCAGTCTTTGGTATTTCAGCTACAGAGCTGGCTTCTAGATCTGCTTCACTAATGAGAGTGGAAATAGTGACTGGGCAGAACCATGGTTCATTTTCTTGTGACTTTACCTTGACTGCCTGCGCCACACAGTGCATTACATCAGGATCAACATTTTGTGTGCATTTGTTCATGTACTGCTCCATATCTAGGGGCATACGTAAGAGGCCGTCTGCATCTCTATTCGCTTTCCCAGGGCGGTACTTAATCACAAACTGGAAATCAGCTAGTTCTGCTACCCACCTCTGTGTGGTTGCATTTAGCTTTGCGGTGGTGAGCACATAAGTGAGGGGATTATTGTCCGTATAGACAGTGAATGGTGGAGAATAGTAAAGGTAATCCCGAAACCTCTCACATATGGCCCACTTCAGGGCAAGAAACTCCAGCTTCCCTGAATGAAGGTGGTAATTTTTCTCTGGATTTGACAGTGTCCTGGAACCATACGCTATCACCACCAGTTTGCCTTGTTGTCGCTGGTATAACACCGCCCCAAGCCCCTCCTGTGAAGCATCACAGTGCAAAATGAAGGGTTCCTCAAAGTTCGGGTAACCTAGCACTGGGGGCTGGGAGAGAAAGTCAATAAGCTGACAGAGCACTGCATGATGCTCAGGGCGCCACCTGATTGCATGGGATGAGGGTGACTGGCCACTTTCTTTCTTTTTGACATGTTTTTTTGAGTTTTGTTTTGCTTTGTCTGTGTGGTCGTTAGCAAGAAGGTCGTAAAGAGGCTTTGCTATACGGGAGAAGTTTGGAATATAGCTGCGGTAGTATGAAATAAAGCCTAGCAATTTCCTTAGCTCTCCAACAGTGGAAGGTTGCTGCTGTTTTAGGGCCTGCACCGGGGCAAGGTTTGCAGGGTCCATAGTGTAGCCCTGTTTTGTTACCATTTTGCCAAGGAAACGTACCTGCTGCTTGAATAACTCACATTTCCGGGGAGTCAGCTTCACCCCATGGCTTTGGTAGCGGTGCAGGACGTTTCTCAGGTCTTGCAAGTGGTCTTCAAAAGTCTGTGAATGAACAAGGTTATCATCAAGGTAAGGCAGACAAATATCATCCCTCAACCCCCACAAACACTCCTCCATAGATCTTTGGAATGCTGCTGGTGCTGAGGACAAGCCAAATGGAATTCTTACCCATTCGAACAAACCCCACGGGGTGATAAAGGCAGTGAGGGGCCTACTCGACTCTTCCAGGAAACCCTGGTGATATGCCTTCCCTTGGTCGAGGACTGAAAACCAGGCACTCCCATTCAGACTGTTCAGCATATCTTGTATGCGGGGGAATGGGTGTCTTGTCAGGTATAGACTTCTTGTTCAGCTCTCTAAAATCGCAGCACAAACGCCGACCTCCATCTTTCTTTTGCACACAGACGATTGGACTAGAGTACGATGACTTAGATTTGGTGATCCAGCCCCTGTTAAGCAGGTCTTCTAAATATTCTTTTACTTCTTTATGAAGTGGCCTGGGGACAGAAATATAAGTCTTTTTGAGAGGAGTGGGATCCTTGAGTCTTTTTTTCAACTGTAAAGAGGGAACTGTCCCTACATCATACTCATCACAGGAAAACGCTTGCCGTTCCTCCCGTAGTAGCTATCTCACTTGCTCTTGTTGTGTGGGAGAGAGATGATCAAGAGGGACTGGGGGGTCCCACATGTCCATAGTCTCTTTGACAGCACAGTCCATCTCTGTCTCTTCATTTCTTCCTGTTTCACTTGTTATCGAGTCTGCTGCCGCTTGGCTTACAGTCATTGTTCTAATGTCTGCCGGGTAAGTAGTTTTAACTCTCTGTGTCTGTCCCAAAATGGTCTTAGCTGGCAGCTGGATATCACGAGAAGTACTGTTTGTTATAGGTATTTTGAACACAGATCGACTTCCTTTCCATAACTGCACCACCCCACTTTGCATCTGTAAACCCTCCGGTAGTTGCGTGTACTGACTCGGCTCAAACAGGACGTCTTGGGTGTCTGTAAGTGGGCCTGCTCTGACAAAACCTTTAACTGCTTTGGTTTGGCCAGCTGGGATGGTGACTAACTCGCTGCCAACTTTTACCATTCCTTCCCCCAGCCTATCCTCCTCACTTTGCATCACCTTCAAAAATACCTCTGTTTTCTTACAGTCAAATGAGAAGACTGCACTAACAGCTTCACTGATGGCACAAGGGGGTCCAATGCCCATCTTCAAGACATGTGCAATCACGTTGAACCCAATGATAGGCTGCTCTGCCACTCCATCCTCCTTCACCACTAACACAGGAACTAAGAGTTCCACCTGTTGGCCACTATCTGTCGGCAGCTTGAAAGTGACTTCGACCCACCCTGAGAATGGAATCGGTGTCTGGTTCACTGCCCTTCATCCAGAATACTTGGACCCACCAACTCGGCTAAGTCCCTGACTGTGGTGTGTGGCAAGTGCTCCTGTCTCCAGGTGTCATTCATCAAGCAGACCTGTGACCCTGTGTCCCACAACGCTTCTGTCTCCTTATCATTGAGAAAGCAGGTTATGACATACTTTTTTCCAACCAAATTGAGCAACTGTGATCTGCGATTAGGGGACAGTAGATTAACACGGACCGTTTCTTCAGGAGGTGCCTCTGTTTTAGCTACCAGCCTTGCTTCCAACTTCTGAATACTGTCAGTGACTAGCTTGTACAGATCTTGTGTGTTAGCTTGTGTTGATGTGGTTGGGACAGTACTGGCAGCCATGTCTACTTGCCCTGTTTTTTTACCAGGTCTCTTCCCTGTCTGACATTCCCTTGACATGTGGCTGCTGATTCCACATCTAAAGCAGTGGTTGCACTGATCGCCATTGCTGGTGGACTGACAGCTTTTGCAACCACGTGTCCTGCTCGCTCTTTGAGCATGGGGTGCTCTGGGAGACTCACGTATGGCCTTCTTTATCTCCTCCATTTCACCCTTCAGTTGCGTGACTATGTCCAGGAGCTCAGATTCCGTGCGGGTTACTGTGCTTTGGGGTTTAGGGGTTTTACCTTTTGTCGATGGTGGAGGGCGTTCTTGGCCATCCACTCTTCCCACGGTTGCATCCTGACCTGACAGGCTGTCCACTCGGCATTCTCGGACTTTGGGTTCTTTTGTGTGCCTCTTGAACTTTTGGTGTTGTTCCCACTCAGGACTGGCTGCTGCATTTGTCTTAGAAATCAGAAGCTCATCTGTGACGGCAGGATCCTCCAGATAGCGCTTCAGTTGATACTTCACATCAGCACTAATCAGTCCCGTTTCCACCGCCCTCAGAAACTTCCTCTGGATAAGGTCAGAGCTATACTGCTCTTCCGTGCCCGGCTCTCTGGATGCTACCAAAAGTCTTTCTTTTAACTCAATGGCACGGAACAGGAAGTTCTGAGGTGACTTGTTACTGTCTTGTGTGAGGTTTATCAGGCGATTGTCCAAGTCAGTGGAACTATCCTCTTTATAATGTCCTCGCAGGATGGTGCGCAGCTGTGGCAGGGTGAAATCTGACTTGATCTCCAGCATATCTCGCAAACTCAGTCCGGGACTCACTGCTCTGACAACAGCCTCGATTATTTCAGCCTCACTGTGATTTTTCTTTAGGCCCATATCAATCTGGTGAATGAGGTTGGAATAAGACAACTTGTCTCTTTGGCCCCTCTCTCCTATCTGACCATTTATCTTAAACTCTCGTTTAATGGTCACCTCTGGTAGTAGGGGCGCTGAGGGGGCCGCGGGCTGTGCCAGAAAAGGGCGACTTTGTGGCTGAGTGGTCACGTTAGTGGTAAGCCTTGCTATTTCCTCTTCAATCTTTTTAGTTGAATCAAGAAAACTTTCGTATAGAGCGGCATATTGCTTTTGTAAACTTGCGAGTGCCTCCGCATCCCGACCCACGCCGGCCGCTGCTGCCGCCTGCGATGGCTGTTCGCTTTGCTTAGCTTCAGTAGTACATGTGATTAGCTTTAGCAGAAACGCGCGGGCTACATCCTCTTCTTCGTTTTCAATGGTCTTTTCCACCTCCTCGTTTAACAGTCGTACCAGCGTGTACTTTTTAGACGGCTTGACTGGGTTTATCTTTGCAAACAAACAGACCTCATGTAGCTGTTTGGGCTGTAGTTGCACCAAGGCCTTGCTTAGCTTATCCTGCAGCTGCTCCAATTCCATCGTTTCTGCTCGTTTTTTTTTTTTTATTTGCACACTCACCGTCTTGGGCACGACTGAACCATCCTCTGCTACCAAATTGTGTTACACTCGTCAGGTGAAGAAGAGGCAATTTGTCGACTTTTCAGCGGTTTATTGTCTTTTTACAACACCAGGCACGGCACCTCGACACGGGACATCACTCAACAACCGCCACAACTTCTTCTTCTCGTGCGTTCTAACAACTTAACAGTGTCTCATCACAACCGAGCGCCACTTGTGGCACAAAAGCGCTACTGCTTTTACTGACAAACAGTTTAAATTAAAACAGACCAAATTACAGTCTTTTAGATACATTTCCTATAAATGCTTATATTAGCCATCAGCATCTAAATTACAGTCTTTTAGATACATTTATTATAAATGCTTATATTAGCCATCAGCATCTAATCACATCTAATTAAAAATGTTTTCTGGGGATTTTCTAGGGAGGTGTCCAACATTTAATTTTTCCTACAGATAGATAGATAGATAGAGGAAATGTAAAATGTGTGTGAAGGGAGGTGTAAAAAATACATAAATGTAAAATTTCTAATTAAACACAAAAGTAAGTATGAAGTGGATTTAATACAAAGATAAATTAATCAGGGTTGTCTTGAGATCAGTTTTTCATTGCAGGATTATCATGGCCTGATATTCCACAGAAACAATATTAATGTTTGTGGAAAACGTGAAAAAACCATTCTATTAGACAATATTACCTTTAAGTTTGTTTATTGTGTGGACTTTGTTTTGTAAATACTGTATGTATAACTATACAAAAGTCTACAAGAACAGTTAGTCTAAGTGGATTTTAAAACACTAGCTCGATAACAATGCAGTGTTACTGCAATGTACTACACGTGTATTTTTAACACCTTATATGTAACATTGAAATTGTAAATACTGCAGTTACTGGGACACCTCTGGAATGAATACATACAAAATATATTACAAATACAGTGGTGTGAAAAAGTGTTTGCCCCCTTCCTGATTTCTCATTTTTTTGTATGTTTGTCACACTTAAATGTTTCACATCATCAAATTTAAATATTAGACAAAAATAACACAAGTAAACACAAAATGCAGTTTTTAAATTAAGGTGTTTATTATTAAGGGGAAAAAAAATCCAAACCTACATGGCCCTGTGTGAAAAAGTGATTGCCCCCTAAACCTAATAACTGGTTAGGCCACCCTTAGCAGCAACAACTGCAATCAAGCGTTTGGGAAAACTGACAAAGAGTTACAGCACTGTGGAGGAATTTTGGCCCACTCATTTTTGCAGAATTGTTGTAATTCAACCACATTGGAAGGTTTCGAGCACGAACCGCCTTTTTAAGTCATGCCGCAGCATCTCAGTCGAATTCAGGTCAGGGCTTTGACTAGGCCACTCCAAAGTTGTGGTGATCCGTGCTCGAGTCACTCAGTATTTTCCCTCTTTCTTTTCATTTCTAGTTCTGATTTGTATTAGTTTCTGTAGGATTCTCTGGGGCTCTTACTGTGACAGTGCCATGGCCGGACGTCTGGTTGTCAGCTGGTGCACAGACTGTCACAGCTGAGTGTAATTCAGTGATTATGGTTCTTCTCCTCACCTGTTGGTCATCAGGCTTTGTGAATATTTAAAGTCGAACTGAACCACCTTTTGGCGCAAAAAGTAGAATAGCAGATTAATTCCTTATTACCTATTGTATTTTTCAACACATAAAAGAAATTTTTAGGCTGTGCGATGGCCAAGCTATAAGCCGATAAACTTTTGCCTCTGGCTGGCAGTGCCAAACAAACCGGAAGTAGTGCAGACAACGCTGCGTGACGTCACGAGTGTGATCCCTAAACAAAACAACAATGGCAGATGATAGCAGTTCCAGCAGTCAAGAACACCAGAGTTTTCAGAGTGAAGAGGCATTCAGGATCGGTGACGAGACAGAGGAGGATGCAGGAGTGTGGCAGGTGGCAGGCGTGCACAACGGCGAGCCCGGGAGACCTAATGCACCTGTGACAGCAGCTGGAAGACAGCGATGCAGAGGCGAGGTCCGCCGCTGGGGAATACACCTGTGCACAGGGGAGAGACTGGAAAGGCAAAGGTAGGTATGCTTACGCTGTAGATCTTGTTGGGAGATGAGGGGGTTCCTCTGCAGCAAGAGGGCTGAAGGAATCAGACGGCTTCATGCCGAAGCCCAGGGCAGAGTGGCTTATATCCCACACTGCTGACGAGGCGCAAGTGTGCGCGCAGCTGGCGCCGCTAATGAGCAGCGAGTTGTAACATATCCAGCCTGTGTTGTGTTGTAGCTTAGTTTTCTTTTTTCTCTGTCACATTTTGTCTTAGTTTTGTTTTGAATTGTAATCGCTCTTGCCTGTTTTCTCTTTTGAATTCTTGGATGGAATATGGGTGGGCAATATAAGCTGCGGCTTCAGCTATCACCCATTTCGGATAACTTACGTTGAATTGTATAATCAGATGAGTCATTGTTCAATTTGACCTTGTTGTTATATCATTCAGTTTCTTTCAACCTGTACTGTACTATCCAAAATAAATAAATTCATTCATTCATTTAAAAAACTTGGCTATGTATTACAATACTTCTACAGACTATAGTGGAAATACACATGAACAGAACTGGCCTCTGCATTTGACTGTGCTATTTATAAATACAGTGATCCCTCACTTACCACGTTTAATGGGGACCAGAACCGACCGTGAAAAGTGAAAAACAGCAAAGTAGCGTCACCCCCCCCCCCCCAAGGGCGTCACAAGCACTATTTTGCACAAAAAGGCACAAGAGAACAGCGAAAAGTGCCACTAAGCAACACGAGCGATAAAGAACAATGAATGCGGTCTTCCTTCACTGGGTATGCGCACTCTGCAGGGAGAGAAGCTGGGTAAAACGTCTCGGCCAATCAGCTTGCGAGGTAAAACGTCTCGGCCAATCAGCTTGCGAGATTCCCAAGCGGTGAAGAGGTGGGCGGAGAGGAGTGGAGCGGTGGTCAGAGAGGTGGATTTTGAGTTGTGCGGGCTCTCCGTGTTGATACCTGATGTTCTAATGTACTCTCCCTGCCTTCTGCTAGCGCCCGGGCAACTTTCGTGCCATTTTTTCTCAATTTTGAATTTTTGATGAATATTTTTGAAAAATCCGCGATGCACTGAGGGCGCGAAAGGTGAAACGCGAAGTAGCGAGGGATCACTGCAATAGCTATATCTAGAAACGCATCGCTTCCCGGTCGCTTTTCCTCCCCCTTTCTTTTCTTTCGTCGCCATGACAGCTTTCCTTGGCCACTGAACAGATCTTCCCAGGTGTTGGAAGTGTTTTGTAGTCGACTATCACGACAAAATGCACCAAAAACAACCAGTGTCGACATGCTCGCAATGGTAAACATGGAGGACTGTGTCACACTCGTGACGTCACGTGGAACTCCGGCTGCACTTCCGGTTAATCGGCGGATTTGTCTGATTTTTCAGGGCGGGAAATTCAAAATCGCGATTTTCTCCAAGATTCCGGGATTTGTGAAGTGGGTGCCAATGATAAATTATCTTTATAATTGTATGTACTATCACCCAGTGCCGTTCAATGCCGTTCAGTTCAGTTCTACTTTAAGGTTGCAGTTAAGGCTCACTCCTTGCTGCGATCTTGCCCTAGCTGGCTGGTATCCCTACGTCCGATGCCAGCCTTCATTTACAGTGTAAGGTTTCGCCCTCGCTATTCCTACATAAGTGTTGCTCTACAGCGTAAGGTTTCGCCCTTGCTATATTATAGAGAAGTGACTGTTTGTTCCCTCTGTTTATTGTTATTTCACCCTTCGGGGTCACATGTGTTTAGTGTTTTTGTTTGGCTCCTCATGGCTTGTTATTTTGTTACTTTTCTTCAATAAATATACAAACTCACTGTTGGCATTTGGTACCTCATTCATGCCCTGAAAAGGGCAGTTATGACAAACGTCTTCATTTTTTTTTTTCTTAAGCCATTCAGAGTTGGTCTTGCTGGTGTGTTTTGGATCATTTTCCTGCTGCAGAACCCAAGTGTGCTTCAGCTTGAAGTCACGAACAGATGGTCGGACATTCTTCTTCAGGATTTTTTGGTAGACAGCAGAATTCATGGCTCCATTTATCACAGCAAGTCTTCCAGGTCCTGAAGCAGCAAAACAGCCCCAGACCATCACACTACCACCACCATATTTTACTGTTGGTATGATGTTCTAATGTTCCTTTTCTGAAATGCTGTGTTACTTTTATGCCAGATGTAATGGGACACACACCTTCCAAAAAGTTAAACTTTTGTCTTGTCAGTCCACAGAGTATTAAAAAAAAGTCTTGATCCCCAAGACTTTTGGAAAAATACTGCCATTCAGACCTGGTAGACCCAAACGTATAGTGAGGATGTGCTGGGAATGTCTGGCTGAGGCCCCTGTCCGGGAGGTCTTCAACTGTCACCTCCGGAAGAACTTCAACCACATTCCGAGGGAGTCTGGAGACATGGAGTCTAAATGGTCCATGTTCTCCACCTCTATTGTTGAAGCAGTGGCCCAGAGCTGCGACCGCAAGGTCGTCTGGGTATCTCGTGGCCGCAACCCTCGAACCAAGTGGTGGACACCAGTGGTGAAGGGGGCATTTAAGCTGAAGAAGGAGTCCTATCAAGCTTGGTTGGCTTGTAGGACTCCCGAAGTAGCTGAGGTGTACCAGCAGACCAAGCGGAGTGCAGCTTGGGTGGTTGCTGAAGCAAAAACTCGGGTATGGGAGGAGTTTGGTGAGGCCATGGAACAAGACTTTCGGTCGGCCTCAAAGAGATTCTGGCAAACTGTCCGGCAGCTCAAGAGGGGGAAGCAGCTCCCTGTCCACACTGTGTATGGTGCAGATGGCATGCTGCTGACTTCGACTGGGGATATCGTCGGGCGGTGGAAGGAATACTTTGAGGATCTCGTCAATCCCACTGATACACCTTCCACAGAGGAAGCAGTGCTTGTGGACGAGGGGGACGACTCGCCTATCACAGGGGCTGAGGTCACCAAGGTGGTAAAAAATCTCTTTGGTGGCCGGGCCCCGGGGGTGGATGAGATTCGCCCTGAGTACCTCAAGGTCCTGAATGTTGTAGGGCTGTCATGGTTGGCACACCTCTACAACATTGCGTGGAGGTTGGAGGCAGTGCTTTTGGCATGGCAAACCGGGGTGATGGTTCCTCTCTTCAAAAAAGGGGACCGGAGGGTGTTCTCCAACTTTAGAGGGATCACACTCCTCAGCCTCCCTGGGAAGGTCTATGCCAAGGTACTGGAGAGGAGAGTCCGGCCATTGGTCGAACCTCAGTTTCAGGAGGAGCAATGTGGTTTTCATTCTGGCTGTGGCACATCGGACCAGCTCTTTCCCCTCTCGAGAATCCTCGAGGGTTCGTGTGAGTTTGCCCAACCAGTTTGCATGTGTTTTGTGGACTTGGAGAAGGCATTCGGCCACATCCCTTGTACTGGTCTGTTGTGGTGAAGAGGGAGCTGAGTTCTAAGGCAAAGCTGTTGATTTACCAGTCAATCTACGTTCCTTCTCTCACCTATGGTCACAAGCTTTGGGTAATGACTGAAAGAACGAGATTGCGGATACAAGCAGCTGAAATGAGCTTTCTCCGTAGGATCGCTGGACTCACCCTCAGAGATAGGGTGAGGAGCTCAATCATCCGGGAGAGGCTCCCACTTGAGGTGTTTCGGGCATGTCCCACTGGGAGGAGACCCTGGGGCAGGCCCAGGACTCGGTGGAGAGACTATGTCTCCCAGCTGGTCTGGGAACGCCTTGGTATCCTCTCTGAAGAGCTGGAGCAAGTGGCTGGGGAGAGGAAAGTCGGGGTTTCTCTGCTTGAATTGCTGCCTCCGCTACCCGGACCTCTGGAAAAGCGGTAGAAGATGGATGGACGGATCTTGGGGATCATCAAGGTGTTTCCCGGCAAAACTGAGACGAGCCTTTATGTTCTTTTTGTTCAGCAGTGGTTTTCGTCTTGGAACTCTGCCATGCAGGCCATTTTTGCCCAGTCTCTTTCTTATGGTGGTGTCATGAACACTGACCTTAACTGAGGCAAGTGAGGCCTGCAGTTCTTTGGATGTTGTCGTGGGGTCTTTTGTGACCTCTTGGATGAGTTGGCACTGCGCTCTTGGGGTAATTTTGGTCGGCCGGCCACTCCTGGGAAGGTTCACCACTGTTCCATGTTTTCGCCATTTGTGGATAACAGCTCTCACTGTGGTTCGCTGGAGTCCCAAAGCTTTAGAAATGGCTTTATAACCTTTTCCAGACTGATAGATCTCAATTACTTTGTTTCTCATTTGTTCCTGAATTTCCTTGGATCGCAGCATGATGTCTAGCTTTTGAGGATTTTTTGGTCTACTACACTTTGTCAGGCTGGTCCTATTTAAGTGATTTCTTGATTGAGAACAGATGTGGCAGTAATCAGGCCTGGATGTGGCTCGAGAAATTGAACTCAGCTTTCCAAAGATGTGCTAAACCACAGTTCCTTTATGTTTTAACCGGGGTGGGGTGGGGGGGGTCATTTTTTCACACAGGGCCATGCAGGTTATGATTCTTTTTTTACTCTTAATAAACACCTTCATTTAAAAACTGCATTTTGTGTTTACTTGTGTTATCTTTGTCTAATATTTAAATTTGTTTGATGATCTGAAACATTTAAGTGTGACATACACAAAAATGAGAAATCAGGAAGGAGGCAAACACTTCCACATCATTGTATTTATGAATGAATTCCTTCTTTAATTTTCTAATATAACTTAAATAAAGTTTAATGGCATCAGCAAATATATGATTATTTATCTCTTTTTTTTTATTTTGGCAGAAGTGCTCCATCCTCAACAATTCAGTGCCCCAGCTAGTTACAGCTGTAGGGTGCTGGAAAATAAATGAGCATACAAACATTTTGTGCTAACAATTCTGTCTATATTATTAACAAGGAGAATGCAGTCAATCGAGATGCAGACCCATGTCTTTTGCAGCCCTAGATTTACAGAATGTATGTAGCATTCAAAAGTATATTTGGAATCAGTGCTTAAATTTCCATCTAGTGTTTCCTTTGAGTGTGAAAAAATCATGCTTTTTTTTTAAATTGAAGTCCCTATGGGCCAAAATGACCTTTGACCTTTTGACCCCAAAAGTATAGCCATAGGTGTTAGTTCCAAGGTCAGCCTATATGTACCAAGTTTGGTGGCTGTAGCCTCATTCTCTGTTGAGTTAGAGCACGGATATAGCTGGATAGTCGGCCGGCTGGCCGCAGACGGCACCATCCACTCTACCCACGCGACTCATGCTGCTGTGGGTAACAAGCATGCCATGTGTTGCAAACTATAGGGCAAGATGACTCTTCTAAAACAAAAACAACTTCATGGTGTATCTAATGCCCAACAATAGTTCTTTTCTCAAATGCAAAAAAGTAACAATAAAACTACATTGCAGACAGTAACAACCAAATGACAATTAAGTAGTTGTTGCTATGAAAACATAAAAAAATAATAAGTTGACATAAATATAACTCAGCTTCCATTTTCTGTTTATAAATAAATCTGGTGGGGTTGTGTGGTTGGTTGGTGGTAGCTACGGGGTGGAGCAGAGAGCTGTAGGGGTGGATAGACTGGGAGGATGGAGGGTGAGCACACATCCAGTTTTCCACAAAGTCCTTTCAAACAGTAGATGATACTGCAGATAAACAGTGAAGTCAGACTGAGGGTGGCCAGCAGCAGACCAGATCCTGTTCTCCTTTCTCTGCTGCCTAACACTGTCAGACCACCAAATAAGACAAGCATTTTTTTGTCTCTTTCTAGATTTTTTTAAGATATCTTCAGTCAGTCATAAAGTTGAGAAGTTCACAGAGACAAGAGTTGAATGAGGCCAAGACATGATGAAAACCAGCCTCTGTCTTTACACGCCGTTATATCATCTACACACTGACTCCAACAACAGCACAGCAGGTTCAAGTAGTAACAGACAGATGAGCTCCACTCACTGGATTATCATGCTATTATGTTTGTTAAAATGATAGAAAATTAACTTGTGAACAGATAGTGAAATCCTTCCAATTAAATGTGATTTATGAGGCTGACTCCTCTCACTCCAACAGTACAGTATTACAGCGCCTGTCTCTGGGAAAGACTTTCCTCAATATACTTTACTGAACCAAAATCCCGATGAAAGGCCGAAGTCAGGTTTTTGTAGCTGTCACTCAAAGTCATTTATACCATATAGGAGAGTATTCAGAGGTGGGTGGTAACTAGTTACATTTACTGAAGAACATCAAGTAATTTTTTAAACAAAATTGTACGTTTGTGTACAGTTTTGTTGTATGATCCTTTTTAATTTTAAGGATTTTTTTAATAGAAAAAGCTGTACTTTTATTCAGTCAGATTTGGTGATTTTCTTAGTTACTTTTGATTTCACTGATTTGAGCTACACATGAAGCATGTTTCTCTTCCCATCAGATTTAAAAGTCACAAATTTAAGAGAAAAAACAGTAAAATTGGTAAGACTCAGACAACTTTTTAGTAGGCCTACATACTTTCTTTGTCTTAATTTTTTTTGTTAATCTTACTTATAGTAAGATCAACAAAAATCTTAGTAATTAATATCATAAGGTAACGCTGTTTTACCAGAGTACTATTTCCAGTTAATCTACCCACCTGTGGCATTATATCCTCTGGTCCAATGGGTCGCTAGATGATGACTTGTATGAATGTAAGTGTGCACCGCCCTCTAGTGGAAGACCAGTAATCAGCAAGATGCTTTTGTGCATTTACAATCTAACACATACAGTACATGCCAGTGCTGCTGTTGATAAAAGGATTATAAACAAGAAATAAATGCAGCAGAGCAACATGTTTTTATTAATGTTTGGTTATCCTACAGCACTGCTTCCCAAAAGTGACATTAAAAGAGCTAGGGTGGATTTAAGACTTAAACTAAATAGGGTGCCGTTTATCTTTTCAAGGACAGTGCAGGCTAATGAACATTGATAACAATCAGTGTAAACTTGCCAGATTGTAGCCAGTGGCTGATTTCGATCCTGTTCATAATTATTAAGGACAGGATTTCTAGGCGCAGCCAGGGAATGGAGGGTGTCATGCTTGGTGACCACAGGATCTCATCTCTGTTGTTTGCAGATGATGTTGTCCTGTTGGCTTCATCCAGCAATGACCTACAGCTCTTGCTGGGACAGTTTGCCGCTGAGTGTGAAGCGGCTGGGATGAGAATCAGCACTTCCAAGTCCAAGTCCATGGTCCTCAGCCTGAAAAAGGTGGATTGTCCTCTTTGGGTTGGGGACAGTCTCCTGCCCCAAGTGGAGGAGTTTAAGTATCTTGGGGTCTTATTCACGAGTGAGGGGAAAATGGAGCGAGAGATCGACAGATGGATGGGAGCAGCATCTGCAGTGATGCGGACGTTGTACCAGTCTGTTGTGGTGAAGAGGGAGCTGAGTTCTAAGGCAAAGCTGTCGATTTACCAGTCAATCTACATTCCTACTCTCACCTATGGTCACGAGCTTTGGGTAATGACCGAAAGGACGAGATCGCAGATACAAGCGGCTGAAATGAGCTTTCTCCATAGAATTGCTGGACTCACCCTCAGAGATAGGGTGAGGAGCTCAGTCATCCGGGAGAGGCTCAGAGTAGAACCACTGCTCCTCCACATGGAAAGGAGTCAGTTGAGGTGGTATGGGCATCTGATCAGGATGCCTCCTGGACGCCTCCCACTTGAGGGGTTTCGGGCATGTCCCACTGGGAGGAGACCCCGGGGCAGACCCAGGACTCGGTGGAGAGACTATGTCTCCCAGCTGGTCTGGGAACGCCTTGGTATCCTCTCTGAAGAGCTGGAGCAGGTGGCTGGGGAGAGGGAAGTCTGGGCTTCTCTGCTTGAACTGCTGCCTCCACGACCCGGACCTCCGGAAAAGCAGTAGAAGATGGATGGATGGATGGATGGATAGCTTCCATCTGTTGTCCATGGGTTACAATTTTTCCTTCCCCCATTCTGTTATGCTGAGCACCAAGCTAGAAGTTGGGAAGTATCGTTTTTATGTGGTCTTTGCTATGACCCTGTCGGGGCTTGAACCCATGACCTTCCGGCTGTGGGGCAGATGCTCTACTACTACGCCACCACTGTGGTTTCACCCCTAACTAACTGTGATGGACTTCTCATCATCCAGGCCCATTACCTGTCTGCTGTTTTTAAAGTGGGATGCATGAGTCTGATGGGATTGCCCATTTTGAAATCTTACTCAAGCTCTTCAAAGTCCCATACTGTGGATCTTCCAGGGATTAATTTTTAGGTTTCAACATCCTCAAAGATATATGTAGTTTTAAGGGCCAAAAACCATTTCTGTGCTGTTTTGCTGCTCATAAACCAACTCATGGTAAAGCAGTGTAAAGCTCTGTCTGAAACAGTTCATTATACTAATGAGCCCCTCGTCTGATTGCTTACAGTGGGCCAGTCACAAGTAAGTAAGCAGTCAGGGTTTATCTTGTTGTTTTGCTAATTGACAGCACTTTCCTTTTGCAGTGAGGAGTGTACAGGGCATTCCTGACTGGATGTGTAGATGGGAGTGCCACCAAAAGTCAGACTTTCAGATTGGAAAGTCAGAAGGACCTCACGATGACTGGCTTCAACATCCAATATGGCTGTGCCCATACACCATGCATCCACAGTAAAAGTTGTGTAAAAATGTACAATACACTACTCACAAAAAGTTATGGGTATTTGGCTTTCGGGTGAAATTTATGGAAAAAATAAAAAGTTCATGCTACATTGATATTATATCATGAAAGTAGGGCATGTAAGTAGAAGCATGCAATGGTGATTTCCTCATCTCAAACAGTTTTTTGAAACAAAAGCCAACAACAATGGTGGGTATACCACAACAAAAAATGTCAGTGTCTCAATAACTTGTCATGTGCCCTTGAGCATCAATTACAGCTTGACAACAATGTCTCATGCTGTTCACAAGTTGACTTATTGTCTGCTGAGGCATGGCATTCCACTCTTCTTGAAGGGCGGCCCTCAGGTCATTGAGGTTGTGGGGTGCAGGGTTACAAGCCTTTACACGGCGACTCAGCTGATCCCGCAGATTTTCTATGGGATTCAGGTCTGGAGAAAGTGCAGACCACTCCATTTGAGGTACCCCAGCCTCCAGCAGCCATTCCCTAATGATGTGACCTGGATGAGCTGGAGCATCGTCGTCCATGAAGATGAAATTAGGTCTGTGTTGTTCATGCAGGGGCACAATGACTGGATTAATGATGTTATTCAGGTAGTATCAGCTTGTCACTGTACCATTTACAGGGTGTAGGGCAGTTCTGTATTGACTAGACACACCTGCCAAGATTGTAACACCACCACCAAAGGCTCATCTGGTGACAACAGTGGCTGATGCATAGCACTCTCCTTGACATCTCCAACATCGTTGGCAATCATCATTTCTGCTCAGTGTGAATCGACTTTCATCAGAGAACAGCACTGAGGCCCACCGGTCTCTTGTCCAGCATAAATGCTCCCTGGCCCATGCAAGACAATGCCTGTAGGTGAGGATTCACCCTTTGTATCTACACTGGTAGTTAGTTGACGTTTGGCCCTGAGTGTCAGTCAGGACACAAGATGCAGACTGCTGAATTCAGTATAGGGTTCTTTATTGCAGGGTTAGTTGACAAGATATCTCTGAGCAGGTATGGGTAGGTATTGGGTAGGTGTGGTCCTCATGGATCCCTCATGGATCGTCACCTTATCATGGTGGGGGGTTTGCGTGCCCTAGTGAGCCCAGGAGCTATGTTGTCAGGGGCAATTTGCCTCTGGTATGGTCACCCAAGACAAACTGGTCCTGGGTGAAGGGCCAGACTAAGAATGGTCCAACAGACTCTCATGAAAAATACCAGAACAAGGATTCAGTGTACCCCACCCGGTATGGGGTTACTGGGGCCCCACCCTGGAGCCAGGCCTGGGGGAGGGAATCGATGGCTAGCATCTGGTGGCCGGGTTTCCGCCCATGGGATCTGGCCGGGCTCAGCCCGAAGGAGTTACATGGGTCCGCCCTCCAGTGGGCTCACCACCTGCAGGAGGGATCATGGGGGTCCGGTGCTATGTGGATCAGGTGGCAGTCAAAGGCGGAGACCTTGGCGGTCTGATCCCAGGCTTCCTAAACTGGCTTTGGGGACGTGGAATGTCACCTCTCTGGTGGGGAAGGAGCCTGAACTGGTGTATGAGGTTGAGAGATACCAGCTAGATATAGTCGGCCTCACCTCAACACACAGCTCCAGTTCAGGAACCAGTCTCCTGGGCAGGGGCTGGAGCTTGGCCTACTTGGCCTTGACGTCCCACTTGATGAAGACCCTGGAGAGACTGCTCCTTGCTCACCTCCGCCCCCTGGTGGAACCAGCGATGGATCCACTCCAGTTCGCCTACCAGCATGGCATTGGGGTGGAGGATGCGGTGATCTTCCTCCTTCACCGTTCTCTGTCCCACCTGGAGAAGCCCGGGAATATGGTGAGGATCATGTTCTTTGACTTCTCCAGTGCTTTCAACACCATCCAACCGATGATCCTGAAGGACAAGCTGCTGCGCGCAGGGGTGGACCAGCACCTGTCATCATGGATCCTGGACTACCTCACGAACCGGCCTCAGTTTGTGAGAACCCGGGACTGTGTGTCCGACACGATCATCAGTAGCACGGGGGCCCCCCAGGGAACGGTGCTGGCTCCCTTCCTGTTCACTCTTTATACTGCGGACTTCTCACACAACACAACACACTGCCATCTACAGAAGTTCTCTGATGACTCTGCGATCGTTGGCCTCATCTCCAATGGAGATGAAGCTGAGTACAGAGGGCTTATCCAGGACTTCGTGGACTGGTGCCATCGGAACTGCCTCCAGATCAACGCGAGGAAAACTAAGGAGCTGGTGGTGGACTGCCGCAGGCATGGGCAGCCCCTCACAGTACCAGTAAATATACAGGGAACAGACATCGAGATGGTGACATCCTATAAGTACCTGGGTATTCATCTGAACAATAAACTAGACTGGTCACACAATACTGATGCACTCTACAAGAAGGGACAGCGCAGGCTGTTCCTGCTGAGGAGACTCAGGTCTTTTGGTGTACAAGGGGCGCTGCTGAAGTCATTCTATGACACGGTGGTGGCATCAGCCATCACTTTTGGAGTGGTCTGCTGGGGCAGTGGCATTACTGCAGCCGATAGGAAGAGACTGAACAAACTGATTAAGAAAGCTAGCTCTGTCCTGGGGCAGCGCCTTGATCCGATGGAGGAGATAGGAGAGAGAAGGACGGTGGCTAAACTGTCATCTCTGCTGGAGTCCGAGTTCCACCCTATGCAGGACATACTGAATGCACTGAGGAGCTCATTTAGCAGCAGACTACATCATCCCAGGTGCACAACCGAGAGGTTTCGTAGGTCCTTCCTACCAACGGCTGTCAGACTGTACAACCTAAGCAGGGCTGCTCGCAGAGATAGCAAAAAGACGTAACAAACTAATAGTTTTTTGAATGCAAAAGATGCAATAGACTTACACAATGGTCCTCTCCGGCATACAACTAGGAACATACCGGTCGCTATGGAGGGTGAGAATATGTATGGGCACATAATCATACCATGTAGGATAACTAAGTAGACGGTTATGCTGTTTCATTCCATCTAGCAACAATGCTCTGCACTGTGTGTGTTTATATATTTGCATATTTATTCCATCTAGCTACAATGCTCCGTACTGTGGGTGTTTATATATTTATATATCTACATATTATTCCATCTAGCTACATTGCTCCGCACTGTGTGTGTTTATATACTTGCATATTTATTCCACCTAGCTGCAATGCTCCGTACTGTGGGTGTTTATATATTTACATATTTATTCCATCTAGCTACAATGCTCTGCACTGTGTGTCTGTGTGTGTGTGTATATATATATATTTTATAGTAATACGTACATATGTTTATTAGCTGCTCTTGCTTGCTTGTTTTTTTTTTTTTTTTTTTTTTTTTTCTTGCCTTCTGATTGTTGCTCTGAGTGTTGCTATCCCTGTGCTGTTGCAATCCTGGAATTTCCCCGTTGTGGGACTAATAAAGGCTTATCTTATCTTATCTTATCTTACTCTGGAGTTGCCCCGGGCGAGAGGCGACGAGCAGGGATGGGTATTCTTGTATCCCCCCACCTTGATGCCTCTATATTGGAGTTTTTCCCGGTGAACGAAAGGGTTGTTTCCCTGTGCCTTCAGGTTGGGAAACAGGTCCTGACCATTTGTGCCTATGCACCAAATGATGTTTCAGAGCACCCGCCCTTTTTGGAGTCTCTGACTGGGGTGCTGGAGAGTGCTCCCCTTGGAGACTCCATTGTCCTACTGGGGGACTTCAATGCGCACGTGGGCAACAACAGTGAAACCTGGAAGGAGGTGATTGTGAGGAACGGCCTACCCGATCTGAACCCAAGTGGTGCTCAGTTATTGGACTTCTGTGCTAACCACAGTTTGTCCATAACGAACACCATGTTCAAGCATAAGGGTGTCCATATGTGCACCTGGCATCAGGACACCCTAGGTCACAGGTTAATGATCAATTTTATTATTGTGTCATCAGACCTGCGACCGTATGTCTTGGACACTCGGGTAAAGAGAGGTGCAGGGCTGTCAACTGATCACCACCTGGTGGTGAGTTGGATCCGATGGCAGGGGAGGATGCCATTCAGACCTGGTAGACCCAAACATATAGTGAGGGTATGCTAGGAACGTCTGGCTGAGGCCCCTGTCCGGGAGGTCTTCAAATCCCACCTTTGGAAGAACTTCAACCACATTCTGAGGGAGTCTGGAGACATGGATTCTGAATGGGCCATGTTCTCTATCTCCATTGTTGAAGCAGCAGCCTAGAGAAGCGGCCGCAAGGTCGTCAGGGCATCTCATGGTGGCAACGCCCAAACAAAGTGGTGGACACCAGTGGTGAGGGGGGCCATTAAGCTGAAGGAGGAGTCCTATCAAGCTTGGTTGGCTTGTGGGACTCCCGAAGCAGCTGAGGTGTACCGGCAGGCCAAACGGAGTGCAGCTCGGGTGGTTGCTGAAGCAAAAACTCAGGTATGGGAGGAGTTCGGTGAGGCCATGGAACAAGACTTTCGGTCGGCCTTGAAGAGATTCTGGCAAACTGTCCAGCGGCTCAGGAGGGGGAAGCAGCTCCCTGTCCACACTGTGTATGGTGCGGATGGGGTGCTGCTGACTTCGACTGGAGATATCGTTGGGCAGTGGAAGGAATACTTCGAGGATCTCCTCAATCCCACTGATACACCTTCCACAGAGGAAGCAGGGCTTGTGGACGAGGGGGATGACTCGCCTATCACAGGAGCTGAGGTCGCCAAGGTGGTTAAAAATCTCCTTGGTGGCCGGGTCCCGGGGGTGGACGAGATTCACCCTGAGTACCTCAAGGCCCTGGATGTTGTTGGGCTGTCATGGTTGGCATGCCTCTGCAACATTGCATGGAGGTTGGGGGCAGTTCCCTTGGCATGGCAAACCGGGGTGGTGGTTCCTCTCTTCAAAAAAGGGGACCGGAGGGTGTGCTCCAACTTTAGAGGGATCACACTCCTCAGCCTCCCTGGAAAGGTCTATACCAAAGTACTGGAAAGGAGAGTCTGCCCGCTGGTCGAACCTCGGATTCAAGAGGAGCAATGTGGTTTTCTGTCATGGCTGCCAATCATCACACCTGCGCGCACACCTGCTCTCCATCTCAGCCTGGCTATATATTCCGTGAGGCCCTGAGATCAGCGTGGAGTCATCTGCTTTCCTTCCACGGAACCTGCTCTCGCCATCTCTACGCTGAGCTTCCAGGCCTCGTCTACTCTCCAGTACCACTCATCATCTTATGAGCCTACCAGCTTCTCCACTCAAGTAAGCCATCACCTTCTCCTCTCACTCCTCTGAGTACCCTGTGCACAGGCGGAGATCCATGGCGGCGGACTCCCTTCCTCCTGGCGGCGGACTCAACTGCTCTGCTTCACCTGCCCATACCATCGCCTCTGGGACTGCAAGCACTGTCCTCCTGGCCGTAGCCGCTGAGCTAGACCTGTGCTTCACCTTTCCATCACAAACAGTAAGCGCAGTACTGCCGGGTGCATCCCTTGTCTGGTTTACCTCTAATTTGTCCTCTGTTGTGTGTCCATAGGGTTGCCAGGTTGCACGGTGCTCTGCTCAACCCAGCGGATACATCATTGCACTATACACATATACAGATATGCATACACGCACTCACACACTCACTGGATATTCAGTAAAAGGTTAATTGTATTATTCTCGAGTTGTGTCTGCTCATTGGGTCTGAAAACCATGTCAGTATGACTCCGCCATAATGACCCAGCAGACAGCGCACTAGCGTGCAAGCTTAACAACTTAGAGGCTCGAGTTGACCAGTTAGCCTACCAACAGCAGTCTATGCTCATACAGCTAGCTCGTGTTACTGACCAGTTGGATCGTTTGGTTAGCCCACAGGTCTTCCCTTCGGCTCCCAGTAGCTCCTCTGCGCCCGTTAGCACATCCACTAGCCAAGCTACATTAGCCCACCCATCATGGCTTACTCCCGTTCCCACGCTCACCCGCTTTGGTGGTAAATTAGAGGAAGCTAAGGGATTTATTATGCAGTGTGACATCATGTTTCAACGGGTGCCAGGGATTTTCCCACTGATCATAGCCGAATAGGTTATGTGGTTAATCTATTGGAGGGACAGGCTTTAGTGTGGGCATATGCTGTTATGGCTAGGGCTAGTTATGCTTCTCTAACCTACTCACAGTTTGTTAGCAAATTTAATGAGGTGTTTGATCACTCTGACTGGGATAGTGTGCTTACCTCGCGGCTGCTAAATCTGAAGTAAGGGTCTAGATCCATTGCTGACTATGCCATTGATTTCCGGGTAGTGGCTACACAGGTGGGGTGGGAAGACGCCTCGTTATGTAACATCTTCATCAGGAGCCTTAGTCCTAGCCTACGGGACGAGTTAGCCCGCCTAGACAAGCCCACTAGCTTAACTGAGTTCATTTCGCTGGCTATTAGCCTTGATAATAGACTGAGGGAGCGGGCAGCTGAGTGTAAAACTTCCGGTTGCTCGGGTAACCAGTTCCGCTGCTCCCTACAGCCCCCCCGTTGGCTCTTCCCTCCACTGATTCCCCGGATGATCCGGAACCTATGGTGATGGGCCGGTCCAAGTTGTCATTGGCGGAGAAACAGCGATGCCATGAAGTCGAGTTGTGCCTTTACTGTGGGGGTGATGAGAATGAAATTGAGTCTTGTCCCATACGGCCAAAAGGGGGAGTCCATGCGTCGCAGTAGGGGGACTCACTGTCTCTCCTCAGTTAAATCCCCTCTCTCGTTTTCTCATTCCCATTCGCTTCAGTTACAATCACAGGGAGATGTCCATACATGCACTCATTGATTCGGGGGCTGAGCAGAGCTTTATTTCAAGGGAACTGGCAACCCAGTTGGGGCTTCCCGTTCAGTTATTGGAGACCCCCTTAAGACTTGTTGCCCTGTCTAAAGCCCCCTTCACCACGGTTTCCCATCAGACCGCCCCGGTATCAGTAATTGTCAGGCAACCATCGGGAAGAGCTGAAACTGTATGTGTTGCCGGTTTCTTCCTCTCCTGTTATCCTTGGCTATCCCTGGCTTCGTCTCCATAATTCATCTATTGACCGGCATTCGGGGAGTGTGGTAGCATGGAGCTCTTTTTGTATGAGTGCCTGTTTACAGTCCGCTGCATGCTCGCCATCCGTGCCTCTGGGTGTCCCTGTCACTCCTCCTCCCAATTTGTCTAGAGTCCCACCCGAATATCACAACTTAGGGGCTGCCTTAAGTAAGACCCAGGCCCTTTCACTTCCCCCTCACCGGCCGTATGACTGTGCCATCAATCTCTGTGGAGGAGCCCCGCTGCTGTCTAGTAGACTTTTTAACCTGTCTGCCCCGAAGTGGGAGGCCATGCAAACTTACACCAAGGAGTCATTGAGCTCAGGTATAATCCGGCCATCATCCTCGGCGGTGGGGGCGGGGTTCTTTTTCGTCGGCAAAAAGGATGGCTCACTGAGGCCGTGTATTGACTTTCAGGACCTAAATAACATAAATAAATAACAGTCGTCTGCTTTCCTTCCATGGACCTTGCTCTCGCCATCTCTACGCTGAGCTTCCAGGCCTTGTCTACTCTCCAGTACCACTCGTCATCTTATGAGCCGACCAGCTCCTCACTTAAGTAAGCCATCACCTTCTCCTCTCACTCCTCTGAGTCCCCTGTGCACAGGCGGAGATCCGTGGCGGTGGACTCCCTTCCTCCTGGCGGCTTCACCTGCCCATACCATCACCTCTGGGACTGCAAGCACTGTCCTCCTGGCCGTAGCCGCTGAGCTAGACCTGTGGTCCACCTTTCCATCACAAACAGTAAGTGCAGTACTACCGGGTGCATCCCTTGTCTGGTTTACCTCTAACTTGCCCTTTGTTGTGTGTCCATAGGGTTGCCAGGCTGCACTTTGCTCTGCTCGCCCCAGCGGATACATCATTGCACTATACACATATACAGATATGCATACACGCACTCACACACTCACTAGATATTCAATAAAAGGTTAATTGTGTTATTCTCAAGTCATGTCTGCTCATTGGGTCTGAAAACCATGTTATTTTCATCCTGGCCGTGACACATCGGACCAGCTCTTTACCCTCTCGAGAATCCTGGAGGGTTTGTGGAAGTTTGCCCAACCAGTTTACATGTGTTTTGTGGACTTGGAGAAGGCATTCGACTGCGTCCCTTGTGGTTTTTTGTGGGGGGTGCTTCAGGAGTATGGGGTATCGGGCTTGTTGTTACAAGCTATTCGGTCTCCGTACGACCGTTGTGAGAGTTTGGTTCGTATTGCCAACACTCGATTGGACTCATTCCCAGTGGGAGTTGGACTCCGCCAGTGTATTGATATGTGAAGTTCATAGAGTCACCACAAGAGGGCAGTATGACCCTGGCCATGACCTGAGTATATAAGGAGTTGTTTGCAGTTGCAGTTACCAGTAAACGTGCTGACTGATACTCGGTGTGTGTGTCTCGTCATTACATGGTACCAGGATAAAGATACGAACCGACGGCGAAGATGAACGCTCTTCGACAGCCGGACGAGTTAAAGTTGACCGGTAACGTCAACGAGAACTGGAAAGCATTCAAGCAAAGTTTTGAACTTTATTCGTTAGCTATCGGTCTTCGTGACGAGGAAAGGAAGATAGCATTAATGCTAACAGTAGCAGGGCGAGCTGCGTTAGATGTGTTCAACACATTCGTCTTCACGGAAGAAGAAAGAGGCAAATTCGATGTCGTGATGAAGAAATTCAACGATTATTGCACACCGAGAAAGAATGAAACGTACGAGAGGTATGTGTTCAGAAACAGACTTCAGAAAGAGTCAGAATCGATCGAACTGTATGTCACAGACCTACGGTTGAAAAGTCAGTCATGCAACTTTGGAACATTGAGTGAGTCAATGATATGGGACCAAATTGTAATTGGGGTCCAAGACAACAAATTGCGGATGCAATTACTTAAAGAGACTAACTTAACGCTGGAGAAAGCGATACAGATTTGCCAAGCGTCTGAGAGTACAAAGGCACAATTAAAGACTTTTAGCAGCAAGGAAAGCGAGACTGCTGAGGTCGATGCAGTGCAGCGTGCGAAGCCGAAAGGAACGTTGCATGCAAGGAAAAGGGATGCAAACCCAGGGCAAGCACGCGGGAACTGTGAGCGGTGTGGAATGCAACATGCGCCGAAGCAGTGTCCAGCATTCAGGAAGGAATGTCGCAAGTGTGGCGGAAAGAATCACTTCGCAAAGACCTGCTTCTCGAAGAAGAGGGTGCAACTCGTGGAGAAAAAGAGCGACAGCGAAGAGGATCAGTTCTTCGTGGACGCCATCGAGGGTGAGACGAGCGCTGATGAATGGATTGCGTGCTTGGATGTGAATGGCACGGACATGTCACTGAAGCTCGACACAGGTGCGCAGGTAAACATCCTGCCAATGAAAGACTTTAAGAGACTGAAAATTAAACCGAAAATAAGAGACAAGAAGATTAATCTGAGAACATATGACGATAAGCCAATACCCACTAAGGGAATGTGCAGGGTTACACTGTCAAGCAAAGATAAGACAGTGAATGCATTGTTTGTACTTGTTGAAGGAAATAGACAAGCAATTTTGGGTTTGAAAACATGCGATCAGCTAGGTCTGATCAAGAGGGTGAATGTCATTGATACAGACAAGGTGACAGCACGAGAAAACACAGAGGCTACTACAAGTAGGCCCAAACACACTGACTGGGTGAAGGAAAACAAAGAGGTGTTCAAAGGAATAGGCCGCCTACCAGGCAAACAAAAAATTAGGCTGAAAGAGAATGCAGAGCCAGTCATACATCCAGCAAGAACAGTGCCAATAGCTCTTAAAAAGAGGCTGAGGGAAACACTAGACTCACTGATAGCAGACGGAGTGGTCAGAAAAATTGAAGAACCAACTGAATGGGTTAACTCCTTAGTTATAGTGGAGAAGCCAAATGGAGAATTGAGATTGTGCATAGATCCGAAAGATCTAAATAAGGTGATACAGCGTGAGCATTACAGGCTACCAACAAAATCTGACATAACCAGCACAATGAGTGGAGCAAGCTACTTCACAAAATTAGATGCCAAATCTGGGTTTTACCAAATAGTGCTCGATGAGGAAAGCGCTAAATTGTGCACATTTAATACGCCATTCGGAAGGCATTGCTTTCTACGAATGCCGTTCGGGATTAGCTCAGCCCCTGAGATTTTCCATAGAACTGTGCAGCAATTGTTCGACGGAATAGAAGGGGTGAGTTTTTCTTGATGATGTGGTAGTCTGGGGGAAAACAAAAGAGGAGCACGACGAAAGGTTGGCTAGAGTTCTCACACAGGCGCAAAAGTCAGGTATGAAACTGAATAAGAGTAAGTGCCAATTTGGGGTACAGGAGATTACATACCTGGGAGAGAAGTTATCTGGGGCAGGCGTGCAACCAGATCCGGAAAAAGTGCGGGCCATAGCAGAGCTGCCAGTACCGCAGGACAAAATTGACTTGCAAAGAGCCTTAGAGCTAGTCAATTACATGGGGAAATTTATCCCAAATCTATCAGCTAACACAATAGCTCTTAGAAGCTTGTTAGAGACCAATACAATGTGGCAGTGGATGGCAGAGCATGCCAGAGAATGGGAGTGGCTCAAAAGCAGTCTAATACAGGAGTCAGTGTTAAAATTCTATGATCAGGACAAACTGCTAAAAGTGTCCACAGATGCGTCCAAAGCCGGCCTAGGAGCTGTGCTATTGCAAAAACATGATACAGAGTGGTATCCAGTTGCATACGCGTCGCGCACCATGACAAGCGCAGAAAGAAATTACGCGCAAATAGAGAAGGAGACTCTAGGCGCAGTGTTTGGATGTGAGAAGTTTCACGAATATGTGTATGGACGGTCAGTAATACTAGAAACAGACCACAAACCACTGATTGCTATCTCACAGAAGCCACTGGGTGACGCACCGCCGCGCATCCAGCGTCTAATGTTAAGATTACAAAAATATGACTTGAAATTTGAGTTTACACCAGGCAAGCAACTAGTTGTAGCCGATGCGCTGAGTAGGGCTAGCTTGCGCAACACCAGCAGCACAACAGAGGAAGCTGTGCAAATACACGTAGACTCTATTAGGGCACACATGCCAGTGTCAGATGCAAAATGGACGAAGATAGTGAAAGAAACACAAAAGGATGAGAAACTAAAAAGAGTAATGGAACAGATACATCAGCTAGGACAGGTTATGCTTGACAAGCCTTACCAACACTTTAAAGGTGAACTGTCTGTGTTAGATGGGGTTCTGTTAAAGGGTACAAGGATAATCATACCTACCTCCATGAGATCAGAAATGGTTAAATTAGTGCATGAGGGGCATTTGGGTATTGAAAAGTGCAAAAGACGTGCACGTGATGTTTTGTATTGGCCCAGCATGCACAAGGACATTGAGGCATATGTGCAGCGCTGTGAGACTTGCCAGCGCCACAGGTATCAACAGCCAAAGGAGCCTATGAGGCCCCATGAGAAGCCTCAAGGTCCATGGAGAAAGGTGGGCATGGATCTATTTCAGCTTAAGGGCAAGGACTATCTGTTAGTCATGGACTATCATTCCACCTACCCTGAGTTTGCAGGGTTGAGTGACACAACAGCAGAAAGGGTGGTTGCACATACAAAGACAATGTTCGCACGCCATGGAATTCCAATGACTGTTGTAAGCGATAACGGACCACAATTCACGAGTCAGTGCTTCAAAGACTTTGCAGACACATATGGGTTCAAGCACGTGACCTCAAGCCCTCTGTACCCACAGTCGAATGGGTTAGCAGAGAAAGGGGTGCAAATTGTGAAGCGCATACTGAAAAAGGCTGCAGACAATGCAGAAGACCCACATCTGGCGATCCTGAATTACCGAGCATCACCACTGGAGAATGGACTTTCCCCAGCAGAAATGCTCATGAACCGGAAACTCAGAACGCGACTTCCATCAGCATCTCAGGTGATGGAAAAGAGAGATGTGAGGCGCGATGAGAGGCAAACTGAACTGTACAACAGAACAGCACGACCTCTGAGACCACTTGCACATGAGGACATTGTGCGAGTGAGATGTGATGGAGAATGGGGACCGCTGGCAAAAGTGGTCAAAGAAACAACTCCCAGATCATATGAAGTCATCACAGAGCATGGGAAAACAATGAGGTGAAACCGACGTCACTTACTGAAAGTGCCTCAGACAAAAATGAGAGTCACAGACAGTGAAACAAGCGACATGCCAATTCCCAGCCAAACCGAACAACCAGAAATGGCTGAGAACCAGAACTTAGAGACAGACACTAACGAACAGACTGAGGTGACACAAAACAGAAGCTCACAAAGGCAAATTGTGAAACCGAAAAGATTGATTGAGGAAATGTAAGGAGTACTGAGATGAATGGAAAAAAAAAAAAAAATGTTGATGTTGAGTTGTAAACAGAGAAAATGTTGAAGTTGTGATTCAGTGTACAAGGTTGACACAGAGATGTAAACAGAAATGGATTTTATTTTGTTTATTAAAATTTGAGAAACAGTTTATGGCTCAATAAGATTTAAAGTCCTTGAATGGATTGTATGTATTTGAAAGGATGTCAACAGTTTTAAGTTTATAGTTGGACATGACCTTTACTTGAAAAAAAAAGGGAGATGTATTGATATGTGAAGTTCATAGAGTCACCACAAGAGGGCAGTATGACCCTGGCCATGACCTGAGTATATAAGGAGTTGTTTGCAGTTGCAGTTACCAGTAAACGTGCTGACTGATACTCGGTGTGTGTGTCTCGTCATTACAGCCAGGGCTGCCCTTTGTCACCGATCCTGTTCATAATTTTTATGGACAGGATTTCTAGGCACTGCCAGGGAATGGAGGGTGTCATGCTTGGTGACCACAGCATCTCATCTCTGCTGTTTGCAGATGAAGTTGTCCTGCTGGCTTCATCCAGCAATGACTTACAGGTCTTACTGGGATGGTTTGCCACTGAGTGTGAAGTGGCTGAGATGAGAATCAGCACCTCCAAGTCCAAGTCCATGGTCCTCAGCCAGAAAAGGGTGGATTGTCCTCTCCGGATTGGGACCTGCCCCAAGTGGAGGAGTTTAAGTATCTTGTAGTCTTATTCACGAGTGAGGGGAGAATGGAGTGAGAGACTGACAGACGGATTGGCGCAGCATCTGCAGTGATGCAGACGTTGTACCGGTTTGTTGTGGTGAAGAGGGAGCTGAGCTCTAAGGCAAAGCTGTCGATTTACCAGTCAATCTACATTCCTACCCTCACCTATGGTCATATTTACATATGGTCGTTTTTTCGGTAATGACGGAAAAAACGAGATCGCAGACACAAGTGGCTGAAATGAGCTTTCTTTGGTAGGATCACTGGACTCACCCTCAGAGATAGGGTGAGGAGCTCAGTCATCCAGAAGAGGCTCAGAGTAGAACCACTGCTCCTCCACATTGAAAGGAGCCAGTTGGGGTGGTATAGGCATCTGATCAGGATGCCTCCTGGACTCCTCCCTCTTGAGGTGTTTTGGGCATGTCCCACTGGGAGGAGACCCAGTGGGACCCAGTCTGGGGCAGGCTCAGGACTCGCTGGAGAGACTATGTCTCTCAGCTGGCCTGGGAACGCCTTGGTATCCTCTCTGAAGAGCTGGAGCAGGTAGCTGGGGAGAGGGAAGTCTGGGCTTCTCTGCTTGAACTGCTGCCTCCGCGACCCGGACCTCCGGAAAAGCGGTAGAAGATGGATGGATGGATGGGTAGGTGTGGTCCTATAGAATAAACATAAACATATACATGCCAAGTTACTGTTGAAATTTACCCAGGAACAACCTACAAGCATTAAGCAAAATGTTATATTGTGGAGAAAGGAGGCAGGTGAGGCATTAAGCTGGATGACACAGAAACTTTATTCCATCTCCAACACACAGCACAGTAAAAAAGATCCTGGGTTTCTGTGCATTCCTCTTTTTTATCTTTAATACCATGCAGTGAGACCCGGGACTTCCGACCATCATACATTGTGTTTAGAACAAAGCCTGTGTGGCACATTAACATGACATAACGCTGGCGCTGCTCTCACACCCTTCTCCTTCCAGCAGCTCCGGGATTTACTCCTCTCCCCGGGGGGCGCATAGTCCTTACTGTCCCGTCTGATACCCCCCAGTGACACCTCCTCCTTCGGTCCATTGTTCCCCCCTTTCCCAGTTGCCTTCTTCTCTGGGTGGAGAAGTCCCACACCATGCCCCCACAATATAAACCATCCAATAAACTGGATGAGAAATAAGACACAACTGAATAAACATAGTTACCTAAACAGATTGAATAAATTCACCTTAACATGAAAGACTAAACAACAGGTAGGGAAAGGGTGCCCCATGGCGGTGGAGATTAATAGGGTGAGTGCAAACCAACCACACCCTCGTTAAGCACCAATTAACAGTGTTTCATTGTACAAACTAATTAGGACTTAAATGCTCTTAACAACAGCAAACCATCCAACACAATTCAGAACAGACATAAGTTTACACCATTCCACCAATTGGGACTATATATCTAAAAAGAACAAAGGAAAGATCAAAGATAATCACTGCATGCTTACTAATTAACTTGTTACCGCCTCCTCACACAGTTAAAAGTAAAGAAACATTAACCTACATGATACATGAATGAACACTCACAGGACATATATACAATAAACTACTTACAAAGAGTCAGAAACGCACACCAACACAACTGGATTATTCTTGCCAGAAGCCACTCTCCTAGTGATCCTCATGTGACAGTGTTCCTGACAAAGTTAGTGATCACTCTGTCCTGTAGGTGGCGCATGTGTCCCACACCATTATGTTACTGAATAAATCATGTGACACTGACAAATCATCAAAATAAACACCAAAGGGATAAAACAAATACAGAAAATTACTAAACTGGTATGAGCCTTTCTAACAATGCCTGTGCCTGATGGTGTGGTCAGGTACCCTTACAGGTCATCTAGCATGCAAACCATGCTGATGTAAACAGTTTCAAATGGTCTGCCGTGACACTTGGGTGCCTCTCACCTCCCTTAAATGTGCCTGGAGTTGAGTGACATTCATCATCCAGCTCCGCACAACACTGTTCACAATAAAGTGGTCATCAGCATGGGATGTGGCCAAAGGACATCCACTTCTATGCCTTTCTGTGACTCTTCCAGTCTCCCTGTATCTCTTTTGCAACCTGCTGATGACACTCTGTGACACTCTAAGCTCAGTGGCCACTTTCCTCTGAGAACATCCTGTTTGAAGCCTCGCAATGGCAAGGTACTGTTGATCAGTTGTGAGGTGTTGTCTTGGCCTCATGTTGTCAAAATGTGAACAGCATGATGAAGAGGACTGTTTAAATACCAATTCTAATTGAACCAGAAAAGTTATTGGTCGATTTATGGCTCAAACACCTGTGAATTTTTCCATTAAGCATCTTGTTAGAGAACAGCAAATTATTCAAAAAGTACTGAAACATTGAACAGTTGGACATGTGCATTCAAAAGGTTAGAGAAGGTCAAATTAAGGTCACCTCTAAAGGTTATAGTGCATTTTATGTTCATCCTGAAATTTCACCAGAAAGCTGAAGATCCCTAACTTTTTGTGAGTAGTGTAAAAACAAAATTATAGATGCAGTTTATCATGCCAGTGTGCTCTCAACCTGGATGAGTAACGATAGCAACTCTTGCTTGCATTGCTTAAAGCCACAATGATGCCATTTCTACTTACATCCAGGCGACATTTGAATCTGAACATAAAATATCTTAAAACAGCCTCTAAAGTTGGGACTCCAGGCGACACAAACAACTAAGTGGCGCTGTGCCACCTAGGAACATGAAGCAGCATCCACATATAGTCATTGTAGGCCACTCTGAGCCTCCTGAAACTGCTAGTGCTATAACTACACCACAAGAGAGCTCTATGCATTGATGTACAAAAAGATTTAAAAAGATGACATTTCACAAGGTACGTACACATGCTAAACCATCTAATTAACATGTTGTTTTGGGCATTAAGTTTACAGCACTGTCTATATACACCTCTGTCATCAGTCATGGCATCAGTGATGACATGACCAAGATATTTTATTTCTTTACATAATGTCAGACCATTAAATTTTGTGGGTTCATCATCATCATCATCATAGCAGTCTGTCGGGGGTGACAATGACTGTTTCATTTAGGTCTGATCAGATTCCTCCACACAGCTCTGTCCTTCGCCCTCCGCTGCCAGGAACTCCTGACCTTGTTAACCCAGGCGACGTCTGAGCCGGTATGAGTTACTTTCTGACTGACCATGTCATGAAACTGCTTGCAAAGTAATTGAGTACTGCTAGCTTTTGCTGGACTAGCGAGCTAGCTAGCTGGACTACTCTTGGCAGATAGTGGTATTATCAGTGGCAAGGACAGGGCAAGACAAAACCCACAAAAACAATATTGGGCACAATTTGGGCTCCTTTGTACGTTTTCCCCGTGTCTGCGTGGGTTTACCCCGTGTACTCCGGTTTCCTCCCAGAGGCCCAAAACATGCAAGTTAGGTTAATTGGAGACTCTAAAGTGGCCCTGGGTGTGAATGTGTGTGTGAATGGTGAAGAGGTTGGCGCCGTACCGTGGCTGCCTCATTCATCCAGGTGGATGCCCTGAATTTCCCTCTGGGATTAATAAAGTATACAAAATACAAAAATACAAATACAATATGAAAGCACCAAGGTGCTGATGCCTCGGTGCCTGTGGCATGGGGGGGGGGCTATAAAAAAAGGCACACTTCTACCTCTACTGGCCTGGCATAGTTATTACAGTACCTTTTTTTTACCAGCTGCAGTGACAGGAAAGGTGAGTTAAATTAGTGTATTTTGATAACAAAGCCGTATGTGGAAATTTTACCAGACTGAAACACAAACTGAAAGGGTTTTTAAACTGTTTACTCATGTTTACTTATGATTTAAGCCTCTTATTTACAAGCAGGCTGAAGATGAGTGTTGTGCTAGAAATAACTTATAAAACCTTACAGGAAGTCCTTTTCCCCAAATCTACTGCAGTCTATTATCTTTGAATTGATAACTGAAGCTAAACTGGTCATTCAAATAGTAATGGACATATTTTTCTCCTGTAAGACAAATACAATGGTTTTTCATTATTTTTTTCTCTCTCTTTCTTCATTTTATTTTTCAAATTTGTTGTATAGTTTACACAGATTTTCACCCTGAAATATTTTAAGCTTCTCATCATATTTAGTTTTGTAATTTTTATGTGCTAGTCTTTGAATTGTAGACATCAATAAAATAACTGATTTGTGTTCTGGATAAACTGGATTTAGCTGAAGTATTTTTAATTAATTCATTTATGTGGCTCAAAGTAAAATCCAAGTTCCTGTTAAAATCCATCCATCCATCCATCTTCTACCGCTTTTCCGGAGGTCTGGGTCGCGGAGGCAGCAGTTCAAGCAGAGAAGCCCAGACTTCCCTCTCCCCAGCCACCTGCTCCAGCTCTTCAGAGAGGATACCAAGGCGTTCCCAGACCAGCTGGGAGACATAGTCTCTACACCGAGTCCTGGGTCTGCCTCGGGGTCTCCTCCCAGTGGGACGTGCCTGAAACACCTCAAGTGGGAGGTGTCCAGGAGGCATCCTAATCAGATGCCCATAACACCTCAACTGACTCCTTTCAATGTGGAGGAGCAGCGGTTCTACTCTGAGCCTCTCCCGGATGACTGAGCTCCCACCCTATCTCTGAGGGTGAGTCCAGCAATTCTACGGAGAAAGCTCATTTCAGCCGCTTGTATCCGCGATCTTGTTCTTTCAGTCATTACCCAAAGCTCGTGACCATAGGTAAGAGAAGGAACGTAGACTGACTGGTAAATCGACAGCTTTGCCTTAGAACTAAGCTCCCTCTTCACCACAACAGACCGGTACAACGTCCGCATCACTGCAGATGCTGCTCCGATCCATCTGTCAATCTCTCACTCCATTTTCCCCTCACTCGTGAACAAGACCCCAAGATACTTAAACTCCTCCACTTGGGGCAGGAGCCTGTCCCCAACCCAGAGAGGACAATCCACCTTTTTCCGGCTGAGGACCATGGACTCGGACTTGGAGGTGCTGATTCTCATCCCAGCCGCTTCACACTCAGCGGCAAACCGTCCCAGCAAGAGCTGTAGGTCATTGCTGGATGAAGCCAACAGGACAACATCATCTGCAAACAACAGAGATGAGATCCTGTGGTCACCAAGCATGACACCCTCAGTTCCCTGGCTGTGCCTAGAAATCCTGTCCATAAAAATTATGAACAGGATCGGTGACAAAGGGCAGCCCTGGCGGAGTCCAACTCTCACTGGGAATGACTCCGACTGAGTGTTGGCAATATGAACCAAACTCTCACAATGGTCGTACAGAGACCGAATAGCTCGTAACAACAAGCCCGATACCCCATACTCCCGAAGCACCCCCCACAAAAAACCACGAGGGACGCGGTCAAATGCCTTCTCCAAGTCCACAAAACACATGTAAACTGGTTGGGCAAACTCCCACGAACCCTCAAGAATTCTCGAGAGGGTAAAGAGCTGGTCCAATGTGCCACGGCTAGGACGAAAACCACATTGCTCCTCCTGAATCCGAGGTTGTTTTTTTTTTTTTTTTTGTTACTTATTTGTACCCGTAGGTAGACTTGGTTTGCAGTCTGGTGACAAGCCACCGGCTGCTGGTCGCTGCGTGCGCGAGCGCCCTAAACCTACATGTTTTTGGTATGCGGTTGGAAACCGGAGAAATCCCGGAGTAAACCCGCGCAACACGGGGAGAACATGCAAACTCCACACAGCTCATCGTTGGTCGGGGGCTGGGATCGAACCCACGATCTCATGATCCCCGCGATCCCCCAGCCGAGGGTAAAACTGTGCTGCCACAGTGCTAAACCACTGCGCCACCGTGCAGCCCGAGGTTCGACCAATGGCCGGACTCTCCTCTCCAGTACCTTGGCATAGACCTTCCCAGGGAGGCTGAGGAGTGTGATCCCTCTAAAGCTTGCTGTCTCATCTGATTCCATCCTCCACAACCTAATATTTTCAGACTAATAAACGGCACCTGTTCCATGTGTATTTTCAGTTAAAATACACATGGAACAGGTAATTAATCCATTAATACCAGGGCGACCTGGTCTTCCCAGCATTCCAATTTCACCTTTCAGTCCAGTAGGACCACGTGGGCAAATGGATCGTCACCTTATCGTGGTGGTGGGGTTTGTGTGCCCCAGTGATCCCAGGAGCTATGTTGTCCGGGGCAATTTGCCTCTGATAGGGTCACCCAAGACAAACTGGTCCTGGGTGAAGGGCCAGACTAAGAACGATCCAACAGACTCTCATGATAAATCCTATATCAAGGATTCAGTATACCCCGCCCGGTATGGGGTTACCGGGGCCCCACTCTGGAGCCAGGCCTGGGGGAGGGGCTCAAAGGCTAGCGTCTGGTGGCTGGGTTTCCACCTATGGGACCCGGCCTGGCTCAGCCCGAAGGAGTTACATGGGTCAGCCCTCCAGTGGGCTCACCACCTGCAGGAGGGATCATGGGGGTCCGGTGCTATGTGGATTAGGTGGCAGTCAAAGGCGGAGACCTTGGCGGACTGATCCCAAGCTTTCTAAACTGGCTTTCTTTCTTTTCCTGTTAAAATGATCAGTTTTTTTTTAACAGAGGGAGAAAAAGCTTTTTTTTTTAAATCCTAATGACTGCAGTAATATTAGGGGTCCTCATCAAAGGTAAAAAAGTTGTTTATTAATTGATGAGTTGTTGCATATAAATGAGCTAACTATTACATTTAAAGAGTTTAGTTGAAGAGTTGAACTGACGTTAGCACTCATTACCTCTATGCTAACAGTCTGAGCAGTGATCTGTGGACACCAGACTTGAGACATGTGTCTTTATGATGTCACATAGACCATGTGTCTATGGCAGTGGCTCAGGAGGTAGAGCAGGTCGTCCAATAACCACATGGTTGGCGGTTCGAATCCCACTCTCTCCGGGTATCCTGCCGTTGTGTCCCTGGGCAAGACACTTCACCCCAATTGCTCCTGGTGGGTCTGGAAGCGCCATGTTAGGTAGCATGCCGCCATCAGTGTGTGAATGTGTGTGTGAATGGGTGTATAGTAGGATCTGTAAAGCGCTTTGGTCATCAAGAGATGAGAATAAAAGCGCTATATAAGTGAATACCATTTACCATGTGTCTTTGAACTCAGAATGTGTCTTTATGATGTCACATAGACCTCAGGCATCATAGGACACAAATGTGTCTTTATGATGTCACATAGACCATGTGTCTTTGAATTCAGACAGTTCAGGATCAAAAGCCACTTTTTCAGGATTGTGCCCATGAACTTGAATTACGACGCACCTATCCCTCAACCAGTGGTCTGAACGAAGAAGAAGAAGACCCACCAGATGGAGAGCAATAGAATGAGAACTGCTGCACGTCAGAAAGGATGCCGTGAACATGAAACACCTCAGGTTCCACCAGTACGCCGCAGGCATGACTGTGAACAACACAGCCGTCTGAGACAGGAGGGGACCCTTCAGTGGTCTGACTGAAGAAGAAGAAGACCCACCAGATGATGCCTATATGACGGCACATAGACAGAGCACATGACTCCCTACAAGACATACATACACTCACCGGCCACTTTATTAGGTACACCTGTCCAACTGCTCGTTAACACTTAATTTCTAATCAGCCAATCACATGGCGGCAACTCAGTGCATTTAGGCATGTAGACATGGTCAAGACAATCTCCTGCAGTTCAAACCGAGCATCAGTATGGGGAAGAAAGGTGATTTGAGTGACTTTGAACGTGGCATGGTTGTTGGTGCCAGAAGGGCTGGTCTGAGTATTTCAGAAACTGCTGATCTACTGGGATTTTCACGCACAACCATCTCTAGGGTTTACAGAGAATGGTCCGAAAAAGAAAAAATATCCAGTGAGCGGCAGTTCTGTGGGCGGAAATGCCTTGTTGATGCCAGAGGTCAGAGGAGAATGGCCAGACTGGTTCGAGCTGATAGAAAGGCAACAGTGACTCAAATAACCACCCGTTACAACCAAGGTAGGCAGAAGAGCATCTCTGAACGCACAGTACGTCGAACTTTGAGGCAGATGGGCTACAGCAGCAGAAGACCACGCCGGGTGCCACTCCTTTCAGCTAAGAACAGGAAACTGAGGCTACAATTTGCACAAGCTCATCGAAATTGGACAATAGAAGATTGGAAAAACGTTGCCTGGTCTGATGAGTCTCGATTTCTGCTGCGACATTCGGATGGTAGGGTCAGAATTTGGCGTCAACAACATGAAAGCATGGATCCATCCTGCCTTGTATCAATGGTTCAGGCTGGTGGTGGTGGTGTAATGGTGTGGGGAATATTTTCTTGGCACTCTTTGGGCCCCTTGGTACCAATTGAGCATCGTTGCAATGCTACAGCCTACCTGAGTATTGTTGCTGACCATGTCCATCCCTTTATGACCACAATGTACCCAACTTCTGATGGCTACTTTCAGCAGGATAATGCGCCATGTCATAAAGCTGGAATCATCTCAGACTGGTTTCTTGAACATGACAATGAGTTCACTGTACTCAAATGGCCTCCACAGTCACCAGATCTCAATCCAATAGAGCATCTTTGAGATGTGGTGGAACGGGAGATTCGCATCATGGATGTGCAGCCGACAAATCTGCGCCAACTGTGTGATGCCATCATGTCAATATGGACCAAACTCTCTGAGGAATGCTTCCAGCACCTTGTTGAATCTATGCCACGAAGAACTGAGGCAGTTCTGAAGGCAAAAGGGGGTCCAACCCGTTACTAGCATGGTGTACCTAATAAAGTGGCCGGTGATTTTTATGTTTTGCTGCATACAAAAGCATCACATGTGATTGCCACTTAGTGTGTAGGAACCATGAAATGGCAAGGACCATGCCAAGGAATATGTGAGCTACATAATGTTACGGCACATCACTCCAACCCGAAACGCCCAAGAACGGACATACACCAACATTACTCTAACCGTTATACACCTTATGTCAATAATGGACAGTCATACACATTATGTCAAGAATGGACACACACACCAACTTCATGTCAATAATGGGCAGTCATACACATTATACCCTTACATCACCCCCCCTTTGCAGGATCTACAGCACAATTTACACGGGTTGATCAAAATACACATCATTCTGCCCGTTGCTTAGGCTTCAATCTCCTCCCGAATCTGCTGAACGCAGGCTTCGCAGCCTGTGTTGTGCCGTCCTGCGGTGCGCCTGTGGAATGAGGGGGAGAAGGGTTATTTGCCCCCTGCTGAGGAACTAGGGGCCGTTCCCTGGGAGGCCTGCCGCGTCGAGGCCCCCCCGCCGGCCGTACAGGTTCGTCACGTAACACAAAAGCAGGCTTTAATCTGTCAACACTGATTGTTTCTTTCCTGCCCCCCAAGTCCAGCACAAAATATTTCTCCCCGGTTTCCAGCACTCGAAACAGACCGCCGTAAGGTGGGCGGAGACTGTGACGCTGGGCGTTGTGCCTGACAAAAACAAACTCTGCGTTTTGCAAAGCCTTGGGAACAAAAACCCGCGGAAAAGTGTGATGAGCGGGCCCCGTGCCACTTAGAGGTCCCCGCACCGGGGGGCACTCCGGTGCTGCATGGGCTGGCAGGAATTCTCCTGGCAGCCTGAGAAGTTGAGTAAAAACTAATTCAGCAGGTGAGGCATCTAAATCCTCTTTGGGTGCCGAACGCAACCCCAATAAAACCCATGGTAGTTTGTTTACCCAATCTGTATCCGTGAGCGACGCTCTGAGGGATGCCTTCAATGAACTGTGAAAACGCTCGCATAAACCGTTGGCCTGTGGGTGATAAGCGGTGGTGCGATGGGCTGTTGCCCCTAAGCCGCTGGCCATTGCTGACCACAGCTCTGACACGAACTGCGGACCCCTATCGGACGTAATGTCCGACGGGACTCCGAACCGCACTACCCAGGCTGTTAAAAAAGCGCGAGTCACCTCTGCTGCTGTGGCAGACTGCAATGGGACTACTTCCGGCCAACGCGTGGTCCGGTCCACCATTGTCAGGAGATGTGTGAACCCTTGCGAGGGCGGCAGGGGTCCCACTAGATCTACGTGCACATGATCAAACCTCTTAGCCGGAATGTGGAAAGGTTCTAAAGGAGCTTTTGTGTGCCTGTGAACTTTGGCCCGCTGGCAAGACATGCAGGCTCTCGCCCACTCCTTCACGTGCTTGCGCAGGCTCGGCCAAACAAACTTCTCTGCTACCATTTTCACCGAAGCGCGTACTCCCGGGTGTGCTAGGGAGTGCACCGCGTCAAAAACGCGACGGCACCACGTGGCCAGTACCACTGGGCGAAGTCACAAATAAGCGGGGGTGAACCGGTTTGTTAACTTATGTTCTCCAGCCTTAACCCTGTTGGTCCAGACAGGAGCGCGCGCACATCTGTGTCTTCGCCCTGCTCCGCTGCCATGGCCGCGTAATCTATCCCTACGTGCACAGGAGCCGCGTGCGCATCCGCGCTGTTACCGCGCTCCGCGTCTGCGGCGTTACAGCCCCCATCCGCGCGGACAGGCGCTGTTACCGCTCGTGAGAGGCAGTCTGCCACCACATTAAATTTACCGGCTAAGTGCTGTATATCGGTGGTGAATTCTGAAATTGCGGCCAGCTGCCTCTGCTGTCGGCCTGACCATGGTTCTGAGATTTTGGACATTGCAAAGGTTAGCGGTTTGTGGTCGACAAACGCGGTGAAATGCCGCCCTTCCAACCAGAACTGAAAATGGCGGATGGCCAGGTGGCGCGCTAGCAGTTCCCTGTCAAACGCGCTATATTTTCGCTCCGCATCGCGTAGGGATCTGCTGAAAAAAGCGAGTGGCTGCCAAGCCCCGGCGACTTGCTGTTCCACCACGGCTCCTATGGCCACATCTGACGCGTCTGTGGTTAGCGCTATTCGGGCTGCCGGGTCTGGGTGAGCCAGCAGTGCTGCATCTGCTAGTGCTTTCTTAACCTCAGTGAATGCGCGCTCCCGCTCTGGGGACCACTCAGTCGCATTGGAGGGCTTCTGTTTTTTTAGCGCGGCGTACAGCGGTTGCATGAGCTGCGCCGCGTGAGGTATGAAACGGTTGTAAAAATTTACCATACCTAAAAATTCTTGCAACGCTTTTACCGTTTGTGGCTGGGGAAACTCAGCCACTGCGCGTACTTTGGAGAGCAGCGGAACTGCACCCTCTGGGGAGACGCGGTGCCCTAAAAAATCAATCTGTGCTGCGCCAAAATGGCACTTGGCTGGGTTGATTATCAACCCATGCGCTCCCAACCTCTGAAAAACAGTTCTGAGGTGACTTTCGTGTTCCTCCTCAGAGGCGCTGGCGACCAAAATATCATCTAAGTAGACAAAAACAAAAGAGAGGTCGCGCAAAACGGCATCCATCATGCGCTGGAAGGTTTGCGCAGCGCCTTTAAGGCCAAAAGGCATGCGTAAAAATTCAAAAAGCCCGAAAGGGGTTATTACCGCTGTCTTGGGAATGTCCTCTGGTCGGACAGGGACCTGATGATAACCGCGGACCAGGTCTATTTTAGAAAAAATGCGCGCCTTGGCCAAATGCATCAAAAAATCTTGGATATGCGGAATTGGGTAGCGGTCCTGCGCTGTGGCATTGTTTAACCTGCGATAATCGCCGCACGGTCTCCACGAGCCGTCCGCCTTAGGGACCATGTGGAGGGGGGAAGCCCAAGCGGACTTCGAGCGGCGAATTATGCCCAACCTTTCCAGGTTGGCGAACTCCTCACGCGCAATGGAGAGCTTAGCTGCATCCAAGCGCCGAGCCTTAGCAAAAACTGGTGGGCCACTTGTGGTTATAAAGTGCTCCACCCCGTGCTTCGCCACCTTAGCTGAAAACGTGGGAACTGTGAGTGCTGGGAACTGGTTTAGGAGAGAGTGGAACTTACCTCCTGCTGCGGCGGCGTTGGCCTGTACTGACGGCGAGGACACTCGCGCTGCACAGGGGATAGAACAAAAAGAGAGTGCATTAACCAAGTGTCTATTAGCCAGATCTACCAACAAGCCATGTGAGCACAAAAAGTCGGCGCCTAACATGTTGAAACTCACCGCCGCTACTATGAAGGTCCATTCATAGATGCGGCCGTGCTAGGACAAGCGCAGAGTTCTTTCGCCAAAAGTCTTGATCGACGAGCCGTTTGCGGCTGTTGCCCCATCTCTGTGGGGACCGGCCACCTGGTCCGCGTAGGTTGCGGTGATGAAACTCCTCTGTGCCCCGGTGTCAACAAGGAATTGCCGTCCGGAGCTTGCGTCTGTCAGGTACAGCAGCTTGTTCCGTTCGCCGAGGGTCGAAGCTGCTAACGACCCCCGGCTCTTGCGTTTCCCTGCTTCTTGAAGTTGCATGGTGGGACGCATCTGTGTGCCTTGTGCGTGAAGCGTCGATGGTAGAAACACAGCTCGTCCCCTCCTCTGCTTCGGGACCGCGCTGCCGCTGTTGTCGCTGGGGTCGGTTCTGCTGCCACCGGTTCTCCATCGCCCCCGGCCGCCGCGCCGAGGTCTGCTGCTGCCGCTGACGTCTCCTGCTCGCCGCATGCGTCCAGGAGCCGCTCCGCTTCCACGGCCAGCGCGCGGAAGTCCTGCTGGTCCACACACCTCATGCTGGACAGGGAGCCTCTCATGTGTGCTGGAAGAGTCCTTAAGAAGATGTGTTTAAATAAAAACACATTGTTGTCTGCCCCGATCATCTGCAGCATGTCCTCCATGAGGACGGTCGGCCTGCGTCCTCCTCTGTCGCGCAGGTCCAGAAGTGTTCTGGCCCTCACCTCGGCTGATGGCACAAAACTCCGAATGAGGGCGGCTTTCAGGGCGTCGTATCTGCCAGCAGCGGGTGGCTGCTGCACCAGGCTCCGCACACACCGGGCTGTGCGGCTGTCGAGTCTTGCGATGACATTATGGAACTTAATGTCATCTGCTGATACCCCGTTGAGCACGAAACGCGACTCCACGTGTTGGAACCATGAGTGTGGGTCCTCTTGCCAGAACTCGGGGAGTTTAATTGAGTTTACGCTGGTGCGGGCGGTCTCCGGTGAATCAGGTTCGGAGAGACGATCTCCAAGCCTTTCCATATTTCTCACGTGTGGGTCACCAATGTAGGAACTATGAAATGAAGAGACTGAATGATTTCTCAGTATTGGTTTATTTCATCTCACATCCTACAGCTCCTCTCTCAGTCAGGGAATGAAGAGGGCGAGCTGCGGTAAACCACATACCTTTATACTTTCACATCAAACACGAATCACATTCACATCAAACACAGAATTACATTCACATTTAATCCTCCCATTGTCCTCTCGGCTTCTCTGTCTGACTCCAGGAGTCAGACAGTCCCTTCAGGTCCACTCCCAGATCTTCTCACTTCTTCCCCAGTCCGCAGGGGGTCCAGACTCAATGTCCGTTTGAGGCTTGATGTCAATACACACTGCAAGCTCAAAGTTCCCTCATGTCTGGGTCTCTGCCAAGGAATATGTGAGCTACATAATGTTACGCCACAAGTGCTGTGTTGCTATACCAACTGTCCTATAACTGGCAAGAATTCTGTTCCAATGCATCCCCTCTATGGGCATGCACGGGTATGCACTAGTTTTATCTGATGAACCATCAGTCCCTCTGACTCACCCCCCCCGCCCCGCCTCATTGTTATTATTAAAGATTGCTGCACACGTTAGCATCGCGGCTAACAGCAGCTCAGTCATTTCAATACAGACATCAGTCAGCTGTTGAAGATGTTATAAAATAAAGCGGGCCACATGAAATGTACCACTACAGTCGGGGTAATATAATAATGACTGCCTTTACATCTGTTTTTAATTTTGGTCTGATAATCATCCATTAACCTGGTGTTTGTAAAAACTCTCCACAGTAGCTAATGCAGACCTCTGAGCACTAACCTGTAAAGAACTGAGGTCCACACGAATAGTGGTTTCAACAAAGTTCTCTTTTAAAACTAGGAGCGGGAAACATTAACAGGCGGCAACATCAACACATCGCCATTTTTCATATAATATTCACTCGGTGAAGGTCAACTCTGACTTGTGACGTCACCACTGTCTTAAAGACACACCACATATAAATATCACATTATATGACATCTCCCCCTTTTTTAGTTTTTTTTTTTTTTTCAGAACAAAACAATTTTCAATTCAAACATTTTTTCCATTTCCATTTCACCCTTCCCCACAGCCCATGGCTTAATTATTGAACCACATATAACCACACTTATCACAGTGAACACGTGAATTTCTCTCTTTTTTCATTCATTTTTTTTTTCTCTCTACAAATCTAGTCTTTGCACAGGTTTAATCATTCTACCAGACCGGGTAAACAACAGTCCTTGCTTTGGGTCTGGCGGTTTGACACTGGGTACTGGTAAAATAGTGTCAGCAGCAGCTGCAGTTTCAGGCTGCTGATCGACAATCTCTGGCTGCAGGTCATTTGGAGCTGAAGAGGGTATCTCTCTGGCTGATTCAGGATCATGTTGCAAGTGACGGCGGTTGCGTCGCAAAGTTGCTCCCTGGGGTGTTTCAATAAGAAAGGAGCGAGGTGTGCTGCTTTCTCCTGTGACAACAGCGGGTGTTTTCCAGGATTTCTGATGGTCCAGCTTTGTGAGGACTGAATCTCCTGGCTTCAACGAAGGTAGGGGTTTAGCTCCATGGCGCTGATTAAAGTAGAATGCTTGTTTCTGTTTCTCCATTGCATCCTTGTTCCTGACGACTTCCAGATCAGGCCATCGGGGCTGAAGATTCACTTCCAGTGTAGGAAGAGTTGTTTTGATCTTTCGACCCATAAGTAGCTCTGCAGGACTCACGCCTGTGGTGGTGCAGGGCGTTGATCGAAAGCACATGAGGGCGAGCAAAGGATCTTGCTGCTTTAAGATTCTTTTTGCTGTTTGAACTCCCCTCTCTGCATGTCCATTTCCTTGAGGGTTGTGTGGACTTGAGGTGATGTGCAAAAAGTCAAACTCCCTTGCAAACTTTTTAAATTCTTGGCATGAGAATTGAGGCCCATTGTCAGATACAACCACATCTGGACAACCAAACCTCGCGAACACTGCCTTCAGCTTTAAGATCATCTGAGAAGCAGTGGTTACTGGCAGATGAAGTATTTCGAGGAACCGAGAGAAATAGTCTGACACAACAAGGTAGGTGTGCTTGTTATGCTCACACAGGTCAACAGCAAGTCTCTTCCAGGGTCGATCAGGTAGAGGGGTTGACAAGAGAGGCTCTTTTCGCTGAGCTGGTCTCATCTCACGACACACCTGACAGAACTGGACTTTGCGTTTGATTTCAGATGAGATGCCAGGCCACCACGCAGATGTGCAGGCCCGCTCTCTGCATTTTGTCAGACCTTGATGTCCATCATGTATTCGATCCAAGATGTCTGCTCTGAGCACATCCGGAATCAACATGCGGCTTCCTCTGGTGATAATTCCATCGCATTCAGACAGTTCATTTTTAATGGGAAAATAGTCTCTGATAGCTGCTGGGACATTGCCTATGTATTCTGGCCATCCTGACTTGATGTACCGCAACACCAACTGTAGGTTACAGTCAGCTGCTGTAGCGGTCCTTATAGTGTCTATTTTATGTGTAGTAGCTGGCAAGTTATCAATAACTGCTGCTATGTAGCACGCTACATCAGAGTGAGTATCAGTCTCGTTTTCTACGCACTGTAGTGGACTTCTTGAGAGGGTATCAGCTACTACCAAGGTCTTTCCCGGAGCATATTCGGCTGTCGGTTTGAACCTCATAAGTCTCATAAGTAGCCTTTGGCACCGTATTGGCACATTGTCCAGGTCCTTTTTGTTCATGAGAGGCAGCAAGGGTTTGTGATCTGTAACCAACTTAAAATCTTCCAGACCACAGAGGTACTTCTCGAATCTCTCACATGCCCAGACACTCGCCAAACACTCCTTCTCTGACAGATGATGTGAGCAGTATGCCACAGGTTTCCAGTTTCCATTGTGCAGTTGCAGCAGTACTCCACCTATACCATAGCTACTGGCATCGGCTGATACGGCAGTAGGTCGATTCACATCATAGAATTTCAGAACTGGAGAAGTAGACAGAATGTCTTTGATGCGTTGAAATGCCTCCTGCTGAGAATGGTCCCACATCCACACTGACTTGGATTTCAACAGTTCATATAGTGGCTGGCCCACTGTTGACAGATTTGGGATATATTTCCCTAGGTAGTTAAACATGCCCAGGACACGCTTGAGGTCATGCACGTTCTGTGGTGGAGGGAGCTCGTGGATTGCCTTGACTTTATCAGGGTCGGGTCTCACGCCTGATTTGTCGATTTCTTGGCCCAAGAAGTGAAGCTTGTTTTGTCTAAACTTACATTTTTCTCTGTTCAGTTTAAGTCCTGCTGACTCGATCCTTTCCAGTACCTTGCTGAGACGCTGGTCATGCTGTTCAGGAGTGTCGCCGTACACCAGTATGTCATCCATGTAGATAGCCACGCCTTCCAGGCCATTGAGGGTTTCTGTCATTTTGCGCTGAAAAATTTCAGGAGCGCTTGTGATCCCAAATGGAAGACGTTTGAATGCATATCTCCCAAAGGGTGTGATAAAGGTTGTTAATTTACTGCTTTCTGGATGGAGAGGAATCTGCCAAAACCCGGAGGCAGCATCTAATGATGTGAATGTGGTCGCTCCACTAAGTTTTGCAGTGATTTCCTCTGCAGTAGGAAGAACATACCTCTCTCTTCGTACAGCTTCATTTAACCTCTTTAAATCGACACAGATCCGCACTTTTCCATTTTTCCTTGGGACTGGCACCATTGGCGCACACCAATCTGTAGGATCAATCACAGCTTCAATCACATTATTCTCCTCCATACGCTGCAATTCCTCTTTAACCTTCTGCAAAAGTGGCAAAGGGACACGACGGGCAGTGTGCACTGTGTATGGCTGAGCATTCTCTTTTAACAGGATTTTAACTGGTTCTGTTTTAAGTGTTCCATGCTCACCAAATGCTTTGTGAACTTCTTCAACACGCTTCACAAGCCCCATCGACATTGCTGTGTCTCTGCCCAGCAAATTGTTTGCATTATTGCCACTGATAACATACACAGGAAAAGTATATGGTTTTTCTTTGTATTCTGTGAAGGCTTGAAATTTCCCTATACAGTCCAACTGACCACCCGGGCTGCACAGTGTAACATTAGATGGCTCTAATTCCTTCTTAGGAACTAGTTTGTTAAATATCTTTTCTCCCATAATGTTTGCATCTGCACCCGTATCAATTTTAAAATTGACTGGTGTTGTTCCAATTGTAAGCTGTATGGTCCATGGGTCATCATTTCTGTCTGTTTTTGTGACTGCACCCAAAAAAAAAATGGTGTCTGGGAAACTGTCCCTTCAGTGACTTCTCTGACTGATTTACTGTGACATTTCTTTTCCCAGTGACCCACCTTTTTACACTTGTTGCATGTTGACTTCATGGCTGGGCACTTTTCAGGATCTCTGTGTTTTAATTTTCCACATCTTCCACACCATGAGTCTTTTTGCTCTCCATTTTTTTTCTTCTTTGGTTTAAATGGAGATCTTCCTCTGCCTGCTGCTTTTCCCTGGATCTCCTGCACCGTGGCATGTGCTTCCCCCTGCTGGTGAACCTGGTGGACAACCTCCTCGGACTGGCGAACTGTTTGAATAGTTTGGGCAAGTGTTAGATCAGCCATCATCTGCAGTTTACGTGACAGCTCTTTATCGAGGATGCCCACAACAATTCGGTCACGGATATGTTCGTCTCTGTTCACACCAAAGTCACAGTGCTCTGACATCTCATAAAGGGCTCTGATAAACATTTCCACTTTCTCACCAGGCCGCTGCCTCCTCTGGTGAAAACAAGCGCGCTCATGGATCACGTTCCATTTAGGACAGAAGTACTCGTCGCATTTTCCTAACACAACGTCAAACTTCTTTTGATCTGCTTCCTCAGTAAATAAGAATGATTTGAAGATGTTTTCAGCTTCAGGGCCCATGGCGTAAATCAGTGAACTGACCTGAATTTCGCCGTCCTCTTTACTCAGTTTTGTAGCCATCCGGAAACGCAGAAAGCGCTCTTTCCAGCCCGCCCATTCATTTGGACGATGAAAAGGAAAACTTTCCAGGGGATTAAACTTGGCCATCTTACTGAAGCAGAGCGTCCGTCAAGCACTTCTGACACCATGTAAAGAACTGAGGTCCACACGAATAGTGGTTTCAACAAAGTTCTCTTTTAAAACTAGGAGCAGGAAACATTAACAGGCGGCAACATCAACACATCGCCATTTTTCATATAATATTCACTCGGTGAAGGTCAACTCTGACCTGTGACGTCACCACTGTCTTAAAGACACACCACATATAAATATCACATTATATGACATAACCCAGCGCCATACTAACTAACCTAGTGATGTCACGGAAGTGGTCTATCATGATCTGTAAAAAAAATTTGCACTGTCGTCTCTAGTGGCCCGGTGTGGGTGACATATATGTTGGGCTCACATTTTCCACAGAGGTATGACTGCATGTGTATTGGAGGCTTCACATCTGGAAGGACAAAAGACTCGAATCTGCAGAAGATAACGAGGAGGTGTGAGATTTGGCTTTTTGTCCCAGAGAAGATGCCCCAGAGAGATTTCCGGTTCATCAATGAATGAGAGACAATGGTGAAGGTTCAAAGGGATGCTTTGTGACTGTATGTTTACTGAAGCACCATGTGACTTGAGTTCTGATGCTGGAAACATATAAAAGGGTGATGTGATATGGTTCTTTCTCTTCTTCCTGCTTTGAGAATGCTAGAGTATGTGTTCTGTCAATAAAGCTGAACCTGAGAAATAAAACTCAGCCTCATCATTTGAACGCATCCTCTACACTGGTGACCCCGACGTGATCCAGCTGCCCGATTTCTGGCAGCACAGCTCGCGCTCATGGTTTAGCGCGGTCGAGGCGCAGTTCAACCTCTGGAGAATCTCTGACGACGACACAAGATTCTATCATGTGGTAGCGAAGCTGGACAGCCACACGGTCCAGAGGGTGGAAGATCTGGTTAATCATCCACCGGACAGCGACAAGTACAGCGCATTGAAGGACGCGCTGATCAGCCATTTCACCCCTTCGGTCCAACAGCGAGCAGAGTAGCTCCTAACGTTGACGGAGTCGGAGAACGATAGACCTGCGGACCTGATGGTGAAGATGCTGAAGTTGAAAGACTCCGAGGATGGTGAATTTATTTTCGCCCACCTTTTCCTCCGGACCCTGCCGCCAGCAGTGAAAGTAGCCCTGGCAGAGTTGCCCCGATTGGCCAGGCGAGACTACCATGGGCTGAGCAAGGAGGCGCAGCGGCTTGTCGACGCCCACAAGTGGAACGCGGTTTCGGCTGCGGCAGCTAGCCCAAGAGCAATGTCTGGAGACGGCTTGGAACCAGTGGCCGCGGCGCCAGACACACCGACGACGGCGGCGACGGGGACCAGGCGGCGCGGAGCGGATGACGGCCTGTGCTTCTACCACCGCCGTTTTGCAGAGAGAGCACACAGGTGCGTCCCACCGTGCCACTTCAAGCGCCCGGGAAACGCCAAGACCGAGGGCCGGTAGCAGCTGCGACCCTCGGCGAGGAGAACAAGCTGCTTTACCTGACGGATGCACACTTGGGGAAACAGTTCCTCGTGGACACAGGCTCCCAGCTGAGTTTCGTCACACCCACCTACGCGGAACGGCTGATGCCGTCTAAAGCTCCCTGGGTGTCAGTGTCAGCAGCGAACGGCTCAACGATTAAAACTTTCGGTGAGAGGACTATGCTCCTGTCCTTACAGGGCCATTCATTTGAGTGGACTTTTATTGTAGCAGCAGTCAGTTTCAACATGTTAGGGGCTGATTTTTTGTGCTCACATGGTTTATTGGTTGACCTTGCTAATAGACGTTTGATTAATGCACTGTCTTTCCATTCTATTCCCTGCACAGCTCGGGTGGCCCCGCCGACTGCACATGCCAGCGTCTCAGCTGCGGGTGGTAAGTTTCAGACATTGCTCGCCCAGTTCCCAGCACTCACAGTCCCCACGTTTTCGGCGACAGTGGCTAAACATGGGGTGGAGCATTTTATCACCACCACCAGGCCCCCCGTTTTTGCAAAAGCTCGGCGCTTGGACCCAGCTAAACTGGCCATCGCGCGCGAGGAGTTCACTAACCTGGAAAAACTGGGCATTATTAGACACTCCAAAAGCCCCTGGGCTTCGCTGCTACACATGGTCCCAAAAGCTGATGGCTCGTGGCGACCTTGCGGCGATTTTTGCAGGTTGAACAACGTTTCAGCACATGACCGCTACCCGATTCCGCACATCCAGGATTTTTCTGTTCATTTGGCGGGGGCGCGCATTTTTTCTAAAATAGATTTGGTGCGCGGTTACCACCAAGTTCCAGTGCGTGCGCAGGATATACCCAAAACAGCAGTTATAACTCCTTTCGGCCTTTTTGAGTTTTTGCGCATGCCATTTGGCCTCAAGGGAGCCGCGCAGACTTTCCAACGTATGATGGATGCAGTTTTACGCGACCTTCCTTTCGTGTTCATTTATTTGGATGACATTTTAGTAGCCAGCACGTCCGAAGGCGAACACGAAAGCCACCTCACAGCAGATTTTCGGAGGCTGGCAGAGCACGGGTTAATAATTAACCCAGCGAAGTGCCAGTTTGGGGTGGCGCAGATTGATTTTTTGGGGCATCGCGTTTCGGCAGAAGAAGCGGTTCCTCTGCCCGATAAGGTGCGCGCAATAACAGATTTTCTGCAACCTCAAACGGTCAAGGCGCTACAGGAGTTTCTGGGAATGGTTAATTTTTATAACCGGTTCCTCCCAAGCGCAGCGCGGCTCATGCAACCATTATACACTGCGTTAAAAAAACAAAAGCCCGCAAACAAAGTTGAATGGTCTCCGGAGCGGGAGCGCGCTTTTGCCCAGGTCAAATCAGCCCTGGCAAACGCAGTTTTGTTAGCGCACCCAGTTCCAACAGCCCGCATGGCGCTCATCACTGACGCTTCCGATTTAGCAGTGGGGGCAGTTGTTGAACAGTTTGTGGCAGGTACCTGGCAACCCCTCGCTTTCTTCAGCAGAACCCTGCGCAATAGTGAGCGTAAATACAGTGCGTTCGACAGGGAGCTTTTGGCCCTACACTTGGCCATCCGCCATTTCCAGTTCTGGTTGGAAGGGCGACGTTTCACCGCGTTTGTGGATCACAAACCGCTAACGTTTGCGATGGCCAAGATTTCAGAACCCTGGTCAGGCCGGCAACAAAGACAACTAGCCGCGATATCGGAGTTCACCACTGATATCCAGCATGTCGCGGGTAAACACAATGTAGTGGCAGACTGTCTCTCGCGCGCGGTAGCAACACCAGGACCCGTGGGGGCGGACTCTGTAGCCGTGGCCGCGGGCCCGGGCAGCGACGCGGGAGCGCGCGCAGCCCCGGTCTGTGTAGGGTTAGATTATGCAGCCATGGCCGCGGAGCAGGTTAATGATGCGGATGTGCGCACGCTCCAGTCTGGACCAACAGGGTTAAGGCTGGAGCACAGGGTGCAGCAAATTGGTATGCCCCCCCTAATCTGCAATGTCTCCACGGGACGGCCCCGCCCCGTGGTTCCAGCTGCATGGCGTCGCCGCGTTTTTGACTCGGTCCATTCTCTGGCGCACCCGGGGGTGCGCGCATCGATTAAGTTGGTGGGGGAGAAATTTGTTTGGCCCGGGTTTCACAAGCAGGTCAAGGAATGGGCGGTGGCCTGCGTAGCGTGTCAGCGAGCCAAAATACACAGACACACTAAGGCTCCGTTGGAACCTTTTCACATCCCCGCTAAGCGTTTTGATCACGTGCATGTTGACTTGGTGGGCCCACTTCCGCCATCACACGGGCACACACATCTTTTGACGATGGTGGATCGCACTACGCGTTGGCCAGAGGCGATCCTTCTGACATCAACCACAGCGGAAGAAGTTGCGCGAGCATTTTTAACAGCGTGGGTTGCGCGTTTCGGAGTCCCATCGGACATAACGTCCGACAGGGGTCCCCAATTTATTTCCGAACTATGGTCATCAATGGCCCGCAGCTTGGGGGTGAAGATTCATCGCACTACCGCGTATAACTCCCAGGCTAATGGTTTATGCGAACGCTTTCACAGGTCGTTAAAAGCAGCCCTCAGAGCGTCGCTGACGGATACAAATTGGGTGGACAAACTTCCATGGGTTTTATTGGGGTTGCGTTCTGCACCTAAGGAAGATTTGCATGCTTCCCCGGCTGAGTTAGTTTTTGCACAACCTCTCCGTTTGCTGGGGGAGTTTCTCCCCAACAATCCCGCACCAAATTGCCCCCCCGCTCAGCCATGGCAGAGCGACACAGGAGCAAACACACTCCCTGGCCCGGTTCATCACAGTTTCCCACGCGTTTTTGTGCCAAAGGCTTTAAAAAATGAGGAGTTTGTTTTTGTTAGACATGATGCTCAGCGTCCAAGTTTGCAACCGTTTTATGACGGACCTTTCAGAGTGCTGGAGACCGGGGAGAAGCATTTTCTGCTAGAATTAGGGGGCAGAAGGGAGTTGATTTGCATAAACAGGCTCAAACCCGCTTTTGTTTTGGCTGATGAGCAAGTGCAGCTGGCGAGGCCCCCCCGCCGTAGCAGGCCGCCGAGAAGACATTCTCCAGAACCTTCACAGAGACGTGCTAACAGCTTTAATCCACAGATGCAGAGAGACGCTGCAGGGGTAGCAAAGCCAGGTTACAGCAGATTCGGCAGAAGGTTAAGACCCAGGCAGCTGGTGGATTGATTGGTGATATGTGGAGTGTTTTGTGTTTTTCCTTTTTTTTTTATGCCATGCATGTTTAGCCCTAAATAGACGTTTGGTGGGGGGGGGGGTTATGTGGGTGACACATATGTTGGGCTCACATTTTCCACAGAGGTATGACTGCATGTGTGTTGGAGGCTTCACGTCTGGAAGGACAAAAGACTCGAATCTGCAGAAGATAACGAGGAGGTGTGAGATTTGGCTTTTTGTCCCAGAGAAGATGCCCCAGAGAGATTTCCGGTTCATCAATGAATGAGAGACAATGGTGAAGGTTCAAAGGGATGCTTTGTGACTGTATAGGGCCTTTTCCACTAGCACGCTTTAGCGCGACACGGGACGGCTCAGCACGCTTTGTACGCTTTTCCACAAGCCCCAACACGGTTTAACAGCCGCGATTCTCAGCCCCGCTCCAGGGCAGGGTACAGCAGTGCTGAGCTGTGCCGTGTTGTGACGTTAACAGACTGGTCGCCGCTGATTGGTCAGGTCGTAACCGGCGCTGATTGGTCAGGTTGTAACCGCCCCTCTCCTCCTCCTCATCTACCAAATCTTCACGACCTTCTCAATAAAGTTTTTGGAAAAAAAAAAAAAAAGAATCTTCACGACCGCCTTTACTCAGCATGCAACCACTGTTGGCAGTTCCTTTTCAGTGTATTGCTGTGCTATTTTCATTTATTCTCTATCAAAAATGGCTTCGCGTAGTAAGGGTGTTCCATGGACCAATAAGGAGGTGCAGTGTCTGCTCACTGCATTGTCAGACAAACGTATTCAGCGCGAGTTAGACGGAGCCGCCCGGAATAAAAAAATATACCGGGAGGTCTGGACATCGCAGTCCTTTAACGGTGAGTTTTAATTTTTTTTTTATTGTGCGTTTTTTTGCAGATATATTCGGTAAGACGCTCAGTTTATTTATGCAATAAAAAAGCTGTTCATTTGTGGATGGATCGCTGCTTTATTGCAGCACACTGCGGACTAAAGCTTTTATTTTAATTATTCATGTGAACAATACGCTGAAATAAGCTTATGTATTCTTGTTAAAAACTATTGTCTTTTCTGTATATATTGCACTTTCATGCTGTATTTTATTGTGTGCATTTTCCTTGTAGAATCATCCCACGCGTCCGCCGCGACAGCCCGCACGGATTATTCAACCGAGCCTTCCTGACCCACAGCTGGCAGAGACGCCTTCATTCATCCGAGTCGTGACCCAGTTTGGGAAGCTGGTGTAGACACTCAGTGGTCGGCGTGTATAAAATGTCGATTAACCTTCATGTTGTGTTGCAAAGTTTTTTTTTTCTTTTAATATTTTGTATATAATAAAATGGAATTGTTTTGGAAAGTGTGGTTTGTCTGTTATAACACTGAATTATAAAACAGTATAATTACATAGAAATTCCATTGCCTAATCTGATCAAAATGATACAAACGTTGACTTGAAGGTGAAAAACATGATTTTTTTAAATTCAGTACATCCAAAATGCCCTAGGATGTAAAAAATAATAATTTGGTGTTGGCCAGTGTGCCACCGTCTCATTATTTAATACGAATAAAAACAAGTTTCAGCTCATTATTTCTAGGTCATTTGGCAGTTAATTCAAAACAAAAGCAGAAAAAAAAACAGAACCCACTTTTTCTCCACCCATAGATAAACAGCTCTCCCTTTTCTCACCCATAACCACTGATGAACTTTCCAAAATACTCTCCAGCATGAAATCATCTACATGCCCCCTGGACCCCATCCCCTCCCCCCTTATCAAAGCCTGTCTCACCCCTCTTGCCCCCCTTATCATCGACACCATCAACTCCTCCCTGACCACTGGCATTGTCCCCCCATCACTTAAGATTGCTGCCATCACCCCCCTCCTTAAGAAACCTGGCCTGGACTCTGACGACCCCAACAATTTTAGACCCATCTCCAACCTCCCATTTCTGGCTAAAATATTGGAAAAAGCTGTTGCCACCCAACTCAAGAAACACCTCCTCTCCAACAAACTCTACGAAACATTCCAATCTGGATTCCGTTCTCACCACAGCACTGAAACCACCCTCCTCAGGGTCACCAATGACCTCCTGCTCGCCTCTGACTCTGGCTCCCTCACCATTCTTCTCCTTCTCGATCTCAGCGCTGCTTTCGATACCATCAATCATTCCATCCTGCTCCGTCGTCTGCTTTCTATTGGCATCACTGACTCCGCCCTCTCTTGGTTCACCTCCTACCTGTCTGAGAGATTCCAGTACATCTCCATCAACAATCATAAATCACGCACCACCCCCGTCTCACACGGTGTCCCTCAAGGCTCTGTGCTCGGTCCAACCCTTTTCACTCTCTACATGCTTCCGCTTGGTCACATCATTCGTCAACATGGTCTTCACTTTCACTGCTACGCCAACGACACCCAGCTGTACATCTCCTCTAAATCCATCAACCCCGCCATTCTCTCCACCATCACCAACTGCCTTACAGACATAAAAACCTGGATGACTAACAACTTTCTCAAGCTAAACAGCAATAAAACAGAAATCATCATTTTTGGACCAAAATCTCTTTTACCCTCTTCCCAGAACTTTTCATTCCAAATCGATGGTCACTCAGTCACCCCCTCCCCCCTGGCCAGAAACCTCGGCATTATCATGGACCCCACCCTCTCCTTCAAATCTCACATCAACCATATCAACAAAACAGCATTTTTTCATCTTCGTAATATTGCACGCCTCCGTCCAACCCTCTCACCCTCTGCTGCTGAAATACTCATCCATGCCTTCATCACCTCCAGACTTGATTACTGTAACAGCATTCTGTATGGACTTCCTTCCACCATCCTCCAAAAACTACAGTATGTCCAAAACTCAGCCGCCCGCCTACTTACTCACTCCCGCTCCAGAGACCACATCACTCCTCTCCTCCGTCAGCTCCACTGGCTCCCCATTCAACAGCGCATCAACTTCAAGATCCTCCTCATCACCTATAAAGCTCTTCATAACCTCGCCCCCTCATACCTAACGGACCTTCTGTCTCGTCATTCTCCCACTCGTCTCCTCCGCTCTGCTGACGCTCACCTTCTTACCCCCATCACCAAGACAAAATTCCGCACCCTGGGTGATAGATCATTCGCCATTGCCGCACCAACCCTCTGGAATTCCTTGCCCCTTCACATCCGGTCTGCCAACACACTTGCTTCTTTTAAAAGTGAACTCAAAACCCATCTTTTCAAATCTACCTACAAAAACTGACTGCCTCTTCTACCTATGTGTACCTACCTTGTCTGTTTACTCGTCCTCTATATGTTTGTCCCTATGCTGCTTTGTAAAGCGCCTTTGAGTATTTAGAAAAGCGCTATATAAGACTGATGTATTATTATTATTATTAAAAGTGACTTGTGTTGTTGCAGCTTAATTATGAGATAAAATTAATTGTGAGATAAATCCACAGAGCGAGCAAGGCAATAATCCTTGGATCCTTTTTTGTCTCGTGTAAATAAGGACTCAGTCGGGTGCGTAATGTCACGGGAGTGTGGCCCCGCCTCGCTGAGAATCTGCTGCTGCCCCGCTTCTAAAACCTCCTAACAAACCATCACAGCACAAGCACAACACCGTGCTAATGGAGACAGAAGCATTCCGAGCCGTACTGAAGTGAATCGAGCCGTACCGACGTGTGCTGGGCTAGTGGAAAACAGGCTTATGTTTACTGAAGCACCATGTGACTTGAGTTCTGATGCTGGAAACATATAAAAGGGTGATGTGATATGGTTCTTTCTCTTCTTCCTGCTTTGAGAATGCTAGAGTATGTGTTCTGTCAATAAAGCTGAACCTGAGAAATAAAACTCAGCCTCATCATTTGAACGCATCCTCTACACCGGCATAGTTATTACAATAGGGCTGTCTACACATCCGGATACGTCACATGAACGCGCAAAGCGCGGAGGTAACAAGGCCCGGCAGTTTACCATTGAACCAATACGGCATATCAATATTATGACAAACTTTCACCACAAGATCGGATCAGATGTGATCAAAAACTTTAAATTTATGATCTCAAAAAGTGTCCCTACCGTCTATCAGCCAGTTTGTGGAAGAATGATTCAACAGAGTGTCCAGAAGCAATATTGATATTTGTAATGATGAATAAATGCGCCAGCTTGGCTGTACATTGGCGGAACACTCAGAGAAAATAAATTGTACCTGCTGTGGAAATCCCCCAAAAGCCATCATGTTTAGGTTTACAAAATGTATCCTCTGGAGTGCACAGGAAAAACAGCCTACTGTCTCCCGTACAGGAGATGCTGTTTATTTACACTGGTAAAAAAAAAAAAGGAAAGAAAAAAATTACACTTGTTCGCCCTGTTAATCCCAACACTTTGTTTCAGATCTACAGACAGCATTGCCAGATGTACTGTGGAGAGTGTAAATAACGGAGGCAGATTTATGTAGCAGGCGACTTTATTCACTCTCACATCAGTCATACACAGAAAAAGCATATATCAATGTACCAGGGTCTCTCCTTTTACATCAACCGCCCATCTCACATCTGCATGACATCTCGCATCACAATACATTAATCCTTTCTCCCCCAACTACTTCTTCCTGCTACCTCACCATAATCGCTCTCATCTCCATACCTATTGTCCTTCTCTGTTTACCCTCTGCATCCAGTCTGAGATGATTAACTCAGCCTCTACACTGCCCCCCCCCCCCCCCCCAGAATCTCAGACCGAGTTTCAGTCCTCACGTCCTTTTGGCTTCAGTCTCCTCCCATATCTGCTGTAACGGGGGTTTTCCACCTCCACGGCACTGCTGTGCTGGTGGGGGGCTCCTGGGGGTGTGTCTGTCTGCGGGTGGGCAATGGCGAGGGGGGGGAGAACCTTCGACTTGCCCGTGTGGCTGCTCTGATGAATCGTTTACCTGGGGAGTTCTCAGTGGGGGTCTTCCACGCCGAGGGGCCCGAGCCAACATCACTTGCGGGTCCGCCACCACAAAGGCGGGCTTAAGTCTGTCTATACATATTTTCTCCCGACGACCCCCCAAGTCTAACAAAAAATGTTTGTGCCCTGGTTCCAGCACTCTGAATGGGCCATCGAAGGGTGGGCGCAATGGAGGGCGGTGGGCATCATGCCTGACAAACACGAACGCCGCGTTCTTCAAAGTTTTTGGCACAAAAGCGCATGGAAAACAGTGGTGGGCTGGGCCTGGCAGGGTGCCTGTGTCTGCCCTATGCTGCAAATGCTGAGACAGACAGTTGTCCGGCACGGGATTATCTGCCAAAAATTTCCCGGGCAGCCGCAGTGGCTGAGAAAAAACAAGCTCCGCTGGGGAAGCCTCCAAATCCTCTTTTGATGCGGAGCGCAACCCCAATAAAACCCACGGCAACCAGTCTACCCAATTTGCATCCGTCAGCGAAGCCCTGAGCGCTGCTTTCAGTGATCTATGGAAACGCTCACATAACCCATTGGCCTGTGGGTTGTACGCGGTTGTGTGATGAATTGCAACACCCAGGCTATGGGCCATCGTGGACCAGAGGTCGGAAACAAACTGAGGGCCCCTATCGGACGTGATGTCCGACGGGATGCCAAAACGTGCCACCCATGTGGTCCGTGGACGTGGTTGCCACCAGCGGGACTGCTTCTGGCCAGCGTGTGGTGCGGTCCACCACTGTCAGAAGGTGCGTGCACCCCTGCAATGGCGGGAGGGGACCCACGAGGTCCACGTGAACATGGTCGAACCTCTTAGCCGGTATACGAAACGGTTCCAAAGGAGACTTTGTGTGTCTGTGTACTTTGGCTCGTTGGCACGCTACACAGGCTGCAGCCCACTCTTTCACTTGTTTGCGCAGGCCTGGCCATACGAACTTCGCTCCCACCATTTTGACTGACACGCGCACTCCTGGGTGCGCCAGAGCATGATCTGACTCAAATACTCGGCAGCGCCAAGCAACTGGGACCACCGGGGGCGGGCGTCCCGTGGAAACGTCGCAGATTGGGGGGGGGGGGCTGCTGTCTTGCAGTACTCTGCTCTCCAGCCTTAACCCTGTTGGTCCAGACTGGAGCGCGCACACATCTGCATCGCCAACCTGCTCTACAGCCATGGTTGTATAATCTATCCCCACGCAGACCGGGGCCACTACTGCGCGCGAGAGGCAGTCCGCCACCACATTCAGTTTACCCGAGACATGCTGAATATCGGTCGTAAACTCCGAGATTGTGGCCAGCTGTCTCTGCTGCCGGCCCAACCATGGTTCCGAAACCTTGGCCATCGCGAATGTTAGCGGCTTGTGGTCCACGAATGCGGTGAAGCTGCGCCCTTCCAGCCAGAACTGGAAGTGGCGTATGGCCAGGTGGAGAGCCAGCAACTCTCTGTCGAACGCGTTGTATTTACGCTCACTGTTGCGCAAAGCCCTGCTGAAAAAAGCGAGCGGCTGCCAAGAACCGGCAACGTGTTGCTCCACGACGGCCCCTATGGCCACGTCCGAGGCGTCGGTAGTGAGCGCTATCTGGGCCGCCAGGTCTGGGTGCGCCAACAGTGCAGCGTTTGCCAGGGCTGTTTTAACCTCAGAGAATGCCTGCTCCCACTCCGGAGTCCATTCGACTCTGTCCGCGGGTTTCCATTTCTTGAGCGCGGCGTACAATGACTGCATGAGCTGATCTGCGCGGGGGAGGAACCGGTTATAAAAGTTAACCATCCCCAAAAACTCTTGCAGCGCCCTGACCGTCTGAGGCCAGGGAAAATTCACCACGGCACGCATTTTGTCAGGCAAGGGTATCGATCCCTCCGGTGAGACGTGGTGCCCCAAAAAATCAATCCCCGTCACGCCGAACTGGCATTTCGCCGGTTTCGGAAAACCGTCCTGAGGTGGATTACGTGTTCGTCCTCGGACGCACTGGCCACCAGGATGTCATCCAGGTAGACGAACACAAACGGCAGATCGTGCAACACCGCATCCATCATGTGTTGGAATGTCTGTGCCGCTCCTTTTAATCCGAAGGGCATGCGTAAAAACTCAAACAAGCCAAACGGAGTTATTACCGCTGTTTTGGGTATGTCCTCCGCGTGCATCGGGACCTGGTGGTAACCACGGACCAGGTCTATTTTAGAAAAAATGTGTGCCCCGGCGAGGTGAACGGAAAAATCCTGAATATGGGGAATCGGGTAGCGGTCGTGCGCTGTGGCGTTATTCAACCTGCGGAAATCTCCGCACGGTCGCCACGATCCCTCGGCCTTAGGGACCATGTGTAGCGGGGATGCCCATGGGCTGTTTGAGCGCCTGATGATGCCCAACCTTTCCAAGTTGGCAAGCTCCTCGCGCGCTATGGCCAGTTTAGCTGCGTCCAGGCGCCGAGGTCGTGTGAAAACGGGCGGCTCAGTGGTGGTGATAAAGTGTTCCACCCCGTGTTTAGTGCTGGCCGCCGAAAACGTTGGGACCGTGAATGCTGGGAACTGAGTGAGCAGTGTGTGGAACTTACCGCCTGGAGCTGTGACGTTGGCTTGTGTTATTGGCCCGGCCCCTCGAGCTGTACAGGGGAGAGAATCAAAAGACAGTGCTTTGCTGGGGCTTCCCATTCGGGCCGACTCCGGGGTTCTTGCCTCGTGTTCCATAATTCGTCAAGGGGTCACCAGTGTGGAGAGTGTAAATAACGGAGGCAGATTTATGCAGCAGACGATTTTATTCACTCTCACATCAGTCATACACAGAAAAAGCATATTTCAATACACCAGGGTCTCTCCTTTTATATCAACCGCTCATCTCACATCTGCATGACATCTCGCATCACAATACATTCATCCTTTCTCCCCCAACTACTTCTTCCTGCTACCTCACCATAATCTCTCTCATCTCCATACCTATTGTCCTTCTCTGTTTACCCTCTGCATCCAGTCTGAGATGATTAACCCAGCCTCTACAGTACGATAATTATCGTATTTGTACAATAATTTTGCCCTCTGTACGATCATCCATCCATCCATCCATCTTCTTCCGCTTAATCCTTTTCGGGTCGCGGGGGGGCTGGAGCCTATCCCAGCATCTTTGGGTGAGAGGCAGGGTACACCCTGGACAGATTGCCAGTCCATCGCAGGGCCAACACAGAGAGACAGACAACCATTCACTCTCACAGTCATACCTAAGGACAATTTAGAATCCCCAGTTTGATGCCAATTAACCTAACTTGCATGTTTTTGGCATGTGGGAGGAAACCGGAGAAATCCCGGAGTAAACCCAAGCAGACATGGGGAGAACATGCAAACTCCACACAGACCACTGGGTCTGTGTGGAGACCACACAGACCACACAGACCACACAGACCACTGGGTCTGTGTGGAGCCAAAAAAGGATACCAACCTACTGTAATGTCAGGGCTGTGATAAGTGGGCGGGAGTTTCCCGGCATGCTTGCACCGCAGAGGATTCAAATACCGTATCTGTGTGTTCTAAGCGTTATTCGTGTGTGCCATTATAACTGTGTAATAAGACCAATTGTGATAGCGTTGTTTCCCCATACTGTATGTGCCAAATCATGCGTCTGTGTCATCATGAGCAAAATGAGGGTCTGTGTAAATGGCCTCCCCTCTGTTCTGTGTTGTGAGTGTGTGTATAAATAAAGCCTGTTTCGTCACAGCCATCTCTCCTTATTGTGTGAACCCTTACAACGTCACACTGGTGTCAGGAGTGGGATCACGGAGAAGATGGAAGCAAGAATCAGGAAGGAGATTCGGCAGCTCAAGCGGCTCATTGCTCAGCTGGAGATGGACAACAGAGCCGACACACTAACCCCCGGAGCTGCTCGACATGATGAATGGAGCAGCGGACCCGACGAGGCCGGCATACCCCGCCTTCTGCCTTTCTCAAGGTAGGGCAGGCCAAACACAGCAAACCAGCCCCGCTTCCCGCCCTTTTCAGGGCAAGACAGGCCGACAATTCCACTGCGACCAGGGGCGGCAATCTACCAAGAGGCAACCGTCTCTCCAATCCGCCAACAGGCCAACCCCCCCCCCCCCCCGCTTTGGCGGCGAAACCCTGTTGGACGACTATCTGGTCCAGGTCGAGATGGCTGCTCCGCTGAACAGCTGGACACCTGGACACCTGAAGAGACTGCCGTGCAGGTCACACTGGCCCTGGAGGGCAGAGCTCTCTGCACGCTGTCTGACCTCCGGCCTGAGGAACATTGCAGCTGGCCAGCGCTACAAGGACCACTCCGGAGGCAGTTTGGGAGAGTGACCAATGCTGAGCACGCCCAGGAACAGCTGGCCAACCGCTGGCGAGGCAGCCGAGAGAGCTTGGGTGCGTAAGTAGCAGACATATGGCTGCTGATACAACGTGGCTACCTGGATTTCGAGCCAGGGGCGGTGGAGAAGCTCGCCCTCCAGCACTTCATCCAGGGGCTCCGCCCGGCCTGGATCCAGGACCACATTCGGATTCACGCCACGAGCAGCTGGGAGACGGCTGTGGCAGAAAAGGAGCGGGTGGGACCGATGATGGACTATCCAGCTGATGTGTCGTCGCCGATGCAGAGAGCTTTCCAGGCCACAGCTGAGAGCGAGGAGGAGGAGGAGGAACTGTGCCGGACCACAGCGGTGCGGCCAGTGAGAAGATGACAATGGCGGCGCGAGGAAGGGTGCTTCGACTGCAGGGAGCCAGGACACATCGCGCGGTACTGCCTGGCACCCACCTCACGACAAACTGCTCCCTCGATGGCTTTAAACTAGAGCGAGGTGGTATGGAAGGGGACCTGCCGCCTCCCACAGACATTTTCCCCAATGAACTGTCACCAAGTTTGGGCCAAATTGGACACTCACTAGGGATGTACCTGCAGTGCAGCTTGGACAGCACGCCAATCCAGGCCCTGATTGACACTGGTTCCACCACCTCTCTGGTCCAACCCAGAGTGCTGCCCGGTACGGACGAGGCAGGACCGCAGGGGTGGGAACCCACCGCGTGCTGCATCACCACAGCCACCGATGAGCACACCAGACTGGGGGGGCGGAGAGTTCTTGTGGTGGTGGGGCGGCCAGAATACAAACCACCCGTTCTGGCTGCCTAACATCCAAGATCTCTGCATTATTGGACTCGATCTGCTTGCAGCATGGGGCATAATGATTGACACCGCCAGATCGTCTCTCCTGCTGGGGGCTCGGACCATCACGCTCTGTAGCGGGACCCAGAGGAGGAACCCAGGGGCCTGCGTGATTGAGGGGCTGCCAGAACGGACCGAACTGGGTGGGTCGCCACCAGAACTGAACACAGCAGCGCCACCAGCACGAGCACGGGGAGTGTTATCGCTGACAGAGACAGCAAGGAGCGGGGGGAAGGGGGGCGACAATGGAGCGGGTCAATGTGTCAGCAGAAACACAGCAGTTGGTTGAGGAATTGTTCTAGCAGAGCTGCGGTGGGCTAGGATCGGGACAGAGACACCAGCTGCGGGAGATGCTGGACTGCTACATTGACATCTTCGTTGCCAAGGATGAGGAGTGCACCCAAACCAGCTTGGTGAAACACCACATCGACACTAGTAAGACCAGGCCGATCCGGCGCCGCCCCCACTGTCTGCCTTTTTGGCACGGTGGCAGAACAAAAAACAGGTGGATGTGGATGTTATTGAGCCCTCCAGCAGCCCCTGGGTGGTGCAGGCGGTTCTGGTTAGGAAGGACGGTTTGTGGCAGTTCTGTGTGGATTACCAGTGCCTGAATGACATCACCTGCAAGGATTCCTACCTTCTGCCCCGCATCGATGACGTGCTGGATTACATCACCGGCTCCAGCTGGTTCAGCTCGCTGGACCTCCGCAGTGGCTATTGGCAGGCAGAGCTGTCACCGGAGGCCCGTCAGAAAACAGCCTTCTCCATCGGGCAGGCACTGTGGCAGTTCAAGGTGACGCCGTTTGGACTTCACAACGCCCCCACCACTTTTGAACATCTGATGGAGCGAGTGTTGGCTCACGTGCCCTGGAGCCACTGCATTGTTTATCTGGGTGACCTGCTGGTTCATGCAGCTGACTTTGATGGCACCCTGTCCAACCTCCGGGAAGTATTAGACGTCATCTGATGGGCCGGGCTGTGACTGCACCCGCGGAAATGCCACTTATTTTGGTGAGAAACCACCTTCCTGGGCCACGTCGTCAGTGCAGCGGGAGTCGCCACCAATCCAGAGAAAGTGGCAGCGGTGAAAAACTGGCCGGTACTGTGGGAAGTGGAAGAGTTATGGAGTTTTCTCAGACTGGCCTCCTATTATAGGAGGTTTGTGAAGGATTTCACCACCATCGCCAGCCCACTGCATCAGCTGACGCAAAAGGGCCGTGCGTTTGAGTGGAGGACTGTGCTGCTGCTTTTTCCCAGCTTCGCTCGGCATTCATCGGAGCCCCATGCTGCAGTATCCCGACCCAAACCGCCCTTTCATCATGGACACGGACGCCAGCAACCAAGGCATTAGGGCGGTGTTATCCCAGGAGGGAGAACACGGAGAGCAGGCAGTTGCTTTTTTCAGCCGCACTCTCAGCAGAGCTGAAAGGAATTATTGTGTTACTCGCTGAGAGCTGTTGGCTGTCATCCAGGGTCTTCATCATTTTCACCCATATGTGTACGGGGGGAGGTTCCAGCTCAGGACGGATCATTCTTCCCTGACCTGGCTACTGAATTTTAAAGAGCCGGATGGACAGTTGGCGAGATGGCTGGATGCACTGCAGGATTATGATTTTCAGATTGTGCATCGGGCAGGCTGCCTCCATGCCAATGCTGACGCGCTGTCTCGGCATCCCTGTGCTGCGGAGGACTGTCGGCACTACCAGCGGGCAGAGGACTGAGACCAAGCCGTCCCATGGACTGCTGCTCACCGGACTGCTGTGAGCAGGAATAACACAGTGGTGCACAGCTCCTCCTCGGATAATCAGTCAGATGTCCCCAGCAATGACATCACGGAGGCCCTCGGCGCGCAGCAGCTGTAGAGCGAGCACAATAGAGATCTGGTCCTCTCTCGGGTTCGGCAGTGGTTGGACGCGGGCCAGCGGCCTGCCTGGGAGGCTGTGTCCACACTGGACCCAGAGACCAAGGCCCTACATTCCCAGTGGGCCAATTTCCACTGTCACAAGGGTGTTGTGTATCGGCAGTGGCAGGCTCCAACTGGGCAGCATCACGTCTGGCAGCTGCTGGTTCCTCGGCAGCTCCGCCCCAAAGTGCTCCAGTAGGTCCACGGGTTGGTGGGGCAGGTCACTTTGGGGTGACAAAGACTCTGCAGCGTCTTTGGGTCCGGTTCTACTGGCAAGGATGTCACCAGGATGTAGAGCTCCAAGTCCACTGCTGTGACACCTGCATGGCCCAGAAAGGGCAGACTCAGCAATCCCATGCCTACTTGCAGCAGTACCGGGTGGGGGCACCCATAGAGCGGGTAGGAGTGGGCATTCTGGGCCCTTTCCCGACCACAGATCCGGGAAACCGCTACGTGCTGGTCGCAATGGATTATTTCACCAAATGGCCAGAGGTGTATGCTGTCCCTGATCAGAGCACCACCACCACAGCATCAAAGCTAGTGGACGAGATGTTTTGTCGGTTCGGCGCACCGGAGAAGCTGCACAGTGATCAGGGACTGAACTTCGAGACACAGGTCTTTGGGGAGGTCTGTAGGCGGCTGGGCATCTGGAAGACCTGGACTACCCTGCTACGACGGCCTGGTTGAACATTTCAATCGGACTCTAACCACTCAGCTTGCCGTCCTAGTGGACCAGCGACAGCGAGACTGGGACCTGCATCTGCCCTTTGTTCTGTGGGTGTACCAGACGGCAGCTCAGGGAATCCACCCGGTGCACCGCTGCAGCGCTGATGTTTGGACGCGAGCTGGGCACACCGGTGGATTTGGTGTCCCCCCCCCCCCCCCCCAGGGTTGGATTATTTGTTTTGCTTGAGCGTGCTGGTCGCTGAAAACGGCGGCCGCCCAACACCTGAATAGATGTGTGCTGGACTTTTGAGTTGGACTTTATTATTCTGGAGACAGAAACCAGTGCGGGGGGGACAGTGTAACGTCAGGGCTGTGATAAGGGGGCGGGAGTTTCCCGGCATGCTTGCGCCACGGAGGATTCAAATACTGTATCTGTGTGTTCTAAGCACAAATTATCGTGTGTCATTATTCGTGTGTGCCATTATAACTGTGTAATAAGACCAGTTGTGATAGCGTTGTTTCCCTATACTGTATGTGCCAAATCATGTATCTGTGTCACCATGAGCAAAATGAGGGTCTGTGTAAATGACCTTCCCTCCATTCTTTGTTGTGAGTGTGTTTATAAATAAAGCCTCTAGCTGTCACAGTGAAAAGGTTTATGTATTTTTGGTTCTTTTTCTGAAATAATGTTTGTTTATGGGTGTGTGCGCCAGTGTTGCGGACGTTAGCGGTGTCCTTTTCTCCGCCTTCAGTCCCTCCATATCGCGGCGCATATGCGCTCTTGCTGCCGAGCTCGCGGGTGAGTCGAAGAACTCGTGAAGGGGGCTCGTGCAGGTGTCTCGCCCCACCTATCAGCGCCATTGTGTGAGCGAGTGTCGGGAGAGAGGACGGAGTTTTTTCCTGCAGGCAGCCGGACTGTTAAATGTTCTCCATGTTTGTGAGGAAACCAGCGGCGAACCTGGACCTGATATGGTGCAAAAATGGGTGGTAGGCATGCGCTGTTCACATGCCTGATTAGAAGAGTAAGATAAGATAAGATAAGATAAGCCTTTATTAGTCCCACAATGGGGAAATTCCAGGATTGCAACAGTACAGGGATAGCAACACTCAGAGCAACAATCAGAAGGCAAGAAAAAACAACATCTAGTAAACATATGTCCATATTACTATAAATGTATATATATATAGACACACAGTGCAGAGCATTATGGTTGGTTGGTGAATGTGCAGCAGAAAGTCTAAGTTCTCTCTCCGCGGATGCGGCGGGCCAGCTGGAAGCCTTTGGGCATGATGGTGACCCCCTTAGCGAAGAAGAGACCACCAGATGGGCCTCGCTGGTCTCCTGCAGAGCCATGACGGCGAAGCTCAGGAAACGCAGGACGGTCTTGAAGTCCTGAGCGATCTCCCTCACCAGGCGCTGGACGGGCAGCTTACGGATGAGCAGCTCCGTGGATTTCTGGCAGCGACGGATGTCTCTCAGAGCCACGGGCCTGTGACGCCGAGGCCTCTTCACTCTGCCGGTGGCCAGAGCGCCTCTCCGAGCAGCTGTGGTGGCTAGCTGTCTCCTGGGGGGCTTCTTCCTCCAGTAGATTTTACGGGCGGTCTGCTTGGTTCTTGCCATTGCTCTTTATTATTCTGTCTTATATTTCTTGCACGCCACCTAAACTCCAGCCCGGCACCCGCGTCGTTTTCGCTACAGCTCCCAGTATGTCGAGTTTCCCATTAGCACCGGGCGGCGGCCAAGTGCTAGCTAGCACTAGCTCCTCCCCGCTGTAGCGTCTCCCGCTGCAAACCGTGGCTCCGTCCGCCGACCCGGGAGACCCCCGGGGCGATCCGTGCGTCCGTGATATATATACAGAGTGAAAGGTGTAGAAAGAAGAAGGAAGATAAAAAAAAAAGGCTGTTGCAACGGGCTGCCTACTCGTGTGGCGCCACCGGTCCGGCGGAACCGGAACCGGAAAAGTCACATGGCTGCTGGAGGCTGTCCACAATCAGATGCGGAGAGAGGACTTTGTTTGGGAAATTTGTGACATGACTAACAACTCCTAAATTCTAGGCAGAAGGCGCAGACAGTATGTGATTATTTTTGTTTATGAACATTTGTTAAGTGTTATAATTTATTTTGTATTCATGTTTTTTATGTCTGTATTTTTAGTTTTTCACGGTGTTTAAGGGCGAAGATTTGCTGTGACAAAATAAACAAAAAACTTGTCAACATCAGTTGGAGCGGGGTTTTCTGACCTAGAAGAAGACTTTGGGAGCGGTTACAAAGCCTGTTTCGTCACAGCCATCTCTCCTTATTGTGTGAACCCTTGCAACGTCACACTATGTTAGTTAGCCACTGCTACCTACAGAGTAATAAAATGAATCAAGTGGACAGCTTATTAAAAGTTATATTTAGCACCTTGCCATTAGAGCAGAAACTGGCAATTAAACTTTGAGATTGCACCAGCCAGAGGATTTAAACATCAGTCAGGAAAAAACAACCCTCTCAACCCAGAATGGTTCAGAAGAAAAACATGCCTAACTGCAAGCACTGGCAAAAGTCACTTTTCTGCTTTCTTTGCCTGCTCTTTGGAGGGGACACTATTGGACCACCGCTGGATTTATGGATCTGAAGCATCTTTCTGAACAACTAGCTAACATGAAAGCAGCAGTTCACATGAAGAAAATGTTGTTAGATTTTGTCACGCCGCGCCGCTCATCAGCGGCGCCAGCTGCACACACACCTGCACATCATCAGCGGCGAGGGATTTAAGCCGCCTCGCCCTGGGCTTCGGCCTGAAGCCGTCAGACTTCCCTACGCATTGCTGTGAGTTCCGTCTCATTCTCAACAAACATTGCGATAAGAAGATCTTACCTTTTTCTCCTCCAAGTCTGCTCCCCTGTGCACAGGCGGATTCCCTGGCGGCGGACTATTCCTCTCCATCGCCTGTTCCTCGCTGCTGCACCGGGCTTTCCAGGTGGCTGTCTACCGGACCTCGTTCCTTGCTGTGCCAGTCATCCGCCCTTTCCGAGTAAGCTCCTCTCTTACTTATATATCCCCTGTGTTGGTGTGTGCCCGTCACCCTTCTCCCTGTGCTTTTCCCATAGGGTTGTCCGGCTGTACGGTCTCCTGCCTCTGTGCCCGAAGCAGACGCCGCCACCAACACATTCACATCTCGCAGACACACATTCATACACTCCTGTTGTCAATAAAGCTATTTGAGCTACTCTGAGCCTGTGTGTGTGCGTCTCCTGAGCCGTGCATTATGTCAGTACGGCTTCAGCAGAGCGGCTCGGCAGACGGCGGGCTCGCACACCGGCTTACCACTCGAGGCTCGAGTGGATCAGATAGCTTATCAGCAACAGGTGATACTCAATCAATTGATTAATATAACTACCGATTGGACCGCTTGGACCCCCAACAGCCGTTCCCCCCGGCTCGTCAGGGTGGCACGGCTCCTGCTGCTCCAGTGGCCGTCCAGCAGGCTCCGGCAGCACCGACTCGGCTCACGCCCATTCCAACCCCCGCCCGCTTTAGCGGTAAGCTCGGCGGAGCGCGGGGGTTCATAATGCAATGTGAGTCCATGTTCCACCGTGTGCCCGGAGACTTTCCTTCTGATCATAGCCGAATTGGTTATATCGGGAATCTCCTAGAGGGGCGAGCATTAACCTGGACCTACACCGTAATGGCGAGGCCCAGTTATGCCACCCTCACGTATGACCAATTCGTGAGACGCTTCCTGGAGGTCTTTGACCACTCTCGTACTGAGACGGTCCAGGTCGATCGGCTTCTCAGCCTCCAGCAGGGAAGCCGGTTGGCAGCGGACTACGCGGTCGACTTCCGGGTAGCGGCGGAGGAATTGGGCTGGGAGGAACGCTCCCTCTGTGGCCTTTTCCTCCGCAGTCTCAACGATGATCTGAGGAATGAACTGGCTGGGCGGGATATCCCGGAGACCCTAGCGGAGCTAACATCCCTAGCGATCAGTTTGGATAACAGGCTGCGCGAGCGCTCCTCGGGACGGAAGTCGTCTTCTTCTCGCCCTCGTGGAGCCTCGTCGTGCCTGTCCCAAGCTCGCCCCCTGGCGACGCCGCCACCATCGCACCCCGAGGAGTCGGAGCCGATGGTGACGGGCTGGACAAAGCTCTCCCCGGCGGAGAGACAGCGCCGCCGTGAGTTAAATCTCTGCATGTATTGCGGAGATAGTCAACACACGGTAGAGCTTTGTCCACAGAAGCCAAATGGCGGGGTCCGCGAGTCACTGTAGGGGGCCTCGCGGACATCAATCGGTTAAGTCCCCTCACCCAACTGAAGCTGCCCGTCCGATTTTGTCACAACTCCACTGGGCATCTCACTCACACACTGGTGGATTCGGGCGCGGAGGGCAGTTTTATTTCACAAAGCCTGGCAACCCGATTGGGCATCCGCTGCCAGGCATTAAAAACCCCTATCTCCCTGGTCAACCTCTCCCGTGTCTCCCTGGGGAGAGTAACACACCAGACCGTCCCCGTTCCGGTTATCATCTCTGGAAACCACCGGGAGGAGATAACCTTCTACGTCCTGCCCAACTCTGTGTCGCCCGTCATCCTGGGGTATCCCTGGCTACGCCTCCACAACCCCGTTTTGGATTGGAAGTCCGCCGGGGTGTCGGCATGGGGTACATTCTGCATGAGCACCTGTCTACAGTCCGCTGCTTGCTCTCCGTCCTCTCCTCCATCATCCATGGATGCTGCACCCCCGGACCTGTCCCTGGTGCCATCAGAGTTTCACGACCTGGGTACGGTATTCAGCAAGTCCAATGCGATGTCTCTTCCTCCACACAGACCCTATGACTGTGCTATAAACATCCGCCAGGGGGCACCCTTACCCTCTGGGTGACTCTACAGCCTGTCGGCGCCGGAGAAGGAGACCATGAACGCTTACCTCAAGGAATCGCTGAGTGCTGGGATAATCCGACCCTCGTCATCACCTGTGGGGGCAGGATTCTTCTTCGTGGGCAAGAAGGACGGTTCCCTCCATCCGTGCATCGACTATCGCGCCCTAAACGACATCACGGAGAAGGATCGCTATACCCTGCCCCCATGGACACCGCCTTCCACTCCCTCCAGGGGGCGACCTGGTTCACCAAGCTGGATCTACGCAGCGCATACCACCTCGTCTGGATCCGGGAGGGAGATGAGTGGAAGACAGCCTTCCGTACCCTGAACGGCCACTTTGAGTACCTTGTGATGCCGTTCGGGCTGACCAACGCTCCAGCCGTCTTTCAGCGCCTCATTAATGACGTCCTCCGGGATTTCATTGGCCTTTTTGTGTTCGTCTACCTGGATGACATTCTCATCTTCTCCAAATCCAGGGACGAGCACCGGGTCCACGTGAGGCGGGTCCTTCAAAGACTGTTGGAGAATCGGCTGTATGTGAAGGCTGAGAAATGCGAGTTCTACGCTAGGACGACATCCTTCCTCGGGTTCATCATCTCCCACGACCAGGTGCTTCCGGACCCAGGGAAGGTGAAAGCGGTGGTGGAATGGCCCACACCTGCATCAAGAAAACAGGTGCAGCAATTTATTGGGTTTGCAAATTTATACCGCCGCTTTGTCCCTAATTTTGGCACCATCGCCGGCCCGCTGACCCGCCTCACGTCCCCTAAGGTCCCGTTCCGGTGGACCGAAGAGGCCGCGGCTGCTTTCCAGGCGCTGAAGGCGGAGTTCTCCTCCTCCCGGGTCCTTAGCCAAGTCAACCCTGCGCTGCAGTGCATCATAGAAGTGGACGCTTCAGACACAGGAGTGGGGGCGGTCCTATCCCAGCGGTCGCCAGATGGTGGGGACAAACGGCCCTGTGCCTTCTTCTCCCGGCGCTTGTCCCCGGCGGAACGCAATTACGACGTGGGGGACAGAGAGCTCCTCGCCATCAAGCTCGCGCTGCAGGAGTGGCGTCACTGGCTAGAGGGGGCGGACCAGCCGTTCGTGGTCCTGACGGACCACAAGAACTTGGAGTACCTGAGATCTGCCAAGCGTCTGAACGCCCGCCAGGCGCGTTGGTCCTTGTTCTTTGCCAGGTTCCGGTTTAACATCACCTTCCGGCCTGGCTCCAAGAACGGCCTGCCCGACGCCCTCTCTAGGCAATTTGCCCCTGAGGAGTCGGAAGACACGGTCCACTCCATCCTACCCAGGTCGTGCGTCGTGGGAGCCGTCACCTGGGATATTGAAAGCAAGATCCGGAAGGCGCAGGAAGTGGAACCTGACCCTGGCGGCGGACCGGAGGGGAGGCTGTTCGTGCCATCCACGGTTCGGGGGGAGGTCATCCACTGGTTGCACACATCCAAGCTCACCTGCCACCCTGGCTCCTCCCGGATGATTGACCTCCTCCAGCGGTCCTTCTGGTGGCCGGGCCTGCGGAGGGACGCTGCCCGCTACGCCCGGGCCTGCCCAGTGTGTGCCACCAGCAAATCAGGTAATGCCCCTCCAGCGGGTTTGCTCCAGCCTCTGCCCGTCCCTGGCAGGCCCTGGTCGCATATCGCCCTGGATTTCGTCACCGGACTCCCTGTCTCAAACACCTTCGACACCATCCTGACCATCGTGGACCGCTTCTCCAAGGCACACTTCGTCCCCCTGCGAGGTCTCCCAACTGCCCTGGAGACGGCGGACCTCCTAATCCAGCACGTGGTCAGGCTGCATGGGATTCCGGTGGACGTGGTCTCAGACCGGGGGCCCCAATTTGCTTCAGAGGTTTGGAGGTCGTTCTGCAACGCCCTGGGAGCCAAGGTGAGCCTCTCCTCCGGCCATCACCCCCAAACCAACGGGCAGTGTGAGCGGACCAACCAGGAGCTGGAGGCTGCGCTCTGCTGCGTCACGGCGTCCAAACCAATGTCCTGGAGTAACCACCTCGCCTGGGTTGAATACGCCCACAACACCGCTCGCTCTTCTGCTACAGGGATGTCCCCCTTTAAGGCGTCCCTGGGTTACGACCCCCTGCTGCTCCCGACGCAGGAGAGTGAGGTAACTGTCCCCTCAGTATGGGCGCATCTCAGGCAGTTCCGCTCCATCTGGGCGTCAGCGCGCAATGCACTTTTACGCACGGCGGAGCGCAACAGAGCCGTGGCGGACCGGCACAGAAGACCTGCCCCGGCGTACAGAGTTGGTCAGCAAGTCTATGTGTCAACCCAGGACGTGATTTTAAAGGGCGAGAGGAGGAAGCTGGCACAGCGCTTTATGGGCCCATACCCCATCACCAGGATCATCAACCCGGTGGCTGTGCGTGTAGCCATTCCCCCCTCCCTCCGCATCCACCCCACCTTCCACGTGTCCAAGGTGAAGCTGGCAGTCTCCGACCCCCTTTGCCCTCCTCCTGCTGCGCAACCCGCGCCCCGGATGATTGGTGGCCATCCGGCCTGGCCTGTCTCCTCCATCCTGGACTCCCGGCGCCGGGGTCGTGGGTTGCAGTACTTGGTGGACTGGGAGGGCTATGGGCCTGAACATCGGCAGTGGGTACCCTCGTCGTTTGTGTTAGACCCATCGCTCATCGCTGAATTCCACCGAGTGCACCCAGAGAAGCCATTGCCAGGAGGCGCTGCTAGAGGGGGGAGTACTGTCACGCCGCGCCGCTCATCAGCGGCGCCAGCTGCACACACACCTGCACATCATCAGCGTCGAGGGATTTAAGCCACCTCGCCCTGGGCTTCGGCCTGAAGCCGTCAGACTTCACTACGCATTGCTGTGAGTTCCGTCTCATTCTCAACAAACATTGCGGTAAGAAGATCTTACCTTTTTCTCCTCCAAGTCTGCTCCCCTGTGCACAGGTGGATTCCCCAGCGGCGGACTATTCCTCTCCATCGCCTGTTCCTCGCTGCTGCACCGGGCTTTCCAGGTAGCTGTCTACCGGACCTCGTTCCTTGCTGTGCCAGTCATCCGCCCTTTCCAAGTAAGCTCCTCTCTTACTTATATATCCCCTGTGTTGGTGTGTGCCCGTCACCCTTCTCCCTGTGCTTTTCCCATAGGGTTGTCCGGCTGTACGGTCTCCTGCCTCTGTGCCCGAAGCAGACGCCGCCACCAACACATTCACATCTCGCAGACACACATTCATACACTCCTGTTGTCAATAAAGCTATTTGAGCTACTCTGAGCCTGTGTGTGTGCGTCTCCTGAGCCGTGCATTATGTCAGATTTGGCTTGCATGGAAGAAGAGTTAATATAGCTGTTCAGCTTGATACCGCTCACAAACATGCAAGTGATCATCACAATCAGCAGGTAGAAGAAAACAGGTATGTTCTTGGTCTAATAACACTGAGTCAGAGAGAAACATTTCAATGATGAAAAGAATTAAAGGGTCATTGACTGAAAAATGGTGTGTTTGTAGGTTTAACCCCTTGCACTCTGGTCAATTTCCCTAAAAATGCCTAAAAATAACGTACCCAAAGTAAATCAAAAGCTGTTCTTCAACCCTTTGCAGCATCTTCATGGGGTTGGTCTCATTTAAAAGAAAACACTTTGAATTTTTTGGCAAAACAGTCATAATCTCTCTAAGTGCTCCTGCCACTGAGTAACAGTCATCTAAACATACTGAACTTGAAGAAAATAAATTTCGCCTGGGTGTTTTTTTGGATACAAATGCTTGCAAATAACACACAGCTGTTAGATCCGGGCTGGAAAATGCAACAGAAATGTAGAACCAAGTGTTATCCAGCTGAGGTCAAAATTTTGTAACAATACCACAAAAAATTAATATATTACACAGCTTTTTCCTCAGGTTGTTCCCAGGCGTTTTTGAACTGTGCCAAATTGTGCCAAATGGCACAGTTTGGAAAAACGTCTGTAACTTTTGAATGATTCAATATAGAAGCTTGATCTTGGGCTCTAATGAAAGGTAGACACTCAGGGCTGTGTGTGTGTGTGGGGGGGGGGTTGTTTATTCATTCATGAATGAATGAATGAACAAACAAGCCCCCACACACAAAGAAGCATGCCACGTAAAAAATGTGTGGCTTTTTTTTTACGAGAAAAAATAACCTACAGTGCACTAAAAATTATACTAAAATATCTGTAATGTAGAAGATAACAACTCCCCCCCCCCCCGCTACAGAGGACGGACATCGCCCATCGCTACATGACGGACCGCGGTGACGGTGCGCCGTGGTCTACTATGCACAGTTGTACTAAAATATCTGCAATATATCTGCAATATATCTGCAATCCGCTACAGAAGAGCAGCGGGGGGGGGGGGGGTGTTCACGGTCCAGACGCGGCGCACGGACCGTCCGTCATGTGGTGATGACGCACAGTTGTAATTTACCGATCGGTCAAAAGTCATTTTGATTACAATTTTCAGGGATATAGAATAATTTAGCTTATAACACTTACCTGTCCACAACAGCAGTGTCGCTGGCAAACTTCTCTTCCTCATTGTCAGACGAACATGACGCTGGTCCGCTTGTTACGGCTCGTGGTTCTGGTCACGCGACCCGGTCAAACCATGATTCCATTATTGCGGTTTTGCGCTTCCATGATTGCGGTTTTGGCGAACGATTTTTCAAAACAAATAAGAACAGTAGTAAGAAAAAAAGACTGGCGAACACGTGTGTGTCACCCAGCAGCTTACACAAAATAGATTTTACGCACGGGACGCATGCTTTCAATTGTCGAACTTCTCTGCTTCAATTGGCTTGCTGCACTCGCAGCCGTTGGTAGGCGGGTCCTTCTTGCTAGGTTTTCAGTCATTGGTTCTTCAAGGTTTCAGAAACCCAATTCAAGGCCCTTATTAGTCGAATGAGAGGTCAATCAAATCTAAACCAATCAAAACACTCCTTTGGCTTTCTGTTCGCGGCTGTGTCTGTAGTGGAAGAACGGAAATGCAGCTTTTTTTTTTCAGTGCGCCCTAGGACGCAGAGACGTGACCGCCCGCGGTATCCCGGAGGTTAAACTGTCTGAAATGCCAACCGACCACCGTCCTAAAGATCCACCCACTGCTCTATTATTGTCCCGCCTAGCTGCCTGTCATGTAGATGGAAGGGGGAGGCTAAAGGTAGCCTATTAGCCCCTGAACTATTAGCCCCCGAGCTAACACTGGTACCACCGGAGTGGTGGACAAGAGGTAGAGCATCCACCCCACAACCGGGAGGTCAGGGTTCAAGTCCCGGCCGGGTCATGCCAAAGACCATATAAAAATAGAACTCCCTGCCGTCCAACTTGGTGCTCAGCAAAAATGGAACGGAGGAGGAAAATGTGGGTGGCAGTGGCTCAGGAGATAGAGCGGGGCGTCCAATAACTGGAGGGTTGGCAGTTCGAATCCTGCTCTCCCCAGACATCCTGTCGTTGTGTCCCTGTCCATGACACTGGGTATAAATGTTTGGTAGAGGTTGGAGAGGCCAGTGGCGCAGATTGGAAGCCACATTTCCATCAGTCTGCCCCAGGGCAGCTGTGGCTACAGTAGTAGCTTACCACTACCATTGTCTGTCTGTGGAGTGAATGAATAATGTATCCATTATAAAACGTCTTTGAGTGTCTATGAAAAGCGCTATGTAAATCTGATGCATTATTATTATTACCATTACGCTTGCTGTAACGCAGGTGTCCTAACTAAATCAGGGAGGACAGAAACTTCCCATGGAGCATAAGGGCAAAAGCTCGCTTGATCTTGATTTTCAGTATGAATATAGACCATGAAAGTGGGGCCTCATGATCCTTCTGACTTTTGGGGTTTTAAGCTGGAGGTGTCAGAAAAGTTACCACAGGGATAACTGGCTTGTGGCTGCCAAGCGTTCATAGCAACGCTGCTTTTTGATCCTTCGATGTCGGCTCTTCCTGTAATTGTGAAGTAGAATTTACCAAGCGTTGGATTGTTCACCCACTAACAGGGAGCGTGAGCTGGGATTAGACCATCGTGAGACAGGTGAGTTTTACTCTACTGATGATGTGTTGCTGCAAAAGTAATCCCACTCAGTACGAGAGGAACGGCAGGCTCAGACATTTGATATATGTATGTGTTTGGCTGAGTAGCCACTGGTGCGAAGCTATCATCTGTGGGATTATGACTGAATGCCTCTAAATCAGAATCCTGCCTAGATGTAGTGATACTGTAGTGCTGCGGATCTCCAGTTGGCCTTGGATAACCAGCCCCGGCCGATGATGGAACAGCTCTTGTGTCACAGAGCGATCCAGGGGGTGGGCAGGTGGGTGGGGGTGTCCAGCACGTGGTGCTAGCAATTTGTTGTGGAATCATGGCAAAATTATTGGGACATGGGCTGGAGTGACGCGAGATACACCTGTTATGTATTGGAAAGAGGGAGTCGGAGTCTCATCCATGCAGCGAACAACCCCTCTTTATTACAGAACACACAAGTATATATACAATGGGCCGTGCCCACCTGACGTCACGCCAGGGGCGGGTACGGCAGCATACACACACTACCACACTCACTACACCACAATTCCCCTCCCCCTTACAAAATGCAAACCACACACACAATTGAGACCCTCCCCAATTTAGGACCCGACTCATGCACTAAGGAACAAGAAATCATGAACTGTAATAAAGTATCCTATCACATTCACTCAAAACAACTAAAATTGGACCAAGTCTCTTAAAACGTATAAAAAATAATCCCATAACACACCACATACACGTATATACTCTCATGCACACCAGCAATATATATGTACATATTTACACATTAATGTTTAATTTACACCAATGTCTGTTGACAGCCAGGAGTAAAACCGGCCCGGAGGCCCAGGACAGCCCCAAACCATCCACTTCCTTGGCCGGTGAAGATAAGCCAGGCTCGGAGGCCCCGGGCAGCCCCATGACGTGCACGCTCCTGGCTGCCGTCTGCCCCCGGAATCAAAAACAATCTCTCCCATGACAGTGTCCCTCTTCACCATCGCCTGCTTCTTTTCCCAGAACCCACAGTGCTGCTGTAAGGCACGCCGTCCCTCCGTGCTCGTCGGTCCACCCGCAACCGTTTCTAGATCCGCTGTTGACCCAGTCCCTGTGGTCCTGTGCTCACCAGTCCTTCACGGCCGTGCTCCGGGAACACCTGAGACCATTGTTTCGGCCCCGCTCACTGCCGCAGATCCTCCTCCTTGCCGCCTGGTGCCCACATCCAGGGCAGCTCGGACACTGGCACCAGGGCTGTCCCGCAGCAACCCTGAGCACGACACAGCCTGTCCACTCTCCAGAGTGCCCAGCACCTGTTGCTCACCCCAGGGGCTCACAGCATGGCTTTCGCTGGCGTCACTCTCCGACCCAAGCGCTTCATCACTGCTCTCAGTACCCTCATCCCAGGCGCTCCGCTGTGTCGTCTCCATGCCCGGTTGTCGCTGCTCTTCCCCGGGGCTCTCAGCCTCCATGGTCCCGTTCACTCGCTGCCTAGCATCCAGCTATGGGGATGAATCCTGCTGCTCTCCCTCTCCGTTGTCGTCGCACACCGTGCCGTCCAACTCATCAGCTCTCTGGTCCTCCACGTTCCTGTGCTTCATGGCTGGCCCACCGTCTTCATTGACCGGGGACTCCCCCGGTCCCACCTCAATGCCCAGCTGGTAGCTTGGAGCCCTCTTTTGGTGCACAGTTAGGTTCGTGGCTAGCCCATCCATAGACACTGACTGTGCCGTTAGCTTCTCCCAGCTAACTAGCTTAGCCTCGTTTGGTGCCAACACTTCCGCCACCCACAGCGTCGTGGTCCTCGTCTGCCCGGCAAAAAAATTGGCCAACCGCTCCACAGCATCCTCATAGCACTCTGTCTCTCCCAATGTACCGAGAATTCTTCGGCCCTCCGCGCTGAGATGATGGGCTAGGAGCGCTCATCGTTTTCTCCCATCAAGTCCATCTAGGCCCAGCGCCCCGATGTAACCCTCAAACATGGCCCTCCACTTCGGTCACAGGATCACCGGCTCTCCTGTGTACTCCAGAAACGGCCCTAAGGGTTGAGGTAGCCCATACGCTGCCATAATTATTCTCGTTGCCAAAATGTTATGTATTTAGAAAGAAAGAGTTGGAGTCTCATCCATGCAGCGGACAACCACTCTTTATTACAGAACACACAAGTATATATACAATTGGCCGTACCTGCCTGATGTCATGCCAGGGGCGGGTACGGCAGCACACACACACTACCACACTCACTACACCACAACACCATCGACTGTGAATCAGTGAAAGAGCCGCTTATCTGAACTAGGAGGCTATAAGCTAGTCAGCTAATGGCTAACTGATGTAAGAGAGAGGGCGGAGTTGAATAGGTGAAGGATGGTACTTAAAGTGACAGGCTTTAAATCAGAGTGTTTCAAGAAAGCCAGGAAAAATACAAAACAAATTTGCTTCAATAATTAAAAAAAAATTAAAGAAAATGTGGACAAAATATGTCACAAACACTTCATTGAGACATGTGTTAGCTGCTAACATGTGGAAAAAGTGCAGTCACTAACCCCTTTAAGACATTTACACGCAACACCACTGAACAGCAGAGGTTAAATGCACTTGCTACACTGTCACTCGAAAATGAATTCATTCATTAATTGGTGGGCTCTGACAAAACAGTGACTGACAAGTTTGCCTAGATGAAAGATCGACATGCAACCTTTTCTTTTCAAGTGATCTGCTCTGAAATATTACTTTGGATGTGTCATAAATTAACATTAACTGGTTAAGTCTGAATTTGTAATTTATTACCGTTTAACAGAATTCTTGTGCAGAATTGTGCAAATAAATGTACTGCTTCTCTGCTCGCTGCAGTCACCACTGCATGGTCTTAGAGCGGGTCAGCTTCCTGGTCAGAGCGTGGCGAACACTCAGCATGTAGGAGGAGCGGCGATCCTGAAGAGGGCGCTGCTGATCCAACACCAGCCTGTCACACAGAACACAACACATCAGCTCTCAATTAGTAATAAAAAACACACCAAGAAAGCTCCACACAGGCATTTAAATTGGTATAATGCTGGTACTATTCAGCAATCTTTATAATATTCTATAATACTATAAACATAAAAAAAATCTTAATATAGCTTAAAAAACATTTTAAGTGTAAATTACTCAGTACATGAGCTCTCAGCACTCAAATAACATTATAAAAAAGAAGTATTGACAGTAATTAGTTTTTCTTGTTCTTTCTAGAGCTTCTTTACCATTATACACAATTTACTGCATTGCTCCCAGCCGTGAGAAGATAATATGTTTTAACCTGTTTTTAAAACACGTGTAGTATGCAAGTGAATGACATCTCAGGTCATGTGCTCCAAAGTCAGTATGCAGCCTAGATCATGCTGTGTTCCTATACGTTACACCGAGTCAGATTCAGTGAAGCAGACACAAACCTAACGAGCTGAAACACCGCTGCCTCCACGGCTAAAACTGCTTCAGCCACAGACAGCTCCTTAAAACCACACCTAAACATAAACAAAGGGAATGATTTTAAATACATTAGTATTTTAGTATTCATCTTTGACACAAACGACTATGAAAGTACTCTATCCTCATCCAAAAGAGAGAAACTATTAAATATAGAAATATGCTGATGGTAAAATTATTGTAATAAATAAAGTGAAGGTATGAAGTGTCTTATGCTGCCATAGTTAAGAGCACATGGACCTTAAATCCTTGGCGAGTCTCTGCCCTTCCTCTGTTGTCACCTCTCTGCCGATTTCCAAATCCGCCTTATTGGCTACCAGCACCGTAGGAACAACTGACACACATAGAAAATGACAATAAACCATCATGATGATGCTGTGGCATGTGTTTGGAGTTTGTATTTTGTCAATGAGATGCCTGCAGAGCACAGAGTGGTCAGCCAGACATGGACTGTATCCATTAGTGTATGTGTAAAGATGACAGTAGGCAGATGTCAAACAGTGTTAGAGCAGTAAAAACAGCACACGATTCCTTTGATCATAACCCAGCAGCTTCTAGTTCTCCTCATGTCTTTACACAGAGCTCATAGTAGCAACAGCACTTTTTTTTTTTATAAGAAAGCATGTGCTTTTCTTAAAACTGTATAGCTCCAACATTATGTACAAGATTTGACATTCTGATAACTTCTAGTGATATAATACAAGGTCTTCCCATTTGATGAGAAAGGGGTCCACCTACCCAGACTCTGTTTGGTTTGGTCGATGAGTGTCTTGAGTCGTGGAATCTCCAGGAAGCTGAAGCGTTGTGTGATGGAGTAGAGCAGCAGGAAACCATCAGCCCAACGAATGGATGATTCAAGAGAATCCACAGAGCTTTCCTGGAGGAGAATGCATCATGTACTATTAATTTGCATAAAAATTGATTGTTGGATTATATGTTTATGATTCTTCTTTTGGCTAAGATGACCTATACTACTATCATGTGTATACAGAAGTACAATATGTACATTGCTGGATATTATATTATATATATATTAGTATGGTGGTGCCCTGAGGTAGAGAGGGGGTGATGCCCCACCTCCGGGGGGTGGTGTCACCTGGGGTATAAAAGGCCACAGCGGGAGACACCTTGTCTCTTCGCTGTGGCTCTCAGGCTGGCGTAGTGACTCCTGTGCTCCTGGTATTGTGTTATAATAAAACTACAAATCCTCACCTTGACTCCTCCTCATTTCGAGACACAACATTTGGCGACGAGGATACACGGCATGGAGAGGGCAGCTACCACATTTCGACCATTTCTGGAGGCTCCGGGTGAGCCGCTGGTCCCATGGGCCAGGTGGTATGCGGCCTTCGAAAATTACTTTACAGCGCTGGACCTCGGCAACCTGGACAAATTATGCGCAAGGGCTATTCTGGTCCACAACTTAGGTATGGGGGGCCAGAAGATCCTGAGCACGCTTGGAGGAGGCGACACATTTGATGTCGTGAGGCTCATGGCGGGCTACTTCTGTGCCCCTGAAAATACCATAATGTGGCACATCTAGTTCAGACAGCGATGCCAGCGACTGGGGGAATCGGTTCAGCAATTTGTGGCAGACCTTCGGCAGCCGGGGGGTGAGTGCAGGTTCGGGGCCATGGAGATGATCCGAGACCAGCTAGCGGAGCACGTTGCGTATTCCTTCCGTGAGGGTCCGTCTGCTAACTCATGGTGGTGAACTAACGTTGCTAGCAGCTATGGAGCTAGCGCAACAACACGAGGCAGCGGAAAATCTCAGGAGGAATCTCAGTGACATGGAGGCCCTGCCCAGGAATGATAACCAATGGAAGGCACTGGCCTTGGATCTGGATGATGGCAGACGATGAGTACGCAGCTGTCGTGAAGATTAGGTCCGCCACGGGAATGCCAAGATGCTACAGCTGCAGATCCAGCAGGCACAGCTATAAAGCGAGGGAGTGCGCAGCAAAGGGGAAGCATTGTGGACGGTGCGGTTTGTTCCATCACTTCGCCAGAGTCTGCCGAAATTTCAAAAAGGAAGACTGGGGGCCAAAAAAGGGGGCTTCGGCTAAGAAGACACCCATGGTGGTCCACACGGTTTCACCCAGCACAGACGGACGTATCCTGTGTAACATCGTGCTGGATGGAGTGCCAATCCCGCTGATGGTAGACACGGGGTTGGCAACTTCCATCTTAAATTGGACAACAGTGAAGACTTTCTTCCCACACTATAGGGTGAGCAGGACAGACATCGCCTGTTACGGCTATGGTAGCAACCCCTTGGACACTGTGGGCTCGGTGCGGCTCTCGGCGAGGTACAAGTCAGCCTCTATGTACGCAACCGAGTTCATAGTGTCTCATGAAGGGAACAACCTGATGGGCTGCGACCTGTTCTATGGGCTCGGGTTTTCTGTCGCCTGTAGTGTCGGTGAGGAGTGGTCAGGCAGTGGACTATGAACTGGTCCTTCTATGTGGGGAGTGGTGAAGAAGTGTGGGACTCGGGCTAGCCTAGACCAAGTGGGGGGGGGCGGCACCAGCACCAAGATTTGGCCCCTGGATGAGGGACCCGAACGGCACGGTGTGACAACCGTAAAGGCAGATGGATTTAATGAGCAGGTGCAGCGTGGCTCCAGTGGCCGGCCGAGTGCCACTGTTGTGCTGGGTGCTGACGCGGCCAACTCAACACAACAAATGAAAGCGATCTGGGTGAAACTGGATTGCATGAGTCCTAGACGTGCCCAGAATGAAAACCAGGGACAAAGTTCGGGCCGGATCAGCAGGACACTACGACACCGTATGGGAACCAGGTCACGACGCCGTAGAAGAAAGCAGCCAGTGAGTACTCCCGTGGGTCTGGGTGATAACGTGCGCCCTAGGGTTGAGTCTCGGCTTGGACGGGACAGCAAGTCAAGGGAACAGTGGGGTGACCGGGGTGACCTGCGTGTGGTACGGACTGGTAGTGACGGTTACCCTGACCTGACGGATGGGTCCAGATGGCACCCAAACAAGCTGCGGCGTTTGGAGGGGGAGAAACGCCAGTGCAGCCTGTCTCCGGTGAAGAAGAGACGGAAACGCTCTGGCAGCGGGCCGCGGGACAGACACTCCAGGGGGGAGCCGCCGGGAGACCGATAGTGGGACTTTTGTTTCTATGTTAAGGGGCTGACGGTGTGTCTTATTGAGGTGTGTTTATGGCTTATATTGCTAATGTTATTGGTTTGATGTAAAAAAAAAAAAAAAAAGAGATGACCACCGTTGTGTGTGTGCTAAGTGCCTGTGTGTGTGAGTGTGTTAAATGGGGTCACAGAGGTGTGAACATGGTAAATGAGTGTGTGACATGCAAATGTGCTGTGTATTTTCTTTCAAGGTTTGCCCATGTTGTGGGGTGGGATTGTTTTAGTAAGGAGTCTTGGGACCGCCATTGTGTAATGTGTATAGTTATTTATTGTTCATAATGTCTATAATGTATATATTCTCTCGGGATTAATTTATTTTTGTGAGTGGCCCTTTTATGTTCATTGACTGTTTTACTCTGATGGCCGGGCCAGTGTGGTATGTGTGGAGAGGTCTGTATACTTCTGTGTTTAGAGTGTGAGTCGGGTGTAAATTTTGGAAGGCCTAATTAGTGTGTCTGCATTTTTTCAAGGCGGGGGGGGAAGAATGTTGGATATTATATTATATATATATTAGTATGGCGGTGCCCTGAGGTAGAGAGGGGGTGATGCCCCACCTCCGGGGGGTGGTGTCACCTGGGGTATAGAAGGCCACAGCGGGAGACATCTTGTCTCTTTGCTGTGGCTCTCAGGCTGGCAGTGACTCCTGTGTTCCTGGTATCGTGTTATAATAAAACTACAAAACCTCACCTCGACTCCTCCTCATTTCGAGACACAACATATATTCTTTAACTTTTCCATACATCTAGGCACCTTTTTCATCTAATCAAACTTTATATGTAACCGAATGTAATACTAATCACAAAGAAGAATGTCCCGGGTTTATAAAGCTAACAGAAAGCACAGTTCTGTAAAAGGCCTTCCAGTTCAGCCATTCCGAGAGACGAAATATGAGGGCTGTAAAGACTTCCCCTGACCCACCTCCTCAGGAGGCTACAATTACACATGTATAATAAAATACATCTCTATAGGTCCAGTGGTGATTTGCAGCTCTGAACTCATAAGAGTTTCTCTTCTACAGGTGCTAAGGTGGAGTAAGATGTGATAATGCAGCAAGTTGAATGCAGAGCGGTCATCAGGTTCTTGTACTTGAGAGGCCGGACACCATGGGAGACATTTGATGAGATGAAAGAAAGTTATGGGGAGGATGCTCCATCATATGATGTAGTCAAGCACTGGTATCAACAGTTCAAGTGTGGTCGGACATCTGTGGAAACAGCTCCCAATCCTGGGCGACCACAGTGCACCATTGATGAAGATACCATCTGATCACCATAGAACTGTTCACCATCTAGCCCAAGATGTCAAGATCAGTGTGGGGTCTGTAGAAAAAAACATCCATGGCCATTTGCACATGTGGAAGTTGTCTGTACGATGGATTCCCCAGTTACTCAAACTTTTCCAGAAGCAGGAATCACAAGGCCACATGCTCCCAGGCTCTTTTGGCCATGTGACAAGAAACCAGAAAGACTTCTTTGACAGACGAATCATGCAGGATGAAACATGGGTTCATCAATGTGATCCAGAGACTAAAGCCCATTCCAAGCAATCGAAGCACAATGACTCACCACCTCCGAAGAATGCACATGTCCAAACCTCAGCAGGCAAGGTCATGCTCACGGTCTTTTGGGACCAGCATTGAGTATTGATGATAGATTTCTTGACAAAGGGTGCCACAATTACTGGGACTTACTATGCTTCATTGCTGCAGAAATTGCGGAAGGTCATTAAAACCGAGAGGCATGGCATGCTGACCAAAGGTGTCCTCCTCCTGCAAGACAACACCCCAGTTCACAACATGCATGTTGCCCAGACAGAAGCACCGTCCTGCGGCTATGAAATCCTTCCTCACCCCTCCTACTGTCCTGACCTCCCATCATCAGACTTCCACCTCTTTCCAACCATGAAGTCATTTTTGAAGGGCAAGCACTTTTAAGATGATGAAATACTGATTTCTGAGGTCAAGTCGTGGCTTCTGATGCAACCTGCAGACTTCTACAGGTGAGGTCTCCACAGCTGCATAAAACAATGGGAGAAGTATGTGACCCTTGGTGGTACCTATGGAGAGAAAGACTAATAACTGTGCCAAGTTTGGTTCCTCTCAGTCCATGGGAAATTTCCATCCATCCATCCATCCATCCATCTTCTTCCGCTTAATCCTTTTCAGGTCGCGGGGGGGCTGGAGCCTATCCCAGCATCTTTGAGCAAGAGGCAGGGTACACCCTGGACAGATCACCAGTCCATTGCAGGGCCAACACAGAGAGACAAACAACCATTCACTCATACCTAAGGACAATTTAGAATCCCCATTTTGATGCCAATTAACCTAATTTGCATGTTTTTGGCATGTGGGAGGAAACCGGAGAAATCCCGGAGTAAACCCACGCAGACACGGGGAGAACATGCAAACTCCACACAGACCACTGTTGGTCGGAGGCTGAGATCGAACCCAGGATCCCCCGGCCAAGGGTGAGTTGCTGTGCTACTGCAGTGCTAACCACTCCGCCACCGCGCTGCCCCCATGGGAAATTTGTGAGGGGAAATCTTTAATAAACAGCACTCGTCAAAACATTCAAAACTAGAAAAGCACTCAGAGTGCACACCTCCACCAAGGTATGCACTCTCTGACATAGAAGGTAATGTAATCGGGATGGTTTGTCTGTCTGTCTGTCTGATTGTTAGCGGGATTATGCAAAAACTACTGGATGGATTTTGAGGAAGTTTTCACCAGAGGTAACCCTTGGGCCAAGGATGAACCCATTAAATTTTGGTGATGATCAGAGACTGCATACCTCCACCAAGGACCTTGAAGCAGCCTTGGCAGAGGTATGCGCTCTCCTCAGTGGAAGTAATATCTTGTCTTGGGAGATTTGCAGCCAGCTTTGAAAGTTGAAAGAGTGCATACCTTCACCAAGGCTGCTTCAAGGTCTTTGGTGGAAGTTTGCAGTCTAAGATCATCACCAAAATTTATTGGGTTCATCCTTGGCCCAAGGGCTACCTCTGCTGAAATTTTCATCAAAATCCGTCCAGTAGGTTTTGTGTAATCCTGCTAACAAACAGACAAGCCACCCTGATTACATTACCTCTCTGTTGGAGGCAATAAAACATCACTAATTCACAAACAGGTCTGCTGTCACCCACACTGACAGTAGTCAGGGTGTGAGTAGGGGGTTTACCTCTGTATGTCTGTTTTTCTGGATTCTAAAACAAAGGGACTCCAGATATCAGCACCAAAATCAAACGTCTTCTTTTGGCCTCCATGTTTATACAGTATTTTTGGAGACGCTTGGACAATGATCAGATACAAAGACTGGACTCAAAATAAATGACTGACCCCCCAGGCATCACTCTGAATGCCTTTGTTGACAGACAGCTAAGCTGGCCATTGTGGCCAATAAGAGAACAGCGAGCAGGATCAAGGCTGGGTTTCCCATTTCTTGACGTACAGGAACAAATCCGGAAGAGTTAAAGTGGCTTCTAGGAGAGAAAAGCAACATTAAGTGTGTTGGTTTTTTAAGAGAAGTGAGTGTTTTGATGTTTTTTCAATAGTCATGTGACCAATAGATACATTTTAGAAGGTTAAAGCCCACAAAAACACAATTTTTCAGTTAATGGGACCTTTAAAGAAGAGTGGCTGAAGACTTTTGCACAGCACTGTACCTTCCAAGCTATGTCCAAAATCTCCAGATCAACAGTTTCCTGGTCCATCACTCGGCTACACCTGTATGTCACCTCTGCAGGAAAACACATGCACAAAACATGCTCATAATTCTCTACTGTCAGAAAGTAATGTACATGTACAGTTTAGTGCATGTAATACATCTTACCCTTTTTATGGTCGTATTCACCAATAAAACGTTTGGTTATGAAACGAACACACAGAGCTGACGACACAAAGGAGACACATGGAGAGATCCACATGAGACACTGACATTTATTTTGTATTCTTCACATTCACACAAGATCCATTTACACATTTACATCTGATCTGTAACAGCTGCCCATACCATATGTTACCTCAAATATTTGTTTCTTTAAGAATTATGCTGTTAAGAGGGACTTAAATAAATGTATAAGTCCATCCTCTGTGTTTAGGTGGAAGGAGTCTGGAAAGCTTGTGTTTGTTTGACTTTTGTGCCAGCCGTTTAAGGGCCTGTGGTGATTTGGAGCACACATTAAAAAGGCCATTGAGGCTTGTTTGTGTCATCAGTGGAGTGTCTGCACCTGGAAAAATGAAAGTTCCTGTCCACTGTTAAAAGACCTGACCTTTAAAAATAATAATTTTGACAATAATGGTGAAATAATAGTAATAATAATAATAATAATAATAAACAGTATGTTGCTGTTGATGAAAATCCATCCATCTTCTTCCGCTTAATCCTTTTCGGGTCACGGGGGGGGGGGGGGGGCTGGAGCCTATCCCAGCATCTTTGGGCGAGAGGCAGGGCACAGCCCGGATAGGTCGCCAGTCCATCGCAGGGCCAACACAGAGAGACAGACAACCATTCACTCTCACAGTCATACCTAAGGACAATTTAGAATCCCCAGTTTGATGCCAGTTAACCTAACTTGCACGTTTTTGGCATGTGGGAGGAAATCGGAGAAATCCCAGAGTAAACCCACACAAACATGGGGAGAACATGCAAACTCCACACAGATCACTGTTGATTGGGGGCTGGGATCGAACTCAGGATCCCCCGGCCAAGGGTGAGTTGTTGTGCTGCTGCAGTGCTAACTACTCCGCCACCGCGCTGCCCGGCTGTTGATGAAAATAAGCATTTTAATTATAGTAAAGCACTAGCAGGTATATTTGGCAGCATTAAATGGTTATTTTACAATATGTTTTTAAACTATTTGCTCTTGCCAAAAATCATAAAAAACATAAATTTCCTGTTATATTACAGTAATTTATTACAGTATTTGTATTTGGGTTTAGCATTGTGTGAACCACGGTGGTAAGTAATGGAAAAGTTGAACTTAGCAAAAAACGCAGCCCAGTGGTCCTGCCTAGAGTTTAACCTTCTGGCAGACCTTAGGTACTCTAAATTTTTATGATCTGTCCAGACAACATATGGTTGGGTGGCTCCCTCTAGCCAGTGCCTCCACTCCTCTAATGCCAACTTAATGGCCAGCAGCTCACGGTCTCCTATGTCGTAAATTTTCTCAGCTGAGGACAGCCACCGAGACAAATACACACAAGGATGTAGTTTTTGATCGGAGACAGAGCATTGAGAGAGGACAGCGCCCACCCCCGAATCAGTCCACCTCTACCACAAACTGTAATAGGGGGTCGGCCTGAGACAGAATGGGTGCCTGAGAAAAAAGAGCTTTAAGCTTGGAAAAAGCCTGTTCCGCTGCTTCTGACCATTTGAATGAGGTCTTGGTTGAGGTTAACTGGGTTAAGGGCAGGGCCACTTTGCTGTAATTGCGAATGAAGCGGCGGTAAAAATTTGCAAAGCCCAGGAAGCGCTGAAGGCTTCAACTTGGTGAATACTCGCGCAAACTGGAGAAACTCAAATGCGGAGTTGACAAGTACTCCGCTTTTACCTTGACGGTAATAGCATTAAGCACACAATAATCAATGCATGGCCACAAGGACCCGTCCTTTTTGCCCACAAAAAGGAACCTGGCACCAAGAGGAGAGGAAGACGGACGAATGATGCCGACATTAAAAGAATCCTTTATATAGCTCTCCATTGCCTCTCTCGCCGGCCCAGACAAGCTGTAGAGCCGGCTGGACGGCAACAGCGAGCCCATGAGGAGGTCTATCACACAGTCATAGGGCTGATGAGGTGGTAAAGAGAGGGCCCTAGACTTGCTAAAGACCTCCTCTAGGTCATGACAGACCTCAGGCACGCGGCTGAGATCAGGCAGCTCAACCGGAGAGGGAGAAATGGGAAAAGTAGGTGAGCCTGTGGCTGAACGGAGGCACAACAAGAGACAAAAAGGGCTCCAGGACGTGATGGAATTTTGGCCCCAATTAATTATGGGGTTATGTTTACGGAGCCATGGATAACCTAAGATGATGGGTGTAGAGGAACTGGGCAGCACAAAAAATTGGAGGATCTTGTGATGGTTACCTGACAGGGGGCTAGAAGTAGGTTCGGTTTGAAGGGTAATTGCGGCCAAATTGCTACCGCAAAGGGTGACGACATTTAGGGGGGATGGTAGGACACTGGTGGGAATCTTTATTTTTGAATTAACCCCTGAGATATAAAATTTTGCTCTGCTCCAGAGTCAATTAGAGGAGAGACCCTGAGCTCAGTCCAGGGTTGCTGGATAAGAGCTGGTAGGATTAGACCACCGGAGGGATTTGTTGAAGACCTGCCCGCCAGACCCCCATGGCTACTGACAGGCCAAATCTTTTGGCCGGATGGGGCAACCTGGCAATGTGTGATCCATGGAACTGCAGAAAAAACATGCCTCCGCCTCAATCCGGTGCCGGCGCTCCTCCGTAGTCAGATGGGCCCAGCCGAGGACCATTGGCTCCAGAGGGGAGGCTGACCCAACGGAGTGAGAGGATGGGGAAGACGACCGCGGCGCGAGTGAAGGAGTGGTGGATCTCTGATGCTTAGCGCGCTCGTGGTAGCGATTGTCCAGGCCAATGGCCTGTTTGATAAGGTCATCCAGAGAGGAGGGGTTGGCACGGATGGCCAGGCCATCGCGGAGATTGGGATTGAGGCTCCGGAGGAAGGCGCTGCGCAGGGCAACGGCATTCCATCCGGACTCGGCCGCAATGACCTGGAACTCAACTGAGAAGTCAGCAACTGACTGACCTCCCAGCCGAAGCATCAACAGCCGGCTTGCGAGAGTCCCCTCACTCTCTGTATGATCAAACGCCCGGGTGAATTCTTGAACGAACCGATCAGAGATGTAATGGTGGGCCTCAGGACTGCTCAGTATGGACTGGGCCCACTTAAGAGCCCGGCCTCTGAGCAGCAGGGTCATAAAATGGATTTTAGAAGGGTCGTCCAGGTACTCCCCTGCCACCTGCTGCAAATAAAGCCGGCAATGAAGCAAAAACCCCTTACATCCCCCCACCTCCCCTGCATACGGGGCACGAGAGGGGATGGAAATGGTCCGGCAGATACTGTAGATGGAAAAACCTGGGCAGCAGGAGGAGGAGGAGACGCCGGACAAGAAAGACGGCTAAGGTGGTCTGTTACGGCTGCTAAATGCTGGTTGGTAGTTTGTAATTGCTCCGCAAGAACGGCGACTTGACGCTCCATGGTGTCTAAACAGAAGAGAGCTGATTGCTCCCCTGGTGAAGCACCCGCTAAGCCTCAGTGAAGGCTGGACCATTCTGTCATGATCTAATTAGTGACAGAGACCCAAATGCAGAGCGTGGTTCACCAGGGAAACAACAGACATGGGAGAACATTTTAGTTTATTTATTATTCTAAGGTAAGTAAACGCACTGCGAGGAGCACACAGCCTGCGGTGAAACAGAAGAGGAAATGATTAACGAAGGAATGATTTAGGAAGCGGAATAGAGTTTGGAGGAAGAAGAGGCTTACTACTAAGAGCGGAGGGCCCGGCTGTGAAGACCCAGCGTGCGCAGCAGGTAGTGAGATGAAGAGAGATGATCCAGTTCGGCAGTTGGGTGGAATAGGTGTCCGGATGAGATGGTCAGAGGTACAGGTGAGCGTGCGCAGCCCTGGAGTGATTAACCACCGCTGAGATGGCAGCAATCTGGAGAAGTTGAAGAAGGAAAAGATTCACGAGCTGGTTGAGGTAAAAAATACAATCAAATAGGCTCGATGAGATGGCAGCAATACCCAATGGTCCAGCAAAGAAGCAGTGACAGACTGACGCTCTTAAAGCTGGCAGATGAGGCAGCAGCAGATGTGCACAATCACCCAGATGAGTGCAACAAAACACACAGAGGGAGGGGGGGCACGCTCACCTGATCATCACACTATAATGTAAGCACACTACTGTGCTCTCCCTTTTTAATCTAGAAAATCAATCATATATTGACTAATGTGATGATGGAAGATTTATGGAGACACTGGTGAGTACAGTAGCCAGAAATTGCACTCAAGAGTAAGAAAGTCATTTTCTTCTTTGTTCAGCCTCTCCCTTTAAGTGTCAAGGTTTGCACCTGGGCTGGGCAGAAAGCAGGACTCAATCGCGGAACAGTGTTTACATCTATTTATTAAACCCAAACGTAAAGCAGCTTGGAAGCCTTAGATAATAATTCAAACTACAGACCGAATTTAACGGAACAAAAGTTGAAGCATATGGGTTCACGCCACAATGACTAGACTAATGACATAGCGCCAAGATGAGGGGCTGCATCCCTTAAATAACAGGTGGAGAAATGAATGTTGTTCATTCATCAATGTTTATAAACCGGTGTGTACACTCAGCAAATTAGCAAGACCAAATAGGTAATGTAGAAGGGAACTGAGAACACTGTCAAACTAAGGGCAAACCCAAAACAGAAGATCATGACAGGAATAAGCACAATGATGACAACTCAGGATAATAATAAACATAAGAATAAGATAAAGGGTGAGCCTGGTCCTTCGACCAAACTCAGACCCTGACATTCAAGGGTCTCCACAGCAGATCATCTCTCTCCATCTCACTCTGTCCCTTGCATCTTCCTCTGTAACACCAGCTCTCTCCATGTCCCCCTTCACTACATGTATGAATTTTCTCTGTGGTCTTCCTCTTTTCCTCCTGCCTGGAAGCTCCATCTTCAACATCCTTTGTCCAGTATATTCACTATCCCTCCTCTACACATGTCCAAACCATCTCAGTCTTGCCTCTCTTACTTTGTCTCCAACCTTCTCAACCTGATCTGTCCCTCTGATATACTTATTTCTAATCCTGTCACCCCTAGTCACTCTCAGCTTCGAGTCACTCTTTTTGTCAGTGCTACTGTCTCCACACCATACATCATAGCAGGTCTCACTACCATCTTGTAAATTTTCTCTTTCACTCTAGCTGCTATCCTTCTGTCACAAATCACCCCTGACACTCATCTCCACCCACTCCACCCTGCCTGTACTTTTGTCTACACCTCTCTTGTGCATTGTCCATTGCTTTGGATGGTTGACCCCAGGTATTTAAACTCATCTACCTTCACCATCTCTACTCCTTCCATCTTCACCATTACACCTGCCTCCTTCTCACTCACAAGCATGTATTCTGTCTTGCTTCTACTGACTTCCATTCCTCTTCTCTTCAGTGAATATCTTGAGCTCTCCAGGTTCTCTTCCACTTGCTCCCTACTCTCACTACAGATCACAATGTCATCTGCAAACATCTTAGTCCCGGGGAGTCTCCTGCCTGATATTGTCTGTCAGCCTGTCTATCATCATCAAGAGTAAGAAAGTGTCTACTTAAAAAGTTACTTGAGTGAGTAATGACTTTACTCTTGCCAATGTGAGAGGTTTTGCTATTACATTTAAAACCTTTTTCTTGTAAATTTACTGTCATATGCGCTGTTTTTATCGGCGCTCAGACCATATTCCTCCTCAGCCCAGCTCTTACTTTGACAGCGTCTCAGCAGGCCTCCAGCTATCAAGCTCTATGGGACGGCTGGAGGCCAATTACCTCTCATCAGCTGAGGCGCTGTCAACCACTATAAAAGGGAGCAGTCCTGATTATTCAGTGCTGTGACCTCGCGCATATTATCCACGCTCTTCTCCGGTGTGGGTAAGGCTGGAACCCCTACGTCCGGCTCCAGTCCTCCTCTCAACCATCATCATTATTCGTAAGTGTACGTTTGTATTATTTGTGTTTTGCCCCACAAGGCTCTTTCCTTTGTTCCTTTCTGTTATCATTAATAAACAACGCAAACTCACCGGTCAGCCCTTGGCTTTTATTTATGGCTCGCAAGAGCCATACGTAACAGTAGGTCACAGCCAGTGAGTTGCCGGCTGCCGTGAGTTTGCTAATTGGACTGTTTGTTCCTACCTGTCTGGGTACCGTGCTGGAGGCATGCCGTCGCGGAGGTCCCGCACTCGGAGTCAGGGTGATGTTCTCGCAGACGCCCTCGAGTGTGTGGACGAAATCCTTATCACCGCCTCCCTCCTCGACTTCAGCAGCGACGTGCACCGGTACCTGGACCAAGCTGAGGAGGTTCTCAATTATCTCCCCCGCTTCGCCGACCACCCTGAGGTAAGCGCGAGGAGATATGACATCGCTGCACAGCGCGAGATTCTCCATGGGCTGGAGGGAAATCCCAGCAGGAAACCGAAGAGGAGGAGACGTCGCCCCTCGCTTCGGGATCCCGCTCCTGCCTCCGTTCCGGCCCGGGAGTTTGCACCATCCGGAGGTCTTCCCCCATCTAGTATGTTGTCACTCAGGATTCCCCCAGAGGAGCTGCAGCTGACAGCAATCAAAATTGGGGACCGAGTGGCTGCTGCTCACTCCGCTGTGCATCCATCATCGATTATGAAGCATGTGGCGGCGGCAGTCAGACTGGAGGGGAATCCAGAGCTGCGTGATTTCCCCGAGTTCGCCGCCCTCCTCGCCCCTGTCTCCGCACAGGAGCGGTGGTTCCCGGACCTCACCTTCGCCTCGCCCTCTGCCAGAAACCGTCGTCACCTCCTTAACCCTCTTCAGCACAAACCCCGTTCCAGGTCGCCGCAAGGGCTCAATTCCTCGCACAGCTGCCACTCCTGCGCCAGAGGGGAATCCGCGCAGCCTCGTCTCCCCCCGAGCCATCTTCTCCCGCTCTCTCGTCAGCGTCCCGTGCCCGGCTCGTTTCGGCTGTCGCCCCCTCCTCCTCGACGCATTCCCCGGCCGCAGTGTGTACTCAGAGTCCTGACTTGGTGAGCTCCGTCCCGGAACCATCTCGAGCGGTTCCCCGTCGTCCTCCCAGGGGGTCCTCTGTCACCGTCCGGCGGGGAAAGGGAGGAGCAACGTCCGCCACAGCGGGCACCACTCAGCCTCCAGGAGACAGGCAAGTCCAAGTTCAGTCACACTCTCATTATTGTGATTTGCTCTGTCAGACTCCTGGAGGTGGAGTTCGGGGTTCGCAGCTCCCCGAGCTCCCACCACCCACTGTGGCTTTAATTATTAACCTCGCATCCTGTGTCTCCCTCCGCTGAGCGGTCCTCGATGCCAGGCCAACGTCACTGGATGAGGAGGGGGCCTGCGGTTCTGAAGAACCTGGTTCTGGTTCCGCAGCCACGCCGTGGGCGGAGGAGGAGAGCAGACTGCAGCGTGGAACCTGCGCCGACGAGGAAGCGTCCCCGGGTCTCCACGGAGGAGCGGTCCGGTCCAGCGGGTCGAGGTTCTCCTGCCACCACGCTGTGTGGGCCATTGGCGTGGGCATTGGTGCCGGAGGATTTTCGAGCTGCGCACACCATCATGCCAGCTGCGGAGCCCGAAGCAGCTGAGTGGGAGCCTGATGACGACCTCCTGCCGTCTGAGCCTGGATCTTCGCAGTCCTGGACGGTGTCAGAACCCGAGATCAGGCAAGTGCTCTGTTTTGTCTTTCTTCTTTCAGTCTTAGAGCATTTTAGCCTGTCTCTTGGGGAGACGAGCTCGGTGCAGCCGCCCGCGGCATCCGAGCTTATCTCGCTGGGTTCTGGTGCTGCCGGTGATCCTGATCCCGGTTCTTCTCTTTCTCCTGAGCCTTCTCCCAGGGTCGCCGGCGAGGAGCTGCTTTCGCCCGCTGTGCCAGAGGTTCCAGGTTCGGGGTTGGAGGTCGGTTCTGGTGCGGTGCCGACCCAATCGGGGTCCGACGCGGGTGCTACCGAGACCCAATCGGGGTCCGTCGCGGGAGCAACCGCGACCCAATCGGGGTCCGACGAGGGTGCAGCACCAGCGGTATCCAGGTTCGGTGAGGGGGCTGCAGATCCCCTGCCACGGGACACTGGACCGGCTCATCTTCATCCCCATTTTCACTGTCATCATCTTCACCCTCATCCCCCCTAGCCTTCTCCACCAGGTCCTGTATGGACCTCTCACTGTCGGCCCAGCTCGCCCTCGCTATTCCTCTCCACAGGGAAGCCATTGCCTTTCTCTCCCCTGCGGGCCTGGTGGCTGAGCGATGCGGGTCGGCCGCCAGAGGGACTGCCGTACCCATTCGGCTCTTTGGTTCGGCCACCCGACCCATTGGACTCTCTGTTCGGCGGTCTGGTCCGGCTGCCCGAAGTACTGTTTTTCCTGGCCTGGGATTCAGGTAGGCCGCTTGAACGTTTCCCGTCACCCCTGTTGGCGGTTTGGATGCTGGGTGCGGGGAGGCCCCCCGAACGGTATTATTTCTGCTGTTATTCCTGTGCCTAGTCCTTTGTGATTTTGTGAGTGTGCAGGTATACCATTTCTTATAGTCGTATCATGGTTAGCATGCCTTTTTTTTCTCCCCCTCCTGTTGAGGGATGCCCTGTATCTGTTGGTTTTCGCCTTAGGAGCCTCAGCTCTCCTTTTAGGTCTCCTGGGGTTGTTTTTCTTTGTTTCTGTCTGCATATTATTAGCATTTTATGGAGTATTGTGCCTTTTTTTTCTCCATACTCTGTAATTGCTTCATTGTTCCCTGCCAATATTGTGGTTTTTCCCTCTCCCCTTTTTCTGATTCTCACCCTTCTGGCCTGCGCCCCATCCGCCCACCCTAGGTGGGGGGGGGGCTTGGGTGTTACTGGCCGTTCTGAGCCCGGCCATGAGGGGGAGGTACTGTCATATGCGCCGTTTTTATCGGCGCTCAGACCATATTCCTCCTCAGCCCAGCTCTTACTTTGACAGCGTCTCAGCAGGCCTCCAGCTGTCAAGCTGTATGGGATGGCTGGAGGCCAATTACCTCTCATCAGCTGAGGCGCTGTCAACCACTATAAAAGGGAGCAGTCCTGATTATTCAGAATCAGAATCAGAATCAGAATAAACTTTATTGCCAAGCATGTAAAAAACACACGAGGAACTTGACTTGACATTGGTGCGCATGCGCGCGACACAACGACACGGCAGCCATAATAGGCGCCTCATCAAACAGAGATAGATAAGAAAGGGAGGGGAAGGGAGGGAACGACACAAGGGGGGAGGAGAAAAAAAAACTTCGTTATCAAAATACAGCTTATTTTTAAGCAGATTATGATTACAATGAAAAAAAAATCTCTCAATAGCACAGAGCAACAACTCAGAATTCACAAGACACAAGAGAGCAGTGTACAGTATATCTTTAATCAGTTCATGAATCAATGTGTGTGCGGTGTTGAGCAGTGTTGATGATAATAAGAGAGATCCAAGGACCCTTGGCAGAAGATGTTTTGTCTGTCTGGCGCCCAGTCTTATCTGGCGCTGCAGCTGGCTGTCCAAGGCCTTGTGCTCATGATTTTGAAAAAAACACAATCTGCAGACAGCCAGGAGGAATTTTCATGGGGAATAATAATGCCAAATAGGACTGATCACAGAGAAGACTTGTATTTCTTCTGTAGATTCAGTACATTAATCCTTCATTGCGCAGCTTTGAATTCGTCGTGGAAAGACCTGAGCGAACCCATGATGTAATCCACCTTACGAGACAGTTCTCCAGTAGCCGCTATCAGGGTCTTCTCCAGTTTCTCAATTTGTTGGATGCACCTCGCCTGGCCAGCATTTTGATAGGTTGAATCCATCTTCAGCAATTTGCGGTAAACCAAGACAATTCCCGTCCCAATCAGAATTATCCCAATCACCAAGATTACGAAGATAAACAAATCTTCAATATCTTCGATAGAAAGATTAGAGAGACACAGCATTTTCCAATTACCTGTGTCACATAGATAGCCCACTGGAGCCGTTCCAGCGGGGCAGACAGCTTCCCCCGGAGCACTTTTCCTTGTTGAAAAAATAGTGTCAATTGTGTTCAAAGCCCAGCTTATTAACTCCATAATTTCTTTTCGGCGGTCAGTGCTGTGACCTCGCGCGTATTATCCACGCTCTTCTCCGGTGTGGGTAAGGCTGGAACCCCTACGTCCGGCTCCAGTCCTCCTCTCATCCATCATCATTATTTGTAAGTGTACGTTTGCATTGTTTGTGTTTTGCCCCACGAGGCTCTTTCCTTTGTTCCTTTCTGTTATCATTAATAAACAACGCAAACTCACCGGTCAGCCCTTGGCTCTTATTTATGGCTCGCAAGAGCCATACGTAACATTTACAACTTTTACTTGGTAAGTTTAAAAAAAAATCACGAGTTTGTTATTTTTTCCACAATTTGTGTTTTTTTTTCCTTTGAAATTTCACATTTTTGCTCTATTTTATTGAAATTTACTCAGGCATAGTAACAGACAGGAAATTTGTGACACTTGGAATACATTTTTTGAGATCCCTAAATGTCCCTAGATAGCAAGGGCATGCATATGAACCTTGTTATTGTGGAGCAATTCTTCATTTACTTTGGGTATGTCTTTTTAGTTGTTGTTGTTGTTTTTGTTTTGTTTTTTTTCTGAAAACATGGTTCAGGCTTAAATACACAAATCTATATAGTTCAGTGCTTGCTGGTCTTCGTCCTCCGTTACTGCGGACAGGATTGCAAATTGCACCTGACATTTTTCCATATTGGCACTGAATAGTGAGAGGGTCATGAAAAGTTAGAGTGACAAAATAATAATTCTGTAGGTAATCTCCCATTATGCTCAACACATACTCTGTTTGTGTTCTTATGAACAAATATGTTAAAAGTGTTAAACTACAATCTGAAGTATTAAGCAACCACAATCTGATAAACAGGAATCAGGCGTAGCCATAGAGCCCTCTTCTCTTTCTCCATTCTATTAGTCAGGTCTGTTGCAGTAGATGCACACCCAAAACAACACTCACACACATTTTCATAATGCATTATAGTGGATAGTATACGTGAACAGAGGATGGCCTGTTCACGTCAGAGTTAAACTGGCCAATCAGACGGTTGCGTGCAAGTCCATTCCACTGTACAGGGCGTGCCCGGCCCAAGAAGATAAGTGTACGTCACTCCTGGAAGTCAGAGCTCAGTCTGACTGCGTTCAAGCGAGAGCTACGTCCCACTGAGCCCAGTGCTGCTTGCTTTACATGTGACCTCTGAATAAATGTTGCATCTCTGAACTGAAGAATTCTCCAGCTCATTCTTGAAGATTTCAACCAAAGAATTGGGGTTTTAACAATAGCTTTCATATTTACAAGAACACTTTGCCCCTCGCTGACAGGACAGGCTAGTCTTTCTCCACAGTAATCGGGGGATGGTCAGAGTTGCTGCAGCATCTGTAAGAGACTGAAAAAAATGCTCTTATAAAAGAAAGTTTTTTATGTTTCTTCCGGCATCTTCCAGGTTCATTTGCGCCAGTCTCTGGAGGAGGAGTGTGACGAAGAAAGAGGAAGCTCCATGAGGTGATGTAGGGTATTTTTCTTTACAGGATAGTCCAAACATACGGCCGGGGGGCCAAAACTGGCCCACTAGTTTGAATGGTATGGTGAGTCTGCTCAGGTGGTTAGGATTGCTGACTGATATGGAAATGTATGTAAATTTAAAATGATTTCTAGATCTTGACAAGTTGTTTTTAATCATACAGTGAAATACTATATTTTTAATAATTAAACTGCACTACTTGCAGAGTGGTACAGGGCAGAAGGGTGGTACAGTGGTTAGCACTGTTGCCTAACAGCTAGAAGGTTCCAGGTTTGAATCCCAAGGCTGGCAGGGGTAGTTAGGAACCTTTCTGTGCGGAGTTTGCATGTTCTCCCTGTGCTGTGTGGATTTACTCTGGGTGCTCCATTTTCCTCCCACAATCCAAAGACATGCATGTTAGATTAATTGGTGATCCTAAATGGTCCCTAGGTGTCTGTCTCTGATAGGCCCTTAGAATAGAGGATTAGTACTAGTGAAGCTCTGAGACTAGAAAAGTGCCACAAAAGTACAGGTCCTTATCCTTGCAGTCAGTTTTAGAAAAGTAACAGATGTTTTTGTCTAGTGCTAAATGACTTTGAACCTTTGTAGCACCATGAGCAAAAAAAGTTGCTTGTACAAGCAGTCTTTCTGGAGTACTTTTGAGGTTTTTCTGAGGAATATTCTGAATAGTTTTTGTCATTTTTGATATGTTGACAGCTTTAATACACCTGCAGGCAAAGAAAGCAAGCATATTTGTCCACTCCCATGTTAATAAGAGTATGAGAAACTTTGAAAAAAAATATGCGCGCAACATGCAATTAACTAGCAATTTCTGAAGATTAATCACAATCAAAAATATTAATCACTGGACACCACTGTAAACATACATTTTTCTAGTGAATTTGAAACAGTTAATGGTAAAATTATTTTTCACATTCAACTTTTACTTGTGAATTTTTAAAACCAAGCTGGAACAATGATTTCAACTCTGATGTAAAAGAAATAAAAATATAGCCACAAGTGGTGCTCATCATGTTCCAAGCAGGTGTGGATTTCAAGGTATTGTGTTGCTTAGCAACAGCATTTAAAATCTAAGGTCTCCTACACGTTCGTTTTTAAAGCAGCACTATGTAACTTTCTCATTCCTTGTAGGAACACCAAAAAGGCCACAACAACAACCACAGCGACCATGACCCCAGTCCCAACAGCCAACCACAGGGCTTTTTGTTGGTCATGGCTAAAGTCGTGACTTGTGATTCACTACTGGGACCGAGGCCACATCTGCTGTCCCTGAAGTAATGACACACAAAAAAAAGAGCTGTTGAAGGCAATGAGGATGCACTCAAGCTATGGATGAAGTGACATTCCCTCTGTCAAATCTTGGTGTACCATCAAAATAATTTTGAAAACATTATGTATCTTGAGGTGAAAATCTAACATAGTGCTGCATTAAAATGTACAGGAGAGCCATGCTATACTTCAGTTGTTGTTTAGAAGAACAAGACCTCCCTGGCAAGATTCAAACCTGGCATCCCCTGCTTTCCAAGTACTTACCATAACCACAACACCACACAACTGCTCTAGTTTTCACTCTTTCTCAAATTATAAATGTTTAATTGAAAGGACTGTCAGCAGCACTAGTACAGCATTTAGAACTAAATATGCACTATATATATTGCTTTCTAATACACAGAAGAGATATGTTGCACTTTAGAGGAATCATTACCAGAAGAATTTAACTACAGATCCCCTGCATGACAGACGAGTATCTTAACCCCTACACCACACAACTGCTTTGGGTTACACACTCAAAAAAAAAAAAAGTTCCACTGACAAGATAAAATGGCTGACATGGTTTTCATAAACATGATTTTTTGAACATTAACAGAATTGCATAAAATTTGGTGGTTAGCTGAAGAATCCTGTTGTGATTGTAAGTCTGAAGGTTCATCAAATTTGAATCAGTATATCTGGAGTTAAACCAAAAACTAGATACCAAAGAGAAACTGTACAACTTGATTGGGCTAGAAAATCAAAACGGATTGACAGTTTTTGGATAATTTTAACAACTTTCATTATCAATGTCTGTAGATGATCTCTGCTTAATTTCAAGCAATTTGGATCAATGGCCTAGGACAGGGGTCACCAACTAAAACTGCAAAAGGTCCAATAAGTCGGTCCTCCTCCCCAGCCAAGGTTCAAACTAGGTGTGGAAATCTTTAGGTACCTCATGATTTGATTATGATTCAGAACTCCAACTTGATTCTAAAACCATTCTCAATGCATCTTTTGTCTATTCAACATTTCCCCTCCAACTGTGTGACAACTTGGCCCCTTTAAAGCAAAGTATTTGCAATGGCCCATGAATTTACTTCCAACATCTTTTATTAAAACAAATGGAAGAGAAATCTGTGTTGAGAAGGTGGAAGGAGTACTTTGAAGAGCTGATGAATAAAGAAAATGAGAGAGAGAGGAGGATAAAGGAAAGATGGCGAACAAGGAAGTCCAGAGGATTAGCAAGACAGAAATGGGGGCAGCTTTGAAGAGGATGAAGCATGGACAGGCAGTTGGTCCAGATGACATACACATGGAAGTATGGAGATGTTTAGGAGAGATGGCAGTGGACTTTTTAACCAGACTGTTTAACCACTTGCACTCCGGGCAATTTTCCTAAAAATGCCAAAAAATAACGTGCCCAAACTAAATTGAAAGCTGTTCTTCAACCCTTTGCAGCATCTTCATGGGGTTGGTCTCATTTAAAAGAAAACACTTTGAATTTTTTGGCAAAAAAAAACATAATCTCTCTACGTGCTCCGGCCACTGAGTTACAGTCATCTAAACATACTGAACTTGAAGAAAAAAAATTTGGACACAGTGTTTTTTTGGATACAAATGCTTGTAAATAACACACAGCTGTCCGATCCGGCTGGAAAATGCAACAGAAATGTAGAACTAAGTGTTATCCAGCTGAGATCCAAATTTGGTAACAATACCACAAAAAATGAATATTTTACACAGCTTTGTTCTCAGGCTGTTCCCAGGCGTTTTTGAACTGTGCCAAATTGTGCCAAATGGCACAGTTTGGAAAAACGTCTGTAACTTTTGAATAATTCAATGTAGAAGCTTCATTTTAGGCTCAAAGGAAAGGTCACACTCAGGGCTGTGTCTGTGTGTGTGTGTGGGGGGGGGGTTGTCCCCCCCCCCGCTATCAAGGACAGAGTTCGGCCCTCGCTACATGACAGATTACACTCGTTGCATGTTTCCACAGCAACGCTGTCACAGCGGCTCCCCCCCCCCCCTCGCTACTGTGTGTGTGTGTGGGGGGGGTTGTCCCCCCCACCGCTCGCTACAGAGGATGGACTTTAGCCATCGCTACACAACGGATTAGCCTTATGTGGTGATGTAGGACAGCAGTGCAGTCACCGCGGCTCCCCCCCCTTGCTGCAGAAGAATAGCGGGGGTGGGGGGGGCGTTCACAGCCTGTACACTGCGAGCAACCCCTTGTACCGTGGCGCACAAACTTCAGACTTCGCGAACCGCACAGCTGTAATTTACTGATCGGTCAAAAGTCATTTTGGATTACAATTTTCAGGGATAAAGAATAATTTAGCTTATAACACCTTACCTCTTCACAGCGGAGTCTTGGCGAACTTGTCTTCCTCATTGTCAGACGAACGCGACGCTGGTCCGCTCTGGTTCTGGTCTCGCGACTCGATCAAAACATAATTCCATTATTGCGGTTTTGTGCTTCCATGATTGCGGTTTTTGGCGAACGATTTTTCAAAACAAATAACAGTAGTAATTAAAAAAAGACTGGCGAAGGCGTGTGTTTCACTCAGCCTTCGTCGTCAGCCTCCGTCGGTCTATAATGACCATGGAAGAAATCATAACGTCTACTCTGCTGGAACCAATACAAAATAAGCACCGCCTGTGGCCGAACATGCCGATCCACGAATGGCACTCCCTGTCACGCAGGTTGCATTTGTGGATGGTCTCCATGCTGCTGGGTCTGTGGAGCTCTTCCTGTGTCCTTTTTTGATCCGCTGCAGCAGCCAGTCTTCACCCAGCCTTAAAAAAAAAACAGCTCACGAACTTCTCTGCTTCAATTGGCTCACTGCATTCAAAGCGTTGGGAGGCGGGTCCTCCTTCCTAGGTTTTCATTCATTGGTTCTTCAAGGTTTCAGAAACCCAATTCAAGGCTCTTATTAGTCGAATGAGAGGTCAATCAGATGAACTAATCTGTTCTGTGTCTGCAGCATTTTTTTCCCAGTGGCGCTTGGAGGCCAGCACCATCTCAATCTGCACCATCATCAGTATATCATGCGTTATGCGTCCGAGCGCGCACGAGTGCGCTCTTGTGCGCCCTCATGCGTCCTAGGACGCAGAGACTTGCCCGCCCGCGGAACAACGGAGTGCAAGTGGTTAACACAATCTTGGAGAGTGAAAGAGGATGCCTGAGGAGTGGAGAAGAAGTGTTTTGGTACCAGTTTTCAAGAACAAAGGTGATGCTCAGAGCTGTAGTAACTACAAAGGCATAAAGTTGATCAACCACACTATGAAGATAGGAGAAAGAGTTGTTGAAGCCAGTTTAAAAGGAGAGGTGACAATCAGTGAGCAGCAGTATGGTTTCATGCCAAGAAAGAGTACTACAGATGCAATGTTTGCGCTAAGAGTGCTGATGGAGAAATATAGAGGTCAGAAGGCGTTACACTGTGTCTTTGTGGATCAAGAGAAAGCATATGATCGGGTGCCAAGAGAGGAAGTGTGGTACTGTATGAGAAAGTCATGAGTGGCAGAGAAGTATGTGAGGATGGTGCAGGACATGTGTGAGGACAGCGAGACGGCGGTGAAGTGTGTTGTAGGAGTGACGGATGGATTCAAGGTGGGGGTGGGATTACATCAGGGATTGGCTCTGAGCCCCTTCTTGTTTGCCATGGTGTTGGACAGGCTGATAGATGAGGTCAGGCAGGAGTCTCAGTGGACCATGATGTTTGCAGATGACATAGTGATCTGGAGTGAGAATAGGGAACTGGTGGAAGAGAACCTGGAGAGGTGGAGGTATGCTCTGGAGAGAAGAGGAATGAAAGTCAGTAGAAGCAAGACAGAATACATGAGTGTGAGTGAGAGGGAGGCAGTTGTAATGGTGAAGATGGAAGGAGTAGAGATGGTGACGGTAGATGAGTTTAAATACCTGGGGTCAACCATCCAAAGCAATGGAAAATGCACAAGAGAGGTGAAGAGAGTGCACGCAGGGTGGAATGGGTGGAGACGAGTGTCAGGGGTGATGTGTGACAGAAGCGTAGCAGCAAGAGTGAAAGGGAAGATTTACAAGACGGTAGTGAGACCTGCTATGATGTATGGTTTGGAGACGGTGGCACTGACAGAAAGACAAGAGGTGGAGCTGGAGGTGGGTAGGATGCTAAGATTTTCATTGGGAGAGACTAGGAGGGACAAGATTAGAAATGAGTATATCAGAGGGACAGCTCAGGTTGAGCATTTTGGAAACAAAGTAAGAGAGGCAAGATTGAGATGGTTTGGGCATGTTCAGAAGAAGGATAGTGGATATATTGGACAAACGATGTTAAAGATGGAGCTGCCATGCAGGAGGAAAAGAGGAAGACCATAGAGAGGCTTCATGGATGCAGTGAAGGAGGACGTGGAGAGGGTTAGTGTTACAGAGGAAGATGCAAGGGATAGGGTGAGATGGAGGTAGACGATCCATTGTGGCGACCCCTCAAGGGAGCAGCTGAAAAAAGAAGAAGAAGGAAGAGAAATCTGACACATGGTGGGCAGTGGTGGCCTAATGGTTAGGGATGTGGACTGGTGAGTGGAGAGTTGAGGGTTTGATCCCTGGACCAGCAGGATTTGATATACACATGTGGACAAAATTGTTGGTACCCCTCTGTAAATGAAAGAAAAACCCACACTGGTCACATAAATAACTTGAATCTGACAAAAGTGGTAGTAAATGAAAATCAGACAATGCTTTTGAATTGTGGTTCAACAGAATTATTTTAAAAAACAAACTCATGAAACAGGCCTGGACAAAAATGATGGTACCCCTAGAAAAGATTGAAAACTAGAAAAGCACTTGGAGAGCGCAGACCTCCGCCAAGCGCCACAGTTCCCCCCATACAGTGTTTGTGTGTACGTTGTCAGATTCCTTGACCATGAAAACATCTGAGTAGCAATTGGATTCACAATGATAGGATTAGTGGTTCAGTAGTAAAAGCATTACCTCCTTGGCGGAGGTAATAAACTGAAGTGTTGGTGTTGTGTTCATGTCCTGCATCTGCAAACTCCCAGGCTGGGGGCGTTGCAATTGAATGAATGAATGAATTAATCTTTATTTTGAATAGATTAAGAGTACAGGTTAAAAGAAAGTGAATAATATAACAAAGGGGGTAATAAAATCCAACAAGGTCAAATTAGACAATAGCTCCTCGGATTATACAATTCAACATAAGTTATCCGAAATATGTGATGGCTGAATCCGCAGCTTATATTGCCCACCCATGTTCCATCCAAGAATTCAAAAGAAAAAACAAAAGAAGTCATGACACAACTGCGTACAACCCACAGGCCAATGGGTTATGCGAGCGTTTTAGATCACTGAAAGCAGCACTGAGGGCTTCACTGACGGATGCCAATTAGGTAGACGGGTTGGCGTGGGTTTTATTCAAAATTCAAACGTTTATTTCAAACTCAGGGTTCATATTAAATGCAGAACTAAAAGGAGTAGAAAATAAATAAATAAAAGTATATACAGATCAGCAGACAGTCGGCGGTCTTGTAACAACAATAACATACAATATTGGACTCAGTATAAAATGGAACGCCACCACTTCCAAATGCTGGAGTGAAGTGTGAGTGACGAGTTGACAGTTGCTGATATAAGATGATTGTTACATGGCAGCAACCTTCTCATCAAACTGTAAACATTGTTACGTATCAACTCGCCAAAAGACGGAATGTTCACAGACACAAACATCTTGCTTGCACTCGACCTTCGTGGTACATCTAATCTTTATCTTTATTGGGGTTGCGCTCTGCGGCCAAAGATGATTTGGAAACTTCCCCGGCAGAGAGCTTCTTTTTGCGGAGCTACTATGGCTGACCGAGGAATTTCTGCCAAATAATCCAGCGGCGGACAGCTGGACGTCTGAGCTTTTGCAGCGTTGCGCAAACACAGGCACACAGCACGCTGCCGAGCAGCTCGTTTTTGCGCAGCGCCTATGGCTGGCCGGGGAATTTCTGCCAAATAATCCGGCGGCGGACAGCTGCCCGTCTCAGCTTTTGCAGCGTCGCGCAAACACAGGCACGATAGCGGGCCCAGCCCACCAGTGTTTTCCGCGTGCTTTTGTGCCTAAAACGTTGAAGAACGCGGAGTTTATGTTGGTCAGACACGATGACCAGCGCCCTCCATTGCGCCTGCGCACATGTTGAAAATAGCCGTATGTCACAGTGTTAAAGAATGCTTTAAAAAATTCCTGTATCCAGACGGTGATCCGGATCATCCCCAAAATTTAATCAGTTCTTCCTTGTACCATTTCCAACAACGCCTGAAAGTTTCATGGAAATCCGTCCAAGACTTTTTGAGTTATCTTGCTAACCAACAGACAAACAGACAGACAGACAGACAGACAAACAGACAAACACACAGACAAACCCCGGCAAAAACATTACCTCCTGGCCTTTTCGGCCTGGCGGAGGTAATAATGTGACCATAGGGACATGTTCAACCAAGATGTGTCCTCTAATTAACATCACAGGTGTCTACAAACTTGAAATCAGTCAGTCGGCCTATTTAAAGGGTGACAAGTAGTCACTGTGCTGTTTTGTGACATGGTGTGTACCACACTAAACATGGACCAGAGGAAGCAAAGGAGAGAGTTGTCTCAGGAGATTAGAAAGAAAATTATAGACAAGCATGTTAAAGATAAAGGCTATAAGACCATCTCCAAGCAGCTTGATGTTCCTGTGACTACAGTTCAGAAAAATCAGAATCAGAATAAATTTATTGCCAAGCACATTTACAAGTAAATAACAGGTAAATATACGAGGAATTTGACTTGACACTGAAAACGTCATAAATGACATTCTCAATGACGCGGCGAGCCGTGGAGGCGCCTGTCAGCAGGAGGGGAACAGAAGGCAGTGGGGGGAAGGGGGGTGGACACAGTAGGAGAGAGAAAAAAGCATTGTTTATCAGAATAAAGTTCATATATGACCGATATTATGATTACAAGAAAAAAACTCTCAATGCACAATCAGCAGACAATAGAATCCACACAATGACACAAAGAGAGCAGTGAGTGTATATCTTCATCAGTCAGTATAAGTGGATCAGTATGTGTGAGTTGGGTGCAATCAGTGACAAATCAGTTAGGTGGACAACAATAGTCTCTTCCTCAGCAGATGTTATGACTACAGTCTGAAGCAAAGGCACGTGTCCTTGAGCACGGCAGATGGAATAGTTGAGCCAGACAGCTGTCCTTGAGAGTCAAATGCTGCCCGCCAGTGTTATGAAAACAAATATACTGTTGATTATCTGGAGGACTGAGTGCTGAGGGGTGCCGAAAAAAAAACAGGTCGAATAGCACTGACTTCAGAGAAAAAAACTTTCTATTCTCTTACGGATTCAGTGCTCCAATTCCTTCATGGCCAGGCGTTGAAATTGATTCATGAACAGCTCTCAGCGTGATTGTGATGTAATCCATTTTCCTGTACAGTTCTCCATTGGCCGCTGTCAGAGTCCTGCCCAGTTGGTCAATTTGATGAGTGAGCTTCGCCGGGTCCGCTTTTTGATAAGCTCTATCCATCTTCTTCAATTTGCGGTACACCAGAACAATCCCAAATCCAATCAGTAGAATTCCGATGACCATTGCTCCGAAAAGATATAAATCTTCAATATCTTCAATAGAAAAATCACACAGGCACAAGAGTTTCCAATTGCTTGTGTCCTTTAAATAACCCGCAGCAGCAGTTCCTGCAGGGCAGATCAGCTCCCCCGGGCCAGATTTCCTCGTTGAAAAAACAGTGTCAATTGCGTTCAAAGCCCAGCTTATTAAATCCATAATTTCGTTCGAAAAATCAGCAGTAAAGACACGCAGACAGACGATAGCAAGCTGGGATCCAGTCAGTTAGGGAGGGAGAGAGAGATAGGGAGCCGGAGCTGGGAAGAAAAGCGTCTGCTCTCTTTGGAGGGCGGAAGTGAAGAGTTGCACATATTATTGTTGCACATATTATTCAGAAATTTTAAGATCCACAGGACTGTAGCCAACCTCCCTGGACGTGGCCACAGGAGGAAACTTGATGAAAAATGGAAGAGACGGATAATATGGATGGTAACAAAAGAGCCCAGAACAACCTCTAAACACATTCATGGTGAACTCCAAGGTCAATGTACATCAGTGTCAGATTGCACCATCCGTCGTTGTTTGAGCCAAAGTGGACTTCATGGGAGACGACCAAGGAGGACACCACTGTTGAAAACAAATCATAAAAAAGCCAGACTGGAATTTGCCAAACTGCATGTTGACAAGCCACAAAGCTTCTGGGAAAATGTCCTATGGACAGACGAGACAAAATTGGAACTTTTTGGCAAGGCACATCAGCTCTATGTTCACAGACACAAAAATAAAGCATACAAAGAAAAGAACACTGTCCCTACTGTGAAACATGGAGGAGGTTCTGTTATGTTCTGGGGCTGCTTTGCTGCATCTGGCACAGGGTGTCTTGAATCTGTGCAGGGTACAATGAAATCTCAAGACTATCAAGGTATTCTAGAGAGAAATGTGCTGCCCAGTGTCAGACAGCTTGGTCTCAGTTGCAGGTCATGGGTCTTGCAACAGGATAATGACCCAAAACACACAGCTAAAAACACCCAAGAATGGCTAAGAGCAAAACATTGGACTATTCTAAAGTGGCCTTCTATGAGCCCTGATCTAAATCCTATTGAACATCTGTGGAAGGAGCTGAAACATGCTGTCTGGAGAAGGCACCCTTCAAACCTGAGACAACTGGAGCAGTTTGCTCATGAGGAGTGGGCCAAAATACCTGCTGAGAGGTGCAGAAGTCTCATTGACAGTTACAGAAATCGTTTGATTGCAGTGATTGCCTCAAAAGGTTGTGCAACAAAATATTAAGTTAAGGGTACCATCATTTTTGTCCAGGCCTGTTTCATGAGTTTGTTTTTTAAAATAATTCTGTTGAACCACAATTCAAAAGCATTGTCTGATTTTCATTGGTTAATTTTCATAGAATTTTTATTTATTACCACTTTTGTCAGATTCAAGTTATTTCTGTGACCATTGTGGGTTTTTCTTTCATTAACAGAGGGGTACCAACAATTTTGTCCACGGCTGTAGGTGGGACAGATAACACAGCAGTGTTTTCCCCACCCTCCTTAACCCCACTGCGGTGCCCTTAACCCCAACTGCTCCAGTGGAGCTGCTCAGTGGCCACAAGTCAGTCTCTGGTTGTTTTCGGCAGTTTCCTGGTGTCAGTGTCCTTGAAAAAGAGAGATTGCCTCTCACTGGAATGATGCTGTAAAAATAAAATAAAAACATGGACAAATATATCTCAAAATGTGCTTTGAAGAACTATCATCCTCTCATGGACATTCTTTCAGAAGACCACAGCTGTCTCCAGACAGGCCAGTATCATTTAACTTGTTTTCACACATAATACTATTAAACTCACGTTTTAGCTGCTGGTTTTAGCTCTATATTAATTTTTAAAGAAAAAAATATTAAAATGGATTCGTTGTTCAATTTCATACAAAACATAAAATTTTATAATGCAAGAGAACACTAAATGTGTTTGTTGACTCCAAATAAATAGGTCTAAAATTCTAAAACCTACAACTAAAATCCTAAAAATGTTTTCCAGGAGAACACAAACTAAATTGTGTTGCATTTGCAAAAAAGATTAGTATTGTGGAGAGAGGAATAACCAGGCAGAGCGGTCCAGAACAAAGCAGGCTTTATCAGTTTCTCTCTCTCACATCATCCAGAATCACAAGCATCAGAAAAAGGGACAGGTCGTAGGCACCTCTCCTTTTATACCCTACGACCCGCTCAGTCACCTGTGGTGCTGCAGTAACATGAAAGACTTTGCAATTCCCATTCTCTTTGTCACTGTTTGCATCAACACACCAACCCCCGCATCAACACACAAACCCCCCATGACGATTCCCTTTGTTCTTCCGTCTGCGTGGAAACATACTGACATACTGAGTGGGTCCCCCCCCCAGAAACTCAGACTGAGCCTTAACCCTCATGTCCTTTGGGCTTCAGCCTACGTCCGTAGCGGCTGTAATGGGGGGTCTACGGCTCCGAGGCGCTGCTGTGCCGGTGGGGTGCTCTTGGGGGTGCGGTCGTTTGTGGGGGGACATTGGGAGGGGGGGGAAACATCTTTAGCATGCCATTGTGACTGATCTGACGAGTCATTTACCTGGGGAGTTCTCAGTGGGGGTCGTCCGCGCTGAGGAGCTCGGGCCAACACCACCTGCTCGTCTGCTAAAACGAAAGCAGGCTTAAGCCTGTCTATGGAGTTTTTGCGTAGGCTCGTAAAATTCACGTGACTCGCTGGGGTAAACATAAACACGCCGTAGGTGCCGCCATCTTGGATGGCAAGAGCAGCAGTTGCACTGTGACAACCCAGGCGTAACTTGTACTGTTTAGCGATCAGAATGAGTGAGGAGAACACACAGTCACAATCTGACATAATAACATCCTATCATCCTCTTCAACAACTGACACTATGGCCTCTGAAACTGTGTCTGCGATGTCTGTCACATTCAGTGGAGTCATTGTCAGCAGTCATAACAGCAGACAAGTGTTTTTAATCTTGCTCCCGTGCGCTCCTCTGGTGTGCTGAAATGCCTCAGTTGAACGGAGGTGACGGGTGTGGGGTAACAGCTGGAGCAATTAGCAGAACAATGACTGCCAGTAATCTGCTCAGCGGGGATGATTTGGGGGCAAACGATGAGATGATATCTTTCAAAGACGAAGGGGAGCAGGAGGAAAAAATATCGGAAAACGTGTCAGCGGAAAGGGATGTGGATGATGTGAAGTCTTGGCTGGTGAACGAGTCGGAAAACAACAGCAGCTCCTCACTCAGAGGTGAGTGAAGCGCGCTGCGTGTTTTTTTTTTTTTTTTAATGGCTCTCCACGGCGCGCCGCGTTAAAACGTACCTGATTTTATGCACATGTACAATAGTTTTCTCCCCTTTCATGTGTGCATCGTAGCAAGCAGAGAGGCGCCCCCAAACCACAAAGTTTTTTTTTTTTTTGTTACTTATTTGTACCCGTAGGTAGATTTGGTTTGCAGTCTGGTGACAAGCCACCGGCCGCTGCGTGCGCGAGCGCCCTAAACCCACGGTCTCATGATCCCCGCGATCCCCCGGCCGAGGGTAAAACTGTGCTGCCACAGTGCTAAACCACTGCTCCACCTTGCAGCCCGTTATGACAAAGCGAGAGATTACGTCAGTGAAGGTAATTATTCAAAAATCCAACTTTTTTTTTTTTTTTTTTTTTTTTGCATTTCACACCGGCCATTTAATTCCCCGCTTATCCCCTTATCAGGGGGAACCACAGGAGTACACCATTTTGCGGAGTTTGTAGATACACGTGAGCTATGTGGTTTATTTCACCCTGCTGCTGCTGTTTCTTGCCATCCAATATGGCGGCACACTCTAACGGGCCAGTGCGGCACGCCCCCTGACGTCATATGCAAAAACTCCATACAGACTGTTTCCCTGCGTCCCCTCCAAGTCTAAAACAAAATGTTTCTCCCCGGGTTCTAGCACTCTGAACAGGCCATCGTAAGGCGGGCACAAAGGGGTCCGGTGGGCATCGTGCCTGACAAATACGAACGCCGCGTCCTTCAAGGCCTTTGGCACAAAAATGCGTGGAAAACAGTGGTGGACCGGACCGGGTACCATCTCTGCCACTGCGCTATGCAGTGAAAGCGGGGATGGATCGGTGTTTGGCGCGGAGCTGTCCGGCAAAAATTCCCCTGGGAGCCGCAGCGGCTGGGAAAAAACCAGCTCTGCTGGGGAGGCTGCAAAATCCTCCTTCGGTGCTGAACGCAACCCTAATAGAACCCATGGCAACTGGTCCACCCAATTTGGATCTGTAAGCGAAGCCCTGAGCACTGCTTTAAGCGACCTATGGAACGCTCGCATAACCCATTGGCCTGGGGGTTGTACGCAGTCGTGCGATGAAGTGTGACGCTCCGGCTCCGGGCCATGGTGAACCAGAGGTCGGAAATAAACTGCGGGCCCCGATCGAACGTGATATCCGAAGGGGTGCCGAAACGTGCCACCCATGTCATCAAAAAAGCATGTGCAACGTATGCGGACGCGGTGGAAGCTAGCGGGACTGCTTTGGGCCAGCGTGTGGTGCGGTCCACCACTGTCAGGAGGTGCGTGAACCCCTGCGATGGCGGGAGGGGGCCCACGAGTTCCACATGAATGTGGTCAAACCTCTTACCCGGGATATGGAACGGCTCCAAAGGGACCTTTGTGTGCCTGTGCACTTTGGCTTGCTGGCATGTTACGCAGGCTGCAGCCCACTCTTTCACCTGTTTGTGCAGGCTCGGCCAGACGAACTTTGCTTCCACCATTTTGACTGACGCGCGCACTCCTGGGTGCACCAGGGAGTGAGCCGACTCAAAAATGCCGTGGCGCCAAGCACATGGGACCACCGGACGCGGGCGGCCCTTGGAGATGTCACAGATTAGGGGGGCCCCCCGTCTTGCAGTACTCTGGTCTCCAGCCTTAACCCTGCTGGTCCAGACTGGAGCGTGCAAACGTCCGCATCGCCGATCTGCTCAGCAGCCATGGCCGTGCAATCTATCCCCACGTAGACTGGGGCCACTAATGCACGCGAGAGGCAGTCCGCCACCACGTTGAGTTTACCGGCAATATGCTGAATGTCGGTCGTAAATGCTGAGATCGCGGCCAGCTGTCTCTGCTGCCGGCCTGACCATGGTTCCGAAACCTTGGCCATAGCGTACGTTAGCGGCTTGTGGTCCACGAATGCAGTGAAGGTACGCCCTTCCAGCCAGAATTGGAAGTGGTGTATGGCCAGGTGGAGAGCCAGTAACTTTGCCAGTAAGCAGAGTGTGTCTCTCCGGTGCTTCTTTGCTTCTGTTGCATCCACCGTCGTTGGCTCCTCGCCCCCGCTGGCCGTCTCGCTGGGTTCCGACGCTGCTGCGTTCACTGCGAGGGCTCTGGTGGTGAGGATAATCCGATCCGCCTCTTGCGCTAGCGCCCGGTAGTTGGGGCACGGCCAGCAGCGGCGAATTGGCAAGGACCGCCCTGGCCGCCGTCGGGATATTCTGGAGGAAAAGGTGGGCAATGAGGAAATGCCCATCATCTGTGCCCATTAGCGCCAACATCTTCTCCATTAACTCGACCGCCGACCCATCTCCCAACTCGGAGCGCGTCAGGAGCCTTTCCGCTCTTTCGCAGTCTGAGAGCGTATAGCACCGGGTCAGCACGGTTTTGAGAGCCTCGTTTGTGTCTTGGGCTGGGGGCCGTTGGAGCAGGCTCGCCACCTGCTGCGTTGTGTGTGCGTGCAGTGCTGCAACCACGTAGTAGTATCTGGTGTCATCTGCCGTTATTCCCAGGAGCGCGAACTGGGCCTCGGTGTGGAGGAACCAAGACTTTGGGTCATGTAGCCAAAAGTCTGGGAGTTTGACTGAAACGGTGCACGCGTTGCCGGCACCTCCAGTCCAGGTCATCTCCGGGGTGTTCGCCTTGAGTTCCATTGTGCGTCAAGGGTCACCAGTGTGGAGAGAGGAATAACCAGGCAGAGCAGTCCAGAACAAAGCAGACTTTATTAATTTCTCGCTCTTACATCATCCAGAATCACAAGCATCAGAAAAAGGGACAGGTCGTAGGCACCTCTCCTTTTATAGCCTACGACCCGCTCAGTCACCTGTGGTGCTGCAGTAACATGAAAGACTTTGCAATTCCCATTCTCTTTGTCACTGTTTGCATCAACACACGAACCCCACATGATGATTCCCCTTGTCCTTCCATCTGAGTGGAAACAAACTGACATACTGAGTGGGTTCCCCCACAGTATCTAAAAAACTAAATTTCACAAAAAGTCCACCTCTATACAATATTTTCAGTGCAGAAAAAACTGTTTCAAACTAAGGCAAAAAAACAAAAAACAAAAACCAGACACTAAATATAATTCCACATGACAGAATTCCTCAACATTTTTTTTATCTCAACAGTAAACTCTGTTACAGCATGGATGGAGCTGTAACTCCATGATTACAGGGAGCGGGGAGTTGGAACTTTTTATGTTCGGTAACACAGAACTTTTACAGAGTTTTTAAGTGATATCAGAGGCTAAGAAAAGGGCCTCCATAACCAGTGACCTCACCTCTGCATCCCAGCATGAACTACTCTTGGCAGAATAGAGAAAGAAGGTAAATACATTCAATTTCACAACAGCACTTCTTTTTGTTGGTACAGACCTGAAACGGTCTGCCCAGGGTGGATATTCTGGCTGTCGGCCTTGTGTGTGTGAGTGTGTGTGTGCGTGTGTGCACGCACACACGCATGGGGGTGTGCCTGCAGCGAACCTGATTTTGCAACCCACTGACTTTCTGGAGTGGTTGGAGCCACAGAGTCTTTCCAGAAAGTACCGTTCGTGGGACACCAAAGACAGGAGTCTGCAGCAAGAGGAGAGCGCCTGAGGGCTCGTGCCCTAATCTGTTGGGCGGTTGCTGATACAGCAGTTCAGTTTCGCTTTTTCCGTTTTTTTCCCATCAAAATAAAACAGTCTCCTTGTTCCCCAGATTGTATCAAAAGGCTTCAGGGTCCGGATAGAGGACTCTTGGGGTCTGGATCTGGACCGTACTCCGCCAGTTGATGACCCCTGGCCTAGGAAGAGTTCATTTTGAGTTCACTTGCACATCTTTGAAAATATGGTGCAGAAAACTCCATTTTCAGAGTTTTCCACCATTGATAAAATGTTGTGGATGTTTTCAGTGAATAGAATGATGAAATAATGTTTAGTCTAGGTCCAGCCATTCTTGAGATATTTGCAAAAACATTAAACTGTTAATCTGCATATCTTAAAGATAAGCTTGGACGAGAAGTTTTCTGTCAGAAAATCCTCACTGGGAACGGCAGGGTTAGCTCGTTTAAAGTAACGGCGGAATGCTCCGAGGTGGGGGACATGTACCAGCCAGAGCTCTGGCCAGAGGGCGCATTGGTGCGGCGATATTATGAGCCCCGGGGGGCTGGGAGGGCTGGAGCTAGTGGAGCGGCTGCTGTGGAGAATATGCGGGCACCCACGCATGATGGTGATCTTTCTTAACTCTTCCTCCTTTTTTGATGGGTATTAAGGTCATGTCTTACAACTGTCGTGGCCTTAAATTGGGGCAAAGTGCTGGGGAGAAAGCTCGCCGGTTAGTTATTGACAATTTATTGAACAATTGTGATATTTTGTGCCTTCAGGAGACGTTTCTTTCAGAACAAGACTTGGAACGTTTGAACTGTCTTAACCCTGATTTCCATGGTGCTGGGGAGTCTACAACTCACCTCAGCAAGGGGATTGTCAGGGGGAGGATACCTGGAGGGGTGGCTATCCTCTGGAGAAAGAAGCTGGACTCCTTGATAAAAGTGGTCCGACTTGGTGTAGATTGGTGTATTGGTGTGCAGTTTAATTGTAATGATAAGGAATTCCTTATTATTAATGTATATACGCCATTTGAGTGTCAACAGAATGAGGATGAATATTTAAATAAGCTTGCCTTTATTAATTCTTATATACAAGACTATAATAATACCTGTATTTTTATTATGGGGGACTTGAATGCAGACATATCTGACACTGACTCCTTATTTGCAAAACATATGTATCATTTTTGTTATGAGAACAACTTAATCTTGTCAAGTAAGGTACTAATGCCTCCTGATAGTTATACCTATATAAGTGAGGCTTGGCACACTACGTCCTGGCTAGATCACTGCATCAGCACTGGTGATGCACATGCTTCTTTGGGTGGCATGAGTATTTATTATGGGTTAGCAATGTCTGATCATATACCGTTTGAGATGATAATTAATGTTGACTGTCTACCTGCACTTTGTCAAAATGTCAGTCAGGATGAGGTGGGAAAATTAGACTGGGACACTCTTTCTGAGGAAGAAATTGTAGAATATTGTGTTCATACAGATAAATCCTTGAGTAAAATATGTCTTCCTAGAGATGCTGTAATGTGCAGCGATGTGAACTGTAGCATTGTTGAGCATAAGAAAGACCTTTGTAGTTTGTACAATGCTATAGTTAACTCCCTGTATAAGGACAGCAAGCCTTATTATAAGAAAATACGTAAAACACATAATGTTAGACCTGGCTGGAATGAGGCCGTAGCTGTGCCTTATTCTGAAGCTCGGGAAGCATATAAAGCATGGGTGGTGGCTGGGAGACCCAGACAAGGGCCAGAATTTGAGATGAAGAAATGTACAAATGCAAAGTTTAAGTATGCTATTCGTCATATTTCTAAAAATGAGCAGCTAATGAGAAGTAATTCCTTGGCCAAGAAATTGTTAGATAAGAATGTCAGATTTTTGGAAGGAGCTTAGACGGATTAGTAACAGTAAAACGTCTTTGCCCTGTACTTTGGAAGGCATTTCAGGTACAGAAAATATTGTGGATCTTTGGCGGCAACACTTTTACTCATTATTTAATTCAACTAAGGACGAAACTTATAAGGTAGGGAAAGTAGAAAGGGACGATTCGCTCCTGATTGACACTCATGCAGTGACCAAAGCCATTAGAGAGCTATCAGATAACAAAGCGAGTGGTTTAGACTGTATTTCTGCTGAGCATCTTAAATATGCTAGCTCAAGAATTGCTCCTCTTCTTGCAATCTGTTTCACCAGCTTCATGATTCATGGGATGTTACCAGAATCTTTATTGTCTGTTGTGTTGGTACCAGTCATTAAAGATAAAGCTGGCAAGCTGTGTAGCCTGGATAATTACATGCCCATAGCTATAGCCAATATAATATCTAAAGTACTGGAAAAAAATCATGTTTGAAAAATCAAATGTATTCATCAAATCTACTGATCATCAATTTGGATTCAAACCCCATCATGGAACAGATCTGTGCATATATGCTTTAAAAGAAATTATAAATAAGTACAGAAATCAAAATTCTTCAGTTTTTCTGTGTTTTATTGACGCCTCCAAGGCGTTTGATCGTGTTAATCACAGGATATTGTTTAGGAAAATGATTGACAGGGGGGTTCCCAAGTACTTAGTACGTATCCTGATTTACTGGTACGCACATCAGAAGATGCTGGTGAAATGGGGGAAGAGTCATTCATCCCCATTTGGTGTGAGCAGTGGTGTCAGACAGGGCAGTATACTGTCCCCTATTCTATTTAATCTTTACATGGATGAGTTGTCAAAGCAACTGAATGCCTGTAAAACTGGGTGTTTAATAGGGAATAAGTTAGTGAATCATTTTATGTATGCTGATGATCTAGTTATTCTCAGTCCAAGTAGTGCTGGTCTTCAGGAGTTATTAAGAGTGTGTAGTGCTTATGGAGATGAAAATGACATAAAATATAATACAAATAAGAGTTGTGTGCTGATTTGCCACACTAAAGAAGATTTGTTAATGAAATTCCCTGTCTTTGAATTGGCAGGCAGGGAATTAATTGTCAGGGATCAAATTAAATATCTGGGACATTTTATTAATGATAGAATGACTGATGATGATGATATTTTCAGACAACGCTGCAAAATCTACATGCAAGCAAATATTCTTGCACGCAGATTTGGTTTTTGTTCAGATGAGGTGAAACTGGTTCTTTTTAAAACCTATTGTACACCTTTATACACTGCTCATTTATGGATAAATTATAGGAAACAAAGTATGCAGAAATTACAGGTTGCCTACAATGACGCCTTAAGAATTTTACTTAAAAAGCCTCGATGGTGCAGTGCTTCCGAGTTATTTGTCTCATCACGTGTAAATACTCTGCATGCAGTAATAAGGAATCTTATGTATAAATTCATCTGTCGGCTTGATGTATCTAGAAATGAAATCATTCAAGTCATGTCTAGCATTAAGCTCAGTTCTATTCGCTGTCAGTCACAGTTTAGAAGGCACTGGTACAGTTGTCTTTTTAAGTCTTTTTAAAGTCTGTACTGTCTTTGTACTTCTCTTAGCAGTTGTGTCTTAGTGTTTTTTGTAACTTTTTGATTGTTTCAACTGTCTTGTTTTTACTTTTACTTTTTTTTGATGGACCTTGAGTCTGGAATAAAGTCTTTGATTGATTGATTGATATAACATGCAGTGCCTTGATTTTTTGTCTCTGAGTAGCGGGGAGAATTTCTGATCAAACTGTAAAATTTCAAGTTTCCATGTATTACTGTTTTTGCTCCCCATGCACTTTTAGCAGAGAAAAATAAGAAGAGGAAGAACGATCAGAACAAAAGCAATAGGTTTCCCATAGCGCCGCTGCTTGGAACCCTAATAATTATGAATTGTAAATTTAATGAAATAAATGACTAAAGATGGAATCATGTATGTTTATTACAGTATAAACTAGGGATGCAAAGATATATTGGCCTAACATTGGCATCAGCAGATATTTACCTTATTGACTGATGTCAGCTATTGGCAAATAAGATACAGGCAGTTTTTATTTAAGTGATTTCTTGATTCAACAGGTCTGGCAGTCATCAGGCCTGGATGTGGCTATTGAAACTGAATGCAGCATTTCAAAAAAATTTGGTTAATCAGTTAATTCATGATGTAAGAAGATGCAATTACTTTTTCACATAGAGCCAGGTAGGTTTGGATAGTCTTTTTTCCCTTAATAAATGAAATTATCATTTAAAATTGCATTTTGTATTTACTTGGGTTATCTCTGTCTAATATTAAAATTTGTCTGATGATCTGAAACATTTACAGTAAGTGTGACAAGTATGCAAAAATATAAGAAATCAGGAAGTGGCAAATACTTTTTTCACAGCACTGGACCTCTGATGGAGACAAACAACAGTCTGACATCACTACTTTGTAGCAGAGATCACACAGACAGATGGATACATTTACACTGTCATCTTCAGACTCAAGAATGATTTCCATTTTTAGTAAAAACCTTTAAACCATGACCAGCAATTGACCCTAAACTTAACCTGCTTTATTTGCTGATGAACTGTTACATAATCCAGGATTCACATCTCCTCTGTGGATTGCCATCTTGTCTCTGTGAGTAGTCAGCAGTCTTGAGTTTACCTGTTTTTCCTGTATTTTGAGCTCCCAGAATGAGGACTTTAACTGGAACCATCTTCCCACTTCCAGTCCTCTGCTAATGCCTGGATGAAAGCTCTACAGGGAAGAACAGAGGCAACTGAGCCATCTTTATGTGACAATAAAAAAAGTAACTGCAAAAATCAAATGGAATTATGTTATAGCAAAAGAGAAAACGCACCAGTAACACTGCAGTGTAGTTTGCAATAACACTGACCTTCAAGTAGGAATAAATTCCATATATGCATGGTAATAATAAAAATTAGCTTACTGTTCATGTCCAGACACTGACCAGAGATGGGACTGACTCCTCGACTGCATGCCTCTCCTCTTGTGTTTGGTTATAAGAGTTCACTCTCACCCCTGCCTCCCCCCTCTCTGGGAACTTTGTATGACAAGAGCCATTTGTACAAACATGCTTAAACACCCATTATCGATGGTCTGCGCTGAAATGATTAAGAGACACAGATGACCTCCTCTGCACTGTTTCGTGTCTAAATATGAGGTGCTTTCATATAAAGACGCACGGCTCTAATGAAAATTGATGGTTTATTGGAAATGGTGCAACAATATCTGCTCTTACGTCTTGCATTGAAACCACGTGATCCAGCTATACCGGCATGTTACATATACAGCGGGGAAAATAATTATTGAACACGTCAACTTTTGACGTGTTCGCAAACCCCCCCACCACGATAAGGTGACGATCCATGAGGGGGAAAATTCGGTCTCTGTACGACCGTTGTGAGAGTTTAGTTCGCATTGCCAACACTCGGTCGGAGTCATTCCCAGTGAGAGTTGGACTCCGCCAGGGCTGCCCTTTGTCACCGGTCCTGTTCATAATTTTTATGGACAGGATTTCTAGGCGCAGCCAGGGAATGGAGGGTGTCATGCTTGGTGACCACAGGATCTCATCTCTGTTGTTTGCAGATGATGTTGTCCTGTTGGCTTCATCCAGCAATGACCTACAGCTCTTGCTGGGACGGTTTGCCGCTGAGTGTGAAGCGGCTGGGATGAGAATCAGCACCTCCAAGTCCGAGTCCATGGTCCTCAGCCGGAAAAAGGTGGATTGTCCTCTCCGGGTTGGGGACAGGCTCCTGCCCCAAGTGGAGGAGTTTAAGTATCTTGGGGTCTTGTTCACGAGTGAGGGGAAAATGGAGCGAGAGATCGACAGACGGATTGGAGCAGCATCTGCAGTGATGCGGACGTTGTACCGGTCTGTTGTGGTGAAGAGGGAGCTTAGTTCTAAGGCAAAGCTGTCGATTTACCAGTCAATCTACGTTCCTACTCTCACCTATGGTCACGAGCTTTGGGTAATGACCGAAAGAACGAGATCGCGGATACAAGCGGCTGAAATGAGCTTTCTCCGTAGGATTGCTGGACTCACCCTCAGAGATAGGGTGAGGAGCTCAGTCATCCGGGAGAGGCTCAGAGTAGAACCGCTGCTCCTCCACATTGAAAGGAGTCAGTTGAGGTGGTATGGGCATCTGATTAGGATGCCTCCTGGACGCCTCCCACTTGAGGTGTTTCAGGCACGTCCCACTGGGAGGAGACCCCGGGGCAGACCCAGGACTCGGTGGAGAGACTATGTCTCCCAGCTAGTCTGGGAACGCCTTGGTATCCCCTCTGAAGAGCTGGAGCAGGTGGCTGGGGAGAGGGAAGTCTGGGCTTCTCCGCTTGAACTGCTGCCTCCGCGACCCGGACCTCCGGAAAAGCGGTAGAAGATGGATGGATGGATGGATGGACGTCAACTTTTTTCTCATTAAACATACACTACCGTTCAAAAGTTTGGGGTCACTTAGAAATTTCCTTATTTTTGAAAGAAAAGCACTGTTTTTTTCAATGAAGATAACTTTAAACTAATCAGAAATACACTCTAATATCTAACATACATTGCTAATGTGGTAAATGACAATTCTAGCTGCAAATGTCTGGTTTTTGGTGCAATATCTACATAGGTGTATAGAGGCCCATTTCCAGCAACTATCACTCCAGTGTTCTAATGGTACAATGTGTTTGCTCATTGTGTCAGAAGGCTAATGGATGATTAGAAAACCCTTGTGCAACCATGTTAGCACAGCTGAAAACAGTTTAGCTGGTTAGAGAAGCTATAAAACTGACCTTCCTTTGAGCAGATTGAGTATCTGGAAAAAATTATTATTTCAAATACAAATCATTATTTCTAACCTTGTCAATGTCTTGACTATATTTTCTATTCATTTTACAACTCATGGTGGTAAATAAGTGTGACTTTTCATGGAAAACACAAAATAATTGTCTGGGTGACCCCAAACTTTTGAACGGTAGTGTATTTCTGATGGAGCCATTGACCTGAGATTTTCACCAGATTAAGTCATACATACAAAGAAATCAAGGCAACTGTTCACAAAACAAGTTATATTTAATAAAGTGGAATGACACAGGGAATAAGTATTGAACACACTTGGTGAAATTCATTTAACTAGTGCATGCCCGTAGAAAGCAAGTATTCTTGTCTGAAAACAGGTACACCAAATAGGCTTTACAGGCCCAAATGTAGATTGTGTTTGAAAGTGTAATACAAAGAGGTGTAGCCTATATATAGGCAATCACACATGTTAGACTGACAAATATAAAAGGGCCCGAACACTAAAATGTACTTGATTGTGTGAATATTAATTACAGAATTCTTGAAAATGAATGAGACATGCAATATTAGCAACTGTTTAAAAATCCTTGTTTATTTGTTTGTCAGACTTATTTGTGTGATCTTTTATGACTTAGATTCTTGTAATTTGGGGAATGGGAGTTGTTCGGTCACCACTGTAATTGTTTTAGTTTACTATGTGTAGTTTATAGTGTATCGTCAATAAACTCATGCAGTATTATAACGACATGTTTACAAATATTTGAGATCCATTGTAGTGCATCATTTTATATTATAGCAATATTTTGTTATTAAAAGGTTGTGGTGGCATGGGTGGGGGATTCTCCACCCAGAGAAGGCAGCTGGGATAAGGGGGAACAATGGACTGGAGGAGGAGGTGCCACCGAGGGATCTCAAAAGGGACAGTATGGACTATGCACCCCCCAGGAAGAGGAGGAACCGCCGGAGCTGCTGGAAGAGAGAAGGGTGTGAGCAGCAGGGCCGGCGTTATTTTATGTTAATGTGTCACACTGGCCTTGTTCCAAACAATGTATTATGGTCGGAAGTTCCGAGTCTCAATGCATGGAATTTAAGGTATAAAAGAGGAATGCACAGAGACCCAGGAGCTCTTTTTACTGTACTGTATGTTGGAGATGGAATAAAGTTCATGCGTCGTCTAGCTCGTTGCTTCGCCTGCTTCCTTTATCCACATTGGTGACCTAAAGACGTGCCATGGAAAGCGAGCCGAGCACTACCCTGGAGACTATCTGGAGGGAGAGCACCAGCGCCCTGTGCGCTGTCTCAGTCAAGCTCCCAGACTTCTGGCTTCACAACCCGACCGTGTGGTTCTTGCACATAGAAGCCCAGTTCACACTCCACACGACAACAATAGACGATACCAAGTATTACTACGTGGTCGTTGCACCGGATGCGCGCGCCACGCAACAGGTGACGGGCCTCCTCCAGGAGTCGCCGGCCCATGGAAAATATGAAGCGCTCAAGAGGATGCTTCTCCAGCGCTATACCCTTTCTGATAGTGAGAGGGCAGAGAGACTCCTAACGCATTCAGTTAGGTGACAGATCAGCAGTGGAGCTCATGGAGAGCATGTTGGCGCTGAGGGGGAAGGACGATGAATATTTCCTGTTCACCCACTTGTTCCTCAGGAACTTACCGGTTACAGCGAGGGTGATCCTGGCCAACTCGCCGTGGCTGGTTAAGGACTGCCGCACCCTGGTGCAGGAAGCAGACTGCATCATTTTGGTGACCAGAACTCTCAGCATGCAGGCAATGGCACTGGCATCCATGAGGGACTCCAGCGAGGTTGAGGAGCTGATGGTGGTAACCGGGAGGGACACCAGGAAGCAAAGGAACTGGGCGATCTGTTTTTATCATCACCGATTTGGCTCAAATGCCCAACGCTGCCTGTCGCCATGCCAATTCAAGAAGCCAGGAAGACAGCACGTTCGGAATTCAGTGGCAGCTGCAACCGATGGCGACAGGAGCAGACTGCTTTATGTCATGGACACACGTTCAGGGAGATTTTGGTAGACTCCGGCTCCCAGAATAGCCTCATCCTGCCAGTCAACACAGACAGGGTGGCAGGAGGCAGCGGTCCCAAGCTCACGGCCGCCAATGCATCCATCAGGACATTTGGTGAGCGGACACTGACGATATGCTTACATGGACGCAACTTTCAGTGGGACTTTGTGGTAGCTGCATGTTCCGGCCCCATTTTAGGTGCAGATTTTTTATGTACTTATGGGTTGTTAGTCGATGCTGCTAATAGGAGATTAGTGGATGCTGTCTCTTTTACCTCACTGCCCTGCACAGCTCGGGGAGCTGGATCAACAACACTGGCTAACGTTATAGCTCCAGGGGGTAAGTACCAACATTTGCTCACACAGTTCCCAGCACTCACGGTCCTGACTTTTTATGCTACGATAACGAAACAGTGTCGAACACTTCATAACAACAAAAAGCCCACCGGTGTTCATGCGACCTCGGAGCTTGGACGCAGCTAAACTGGCCAGCGTGCGAGATGAGTTTGCCAACTTAGAGCAGTTGGGCATTGTCAGGCGCTCCAACAGCCTGTGGGCATCCCCGATACACATAGTGCCTAAAGCCAATGGGTTGTGGCGACCGTGCGGCAATTTCTGACGCTTCAATAACGCCACGGAACATGATCGTTATCCCATTCTGCATATCCAGGATTTTTCTGTGCACCTGGCCGGGACGCGTGTTTTTTCAAAAGTGGATCTAGTCCGCGGATACCATCGGGTCCTGGTGCGCACGGAAGACGTTTCGAAAACAGTGGTAATAACTCCTTTTGGCCTTTTCAAGTTTTTATGCATGCCGTTCAGATTAAAAGGCACGGGCGGCGCAGACTTTCCAGGGGATGATGGACGCAGTGCTCTGCGACTTATCCTTCATTTTCGTCTACTTAGACAACATTCTGGTAGCTAGCACGTCCGAAGAGGAGCACATCGCCCATCTCAAGACGGTTTTCCAGAGGTTGGAAGCGCACGGATAGTGCTCACTATGGACGCGTCTGATGTTGCCATAGGAGCAGTGATAGAGCAGTACATCTCCGGTTTGTGGCATTTTTCAGTTGGACTTTGTGCGACAGCGAACACAAATACAGCACGTTCGACAGAGAGTTGTTGGCTCTACACTTGGCGACGTGCCATTTCCAGTTTTGGCTAGAAGGGTGCGAGTTCACCGCGTTCATGGACCATAAGTTGCTGATGTACGCGATGTCCAAGGTCTTGGAACCGTGGTTGGCCCGGCAGCAACAGCATTTGGCCGCGATCTCGGAGTGTTCGACCGACATTCAACACGTTGCCGGTAAGCTCATCGTCATGGCCGACTGTCTGTCGTGTGCGTTAGTCTGCCCGGTCTACATGGGAATAGATTTCCCTGCAATGGCCATGGAACAAGCCGGGAACGTGGACATTTGCGCGCTCCAGTTGCAGCTACTGGGTTAAGGCTGGAGAGTAGGGTGGTGCAAGAAGGGTGCCCTCCCTTGCTCTGCGATGTCTTCACCGGGTGCAGGCTGAGCTCTTGGCACCGTCGTGTTTTTGAGTCGGTCCACTCCCTTTCGCATCCAGGAGTGCGTGTTTCGGTGAAGCTAGTGGGGTTGAAATTCATCTGGCCTGAAGTGGTCCCTCTGGCTTCTGCCACATCCGCAGAAGTGGCTCGTGCTTTTTTGTCGGCTTGGATTGCACGGTTCGGATCCCCATCAGACATCACTTCTGACAGGGGCCCACAATTCATTTCGGAACTCTGGTCCGTGATGGCCCAGAGCCTGGGGGTCAAAATTCACCGCACTATTTATTCCGCATTTATTCCATCCAGCTACAATGCTCTGCACTGTGTGTCTGTGTGTGTGTGTGTATATATACTGTATATTTTATAGTAATACGTACATATGTATATTAGCTGCTCTTGCTTGCTTGTTTTTTTTTTTTTTTTTTTTTTCTTGCCTTCTGATTGTTGCTCTGAGTGTTGCTATCCCTGTGCTGTTGCAATCCTGGAATTTCCCCGTTGTGGGACTAATAAAGGCTTATCTTATCTTATCTTATCTTATCTTACTACCGCGTACAACCCCCAAGCTAACGGGTTATGCAAATGTTTTCATAGGTCGCTTAAAGCAGCGCTCAGAACTTCGCTCACAGACACAAATTGGGTCAACCGACTGCCCTGGGTTGTTTTAGCGTTGTGCTCCGCACCTAAGGAGAATTTGGCAGCCTCCCCGGCAGAACTCATTTTTTCTCAGCTGCTGTGGATCCCCGGAGAGTTTTTACCGGAAAACCCTGTGCTCGATGCTGATCCGCTCGTACAATTTTTGCACAGTACGGAGGCTTTTTACACACTGGGCCCGGCCCACCATTGTTTTCTTCGCCCTTTCATCCCCAAGAGTTTGCAGAATGCCAGTTTTGTTTTCGTCAGGCACGATGCGCACCAGACCCCGCTGCACCCACCATACGATGGACCATTCAGGGTGTTGGAAGCTGGGGTTGAACATTTTGTATTAGACTTGGGGGGGCGTAGGGAGACCGTCTCCATCGACAGGCTGAAGCCCACTTTTGTGTTGGCAGATGAGCAGGTGGTGTCGGCCCAAGCTCCCCGGCCTGGACATCCACCGTTGGTGGCTCCACAAGCTGATGTTCCTTCCGTAGGGACCCACGCACGGGAAGCTGATGTGTTTTCCCCCCTTCCCATTTTCCCTCCACAGACTGACGTGCCCTCCTGTACACCTTGCCAGCAGGTGCTCCGACTGGATCGGTGACCCCCCGCTACAGTTGCTATGGCCACCGGCTCAAGCCCAAAGGATTGGGGGGGGGGGTTAGTGCCCTTTCTAGGTGTTCGTGCGGGGGCTGTGTGGTGGCACGGGTGGGCGATTCTCCACCCAGAGAAGGCAGCTGGGATAAGGGGAACAATGGACTGGAGGAGGAGGTGCCACCGGGGGGTTTCAAACGTGACAGTGTGGACTATGCACCCCCCGGGGAAAGGACGAACCGCGGAGCCGCTAGAAGAGAGAAGGGTGTGAGCAGTGGGGCCGACATTATGTTATGTTAATATGCCACACAGGTCTTTGTTCTAAACACAATGTATGATGTTCGGAAGTTCCAGGTCTCAGTGCATGGAATTAAAGGTATAAAAGAGGAATGCACAGAGACCTGGGAGCTCTTTTTACTGTACTGTATGTTGGAGATGGGATAAAGTTCATGTGTCGTGTAGCTCATTGCCTCACCTGCTTCCTTTCTCCACAAGGTTTTTAAAACTGTAATTGATCGAATTAACAACAAAACACCCAACATTATTAGACACAGCAGAAGGACCCATTTCATTGCAACCGTTGCATCAGTGTTGCCCATTTGTCAGTAAATATTTAACTAAAAATGACTTATTTTGTTATTTGGGCATTTTTGTGTCCTGTTTGGCCATTCTGCTCCACAATCATGGTGGTATAGAGGGAATGATCAGGTGAGGCAACGAGCAGGATCAACACAGACTTTATTCTCCCTCTACCAGATCAGGATCACAAAAAGAACTCTCAGGCCACTGTGCATTTCACTTTTATACCTTTAATTACATGCATGGTGGCCCGGGGCTCTGACCTCACATTCAGTTCAGAACAAAGCCTGTGCGGTGCATTAAGATAAGATAAGATAAGCCTTTATTAGTCCCACAATGGGGAAATTCCAGGATTGCAACAGCACAGGGATAGCAACACTCAGAGCAATAATTAAGAAGATACGAAAAATATAAATAAGAGCAGTGGATATACATACGTACACATAAATGTATAAATATATATACAAAGTGCGGAGCATTGTAGCAAGATGGAATAAACAGCATCACCGTCTACTTAGTTCTACATAGTATGAATATGTACCCATACATATTGTCACCCTCCGTAGCGACTGATATTGTCCTAGTTGTATACTGGAGGGGACCATTTGTGTAAGTCTGTTGCGTCTTTTGCATTCAACACTATTAGGTCGTCACGTTTTTTTTGTTATCTCTGCGAGCAGCCCTGCTTAGGTTATACAGTCTGACAGCCGTAGGTAGGAAGGACCTGTGAAACCTCTCGGTTGCGCACCTAGGATGATGTAGTCTACTGCTAAATGAGCTCCTCAGTGCGTTCAGTATGGCCTGCATAGGGTGGGACTCGGACTCCAGCAGAGATGACAGTTTAGCCACCATCCTTCTCTCTCCTATCTCCTCCACTGGGTCAAGGCGTTGCCCCAGCACAGATCTAGCTTTCTTGATCAGTTTGTTCAGTCTCTTCCTATCGGCTGCTGTAATGCCGTTGCCCCAGCAGACCACTCCAAAAGTGATGGGTGATGCCACCACCGTGTCATAGAATGTCTTCTATGACGTGCAAGCACGGATGCTGAAAAGACAAAATAAGATACAGGCAACATGGACAAGAAATTGTAGAATTTGGATCAAACTAAATGGAACACCTGAGCAAGCAGAGTATAATGATCAGAGATGTTACTGACTTAGATAAATACAGATGAACACTAATTAAGAAAATTAAGAGACAATGATAATCCATAGTCACACACACGGTAAGAATAGTTCTTTTGATATACCATGTCAAAGTACTTAAAAAAAAATAAGCAATACAAACAAAAACTTATGACTGACTTGAGTAGACATCAAATATGTGCCATTCATGTATTTGTGATGCAAATATGCATGTATTGTGATGTAATGCGCCATTCTGTATAGTGTTCATACGGCTTGTCCTTACTGTGCTTTTTCTGAGCATCTTACATATGTAGATGTGTTTTGGTGTATTAATGTCTACAGGTAGACGAGTTTCTTCTGTCTCACCTCTGTGATGTTAATGATTGCCTTTCATCCATTGTACCCATGTCTCCTGTCCTCACTGTGACCTAGAGATTCAGATCAATATGTAGATGTGCTTGTTAGCCTCTTTGTCCTTCACCTGGAGCGAGGTCTAGCTAATCTGCCCTTGGTCTTACAAATGCAAATACCTCCTGCCTGTTCTGTTATCCCTTTGATCATTCTAACTGTGGGGTATGTCCCTTTAATGTATTGTTATGGTCAAGTATTTAAGGTGCAACTCTGTAACGGAACCTCTCTCTCTCTCACACTCTGATCCTGCAACGGGTAGACACACACGTGTCTCCTCTCCTTCTCTGAGAGCCGTAGGCTCGCTCACCGGCGCTCATGCACAGCGCCGGGAGTGGAGCTCGTGACGGCGGTATGATTAATAAAACTTCCTTAAAACCACAGCATCGCTGCTTATTTTTGTATGCCGCCGCACCATGCAAGCGGCGTTGTTGGAGGTTTTAAGTAGAGTTTTATTATCATACCGCCGTCACGGGATCCCCTCTCCAGCCCAAGTGTGTGCAGGCCGGAGCGGGATCCTCTGGCTCTCAGAGAAGGAGGGACACAAAGTCTGTGTCCTGCAGCAGAGGTTGAAGTGTGAGTGAGAGAGAGAGCATGGATTTCAGTCAGCTTAAATACCAGTTACAAACAATGCATGAAAGGCATTCACAGCAGGGAGTATGGCATTTGCATTTGAGAGGCATACATCACAATAGGCAGATTTGCTAGACTTTGCTCCAGGTGCAGAACAAAGAGGTTAACAGGCACATCTACATATTGATCTAAGTCTCTAGGTCACAGTAAGGACAGGACGCATGAACAAAGGTAACATTATCACAGTAGTGTAGCAGAAAAAACCAGAAGAAGCGAGCTGTCTGTCCTTAATCTGTTGTGGGGGTTAATCGAACCGCCACATGCTCCCCCCCAGAGGGCGCGACAGGGGGTCGAGATCAACTATCAATAATACACTTCAACAGCAGAAGTCTTAACAAAAACTTTCTACAGATTCAGGACTATTTAGAACAGCTAGACAGAAAATTTACAGCTATTGCAGCCTCTGAAACCTGGCTTAATGAAGAGCAGGCTCCCCTGATGGCAATAGAGGGATATCAGATGTTTCATATTAACAGATCTCAAAAAATGGGTGGGGGTGTTGCACTGTATATTGATGACCTGTATAGGTGTAAGCTTGTAAATGGAATGTCCTTTGCACTACCAGGGATTTTGGAATGTGTTACTGTTGAGATTGACCAAGATAAAACAAAAAATCTAATTATAAGTTGTATATATAGAACGCCGGGAACTTGCATTGAGACATCCAGAGATAAATTAGTCGGGTTGTACAATAATATTACTAGTAAGAAAATGGTAGTAATTTGTGGAGATTTCAATATTGATTTACTAAATCCACATCAACAAAATGTAATTACAGAGTTCATGAATTCTATGTACAGCATGAGTCTATATCCCACAATAACACATCCCAGTAGAATCACAGTTCACACTGCTACACTTATTGACAACCTGTTTGTTAATATTATTGATAAGAAAATAGAAAGTGGATTATTGATAAATAAGTGACCACTTGCCAACCTTTGCACTTATCCATGGCCACACGGGGGCCAATACAGAAAAAATTTTAAAATCGTTCAGATACAAATCACCAAATGCAATCAGTTCTTTTAAAGAGGACTTGCTGAAGCAAGACTGGACAGAAGTCTATGTATCAGATGTAAATGAAGCTTATGACGCTTTTATAAACATTGTAACCACTCTTTATGAAAAAAATTGTCCATTAGTAAAGAAAAAGCTTAAACATAAATTTGCCAATAAGCCATGGTTAACCAAAGGATTACAAAAGGCGTGTAAAAAGAAAAAATTATTATATAAAGCTTTCCTAAAGAAAAGGACAAAAGAAGCAGAGCAGCGGTATAAAACATACAAAAATAAGTTAACATATATAATAAGATGTAGAAAGAGAGACTATTACAGTAAAGAACTGGAGAAAAACAGAGACAATATTAAAAATACATGGACAATACTTAACAGTATTCTTGGAAATAAAAGCAGAAATACAAGCTACCCAACCGATTTTTCAAAAAATAATAAAACGACTCAGAGTGTGAATGCAGCTTCACCTGCAGATGAATTTAATAACTTTTGTTAACATTGGCCCTAATTTGGCTCGAGAAATACCCGTTACGGCGCCTACAGATGATACAATAAGCAAAAACACTGCTATAAAAGACTCCATTTTCATAAAGAACACAGACGAGAGAGAGGTCATTGAAATTGTTAAATCGTTTAAAAGTAAAACATCTACGGACTGTGATGGTATTGACATGCTCTTAGTCAAAACTGTTATTGAATGCTTAGTGAAACCACTGACGTATATCTGTAACCTGTCTCTCCAAACAGGTATATTTCCCAATGCAATGAAAATAGCTAAAGTAATTCCGATATACAAGACGGGTGACAGAGGGGAATTCTCAAACTATAGACCAATTTCACTATTGTCGCAATTTTCTAAGATACTTGAAAAAATATTCTATGAGAGAATTGACAACTTCATACTGAAGAATAATTTATTGTGTGAGCAGCAATATGGGTTCAGACACAAGAGGACAACTGCATTTGCTCTAATGGAATTTATAGAAAAAATATCAACTGCCATTGAAAATAAAGAGTATTCAGTTGGGGTATTCCTGGATCTTAAAAAAGCATTTGATACAGTGGATCATAATTTATTATTAAAGAAACTACAAAATTGTGGTATTAGAGGAGTAGCACTGTCCTGGTTAAGTAGTTACTTGAAGAATAGATATCAGTATGTATGTGTTGGTAACGAAAACTCACAGTTACTGAAGGTTACTTGTGGAGTCCCACAGGGTTCAGTTTTGGGGCCATTATTATTCAATATGTATATAAATGATATATGTAAAGTTTCAGAAAAAATGGACTTAATATTGTTTGCTGATGACACTAATCTATTATGCAGTGGAAGCAATCTGGAACAACTTCTGGATACACTCGGAAAGGAATTAGGAAAGCTTAAACTGTGGTTTGATTCAGACAAATTAACGCTCAATTTAAGTAAGACAAAATTTATAGTCTTTAACAACCATCACAACAACTCAGTATCTAAACTCAGTGTAAATGGTGTAGAGATTGAAAGGGTATCTGAAACTAAATTTCTTGGAGTAATAATTGATAATAAACTGTGTTGGAAGTCACATATTAATTATATTAAAGGTAAAATATCCAAATCAACCGCAATATTACACAGAGTGAAATATTTGCTGAATCAACCCACACTATATACCTTGTATCTGTCATATCCGGCTCTAGGGAGCCGGGCAATCAGAGCCAGGGACAAGCCAGTGAGTCGAGATGTTTTATTCTGGGTAAGGGATAAGGGATGAGGAGAGCACAGACACTCATACAGACGTACATTCTCAGGCTGCACAGCGCAGGGGTAGGTAGCTCGTACCGGACATGGGGGTAACAAGACGTGCATACTCACAGCGGGATACAAACACCGGAATGCTGCAAGGGGAGTTGAGGCTGACACCAGACGAAGGGGCTTCAGCCTAGCAGTGCTTATGTCGCAGCCCCGAATGATCGAAGCTGCTCCTCTTTATACTCATTAACAGCGCCCCAGCTGATGAGGATTAATTGGCCCCAGCTGTCCCGTGACACTGACAGCTGGGAACCAGCTGAGGCACTGCCCAATGAGAGGCAGGGATAAAAGGAGCATGGGCTGAGCGCCGAGCCGGCGTCTCACCCCATGGTGACAGAGCCTCCCCCTCACGGTCGGGCTCCCGAACGACCAGGAACATCCCAGCCCCCCCCCTCCCCACCTAGGGTGGGCGGAAGGGAGGCAGGACCGGAGGGGAAGATGCAAAGGGAAGGACAAAAAAAAAAACAATAGACCAATGTAGGGCAGCAGGGCAGAGAAAAAAAAACCCAAATACAATACCCTACAACACAGGGAAAAGGATTAACCCAGAGCACAGTTAGGGAGAAAACTGAGTTAGGACACAGGTAGGGAAAATACCAAATATGACTACAGACAGCATACAAATAACGTATAGATCGGGGCAAAAAAAAGAAAACCAAAAACCCACCAAAAAGGTGGCAGGACTGAATAAAGCAATCACAGAGTATAGTTAAGGGGAACAAAACACACTACTCCATAATGCACCAACAAGACAAAGGTCAGGACAAAAAAAATGATGAAAAACGCTGTGCATGGATACTAAAGAAAACAAAACACACAGCACTGAATATATAAAAGATCACCTAAAGAAACAGGTGACAAGGACAAATGGGTAATAATGAAGTACGGTTAAGTGGGAATGAAACACATTACTTCAAACAATAACAAACACAGTCAATGTTAAAGTCGGGGCTAGGGAAGGCCCCCCACGAGGATAATAAGACAGAATGGGGTGATCACAGAGTATGGTTGAACAGGAAACCACAAGCATACTCCATGATGCACCGACGAGGCCAAGGCTAAGGTAAGGATGAATGAAAACGCTGAGTAAAGATAAGAAAATGCAATACACAGCGCGATACATAAGGTGAGTCACCAAGAGGAAAAAAAGGTGACAGGGTAACAGGATAACAATACGATAAAAATGCTGAGTATGGTTAAAAAAAACAACACACAGCACAAAAACATATATTCCCCTAATGGACAAAGAAACTACACCCGAGTGACTTCAATAATAATAAAAGAAGTAAAGGACACCCGAGGAGACGGCAGGCAGAGTCCAAAACGGCCGGAATTGTTCTGGTAATCTCCCCGCCCATTGTCCAGTTGGCAACCCGGGGAAGAGAAATGTTCGGACGGCGAACTCTGGGCCCAGATCCCAGGAATCCAGTCCAACGGCTGCCGAACCAGGCCGCCCAAAGGCAAACACAGACCAGTGGGGGGAAACCAGATCGCCGAACCGAAAGTTTTGCGGGTCGGGTCGTCGACCCGCATCACGCAACCACCAGGACCGTTGAGACGGACGAAGGGTCAGAGCGGATCCCGGTGGAAGAGGCTCAGGGGAGAGCCGATGACGAGGGCGGCGGGCCTCAGGGAAACGGCCACCTCCTCACCGGACCTAGACAACACTGGGGCAGCACCCACGTCGGACCCCGATCGGGCCTCAGGCGAACCCACGTTGGACCCCGATTGGGTCTCGGGCGAACCCACGTTGGACACTGCACCAGAACCGACCTCCAACGTTGAACCCGGACCCTCCAGCACCACGAGGAACAGCAACTCCTCGCCGGTGACCCTGGAAGAAGGCTCAGAAGAGAAAACAGAACCGGGATCAGGATCACCGGCAGCGCCAGAACCCGGCGAGACGAGCTCAGACGCAGCGGGCGGCTGCACCCTGCTCGTCTCCCCTGGAGATAGGCTGAAGTGCTCAAAGATAAAAAAAGAGAAAAGAAAGGAGAGCACTCGCCTGATCTCGGGTTCTGACGCCGTCCAGGACTGCGAAGATCCAGGATCCGTCGTCAGGAGGTCGTTGTCAGGCTCCCATCTAGCCGCGTCGGGCCCCGCAGCCAGCACGATGGTCAGCGCAGCTTGAGATCCCTCCAGCTCAGGTAACCCCGCCGACGACCCACTCGGCGTGAAGCCAGAAGAATCTCGTCCCGCTGGACCGAACCGCTCCTCCGTGGAGACCCAGGGACGCTCAGTCGTCAGCGTAGACTCCACGCAGCAGTCAGTCCCCCTCCTCCGTCCGCAATGTAGCTGCGGAACCACAGGCCCTCTCCATATCCCACCACGTTGACCCGGAGCCGGGGACCGCTCGGCGGAGAGAGACACAGAGGATGCGGGATTAGGAATACAGGTTACAGCAGGTGGGGAGAGTTCAGGGAGCTGCGAACCCTGAACTTCTCCTCCAGGGATGTGACAGAGCAAATCATTAAGCAGGTGTGAAAAAACAATGACTTGCCTGCCCCCTGGAGGTTGAGTATCGCCTGCTGTAGTGGAATCTGCTTCTTCCTCTCCCCGCCCGGCGATAACGGAGGACCCCCCGGGAATTCGTCTGAGGGTCGCTCGCGTTGTCTCCAGCAGAGAGCTCACCAGGCCGGGATTCCAGGCACACACAGCGGTCAGGAAGTGCGTCGAGGAGGAGGGGGAAACAGCCGGGGTGAGCCAGCCCGAATGTCCAGGAATGACAGCGGGGGAACGAGGCTCAGGGGACGAGGCTGTAGAATCTCCACACTGACGAGGCGAAGGGCTGACAGCTGCGTGGGAGGAACGGTCCTGACGATGACCCAGAACTGGATCCGGACGAGGTTCGTGCAGAGGTGACTCGGCGATGTGATGACGACTACTCCCAGGGGACGAAGCGAGGGGGAAACCCAGGATTCGCCGCTCCAGATCGGAGATCGAGACGAGGAAGGCGTCGAGCACGGGAAGGCTTCGTAGCCCTGAAGTCCTCACCATCAATTTCACTGCCGCCGCCACATGCCTGAAGGTGGTGACAGGAAACACAGTAGAGCTCGCGACAGCCACTCGACCCCGGACATAACTGCTGTCAGCTGCGGCTCCTTGAAGGGAATCCCGAGTGACGTGGCGCAGGTCGGGGGAAGTCCTCTGGTTGGCGCGAACTCCCGGACTGGAATGGCGGCAGGAACGGGACTCCGAAGCGGGGAAAGACGTCGCCCACTTCGACTCCCTGCCGGGATTTCCATCCACCCCGTGGAGCTTCTCTCGCTGTGTACCTGCAGCGTCTATCCTGGCACTGTCCTCCAGATGGTACAGAGAGTGAGGGTGACAGTCCAGGAGTTCCTCAGCACGGCCCGGATGCCAGCGTCTCGCGTTGGAGGCGTCGTGCAGGGTGAAGAACGTCCCGTCGACAGCCTCCGAGATGGACCTTAGCTCGTCGCCCTGGCGCCGGAAGTGACTCCTGGGAAACGGCATGCTAGCAGCGCTGACACTCGGACAGAAAGGTACATTTCCACGGCGACTCACGGCCGCCGGCAACTCTTCTGGCTGCGACATACTGTCATATCCGGCTCTAGGGAGCCGGGCAATCAGAGCCAGGGACAAGCCAGTGAGTCGAGATGTTTTATTCTGGGTAAGGGATAAGGGATGAGGAGAGCACAGACACTCATACAGACGTACATTCTCAGGCTGCACAGCGCAGGGGTAGGTAGCTCGTACCGGACATGGGGGTAACAAGACGTGCATACTCACAGCGGGATACAAACACCGGAATGCTGCAAGGGGAGTTGAGGCTGACACCAGACGAAGGGGCTTCAGCCTAGCAGTGCTTATGTCGCAGCCCCGAATGATCGAAGCTGCTCCTCTTTATACTCATTAACAGCGCCCCAGCTGATGAGGATTAATTGGCCCCAGCTGTCCCGTGACACTGACAGCTGGGAACCAGCTGAGGCACTGCCCAATGAGAGGCAGGGATAAAAGGAGCATGGGCTGAGCGCCGAGCCGGCGTCTCACCCCATGGTGACAGTATCATTCATTAATACTCCCATAATGACATATTGTAATGAAGTATGGGGAAATACATATAAAACAAACTTATATCCACTCTTTATGCTTCAGAAGAGAGCTATTAGAATAATAAACAAAGCAGCTTACAGGGAACCAACAAACCCACTTTTTCTTAAATTAAAAGCTCTCAAGTTGAAAGATCTGGTTGACTTTAAAACTGCAATAATAATGTTTAAAGTGAAGAATCTATCACTGCCCGCAAATATCCAAAAGTTGTTCCAAATAAGGGAGAATCAATACCATTTTAGAGGAACATGTATATTTCAAAAACCTTCAGTGAGAACTACCACCAAGCAACACTGTGTTTCAGTGTAAGGAGTCAGATTATGGAACGATTTTGGACCTAAATTAAAATCATGTACAACACTTGGACAATTTAAACAAAAACTAAAGGAAGAAATACTCCAAACATATATACAAGATGACATGTAAAATCACATAAGGATTGTCATATCCAGCCTGTGTTGTGTTGTAGCTTAGTTTTTTTTTCTTTTTTCAGTCACATTTTGTCTTAGCTTTGTTTTTGAATTGTAATCGCTCTTGTCTTGTTTTTTTTTTTTTTTTCTTCTTCTTCTCTTTTTTTTTCTTTTGAATTCTTGGATGGAATATGGGTGGGCAATATAAGCTGCGGCTTCAGCCATCACCCATTTCGGATAACTTACGTTGAATTGTACAATCACAGGAGTTATTGTCTAATTTGACCTTGTTGGATTTTCTTTCCCCCTTTGTTATATTATTCAGTTTCTTTTAACCTGTACTATCCGAAATAAAGATTCATTCATTCAGCAGCGTTCCTTGTACACCAAAAGACCTGAGCCTCCTCAGTAGGAACAGCCTGTGCTGTCCCTTCTTGTAGAGTGCATTGGTATTGTGTGACCAGTCTAGTTTATTGTTCAGATGAACACCAAGGTACTTGTAGGATGTCACCATCTCAATGTCTGTTCCCTGTATGTTTACTGGTGCTGTGAGGGGTTGTCCTTGCCTGCGGCAGTCCACCACCAGCTCCTTAGTTTTCCTCACGTTGATCTGGAGGCAGTTCCAATGGCACCAGTCCACGAAGTCCTGGATAAGTCCTCTGTACTCAGCTTCATCTCCGTTGGAGATGAGGCCGACGATCGCAGAGTCGTCAGAGAACTTCTGTAGATGGCAGTGTGTTGTGTTGTGTGAGAAGTCCACAGTATAAAGGGTGAACAGGAAGGGAGCCAAAACCGTTCCCTGGGGGGCCCCCGTGCTACCGATGATCGTGTCAGACACACAATCTCGGGTTCTCACAAACTGTGGCCGGTTAGTGAGGTAGTCCAGGATCCATGATGACAGGTACTGGTCCACCCCTGCGCACAGCAGCTTGTCCTTCAGGATCATCGGTTGAATGGTGTTGAAAGCACTGGAGAAGTCAAAGAACATGATCCTCACCGCATTCCCGGGCTTCTCCAGGTGGGACAGAGAACGGTGAAGGAGGAAGATCACTGCATCCTCCACCCCAATGCCATGCTGGTAGGCAAACTGGAGTGGATCCATCGCTGGTCCCACCAGGGGGTGGAGGTGAGCAAGGAGCAGTCTCTCTAGGGTCTTCATCATGTGAGACGTCAGGGCCACTGGTCTGTAGCTGTTCAGATCTTCGGGGTGGGAAGTCTTTGGTACAGGTACCACACAAAATGTTTTCCACAACTGTGGTACCCTCCCCAGCTTCAGGCTCAGGTTGAAGATGTGCTCCACAATCCCACACAGCTGGTCTGCACAGGACTTGAGGAGCTTTGAGCTGATGCCATCCAGTCCCGAGGCCTTCCTCGCCTTGATCTTACTCAGCTCTGTCCTCACCTGGGTTTTAGTGAGGGTCAGGTTGGGGGGCTGTGTGCTACGAGTGGGGGGGTGTTGGTGGAGTGGGGTGTGGACAGCAGGTCTCGATGACTTTAGAGGCAGCAGTGGTTGTTGTGCAGTCGGGGGGGAGAGCGATTGGTCAAACCTATTAAAAAACAGGTTCAGATTGTTCGCCCACTCCCTGCCCCCCGTGGCCTGGGGGGAGGGATTCTGGAGCCCAGAGATGGTTTTAAGGTTTCTCCAGGCCCCGCCGATGTCGCTCTGTTGCAGCTTGTCCTCCATCTTCTTTCTGAAGCTGTCCTTGCCTTCTCTGATCTTCCTCCTCAGCTCCCTCTGTACGGACTTCAGCATCTCCCTGTTCCCCGACCTGAAGATCGTCTTCTTCTCTCTCAGAAGTGTTTTTATCTCAGGGTTGATCCTGGGTTTGTTGTTTGAGCAACACCGTATGGTCTTGGTGGGTACGGTGTTGTCCACACAGAAGCCGATGTAGTCCGTGATGGTGTGAGTGAGGCCATCGATGTCCTCACCATGTGGATCGCAGAGCTGCTCCCTGGCAGTGATTTCAAAACAGTCCTTTAGTGCGTCCATTGCCTCCTCAGACCATAACTTCACCGTGTGCATGACCAGAGGTTGTCTGTGTACTAGGGGTTTGTACACCGGCAGGAGATGAACCAAGTTGTGATCCGATCTCCCGAGTGGGGGGAGTGGTGATGAGGTGTACGCCTCCTTAGCCTTTGCATAGAATAAGTCCAGTGTTTTATTGTCTCTAGTGTGGCATGTGACATACTGGGTGAGCGTGGGTAGAATAGGGGACAGTGAAATATGGTTGAAATCACCTGAGATGAGGAGAAGAGGATCTGGGTGTTCTGTCTGCAGCCTGCCAGTTACTGAGTGGATGACGTCACGCGCTGTCCCAGCGTTCGCCGTCGGATTTGCATAAATAACAATGCAGATCACGTGTGAGTATTCCCTTGTGAGATATGTAGGCCGCATGCTAACAGCTAGCAACTCAATGTCTTTGCTACAGTGCTGTTCCTTAACTGTGATATGTCCCGGTCTGCACCAGTTGTTATTGACATACATTATCACTCCTCCGCCCCTTGTCTTCCCACTGTCTGGTGTCCGGTCTGCCTGTATTGCGTGGAAACCCTTCAGTTCGATGTTAGCATCTGTTGCTAGTTCTGTTAGCCACGTCTCGGTATATAACATCAAAGTACTCTCTCTGAAGACGCTCTCGTAGCGGGAGATAGCCGCTAGATATGATATTACATGATATTACACAGGTGCCGCACGTCATTCCTCTCCTGGCGGCCCAGAATCTGCTCCTCTCCCCGTGGGGTGCCTAGCCTTTACTGTTCTGTCTGGACCCCCCCGGCGACATCTCCTTTCTTGGTCCATTGATCTCTGGGTGGAGAAGTCTAATACCTTGCTCCCCACACCGCCCCCCCCGAACACCCAGAACGGGCCTTAACCCCCCCATTCCTTGAGGCTTGAGCTGGCATCCATAGCGGCTGTAGTGGGGGGGGGGTCGCCTATTCAGTCGAACTGCCCTGCTGGCGAGGTACACAGGAGGGCACGTCAGTCTGTGGGGGGAAAAGGGGTGGGGGAGAAAACACGTCCTCTTCACAAGTGCTGGTCCCTGGTGAGGAATCACCAACCTGCGGAGCCCCCAACGGTGGACGTCCGCGCCAGGGAGCCTGGGCCAACACCACCTGCTCGTCTGCCAACACAAAAGTGGGCTTAAGCCTGTCAATGCAGACGGTCTCTCTATGTCCCCCCAAGTCTAACACGAAATGTTTTGCCCCAGGTTCCAACACTCTGAACGGTCCGTCATATGGTGGGCGTACTGGGGTCCGGTGCGTATTGTGCCTGACGAAAACAAAACTGGCATTCTGCAAACTTTTTAGGACAAATGTGCGGGGAAAACAATGGTGGACCGGGCCTGGTACACTCCCCACCTCTGTATTGTGTAGAGAATGCGTGGGTGGCTCGGCCTCGGGCGTGGGGTTTTTCAGTAAAAATTCTCCGGGTATCCAGGGATGAAAATGCTCGCATGACCCATTAGCCTGGGGGTTATACGCGGTAGTGTGGTGAATTTTGACCCCCAGGCTCTGGGCCATTGTGGACCAGAGTTCTGAAACAAACTGTGGGGCTCTGTCGGACGTGATGTCCAATGGAGATTCGAAATGTGCCACCCAAACTGACAAAAAAGCGTGTGCCACTTCCGCGGACGTGGTAGAAGCCAGCGGAAGTGCATTGGGCCAGCGTGTGGTGGGGTCCACGATCATCAAAAGGTGCATGAAACCTTGCAACGGCAGAAGGGTCCCACCAGATCCACGTGGACATGGTTGAACCTCTTAGCCAGGATTTGGAATGGCTTGAGGGGAGCTCTGGTGTGCTTGTGCACCTTTGCCCGTTGGCATGCAACGCAAGCTGCAGCCCACTCTTTCACCTCTTTACGCAAACGTGGCCAGACGAATTTCGCCCCCACTAGTTTCACTGAAGCGCGCACTCCCAGGTGCGAAAGGGAGTGGACCGACTCAAAAATGTGACAGCACCAACAGCGTGGAACCACCAGGTTCCTGCCTGTGGCCTGCGGCCTGTGGAGATGTCACAGAGTAGGGGAGGGCACCCTTCTTGCAGCTCTCTGCTCTCCAGTCTTAACCCTGTTGGCGCAGACTGAAGCGTGCAAATGTCCACATCCCCGGCTTGCTCCGCAGCCATGGCGGGGAAATCTATTCCCACGTAGACTGGGGTGACCAATGCGTGCGAGAGGCAATCAGCCACCACATTGAGCTTATGGGCGACGTGTTGAATGCCGGTAGTAAACTCCGAAATCGCGGCCAAATGCCGTTGCTGCCAGGCCGACCATGGTTCCAAGACCTTGGCCATGGCGTACATCAGCGGCTTGTGGTCTACAAACGCGGTGAACTCGTGCCCCTCCATCCAGAACTGGAAATGGTGTGTTGCCAGGTGGAGAGCCAGCAACTCTCTGTCGAATGTGCTGTATTTGTGCTCGTTGTCGTGCAAAGTTCTGCTGAAAAATGCGAGTGGCTGCCATGAACCTGAGATGCACTGCTCCACCACTGTCCCTATGGCCACATCAGACACATCTGTAGTGAGCGCTCTCCGTGCAGACGGATCTGGGTGAGCCAGTAACGTGGCCTTTGCCAGTGCTGTTTTGGCGTTCAAAAAAGCCTGGTCCTGCTTTTTTAAGCGCGGCATACAACGGCTGCATCAGCTAGGCTGCACAGGGGAGGAAATGGTTGTTAAAATGAACCATTCCCAAAAACTCCTGCAGTGCCCTCACGATCTGCGGACGCGGAAAGTCCAACACCATGCGCACCTTGTCCAGTAACGGGATTGCGTCCTCCGGTGAAATGCGGTGGCCCAAAAAAATCAATCACTGGTGCACCGAACTGGCACTTCGCCGGGTTGATTATCAAACTGTGCGCTTCCAACCTCTGGAAAACCATCTTGAGATGGGCGATGTGCTTGTCCTCGGATGCGCTGGCTACCAGAATGTCATCTAAGTAGACAAAAACAAAGGGCAAACTGCACAGCACTGCGTCCATCATCCTTTGGAAAGTCTGCGCCGTGCCTTTTAATCCAAATGGCATGCGCAAAAATTCAAAAAGGCCAAACGGAGTTATTACCGCCATCTTTGGGATGTCTTCTGTTCGCACCGGGCCCTTTTGGTTACCGCGGACCAGATCCACTTTGGAAAAAACATGCGCCCCAGCCAGGTGTACAGAAAAATTCTGGATATGGGGAACAGGGTAGCAATCGTTTGCCGTAGCATTGTTCAAGTGCCGGAAATCACCGCATGGTCGCCACGACCCATTGGCTTTAGGCACCATGTATAGTGGGGATGCCCACGGGCTGTTTGAGCACTTGACGATGCCCACTCTCCAAGTTGGCGAACTCCTCGAGTGTGCTGGCCAGTTTAACTGCGTCCAGGAGGCGAGGTCGTGCGAATACGGGTGGTCCTTTAGTAGTGATGAAATGCTCGACCCTGTGTTTGGTTACTGCCGCTGAAAACGTCGGAACCGTGAGTGCTGGGAACTGGGCGAATAACTGTTGGTACTTACCCCCTGGAGCTGTAACGTTGGCCAGTGTTGTCAACCTGGCTCCCCGAGCTGTACAGGGCGGAGAAGCAAAAGAGACAGCATCCACTAGTAGTCTATTAGCAACATCAACTAATAAACCATGAGCACATAGGAAATCTGCACCCAAAATGGGGGAGGCACATGCGGCTATCATGAAATTCCACTGAAAGTTGTGCCCATGCAAACATATTGTCAGTGTCCGTTCACCAAATGTCCTGATGTCTGATCCATTGATGGCCGCCAGCTCGGGACCGCTATGCCCTGCCACCTTGTCTGTGTTGAATGGCAGGATGAGGCTCTTCTGGGAGCCAGAGTCCACCAGAAACCGTCTCCCCGAACATGTGTCTGTGATATACAGCAGCTTGTCTCTGTCGCCAGTGGTCGCAGATGCTACTGACTGCTGGCTTTGGCGTTTCCTGACCTCTTGAATTGGCACGGCGGCAAGCATTGCCGTGTGTCCAATCTGAAATGGCGATGATAGTGGCAGATCGCCTCCTTCTTGTGTCTCCTGGCATCTGCTCCAGCCACCACCAACAGCTCCTTGATCTTGCTGACAACCCTCCTGGGCTCCGGTGCTGCTGCGTTCACACCGAAGGTTCTGGTCACTAAGATGATGCGATCCACTTCCTGCACTAGTGCATGGTAGTTCCTCGTCGCCAGCAGTGGCAAATTTGCCAGAATTGCCCTCGCTGCAGCCGGGAGGTTCCTGAGAAGCAGGTGGCGAACAGAAAGGACTCGTCATCTCTGCCTATCAACACCAATATGCTCTCCATCAACTCCACGGCCGATCTGTCCCCTAACTCTGAACGTGTTAGGAGCCTCTCTGCTCTTTCACTGTCTGAAACACATTGGCCTACAACTTCCAGTCATATACAGCCCAAGGAAGATGCGCTGGAACTTCCGCAAAGCCAACTGGAAGAAATTCAGTGAAACTCTGGACCGGAGCGTTGTTACCATCCCACTCCACACCATCACTGTAGATGAAGCATACAACCGCTTCTGCAGCGCAATCTTCAAGGCTGCCCATACTGCAATCCCACGAGGCTACCGACCCCTCTATGTCCCATGTTTGGACGGAGAAAGTGCTGCCCTCCTACAATCCTATCAAACATCAGGGGACCCAGAGATAGCAGACCATCTCATTGAATCCCTAAATACAGCCCGGCGAAAGAAATGGGAGGAGACAGTTGCTGACCAGAGCTTTACCCACTCTAGCAGGAAATGTTGGAGCCTCATCCGTCGCCTAGGAGCTGCACAGAAGCCCCCTAGCCAAAGCCGAGCATCCGTCACACCCAACCAAGTTGCATCCCACCTACTGACTATCGCCAAAGCACCCCAAGACAAAGACACCAGAAGAGCCGTTACAACTGAGCTAAAAAAACACCAAAAAATGCCTGTAGAGGAAACGAACCCTGAACCCTTCGAGGCTGCTGAACTGGAGAAAGTCCTACAGGGCCTGAAATGTGGAAAGGCAGCAGGATACGATAACATCTTCCCAGAATTCATGAAAAATCTTGGCCCCCGAGCCCTAACCTGGTTGACACAATTTTACACAAGGATCACACAAACAAACTCGATCCCAAAGAAATGGCGGACAGCAAAGGTCATTGCCATCCCAAAACCTGGCAAAGACCACAAACTACCAGCAAGCTACCGCCCAATCTCCCTACTCAGCGTTCCTTACAAAATCATGGAGCGCCTAATACTGCAACGCATTTCCCCAGAAATAGAGGATATTCTAAGTGTGGATCAAGCAGGTTTCCGCAAGGACCACAGTACAGGAGAACAAGTACTGGCCCTAACCACCTTCATCGAAAATGGCTTCGAGAGCAGACTGAAGACAGGGGCTGTGTTTCTCGATCTTACAGCCGCCTATGATACGGTCTGGCACAAAGGCCTCCTCCTGAAACTTATAAAGGCGATCCCTGCTTGGGCAACAGCAATTATAAAAACCCTGCTGACCAACCGAAGGTTCAGAGTTCACCTCAGTCAGAACACAAGTGCATGGAGAATGCAGAAAAACGGACTCCCACAAGGCTCAGCTCTAGCTCCAACTCTGTTCAACCTCTACATAAACGACCTGCCTACTACAAAATCCCGCAAATTCATCTATGCAGATGACATCTGTTTGGCATTCCAAGCACCAGACTTTGAACCACTGGAACGGGTGCTCACGGAAGATCTTGCCAAACTGGACCAGTTCTGCAAAATCTGGCGCCTAAAACCAAGCCCAGCAAAAACCGTCTCCAGTGTATTCCATCTCCACAATGCAAAAGCTGCCAGAGAACTAAACATCCACCTGAGCGGACTCAAGCTTAAGCATGCCCCAAATCCAACTTATCTTGGAGTGACCCTTGATAGGACCTTATCCTTCAAGGAACATCTAAAGGGGACGGCTGCTAAGGTGAAGGTACGAAACAACCTGCTCTGCAAGCTTGCTGGTGCAAAATGGGGGGCGGCAGTCTCCACCCTGCGCACCTCAGCACTGGCCCTTTCATACTCTGTAGCAGAATATTGTGCCCCTGTCTGGTCCAGGTCATCTTACTCACACCATGTAGACACCCAGCTCAACTCAACAATGAGAACTATAACTGGAACAATCCGCTCAACACCACTCCCCTGGCTCTCTGTACTGTCAAACATAGCCCCTCCACACATCCGGCGAGCAGCATTAACTCAAAGGATGCTCCAAAAAGTTAAAGATTTTCCTCACTTGCCAATCCATGCAGATATCTACACCCCACCCACTGCCCGACTTTCATCCAGACGGCCGATTTGGAAAAACCCTCCCCCAGCTGACTTTACCATCCAGACAGCTTGGCAAGAGGAATGGGAGACCAAGGAGGTCCCAAACAAACAGCTGGTGATAAACCCCAACCAACAGGTCCCGGGCACCAACCTCCCAAGGAGACAGTGGTCTACACTCAATCGCTTCAGGACTGGACATGGCCCCTGCTTGGCCAGCCTTCACAGATGGGGCAGTAGCCCTAGCCCACTGTACGCATGTGGAGAGGAGCAAACAATGGAACACATCATAGAGGTTTGCCCGCTCCAAAGACTGGAAGGAGGATTACACACCCTCCATACAGCAAACCAGGAGGCAACTGCTTGGCTTAAGGACTTTGCATTTGCTCAATAAATAAACTGTCCAAAAGGGTGTAGCGCTGGATAAGCATCCTTTTGAGCGCCTCATTCTTTCCCCGGACCAGCGGCTCTTGGAGCAGGCTTGCCACCTGTTGTGTGGTACGCGCGTCCAGCGCAGTGACCACATAGTAGTATTTTGTGTCGTCTGCTGTTACCCCGTGGAGAGCTAACTGGGCCTCAATGTGTAGAAACCACACTGTCGGGTCATGCAGCCAGAAATCCGGGAGCTTGACTGAAACAGCGCACAAAGCGCTGGTGCTTTCCCTCCAGAATGTCTCCGGGGTGCTCGTTTCGCCTTCCATGGCACGTCAGGGTCACCAGTGTAGGGGGAATGATCAGGCAAGGCAACGAGCTGGATCAACACAGACTTTATTCTCCCTCTAACAGATCAGGATCACAAAAAGAGCTCTAAGGCCACTGTGCCTCTCACTTTTATACCTTTAATTACATGCATGTTGGCCCGGGGCTCCGACCTCACATTCAGTTCAGAACAAAGCCTGTGCGGCGCATTAACATGATATTATACAGGTGCCGGACTTCACTTCTCTCCTGGCAGCCCAGCATCTGCTCCTCTCCCCGGGGGGTGCCTAGCCTTTACTGTTCTGTCTGGACCCCCCGGCGACGTCTCCTCTCTTGGTCTACTGATCTCTGGGTGGAGAAGTTTAACACCTTGCTCCCCACAGTGGCATTATTATTAAGTTTTTAATTTTTAGATACTCACATGGGAGGGGGGACTCGAGGCTCTGCAAAGGACAGTGGTACCACACAGGTGAAGCAGCAGTCTCCCGTCTACCACTGACTGTGCAGGCTGGGCGTGCCTCCCCGCGAAGGACCGAGGTCTGCTTGGTCAGGCCACTGCTTCTCCTGGCATGTTCTGTGTTGAATACACCGGTGTTCTTTGTCAGACCCAGGTCCCTTCTGACGCTCCTGCCAGTCTGCTCACACACCTCGTGTTCTTCACATATGCCAAATTATCCTTTAGACCTACGCAATCACAGCAACTTTATGGTGTAATTTTTTAAGCATTAAATCTTCAGTATTCTCTTTTCCTAGTCAAATTTGTCGCTTTCCACTTCCTTGTTTTGCTCACGGAGCACTGTGGTTATGATGCTGTGATGCCTCGTATTATCCAATCAGTACGGAGTCAATCCGAAACCCCGCCCACACTTCTAGAAGCCAGAGCATGAGGAGAGAGCGATGATTGAATTTTTATTGATAAAAATTACATGTTTTGACTACACAACTCCATACTCCGGGATGCACACCCTCCTAACTGTTATGGAACTTTTATTTGCCTTCTTTTCCTAGGTCCTGAAGAAATAAAATAACCCGGAGAGCTGCAAGTTTGGAGAGCCTTTATTCCTGCATGCAGTTGAGAGAGAGAGAGAGAGAGAGAGAGAGACTGCTGATGTGTGTGCAGTCTCACAGCGAGGCCTTTCTCTCTGACCCAAGGCCACAAGATAGATGCATTTATACGGTTTTCAGGGCATTCACAACACTGCCTTATATGGTAACGTGCAAGCCTGTTTGCCACAGATAATGGGCAGACAGCAGATCAACTTCATTTTCCATGATTAAAAATAAAATGTGATGTAAATACATATAGCCACTAAACCTGTTTATCAGCTAATTTGGGGTAGTGATGAGAACAAACATCATATAGACGGAAGTGCCGGTACATTTTCAGATGTATAAATGAATTTCCATGTCATTTCCCCTCTTCTGATCATATATGATCACATATATACAAGAATGTCAATGTAAAACATCCGCTATTGTATCCGTTTTAACAAGAGCATCATAAACATTAACGTGAAAATTGGCAATGTGTAAGGGAACACAAGAGGCTGTTTTTGCAAGCACAGACACTCAGATTGTGGGCAAGCCAAATAAGTGGGAAGAGGGGATACACTATCTACAGGAAAACACCATCAACTCATCATGAGAGTAGGGGGAGTCAGGAAGTTTCTGAAGGGGGAGACTGTGTATCGGAGTCAAATGTGGGTAGGGAGGAGTGATGTAGCATATTAACAGCAAACATTTCTATTTATGCTTGGTATCATCATATCCTGTGTCCTCCTCAAGGCGTGGACCCTTGTCTGTGCAATCATCATAGTCATCAGGGAAAGGGAGTTCAGACATATCTACAGCAGTGTGATTCAACATTTTTTGCTGGGTGGTGGCTGAAACCTGTTCAGCTGTAGGGAGGGCTGTGCAATGCATCATGTTAATAGTGAACATTTTCAACATCATATTGCGGATAACTGGAATCAAGCAACAGCCGCAAAGCAACAAATTCAACAGAACCACTTATGGTATTCTGTTGTATGTCTCACAACTTCAACAGTAAACCCCTTGTCACATTCAGTGTCATTGTGGTGCACTTCTTCAATTGCAGTCTGTGCTAACAATGCTTCCATAGTTTCTGATCTGTTTAGAGGATAGGGAATCATAGGCACAGAGTGAGTAACATGATGTGGTAGGTATGTGCAGACATAACAGGACCCAGTCACATTAGCTTTTCTGACTGATAGACACGCCACCTGATACCATGCATTGTTGTCACAAGTGTCACTTGAATAGTTGTCAAAGTCATATTCCAGGCGTATTGATCTTCGTGCAACCTGCTCAACCTGTGAAGGAGACATACATTGTAACAGCACACACACAGTCACTGTAATCAAGAGAACACACAGAAAACACACACAGGCCATATCAGTTCTCGTCCATGTCTTCCTGCAGGCTCAACATTTTCTTGAGTGTTCTGCGATGACGTTCTGTTTGTCATTTGGGTTTGCCTCAGTATCAGTCATTTTGTCCTTGCAAATGTCACTGTCAGTGTAAGTGACCACTGACTTTCAGTACAACACTGAGTCATGCCACCTGCAGAAATTGTCTGACGACTCAGCTGTTGTGGGGTGTATAAGAGGAGGAGAGGAGGGGGAGTACAGGGCACTGGTAGACAGATTTGTGGAGTGGACGGAGCAGAATCACCTGAGGTTGAATGTTAGCAAGACCAGAGAGATGGTGATTGACTTCAGGAAGAGGAAGACGCCTTCTCACCCACTGCAGATTAGGGGAGAGGATGTGGGAGTGGTTGAGGACTACAAATATCTGGGTGTCAGGATCAGCAGCGGGTTGGACTGGAGATCCAACACCGATGCTGCGCATAAAAAGGGGATGAGCAGACTGTACTTCCTGAGGAAGCTGAGATCCTTCAACGTGTGAAGCAGGATGCTGGAGCTTTTCTACCAGACCGTTGTCGCCAGCGCCATCTTCTTTGCTGCTGTCTGTTGGGGTAGCAGTATCAGGGCCAAAGACACCAACAGACTTGACAAGATCAAAGAGGGCTGGCTCTGTAATTGGTCTCAGACCGGAGACCTTTGAGACAGTGGTGGAGAGGAGAACACTAAATAAACTGCAGTCCATCATGGACAATCCTGATCACCCCCTCCACCACACACTAGACAGACAGCGAAGCACTTTCTCCAGTAGACTACTACAGTTTCGCTGTCGAACGGCCAGGTACAGGAAATCTTTCCTACCACATGCAATTTCACTGTACAGTAACTCACTATGATGTTGTATTCTGGTCATAACAATGCTACCACACTGCACCTTACAGACTAACTGGTACCTCACATTTCACTCTGCTTCTGATAGTCCTTCTTTGTGCAATGGGATGATTCATGTGTTTATACGGGTCATCATATATTAAGCTATGATGTATATAGGTTTTATAGTCGTGTTAGTTTTTACTTTCCACGGGTAATCCCTTTGTCTGTCATGTGTGTGTTTCTGTTGTTTGGTTGCCTACTGTCATGCTGCTGTTACACTGTAATTTCCCAGTTTGGGATCAATAAAGTACATCTATCTATCTATCTATCTATCTATCTATAAGTGGATGTATATGCTGTATGTTTCTACTGAAAAGCGTTCGGCTTGCACTCAGGTTGTTTGTGACGGCTGTCAGGTGCAGTGTTTTGCAGTCTTCTGTCTTCACACGGCTCAGCTACTTCTTTGCCTAGTCTGGTCTCTTCATACGGCTCAGCTACTTCTCATCCGAGTCTGCAACTTTGGGTGGTGATTGTAGCTAATCACTTACTTCTGCTTCTCATCCTTGTCTGGTCTGGATTCTTCTGGCTTGACTGCTGGGACCTTTCTGCAGTGTGTTGGGTGGATCCACGTTGCCCTTTCTGCGATTTTCACAGCCGTGAATGTTGTCAGCAGGACTTGATGGGGGCCCAACCACCGTTTGCTGTGCCAGTTCTTTCTTTTGAAGCTTTTGATCACCACCCAATCGCCAGGCCTTATGTCGTAAAGAGCACCCTCAGCAAGTTTAGGCAGTGCAGCTTTCACCTGTTGAAAAATGTTTTGCAATTGGCAGGACAGAGCAGAACAACAAGCTAACATAGCATTTTCAAAATGTGATGTGGTTAGTGGGGGTGAAGGTCTTTTTCCCACAGAAAACCCTAGGGTTGGGGGATGAGCAAACAGGATTTCAAATGGAGACAAGTTATATTTCTTTCTAACTCGCATGCGCATGTACATGAGTGCTAATGGGAGGCACTTAGTCCAGGGCAGGCCAGTTTCATCTTCAAGATTTGCCAGTTTGTTTTTTAGAGTGCCATTTTCATGCTCAACAGCACCACCTGACTGTGGGTGGTAGGCACAGTGTTTTCTCAGGTCAAAACCCAGTGTAAGGCTCAAATCAGATAGGGCTTCATTTACAAAATGTCTACCATTATCACTGGAGATTTTTTCAGGTATTCCCCATCTGGGAATGATTTCTGACAACAGAGCTCTAACCACAACTGTGCTGGTAGCATGTTTAGCTGGAAAAGCTTCTACCCATTTGGACCACATGTCAACCATTACCAAACAGTACTTTTTGCCCTCTGCTGGTGTGAGTTCAATGAAGTCCATCATCAAATGCTGGAATGGACCTGTAGGTGGTGGGTGAGCAGCTGGAGCCTGTTTGGGAAATCTGTGAGCATTGTTAGTAGTACAAATGAGACATTTTTTGTAAAAATTGTCAGCATAAAAGGTGAAATCTGTGGTGAACCAATTTGCATGTAGTGGTTGTATCATCCCCTCCTTTGACACATGATCTCTTCCATGTGTCAACTTAAAGAAATGATTAAAGAAGTGAGCTGGAAGGCAAGGTAGGGTGTTTGGGCCTCTCCAAACACCAGCCTGGTCTTTGTAGCATCCTTTCTTTGTCCACTTCTGGCGTTCCTGTGGGGAGGAGAGAGACTGTATAGAGAGGAGAGAATCAGTGGGTGAAGGGAGGGGAGACAGAGAGGGGAGAGAAGGTAAACAAACAGCAGTGAGAGACAGCGCTGCAGCCTTTGCGGCAGTGTCTGCACAACCATTTCCCTTTGAGATCAGATCTGAGGAAGAAGTGTGAGCAGCACATTTGCATACTGCTACAGAGGAGGGAAAAAGAATAGCTTCAAGAAACCTGGAGACATAAACAGAGTTTTTTACAGGCGTGCCTGCAGATGTGAGGAAGTTGCATTCACGCCAGAGAACGCCAAAGTCATGGACAACACCAAAGGCAAATCGAGAGTCTGTGTAGATAGTGACAGACTTGCCAGAGGCGTATGTGCAGGTCTCAGCCAATGCAACAAGTTCAGCAGTCTGGGCTGAGAGATGAGGTGGTAACGAGCCAGAGAGGTGTGGAATGGTCATCATAAACAGCCCAACCAACCTTGTTACAGCCTACCGTGTGGTCAACGGAGGCAGAACCATCAACATAGAGAACAAGATCAGGGTTTGGCAATGGTGAGTCCAAAAGGTCTGGTCTGGGGGGAGGTGACCAACTGAATGAGAGAGAGACAGTCATGATCACAGTCACTGTCCTCCTCACAGGAGGGGACAGAAAGATGAGAGGCAGGATTCACTGACTGAGCACAATGCTTGACAGTGAGATTTGGTGACTCAGGGAGAGTGGAGTGATATCTGAGCCACCTAGCATGAGAGAGATGGGAAGATTTCTGCTCTACCAGGAGGAGAGCAACTGCATGAGGAACATACAGAGTGAGAGGAGAGTAGAGGACTATGTCACGTGATGCTTCCACGGCTCTTTCAGCTGCAGCAACAGCACGGAGACATAGGGGAAGACCTGCAGCAACTGAATCAAGTTTACAGGAGAAGTATGCCACAGGGCAAAGTTTGGCCCCGTGAGACTACAAGAGGATGGAAGTCATACACCCAGATTTCTCGTCAACGTACTGAACAAAGGGTTTTGAGGAGCCTGGGAGGGAGAGAGTTGGAGGAGAGAGAAGTGCTTTTTTCATATTTTTAAAAGAGTCATCAGCAGCAGGTGTCCACTCAAGTGCAAAATGTGAGGGACTTTATGTTGGAATGATGTCACACATTGGCCTTTCAATGCATGAGAAATCAGGAATGAAAGAGCAGCAGTAGGAGGCCATGCCAAGAAAAGAAAGGAGCTCCTTTTTGGTTTTTGGTTTGTCCATGTGGCAAATTGCATCCACACATTTAGGGGAGAGAGATTTGCCCTGAGCAGAGATTTGGTGGCCCAAAAGGGTGACCAGTGGCTTGCAAAATTGCAATTTGGGTTTAGAAGCTTTGTGGCCTTCTGCAGCTAGTTAACACAACAGCTTCAGTGAGTCACATTGACATTGAGACTTGGTTGGCGCGCACAGTAATAGGTCATCAACATATTGGATCAAAACAGAGCCCTCGGTTAATTTGAGTGAGCTCAAAGAGTCCTTTAGCGCAGCATTGTAGATGGTAGGACTTTCACAATAGCCTTGGGCCAGTCTGGTGAAAGTGTAGAGTGCCCCCTTAAATCAGAACGTGAACAAAAACTGTGAATCTTTGTGAACTGGGACACTGAAAAATGTGTTTGACAAGTCCACGACTGTGAAACAAGTAGAATTGGGTGGAATTTGACTCAGAATGGTGTGAGGGTTAGGAACCACAGGCGTGCGCTGAACAACTGCAGCATTCACTGCCTGGAGATCCTGAACAAACTGCCATTCAGCAGGTTGACCTTTGTCTCTGATCTTTTTCACAGGAAAAATTGGGGTGCACACTGGTGAATCAGGAGCTGGGACAACAATACCTTCTTTCAGGAGGGACTCAAAGACTGGGGCGATACCATCACGTGCCTCAGGTCTCAGTGGGTACTGCGAGCATTTGGGTCTGAAATCAGATTTGGGAGTTAATACCACAGGAGGGCAGTTTTTATCAGCCCAACATCATATTTGTGTGTAGCCCACAGAGATGGTGGAACACGTGGGAGTATGGAGTCAGAGTCCTTCTACTGGGTGGGTTGAGTGATAGGACGGACCCATCTGTACTGCCTGTTCTCATCTAACGTCTGTATGAAGTGTTCACAAGGGAGTGAGATTGTATATTCTGCACGAAACATCTGCAGAGATGATGAGAACGAGATGGCATTCAGACCTAAATAAGAAAGTGGGTTGGACGGTTTCCAGTCATCAGCATGAAATGTGGCCAGAGCTTGTGGACCCATGTCACGCCATGCTAAGGATGGAATTTTTGTAAGTGAAATGTGTGGGTGGCTGCCAGGAACTGAGAACAGACTATTCATAGCAGGTGTGAGATTGATCAACAAGAAGCTGAAATCAGCACTCCAAATGATATGGGAGCTTTGCAATGATGTGGGCTTAGTTTGCAGCCACTTGCTTTCATATTGTGTGTCCGGGCCCTGTGAGAGGTGTGATGTGCAGTGTGTTCTGTGCTGAGGCATGAAAACAGTGGAATTTGGAGATAAGGCTTTCCCTAGTTCTACAAGGTCAGAACTCTGTTTTTCATCTAACAATGTCCATTCATAAATGTACACCGATGTTGGGATTTTTGCAAAAGTCATCAGGAGTCTCTATCTTTGTCCAGTGTGGTGTGCAGGTAACTGGGAGAGATAAGCTGCACATCAGATCTCTACCTAACAGATTAAAGGGGCAGTGTGGAGAGAAAAGGAAGTTGTGAGTGAAGTCATGACCGTCTACTACACATAACAGTGGATCAGTGAAGAATTCATGTGTGAAGCCTCCACTAGCCACTTGTGATGTGAGTGAGCAGGAGGTCAGAGGGGGCTTAAGGCCCGCTGATGATGACAAGACAGAGTTTGTTGCCCCTGAATCTACCATAAAATCTATCAATTTTCCTGAAACCTTAACAGGCAAAATAGGCAAATCCCTGAAATGTGATGTGGAGAATGATGCAAGAGAGAGGCCTGTGTCAGTGTGCGTGTGTATGTGTGTGGCTGGAGCAGATTTTTTATTAGCAAGCAGATGTACAACGCCTGCTGGGGGAAGAGAAGGGGGAGAGGAGAGGAGAAGAGCTGCTCCAGGCTTATCTGGTCGCCCTCATTCTATCTGTGGGGCTGGTGGTTGGCTTGGCCCTTGCTGTTGCTGCCACTGGCGGCGGCCTCTGTGTTGGTAGTTACCTCCGCGGCTTCTGCCCCTTCCTTGCTGTGGTTTTATGGGACAGTCTCTGACCCAGTGGCCCCCTTGTTTGCAGTAGCTGCAGGATGACAGTTGTGGGCAATGTTTGACCCAGTGTCCCTCTTCTTTGCAGTAACGGCACTGAGTGGGTGAGAGAAAGCCATCTCTGCCAGATTATGGTGTGGATATGGGAGGGCCCACCCATTTTGCCATTGTCAGGAGAGCCTTTTCCAGGTTGTCCTCTTTGGCCTGCTTCTCCTTTTTGTTGGCATTGTTAGTGCATTGGTGATGATGCTCTGCATGTTGGAGGATTTCAGTTGACGTATGTGTTTGCCAACCAATGCAGGTCTGTTTCACGTCTGCAGCCAATGATGGTAGCAGGCCACTGACAAACCACATGCTGAAGTGGGTGGAATATGGTCCTACTGTTGTGAGATAGTTATCTGGTCTTTGCATCCCACCCTCACGGTCAAACACCTTTCTTAGTCTGTGGAGGTAATCCCCCAGTGTTTCATCATCCTTCTGCTTGCATGCAGAGACTTTGGAGAGATCACAGGCTTGTTTACATTCGGCTTTAATGGCGTCAATGAGAGCTGTGAGATCAGTTCTGTACTGGTTATTTGCAGGGTTGTTCCATGCAATGTGGCCTGGTCTTGACTGTTTGTCCAGATGTGGTATAAGTTTAGCCATATTTGCGGGGGTGCATTTTTGTGCCATGACACGTCTCAACTCGGGGAACGTTGGTCTGTAAGTCTTGCAGAAAGTTCAGAGTTATGTGCAGAAATATTCCGGATCTGTTTCCAGCATGGGCAGGATGGAGGCAAACTTTGGGATGTCCTCTGGAGCCCAGGGTCTAAACACCACTGTTGGCCCCGTCGGTCCCGCCATTTCCACCATTGGCGCTGTTAGATCCACATCTGTATTGTCAGGGGGGGCTTGTCCTCTCTTTCACCAGACTACAGCCTCAAGAGGTGGTTTTTGGATTGGCCCGTGTCTCAACTCGTAGGCCGGGCTGCCCATGGGTGGTCCCACTGCGCCCTCAACCTGCATTTGTGGTGGGGATGTGGGTGGGATTAGACCAGAGAAGAAGGGGTTGCGAGGGCTCATGTGCTGCTGTGGTGTCGGGACCTGGGGTGGCGCCGGTGGTACAGGGTTTGGGGCTCAAGGGGAGACATCATCTTCTGGCAAATGATAACAGACTGAGGCGGCCAGTGCCGGATACAGCGGAGAGGAAAAAGGGGTGGGTGGAGGTGGATGGTCAGCCTCGTACAGAGGAGGAAAAGAGGCCCCAGCAGAGTGTAAAAGTTGTTGTGGACGATGTTCTCTGTCTTTCTTTGCCTGTTCATTTTTCTGTCTGCCTGTTTCCTGTTTATCTCTTTGTTTCTTTGCTTCCGTCAACCACATTTCTGCCGTGCCCTTCTCTAACTGTAACTGCATCAACTTTTCTCTGCCCTTCTTGCTTTGGTTCTTACATGTCTGAACTTTCTGAATTTCAACATTAATCTTGTCTCTCAAAGTAGTAATCACTTCAACAGAAAATACCCCCTCCTCCCCGAAGGAAATCCACTCTTGCAGATCCATTTTTCCAAAAACTCAACACTTTCAGGACCATAATTATCAGTCATATATTTCACCTTGGGACCCTCCAGGTCTTTGGGAGTCTCCTTTGATTTAGAAGACCCCATCACTGGTAATCAGAGTTCACCGGGCATCCCCGTGTGCAGACAAACAAAACGTTATCACTCCGAACCCGTTAACTAACGATTGTCAAGTATAACCAGACAGATTAGTCCTGCCACAAATATTCACTTGCCGGACTGTATAAATGTGGGCTTCCCTATTGCAAATATATGACTGATGTACTTTGTCAAAAATATAATAATATTAATAAATATTATAAAAAGTTTTAGATTCACTTACTGAATGCAGAAGGCTGTGTTCTTTTCAGGAATCCAGTGCCGCTCCCTTATCCCACCGAGTCCCCGTCGCCAACTGGGGTGGAAAGGACCGGACTCACTTTTTTACTGTCCGGGATGATCAGCCCATGGAAGAAGATGGGAAAACGCTCTAGGATCCCACTTTCTGACACCAAGCTGTTATGGAAATTTTATTTGCCTTCTTTTCCTAGGTCCTGAAGAAATAAAATAACCCGGAGATCTGCAAGTTTGGAGAGCCTTTATTCCTGCATGCAGGAGTGAGAGGGAGACTGCTGATGTGTGTACAGTCTCACAGCAAGGCCTTTCTCTCTGACCCAAGGTCACAAGATAGATGCATTTATACGGTTTTCAGAGCGTTCACAACACTGCCTTATATAGTAACGTGCAAGCCTGTTTGCCACAGATAACGGGCAGACAGCAGATCAACTTCATAACCTCAGCAAAGCACTTATAATATCTGAGGTCAGTCTGACAAATGGTTTGACAGATATGTGAGGAAAAGACAGGCAGACAAATGCACAGACAGATATGCTGTGGAAATGTGAAAATGACGAGGCAGAGTTTATCTCACGAGTCAGGTTTATTTACATTCTCCAACATCAGCAAAAACAGAAAGAGAAAGTAAACACAGACATTCATCCTTTATATACTCAGGACCTTCAAAGCTCACAGTCATATTGCATTTTATCACAAGCAACAATACATCTTTCCTTAAATCCTATAACATCCTGCTCATAGTCTCTGGGAGACCAGGAAATCCCCCAAGGTCGTCTCTTGCATACTACAGACTAAATTTTCACATCCTGTTATCTCACAGGAGGCCCAGTTCTTTGTTCTCTCTGAGATGTGAAGCTTAAAGTGATACACATGTGGTCCCACAATGCTGCATTTACAGATAGATGTTCAGTAGAAAAGCCTTTGTTGGTAATAACAGCTTCCAGACGGCTCCTGTATGGACAAACTAGGTGCAGGCATTGCTCAGGAGTGATATAGAGGACATCTACAGGAAAAGATGTCTGCGCCGGGCACGCAGCATTCTTAGGGACTCCAACCATCCTGCTCATGGACTGTTCCAGCTTCTCCCCTCCAGAAGGCGTTTTAGAAGCCTTCGGACTAGAACCAGCAGGTTTAGGAACAGTTTCTTTCCAACAGCTGTCACGTTATTGAACTTAGTTCCCCGCTGACTCTCTTACCATCATCTCTTACCATCCTCACCTGTACATAACTGCCCATCTAACTTATTGTACATTATTTGCACATAACAGTACTCTTAACTTTCTGCACTGCTGCATATATTTGCATATATTTGCTTAAATTGCACATACTGTCAATTACTGTATATACTGCACTGCTGTCCTTTGCACTTCTGATTGGATGCTAAACTGTGTTTCGTTACCGTGTATTCATACATGTGTAATGACAATAAAGTTGAATCTAATCTAATCTAATATTAGTCCATTCTTTCACACAAAATGCCTTCAAATCTTGAAGGTTCCATGGGTGTCTTCTATGAACTCTGATCTTCAGTTTGTTACATACATTTTCAATTGGATTCAGGTCAGGTGACTGACTGGGCCATTCTAGCAGCTTTATTTTCTTTCTCTGGAGCCAGTTGAGAGTTTTCTTGGCTGTGTGTTAGGGATCATTGCCTTGCTGACATGTCCACCCTCGTTTCATCTTCAGCATCTTGGCAGATGGCAACAGGTTCTAGTCAAGGATGTCTCTGTACATTTGTCCATTCATCTTTCCTTCAGTTATATGAAGACTGCCTGTTCCATGTGCTGCAAAAAAAAAAAAAACACACACTCCATGATGGGATGTGCAGTGCCATTTCTCCTCCAAACATGTGTGTTGTGGCATCCAGAATGTTCAATTTTGGTCTTATCTGACCAGACTATATTCTTCCAGTATTTTACTGGCGTGCCCAAATGTGTGCAGCAAACTTTAAATGAGCTTCAGCATGCTTTTTCTTCAGCAATGGAATCTTGCGAGGTGAGTGAGCATAGAGCCCATGTCGGTTGAGTGCATTACTTATTGTTTTCTTTGAAACAGCAGAACCTGCTAACTACAGGTCTTTTGGAGCTCTCCATGAGTGGTCTTTGGCTCTTGGATAACTCTTCAAATAATTCTTTCAACTCCTCTGTCAGAAATCTTGTGAGAAGCTCCTGATTGCGGCCGGTTTATGGTAAAATGATGTTCTTTCCGCTTTTCAAATGCTGGCTCCAACAGTGCTCAGTGGAACATTCGGCAGTTTAGAAATGCGTCTGTAACCAGTGCCATCATTATGTTTTGCAACAATAAGGTTGCAAAGGTCAAGAGAGAGCTATTTGCTTCTACCCATCATGAGTTCTTTGTGGTGTGACGATCTGATATTCACAGACCTTTTTAAAAGCTATCAGTCAGGAATTAACCAGCTGAAATTAATTTGCACTGATGGGAGATGCAATGGCTTCCTATCATATATACATCCTTCTGATGGATTTCAGCTGGTTTCTTGGCTTTCTATTGTGGCGGATAAAATAAGGGAACCCAGATGTGGAGGCACGGAATAAGTGCAGGCAGGACACGGCGAACTGAAGTTTAAAAGGGTGTTTATTTCATCCTCCAGCACGAGGGTTCACCCCAGCGCTGTGGGCGCGCGCTGGAGCGAGCCCTGTGTCTCTAGTCAGCAAACAGGCAATGCAAGTGGTCAAAAAGAGAGAGAGAGAGCAAGCGAATGCAGTTGGCTTATATACCCAGCTACAGACAATACATGCACAGCAGTAAAGCATGGATATTTGCATTAGAGTCACACATATCAATAGCAGGATTACTGGTGCCGGAATTAGACAAAGAGAGGCTGCCTATTGATATCAGTCCATACATCTCACTGTTCTGCTAATTGCTCCAGCTGAGCACTCTGCTTGACCCGTAGACTGTGGGGGTCGCCCACACTATACCTTTTTTCTTCATGTGTTCAATACTTATTCCCTGTGTCATTCAACTTTATTAAATATAGCTGTTTTGTGAACACACTTGCCTTGATTTCTTTTTATGTATGGATTACTTGGGTTTGTTACTGATATCTGGTGAAAATCTCGGGTTTATTATTTATTTATTTAGCAAATGCAAAGTCCTCAAGCCAAGCAGTTGCCTCCTGGTTTGCTGTATGGAGGGTGTGTAATCCTCCTTCCAGTCTTTGGAGCGGGCAAGCCTCTATGATGTGTTCCATTGTTTGCTCCTCTCCACATGCGCACAGTGGGCTAGGGCTACTGCCCCATCTGTGAAGGCTGGCCAAGCAGGGGCCATGTCCAGTCCTGAAGCGACTGAGTGTAGACCACTGTCTCCTTGTTTGTTTGGGACCTCCTTGGTCTCCCATTCCGCTTGCCAAGCTGTCTGGATGGTGAAGTCAGCTGGGGGAGGGTTTTTCCAAATCGGCCGTCTGGATGGAAGTCGGGCAGTGGGTGGGGTGTAGAAATCTGCATGGATTGGTAAGTGAGGAGAATCTTTGGCTTTTTGAAGCATCCTTTGAGTTAGTGCTGCTCGCCGGATGTGTGGGGGGGCTATGCTTGACAGTACAGGGAGCCAGGGGAGTGGTGTTGAGCGGATTGTCCCAGTTATGATTCTCATGGTTGTGTTGAGCTGGGTGTCTACGTGGTGTGTGTAGGATGACCTAGACCAGACAGGGGCACAATATTCAGCTACAGAGTATGAAAGGGCCAGTGCTGAGGTGCGCAGGGTGGAGGCTGCCGCCCCCCATTTTGCACCAGCGAGCTTGCAGAGCAGGTTGTTTCGTGCCTTCACCTTAGCAGCCGTCCCCTTTAAATGTTCCTTGAAGGATAGGGTTCTGTCAAGGGTCACTCCAAGGTAGGTTGGATTCGAGGCATGCTTAAGCTTAAGTCCGCTCAGGTGGATGTTTAGTTCTCTGGCAGCTTTTACATTGTAGAGATGGAACACACTGGAGACGGTTTTTGCTGGGCTTGGTTTTAGGTGCCAGGTTTTGCAGAACTGGTCCAGTTTGGCAAGATCTTCCGTGAGCACCTGTTCCAGTGGCTCAAAGTCTGGTGCTTGGAGTGCCAAACAGATGTCGTCTGCATAGATGAATTTGCGGGATTCTGTAGTGGGCAGGTCGTTTATGTAGAGGTTGAACAGGGTTGGAGCTAGAACTGAGCCTTGTGGGAGTCCGTTTTTCTGCATTCTCCATGCGCTTGTGTTCTGACCGAGGTGGACTCTGAACCTTCGATTGGTCAGCAGGGTTTTTATAATTGCTGTTGCTCAGGCAGGGATCGCCTTTGTAAGTTTCAGGAGGAGGCCTTTGCAACCCTGTGACACTTACTTGTCTCGCCAAATTTTGTAACAATATACCACTGTAACAATAGTATACACAGGGTGGTACAATACTTGTGGGGTAATTGGGGTAACACCCACTAACACCTGCGCTCGCCAGATTTTTGTGTGTAACCCTTACTAACTAACACCTACTCACTTTAGGTGTAGTACCCTTTTTGGTAGTCGTGTGTTATGGCAATGTATTTACCTTAACTTTTCTACCTGAGGGAAAAGGGATAATTGGACCAGGTCAGACCGACTCTGGGTTCGTAGGAGCCTGGGAGGTGCAGCAACAGACGACACATACACAGCCATATATGGAACTTGCAACTATGTATATTATTTACAATTATGTACACAAAAATAAATACATAGTGCGATAAAATAGAAAAAAAATAATCCATAAACTCAAACTTATATTTACAAAATTCACAGTCCTTTTATGTCCTTTCCAGGTGACTAGTGGTCACCTTTAGCAGTTTCTAGGACTCGGGCTTCGGCTCGCCATCCAGATCTGGAGATCCATGCTCTGGTCAAACCAGTCCAAAGGAAAAAAAAAAACAAGAACCTGACCTATAAAATAGGTCAGAACACAAAGAGCTTAGTCTATAATCTAAGTCAATTTCCCCAAATCAACAAATGTGCATAAAACAAACATCTGTGGTGGCATGGGATAATAAGCGGCGAGCTGAGAGTTTTTGAGGGAGTTTATTAATCATACCGCCATCACAGACTCACTCCGGCGCCGTGCATGCGCGCCAGAGCGAGCCAGTTGGCTCTCCTAGCAGACAGTGGATGCATCTAGTCAGATGAGCAGTGAGAGAGAGGGTGAGTTACAGAGCAATGCAGTTTTTATACCCAGTTACAGACAATACATGAAAGGCATGGGACATTTGCATCACAGTGAGAGCAGGAAGTCATACATAACAACAGCAAGACTGGCCGGAATTCGCCTCTGCTCTGGAGCTGTAGGACAAAAGAGGTTACAAGGCACATCTACATATTGTTATCAGTCCATAGATCACACTGCTATGTTAATTGCTCCCGCTGAGCGCTCTGCTTGTCCGTGGCTGTTGTGGGGGTTACCCATACATCTACCATTCAAACTCATCAACATGGTGCTACAACGATGAATAAAGTGCATTTGGAACACTTGACATCACAGGACATTTGTGCAGTGTGCTGCACCAAGCTAACATCACATCTAGCACAACAATTTATCACAATTTTGCACTTTAAACACACATAGACCACAGATTCATCATTCATCATCAAGTAGCAATCAAGGGCAAGGGAACTGGGACCTTTGCTAACTGATACAGCCTTGAAAAATAGCTTTTTCTGATGAAAAAACTAGCCGAATTTAGCACCGGCGGCTAGCGTTTTTAAGCTAGCGATTAGCATCCACATACACAATGAATAAATAGCACTCACCATGCCAAGTGGCTTGTGCTTCAATGGAGTTCCCGCGCTCAACGGCGTCGACAACCTTTGGATCCCAATCTTAAAATTTAATAGACGGGGCATTAGAATTTGGCAATACCGCAATGTCTCATTCCTCATTTTGGTTTAGGCTTACCAATTTCAAGGATTTTATCCAGGCAAAGGCTGCTACCAGCACGCTAGCGTCACCATATCACCAAGGACCGTCTCTCTCTCTGGTCTGTGTCTTTTGGCGTCTGGCATGACTGAGCCAAAAATGCAAGTCATCCCAGACCCAGGGAGAGAGTGCTTAACCCATTGGGTGGCGTGACCCAGCAACGGCGCAGCCATTGGTTACTCGAAATATCAACACACAACACTAGGAACTTTATCAGAACCTTCTAGAAAATGTTCCTATTTATGAATATATATTTATTTAAATATTCATATTCAAATTATGTATTCCCATTGTGAAATGGGTGTTTTTCTTTTCTAAAAGCGGTATCGATATTTATAATTGAATTCACGTTAAACTATCTACTCCCATTGTGAAATGAATGTCCCCCCTTCTTCTTAAAGCGGTATCAACATTCATAATTTTAATCACGTTTTTAACACTTGGGTTACACCTTTGTGCCAGAACGTATCATAGGCGGCTGTAAGATCGAGAAACACAGCCCCTTGTGGGTGACCCCCACAGCAGACTGGGACAAGCAGAGCGCTCAGCTGGGGCAATTAGCAGAACAACGAGATGTGTGTATTGATATCAATAGGCAGCCGCTCTTTGTCTAGCTCCTTCCTGCCAGTCCTGCTGTTGATATGTATGACTCAAATGCAAAGGTTCATGCTTCCTGCTCTGACTGTGATGCAAATGTCCCATGCCTTTCAGCTTGGAAGAACGAGGCGGTGTGATATATAAACCAAAGTTTATTATCAGCTCCTCTAACAAGTCTCATCTAAGTGCAGAAGCAGAAGCAAGAAAAGAGACTGAATACCTCCGGCTCTGTGAACTTATACTTACACATAACAAAAGACATGGATATCAAAGGCTGACATCCCTCATTATCTTAATCCCCCCATTGTCTCCGTACTCCTCCTCATGGCCCTGGGGGGTGAGGGCAGCTCCTCCGGTCTCCACCGCAGTGTCTGGGAACGTCTTTGTTCTTCACTGGCGGTTGAGAGTCTTTGTCCTTTCTGAGGTGTGAAGTCGCCTTACATATGTAATCACCAAACATTCCCACATGCTTCAACATATGTAGGTTATGGAATATACGATTAATATAGCCCACATGTAATTGGGTATATAAGTGACTGAATATCACATGCTCACTCTCTCTCTGACTACGGCTTCTGACACAGGCATTGCCTGAGAGCCTGAGGGCTCGCTCTGGCACGCTTATACAATGCTGGGGTGAGTTCTGTGATGGCGGAATGAAATAAAATCCACTTTTAAACCTCAGTTCGCTGCCTATTATTTCATGCCGCCACACTGGTGACCCCGAGAAAGCACACGCTTTGTGCAACGCAACCTTCTGGTCTGGACAGCCACACTGGTGACCCGACCAAGAAAAGAACACGCTGGCCCCCGGCGGTGACTCTCCGACGACAAGCGAACGCAGCAGCCTGACGCAAATGGACTGCCCTCCCTTCGGCTACAGGGAGACCTCGACGCAGAACCAACACCAGGCGAACTCTCTGGAGATCACCCATGACCAGGAAAGCCGCAGAAATCTTCATGGTGCGACCCTCGCCTGAGATCGGGACATCCATGCTGGACCGGCCGAGGGACACAGAACGTCTTCTCCCTCTCACCGCTCCTCCTCCCTCTCACCGCTCCTCTGCGTCGACACGAGCCCGAGGGACAAAGACCATCTACTCCCTCCCACCACTCCTCTGCATTGACACGAGCGCACACGACGGAGAATGCAGCGCTTGGACCAGAACGCACCATGACCCGGCACCAGCGAACTACAGCAACAGCCAAGACAGGGAGGACCATCGGCGCCGACGATGCTGATCTCCATCAAGCTCCCTGACCCTGACTCGCCTCTCAACAGTGGACCAACCATGCACCGAACCCCCGCGCGCACACCGGGGGGTTACAAGGACGGCACACCACGCACGGGACAATAACGGCTCCACAGACCGCCACCGTCCTTCGCCGCTGCACACAGAACCTTCAGGGCTGCTCACACACCTGAAGCACGCACGCAGCTCGCTCACAGGATTTTGTAATGGTCTCAGCCACGGCGCACAAGGGAATTCAGCCGTCAGCTGTCCCCGAGGACTTTAAGACTGCGCGCGCACCTAAAGTCAACACGCCAAATCCCACACTGCTGCAGCTCCTTTTTTTCTTCATGGCCGCGAGAGGAGTCCGAGACTAATTTTTCTTCTTACAGCTGCTGTGGACCTCCGCACGTTCAACGGGACAGCCCCTCAACATCACGGATCCACAGGCAATTTTTGCGCGGCCCAGACAATTTCGCTGTCCCGGGCTGGCACTTGCTACCCCCACCCCCCCTCCCTCCACCGCCGCCTGCAGCGAGCTTTCCCCGCAGCTCGCTCCCAAAGCCGGACTATCGAGGCCTCAGCTCCCCGCTGAACCCTCTGGGGGGGGGGGGGGAGTACTGTGGGTGACCCCCACATCAGACTGGGACAAGCAGAGCGCTCAGCTGGGGCAATTAGCAGAACAATGAGATGTGTGTATTGATATCAATAGGCAGCCGCTCTTTGTCTAGCTCCTTCCTGCCAGTCCTGCTGTTGATATGTATGACTCAAATGCAAATGTTCATGCTTCCTGCTCTGACTGTGATGCAAATGTCCCATGCCTTTCATGTATTGTCTGTAACTGGGTATATAAGTGACTGAATATCACATGCTCACTCTCTCTCTGACCACTGCTCAACTGACCATACGATTGCCTGAGAGCCTGAGAGCTCACTCCGGCGCGCCTGCACGGCGCTGGAGTGAGTTCTGTGATGGCGGTATGATTAATAAAGTCCCTCAAAAACTCTCAGTTCGCTGCTTATTATTTCATGCCGCCACACCCCTGTCTTCAGTCTGCTCTCAAAACCATTTTCGATGAAGGTGGTTAGGGCCAGTACTTGTTCTCCTGTGCTGCGGTCCTTGCAGAAACCTGCTTGATCCACACTTAGAATTTCCTCTATTCCTGGGGAAATACATTGCAGTATTAGGCGCTCCATGATTTTATAAGGAACGCTGAGTAGGGAGATTGGGCAGTAGCTTGCTGGTAGTTTGTGGTCTTTGCCAGGTTTTGGTATGGCAATGACCTTTGCTGTCCGCCATTTCTTTGGGATCGAGTTTGTTTGTATGATCCTTGTGTAGAGTTGTGTCAACCAGGTTAGGGCTCGGGGGCCAAGATTTTTCATGAATTATGGGAAGATGTTGTCGTATCCTGCTGCCTTTCCACATTTCAGGCCCTGTAGGACTTTCTCCAGTTCAGCAGCCTCGAAGGGTTCAGGGTTCGTTTCCTCTACGGGCATTTTTTGGTGTTTTTTTTAGCTCAGTTGTAACTGCTCTTCTGCTGTCTTTGTCTTGGGGTGCTTTGGCGATGGTCAGTAGGTGGGATTCAACTTGGTTGGGTGTGACAGATGCTCGGCTTTGGCTAGGATGCTTCTGTGCAGCTCCTAGGCGACGAATGAGGCTCCAGCATTTCCTGCTACAGTGGGTAAAGCTCCGGTCAGCAACTGTCTCCTCCCATTTCTTTCGCCGGGCTGTACTTAGTGATTCAATGAGATGGTCTGCTATCTCTGGGTCCCCTGATGTTTGATAGGATTGTAGGAGGGCAGCGCTTTCTCCGTCCAGGCATGGGACATAGAGGGGTCGGTAGCCTCGTGAGATTGCAGTGTGAGCAGCCTTAAAGATTGCGCTGCAGAAGCGGTTGTATGCTTCATCTACAGTGATGGTGTGGAGTGGTATGGTAACAGCACTCCGATCCAGGGTTTCACTGAATTTCTTCCAGTTGGCTTTGCGGAAGTTCCAGCGCATCTTCCTTGGGCTGTTTATGACTGGAAGTTGTAGGCCAATGTGTACAAGCAGGGGCCGGTGTTGGCTGTGTGGAAAATCGTCAAGAATGAGGATCTGTGCAGGATATGGCGTCCCATTCAAAGAGCTGACCCAGCACAGGTCAGGAGAATAGTCCTTCTTCCACCTAGCAGAGTGGAAGGTTCCTCTTTGTTTGGGGTCGTGTATCAGAGCGAGACCATTTCTAGATACCCAGTCTGAAAGTACCTCCCCGTCACTATCCACTGCTGGGTACCCCCAGTCAGGGTGATGGCTGTTAAAGTCCCCCACATAGATGGCAGGGTGGGGTAGGGTGGGTAAGACCTGCAGATCCCAGTTGGCACTAGGGGGCTTGTACACATTGACAATATGGAAGACACCAATGGTTATGGTGTCTGAGAAATGTGTTGTTGTCAGGTGGTTTACTTCAACTATGTCAGAACGCACATAGGTGGCACGTCCATGTTTGGCATGTGGAACATAGCACAGGAGGTCAAAGCCATTGATGGTGTAGCGGCCAGCTTCCTCTGTGCCAATATGAGTCTCTTGGAGGTAGATTACATCAATCGAGTGTTGGAAGGCGAGGACTTCGATAAGGCTTTGCTTGGCTGCAGATAGGCCTTCAACGTTTAGTTGTAGTATGCGAAGGGCAGGTCCTACTGCAAGGTGCTCTCGGGGCTGTTTGCTTTCGGCTTTGGGACTGTGACTAGGATTCTTCTTTGACTTGGCACTGAGGCGTCGTCTCTTCGAATTTAGTCTGCTGGTAGGATCATTAGCTTCCCCGGGCAAGCCTGGGTACTGGCGGAGGGCGCGACGAGAACGAGATCGTTTTTGTCGCGCCCTCAGGTCAATGGCTCCATCAGAAATATGTTAAATGAGAAAAATGTTGACGTGTTCAATACTTATTTTCCTCGCGCATTTTCTCTAACTAGTAGTGTCATTTGCATTAACAGTTTTATAATGTAACTTGAGATCACTCAGAGAGCATATACCCTGACCAAGGTCTGTCTGTCTGTCTTTGAGCAGGATTACACAAAAACTACTGTAATCGCTCTTGTTTTGTTTTTCTTTTGAATTCTTGGATGGAATATGGGTGGGCAATATAAGCTGTGGCTTCAGCCATCACCCATTTCGGATAACTTATGTTGAACTGTATAATCAGAGGAGTTATTGTCTAATTTGACCTTGTTGGATTTTCTTTCCCCCTTTGTTATATTATTCTGTTTCTTTTAATCTGTACTTTTAATCTATCTGAAATATAGATTGACTACCAGATGGATTTTCAGTTGAGGTGGCCCTTGGACTACAGATAAACCCTTTCGATTTTGGTGATCTGGATCACTTTTTCACTTCACAAGGAGATAGGGCCTTGGCGGAGGTATGCACTCTCTGATCACCTCCAAAATCTAATGGGTTCATCCTTTACACAAGGGCCACCTCTGGTGAATTTTTTAAATCAAAATTCATCCAGTAGTTATTGCTTTATCCTAACAGACAAACTGCCCCGATTACATTATCTCCTTGAATAAAGGTAATAAAGATGAAAATATTTTTCATTCATACGTTAGTGGAGTACTTCCCAAATTAATGGAGTGTTCACCACAGGTGAATAGCAACAAATTGCACTGACTGAAGTAAAAATTTTCACAAATTTCTATTTCACTGAGTAGTTTTATTGTGGGATAATTTGTACTTTTTCTGAGTACATTTATGAGTAAAAAAAACCCTACTTTTATCAAGTACATTTGGTCATACATAATCTGTTTTGTGTTCAGTTATGACAACTTTAAAACCAGTGTTTGAATTTACGACTGCATTACTTTTAACCAGCAGTGACCTTTCACCATGTCAGATTTGCTGTATGTTGCCACTGATAGTCACTTAAATACCTGCTGTAATGAGAAGATACAAATTGGTTGAATCTATAATATCTCACAAAAGTGAGTACACCCCTCACATTTTTGTAAATATTTTATTATAGCTTTTCATGGGACAACACTGAAGATATGACACTTTGATACAATGTAAAGTAGTCAGTGTACAGCTTGTATAACAGTGTAAATTTGCTGTCCCCTCAAAACAACACACAACCATTAATGTCTAAACCGCTGGCAACAAAAGTGAGTACACCCCTAAGTGAAAATGTCCAAATTGTTCCCAAAGTGTCAATATTTTGTTTGCCCACCATTATTTTCCAGTACTGCCTTAACTCTTTTGGGCGTGGAGTTCACTAGAGCTTCACAGGTTGCCACTGGAATCCTCTTCCAAAACTCCATGACATCATCACGGAGCTGGTGGATGTTAGAGACCTTGTGCTCCTCCACCTTGCGTTTGAGGATGCCCCACAGATGCTCAATAGGGTTTAGGTCTGGAGACATGCTTGGCCAGTCCATCACCTTTACCCTCAGTTTCTTTACCAAGGCAGTGGTCGTCTTGGAGGTGTGTTTGGGGTCGTTATCATGTTGGAATACTGCCCTGCGGCCCAGTTTCCGAACGGAGGGGATCATGCTGTGCTTCAGTATGTTACAGTTCATGATGGCATTCATGGGTCCCCCAATGAACTGTAGCTCCCCAGTGCCGACAGCACCCATGCAGCCCCAAACCATGACACTCCCACCACCATGCTTGACTGTAGGCAAGACACACTTGTCTTTGTACTCCTTATCTGGTTTCCACCACACATGCTTGACACCATCTGAACCAAATATGTTTGTTGGTCTCATCAGACCACATGACATGGTTCCAGTAATCCATGTCCTTAGTCTGGTTGTCTTCAGCAAACTGCGGACGTTCTTTTGCATCTTTTCTAAAAGGGGCTTCTTTCTGGGACGACAGCCATGCATATGCAGTGTGCAGCGTATAGTCTGAGCACTGATAGGCTGACCTGTCATCCCTTCAACCTCTGCAGCAATGCTGGCAGCACTCATACGTCTATTTTCAAAAGACAACCTCTGGATATGATGCTGAGCATGTGCACTCAACTTCTTTGGTCAACCATGGCAAGGCCTGTTCTGAGTGGAACCTGTTCTGTTAAACTGCTGTATGGTCTTGGCCACCATGCTGCAGCTCAGTTTCAGGGTGCTGGCAATCTTCTTGTAGCCTAGGCCATCTTGATGTAGAGCAACAATTTTTTTTTTCCACATCCTTAAGAGCTCTTTGCCATGAGGTGCCATGTTGAAATTCCACTGACCAGTGTGAGAGCGATAACACCAAATTTAACATACCTGCTCCCCATTCACACCTGAGACCTTGTAACTTTAACAAGTCACATGACACCAGGGAGGGAAAATGGCTAATTGGGCACACTTTGGACATTTTCACTTCGGGGTGTACTCACTTTTGTTAAGATAAGCCTTTATTAGTCCCACAATGGGGAAATTCCAGGATTGCAACAGCACAGGGATAGCAACACTCAGAGCAATAATTAAGAAGATACGAAAAATATAAATAAGAGCAGTGGATATACATACGTACACATAAATATATAAATATACAGTGGTACCTCTACTTACGAACGTCTCTACATACGGAATTTTCAGGTTACGAGACGCCTCAACGGGAAAATATTGCCTCTAGTTACGAACGAAATTTCAGGATACGAAAGGCAAAAAAGTATGCGCTCCTCGCAGCTTCCGTAGTTTACCAAACGTAAACATACCTGTAGCTGCTCTGCCATTGGCTATCACCTAGCATCTTCCTGGTATCCCATTGGCCACGAAGTTTTTTTTTTTTTCCAAAACTTTATGCGTTTGGTTGATCTCGCCAAAGAATATGGCCGTAATACATCAACGATGAGCACGGTATTAAAACAAAACGAAGCACTTACAAGCCGACAAAAGCAAACGTCCTTGGATCAGAACATGAACCAAAGAAGGCAAACGGTGACGACGTCGACGACGATAGCAGTTAAAGGGTAAATGAACATAATTTTTATTATTCTCTATTATTCTCTTTTATTATTCTCTCATTTTAAACTCTCATTTTATGTTTATTGTGCAGTAATCTAATTGTAACATGTATTTGTTACATGTTTTGATGCGTTTTTACGATTTATAAAAAATTTATGCCCGAATTTTGGGGGCTTGGAACGGATTACGGCATTTACATGTAAAACGCGCCTCTACTTACGAATTTTTCACGTTACGAGAATTCTTCCGGAACGAATTAAATTCGTAAGTAGAGGTACCACTGTATATACAAAATGCGGAGCATTGTAGCAAGATGGAATAAACAGCATCACCGTCTACTTAGTTATCCTACATAGTATGAATATGTACCCATACATATTGTCACCCTCCGTAGCGACCGATATTGTCCTCGTTGTATACTGGAGGGGACCATTTGTGTAAGTCTGTTGCGTCTTTTGCATTCAATACTATTAGGTTGTCATGTTTTTTTTTGCTATCTCTGCGAGCAGCCCTGCTTAGGTTATACAGTCTGACAGCCGTAGATAGGAAGGACCTGCGAAACCTCTCGGTTGCGCACCTAGGATGATGTAGTCTACTGCTAAATGAGCTCCTCAGTGCGTTCAATATGTCCTGTATAGGGTGGGACTTGGACTCCAGCAGAGATGACAGTTTAGCCACCATCCTTCTCTCTCCTATCTCCTCCACTGGGTCAAGGCGCTGCCCCAGGACAGAGCTAACTTTCTTGATCAGTTTGTTCAGTCTCTTCCTATCGGCTGCTGTAACGCCACTGCCCCAGCAGACCACTCCAAAAGTGATGGCTGATGCCACCACCGTGTCGTAGAATGTCTTCAGCAGCGCCCCTTGTACACCAAAAGACCTGAGCCTCCTCAGTAGGAACAGCCTGCGCTGTCCCTTCTTGTAGAGTGCATCGGTATTGTGTGACCAGTCTAGTTTATTGTTCAGATGAACACCAAGGTACTTGTAGGATGCCACCATCTCAATGTCTGTTCCCTGTATGTTTACTGGTGCTGTGAGGGGTTGTCCTTGCCTGCGGCAGTCCACCACCAGCTCCTTAGTTTTCCTCTTGTTGATCTGGAGGCAGTTCCGATGGCACCAGTCCATGAAGTCCTGGATAAGTCCTCTGTACTCAGCTTCATCTCCGTTGGAGATAAGGCCTACGATCGCAGAGTTGTCAGAGAACTTCTGTAGATGGCAGTGTGTTGTGTTGTGTGAGAAGTCCGCAGTATAAAGGGTGAACCTGGGGAGTGCATAATGGTTTACCACCTTAGACAGGAACAAAGGACGTGAAGTTAACCTTTTGTGTTTGAGAAGTTTCTAGATGCCCTAGTAAGATAACAGGGAGGTGCCAAGGATGAATGGACTGACTGCAGCCGGGGGAGGTTATCTTTTGTGTGTGATGAATGGACTGACTGCAGTCGGGGGAGATTATCTTTTGTGTGTGAGAAGAGTCTAGAAGGATGTCATGTTATTTAAGGGAAGAGTTCCTACTTGTATGCCATTCTGTCTATGCTCCTTGTGTGAGTCGTGTAATAAACCGCTTGAACCAAATCAGCCTCATTTTTTTACATGCTCCACACTGGAGCGTGTAAAAACGCGACTCGTCCGCCAGCTGGAATGTGTCCTGACCCTGTTGCCTCGTGATCCACAGGGGCCCCGTCCAGAACGGCTGCAGCTTATGTGTGCGGTTAGGGTGTTTTATCCAGACTTGGTCCGACACCTTCAGTCTGTGGCCTCTCACCCTGTGCTTCCTGTCAAATCGTCGCTTCGTCTTACACTGTTGTGCAGTGACCCGGTCCCGTGGAGAGTAGCTATTTGTCGGAGGAGGGGTCGAGGGTGGTCTCAGTCGATCCAAAGACAGAAGTAGTTCACGTCCCAGCATGAGAGCCGCCGGGGAGCAACCTGTCGTTGCATGGGCCGTTGCCCTGTAGTGGAACAGCGTGCTCTGGAGAGCATCTGGAAATGCAAAGCGTACGCTAAGTGTGCCCTCAGTCCGTTTTTCAGGGTCTTGTTAAAACGTTCAACGCCCCCATTGGCCTGGGGGTGGTAGAACACAGTTTTAATGTGTTTCACGCCCCTAGTGTCCAAGAACTCTTCAAATGCCCCGAGTTGAACTGTGGGCCATTGTCTGTCATGATTGCATTGGGACCCCCCACCTGGAGAACAGCAATGAAAGGAAACCCATAACCACATCCGTCGTGACTGAATTGGTGGGCAGCACCTCCGGCCACTTTGAGAACAAGTCGTAGGCCACGAGCAAGAACCGGCTGTTCTGGGGTGCTGCATACAGTTGGCCACAGATGTCCAACTGTGTGTGTTTCCAAGGGCCCTCCGGGTACGACAGCGGCCATAGGGGTGGAGGGGGCGGTCCGCCGGTCTTCCCGCTCTCCAAGCATGGAACACAGTGTTTCACCATAGCTTCAATGTCCTTATCAACACCTGGCCACCAGACGGAATCCCTGCTGCGTTGTTTTACTCTGACCACACCCAGGTGGCCCTCGTGAAGCATCGCTAGGACACATGATCTCAGAGACATCAGGATTAGTGTGCAGCCCCCCCCTTCCATGCACACTTCATTCCAGCAGCTCAGTTCATCTTTAAACCGGAGGAAGGCTGCTAACTCTCCCTGGACCTTTGTGGGCCAACCCTCCCTAATCACCGAGCACAGCTGTGACAGCACGGGGTCACGTTCCGACTCCGTCCAAAGTTCCTGGAGGGATCCCACATTCCGGAGGGCCCCGTGCAGCGTATTAACCAGATGTGCCTCTGTTGGATCGTTGTCATCGTTGTGGTCCGATTGTACGGAGTTGGCCGTGGTGCGGGACAGGAGATCCACCACTACATTATCCTTGCCAGGAGTGAACTGGGTGGTAAAATTGTAGGCCCTCAGCCGCTCCGTCCACCTGTGGATCCATAAAGGTCTGTGTCCCAAACCCCACGTCTCCAGTAGCGTCGTCAGCGCTCGGTGGTCCGTCCGCAGAGTAAAATGGCACCCATAGAGGTAAATATGCCACCGTTCACACGCCCAGATGCAGGCGAGCGCCTCTCTCTCACCCATGGCGTACTTTTGTTCAGCTGCTGAGAGATACCTTGATGCAAATGCCACCGGGTGCTCCGTACCGTCCTGCACCTGGGACACAACCGCTGCCACTGCTGAGCCAGACGCATCACAGGTCACAATGGTTGGCCGCCTTGGATCAAAGTGGGCCGGCACCGGAGGGGAAGTGAGTTGAAGCTTTAGCTTAGCAACCGCCGCTGAACAGGCTGGGGTCCATTGCCACGGCGCATCCTGCTTCAACAGGGCCTGGAGGGGTTCAGGTGTCTCTGAGTAGCGGGGAACCTTGGAACCTTGGTTCCAAGGTTGTCATAGCCAGGAGCGGTACTGGGGTTAAGCTCCCAGCGCTCATAAAATGCTCCTTACGGCGTGCGTCTCGAAAAGCCTCTGACAACTAAGTCCAACTCCTAGTCTGCCCATGTGGTTTAGTCTCTAAGCCTGGCGGAACTGCTTTTACTAATAGGAGAAGGGGCGAGGGCGGATCTCTGGCGCCTTAAAACCAGATGCTTCGGGTAGATGGTGGCTCGTCAACCTGGGAAGGTAGCCCATCTAGGGGAAGGTAAACCCTGATTTCAAACCTCCGCTGCCTTGCGGCACACCCGGTCACGGGAAAGGCTTCGGGAGTCAACCCTGAGGAAAAATCCGGAGTCAGAGCCCCTAAGGCAGTTCTCTGTTGTGCTCAACATCATTCTGGCAGCTCCTGCGATGGCGCTGGTGCCAAACTACAGCAGCCCTGCTGTTCCTTTGGATTCATCAGTGACGTGGAGAGGGGGGACATGCTGCATGGGTAACATCTTGTCCTCCATATCTTCCTGCCCAGGCTTGAATCCTGCCAGCGCCCAACGCTGGAAGGTAGAACACCGGTGTGCATCGGCCTGTTCAGCCACAGGCGGTGCTGTTCCAGCAGAGTAGACGTTTAGGATTCTCTTCCCTGGTCATCATAGACCGACGGAGGCCGACGACGAAAGGGTGAACAGGAAGGGAGCTAAAACCGTTCCCTGGGGGCCCCCCGTGCTACCGATGATCGTGTCAGACACACAATCTCGGGTTCTCACAAACTGTGGCCGGTTAGTGAGGTAGTCCAGGATCCATGATGACAGGTGCTGGTCCACCCCTGCACACAGCAGCTTGTCCTTCAGGACCATCGGTTGAATGGTGTTGAAAGCACTGGAGAAGTCAAAGAACATGATCCTCACCCAGTCTTTGGTACAGGTACCAGACAAGATGTTTTCCACAACTGTGGTACCCTCCCCAGCTTCAGGCTCAGGTTGAAGATGTGCTCCACAATCCCACACAGCTGTTCTGCACAGGACTTGAGGAGCTTCGCGCTGATGCCGTTCGGTCCCGAGGCCTTCCTCACCTTGATCTTCCTCAGCTCCGTCCTCACCTGGGTCTTAGTGAGGGTCAGGTTGGGGGGCTGTGTGCTACGAGTGTAGGGGGGGTGTTGGTGGAGTGGGGTGGGGACAGCAAGTCTCGATGACTTTAGAGGCAGCAGTGGTTGTTGTGCAGTCGGGGGGGAGGGCGATTGGTCAAACCTATTAAAAAACAGGTTCAGATTGTTTGCCCACTCCCTGCCCCCCGTGGCCTGGGGGGAGGGATTCTGGAGCCCAGAGATGGTTTTAAGGTTTCTCCAGACCCCGCCGATGTCGCTCTGTTGCAGCTTGTCCTCCATCTTCTTCCTGAAACTGTCCTTGCCTTCTCTGATCTTCCTCCTCAGCTCCCTCTGTACGGACTTCAGCATCTCCCTGTTCCCCGACCTGAAGATCCTCTTCTTCTCTCTCAGAAGTGTTTTTATTTCAGGGTTGATCCAGGGTTTGTTGTTCGAACAACACCGTATGGTCTTGGTGGGTACGGTGTTGTCCACACAGAAGCCGATGTAGTCCGTGATGGTGTGAGTGAGGCCATGGATGTCCTCACCATGTGGATCGCAGAGCTGCTCCCAGGCAGTGATTTCAAAACAGTGTTGCCAGCAGTTTAGACATTAATGGCTGTGTGTTGTTATTTTGAGGGGACAGCAAATTTACACCGTTATACAAGCTGTACACTGACTACTTTTCATTGTATCAAAGTGTCATATCTTCAGTGTTGTCCCATGAAAAGATATAATAAAATATTTACAAAACTGTGATGGGTGTACTCACTTTTGAGATACTGTATTTGGTCTTTTTGATTTTGTCAGTACATATCATACAACCATGTATGTTGGTATTAAAAAAACACAAATGAAGTGAAGATGGCAGGAAAACTGAAGGTGAAATTTTAACTCTATGGAGATCAAATGTTAAGACTATCTCTATGCCATTTTTTTTTTTTAAAGAAAACCATCAAAATAGTAATTTCCTAAATTTCAGAGCAGTGCGGGAGCATTTCAGACCACATGACAAGAAGGATTTTCTTCTTGTGCCGGTTTATGTACCTCTTGGGCACGCTGTCACTAGTGCCAGGTGATTTGTTCTGTGCAAAGTGAAATTCCCTTCTGATTTATAGTCAGAGGGGGGGCTGCACTGGCCTACATTCACTGTTTTTCATTTAGCAAGGTTCTCTCCTGCGCTGATGGCTGCTGTCAGCTCTTCTACCCATATGTATGGCTCCAGCTGGTGGAACACAGGCTTGAAGTGGTAACTCCTGATCAAGCTTGTGCTTTCACTGCAGGCTGTGTGGGTGGATGGTGGCAGCTGTCATTCAGCTCGAGCTTTTGAAAACAATTAAAAGTTTATAATTAACCTCTTGCACTCCGTTGTACCGCGGACGGGCAAGTCTCTGCGTCCTAGAGCGCACGAGAGCGCCCTCATGCGCTCTAGGACGCATGATGGCGATGATGTAGGTGGTGAGGGCGTCCAAGCGCGCACTAAAAATAAAAGCTGCAGACACAGCCGCGAACAGATTAGTTCATCTGATTGACCTCTCATTCGACTAATAAGAGCCTTGAATTGGGTTTCTGAAACCTTGAAGAACCAATGACTGAAAACCTAGCAAGAAGGACCCGCCTACCAACGCTGTGAATGCAGTGAGCCAATTGAAGCAGAGAAGTTCGCCAGCTGTTTTTTTTAAGGCTGGGTGAAGACAGACTGCTGCAGCGGATCAAAAAAGGACTTGCAGAAAAAACCGTCACAGACCCAGCAGCACGGAGACCACCCACAAATGCAATCTGTGAGACAGCATTTGCGCATCCGCATGTTCGGCCACAGGCGGTGCTTATTTTGTTTTTGTTCCAGCAGAGTAGACGTTATGATTTACTTCCATGGTCATAGATCGACGGAGGCTGACGACGAAGGCTGAGTGACGCACACGCCTTCGCCAGTCTTTTTTTAATTACTACTATTATTTGTTTTGAAAAATCGTTCGCCAAAAACCGCAATCATGGAAGCACAAAACTACAATAATGGAATTATGTTTTGATCGGGTCGCGAGACCAGAACCATGAGCGGACCAGCGTCGCGTTCGTCTGACAATGAGGAAGAGAAGTTCGCCAGCTACGCTGCTGCTGTGAAGAGGTAAAGTGTTATAAGCTAAATTATTCTCTATCCCATCCATCCATCCATCCATCTTCTACCGCTTTTCCGGAGGTCCGGGTCGCGGAGGCAGCAGTTCAAGCAGAGAAGCCCAGACTTCCCTCTCCCCAGCCACCTGCTCCAGCTCTTCAGAGGGGATACCAAGGCGTTCCCAGACTAGCTGGGAGACATAGTCTCTCCACCGAGTCCTGGGTCTGCCCCGGGGTCTCCTCCCAGTGGGACGTGCCTGAAACACCTCAAGTGGGAGGCGTCCAGGAGGCATCCTAATCAGATGCCCATACCACCTCAACTGACTCCTTTCAATGTGGAGGAGCAGCGGTTCTACTCTGAGCCTCTCCCGGATGACTGAGCTCCTCACCCTATCTCTGAGGGTGAGTCCAGCAATCCTACGGAGAAAGCTCATTTCAGCCGCTTGTATCCGCGATCTCGTTCTTTCGGTCATTACCCAAAGCTCGTGACCATAGGTGAGAGTAGGAACGTAGATTGACTGGTAAATCGACAGCTTTGCCTTAGAACTAAGCTCCCTCTTCACCACAACAGACCGGTACAACGTCCGCATCACTGCAGATGCTGCTCCAATCCGTCTGTCGATCTCTCGCTCCATTTTCCCCTCACTCGTGAACAAGACCCCAAGATACTTAAACTCCTCCACTTGGGGCAGGAGCCTGTCCCCAACCCGGAGAGGACAATCCACCTTTTTCCGGCTGAGGACCATGGACTCGGACTTGGAGGTGCTGATTCTCATCCCAGCCGCTTCACACTCAGCGGCAAACCGTCCCAGCAAGAGCTGTAGGTCATTGCTGGATGAAGCCAACAGGACAACATCATCTGCAAACAACAGAGATGAGATCCTGTGGTCACCAAGCATGACACCCTCCATTCCCTGGCTGCGCCTAGAAATCCTGTCCATAAAAATTATGAACAGGACCGGTGACAAAGGGCAGCCCTGGCGGAGTCCAACTCTCACTGGGAATGACTCCGACCGAGTGTTGGCAATGCGAACTAAACTCTCACAACGGTCGTACAGAGACCGAATAGCTCGTAACAACAAGCCCGATACCCCATACTCCCGAAGCACCCCCCACAAAAATCCACGAGGGACGCGGTCAAATGCCTTCTCCAAGTCCACAAAACACATGTAAACTGGTTGGGCAAACTCCCACGAACCCTCAAGAATTCTCGAGAGGGTAAAGAGCTGGTCCGATGTGCCACGGCCAGGACGAAAACCACATTGCTCCTCCTGAATCCGAGGTTCGACCAACGGCCGGACTCTCCTCTCCAATACCTTGGCATAGACCTTCCCAGGGAGGCTGAGGAGTGTGATCCCTCTAAAGTTGGAGCACACCCTCCGGTCCCCTTTTTTGAAGAGAGGAACCACCACCCCGGTTTGCCATGCCAAAGGCACTGCCCCCGACCTCCACGCAATGTTGCAGAGGCGAGTCAACCATGACAACCCAACAACATCCAGGGCCTTGAGGTACTCGGGGCGAATCTCGTCCACCCCCGGGGCCCGGCCACCAAGGAGATTTTTAACCACCTTGGCGACCTCAGCCCCTGTGATAGGCGAGTCATCCCCCTCGTCCCCAAACCCTGCTTCCTCTGTGGAAGGCGTATCAGTGGGATTGAGGAGATCCTCGAAGTATTCCTTCCACCGCCCGACGATATCCCCAGTTGAAGTCAACAGTGTCCCATCCGCACCATACACAGTGTGGACGGGGAGCTGCTTTCCCCTCCTGAGCCGCCGAACAGTTTGCCAGAATCTCTTTGAAGCCGACCGAAAGTCTTGTTCCATGGCCTCACCGAACTCCTCCCATACCCGGGTTTTTGCTTCAGCAACCACCCGAGCTGCACTCCGCTTGGCCTGCCGGTACACCTCAGCTGCTTCGGGAGTCCCACAAGCCAACCAAGCTTGATAGGACTCCTTCTTCAGCTTAATGGCCCCCCTCACCACTGGTGTCCACCACTTGGTTCGGGGGTTGCCACCACGAGATGCACCGACCACCTTGCGGCCGCAGCTCTGGGCTGCCGCTTCAACAACAGAGGTGGAGAACATGGCCCATTCAGACTCCATGTCTCCAGACTCCCTCGGAATGTGGTTGAAGTTCTTCCGGAGGTGGGAGTTGAAGACCTCCCGGACAGGGGCCTCAGCCAGACGCTCCCAGCACACCCTCACTATACGTTTGGGTCTACCAGGTCTGAATGGCTTCCTCCCCTGCCATCGGATCCAACTCACCACCAGGTGGTGATCAGTTGACAGCTCTGCACCTCTCTTTACTCGGGTGTCCAAGACATACGGTCGCAGGTCTGATGATACGATAACAAAATCGATCATCGACCTGCGGCCTAGGGTGTCCTGGTGCCAGGTGCACATATGGACACCCTTATGCTTGAACATGGTGTTCGTTATAGACAGACTGTGGTTAGCACAGAAGTCCAATAACTGAACACCACTCGGGTTCAGATCGGGCAGGCCGTTCCTCCCAATCACCCCCCTCCAGGTTTCACTGTCGTTGCCCACGTGCGCATTGAAGTCCCCCAGTAGGACAATGGAGTCTCCAGGAGGAGCACCCTCCAGCACCCCAGTCACAGACTCCAAAAAGGGTGGGTACTCTGAAACATCATTTGGTGCATAGGCACAAATGATGGTCAGGACCCGTTTCCCAACCCGAAGGCGCAGGGAAGCAACCCTTTCGTCCACCGGGGAAAACTCCAATATAGAGGCAGCAAGGTGGGGCGATACAATCTATCCCTGAAAATTGTAATCCAAAATGACTTTTGACCGATCGGTAAATTACAACTGTGGCGTACGAAGTCTGAAGTTCGTGCGCCGCGGTACACGGTTCGTTCGTCGCGTCTAGACCGTGAACGCCGCCCCCCCCCCGCTATTCTTCTGTAGCGAGGGGGGGAGGAAGCCGCGGTGACTGAGCTGCTGTCCCACATCCCACATGACGCTAATCCGTCATGTAGCGATGGCCAATGTCCATCCTCTGTAGCGAAGGGGGGGGGGGACAACCCCCCCACACACACACAGACACAGCCCTGCGTGTGACCTTTCATTAGAGCCCAAAATGAAACTTCTACATTGAAGCATTCAAAAGTTACAGACGTTTTTCCAAACCGTGCCATTTGGCACAATTCCAAAACGCCTGGGAACAGCCTGAGGAAAAAGCTGTGTAATATATTCATTTTTTGTGGTATTGTTACAAAATTTGGACCTCAGCTGGATAACACTTGGTTCTACATTTCTGTTGCATTTTCCAGCCCAGATCTGAAGCTGTGTGTTATTTGCAAAAATTTGTATCCAAAAAAACACCCAGGCCAAATTTATTTTCTTCAAGTTCACTATGTTTAGATGACTGTAACTCAGTGGCCGGAGGACTTAGAGAGATTGACTGTTTTGCCAAAAAATTCAAAGTGTTTTCTTTTAAATGAGACCAACCCCATGAAGATGCTGCAAAGGGCTGAAGAACAGCTTTGGATTTAATTTGGGCACATTATTTTTTGGCGTTTTTAGGGAAATTGACCGGAGTGGAAGGGGTTAACAGTTTAAAAGTAATAAAATATGTATAGAAATGGACACTCTGTTCATGAATTTTAAGATATTTTCCCATAGAATAGTTAAAACCTTTGAACCCATACTTGGATGATGACGGAGCTCCATTGCTGGAAGCCGGGGCAGACAGGCTGTTTTGCTTCCAAATATGCTGTGAACAGAAAGAAAACTGCCTCGCTATTCAGCGACATGTGGGGCTGAATCAGAACAGGTCACGGTGGCAGTTACCCATCAGTGTGGAGGAGGAAAAAGTGATGAGACCTGGGCAGCAGGACACTGCTGCTGCCCGGGTCTCATCAACATTGCAGACATATACTGTATACAGGGCTTGACATTAACTTTTTTGCTCACTGGCTACTGTGGCTAGTGATTTTCCAAAGTTACTAGCCACTCAGCCTTTTCACTAGCCACAATTTTTTGGTTGGAAAATCATGTTTAATATGATCAAATTGGACTATGGCATGCTAAAATTTACTTGAACTATATTTACAGCCTTTTTCAATGTAAACTGCCCTTATACACATGTACATAAAAAATAGCAAGAAAAACCCTATTTATGAAGAGCAGTAAATACGCATCCTGTAAAATGGTAGAGAAGAATATTTGCAATATCAGTAAAGTGCAGGTAGATTTGGGTCCGTCCCAATTCTCATTTGTACCCCCACTTGGGCTACCTCTATGAACCCCTTCATGGCTGCACGTCATTAGTAGTTGCTGATTGATTTAACCTAAATGGACACTACCTGTTTTCACCAGAAAAAAAGAAAGAAAAAGAAAACTGATTAGAAAAAAAAAAAAAAACTACTTATGGGAGTTATAAGTTTCGTTGTCTCACATTGCAATGGGTTTATTATTTTAGATGCCATTTGAGAAAACTACAAACGGCCAAAGTGGCTAGTGGAAGTGGCTGTCTTACTGGCCACTGCTGAAATCCACCAACCATTGGTTGGTTGGCCGGTCTTAATGTTAAGCCCTGACTGTATATCACCGGAGTGGTGGCCTAGTTGGTAGAGCATCTGCCCCACACCCGGGAGACCAGGTCATACCAAAGACCATATAAAAAAAAAAAATGGTCCTTTCCGCCTTCTAACTTGGTGCTCAGCATAACAGAAAGGGGAAAGGAAAGTTAACGCACAGAGCTACGAGAGGACTGACCCCCCGCTGTAGCTTTCACTACTTACAGCAACTGTGTGGCCTAGGGTCAGAGAAACTGAGATAGGCGCTGCCCCTATACACCATATGGTGTCCCACATGCTGTGGAAGGGAATTAACTAATTAACTTAACCGACTGTATATCTATCAAATGCATGTAAACATGTGCATACACATGCTTATAGACAAGTGATTTACATTCGTTTTGTTCTTAGAACTACTTCAAGCAACCGTTCCAAAACTGAGGAAAATGTTCTATTCTGCACAACTTATCAAACTTTCCAAAGTTTAGGAGTCAAACCTCAGACAGCACAAAACAGGCACTACAGTGTGAGAGCACCCTAAGTCACAACTTCTATTATATACAGTATCACTACACTTGAACATAACAGTCTCTTAAAAATGGTGTAAAGACATTTGTAAGAGTTTATACTTCTGTAGGCTTTATTCAACAAAGCTCGTTCTATGGAGAGAAAGAGAGAGAACGATTTAACTGTATACACAAGCAAAAGCACAACTTTAAATTAAGGAGCAACAGTTTGTTCGGAGAACTACGTGTTGTTTCAAACAGGAAAGAAAGCCATTGTTTAATGCGGTGACATCAAAAGTTCAGCAAATGGATGGCTCGTCTATGGCGGCTGCTCCTTCCACGACCGCTTTGACACACTTGGCCATCGTCTGGGAAGCTCTGCTGATGGAGTCTGGACACAGAAAGGCAGATGATGAGCAGAGGATTTCACGTTTTCATTATTGTACAACCCCAATTCCGGTGAAGTTGGGACGTTATGTAAAATGTAAATAAAAGCAAAACGATTTAAAAATCCTTTTCAGCCTATATTCAATTGAATACACTACAAAGACAAAGATATTTAATGTTCAAACTGATAAACTTTGCTTTGTTGCAAATATTCACTCATTTTGAATCTGATGCCTGCAATATGTTCCATGAAAGCTGGGACAGGGGCAACAAAAGACCTTTAAAGTTGAAGAATACTCAAAAAACATCTTTTTTGAACATTCCACAAGTGAACAGGTTAACTGAAAACAGGTGAGTGTCATGACTGGGTATAAAAGGAGCATCCCAAAAGGCTCAGTCGTTCAAGCAAGGACAGGGCGAGGTTCACCACTTTGTGAACTGAAGACTTTCTATGACTCTATGGTGGCATCAGCCATCAATATATAGAGTGGTCTGCTGGGGCAGCAGTAGGGATAGGAATTGATAAGATTTTATCAATATCAATGGTATTGTTGATTTTGCTTACTGATCTGATTCTTTATCAGTTTCCTTAACGATTCTTGATCAGTTTTCCATGTGGGGAAAAAAGCCTTTCACAGGATTTCAGCATCAATGCAGGAGTTTTGATTTTATTAATTTAAACAATGCTTCTTCTCTTAAAAAGATATAATAAATTCAAATATAAGACTGTAAGCATGCTTTCCTTAGAAAAATGGGCATTTATGCCTTGTAACACTTGTTATATTTAAATGCTGATAAGCAATAAAAAGCAGTATAAACGGAATACTTAAGTCTTCGTCGATCGCTAGATGGTCACACCAGCTACCCTGACAAATGCTGCAGTCCTGCAGAGGTCCCCGAGGTCCCCGTGCAGCTTTTGGTTCAGCGATGTGGGGTCAGGCCACGTAGCTCGTCTGAGTACAGCGTGGTCTGGGCAGTCTTGGAGGAGGTGTTCGCTGGTCATTTGGGCAGTACCACATGGGCATCTGTCCGATTGTCCAACTTCAAATTTCTGGTGCATGTGAGCATGCATTCTGTTATGTCCAAATACTTAAGTGATTAGAAACAATTGCACAACTGTTATTTTAGCAATCACAAAAACATACACGCTGTACTTGGGTGTAATTTTTGCATTTTTTTTTTTATATACACAGCATTCCAAACTATTATGCAAATGATATTTGTCTCTGATTTTTCTAAACAGTTGATGCAAATGACAAGTCATTATAATTTTGAAGTCATCAACCATTAGAGCATAATTCAAATTTTATTGAACAAACCTCCCAAAGATAACAAATTTTTTTGTAAAAAATAAAACTCAAAATGCACTGTTCCAAATTATTATACACAAGAGAGTTTCAAAACATTTTATTGGTTGTAAAGAACTGAAAATGATCATTTGATGAATTTGCAGCATTAGGAGGTCTTCTTCTTCTTTTAGATTTGATTGGCAGTTGGCAACCAGCTTACAGGTGCATTACTGCCACTGACTTGATTATCATCATTCTATATCTTAGTATAAGAAATTCTTATAAGGAGTTCTGAACAACTCCTTCATATTTACTGAAATCAAAAGCTATATCAAAAACATCTTAACAGGCCAAGTTACATGTTAACATAGGACCCTTTCTTTGATATAACCTTCACAATTCTTGGATGCACTGAACTTGTGAGTTTTTGGAGAATTTCTGCTTGAATTTCTTTGCAAGATGTCAGAATAGCCTCCCACAGCTGCTGTTTTGATGTGAACTGCCTCCCACCCTCATAGATCTCGAGGATGCTCCAAAGGTTCTCATTAGGGTTGAGGTCAGGGGAGGATGAGGGTCACACCATGAGTTTCTCTCCTTTTATGCCCATAGGAGCCAATGACACAGAGGTATTCTTTGCAGCAGGAGATGGTGCACTGTCGTGCATGAAGATAATTTTGCTGTGGAAGGCATGGTTCTTCTTTTTGTACCATGGAAGAAAGTGGTCAGTCAGAAACTTTATATACTTTGCCGAGGTCATTTTCACACCTTCAGGGATCCTAAAGAGGCCTACCAGCTCTCTCCCCATGATTCCAGCCCAAAATATGATTCCGCCACCTCCTTCCTGATGTCGCAGCCTTTTTGGGACAAGGTGGCCATCCACCAACCATCCACTACTCCATCCATCTGGACCATCCAGGGTTGCACGGCACTCATCAGTAAACAAGACTGAAAATTAGTCTTCATCCATTTCTGGGCCCACTGCAACTATTTCTGCTTGTGAGCATTGGTTAGGGGTGGCCGAATAGTAGGTTTATGCACAACGGCAAGCTTCTGGAGGATCCTACACCTTGAGGTTTGCGGGACTCCAGAGGCACCAGCAGCTTCAAATACCCGTTTGCTGCTTTGTAATGGCATTTTAGCAGCTGCTCTCTTAATCCAATGAATTTGTCTGGCAGAAACCTTCCTCATTATGCCTTTATCTGCATGAACTTGTCTATGCTCTGAATCAGACATAAATTTCTTCACAGTATGATCATGCTTAAGTTTTCTTGAAATATCTAATATTTTCATACCTTGTCCAAGGCCTTGCACTATTTGATGCATTTCGGCAGCAGAGATCCTTTTTCTTTCCCATATTGCTTGAAACCTGTGGCATGTTTAATAATGTGGAACATCCTTCTTAAGTAGTTTTCCCTTAATTGGGCTCACCTGGCAAACTAATTATGACTGGTGTCTGAGATCGATATCAGTGATCCAAAGAGCCCTGAGACACAATACCATCCATGAGTTTAATTGAAAAACAAAAAATTTAATGTTTATGACACTAAAATCCTATTTGCATAATAATTTGGAACACGGTGTATATGCACAGTGTGTATACACCCACATGCATAAAATACTTAATTGTATATTAACATACTGGTAAAACCTGGAAACACTGCTCAGTCTCGGAAGGAGTCTAGTTAAGTATAAAGCTGGATTCATACTGTATTTGCCCTCTGACTTGCTCGCTGTGGCGCTGTACATGCTCACTTTTTTTGTCTACCAGGCCAAGCGGTTGACGCATGCGCACAAGTGTTATTTGTAGTTTTTCCCCAGCCCTATGGGTAGCGCAAATGCACTAACATGCCAGTTTCTTCACTGGCTATAAACATGAGAGTGATGCACATTTTTTTGTAGTAACAACAATGGTGTTGTTTAAAGGAAAAGGAGGCATTACCGTTTTCCAGTATCATTTTCCGCTCAAGCTGCTGCAAAAGGATTCATGTATGTTTACTCTTGTCTTCCACTTCCTCGCCGTCTTCTTCATCTACTTTGTCTTTGTATGCTGTGTTGGTAGCGCCACCTCGTGAATGGGACGTTCATTCTTGGGCATGCGCTGTCAACGCATTCAGACCGTGGGCAGACCATGCAGTCATATAATTTGGGCTGCACGTAGCCGTCCGCAGAGGAGCCCTGCGGACACTAGCTGACTGGAGATGATGACGTAAATTTCGTCACACCATGCTTCCAGTTGTGCGTACAGTGGAGGTGTAGCATGAATCCAGTTTTAATCTGTAACCTATAGCACACTAGGGCTGAAACGATTAGTTGACATTGTCAATAATGTCAACAAATATTTTTATTGTCGACAAATCGTTTAATTATAAAGTTTATATGCATGCTGCGGTAATGTTCAGTTGTACTGAAACTGCAATGGAAGACTGGAACTGCTGAGGGCAGCAGTGCCTCTGTTGTCTGGCATGCTTGAACAATTTCCAGCAAAGAAGAAGAGGAACACATTTATGGCTCTGAGTATGGCGAATGGCGAATTGGATAAAAAAATGCAGACCCACGTTTTCTGTTGTTTGGGAACATTCTACAGAAGACAAAAAATAAAACAAGTAAAATGCAGACTTTGCAAGGCAGACCTCTCTTACCATGGCAGCACTACAGTGATGCATGAGAAACATCTGAAACAACGGCACCCGGGAACCACGACATTACCGTCTGCTGGGTAAGTTTTAGCGAGTAAAGAAAGTTAGCGCAGGCAGTGCGGTGGCGGAGTGGTAAGCACTGTGGCAGCACAGCAACTCACCCTTGGCTGGGGGATCCTGGGTTCGATCCCAGCCCCCGACCAACAGTGATCTGTGTGGAGTTTGCATGTTCTCCCCGTGTCTGCGTAGGTTTATTCCGGGATTTCTCCGGTTTCCTCCCACACCCCCCCCAAAAAACATGCAAGTTAAGTTAATTGGCATCAACTAGGGATTCTAAATTGTCCTTAGGTATGAATGTGAGAGTGAATGGTTGTCTGTCTCACTGTGTTGGCCCTGCGATGGACTGGCGATCTGTCCAGGGTGTATGTACCCTGCTTCTCGCCCAAAGATGATGGGATAGGCTCCAGCCCCCCCGCGACCCGAAAAGGATTAAGCGGAAGAAGATGGATGGATGGATGGAAAGTTAGTGTCACTTACTTTCAATGGCCAACTGTTTCAAGCTTTAGAAAAATGACAATACTGTTAGTATGTGCTGTTAATGTTAGCTTACCTGTTTGACAATAAGCTCTCTGGTTGTGCTGAGGTTGGTAGAGGTTGAGCTATCATAGCTAACGTACTGAATGGAGTAAATGACTGAATTACAGGAGTTGCTATCGTTTTTTCATCTTTGTTAATATTAGCCCTCAGTCTGAATATTAGTTGTACTGTGTTATACTGTGTCCAGCTGAGACAAAATGGCATTTAAAGGCCTCCCACCCACGGGAGACGGAACACTGAAGGTATTAAACAGCAGCTGAGGTAAAATATGCACTAGACTACAGCCCCAACAAGAAGCAGAGATGGTGGACATGAGAAAAATAAGTGATTTGTTGACTAGTTGAAAAAAAAAAAAAATAGTCGTTAGATTAGTCAACTACTAAAATAATCTTTAGTTGCAGCCCTACATCACACGTACCACCTACCCAAACTACAGCTGCTCTACAGCCATGAATGAATGCAAACCTTGCACTACAAACTTCATTACAGCTCCTTGCGCAGCTGGTGTCAGTTGGTTTTCCTGGCAAGGACGAGCAGGTTGGTAAAACCTCAGAGCGACCTGTTCCTGTCATCGTCTAAAAATAATGAGCTCATACTTAAATATCAGACGTTTTTAGTTGAGTTTTGTGAGTTAAAAAACGGATTAAACTTAGCCTGCAAGGTTGCTAGCATTGCACTAATATACTACTACTACTAATAAGCTAATATTACTGTCACCAATGGAGGTGCTGCTGTTTGGGAATCAGGTGCACTTCGTAGACTGTCAAACACATTGCATCTTTCATTTTGTCCCATGCTACCGCGTCAAGAGATGTTTCAACTTGTGTTTACTATATGCCATGCTGCTTGTGTTTACCAATGCACTTCCACCATTATCCCACAGTAGCGATGGCATCATGGCGTTGCTTGGTAACGGCAGTGTGCAACGTTATGACATATGCCGTTTAAAAAAACCCCACACAAATGTTTAAACCCGCAGCATCGATAAGAGGAATTGATAACATCAGTGATGTACGATTCCAGGGGCTTGAAAAATTTAGAACCGGTTTCCAACAAGACCCGGTTCTCAATTCCCATCCCTGGGCAGCAGCATCATGGGAGCCAACAAAAGATTGAACAGGCTGATTAAGAAGGTCAGCTCTGTTCTGGGGCACCGCCTTGACCCACTAGAGGTGATTGGAGAGAGAAGGATGGTGGCTAAATGGTCATCTCTGCTTGAGTCCGAGTCCCACCCCATGTGGGACACGCTGAGTGCACTGAGGAGCTTATTTAGCGGCAGGCTGCACCACCTTAAGTGCTTAAGGGAGAGGTTCCGCAGGTCCCTCCTACCTGCTGCTCTCAGACTCTACAATCTGTGCTGCTCATAGAGACTGCACATTAACACTACCACTTTTTCACAATAAGCTCATTCCTTTCCAATACAATTTTTGAAAATATAAGATAAGATAAGCTAAGCCTTTATTAGTCCCACAATGGGGAAATTCCAGGATTACAGCAGCACAGGGACAGCAGCACTCAGAGCAATAATTAATAAGATAAGATAATAAGAACAAATGAATATACATATGTACACAGATATATACACAGTGCGGGAGCATTGCAGCTAGATGGTATAGACAGCATTACGATCTTTTTTATCCTTTTTTTTTTTTTTTTTTTTCCTTTGAAAGACAAAAGTAAAATAGAAAGATGTCTTTACCTTCTTTACATGTTTCAACTGCACTGCAGCCTTCATCAGAAGAGTCAGCTGATTGCTGCCAGGTGACATTTATCAGCTGATTTTCGTAGGCGGGGCCAGCTCAGCAGATCTGTCAGATCCGCCGAGCCGGCCCCGCCTCCCGCCGTCAGATGGTCTCTGGAGAATGTGGTCCCAGGTGTGAGAAAGCATAAAGGCCCCCTCATCTCGGTTCATGGTGTCTTCATGGGAGGCGGGGCCTTCATGGGAGGCGGGGCCGGCTCGGCGGATCTGACAGATCTGCTGAGCTGGCCCCGCCTACGAAAATCAGCTGATAAATGTCACCTGGCAGCAATCAGCTGACTCTTCTGATGAAGGCTGCAGTGCAGTTGAAACATGTAAAGAAGGTAAAGACATCTTTCTATTTTACTTTTGTCTTTCAAAGGAAAAAAAAAAAAAGGATAAATAATTGAAAGAAGACAAAATGAACCTGTTTGACGTATTACGTGGAAGTTATGGACAAGTTTGCATTAAAGACTTCCGCCGGCTGGAGAAATTGGAGAAAACACGGGCACGCTTCAGAAACCACCTACGATTCAACCTCCGTTGCAGAGATGAGGAGGTCACACCCCAAAGCCTCAATATAAGAAATCCAATCCCGACCAAGAACGCAGAAAAAATCATCAACAAAGCACGGAAAGACCTTATAAAAGAACGTATAAGAATAACGGCAAATAAAGTAGACAAAATAAACAACCAAATCAAAGAGGAAACGGACATGTTTAAGCAACGCTACCCGACGGACCAGAAAACGCAGGAGCAGATAAAAGCACAACTGAAACACGCACACGAACAAGAATTCATCACAACGAAAAACCGCCAATTGAAAAAATTAAAAAAACTCACAGAAAGAAAGAACGGACGAAGACAAACACACACGGAAAAGAACGATAAGTGGGTCAAAAACCTATCACAACGCACACTCACGGACACGGAGAAAACAGTGCTGAACAGAGGACTGAACTTCGCCATCACACCAGCCAGAATCCCCCATGAAGAATACATCCTCGCAACAGAACTGGCATGTGAAAAAATCCAGGACCAAGGAGAAAAAGCAGCACTCCGGAACGCAGTCGCAGGAATCCTCAAAACGGCCAAATTACCACAAAGCAACGTTACAAGAAAAGAAGAAAAAGCATTAAACTCACTCAAGACAGATAAAACGATCACAATACTCCCAGCAGATAAAGGCAGAACAACAGTAATTTTGGACACGGAAACATACGAAAAACAGATGGAAACCATGTTGGCAGACAGTAACACATACGAAATCATTAAAACAAACCCGACAGAAGAAAAGAAAAAAATGCTCAAAGCCCTTCTAAAACCTCTATTAGAAAGCAATAAAATCACAAAGGACGCATATGATCACCTGATCCCCACAGCCAGCATCACCCCTCGGATTTATGGAACACCGAAAATACATAAAAAGGATATCCCACTGCGGCCAATAATAGACAGCATTGGATCAGTCACATACAACTTATCAAAAGCCCTAGCTGAAATCATCAAACCCCTCCTTGGACTATCAGACTTTCACTGTAAAAATTCAAAAGAGCTGGCACAAGAACTCAAAGACATAAAAATAGAATCAGACGAGATCCTCATCTCACATGACGTCATCTCTTTATTCACAAAGACTCCTATTGACGTCACACTACATATAGTGCAAGAACGCCTCAACAAGGACAGTACCCTAAAAAGACGCACCAACCTCACAGTCCATGACATATCCAAATTACTACAGTTTGTTGCAAAATCCACTTATTTTCAATTCAGAGGAAAAATCTACAAACAAAAAGAAGGATTTGCAATGGGAGACCCACTATCAGCCATCATGAGCAGTTTTTTTATGGAGGATCTGGAAAATAAAGCCATCAACACAGCACCCACAATATGCAAACCCACCCTTTGGAAGAGATACGTAGATGACATTCTGGAAAAAATAAGGAAAGGACATACACAAGAACTCACTGACCATCTGAACAGTACAGACAGTACGGGGAACATAAAATTCACACACGAAGAGGAGGAAAATGGCACCATAGCCTTTCTGGACATGAAAATCCACCACAACGAGGATGGCAGCATAAAAATCACAGTCTACAGGAAACCAACCCACACAGATCAATACCTACTTTGGACATCGGAACACCCCACAGCACACAAGCTATCAGTCGTCAGGACATTATATGAACGAGCCACCATCATCACGGAACAAGAAGACAGACAGGAAGAGGAAAACCACATAAAACATGCACTTATACGCTGCCAATATCCAGTATGGGCCATAAACAAAGGGAAACAGCAAGTCAAAAACAAAGAAAATAAACAGGACACAAGACACAGAACAAAAGCTGAAATCAAAAACAAGGAAACCATAACTATACCATACATACGAGGGATCACGGAACCAATTCAAAGGATCATGAAAAAATACAAAATAAACACAGCAGTCAAACCACACAAAAAATTAAGACAGTTATTAGTACACCCCAAGGACAGAATAGAACAAGACAATAAATGCAATGTATTATATGAAATATCATGCAGATCATGTAACAAAACCTACATTGGAGAAACCGGAAGATTATTCACCACAAGAAAAAAAGAACACCAAAAGGAATGTGAGAAGGAAACGCAAGGACGACTCACAAGATCACAAAAAGAAAAAGCAGAACAAGAAACATCAAAATCAGCAATATCGGACCACTGCAAAAGAAATAATCACATCATGGACTGGGACAACACAAAAATTATTGGATCGGAGAGCAACAGACACAAACGTTGGATCAAGGAGGCAATAGAGATCAGAAAGCGGGGAAAAGACACCATGAACCGAGATGAGGGGGCCTTTATGCTTTCTCACACCTGGGACCACATTCTCCAGAGACCATCTGACGGCGGGAGGCGGGGCCGGCTCGGCGGATCTGACAGATCTGCTGAGCTGGCCCCGCCTACGAAAATCAGCTGATAAATGTCACCTGGCAGCAATCAGCTGACTCTTCTGATGAAGGCTGCAGTGCAGTTGAAACATGTAAAGAAGGTAAAGACATCTTTCTATTTTACTTTTGTCTTTCAAAGGAAAAAAAAAAAAAAGGATAAATAATTGAAAGAAGACAAAATGAACCTGTTTGAAGCATTACGATCTGTTAAGTTACCCTGCAGAATATGAATATGTACCCAGACAGTATATTTTGTATTTGAATCAGCCGTGTTGTCACCCTCAGTAATGACTGATATTGTCCTAGTTGTATAATGGAGGGGACCATTTATTGTGCAAGGTTGTTACGTTTTGTACATTCAATACGATCTCCACGAGCAGCCCTGGTTAGGTTATAAAGTCTGACAGCCGTAGGTAGGAAGGACCTGCGGAACTTCTCCGTCGTGCACCTAGGATGGTACAGCCTACTGCTAAATGAGCTCATCAGTGCGTTCAGCGTGTCCTGCATGGGGTGGGACTCGGACTCCTGCAGAGATGACAGCTTAGCCACCATCCTCCTCTCTCCTATTCCCTCTACTGGGTCAAGGCGCCGCCCCAGAACAGAGCTGGCTTTTTTGATCAGTCTGTTCAGTCTCTTCCTGTCAACTGCCGTGATGCCGCTGCCCTAGCAGACCACTCCAAATGTGATGGCTGATGCCACCACCAAATCGTAGAAGGTCTTCAGGAGTGCCCCTTGCACTCCAAAAGACCTGAGCCTCCTCAGGAGGAACAGCCTGTGCTGCCCCTTCTTGTAGAGCATGTTGGTGTTGTGTGGCCAGTCTAATTTATTGTTCACGTGAACACCCAGGTACTTGTAGGATGTCACCATCTCGATGTCTGTTCCCTGGACGTTTACTGGTGCTGTGGGGAGTTGTCCTCACCTGCGGCAGTCCACCACCAGTTCCTTAGTTTTCCTTGCAATGGTCTGGAGGCAGTTCCGTTGGCACCAGTCCACGAAGTCCTGGATAAGTCCTCTGTACTCCTCATCGTCTGCATCAGAAATGAGGCCGACAATCGCAGAGTCGTCAGAGAACTTCTGTAGGTGGCAGTGTGGTGTGTTGTGTGAAAAGTCCGAAGTACAGAGGGTGAACACTAAGGGAGCCAGAACTGTTCCCTGGGGGACTCCCATGCTGCAGATGGTGGTGTCAGACACACAGTCCTGGGCTCTCACAAACTGTGGTTGGTTTGTGAGGTAGTCCAGGATCCATGATGACAGGTGCTGGTCCACCTCTGAGCACAGTATCTTGTCCTTCAGGATCACCAGTTGGATGGTGTTGAAAGCACTTAAGAAATCAAAGCACATGATCCTCACAGTGCTCCCAGGCTTCTCTAGGTGGGACAGAGAACGGTGTAGAAGGAAGATCACTGCATCCTCCACCCTGACGCCATGCTGGTAGGCGAACTGGAGTGGATCCATCGCTGGTCCCACTCGGGGGCGGAGGTGGGCAAGGAGCAGCCTCTCCAGGGTATTCATCGGGTGTGATGTGAGGGCCACTGGTCTGTAGCTGTTCGGCTCCTTGGGGTGAGGGGTCTTTGGTATGGGTATCGCACAGGATGTTTTCCACAGCTGTGGTACCCTCCCCAGCTTCAGGCTCAGGTTGAAGATGTGCTCCATGATCCCACACAGCTGGTCTGCGCAGGACCTTGAGGAGCTTCGAGCTGATGCCGTCCGAACCCGAGGCCTTCCTCGCCTTGATCTTCCCCCAGCTCCGCTCTCACCTGGGTCTTAGTGAGGGTCAGGTTGGGGCAGGGGGGCTGTGTGCTGGGAGGGGGTTGTGTTGGGGGGAGGCCGTGGACAGCGGGACTCGATGAAGGTGGAGGCAGTGGTGGTTGTGCAGGCAGAGAAGAGAGCAGTTGGCCAAGTTGTCATTTTGTTTTTGTAGTGATTCTCTATGTTCACTAAGTGGGTTAGACATATATAAGCTTTAGCTTCAGTTTAACCCTGTTAATTTGACCATTTTTCTTCTTTTATTAATGGATTTTATTCATCTTCTTTTGTGACAGATGGAAATAAATTAAATGAAAAAATGTTAATACAATTACAATTATTATTGAAGGTGGTAAAAGCACTGTACTCATTCAACTGCAAAAGATACTGTGTGTGTATATGTAGGGGTAATTCAGCTGTAATGCTGTAAATGCTGTAAATGCTAACTACTTATTTTTTTAACTGTAAAAGCTATTCCACTTTCTCTGACCTCTTGCACAGTGTATATACTGTTTTTTTTACCCCATTTTTATCTTATTTATTATTGCTCTAAGTTCTGCTATCCCTTTGCTGCTGCAATACTGTCCATTTCCCCATTGTGAGACTAATAAAGGATTATCTTGTCTTGTCTTATCTCTTAACTGCATGGGCAAATAGTCCAACAGTTTAAGAACCCCGTTTCTCAATTTACAATTGCAAGGAATTTGGGGATTTCATTATCTATAGCCCATACTATCATCAAAAGACTGAGAACCTGAAGAAATTTTTGCATGTGCGGCAAGGACAAAAACCAACACTGAATGCCCGAGACCTTTGCTCGCTCAGGCAGCACTGCTTTAAAAACTGACATCATTCTGTAAAGGATAACAGACCGTGGGCTCAGAACACTTTGGAAAACCATTGTCAGTTAACACTAGGGATGTTAATGATTTAACTGGCTTTCAATTAACTGTTGATAAGAAAATCTGATGTCAATTAATTGATAACGCAGCAGTCCTTTTCAATGGGAGCTTATTCTATGAAATGTAGTGGCATTGCCGCCCAGGTGGAGGTGCATGTGGTCACCCACTGCCGCCTTTCAACCGAAACTAAAGAAAAAGCTGAAGAAGATGCCAAGCCACCTGTGCAGTGCAAAAAAACTCACCCTTCCGGGTTAATGTCCGAGAGCCACGACAAGTTCCAATGGCATGCGAGCTTGAAGATCCACTTGCCTGCTTCAAATCAGCAGGGCAGAGAAACGGGCCGGAGAAAGAAGAAACTACACAAGCAAAAAAACATCCCCACTGCTTTCAACCCACTGCTAGACGGGAAAGCAGACTGGACTCCCAAGTTCCCACTGAGGTAACAGACAACAGAGGGAGCCCAGATCATTCTGGGTTTTCCTGGATTGCTGGGGTACTGTGATAATGTTTAACATGCAACAGATAAAGCAGCTCACAATTTATTTTCCTGTTAAAACAGTCTACCAGTGCATCTCAGTAAATTAGAATGTGTAAGTTTTTTGTAATATAACAAAAAAAAAAAAGAAGACATTTTATGATATTGGTAATAGTTTTAAAAATAAATTAAAAATCATGACATTTGTAATTTACTGAGCTGTACCAGCACATAGTACACACTATACAGTATAAAATTTGTTAAACTACAAACAATGCCATTGCCGTAAAAAAATGCAAATGATACAATAAATAATTGAGGAATATAATGTTCATGTTTTATTAAGTATATCAAAAACAGTAATTAAATTTTTATATGTTAAAGACAAAAGACCGTATTGTACCGAGGGAAAATCAGATTCTCAGGAAAATCGCCGCTATCAATTAATCATTAATTGATCGATAAGGTGAATCAACTAATGATTAATGAGTTAATTGATAACTTGCATCCCTAGTTAACACAGCTTGTTGCTACATCTACAAGTACAAGTTAAAACTCTACCATGCAAAACAAAAGCCATATATCAACAACACCTAGAAATGCTGCCAGCTGTTCTTGGCCTGAGTTCATCTGAGATGGGGGGTGGGGGGTTAGGGCAGAAAACACATGACACTATTGTAACCGGAATATGTTAATTCTATACTATTTATTTCTTTTTTTTTTTAACATTTTGCACAGTAACTTTGCATGTGGAACTTACCATTTGAAGTATTGTACAACCCAGGCTTGAATGTTGGAATATTGGGCCAGCTGGGGTCCCACCCAGACGTTGTCCTGTGTTTGAACTTTTTACTGGTGTCATCCTTCTCTCCTTCCTCTGCTCTCACCTCTCCTGGAAACTCTGCCTGAACACTTTTCTCTCCTTGGCTCCTCTCTTCTGTCTCATCTTTCCCTCTCTAAGCCCCATCTAATTCAGGTTCTCTCTCTGTCTATGGTGGTATACAAACAGGTAAGAAAATACCAAGTGTCATGTTTTGTCCTGCATGATTTTTTTTGTCATGATTTACATACACAAATATGTATATTTTTTGTATTTTTATTATAGGGTTTCTTTTTTCCATTGAGAAAGAGAAGGGGAAAAAACATTCATAACAGTAATTAACTAACACATTGTGGGCGACACACATTGTGGGCTCACATTTCCACAGAGACATGACTGCATGTGTATTGAGCGTGTCACGTCTGGAAGGACAAAGGACTCGAATCTGCAGAAGATAATGAGGAGGTGTGAGATTTGTCTTTTTGTCCCACAGAAGATGCCCCGGAGAGATTTCCAGTTCATCAAGAAATGAGAGACAATGGTGAAGGTTCAAAGGGATGCTTTGTGACTGTATGTTTACTGAAAACACCATGTGACTTGAATTCTGATGCTGGAAACATATAAAAGGGTGATGAGATATGATTCTTCCTCTTTCCTGCTTTGAGAATGCTAGACGATGTGTTCTGTCAATAAAGCTGGTTTACGAACTAAACTCAGCCTCATCATTCGAGCACATCCTCTACACTGGTGACCTACGACAAGAAATGAGCAGACAGAATTCTCCCGAGCGGGGCTCGGCGGAAGCCAGCCTGATGGCCGCCTCCACGATCCAGCTGCCCAATTTCTGGCAACACAGCCCGCGCTCATGGTTTAGCGCAGTCGAGGCGCAGTTCAACCTCCGGAGAATCTCCAACGACGACACAAAATTCTACCATGTGGTAGCGAAGCTGGACAGCGACATGGTCCAGAGAGTGGAGGATTTGGTTAATCATCCACCAGACAGCGACAAGTACAGCGCATTGAAGGACGCGCTGATCAGCCATTTCACCCCTTCAGTCCAACAACGAGCAGAGGGGCTCCTGACGTTGACGGAGTCAGAGAACGATAGACCTGCGGACCTGATGGTGAAGATGCTGAGGCTCAAAGACTCTGAGGATGGCGAATTCATTTTCGCCCACCTTTTCCTTCGGACTCTGCCGCCAGCAGTGAGAGTGGCCCTGGCAGAGTCGCCCCGATTGGCCAGGCGAGACTACCATGGGCTGAGCAAAGAGGCGCAGCGGCTTGTCGACGCCCACAAGCGGAACGCGGTTTCGGCCGCAGCTGCTAGCCCAGGAACAGCGTCCGGAGACAGCGCAGGTCCAGCGGCCGAGGCGCCAGACGCACCAACGACGGCGGCGATGGGGGCCAGACGACGCGGAGCGGAGGACGGCCAATGTTTCTACCACCGCCGTTTTGCAGAGAGAGCGCACAGGTGCGTCCCGCCGTGCAACTTCAAGCGCCAGGGAAACGCCAAGACCGAGGGCCGGTAGCAGCTGCGACCCTCGGCAACGAGAACAAGCTGCTTTACCTGACGGATGCACACTCGGGGAAACAGTTCCTCGTGGACACGGGCTCCCAGCTGAGTTTCGTCACACCCACCTACGCGGAACGGCTGATGCCGTCTAAAGCTCCCTGGGTGTCAGTGTCAGCAGCGAACGGCTCTGCGATTAAAACGTTCGGTGAGAGGACCATGCTTCTGTCCTTACAGGGCCGTTCATTTGAGTGGACATTTATTGTAGCAGCAGTCAGTTTCAACATGTTAGGGGCTGATTTTTTGTGCTCACATGGTTTATTGGTTGACCTTGCTAATAGACGTCTGATTAATGCACTGTCCTTTCATTCTATTCCCTGCACAGCTCGGGTGGCCCCGCCGACTGCACATGCCAGCGTCTCAGCTGCGGGTGGTAAGTTTCACACATTGCTTGCTCAGTTCCCAGCACTCACAGTCCCCACGTTTTCGGCGACGGTGGCTAAACATGGGGTGGAGCATGATAGATGCAGTTTTACGCGACCTCCCTTTCGTGTTCGTTTATTTAGATGATATTTTAGTAGCCAGCGCGTCCGAGGGCGAGCACGAAAAACACCTCACAGCAGTTTTTCGGAGGCTGGCAGAGCACGGGTTAATAGTTAACCCAGCGAAGTGCCAGTTTGGGGTGGCGCAGATTGATTTTTTGGGGCATCGCGTTTCGGCAGAAGGAGCGGTTCCTCTTCCAGAGAAAGTGCGTGCCATAACGGATTTTCCGCAACCTCAAACGGTCAAGGCGCTTCAGGAGTTTCTAGGGATGGTTAATTTTTACAACCGGTTCCTCCCAAGCGCAGCACGGCTCATGCAGCCATTGTACACCGCGTTAAAAAAACAAAAGCCCGCAAATAAAGTTGAATGGTCTCCGGAGCGGGAGCGCGCCTTTGCCCAGGTAAAATCAGCCCTGGCAAACGCAGTTTTGTTAGCGCACCCAGTTCCAACGGCTCGCATGGCGCTCACCACTGACGCTTCCGATGTAGCGGTGGGGGCGGTAGTTGAACAGTCTGTGGCAGGTACCTGGCAACCCCTCGCGTTTTTCAGCAGGACTTTGCGCGATAGTGAGCATAAATACAGTGCGTTTGACAGGGAGCTTTTGGCCCTACACTTGGCCATCCGCCATTTTCAGTTCTGGTTAGAGGGGCGACGTTTCACCGCGTTTGTGGATCATAAACCGCTAACGTTTGCGATGGCCAAAATTTCAGAACCCTGGTCAGGCCGACAACAAAGGCAACTAGCCGCAATATCGGAGTTCACTACTGATATTCAGCATGTCGCGGGTAAACACAATGTTGTGGCAGACTGCCTCTCGCGCGCGGTAGCACCACCAAGCCCCATGGGGGCAGACTCTGTAGCCGTGGCCGCGGGCAGCGACGCGGGAGCGCGCGCAGCCCCGGTCTGTGTAGGGTTAGATTATGCAGCCATGGCTGCGGAGCAGGTTAACGATGCGGACGTGCGCGCGCTCCAGTCTGGACCAACAGGGTTAAGGCTGGAGCACAGGAAGCAACAAAGCGGTATGCCCCCACTAATCTGCGATGTCTCCACGGGACGGCCCCGCCCCGTGGTGCCAGCTGCGTGGCGTCGCCGCGTTTTTGACTTGGTCCATTCTCTTGACTTGGTCCATTCTTTTGACTTGGTCCATTCTCTCGCGCACCCGGGGGTGCGCGCATCGATTAAGTTGGTGGGGGAGAAATTTGTTTGGCCCGGGTTGCGCAAACAGGTCAAGGAATGGGCGGCAGCCTGCGTAGCATGTCAGCGAGCCAAAATACACAGACACACTAAGGCCCCGTTAGAACCTTTTCACATCCCCGCTAAGCGTTTTGATCACGTGCATATTGACTTGGTGGGCCCGCTCCCATTATCACACGGGCACACACATCTTTTGACGATGGTGGATCGCACCACGCGTTGGCCAGAGGCGATTCCTCTGACATCAACCACAGCGGAAGAAGTTGCGCGAGCATTTTTAGCAGCGTGGGTTGCGCGTTTCGGTGTACCGTCAGACAGGGATCCCCAATTTATTTCCGAACTATGGTCATCGATGGCCCGCAGCTTGGGGGTGAAGATTCATCGCACTACTGCGTATAACCCCCAGGCTAATGGTTTATGCGAACGCTTTCACAGGTCATTGAAAGCAGCCCTCAGAGCGTCGCTGACGGATACAAATTGGGTGGACAAACTTCCATGGGTTTTATTGGGGTTGCGTTCTGCACCTAAGGAAGATTTACATGCTTCCCCGGCTAAATTAGTTTTTGCACAACCTCTCCGTTTGCCGGGGGAATTTCTCCCCGATAATCCCGCACCAAATGGCCCCCCTGCTCAGCCGTGGCAGAGCGACTCGGGAGCAAACACGCTCCCTGGCCCGGTCCATCACAGTTTCCCACACGTTTTTGTGCCAAAGGCTTTAAAAAATGCAGAGTTTGTTTTTGTTAAACATGATGCTCAGCGTCCAAGTTTGCGGCCGTTTTATGACGGACCGTTCAGAGTGCTGGAGACCGGGCAGAAGCATTTTCTGCTAGATTTAGGGGGCAGAAGGAAGTTGATTTACATAAACAGGCTCAAACCCGCTTTTGTTTTGGCTGATGAGGAAGTGCAGCTCGCGAGGCCCACCCTGCCGTGGCAGGCCGCCGAGAGGACATTCTCCAGAATCTTCACAGAAAGGTGCTAACAGCTTTAATCCACAGATGCAGAGAGATGTTGCAGGGGCAGCAAAAGCCAGGTTGCAGCAGATTTGGCAGAAAGTTAAAACCTAGGCAGTTGGTGGATTGATTAGCGATATATGGAGTGTTTTGTGTTTTTCTTTTTTTATGCCATGCAGGTTTTGCCCTTACTAGACGTTTGGGGGGGGGGGGTAGTGTGGGCGACACACATTGTGGGCTCACATTTCCACAGAGACATGACTGCATGTGTATTGAGGGTGTCACATCTGGAAGGACAAAGGACTTGAATCTGCAGAAGATAATGAGGTGGTGTGAGATTTGTCTTTTTGTCCCACAGAAGATGCCCCGGAGAGATTTCTGGTTCATCAAGAAATGAGAGACAATGGTGAAGGTTCAAAGGGATGCTTTGTGACTGTATGTTTACTGAAAACACCATGTGACTTGAATTCTGACGCTGGAAACATATAAAAGGGTGATGAGATATGATTCTTCCTCTTTCCTGCTTTGAGAATGCTAGACGATGTGTTCTGTCAATAAAGCTGGTTTACGAACTAAACTCAGCCTCATCATTCGAGCACATCCTCTACAACATACTTAAATTATATGATCAGAGGTGGGTATAGTAGCAAGAAATTCTGCTCATGTAAAAGCAGTGTTATCTTATGAAACTGATAATTAAAAGTAGGCACCCCAAAATTTCTGGTTGAGTAAGGATACAAAAAGCACCTGCTTAAATAAAAAACTTGAGTAATGTCTTGAAAGTTTGAGGTTTTTCTCCAAAATTTATGATAGTTTTCTTATAGTTTTCTACTTTTCTCTGTAAATTTATCTAAGTCTGAAACTATTTTGCTCAAATTTGTAATTTCCTCTTGTAAAATTATGACTTTTCTTGTACATTTGGGACTTTATTATAAATTTATGGATTATTTTAAGGCTAATTTTTGTCTATTTTTTTTAAATAAAATTACTATTTTTTTTAATTTGAAACAGATTGTAGTAACATTTTTACTTTTGTTCCTCATACAATTTAAACTTTTGACCATAATTTTGCAGAGCCAGAAGAGAAGAATAATTTAACTCCAATTAACTCTAATTAACTCCTGAGAAACATAATTAATAAAATTATATTTAAAGAAATAAATTGACTAAAATGACCAAAGATGCAGCAGGGATGTGAAGCTCCTGGGTTTTTATGATTTTTAAGTACCAGAACTGTGCTTAAATGACATAAAACAAACAGCTGAATGCCATTTATTACTGTATAATATTGACTTATGTTCCAAGAAGATAGCATTCCTAAACTATTCCAACAAGCATTATCCATCACATGCTTTAACACTTGATCAAATCAAAATCAGTTAATTTTAACTATTCCATAACAGAAATAAAATTCCAACATACCATTACTTTTTATAATTTCAGCATTCATTTCAGATCACCAGTTTCAATCTCCATTGAGTCTTGAGCAGTTCTTTTTGCACAATCACTGATGTAGCTAAGTCTTAGAAATATTCAAAAGTTATGAGTCAATGTCCACTGTGCACTGCGTTAAAAATATTTTTTAAATCAAGTCCAAAACATCTTCAGCAGGCAAGATGAAGAAAATATTAACTAGATGACATGTAGACAAAAACATATCTTCACATACCTCAAAATTCACTACTCTATCCGCAACTGGCACTGGTTGTTGGGGTGGATCATTCCTTTCAATTTCCGTGTCCGATCGTGTCGTTAACAAAGGGTGGAGGCCATATGGTTTCGATGTTTTTTTCTGAACACCGAAAGTTCCAGCAATTGAATAATTAGTGGACCTTGATTTGACCCCTTGTACATGTTTTTTGCTCCTTCTTGTACATGTTTTCCGCGCCTTCTCGGCACGGTCAATTTTCCGTATAAAATCGCTAAACAAATTTGTCACAGTTTTCTTACCAACATCCGTTGCAATCTCCTTTTCTAGCCAATCCCAACGAAATTTGTTTTTCACGATCTTGTCAATTTCTTTAATTCTCGGAGCATCTTTACGTTCAATCACCGACATCACTTTAACAGCCGGGTTCATTGGTCACTGCAAGGACAACAGGCGCGTCAAGCGCAACAAGCCAATCAGGCGCGTCGTTTAATTACGGTTAGGGAATTACTAAAAGTCGGAATCCGGTATATACTCATAATATTTTTTTTATTTTTTTTTATTTTGGAAGATAAAAAAAGCGGAATTCCATGAATTAGCGGAAAAATCACATCCCTGGATGCAGTTATTTCCTGTTATAATATTTTTGTATATTTACAGTTTTATAGAACACTCCTCACTAAACAGACAACAGGAAAAACCTCCCACATTTTGAAATCCAAGTGTTGGCAGGTTTAGTTTGTCTGAAGGCTGGGGGATGCTGATGGATTTAAGTCACTGACTTTGTGAATTAAGGTAATTTTAACTTGCCAGGTACAGTGTTTCCTCTGGCTAAAAGACCTTGGTGCAGTGGCAACATATTTTTCCCGGGGGAAGGGGGGGGTAAACACACCGGAATATGTTAATTTTATACTATTTATTTCTTTTTAAAATTTTACACAGTAACGTTGCATATGGAACTTACCATCTAAAAGTACTGTACAACCGAGGCTTGAATATTGGGCCAGTTGGGGTCCCACCCAGACATCCTGTGTTTAGACTTTTTAGTGGTGTTATCCTTCTCTCTTTCCTCTGCCTGAACACTTCCCTCTCCTTGGCTCCTCTCTTCTGCCTCATCTTGCCCTCTCTGAGCCCTGTCTAATTCAGGTTCTCTCTGTCTATGGTGGTATACAAACAGGTTAGAACATATCAAGTGTCATGTTTTGTCCTGTAGGATTTTTTGTCATGGTTTACATAAATGACAAAAATATGTGTATTTTTTGTATTTATTCTAGGGCTTCTTTTTTTTTTTCCCCCATTGAGAGAGTAGGGAAGGGAAAGAAACATTCATAATAGTAATGTACTATGCATACTTAAATTATATGATCAGGTGGGTATAGTAACCAGAAATTCTACTCATGTAAAAGCAGTGCTTTGAAATTAATAATTAAAAGCAGACGACCAAAAATTTCTACTTGAGTTAAGGGTACAAAGAGCACCCACTTAAAACCTTGAGTAATGACTTCAGTCTTCAAGGTTTGAGGTTTTTCTCAAAAATTTTCAACAATTTTCTTATAGTTTTCTACTTTTCTCGGTAAATCTATCTAAAGTTGAAACCATGTTCCTCAAATTTGTAATTTCCTCTTGTAAAATTGACTTTTCTTGTACATTCGAAACTTTATTATAAATTTGTGGATTATTTTATGACTAATTTTTTAAAATAAAATGACTGTTTTTTTTAGATAAATTTGAAACAGACTGTGGTAATTTTTTTTTAACTTTTTCCTTATAACAATTTACATTTTTGACCATAATTTTGCAGTCAAAACAGAACAATAATTTAACTCTGATTACAAGAAAAAATATTAATAAAACTGTATTTAATGAAATAAATAAATTTAAATGACCAAGGATGCTGTTATTTCTGCTATAATATTTCTTTATATTTATAGTTTCTTTTTTTAGAAATCTCCTCACCACCCAGACAGCAGGAAAAACCTCCCTTATTTTGAAATCAGATGTTGGCACGTTTAGTTTGTCTGAAGGCTGCTGACAGATTAAAGTCATTGACTCTGTGAATCTCAGTCATCTTAACCTGCCAGGTACATAACAGGGAACTGTAGCCGACTCTAAAGACATAATTCACCACAATATGTGTTCATGTACAGAATGATCTGCTTAGGCAGTTATAGTTGTGCGCTCAGGCTTTCTCATCAGGCACCTCTCTAGGCAGCCGCTGATGGACCTTAGTTTAGAGCTAGCGTTTTCAGCTGTTGCTTTTTGTCACTGCTGCTGGAGAATAAAAACGGCATGCCTGCTCGTGCGAGAAAAGACAGAAATTGCCAGTCTTTTCATTCCTGCAATTCCTACAGAACATAACTTAATATTGTAGTGGCTGGTGAAATATATCCTCAGCAATTCATCAGTCCCCCACCTTTCCCTTCATATGAAGCTGCATATGAATTCTAACCGTGTCTCTAAGCTAAGCGACTCTTCCATTATTGCTCCCGTTAACAGCGGGTTAAAACCATGATAAACGCCTCCAGTGCTTACATACATAACTCTTCTGAATTTTTTCTGCGTTTAAAGTACTTTAACAAACTCATGTTTCTGTCGACAGCCATGCTTAGCGAGACACTGCCTGCTGACTGAGTCGAGAACTCGCATGGGTGGGGCGCTTCTAAACTCCGCGTGGATGACGGCCACGCACGTTGTTCATGTGCACGCTTGTGGAAAGTCATTGCTTCATATATTTTTCTTAATAAAATCATATCGCCTTGGGGTGGCGGTACAATTTCTGGTGAGGCAGCCCGCCATGGAGAAATGTTACCAGAGGAAACCCTGAGGTACACAATAATGAACATAAATTAGTTCCTATTGTAGTGGTTGGTGAAATAAATCCTCAGCAATTCAGTCATCCTTGCCTTTCCCTCAGTTAGCCTGCATATGAAGCCTAACCATACCTGTTTGCTAAGTGAGTCATTATTGTTCCCGTTACCAGCGGGTTAAAACCACGATAAATACCTCCACTGCTTACGTACTACTTCTGCTTTTTTCCTCATTTAAAGTACTTAAATAAACTTGTGCTTCACTCTGACACGGAATTAGGTTTGCCTCACGGACAGCGATGCTAGATAGGTCCACCTGCCGATTGTAACGGTCATGCGGGCGGCGCGCTCCAAAACTCTGATGCACGGGTGACTGTCATGCGCGTTGTTCACGTGCGCACTTGTGGAGCTCATTCCTTCATTCATTTCTTAGCATGGCAGCTCAGGTTTCTGGTGTGGCATAACGCCACACAGAAATGTTACCAGCGGAAACCCTGGTCCACATTTCAAATTGTTTTTGGGAATCACGGACGCCCTGTCCTCCAGACTAAAGAGGAAAATTACCATCCAGACTGTTATCAGTGCAAAGTTCAAAAGCCAGCATCTGTGATGGTACAGGGGTGTGTTAGTGCCCATGACATGGATAACTTGTGAGGGCACCATTAATAATGAACGGTACATACAGGGTTTGGAGAAACATATGCTGCCCTCCTAGCACTGTCTTTCTCAGGGACGTCCCTGCTTATTTCAGTAAGACAATGTCAAGCTACTTTCTGCACACGTTATAACAGCGTAGCTTCACAGTAAAAGTGTGTGGGTACTAGACTGGCCTGCCTGCAGTCCAGACCTCTCATTGAAAATGTGCGGCACATCATGAAGCGTAAAATACAACAACAGAGACTCTGGACTGTCGAGCAACTGAAGTCGTACAACAAGCAAGAATGTGAAAAGACCTAAAGGCCTGAACAATTAAATGTCCTCAGTTCCTAAACGCTTACTGAGTGTTGTTAAAAGGAAAGGTGATGTAACACAGATGTAAACACTCCCTGTTCCAGCTTTTTCGGAACAGGATGCAGGCATCTAATTCAAAACGGGTGACTATTTGGAAAAAAAACCCCAATCATGTTTATCAGTTTAAACATTAAATATCTTGTCTTTGTAGTGTATTTAACTGAATATATGTCGAAAAGGATTTTTAAATCATTGTATTTCGTTTTTATTTACATTTTACACAATGTCCCAATTTCACCAGAATTGGGTTTGTACTATATGAACCCAGACAATTATTTTGTGTTTTCCATGAAAAGTCACACTTATTTACCACCATGAGTTGTAAAATGAATAGAAAATATAGTCAAGACATTGACAAGGTTAGAAATAACGATTTGTATTTGAAATAATAATTATTTCCTTCAAACTTTGCTTTCGTCAAAGAATCCTCCATTTGCAGCAATTACAGCATTGCAGACCTAACATGATTGCACAAGGGTTTTCTAATCATCCATTAGCCTTCTGACGCAATGAGCAAACACATTGTACCATTAGAACACTGGAGTGATAGATGCTGGAAATGGGCCTCTATACACCTATCTAGATATTGCACCAAAAACCAGACATTTGCAGCTAGAATAGTCATTTACCACATTAGCAATGTATAGAGTGTATTTCTGATTAGTTTAAAGTTATCTTCATTGAAAAAAGTGCTTTTCTTTCAAAAATAAGGAAATTTCTAAGTGACCCCAAACTTTTGAACGGTAGTGTAAGTGTAAGTCTGGAAACTGTTACCTGTCATGTAGAAGTCCTTTGCTGTAAGCTGAGGTGGAATCAGAGGAGCTGCTAACAGTGTTTGGTTTATGGTCTGAGAACAACAAAGAGTTATTTCAAGAGACGATGAAAAATCAAAGGAGAAAGGAACTCAAATGTAGTCAAAATGGTGGTATGACTACCTTAGAGAGTTCATTAGCCTGCTTGAAGTAGTTTGCCTCCTCCACGTCATCATAACGAATCAGGTTAGGAGAGACGTCGCCCAATCTGGATCTGACTTCCTCTGTCGTGTCATAGGGCAACATCACACCTGCCAGCTGAGAATGAAGAAACATTCACTCAAATAACTGTGCTGATGAACATCTTTAGTAATTGGTTTAGGCTGTATAAGGGACTTCGTTCTTACCTCAGAAATGGCTCTGATGATCTTCCAGTCCTCTCTGGCCATTCCCGGAGCCGTGACAGCCACCTTTGTGTGTTGGCTCCTACCTTCAGTGTTGACATAGGTGCCATTTTTCTCTGTGTAAGCAGCACCAGGCAGGATAATGTCAGCCATCGGTGCTCCTGCATCGCCATGATGACCTGAAGGGGGAACAAAGCGGATGTCAAGCTGATCATCCTGTTCATAGTCACGGTGTCACCCTGGACAGTTCCCCAGTACATCACAGACCCAACACAGAGAAACGGACAACCACACACTCTCACATTCACATCTATGGACAATACCCAATTAACCTAAAATGCATAGAGAACCCACTCAGATATGTCGTGTGGGCTCCCTTGGATTGGGGGGGCTGGCCCCCCATGGGGCTCCCCGTGCCTTTCTGCTGCCTTTCCTGGGTGTGGGGGCCTGGGTGCTCCCGGGGCAGGTGTGTGTGTGTGGGGTGCTGGTGGTACAGTTTCCAGCCCGGGGATGGGGGGCGTTGACCTTCCAACGTCTGGGGCCGACGTTGACTCCGCTGAGGGGGCAGGCCGGTACGGGGGTGCGCTGCGCCAGCTGCTTCGCTTCCCTCGGCCGGCCCTCCTGGGGTGGTTGCCTGGTTGTCCTGGGGCTTGCTGGCTTCAGGACATTTGTGCTCTGTGGGAGGTGGTGGTGCTATCTCGCCTGTTTGAAGTTTCCGGGGGGGGGGGGCGGGGAGGGTGCTGTGACCTTCTGCCCTCTTTGTATGTTTCCTGGCAAACCACTCACATGCACAAACTCACTTTGCGTGCGCTCTCATACACATGTATACACACACACACACACACACACACGTCTCTCTGTTCTTTTACAGGTGCAGATACCAGACTCGTGATGAGACCTTTTCAGTAGAAGAAACAGTTTGTCATGGGTAAAACAATTTGAATAAAGTATTAAAAGTTATTACAAGAGGAGTCTATAAATAATATACACTACATAGATATGTGCTATATAAAGTTCCTTCTGGCAAAAAAAAAAAATCTGTTTGACACAATAAGGAAAGCAGATTTCTGTTCTGCTTACCTAGCTGCTTGACAGGACAAGGGGAAAAATAGATATAGGAAGAACATTCTAACTCCTCAGAGAAAGACCAATCCAAGACCTTCTTGCTCTAAAGCAACAGTGCTAACCACTACCCCACTGTGCAGGCTGGATGCTAAAATAGGGCCACAAATTAGTAACACACTTCTGCATCTGTGTATGGAGTTACCCTGGTAGATGATGAGGCAGTCTTTAGGAAGGTCAGCTCTGGTGATGCAGCCGGCATCAGCTCCCAGCAGGAACAGCACTTTGGGTGGATTTGTCCTGATGGCGTCCACGCCGGCCTTGTACCCCAGGTCCAACGCAGCCACCTGACTGGCCACTCTGCTCACATACACAAAAGTGGGAACATCACTACCTAGTAGTACTTGAAATGTGCTGTAAAATTCTGATTTTGCAATTGCAGACCTGTGCAATACATTGAGGACTTTACAGCCTTCCTCCACTCCACTACTGGTCCTGGCGTTCTGTGCTATAGTGGACACGGCGCTCAGGATGGCGGCTCCGTCTTCTCTCTGCAGAGCGCTACTGCCCACAACCACCACTGGACGCTTAGCAGCTGAGAGCACCTGCCGATAAAGAAGTGAAGACATGTTTAAAGTCTGGGGGAAAAAAAAAACATGTTCTCCACAATGGTCAGACTCTGTGTGTGTGTGTGTGTGTGTGTGTGTGTGTGTGTTACCTGGCAGAATGGGTGTGTTCCATTAGCCAGCTGCTTCAGGACAGAAGTGTCCTCTCCCAGGTGATCGTATGTGTAACTCAGATCAACTTTGTGACCCACCATGGCTACCTGGAGCTCATTATGGAGCCAACTGACATATGAAGAAAAGATGAGAATGACTGTTGTGCTATGAGGGATATGTTTTTAGTATCACTACAACATTCCTTAAAATATGATCATTAAGTGTACCTCTTGCGGATCCTGGCATTGAACAGTGGGGCTTCATAGCGTGGGTTTGTTCCTACGAGCAGCAGCAGGTCACACTCTTCAATGCCAACGATGCGGGTGTTCATCAGATAGTTGGAACGCAGGTCGGTACTTCAGGAAAAACAATATCAGCAATAAGAGATGAGATGAGATGAGATTCAACTTTATTGTCATTACACATGTATGAATACAAGGTAACGAAACGTGACTTGGCGTTTGGGCACGCTCTGCAGAGCGCATCCAAGGCCGGGGCAGCCGCTAGGCGCCAGTCAAGGCTGTGCAAAGACCCATTTGAGGACCAAGAGAATCATCGTGGCTGTTCCTTACCCTGCTCCTGCCATTGGGAAGAGCTCCTCAGTGCATAGGTTTTCTGAGTTGAGTCTGTTGAGGAGATCTTTGAGGGAAACCAGAGCTTCGGCATCTGCCATCCCTCCAGCTATGGCTGCTACCTCGTTGCCCTGTACACTCTGCAGCTACAAAAACACACACATGCATACAACATTTGCATAAAAACTCCAAAAGTGGTGACATTTGGTCCATTTTTAATTTGATTAATCACTGAGAAAATATTAACTGAAGCATTGTTCATAACTCAAGGACTGAACGAGGGATGTCCACCTTAAACTATAACCAGGTGAATCATCTGTATACTCCAGCACTGATTCTACAAAATGACCACAATGAATTTAACACCATTAAAGGGTTAGGGTTGAAACTAGTGATTAGGACACGAATTTAGGAGGAAAGTGTTTACTGAGGTCATACATCTTTTCACCTCCTTTATAAACAAGCTTCACAGTATGTCCATCTTTTACATAGTCTGATTCAGCTATGTAAAGCAAACCTTTAAATAAACAAATTACACTATATAGACGAAAGTTTTGGTCTACCTACACATTATTTTTATGACATCCCATTCTAAATTGATAGGTATTAATATGGAGTTTGCAGCTATAACAGCTTTCACTCTTGTGGGAAGCCTTTCTAGCTTATTTTTAGTGTGTCTGGAGGAATTTTTGCCCATTCATCCAGGTCAGACACTGATGGTGCACCAGAGGGTCTAGCCTTCCTTTCCATTTCAGCCTTAGGTGTTGGATTTGGTTTAGATCAGGACTCAGTGTGGGTCAGTCAAGTTCTTCCATAACAAACTCATCCAAAAATACCTTTATGGACCTTACTTTAGGCACTGGAGCACAGTCATGACGGAACAGAAAAGAGGCTTCCCTAATCTGTACCCACAAAGTTGAAAGTATACAATTGCCCAAAATGTCTCAGTAAGCTGAGCCATGAACACTTCCCTGAAATTAAACATCTGATTTCACCGTTTAAGGTGTAGCCCAATACCTTTGTCCTTAAGGAGTATAATCAAAGAATACCCAGAAAGATAGATCCAGCAGAAAAGATGAATCACTTACTGCTCCAGCAACATGAATGAGAGCATCCTCCCAGCTGGTTGGAGTCAGCTGACCTGACTCATTCTTCACCATTGGCTGTGTCAACCTTTGCCTCTTCAGACCATCATATGCAAACCTGTGGACACCGATTTAAGTCAAGCTGAAGCGAGATTTAAAACATTTTGCCTGAGAATACATTTTATTTTCCTTATTTGATCTAACATATTTGATGTTTTTTGGCCCAACTATCTGTTACCTTGTCTTATCAGATATCCACTCTTCATTGATGTCTTCATTCAGCCGAGGCAGCACCCTCATCACCTCTCCCCCTCTTGTGCTCACCACAATGTTGCTGCCCACAGCGTCCAAAACGTCGATGGACTCCGTTTTCCTTCAGACATTCAGCAGAAGAGAACAGCTCGACACAAAAGTAATCTTACTAATGAGTTTAAAAAACTTACTTCTATCAAATGTGAGAAAGCCCATATCCTTAAACGTAAAGGGTCAAAACCTGTTCCTACCTCGTCTCCCATGGTCGTGCAGTGAATGCATAAGGTTTGGAGGTTAGCGCTCCCACAGGACAGATATCAATCACATTGCCAGACAACTCCGACATAAACATCTTTTCCACATAAGTTCCAATCTGCAGGTCGTTTCCTCGTCCTGTTGTTCCCAGGTCTTCAACTCCAGCAATTTCACTGGCAAAACTACATAAACCAGCAGACAAGAAGGCAGTTAAAGGGTAATAAATGATTATGGTGTTATTGCTGACTGTTATGAACACAGGTGTTTGTAGGGCACAAACCGAACACAGCGTGTGCACTGGATACAGCGGGTCATGATGGTTTTGATTAGAGGCCCGATGTTTTTGTCCTCCACTGCCCTCTTAGTCTCTGAGAAACGGCTGCGGTCTGAACCAAACTGCATGGACTGATCCTGAAAACAGAGTTGATGTTCTTGTAAGTGCTTAAAGCAGGGGTGTCCAATCATGTGCCATGGAGGGCCAAGACCTTGCAGGCTTTACCTCCAACCAGTGTCTTCAACAGCAGATTTCACTGAATTTCTTCCCACTGATTGCTGATCAGTGAAAACACCTGCTGAAGAGACTGGGTAGAAGAGAAAACCTGCAGGGTCTTGGCCCTCCATGGCACAAGATTGGACACCCCGGCTTAAAGCCTCACTTATGTTTGCTTTTGTAAAAGCAATTTTATACATCTGAAAATTTCTGTGCGCATGTACTTTTCAGATTTTGTGAGTACGCCATCATTCAAGTATGAGAGCTGCACAATCCTCATGAGGCCCCTGGTCATTTTTTCTTCACTCAGCAATCTGTACCCCTGTGTAAATGAGGGTAGAAGACCACTAGAAACCTCCCAAACACTCAGCAACCTCCTTGGTCCCCCAAGAAACTCTTAATGATCTCTCAGCGATCTTTCCTGGTCTTTAAGGGATCTCTCAAGGATCTTCCAAAGATCTGAATGGATCACCATAAAAGTTGCCAAAAATTGAATTTTTGATCTCAACAGATTTGACAAAGAAACAGCTTTTTCCAGGCTTTAGGAGATCAGGCCAATTTTTGATCTCTCAGTGGTCACCCAATGATCTCAGTCTGTGTAAAGGGGCCCTTACCTGCAGGTCACATTCTCCTCCCTGATCACAGATGGGGCAGTCTAGAGGGTGGTTGGCCAACAGGAACTCCATCACTCCCTCTCTGAAGACATGCACACAGAGATCAATCAATCATCCACTGGTTAACTTCTAAGCTCGAAAAATTTTGACAAAAAATTTAGAATAATGTCAAACAGAACTACAAAATTTTGCACCTAGCTTTGCGCGTCTTCTCCGAGTTGGTAAGGATGTTCCAGCCTTTCATGACAGGCATGGCGCAGGCTGCTACTGGCTGACAGTAAAAGCATCAGTTAGACGGCAAAACAAAAACATTTATTGGACCTTATGCCCCAAAACACGAAGCATAGAAAAGGTACACTCTTGCTGACCTTTGGAGCTTTCTCTATTTCCACCAGACACATCCGACAGTTTCCCGCCACCGACAGGCGCTCATGGTAACAGAACCTGGGGATCTGGACTCCCACCTTCTCACAGGCCTGAGGAAGAAAGAAAACAACACAACAAATTTATTCACTGGACAAAAAGAGCTAACGGGCAGCCTACTGATATCTAACTTATTTTAGAAATACCATCTAAAATATGAGAGTTATGTTCAGGTGGTGGTCAAGGTAGCAAAAGCAAACTTACACCCATTTATAGAGACTGACTTTAACAGCTTACTGCTAATCCATGTATGATTTTTCAAGTTTAGCATACTGTGACACTTTTTGGCCACATGTAGCATCAACAAATCTGTCATGATCATCTACAGTGCATCCGGAAAGTATTCACACCACTTCACTTTTTTCCATCCATCCATCTTCTTCCGCTTAATCCTTTTCGGGTCGCTGGGGGGCTGGAGCCTATCCCAGCATCTTTAGGCGAGAGGCATTTTGTTATGTTACAGCCTTATTCCAAAATGGATTAAATTCATTTTTTTCCCTCAAAATTCTAAATGCAATACCCCATAATGACAATGTGAAAAAGGTTTTGAGATTTTTGCAAATTTATTAAAAATAAAAAACTAAGAAATCACATGTACATAAGTATTCACAATCTTTGCTCAGTACTTTGTTGATGCACCTTTGGCAGCAATTACAACCTCAAGGTTTTTTTTTTTGAATATGATGCCACAAGCTTGGCACACCTATCTTTGGGCAGTTTCTCCCATTCTTCTTTGCAGCACCTCTCAAGCTCCATCAGGTTGGATGGGAAGCGTCAGTGCACAGCCATTTTCAGATCTCTCCAGAGATGTTCAATTGGATTCAAGTCTGGGCCACTCAAGAACATTCCCAGAGTTGTCCTGAAGCCACTCGTTTGATATCTTGGCTGTGTGCTTAGGGTCACTGCCCTGCTGAAAGATGAACCGTCACCCCAGTCTGAGGTCAAGAGCACTCTGGAGCAGGTTTTCATCCAAGATGTCTCTGTACATTGCTGCATTCATCTTTCCCTCTATCCTGACTAATCTCCCAGTTCCTGCTGCTGAGAAACATCCCCACAGCATGATGTTGCCACCACCATGCTTCACTGTAGGGATGGTATTGGCCTGGTGATGAGCGGTGTCTGGTTTCCTCCAAGCATGACGCCTGGCATTCATGCCACAGAGTTCAATCTTTGTCTCATCAGACCAGAGAATTTTGTTTCTCATGGTCTGAGAGTCCTTCAGGTGCCTTTTGGCAAACTCCAGGTGGGCTGCCCTGTGCCTTTTACCAAGGAGTGGCTTCCGTCTGGCCACTCTACCATACAGGTCTGATTGGTGGATTGCTGCAGAGATGGTTGTCCTTCTGGAAAGTTCTCCTCTCTCCACAGAGGAATGCTGGAGCTCTGACAGAGTGGCCATCGAGTTCTTGGTGACCTCCCTGACTAAGGCCCTTCTCCCCTGATCGCTCAGTTTAGATGGCTAGCCAGTTCTAGGAAGAGTCCTGGTGGTTCTGAACTTCTTCCATTTATGGGTGATGGAGGTCACTGTGCTCACTGAGACCTTCAAAGCAGCAGAAATTTTTTTCTGTGCCCTTCCCCAGATTTGTGCCTCGAGACAATCCTGTCTCGGAGGTCTACAGACAATTCCTTTGACTTCATGCTTGGTTTGTGCTCTGGCATGCACTGTCAACTGTGGGACCTTATATAGACAGGTGTGTGCCTTTCCAAATCATGTCCAATCAACTGAATTTACCACAGGTGGACTCCAATTAAGCTGTAGAAACATCTCAAGGATGATCAGTGGAAACAGGATGCACCTGAGCTCAATTTTGAGCTTCATGACAAAGGCTGTGAATACTTATGTACATGTGATTTCTTAGTTTGTTTTTAAAAAAATTGCAAAAATCTCAAAAAAAACTTTTTTCACTTTGTCATTATGGGGCATTGTGTGTAGAATTTTGAAGAAAAAAATTAACTGAATCAATTTTGGAATAAGGCTGTAACATAAAATGTGGGAAAAATGAAGCACTGAATACTTTCTGGATGCACTGTACAACCACACAATTAAAATTCTGGACAGATTACTAGTCTTTCAGAAAAGAAATTATGTATCTAGGCATATAGCAGATGTAAACAGTCTTCAAGCACATGTATGGAATTCACTAAGCAAAACATCACAGCTGGGCTGCACGGTGGCGCAGTGGTTTAGCACTGTGGCAGCACAGTTTTACCCTCGGCCGGGGGATCGCGGGGATCATGAGATCGTGGGTTCGATCCCAGCCCCCGACCAACAGTGAGCTGTGTGGAGTTTGCATGTTCTCCCCGTGCTGCGCGGGTTTACTCCAGGATTTCTCCGGTTTCCTCCCGCATACCAAAAACATGTAGGTTTAGGGCGCTCGCGCACGCAGCGACCAGCAGCCGGTGGCTTGTCACCAGACTGCAAACCAAGTCTACCTACGGGTACAAATAAGTAACAAAACAAAACAAACAAAAAAAAAACAGCAGCTATGCAAGCATATTGAACTGCAATCTATGTGCGAATTATTGCAGTTATCGGTCCATGTTAACACACTAAAAAGCAGGAGTAAAAAACATTTGCAATACAAAGAGCCATTTTTGACAGTTTATGTGCCAAAAAATCTGCATAGAGCTAAAGTATATACTGCTCTATTGGACTAGCCTGCCACAATTTCGATATCCAGCTTATTTTTTCCCATTAAAATCTGATGTGTTTTCAAAGTGTTCCCTTTATTTTTTTGAGCAGTATATATTTGAAAGGCATTTAAAAAGGTGGTACAGAAAAGATGAGTTATAAAAGAATAAACTGGACCATAAAAATTGAGTCAAATTTATGACCCCCCCATTATACTGTGTTCTTTTCTCCATCCATCCATCCATCCATGCATCTTATCCCACTTTTCCGGAGGTCTGGGTCACGGAGGCAGCAGTTCAAGCAGAGAAGCCCAGACTTCCCTCTCCCCAGCCACCTGCCCCAGCTCTTCAGAGTCTCTCCAGCGAGTCCTGGGCCTGCCCCAGGGTCTCCTCCCAGAAGGTCGTGCCCGAAACACCTCAAGTGGGAGGCATCCAGGAGGCATCTTGATCAGATGCCCATACCACCTCAACTGGCTCCTTTCAATGTGGAGGAGCAGCGGTTCTACTCTGAGCCTCTCCCGGATGACTGAGCTCCTCACCCTATCTCTGAGGGTGAGTACAGCAATCCTACGAAGAAAGCTCATTTCAGCCGCTTGTATCCACGATCTTGTTCTTTCGGTCATTACCCAAAGCTCGTGACCATAGGTGAGGGTAGGAATGTATAGATTGACTGGTAAATTTACAGCTTTGCCTTAGAGCTTAGCTCCCTCTTCACCACAACAGACCGGTACAACGTTCGCATCGCTGCAGATGTTGCTCTGTCTGTCAATCTCTCGCTCCATTCTCCCCTCACTCGTGAATAAGACCCCAAGATACTTAAACTCCTCCACTTGGGGCAGGAGCTTGTCCCCAACCTGGAGAGGACAATCCACCCTTTTCCGGCTGAGGACCATGGACTCGGACTTGGAGGTACTGATTCTCATCCCAGCCGCTTCACACTCAGCGGCAAACCGTCCCAGTAAGACCTGCAGGTCATTGCTGGATAAAGCCAGCAGGATAACATCATCTGCAAACAACAGAGATGAGATCTTGTGGTCACCGAGCATGGCACCCTCCGTTCCCTGGCTGTGCCTAGAAATCCTGTCCATAAAAATTATGAACAGGATCGGTGACAAAGGGCAGCCTTGGCGGAGTCCAACTCTCACTGGGAATGAGTCCGACTGACTGTTGGCAATACGAACCAAACTCTCACAACAGTCATACAGAGACCGAACAGCTCGTAACAACAAGCCCGATATCCCATACTCCCGAAGTACCCCCTACAAAAAACCACGAGGGACGCGGTCGAATGCCTTCTCCAAGTCCACAAAACACATGTACACTGGTTGGGCAAACTCCCACGAACCCTCCAGGATTCTCGAGAGGGTAAAGAGCTGGTCCAATGTGCCACAGCCAGGACGAAAACCACATTGCTCCTCCTGAATCCGAGGTTCGACCACCGGCCGGACTCTCCTCTCCAGTACCTTGGCATAGACCTTCCCAGGGAAGCTAAGGAGTGTGATCCCTCTAAAGTTGGAGCATACCCTACGGTCCCCTTTTTTGAAGAGAGGAACCACCAACCCGGTTTGCCATGCCAAAGGCACTGCCCCCGACCTCCACGCAATGTTGCAGAGGCGTGTCAACCATGACAGCCCTACAACATCCAGGGCCTTGAGGTACTCAGGGCGAATCTTGTCCACCCCCTGGGCCTGGCCACCAAAGAGATTTTTAACCACCTTGGTGACCTCAGCCCCTGTGACTGGCGAGTTGTCCCCCTCGTCCACAAGCCCTACTTCCTTTGTGGAAGGTGTGTCAGTGGGATTGAAGAGATCCTCGAAGTATTCCTTCCACCGCCTGACGATATCCCCAGTTAAAGTCAGCAGTGCCCCATCCGCACCATACACAGTGTGGACAGGGATCTGCTTTCCTCTCCTGAGCCGTCGGACAATTTGTCAGAATCTCTGAGGCCGACCGAAAGTCTTGTTCCATGGACTCACCGAACTCCTCCCATACCCGAGTTTTTGTTTCAGCAACCACCCGAGCTGCACTACACTTGGCCTGCCAGTACACCTCAGCTGCTTCAGCAGTCCCACAAGCCTACTAAGCTTGATAGAACTCCTTCTTCAGCTTAATGGCCCCCCTCATCACCATTGGTGTCCACCACTTGGTTCGGGGGTTGCCACCATGAGATGCCCCGTTTGTGAGAACCCGGGACTGTGTTTCCGACACGATCATCAGTAGCACGGGGGCCCCCCAGGGAACGGTGCTGGCTCCCTTCCTGTTCACTCTTTATACTGCGGACTTCTCACACAACACAACACACTGCCATCTACAGAAGTTCTCTGATGACTCTGTGATCGTTGGCCTCATCTCCAATGGAGATGAAGCTGAGTACAGAGGGCTTATCCAGGACTTCGTGGACTGGTGCCATCGGAACTGCCTCCAGATCAACGCGAGGAAAACTAAGGAGCTGGTGGTGGACTGCCGCAGGCATGGGCAGCCCCTCACAGTACCAGTAAATATACAGGGAACAGACATCGAGATGGTGACATCCTATAAGTACCTGGGTATTCATCTGAACAATAAACTAGACTGGTCACACAATACTGATGCACTCTACAAGAAGGGACAGCGCAGGCTGTTCCTGCTGAGGAGACTCAGGTCTTTTGGTGTACAAGGGGCGCTGCTGAAGTCATTCTATGACACGGTGGTGGCATCAGCCATCACTTTTGGAGTGGTCTGCTGGGGCAGTGGCATTACTGCAGCCGATAGGAAGAGACTGAACAAACTGATTAAGAAAGCTAGCTCTGTCCTGGGGCAGCGCCTTGATCCGATGGAGGAGATAGGAGAGAGAAGGACGGTGGCTAAACTGTCATCTCTGCTGGAGTCCGAGTTCCACCCTATGCAGGACATACTGAATGCACTGAGGAGCTCATTTAGCAGCAGACTACATCATCCCAGGTGCACAACCGAGAGGTTTCGTAGGTCCTTCCTACCAACGGCTGTCAGACTGTACAACCTAAGCAGGGCTGCTCGCAGAGATAGCAAAAGACGTAACAAACAAACAAACTAATAGTTTTTTGAATGCAAAAGATGCAATAGACTTACACAATGGTCCCCTCCGGCATACAACTAGGAACATACCGGTCGCTATGGAGGGTGAGAATATGTATGGGCACATAATCATACCATGTAGGATAACTAAGTAGACAGTTATGCTGTTTCATTCCATCTAGCAACAATGCTCTGCACTGTGTGTGTTTATATATTTGCATATTTATTCCATCTAGCTACAATGCTCAGCACTGGGTGTGTTTATATATTTATATATCTACATATTATTCCATCTAGCTACATTGCTCCGCACTGTGTGTGTTTATATACTTGCATATTTATTCCACCTAGCTGCAATGCTCCGTACTGTGGGTGTTTATATATTTACATATTTATTCCATCTAGCTACAATGCTCTGCACTGTGTTCATATATTCATATATTTATTCCATCCAGCTACAATGCTCTGCACTGTGTGTCTGTGTGTGTGTGTATATATATATATTTTATAGTAATACGTACATATGTTTATTAGCTGCTCTTGCTTGCTTGTTTTTTTTCTTGCCTTCTGATTGTTGCTCTGAGTGTTGCTATCCCTGTGCTGTTGCAATCCTGGAATTTCCCCGTTGTGGGACTAATAAAGGCTTATCTTATCTTATCTTATCTTAACCTTGCGGCCGCTGCTCTGGGCAGCCGCTTCAACAATGGAGATGGAGAACATGGCCCATTCAGACTCCATGTCTCCAGACTCCCTCAGAATGTGGCCAAAGTTCTTTCGGAGGTGGGAGTTGAAGACCTCCCGGACAGGGGCCTCAGCCAGACGTTCCCAGCACACCCTCACTATACATTTGGGTCTACCAGGTCTGAATGGTATCCTCCCCTGCCGTTGGATTCAACTCACCACCAGGTGGTGATCAGTTGACAGCTCTGCACCTCTCTTTACCCGAGTGTCCAAGACATACGGTTGCAGGTTTGATGACAGGATAACAAAATCGATCATCGACCTGAGACCTAGGGTGTCCTGGTGCCAGGTGCACATATGGACACCCATATGCTTGAACATGGTGTTCGTTATGGACAAACTGTGGTTAGAACAGAAATCCAATAACTGAACACCACTCGGGTTCAGATTGGGCAGGCCGTTCCTCCTAATCACCCCCCTCCAGGTTTCACTGTCGCTGCCCACGTGCGCATTGAAGTCCCCCAATAGGACAATGGAGTCTCCAAGAGGAGCACTCTCCAGCACCCCAGTCAGAGACTCCAAAAAGGGTGGGTAGTCTGAACCATCATTTGGTGCATAGGCACAAATGATGGTCAGGACCCGTTTCCCAGCCTGAAGGCACAAGGAAACAACCCTTTCGTCCACCGAGGAAAACTCCAATATAGAGACAGTAAGGTGGGGGGATACAAGAATACCCACCCCTGTTCATCGCTTCTTGCCCGGGGCAACTCCAGAGTAGGCCAAGCTCCAGCCCTTCTCCAGGAGACTGGTTCTGGAACCGGAGCTGTGCGGCGAGTTGAGGCCGACTATATCTAGCCGGTATCTCTCAACCTCATGCACCAGCTCAGGCTCCTTCCCCACCAGAGAGGTGGCATTCCATGTCCCAAAAGCCAGTTAAGTAATGTTGGGATCAGACCACCAAGGTCTCCACCTTTGATCACCACCTGATCCACATACCCCCCCCCCCCCATGGATCGTCACCTTATCGGGGGGGGGGCGTGCCCTAGTGATCCCAAGAGCTATGTTGTCTGGGGAAATTTGCCTCTGGTAGGGTCACCCAAGACAAACTGGTCCTGGGTGACGGGCCAGACTAAGAACGATCCAACAGACTCTCATGATGAATGCTAGATCAAGGATTCAGTGTACCCCACCCGGTACGGGGTTACCAGGGCCCCACCCTGGAGCCAGGCCTAGGGGAGGGGCTCGATGGCTAGTGTCTGGTGGCCGGGTTTCCGCCCATGGGACCTGGCCAGGCTCAGCCCGAAGGACTTACATGGGTCCACCCTCCAGTGAGCTCACCACCTGCAGGAGGGATCATGAGGGTCCAGTGCTATGTGGATCAGGTAGCGGTGGTGTTCTTTTCTAATAAATTTAAAACTCTATTTTTGCAATATGTCTTGCAATGCTATTTTTTTCTTTATTTATGGGGACACCTGATTAGAGTGTTACAATACCAGACAAGTACATAATATAAAGTGATCACATACAACAACTGTATTACTAAAACAGTTCTGAGGTTTCTCACCTGCAGTACAGTAGTTCCAGGCTCCACTTCCACTGGCTTCCCATCCACAAACACTTCCACCATGTTGCTGGCAGCTCGGACTGGAATACACACTACAATTACACACAAATAGAACTACTTTAGTAAACTTACTCCAACTCTTGATTCTGAACTATCTAACTTAATGTATGAAAAGAAAACGTTACAAATGTTTTAACAGACATGGAAAAAACAATTTGATGTCTGAACTAGTCATGTCCGAAACATACAAGGATGCTCATTAAAGATTTCCCCTGTGCCATTTCTGGTTATTGTAGGAGGCTGACATTTCACATGTATAACAGTACTTATCTCTGTAGGTAATGTGGTGATTTGCAGCTCTGAACTCCTCACAGTTTCTCTTTTAGAGGTGCTAAAGTGAAGTGCGATAATGGAGCCAAGTTGATTATAGAGCAGTCGTCAGGTTCATGTACTTGAGGTCACACACCATGGGAGACTTTCGATGAGATGAAAGAGACTTATTGGAAGGACACCCCATCGTATGACGTAGTCAAGCCCTGGCATCAACAGTTCAAGTGTGGTTGGGCATCGGTAGAAAAAACACCCATTCCTGGGCAACCACAGTGCGACACTGATGAAGACACCATCCGACAAATAGAGGCTGCCATTGTGAAGGATCGTCGCATAACTGTTGACCAACTAACCCAAGATGTTAAGATCAGTGTGGGGTCTGTGGGGAAAAAAAAAAAAAAAAAATCATCCGTGGCCAAATGCACATGTGGAAGTTGTCTGCACTATGGATTCCCCAGTTGCTCACACCTTTCCAAAGCAGGAATGAGCCACATGCTCCCTGGCTCTTTTGGTCATGTGCCAAGAAAGCCAAGAGGACTTCTTTGACAGACTAATCATGCAGGACGAAATATCGGTCCATCACTGTAATCCAGAGACTAAAGCCCAGTCAAAGCAATGGAAGCATTATTAGTCACCATCTTTGAAGAAGGCACGTGTCCAACCCTCGACAAGCAAGGTCGTGCTCATGGTCTTTTGGGAGCGGCATGGAATATTGATGATGGGTTTCCTGGTAAAGGGTACCACAATTACCAGGACTTACTATGTTTACTGCTGCAGAAATTGCGTAAGGACATCAAAACTGAGAGGTGTGGAATGCTGACCAAAGGTTTCCACCTCCTGCAGGACAATGGTCCAGCATGCTGCCCAGACAGAAGCGTGGCCCGGCAGCTATGAAATCCTTACTTACACCATCTTCTGACGCAACCTGCAGACTTCTACAGGTGAGGTCTCCACAGCTGCATAAAGTGACTGGAGAAGTATGTGACCCTTGGTGATACCCATGTAGAGAAAGACTAATAACTGTGCCAAGTTTCGTTCCATAGGAAATGAGTCTGGGGAAATCTTTAATGAACAGCCTTCACACAGTTTGATTTATTTTCTTCTAGATTGCTTATCCAATCCAGGGGTGGGGGGGGGGGGGCTGGAGCCTGTTCCAGCTGTCACTCTGAAGTGCTTGCTCAATCACTGACAGACAATCCCCTCTCACAAACAAGCAGCAGTAATACAGTGATTTTATACATCTAATTCATATTTTTATTTCGTTAAAAGAACATCTGTTGTCAGTTATCCTGACCCACAATTAAATCTTACCATTGTTAGATGGAGCACACCTGCCTTTGGCGGCTCCGGCTAAAGCTCGGCCGACGGTTGGCAGTCGTAGCATGATGCTGTTGGATAAAAGGTATGAGCAAACCCAGTCAGAAATTTGATTTAAAAAAAAAAAATCTGCAATCTTGTTTGGCTCTGGGGACACCAGGTGTTTAATAAACTGAATTATACATACAAATTAAAAGAAAAATAATTACAGTAGACTTAAAAAAAAAAAATGAACTAAATATTAATGATTATCCGGTCAAATCCAAATGTAATAATTATTTGTGTTTATACATAATAAAGAGCCATCTCAACAAATTAACACAAATCAAACTTAACTTACAATGTGGTGTACATTACATGACACACAAATTGTACATACTGAGCAGATGTTGGCAGGTGCCTCAGATTATTTCTGAGCTGTTTGGTAACTCAGTAAAATAACTGATGTATAGTTTAAATTACATACCATCCTTTACAGTTCTCCACTAAGATTTTTTTTCAAATTTTAAACTTAAATGTGCTACATACTGTGAAATGATGAAAGGAGCATTTCTGTGGATTACCCCTTTAAAAGACTTAAAAAAAAAAAAAAAAAAAAATTGGGCCTCATTAGTTTCTGAAAGATAGATGTTCCTTGTAAATCATATTTTCTCTCTCTCAACTTAAAAAGACCCTGGGCTCTTTGTGCTAATGGACCAATTTTCAATTTATACATTCAGTGATGTGAAAAAGTGTTTGTCCCCTTCCTGATTTCTCATTTTTTTGTATGTTTGTCACACTTATAAATGTTTCACATCAAACAAATTTAAATATTAGACAAAAATAACACAAGTAAACACAAAATGCAGTTTTTAAATGAAGGTGTTTATTATTAAGGGGGAAAAAATCCAAACCTACATGGCCCTGTGTGAAAAAGTGATTGCCCTCTAAACAGAATAACTGGTTGGGCCACCCTTAGCAGCAACAACTGCAATCAAACATTTGCGATAACTGGCAATGAGTCGTTTACAGTGCTGTGGAGAAATTTTGGCCCACTCATCTTTGCAGAATTGTTGTAATTCAGCCATATTGGAGGGTTTTCGAGCATGAACCACCATTTTAAGGTCATGCCACAACAGCTCAGTCGGATTCAGCTCAGGACTTTGACTAGGCCACTCCAAAGTCTTCATTTTTTCTGAAGCCAGTCAGAGGTGGACTTGGTGTGTTTTGGATCATTGTCCTGCTGCAGAACCCAAGTGCGCTTCAGCTTGAGGTCACAGATGACCAGACTTTCTCCTTCAGGATTTTTTGGTAGACAGCAGAATTCATGGTTCCATTTACCACAGCAAGTATTTCAGGTCCAGAAGAAGCAAAACAGCCCCAGACCATCACACTACCACCACCATATTTTACTGTTGGTATGATGTTCCTTTTCTGAAATGCTGCTACTTTTATGCCGGATGGAATGGAACACACACCTTCCAAAAAGTTCCAACTTTTGTCTCGTCAGTCCACAGTATTTTTCCAAAAGTCTTGGGGATCATCAAGATGTTTTGTGGCAAAACTGAGACAAGCCTTTATCTTCTTTTTGCTCAACAGTGGTTTTCGTCTTGGAACTCTGCCATGCAGGCCATTTTTGCCCAGTCTCTTTCTTATGGTGGAGTCATGAACACTGACCTTAACTGAGTCAAGTGAGGCCTGCAGTTCTTTGAATGTTGCTGTGGGGTCTTGTGTGACCTCTTGGATGAGTTGTCGCTGCACTCTTGGGCTAACTTTGGTCGGCTGACCACTCCTGGGAAGATTCACCACTGTTCCATGTTTTCACCATTTGTGGATAATGGCTCTCACTGTGGTTCACTGGAGTCCCAACGCTTTAGAAATGGCTTTATAACCTTTTCCAGACTGATAGATCTCAATTACTTTGTTTCTCATTTGTTCCTGAATTTCTTTGGATTGCATGATTTCTTGCTTTTGAGGATCTTTTGGTCTACTTCACTTTGTCAGGCAGGTCCTATTTAAGTGATTTCTTGATTGAGAACAGGTGTGGCAGTAATCAGGCCTGGGTGTGGCTAGAGAAATTGAACTCAGCTTTCCAAAGATTTGCTAAACCACAGTGAATTTATGTTTTAACGCGGGGGGAACCACTTTTTCCACACAGGGCCATGTAGGTTTGGATTTTTTTTTACCCTTAATAGTAAACACCTTCATTTACAAACTGCATTTTGTGATTAGTTGTGTTATCTTTGTCTAATATTTAAATTTGTTTGATGATCTGAAACATTTAAATGTAACAAACACACAACAATATGAGAAATCAGGAAGGGGGCAAACACTTTTTCACACCACTGTAACTTACTGATACGCCTTCCACAGAGGAAGCAGGGTTTGGGGACGAGGGGGATGACTCGCCTATCACAGGGGCTGAGGTCGCCAAGGTGGTTAAAAATCTCCTTGGTGGCCGGGCCCCGGGGGTGGACGAGATTCGCCCCGAGTACCTCAAGGCCCTGGATGTTGTTGGGTTGTCATGGTTGACACGCCTCTGCAACATTGCGTGGAGGTCGGGGGCAGTGCCTTTGGCATGGCAAACCGGGGTGGTGGTTCCTCTCTTCAAAAAAGGGGACCGGAGGGTGTGCTCCAACTTTAGAGGGATCACACTCCTCAGCCTCCCTGGGAAGGTCTATGCCAAGGTACTGGAGAGGAGAGTCCGGCCGTTGGTTGAACCTCGGATTCAGGAGGAGCAATGTGGTTTTCGTCCTGGCCGTGGCACATCGGACCAGCTCTTTACCCTCTCGAGAATTCTTGAGGGTTCGTGGGAGTTTGCCCAACCAGTTTACATGTGTTTTGTGGACTTGGAGAAGGCATTTGACCGCGTCCCTCGTGGATTTTTGTGGGGGGTGCTTCGGGAGTATGGGGTATCGGGCTTGTTGTTACGAGCTATTCGGTCTCTGTACGACCGTTGTGAGAGTTTAGTTCGCATTGCCAACACTCGGTCGGAGTCATTCCCAGTGAGAGTTGGACTCCGCCAGGGCTGCCCTTTGTCACCGGTCCTGTTCATAATTTTTATGGACAGGATTTCTAGGCGCAGCCAGGGAATGGAGGGTGTCATGCTTGGTGACCACAGGATCTCATCTCTGTTGTTTGCAGATGATGTTGTCCTGTTGGCTTCATCCAGCAATGACCTACAGCTCTTGCTGGGACGGTTTGCCGCTGAGTGTGAAGCGGCTGGGATGAGAATCAGCACCTCCAAGTCCGAGTCCATGGTCCTCAGCCGGAAAAAGGTGGATTGTCCTCTCCGGGTTGGGGACAGGCTCCTGCCCCAAGTGGAGGAGTTTAAGTATCTTGGGGTCTTGTTCACGAGTGAGGGGAAAATGGAGCGAGAGATCGACAGACGGATTGGAGCAGCATCTGCAGTGATGCGGACGTTGTACCGGTCTGTTGTGGTGAAGAGGGAGCTTAGTTCTAAGGCAAAGCTGTCGATTTACCAGTCAATCTACGTTCCTACTCTCACCTATGGCCACGAGCTTTGGGTAATGACCGAAAGAACGAGATCGCGGATACAAGCGGCTGAAATGAGCTTTCTCCGTAGGATTGCTGGACTCACCCTCAGAGATAGGGTGAGGAGCTCAGTCATCCGGGAGAGGCTCAGAGTAGAACCGCTGCTCCTCCACATTGAAAGGAGTCAGTTGAGGTGGTATGGGCATCTGATTAGGATGCCTCCTGGACGCCTCCCACTTGAGGTGTTTCAGGCACGTCCCACTGGGAGGAGACCCCGGGGCAGACCCAGGACTCGGTGGAGAGACTATGTCTCCCAGCTAGTCTGGGAACGCCTTGGTATCCCCTCTGAAGAGCTGGAGCAGGTGGCTGGGGAGAGGGAAGTCTGGGCTTCTCTGCTTGAACTGCTGCCTCCGCGACCCGGACCTCCGGAAAAGCGGTAGAAGATGGATGGATGGATGGATGTAACTTACATGACTGAAGTATTCATTTTTTTTATGTATTTATTTGAATAAACAATGAACTGTCCAGCTCATGACAACTTGCTCATCACTCAAGCCACATCACTTTCTTTTGTAATAAAAATATTGCGTATGTTAATGTTTACATGTGTATGGGTTAACAATATAACGCATGAACTTAATCTTTATTTAAAAGTTCTTTAGCTTTATAATATTAACATAGAATTCAACATTTTACCTCTCTTTCTTAAATCCGACAACCCAGTTTGACTAAAAATATACCTATCCACATATAGGGATGCACATTGGCTTATCATCGATATCAGGACAATATTCACCTTGCTGGCCAACATCAGCTTATCAGCAATTGAGATTTACAGATAGTAGCGGCTGATATTTATCTGGTGTATCCCAATTGTGTGGCATTGATTTTGCGGTGAAATGGAGAGCAGTAGACTACGACTGCAAAGTCAGAAAACATCTGAGACTGAACCATTTAAAAATATACTAAGATTTTTGAAATAACTTGGATAAAAAATTTGTTCCTGCATTAAAGATGGAATAGATGACAAAATAAATAAAAAAACAAAAATGTATTGGTTAGGGGTGGGGATCCCAGAGGCCGCACGATATAATACCATCATGATACTTGGGCCGTGAGGTGATATTATCACAATCTTGCAATACGCTGAGTATTAACTGAACTAGCAGCAGATGCTAACATTGAGCTGGAGGGTTTTCACATGATATTCATATATTTATTCCATCCAGCTACAATGCTCTGCACTGTGTGTCTGTGTGTGTGTGTATATATATATATTTTATAGTAATACGTACATATGTTTATTAGCTGCTCTTGCTTGCTTGTTTTTTTTTTCTTGCCTTCTGATTGTTGCTCTGAGTGTTGCTATCCCTGTGCTGTTGCAATCCTGGAATTTCCCCGTTGTGGGACTAATAAAGGCTTATCTTATCTTATTCCAATATCATATCTTGCAATTTCCCATCCTGATCTTTGTCTTAACTCTCACTTAGATCTCAGGAGTCACTTCTTTGCTGTGCTGACCTGACCAGACAGGGAGCATTTAGCACCTTCTAGTTGACTGAAAAGTTGTCTGTTTTTAGTACTCTGGTACCTAAAGAGGTAAGTTTGTGTTTGCAACATTTATTAATAATTCTAAATAAAGTATCACAATACAATATGTCTCTGTATGTTTTCAATGCTGAACTAACACCTTTAATTGTCTCAGAGTAATTTAGTGTCATATCACTAATGGATTAGTTCTATAACTACTAAAAGTATTAAGGATATATACACACACATACATACATACATACATATACTGTACTGTATATGTTAATAGGGAACTACAGCTGCTTGCACCTTTGTCATGTTGTCAAAAGTTAATCTTTGCACACAAGGGCTCTTAAGACAAGCAATGCTTAATTTTTACTTTTTGTCAATTTAACCAACATGTAATTGAGTCCAATGTTAAACATATCCATGCCCAATAAAACAACATAATACAAATCAGATTCAGTCTTTGATTTACCCATTGCAATATATAGGTCACTTTCAAATCCAGACGGTCAGCTGTCACGCATCAAACTTTCAAATATCACTGCAGTCAAATAACACCTTTTAAAGAGACGTTATTTACAAAGTCGGTTGAATAACTTGGAGGTTTACTTGAGAACTTCCTAAACAAGAATTTAACCAGGGACTCCCTGAAATTAGTGCTTCATAGCTGTTAACAATAACAAGTGTGATTGGCTCTCCTATTATGTTATTAAGGTTTTAAGGACAATAACAGAAATAAAATAAAAACACCCGAAACATCCAAATCTTAAGAAGCATAGCTTTAATGCTTTATGTGATAGATTTATCAGGAGAATGCTTTCATAAGCTGCAGGCTAACAGCGTTAGCTAAGAGTGCCACTCAAGGACACGGGCGGTGCGTGTTATGAAAGGGTAACTGAAGATAAACGGTCAAATCGGTAACATTCACTGGTTAATACAATCATATTAGAAGCACGCTTCTGTGTATTCATTGGTGCACAACAGGCTTCTGGTTCTTACCTTGCGCTATTTGGCCTTCTTGACCAGAACAGCAGTAATCTTAGCTATGCCACCACTTAAAAACGCTAGTTTTAGAGCTTAAGTAGCACAGCTTCCGCTGGAGTCAACTTTTTTCAAAATAAATGTAATATTTTCATCTTTATCGGTTTGTGTGGCTCGCATTACACAGGGTTACAAAAAATTTTTTGTAAGTTGTCTGTGTTTTTTCAACTGATTTAAGACAATTTTGCACCGCTGAATCTGAAAATGACATCCGTTTCTCTCGATCAGGTGCTAAGTAAAAACCTGTACTTACTTAGTACTTAGTACTGTGCATCTACGTGTACATATATATACCTTTATACAAAGGTATACATATATATGTACTTACCTTTATATAAAGGTAAGTACATGTAAATTGAATGTTACGTCATCATTGTTCAAAATTCAGAGCATTTCAAGAATAAAAAAAGAATTTTGCATCATAAAAAGCGAAAATACCCGTACATGTAAACAAAAACATAGAAAACAACATGTGGCCATAGTTCAAAAAGTTGACCTGATTGAGCAACACCATTGTGATTTTTGGATTCAGCACATCAAAATTGTCCTAAATCAGCTAAAAAAACAAAAAACAAAAACTTCGACAATAAATTTGGTGTTGACCAGTGTTAGCAACTCTTTCTTTCTTTTTTTCTTTCTTTCCTACATTCCCCATGATCACCCGGGTGTTCACCGGAAGCTTCTACGTGTGCATTTTCGCGACAGTTCAGGAAGTAGAATATTGCAAACATCTACAGTACATTTTTGTAAAGAGTGGTATTGCTTCTGTGAAAGACTCCTGCACAAACAGGTGAATGTTGTTAATAGCTGCTGTATTATTTTATCAAACGATCTCAAATGTTACTGTGAAGTTTGTGGCAGGTCTAGTGTCGATAATGGTCTTTTTCCTAAAACTAGTTAGCAAAAGGCTAACTGTGGTCGCTAGCCAAACAGCGACAATTACGTTAAACGTCTGGATGATGTTACTTATATTATATATTGGTAACCTAGTTGAGTTGGTGTTGTTCAACAACTTTGCATAATTTTACGGTCAATAGTTTGTTTCAGCTTAGCCCCTATCTGAAAGATAGACAAAGTTACCATTAATAATGAAATATAGCAAAATACAATTAATCATATTGTAACAAAGTAATAGGATAGTCTTTACGCAGTTCTTTTTTCATTAGTCTATTTGTTTACCTTCTTATAAAGGAGAACATAGGTATTTTACACGCTGTAATTTTAGTGGTAGGTTTAATATTCAAAGATAAAACAATCAGGATAAAAACGTTAGATCGCAGTTGTAAATTACTGGAGTACATAAGTGTTTCATCCTCTACTGACCATCAAAAACTGAGTCATCTGTACAGTTTAGAGATTAAGGTGAGGACTGCCACATACAGTGTCAGGATTCACAGTTAACTGCACTGTTTTTTGAATATATTCTAACCTGTCTTCATCATCAACCACATTAAAATGGCGTGTGATTGAAATTTATGAGGTGGTCAAATATTTACAGTATTTACCCCAGTCTATTTAAGTGTAATTAACTATCTTGAGGACTTATTTATGGTGGCCCAAAGACTTAAGAACAGGATTGCAGATTAAACAGCAAGAAAACAGCTTAATCAAAATATCAAAACACAGGTGCTTCAGAAAGACAAAAGATTTGCAAATACAGAAACAAGCTGCAATAATCACAACTAGGGATGCACGATCGTAGAATTTTTGCCAATAGCCAATATGCCGATAGTTTGAAAGTAGTTATTACAGACGCAAAGGCCGATTCCCCAAGGAAAATAAGACCACTACCTCAACTTAATGTGAAAATAAATACGTATTATTTATTTTTAGTAACCGGTTTAACAGAATTGTAAACTTACTCCTTTTAACAGGCTTGAGGGATACTGTTACTGTGGCTTTCATTACAACAGCCACAACCAGGGCAAGAGGAAACATGTAAATCAATGCAACCTGTCCACAGGATCATATGAAAATAAAGTGCATTCACTGTACAACTGTACAATAACTAAACAATTTACACCAACATAAATAGTCAGTGTAATATTTTTACACTACTGAATAAAGAAGCACAAATAAGGCTGCATGTACTTTACAAATTTGATGAAACTTGGCATCATGTAAACTGGATCAAATAAATCACTTCAAAATAGGCTAAGCAGCATCTTTTTCAAACAGTAACTTAGAACCACCTCAATGTGATGCAAAAAAAAAAAAAAAATTTACAGCTTGTAACTTGTGTCATGCCAAATCTGAAGATGACCTGTGTCTGGGCGTGTGTGGTGAGGCTCAGTGCGGTGCAGCCTGTGGGTCTGCCTACCATCTTTTGCGGCTGGTTTCTGGGAGCAATGAACTCTATGGCTTTCTGGCTGGTGCCTTTGGCTCTTGGGGCAGTCCACAGGTCTGCTCAAGATCTTCAGTGGCTAGTGGGCTGGTTTTTTATTCACAGCAGACTCTGTGGGTTTCTGGTTGTTGTTTTTTGTTTTTTTTTTCATTTTGTGGGTTTCTGGTTGTTTTTTTCTTTGGGTGCTGTGGAGGAGGCTGCTGCTTTTGTCTTTCTCTTGTTGGGTTTTGTGGATTAATTTCCTTGTGTTGTTTACTCCTCTCCTGGCTGTGGGAGCAGACATGTTTGTTTATCTATGCCGTTCGACGTGATGACGTCATTCCCTTGTGCCACTGGAAAAAGGTAGCATCACAACCAAGCATCACTCCTGACTCTCGGCTGTAATATTATTGTCTCGGTGGTCAATATTAATTTTTGCAGGTGTCGATGAATAATTTTAAATGCTTTATCTGCTGATAGCGATAGTGTGTCAATATATCGTGTATCTCTAATCACAACACAATGGGGAGTGGGGACACAATAACTTGATGGACCACATACGTTTTCTATTCTGACAAGTGGTCTAATTTTAACTGTTTGTTTTAGCTTCAAAAGTGGCAGTCAGAGTAAACCTTTTGTGTGTTCCAACAGATGATAGATTAGCAGTCTAATAGTAAATGACTAAGGCTAACATGTATTAACATGCATCTACATCATATGGTCCATCCACCATTTTGCGTTCCCCCGAGCCACTTTCCCTTGTGTTGCAAGTGTATTTTTAATTTCTTTAAACACTAGTTTGTCTGCAGTTTCTCCACGGTTAGCTTCCTTTTTATATCTTCTTTTAATTTGATTTTCAGCACCATGTTGCCAACCACTTCTACACACAGCAACGGCACCCTCAGTTCCAGAGATGCCGCACGCCACACGGCGGGTGCCAAGCGCTACAAGTACCTGCGGCGGCTGCTTCATTTCAGACAGATGGATTTTGAATTTGCCCTGTGGCAAATGCTTTACTTGTTCACGTCACCACAAAGAGTTTACCGCAACTTTCACTACAGGAAGCAGACCAAGGACCAGTGGGCCAGGGATGATCCTGCTTTTCTGGTCCTTCTCAGCATCTGGCTGTGTGGTAATTTGGCCTCCATTACCCATTTATTGTCCTGAATGTTTATTCTCTGCTATTATAACTGAACAGCACCTGTATTACTGTGCAGTGTCGACGATCGGCTTTGGTCTTGTGTTGGAGTTGGGAGTCGTGGCGACATTAAAACTGCTGCTGTGGGTTGTCTTTGTTGACTGCATAGGGGTCGGTCTGCTTATATCAACAGTTATGTGGTGAGTTACATGTTTGCCTGATCGACTATATAAATAAAATGAAGACTATTCAAAAATTCTTGCATATACTCATAAATGACAGTTGTGTATAGGCCTGTCTCTGACTGAATTGTGTTTACCAAATTCAACTTAAAAAAAGAAACAGCCTAAAATTGAACTGAAAAGATGAATGCAATCATGTTTCTCCCCCTCAGGGTGATCAGTAACAAGTACCTGCTCCAACAGTCCAGCAGAAACTTTGATGTTGAGTGGGGCTACGCATTTGATGTCCATCTTAATGCTTTCTACCCACTTCTAGTCATCCTGCATTTCCTGCAGCTTTTCTTCATCAACCGTGAGTAAACTGCACGCCAGCCGAATTAAGTACTCTGTCTGAAGTTGCTACGTCATATAATTCAAAGCACCTAATTCTCCTGTGAATTGTTTATCTAACAGTATTTTTCAATGTATTTTTGTGAAGTTAATGATTGATAGTGATATCCAGTTCAGTGTTGGGAGTTTGTCTCTGTTAATTTTACAACCAGTTAAATGCCTGATTTTTGTTTTGTGTCTCAGATGTTGTGGTGATAAATTCAGACTGGTTCGTGGGATACTTTGTCGGGAACACTCTGTGGCTGATCGCCATCGGTTATTATCTCTACATCACCTTCCTTGGGTACAGTGGTAGGTCTGCTTCTCATAATGCATTCAGGAGAAAACAGCATTTCCCCTGCTAACACATGCTTAGGGTCATTTTAAACATTTTTATTTGGTAGATTTTTCAGACATGCATTCTATTAATTTTTTTCTTTGAAAAATTGAAAGTGCTGATTCTCAGGTGAGATTGTCAAAAAATTTCTGTTGGGGATGAACAGATATATTGGCCAATATGTTGGTATAGGTTAATATTCATCTTATTGACTGATATCAGCTATGGGAAATTAGATCATCTGTAGTAGCCAGTATTTTTCTGGTGTGTCCTCGTTGTGTGTAATTGATTTTGCCCCAAAATACACAACAGTAGACTACAGCTGCAAACTGAGAAAACACAAGGGACTGAACCATGAAAAAATATTTCAGTTCAGGTATTTTTTTTCTCATTATGCATGTCTCTGTCTCCCTGACATTAAAGAAGGAATACATGACCCATGTTTATATTGTTATTTTATTTTCAGCATTGGTATTGGCCCAAAATTTCACTCTGTGCATCACTAATTTCTACACCAATTATCGCGACTAACTAAATGTCTCCTAACCTAAAGTAATGTGTTGTTTGTACCATTCCTAATCTTCCCCTGGTTAGTTGTTTAAAAAAAAAAAAGAAACACTTTCTGAACACACAAGCTAAAAGCTGTTAACCAGACTTTTTTTTTCCTGAATTTGACCTGAATATTTTTGGTCACAAAATGAACAGAAGTGGCAATTTATCATTTTGATTTGATACCATCTTGTGACCACAAACTGTGGTTTACAGAGAGTACTGCACAATTTTCTGCCAGGCAATTTGACATATCCTGATTCTAAGGGCTTTTTTTTCCTCCCATCCATCCATCCATCCATCCATCTTCTTCCGCTTAATCCTTTTCGGGTCGTGGCGGGCTGGAGCCTATCCCAGCATCTTTGGGCGAGAGGCAGGGTACACCCTGGACAGATCGCCAGTCCATCGCAGGGCCAACACAGAGACAGACAACCATTCACTCTCACAGTCATACCTAAGGACAATTTAGAATCCCCAGTTTTGATGCCAATTAACCTAACTTACATGTTTTTGGCATGTGGGAGGAAACCGGAGAAATCCCAGAGTAAACCCACGCAGACACGGGGAGAACATGCAAACTCCACACAGATCACTGTTGGTCAGGGCTGGGATCGAAGCCAGGATCCCCCGGCCAAGGGTGAGTTGCTGTGCTGCCGCAGTGCTAACCACTCCGCCACAGTGCTCCCTCCCTCTAGAAGCAAAAATAGATGCGTACATTAAAAAAATATTTTCATGCATGCTTTGTTGACCTATGTGTTAAGCAATAAATCCGCTAGAGGGCACCAAATGTTATCCCAAAGAAGACGGCGAGTGGAGGAGATTACATATCTATTAAGATAGATGGATAAATGTACTTTACTGATCCCAAACTGGGAACACATATGTTTGTAATTTCTTACCAACTCACATGTCTTATCCTCAAAATATTTTGGTATTTTTAACATATTCTTTTTTATTGTGTTTCACTGGTCTTTGTTGAACTGTTATGCTGCCTGACATTCCTCCAGCGATTTTTGGTGATACTGTTTCGTTTGCTCCATATTTGAAAGCTTTCAGAGAGTGTACAGAAAGATGGATGACATGAACACAGAACACACAAGAGGCATAAAACCGCCTTAAAGGGTTAAGATGTGCTGTCTGTCATATTCTCTACTTGGAAGATTCACTAATGAAACCAAAAAACCGATTTTATTGGATGATAGTTGTTTCTTCTTATTGTTAAAGCAAAAATGCCACGATAAGGCCGTGTGTCTACAGATGGTGTTTTTGTTGTTGTTGTTGTTTTTTCATAAAAGCATCTATTTACCCACAGCGACAGAGTCGAGGCATGGGTAGGGCAGTCGCATGTGTTTGTCTGTCCGGACTGTAACTTGAGGAAGAATGAAGCTACTGTAGGGCCATCAAACTTGGTATACTGGTGAACCTCAGTCTTAGCATGTGTCGCTATGTTTTGGGGGTCACAAAAGGTCAAAATTGATTTTGGCCAACAGTGACTTTACTAGAATTAAGGGCAAGAAATTTGTTCAAATGTCACATGACCTCAACCGAGCAGATTAGTAGGGCCTAATTCTAGTTAATCTGGACATTCCCATTACAGTAGAGAGTGAAGCCCTTAGAATTTACGCTTCTTTGTAATGAGGTGCTTCCCCAATTAGATTTGTGGTGCAAAGCCAAAAAATTCCATTGAAAAGTAAAAAAAATCAGCACAGACCAACCTTGATAGTTCAGTACCTTTCAGTTTACCAATTTATTTGGGCCAATGTAAAAAAAAAAAAAACAACAACTACTAACATTTCGGCCTATTGGCCTTCATCAGACTTAGAAATTACCATCGACTTCCACCTCAGTTTGCATGGGTCTGCATCTCTGTTGAGTGTAATTTCTAATTTGTTTGTTTAAAAGATTGAACAAAGACATTTGCGGTCAGTCAAAATTTTTGTGTTGTCTTTCAATCATCACAGCGCTGCCCTTCCTGAAGAACACCGTGGTGCTGCTCTACCCCTTCGCCCCGCTGGGCCTCATCTACATCCTCTCTTTGTCGCTGGGCTGGAACTTCACTTGGGGTCTCTGCCAGTTCTACAAGTTCAGAGTTCAGTAGGATCAGTTTGCCTCTGACGCTGGACATTAGTGGGGCCGTGTCAGACCCCAGATCTGCTTTCAACTCTCACCCGTGTGACAAGGAATCTGTTTCCAGCTGCTGTGTGTCAACATCTGGTTGAGCTAAACCTCTGGGTTGATCATTGCCAAGTGAGATGACTGTTGCTCTGCACTTGTTTGATTCTTCTGTGCTGAGCTGCAGCTCCAAAGTCAGTAGGCAGTCATAGATTTGGACTTGTTGCTCACAGGGGAGGCAGATCAGATGCAGCTTGTATTTTTTGATTTGTATGATTTGTAAATACTATGATGTGTTCTAATATATACACAGACGATTGTTTCTGAGGAAGAGGAGGTCACTTTGTTTCTTCAAATTATCTTTAAACAAAAGACTGGACACAAGTTCTTGTTGAAGAGAAAATGGAAAAGGGGAGGACCATGGGATCCAGACTTTTCTTCCTTTTTTCCTCAAGTGTACATTCCCATGCACTTTCAATAAAAGATTTTTAATTATGGTGGTGGTTTTCATCCCGGGAGTCCCATTTAAAGCATGTTTGTTGTTTTCCGATGTTTTTGCAGTGACATGGTTCAGGCTCAGTGTCCCTGTTATGGTTTCAGTCAGAGCTGCATAGTTTCCATTACGAGGAGGAATACAGGAACACATACAAATGTCAGGTGATCTTATCATCTTGTCAGGTGATGTTATTAAAGGAATGAGCTCTAATTTTGTCTATCCTTTGTGGGGAAAAAACAATTCAAAGGGGAGAATTTGTCTTAAAAACAAAGACTGCTCTCAAATATCCAGAAATAATGGCATTCAATATGAAAATTTGTTTGAAGTCAGTTTTCCTCTTGTGTTCCTTGTTTAAAGGTTTTATGTAGTCCAGAAGCTTCATGATTCAAAAATAGATCCTTGATGTAGTTTTGCACAGAAAGCAGTCACTCCAAGACATTAATCACTAAAAGTGTTCTCTGACTGTTAAGTGTTTCATGCCTTTTTGTTACATAGAATTATAGTCTTCTGACTGGCCAAACCAGTTTTGTTTACCTGAATTCCCCTGTTGTCCATAAACGAGCATTTGGCTGACAGAACAGTAATTTAACTGTAACAAAAACTTACTAAACATGTGGTTCTTTGATCATAATTACTTGTCACTTATAATTCTATAAATTAGCTCTTCAGTGAAAAGTGCTTCTAATATTCCTCCCTTGTTTATCATATGTGGTTGGGTGCCAAAGGGTTAGTCGTACACTTACTGGCCACTTCAATAGGTACACCTTGTCATTACTGAGTTGGATCCCCAGTGTTCTGAGAACTGCCTTAATTCTCGATGGCAGAGATTCAACAAGGTGCAGCAAACATTCCTCAGTCACTTGTCCATATCAACATGCTATCACAGTTGCTGCAGATTTCTTGGTTGCACATTTATAATGCTCCATGTATGCATGTCAGTTTTTTCTTTGTTATTTCTGACCCTATGAGCCAAATGCTGCAGCAAGAGCAGGCAACATTTTTCCAGTCTCCCATTGTCCCATTTTTAGTGTGCCTGTGCAAATTGTTGCCTCAGTCTCCTGCTCTTAGCCGACAGGAGTGGCATCAGTTCAGGTCTTCTGCCGCTGCTGTAGCCCATCTGCTGCTAGAGTGTTGTGCCTTCATTGATCTCTTCTATATACCTCGGCTGTTGTGGTGGTTATTTAAGTAACTGTTGCCTTTCTGTCGGCTTGAAACAATTTGGCCATTCTCCTCTGACCTCTGCCTCAATAAGGTATTTGGGCCCAGAGAACTGCTGCTCATAGGATATTTTCAGGCCATTCTCTGTAAACCCTAGTGATGGTTGTGTGTGAAAATCCCAACAAATCAGCAGTTTCTGAAATACTCAAACCAACCCACACTGGCACCAACAGCCATGCCACATTCAAAGTCACTTAAACCATCTTTCCTCCCCATTCTGATGCTCAGTTTGAATTTCAGGAGCTCATCTTGACCATGTCTGCATTCTTAAATTTGTGCCCTGTGGTTGGCTGATTTGACATTTATATTAATCAGATAGATAGATAGATTTACTTTATTAATCCCAAACTGGGAAATTACAGATATGTTACAGATACAGTTGATCAGCTGTACCTGTTAAAGGTGGACTACATAGAACTTGCAGGTGATTACTGGCAACTCCAGATGGCAGTCATGAACCTTCACCCACTGGGCTGTGGCAAATTTTTTTTGCTGGTGATTAACTAGCATCCTTACACGTTCTGCCCTAATCTAGAAATTAATGTAATTAAGTTACAACACAGGAGTTTTGACTCTGAGCTGAAAACGTGTTTATACTCACCCTGCTGGTGTAACATGACATTTATCATCACTTTATCAGTCCAGCAAACAAAATTCATAGCTCTGCAATATTGTAAGTTATCATATTTTGCATAACAGCAAATGCCATACTTCTTTACACTAATCATATTTTTAAATATTTCTGGAATATGTGAAAGTAGTAACTGTTGTATATTCTACCTTTAAAGTAGCTGATGAATGTACATTTTACCAATAGTTTGTAAAGGAAATGTGGAAAATAACAACCTTATATAAAATGATTTGACTGTGGAGATGTGTGGAAAGACGAGGCTGAGTTTATTACTCAAAATCAGTTTTATTCACCAACACATTCTCCAACATCCAAAACACAAAAGAGAAAGGCATGCCCCTACAGCTGTCCTTTTTATACCCCAGGACATCAAAGCAAACAGTCGCATTGTCTTTACATCCCAAATCACAACGCACCCCCCTTCAGGTCTTCTGTCTCCACCTGAAGTCCTGGTGGTCAGGAAATCCTTCATAGATTTCTCTGCATACAAAAGGCCAGACTTCGCATCCTCCTGCAACCCCTAGGAGGTTCAGACCTTTTGTTCCTCTGAGATGTGCAGTAAACAATAAGCATACAGTAACAAGCATGTGAAGCATATGGAAAACGTATAAGATAAGATAAGATAAGATAAGCCTTTATTAGTCCCACAACGGGGAAATTCCAGGATTGCAACAGCACAGGGATAGCAACACTCAGAGCAACAATCAGAAGGCAAGAAAAAAAAACAAGCAAGCAAGAGCAGCTAATATACATATGTACATATTACTATAAAATATAAATATACACACACACAGACACACAGTGCAGAGCATTGTTGCTGGATGGAATAAATATATGAATATGTAAACACACAGTGCGGAGCAATGTAGCTAGATAGAATAATATGTAGATATATAAACACAGTGCGGAGCATTGTAGCTAGATGGAATAAATATGTAAATATATAAACACACACAGTGCAGAGCATTTTTTTTTTTTTTTTTTTTTTTTGTTACTTATTTGTACCCGTAGGTAGATTTGGTTTGCAGTCTGGTGACAAGCCACCGGCTGCTGGTCGCTGCGTGCGCGAGCGCCCTAAACCTACATGTTTTTGATATGCAGGAGGAAACCGGAGAAATCCCGGAGTAAACCCACGCAACACGGGGAGAACATGCAAACTCCACACAGCTCACTGTTGGTCGGGGGCTGGGATCGAACCCACGATCTCATGATCCCCGCGATCCCCCGGCCGAGGGTAAAACTGTGCTGCCACAGTGCTAAACCACTGCGCCACCGTGCAGCCCATTGTTGCTAGATGGGATGAAACAGCACAACCGTCTACTTAGTTATCCTACATGGTATGATTATGTGCCCATACATATTCTCACTCTCCATAGCGACCGGTATTTTCCTAGTTGTATGCCGGAGGGGACCATTGTGTAAGTCTATTGCATCTTTTGCATTCAAAAAACTATTAGTTTGTTACGTCTTTTTGCTATCTCTGCGAGCAGCCCTGCTTAGGTTGTACAGTCTGACAGCCGTTGGTAGGAAGGACCTGCGAAACCTCTCGGTTGTGCACCTGGGATGATGTAGTCTGCTGCTAAATGAGCTCCTCAGTGCATTCAGTATGTCCTGCATAGGGTGGAACTCGGACTCCAGCAGAGATGACAGTTTAGCCACCGTCCTTCTCTCTCCTATCTCCTCCACCGGATCAAGGCGCTGCCCCAGGACAGAGCTAGCTTTCTTGATCAGTTTGTTCAGTCTCTTCCTATCGGCTGCAGTAATGCCACTGCCCCAGCAGACCACTCCAAAAGTGATGGCTGATGCCACCATCGTGTCATAGAATGTCTTCAGCAGCGCGCCTTGTACACCAAAAGACCTGAGTCTCCTCAGCAGGAACAGCCTGCACTGTCCCTTCTTGTAGAGTGCATCAGTATTGTGTGACCAGTCTAGTTTATTGTTCAGATGAACACCCAGGTACTTATAGGCTGTCACCATCTCGATGTCTGTTCCCTGTATATTTACTGGTGCTGTGGAGGGTTGTCCTTGCCTGCGGCAGTCCACCACCAGCTCCTTAGTTTTTCTCGCATTGATCTGGAGGCAGTTCCGATGGCACCAGTCCAAGAAGTCCTGGATAAGCCCTCTGTACTCCGCTTCATCTCCATTGGAGATGAGGCCAACGATCGCAGAGTCATCAGAGAACTTCTGTAGATGGCAGTGTGTTGTGTTGTGTGAGAAGTCCGCAGTATAAAGAGTGAACAGGAAGGGAGCCAGCACCGTTCCCTGGGGGGCCCCCGTGCTACTGATGATCGTGTCGGACACACAGTCCCGGGTTCTCACAAACTGAGGCCGGTTCGTGAGGTAGTCCAGGATCCATGATGACAGGTGCTGGTCCACCCCTGCGCGCAGCAGCTTGTCCTTCAGGATCATCGGTTGGATGGTGTTGAAAGCACTGGAGAAGTCAAAGAACATGATCCTCACCATATTCCCGGGCTTCTCCAGGTGGGACAGAGAACGGTGAAGGAGGAAGATCACCTCATCCTCCACCCCAATGCCATGCTGGTAGGCGAACTGGAGTGGATCCATCGCTGGCTCCACCAGCGGGCGGAGGTGAGCAAGGAGCAGTCTCTCCAGGGTCTTCATCAAGTGGGACGTCAAGGCCACCGGTCTGTAGCTGTTCAGGTCTTTGGGGTGGGAAGTTTTTGGTACAGGTACCACACAAGATGTTTTCCACAGCTGTGGTACCCTCCCCAGTTTCAGGCTCAGGTTGAAGATATACGTCACAATCCCACACAGCTGGTCTGCACAGGACTTGAGGAGCTTTGCGCTGATGCCGTCCGGTCCCGACGCCTTCCTCGCCTTGATCTTCCTCATCTCCGTCCTCACCTGGGTCCTGGTCAGGGTCAGGATGGGGGGCTGTGTGTTGGGAGTGGGGGGATGTTGGTGGAGAGGGGAGTGGGCAGCAGGACTTGATTTCTTTAGAGGCAGCAGTGGTTGTTGTGCAGTCAGGGGGGAGGGCGGTTGGTCAAACCTATTGAAAAACAGATTCAGGTTGTTCGCCCACTCCCTGCCCCCCGTGGCCTGGGGGGAGGTATTCTGGAGCCCAGAGATGGTTTTGAGGTTTCTCCAGACCCTGCTGATGTATATGTGTCCACATGACATTTATTTAGCTGAGTCATCGCCATAAATTGTATTCCCTACTTCAGGGATTTCATGAACATTTGCTTCAGCTTCTCCAAGTCCACAGCTTTGTGTTTCTTCTTCAGCAGCTCCATGTGAGGGATAAGGACCTGTACTTATATAGCACTCTTCTAGTCTCAAAGAGCTTCACTAGTACTAACCCTCTATTCTAAGGGCCTATAGGAGACAAATATCTAGGGACAATTTAGAACAACCAATTAACCTAACATGCATGTCTTTGGATTGTGAGAGGAAACCAGAGCCCCCGGAGTAAACCCACACAGCACAGGGAGAACGTGCAAACTCCACACAGAAAGGTTCCTACCCCTGCCAACCTGGGGATTCGAACCCAGAACCTTCTAGCTGTTAGGCAACAGTGCTAACCACTGCACCACCATGCTGCCCATGTAGTCCAAGACCATCATGCCTCTTGTGTAGGCCCCCTGCAGCTCCACACTCACTCCAACCTGAGAAAACACACAAATTATTCCAGCAGTTATTCTAATTTGCACCCCCCCCCCAAAAAAAAGTAAAAAGTCACTCACCACGTCACTCTCTGTTATGAATGTGTCGTCAATTGCAGCCGCCATGGCATAAGTGTCACAAGAGTTAAACCCCTTTCCTGTAGTAACGTCCTTCTCATATTCAGCTGATTGAGCTTTCTGCAGGTAGGAAGAGGGGAGATTTGGAGTTACGTTTACAAAACAGTCTTATCTTTATTCCTTTATGGAAGTCTTTAATACGCACTTCACATTTAAATGAATCTTGTAACACTTTGACTAAATGAAGTGTTAACTGTACAGCTTATGCCTCACTTTTAGCTGCTGCATGCCACGTAAGTTTAGGAATTTCTGGCTCACCATCATTGTGTGCTTTGTGATCTTTTTCATGAAGGTAGCTTTCACCATGTTTTGATTCAGCCACTGCTCACAGAAAGACTGAAAAGGAGGAAGAGCACAGTATTCAGTTCATAAAGGAACAGCAAGATGACTTTACTCCTTGATGGTCATGTTTGACAAAGCAAATGAGTGAAATCCAGTTGAACTGAAATCCACACAGATGGCTTTTGAGATAAAATACTTTCATCATACTGACTGGAAGAGATTCAAGGTTCATCCGTGGTTTGGACTGTAGCGCCTCCCACCACTACAAACATCACTGCTGGTGCCAGCTTGGCACACCTGCATATGATCTGGGGCTGAACCTGCTCAGGTGTTACTTGGTCCAAGGACAAATATTTTTGACTGAGTTGTATCATGATTTGATGGATACTTTCTTAATGGAAAAGACTTGTTGATAGACACTTTACTGAAAAAAAGGAAATCATGAATTTGTGCATGCCTCAGATCAAATTAAGCTCAATCTGTTGTGGCCACTTCAGCCTGGAGTGATGGCCTAGTGGTACAGCATCCACCACACAGCTGGGCAGTTGTGGGTTCATGCCCCAGCTGGTCATACCAAAGACCATTAAAATGGTATGTTTTGCCTTCTAGCTTGGTGCTCAGCACAAATAGAATGGGGAAAGGAAAGTTGGTTAAATGAGGAGGGTTGCATCTGGTGTAAAAATTTTATAGTCCTGTTTAAGTTTTGTAACCTTCCCCGCCATTGCTTTGTGTTGTGAAAAATCCCTGCTAACTGCGAGCTTATTTTCCGAAAATTATTGTGCTCCGCTGCGAGCCCTTGAATTCTCATGGATCCTCCTCTGTGGCGTACAAGGCCAAAAGAGCTTTGTGTGATGTTGTTATTTATAGTTCATATTGTTTTGCATTGAAGGTTTTATTTGTGTTGCACGGGGTGGTGGCTCCATCTTCCGGCTCCGCCAACCCTGTGTGTATAAGTAGGGCTGCAGGTAGAGGGGCAGTCTCTTCCGCCTTTACCTCTGCTTGCGGTCGCATGTGTAGTTAGGCACACAGAGCCCTGTATTAAATAAATGAGTGTTCAGCTCCACTCCTGGCATTCTCCTTGACTCCAAACTCAGACATAACATTTTGGCGACGAGAAGTAAAACCATGGAAGCGTGTGGGACACCAATTCGGCCGTTCTCGGAGCTCCCAAGTGAGCCACCTGTACCGTGGCCTCGGTGGTATGAAGCTTTTCAAACGTATATGGTGGCGTTGGACCTGGGAAGGATGGAGAAGCTGAGGGCATGTGCGTTGCTTGTGCACAACCTAGGAATGGAGGGAGAGAGAATTTTGGGCACGCTTGGTGATGAGGACAATTATGAAGAAGTGGTTGAGTTAATGGCGTGCCATTTCAGGGTGCCAGACAACGTCATTGTCCAGAGGATTAAGTTCAGACAGCGCCGCCAACAGATAGGCGAACCCATCCAGCGGTTTGTGTTGGACTTGAGGCAGTTGGCCGCTGAGTGTCGATTTGAGTCGTTGGAGGAAGAAATGATTCGCGACCAGTTGGTGGAACACACCAACTGTCCTGCGGTCCGCTCCAAGCTGCTCACATTCTCGGGTGAGTTGATGCTGGCCAGGGCCATCGAGTTGGCGCTCCAGCTGGAAGCAGCAGACAAGCTAACTCAGGAGCTAAGCGAGCGTCTATCATCGAGAGATTTATGATCCTCCATGGCTACGCAGGTAGTGGAACCAGACAGTGATGGGAATGTTGAGGATGATGTGAAGGGGGCCAGCGCTGTACGGATGAGGTCTGCCCTGGGGAAGCCCAGGTGTATGGGCTGCTGGTCCACGAAGCACCGTGTAGCGTTGACCTTGGGTTCCAATCTATAAAATCATTCTTTGCTGAAGAAAAATTATTTCAGCTCAAAAGTCTGGTCATGAACTGCTTCTCTCACCCAAGGACCAGAGCTGTAGCATTACCCTTCGACTATAAAGTGGAAGTTAATCCCTTCTCCAGGACTTAGTCATTCTCCCTTTTCTGCTCTTTGGCAAAGGAATGTTTCAAATCAACAGATTTATGGTTGATATAATCCAGACTTGGAAGTCAAGATTCTCTAGTAAACAACCAGACAGTTTCACAGTGCCATCTGGTGGACAAATCAGGATTTTTTTTTTTTGTCTTTGCAGTGGAATTTATGCATTATGGACAAATAATTCATATTCTTTCTCTCAAGATGGTATCCGCTACTGAAGACCTGGCTGAACTCAGCAACGAACAATTGTGGTTTCAAATGTTTTTTATATGATTTAATATGTGTTGTTTTATTTTCAGGAAGAAATTAATTTTTGCATGCTTACTATCACAAACTAATTACAGTTACAATGTAGAGACATTGTCTGTTCCCTGATTATTGAGTAGAATATCTTAGTCACTAAAGTTTAAAGAATTCATGCTTTATTCAGCAACATATGTGTTTTAGGAGGATTTCACTCTTCATATCAAATTTCACTCTCTCCTCGGTCTGTGGGAGACCCCCGCCTCAGAAATTTGAACTGACCAATGGGCTCCCAAACCTATCTTCATTGCTTTTCAGTCAGTTTATGACTTCTGCCAAACAAAGAAGCTCAAATGTAATTGGTTCAGCCCAGTTGTCATGAATTTAGTACCATCCTGCCACACCCGAGAAAAACTTGCTTTTTGTTTCCTTTGTTCAGTTTTGGGGCGGTGGTCAAGCTGTACGGAGCAGGCTTCTCTGCTCTCCCATTTTTTTCTATCTTTCAAGTAAGGCCCAGAGCCTGTCATGCTCTGTGAAATTTTTTTCTTTTCTTTAAAGTTCACTTTTTCTTATTTTAATCTTTTTCTTTAAATTACCTTATAAGAAGATTTTTTTTTTTTAAAGCTTAAACCAACTCATTTAAATGGTAAAATTACAGCTTTTTTCCACCCACTTGGGACAACCCCCTCCTTCCATATTCTGTTAAACAATTTCAGCAGCAGTTCCAATGAACATAGCGTAGCTTAACTGATCATAGCCTGGAGCTGTGTATCCACTATCTTGCAAAGCTTTCTTAAGCTCTGACTTTGTGAGCTCAAGGTCCAACGCAGTCATATCTTCTTTCACTTCCTTTTTTAAGTTTGCATTTTCTCTGAGTTTATGCTCCCTTTGCTGTCTATGACTCTCACCAAGATGTCTATGCACTGCTGCAAATGCTCTACCTAGGACTTCTGCCTTTTCTTTGTCTGATACAGCCATCTTGTCCCCATCCACTAGAACTGGGTCTTTAACTGATACCCTTTTCCCACTAATTTTTTAAAACATTCCCCAGACATCACCTAGTTCTGTTTTCCTACCAAGGGTGGAACAAAATTCTCTCCATGTTGACCTTTTCCTGTTTTTAATAATCCTTCAAGCTACTGCCCTTTTCTTTTTATAATTTGTTAAGTTTTCACTATTCATATTCTTCCTCAGCTCTCTGAATTCCTTGTTTCGCTCTTTTACTGCTATACTACATTCCTCATTCCACCAGGGTACAACTTTCTTCCTACCCTGTGTTGTTTTCTTAGGTATACTTGCTATTGCAGCATTCAGAATATGATTGGTTACCTGACTTGAACACTCTTCTATGCCACTTTCTAATGTTACCAAATGACATGATTGTATATAGTATTGCCTAAATTTTCCCCAGTCTGCCTTGTCAAAACACCATCTTGTAAAACATCAACCCTCTTGTATACATACAGTACTTCAGTTTTAACGACTGTAAGTATTGGAAAGTGATCACTTCCCATAGTTTTACTGTTCATAACCGTCCATTCACAGTCTCTCACTAAAGAATCAGATACCAGAGTCAGGTCAATACATGATGATGTGTCCCTATGCACATCCACCCTGGTACCTTCACCACTGTTGATACAAATTTACGATCTTTCATCAAACATCTCTTCCACAACATTTCCATTGTTATCTGTATGTGTGCTTCCCCACAAGCTATTATGGGCATTAAAGTCTCCACACCATACCTCTTTCATATGCCCTTCCTCTGCCATAACACTGAAAGTATCTGCTGTTAACTTCCTACATGGGTTGTAATAATTAATCAGCTTAATATTTCCTTGTCCATTTGTCCTACAAATTTCAATAATATTACACTCTATATCCTCAGGGGAGGGAATCACCCTATATGCCAGGCCATCTTTAATGAAAGTGGCACATCTTCCTCCATTTACACTGTTAATTCTGTCCTGTCTGATTTAACTATATCCTGGAATGACAAAATCTAAGTGAGGTTGAAGCCATGTCTTCTGTACACACACGACCTCTGGAACAACTTGTAGTTCGTAAAGATACTTCTTGAGTTCTTGTCTGTTTGCATTCCACTGTAGTATGTGTAGTACCATATTCAGATATTAACCCTATGAGTGTGTATGTTGCCAAAACTGCAACATACCCCCTAGTGGTCGAGAGTGGTAAATATTTTTTGTCAATAAAATAGTTCAGATTTCCAAGGCTACAACTTGAAAGTGGTAAGAGATAATAGTTTACTGTCAATTAGAAAGATGTAAAATATGATCCAAAGTTTCAGATAGGAATAAATTTACGCACCTAATTTGCATAATGTTGCGGCACCTCTTTAAATTCCATAACTCAGTCAAAACTGGACTTTGGACGTATTTACACAAAAAATGGTTCAGTTTTTTGACACCGTTTTTTGTACAGAGGTACCTCATCATCTTATCTTCAAAGTATATGGACAAGAAATCAGTACATTAAAAAAAAAACAAAAACAGAAATTTCTCACTTACTTTTGACAAAGTCAGAGTGAGAAGGCAGGCACAGTGCCACGCTCTGCCACTAGGGGCACGCAAATTCTCACACTCAAAGGGTTAAGTTTCAACAAGTGGCTCCCCATTTTCAGCTGTCAATAAACCATGAATCTGGTCGGCTTTGATATCTTTCACCTCTAGGAATCTTCCTGCTGCTTCCACAATGGTTTTGATTCTGTCACTTTTCTTTACTTGTGCTGCAACATTAATGGTGTGGCAGACAAAAGCTACAAAGTTTGTCCTCTTAACTATCATTGTGCCATCATCCATTTTACATTTGTGAACACAAAAATTCCTTGCAGCGGCATGATCTTGTGCTTGTGTGGGATTTGTTGATGGCTGTGCTTCCCTTTGAACTGAACTTCTTTGAGGAAGGCCTGTTGTGTTTCTAACCATTCCTGCTTCGCTAACTGTCTTTACAGCTTCCACATATTTTCTTACTTATTCTGATTTCTGATTTCCTGGGGTTGTCTAGCTTTCCTCTGCACAACACATCCTCCATATGCAGCACTGTAGTCACCCCCGCAGTTGCAACACTTTACTTTGGCGTCCTTTTCACATTTACCATATTTGTGCTCCCCTCCACATCTAGCACATCTTAACTTTCCCTTATGTTGCTGAGCAGTGTGACCCATCCTTTGACATTTGTAGCACCTGAGTGGCTTTGGGATGTCTTCTCTGACACTGTAATACAGGTATCCTATTTGGACTGATTTAGGGAGTGTTTTCTCAAACTGAATCATTACAGACAGTGTATCCTGCAGTGAACCTTCTCTTTTACTCTTTAGTCTTTTCACATCCTTCACCTTTTCTCCTTGGATCTCATTTTTCACATCTTCCATAGACATGCTCAAAGGGACACCTGATATAACTCCCCTCAAGTTTGCTGTTGAGATATGTGGTTTGTTATGAAATACGGTCCAGGGTAAGATTTAAGGGGGGGGGGGGGGCTTCAGAATGGTGGTGGTGGTTGGGGTTCAGCTCCCCCCTTCATAAATTCTTGGCTACGCCACTGCATCTGGTCATTTGGTCAGAGGAGTCGTAACAATCAGTCAAATAATTGTTGCTGTACTGCTGCTGTCACCAGGAAATTTTAGAACACTTTATGCGTCCGCCTGCTGAAAAGCTTTATGGGGATGCCAAATTCCTTTTCCTGCAGGACTCTACACCAGCCCACAACATCAAAATCACAACATCTGGAATTTCCCCATTGTGGGACTAATAAAGGCTTACAGCCGTGGGCAAAATTGTTGGTACCCCTCTGTTAATGAAAGAAAAACCCACAATGGTCACAGAAATAACTTGAATCTGACAAAAAGTGGTAATAAATAAAAATTCTATGAAAATTAACCAATAAAAATCAGACAATGCTTTTGAACTGTGGTTCAACAGAATTACTTTAACCCCTTGCACTCCGGTCAATTTCCCTAAAAACGCCAAAAATTAACGTGCCCAAATTAAATCAAAAGCTGTTCTTCAACCCTTTGCAGCATCTTCATGAGGTTGGTCTCATTTAAAAGAAAACACTTTGAATTTTTTGGCAAAACAGTCATAATCTCTCTAAGTGCTCCGGCCACTGAGTTACAGTCATCTAAACAGTGAACTTGAAGGAAATAAATTTGGCCTGGGTGTTTTTTGGGATACAAATGCTTGCAAATAACACACAGCTTCAGATCCGGGCTGGAAAATGCAACAGAAATGTAGAACCAAGTGTTATCCAGCTGAGGTCTAAATTTTGTAACAATACCACAAAAAATGAATATATTACACAGCTTTTTACTCAGGTAGTTCCCAGGCGTTTTGGAACTGTGCCAAATTGTGCCAAATGGCACAGTTTGGAAAAACGTCTGTAACTTTTGAATGCTTCAGTGTAGAAGCTTCATTTTGAGCTCTAATGAAAGGTCACACTCAGGGCTGTCTGTGTGTGTGTGTGGGGGGGGTTGTCCCCCCCCCTCGCTACAGAGGATGGACATTGGCCATCGCTACACAATGGATTAGCCTCATGTGGCGATGTGGGACAGCAGCGCAGTCACCGCGGCCCCCCCCCCCTCGCTACAGAAGAATAGGGGGGGTGGGGGGGGCGGCGTTCACGGTCTGTACGCGGCGAACAACCCCTTGTACCGCGGCGCACAAACTGCGCCGTGCTGCACAGTTGTAATTTACCGATCGGTCAAAAGTTATTTTGGATTACAATTTTCAGGGATAAATAATAATTTAGCTTATAACACCTTACCTCTTCACAGCAGCAGAGTCCTGGCGAACTTCTCTTCCTCACTGTCAGACGAACGCGACGCTGGTCCGCTCGTGGTTCTGGTCTCGCGACCCGATCAAAACATAATTCCATTATTGCGGTTTTGTGCTTCCATGATTGCGGTTTTTGGCAAACGATTTTTCAAAACGAATAACAGTAGTAATTAAAAAAAGACTGGCGAAGGCGTGTGTGTCACTCAGCCTTCGTCGTCAGCCTCCGTCGGTCTATGACCATGGAAGAAATCATAACGTCTACTCTGCTGGAACCAAAACAAAATAAGCACCGCCTGTGGCCGAACATTCCGATGCGCGAATGGCACTCCCTGTCACACAGGTTGCATTTGTGGATGGTCTCCGTGCTGTTGGGTCTGTGAGGTTCTTCCTGCGTGTCCTTTTTTGATCCGCTGCAGCAGCCAGTCTTCACCCAGCCTTAAAAAAACAGCTCGCGAACTTCTCTGCTTCAACTGGCTCACTGCATTCACAGCGTAGGGAGGGGGGTCCTTCTGGCTAGGTTTTCAGTCATTGGTTCTTCAGGGTTTCAGAAACCCAATTCAAGGCTCTTATTAGTCGAATGAGAGGTCAATCAGATGAACTAATCTGTTCGCGGCTGTGTCTGCAGCTTTTATTTTCAGTGCACGCTTGGACGCCATACACCACCTACATCACAATCTCCATCATGCGTCCTAGAGCGCACGAGAGCACCCTAGGACGCAGAGACTTGCCCGTCCGCGGTACAACGGAGCGCAAGAGGTTAAAAAACAAACTCATGAAACAGGCCTGGACAAAAATGATGGTACCCCTAGAAAAGATTGAAAATAATGTGACCATAGGGACATGTTCAACCAAGCTGTGTCCTCTAATTAACATCACAGGTGTCTACAAATTTGTAATCAGTCAGTCGGCCTATTTAAAGGGTGACAAGTAGTCACTGTGCTGTTTGGTGACATGGTATGTACCACACTAAACATGGACCAGAGGAAGCAAAGGAGAGAGTTGTCTCAGGAGATTAGAAAGAAAATTATAGACAAGCATGTTAAAGGTAAAGGCTATAAGACCATCTCCAAGCAGCTTGATGTTCCTGTGACTACAGCTGCATATATTATTCAGAAATTTAAGATCCACGGGACTGCAGCCAACCTCCCTGGACGTGGCCGCAGGAGGCAACGGATAATACGAATGGTAACAAAAGAGCCCAGAACAACCTCTAAACACATTCATGGTGAACTCCAAGGTCAAGGTACATCAGTGTCAGATCGCACCATCCGTCGTTGTTTGAGCCAAAGTGGACTGCATGGGAGACGGCCAAGGAGGACACCACTGTTGAAAACAAATCATAAAAGAGTCAGACTGGAATTTGCCAAACTGCATGTTGACAAGCCACAAAGCTTCTGGGAAAATGTCCTATGGACAGACGAGACAAAACTGGAACTTTTTGCAAGGCACATCAGCTCTATGTTCACAGACGCAAAAATGAAGCATACTAAGAAAAGAACACTGTCCCTACTGTGAAACATTGAAGAGGTTCTGTTATGTTCTGGGGCTGCTTTGCTGCATCTGGTACAGGGTGTCTTGAATCTGTGCAGGGTACAATGAAATCTCAAGACTATCAAGGTATTCTAGAGAGAAATGTACTGCCCCAGTGTCAGACAGCTTGGTCTCAGTCGCAGGTCATGGGTCTTGCAACAGGATAATGGCCCAAAACACACAGCTAAAAACACCCAAGAATGGCTAAGAGCCAAACATTGGACTATTCTAAAGTGGCCTTCTATGAGCCTTGATCTAAATCCTATTGAACATCTGTGGAAGGAGCTGAAACATGCCGTTTGGACAAGGCACCCTTCAAACCTGAGACAACTGGAGCAGTTTGCTCATGAGGAGTGGGCCAAAATACCTGCTGAGAGGTGCAGAAGTCTCACTGACAGTTACAGAAATCGTTTGATTGCAGTGATTGCTTCAAAAGGTTGTGCAACAAAATATTAAGTTAAGGGTACCATCATTTTTGTCCAGGCCTGTTTCATGAGTTTGTTTTTTAAAATAATTCTGTTGAACCACAATTCAAAAGCATTGTCTGATTTTCATTGGTTAATTTTCATAGAATTTTTATTTATTACCACTTTTGTCAGATTCAAGTTATTTATAGTAATATGTACATATGTATACTAGCTGTTCTTGTTTTTTTCTTGCCTTCTGATTGTTGCTGTGAGTGTTGCTATCCCTGTGCTGTTGCAATCCTGGAATTTCCCCATTGTGGGACTAATAAAGGCTTATCTTATCTTATCTTATTTCTGTGACCATTGTGGGTTTTTCTTTCATTAACAGAGGGGTACCAACAATTTTGTCCACGTGTGCATCTTATCTTAAAATTACTATGAAATGGTTTGACCATAATATTACTGTGCTTGACCAGCCAACTCACCTGACCTGAACCTCATAGATTGTCGATGGAGTATAGTCAAAAGAAAGATGAGAATCAGCTGATGATACAGATGAGATGAAAGCCACTTTCAAAGCAACTTGGCTTCAATAACACCTCAGCCGTGCTACAAGGTGATCGCCTTCATGCCACAGCGCACGGATGCAGGAATTCATGGTAAAGAATCCCCAATGTTGCAGCATTGCACCGAGACAAATTCCTAGTTTGTGTACTACATGAACAATGGCAATAAATCTCATTCTCATTCTCATTCTCATTCAACCAAGTATTTAGTGTATAAATGAATATACTTTTTCAGAAGTTGGGCATTTCTGTATTGTAAATACTTATTTTGGATTGATTTTATTGAATATTCTAGTAATTTGAGATACTAGTACTCTGACTTTACTGAGCTATGAATCAAATATCAACATTAAAAAAATGCTTGAATAGTTCTATTTACTTGTATGGAATAAAAAAATATTAAAGTTTACAACTGGAATTATGAAAAATAAATGATAATTTTCATGACATTTACATTTTTTGAGATGCAATAGTTTTTCCAACTCCTGTCTGGTTTAACTTAATATGGGGGGTAGGGTTGGCCAGAGTGAAGACAGACAGAAAACGTGGTGGAGAAAAGGAGAAAAAGGCATGCAGAAGAGCTTGTCTGAGCTGTGACTTGAACCTGAGCCAACCAATGACACGCCTCACTTAATATATTGCTTTAAAAGAAACAAATACACACATTAAATGTTTGACTATCAAGGTACAGCACCCCTCATCCCGAAAAATGTCCACATGCCCCGAAGAATGCAGTTAATCTTCAGATTCATGTTTATTTAATCAGCAGAGATGCTGTTTGTTTTCTCTTCAGTCCCCGGGCTCTTCCTCATGTTGTGTTGTAGATTTGGGTTTGGCCAAATTGGCTCTGACCCGAGCCTGATCAACTGCATCCAGCAGGTTTTTGGAGTCAAGTGCCAGAGTGTGAGCGGCTGCCAGCATCTGCCGCTGACACTCCTCCTTCAGCGATGTTATGGCGTTCTGCTGGGCAAGTCGCATCTTATTGATCAGCTCCTCTAAATCCTTGTTCAGTAGTTTCTTAGTGCCCTCGATCTGAAATAGAGAAAAACAACATTCACTTTCATCAGACTATAGCAGTAGGCATTATTCATGAGCTTAATATGACAAGAAGTTATGTTTTCAGCCTGTATCGTCCTGGGTGATCTGAAAGGCTACTTTGTTGGCCTTTTGTTACATCTGTCAAGGAGGTAATGTGATTGTGGTGGACTGTTTGTCTGGCAGCAGGATTATGTAAAAACTACTCAAAGGATTTTGATTAAATTTTCCTCAGAGGTGGCCCTTGGCCTAAAGATGAGCCTATTAGATTTTGGAGGTGATTCGAGCACATATACCTACAACATGGCCCCAACTTCTCGCAGCCCTATCTTCTTGCAATGTGCTAGTGAAGCGGCATGAAATAAAGCAGCGTTGGTGAAGGTTTTAAGCAGGTTTATTAAATCATACCGCCGTCACGAAGCTCGCCCAATGGGCGGCTCGGAGGCTCTCCAGCAGAGAGACACAGAGTGTGTGTGTCAACAGCAGTTGCAGAGTGAGAGAGTGCGAGAGTTACAGAATCGTGCAGCATATATACCCAGTTACAACAATACATGAAAGAGCCTTCACAGCAGTTGGTATGGGTATTGATCTCAGACTCTAGGTCACAGTAAGGACAGGACGCATGAACACAATGCATGAATGGCACATTACATCTCAGTAGTGCAGCGGAAAAAACCAGGAGTAGCGAGCTGACTGTCCTTAGTCTGTTGTGGGGGTTTTCCCAAACCCGCCACACTAGCAGGATTGCATAAAAACTACTGGATGGATTTGGATGAAATTTTCACCAGAAGTGGTCCTCGGGCTACAGATGAACCCGTAAGGTTCAAGACGCCAGGTTTATGATTGCACTACAATAGCCATGCCACTGTGATTGATTCTTGTATAGTGCAAAAGAGAAAATGGCAACAGCCCCCCTCTCTTTGAGGTACCACTGTCAGATTCTGCACAACAAACAAATGACTATCCTTGAATTTTTTTAATCTCATCCACAGCATGTGGGACAGGTGTATGGGATGGCACCTATCTCTGTTTCACTGACCCTGGGCCACACATCTACTGTAAGCAGTGAAAGCTACAGTGGTGGTGGTGGTGTGTGTGTGTGTGGGGGGGTCAGTCCTCTATAGCTCTGTGTGTTAACTTTCCTTTTCCCATTCTATTATGCTGAGCACCAAGCTAGAATGCAGAAAGTACCATTTTTTATATGGTCTTTGGTATGTCCGGGATGTGAACCCACAACCTCCCGGTTGTGGGGTGGATGTTCTACCAACTAGGCTTGAATACAAGCCTGAAACCCAGCTCTTAAGAAAGGCTAATAAAGAAAAACTGCCAACTGACTGAATATTCTTGGCCCATCATCTTGCCTGTTTTGAGTTCCATATACTGTATCTATGGTTCACATGTTTTTGTATGTTTGTAGGCCTATTAAACCACAGACCACTAGATAAATAGGCCCAGTTTAAAGTGATCTGCCCAGGTCCTTTTTGGTATAGTGCTACCACCTAGTACAGTTGGAACTAATTGAAAATTGCAAATACATTCAAGAGATTTAATAGTGCACAACTCTATTTTTAGCCCAGTTTGGAGGAGCTTTTCTTTATTAAGAAAACAAGTTGTACAAATGCATGTAGAGTAATTCTCAACATTTGGGATTTGATCACGCCTAACTGATTATTGTGATTATTGTGTGTGTCCTGTATCTCAAAACAGTTTTGGGGAAGAAGTCACAATACCTTAATGTATGGTGCTTACGTTTCTTGGAATTTTTTTGTTTGTTTTGTCACTGATTAATCTTAGGATATTCATTAAAAGGTAATGACAAGCAGTATATGAGTGGTCATTTGCATACAACAAAAACTACACCAGTGAATTTACAAATAAATGTAGTGGTGTGTAGAGGGTAAAAGGGAAGGATGTGGAGGTGAGGCACGAGCGTAGGTCGACACAGATTCTTTATTAAACCCTCTAACATAAATGTACAGCCTACAACCCCAGTGTGGACGCTGGGGCTGTGTGTCTGGCAAAGCCTGAAGCCAGTAAGCCTTCCCCAGTTCCTCTGCATTCTCTTATATAGCTTTATTGACCTGCGCATTGGAACTGGGGGCTGGCGCATAATACATGGGATTTGACGAAGGCCGTGTGTGGCACGATTACCATAACACATGTAACATACAAAGGCACTGTGTGGCAAAATTATCATAACACGTTCCCTTCATAACAATACATTCGCCTCCCAGCGCTGCAGCTTAGAGCAGCACGAGGCGAAGGCACCTTAAAGTCTGGTTTAAAGTCTGGTCTAATTACCCCTGTGGGGGGGGCTACCCCTCTCAGTCCACTGTTCATCCCCTCTGTCTGCTTCTGGGTGTGAGATAATGTCCACCGGCAGTGTCTAGTGTCACACCCCCCCCGAACACCCAGAAGGAGCTGTGACCCCCCCCTGTTGTTTGGGCTCAAGTCGACGCCCGTGGAGGCTGCAGCTGGGGTTGCCGCTCCGGTCAAAGTGTCCTGCTGGTGAGGAGTGTCGGAGGGCATGTAAGTCCATGGGGGGAAGGGGGAGGGGTGAAAAACACTGTCTGCTCTGCTCCAAGTTCCAACACGTGATGGTCGTGGTTCGTGGGTGCACAGGGTCCAGTGCGCGTCGTGTGTAATGGAACAAAGCTGGCAATCGGCAGGCTTTTGGGATGGAGGTGCGGGTGTAGCAATGTGGAGAATGAGGGGGAGGTGGGTGGGAAGCAATGGAGTGCCGGTCCGGGACGTCAAAAGTGTCTGGGCCGCGCAAAAATTGCATACAGATCAGCCTCGGGTGAGGGACTTTCCCGGTAAACCTTACGGTGATCTGCAGCAGCTGTGAAAAAAAAAAAAGAAGTCTCTGACTCCTCCTTGTGTGGGCCTGGTCCACCAAGGATCTGGGGAAGGCGATTGGCCCAATTCCCCGAGGATGCGTAGCGGCTGTGAAAAAAACTGAAGCTGTGTCAGGGGACGTGGCAATCTTGCTTTAGGTGTGGGAGCAGCCCTAAAGGCATCGAGGAAAGCAATCAGCTAAATTCCCGTTGTGCACAGCGGCTGAGAAACAAACACATGTCCTGTGTGCGAGGCTGCACGTCTGCTTTAGGTGCGAGGGCAGCCTTAAAGGTTCCAAGGATGGTGATCGGCCGTGTTCCCCGGGCATGTGCAGTGGCGGAGGATGATGTATAAGTCTGTGGAGCCAATTTGTCCCTGGTGCGTGGTGCGCGCTATGGCGCAGTGACCACATAGCTGGAAGTTGCCCTGTCCTTGTAATCCTGCGGTGGGCGCACGGGGCTTCTGTGCGCTGAAACTCCGCTGTCTGGAGGTGAAGTCAGGGTTGGGGCTTGGTGGGAATCAACGCAGACGGCGCCGATCTTCCCCATTCAGGCTATTTCTGTGCGGTGCTCGTCTCGCTGATCCTCGTGTGTCTCGGTCCCCGCACCACACTCTCTCTCCGGCCGTTGAGGTCGCCATCGTGGAGAGAGGAACGGGCGCATGTGCTCCAGTGTGGATGAAGAGTATGCAGGCGCTCTCTGGTACTCCAGAGTCCACAGCGCAGTGAGAGGGAGTAGACGGTCATTCTCTCTCGTCAGGTCACCAATGTGGAGAAAAAAGAGTCCACAGCACGGTGAAAGGGAGAGCCAGTCCATCTCATGTCAGGTCACCAATGTAGAGGGTGAAAGGGAAGGATGTGGAGGCGAGGCATGAGCATAGGTCGACACAGATTCTTTATTAAACCCTCTAACATAAATGTACAGCCTACAGCCCCAGCGTGGATGCTGGGGCCGTGTGTCTGGCAAAGCCTTCTGCCAGTAAGCCTTCTGCCAGTTCCTCTACGTTCTCTTATACAGTATAGCTTTATTAATCTGCACATAGGAACTGAGGGCTGGCGCATATTACATGGGGTTTGAGGAAGGCCATGTGTGGCAAAATTATCATAACACATGTTACCTTCATAACAATACATTCACCTCCCAGCGCTGCAGCTTAGAGCAGCAGGAGGCGAAGGCGCCTTAAAGTCTGGTCTAATTACCCCAGTGGGGGCTACCCCTCTCAGTCCATTGTTCATCCCCTCTGTCTGCTTCTGGGTCTGAGATAATGTCCACAGGCAGTGTCTAGTGTCACCACAGGTGCATTATTAAATCCCTTGAGTGTATGTCTAACCCAGTGTTTTTCAGCTGGTGTGGAAAACTATCTAATTTCACTTAATTGGTTAAAAAAAGCAAATAATATGCTGTTGTTGTGCACTAAAAAGTGGTGAATACAAACTGTCACAGAGCTGTGCTGGCCCATCTGTCCATATGTCTCTGGTAAGTCTCATTTTCAAACTAATTTATTCTCTGGTGGAATATCAATGCTGATTGGCTGTTGCAACCAAGCATCAAATGAATTTTTGGTATGAAATGAACAAAGTCCAACTCGCATATGTATTTGTGTTGGCCGGAGCAAATGTGCACGTTTGTGTCTTTCCATTGACTACAATGCGTATATAAGCACATTGCGTTTCACACTGAGTATAAGCAAATTAAAAGACTAAATTGTCTACATATACTGTAATAGATAAAAGAAGAAGGCTGAAGAATAAAAGACCCCCCCCCCCCCCCCAAGGAGCTGAGCAGTACAGGCAAATAAGCAATATCAGGAAGGCCATGAAACACGTAAAAGAAAGCTGGTTGGAACAAAAATGTGAGGAGATCAATGCAAACCTAAAAAAGAATAATACAAAACAAGCCTACCAGGTTGTAAAGAATCTCATGTCTACCAAACAAGGACGAGCTACCAACAACCAAGACAAGGCTGGAAGGTGTCTTACTGAAGAATGAGAAATCCTCACATCAACAGAATACTGTTCTGAACAGTACAATCATGATAAGCAGGGTGATCCAGCAGTGCTTATCGGCCCTCACTCAACCAACCAAGATGATTTCCCAATTCTTCGGGAAGAGATGGAAGCAGCAGTGAAGTCACTCAAGAACAGCAACTCAGCAGGCGTGGATAACATACCAGCTGAGCTTATACAGGTAAGAGGAGATGTCATGATTGAGGCTCTCTATATCATCTGCAATAGAATCTGGCAAACCAGAGAATGGCCAGCCCAGTATAGTCAATAATAATGACATTACCAAAGAAAGGGAACCTGCAGCTGTGCCAAAACAATTGTACAATTAGCCTTACCAAGAAAGAAGTACCATTGAGCAAATATTCAACTTGAGAATACTCATGGAGAAGTATGTGCAGCGTCAACAAAACCTGTACCATGTCTTTGTTGACTTAAATGCTTTTGACAGAGTTTGGGACCAGGCACTGTGGAACACCATGCAAAAGTACAACATCAGTACTAATCTCATAAACATCATTAAGAACCTGTATAACAAAGCCACCAGCGTGTGGTATGTGTGTTTGGGGCACATTATTGTGAAGTGCAGTGTGGTGATGTGCACTTCCTGTCACGTCACCGCACTGCCCTATATAGTGGGCAGCCGCCATCTTACGGCCTCTTTATGCCGGATGCCCACACTAGGTGCCATGCCGTGTACTATTTCCCTTTGTGTTTAATAAGGCTGAGTTCGACACAATCATCATCTTGCCTCATTCATCACCAGGTATTTCATACATAACATTTGGCAATGAGGATTAACTCATGGAGGCGTGTATAACACCACTCTGTCCCTTCCCCGAGCTCCCGGGCGGACCACCGGTTCCGTGGCCATATTGGTTGGTGGCCTATCAAATGTACATTACGCCGCTGGACCTCAGGAAGCTCGATAAGGTGAGGGCGCGGGCGTTTCTCATTCACAACCTGGGTATTGAGGGCTGGAGGGTCCTACGGATGCTTGGCATGGTGGACTTATATGAGGACATCGTGGAGCTGCTAGCTAAACGTTTCTCCACCCCAGACAGCATGACTGTTCAGAGAATTTATTTTCGCCAGAGACGCCAGTGTGTAGGTCAGCCTATCCACCAGTATGTCATTGACTTGAAGCAACTAGCTAGCGAGTGTTGTTTTGGACCGCTTGAAGACGAGATGGTACGCGACCAACTAGCACAGCACACATGCAACGCTGAGCTGCGTGCTCGGCTATTAGTGGCGCCTAATGACTTGACATTAGGTGAAGCAGTTGCGTTAGCTCTCCGGTTGGAAGCCGTTGATAAGCTAGCTGTGGAGCTAAATTGGCACCAGCCACAGAAACCGCCAGAGCCACCCGCCTCAGCTAATGTTGCGGACCCTGATAGCGAGGATAGCTTGGATGGAGATTATTGGGAAATCAATGCTGCCAGCAGAAGGTCTACCCTGGGAAACCCCCGTTGCAGAGGTTGTGGGTCTGTGACACACTGCCATAAAGCAAAGAAATGCCCGACAAGAGGAAAACGTTGTAGTAGATGTGGACACTTGAATCACTGTGCCAGGGTGTGCCGTTTGTCTTACCCGGGGAACCCACGGGAGAAATCACCCCACTTGCCCCCGATGGACACCGGGAACAAATGGTATGGACAGCTAACAGACACCCTTGCTTTCAAGTAGACCAGTTCTCGCCCAGTGTCAGTACCCATGCCGATGAGTGGCACCATGCTAGCTCCAGATGCCTCCAGTGCTTGGCCACAGTTGGTTGGAGAGTCTACAGCTACGACGGTGTACACTACAACGTTTATAGAAGAGGATGGGGCCAGACCGACGAGCATGGAGTTACCGCATGCTCAGCAGCAGCTCATCAGGCCGAGTAAAATTCCACTTTGGGTTATGGACTTGGTCTGGGTTCGGGGTGATGAACGTCCACGGAAAAGATGGGCCAAACGACAGCCAGCAAAACATCAAGCACGTCTGCGGATAGTGGTGAAGTTGGGAGTGGCGTGCTTCTGGTTGTCTGACGGATCGATGAGACATGCCAACCAGCTGTGGCATGTCCAGGGGGACGCTCCAGGTGGCGAGGCTGGATGGGAGTCGATGATGGCGGTGTGGGATCCAGGCATCGTCATCCAGAAGATCAGCCATCGCTCTGGGGGCCTGCTGCTTCCAGGGGCGCGCCTGCTGAGGGGCTGCCCTTGCCCCCCCCCACCGCCGATTCCATTTTTCCCATCCAAGTGACTGTACGGTAGCACTTTGTTTATAGTTTTGATGTAATTGTGTGATATAATGTTTAGTTTAGGAGCACAGCAGATATTTTTAGTTTAATAAAAGGACTTTTTAGTTTATTTGGTGGCAGAATAATCCACCATGCTGTGCAGGCTGTGTGGCAGTCCACCCACCAGTCCTATTTCAGGTTGTTTTGTGTGAATGTATTAGGCCAATTTAGTACATCAGTTTCCGTTAGTTTAGCGCGTGATTCGGGTTTCAAATCGGGGTGGGTTTCAATTGTGTGTGTGTTTTTGGACTTTCTGGGGGGGGGGATGTGGTATATGTATTTGGGGCACATTATTTTGAAGTGCAGTGTGGTGACGTGCACTTCCTGTCACGTCACCGCACTGCCCTATATAGTGGGCGGCTGCCATCTTGCGGCCTCTTTATGCTGGATGTCCATGCTAGGTGCCATGCCGTGTACTACTGCCCTTTGTGTTTAATAAAGCTGAGTTTGACACAACCATCATCTTGTCTTATTCATCACCAGGATTTTCATACATAACACAGCGCAGTACTCTACAATGGCAGCACTAGAGACTTTTTCAGAACTACTGTTGGAGTCAAGCAGGGTTGTTTACTATCGCCAACCCTCTTCAACATCTTCCTGGAGAAGATCATGAGTGATGCTCTGGAGAATCACCAAGGCTCAATCAGTATTAGAAGAAAAACACTCACCAATTTATGCTTTGCTGATGACATTGATGGATTAGAAGGAACAGAAGAAGAGCTTGAAAACCTAGTGGAACAGCTGGATAGAGCATGAACAGCTCATGGAATGGAGACTAGTCCTGAAAAAACAAAAATCATGACCAACAACCAAGATGGCGTCAAGAGAGAAATCAAAGTAAAAGCCCCAAAACTCGAAGCAATCACCAGCTTCAAATATCTTTGAGCCACTGTAACAGATGAAAGGTCGAGGAAAGAAGCTCTTGCAAGAATAGCACAGGCCACGGCTGCACTGACCAGGCTGAAGAAAATTTGGAAGGACAGGAACATCACCAACAAGCACAAAATACGCCTGCTGCATTCATTGGTCATCTCAGTCTTCCTCTATGCATGTGAATCGTGGACCCTTACAGTGAACCTACAAAAAAGGATCCAAACCTTTGAGCTAAGATGCTACAGAAAAATCATGTGTATCTCTTACAAAAACCACATTACAAACGAAGAAGTGCAGAATCGTGTCAGAGCACCCACTGGACCATATGAGGACCTCTCTCTATTGTGAAAAGCAGGAAAATGAAGTGGTATGGCCATGTGATATGATCCACTGGAATTGCGAAGACCATTATGCAAGGCACCGTACCTGGAGGAAGACGACGTAGCAGACAGAAGTAAATTGTAAATTTCTGTTTTTAAGGACAATGCAAGTTGATGAACATTGATATCAATCAATCAATGTAAACTTGCCAGGTTGTAGCCAGTGGCTAATTTCCATGGAAAAGAAAAGATGCAGAAGAAAAGGTGGGATGATAACATCAAGGAATGGAAAAACCTACCTCTTGCCAGCACATTGAGGTTAACAGAGGACTGTACAAGATGAAGGGAAATTGAAAGAAAGTCAGTGGTGCCCCTACAGTCGCCTAGTTTTAGGGGTAAGTAAGTATACTGTAATAGGCTACAATGTGTCATTTTGCAACAGTTTTGACTGGTGGGGTACCGCAGGATTTTTTCAATGTAAAAAGGGTGCCGTGGCTCAAAAAAGGTTGAAAAACACTGATCTAACCTACAACTACTTTCAGTTTTTCATTATAAAGTAAGTGTATCAGCTGTCTGATATGACTTGATAATTAAATGTAGTTTTGCTAGATTTTATATAAACAATTATCCTAATTCAAATCCAAAAGCACATACATAAAAGATCCATTGTTTTAAAGTAAAACAAAGGAAAGTGCAAAAAATGCTAATAATCCATGGTTTAATTGATGAATAAAAATGTTTAGCTTTACTCTGCTGCTTTCAGAAATCAGTTGTACTTACTGTATACAGTGGGGAAAATAAGTATTGAACACATCAACATTTTTCTCATTAAACATATTTCTGATGGAGCCATTGACCTGAGATTTTCACTGGACATCAGTAACAACCCAAGTAATCCATACATACAAAGAAGTCAAGGCAACTGTGTTCACAAAACAAGTTATATTTAATAAAGTGGAATGACACAAGGGCAGCGTGGTGGTGGAGTGGTTAGCACTGTGGCTGCACAGCAACTCACCCTTGGCTGGGGGATCCTGGGTTCGATCCCAGCCCCTGACCAACAGTGATCTGTGTGGAGTTTGCATGTTGTCCCCGTGTCTGCGTGGGTTTACTCCAGGATTTCTCCGATTTCCTCCCAAAATGCCAAAAACATGCAAGTTAGGTTAATTGGCATCAAAACTGGGGATTCTAAATTGTCCTTAGGTATGACTGTGAGAGTGAATGGTTGTCTGTCTCTCTGTGTTGGCCCTGCGATGGACTGGCGATCTGTCCAGGGTGTACCCTGCCTCTCGCCCAAAGATGCTGGGATAGGCTCCAGCCCTCCCGCGACCCGAAAAGGATGAAGCGGAAGAAGATGGATGGATGGATGGATGGATGGAATGACACAAGCAATAAGTATTGAACACGCTTGGTGAAATTCATTTATTTAGGAGAAAAGGCTTTGGGGCAGATTTACTAAGGCAGTGCAAATTAGCCAGTGTGCAAATTAGACAGAGCACCTCAGGGAGTGACCAATTTGTGCCAGTGATCTACTATCCACACACAAAATTACAAACACAGATGCAGTCACTTCATTTCAATAATGAACACCCATCTACCCATAAGTGCACTGCAAAACTGCACACAGGCACACCTGATGAGGGAGCGGGTCATCAACAAAGGCACAGCCAGCTCAGTGGAGCATAATATAGTTTTTTAAGCATTTTCTTAAGCTTTTGTTTAAGCGCAAACCCCAATAAAATGGTTTATTTTTGTTCATCATATATCAAAGTTTTGATTTTCATTTCACATGGCAACTCCTATGTTTAATATGTATAAGTTAAGGACTACTCATGAATAAATTGATTATTGACCAACGTGTTTATTTTATCAACACAAGAACTCTCAAGATGGTCTGATGGAGAATCTGGGGTTTTATTATGAGAATAACTTTGTTTTAACAAAATCTACAGGTCTCCCAGTCCATGACTTTTCATAAATACTCTATGCGCGTTTTATCGTTTCTGAAATCTGGAACATAATAAAATTAAATGCACACGACTTCACTTATTCCTTGGACAGCCACAGCAGCAGGTGAGAGCAGTTCTCACCAGAGATGTCCTGGTGTGCCATCGTTTGTACTTAATGTTTGCTTTTATTCTTGTCCTTAATCCTATTTGTGTAGAAATTTTGCCCCAAGATGTAAAGTGTGTTATAAATGAAATAAATTATTATTATTATTATTATTACTACTATTATTATTATTAGACTATATATAAACAAATTAAATTTTAAAAAATCCTCTGCCGGCTGATGTCCAGTTCAGCACAACACCGATCTCTGTGAGATCGTTTCTGTTCATATTAATCTGTTCTGTCATGCCAAATAAAATCACGTGCGGGGAGAAGCTGTCTCTTTGGCCACACGCCCTCGGTTCTCACTGGTGTCTCCTCCTGGCACCAGCGATCGCTGTCATCAGGTGCAGATGAATTAAAATAAGCCTTTTTGGGGCGTTAAAATTGGACAACTGTAAACCTTAATAAATCACCTTGCACGAGTCATTTAAATACTTCCCTCCCTCAAATTTGCACGTTGACATGACAACTCCCACAAATACATTCAATTCAATTCAACTTTATTTATATAGCGCCATTTCACAACAACAGTCATCTCATAGCACTTTCAACTGTAGGGGAAACCCCCACAGTTGCGGAAAAACTCCAGCAATCAGGTGATCCCCCATGAGCAAGCGCTTGGCAACGGTGGAGAGGAAAAACTCCCTTTTAACAGGAAGAAACCTCCAGCAGAACCAGACTCAGGGAGGGGCAGTCATCTGCTGTGACTGGCTGGGGGGGTGAGGGTATAGAGAAGATGAAAAGAACAGACATGTAGAGAGCAAACAGCACGATGGGGACTCAATCTATGGGAGAGAACAAACAGATGTTAATGACCAGCAAAAAAAAAAAATATTTCATTGAGAGTGAGGAAAGGAGTGAAGCCCAGTGCATTATTGGAGGTCCCCCAGCTGTCTAAACCTATTAGCAGCATAACTAAGGGAGGGTTCAGAGACACATGATCCCTCCCTAATTGTAGGCTATATCAAAAAGCAAGGTTTTAACCCTATTCTTAAAAACAGAGATTGAGTCTGACTCCCGAATCCAGATTGGCAGCTGGTTCCACAGGAGTGGAGCTTGATAACTGAAGGCTCTGCCTCCCATTGTACTTTTGGAGATTCTAAGTATTACAAGTAATCCAGCATTTTGGGAGTGTAGTGCTCTGTTAGGATAATACGGTAGTATTAGATCTTTTAAATAAAAAGGGGCCTGATTGTTTAGAGCTTTGTAAGTAAGAAGAAGGACTTTAAACTTAATTCTAAACTCTATGGGAAGCCAATGAAGGAAGGCCAGAACCGGAGAGATATGATCTCTCCTTCTAGTACCTGTTAAAACTCTTGCTGCAGCATTTTGGATCAACTGAAGACTTTTTAAAGATGTTTTAGGACAACCTGATAATAAAGACTTACAATAATCTAATCTAGAGCTAACAAGAGCGTGGATCAGTTTCTCAGCATCATTCTGAGACAAGATGCTCCTAATCTTGGCAATATTACACCAATGATAGAAAGCAGTCTTAGAAACGAATTTAATATGTGAATTGAAAGACAGATCTTGATCAAAAATAACTCCAAGGTTCCTCACAGAGCTATTAAGAGAAAGAGTAACCGCATCCAAACTAGAAGTTTGATTTGGAAAGGTATTTCTAAGTTTTTTTGGACAAACAAGAATAACTTCAGTCTTATCTGAATTTAATAGCAGGAAATTGCAAGTCATCCGAGCTTGGATTTCCTTAAGACAGGCTTCTAACTTGGCTAATTGATTACTATCATCTGGCTTCATTGACAGGTATAACTGTGTGTCATCTGCATAACAATGAAAATGCATACAGTGCTTTCTAATAATGTTGCCTAGGGGAAGCATATATAAACTAAAAAGAGTAGGGCCTAGCACAGATGCCTGTGGAACTCCATGACTGAGCTTTGAGTTGAAAGAAAACTCATTACTGACATGAACATAAACAAACTGGAACCTATCAGATAAATAAGATCTAAACCACTGCAACGAAGTTCCATTAAGTCCAACATAGTGTTCTAATCTATCAAGTAGAATATTATGATCGATAGTATCAAAAGATGCACTAAGGTCTAAAAGGACAAGAACAGAAACAAGTCCATTATCAGATGCGATAAGGAGGTCATTAGTGACCTTCACTAAGGCTGTTTCAGTACTATGATGGATTCTAAACCCAGATTGAAACTCTTCAAGTAAACCATTTCCCTGCAGGTGGTCAAATAATTGCGTAGCAACAACTCTTTCTAAGATTTCTGAAATGAAAGGGAGATTAGAGATTGGTCTATAGTTAGCTAAAACTCCTGGATCCAGCGCTGGCTTTTTGAGTAAGGGTTTAATTACAGCTGTTTTAAAAGTCTGCGGTACATGGCCTAAAGTTAATGAAGAATTGATTATTTGAAGAATAAAGCTACCAATAAGTGGGAAGACTTATTTAAATAACCTGGTAGGAATAGGGGCTAAAAGACAAGTTGAAGGCTTGGATGAGGAAATTATTTTGTCTAACTCTAAAAGGTCAATTGGAGTAAACTCATCCAAACAGATATCAATTGAAGGAATTGTAGTAGTTACTGTATTTAAGTTAACGGTGGGAAGAATCTGATTGATTTTATCGCTGATAGATGAAATTTTATTATTGAAAAAGTTCATAAAGTCCTGACTAGAAAGCTCTAAGGGAATGCTAGGATTGACAGAGTCTTCACTCTTTGTCAGCCTACATATGCAATGAGGCCAGGCTCAAGGCCTTTCTACCGCTAACTTTGCCCTGCGCCCTTCAGTAAATCTCAACAGTAGTTTTTTAACACCAAAACAGGGTTTTGCAATGGTGCAGCATGTTAGTAAATCTGCCCCTTTGTTGGTAATAGCTTCCAGACACCTCCTTATGGAGAATCTAGGCGCAGGTATTGCTCAGGAATGATTTTAACAAACACTTCAACCGAACTGTCTTCAAATCTTGAAGGTTCCATGGGTGTCTTCTATGAACTCTGATCTTAAGTTCAATCCATACATTTTCAATTGGATTCAGGTCAGGTGACTGGCTGGGCCATTCTAGCAACTTTATTTTCCTTCTCTGGAACCAGTTGAGAGTTTCCTTGGCTGTGTGCTTGGGATCATTGTCTTGCTGAAATATCCACCCTCGTTTCATCTTCAGCATCTTAGCAGATGACAAGAAGTTCTTATCAAGGATGTCTCTGTACATTTGTCCATTCATCTTTCCTTCAATTATATGAAGTCTGCCTGTACCATGTGCTGAAAAACACCCCCACACCATGATGCTCCTACCTCCAAACTTCACTGTTGGTATGGCATTTTTGGGCTGATGTGCAGTGCCATTTCTCCTCCAAACATGCTGTGTGTTGTGGCACCCAAAAAGTTCAATTTTGGTCTCATCTGACCAGACTATGTCCTCTCAGTATTTTACTGGCTTGCCCAAATGTTGTGCAGCAAATTTTAAATGAGCTTCAATTTGCTTTTTCTTCAGCAATGGAGTCTTGCAAGGTGAGTGGGCATAGAGCTCATGTTGGTTGAGTGCATTATTTATTGTTTTCTTTGAAACAGCAGTACCTGCTAACTCCAGGTCTTTCTGAAGCTCTCCACGAGTGGTCTTTGGCTCTTTGATAACTCTTCTGATAATTCTTTTGACTCCTCTGTCAGAAATCTTGCGAGGAGTTCCTGGTCATGGGTAGTTTATGGTAAAATGATCTTCTTTCCACTTTCGAATGATGGCCCCAACAGTGGTCACTGGAACATTCAGTAGTTTAGAAATGCACCTGTAGCCAATGCCATCATTATGTTTTGCAACAAAAAGGTTGCAAAGGTCTAGAGAAAGCTCTTTGCTTCTACCCATCATAAGTTCTTTGTGATGCGACAATCTGAAATTCAGAGACCTTTGTAAAGGCTATCAGTCAGGACTTAACCAGCTGAAATTAATTTGCACTGATGGGGGATGGGATGGCTTCCTAATTTCAGATTGATTTCAGCTGGCTTCTTGGCTGTCTATGCCTTTTGCACCTCTTTTTCATCATGTGTTCAATACTTATTCCCTGTGTCAATCCACTCTATTAAATATAACTTGTTTTGTGAACACAGTTTCCTTGATTTCTTTGTATATATGGATTACTTGGGTTGTTACTGATATCTGGTGAAAATTGCAGGTCAATAGCTCCATCAGAAATACAGTATGTTTAATGAGAAACATGTTGACGTGTTTAATACTTATTTTCCACACTGTATATCAAGCTATGTTTCACAAAATATGTCAGCTGTGTCAAATGAGCATTCAGTTCTTGGTCGTCTTCTCTGTGATCTGATTTGATACGGTTTCTATCTTATCTGTAATGACACAATGCTATATCTGTTCTTTTAATGCACGTGTGGTGTAGTGAGTGTGGTGTGTGTGCATGCTGCCGTACCCGCCCCTGGCATGACGTCAGGCGGGCATGGCCCTTGTGTATAAATAGTTCGGTTCTCTATAATAAAGTGGTTGTTGTTGTTGTTGTTGGCTGCATGAACATCGACTCTGACTCTCTCATTATTCATACATAACATTTGGCGACGAGAAGAAAACTATGGAAGTGTGTAGGCTACCTCAACCCCTGATACCGTTCTTAGAGTACACGGGAAAGCTGGTGATCCTGTGGCTGCAGTGGCGGGCCATGTTTGAGGGTTACATCGGGGCACTGGGCCTAAGCAGACTCGACAGGAGACGATGATGAGTGCTTTTGGCTCACCATCTCAGCGCGGAGGGCCGAAGGATTCTCGGTACGTTGGGTGTGACGGAGTTGTATGAGGATGCTGTTGAGTGGCTGGCTGAATTCTTTGCCGGGCAGATGAGGACCACGAAGTTGTGGGTGGCGGGACTATTGGTGCCAAGAGTGGCGAAGTTAGTTAGCTTGGAGAAGCTAACAGCCCATTTGGTGCCTATGGGCAGGTTTGCCGCAAAGCTAGCTGTGCACCAAAAGAGAGCTCCAAGCTACCAGCTAGACTTTGTGGTGGGACCGAGACTGCGAGAGGGAGAGTCCCTGGTCACTGAAGATGGTGGGCCAGCCACAAAGTGCAGGACCGGAGTGCTGATGAGTTTGACGGCGCGGTGCGTAACGACAGCAGAAAAGGAGAGCAGCAACAGAAGTCATCCCCGCAGCTGGAGGCTGGGCAGTGGGAATGCGGGACCATGGAGGCTGAGAGCCCCAGGGAAGAGCAGAGACAGCCGGGTATGGAAATGACGCAGTGGAGCACCTGGGACGAGGGTGCTGAGAGCAGCGATGAGACGCCTGGGTCGAAGAGTGGAGCCGACGAGAGTGACACTGAGAGCCCCCAGGGAGAGCAGCTGCAGCCGGACATGGGGTTGACACAGCAGAGCGCCTGGGACAAGGGTGCTGAGAGCAGCGATGAGGCGCATGAGTCGGAGAGTGACGCTGACCAGAGCGAAGCTGAGAGCCCCGGGAGATAGCAGCTACGACCAGGCATGGAGACAGCGGAGCGCCTGGAATGAGGCTGCTGGGAGCAGCGGCGAGGTGCCTGGGTCGGGAAACGATGCTGACGAGCAGGCTTTGGTTTTCCCCAGAGTGTGGCCACAGTGGGCTGGAGAGTTTGGAGCCATGACAGTGGTGTTGAAGGCGGTCGGGAGCGGACCGACGAGCACGGAGGGACGGCGTGCCGGACAGCAGCACTGTGGGTCCCGAGAAAAGGAGCAGGCGATGGTGAAGAGGGACACTCTCACGGGAAAGATTGTTTTTGATCCCAGGGACAGATGGCGGCCAGGGGCACACACGGCGTGGGGCTGCCCGGGGCCTCCGAGCCTGGCTTATCTTCGGCGGCCAAGGGAGTGGATGGTTTGGGGCTGTCCTGGACCCCCGGGCCGGTTTTACCCCTGGCTGCCAACGGACATTGGCGTTACTTAAGTGTTAAAAAATGTAAAATACTGTATATATTGCTGGTGTGCATGAGAGTATGTATGTGGTGTTATGGGATTATTTTTTATACATTTTAAGAGACTTGGTCCAATTTTGTTATTCTTTTGGATGAGTGTGTTAGTATACAGTATTTTATTACAGTTAATTATTCCTCGTTTCCTTAGTGCGTGATTCAGGTCTTAAATTGGGGAGGGTCTCAATTGTGTGTGTGGTCTTACACTTTTGTAAGGGGGAGGGGAATTGTGGTGTACTGAGTGTGACGTGTGTGTTTGCTGCCGTACCCGCCCCTGGCGTGATGTCAGGCGGGCATGGCCCTTGTGTATAAATAGTTCAGTTCTCTATAATAAAGTGGTTGTTGTTGTTGTTGGCTGTATGAAGATCGACTCTGACTCTCTCATTATTCATACATAACCGCACACACTTAAACTGTCACAGCAAATTAGGTTGGGCAATGCTCAAGCTTACCTCTGTTGTGACAGAGCAGTGCAGAGAGGGCAGGATCTCATCAACATTTTGAATCAGACTCCGGAGAGAGATACCCACAGCCTGATGGGGGATGAGCAAGGGTGGAACACAGAGTGTTAGAAAAATAGAGACACATGTTGGAGATAACACACAACAAACTCAACAGAGGAGGTAAGTCATTGTGGATTACTTTCAATAAATATAAAGAGATATTTTTGGGTTTTAAACACTCCTTAGCCTGATAGAACGCTTCAGGTCTGCTAACACTACTACACTAGCACTCCTTTCCCTTACTTAAATAGACAATGATGGACGTACCCTGACAGCATTAGGATATTCGGAGGTGGGCAGTGTGTTGACATCATTCTTCAGCTGTACCACCTGTTTCACCACTGCCATCACGCCGGTGTAAACATGATCACCAGATCGGTCCAGCTCAGCCGTAGGAAGAGGCTGCAACAGCATGACAATTCCTCATTCATACCGCTGCATGAATACATACCGCCAACGTCTGTGACCAGTTTACAACTATGTTAGATTATATTTGAAATCATTTACGTGACACAGAATTTCTACCTTTGTAACAGCAGGGAGGGGCATTGGGGGTTTTTCTGGTGGTTCTGAAACACATAAGAAAATTAAGTAAATATGCACATTTCTGATACATTCTTTTGAAACTTGTTCAACATGAACGCTTCATCGTTTTGAACACTTCAAGATGCTTTCCCACTTGCCGTGGAAGAATAGATAAGTACTGTAATGCAGATATATATAAAAAAATAAATTCTTTTTGTAAAGTCGTAATGCCGTTCTTAGTGCGTTTGTGTTTATATGTAATGTAAGTGATGTAATAGTTCCTCAGGAGGAGGGATATTTGCACAGAGTAAGACTGAGCTTGCCTGTGTGCATGTTTTAGGTGCCTGCTGCCTTCCCAGCTGTAGGGATGTTGAGTCCCTCCTTCATCTGTGCCAGGGAGAGCTAGGACTGATTGATGAAACACATAAACTGAGTCCTGTATATACTTCTTTGAGTGTTGTTACCTGCACTAAACAACTGTTCAGTAAACCGTTAAAGTGGATCTGCCGTGTCGTGACCCTTTCTTCCCTGCCACCATTTGATGATCACGACGCTATTTGTGTCATGTATTCCTATATTCCTTATTTTAGTAAATCAGTGTTTGAAACAGAACAGCACAGATATACTTTGTCTCTTTCTTTTTTATTCTGAAGATTACACCTTTGAAACATTTTCTGAAAGTAGATATAGATGGACTCACCCTGTTCTGGGCTTTTTTCAGGTGGCTGTGAATAAGAATCAGGTGGCTGTGAATAAGAGGAAGAGAAAGTGTTGCTTAACACATCAGCTATTTTTAACAGTGTGTTTTTTCATTAGGCTATGCGCTAAAGTGTCTTGTAGAGGTTTGTCGGAATTGAATTGATAGCAAAGGTGGGTCATAACCAGTTCCATTTACTCAAGTCATACTCAAGCAATTTTTTTTTCCACAAAATTATACTTTAGTGACTAGTTTTTATTGAAGGACACTTTTTAAAACTCTTAATTAAATACATTTTAAAAGAAAAACCTGTAATTTTACTCAAGTACTTTTGGTTACTTTTTGAGTTATTTTTGACTAGTGCATACCCGTGCATGCCCGTAGAAACCCGTGCATGCCCGTAGAGGGGATGGGATGCATTGGAACAAAATTCCTACCAGTTAAAGGACAGTTGGTATAGCAACACAGCACTAAGTGGCAATCACATGTGATGGCTTTTGTATGCAGCAAAACATAAAAAATCACACAAAATATGTTTTTCCATCTGGGGCTGTTTGCCCCTGCTTGTTACTTCTCCTGCCTGTCACTGTTCTGTGTTATGTTCTTCTTCTTGTAGATTTGATTGGAGGTTGGTTGCTTACCTGTGTCTGTATATGCTGTATGTCTTGTAGGGAGTCATGTGCTCTGTCTATGTGCCGTCATATAGACATCATCTGGTGGGTCTTCTTCTTTGTTCAGACCACTGAAGTTCTCCTCCTGTCTCAGACGGCTGTGTTGTTCACAGTCATGCCTGCAGCGTACTGGTGGAACCTGAGGTGTTTCATGTTCACGGCATCCTTTCTGATGTGCAGCAGTTCTCCTCATTCTATTGCTCGCCATCTGGTGGGTCTTCTTCTTCTTCATTTAGACCACTGTTGAGGGATAGGTGAGTCGCAATTCCAGTTCATGGGCACGATCCTGAAAAAGTGGCTTTCGACCCTGTTCAGGAAGGCCCGTGCATGCCCATAGAAACCAAGAAACCAGAGCACCCAGAGAAAATCAGTGCTTTGCTTGGCATTTTACACATTTGTAGTGTAGACTGGCATTCGTCAAGGTTACACATTTGCCGTCATGTAGGCATGGCGAGTCGTCCTATGATGCCTGAGTTCATAGGACACGCTATGATGATGAGGCAGAGATCATAGGCCATCCTGTGATGTCCTAGAAACGTGCTTTAAAGTCTGTCGTACCCTATGCTGGTGAAGGGTGACCTCCTGTCTCAGACGGATGCGATGTACTGCTGGAACCGCAGATGTTTCATCTTCATGGCATCTTTTCTGACATGCAGCAGTTATCATCATTCTATTGCTCTCAATCTGGTGGGTCTTCTTCTTCTCCTTCGTTGAGACCACTGGTTGAGGGATAGGTGTGTCGTAATTCCAGTTCATGGACAGGATCATGAAAATAGATCTGAGCAAAAAGAGGCTTTCTGCCATGGACTCACTGTATATGACATCATAAAAACATGAAGGCAGCCTTGATGTATATGACATCATAAAGACATGTTGCCTGATGTCTGTCACTGTATATGACATCATAAAGACATGAAGGCAGGCTTGATGTTGTCATGCGGTGATCCTCGCGGATCACCATGAGACGCCAAGAGTCCACCAGTGAGTTTTTGCGATGATGGTTTATTTATACAAGACAAGACAAGACAAGGCTGCGAGCCGTTCTCGGCACAAACACACACAAACTAATACTTGGGCTCGCAGGGCTGCCCCCAGCCACTACGAGCTAAACTGTGACATAACTATGGAACACGAACCTGACATGAAGGTCTTACGACGCTCTAACAAAGCATGACGAGGCGTAGACCATAACTTGACAAGACGTAGACAATCTGGCACGATGATGACCAATTGTAGACAATACTCCTGCGACATTACTGTCGCTAGTGCTCGCTTTTAAAGGCGAACACTAACGAGCAGTAATGACGCACAGCTGACCAGCCTTGACAGGCGGAAGCCCCACCGAGCACCTTCACAATAAGAGCCCGGTGAGGCCAGAATACTGCCCACAGCTGTCAAGGCCGGCAGCGAGTTGAGCATCACCCGAGCGCTGGGTTCTGATAGCGCTCGGGTCGTAACAGATGTATATGACATCATAAAGACATATTTGTCTATGTGCCATGGGCTTGATGTATATGACATCATAAAGACACATTTGTCTATGTGCCGTCATTTAGGCATCGCGAGTCGTCCTATGATGCCTGAGTTCATGGTCTGTATGACATCATAAAGACACATTTGTCTATGTGCCATCATATAGGCATTGCGAATCATCCTATGATGCCTGAGGTCATGGTCTATATGACATCATAAAGACACATTTGTCTATGTGTCCTATGATGCCTGAGTTCATAGGACATCCTATGATGTTCAGGCAGAGATCATAGGCCGTCCTATGATGCGTGACACACACACACACACACACACACACAGACATTTCTTGCTTTTATAAAGTGATTTCACTGATTTGTTATATGAGCTAGTCATGTTTTTGTTTAATGAGTTTTCCTATTTAAATTAGATTTGAAATCATTGCTCTTCTATTCAGACTGAATATTTATTACTGTCTTCCTTTTCTTTATATTAAAAGGTTCATGTGGCTAGTTTATGCTAATTTTTCTTTGGACAAACACATATAAGAGAAAAACCCCATCGATGGAAGAAAGTTTGCACATTTACAAGAAATAAGTAACAATCTTAAAGTGACTCTCCACCAAAAATTGAGTTTTTTTTTCTTTCTCTGTAACATGTTTTTATGACTTACAAGACAGATCAAGAGAGAAATCATTCAAATGTGTCATGTCTGTGTTTTTTTGCTGTGCAATTTCAGTTAAGATCCTCCCCTTGGAAAAAGGCGAGTTTAGACGGAGCGTTTGTGGTAACTTCATGATAATAGGTCCGCAGTGTTGAGCCAATCAGGACTAAGAATTGTCTCTGGCCTAACTGAAGTTAGCCTCCAGGGCCAGTTAGCATTTTTGGACAACTACTTTGAAAACTTGACCCAAATTAAGATGGTTTTTACCATTAAACTGCTTTTAAGGACCAATGCAGTTTCAGTCATTATCCTGGGCCACCGTGCATACAACTGGACATGTCCTTCAACCAGTAAGTTTTTTTATCTCAGGATTTATTCTGTTTAATATAGCACTAGCCACCATTAGCTTTGTGGTATGTGGGTGGGCCTATTCACAGATCCTGGCATTTGAAGGAGGAGGAAAAGTGAAATTATTTTGACACAAAACTGTAACACAATGAAAGTTTTTTTTTTGTAGAAAAAAGGCATACAATACCATTTTAGACAATGTAGATTTCTTTTATAGGGGATTTATGTCCATCGGAGTACATTTTTAAGAATAAGAAGGTGCAAATGTACAAGAAAAAGGTACAATTTTGTAAGAAAATGTTGCAAATTTGCTAATTCAAGAGAAAAAGTCAAAATATATAAGAGAAATGTGTACATTTATTATTCAAAAAAACTTCACTTTGATGAGGGAAAAATAATGAGAAAATTGGTTACAAATTTAAAAAAAAAATCACAAATTTATTAGTAAAAAAAAAAAATCAACTGTCAAGAATAAAGTAATTGCTCGTACTCTTACTCAAGCAGTTTTTTTGGTGGATCCTCTTACTTGCACTTGCAGGTTATTCTTACATGAATACAATTTCTGGTTGCTCTACCCATCCGTTTGACAGACCATGCAGATACATCACTACCACAGGAAAACCAGTATGTTTCCAGGGGAGTGTCTGCCCTCTAGTGATCAAAGCTGGCTTACACAAGAGGGAGAAGATAGCGTACCTTGATTTGTGAATCCAGTCGCACAACAGGATCCTGTATAAAAATACAATAGCAAGCATCAGTGAACTGTAAATATTTTTACATCACTTATGTAGAATTATAACAAGGCAGTCAGAGACAGCACACTCCCTGCAGTGCTGGACACTCATAATGAGTAGAATACTAACTGTGTGTAGAGTATGTGTGGTATGGATGGATAGATGTACACATGTACTTCTCACCAGTTGGCTCTCCTCCTTCTCCAGCCACTGACTGTCCATAGCCATCTCTCTTCTTTGTCTTTCTAAAGTTTCCTCTACTCTCTCTTTTTCCCATACTGGTCTGATGTTCCTCTCTGCTGCCTGTGCACACACAAACATGCATTTTTAATTTTTTAAACGAACTTCAGTATGGCTTGCTTCTAAGAAATATCTCTGCGTAAGCTTTCCACTCCTCTTAAAGATGCACTCCGGTGGACATAAATCCCCTGTAAAACCAAATCTAAATTGTCTTGTATGCCCTTTTTTTCTACAAATGAAACCCTTCATTGTCTTAAAGTTCAATGTCAAAATCTTTTCGTTTTAACTCCTCCTTCAAATGCCAGGTTCTCTGACTGGGCTCACCCACACACTATAAGGCTAATATATATATATATATATATATATATATATATATTTGTATTTTGTATACTTTATTAATCCCCAGAGGCAAATTCAGGGCATCTGATGGTCACGGGTGGAATCGATCCTGTGACCTTCTTACTGTGCTGCCACAGTGCTAACCACTGCTCCACCGAGCTGAAAAGAGATGAAAAGACTTACTGGCTGAAGAACATGCCCAGTTGTATGTACAGTGGCCCAGGATAATGACTGAAACTGCATCAGTCCTTAAAAGCAGTTAAATGGTAAAACCCATCTTAATTTGGATCAAGTTTTCAAAGCAGCTGTCCAAAAATGCTAACTGGCCTGAAAGCTAACTTCGGTTAGGTGAGAGACTCCTGACTGGCTCAACACTGCAGACGTGCCAGCGCTGTCTATAGTTACATCACCAAAAATGCTTGGTCTAAACTCACCTATTTTCAGGGGGTGGGGCTTAGCAAAAAAAAAAAAAAGAGAGACATTTGAGTGATTTCACTCCCGATATCTAACTAACTAACCTGCACTTATATAGCACTTTTCTAGTCACAAAGACCACTCAAAGCGCTTTCACTAGTACTAACCCTCTATTCTAAGGGCCTATAGGAAACAGATATCTAGGGACAATTTAGAACAACCAATTAACCTAACATGCATGTCTTTGGATTGTGGGAGGAAACCGGAGCCCCCGGAGTAAACCCACACAGCACAGGGAGAACATGTAAATTCCATACAGAAAGGTTCCAACCCCTGCCAGCCTGGGGATTCGAACCAGGAACCTTCTAGCTGTAAGGCAACAGTGCTAACCACTGCACCACCGTGCTGCCCATATGTCTTGTAAGTCATAAAAACATGTTACAGACATGTTAACAAGAAAAAAAAAACCTTAATTTTTGGCAGTGTCACTTTAAGTGTGTGAGTGGTTTATATTGTGACATTGTCATCCAGTTTTAATACTTGAGTATAAAAAGCAGAACCACAGTTACTGCTGATGAATGAGACTTGACGACAAACTTCCCCATTGTCTTGTGAGGCAACACAAAACATTCAGAAATTTCAAACCCAATCACTCTGATATAAGCAATTTGGGGTAGAGCAAATCCAAAATGGGAACATCATGTAATTAGTTACAACAGGGGATTTAAGACATTTGTGATGTATACAGTGTGTGTATGTGTGTGTGTGTCTGTGGACACCTGCATGTGCATGCCCCATGGAAGAGTGCTGCCTTGTATTCTGGATGGCTGGTGAGTGAGAAAGAGAGAAGAGAAGATAAGCAATTCACAAAGAATCTGGATTTTTAGAAACTAAATACAAAGTTGGAAAGAACAAAAATGCAAAGTGCAGAAAATGACAAGATTGATGCAAATATAAGATTTTAAATCTGTTTATATAGCATTGCAATACTGATGTTTTTTTCATCAATAATAAACCCTCACTCTCATTCTCCATAATAGCGATGTGGAGCCACATTATGCTATGCTGCTTAATCAATCTGTTGTTCTCCACAAACATTAAACAACAGCATCAAGTTGGTCCACCCTAGTCTCATTTCGTGCATATTCGTACCTGTATGATTTCAACCTGTTGTAAATAGTGCAACTTTTTGCTTCAGCATGCTGTGTCTCAGTAGAAACCGTCACATGATTATGTCACAAACAAAAAACTCAAGAGACTGATGAGTCCATCATGCCCACAACGAAGGCATGACGGTTCAGTGGACCAAATACAGGAATGGCCCGTAAAAAAAGTCCCATCCCCCCAAGTTTTACCCATAGTTCCTGCAATGGAAAAGGCGCTTATGAGACATGCAGGAAACAATCTTATCAGATGGGAAAATCATTTCTACTATGTCCTTTTGATGTAGAGGAGCACTGATGCTCCTCGAAGCCTCTCCTGGGTATTTACATAAGCTCTTCACCTAATCTTCAAGCCTGAGCTCAGATACCAGGCTGATTTCATCTGTTAATATCCGAGATCTCTTTTGATTATCACCAAAAATTCATGACCATAGGTAAGGGCAGGAAGGTAAATGACCTTAATTCCACAGCAGAAAGACCCAAGCGCCATGCAATGATGCACAGACTTGTCAACCAGGACCGTTCTACAACATCCTGAGCCTTGAGGAACTCAGAAGAACTCTCATCCCCTCATCTAACCTCAGTCACAATGATGGAGTTGTCCCCCTCATTCCTAGACTTTTTTCCTCCAAGTATGGCTGTACCTAGCGTAGGTAGGAAGACATCAGATATTTTACCAAAAATTCTTCACAGCCAACTGAAAGTCTTGTTCACATCTCCTCAGAATGGAGATGTGCTTTCAACAGCCTGAGATTTCCACAGGGCTCTGTGTTAGGTCCAGATATTTTTACTTTCTATATGCTTCTGCCAATTTAGTGCGGCAAGATTTCATGGACAGATCGCGCCCCTAGTGGCACAGCGCTGCTGTGAAGTGATGTTATATGATGTGCCAAACACTCCCGTTGTACAGAGAATGTCACCTCACAAGGTGGCAGACACGTATAACTTACTGCTCTTGCCTTGGAGGAATTATGGCCGACATAGAAGCATCCCTATTTACACCAGCAAGGAAGAAATTTTTCTTCTTCTTTTAGCTTAGACAGACACATTACCGATGTGTTTGTCATTACTGATTGCTATGAATGTACTGGTTTGCACCCAAATTTGCCAACTATGATTCAAAAAAGAGATTATTTAGCTTATGAAGGTAAATGTTTACATTTTGTTATAACAGAGGGTGCGCAAAGCTCGTTGATTTTCACCTGCTGTCAGCTGCTGCGCCACGTGACCAGGTGAAATAATCACTCCTGTTCCATGTTGTTTTATAACATGAATAGTGGCAGAATAAAAGTGAAATTGAGGGGGAATAATCCTAACAGTTTGTGGATGTGGGAGAGAAAGCAAAAATGCCCAACAGAAGAGAAAATATGCTACAAAAATGGCGACGCGAGCTGCCTTTCACTAGCAGTAAGTGATGAATGTCTGTGTTTGTTTATTGTTTTGTTTACATTGTCCTGCATTGTACTGATTTTCTGGTTCATGTACTTTGAAGATAAGATAACAAAATGCCCAAAACAAGAAACGGTGACAAAAAACAGAATGATTCTTTGTGTAAATATGTCCAAAGTCCACTTTTGACTGAAAGTGATGTAATTCGATATCGCTGCCATGGCATTATGCAAATTAGATGCATAAATTTACTCCTATCTCAAACTTTCGATCATATTCTACATTTTTCTAATTGACAGTAAGCCATTATCTCTTACCACTTTGAAGTTATAGCCTTGGAAATCTCTGATATGGCTGCCGTGGCATTATGCAAATTAGATGCATAAATTTACTCCTATCTCAAACTTTGGATCATAGTCTACATCAGGGGTCACCAACCTTTTTGAAACCAAGAGCTACTTCATGGGTATCGAGTCATGTGAAGGGCACCAGCTTGACACACTCCTCTAAAATAACAAATTGTATATATATATATATATATATATATATATATATATATATAGTATATACACACACACACACACACACACACACACACACACACACACATGCACACACACACACATAAATAAATAATTATCAATAACTTAGAGTGGGTAACAGACAAGATCAATATTCAACACTTTATTTTTATTAATCTCAGCAATTGTTCAGATGCTCACTTCTACATTTCATTAAAAAAATGCCCAGTTTTCACCAGTCCCTTTTAACCATAAAAAACTAAACCCTTTTAATTCATGAACTATGTTGAACCATGTTTGAAAAAGTTATGCAACATTTAAGAAAAATCAGCTTTCATATTAAATAAATCTTATCACATTTTTAACTGAACAAATCTGCTGCAATTCTGCTCAAAATCTGTTACATTTAATAAACACACTTTTGTGTGTTCTTCTTCACTGGAATTATATCCATACAGTTCTTGCCAAGAATCATGCTTGAGTAATAACCAGCACTGTCCCTTCATGAGAAGACACTAAACAAGCACTGAGAGTGGGCAGCAGTTTCATGACGCGGAGTGAAGTGTCGCTCCACATAGTGCCGCAACGCCGTCGCAACAGTCGCCCCGCAAATGAAACACACGCAGCTTCCTTTCACAGTAGTAAAAAAAAAGAACTCTTCCTCCCGCTCACTTTGAATTTTTTTGCCATGTTTTGGGGCTAGGAAACTGCACTCCGCTCACAATCTTCACTGGCCGCTAGCTTACGCTCCACAAGCGCTAAGGTTTTGTCATGCGCACAATACTGACCTTTGAACTAGGTCAGAGTTCACCTTAACTTTACATATAATAAACATATTTTCATTTTTTTTTATTTTTAAGACATTGTCATTTTAAAATCTATATAAATGCAAGTGTGATTTTAAAAAATAGCGGCAGAAAAAATTACATCTTAGACGCAGCTCACTTGCGAGTTGTGCTATTTTTAGAACAGGCCTGCGGGCGACTCATGTGGTCCTTGCGGGCGACTTGGTGCCCGCAGGCACCGCGTTGGTGACCCCTGGTCTACATCTTTCTAATTGACAGTAAGCCATTATCTCTTACCACTTTCAAGTTATAACCTTGGAAATCTCTGACATCTGATCTGAATATTTTCTTGAAAAAAATCTTGACCACTCTTGACCACTAGGGGGTTATAGTGCAATTTGGCACCTGTGACAGTTATCATTAGGATACACTGCATATATTTCCATTGCTATGCACAGATTGTACAGTTTTATCGGTAAAGCCAGATGACAGTAATCAGTTAGCTTAACAAGAAGCATGTCTTGAAGACATCAGGGTGGTTTGTCATTTTCTAGTATTAAATTCAGACAAGAATGAGTGTACTAACAGGAGCTGTCATTTTTGTTTGGCATACTGAAACACACACCAGAATCTGCAATGAACTTAAAATCCATGTATACATTGCTGCAGGTACAATTCATGGTGTGGCTACCCTTACCAGGGCTGACTTACCAACAAAGTTAATAGCAAAACCATCCATTGTAGATTCTACACAATGGATTGCCACTTGTCTCAATGAGGGCCTGAAAAATTTGAGTACCTTAAAGCAGACCTTTCACAAATTCTTCCCAACCCCCACCAGGCAGATGCCTATCAGTGCTATGTTCAATTCCAGAAACAACTCCTGTGAGGAGCCAAAATGTGCATCCCCGAGGATTCTGCAAAAAGTACATCCTAGGGTGGGGATGATTGATGCAAGACCCTTGCTCATCTTCATTCCAATAAAATAATCAACAAGGAAAAGAAAGAGCTGACTGATGCTCTGATTGTTCATTTGGATACTTATCGCAGGACTTCCTGGGTGTCTAATTGCAATCGACATGAAATAGTCCACTTGGAAAGCATACAGTAGTTTATGCTAAATAAGCTGACAGGCAGAAAATACACCAGCATGTGAGGTATGCCCAATATACTAACTCCAAATGCTGTGGCACAGTCCTTCATGGAGAATGGAAAATTTAAACACTAGGACAAAACCTTTACTAGAAAAATTAACCAGCAACTCAGAGATGAATGACGCCAACGTCACTGCACATTTCACGTTGAAAGAGCTCATGAGGGCACATGGTGAGCCAAAGCCCGGCAAGGAACCTCAACCTGACGGGCTCCACCCTGAGTTCTTCCTCCACCTACATGCAGACTGCCTGGAATGGCTTTCTTCCTTTCTGTCATCATATATAAGTTGTAACAAAATTCCAGAGCTTTGGTGACAAGCAAAAGTGGTGGCGATCCTCAAACTAAACAAACCTACTGATTCACCTTCCAGCTACCAGCTCATTATCTTACTCTGCATTGCATTTAAACTAAAAGAGATGCTGATACTCAATTGAATCTGTACATTGAAGGTGTACTTTCAAAAGAACAAAAGATAGAAGCATTGTTGACCGGGTTGTAATCCTCACAAAAATAGAATCTGCATTTGACAGAGAACAAGCTAGTGTAGTTTTTATTGACCTTTCTGCTGTGTATGATACTGTGTGGCACCAAGGTCTCACTTTAAACCTGCTCAAGACCATTCCCAGTAAAGCCATGGTTCATATGATACTTGAAATGATCACAGATTTATTCTACATCTATGTACTAGATTGTCACAGATACATTCTCTGACCAATAGCGATCCTCAGGGATCTGTTTTAGCACCAACTTCTTTGACATTTACACTGCAGATATGCCAAACACAGTTTGCAAGAGGTTTGCCTACACTGATGTTGTTGCCATCCTTTTCAGTGGTAAGAACATCAAGACAATTGAAGACATGCTGTCTGGTGATGTAACTACTCTGAACACCTACTTCTATCACTGGGGACTCAAGCTGAACAAATCCAAAACCATTGTTACTGTAGCTTCTTTCATCGAGCAAAGAAGCTTGTGTTGATGGCACAAAGATCCTCTTTGACAAGACATCAAAGTACCTGGGGATGACGCTTGATCACACTCCTCCTTTCAGGCATCAAGCTGAGACAGCAGCTAAGGGAGTAAATGCACGATGCAATCTCTGCTGCCTCACAGGAAATTCTTGGGGATCTGAGTTTAATGTTTTGCACACTTTCACCCAGTGTCTCTGCTTCTCATCTGCAGAATACCGTGCTCCAGTGTCGTCTCACAGTCCACATATAAAAAAAAAGTTGAACTTTGCCTTAATGAACATCTGTGACTGATCAATGATGTGATCACGAACACCCCAGCATTTCTCTTGCCTATGATGTGTGGAACATTGCCTTATGGCCTGAGAAGGAAAATATGCCGCTACAGCAGGGCCAATGAAAACACCTTCCACCGTTTGCACCACCTGACCGCCACAAGAACTCACACAACTGGGTGAGTGAAGTCAAGAAACTCCCTCTCTCAATGCTGATGGAATCTCATTATATAAGCTAATTCCAGCTCACTGGACTATTGGGCAACAAGTGTTTGGTGGCTAAAAACATTCATCTCCATTACATCTGACCACCCACCAGGTCACAACCTGCAACGTGGCCACTGGGTCACGCTGAACCACCTCAGCTCAGGATACAGTTGATTTTAGACGACGATGCATAAAACTGGCCTTGCAAATGCCTCCTGCTGTAACTGCAGTTAACCACAGACTGACCAACATGTTTTGATGCATGAAGAACTCAGCATACAAGGAGACTTGAAGAACGTTGAACCCTTACTTTCAAACATGGTGTTTGCTATGGGAAAGCTGTGGTTGGTTCAGAACTCAATACACTACTCTGATTTAGAAGAAAAACTTACTGAGCTGACAACTGGGGCATAGGTACAAGCCAATAATCAGGTGGTATTGAACACATAGAACTTAAATAGAACAGAACCTTGCTTTTTCATATGCAACATGCAGTGGTGAGAAATTCTTGACTCAGCAATCACCTATTTGTTCCAGGTACTAGTAGAACAGATTCTGATAAGCACCACTCTCTACCAAGGTAGATGAGCTCATTACTTCCACCTTTGAGAGTTGTGCTTAAATCAAAATCAAAAATAAACATGAGAATGGACTATTTCACACATTTCCAGATTTCTATAGGAACTCCAAGGAATAAGTCAACGGCTTTCACATTTATCTGTGGTGGCTGCTACTTTACACCAACAAGCTTCCTGTGTGTAGTACCTTTGGTGGTGGATCTGTGTGGTTATGATCAAATATTGATGAGACAGGGTGAGGTCTGCTTCGCCTTTCATTTGACTCCTGCTCCACCTCCATTCTGTGAATCTCACTATTATGCACATTTCAACAGTTAGTAACTTTATTGGCACCATGAAAGAACAATAAACTCAATCCACAGGGGAAAAGTGCATCAATGCAGGTGTGTGAGTGTGCGTGCACCTGAGGGAGCAGACGAGTTGGCTGAAGGTGGGACGGGCGTCTGGCTCAAAGGCCCAGCAATGGGTGAGCAGGGAGTAGATGTTGGGTGGGCAGAGGTGAGGTTTGTGGAGTCGAACTCCCGCTTCCAGCTGCATGATCACCTGCCCGTTCTCCAGCCAGGAGAACGGCTGCTGGGCCACTGAGAAGATTTCCCACACACACACGGCTGATGTTGTATGCACACACACACACACACACACACACACACACACACACACACACACACACACACACACACCATCATCAGCTGTACTGATTTTTTATTTATTAGTTATTTATTGATTGATTGTCTGTTTTCCCCAAAGGCTCTTATTCATATAGGTGCTATTATTTCTGTCTTTTCAGTATTCAGTTTTGTTCATATTTACTAATTTTAAAAGTTTGGTAAAGATGTAGGGCATTCTCTATGACGATGTTTTTCAACCAGGATGCCCTGGTATGTTCAGGTTTCTGTGGGAAATTACATAATTTCACTTGTTAATTAGTCCAAATAAATTGCAAATAATTTTCTGTTGTGCATGGGTTCTGTAGGCACCCATTCAGCCATGCACAACAGTGGCAAATTCTTTGCATTTTTTGGACCAGTTAACAAGTGAAATTAGATATTTCCCAGGGGCACCCTGGTTGAAAAACACTGCTCTATGAATTCTAAAAGCTGCAACTTTGCATGAAAAGTTATGTCAGTTTTTAACATTTTTTTAATGAAGCGCTCAGAAAAAAATATGAATATTGAAATATATCAAACTACAAGTACTGAGAGGGCAAACCTCCACCAAGGATTTGTATTTCCCATGTATATCCTTTAGTTTAAAATATCTCTAAAGCCAGTTCAAATTTAAAAATGCTATCACCTTTTAAAGTCAACACAATGATTTTTGCAAATGATGTATACATCAACATTAGCATCAACATTATGTACTTAAATAAATGTATGAAAGCAAGCTGATCTACAACTGAAACAAAAACCCATTGCATTTGGTTTCTATGGATGTTTAAACATGTCATTCTGACTTTGGCAGCTCATTTCATCAGTATGTGGAGAGCGAGAGCTTCTGTTTACATTATAATGTTTCCCAAAAATTAAGATTACAATTGTGGTGAAAAAAGTAGCCATGTACCTGTATGCATACAACTTTTTTTTCATTAAGTAGGATCAGTAATTCTCAAAGAAATTAAGGAGAATGGTAAAACAACAAACAAAAAAGATCTGTCTTGCAGTTATAAATCAGCACGATGTAACGTTCCTGTTCTTAACAGGAACACTAACAAGACTACAACTGGCATTTTTATGGCCTGATTCCCAAAAGCCAATCACATGCTGCTTTGATAGTTGGTGTCTAAAATCATGCCCCATGATTGACTAATGGGACTCAGGCTGGAAAACATGCCAGTATGAGGCCCACTCGGGCTATGGTGGAACATTCACCTGGTCAAAGGCTTATGTACTCTTAAAATGATTTTGGAAAGCTTATTTTAAGGTTGAAAATCTTACATGATGTTACTTTAAGAAAGTTTTAAAAAAAAATCCTCACTATTTGATTCAAATTTCTTTGAAAATATAAATGGATTTCCCCATGGCCCACCTTCTCATGAAATGTAACTGAAATCGGCTGAGTAGTTTTTAGGGGTGGGAAAAAAGATTGATTCAGTGATGAATTGCGATACTTGGCACTCGTGACAATGCACCGATTCATAAACGCACAGATCAATCTTTTCATTTAAAAAAAAAGCACACTCAAAACTGCTGTACATTACAGTAGGTATCAGTTAATCAATTGCATTTTCGTCCACTAGATGACGCAGAGTCATCACTGCAAAGGTGTCTCGCCAGATTTACCTGCAGCCTAGCCAGGTACAATTTAAGATGGTGGAGGGAGCAGCAACACTGGGGTAAAAAAAAACAAAAAACCCTGAGAACTGCAGCGTCAAAGTTTAATGGACTTTTTTTTGGGATTTTAGGACAAAGACAGGACCAACAACCTGGATATGACACATTCAGCTTGTAAAGAGGGTTTTGTCACATATTGAAAGACTGGAGCCCAGGTATGTGATTCCATTTCACCATTATTTCACTGATTACACAGGGTTACAAAAATAATTTTTTTGTAAGTTGTCTGTGTTTTTTCAACCGATTTAAGACAATTTTGCACTGCTGAATCTGAAAATGACATCCGTTTCTCTTGATCAGGTGCTAAGTAAAAACCTGTACTTACTTAGTACTGTGCATGTACTTACCTTTATATAAAGGTAAGTACATGTGACTTGAATGTTATGTCATCACAATTCAGAGAATTTCAAGACATAAAAAGAATTTTGCATCATATAAAGCGAAAATACCCATACATGTAAACAAAAACATATAAAACAACATGTGGCCATAATTCAAAAAGTTGACCTGATTGAGCAAAACTAATGTGATTTTTGGATCCAGCACATCAAAATAGTCCTAAATCAGCTAAAAAAACTTAGACAATAAATTTGGTGTTGACCAGTGTTATTATTTATTTTAAGACTATATTTTATTATCAATTGAACATTTTATTTTAAGAGCATTTGTTTTTGCATCTGCTGCCATCGGTGTGTGAATGTGTGCGTGAATGGGTGAATAGCAGGGCCTGTAAAGTATTTTGGTCATTCAGAGATGAGTAAAAAAGCACTACATAAGTGAATGCCATTTAATTTAAAAATAATTTACTAGGAAATTGGCCCGTTGCTGCCTGTTTGGACTGAATACTTTATTATATGAAAGAGATGTCAACAGTTTTACTATGGGGCATGATTTGAAATTGAATAAGGTGGAAAAAAATTGCAATTCATGATATTGTAATTATTGCTGAATCGTGAGAGAATCAAATCATGACCCAAGTATCGCGATCCGAATCGAACTGTGAGGTCCCTCATGAGTCCCACTCATAGCAGTTTTTGCATCATCTTCCTCAGTAATGCAGCTGCATTCATGTCAAACAAATTATTCCTTAGTTAGTTTATAGTCAAAGACATCAAGAACTGGCTTGTGTATGATTTTCTCACCAAACATCCAAACATCACTGGCTGTGGTGAAGCGCCTGAAGTTGATGGACTCGGGTGCCATCCATTTGATTGGTAATCGACAGACTGAAGCTGCAGAGGAGAAAGATTTTAAGACACAGTAATTGGGGAAAACTACACACACTGCTGTGAAAAAGTATTTGCCCACCTCCTGATTTCTTATTTTTGCACATTTGTCACACTTAAATGTTTCAGATCAAACAAGTTTTAATAGTAGACAAAGACAACCCAAGTAAATATAAAATGCAGTTTTTAAATGATGATTTAATTTATTAAGGAAAAAAAAATCTATCTAAACCTACCGGACCCTATGTGAAAAAGTAATTTCCCTCCAACCCCAATAACTGCTTGAGTCACCCTTGGTGGCAACAACTGCAATCAAGCATTTGCGATAACTGGCAATGAGTCTTTTACATCACTGCTGAGGAATTTTGGCCCATTCTTCTTTGCAGAATAGTTTTAATTCAGCCATATTGGAGGACTTGAACTTTAGGTCACCAACTGATGGCTGGACATTCTCCTTCAGGATTTTCTGGTAGAGAGCAGAATTCATGGTTCCATCAATTACGGCAAGTCTTCCAGGTCCTGAAGCAGCAAAGCAGCCCCAGACCATCACACTACCACCACCATGTTTGCTTCTTGGTATGATGTTCTTTTATGAAATGCTGTGTTGGCTTTATGCCAGACATAACGGGATGCCCGCGTTCCAAAAAGTTCAACTTTTGTCTCGTCAGTCCACAGAATATTTTCCCAAAAGTCTTGTGGACAATAACAATTTTTTTGGGCAAATGTGAGATGAGCCTTTGTGTTCTTTTTGGTCAGCAGGGGTTTTTGCCTTGGAACTCTGCCATGGATGCCATTTTTGCCCAGTCTCTTTCTTATTGCTGAATCATGGACCAGTGTCCAAACTGAGGCAAGTGAGGCCTGCAGTTCTTTAGATGCTGTTCTGGGTTTTTCTCATCTCTTCTTGAATTTCTTCAGATTGTAGCATGATGTGTTGCTTTTTGAGATCTTTTAGCCTTCTTCACTTTGTCAGACAGGCTCTATTTAAGTGATTTCTTGATTTAACAGGTCTGACAGTAATCAGGCCTGGGTGTGGCTGGTGACATTGAATTCCATTTTCCCAAAAATGTAGTTAATCACAGTTAATTCATGAGGGGGGGGGGGTTACTTTTTCCACATAGGGCCAGTAAGGTTTGGATAGATTTTTTTTCCCTTAATAAATGAAATCATCATTTAAAAACTGTGCTTTGTATTTACTCTGGTTATCTTTGTCTAATATTAAAATTTGTATGATGATCTGCAACATTTCAGTGTGACAAATATGCACAAATATAAGTAATCAGGAAGGGGCAAATATTTTTTCATGTCACTGTACATGGCATATTCTGAATATTCAAAACATGTAGGTGTTCACCTTTGTAATATTCTTGATCATCAATGTACCGAGATAGGCCAAAATCACCAAGCTTAACACATTCAGGAGATGCAACCAAAACATTTCTCACAGCTATGTCTCTAAAGCAACAGGAACAACACAAGATGAGACAAAGAGTAAGACTGCTCACAACAACATAAACCCTCAAACAGATATTTAGGTCACAGAAGTTATCTAGAAAATGTGTTACCTGTGTACCATACTGAGTCCCTCCAGATAAGCCAAGGCTTTGCAGATTTGTACACAGTAGAGGATTAATGTCTCTGTGTCCATGATGTACTTGTTCTCTATAAGGTAGGTCCCCAACTGTCATGGAGACACAAACAGAGACTGAAAACCTACAGTGTACAACTATTTACGATACTCTGCTCCTTATTTCTAATGTTACAACCATTAAGAAGGTTAGGTTACTTTATTAGTACCTATAGGTAGACTTGTTGGTTAAGAAGTAGGTTTTACACATGAGGTGAGTGGGGGGGACTGAAAAGTTCATAGGCTGACTAAGAAGGAGTTATGTCTGAGGATCAAGAAGAGAGCTTCTATACCGCAAGGATCTAAGTGGTGCAACACAATGCTGAACTACTGAAAAATATGTTGAAAAATAGATCACATTTGGTCAAATTTGACCACTGCATCATGGTCAGCCTACGAACTTTTCAGCCCCCCCTCGTAAGCAGGTAAATTAGCCAACCAAATTTGAAAATGTGGGCTAAAAGTAACTGTAAATACTCCACAATTGTTATCCATGCCGGCATTAATGACATCCGACTCCGGCAGTCGGAAGTCACAAAACTTAATGTGGAATTGGTGTGTGACTTTGCCAAAACAATGTCTGCCTCTGTAGTATTCTCTGGGCCCCTCCCCAATCTGACCAGTGATGACATGTTTAGCCGCCTGTCATCCTTCAACCGCTGGCTGTCTGTGTGATGTCCTGCAAACGATGTGGGCTACATAGACAATTAGAGCTTATTTTGGGGAAAACCTGGTCTTATTAGACGAGATGGCGTCCATCCCACTTCGGATGGTGCGTCTCATTTATCTAACAATCTGACATAATTTTTATCCAAATTTCCAAAACAATGACAACTCTGCAACTGGGGCTGCATGGTGGCGCAGTGGTTTAGCACTGTGGCAGCACAGTTTTACCCTCGGCCGGGGGATCGCGGGGATCATGAGATCGTGGGTTCGATCCCAGCCCCCGACCAACAGTGAGCTGTGTGGAGTTTGCATGTTCTCCCCGTGTTGCACGGGTTTACTCCGGGATTTCTCCGGTTTCCTCCCGCACACCAAAAAAAAAAACATGTAGGTTTAGGGCGCTCACGCACGCAGCGACCAACAGCCGGTGGCTTGTCACCAGACTGCAAACCAAGTCTACCTACGGGTACAAATAAGTAACAAAAAAAAAACAAAAAAAAACTCAGAGGTGGGACCAGGAAGCAGAGTTGCAGTCTTACATGCCTCTCTGCAGCTCCTCTTCATCTGCCACCCCTCAACTTTAGCCCCGTCTTCCCCATCAGAGAATCATTGTCTGCTCCCTCCAAAGTAAATAAAAATATAATGTATAAGTATCCCAAAGTGATTAAACAAAAAGTTGGTAAAACTCAAATTAAACATGAAGCCTCTAAATTGAATGATTTGGCCTCTGTTCCTCCTCATAATTTAAAAATTAAATGTGGTTTGTTAAATATTACGTCTCTAACTCCCAAGTTTCTGCTAGCCCATGATCTGTTAATTTTATTTTTTTTTTAATTACTTATTTTGTACCCATAGGTAGATTTGTTTTGCAGTCTGGTGACAAGCCACCAGCTGCCGGTCGCTGCGTGCACAAGCGCCCCGTGTCCCTAACTTGCATGTTTTTGGTATGTGGGAGGAAACCGGAGAAATCCTGGAGTAAACCCACGCAACACGGGGAGAACATGCAACCTCCACACAGATCACCGTCGGTCGGGGGCAGGGATCGAACCCACGATCTCATGATCCCCGCAATCCCCCGGCCGAGGGTAAACTGTGCTGCCACAGTGCTAACCACTGCGCCACAATTGATCATCAGATTGATTTAATATCCCTTACAGAGACTTGGTTAGGGCAGGAAGATTATGTTGGTTTCAATGAATCAACTCCCTCTGGTTATTTAAACTGTCAAAATCCCAGAAGTTCTGGTCGTGGAGGAGGAGTAGCAACAATTTACCATTCCAAATTACTAGTTAATGTAAAGCAAAAAACACATTATAATTCCTTTGAGGGCCTGGTCCTCAGTATTGGGCATTTTAGCAATTTTAGGCTAAACCCAATTTTATTTGCCATAGTTTATCGTCCTCCATCAACCTACTCAGAGTTTTTATCTGAATTTGCCGAATTCTTAGCTGATTTAGTAGCTGGTAGTGTCTCCTCATAACCCTGTGCTGTCAGACCATTGTCTGTTAACCTTTGATTTTACTATTTCTGACTATTTGGCTCCTAAAGAAAAACATTACTACAGTAGATGCCTCTCAGATGATGTTGTAACCAAATTTATGCAGATTGTTTCCTCTATGCCATGTGTCAACACAACGGAAATAAGCTATAGACATCTTGCTCCTTCTGTAATTGATAGCATGGTAGATAGTGTTACAGCTTCTCTGCATCAGACTCTAGACATGGTAGCCCCTTTAAAAAAAGAAAAAGTCTAATCAGAGATTTCTAACTCCTTGGTTCAGCACAGAAACTCGTAGCTTAAAACAGAAGACTCGTCAATTAGAAAGAAAATGGCGCTCCACTAATTTAGATGAAATCTATTTAGCTTTGAGAAATCATCTTTTAATTTATAAAAAATCTCTTAGAAAAGCTAGAACGAGTTATTATTCTGCATTAATAGAAGAGAACAAGATTGATCCCAGGTTTCTTTTCAGCACTGTAGCCAGGCTGACAAAGAGTCAGGACTCTGTCAATCCTTGCATTCCCTTAGAGCTTACTAGTCAGGACTTTATGAACTTTTTCAATAATAAAATCTCATCTATCAGAGATAAAATCAGTCAGATTCTTCCCACCGTTAACTTAAATACAGTAACTATTACAACTCCTTCAACTGGTATCTGTTTGGATGAGTTTACTCCAACTGACCTTTTAGAGTTAGACAAAATAATTTCCTCATCCAAGCCTTCAACTTGTCTTTTAGACCCTATTCCTACCAGGTTATTTAAAGAAGTCTTCCCATTTATTGGTAGCTTTATTCTTCAAATAATCAATTCTTCATTAACTTTAGGCCATGTACAGCAGGCTTTTAAAGCTCCTGTAATTAAACCCTTGCTCAAAAAGCCAACGCTGGATCCAGGAGTTTTAGCTAACTATAGACCAATCTCTAATCTTCCTTTCATTTCAAAAATCTTAGAAAGATTACAATTATTTGACCACTTGCAGGGAAATGGTTTATTTGAAGAGTTTCAATCTGGGTTTAGAATCCATCATAGTACTGAAACAGCCTTAGTGAAGGTCACTAATGACCTCCTTATCGCATCTGATAATGGACTTGTTTCTGTACTTGTCCTTTTAGACCTTAGTGCAGCTTTTAATACTATCGATCATAATATTCTACTTGACAGATTAGAACACTATGTTGGACTTAATGGAACTTCGTTGCAGTGGTTTACATCTTATTTATTTGATAGGTTCCAGTTTGTTCATGTCAATAATGAGTTTTCTTTCAACTCAAAGCTCAGTCATGGAGTTCCACAGGCATCTGTGCTAGGCCCTGCTCTTTTTAGTTTATATATACTCCCATTAGGCAACATTATTAGAAAGCACTGTATACATTTTCATTGTTATGCAGATGACACACAATTATACCTGTCAGTGAAGCCAGATGATAGCAATCAATTAGCCAAGTTAGAAGCCTGTCTTAAGGAAATCCAAGCTTGGATGACTTGTAATTTCCTGCTATTAAATTCAGATAAGACTGAAGTCATTCTAGTTTGTCCAGAAAAACTTAGAAATACCTATCCAAATCAAACTTTTAGTTTGGATGCGGTTACTCTTTCTCTTAATAGCTCTGTGAGGAACTTTGGAGTTATTTTTGATCAAGATCTGTCTTTCAATTCACATATTAAATTCGTTTCTAAGACTGCTTTCTATTATTGGTGTAATATTGCCAAGATTAGGAGCATCTTGTCTCAGAGTGATGCTGAGAAACTGATCCATGCTTTTGTTAGCTCTAGATTAGATTATTGTAATTCTTTATTATCAGGTTGTCCCAAAACATCTTTAAAAAGTCTTCAGTTGATCCAAAATGCTGCAGCAAGAGTTTTAACAGGTACTAGAAAGAAAGATCATATCTCTCCGGTTCTGGCCTCCCTTCACTGGCTTCCCATAGAGTTTAGAATTAAGTTTAAAATCCTTCTTCTCACTTTCAAAGCTCTAAACAATCAGGCCCCTTTTTATTTAAAAGATCTGATATTACCGTATTATCCTAACAGAGCACTACACTTCCAAAATGCTGGATTACTTGTAATACCTAGAATCTCCAAAAGTACAATGGGAGGCAGAGCCTTCAGTTATCAAGCTCCTCTCCTGTGGAACCATCTGCCAATCTGGATTCAAAGTCAGACTCAATCTCTGTTTTTAAGAATAGGGTTAAAACCAGTGTAGGGTTCAGTGTACCCCGCCCGGTATGGGGTTACCGGGGCCCCACCCTGGAGCCAGGCCTGGGGGAGGGGCTCGAAGGCTAGCGTCTGGTGGCCGGGTTTCCACCCATGGGACCCGGCCGGGCTCAGCCCGAAGGAGTTACATGGGTCCGCCCTCCAGTAGGTTCACCACCTGCAGGAGGGATCATGGAAGTCCGGTGCTATGTGGATTAGGTGGCAGTCAAAGGCGGAGACCTTGGCGGACTGATCCCAAGCTTTCTAAACTGGCTTTTGGTACGTGGAATGTCACCTCTCTGGTGGGGAAGGAGCCTGAGCTGGTGTACGAGATTGAGCGATACCGGCTAGATATAGTCGGCCTCACCTCAACACACAGCTCCGGTTCCGGAACCAGTCTCCTGGAGAGGGGCTGGAGCTTGGCCTTTTCTGGAGTTGCCCCGGGCGAGAGGCGACGAGCAGGGGTAGGTATTCTTGTATCGCCCCACCTTGCTGCCTCTATATTGGAGTTTTCCCCGGTGGACGAAAGGGTTGCTTCCCTGCGCCTTCGGGTTGGGAAACGGGTCCTGACCATCATTTGTGCCTATGCACCAAATGATGTTTCAGAGTACCCACCCTTTTTGGAGTCTGTGACTGGGGTGCTGGAGGGTGCTCCTCCTGGAGACTCCATTGTCCTACTGGGGGACTTCAATGCGCACGTGGGCAACGACAGTGAAACCTGGAGGGGGGTGATTGGGAGGAACGGCCTGCCCGATCTGAACCCGAGTGGTGTTCAGTTATTGGACTTCTGTGCTAACCACAGTCTGTCTATAACGAACACCATGTTCAAGCATAAGGGTGTCCATATGTGCACCTGGCACCAGGACACCCTAGGCCGCAGGTCGATGATCGATTTTGTTATCGTATCATCAGACCTGCGACCGTATGTCTTGGACACCCGAGTAAAGAGAGGTGCAGAGCTGTCAACTGATCACCACCTGGTGGTGAGTTGGATCCGATGGCAGGGGAGGAAGCCATTCAGACCTGGTAGACCCAAACGTATAGTGAGGGTGTGCTGGGAGCGTCTGGCTGAGGCCCCTGTCCGGGAGGTCTTCAACTCCCACCTCCGGAAGAACTTCAACCACATTCCGAGGGAGTCTGGAGACATGGAGTCTGAATGGGCCATGTTCTCCACCTCTGTTGTTGAAGCGGCAGCCCAGAGCTGCGGCCGCAAGGTGGTCGGTGCATCTCGTGGTGGCAACCCCCGAACCAAGTGGTGGACACCAGTGGTGAGGGGGGCCATTAAGCTGAAGAAGGAGTCCTATCAAGCTTGGTTGGCTTGTGGGACTCCCGAAGCAGCTGAGGTGTACCGGCAGGCCAAGCGGAGTGCAGCTCGGGTGGTTGCTGAAGCAAAAACCCGGGTATGGGAGGAGTTCGGTGAGGCCATGGAACAAGACTTTCGGTCGGCTTCAAAGAGATTCTGGCAAACTGTTCGGCGGCTCAGGAGGGGAAAGCAGCTCCCCGTCCACACTGTGTATGGTGCGGATGGGACACTGTTGACTTCAACTGGGGATATCGTCGGGCGGTGGAAGGAATACTTCGAGGATCTCCTCAATCCCACTGATACGCCTTCCACAGAGGAAGCAGGGTTTGGGGACGAGGGGGATGACTCGCCTATCACAGGGGCTGAGGTCGCCAAGGTGGTTAAAAATCTCCTTGGTGGCCGGGCCCCGGGGGTGGACGAGATTCGCCCCGAGTACCTCAAGGCCCTGGATGTTGTTGGGTTGTCATGGTTGACACGCCTCTGCAACATTGCGTGGAGGTCGGGGGCAGTGCCTTTGGCATGGCAAACCGGGGTGGTGGTTCCTCTCTTCAAAAAAGGGGACCGGAGGGTGTGCTCCAACTTTAGAGGGATCACACTCCTCAGCCTCCCTGGGAAGGTCTATGCCAAGGTACTGGAGAGGAGAGTCCGGCCGTTGGTCGAACCTCGGATTCAGGAGGAGCAATGTGGTTTTCGTCCTGGCCGTGGCACATCGGACCAGCTCTTTACCCTCTCAAGAATTCTTGAGGGTTCGTGGGAGTTTGCCCAACCAGTTTACATGTGTTTTGTGGACTTGGAGAAGGCATTTGACCGCGTCCCTCGTGGATTTTTGTGGGGGGTGCTTCGGGAGTATGGGGTATCGGGCTTGTTGTTACGAGCTATTCGGTCTCTGTACGACCGTTGTGAGAGTTTAGTTCGCATTGCCAACACTCGGTCGGAGTCATTCCCAGTGAGAGTTGGACTCCGCCAGGGCTGCCCTTTGTCACCGGTCCTGTTCATAATTTTTATGGACAGGATTTCTAGGCGCAGCCAGGGAATGGAGGGTGTCATGCTTGGTGACCACAGGATCTCATCTCTGTTGTTTGCAGATGATGTTGTCCTGTTGGCCTCATCCAGCAATGACCTACAGCTCTTGCTGGGACGGTTTGCCGCTGAGTGTGAAGCGGCTGGGATGAGAATCAGCACCTCCAAGTCCGAGTCCATGGTCCTCAGCCGGAAAAAGGTGGATTGTCCTCTCCGGGTTGGGGACAGGCTCCTGCCCCAAGTGGAGGAGTTTAAGTATCTTGGGGTCTTGTTCACGAGTGAGGGGAAAATGGAGCGAGAGATCGACAGACGGATTGGAGCAGCATCTGCAGTGATGCGGACGTTGTACCGGTCTGTTGTGGTGAAGAGGGAGCTTAGTTCTAAGGCAAAGCTGTCGATTTACCAGTCAATCTACGTTCCTACTCTCACCTATGGTCACGAGCTTTGGGTAATGACCGAAAGAACGAGATCGCGGATACAAGCGGCTGAAATGAGCTTTCTCCGTAGGATTGCTGGACTCACCCTCAGAGATAGGGTGAGGAGCTCAGTCATCCGGGAGAGGCTCAGAGTAGAACCGCTGCTCCTCCACATTGAAAGGAGTCAGTTGAGGTGGTATGGGCATCTGATTAGGATGCCTCCTGGACGCCTCCCACTTGAGGTGTTTCAGGCACGTCCCACTGGGAGGAGACCCCGGGGCAGACCCAGGACTCGGTGGAGAGACTATGTCTCCCAGCTAGTCTGGGAACGCCTTGGTATCCCCTCTGAAGAGCTGGAGCAGGTGGCTGGGGAGAGGGAAGTCTGGGCTTCTCTGCTTGAACTGCTGCCTCCGCGACCCGGACCTCCGGAAAAGCGGTAGAAGATGGATGGATGGATGGGTTAAAACCTTCCTTTTTGATATAGCCTACAATTAGGGAGGGATCATATGTCTCTGAACTCTCCCATAGTTATGCTGCTAATAGGTTTAGACAGCCGGGGAACCTCCAATAATGCACTGGGCTTCACTTCTTTCTTCACTCTCAATGAAATATTCTTTTTTTTTTGCTGGTCATTAACAGCTGTTTGTTCTCTCCCATAGACTGAGTCCCCATCATGCTGTTTGCTCTCTGCATGTCTGTTCTTTTCATCTTCTCTATCCCCTCACCCCCCAGCCAGTCGCAGAAGATGACTGCCCCTCCCTCAGCCTGGTTCTGCTGGAGGTTTCTTCCTGTTAAAAGGGAGTTTTTCCTCTCCACCATCACCAAGCGCTTGCTCACAGGGGATCACTTGATTGCTGGGGTCTTTCTGCAATTGTGGGGGTTTCCCCTACAGTTGAAAGTGCTATGAGATGACTGTTGTTGTGAAATGGCGCTATTATGGTGCATATTTAAGGCACACATATGGCATGCTTGTATGGTACGCTCTCTCCCCCCACATGCTTCCAGTAGGCATGTCGGTGCAGACCCTGCAGATCAAACGTCCATAAGAACAATGCCCCAGCAGGGACCTCGGCTAGGAGGTGGGTGCTGGAGGAAGACGGAGGTGGAAGACAATGTCCCAGCAGGAGCCCCGAGGTGGAGAGGAGAACAGGAGCGCCAGCAAGTCTCGGGGACTGTGGTTCATGTGTTTACCAAACTTATGTGGGGTGAAGGTGTGAGATACGTGATGTGGGGGTTTTGTATCTCTGGGATATAAAAGCTGTGAGGAAAGTGGGATCTGTCTCTTTTTCTGCTGAGAACTTTGATGTTAGAAGATGTGACTTCCAATAAAGCTTTCCTGAGAAAATACACTCAGTCTCGTTTGTAAGGCATCTTCTACACTATATAAATAAAGCTGAATTGAATTGAACCACTTGAACCCATTCAAATGCAGAAACACACCTCTCCATGTTCATACAGCTCCATGACAATCCAGACAGGATCTATCTCAATGACTCCGATGAGACGTACAATGTGGGGGTGATCCAGATTTTTCATCAACTCTGTAATAGAGATTTGTTAAACCCAATTGTTTTTGTGACATTTTAATCTTTTTTAACATTAAAAAGAAGAGATAAAGAGAAATTAGGTGCAACAAATTTACCAGAGGAATCTCTTACAATCTCACTACCCAGCAATCCTATGGTTTAAGTATTTTAAAAAAAAACCTTGAAATTCACTAATACCAGAATTCACTTGTTCTACACAACAATTAAACTGAACCTATTATGCAGACTTCCATCTTTATACTTGTATTCCTGTATTTTATTGGAATAACCATAAACAGTTCAAAAATCAACATTATATAAATCACCTTGGAGGAGTTTATTTTGACTTCACTTACACATTTTTGAAAATATAGTGCAGAGAAAAGTCCTTTTTTTTAGCATAAGATAAGTGGAGAAAAGTTACAGAAGATTTCAGAACAAAGAATGATGAAAGAATTTTGAGCCTAGGCCCAGATATCTGCCAAAAGAACTGTTTATTATAGCACCACCTATGTTCACAGTGCCTTAATTTTTGGTCTCCAAGTAGAGAATTTCTGACCAGACTGTAACCCAGTATTTACACTGACTCCAGATGCAGTACGTTGCAGATGCAGTGCGGATGGCCCCTTGCGTTTGTCCCTACCAAATCCGTTTTTGTTTTGCAGCGGCATGGATGAGAACAGAGTTTGAAATACAAGATCACGTGAGAATTATACAAAATAACGCAAGATCTCGAGAAAGACCTGAGAGTGCCGAGAGTGACCAAGATGAACCAATTACGATCACGTGATGACAACAAGGAAATGTGATGGAGCGACTCCCCACTTGGATTTTTGGGCTCTAAATAAAACGCAAGTAGCCTGTTAATTTTAAGTCTATGAAGGGTTTGTATGTAAAGTCAAGTTTTTACCTTCTCTGACACGGTGGTGGAGGAGTAGGCCTCAGAAAATAACAGACGATCCTTAAATCATTTTTAATGATCAAACGGCTATCAAATACTGTGAGAAATTGTGGGATTTCCTTGCGGATTGTATCCGGTATCTGTCAAAAATAGACTTGTTGCCTTTCATTCATGAACCGAATCTGATGAGCCGGATTCGTTCCGCACTGGTCCGGACCAGGTGGGGATTAGAAAATTGATGAGAATGGGAACTATTTGCTGCGGAGGCCGGATTGCAGCCGTAACGTACTGCATCCGTAGTCAGTGTAAATCCAGGGTAAAACTTCATGTTTCTATGTATTACCATTTTTGCTCACCATGCATTTTTAGAAGAGTGCAAAATAAGAATAATCAGAACATTTACAACTGGTTTCCCATAGAACAGCTGCTTGGAACCCTAAAAATACATGCCAAAGAGAAACTGCACAACTTGATTGGACTATAAAATCAAAACTGATTTTCTGCTAATTTTAACAACTGTTCAGTATCAAGGTCTGCAGATGATCTCTACTTAATTTCAAGCAATTTGGATGAATGACCTAGGAGGAGTTCATTTTGACTTCACATGCACATTTTTGAAAATATAGTGCAGAAAACTTCAATTTTAGGGCAGAATAAGAAACGAGAAAAATTGTGGAAGATTTTGGGCCCAGCCGTTTTTGAGACATTTGAAAATATGTAAAAGAGTTTATTATAGCGCCACCTATGGACACAGTGCCTTGATTTTTGGAGTAGTGGGGAGAATTTCTGATCACACAGTAAAATTTCATGTTTATACATATTACTGTTTTTGCTCCCCATGCACTTTTAGCAGAGAAAAATAAGAAAAAGACTCGGCAAAAGAAAAATCAGAACAATTACAATAGGCTTCTCACAGAACAGCTGCTTGGAACCCTAATTATTTTATACTGGTCCCTGCCAGCTTCTGAATCATTTTACCCAAAATAATCCCTTCCAGCTCCTTTGTCAACTTACTTCTGTCTGGCTACTCCTCACAAACAAAATGTTTGAACAGAGATACATTTATTAATACTTTTAACTATCGCTTTTTAATCATATTTGAACCAGATGAATCTCCCATGAGTTGGTGACAGTAAACCAGACAGTAAACTAGAACTCAGTAACCAAATAACGCCAGTATAGTGCCGCTATGTAAAGTTCTATCATGGTATTTTAGATAAGATAAGATAAGATAAGCCTTTATTAGTCCCACAATGGGGAAATTCCAGGATTGCAACAGCACAGGGATAGCAACACTCAGAGCAACAATCAGAAGGCAAGAAAAAACAACATCTAGTAAACATATGTCCATATTACTATAAATGTATATATATAGACACACAGTGCAGAGCATTATGGCTGGTGAATGTGCAGCAGAAAGTCTAAGTTCTCTCTCCGCGGATGCAGCGGGCCAGCTGGAAGTCTTTGGGCATGATGGTGACCCCCTTAGCGAAGAAGAGACCACCAGGTGGGTCTCGCTGGTCTCCTGCAGAGCCATGACGGCGAAACTCAGGAAACGCAGGACGGTCTTGAAGTCCTGAGCGATCTCCCTCACCAGGCGCTGGACGGGCAGCTTACGGGCAGCTTACATTTTAAACATTGTGCTTACAGCCTGTTTAGTTATCATTAGGGTGACAACATAAATTCAGCTCTTGGCGTTTTTAAACCGAGATTCTTCAGAATCTGATGCTAAGTGAAATGTTTTGGGTTAAGCCAGAATATATCATTGTTACACAACCAACTTCTAGTTTTAAAACGGCTAAATTACCAATGTGAAGTTTGTTGCGTTCTACTTTCTTACACTGCTTTGGGTGACAGTGAACATTGTGGCCGTAGGAATGCCACAGCCTGCATGCTCAGCTCTTGCACTAAGCCACATGGAGAGAACAGGAAGTCGATTACTGCCTGCTTTTAACCAACTAACCTTAAAATGTGCTCCTAAGTTCTGTTGATGCATTTGTTTCCATTTCATACTGAAGCAATGTTCAGCCACAGTTTCAAGTAGGTATTCTCACCAGTACTCAATTAATAATAATATAAACACAGAAGAAAGAAATATTTCCAAGCTGCTGCAGTTACATCACAAACCGCTGATGGTGTGGCTGAAAGAAATGCCTGCAGCATACTCACCAGCTTCACTCAGAAACTTCTCTTTCACATCTGCCGAGCAGTCCTTACATGTTTTAATAGCCACACGGATCCTCTCTCCAGTCTGCAGACACACATTCAAACATGCACGACAACCGCTACAACAGTCAGCACCTTCTTACTTGTATTAAAACTGAGGCTATGTTTACATAACGACAGGTTTCCTGAAAATGGAAAAGTTGTTCCTCAGTGATTTAATCTAGTGTCATGTGACAATGCCACTGAAACAATCTTCATTCACATAGCTCTACAAATCTACAGAAAAAAGATGGCACTGTGACATTTTTATAGCATCACTATAGTACAGCTGAACACCATATGCTTGCATACAACTGCCTTGCTCCACAGAGTGGTGATTACAAACAGGACAGCGTAGCAAAAGTACGTTCTAAAACAGATGCTTTGGTCTGGCTGGATGAGATTGTTAATCAGAGTTGCCCTGGCCTACAGTACAGAGGTCTGTAGTTCACTATTGTTCTTGCTGTACTTATTTCCCTTCTTCTCATGCATATGTTTTAGGTTGGAAACATAGCATCCATGAACAAAGTGGGGAAGCAACAGCATCATTTGCAAAAGAAACACATATCGCTAGTGTGCATAATGACTGTGTGGATGGCTTTTCAAAAACTCAGAAGTCCGTTTTCAAAGGTCTACAGTCTTAGACCTTCAAAACGGCAGCTATATAAATGGAGAACCCCACAGCATCAAATGTTCGCTTTTTTTTTTTTTTTTTGTAAGATCTCTTGTATAAATGGAGCAAAAGTCTCCTGGTGGCCAGAATACAGGTTCTGCTATGCATTTTGAACTCACCGGGCTTTTATAAATTCCATCATGGACCTCACCGAAGAATCCCTCACCCACGATCCGACCCACAACAACGTCATCTCTGGAGATTCTTTGCCTCTCTGAACATATCAACAAGACAATCAAAAGGATCGACCTTCACAGTAGAACTACTGCTGACTTGCCATTAATTTGAGAGAATAAAAGCAAGGAAGTTCCTCCCCTAATCTAGTATACTGTATGAGTTGGATCAGGTGAGTGATGTGAACCTGATGTGATGTGAAAATTGACCTCATATTTACTATGTCTTTGGAGGATCATTTGGAGAGGTTCCTTGAAAGTGAAATTGAAAACTTGTGAAACTGTCAACCCTGACATTAAGCTCAACATACAGTACATCACCAGCCTGTTATGAGATATATGAGGTATGCTGTGTATTTTGAGTACACCTGGGGCCTGTAGTATGAAGCAGGATTTATGCTTAGCAAGGTAACTTTGGGATTAACCCTGGGTTTTCTGTACTATGAAGCTGGTTCACTTCTTACTGGGGTAGATCACCATGGCAACTGATGCTGTGAAGCTAACCTGGTCCGGAGCATGTTAAAATTCAGGTAAGAGCTCAGTGGGTGTATCAGCACTGCTCTCCAGCCAATTAAATCATTTGGAAAATGACATCGACCTCCTCTGGGGTTTGAGGAGACACCTCCCTCCCCTCCATTAACGGGAGACTGACATTATTATTTAATGCTAGCTCTTCCTCCGGGGTCAGATCCTGGGATGTTTTTTAGGTCTTTTTTCTGTGTTGCAGCCAATATAAAACAAATTTTACTGCATATTTATTTGGATGTCTGTATTAGCTCAGTACAGACTACAGTCCCTACACAAAAATTCAAGATTCATTTATTTATATGTTCTACAATTAAAAAAATTATCTTACACATCTACCAGTAAGTAGCTCAGAATAGGAAAAAAAGACTATAAAATAACCTATTAAGTGCATTAATCAACTGAAATTACACTAAGGTAGAATAAAATTAACAGTTTAACTTAAAAAAAATCAGATCAGTATTATAAGCACTTCACATTCTCCTGTCAAGTCTGATTGCTGTGGGGGGAAAGAAGATAAAGGAAAGCAGATGATTTGTCCTTGATCTGATGATTCTCCATCTTTTCAATGACTGTACTGCTTTTATATGAAAAGGAAATATTTAGAAGACTTATACTCTGCATTATAGGCTATTTTTTATACCCTAATATAATTTGGGGCTGCAGTATAAAAGGTAAGCTATAGTACTACTTATTAATTAATTAACTTAATTGTCAGGGATAAAGTTAAATATCTGGGACATTTTATTAATGATAGAATGACTGATGATGATGATATTTTCAGACAGCACTGCAAAATCTACATGCAAGCAAATATTCTTTCACTTAGATTTGGCTTTTGTTCAGATGAAGTGAAGCTGGTTCTTTTTAAAACCTATTGTACACCTTTATACACTGCTCATTTATGGATAAATTATAGGAAACAAAGCATGCAAAGATTACAGGTTGCTTACAATGATGCTTTAAGAATTTTACTTGAAAAGTCTCGATGGTGTAGTGCCTCTGAGCTATTTGTATCATCACGTGTAAATACACTGCATGCAGTAATAAGGAATCTTATGTATAAATTCATCTCTCGGCTTGATGTATCTGGAAATGAAATCATTCAGGTTATGTCTAGTATTAAGCTCAGTTCTATTCGCTGTCAGTCACAGTTTAGAAGGCATTGGTACAGCTGTCTTTTTAAAGTCTGTACTGTTTTTGTACTTCTTTTATTGTTTCTTATTGTTTTTTAACTTTTTTGTCTTATTTTTATTAACTGTTTTAATTGTCTTGTTTTATTCATTTTATTTTTATTTTGATGGACCATGAGTCTGGAATAAAGTTTGATTGATTAATTGATTGATTGATTGATTGACAGCATTTTTAAATATGCCGGTACTCTTAAGAGTAATAAATATGAATTTAGATTTATTTTATACAACACTTTGGTCTTCATCATCAGTGAGGTATACTCCGTTCTGCCCTGTCCATTCTCCTATTAGCCATCTGCTATGATCACCGCCTCTTTTACGTGAGCGTGCACGCAGCCAGATAGATTAACCCGGGGTCTACTTATCGAGTTGATAACCGCATTCATAGTACAGATAATCCTGATCCAGAATGTCTGGGTTAGTGAAACCAAGTAACTGAAAGATACCCTGGGTATGTTGAACCTGCGTCATAATACGGGCCTCTGGTCAATGCAGACTTATAGAGTGCATGGTTTTCTGGACTACATTCAGTATACAGCAGAGGTTGTGATAACTGATAATTGTCTGTCTTTGACAGATTTTTTTTGACAGTGGCAGAAAAATCTGGAGGCTGTCTATCATTTTGACAGATTACACAGAGGGTGATCTATTGTAACTTTTACTTGGAATTCCACTGTGTCCACTTACACATTAAATATTTACTATCTACTATTGTCTTGCCTTTTATTTCAGTGTGGTAAGTCTTTAAGACAGTTGACATTTGTCCATCTTTGTGCAGCAAAACACAGTCTCCACTGTGCTTCAACTGCAAAAAAAGTCAAAGCAGCTGAGCCTAAAAAAATTGTTTAAACTGCCAAACAGTTGTGGTGTTGTTGATTAGAATAGTGAAAAACAGAGATTGATGTAGTGGAGAATGAAGTACAAACATGCACTGAATAAAGCTGAACAAGTAAACACAAACAAAAGCTACCTGGCATGTTATATTAGATTATATAATAATATTTAGATCATGACAGAATTTTTACAACCCTGTCTGTCAAAATGACAGTTGACGAGAAAGTCTAGCACAGCCTCTTGCATACAGTACATTATACATTATGATACAAAGACAGCCTTCAGACTTCATCACCACAATGTTATGCTATATTCGTATGTTGATAGTAGAAAAACCACAAGACAACTGTCAGTGGAAACTGTAATAAAATACCCCCCCCCCAAAAAAGAAACCCAACCCAAAAAACAAAACATAATTCTTGCTTTTGATGGGGCCCTTGAGTAAGGGTTTTTGAGTAATATAACAGCTCTGAGAGCTATTATATTACTATAACATAAACATAAGAGTTTTGATTACTCAAGCATCTTCTGGTCAATAATTGAAATGCAGCCCCATGCCCCCCTCCCAAGAAAACAACAGCAACAACAACAACACACACACCCTTCACCCTCTCCAAGTATTAATGATTATTTGTTTAAACCCTACAGACAATCAAAAACATGTTCAACATTAGCATTTTGATAGTTTTGCAGTTAGAAAGTACCTACCACTTTGGTCACCTTTCCACTCTGGGATTTCAGCATAAATATCAGAACCTTCAGTTTTAAAAATGAATACATTAGCATAGCTTCACATTTGTTCTTCTGTTTAACATGCATATTATAGTGTTATTGAATTTGAACTTACTTAGATCTCTATCAGGACCCTTGTAACTCTTGCTAGCAAAGGAAAAAGAGATGAAATTTCAACTTTAAACCTTTCAAGTAGTGTATAAACATTGTGAGAGAGTGACATTTTGATAATGAAGAGGGATAAAAAAAAACTGAGCTATGTAGAGGAAGGCATCAAAATAGAAAAGGGTTATACTTGTACACACTCCTAATCTCATTTTGACAGGTGCCACGCCCCCTTGACCTGACCTGACCTTGACCCCGCCCCGTGACCTCACGTAATTAGGTTGTCAATCAAAAGTGTTTTGAAAACATGACCTTTGACCTCACATAATTAGGTTGTCAATCAAAAGTGTTTTGAACTTCTAGTCAAACTGACAGATTGTGATTTTAATCTGTTGTCCATATGTGGTTTAGTGTTAGGATGGGGTTAATGATGGCAGAACTTCTCATCAAAGTGACAGCTTTGTAGTCTTTCAATTTACTAAAAACACATCAGTGTCTGTAAAAGGATTTAAACAACACAGACACAGCCATTCTCTGAGCCAGAACAGATGGGCTCAAAGGTGACATGTTTGTAGCGGTTTCAATTTGAAAAAACAGGTATCAGTCAGAGGCGTCTCATCGTGTCAGGCTCTGAAGCCACCATTCTCTTGGCTAAAACAGATGTTGAATGGGGAGACCACATTTTGCAAAAGCACACACATACTGACCCAGCCACAAAACTGCAACATCATCTTCTGCACATTCAGAAAAAGGGTTTTAGGGGCACACTGACCTGAGCAAACAGGTCTATTTGATCTTAACACGAAAGCATGCACCCACATTAGTCAGGTGTCTCTCACAGTGTGTCAGCTTGCAGAAGTCAATAAAACAGACACACAAACACACACGGTAATTTCAAGTTGATTTTAACATTTGCCATGGCAGTGTAGAGTTTCAGACCACATCAGCCAGAGTGTCTCTAAAACTTTTTTAAAAGCACAGACACACAAGCATACACGCACACACGCGAAGAAAGGGATCTTACAGCAGAGATTCTACTCCGTGTTTCATCTACATTCAGAATACTTGCTTTCTACAGACATGGCCTCCACAAATTACAGCAAAAGTAGTCCAGACTCACGCAGGATTGACAAGAGTCCTGACTCTTTGTCAGCCTGGCTACAGTGCTGAAAAGAAACCTGGGATTACCCCCCCCCCCCCACACACACACACACACACACAAACAAACACACATCAGTCACAGTGGCCATTCACATTACAAAGCCACCCCCCCCCCCCCACACACACACACACACACACTGTCCCTCGAAACAGCCGTATCAGGGGTGAAATGTATTGAGGTTAAAGAGAAACATGCCATCAGATACCCAAGTGGGTGAGCCCAGAGAGGATTTCAGTGCATTAAAGCATAGGTAAAGATCACAATATCTACAAGTAATCACACAGAAGATCCAGATTATCTTTACCTGTGAATCAACAAATACAGTATCTTGTCAACCTTTTTTTGTGCTTATAACTCATTGTATGAATATTTGTTTAAAATCTGAACAGAGGTCCAGGGCTAAATAATGGGAGGAAAAAATAAGCCTTTGAATCATTAAATATAGTTTTGATGGCTATCCCAGAGATTTTCTTGTAATGAAACGATGCAAGTGGATAATTTTACAAAGTTGACCATTTCAGGACTTTTTATAGAGTATACAGGACGGAAGATGTCATCATTTTTTTGCCACCATTGCAGAGCCTTGAAAAGAGGAACCTCTTGTTAAATGTGCTTTTAGATAAGACAAAACAGAACTTCATCTACAATAGATTTTTCAGTTAGAGCATGGATGGTCAACATCGGCCCTGGACAGCCAAGACTCCGTGTTATACCTACACAACCGTACAAACCAATAAATAAATGATTTTTTGTATGTTCTTATTATTTTTTTTTGATTCTGTCTGTATTACGAGGAGCATGAACAAATAAAATGGAATGATATTAAATTCTCAACAGCGTGCAGTTCAATTAAGTTGCCCGCACAGACAATGTGAATTTTTTGGCCAGCCACCAAGCTCCAGAGTAGTTTCTAGTTAATATTTTGAAACAACCTTCATTCTCACAACCCCCCCGCCACCCCCACCCAAACAATTTTTGATACAAAACAACAAACTCACAGTATTTTACCAACGGGCATAAGCAGTCAAAACCTCAAGTGTACAGAAAAAAATGCATCTGCGTAAACCTTAAGTAGTTTTTTTTTTTTTAAAGAAAACAACAAGATGTGGTAAATTTAGCTTTTAGATTGGGCATCCTGTTTATAGTTTGTTGGGTTTTTTCTACAGAAATAATATTGCACGACCAACTTTGTCTCTACTTCGGGTTCAACAATTTCTCAGACTGGGAACCTAAGGCCCATTCCAATGTTAAGAGTTTTTTCTTATGGCCTAAATCTCATCCTAATGTTTGTCGTCCTGCAGGGGGGAAAGTATTGTTTGTGTCAGTGTTACACGTAAAAGAAAAATATCAAACGAAAATAAAGGCCAATTTTTCACCAACTGCTACTACTGTGGCTATTATCATCGTGTACTTGAAATGACGCTGAAGACTAAAGGTACTGTGCGGAAGATTTGGAAACTTTGGCTTTTAGTGACATCTTGTTTTTCACTCAGCGGGCTGTAACTCCATTCATTCTACTCATATAGTGCATTCCTTTTGTTGAGGCAAATCTGATTTAGGACTGTATTTCTAGTACTTCCAGCCATGAAGTTGGCATTTTCGGCTCCTGAAGTTGCAAACTTTTTTCTCTGCCAGCAACTCAAATGTCACGAGATTTGCTTTCAAAGACTTCTCGTTCATTCAGAGAAATCTGAGGTCAGAACATCAGTGTTTATTCCTTCCTGCTTTTTGGGAGAAAAGTTTAGTGGGCCATGTTTACCAGATCCTAAGAATCAACACAACTCTACAGTTAAAAAACAACGATAAAGAATAAAGCTAACACGCAGCATCATGTCTCAGTTACTATGGACTTTTTAAAAGAATTACCTCGGGTCTTTGACTGGTTCTTGAAGGTATTAAACACTTTGCACCATACTGCATCACCGGCATTAGGGCTACCAGATTCTGAAAAAATTAATTTGTAATAACAGTGTATTTACTTCTTTGAATAAGAATAGTTTTTATCTTTCGTAATAACAAATGACATGTTGCACAGTGTTGACACAAACTCTTATTTTGAAACTAGTATATTCACACAAAATTGCTTCACCGTGATTAATGTAGTTAAAAACATTCACTGGTTTCAAAAAAGAAACATTGAAATAAGTATTTGTTTGGAAGAACTACAAAAAACATTTTATTTAGTTGTACAGAAGCATTTAAGGATAAACTAATTTGCATTACCTTCCCTTAAACATTTATCACTGAAAGGCAGTAGTAACTCCATCAGTTGTAAACTTGTTTCTCCGCATAACACCATTTTAGAGACCTCTTTTTTTAGTCACACAAGTACATGTGTGAAGTACATTTACATGTTTGAAGAAAGAATCTTTAACTCCCTTATTTTTTTGTAACAACTTACTCCGCTTGTACTAAACATTTGTTTATTAAACACCTGATACAAGTTTGTAAAGGGTCGACATCACCCTGTTTTTATTGTGGTTGCAGTTTTTTAGGTGTTTTTGTACAAACTAAACACCCACTGGTATATTTGTGTTTGTGTTTGATGAATTTAGCATAACGCCGTCCATGTTGTGTCATACACATTTTTTGCTTTTCTGTTGACAAAAACTCTGTTTTTTTTAAATGCTACATGAAAATAAACCTGAATCAAATGAAACTATATTAAACAAAGTTACTTCAACCTGATTAACGTGTAATGTGTAATGTGAAAAAACATAAGTACCCCAGAATCTTACTTGATGACTAACTTTTGATTTAGTTTATTCTTTTTCCACACAACTTTTTTGTTGTTGTTGTTGTAGTAACACTAAAATATTTCACTACCCATTTTTGGATAACAGATTTGTTGTAGACGAGTGATTTTTCTTTTCCTCTCGGTGGACTTCACTCTGATTTACTTTTCAAACATATTGTAACGGTTTTAAATTTTTGAATCAATATCATCAACAATGAAAACCTGAGTCACAAGGCATTTGGTGAAATTCAACTGTTCAGTTGAACACCTTTTTCAACACACATTTTTTGCAGCAAAATAAAAGACAAGGCCTAAGGAACAACAAAACTCTCAACTATTTATCCATTTTTCGAATAATTTGGATGAAAAAAAGAAGTAATCCATACATGAGTAAATGGAACAGATTTATTTTGTTCTTACAATCACAGCTAAAGTTTGACAAAAAAACTCCGATATTGTAAAAATTTGTTTTGTACAACATACATTGGTGTTCCTGTATGTGGACTCTAGCATAACGTTGTCCTGTCATGCGGTGGCCCTTGCGAGCCACCATAAGACGCCAAAAGACACCGGTGAAGTTTGCACAGTTTATTGTTGAACAACAGAAATACAAAACAATGAGCCACGGTGGGCTAAAACATATCACACTACATGAAGACGATCATAAGGCAATAAAGAAGCACACTTATGATCAAAACCCAGGGATGGTCGATGCTTCTGACCATGAAGGACTCGCTGACGAGACTGCCGCATTATTCTGCTCCCAGGGCCCTCTTAAATAGAGGACCGCTAATGAGCCGAAATACATCTCAGCTGTCAGACTTGACAGCAGGAAGCCCCTCCGAGCGCTGTCACAATAAAGGCTCGGAGAAATGGAAGGTACACACCGCTGTCAAACCCAGTGAGAATGATGCATGGTTCGAGCACGGACGAGATCAGCGCTCGAACCATGACAGTATCTCCCCCCCAAGGGTGAGTTCCGAACACCCAATGATACCCAAGCCCCCCCCCCCCCCCCCAGGGTGGGCGGAAGGTGGAACAGGCCTGGAGGGAGAGGACCAGCAACAGAAAAACATAATACTCCCCAATGCACAAATCATAATTAAAACAAGGCACAAATGAGGCAATTACAGAGCACGGTTAACAGAGAATACAATACTCCATAATGCACAGTAACACACAGGGCAAGAAAAGAAAGAAAAAAAAAAAGCCCACAAGTTAAGCACGTTACATCCCTCAGACAGAAGAGAGGAAAAAAAAACCATGCTAACAACGACAAGAACACTGAGCAGAGCTATCACACCGAATGACCTTCAGCCTCAATGCGACCACACAACCCAAGAGGATGACGACAGGCAGGGTCCAAAAACAATGGGAACAGTTCCGGTGGTCTCCCTGCGTCCAATGGCCAAGGGGAAATTAAGGGGAAAAGGACATGATCGGGCAGCCTACCCCAGTCCCAGGCCCGGAAAGTCAGAACCTCTGGCGGCCGAACCAGGTTGCCCAGTCAAAAGCACAGTATGTCGGGTGGCCGACCCAGGGCGCCGAACCGGCGAAACAGTTCCTCTGGCGGCTGACCCGCATCCCTCAGCCACCACAACCGTGGGGAAACAATTGGCGGTGGCCTCCCTGGCGAGGGGAAGACATGGGAGAGCCGAGCCGAACGTAGAGGCCCCCCAATGGCCCCCTGCGGTGATGAGCTGGGTTGGTGACTATAACGAGGGAGATGAAGGTGACGATGAGCCCGCACAATGTCAGGTGGCAAAGCGTCTGCAGCTCCTTCACCGACCCATACCGATGCTGCACTCGCGGCTGCACCCGCGTTGGACCCTGATTGGGTCTCGGTAGCACCCGCGTTGGACCCCGATTGGGTCTCGGCTGCACCCGCGTCGGACCCCGATTGGGTCTTGGCTGCACCCGCGTCGGACCCCGATTGGGTTGGCGCGGTACCGGTGACGATCTCCGACCCCGAACCTGGAACTTCCAGCACAGCGACTGCGATTGGCACCGCACCGGTGACTCTGGAAGAAGGCTCAGGAGACAAGAAAGAACTGGGATCAGAATCACCGGCAGCGACAGAGCCCAGCGAGACGAGCTCGGGTGCAGCAGACGGCTGCCCCTGGCTCGCCTCCCTGAGAGGCAGGCAGAAATACTCCAAGATGGAAAGGAGAAAAATAAAGTAGAGCACTTGCCTGCACTCGGGTTCTGTCGCCGTCCAGGACTTCGTCAATCCAGGCTCAGGACGAAGATTGTCATCAGGCTCCCACTCTGCCATGGCGGGTTCCGCAGCTGGCATGATGGTCTCTGCAGTCTGAGGACCCTCCGGCGCTGACGTCCACGCCGATAACCCGCATGGCGTGGTGGCAGGGGACCCTCGACCAGCTGGCTCGAACTGCTCCTCTGTGGAGACCCGGGGACACTTCATTATCGGCACAGGCTCCACGCTGCAGTCCACTCTCCTCCTCTGCCCACGACGTGGCTGCGGAGCTGGAACTAGGCTCTCCAGAACCGCAGGCCCCCTCCTCGTCCGGCGACGTAGGCCTGGCGTTGTGGACCGCTCAATGGAGGGAGACACAGAGGCAGCAGGTTTAGTGACAGAGGCTACAGCAGGTGGTGGGAGCTCGGGGGGCTGCGAACCCCGAACTCCACCCCCAGGAGTCAGACAAGGCAAATCACAACTATGAATAGAAGAATGAACTTGCACTTGCCTGTTTCCTGGAGGATGGATGGTGCCTGCTGTAGGGGACGTTGTTCCTCCCTTTCCCTGCTGGATGGTGACGGAGAGCCCCCTGGGAGGACGAGGAGGAGCCGCTCGTGATGGTCCACTAACGGGCTTCGCCAGGGCAGGACTCAAAACTCTTTCAGCAGCTGGAGATAATGTCGAGTAGGAGGGGGCGGCAGCTGAGATGATCCAGGCACGATGAGCTGACGGGACAGCAGAAACAGGTGACCCGGGGGGAGAGGCTGTGGTAATGCCCTCCTGTTGTGACGCAGCAGGGGCGGCTGGCTGGGAGGCAGAGTTCCTCCGACGACCCGGAAATGGATTCAGACAGGGTTCTTGCTGAGGTTCGCTTAGAACGTGGCGCCGACGTCTACTGGCTGATGTCGAGGTGAAGGTGAGGTCCAGAAAACGCCGCTCTTGGGCGGAAATGGAGGCGAGCAAGTCAGCGTACTCCGGATAGTCATTCAGCTCGGGATTCCTCTCAACCAGCCTGACAGCCGCCGTCACGTGCTTTATGATCTGTGTGGGGTGACCGGCGGAGCGAGCTGCAGCCACTCGGTCCCAGATAGAAATTGCTATCAGCTGCAACCTCTCTGGGGGATTCCCGACTGACATCATGCTCGTTCGGGGATGACCCCTGGATGGTGCGAACTCCTGGACCGGATTGGGGACATGAACGGGATCCTGAAACGAGGAGCGACGATGCCTCTTCTTCGGCTTCCTGCCAGAGTTTCCCTCCAGCCCATGGAGTAACTCGCGTTGGGAAGCGATGTCTGCCCTCCTTGTCGTAACTTCTGGGTGGTCGAAGTAGCGAGGAAGGCAATTAAGAATATCCTCAGCATAGCCCAGGTGCCGGCGTATATCGCTGGGAGTGTCGTAGAGGGTAGCGGAAAAGAGCGTTCCATCTACGTAGACCAGGGCCTCCGCTAGCTCGTAGCCCAGGCTCCGAACGTGGCTCCTGAAAGATGACATGACCTCCCAGCGTGCAGGTACCCAGACAGGGAAAACAAACGTCCACTTTAGGCAAAACTCACCGGGAACGGTGTCTCAGTCTGACGGCAGTCTACTGTCATGCGGTGGCCCTCGTGAGCCACCATAAGACGCCAAAAGACACCGGTGAAGTTTGCACAGTTTATTGTTGAACAACAGAAATACAAAACAATGAGCCACGGTGGGCTAAAACATATCACACTACATGAAAACGATCATAAGGCAATAAAGAAGCAGACTTACGATCAAAACCCAGGGATGGTCGATGCGTCTGACCATGAAGGACTCGTTGACGAGACTGCTGCATTATTCCGCTCCCAGGGCCCTCTTAAATGGAGGACCGCTGATGAGCCGAAATGCAGCTCAGCTGTCAGACTTGACAGCAGGAAGCCCCTCCGAGTGCTGTCACAATAGAGGCTAGGAGAAACGGAAGGTACACACCGCTGTCAAACCCGGTGAGGATGATGCATGGTTCGAGCGCCGATCTCGTCCGCGCTCGAATGTGGCACATGTCCATGTCATGCCATACACAATTATGCTTTTTCTGTTGACAAAAACTGTTTTAAATGGTTATATGAAGATAAAACTGTGTTCCTCAAACTGAAATGTACAAATTTCAAGTATTTATTTCACTCACCTGCTTTGTTATTTTCATGCAAATGTAGTTCAACATGATCCATGTGGTTAAAACCTTCACTAGTTTTCTCAAAAAGAAACATCTGAAACAAGTATGTCTTTGGAATAATTACAAAAAACATTTTGTTTAGTTTGTATAGTCAGCTATGTTACACAAAACACGCCACATTTTTTAGGTTAAAGTGATTTGCAAACAACAAAACTAAAACTTTGTTGATCGGAGGCGGTAGAAACTACTTTCATTATATGGACACTCCTTTGCACAAGACAATTCTGATTGACTCGTGTTTAGTCCGTAAGTACATGTCTGAAGTACATTTATACATTTGAAGAAAGAATTATTAACTTCCTCATTTTTTGTAACATGCCAGTGCAGTTGTACTAAACATTATTTATGCATATTGTAACGTTTGGGTTCTCTGTCTGTTCTGGGGGAGGTTGTGGGGGTAGGGCTGTGTGGAAGGGGGCGAGCATGAGGAGGAGGAGGAAGAGGAGGAGGGGTGGGAGAGACACAGAAGTTTTTCTTGTTGCTTTTTTGTTTTGTGGTGTGGTCACTGCCCACAGTCGATTGCCTGCCATCCATGGACGAACTTGACGCCGAGCCAGCCATCGACGAACTCAGCAAGGCCATTGATAGCTTGGCCGCTGGCAAGGCACCCGGCAACGACGGCATACCCCCCAACCTGATCAAGCACTGCAAGACCGCCCTACTGCTGCCATTGCATGACGTTCTCTGCCAGTGCTGGAAGGAAGGTGCCGTACCACAGGACATGAGGGACGCCAAGATCATCACCCTCTACAAAAACAAAGGGGAGAGAAGCGACTGCAACAACTACAGGGGCATCTCCCTCCTTAGCGTTGTTGGCAAAGTCTACGCACGAGTTGTTCTCGTTCGTCTACAGAAGCTTGCCGAACGTGTCTACCCCGAGTCTCAGTGTGGCTTCCGCGCTGAGCGATCGACCGTAGACATGATATTCTCCATCCGCCAACTCCAGGAGAAATGCAGAGAAAAGAACATGCCCCTGTACGTCGCCTTCATCGACCTCACCAAAGCGTTCTATCTGGTCAGCAGAGAGGGCCTTTTCAAGATCCTGCCAAAGATAGGATGCCCACCAAAGTTGCAAAGCCTCATCGAATCGTTTCACACCAACATGCAGGGGATAGTGCAGCACGACGGCAACGTCTCAGAGCCATTCAACATACGCAGCGGAGTGAAACAGGGCTGTGTACTTGCACCAACCCTCGTTGGGATTTTCTTTACTATGCTCCTGAGGCATGCCTTCAGCACAGCAACAGAGGGAATCTACCTGCACACAAGATCTGACGGCAGGCTTTTCAACCTCGCCCGCCTGAAAGCCAGAACCAAAGTACGCGAGGCTCTAATCAGAGACATGCTGTTCGCAGACGACGCTGCGGTCGCGACCCACACACAGCATGAGCTTCAGACCCTGATGGACTGCTTCTCCCAGGCATGCAAGGATTTCGGGCTTACCATCAGCCTGAAGAAGACGAACGTCTTGGCGCAAGGCACGGAAGCACCACCAACCATCATCATCGACGACTATGAGCTAGAGGTCGTGAATCAGTTCATGTACCTGGGGTCCACGATCAGCAGCAACCTCTCCCTTGATACAGAGATCGACAAGAGGATTGGAAAATCAGCCTCCACACTCGCTCGCCTCACCACACGAGTGTGGGAGAATCCCAAACTCTCTGTCAAGACGAAGATGGCAGTGTACAACGCCTGCATCATCAGCACACTGCTCTATGGGAGTGAGACGTGGACAACATATGCCCGGCAGGAAAAGAGACTGAACTCCTTCCACTTGTGCTGCATTCGCCGCATCCTGGACATATCCTGGCAGGACAAAGTGCCCAACACAGAAGTTCTGTTCCGCGCCGGCCTTCCCTCCATGTTCACCCTACTCAGGCAGCGCAGGCTCCGCTGGCTAGGCCACGTTCACCGTATGGAGGATGGCAGAATCCCCAAAGACGTCCTCTACGGAGAACTGGCGATTGGCAGGAGAGGCGTTGGCCGCCCACAGCTGCGCTTTAGAGACGTCTGCAAGAGAGACATGAAGGCCCTGGAGATCAACACAGAGCGCTGGGAGGACCTTGCAGCGGACCGCTCCAAATGGAGAGGCACCCTGACCAGACAGCTCAAGGCAGGTGAAGAGAGATTGACTGCTGCAGCAGATGAAAAAATGACCCGCAGGAAGAACCGCCACAGCTCCAGCAGCACGGAGACCACCCACAAATGCGACCTGTGTGACAGGGACTGCCATTCGCGCATCGGCCTGTTCAGCCACACATGGTGCTGTTCCAGCAGAGTAAACGTTTAGGATTCTCGTCCATGGTCATCATAGACCGACGGAGGCCAACGACTGCCCACAGTGAGACATTCTGTTAAGAATAAAGGTCTTAAATTGGCAGCCTCTTCATGTTTTTTTTACAACGTGTCTGGTGGACAGTACAATATATTAAATACCTGATATAAGCTTTGTAATCACCAAACGCTCATGGTTTTCATCAAGTGGCATACCTGGGACAATGCAGTCAAACTTATAAAGCATCATTTTAGTCTATTACAGTGCTATGGTTAGTATTTTACATTTTGTTTTCATGGCTGCAACCTTTTTGTTGTTAATCGGAGGTGATGATAGAAAATACATGCTGATTTTTAATAAATTTACCACAAGCATTTTATACGCTGTACTGTTACAGTGGGGCAAAAAATTATTTAGTCAGCCACCAATTGTGCAAGTTCTCCCACTTAAAAGATGAGAGAGGTCTCCAATTTTCATCATAGGTATACCTCAACTATGAGAGACAAAATGAGAAAAAAAAAATCCAGAAAATCACATTGAAGGATTTTTAAAGAATTTATTTGCAAATTATGGTGGAAAATAAGTATTTGGTCACCTACAAACAAGCAAGATTTCTGGCTCTCACAGTCCTGTAACTTCTTCTTTAAGAGGCTCCTCTGTCCTACACTCATTACCTGTATTAATGGCACCTGTTTGAACTTGTTATCAGTATAAAAGACACCTGTCCACAACCTCAAACAGTCAGACTCCAAACTCCACTATGGTCAAGACCAAAGAGCTGCCAAAGGACACCAGAAACAAAATTGTAGACCTGCACCAGGCTGGGGAGACTGAATCTGCAATAGGTAAGCAGCTTGGTGTGAAGAAATCAACTGTGGTGTGGTCTACATTAACCATATATTCCATAACCTACATATGTTGAAGCATGTGGAAATGTTTGGTAATTACATATGTAAAGGACTTCACACCTCTGAAAGGACAAAGGGCTCTCACCCACCGAGCGAAGAACAAAGACGTTCCCGGACGCGGCGGAGGAGACCGGAGGAGACCGGAGGAGCCACCCTCACCCCCTAAGGCGAGGAGAGGAAATACCAAGACAATGGGGGGATTAAGATAATGAGGGATGTCAGCCTTTGTTCTGCATGTCTTTTGTTGTGTGCCAGTATAAAGTCAGTGAGCTGGAGACATTCTGTCTCTTTTCCCTTCTGCCACTCTCTGCACCAGATGAGACTTGTTAGAAGAGCTGGATATTAAACTCTGCTTATAAACCAAATCGCCTCTTCCTTTCCCAGCTCCTCTACACTGGTGACCTTGACGCGAGTATGGACCGGAGGCGTTCCCCCGCAATCGACTCATCCATGGCGACCCAGGCAGACGCCAGCGGCCACGCAGACGAGGGAACAGATGGACAACTGTTCCCCCCGGCAGAAGAGATTGAGAGAGCTCAGCCGAGCACCAGCACCGCCGTGAGAGCCGAGGCAGGGCACTCTCACCCGGCGGGCACAACAGTGATGGTGTGCACGAATGCCGTCGCTGTCAAGCTGCCAGACTTCTGGCAAGAAGACCCCGCCTCTTGGTTTCAGCAGGCTGAAGCCCAATTTACACTGGCGGGCATCACGGCTGATGACACCAAATTTTATCATATCGTCTCCAAACTCGACGCCGCCACTTCGAAGTGTGTGCGGAGCATGATCTGGCGACCACCGGCCCGGGACAAATATGAGACGCTCAAAGCAACCATCGTGGCGAACTACGTTCCATCAGCGGAAGAGAGAGCCGAGAAGATCCTGGCGGTCTACGGCCACAGAGGGTGCAAACAGAAGGCCCTCATGGAGGATTTGCTACAGCTCAAAGAAGAGGACAATGACAACTTCCTCTTCCAGTTTATTTTCCTCAGCACGCTGCCGCCACACATGAGAGGGACACTCGCCAGCATGAAGTGCAACAACCACCAAGACTTCCGCGTGCTGGCCAATGAAGCTCATCGGCTCGTCAGCGCCTGCAGGGAGCTGACACCCACAGCAGCATCCGGAGACCTCAAAGCTGACGCCCCGAGCCACGAGGAGCCACAACCCACGGAGCAGACCCAGCCCACGGTGACAGCGACACGGCCAAGACGTAACAGACGGAGCGATGTTTGTTATTACCACCACCGCTTCGCCGAGAAGGCTCACAAATGTGTTCCCCCCTGCAAATTTAAACGCCAAAGCCGAGAGCCGTTAACGGCAGCGGCTCTCGGCGAGAAAAACAAGCTGTTGTACGTGACGGATGGACACTCAGGCAAGCAGTTCCTCATCGACACAGGAGCCCAGCTGAGTTTCGTCATGCCCTCCCACGCAGATCGAGCCACGGGCACCCGGGGCAACGGAGCTGTGGCAGCCAACGGCTCTAGCATCGACACGTTCGGCGAAAAGAGCCTGCACCTCCTCATCCACGGCCGCAGCTACAGATGGACATTTGTTGGAGCGGCGGTGAGTTTTAACTTATTAGGCGCAGATTTTTTGTGTGCACATGGGTAATTAGTGGATCTAGCAAATAGGCGCCTGGTTAATGCACTGTCCTTTGCTTCTATTCCATGCTCAGCCCGAGTTTCTCCACCACCTGTGCAGGCCAACCACGGCAGGAGGTAAGTTTGAGCAACTCCTCACCCAATTTCCAGCCCTCACAATTCCCAAATTCTCAGCCACTGTGGCTAAACACGGGGTTGAACACTTCATTCCCACAACGGGACCTCCCGTTTTTGCCAAAAGCTCGCCGCTTAGACGCGGCCAAGCTCAACATAGCACGGGACGAGTTTACAACTCTTGAAAAATTGGGCATTGTTAGACGCTCGAAGAGCCCCTGGGCCTCACCACTTCACATGGTTCCGAAATCCGATGGTTCTTGGAGACCGTGCGGAGATTACCGCAGATTAAACAACGCTACAGCGCATGACCGTTACCCAATCCCTCACATTCAAGATTTTTCACTACATCTAGTGGGTGCGCGCATTTTTTCAAAAATAGACTTAGTCCGCGGTTATCACCAAGTCCCAGTCCGAGCAGAAGACGTTCCTAAAACAGCGGTAATAACCCCTTTCGGCCTTTTTGAATTCCTGCGAATGCCTTTCGACCTCAAAGGCGCTGCTCAAACTTTTCAACGAATGATGGACGCGGTCCTACGCGACCTTCCTTTTGTCTTCGTCTACCTCGACGACATGCTGGTAGCCAGCTCGTCTGAGGTAGAACACGAGCAGCACCTCACTACGGTTTTTCAGAGGCTGGAAGAGCACGGGCTAATAATCAATCCAGCCAAATGCAAATTCGGCGTGTCACAAATTGATTTTTTAAGACACAAAGTCTCTCCGAAGGGGACAGTTCCACTTCCAGACAAAGTTCATGCGATAGAAAGTTTTCCACGGCCACAAACGGTCAAATTGCTACAAGAATTTTTAGGGATGGTTAATTTTTACAACCGCTTCCTCCCCCACGCAGCTCAGCTCATGCAGCCCCTATATGACGCGCTCAAAAAAAAGAAAGCTTCCAACGCGGTCGAATGGACCCCGGAGCGCGAACGCGCTTTCGCGGAATTAAAAAGCGCCCTAGCTAACGCCACATTGTTAGTTCACCCAGATCCCTTGGCCCGCATTGCACTAACCACAGATGCTTCAGACCTAGCCATAGGGGCAGTTGTAGAACAACTTGTCAGCGGGGTCTGGCAACCTTTAGCATTCTTTAGCAAATCGCTAAACCAAACTGAATGCAAATACAGCACTTTTGACAGAGAGCTGCTGGTGCTTCATTTATCCATCCGCCACTTCCAGTTCTGGTTAGAAGGGCGGAGTTTCACGGCTTTTGTAGACCATAAACCGCTCACCTTTGCTATGGCTAAAATTTCAGAACCATGGTCAGGCAGGCAACAAAGACAGCTAGCTGCGATTTCAGAGTTCACCACAGACATTCGACACGTGGCAGGCAAACTTAACGTAGTAGCGGACTGTCTCTCTCGCGCTGTGACACCACCAGAGCGTGGGGAGACAGATTATACTGCCTCGGCAGCAGAACTCTTCACTAACGCAGACACATACGCAGCACCTATCCATGCAGAGATAGATTATGCAGCCATGGCGGAGGAACAAAACAGTGACGCGGACGTGCGCGCACTCCTGTCTGGACCAACAGGGTTAAGGCTGGAGAAAAAGGGTTTACGCGACGGCGTGCCCCCCCTAATATGCGATGTTTCAACCGGCCGACCTCGCCCGTTAGTACCAGCTACATGGCGCCGCCGTATTTTCGACGCAATTCACTCCCTCGCGCACCCAGGTGTGCGCGCCTCGGTTAAAATGGTCGCCGAAAAGTTTGTGTGGCCAGGCCTGCGCAAAAACGTAAAAGAATGGGCAAAAACTTGCATTTCTTGTCAACGCGCCAAAATACACAGACACACAAAAGCCCCTCTGGAGCCTTTTCCAATCCCTGCTAGAAGGTTCGACCACGTTCATGTCGACCTCGTGGGGCCACTACCTTCCTCCCACGGTTTCACACACCTGTTAACAATGATAGACCGCACCACGCGCTGGCCAGAGGCAGTCCCTCTAGCGGCAACCACAGCGGAGGAAGTCGCTCGCGTTTTTTTGACAAACTGGGTGGCACGTTTCAGCGTCCCATCGGACATCACGTCCGATAGGGGGCCTCAATTTGTCTCAGAGCTCTGGTCAGCCATGTCCAACAGCTTAGGGGCAACAATTCACCGCACCACCGCTTATCACCCTCAGGCTAATGGGTTATGCGAGCGTTTTCACAGGTCTTTAAAGGCTGCCCTCAGAGCCTCACTAACGGACACAAATTGGGTAAATAAACTTCCCTGGGTTTTATTGGAGTTGCGTGCTGTACCTAAAGAGGATCTAGACGCCTCTCCCGCAGAATTAGTCTTTGCACAACCTCTCAGGCTTCCAGGTGAATTTTTACCAGAGAACCCAGAGCCAGGGCACCTTCCAGTCCCAAGGTTTTTAGGCAACAACGGACCGAACTCTCTCCCCAGTCCAGCTCATCACTCCTTCCCACGGGTTTTTGTCCCTCAGGCTTTAAAAAACGCTGAGTTCGTTTTTGTTAAGCATGAAGCTTTAAAACCTACCTTTCGCCCAGTATACGATGGGCCATTCAGAGTGCTGGAACATGGTGATAAACACTTTGTGCTTGATTTTGGGGACAGAAAAGAAACAGTCAGCATTGACAGACTTAAACCTGCCTTCTTGTTGAAAGACGAGCCTGCACAGTTGGCGAGAGCACCTCGGCGGGGTAGACCCCCAAGAGAAAAGACTCAGCCCCCAGGCAGGGAACAAATAACCTCTCTCCTTCCCACACTGCAGATTCCTCTCAAGAAGGTCCCAGCAGGGCGCCTAAACCAACCTACAGCAGTTTTGGGAGAAGATTAAAACCCAGACAGCACAGGGACTGATACAAACCACTCCACAATTATTCACTAATTGTGCTGCAACAGTTTAGGACTGACTTATGATCTTACTATGCTGTTATAATTACCACTGTACTCTCTTAGGAGCATGGCTGCTAGAAAGTTCTTCCGTGGCAACAGATGTAACACTTAGTATGTCATAATAACTATCTTAGACTGTGAACCTTTCTGTTGTCTTTTCTTAGTTGTTTGGGGGGCCTGTGGTCTATATTAACCATATATTCCATAACCTACATATGTTGAAGCATGTGGAAATGTTTGGTAATTACATATGTAAAGGACTTCACACCTCTGAAAGGACAAAGGGCTCTCACCCGCCAAGCGAAGAACAAAGACGTTCCCGGACGCGGCGGAGGAGACCGGAGGAGCCACCCTCACCCCCTAAGGCGAGGAGAGGAAATACCAAGACAATGGGGGGATTAAGATAATGAGGGATGTCAGCCTTTGTTATGCATGTCTTTTGTTGTGTGCCAGTATAAAGTCAGTGAGCTGGAGACATTCTGTCTCTTTTCCCTTCTGCCACTCTCTGCACCAGATGAGACTTGTTAGAAGAGCTGGATATTAAACTCTGCTTATAAACCAAATCACCTCTTCATTTCCCAGCTCCTCTACAGTGGGAGCAATTATTAGAAAATGGAAGACATACAAGACCACTGATAATCTCCCTCGATCTGGGGCTCCACGCAAGATCTCACCCCGTGGGGTCAAAATGATCACGAGAACGATGAGCAAAAATCCCAGAACCACACGGGGGGACCTAGTGAATGACCTGCAGAGAGCTGGGACCAAAGTAACAAAGGCTACCATCAGTAACACACTACACCACCAAGGACTCAAATCCTGCAGTGCCTGACGTGTCCCCCTGCTTAAGCCAGTACATGTCCAGGCCTGTCTGAAGTTTGCTAGAGAGCATTTGGATGATCTAGAAAACAAAATAGAACTTTTTGGTAAAAGCTCAACTTGTCGTGTTTGGAGGAGAAAGAACACCATACCTACTGTGAAGCATGGGGGTGAAAACATTATACTTTGGGGCTGTTTTTCTGCAAAGGGACCAGGACGACTGATCCGTGTAAAGGAAAGAATGAATGGGGCCATGTATCGTGAGATTTTGAGTGAAAACCTCCTTCCATCAGCAAGGACACTGAAGATGAAACGTGGCTGGGTCTTTCAGCATGACAATGATCCCAAACACACCACCCGGGCAACGAAGGAGTGGCTTTGTAAGAATCATTTCAAGGTCCTGGAATGGCCTAGCCAGTCTCCAGATCTCAACCCCATAGAAAATCTTTGGAGGGAGTTGAAAGTCCGTGTTGCCCAGCAACAGCCCCAAAACATCACTGCTCTAGAAGAGATCCGCATGGAGGAATGGGCCAAAATACCAGCAACAGTGTGTGAAAACCTTGTGAAAACTTACAGAAAACATTTGACCTCTGTCATTGCCAAAAAAGGGTATATAACAAAGTACTGAGATGAACTTTTCTTATTGACCAAATACTTATTTTCCACCATAATTTGCAAATAAATTCTTTAGAAATCAGATAATGTGATTTTCTGGATTTTTTTTTTTTCATTTTGTCTCTCATAGTTGAGGTATACCTATGATGAAAATTGGAGACCTCTCTCATCTTTTAAGTGGGAGAACTTGCACAATTGGTGGCTGACTAAATACTTTTTTGCCCCACTGTACATACGATTATATCGTTTCTATTGACACGCTTCAGTTTTTTCTATTTGTTTGGATGCTTTTGTTTGGACCTTTTTGTCATAGTAACAGTAAATTATTTCATGAATAGCAATAAATTTCACTCCATGTGTAGATGTTGGGGAAAGCCTGGTTTTAAAATTTCACTGAATGAGAAATGTAAGACAACAACTTTGTACAAACGACACACATCTCAGTACAAACATCATTACTGCTCTTCAGATACACCATGACAAAAAGATTATCTTAAATAGGAACCCAACATTACGAACTAACGGGCTGATGGGCTCTAAAACTCTACACTGCCACAGCAAATGTTAAAATCAACTTGAAACTACTGTGTGTGTTTGTGTGTGTGTTTTATTGACTTCTGCAAGCTGACACACTGTGAGAGACACCTGACTAACGTGGGTTCAGGCTTTTGTGTTAAGATCATAGATCTGTTTGCTCAGGTCAGTGTGCTCCTAAAACCCTTTTTCTGAATGTACAGAAGATGATGTTGCAGATTTGTGACTGGGTCAGTGTGTGTGTGCTTTTGTACACAGATCCGTGTTTTTGAAAAATGTGGTCTTGAAGCGGCATGAAATAAGGCAGCGTTGGTGAAGGTTTTAAGCAGGTTTATTAAATCATACCGCTGTCACGAAGCTCGCCCAATGGGCGGCTCGGAGGCTCTCCAGCAAAGAGACACAGTGTGTGTCTGCAGCAGTTGAAGGATACAGAGCAATGAGAGAGAGAACATGGATTTCAGTGCAGTACTTATACCCAACTCAGACAGTACATCAAAGGGTATTCACAGCAGTTGAGACATTTGCATTTAAGAGACATACATGACAATAGGCAGATTGCTGGCCTCTGCTCCAGCTTGCAGGACAAAGAGGTTACAAGGCACATCTACATATTGATCTCAGTCTCTAGGTCACAGTAAGGACAGGACGCATGAACACTATACATGAATGGCGCATTAACATCACAAAGCATGAATGACACATTACATCTCAGTAGTACAGCGGAAAAAACCAAGAGAAGCGAGAGCTGTTGTGGGGGTTAACCGAACCGCCACAGTCTCCCCATTCAACATCTGTTTTAGCCAAGAGAATGGTGCTTTAAAAGCCTGAGACGGCGAGACGCCTCTGACTGATACCTGTTTTTGCAAATTGAAACCGCTACAAACATGTCACCTTTGAGCCCATCTGTTTTGGCTCAGAGAATGGCTGTGTCTGTGTTGTTTAAATCCTTTTACAGACATTGTGGTTGTTCTGAACAACCACAGTGGAAAAAGGGTATGTTTGTGCGTCATTGTTAGCAACACCACAAACATGAGCTTACAGTATGACTCATTGCACTCACCTCTGTGGGATGTCAGGAAGTTTTGGTCTTGTCTCTCTCCCTGTAAGAATCCATACTTAGGCTTAATAATCACACTGTCAATGATGAAGTAGCTCATTTCAGCTGGATGAAATCACCCTGAGAGTGCTCAGATCTCCTGACCACTGACCTTGACCTTAAGTACAGCTCAGATGCAGACCCACTTGAGGATCATTGTGCATGAGTTTGTGGAACATTGGGGCAATTACCAAGGAGGATTAATGATTTTCATGAAATCATAAATGCCCAGCTCTCCTGATCTTTGACCTTGACTTCAACCCGGATGCAGACCCACCAGAGGATCATTGTGAGTGAGTTCAGTGACTAACAGGGCAAATGCCTAGGAGTAGTGATTCCCATGAAATGAGGACAGACAGACAGATGGATGGACAGACGGATCGCAGTTGCTGTACCATCACATTAGCTCCTTTTAGCTCTGCTGGAATGAGCTAACATCTATATTAAATCCTTTTCCAACACTCCCAAACTACTGCAAACATCTTAACTTCAGGGAGTGATTTAAAAAAAAAACAACATGCAGGCTAAAGACTTGAAAAAGGTTCTAAAACGGCTTAAAGGAGACTGAAATCCTGTGTAAAAGTGCCCACTGGGAACTAAAATGTTTTGTGGCGTAATGCCATAGAAGAACCCTTTTGAGGTCCATAAAGAACCTTTTAAGGATGTGTACTTATATAGCGCTTTTTCTAGTCTCAAAGACACAGCACAGGGAGAAAATGCAAACTTCTCACAAAAAGGTTCCCACCCCTGCCAGCCTGGGGATTTGAACTGGAACCATCTAGCTGTGAGGCAACAGTGCTGACCACTTTAACACTGTGCAGCCAAGGTTCTTCAAAGCACCATTTTCATAAATGTCCAGTGTTTTGCCTCCATAATACTTCAGAAGAGATTAACAACTCATTTCTTAGAAGAACCAAATAAAGTATGTAAATAACCTTCATCTATGTAAACAGAATCTCCAGTAACATGTTCTTCACAATAAAATAAAAGGAGCATTTCTGTTTTAAAAATATAATCAAGAAGAAGCACAGCATAGAAAAAAAATATAACTATGCAGACTATTTCTACTGAAAATTGTAAAAAGACTTTAAAAGAGCTATAATTTATCAATATGACATTAAAGATATTAAACCTTGAAAGACAAACTGCTATTTTCCCCATTGCTCTTGTTTTATTTTTGTACTTGACTATGGTGAACTTTCACTTTTATTTTACAGTCTGTGCTGCATTATTTGTTTTCTTTTGTGATATACTGTAATTATTCATAAAAAATAGAGCACAAGAGTTTACATCCTATTGCGGCAGCATGAGAAATAAGGCAGCGAAGTGAGAGTTTTAAATAGGTTTATTATCATACCGCCATCACGGGGCTCGCCCCATGGGCGAGCCCGGAGGCTCTCCAGCAATGTGTGCAGATGAGCAGTAGCAGAGAATGAGAGAGAGATTTACAGAATAATGCAGCTTATATACCCAACTACAGACAATACATGAAAGGCATTCACAGCAGTAGGTATGGGCATTTGCATTTGAGAGACACACATAACAATAAGGAGATTGCTAGCCAGGATTCGCCTCTGCTCCAGAACTGCAGGACAAAAGAGGTTACAAGGCACATCTACATACTGTCATCAGTGTATAGACACAGTAAGGACAGGAAGCATGAACACAATGCATGAATGGCACATTAACATCACAGTAGTGAGCCGGAAAAAGCCAGAAGAAGCGGGGCTGCCTGTTGACATTAATACACACATTTCACTGTTCTGTTAATTGCTCTAGCCGAGCGCTGTGCCTGACCCAGTCTGTTGTGGGGGTTACGCCACACTATATTCTTAAAATCAAGATGAAAAAAGCTGTTATCTTTATAGATTTTGTGAAGATGGCTTTGTTCTCCGATTATGATTCTAATGAACTTTTTAAAAAAAAATTTATAATGACACATAAGTGTTACTCTACCTTTGCTTGATCTGGTAATAAGTGAACTCTCTGTGATGCCTTCCAGCCGGCAGTAACCATCAATCAGGTCAGCCATGTTTTCTGCTACAGCAAGGGAGGGGGTGCTCACTGAGAGTGGCTGCAGAGAGGAAGATGCAACTGATTTATTCTGCATTGGACTGTTTGAAATTACAGGGAACAACCACAGTGACTTTAAAAACATTCTCTATTTAAAGTAAGTAAGACTTCTTTATATCCCCCTTCCACAGCATGTGGGACACCATGTGGTGTATAGGGCAGTGCCTGTCTCCGTTTCACTGACCCTAGGCCACACAACTACTGTGAGTAGTGAAAGATACAGTGTGTGTGTGTGGGGGGATTAATCCTCTGGTAGCTCTGTGTGTTAACTTTCCTTTCCCAGTTCTGTTATGCTGATCACCAAGACAGAAGGTACCATTTTTATATGGTCTTTGGTATGACCAGGCCAGGATTTGAACCCACGATCTCCTGGTGGTGGGGTTGATGCTCTACCAACTAGGCCACCACTCCGGTACTTCTTTATATAGTTATTGTCAAAAGAAGAACAGTCACAAAGTAAGTAAAATAAATAAAAACAAAACAATGCAATGAAAATGAAGGAACACACCCAAGCAACATGAAAAATTAATTGAAAACTTATCTAAAACAATGAGTTTTCAGCTGTTTTTTGAATGTGCAATATCCATATTACTTAAAGCCTTTTTATAACCTTTTAACTAAATCCTGGGAATGCTGCTGACTCAAAGTCACAAAGGTAGGGACTATGACCTCTGGTCATATTACAACAATCTAGTCTAAAGTCTATTGTCAATTGTGCAAAACTCACTTATGAGTGTGTCCATGTCCAATTTGCTGTAATTTTACCTGTAAGGACAAATTGGTTTTCTGCTGGGAGAAAGGATGTGCTCACGCCCAAAGAGAAAATGCATGTGAATATCACTGGTCTGTGCTGCTTGGCATGAAGCCGGATATTAATTACAGTCAATGTCCAGACAGTTATGGAGGAGGAGTGGATTGAGCAACTAGGCTGAATATTTGGGCTGATGTTGAATAAATTTAAGTTTAATGTTACCCAACTCATTTGATTCCCAGTTGTGCACCACACAGACATGAATGGATCTGAAGCATTGGTGCAAACAGGTACAACCAGGAAATCCATGGGGCTTTGACATTTTACCGTTTCTTCAAATTATTACCTCTGCCAAGGGAGGAGGTAATGTTTTTAGTGGTGGTGGTTTGTTGGTTTGTCGGTTGGTCGGTTTGTCTGTCTGTTAGCAACATACAGTGACTCTAAAAGTTATGAAAGGATTTTGATGAAATTTTCAGGAAAGGTGTGTAATGGCACGGGGAACAGATGATTAGATTTTGGTGGTGATTCGGATCACGATCTGGATGAAGGAATTTTTTTAATGTTATTTTATATACTGTATATTAATCTGCCGCTTTTCATGTATTGCTCCTTTAAGATGTGTCCACTGAGTTATGTGCATGGCCATACCATAGGGTCATGTGCCTTGGCAACCCAGAAGCCAAACACTACAGAGAAAGTATTAGAGAGTGTGCCCACCAAACTTATTTTTTCTACTGTGGGTGACTATTTTCTATTAATTCTCTATGTAGTCCAGTGTTTACGGCGCTGAAGTGCTTTAAACGGTTGCCGCTTTTTGTCGCGGCGCTCAGGGCTGAAAAAAGTTCAACTTTTCAGATTACTGTACAGCTGCGCTCGTCAATGTCAGACCTTTCTAAGCAGCCAATCAGAATTAAGGAAGGGCGGTACATAGGATACCGGTACAGGAAGATGAGAATGGTAGGTGATGGTGGAGGAGGTGGAAGTTGAACGTTGCTGCATCAAACAACCCGGTACTCTTTGATCTGACACTAAAAGGATATCATGATCAGAATTTGAAAGCAAACGCTTGGAGAAACATGTCCGCATCTGTCGGCGTGCCAGGTGAGCGTTTGTGCCTTTGTCATTGTCAGATTTCTTACAAATTTGTTACAGTAGATAATATGGATACTATGTGAATTTGTAGTTGATAACTGCAAAAAAATGGTATGATACCGCACTGTTGTGTAATATTGCTTAATAATTATGAACCTTGTCAGTAAACTGTAAGGGAGAAGAGAAGAGGAAAAAAAACAAAACAAAAACCAACCTGAAAGATTCAATAAACCATGATGTTGATTTAAGGTGGAATTACCCAGCCCCAATGTAGGGTCAATACAATTATGACAGTCTTGTTGTTGTTATTATTATTATTATTATCATTATTATTATTATGATGTAGTCATATGTTTTTGCTGTTGTTTCTCTGTCTGTTAATAATAATAATAATAATAATAATAATAATAATAATAATAATAATAATGGATTGCATTTATATAGCACCTTTCATTACATTTTTTTGAAAATATTACATGGTATTGACATGGTTCAGTGACCCAGTGACAAGACACGGATTCCAAATTGATACAATTAAGTTTATTAACAACCAGAAAGTTTGGGTGAGTGTAAATGTATTCTGGAACTGCCGGGAACAGAGCGAGACACCGTACGGCCTGGCAACCCTAGGAACACACGGAGAGATGGAATTAACAAGCGTCACAGCTGGAATTATACAGTTACTCTGTAGTTTACTGTGGGAACAGATGGTGAGATGCTCCGGTTCAGCGTGACAGCTGTGGCCAGGGAGACAGTGCTCTTCTGGAGATGGCGTGGCTCCGGCAGGTGAGTGTCTGTGGAGAGTTGGTGTGGAGAAGGAACTGGAAGAGTCCACAGCCTGGGAGAGAGGAGGAAGGATTCTGCCACCACGGACTCTGCCTGTGCACAGGGGTTAGCAGACAATGGTGAGTTGATAGTTGAGCTTATGTGAGAGGCTGGAGGAATTCTCCGGCGACGGTGAAGGCAGGCTCGGGCTGTGGCTTTGGTAGCAGGAAGGAGTTGGCGATGAAGCTCTTCTGGAGCACAGTGAGACATCTCCACACTGCCATTAAGGGCAGCATGGTAGAAATAGGCTGGGCATGATGAGGACCAGGTGTGTGCGCAGCTGAGGATGATGAGCAGAGCAGACCATGACAGTACTCCCCCCCTAATGAGCGCCTCTTGGCGGTTGTTCCAGCCTACCTGGATGCGTCCGATGGAACTCCCTGATGAGATCTTTATCGAGCACGCAGGCGGGACACACCCAGGACCTGGTCTCCGGGTCATAGCCCTCCCAGTCCACCAGATATTGCAGTCCACGGCCCCAGCGACGGACATCCAGAATAGCAGTCACACCCCACGCTGGACTGCCGTCGATCATCCTAAGAGGAGGTGGGGACCTGGGGGGGGGGGCACAGGGGGCTGGAAGACACAGATTTGATCTGCGAGACATAGAAAGTGGGACATATGCGGGGGGGGGGGAGATCAAGCCGGACAGACACAGGATTGATGATGCGAGAGATAGCGAAGGGCCCAATAAAACGCTGCTGCATCTTCCTGCGCTCAGCCTTCAGATTAATATTTTTAGTAGATAGCCAAACTTGCTGGCCCACCTGGTATGATGGAGCTGGGGTCCTATGATGGTTGGCCACCGCGGTGTTGTGTTCAGCTGTGTGATGTAGCGCGGCCAAGGTTGCCCTCCACAGACGTCGACAGCATCTCAGGTGCACCTGGACTGATGGTACGACAATGTCACCCTCTTCCTCGGGAAACAAAGGAGGAGAATACCCAAGAAAAGCTTGAAAAGGGGACATACCTATGGCCGAAGACACCGTCAAGTTGTGGGCATACTCGATCCATGGTAGAAAGGAGCTCCAAGCGGTCGAATTGGTAGAGGCCACACACCACAGCGCCGCCTCCAGCTCCTGATTGGCTCGTTCGCACTGGCCATTGGACTGCAGATGGTACCTGGATGACAGGCTCACCGGAACCCCAAGGGTGTTACAAAATGACCTCCACACTTGGGAAATGAATTGGGGCCCCCGGTCAGAGACGATATCCAAGGGGATCCCGTGAAGTCTCACCACATGTTGGACCAATAGGTCAGCTGTTTCTTTAGCCATAGGCAGACCCGGGAGGGGGACAAAATGGGCCGCCTTGGAGAATCTGTCCACTAAGGTGAGAACCACAGTGTGATTGTTGGAAGGAGGGAGGCCAGTGACAAAATCTAATGCCACATGGGACCAGGGCCTGCCAGGGACCAGGAGAGGGTGGAGCAACCCCGCTGGCGGGGATGATGGGGACATCCCAGTGGCACACTGGGGACAGGACCGGCTATAATCCCTGACGTCCTTTTGAAGAGAGGACCACCAGAACGAGCGTTGCAACAATTCCTCTGTGCGTCGTCTTCCAGGGAGGCAGGCAAACTTGGAGGAGTGGGCCCAGTGAATGACGTCACCCCGGAGCGGGCAACAGAACAAAACTTCCCCGCTGGCCCCCCGCCAGGGTCCATTTCACTCTCTTGGGCCCTCAGAACCTTCTCCTTAATCCCCCACGAGAGGGCGCCCATGACACATGAGGCAGGGAGGACGGGATGGTTTTCAGGTTCCAAGGAGTCCATGGTGAATTGCCTGGAGAGGGCGTCTGGCTTAGTATTTTTGGACCCCGGACGGTATGTGATGGTAAAGTCAAACCAAACAAAAAACGGGGACCAGCGGGCCTGGCGGGCATTCAAGCGCTTGGCAATCCTGAGGTACTCCAAGTTCCGATGATCCGTCCAAACAACGAATGGCTGCAAGGACCACTCCAGCCAGTGGTGTCATTCCTCCAGAGCCAGTTTCACAGCCAGCAACTCCCTGTCACCGATGCTATAATTGCGCTCCGCCAGGGACAGCCATTGGGAGAAGAAGGCACATGGCCGGACCTTACCATCCGCCGGGGAACGCTGAGAAAGGACAGGCCCTACACCAGAATCCGAGGCATCCACCTCCACGAGACACTGCAGATCAGGATCCACCTGCACCAGAATGGGTGAGTCAGAGAATCTCTCCTTGAGCGTTGCAAAGGCTGCAGCTGCCTCCTCCAACCACAGGAAGGGGATCTTCGTGGATGTAAGGCGAGTCAGGGGAAGGGCCAGACTGCTGTAGTTCCTGATGAATCGACGGTAGAAGTTAGCAAACCTCAGGAACTGCTGGAGCTGTTTCCTGGAGGACGGGACCTGCCACTCCACTACCGCCTTGATCTTGCCCGGGTACGGGAGGATCTCCTTATGTGAGATAATAAAGCCCAGAAAAGACGTCTTGGAGGTATGGAACTCACATTTCTCTGCTTTGACAAATAACTGATTCTCCAACAGCCGCTGTAGCACTCGTCTGATGTGTACCTGGTGCTCCTCTAAAGAACGGGAGAAGATCAGGATATCATCCAGGTATACAAACACGAACACATTCAGAAAATCTCTCAGAATGTCACTGATGAGCCGCTGAAAAACAGCAGGCGCGGTATTCTGCGCCTGCTGTTAATTCTTAATTAATTCCTTAATTCTTCCTTAATTCTTCCTTAATTCCTTAATTCTCCCTTCCTTAATCTGCCTTTGACTCTCTCTTTGGAGAGAGTCAAAGGCAGAATTAAGCAAGGGAAGGGTGTACTTATTGACAGTAATATTATTCAACTCCCTGAAGTCGATGCATGGCCTCAATGAACCGTCTTTTTTCCCCACAAAGAAGAACCCCGCCCCCAGTGCGGAAGAGGACAGCCGGATTATGCCCGATCTCAGGGACTCCTTGATGTAAGCGTCCATGGCAGCCCGCTCCTGCAGGGACAGGCTATACAGCTGGCTAGATGGGAGTGGAGCCCCTTAGTGGAGGTTTATGGCGCAATCATACAGCCGATGGGGGGAGAAGAGACAGGGCCTGGGACTTGCTAAACATGGCTCCAAGGTCATGATATTCAGGGGGCTCCTTAGACAGGTCAGGAGGGGGAGCGGTGGGAACCCCTAGGGTCAACGAGGGTGAGCACGCAGCTGACTGGAGACAGGCGCTGAGACAGAACGAACTCCATGATTTAATACTTCCCGAGCGCCAATCAATCGTTAAGTCATGCAGCTGTAACCAGGGGTAACCCAGGATGACCGGAGACGTCGAGATGGGTAACACAAAAAACTGCAGCTCCTCTCGATGATTACCAGACACAATGACGGATACTGGAGCAGCCTGTTGGGACACTGTGGCCATGGGGGCATTAGACAATGCAATCAGCCGCAGCGGACACTTAAGGGTGGTACAGTGGAGCCCCAACCGGGTTGCCAGGTCCCTAGAAAGAAAGCTTTGCTCAGCCCCGGAGTCAACTAAGGTTTGTGTAGGAATCTCTGTCTGCTTATGAATGAACCAAATAGGCAGAAGTAGACTAGATAGGGGATTAGGCTGAGGTGAGTCCATGAGTCCCCCTACTGCAACGCACGGACTCCCCCTTTTGGCCGAAACTGACAAGACGTGACCCCATGCTCCTCGCTCCTGCAATAGAGGCACAACCCTAGCTCGCAGCTGCACTGTTTCTCCACTGCGGACAACTTAGAATGTCTCACCATCATGGGCTCTGAGGTCACCGAGGGCTCAGAAGACGGCAAGGCCAATAGTGAGGATTGTGGGGAGTGGCGAGACGGTTCCCCTGACCGTCCATAGGTCCTTCATTCTGCCACTCATTCCTTCAATCTATGTATTATCCAGGCTAATGGCTAGCAAAATAAGCTCAGACAACCTAGTCGGCTTCTCTAAAGGAGCTAACTCATCCCGAAGGCTAGGACTGAGACTCCTAATAAAGATACAACAAAGGAAGGCATCCTCCCATCCCACTTCAGTAGCGACCACCCAGAAGTCTACAGCGTAATCAGCCACAGCCTTAGATCCCTGTCTTAAATTCAGTAATCGAGAGATAAGAACATTATCCCGGTCAGAATGATCAAATACCTTGTTAAATTCACTAATGAATTGGTCAAACGATAGACTAGCATAATTAGCCCTAGCCATCACCGCATATGCCCATGCTAGCGCTCTTCCCTCCAACAGGTTAATAACATAACTGATCTTACTGTGGTCGGAAGGGAAGTCCTCCAGTACCCGCTGAAAAGCCACCTCACATTGCATGACAAACCCTCTGGCTTCACCCAGTTTACCGCTAAAGCGATTTGGGGTAGGAACGGGAGTGAACCGGGCTGGAGGGCCCTGCCTGAGCTGGTTAGCTGGTATGCTAGCGGGAACCAAGGAGCTGCTGGAAGTGGGTAAGACCTGGGGAAAGGGCTGAGAGTTAGCTAGCCGGTCTAATCAATCTGTGACACAAGCTAATTGGTTCAGGATAGTCTGCTGCTGATAAACTAATTGATCAATTTGGATCTCTATGCGGTTGACACGGTGCACCAAAGCGCTGTCAGCTGGGTCGTTCTGGCGGAGATGTACTGACATGGTTCAGTGACCCAGTGACAAGACCTGGACTCCAAATTGATACAATTAAGTTTATTAACAACCAGGAAGTGTGGGTGAGTGTAAATGTAGTCTGGAACTGCCGGGAACAGAGCAAGACACCGTACGGCCTGGCAACCCTAGGAACACACGGAGAGATGGAATTAATGAGCGTCACAGCTGGAGTTATACAGTTACTCTGTAGCTTACTGTGGGAACAGATGGTGAGATGCTCTGGTTCAGCATGACGGCTGTGGCCAGGGAGACAGCGTTCTTCTGGAGGTGACGTGGCTCCGGCAGGTGAGTGTCTGTGGAGAGTTGGTGTGGAGAAGGAGCTGGAAGAGTCTGCCATCTGGGAGAGAGGAGGAAGGATTCCGCCGCCACGGACTCCGCCTATGCACAGGGGTTAGCAGACAATGGTTAGTTGATAGTTGAGCTTACGTGAGAGGCTGGAGGAATTCTCCAGCGATGGTGAAGGCAGGCTCGGGCTGTGGCTTTGGTAGCAGGAAGGAGTTGGTGATGAAACTCTTCTGGAGCACAGTGAGACATCTCCGCACTGCCGGTAAGGGCAGCGCGGTAGAAATAGGCTGGGCATGATGAGGACCAGGTGTGCGCGCAGCTGAGGATGATGAGCAGAGCAGACCATGAAAGGTATATGCATAGTCTGTATTTAACTGTCCGCTGCCTTCTGTCATGAATGCCCTTCGGGGCAGAGAATTGAGACCCACGTGCCAACTGTGAGTTTGGGCAATTTATTGAAAAAACAAACAACAAACGTAAAGTTCAACAAGGTGCTCAAAATGCAAAATAACAGCGAGAGAGGTAACTTACTAGAATAGCGTGCCAGAGCAGGAATAGGCTCTGGTGGAGACGGGGAGAGACTGCAGATAAACTTGATCAGTCAAGGCAGCGGCAAATGAGAACAAAATAACTTCCCTTAAGTAGGGTCAAAAACAAATACATACTGTAAGTGATGACAGGTGTGGGTTCACCTGAGCGGGCAAAGAGGTAATAATGAATAAAGATTGGGATCAGCTGGAAGAGAGGAGGGAGGAGCGGCTGGGCTTGACAGCTGACAGGACGACGCCCACACAGAGCACCAAACCGGAAATGCTGCCTGACAGCTGTCAACCCAGAGAAGGAACACCAAGGACAAATATAAGGAATAAACAACATCAAAAACAGACTAATAAATAATTACAAATTGAAATGAAACATGAGCATAGCAAAAACTGAAGCCTAAACAGAAAAATAGAAGGCAGCAATAAAACTCAAAAGGCACAAAATACAACAAATATAAATAAATATAAGGAAAAAGCCAACAGACTGAGTCTGGCAGAACTTCCAGAGCTCAGCTCATGACAGAGCCCTCCTCTCAAGGGGTGGAACCCAGACACCCCAGGGTAACACCAAAAGAAAAAGAAAGAGCTTGCCCCTCCCAGCAGGGACACAACAATAACCCACCGAGGGTGGATGGTGGGGGGGACAGGCTAGGAGGGAACGAAACAAAACCCCACTCAGGACCCACACCAGTCAAAATCAGAGGATCAGCCCCCCCCCCCCCCGACCAAAGAGCTGGAAAGTTCAGGTGGGCAACCAAAGTCCCAGGCCTGGCGGACAGCGAGGTGGAATGAGTCAGGTGGCCTGCCAGAGAATATGGGCCACCCAACCCAACGGCTCAGTCTGTCAGGTGATTGACCAGAGTTCTTCAGCCACCTGAACAGCCAGGGCGGTCCAGGAGGCGGCTGCCCTGCAGGGAGAAATGATGGTGGGCAGGACGGAGGAGTTGGGGAAACCACGGTGGCATCTGGCACATGAGGGGAGACCACGACGGCGTCTGGCAGCGGAGGAGGAACCATGATGGCATCTGGTACAGGAGGAAAGGGGACCCCGACACTGTCTGGCGAAGGAAGGGGAGCCACGACACTCTCAGACAGGTCAGCAGCACCCTCAGTGGTCCCGGACTGGGACAAGGCAGCACCCACAGTGGCTCCGAGCTGGAGCGACGCTGCACCCGTGGTGGATCCAGACTGGGCCAAGGCTGCACCTGTGGTGGGCCCAGACTGTCCCACCACTGCACCCTCGGTGGACCCGGACTGCGCCACTGCTGCACCCTCGGTGGACCGAGACTGGGCCATGGCTGCACCCCTGGTGGACCCGGACTGGGCCATGGCTGCACCCTCGGAGGCCCTGGGCTGGAACGGAGCACCCATGACAACCTCTGCAGAAAAGGAAGCAGCACCCTCGAGGACCTCACCTGGAAGGGGAGCAGCACCCACAGAGGTCCCGGGCTGGGAGGAGCACCCGCAACGACCTCAGCAGGAGGAGCTGGACCCACAATGATCTTGGGCAGTGAACCCGGACCCACAGAGACATCTGCTAGATCTAACAGTACCTTGGCGACCCTGGGGGAGAGCGCAGACAAGACAAGCGGAGAAACAGGGTCAGGGTCACTGACAGTGGCGGAGCCCGGTGAGGTGAGCTCAGGCACAGCTGACGGCTGCACCCGACTCTCCTCACCAAGAGCCAGGCAAGATTTTTCCAAGACAGATACAAGAAAAACAAAGGAGAGTACTTGCCTGAGCTTGAGTTCCACCGCCGTCCAGGACTCCGTCAATCCATATGATGATGCCTCGGGCTCGGCCCTCTAGAGGTCCAGCTCCAACTCTGCTGTGGCGGCTCCTGCAGTAGGCATGGTGGTAGGTGCAGTCCTGAGGCCCTCCAGTGAGATGACCCATGCAGGTGGCTCGTCTGGTGTGGATTCTGGAGGTTGGTTACCAGCTGGCACTGGACCCTGTGCAGCTGAAGCCAGGGGACGCTCTATCATTTGCACAGGCTTCAGGTTGGTGGCAGCGCTCTCCCGCTGCCCGGATCTCGGCTGCGGGGCTGGGACCTGGTCCTGCAGTGCCACAGGTTCCTCCATCGTCCGGCAGCTCAACCCTGTCACTGGCAGACCCTCAGGAAGGACAGGCGGAGACACGGAGAGGACAAATGAGAGGTTAATAGATGCAACAGGTGGTGAGGACTCAGGGGACTGCAAACCCTGAACCTCACTACCGGGAATCAGACAAGGCACATCATCATTAAATGAAGAGGAATGAAATGACACTTGCCTGTGTTCCCGGTTTTCGATGTTTCCTGCTGCAGCGGGTGTAGCGTCGTCCCTGTCCGTGGCTACAGTGGATATTGGCTCCTCATAGGCTCATGGAGGAGCAGCCCCAGTGGGCACAGAGGCGGGCAGGGCTGGGGGAAAGGCAGACAACCTCTCGGCAGCGAATGAGGGCACGGGGAGAAGCAGAGAACAGTAGCTGCGCAGAGAGGAAGAGCTGGCAATTCAGCCAAACAGGAAAAATACTGGGTGCGCACTGCTGAGAGGGGCTTCTGTCCCGGCACAGGAGAGGCTGCCGATTGAGAGGTAAGGGCATTCCTCCGGCAGGATTTCCCAGGAGGAGGATAAGGAGCGGGAGGCAGAGACGTAGGCTCAAAGTGGAGAGGGAGAGGCTCCGGAGTCAGGGGACGCTCACTCCTTGGCTCACACTCCGGGTCCCTCGATGAATTCTCTTCCAGCTTCTGAGCCAAATCCAGGAGGAGCCATAGCTTAACCTCCAGGAGGAGGTCAGTCTCTGCCAGTATAACTCACCTGCGCTCCTCCAGCTCTTTGGCCGATGGAGCAGGCCAAGGCTCGGGAGGAGGAGGCGGAGCTGCTGCCAGAGAGGGGTGAGGGACTGGGAGGTTTCCATCTGCATGAGCACTTGCTTTTCGTTGGTGCGGATGCAGGCATCAGAGCTGACCTTCCCGGCTCATCACTTGTGGACTGAGGGAGGATTATGGAAAGGAGTAGGTCCGTGAGCTCTAGATGATCCCACAGGCTGGGACATGCCTCCAGTATCTGCGCCGTAGATACTGGAGGCATACTGGAGGCAAATAAATATATATCTGGAGGCAGATATATTTATTTGCACTAAAAATATCTATTCATATTAATAAAACGAGTAACGCGAGTCACGCATCAGATCAAATTTCAGTAACTGTAACGCATTACTGAATTTTTAAACAGTAATTTTTAAACAGCCTACATTTGACACGGCTTGACATGGATCATCTACCAACTCTGGAATCAGAGCGCATGCGCTGGCGTCTGTTAACGTTAAGAGCTATCTTGTCCGCTTTTGTTTGTTTTTATTGATTTCGTTTTTAATTTTTTATTTCTGTTTGCTGATATTAGTTTTTGTTTGGTGCTAGCTTGGTATTGGCCTCGCTGAAAAGCCTGATCTGATGCGTGGGTGGGTCGGACCCCCGACTGGGCTGTTTTTACCGGGCTAGGCTAACCTGCTAACGTGTTTTTAGCCTTTTTAGCTGTTTTTAGCTAACCTGTTTTTAGCTGTTTTTGGCTGGCTGGCTGGCTATCTGCCTTATTGCCTGGAACGCCATGATTCCATCCCCGACGTGTATCCACTGTGTATCCCTCCTTAGAAAGGTTTCTGAATTGGAAGCAAGACTGTCCAGCCTCTATAAGATTCGGGAGGCTGAAGACCATCTCGATATCATTATTCTCGGGCAAACAACGGCCCTGGCAACCGATTCACAGCTGGCAGAGACGGCTACCTACATACCTAGGGGAGTTCAGCGCATCTCTGTCCACTTCAACCCCTGCTCCGGCTTCTTCAAATATCCACGACCATAGCAATAGACACTGGCTTCGTCTCAGGGCTAAACCCAAAGCCCCGGTTGGGTCTTCTCACACTCAATGTGCGCCCTGGACCTTGGTTGGACCAGCCGGCAGTCATCGTCAATCAGTCAGACAGGGCTGTGCCTCTTCTCTTCCCCTGCTCCTGGAAAATAAATTTGACATCCTTTCTCTGGAGGATTTTCCCCACCTGGACGCTGGCCGCCTGCCCGTGGCTGCCTCTCTTCCTCCTTCCTCTCCTTCAGCAGCGGCTCAAACCCTGGACTAAAACTACTCTAGGTGTGCCAAATTACACACCAGCTACAAATAGAAGAGAGCGCATCACCCCGCCTTCACAACAACAACACCATCAACAAAATTATTCACCTCATCAGAATCCACCGACAAAACCCCCCCAGACGACGCTGGTAATTGGTGACTCAATTACGAGGAACGTCAGAAGCAGGTACTGTATCATGAGATTTTTTCCTGGGGCTAGAGTGTCTGACATTGAGGCTCTTACCCCTGCCCTACTAAATGAATTCCCCCATGTTAAAACTGTCATAGTACATGTTATATGCAATAACATCCCAGATGAAGCATCAGAGATTTTAAAGAGTGACTTCAGGAGCCTTCTGTCCACTCTTAAGAACTGTGGCAGACATGCGTTCATCTCTGGGCCTTTGGCACCTCTCAGACGAGGTTACAATTATTTTAGCAGAACTCTCAGTCTTAATACTTGGTTGTGTTTCACATGTCCTATTTTTAACATTGGTTTTGGAGACAATTTTAACTTGTTTTGGAACCGCCCATCACTTATGAGGCCTGATGGCATCCACCCAAATAGACTTGGTGCACGTGTTTTAAGGGACAATCTGTTTTATTCCATTCAGTGTTTTTTAGTACAGTGACTGAAAATTGGTGTGTTAACTCACTCTGAAGTTCCTGGGTCTGCCAATCAGCACTTTTTTGGTCTTGTTTCCACTTCTCATATTAATCCCATTAATCCACATAACCCTCATTGTTTGGATCAGTCTTCAATTTATAACCCTACAGAGATTGTGTCTGTCTCCCGTTACCCAAAATATCATAACTCAAGACAAATACAACACAACTTGATAAATACACATCTTTCTGCAGCTCCTCCTCATCCACCCCCCCCCCCCCCCAACTTTGCCCCTGTCTTCTCCCTTAGAGAACCCTTGTCTGCTCCTCCCAAAGTTAATAAAAAAGTTAATAAAAATATGGTGCATAAACATCCCAAAGTGATTAAACAAAATGTTGGTAAAATTCAGATCAAACCTCAAGTCTCTAAATTTAATGATTTGGCCTCTGTTCCTCCTCATAATTTAAAAATGAAATGTGGTTTATTAAATATTAGGTCTCTAACTCCCAAGTCTCTTTTAGTCCATGATCTATTAATTGATCATCAGATCGATGTATTATCCCTCACAGAGACTTGGCTAGGGCAAGATGATTATGTTGGTTTGAATGAATCAACTCCCTCTGGTTATCTAAACTATCATAATCCCAGAAGTTCTGGTTATGGAGGTGGAGTAGCTGCAATTTTCCATTCTAAATTACTAGTTAATATAAAGCAAAAATCATGTTTTAATTCCTTTGAGGGCTTGATCCTCAGCGTGGGGCATGTTGGCTATCTTGGCTTGAATCCAATTTTCTTTGCCATAGTTTACCGTCCTCCCTCGGGCTACTCAGAGTTTTTATCCGAATTTGCTGAATTTTTAGCTGATTTAGTGCTGAAATCTGATAGAATAATTATTGTAGGGGACTTTAATATACATGTAGATGTAGATAGTGACTGTCTTAATAAGGCATTCAATTCAATTTTAGACTCAATGGGGTTTTCCCAGAAAGTAGAAAATTCTACCCATTATCTCCACTGTACATTGGACCTTGTTTTGACTTATGGTATAGATATAGAAAATCTGGTAGTGTCTCCTCATAATCCTGTACTGTCAGACCATTGTCTGTTAACCTTTGATTTCACTATTTCTGATTATTTGACTCCTAAAGAAAAATATTACTACAGCAGATGTCTTTCAGATGACGTTGTTACCAGATTTTTGCAGATTGATCTATACCATGGATCAACACAACAGAAATAAAAGATGGAGAGCCTGTTCCTTCCGTAATTGATAGCATGGTAGATAGTGTTACAGCCTCTCTGCATCGGACTCTAGATTTGGTGGCCCCTTTAAAAAAGAAAAAGTCTAACCAGAAGATTTCTAACCCCTTGGTTTAACACAAACTCGTAGCTTAAAACTGAAGACTCGTCAATTGGAAAGGAAATGGCGTTCTACTAATTTAGATGAATTCTATTTAGCGTGGAGAAATCATCTCTTAATTTATAAAAATCTCTTAGAAAAGCTAGAACAAGTTATTATTCTGCATTAATAGAAGCGAATAAGAGGTAAAATGGTAAATGGCATTCACTTGTATAGCGCTTTAATTCTCATCTCTTGATGACCAAAGCGCTTTACAGATCCTGCTATCCACCCATTCATGGCAGCATGCTACCTAACATGGCGCTTCCAGACCCACCAGGAGCAATTGGGGTGAAGTGTCTTGCCCAGGGACACAACGGCAGGATACCCGGGGAAAGTGGGATTTGAACCACCAACCATGTGGTTATTGGATGATCTGCTCTACCTCCTGAGCCACTGCTGCCCCAGGTTTCTTTTCAACACTATAGCCAGGCTGACAAAGAGTCAGGACTCGGTCAATCCTCGCATTCCCCTTGAGCTTTCTAGTCAATCTTAGTGCAGCCTTTGACACTATTGATCACGACATTCTACTTCATAGACTAGAACACTATGTTGGACTAAATGGAACTCCGCTGCGGTGGTTTAGATCTTATTTGCCCGATAGACTTCAGTTTGTTCACATCAATGATGAATTTTCTTCCAACTCTAAGCTCAGTCACAGAGTTCCACAGGGATCTGTGTTAAGCCTTACTCTTTTTAGTTTATATATGCTTCCGTTAGGCAATATCATTAGAAAGCACTGTATACATTTTCATTGTTATGCAGATGACACACAACTATACCTGCCAATGAAGCCTGATGATTGTAATCAATTAGCCAAATTAGGTGCCTGTCTTAAGGAAATCAAAGCCTGGATGACTTGTAATTTTCTGCTACTAAACTCAGATAAGACTGAAGTCATTCTTGTTGGCCCAAAAAACCTTAGAAATTCCTTTCCAAATCATACTCTTAATTTGGATGCCACCACTCTCCCTCTGAATAGTTCTGTGAGGAACCTTGGAGTTATTTTTGATCAAGATCTGTCCTTGAATTCACATATTAAATTTGTTTCTAAGACTGTCTTCTATCATCTGCGCAATATTGCCAAGATTAGGAGCATCTTGTCTCTGAATGATGCTGAGAAACTGATCCATGCCTTTGTCAGCTCTCGACTAGATTATTGTAACTCGTTATTATCAGGTTGTCCCAAAATACCCTTAAAAAGTCTTCAGTTGATCCAAAATGCTGCTGTAAGAGTTTTAACTGGTTCTAGAAAGGGAGAACATATCTCTCCGGTTTTGTCCTCCCTTCATTGGCTTCCCGTAGAGTTTAGAATTAAGTTTAAAATCCTTCTACACACTTTCAAAGCTCTTAATAATCAGGCCCCCTTATATATAAAAGATCTGATATTACCCTATCATCCTAATAGAGCTCTACGTTCCCAAAATGCTGGATTGCTTGTGATGCCCAGAATCTCCAGAAGTACATTGGGAGGCAGAGCCTTCTGCTATCAAGCTCCTTCTCTGTGGAACCAGTTACCACTCTGGGTCCGGGAGTCAGACTCGGTCTCTGTTCTTAAGAACAGGGTAAAATCCTTCCTTTTCAATATAGCCTACGATTAGGGAGGGATTTCATGTCTCTTAACCCCGCTTCTGTTCTGCTGTTAATAGATTCAGACTGCTGGATGACCACCAATAATGTACTTGGTTTTTCACTGTTTCATGTTTTTTATGTCTGTTCTTTTCTTCTTCTCTATCCCCTCACCCCCAGCCAGTCGCAGCAGATGACTGCCCCTCCATGAGTCTGGTTTTGCTAGAGGTTTCTTCCTGTTAAATGGGAGTTTTTCCTCTCCACCGTCGCTAAGTGCTTGGTCACAGGGAATCGTCTGATTGCTGGGTCTTTCTGAAATTGTGGGGTTTTCTCTGCATTTTGTAGCGCTATGAGATGACCTTTGTTGTGATGTGGCGCTATATAAATAAAGCTGAACTGAAAATTAATTTCGTTACGCAGCACGATACTGCAAAAGTAGTCCCAACACTGGACATCAGACACAATAGGTTATGTCAGTAATTGGACAGAATACTTTGCTACAGCACAGAGATTTGAAGTTTGAAATTTTATGTTTGATAGTCCTGTCCCACCGAGGGTTTTAGTAATTGGCTCCTCCTTCCATTGAGGGGAGAAGGAAGGAGAGCGTCTGTGTGCATTCATTGGTCAGCACAAACACCAAGCCTCCAGCTGGTGCATCCAAAACCTTTCACTGAGCCCACTCACATCTCTGCATATCTCCTGAACATGAAAACTGACACACATACTCCCTGTTCATTCATTCCCTGAAAAAAGTAATAAATTAATGTCTACTCTATAGGCTATACTCCTCCAATAAATTTGTGATTAAAATAAAAATGTGAATGAAAATGAACGCGATTCAGTGTCTTACCATAGGAAAATTGAAATGACAGGTAACAATACTTTATGATTAGATTACAACTTTTACAACTATGTCCAATAAAATACTGGACAATTAAGTTCTAGCATGTGAATGCTTCTTCATGTGCCTGTGTCAGTACGTGTGTGCTTAAATAGCTATTGATAATGCACAATTGACTTTAGTCGTGGTTTTTGTTGGTCTGAGGTGGATTGCCAGAAAATGCAACACAATAGCCATGTGCTGAGTTTGTGCCTATGTTGCATTCATTCTCAGCAAATCCTCTCCTTTCAGCATAAAGCATGTGTGCAGTCAATTGGTATTTAGATGGCAAAGGTACAAAGCGTGAAATATAGACTATGTGCTGACAGAAATTTAAAAAAAAAAACTGCAGCAAGAGGCAAATGCACCCTTACTTAAAAAGCTAACACTTGATCTGGATGTTTTAGCTAATTATAGACCAATGTTAAGTAAATATTACCTGTTTTTTCCCCTCTATATGCACAGTGAGCAGAGCCTGACCATCACTCTTCGCTGAGCAGGAGATGCTGCGCACCTGAGAGAACTTGGGCAAACAGCTCAGCTGTAAAAGGGATCACATACTGAAGCATGAATGTTTTCATTTACTTTAATGTGATGTGATTTGTTAAAGGTCAAGAACAAAATTGCTCAACTTAAGAGAGAAACAGCATTTAAACTTACAGGTGAGCTTTCATTTTGCTGACTGATTCCGTCCGAGCCGATGATCAAGTCTAATGCCACACTCCAGCCGTCATCATTAATCTGAACATACAGAAAACAGAAACAGGTTTAAGGTGCATCTACACACAGCCAACATGTCAGAAGACAAGTAACATTTCATACATGTAGGGCTATGAGCAAAGTAAGAACGGATACAGATGAGTAAGCGTGAATTTTACTCAACACACATGAAACTTGCTGCGAGACCACAATCAGTGGTCAAAAGCATTTTCCACCTCACTGTGCATGCTCTTGATGTAAAACTGTGCCCATGTGAAATGCTCACCACCAGCTGACAGGCGAACCTTTCCTGTGTGAAGCAGTAGCACTGAGAAAGAGTGGACAAGAACTTGATCATGCACTGGTCCTGCTTCAGCGTGGAATAGCCCTGAAACGTCTGCTGGATCAGCCGACGAAGCTGCTTTGGCTAACACACACACACACACACAAAATCCAAAACGTTATTCCTGTTAAGATCTCAACAGAAAATTTGAAAAGTGCTTTTTTTCTTAAATCTCTACCTTCATGCTGTCGATGAGCTCTCTGGGGAAAAACAAGTCTAGCCCCACTTCTTTCCTAAGAGTTGACAACAGTGAAATAAAAATAAAAACTAAGCAACATTTGTCTTGTTTGATGCAAGCTGCTGTGTCGGATTCTAACTGTACAGTGCATCCGGAAAGTATTCACAGCGTTTCACTTTTTCCACATTTTGTTATGTTACAGCCTTATTCCAAAACGGATTAAATTCATTTTTTTCCTCAAAATTCTACACATGGACTTCCGGTCTGGACACCATGGTGATAGCAGCTTAACGCTGAAGCTCCAAGACCCCATCCATGAAAATACCATGAAAATCAGATTTAATGGATTTTTGGAAGAGTGAAAATCAAGAGACAAAGTCATCATGCCTAAAGGAAAACAGAAGAAATCGACATTTACCAGGCCAGCACACGCATCGGCCGGAGAATCTGATCCGGATGGTTTCCATTCAGAAGACGAGGAGCTGAATGAGGCTAGCAACACAGTTAGCTTAAAAACGATAATTCAAGAATTAAGAGAATTTCGCCAAGAGTGTTGGGCCGAATTTCGTGAAATTAAAAACGAAATAAAATGGACAAACAACAGAGTGGACCAGGTTGAGGACTGAATCATGGAAGCAGAGGAAAGAATAAAAGGACTGGAAGAAACCGTGCTGGAATTACTCAAACAACAGACAAGAATGGAGGCTAAGCTAACCGACCAAGAAGGAAGACTAAGAAGAGACAACATAAGAATTCATAGTCTGAAAGAAGGAGTCGAGGATGGTTTCACCACAATGGCTGCATGCGTGGAATCCTTATTGAGAGAGAAGTTGGATATTCCCCAAACCACCGACTTGAAGATAGAAAGGGCGCACCGTGCATTAGCCCCTAGGCTGGCGGCAGAAGCGCCACCACGATCGGTGGTGGTGAAGTTCTCCAACTCCATAATAAAAGAAGAGGTTGTAAGACTGGCTTGGCAGAAAAAAGGATTTATGCACCAAGAGAGAAAAGTTTTCGTGGAACACGATTACGCCCCGGAGGTCCTTAAAAAGCGTCGGGAATACAACGACGCTAAAAAGATACTACAAGAGAAGAAACTGCGCTTTCAGACTCCATTTCCGGCGAAGCTGAGGGTTTTTTATGGGGATGAGACGTGTCTCTACAACTCGGTGGAAGAAGCAACCATGGATATGGCGAGAAGAGGCCTCCCGGTAACGGTGTATAAACCCGCAACAGACCCGATCGAAAGAATCAAGGCTCAATCGTGGTCCACACAGAGACCCTCAAAATCCACGGGCCAGCAGCGGGAAACCCAGCGCCAGAGCTATAAGGAAAAACTGGCCGTTTACAGGAGGAAGAAGATATCACCCTGCTGAATGTATATGCACCTCCAGGGGCTAACTGGAAATTTTATAAAAATGTATTTGATCTAATGATAACTAAAGCCAAAGGTTTAGTGATATGTGGTGGAGACTTCAGTCTAAGACTGAATCCATACTGGGATGCATCAGGTAATTCTCCACATCAAAATAACACTCAAAGTAGAAAAACTCGGATGCTACTAAAAGAAATGGTAATCTGTGACGTGTGGAGGGACTTCAACCCCAATGTAAAAGATTATACATTTTACTCAGCACCACATTCATCATACTCAAGGATTGACTATTTTTTTTATGTTTAATAGAGACATTGGAAGAGTAAAAACATGTAAAATAGGACTGATGGATCTCTCTGACCACAGTCCGATCTATATGGACTTAAGTATCCAAAAATACACAAATAACACATTTTCTTGGAGGTTAAATTCAAATGTGCTGAAAGGACCACTGAAAGATGAATTGGAATCAGATATTCTCAGATATTTGGAAGAAAATGATAATGGAGAAGTATCCCCTTTAATACTGTGGGATGCATGCAAAGCTGTAATAAGGGGAAAGATTATCGCAAAACTGGCAATCCAAAAGAAACTGAGACAAGAAAAACTAGTCGCATTAGAGTCAGAACTTAAGAACCTAGAAAAAGAGCACAAAGATAACACTCATTCTAATGACTCGCTCAAAATTAAGGAAATTAAAAAACAAGTAAATGAGATCTACACAATAGAAATCCAGAAGAAACTTACATTTCTGAAACAAAAATACTATGAAACAGGCAGCAAATTGGCAAAATTGCTAGCCTATAAATTGAGGAAACAACAAACGGAGAGAGCAATCTACAAAATCAGAGACCCAGTATCAAAGGAAATAAAATTTAGAATTCAGGATATTCTTAAAAGCTTTGAGAACTACTATAAGAACTTGTACTCCCTCAAAAAACATAAAAACACATCCGAAGCATTCCTAAACACATTAAACCTTCCCCAACTTACTGAGTCACAAAATAAAACACTACTGTCAGAAATACAACCTAAAGAATTAGAAAAAACTATTATGAAACTTAAAGCTAACAAATCCCCAGGAGCAGATGGCTATACAGCAGAGTGGTACAAAACCTTTAAACAGCAACTATCCCCTCTCCTCCTGAAAACATTTAACTATATCCTCCACACAGGGGAAATCCCCCCTCCTGGAGAGAAGGGGTCATTGCAGTCATACCTAAACCTGAAAAGGATAAACTAGACTGCTCCAACTACAGACCAATCAGTGTGTTAAATCAGGACTATAAGCTTTTTACCACTATCCTTGCCAAAAGGTTAGAAAATATACTGACAGACCTAATTCATTTAGACCAAACAGGTTTTATAAGACAAAGACAGACACAAGACAACATTAGACGCACTTTACACATAATTCATCATATAAAAAAATATAACTTAAATGCAGCCATATTGGGATTAGATGCTGAAAAAGCATTTGATTCGGTTGACTGGTCTTTCCTATATAAAATCTTATCCAGTTTCAATTTTCATAACAACTTCATTAGAACTATCCAGGCATTATATAAAAAACCAACAGCTAAAATAAGGATTAACAGTAAATTATCATCATCTTTTGAACTGGAAAGAGGATGTCGTCAGGACTGTCCCTTGTCTCCACTGCTCTTTGCAGTCTTCATAGAACCTCTGAGCCAATGGATAAGACAGAATCAAAAAATTCGAGGTATTACACTTGGTCAGAAGGAACACAAAATAGCACTCTTTGCTGATGACATTTTAATATACCTGGGGCAGCCGGACACCTCTTTTCCAGAACTAATCTCAGTCTTTTCAGAGTATGGAGATTTATCTGGGTACGAATTAAAACATGCATAAAACCCAAATTTTAACATTCAACTATGACCCAAATCAATATTTACTAAGCAAACTCAAAACCAACTGGGAGATGGAATCTATGAAATATCTGGGGGTCAATATCCCGAAACAACTCAACAAAATTATAACACTAAACTATGACCCACTGATGGCAAAAATAAAATCTGATCTAGCAAGATGGAATATGATACCATTCTTGGGTATCGCACAAAGAATTGAAGCAGTCAAAATGAATATACGTCCACGTCTTCTACACCTTTTCCAAACAATACTGGTAGAACCTCCCAAAAAAACATGGCAAGAACTGGACAGAAGGATCTCAAGATTCATATGGCAGGGCAAGAGACCTAGAATCAGATATAGAACCCTACAGCTAAACAAAGACAAAGGTGGGCTCTCGCTGCCAAATATCGGGGACTACTTTAAAGCCGCACAAATTAAAACTTTAGTAGAGATATGTAACCCAGTCTACACTGCACAATGGAAAGAGATGGAATGCCAAATAACAAGTGACATCCCCCTACAGGCGATAATAGGGAACAATGCCTTACCTAAACTTTTGAATAACACTAACCTGTGGATAGAGACTCTGCTAAAAATTCGGTTTAAGATAGTCAGAGAGAATCAAACTAAAGAACCCTATCGAGTACTGCAATGGATTGCCTATGATCAAGACTTTACTCCTAATAAAACAGACACTAGATTTAAAAAGTGGAAAGAGAACGGACTGATAAAATATTACGATTTTTTTAAAGGGCAAATTTTAAGAAGTTTTGAAGATTTGAAAAAACAAGTCCTAGTAAATCAGAATCAGAATAAGATTTATTGCCAAGTACATTCACAGTAAATAACTGATAAATATACGAGGGATTTGACTTGACACTGAGAACGACATAGTTGACATTTTCAGTGACGCGGCAGCGTCAGTGACGCACCTGTCAGCAGAATGGGAACAGGAAGCAATGGGGGAGAAAGAGGATAAACACAATAGGAGAGAGAAAAAAGCATTGTTTGTCAGAATACAGTTCATATATATGATCAATATTATGATTACAAGAAAAAAACTCTCAATGCACAAATAGCAGACAATAGAAACCATACAATGACACAAAGAGAGCAGTGAATGAGTAATCGTCCCGTCAGTATAGTGAGTCAGTGTGAGTGAGGGTGTTGAGTGAGGGTGTTGATATCAGTTAAGGACAACAAAGTCTCTTCAGCAGCAGATGTTTTGTCTACCGTCTGGGCAAGGGCGCGTGTCCTTGGCACGGCAGATGGTATAGTTTGCCAGACAGCTGGCTGTGCTTGAGAGTCAAATGCTGCCCGCCATGTTATGAAAACAAGTAAAAACTGAAGATAATCTGGAGGACTGTGAGCTGAGGGCGTCAAAACAGGTCGAATAGCACTGACTTCAGAGAAAAAACTTTATATTCTCTTACAGATTCAGTGCTCAAATCCTTCATGGCTGGACGTTGAAATTATCATGGACGGCTCTCAGCGTGATCGTGATGTAATCCATCTTCCTAGACAGTTCTCCATTAGCCGCTGTCAGAGTCCTGCCCAGTTGGTCACTTTGATGGTTAAGCCTCGCCGGGTCTGCTTTTTGATAGGCTCCATCCATCTTCTTCAATTTGCGGTACACCAGAACAATCCCAGATCCAATCAGTAAAATTCCGATGACCATTGCTACGAAGAGGTATAAATCTTCAACATCTTCGATAGAGAGATCACACAGGCACAAGAGTTTCCAATTACTTGTGTCCTTCAAATAACCCGCGGCCGCTGTTCCTGCGGGGCAAATCGGCTCCCCCGGGCCACTTTTTCTCGTTGAAAAAACAGTGTCAATTGCATTCAAAGCCCAGCTTATTAAATCCATAATTTCGTTTGATAATCAGCAGTAAGGACACGCAGACAGACAATAGCAAGCTGGGATCCAGTCAGTTAGGGAAGGAGAGAGATAAGAATAAGATAAGAGAGATAAGAAGCTGGAGCTGGGAGGAAAAGCGTCTGCTCTCTTTGGAGGGCGGAAGTGAAGACCTTCAAGACCTTTACAGGTTCTTTCAGCTTAGACATCACATAAACAAAATACTTAAAAAGGAGGATTTGGAAAGGGCCCAGTCGGGTGTTCTGAAGGTTTTCTTAATGGCATATAAGGGGATCCCAGGAATCAGATACATTTCTAAAATATACCATGGTCTTCAAGACTTAAAAGGAGACAACACATCATATATAGATAGATAGATAGATTTGTTTATTTGACAGGGACAGTGCAATAAACATAGACAATTAATCAATGACAATCAATCTGATGTGTTGCACAGAGTGTATAGCTATTAGCTAATTTGCAACTCTTGTCCCTGGATGGGCTTTAGAAAGGAGAAACAAGTAAAAAAAAAAAAAAAAAAAAAAAAAAAAAAAAAGGAAAGAAAAGAAAAGGAATACACAATAACCACATACATCAATGTAAAAAACATAAATACATTATAAATATACAATTATAAATATTATAAATACACAAATATAACAACCTGACACACATTTGCCTATTTCAGGCCTCCCTCCCTTCGTCACTCACTATAAACAAACACATTCATTCCTTCCCTTCATTCACTCTCACCCTGCAGACAATCATTTCATACATGGGTACATTCTTGTTTATTTTTCAGCCAGTTTTTAACCTTTTTAGTGAATGTTTTAAAGTCCGTTATTATTTTAATTTCATTTGGCATTGTATTCCAGATGTGACTGCCCTTTATAGAGAAAGCTGTTTGTCCAAATGTGGTTCTGCGGTGGAATATTTTACAGTTATTGTTAACAGAACTCCTGGTGGCTCTGCTGCTGTCCTGTCTTTGGATGAAACCAGCAAGTGGCTCAGGTGCTGATTTATGGAAACATTTGAAAGTTAATTTCAGTAAACAGAGGTCAATGAAACTCTCAAAACTCAATAGGTTGTATTTTTTTAAAATATTACAGTGATGCCACCTAATGGGCTTTTTGTCGAAGATTTTTAGGGTTTGATTATATAATGAACCTATATGTCTTATTGTGGAAGGGGCTGCTTGAGCCCAGACTGTCAAACAGTATGATATATGAGAAAAAACCATAGAATGCATATACAGTACAGCAGGTTCGTAAGGTATGTAATATCTAATTAATTTAAAGCAGTTCAGATTTTTTTTTACTGTTTTTGAAATTTTCTTTATATGAAGATTAAATTTGAGTTGAGGATCTAGTACAACACCAAGGTATTTGAATTCTGTAACTAGACTGATGTCATGATCATGTATATTAACTTTAAAACATTGCAGGTTATATTTTTTGATTGAAAAGCACATTGAAACTGTTTTCTGAAGGTTCAGCAATAGATGGTTCTGGAGGAGCCACTCTTGGACATCAACCATACTTGTAGACAGTACATCTGCAGCCTGTGCTGGAGTCTTGGCAGCTGTGTAAATAACTGCATCATCTGCATAAAGTTGGCATGTTGCAGCAGAGCAGTGTAGCGGCAAGTCATTAATAAAAATGCTGAAAAGTAAAGGACCAAGAATGGACCCTTGTGGGATACCCATACGGTTGTTTAAAAATGAGGATTTATCCTGGTGAACTTTTACACACTGTTCTCTATTCTGGAGATAAGATGCAAACCAGTCTAATGTGTCTAGAGAGAAGTTAAAAGATACCATTTTGGATAAAAGCAAACTGTGGTTTACAGTATCGAAAGCCTTTTTGAGATCTAGAAAAACAGCTCCTACCACATTACCCCTGTCCAAGGACTGTTTGACATTTTCAATAAGGCAACAATTTGCTGTTTCTGTTGAGTATCCTGGTCTAAATTGCCGTGAATTGAGCCGTGAATGCTGTCCACTCCCCACTCCACCAACACCCCCCCACTCCCAACACACAGCCCCCCATCCTGACCCTGACCAGGACCCAGGTGAGGACGGAGCTGAGGAAGATCAAGGCGAGGAAGGCGTCAGGACCGGACGGCATCAGCGCAAAGCTCCTCAAGTCCTGTGCAGACCAGCTGTGTGGGATTGTGACGTATATCTTCAACCTGAGCCTGAAACTGGGCAGGGTACCACAGCTGTGGAAAACATCTTGTGTGGTACCTGTACCAAAAACTTCCCACCCCAAAGACCTGAACAGCTACAGACCGGTGGCCTTGATGTCCCACTTGATGACGACCCTGGAGAGACTGCTCCTTGCTCACCTCCGCCCCCTGGTGGAACCAGCGATGGATCCACTCCAGTTCGCCTACCAGCATGGCATTGGGGTGGAGGATGCGGTGATCTTCCTCCTTCACCGTTCTCTGTCCCACCTGGAGAAGCCCGGGAATATGGTGAGGATCATGTTCTTTGACTTCTCCAGTGCTTTCAATACCATCCAACCGATGATCCTGAAGGACAAGCTGCTGCGCGCAGGGGTGGACCAGCACCTGTCATCATGGATCCTGGACTACCTCACGAACCGGCCTCAGTTTGTGAGAACCCGGGACTGTGTGTCCGACACGATCATCAGTAGCACGGGGGCCCCCCAGGGAACGGTGCTGGCTCCCTTCCTGTTCACTCTTTATGCTGCGGACTTCTCACACAACACAACACACTGCCATCTACAGAAGTTCTCTGATGACTCTGCGATCGTTGGCCTCATCTCTAATGGAGATGAAACTGAGTACAGAGGGCTTATCCAGGACTTCGTGGACTGGTGCCATCGGAACTGCCTCCAGACCAACGCGAGGAAAACTAAGGAGCTGGTGGTGGACTGCCGCAGGCAAGGACAACCCCTCACAGCACCAGTAAATATACAGGGAACAGACACTGAGATGGTGACATCCTATAAGTACCTGGGTGTTCATCTGAACAATAAACTAGACTGGTCACACAATACTGATGCACTCTACAAGAAGGGACAGCGCAGGCTGTTCCTGCTGAGGAGACTCAGGTCTTTTGGTGTACAAGGCGCGCTGCTGAAGACATTCTATGACACGGTGGTGGCATCAGCCATCACTTTTCGAGTGGTCTGCTGGGGCAGTGGCATTACTGCAGCCGATAGGAAGAGACTGAACAAACTGATCAAGAAAGCTAGCTCTGTCCTGGGGCAGCGCCTTGATCCGGTGGAGGAGATAGGAGAGAGAAGGACGGTGGCTAAACTGTCATCTCTGCTGGAGTCCGAGTTCCACCCTATGCAGGACATACTGAATGCACTGAGGAGCTCATTTAGCAGCAGACTACATCATCCCAGGTGCACAACCAAGAGGTTTCGCAGGTCCTTCCTACCAACGGCTGTCAGACTGTACAACCTAAGCAGGGCTGCTCGCAGAGATAGCAAAAAGACGTAACAAACTAATAGTTTTTTGAATGCAAAAGATGCAATAAACTTACACAATGGTCCCCTCCGGCGTACAACTAGGAAAATACCGGTCGCTATGGAGAGTGAGAATATGTATGGGCACATAATCATACCATGTAGGATAACTAAGTAGACGGTTGTGCTGTTTCATCCCATCTAGCAACAATGCTCTGCACTGTGTGTGTTTATATATTGACATATTTATTCCATCTAGCTACAATGCTCCGCACTGGGTGTGTTTATGTTTATATATCTATATATTTATTCCATCTAGCTACAATGCTCCGCACTGTGTGTTTATATATCTACATATTATTCTATCTAGCTACATTGCTCCGCACTGTGTTTACATATTCATATATTTATTCCATCCAGCAACAATGCTCTACACTGTGTGTCTGTGTGTGTGTATATATATATTTTATAGTAATATGTACATATGTATATTAGCTGCTCTTGCTTGCTTGTTTTTTTTTCTTGCCTTCTGATTGTTGCTCTGAGTGTTGCTATCCCTGTGCTGTTGCAATCCTGGAATTTCCCCGTTGTGGGACTAATAAAGGCTTATCTTATCTTATCTTATCTTAAAACCAAATTGATGTGGATGAAGAAGTTGACTGTCTTGTAAGTAGTCTATCAGCTGTGTAGCTACAACTTTTTCAAGAACCTTAGACAGGACTGGTAAAATAGAGATTGGGCGGTAATTGCTTATATCGTCTTTACTGCCTGATTTATGAACTGGTATGACGACAGCTTTTTTCCAGCCAGATGGAAATGTACTAGACCTAATGGAGAGATTAATGAGATGAGTCAGTGGTTTGATTAATATTTTGCTGTGCGTTTTGAGAAAGGAAGTGCTCATGTTGTAGATATCATTAGTTTTTGAGTTTGACAGTGTTTTGACAATACCAGCAATTAACTCCTCATTTACCTCATCGATGTGAAAAGAATCTGTTGGAAGTATTGAATTTGTGTTGTTGAGCACATTTGGCGGCACAAAGTTTTTTGTTAAGTCTTCCACAGAGCCCACAAAATATGAATTAAATTCATTTGCCAATGTAGCCTTGTCACTGATGGTCTTGCCATTGATTCTAAGTTCCTTTACCCCCTTCTGAACATTTTTTTTATTAGTTAAGTTATTTAAATGCCTCCATAGGGAACTGTTGTTACCCTTTGCATGATCTATCAGTTTATTGTAATAAGATACTTTTGATTTACGCAGCTCTTGTACCACTTTATTTCTTAAACTTTTGTACACAAGGTGATCATTTTGCAGTTTAGAGGTTAATGATGTTTTCAATGCAGAGTCTCACCTCTTCATAAGCTTTCTTATTTCATTATTTAACCATGGTAGGTTAATCTTCTGTTGTCTACTTTTAATTTGCTTTGTAAATTTTTCTATGGACTTAGTAATTGTTGCAGTTATAAAATTACAACAATCATCTACTTCATATATAGATATGAGCTGCTCCCAATTTTGATTCTCTAAGTAATGTTCAAACTCCTCATTTTTTGATTTGGGAATAATAAAATTTGATTTGTCAATATCGACTCCTCCAAAATACTGTAGTCGCTTTTTAGTGAGTTATATATATATAAAAGAGAGATGGGAAAAAGAGGGGAATTTCTCTTTACAACTGGAAATATGGGAAAAGCTAAATAAACAACAATGGAAAAGTACCTCATCCCTGCAGTGGAGAGAATTTGGATGGAAAAATTTGGCAAGATTTTTCAGAACACCTGCACAAAACAAATTTACTCGTAAGGGGTTGAATTGTTGGCGCTTGTGTGATGAAGAGACTGCAACTCATTTTCATGTGTTTTGGTCATGCCCAGTTATCCACCAATATTGGACCAATGTACAGAAAATATTGGGGAAAATATTCAAAATAACAGTCCCCTTTTCTTTTGTAACTTTGTATTTGGGTTTACTACCGGAATCACTGGAAAGACGAGGAGAAAAATGCTTATTCACTGTTTTAATATTGGCAAGTAAAAAATCTCTAACAAAAAAATGGATGTTGAAGGACTGTCCTACACCTGAAGATTGGATTAACGTGATTCAGGACATTTATCCGATGGAAAAGTTGACATTTGCACTGAGACAGGACATGGATGGGTTCTTGAACTTTTGGCAACACTGGATCGCATATGTGTCTTCCATAAGATCTAATCTTTGACAAATACCATTTCAATAATAGCACCTCTCTTTGTTCCAACACTACTCAGATGCTGTTTTATTTTTATTTTTATTTTTTATTTTATTTTTATTTATTTTTTTGTTGTTTTGTTTTGTTTTGTTTTTTGTTTTTTCTTGTTTTGTTTTTTGTTTGTTTTTTTGCTCTTTCTTTAACTCTCTCTTTCTTTCACTTAAAAAAGGGTGTTGTAATAACTATTCTTCCAATGTTGTCAAAAAAAAGGGAACATGTGATGAAAATGTAAACAATGCAATGCTATAATGACATGTATACCCTTTACAAAAACTTAAAAAAAAAATAGGACTGATGGATCTCTCTGACCACAGTCCAGTCTATATGGACTTAAATATCCAAAAATACACAAATAATACATTTTCTTGGAGGTTAAATTCAAATGTGCTGAAAGGACCATTGAAAGATGAATTGGAATCAGATATTCTCAGATATTTGGAAGAAAATGATAATGGAGAAGTATCCCCTTTAATACTGTGGGACACATGCAAAGCTGTAATAAGGGGAAAGATTATCGCAAAACTGGCAATCCAAAAGAAACAGACAAGAAAAACTAATCACATTAGAGTCAGAACTTAAGAAACTAGAAAAAGAGCACAAAAACAACACTCATTCTAATGACTCGCTCAAAATTAAAGAAATTAAAAAACAAATAAACGAGATCTACACAATAGAAATCCAGAAGAAACTTACATTTCTGAAACAAAAATACTATGAAACAGGTAGCAAATCGGCAAAATTACTAGCCTACAAATTGAGGAAACAACAAATGGAGAGAGCAATCTACAAAATCAGAGACCCAGTATCAAAGGAAATAAAATTTAGAATTCAGGAAATTCTTAAAAGCTTCAATAATTACTACAAGAACTTATACTCCCTCAAAAAACACAAAAACACATCCGAAGCCTTCCTAAATACATTAAATCTTCCCCAACTTACTGAGTCACAAAATAAAACACTACTGTCAGAAATACAACCTAAAGAATTAGAAAAAGCAATTATGAAACTTAAAGCTAACAAATCCCCAGGAGTAGATGGCTATACAGCAGAATGGTACAAAACCTTTAAACAGCAACTATCTCCTCTCCTCCTGAAAACATTTAACTATGTCCTCCACACAGGGGAAATCCCCCCCTCTTGGAGAGAAGGGGTCATTGCAGTCATACCTAAACCTGAAAAGGATAAACTAGACTGCTCCAACTACAGACCAATCAATGTGTTAAATCAGGACTATAAACTTTTTACCGCTATCCTTGCCAAAAGGTTAGAAAATATACTGACAGACTTAATTCGTTTTATAAGACAAAGACAGACACAAGATAACATTAGACGCACTTTACACATAATTCATCATATAAAAAAATATAATTTAAATGCAGCCATATGGGATTAGATGCTGAAAAAGCATTTGATTTGATTGACTGGTCCTTCCTATATAGAATCCTATCCAGTTTCAATTTTCATAATAACTTCATTAGAACTATCCAGGCATTATATAAAAAAACAACAGCTAAAATAAGAATTAACGGTAAATTATCATCATCTTTTGAACTGGAAAGAGGATGTCGTCAGGGCTGTCCCTTGTCTCCACTGCTCTTTGCAATCTTCATAGAACCTCTGAGCCAATGGATAAGACAGAATCAAAAAATTCGAGGTATTACACTTGGTCAGAAGGAACATAAAATAGCACTCTTTGCTGATGACATTTTAATATACCTGGGGCAGCTGGACACCTCTTTTCCAGAACTAATCTCAGTTTTTTCAGAGTATGGAGAGTTATCGGGGTACGAATTAAACATGCATAAAACCCAAATTTTAACATTCAACTATGACCCAAATCAATATTTACTAAGCAAACTCAAAACTAACTGGGAGATGGAATCTATGAAATATCTGGGGGTCAATATCCTGAAACAACTCAACAAAATTATAACACTAAACTATGATCCACTGATGGCAAAAATAAAATCTGATCTAGCAAGATGGAATATGATCCCATTCTTGGGTACTGCACAAAGAATTGAAACAGTCAAAATGAATATACTTCCACGTCTTCTATACCTTTTCCAAACAATACTGGTAGAACCTCCCAAAAAAACATGGCAAGAACTGGACAGAAGGATCTCAAGATTCATATGGCAGGGCAAGAGACCTAGAATCAGATATAGAACCCTACAGCTAAACAAAGACAAAGGTGGGCTCACGCTACCAAATATCAGGGACTATTTAAAAGCCGCACAAATTAAAACTTTAGTAGAGATACGTAACCCAGTCTACACTGCACAATGGAAGGAGATGGAATGCTAAATAACAAGCGACATTCCCCTACAGGCGATAATAGGGAACAATGCCTTACCTAAACTTTTGAATAACACTAACCCGTGGATAGAGACCCCGCTAAAAATTTGGTTTAAGATAGTCAGAGAGAATCAAACTAACAAACCCTATCGATTATTGCAATGGATTTCCTATGATCAGGACTTTACTCCTAATAAAACAGACACTAGATTTAAAAAGTGGAAAGAGAACGGACTGATAATATATTACGATTTTTTTAAAGGGCAAACTTTAAGAAGTTTTGAAGATTTGAAAAAACAAGGTCTAGTAAATCAAGACCTTTACAGGTTCTTTCAGCTTAGACACCACATAAACAAAATACTTAAAAAGGAGGATTTAGAAAGGGCCCAGTCAGGTGTTCTGAAGGTTTTCTTAATGGCATATAAAGGGATCCCAGGGATCAGATACATTTCTAAAATATACCATGGTCTTCAAGACTTAAAAGGAGACAACACATCATATATAAAAGATAGATGGGAAAAAGAGGGGAATTTCACTTTACAACTGGAAATATGGGAAAAGCTAAATAAACAACAATGGAAAAGTACTTCATCCCTGCAGTGGAGAGAATTTGGATGGGAAAATTTGGTAAGATTTTTCAGAACACCTGCACAAAACAAATTTACTCGTAAGGGGTTGAATTGTTGGTGCTTGTGTGGTGAAAAGACTGCAAATCATTTTCATGTGTTTTGGTCATGTCCAGTTATCCACCAATATTAAGATAAGATAAGATAAGATAAGCCTTTATTAGTCCCACAATGGGGAAATTCCAGGATTGCAACAGCACAGGGATAGCAACACTCAGAGCAACAATCAGAAGGCAAGAGAAAAAACAAGAGCAGCGAGTATACATATGTATATATACACATAGACACACATATATATACACACATGTATATACTGTATATATATATATGTGTGTGTGTGTGTGTGTGTATATATACACACACATATATATATATATATATATATACACATATATACACACAGTGTGTATATATATACACACTGTGTGCATATATATATACACACAGTGCGGAGCATTGTAGCTAGATGGGATAGGTATATAAATATATAAACAGTGCGGAGCATTGCAGCTGGATGGAATAAATATATGAGTATATAAACACACAGTGCGGAGTATTGTAGCTAGATGGAATAAATATGTAAATATTTATTTTTTTTCTCATCTCCGGCACTCAGAGAGAGCAGACGCATTTCCTCCTCCTCTCCCTTCTAATCCTCTCCCTTCTGATTCCAGCTTGCAATGTTGTGTTTTAGTCGCTCTTCTTCTGCTAAATCTTAATCTAAATGGAAATTATGGATTTGGAAAGCGGCTTAAATGTGCTATTGTCACCACTTTTCAACAAGAACCGGGCCAGGGGGGAGCCCAAGAATTGGAACCTGCGTGATTTGACTGAAGTTTGGCATGATCACAGGATTTTTCTGTTTGGCCCTGGAGTTCCTGGCATATCAAAATTATATTCGGGTGAGCTAATCAAAATGCCGACCCCGGTGTAGCTCCCCCAACAATTTCCAGTTGGGGGGAGCACGAATAGCGGCATATGGGATTAACATGGATTTACCATCTGGCATGCATTGAAGAGAGAATGGACTCTCTTGGACATGTTTACCTATGTTTCGGTAGGTGGACAACATCTGGAGCCACTGAGTGCTTTCCAGAGAATGACTTTAAAGTTTAAGCCTGTACATGGAAATTATGAAGCACAGAACCACATAGGGGAGGAAAATTCTATTCTCTGAGTGCACTGTGCAGATTTGACCTTGTCTTTTTTGGTCCTGTTTACATTCCTCCTCAATGAAGATAAGCGGAAGGAGTGGCTCTGCTAACCCAAACAATTGACACAATTGCTGTTGTTTCAACAGACTGGACTCTTCAAGGACAGTGCACCATGTGTCAACTTACCATCTTGCAAGCAAGAGAAGAGACTCTGGACTTGCTTTAGATCACATGATTATAAAATCCATCCACTGCCAGGAGGTGCCCTCTGCTGTTCACTAGCAATTGACACACCCACACTACTGCATTCAACATTACATGACTGATACAAATACTGATACATATTTACAATACACTGACTCTCTCAACTTGTTTTGTGTGATCTATGGTCTGCTAATTGTGCATTTGAGAGTTTTTTTCTTGTAATCACAATTTTGGTCATAAAATGAGCTTTATTTTGATCAACAATGCTTTTTTCTCTCTGCCTATTGTGTTTTCCCTACCCTCCCCCCCTCTCCCCCCCTTTACCCCCCCCCCCCCCCCCCCCCCCCGTTCGACTGGCACCTTCGGGCTGCCCCGGCTATGGGATGCGCTTACAAGGAGCACGCCCAATGTCAAGTCAAATTTCAATTCTCCTGTATGTATTGCACGTATGGTAGTATTGACAATAAACCTTATTCATTCATTCATTCATTCATATATAAACACAGACAGTGTGGGGCATTGTTGCTAGATGGAATAAATATATAAATATATATATAAACACACACAGTGTGGAGCATTGTAGCTAGATGGAATAAATATGAATATATAAACACACACAGTGCAGAGCATTGTAGCTAGATGGAATAAATATGTAAATATATAAACACACACAGTGTGGAGCATTGTAGCTAGATGGAATGAAACACCACAACTGTCTACTTAGTTATCCTACATGGTATGATTATGTATTGGATCAATGTACAGACAATATTGGGGAAAATATTCAAAGTAACAGTTCCCTTTTCTTTTGTAACTTTGTATTTGGGTTTACTACCGGAATCACTGGAAAGACGAGGAGAAAAATACTTATTCACTGTTTTAATATTGGTAAGTAAAAAAGCTCTAACAAAAAAATGGATGTTGAAAGACTGTCCTACACCTGAAGATTGGATTAACGTGATTCAGGACATTTATTCAATGGAAAAGTTGGGTTCTTGAACTTTTGGCAACCCTGGAATGCATATGTGTCTTCCATCAGATCTAATCTTTGACAAATACCATTTCAATAATGGCACCTCTCTTTGTTCCAATGCTACTCAGATGCTCTTTCATTTTTCTGCTCTTTTGTTTTTTTTTTGTGTGTGTGTTTTGTTTTGGGTTTTTTTTGTTTGTTCTTTTTTTAATTTCTCTTTTTCTTTCACTTAAAAAAAAGGGTGTTGTAATAATTTTTTTCCAATGTTGTCAAAAAACAAAAAAAGGGGGAATATGTGATGAAAATGTAAACAATGCAGTGCTGTAATGACATGTATACCCTTTACAAAAACTTAAATAATAATAAAAAAAAATTCTACACATAACACCCCATAATGACAATGTGAAATTTTTTTTTTTTTTTAATTTTTGCAAATTTATTAAAAATAAAAAAAACTAAGAAATCATGTGCATACGTATTCACAGCCTTTACTCAGTACTTTGCTGATGCACCTTTGGCAGCAATTACAGCCTCAAGCCTTTTTGAATATGATGCCACAAGCTTGATACACCTATCTTTGGGAAGTTTCACCCATTCCTCTTTGCAGCACCTCTTAAGCTCCATCAGCTTGGATGGGAAGCGTCGGTGCACAGCCATGTTCAGATCTCTCCAGAGATGTTCAATTGGATTCAAGTCTGGGCTCTAGCTGGGCCACTCAAGGACATTCACAGAGTTGTCCTGAAGCCACTCCTTTGATATACTGGCTGTGTGCTTAGGGTCGTTGTCCTGCTGAAAGATGAACTGTCGCTTCAGTCTGAGGTGAAGAGCACTCTGGAGCAGGTTTTCATCCAGGATGTCTCTGTACATTGCTGCATTCATCTTGCCCTCTATCCTGACTAGTCTCCCAGTTCTTGCCACTGAAAAACATCCCCACAGCATGATACTGCTACCAACATTGGCATGGTTATTAACGGTGCCTGGTTGAACAAAGAATTCAATCTTTGTCTCATCAGACCAGAGAATTTTGTTTCTCATGGTCTGAGAGTCCTTCAGGTGCCTTTTGGCAAACTCCTGGTGGGCTGCCATGTGCCTTTTACTAAGGAGTGGCTTCCATCTGGCTACTCTACCACACAGGCCTGATGAGTGGATTGCTGCAGAGATGGTTGTCCTTCTGGAAGAGCAACGCTGGAGCTCTGACAGAGTGACCATCGAGTTGTTGGTCACCTCCCTGGTTAAGGCCCTTCTCCCCCAATCGCTCAGTTTAGATGGCCGGCCAGCTCTAGGAAGAGTCCTGGTAGTTGCAAACTTCTTCCATTTACGGATGATGGAGGCCATTGTGCTCACTGGGACTTTCAAAGCAGCAGAAATTTTTCTGTACCTTTCCCCAGATTTGTGTCTCGAGACAATCCTGTCTCGGAGACCAACAGACGATTCCTCTGACTTCATGCTTGGTTTGTGCTCTAACATGCACTGTCAACTGTGGGACCTTATATAGACAGGCGTGTGCCTTTCCAAATCATGTCCAATCAACTGAATTTACCACAGGTGGACTCCAATGAAACTGTAGAAACATCTCAAGGATGATCGGTGGAAACAGGATGCACCTGAGCTCCATTTTGAGCTTTATGGCAAAGGCTGTGAATACTTATGTGCATGTAATTTCATGGTTTCTTATGTTTAGTAAATTTTCAAAAGTCTCAAAAAAAAATTTTTTCACATTGTCATTATAGGGTATTGTGTGTAGAATTTTGAGGGAAAAATGCATTTAATCCCTTTTGGAATCAGGCTGGAACATAACACAATGTGGAAAAAGTGAAGCGCTGAGAATACTTTTCAGATGCACTGTATACCTATCAGCGTGTTAATATGCTAACCACAGACTCGATTTGGCCACTTTATTCTTCCCTCTTCATCTCAACATCAGGTCACCTGATATCACTTGTGGGTTTTCTCTTGAACTGTCCACAGTGGTTAAATAGGATGCTAGATACAGACGTGGACAAAATTGTTGGTACCCCTCTGTTAATGAAAGAAAAACCCACAATGGTCACAGAAATAACTTGAATCTGACAAAAGTGGTAATAAATAAAAATTCTGTGAAAATTAACCAATGAAAATCACACAATGCTTTTGAATTGTGGTTCAACAGAATTATTTTAAAAAACAAACTCATGAAACAGGCCTGGACAAAAATGATGGTACCCCTAGAAAAGACTGAAAATAATGTGACCATAGGGACATGTTCAACCAAGCTGTGTCCTCTAATTAACATCAAAGGTGTCTACAAACTTGTAATCAGTCAGTCGGCCTATTTAAACGGTGACAAGTAGTCACTGTGCTGTTTGTTGACATGGTGTGTACTACACTGAACATGGACCAGAGGAAGCAAAGGAGAGAGTTGTCTCAGGAGATTAGAAAGAAAATTATAGACAAGCATGTTAAAGGTAAAGGCTGTAAGACCATCTCCAAGCAGCTTGATATTCCTGTGACTACAGTTGCACATATTCAGAAATTTAAGATCCACGGGACTGTAGCCAACCTCCCTGGACGTGGCCGCAGGAGGAGATGGATAATACGAATGGTAACAAAAGAGCCCAGAACAACCTCTAAACACATTCATGGTGAACTCCAAGGTCAAGGTACATCAGTGTCAGATTGCACCATCCGTCGTTGTTTGAGCCAAAGTTGACTTCATGGGAGACGACCAAGGAGGACACCACTGTTGAAAACAAATCATAAAAAAGCCAGACTGGAATTTGCCAAACTGCATGTTGACAAGCCCCAAAGCTTCTGGGAGAATGTCCTATGGACAGACGAGACAAAACTGGAACTTTTTGGCAAGGCACATCAGCTCTATGTTCACAGACACAAAAATGAAGCATACGAAGAAAAGAACACTGTCCCTACTGTGAAACATGGAGGAGGTTCTGTTATGTTCTGGGGCTGCTTTGCTGCATCTGGCACAGGGTGTCTTGAATCTGTGCAGGGTACAATGAAATCTCAAGACTATCAAGGTATTCTAGAGAGAAATGTGCTGCCCAGTGTCAGACAGCTTGGTCTCAGTCGCAGGTCATGGGTCTTGCAACAGGATAATGACCCAAAACACACAGCTAAAAACACCCAAGAATGGCTAAGAGCCAAACATTGGACTATTCTAAAGTGGCCTTCTATGAGCCCTGATCTAAATCCTATTGAACATCTGTGGAAGGAGCTGAAACATGCCGTCTGGAGAAGGCACCCTTCAAACCTGAGACAACTGGAGCAGTTTGCTCATGAGGAGTGGGCCAAAATACCTGCTGAGAGGTGCAGAAATCTCATTGACAGTTACAGAAATCGTTTGATTGCAGTGATTGCCTCAAAAGGTTGTGCAACAAAATATTAAGTTAAGGGTACCATCATTTTTGTCCAGGCCTGTTTCATGGGTTTGTTTTTTAAAATAATTCTGTTGAACCAAAATTCAAAAGCACTGTCTGATTTTCATTGGTTAATTTTCATAGAATTTTTATTTATTACCACTTTTGCCAGATTCAAGTTATTTCTGTGACCATTGTGGTTTTTCTTTCATTAACAGAGGGGTACCAACAATTTTGTCCACATCTGTATGTCATGCTTCAATGAATACATGCAAGTTACAGGCATAAAAGACAAACTTATTTGCAACTAGCACAGATGGTAAAGAAGTGTGACTTACTCTAATAGTTCAAAGTTAGACTTTTTCTCCAACCCATTTGGATTCATGTCTTTGTAGAATCTCCTGCAAGGAAACCAACCAATTTTAACTTAAAATGTATTCCATCTAACAATTTGCTCTGTTTTCTGTGATCACTATGCAGTAGTTTTACATTACCTAATTTCCAGACAACCAAGCTGCAGAGCCATTCCATCACTGACTTTCGAGGCATATTGATGCATATAATCGCTTCGTACCTGAAAACAGATGTGTGCATCGTCACTGTAGATATGCATGTGCATCTCAGGGGCAGAAAGACAATGTTGCTCCAATAAAAGAACAGTTAACCCAACTGAAAATGGTAAGTGGTATTCACTTATGTAGTGCTTTTTTCCTCATCTCTGGATGACCAATGCGCTGTACAGATCCTGCTATCTACTGTACCTATTCACATTCATACACTAATGGCAATGGAGTTGCCATGCAATGCACTGGCCTGACCCACCAAGAGCAACTGGGGGTTCAGTGTCTTGCTCAAGGACACTTCGACACGCAGACTGTAGAGAGAGTGGGAACTGAACCACCAACCCTTTGATTAGTAGTAGCCACACTACACCTGTGCCACATACTACTTGTCTTCAGAGATGTTTGCTGTGTGTTTGATATTCCCACAAGATCATACCCTTTTACACAAAAACAAGATGAATAATTTTCTATAACTTATTTGTTATTTCATTAATAATTATGTATTCATCGCAGGCTATTCATATCCATTCACCTTTCTATGACATTGGCTGCAGCACGACTGCAACAAGAACTAAGGCTGGTGCGATGGATCAGTGTATAAGTAACAGACAGTGAACAAAATCATAGTCTCACAATATCTGCTGTATGACAACTGTATGCATTAATGTACAGTGATGTGAAAAAGTGCCCACTTCCTGATTTCTCATTTTTTTGTGTTACACTTAAATGTTTCAGATCCATCCATCCATCCATCCATCTTCTACCGCTTTTCCGGAGGTCCGGGTCGCGGAGGCAGCAGCCCAAGCAGAGAAGCCCAGACCTCCCTCTCCCCAGCCACCTGCTCCAGCTCTTCAGAGGGGACACCAAGGCGTTCCCAGACTAGCTGGGAGACATAGTCTCTCCACCGAGTCCTGGGTCTGCCCCGGGGTCTCCTCCCAGTGGGACGTGCCTGAAACACCTCAAGTGGGAGACGTCCAGGAGGCATCCTAATCAGATGCCCATACCACCTCAACTGACTCCTTTCAATGTGGAGGAGCAGCGGTTCCACTCTGAGCCTCTCCCGGATGACTGAGCTCCTCACCCTATCTCTGAGGGTGAGTCCAGCAATCCTACGGAGAAAGCTCATTTCAGCCGCTTGTATCCGCGATCTCGTTCTTTCGGTCATTACCCAAAGCTCGTGACCATAGGTGAGAGTAGGAACGTAGATTGACTGGTAAATCGACAGCTTTGCCTTAGAACTAAGCTCCCTCTTCACCACAACAGACCGGTACAATGTCCGCATCACTGCAGATGCTGCTCCAATCCGTCTGTCGATCTCTCGCTCCATTTTCCCCTCACTCGTGAACAAGACCCCAAGATACTTAAACTCCTCCACTTGGGGCAGGAGCCTGTCCCCAACCCGGAGAGGACAATCCACCTTTTTCCGGCTGAGGACCATGGACTCGGACTTGGAGGTGCTGATTCTCATCCCAGCCGCTTCACACTCAGCGGCAAACCGTCCCAGCAAGAGCTGTAGGTCATTGCTGGATGAAGCCAACAGGACAACATCATCTGCAAACAACAGAGATGAGATCCTGTGGTTACCAAGCATGACACCCTCCATTCCCTGGCTGCGCCTAGAAATCCTGTCCATAAAAATTATGAACAGGACCGGTGACAAAGGGCAGCCCTGGCGGAGTCCAACTCTCACTGGGAATGACTCCGACCGAGTGTTGGCAATACGAACTAAACTCTCACAACGGTCGTACAGAGACCGAATAGCTCGTAACAACAAGCCCGATACCCCATACTCCCGAAGCACCCCCCACAAAAATCCACGAGGGACGCGGTCAAATGCCTTCTCCAAGTCCACAAAACACATGTAAACTGGTTGGGCAAACTCCCACGAACCCTCAAGAATTCTCGAGAGGGTAAAGAGCTGGTCCGATGTGCCACGGCCAGGACGAAAACCACATTGCTCCTCCTGAATCCGAGGTTCGACCAACGGCCGGACTCTCCTCTCCAGTACCTTGGCATAGACCTTCCCAGGGAGGCTGAGGAGTGTGATCCCTCTAAAGTTGGAGCACACCCTCCGGTCCCCTTTTTGTTTCAGATCATCAAACAAATTTAAATATTAGACAGAGATAACACAAGTAAACACAAAATGCAGTTTTTAAATGAAGGTGTTTATTATTAAGGGGAAAAAAAATCCAAACCTACATGGCCCTGTGTGAAAAAGGTTTAATATTTTTGGTGTGGGTCTCTGGGCCTTTTTTTTAAAAAATCAGTATACCTCTCAATTTCAGTAAAAAAAAAGAAAAATTAACCTCAAGAGAATCATATAAATAAATAAAAGGTTGTTGTGTTACCTGAATATTACTGAGGGGTATAGAACACATCTCTGAAATGAATTTGTTTGATTTATTTTTTCATTTTAAAATTAATAACTATAGTAACATCTATGGTGTTATGGGTCAGTTTCGACCCATATATATTTTCTTTAAGAAAATGCAAAAAAAAATAATATATTTTTGTCAGCAATAGTGTTACGACCCGAGCGCTGGGTTCTGTCCGCGCTCGGGCTAAGCACAGCTCGCTGCCGGCCTTGACAGCTGTGGGTGGTATTCTGGCCTCTCCGGGCTCTTATTGTGAAGGCGCTCGGTGGGGCTTCCGCCTGCCAAGGTTGGTCAGCTGTTTGTCATTACTGCTCGTTAGTGTTCGCCTTTATAAAGCGGGCACTAGCGGCAGTTAAATCGCAGGAGTATCGTCAAACCTCGTCAAACTATCCTCGTCAAAGCGTCGTCAGACCTTCATGTCAGGTTCGTGTCTCATGTCATAGTTTAGCTCGTAGTGGCTGGGGTTAGCCCTACGAGCCCTTGTATTGCTTAACGTGTGTTTTTGCCCTGAGCGGCTCATAGTCTTGTCTTGTCTTGTTGTTTTAATAAATCACCATCATTGCAAAACTCACCGGTGGACTCTTGGCGTCTTATGGTGATCCGCAAGGGTCACCGCATGACAAATAGAACTTTAATATAAACACACTGAAACACAGAACAGGTCATAACACAAAATATTGATTTGCAAGTTCAAACAAACAACAACCAATCAAACCAATAGAAATCAATTACTACTTCCAAAACTATTAGAAAGCTAAATCAGAGTGAAAGTCTCTGTGTGCAAGAACATGCTTGTGTGTGTGTGTGTGTGTGTGTGTGTGTGTGTGTGTGTGTGTGTGTGTGTTTAGATGCATGTGTGGTAAAAACTGACACTTTTTGTGTGTTCTTTGCAGAGATATTTCTTGCATTGGAAACACAGTACATTTGTCTTTCTGTCTTTACTGCTTGGGCAGACCTGACACCTCTTTCTTTTAGATTCAGGTGGCCTGACTGGGGTTGTGGCTTTGGCTCTTCCGGTTGGTGTTGAGGCAGGGCTGGCTGAGGAGGATGCTGATGCAGATTCTCTCTATGTTGCTGATGGTGTGGACGGAGTGCTGGGTGAGCTCTGCAACTGTCTGACAAAGGCTGCAGCTGTTCCCTTCGCTCAATGTGTGGCTTGACAAGGGAATTTCCCAGCTCCTCAAGAAACATTCTCCGCTTGTTTTTTTTGGTTGAGTTCCACCCTTGGTGGATGTGGGTCCACAACACAAATGCATTATATGCAGACACATCAAGGATGTTGTAGAACACAACCATTGGCCATCTTCTGGTCATTCGCTGGCAAGTGTAGGTGGCTGTCAGCTTGTCCAGGTTGTCCACTCCTCCTTTGTTTTTGTTATAGTCAGGGATAATTGTGGGCTTTTTGCCATTCCTGATGACACAGCTGCATCTTTGTGAAGAGTAGACAGAAGTATCACATTCCGTTTTCTTTTTGGACAATATGAGACAACAGTGGTGGTGTATGTAAAAGCAAACTTTGAGGAAAGTGGAGCCCTGTCCTTCACCTGCAAGATTTCAGCAGGCAACTCAGGTTTATTTTTCTTCACTGTGCCCACCATGGTAAGTTTCCTCTTGAGAAGTTCTTGTCCAAGGTCATAGCTGGTAAAAAAAAATTGTCACAAGTGATACTGTGACCCTGCAATCCAGTGGTCATGTCGAGGACCACACGTTTTCCTTGGTTTTTCTCAGGGATGCCACTCGCACCTTTGCCTGTGTAAATCTGTAGATTCCAGGCGTAGCTCATTTTTGCATCACAGGCTGCCCAGATTTTTATGCCGTACTTCACTGTCATGATGGCCCTCACGGACCATCACAAGACGCCTCAGTCACCAGTGAGTTTGCAGTGATGTTTATTTACAGTGCAGGTTAGGCAGGCATAGGAATACACACAAGGAATGGGCACGTCTGAGCCGGGGAGCGCCCGATGAGCCAGACGAATAACAATGAAGGTTAGTCACACTGAACGTACCTTACAAACAGGACCGTTAACAGGAATCAACAGGAACATAACAGAGCATAACAGAGACTGCCGCATTGGAGGACATTCAGCACCAGCTTTTATCTCTGACGGCTAATGACCCCAATGCGGCGCAGCTGCTCGCAATGACAGCAGCGCAGCAGCTGACTTTGACAGCAGGGAGCTCCCCCGGGCGCCTTCACAATAAGAGCCCGAGGAGCTGGAAGGAATCCTCTGCTGCCAAAGCCAGTGAAATATGATATGAGACCCGAGTGTGGACAGAACCGGCACTCGGGTTATGACATTCCCTGGCTTACTGGGTATGTATTGCCGGAAGGGGCATTTTCCCCGGAAAGGGACAAGACGTTCATCCACTGTCACCTCTGGACCTGGGTTGAACATCAGCGGGAGGAGCAGCACCCATCTCTCCCAGACATCCCTGATGGGAGCAAGCTTGTCAGATCATGCTCTGGACTCTCTGTTGTCAAATCTGAGGACTCTTGATGTCATTTGAAAGGTCTGAAGTGACATTGTTGCCCGGAAAATATTTCTGCCTGTCGATGCGTCCCAGAGACTATCAGTGGCCTCATTGCAGGATCTGTACACTCCAGCAAGAAGAAGAACACCAATGAAAGCATCAAGGTATTCCTCATCAATGTCTTTCCAGATGTCGCCATGGACTTTTTTTCCCTCCAGGTTTGTCATAGCAATGATGACTCTTTTTATTGACAGTGGCATAAATAGCTCAAAACATGTTTTTATGTCAATGACTCTGGTCACAACAAACCTTGTGATACCAGGGGTCATTTTGATGACATTTTCAGCAGCTGCCCTGCCATGTGCATGTTGAGGTACTAAACTCAAAAAGATCCTACCATTTTTTGACTTGAATCCTTCAGCAGGAGCAGCCTCAGCACCATCAGACTCAGATGTGTCTGTGTCTTCTGGCTGGTACTCCACATTGTCCTCTTCCTCAGAAACTTGCTCCTCTGCATCGCTATGCTGATCTGTGTCTTCTCCCTCATTTTCTCCAAAAATGTTATCTAGAACTTGGTTCACCGTAAATCTTCTTTTCATTTTTGCATGCTGCAAATTGGAGATGTGCCCTCTACAAGTCAAATGAGTGAAGTGACCTCACATGTCTGGACATGCCCTTCTTTGTTTGTTTTGTTTTTTTGCAGCTATACTGGACAAATGAGCATCCCCTGAAGCTCACATGATTGGGAGAGGAGGTGACTGTCAGTGTGTTGGCTGACAGTGCAGTTATGATTTCAATTTTGGCTCTAATTATTGCTTTATAATCTTATTTTTATAACCGGGTCGAAACCGACCCTAACACCACAAAGGACATAATTTCAACCAGAGCATTTTATAATGTAGTGAAAAAAAAAAAATTTTGTTTAATTTTGTTGAAACCAAGGTTCCTGAAAAAGTCAAAAAGCCTTGATGCAATAAACAAAATTTAAGTGATTCTTTTATGCATTTAAAAACTAAAACGGGTCGGTGCCGACCCTAACACAAGAGGAAGGAATTTTGGAAAGTCCAGATGATGATGTCATGGCTTTTGAAGCTTCTGATAGGTTAACTGAAAACATTTTAGTTAACTGGAGGCACACCTGCTGATGTATTTTAATAGAAGTCCCAGAAGTTGGCCCTCTTGTGGCCTCTTGTTGGTCCCCTTATGGGTTTTCTAGGTAAAAAGGCCAAATGGCCCCTCTCTAGGACTTCTAGTGTTGGCACACCTCAAACACACTACTTCCTTCTGTGACATCATGGGAAAATCAAAAGAAATCACTCAAGATATCAGGAAGAGAACTGTGGACCTCCACAAGTCTGGTTCATCCTTGAGTACAATTTTCAGATACCTGAAGGTGCCACGTTCATTTGTTCAAACAATTATACAAGTATAAACACCAGGGGAATGTCCAATCATCGTACTGCTTAGGAAGGAGACGAGTTCTGTGTCCCAGAGATGAATGCGCTTTGGTGTGAAATGTGCGTATTAACCTCAGAACAAAAGTAAAAGGCCTTCATTATCAAGAGTGAAACAAGTTCTGTACCAACATGGACTGAAAGGCCACTCAGTGAGGAAGAAGCCATTAATAATAATAATGCATCAGATTTATATAGCACTTTTATAGACACTCAGAGACGCTTTACAATGGATACATTATTCATTCACTCCACAGACAATGGGAGTGGTAAGCTACTACTGTAGCCACAGTTGCCCTGGGGCAGAGTGACAGAAATGTGGCTGCCAATCCACGTCAACGGCCTCTGTGACCACTACAGAACATTTATACACATTCATGCCCAGTGTCATGGACACTGGAGGCAAGGTGGGTAAAGTGTTTCGCCCATGGACAAAACAGCAAGATGTCTGGGGAGAGCAGGATTCGAACCACAACCTTCCGGTTATTAGGTGACCCGCTGTACCTCCTGAGCCACTCCAAAAGCAACATAATAAAGCCAGATTACAGTTTGTAAGTGCACACAGGGACAAAGGCCTTAAATTTTGGAGACCTGTCCAGCGGTCTGCTGAAATAAAATTTAACTGTTTGGCCATAATGACCATTGTTACATTTTTGGAAAAAGGGGGCAGTTTGCAAGCCTGAGAACATTAAATTAAATCACCCTTATTGTCATTCAACTGTACAACCAATCATGTACAGTAGAACGAGATTGTGTTTTACCCATCTACTGTGTTAATCACACACACCCCAAGTGTAGAATCAGAGGGCCGCTGCCATGCAAGGCGCCGCCACAAATTTCCCTCCTCCATTCCATTATTGCTGAGCACCAAGCTGGACGGCAGGAAGTTCCACTTTTATATGGTCTTCGGCATGACCCGGCTGGGATTTGAACCCCTGCCTCCCGGGTGTGGGGCGGATGCTCTACCAACTGAGCCACCACTCCGGTTCATCATCCCAAATCTGAAGTCTGGGGGTGGCAGCATCATGCTGTGGGGGTGTTTTGCTGCAGGAGGGACTGGCGCACTTCACAAAATAGATGACATCATGAGGAAAGAACATTATCTGGAAATACTGAAGCAACATCTCAAGACATCAACCAGGAAGTTAAAGCTTGGGCACAAATGGATCTTTCAAAAGGACAATGACCATAAGCATACCACCAAATTAGTTACAAAGGGGCTTAAAGACAACAATGTCAGTGACCATGTTTACATGTACATGAATAAAAGTTATTTTTTTTATATTTAACCTGTAGAGGGTAAAAGGGAAAGGATGTGGAGGTGAGGCACGAGCGTAAGTCGACACAGATTCTTTATTGAACCCTCTAATATATGTACAGCCTGGGACCCCAGCGTGGGCGCTGGGGCCGTGAAGAGCCTAGTCTGGAAAAGCTTTGCCTCAGTTCCTCTGCGCTCAATTATATAGCTTTATTGACCCGCTTGTAGGAACTGAGGCTGGCGCATATTCATTAAGTCTGACAAAGGCCGTGAGTGGCAAGATTATAATAACACGTTATTTACAAAAGCACTGTGTGGCACTATTAACATAACACATGTTGCCTTCCTACCATACATTCGCCTCCCTATGCTGTAGCTTAAATCAGCAGGAGGCAGAGGTGTCTTAGAGTCTGGTGTAATTACCCCTGTGGGGTGCTATCCCCACCAGTCCATTATTCAGCCCCTCTGTCTGCTTCTGGGTGAGAGATAATGTCCATCCGCAGTGTGCTGGCGTTGACACCCCCCCCCCCGAACACCCAGAGAGGGCTGTGACCCCCCTATCGTCTGGGCTGAAGTCAGCGCCTGTGGAGACTGTGGCGGGGGTTGCCGCTCCGGTAGACTGTCGTGCTGTTGAGTAGTGTCGGAGGACATGTTAGTCCATGGGGGGAATGGGGGAGGGGTGGAAAAGACGGTCTGCTCAGCTCAGAGTTCCAGCACATCGAATAACCGTGGATCGTGGGCGCACAGGGCCGGTGTGCGTCGTGCATAATGGAACAAACCAGCAATTGGCAGGCTTTAGGGAGGGAGGTGTGGGAAGAATGATGTGGAGGACGAGGGGGAGATGGATAGGAATAAGTGAGTGCTGGCCCGGGACATCAAAAGTGTCTGGGCCGCACAAAAATTGCGTGCGGATCAGCCATGGGTGAGGGACTTTCCCGGCAAACCTGGCGGTGATCCACAGCGGCTGTGAAAAAAACTAAGTCACTGACTCCTCGTGTGGGTCCGGTCCAACGAGGATCTGGGGAAGGTGATTGGCCCAATTCCCCGAGGATGCATAGCGGCTGTGATAAAAACTGAAGCTGTGTCAGGGAGTCGGCAGTTTTGCTTTAGGTGGGGGAGCAGCCCTAAAGGCATCGGGGAAAGCAATCGGCTAAATTCCCTGTTGTGCACAGCGGCTGAGAAACAAGCACATGTCCTGTGTGCGGGGCTGCACGTCTGCTTTAGGTGCGAGGGCAGCCCTAAAGGTTCCGAGGATGGCGATCGGCTGTGTTCCCCAGGCATGTACAGCTGTGGAGGCTGATGTGTGACTCTGTGGAGCCGGTTGGTCTCTGGTGCGTGGTGCGCGCTGTGGTGCAGCGACCACATAGCTGGAAGTTGCACTGTCCTCATGATCCTGCGGTGTGCGCACGGGGCTTCTGTGTGCGGAATTCCGCTGTCAGGAGGTGAGTCAGGGTAGGGGAGCTTGGTGGAAATCAACACAGACAGCACTGATGATCTTCCCCATTCAGGCTTTTTCTGTGCGGTGCTTGTGTCGCTGATCCTTGTGCGTCTCGGTCCCCATGCTGCGCTCTCCGTCTGGCCCTGGAGGTCACCGTTGTGGAGAGAGGAACGGGCGCGCGCACTCCAGTGTGGATGAGAAGGATGTAGGCGATCCCCGGTCTCTGGAATCCACAGTGCGGTGAAAGGGAGCAGACGGTCATCCCACATCAGGTCACCAATGTGGTGTGTGGCATAAGGGAGAGACAGTTCATCTCCGTCGGGTCACCAATGTGGAGAAAAAGGAGTCCACAGCGCAGCAGAAGGGAGAGACAGTCCATTCACGTCAGGTCACCAATGTAGAGGGTAAAAGGGAAAGGATGTGGAGGTGAGGCACGAGCGTAGGTCGACACAGATTCTTTATTGAACCCTCTATCATATGTACAGCCTGGGACCCCAGCGTGGGCGCTGGGGCCGTGAAGAGCCTAGTCTGGAAAAGCTTTGCCTCAGTTCCTCTGCGCTTTCTTACTGTATATAGCTTTATTGACCTGCGGGTAGGAACTGAGGCTGGCGCATATTCATTAAGTCTGACAAAGCCCGTGTAGCATCATCGTCTCCTCAAAACCAAGACAGAAGATCACTTCTCTTCAGTTTACAGGAATTTCATTTTATTCATTACACAGGAATATCACTTTTCTGCCTTTTCAGGAATATCACTGGCTTTTATGTCGACTCATGCAGGCTTCTTCCAGGCCTGACCAAAGATGCTTGCTTTCCCAGGACCCCAATGTAAACAGTTGCCTCTTGCAGAGATTGTAAGGATCAGAATTTGCTTTTAAAGGCTCAAAGGAACATAAAACTCAGGAGACCAGACCTCTCAACGTGAACACTGCATTTGATAACGTACCTTTTCACAGGAAACCAATGTTCTTAAAAGAGTCATAAACCACTTAATCTGACGGGTTTATAGCCGATGCTGTCCAGGTACCTTCGCCCAGATACTAAAGGAAATCATCTACAGCTCAACAGTACCTCCTAGTGGATACCTACGGAATGTGTTTTCAGTATGTAGGATGACTTTTAATTTGTTCTAAATATTAAGTTTCTTTCAGCTTATCCTCTGGATCCTAAGGACACTGAAAATCATCCCTCTTTTATCACCAACCATGGTTTGCTGCATGTTTTGCTGCATTTTGGATCTAAATGTGAATGCATGTATTATAATTATGTATAATAAATGTTATATTCAGGAGTGTTATTCAAACACATATTGGAGTAGTGATATAAATGCATGATCACCAAAATATTAGCCAAGTCATTTAATTTAGTTAGATTTTATATTGAGCATTTATTTCATAAGAACTGACTGAGTGTTGATTTTCCCTCTGAAATTTCATGGGATGGTGTCTTCATTTGATTGGCTGCTCTCAAACAAAGAAGTGTTCTCACATTGGATAGCAGCCATTTCAAACTGCTTCTGAAAAAGCCGATTGGTCAGTCTTGCGACTACATCATCAGTTTTACGACCCGGCGAGGTAACTTTAAAAGAGTTTAGTGAGAGATCAGCAGAGGTAGAAAAAGTTAAGGAAAAGTAGAAGTAGAGACAACAGGCAGGAAGATTAGAACAGCAAAACGGTGATAAGATTAAGAATTAGAAACACAGAAAGAAGAAAGAGATTTTGAGAAAGATTAGGAACTAAATTAAGATTAAAGAAGCAGAATAGTAATCTAGATCTCAGAAGAAGACTTTATTCCACCGTTTCAAGGCCCTGTGAAGTTTTATTTTATTCTCTGTGTGTTTGTCAAGTCTTTCGTTATATTCTGGTCACTGAGGAGAAACCATTTTTCTTTAGAGCTCGTTCCTTTTAGAGAATCAAATTCTCAAACTTTTTCCTTCACCTCAGAAGCCATTCTTATCCTAGTAAATGTTTTTCTAACATTTTTTTTTCATGACTTTTCATACCATTAAAGTGGACCTTTAATTTGCCTAGTTTAAAGTGAACAGAGACTGAGAAGATTTTCCTTCAGTTTTTGGGTCGATCCCGCTACAAGAGACCTCAAAATTTGGATTCTTTTCCAAGGACTTTTCACGCCGCCCTGAGACAAACCACCCACGGCTGCAACTGTCTGCTTGAAGGGCCCCCCAGCTGAGTTGTCACCTCCACGGCCGTGAGGATAGCAGCCGCTTCCTCCGACGTCCTAACTTCAAAACCCAGCGGTACCGACCCGCGGAAACTTGGACTTACGGCTGTGTGTGAGTGAAACTTTTATTTCTCCTATCTGCTGGGTTAAAACGTGATGTCCTAACAATTAAATTACAATTGAATATGGCCCGTATTTCAGGGCTCAATTAGTCTCTCAGCCACAGGATAGGACTGTAAACTGAAGGAAAACTCTTAGTCATTTTTAAGTAACTGCCCTTAAATTTTTGTAGATTAATTCAGGAGTCATTTCTAGATAATTAGCTTATGAATTTTCCCCATAAAATTGCGTTGTTTTGTTAAAACATTCCAGCCTCATTTACCGTTGGAACACAAGTCTAGTTCCTCCGTGGTTCTGCAGAGGTGTAACGCTGGATTTTATGTTCAGGAACCCAATATCAGTTGATGTGATATATTACGCTGTTGTCATCTGAATCTGTTTATTCATCATTTGAACGCCATGCCATGTAACCTGAATGAGTTTAATAAAAGAGTGAATAAGAGCAGTTGAAGCGTTTTCCTTTCGCATATACAGGTTTCCTAATCACGGCAGGACAAAAACTCACTGAAACTTTGAGACTGATTCATTAAGTAATTTAAGGTACAAAATTAATTAAAATTAAAGTTAATATTATTGTCCGTTAGGACTGGTGCCCCTTTTACGAGTGCTTTTATTTAATTTAGCGGGTGTAGAAGTGATGGTTTAACTCCGCCCCCTTTCACACCCACTATTAAATAAAATAAATAATTCCCGTACCTTATGACAAATATTTTTATAGGCAATTCACCCTACACCCGTGAGTGGCAAGATTATAATAACACGTTACATACAAAAGCACTGGGCACTATTAACATAACACGTTACCTTCCTACCATACATTTGCCTCCCTGTGCTGTAGTTTAAAGCAGCAGGAGGTGGAGGCATATTAGAGTCTGGTGTAATTACCCCTGTGGGGTGCTATCCCCCCCTAGTCCATTATTCAGCCCCTCTGTCTGCTTCTGGGTGAAAGATAATGTCCATCTGCAGTGTGCTGGCGTCGCCTCAAACCTTTATTTAATGAGGCAGGACACGTTAAGAACACATTCTTATTTACAACTGTGGCCTGGGGTAAGGGGCAAGGACAACTCACATTCATACCTCCTTCGGTGATGCCAATTAACCTAACCTGCATGTTTTTGGCCCCTGTAGGAGGAAACTGGAGAAATCCCAGAGTAAACCCATGCAGACACGGGGAGAACATGCAAACTCCACACAGAAAGATCACTGTTGGTCAGGGGGTGGTACTGAACCTGAGATCCCATGGCCAAGGGTGAGTTGCTGTGCTGCCACAGTGCTAACCACTGCACCACCATGCTGCCTAGTTATGATTGGATTTCTGGAGTTATCTGATTATTCCAGTGGCCATGTAAACAGAATAAGAAGATAAAGGCCATGTAACTACGGTCATTAACTCAAGTGGTTTACCCCCCAATAATGTGTTTATTCAGTGCATCTAAACACAACAAAACTGATGACCATTTTCAGTTTATTCCCAGTAGTTGGTTTATTGTGACCATGTAACCAGGGTCAGCGTTTTGGAGAGGCCATCACAAAGCCCTGATCTCAATCCCCTAAAAAATTTGTGGGCAGATCTGAAAAGACATGTGAGCAAGGCGGCCTACAAACCTGACTCAGTTACACCAGTTCTGTCAGGAGGAATGGGCCAAAATTCCAGCAAACTATTGTGAGAAACTTGTGGAAGGATACCCAAAATGTTTGATCCAAGTCATACAGTTTAAAGGCAACACTGCCAAATACTAAGTATGTATTAAGTATAACATGTAAACTTCTGACTTTGAAGAAAGAAAGAAAAAAACTTCTCTAGAAAATTATTTAGCAAATATAAAAATTATTTAGCAAATAGAAATAATTTTGGTATCTTAACTGACCTAAAACAGGAAAAGTTTAGTCTGATTTAATGTCAGACATTGAGGAAAACAAGGTTATGTGTCTCTTTATAGTGTATGTAAACTTCTGGTTTCAACTGTACATTTCATGCATTCACTCCTTGCAATGCTGTAATATTTGATAATTGCTGTTATTGAGAACTTATTTATTTAAGTAATAGGAGAGGTCTATGCTACTTAGGCTGATCAGAATTTCTAAGCTAGCTGTCATACAGTATGTCTCAAGCTGTATGCAGTATTTACTGCACTGCCAGGTATAAAACCAACATCTTAGCAAACATGTTTCGCTTAACTTAGCCTAGCATACCAATGATACTGTTGAGCAGGTAAGATGAACAAAATTCATGGATATTTCAGACTTTTCTGATATGTGAGCAAACTGGATTAATTCGTGAAGTGGCATTTTATTATACAGCGGGGAAAATAAGTATTGAACACATCAACATTTTTTTCATTAAACATATTTCTGATGGAGCCATTGACCTGAGATTTTCACCAGATGTCAGTAACAACCCAAGTAATTCATACATACAAAGAAATCAAGGCAACTGTGTTCACAAAACAAGTTATATTTAATAAAGTGGAATGACACAGGGAATAAGTATTGAACACATGAAGAAAAAGCGGTGCAAAAGAGCACAGAAAGTCAAGAAACCAGTTGAAATGCATCAGAATTTAGGAAGCAATCCTATCCCCCATCAGTGCAAATTAAGATAGACAGACAGACAGACAGACAGACAGACAGACAGACAGACAGTCATATGCTGAGCACGGTGAGAGCACCATGCTCACGCTTTCAGTTATTTTAGATTATTTTCTGTATTTTCTTATCTCAGTTTTATTGTTGACTTTGTGTTTGGTTTTGGATGTATGATGTTATTTGAGTTTGCCATTTGTTTCTGTTTATGAAAGTTCCGTTCTTAGTTGAGTTACTATTATTTTGTCATTTATATTATGCGTCCATGACCATCCAGTTTTGCATTATGCATATCATCTGCCCTTTTAGACATGAGCCAACCCTTTACCTTTGCCTTTAGTTCTCTTTTTGTAATGTGGTATTTAGTTATACTTCAGTATTTGCATCTCTTGTTTTTTTGTATTTATCTTGTCCTTGCCTTGGTGCTTATTTTCCCCTTTTTCTATTCTCTGGTCTGTTCCTCATTTTGTTATCATTTCATATTTATAGCTAGTTCTTGTTGCCATATTCCCCTGTGCTCTTATTTTGACATTGTGCCTTGTTTACTTCCTCTTTAAGTTCAAGTTTGCGGGCTGTCACAGCTGTTATCATTTAAGTCTTTATTCTCACTCCTGTTACCCACACCGGTGATCATTTGTTAATTTCCTTTTTGCCTTATTTAAGGGCCACTGCATGGCTGTTCGGCACAGCGTCCTCAATGTTCAGACAGGAATCCCCCATCTTATTCTCATCCTGTTTCCCAGCGTGTGTCCCACGCTATATGTGTCCCACGCTATAATCCTTGTTATTTCCAGAGGTGAGTCCAACATCTGCGCCAGCATTTCCATACGTTTTCCCCCTTGGGATTCTCCTGCCTGATTCCAAACTTGTAAGTTTTGTTTTTTGCCTTGTTTGATCTTTTGTGTTTTAATTAAACTTTACAAACTCACAGCTCCTGCAATTGGGTCTTCATTCTGTCCCTGCCTGGGTGTTCCATCCATCCATCCATCCATCCAGACAGACAGACAGACATATAGATAGATACAGTGGGGCAAAAAAGTATTTAGTCAGCCACCAATTGTGCAAGTTCTCCCACTTAAAAGATGAGAGAGGTCTCCAATTTTCATCATAGGTATACCTCAACTATGAGAGACAAAATGAGAAAAAAAAAAAATCCAGAAAATCACACTGAAGGATTTTTAATGAATTAATTGGTAAATTCCTCGGTAAAATAAGTATTTGGTCACCTACAAACAAGCAAGATTTCTGGCTCTCACAGACCTGTAACTTCTTCTTTAAGAGGCTCCTCTGTCCTCCACTCGTTACCTGTATTAATGGCACCTGTTTGAACTCGTTATCAGTATAAAAGACACCTGTCCACAACCTCAAACAGTCAGACTCCAAACTCCACTATGCCCAAGACAAAAGAGCTGTCAAAGGACACCAGAAACAAAATTGTAGACCTGCACCAGGCTGGGAAAACTGAATCTGCAATAGGTAAGCAGCTTGGTGTGAAAAAATCAACTGTGGGAGCAATTATTAGAAAATGGATGACATACAAGACCACTGATAATCTCCCTCAGTCTGGGGCTCCACGCAAGATTGCACCCCGTGGGGTCAAAATTATCACGAGAACGGTGAGCAAAAATCCCAGAACCACATGGGGGGACCTAGTGAATGACCTGCAGAGAGCTGGGACCAAAGTAACAAAAGCTACATCAGAAACACACTACGCCGCCAGGGACTCAAATCCTGCAGTGCCAGACGTGTCCCCCTGCTTAAGCCAGTACATGTCCAGGCCCGTCTGAAGTTTGCTAGAGAGCATTTGGATGATCCAGAAGAGGATTGGGAGAATGTCATATGGTCAGATGAAACCAAAATAGAACTTTTTGGTAAAAACTCAACTTGTTGTGTTTGGAGGAGAAAGAACACCATACCTACTATGAAACATGGGGGTGGAAACATCATACTTTGGGGCTGTTTTTCTGCAAAGGGACCAGGACGACTGATCCGTGTAAAGGAAAGAATGAATGGGGCCATGTATCATGAGATTTTGAGTGAAAACCTCCTTCCACCAGCAAGGGCATTGAAGATGAAACGTGGCTGGGTCTTTCAGCATGACAATGATCCCAAACACACCGCCCCGGCAACAAAGGAGTGGCTTCGTAAGAAGCATTTCAATGTCCTGGAGTGGCCTAGCCAGTCTCCAGATCTCAACCCCACAGAAAATCTTTGGAGGGAGTTGAAAGTCCGTGTTGCCCAGCGATAGCCCCAAAACATCACTGCTCTAGAGGAGATCTGCATGGAGGAATGGGCCAAAATACCAGCAACAGTGTGTGAAAACCTTGTGAAAACTTACAGAAAACGTTTGACCTCTGTCATTGCCAACAAAGGGTATATAACAAAGTACTGAGATGAACTTTTGTTATTGACCAAATACTTATTTTACCGAGGAATTTACCAATTAATTCATTAAAAATCCATCAATGTGATTTTCTGGAATTTTTTTTTCTTATTTTGTCTCTCATAGTTGAGGTATACCTATGATGAAAATTGGAGACCTCTCTCATCTTTTAAGTGGGAGAACTTGCACAATTGGTGGCTGACTAAATACTTTTTTGCCCCACTGTAGATAGATAGATAGATAGATAGATAGATAGATAGATAGATAGATAGATAGATAGATAGATAGATAGATAGATAGATCCCAAACTGGGAAATTACAATTTCAGCTGGTTAAGTCCTGACTGATAACCTTTAAAAAGGTCTATGAATATCAGATTGTCACACCACAAAGAACTCATGATGGGTAGAAGCAAAGAGCTCTCTCTAGACCTTTGCAACCTTATTGTTGTGAAACATAATGATAACCATAATTGGTTACAGGCGCATTTCTAAACTGCTGAATGATCCAGTGAGCACTGTTGGATCCATCATTCGGAAGTGGAAAGAACATTTTACCATAAACCGGCCACAACTAGGAGCCCCTCGCAAAATTTCTGACAGAGGAGTCAAAAGAACTATCAGTAGAGTTATCCAAGAGCCAAAGACCATTTGTGGAGAGCTCCAGAAAGACCTGGAGTTAGCAGGTACTGCTGTTTCAAAGAAAACAATAAGTAATGCACTCAACTGTTATGCACTCTATGCCCGCTCACTTCACAAGACTCCATTGCTGAAGAAAAAGCATGTTGACGCTCATTTAAAGTTTGCTGCACAACATTTGGGCACGCTAGTAAAATACTGGGAGAGTATAGTCTGGTCAGATGAGACCAAAATTGAACTTTTTGGATGCCACAACACACAGCATGTTTGGAGGAGAAATGACACTGCACATCAGCCCCAAAACACCATACCAACAGTGAAGTTTGGAGATGGGAACTTCATGGTGTGGGGATGTTTTTCAGCACATAGAACAGGCAGACTTCACATAATTGAAGGAAAGATGAATGGACAAAAGTACAGATACCCTTGATAAGAACCTGTTGCCATCTGCCAAGATGCTGAAGATGAAACAAGGGTGGACATTTCAGCAAGACAATGATCCCAAACACACAGCCAAGGAAACTCTCAACTGGCTCCAGAGAAGAAAAATAAAGCTGCTAGAATGGCCCAGTCAGTCACCTGATCTGAATCCAATTGAAAATCTATGGAATGAACTGAAGATCAGAGTTCATAGAAGACACCCACAGAACCTTCAAGATTTGAAGACAGTTTGTATGGAAGAATGGGCTAAAATCACTCCTGAGCAATGCCTGCACCTAGTTTGTCCATACAGGAGGTGTCTGGAAGCTGTTATTACCAACAAAGGCTTTTTCTACTAAATATTAAATGAATTTAACCAAGCATGTTCAATACTTATTCCCTGTGTCATTCCACTTTATTAAATATAACTTGTTTTGTGAACACAGTTGCCTTGAATTCTTTGTGTGTATGGATTACTTGGGTTGTTACTGATATCTGGTGAAGATCTCAGGTCAATGGCTCCATCAGAAATATGTTTCATGAGAAAAATATTAACATGCTCAATACTTATTTTTCCTGCTGTATGTGACTTAACAAGAACAAACAATAGCACTTACAGTTAAGGCTGGGCAATATAGCTAAAAAAATGTATCTTGATACATCTTTCTCTATATTGCAATACATGATGCATATCACAATACGCATTGTGTGTACTGAATGTCTTTTAAAATTTGGTTTTACTTACATTTTTATTAGAAATTTATATATACTGTATATTCATCTCACTTATGAAAAAATGTAACAATAAAATATATTCATTTCACTTATGAAAAAGCTGAATAATAAAATAAAATGACAACTTGTCAGAGAAAATTCTTCACAACAATATGTAACTGAGCAAAATGTCTTTTTTCCTTTGCTTACCAGAACTCACATTATCAAGTGATCAAGTTTATCCACATGGGCAGAAATGTTTCAGTTCACCACACACAGTTAATACTTGGCAGTCTAATAAGTGACAGAAGTATAATTTATTGCTTTCTTTTTATTTATGTGTCTACATCAGTTGTTTATTTGGCGAGCTACTCGCTCTTATTTTGAAGGGTTGCAAGACCAGATAGGAGCTCTTACTTTGAAAGTTCAATTCACTTAGCAAACGAACTACAGAGTTCAGACTCAAAATGTTTATCTTCTCCTGACTCCCCCATTTTCTGTGCTTAAGGTGAGCCTACGTTTATCCTGTTATCTTCCTTTTCATCTCTGCTCGCTGCAGTTTAGATTTCTCTGTGAGCATGCAGGGTGGTGGGGCAGCTGCGCTGAGCTACAGAGCTTCGCTTTCAGACTTCAGCAGCCAAGTTGCAGACAAACCTGTCTTGCAGTGGCAGCTCATATTAACATGATAAATATTTGAGTATGGACAATATCATGAAATATGTATGTATCGCGGGTGGCCAAATGTACCAATACAACAAATATATTCAGTATATCGCCCAGCCCTACTTACAGTGGACTATTAACAGACTGTGTACGTCTTGCCCTTGGGCTGAACACCCAACCAGCACTGTTTGTAAATATGAAATCTGTTTCAAATTATTTTATCTTATTCTATTAGGTAGAGGCTTTGTAAAAGACCAGTGGGATTTTTTTGCCTCTCCCTGTATTGCATATTATATCATCCATCCATCCATCCATCTTCTACCGCTTTTCCGGAGGTCCGGGTCACGGAGGCAGCAGTTCAAGCAGAGAAGCCCAGACTTCCCTCTCCCCAGCCACCTGCTCCAGCTCTTCAGAGGGGATACCAAGGCGTTCCCAGACCAGCTGGGAGACATAGTCTCTCCACCGAGTCCTGGGTCTGCCCCGGGGTCTCCTCCCAGTGGGACGTGCCTGAAACACCTCAAGTGGGAGGCGTCCAGGAGGCATCCTAATCAGATGCCCATACCACCTCAACTGACTCCTTTCAATGTGGAGGAGCAGCGGTTCTACTCTGAGCCTCTCCCGGATGACTCCTCCTCATGGATCGTCACCTTATCGTGGTGGGGGGGTTTGCGTGCCCCAGTGATCCCAGGAGCTATGTTGTCCGGGGGCAATTTGCCTCTGATAGGGTCTCCCAAGACAAACTGGTCCTGGGTGAAGGGCCAGACTAAGAACGATCCAACAGACTCTCATGATAAATTGTATATCAAGGATTCAGTGTACCCCGCCCGGTATGGGGTTACCGGGGCCCCACCCTGGAGCCAGGCCTGGGGGAGGGGCTCGAAGGCTAGCGTCTGGTGGCCGGGTTTCCACCCATGGGACCCGGCCGGGCTCAGCCCGAAGGAGTTACATGGGTCCGCCCTCCAGTGGGTTCACCACCTGCAGGAGGGATCATGGGGGTCCGGTGCTATGTGGATTAGGTGGCGGTCAAAGGCGGAGGCCTTGGCGGACCGATCCCAAGCTTTCTTTCATATTATATCATATTTGTTTTATTGTTATTGTTGTTATTTTTAAATTGTTCAAAATACACTAAAACTGCCTGGATAAGTTCCAGATGAATGCTGGAGACACTGAAACAAACAAGCAACTGATTCAACAAGTCCCAAAAAATAAAAATAATTATATCAGAAAATTAAGATAATTTTTGCTAATTAAAATGTAAAACTTAAAATGAGTTTGAAGGACAAGTGCAGATTAGTACCAACCTGCTGGTAAAAGTAGAGCATGGTGGTTCTGTCATCTTTGAACTTTTCCATGAAGTCTGATGGGATATATCTGATCCTCAGGTCATACCTGGACAAGCAGAATCAGAATCAGAATCAGAATCAGCTTTATTGCCAAGTATATTTACAAGTAAACATACGAGAAATTTGACTTGACATTGGACGCGCACGTTAGGCGCATCCAATGACGCGGCAGCCATGCAAGGCGCCTGTCATTCAGTGGGGGTAAAGAGGGGAAGGGAGGGGGAGGAAAACACAATAGGAGAGAGAAAAAACATAGTTAATCAGAATAACGCTCGTATAAGCTCATATAAAGCTCAAATGAGCCAAATTTTGACTACACAGGAAAAAACCCCTCTATGCACAATTACCAGACAAGGATCACATAAACAAGAGTTGAGAGAGGCAGTGTATCTATGAGTCAGTATAAATGTGTCAGTTCGTGTAATGTATGCAAATATTTAAGCAAATATCTCTTTCAGCTTTTTCTCTTGAAGCTGTCCCACATATGTGTTTGTGTGTGTATGTGTGTCACCTTTGTTGGTGTTACACTTGTGCTTTACCCACCACAGTGGCATTATTTGGGATTTTGTTCAACAAAACACATAAAAGGAGTTGACTGATTTACTGACCTCCACTCGGCTTCTAGGTGCTGCTCCTCATAACGCTGGGTGAGCTCAGACACCGTCAAATCTGGGTGTATCCAGTGCAACTCTGAGGACTTGAGATGTTTGAGGAGTAGGCCGTAGCAGAGGCTATGGTTTATCTCTGGACCCACACAGCCACTAGACAGCACTGTATTGATGATATTCTGGGAAACAAGTAATGTTTATTTTTAACATCAATGCCACTACAAATCTGGCCTTTAAAAACATTTGATAATATAATAATAACTGTAACACAAAATGATGTCGGTATAGTCAATAAGTAAATAGCTCAATAAAAGCATTCTCTATACAACTTTTTCCCAACAATATCTGTTGAACAACAGCATGCACTTGTCTGAAATACGAGATAAACCCCCTTCTTTTTACCTCTGAAAACAGTCACAGCAAAAAAAAAAAAAAAAGTGTAGCCTGTAGCATAGCAGAAGAAAAACATTAGACATGGAAGTTAACTGTAAATACAGCTGAAAGGGGTGAAACTTATAGGTGCACCTTAATAAATTAGAATATCACTGAAATGCTAATTTCTGCAGTAATTCAATTCAAAAAGTGAGACTCATATTATATGCATTTATTATAGAGTAATATTCAAGTGTTTATTTCTTTTAATTTTGATGGTTATGGCTCATAGCTCATGAAAACCCCAAATTCAGTTTCTCAGAAAATTAGAATATTACATCAAATTAATTTAAAAAAAATTGATTTTTAATAAAAATGTTGGTCGACTGGAAAGTATGTCCATGTACACATTCAATACTTGGTTGAGGCTTTTTTTGCATGAATTACTGCATCAATGAGGCGTGGCGTGGAGGTGATCAGCCTGTGGTACTGCTGAGGTGTTATGGAAGCCCAGTATGCTTTGATAGCGGACAGCAGAGGAAAGCATGAAGTGCTCTAAAATTTCTTGGTAGACAGCTACCTTGACCTTGGGCTTGATAAAACACCTTGGACCAACACAAGCAGTTGACATAGCTCCTCAAATCACTGACTGTGGAAACTTCACACTGGACCTCAAGCAACTTGGATTCTGTGCCTCTCCACTCTTCCTCCACACTCTGGAACCTTGAGTTTCAAATGACAGGACTTGGTACCTGAACTGTGGAGCCATGCCATCTGCTGCTGTTGGTCCACTGTGTTTTATCAAGTCCAAAGTCAGTTCAGCCATCTACCTGGAAATTTTAGAGCACTTCATGCTTCCCTCTGCTGACAAGCTTTATGGAGATGCTGATTTCATTTTCCAGTAGGATTTGGTACCTGCCCACACTGCCAAAAATAACAATACCTGGTTTAATGATCATGGTATCACTGTGCTTCACTTCAAGCATCCTGGGCCTTCATAACACCTCAGCAGTACTACAGGCTGATTGTCTCCATGCCACGCCTCACTGATGCAGTAATTCATGCAAAAGGGCTCCGGCCAGGTATTGAGTGTGTAAATGGATATACTTTTCAGTCGGCCAACATTTCTATTAAAAATCCATTTTATTTTTAATTGATCCTATGTAATATTCAAATTTTTTGAGAAACAGAATTTTGGGTTTTCATTTGCTGTAAGCATCATTATCAAAAGTAAAATAAATAAATACTTGAAATATATCACTGTGTGTAATGAATCTAATATATGAATTTCACTTGATGAATTGAATTACTGAAATAAATTTACTTTTCAATACAATTCAATTCAATTCAACTTTATTTATATAGCGCCATTTCACAACAACAGTCATCTCATAGCACTATCAACTGTAGGGAGAACCCCCATAGCTGCAGAAAGACCCCAGCAATCAGACGATCCCCTGTGAGCATGCACTTGGTGATGGTGGAGAGGAAAAACTCCCTTTTAACAGGAAGAAACCTCCAGCAGAACCAGGCTCAGGAAGGGGCAGTCATCTGCTGCGACTGGCTGGGGGGTGAGGGGACAGAGAAGATGAAAAGAACAGACATGTAGAGAGCAAACAGCACGATGGGGACTCAATCTATGGGAGAGAACAAACAGACGTTAATGACCAGCAAAAAAAAAAAAAAAAATATTTCATTGAGAGTGAAGAAAGGAGTGAGGCCCAGTGCATTATTGGAGGTCCCCCGGCTGACTAAACCTATTAGCAGCATAACTAAGGGAGGGTTCAGAAACACATGATCCCTCCCTAATTGTAGGCTATATCAAAAAGGTAGGTTTTAGCCCTATTCTTAAAAACAGAGATCAAATCTGACTCCCGAATCCAGATTGGCAGCTGGTTCCACAGGAGAGGAGCTTGATAACTGAAGGCTCTGCCTCCCATTGTACTTTTGGAGATTCTAGGTATTACAAGTAATCCTGCATTTTGGGAGCGTAGTGCTCTGTTAGGATAATACGGTAGTATCAGATCTTTTAAATAAAAAGGAGCCTGATTGTTTAGAGCTTTGTAAGTAAGAAGAAGGATTTTAAACTTAATTCTAAACTCTATGGGAAGCCAGTGAAGGAAGGCCAGAACCGGAGAGATATGATCTCTCTTTCTAGTACCTGTTAAAACTCTTGCTGCAGCATTTTGGATCAGCTGAAGACTTTTAAAAGATGTTTTAGGACAGCCTGATAATAAAGAATTACAATAATCTAATCTCGAGCTAACAAAAGCGTGGATCAGTTTCTCAGCATCACTCTGAGACAAGATGCTCCTAATCTTGGCAATATTACACCAATGATAGAAGGCAGTCTTAGAAACAAATTTAATATGTGAATTGAAGGACAGATGGGGGCGGGGTATCGCCTTGTATGCATCTGTGTTTGTGTACACTAAGTCCAACATATTCTCTCCTCTGGTCTTAAAGTCTACACATTGTTTAAACTTGGGGAGCACAGTCATATTACGCAAATGATAGAAGGCAGTCTTAGAAACAAATTTAATATGTGAATTGAAGGACAGATCTTGATCAAAAATAATTCCAAGGTTCCTCACAGAGCTATTAAGAGAAAGAGTAACCGCATCCAAACTGAAAGTTTGATTTGGAAAGGTATTTCTAAGGTTTTTTGGACCAACAAGAATGACTTCAGTCTTATCTGAATTTAATAGCAGGAAATTACAAGCCATCCAAGCTTTGATTTCCTTAAGACAGGCTTCTAACTTGGCTAATTGATTACTATCATCTGGCTACATTGACAGGTATAATTGTGTGTCATCTGCATAACAATGAAAATGTATGCAGTGCTTTCTAATAATGTTGCCTAATGGAAGCATATATAAACTAAAGAGTAGGGCCTAGCACAGATCCCTGTGGAACTCCATGACTAAGCTTTGAGTTGAAAGAAAACTCATTATTGACATGAACAAACTGGAACCATTAAATGGAACAGATAAATAAGATCTGGAACAGATAAATAAGATCTAAACCACTGCAATGAAGTTCCATTAAGTCCAACATAGTGTTCTAATCTATCAAGTAGAATATTATGATCGATAGTATCGAAAGCTGCACTAAGGTCTAAAAGGACAAGTACAGAAACCAGTCCATTATCAGATGTGATGAGGAGGTCGTTAGTGACCTTCACTAAGGCTGTTTCAGTACTATGATGGATTCTAAACCCAGATTGAAACTCTTCAAGTAAACCATTTCCCTGCAGGTGGTCAAATAATTGCGTAGCAACAACTCTTTCTAAGATTTTTGAAATGAAAGGGAGATTAGAGATTGATCTATAGTTAGCTAAAGCTCCTGGATCTAGCGTTGGCTTTTTGAGTAAGGGTTTAATTACAGCCGTTTTAAAAGCCTGCGGTACATGGCCTAAAGTTAATGAAGAATTGATTATATGAAGAATAAAGCTCCCAGTAAGTGGGAAGACTTCTTTAAATAACCTGGTAGGAATAGGGTCTAAAAGACAAGTTGAAGGTTTGGATGAGGAAACTATTTTGTCTAACTCACAAAGGTCGATTGGAGTAAACTCATCAAGACAGACATCAGTTGAAGGAGTTGTAGTAGTTACTGTACTTAAGTTAACTGTGGGAAGAATCTGATTGATTTTATCTCTGACGGATGAAATTTTATTATTGAAAAAGTTCATAAAGTCCTGACTAGTAAGCTCTAAGGGAATGCTAGGATTGACAGAGTCCTGACTCTTTGTCAACCTGGCTACAGTGCTGAAAAGAAACCTGGGATTATTCTTGTTCTCTTCTATTAATGCAGAATAATAACTCGTTCTAGCTTTTCTAAGAGATTTTTTATAAATTAAAAGATGATTTCTCCAAACTTTTTTTTTCTCTCTCGGCGCCACACGAGTAGGCTGCCTTTTGCAACAGCGGCTCGATTCCGAGTCTTTTTCCCTTCCTCTCTCTTTTGATCCGTCTTTTTTTTTCACCCCACTTATATCACGGACACACAGATCGTCCCAAATGTCTCCTGAGCCGGTGGACGGAGCCACTGTTTATAGCAGGATACGATACAGCAGGGAAGAGCTGCTAGCATTCAACCGCCACCTGGTCCCATTGGAAAAACTCGACATACCGAGAGAACTGAGGCGAAAACGCCGCGGCTGCCGGGCTGGAGTAAGGCGGAGGACAAAAAATATAAGGTACAGACCCTCCCTTCCATCTGTTGTCATGGGAAATGTACGGTCGATACTGGGAAAGGTAGATGAGCTAGCGGCTATCTCCCGTTATGATAGCACTTACCGGGAGTGCTCTCTCCTTTTGTTTACTGAAACGTGGCTAACTGAACTAGCAGCAGATGCTAACATTGAGCTGGAGGGTTTTCACATGATACGAGCTGACCGAACACCAGACAGTGGCAAAGCAAGGGGCGGTGGAGTGATAATGTATGTTAACAACAACTGGTGCAGACCGGGACATATCACTGTTAAACAACGACACTGCAGCAAAGACATTGAGTTGTTAGCTGTTAGCATGAGGCCTACATATCTCCCGAGAGAACACTCACACGTGATCTGCATTGTTGTTTATGCAAATCCGACGGCGAACGCTGGGTCAGCGCGTGACGTCATCCATTCAGTAACCAGCAGGCTGCAGACAGAACACCCAGATGCTCTTCTCCTCATCTCAGGCGATTTCAACCATGTTTCACTATCTCCCATTCTACCCACGTTCACCCAGTATGTCACATGCCACACTAGAGACAATAAAACACTGGACTTATTCTACGCAAACACTAAGGAGGCGTACACCTCATCACAACTCCCCCCACTCGGGAGATCGGATCACAACTTGGTTCATCTCCGGCCGGTGTACAAACCCCTAGTGCACAGACAACCTCCGGCCATGCACACTGTGGAGTTATGGTCTGAGGAGACAATGGACACTCTAAAGGACTGTTTTGAAGCCACCGCCTGGAAGCAGCTCTGCGATCCACATGGTGAGGACATCGATGGCCTCATTCACACCTTCACGGGCTACCTCAGCTTCTGTGTGGACAAATCCGTTCCCACCAAGACCATACGGCGTCACTCAAACAACAAACCCTGGATCAACCCTGAGATAAAAACACTTCTGAGAGAGAAGAAGAGGATCTTCAGGTCAGGGAACAGGGAGATGCTGAAGTCCGTACAGAGGGAGCTGAGGAGAAAGATCAGAGAAGGCAAGGACAGCTTCAGGAAGAAGATGGAGGACAAGCTGCAACAGAGCGACATCAGCGGGGTCTGGAGAAACCTCAAAACCATCTCGGGGCTCCAGAATACCTCCCCCCAGGCCACAGGGGGCAGGGAGTGGGCGAACAACCTGAATCTGTTTTTCAATAGATTTGACCAACCGCCCTCCCCCCTGTCTGCACAACAACCACTGCTGCCTCTAAAGAAATCAAGTCCTGCTGCCCACTCCCCACTCCACCAACACCCCCCCCACTCCCAACACACAGCCCCCCATCCTGACCCTGACCAGGACCCAGGTGAGGACGGAGCTGAGGAAGATCAAAGCGAGGAAGGCGCCGGGACCGGATGGCATCAGCGCAAAGCTCCTCAAGTCCTGTGCAGACCAGCTGTGTGGGATTGTGACGTATATCTTCAACATGAGCCTGAAACTGGGGAGGGTACCACAGCTGTGGAAAACATCTTGTGTGGTACCTGTACCAAAAACTTCCCACCCCAAAGACCTGAACAGCTACAGACCGGTGGCCTTGACGTCCCACTTGATGAAGACCCTGGAGAGACTGCTCCTTGCTCACCTCTGCCCCCTGGTGGAACCAGCGATGGATCCACTCCAGTTCGCCTACCAGCATGGCATTGGGGTGGAGGATGCGGTGATCTTCCTCCTTCACCGTTCTCTGTCCCACCTGGAGAAGCCCGGGAATATGGTGAGGATCATGTTCTTTGACTTCTCCAGTGCTTTCAACACCATCCAACCGATGATCCTGAAGGACAAGCTGCTGCGCGCAGGGGTGGACCAGCACCTGTCATCATGGATCCTGGACTACCTCACAAACCAGCCTCAGTTTGTGAGAACCCGGGACTGTGTGTCCGACACGATCATCAGTAGCACGGGGGCCCCCCAGGGAACGGTGCTGGCTCCCTTCCTGTTCACTCTTTATACTGCGGACTTCTCACACAACACAACACACTGCCATCTACAGAAGTTCTCTGATGACTCTGCGATCGTTGGCCTCATCTCTAATGGAGATGAAGCTGAGTACAGAGGGCTTATCCAGGACTTCGTGGACTGGTGCCATCGGAACTGCCTCCAGATCAACGCGAGGAAAACTAAGGCGCTGGTGGTGGACTGCCGCAGGCATGGGCAGCCCCTCACAGCACCAGTAAATATACAGGGAACAGACATCGAGATGGTGACATCCTATAAGTACCTGGGTGTTCATCTGAACAATAAACTAGACTGGTCACACAATACTGACGCACTCTACAAGAAGGGACAGCGCAGGCTGTTCCTGCTGAGGAGACTCAGGTCTTTTGGTGTACAAGGGGCGCTGCTGAAGTCATTCTATGACACGGTGGTGGCATCAGCCATCACTTTTGGAGTGGTCTGCTGGGGCAGTGGCATTACTGCAGCCGATAGGAAGAGACTGAACAAACTGATTAAGAAAGCTAGCTCTGTCCTGGGGCAGCGCCTTGATCCGATGGAGGAGATAGGAGAGAGAAGGACGGTGGCTAAACTGTCATCTCTGCTGGAGTCCGAGTTCCACCCTATGCAGGACATACTGGATGCACTGAGGAGCTCATTTAGCAGCAGACTACATCATCCCAGGTGCACAACCGAGAGGTTTCGTAGGTCCTTCCTACCAACGGCTGTCAGACTGTACAACCTAAGCAGGGCTGCTCGCAGAGATAGCAAAAAGACGTAACAAACTAATAGTTTTTTGAATGCAAAAGATGCAATAGACTTACACAATGGTCCCCTATGGGCACATAATCATACCATGTAGGATAACTAAGTAGACGGTTATGCTGTTTCATCCCATCTAGCAACAATGCTCTGCACTGTGTGTGTTTATATATTTACATATTTATTCCATCTAGCTACAATGCTCAGCACTGGGTGTGTTTATATTTATATATCTATATATTTATTCCATCTAGCTACAATGCTCCGCACTGTGTTTTTATATATCTACATATTATTCCATCTAGCTACATTGCTCCGCACTGTGTGTGTTTATATACTTGCATATTTATTCCACCTAGCTGCAATGCTCCGTACTGTGGGTGTTTATATATTTACATGTTTATTCCATCTAGCTACAATGCTCTGCACTGTGTGTTCATATATTCATATATTTATTCCATCCAGCTACAATGCTCTGCACTGTGTGTGTGTGTGTGTGTGTGTGTATATATATATTTTATAGTAATATGTACATATGTATATTAGCTGCTCTTGCTTGCTTGTTTTTTTCTTGCCTTCTGATTGTTGCTCTGAGTGTTGCTATCCCTGTGCTGTTGCAATCCTGGAATTTCCCCATTGTGGGACTAATAAAGGCTTATCTTATCTTATCTTATCTTAAATAGATTTCATCTAAATTAGTGGAGAGCCATTTTCTTTCTAATTGACGAGTCTTCTGTTTTAAGCTATGAGTTTCTGTGTTGAACCAAGGAGTTAGAAATCTCTGATTAGACTTTTTCTTTTTTTAAGGGGGCCACCAAGTCTAGAGTCTGATGCAGAGAAGCTGTAACACTATCCACCATGTTATCAATTACAGAAGGAGCAAGCTGCCTATAGCTTATTTCTGTTGTGTTGACACATGGCATAGAGGAAACAATCTGCATAAATTTGGTAACAGCATCATCTGAGAGGCATCTACTCTAATAATATTTTTGTTTAGGAGCCAAATAATCAGAAATAGTAAAATCAAAGGTTAACAGACAATGGTCTGACAGTACAGGGTTATGAAGAGACACTACAAGATTTTCTATTTCTATGCCATATGTCAGAACAAGGTCCAACGTATGGTGGAGATAATGAGTAGAATTTCCTACTTTCTGAGAAAACCCAATCGAGTCTAATATTGAATTAAATGCCACATTAAGGCAGTCACTATCTACATCCACATGTATATTAAAGTCCCCTACTATAATTATTCTATCAGATTTCAGCACTAAATCAGCTAAGAAATCACCAAATTCGGAAAAAAATTCTGAGTAGGTTGATGGGGGACGATAAACTATGGCAAATAAAATTGGGTTTAACCTAAAATTGCTAAAGTGCCCAATACTGAGGACCAGGCCCTCAAAGGAATTATAACATGTTTTTTGCTTTACATTAACTAGTAATTTGGAATGGTATATTGTTGCTACTCCTCCTCCATGACCAGAACTTCTGGGATTTTGACAGTTTAAATAACCAGAGGGAATTGACTCATTTAAACCAACATAATCCTCTTGCCCTAACCAAGTCTCTGTAAGGGATATTAAATCAATCTGATAATCAATTAACAGATCATGGACTAACAGAGACTTGGGAGTTAGAGACCTAATATTTAATAAACCACATTTAATTTTTAAATTATGAGGAGGAATAGAGGCCAAATCATTCAGTTTAGAGGCTTTATGTTTAATTTGAATTTTACCAATTTTTTGCTTAATCACTTTGGGATGCTTATATATTATATTTTTATTTACTTTGGAGGGAGCAGACAGTGATTCTCTGATGGGGAAGACAGGGACTAAGTTGAGGGGTGGTGGATGAAGAGGAGCTGCAGAGAGGCGTGTAAGACTGCGACTCTGCTTCCTGGTCCCAACTCTGAGTAGTCAAGGTTTTGGAAATTTGGATAAAAAAGATGCCAGATTGTTAGATAAATGAGACGCACCATCCAAAGTGGGATGGACGCTGTCTCGTCTCATAAGACCAGGTTTTCCCCAAAATGAGCTCCAATTGTCAATGTAGCCCACGTTGTTTGCAGGACGCCACACAGACAGCCAGCGGTTCAAGGATGACGAGCGGCTAAACATGTCATCACTGGTCAGATTGGGGAGGGGCCCAGAGAATACTACAGAGTCCAACATTGTTTTGGCAAAGTCACACACCGATTCTACATTAAGTTTCGTGACTTCTGACTGCCGGAGACGGATGTCATTAATGCCAGCGTGAATAACAATTGTGGAGTATTTACTAGTGATGGGTCCGGCAACACCAATGCGTCGGCGCATGCGTCGAGCTCATAGAGCGAAACCCTGTGTCGGTGCGTATCGCTTTCAGAAAGTCACATGACCGATACAGGTACTGTATCGGTCACGTGACGCTGGTGCGTCGAAACACTGACGCGCCAGCGTTTATAAGGAAGCGCATCTGTCAACGGGATGCATTTGCCCAAAGACTCTCGCATGTGTTGCGGACGGTCCTTGTGCAAATTTATCACGAATTATGGAGCACGAGCAGCCTCAAGGAAAAAGAAAGGTTTCCGCCGTGTGGGACCATTTTGATCTGATATCGGAAAATAAGGAATTTCAAAATAGTATTTTTAAAATACTATTTTCTTTGTTTTAATTTCCTTGTTGTTTCATCCTGTTCCTCTCAGACTTTCCACTTGATCTATCTGAATTCAAATTCATTTCAAAGTGACTCTTAGTTTACTCTTCATATTTTCTGCAGGCTAAATGTCGCATTTGTTCGACAGAGCTGTCGTATTTAAACAAGAGCACCTCCTCAATGCTGAGGCATTATAGGGCCAGGCATGAAAATGAAGTCCTGGATACACCCAGGATAGACTCAGGTATACAGCCCTTCTACTACTTACTCACAGTTGCTTTATTGATAATTAATTCCTATTAATTTATTTTTTACTTCATTTTTAACCATCAAGCTTCCAGTAAGCAGATGCTGGATGAAGCTGTACTCAATTTCATCGTGAAGGACTGCCAGCCCCTCAGCATTGTGGAGAGTGAAGGGTTCAGGGAACTGATTCAGCCCCTTCAGCCCTCATATGTTTTGCTCACCAGAAAGGTTTGTGGAAATGATCTAAAGTAGCAGTTGATGTCTCCAATTTATTTAATCTTTAATTTAAATATATGGATTTGCTTTTGGTTTGACTTGGTGTAATTTTCAGACCATCAAACAAATGCTGGCGAAAAAGTACGAGGAGGAACGGGAACGAGTGAAAAAGGAAGTACAGCAAGCTGTGGCAGTGAGTATAATAGCTGACATGTGGACATCTGTGAACATGGAGGCTTACTTGGCTCTTACCTGTCACTACATCAATAAGAATTTGCAGTTGTGTACGTCTGTGTCGGGTGTGCAGTACTTTCCACAAAGTCACACTGCTGACAATTTGGCCCAAGTCAAAAGGGGCATGATGGAGGACTGGGCCATAACCAATAAAGTAAAGTGTCTTGTGACTGACGCAGCACCCAACATGATTGCATCCACTTGACAGCTTCAAATTGGGCACTCAATTTGCATTGCACATAGTCTAAATTTATTAGTTAGTAAATCATGTGATCAGATCCCCACACTTACATCCATCAGACACAAAGCTAGGCACATTGTGACATACTTCAGATCAAGCACTACAGCCAAGGAGAAGCTCACTCAAGTGCAGCAACAGATGGGACGACCAAGCCTGAAACTTATCAGTGAGGTGCCAACACGCTGGAACAGCACATATGATAAGTTGTCAAGGCTACATGATGAGAGGGAACCAGTGTGGGTATCTCTGGCCTCTCTAAAAAGCGATTTGACTCCACTTACAGCTGATGAGTATACCATCATAGGAGAAACACTTCTTGTGCTTGCTCCTTTCCATCAAGCTACAGTGGAGTTGTCTGAAGAGAGGCGAGTGTCAGGGTCAAAGGTCATCCCGATGATGAAAATGCTCTATCTTTCACTAGAGCGCAATGCTTCAACCTTGCACACACAAGCAGCCATACACCTACATGAACACCTGAAGCGTCGAGTCACAGACACTGCTTCCAACCTGGAGTCATTAAGTGTGCTGACCCTAGCCACACTTCTAGACCCCAGATTTAAATCACTCGGGTTCCGCAGTTCCTCCAAGTGCAATGACGCCATCAGTAGACTGCGGGCAGAATGTGCGTCTGTAATCGGATGCACAAATGAGCCCCAGCCGGGACCGTCTTCACAACAGCTGTCTGCACCCACTTCAGGCATGTTATTCAGCATAATTTGTTGTTGTTTGGAAATCATGTACTAAAATGCCAGTTTGTTGTTTTGTTTTGGGTTTTTTTAGATAACCTTTGGCAACCTTTGGACATCGAAGTGGGCAGGCAGACCAAAAATACCACAGCTGATGCCATCCAGGAAGTGCAGAGGTACCTGGCAGAGGGAAATATTGCCAGGTCCCAGGATCCTCTGAGATACCGGAACAATCAAAAGGCCATCTATCCAAACCTCTTCCAGCTGGCGTTAGAATTTCTCTGCACTCCAGCCTCATCTGTGCTATGTGAGCGTGGCACAAAAGTAACTGTAAATACTATTTACAGTTACTTTTAGCCAGCATTTTCAAAGTTGACTCGATGTCGCCTGCTCTGGCCCCAGGAATGCATTTGACTATGGCCGCTGGAGTCTCTAGGTTCACGTTTCTGACTACAAAGTCACCAATGATCAGAGTTTTTTCCTCAGCGGGTGTGTCGCTGAGCAGGGAAAAACGATTAGAAACGTGAACAGGTTGGAGGTGTACCGGTGCTTTGCGACTAAGCTTCCTTCTCACCGTCACCCACCCAGTCTCCTTGCTGCTGAGGAGAGCCGGAGGACCACTAACGGGGTTAGCTATGCTAGCTAGCTCTGCTGCAGCTAAGGGGCATCCGTCAAGAGTAACTGGCGCAGACGGTGTTTCAATGCAGCGGAGCCGGGATTCCAAATCAGACAACCTCGCCTCGAGCGCCTCAAAAAGACAACATTTATTACATTTACTGTTATCACTAAAAGAGACAGAGGTGTAGCTAAACATCTGACAGAGAGAGCACACCAGAGGAGGAGAGGAAGGAGAGCTAGTAGCCATAGCTAGTGGCTAACCCAAAGCTCAGGAGAGTGAGGAGAGCAAACCACACAGACAGACAGCAAAACAGGAAGTGACGATACATTACCACAAGTGACGATCTGACCAATGATTTTCAATGATATTCTAATTTATTGCACCTGTAGAACACAGTCTACTGAGATCTATTAATTGCAAATATAAAATAATGCCTTACTATGAAGCACAGAGAGGTGCAATAACATACATTGTGCACTATACTAAAGTGTGGTGAAGCACAGCAGACAACAGACTCCTTTAGTGGAACACTAACTTTAAACTGACCTACAAAAAAGCCAAGTCCCCACCATTACCATTAGTATTTACAAATTACTCCTTGAAAAGATGTGGAAAAAAATATTTTTTCAATTTTCTGTAATTCATGTTGAATCTATTCAAGTAATTTAATTTTTTAAAAATGTTTTCATTTACTTTGTACAATCTCTGAGCACACAAGGCCTTGTTATCTCGTTTGCTTTGACCTGGATTTTTCTATGACAAATCTTAAGCCTTCGTAGAGTAAGTGCCCTTGCCTCAACGCTTAAAGTTTCCTCATTCCAGTCCCCAGGTTGGTTAGGGGCTTTTCTGGGAGGAGTTTGCATGTATTTCCTGTGCCCCTGTGGGTTTCCTCCAACTGTGCAGAGACATGATTTAATGAATGATTTTGAAAACAGGAATAAAATTGCCTGAACTCACAAGTGCTTTGAGCAGTCAGTAAAATTAGAAAAGCAATATCACAAACTGATTTATGTTTAAACAATAAGTTAACAATGTTCAACTTGCACACCTTACTCTTTATTTTTATGGATTTTTTTTTATCAATTTAGCAGTTTCCATGGGAAATATTTTAGGGTGAACTTCTGTTTTGTTTTATTGTGAAATATGGGGCCCTACTTCGACCATCTAAAGTGCACTATTGCCCCACGATTCGTGCCTTGCACCAGTGCTTTCACAGTGTTTCCTCTGGCTTAAAGACTTTGGCGTGGTGGCAATGTTTTGGGTTTGTTTTTTTTTTTGGGGGGGGGGGGTGACGCATGTGTAAAAATGAGAAAACATATGACACTCAAAGGGGAAAAAAACATTCATAATACTGTAGTAATTTACTTACGCATACTTAAATTATATGATCAGAAGTGAGTATAGCAGCCAGAAATTATACTCATGTAAAAGCAATGTTAGCTTATGAAATTAATAATTAAGAGTAGATACCCAAAAAATTACTAGTTGAGTTGAGCAAGAGTACAAAAGCACCCACTTAAAATAATACTTGACTAATGACTTTAGTCTTAAAGGTTTGAAGTTTTTCTCTTAAATTTATAACCATTTTCTTGTAGTTTTCTACTTTTTCTCTGTAAATTTGTTTTCACCTAAATTTGCAACTATTTTCCTCATAAATTTGTAATTTTCTCTTGTAAATTTATGACTCTTTTTGTACATTTGAGACTTTATTATCATTAATTTGTTATTTTATGTTTTTTTTTGTCTATTTTTTATAATGAAATTACTGCTTTATTTACTGGGAAGAACTTACTGTTTTTTTAATTATTGGTAAAATTTTGACTTTTTTCTCATATAATTGAAACTTTTTGATCATAATTTTGCAGAGCCAGAATAGAACAGTAATTTCAGCTCTGATTTCAAAGAAATAAAAGTATTAATAAAATTCTATTTAATGAAATAAAATTAACTAAAAAAACAAAGATGCAGTTATTTCTGTTCTAATATTTCTATATATTTACAGAATTTTAGAACACTCCTTAACACACAACAGGAAAAACCTCCCATATTTTGAAATCCAAATGTTGCCAGGTTTAGTTTGTCTGAAGGCTGGAGGATGTTAATGGATTTACATCACTGACTTCATGAATTTTGGTCATTATAACACTCCAGGCACATAACATTGAACATAAATTAGTTAATATTGGAGTGGTTGGTAAAGTAAATCCTCAACAATTCAGTCATTCTTGACTCTGCCTCAGTTAGCCTGCATATCAAGCCTAACCACACCTGTTAGCTAAGCGACTCATTATTGTCCCTGTTAGTGGGTTGAAACCATGATAAATGCATCCACTTAGTGATGGGCAGGTGAAGCTTCATAAAGCTCTGAGGCTTTCCTTGTAATTGTTCTGAAAAAGATTTGAAGCTTCAAGGCTTCAGCGTAAGAACAATAAGATCTGGTGGCCAAGTGAAGCCATAACAACACCTCAAGAGAGCGACTGAAACGCTGACACATTTCAATCCTACACCAGCAATAAAAGTTCAGAAAAGACTGTGTGGTTATTTTAATCTGCTGATGTTTTTTTTTTTTACATTTATGCCAGTGGTTCTTAAACTTTTTTCCTTTTATCCCCCACTCTGGGGAGGCAGGTGATTACCAAGTCCACCTACACACACACAGGTCTTTTTTCTGCCCCCTCCACATCCACAATGAATCTAAAAGCAAGTTAAGCCTCATATTTCCTTGTCTTCCTGGCTTTTTGGTTAATTACCATCAGGAATTTCTCTTTGACCATCATTTTGATTGAGAGAGTTTAAAAATGAGGTCATTATCTAATTTTATCAATCATTTTATTTCTGATATGATAAAACACTGAGTAGCTTTTATTGTCATTTGCATTTTCAGTTTTAATTGTGAATTTACAGGATGGGCACACAGATTATGCATTTTTTTTTTTGTTCAACATAAATCAGATCCATGTGACACCATGGACACAAGAGCTCTGCCTGCTGGTGTGGAGGAAAACAGCAGCTCTCCTCCAAACTCCTTTAAACTTTAAACTCAGAAAAAAGAAGACTGAGCTCTGACAGAGTGTTTCAAATCACTTGGCTTTGAGAAGAGTGAGACAAGCTCCAAAACTATGGTATCATTTGCCCATCACTACCTCCACTGCTTACATGCCTCGTCTGCTTTTTTCTCGGTTGAAAGTACACTAATGCTTCATCTGACATCAAGGGAGTGAGTACATGTCTGTTGGACAGCGATTCTAGATACACTGCTGCTGACTGGAACTATGACTGCACCCAATGCTACGAGTGTGTTGTTCGCTTGTGTGTTTGCAGAGTAATAGTCCTTCATGTATTTTCTTGGCGAAAATATATATATACAGTGGGGTAAAAAAGTATTTAGTCAGCCACCAATTGTGCAAGTTCTCCCACTTAAAAGATGAGAGAGGTCTCCAATTTTCATCATAGGTATACCTCAACTATGAGAGACAAAATGAGAAAAAAAAAATCCAGAAAATCACATTGTCTGATTTTTAAAGAATTTATTTGCAAATTATGGTGGTAAATAAGTATTTGGTCAATAACAAAAGTTCATCTCAATACTTTGTTATATACCTTTTGTTGGCAATGACAGAGGTCAAACGTTTTCTGTAAGTCTTCACAAGGTTTTCACACACTGTTGCTGGTATTTTGGCCCATTCCTCCATGCAGATCTCCTCTAAAGCAATGATGTTTTGGGGCTGTTGCTGGGCAACACGGACTTTCAACTCCCTCCAAAGATTTTCTATGGGGTTGAGATCTGGAGACTGGCTAGGCCACTCCACGACCTTGAAATGCTTCTTACGAAGCCACTCCTTCGTTGCTCGGGCGGTGTGTTTGGGATCATTGTCATGCTGAAAGACCAAGCCACGTTTCATCTTCAATGCCCTTGCTGATGGAAAGAGGTTTTCACTCAAAATCTCACGAAACATGGCCCCATTCATTCTTTCCTTTACACGGATCAGTCGTCCTGGTCCCTTTGCAGAAAAACAGCCCCAAAGCATGATGTTTCCACCCCCATGCTTCACAGTAGGTATGGTGTTCTTTGGATGCAACTCAGCATTCTTTCTCCTCAAAACACGACAAGTTGAGTTTTTACCAAAAAGTTCTATTTTGGTTTCATCTGACCATATGACATTCTCCCAATCCTCTTCTGGATCATCCAGATGCTCTCTAGCAAACTTCAGAGGGGCCTGGACATGTACTGGCTTAAGCAGGGGGACACGTCTGACACTGCAGGATTTGAGTCCCTGGCGGCGTAGTGTGTTACTGATTGTAGCCTTTGTTACTTTGGTCCCAGCTCTCTGCAGGTCATTCACTAGGTCCCCCCGTGTGGTTCTGGGATTTTTGCTCACCGTTCTCGTGATCATTTTGACCCCATGCGGTGAGATCTTGCGTGGAGCCCCAGATCAAGGGAGATTATCAGTGGTCTTGTATGTCTTCCATTTTCTAATAATTGCTCCCACAGTTGATTTCTTCACACCAGGCTGCTTACCTATTGCAGATTCAGTCTTCCCAGCCTGGTGCAGGTCTACAGTTTTGTTTCTGGTGTCCTTTGACAGCTCTTTGGTCTTGGCCATAGTGCAGTTTGGAGTCTGACTGTTTGAGGTTGTGGACAGGTGTCTTTTATACTGATAACAAGTTCAAACAGGTGCCATTAATACAGGAAACGAGTGGAGGACACAGGAGCCTCTTAAAGAAGAAGTTACAGGTCTGTGAGAGCCAGAAATCTTGCTTGTTTGTAGGTGACCAAACACTTATTTTCCACCATAATTTGCAAATAAATTCTTTAAAAATCCTTCAATGTGATTTTCTGGATTTTTTTTTTCTCATTTTGTCTCTCATAGTTGAGGTATACCTATGATGAAAATTGGAGACCTCTCTCATCTTTTAAGTGGGAGAACTTGCACAATTGGTGGCTGACTAAATATTTTTTTTCCCCACTGTATATATTTCAGAGGTGGCAAACATGCACATGCGGCTCTTTTGTGTCACCTTTGTGAGTCTTTTCTCGTTTTTTTAAAATTAACTTCTGTGCTGCTCTTTTTTAATAATCATATATTTTTTTCTTAGCATGGTGGCTTAGTTTTTGGCATGGCAGCCTGCCACGCAGAAATGTTACTAACAGAAACCCTGTTACATCAATCCAATGTACAGGTGCATCTCACTAAATTAGAATATCATCAAAAAGTTGATTTATTTCAGTAATTCATCCATCCATCCATCCATCCATCTTCTACCGCTTTTCCGGAGGTCCGGGTCGCGGAGGCAGCAGTTCAAGCAGAGAAGCCCAGACTTCCCTCTCCCCAGCCACCTGCTCCAGCTCTTCAGAGGGGATACCAAGGCGTTCCCAGACTAGCTGGGAGACATAGTCTCTCCACCGAGTCCTGGGTCTGCCCCGGGGTCTCCTCCCAGTGGGACGTGCCTGAAACACCTCAAGTGGGAGGCGTCCAGGAGGCATCCTAATCAGATGCCCATACCACCTCAACTGACTCCTTTCAATGTGGAGGAGCAGCGGTTCTACTCTGAGCCTCTCCCGGATGACTGAGCTCCTCACCCTATCTCTGAGGGTGAGTCCAGCAATCCTACGGAGAAAGCTCATTTCAGCCGCTTGAAATTTATTTCAGTAATTCAGTTCATAAATTGAAACTCATATTTTATATAGATTCATTATAGACAGAGTGATATATTTCAAGTGTTTATTTCTTTTAATTTTGATGGTTATGGCTTGCAGCTCATGGAAACCTGAAAATCAGTTTCTCAAAAAACTAGAATATTACATAAGATCAATTTTTAAAAATTGATTTTTTTAATAGAAATGTTGGCCGACTAAAAGTATTTCCATGAACACACTCAATACTTGGTCAGGGCTCCTTTTGCATGAATTAATACTGCATTACTGTGGCATGGCATGAAGGTGATCAGCCTGTGTTACTGCTGAGGTGTTATGAAGGCTGCTTTGATAGCAGCCTTCAGCTCATCTGCATTGTTGGGTCTGGTGTCTCTCATCTCCCTGTTGATGATGCTTCATAGATTCTGTATGGGGTTTAGGTCAGGAGAGTTTGCTGGTCAGTAAAATATGGTGATACCATGGTCATTAAACCAGGCTTTGGTACTTTTGGCAGTAGTGTGTGTTATGTCTGAAATAAAGCAGGCAGAGAGTGTCTAGGCGAACATACATCCGAACTTTATTTGGCGCACATTACTATTTATACTCCCCGCCATAGCCCGCCTGACATCATCCCGTTCCCCGCCCTGGCAGAGCTACGGCAAACCCCACAGGCACAACCCCCCCCCCCCCCAAGGTCGAACTATAACACAGTGAACAACAAAATATTATTATTTTTTCTAACAACACAACACCAAATCACACAAAACAAAATTGTCCTATACTGTATACAGATATAGAAGTCCATCAGTGGGCGAACAGGTGCACTACCAATATGCCCAACTGAAACTGTCCGTAACAGTCCTTGCTACGTAGTCCTCTAAATAAACGGGCCTCCGACGTACCCTAGCCAGGCGCCCCCCTCTAGGGGACTCTGCCCGAGGCACTGTCAGGACAGCCCGCGAGTCCACACCTGGCGTCGCCAACCAGTCCAAAGACCTGTCAAAATCTCTGACAGTGTCCGAACCCCTGCCAGGCGTCGCACGCCTCAACCTGCTGGGGCGCCAATTGGATCCGTCATCCAGTTCAAATGTGTCAGGCCCCCACCGACTCCTAATCTCCCGCGGTCCTGTCCACAATGGCTGAAGTTTGTGGTCCCTGACAGGGTGCCAAATCCACACCCGATCTTTCTCCTTCAGGCCGTAGCTCCTCGCCCATTTTCTCTTATTGAACCGCCCCTTCATTCTCAGCTGCTGGTCCATGACTTTTCTCCTCAGTGTCACATCGCCCGTCCGGGGCATAGACCTCGGCGGTTCCAACCGATTAACTGGCAGTGACAGCTCCCGCCCCAACATGAGCTTTGCTGGGGAACACCACGTCGTCCCATGGACCAACACCCTGTAGTGGAGCAGCGTGTTCTGGAGTGCCTCCGGGAACAAGAACCCATCAGCCAGATGAGCTCTCAGCCCATTCTTCAGGGTCTTGTTAAATCTCTCGACCCCCTCCGTTGGCTAGGGGGTGATAGAATGCTGTCCTAATGTGTTTCACCCCTTTCCTGGTCAAAAAGTCCTCAAAAGCTCCCGATACAAACTGGGGCCCATTGCCTGTCATGATGCTGTCCGGGATTCCCCACTGTGCAAATAAGGACAACAGGAATCCCATGACCACCTCCGTTGTCACCGAACCGGTGGGCAACACCTCCGGCCACTTGGAGGACAGATCATACGCCACCACCAGAAATCGACTGTTGTATGGCGCCGTCTGAAATTCACCACAAATGTCCAGTTCAACATGCTTCCACGGCCCCCCAGGAAACTCAACAGGCCGGAGCAGTGGCGGTGGAGGTCTGCCCGTCTTTCCGCTCTCCAAACACGGCATGCAGTTCTTAACCATGGCCTCAATATTGCCATCAATGCCAGGCCACCAGACCGACCTCCTAATCCTCTGCTTCACCCGCACCACTCCCAAATGACCATCATGCAGCATGTCCAGGACCCGCGCCTTCAGTGCAGCAGGGATCAGGGCGCACTGGCCCCTGGCCACGCAAACCTCATCCAACAGCTCAGATCGTCCTGGAAATGATGAAAAGTGGCTAGCTCACTCAGCACCTTCGCTGGCCAACCCTCATGAATTGCCGAGCGCAACTGTACCATAACCGGGTCCCATTCCGACTCATCCTTGAGATCTTGCGGGGAGACCACACCCTGAAGAGATCCGCACAGGGTGTTCACCAGTTCCTCCTCATCAGCGCTAATGTCATCCCAGACAACTTCCGACACGTCCACTGTAGCTCGTGAGAGAAGATTCGCCACAATGCTCTCTCTGCCCAGGGTAAATTTAGTGGAAGTCATAAGCCCTTAGACGCTCCGACCACCTATGAAGCCTTAATGGCCTATGTCCCGATCCCGACGTCTCCAGCAGCGTAGTGAGTGCTTGGTGGTCCGTCCTCAGGGTGAAGCGGCATCCGTAGAGGTATATGTGCCACCTCTCGCACGCCCAGACGCAGGCCAGGGCCTCCCTCTCACCCACCACTTACTTCTGCTCCGCCGGCGAGAGGGACCTGGAAGCAAATGCCACTGGCCTTTCCACTCCACCCTGTATTTGGGACATGACCGCACCTAACGCAGTCCCAGATGCATCACAGGTCACCACCGTCTCCAACTCAGGGTCAAAATGTGGCAGCACTGGTGGAGAGGTGAGCTGCTGCTTCAGCTTTGAAATAGCTGCCGAGCACGCCGGGGTCCACTCCCACAGCGCATCCTGCTTCAGCAGGGCCTTCAGGGGCCTGATTATCTCCGAGTAGTGTGGGATAAACCGGCCATAGAAATTCACCATACCGAGAAAAGATGAAATCTGCGTGGGCGTGGTGGGTTCTGGGATGTGAAACATTGCCTCCACGTTGGAATGTAGTGGTCGCAGACCCTCGCTTGTGAGCCGGAATCCCACAAAATCGATCGCCTCCGCTGCAAAGAGGGATTTGGCACCACTGAGTGTGACCCCGTGCTCCTGCATCCGTCTCAACACCTTTTCCAGTTTCTCATCATGAATCTCGTTCGCTGCACCGTGCACCACAGTGTCATCCGGGTAAGCTACAACCCCTTTTAGCCCAGCCAGCATCATGGCCATTACTTTTTGGAAACAGCTGGGGGCGGAGCTCAACCCGAACGGCATTCAGGTATACCTAAAGACCCCCATATGGGTCACGAATGCCGTCAGGTTCCTGCTATCCGGATGTAGCAGTACCTGCAGATACCCCTGCCGAAGGTTCAGCTTGGTGAACACCCTGGAACCGCTGAACGTTGCCAGGCCTGATCCCTCCATCCTTCTTCTTCACCACCACCAGGTTCGAGATCCAAGGCGACGCATCCACCTTCTTGATGATCCCTGCATCCAACAGCTTCGATAGCTCCGCCGACACACCATCACACAATGCCAGCAGTAAGCGTCGAAGCGGTTGGATCCTGGGCGTCACTGACTTGTTCACCAACAGGCGGTGGCAAAATGTCTCAATCCGACCTAGGCCATTGAACAGCGCTGGCCAACAGAGCTGCCAGTCCGAGAACGCCGTCAGCACCACCAAGCCCTGGGGGTCCCGAATGGAAAACCCCAATTGTCCCAGCAAGTCAATTCCAAGCAGGTCCGTTCCGTGCCGTGCCACCTGGAAAACAAACTTCGGTGCCCTCTGCTGTCCACACATCACATCAAACTCGACCGTGCCAACCATGTCGATCTCGGCGTGGCCATAACCAAACATCCTTATGGATCCTGGATTAATGACCTTTTCCGGGAACAGCCTCTTTAACGTTGCCAGGCTCAAAATAGACCTGCCAGCGCCCAAGTCCAGCATAAGGGACACCTCGACACCGTCCAGCTGCACCACATACCATTTTAGGTGCCCTCTTCCTCCTTGCACCACACACGTGGCCAGCATCATGCGGGTCCTCGCCAACTTGATCCGTGAACCTAACACAGGCTTTACAATGCACCACGGGCTGTTTTCTCAACTTCATCTTGTTCTTCTTTTTCTTTTTCGAGCGGCCCCGAGGCCTAGCTAGCACATTAGCCGACACCTGTGGCGCCGAGGCCTGGTCCTCCGGTGCCTCACCCGTGAAGGCTCGCAGCCCCCACAGGGCCGCGGACTCCCTTAGCTTAATCAAGTCCACCACTTCAATTAGATAAAAAGTCTGTTTTGTCACCCGCAGCGTAGCTCCTAGCCACTCGCTAGTTGTGCCATGGGCCAGTCTATCACAGACTAGCACTCTCCCGCCAAATCACGCAGTCCCATTTGAAAAGACAAAATAGACTCACCGATTTGTTGCACACGGTTAAAAAACCTGCACCTCCTCTCGGTGACCGTGGCACCATCCCCGAACAGGTTGTCCAACTTCGACAACAACTCCTCCAGCGAGTCATCGCCACACAGCATGAGGAACAGGAGTTGTCCTTCTGCGCCCAGATGATGAAACAATAGGCTCCTCTGCTTGTCGTCGGAATCCCCATCAAAGCCGGCTGCTGTCAAAAAAACCTGAAACAGGCTCTTCCAGCATGCCCAAGGGATAGCCGGTGCACCCTGGTTCTGCAGGAACGGAGGCAGTTCCACAATGCACGCGCCCATAATTTTCTTCTTAGAGGAAAAGGTGGGCGAACAGGAAGGATTCGTTGTTCTTCCCCATCAGTGCTAACATGCTCTCCATCAGCTCCACAGCTGATCTGTCACCTAACTCTGAGGGCGTTAGGAGACTCTCTGCTCTCTCACTAACCGACAGGGTATAACGCTGAAGTAGCATCTACTTGAACATGCCGTAATTTCCCCTGGGCCAGCGGCTCCTGGAGCAGGCTCTTCACTTGCTGCAAGGTGCGCACATCCAGCGCAGCGACCACATGGTAATATTTGGTGTCGTCCATTGTGATTCCGCGGAGTGTGAATTGGGCTTCCACATGTAGGAACCAAGCAGTCAGATTGTGAAGCCAGAAGTCTGGGAGCTTGACTGTGACAGCGCATGCCGTGCTGGTGTTCTCCCTCTGGGTTGTCTCCGGGGAGGTGCTCAGCTCGTTCTCCATTGCACGTCTTAAGGTCACCAATGTGGAAGATGAAAGCAAACAAGATAGCGAGCTGGACGACACTCAAACTTTATTAAACTTCCATCATTAAACACAGAAAAAACTCCTCCCGGGGTCTCTGGGTGCCTCCTTTTATACCACTTTATTTCTGTGCCATGAGACCCAGGGAGCCAAAGACAATACACACAGCGCACAAAGCCTGTCTGGCACATTGACATTACAGAACACGAACCCTGCATCTCACTCCCTCTCATATTGTACGAACTCTGGTGTCTTCTGACTCCCCATGGTGCGGCTAGTCCTTTCTGTTACATCTGAGACCCCTCGGTATGACTTCCTCACAATTGCATTTCCATCCATCCATCCATCCATCCATCTTCTATCGCTTTTCCAGAGGTCCGGGTCGCTGAGGCAGCAGTTCAAGCAGAGAAGCCCAGACTTCCCTCTCCCCAGCCACCTGCTCCAGCTCTTCAGAGGGGATACCAAGGCGTTCCCAGACCAGCTGGGAGACATAGTCTCTCCACCGAGTCCTGGGTCTGCCCCGGGGTCTCCTCCCAGTGGGACGTACCTGAAACACCTCAAGTGGGAGGCGTCCAGGAGGCATCCTAATCAGATGCCCATACCACCTCAACTGACTCCTTTCAATGTGGAGGAGCAGCGGTTCTACTCTGAGCCTCTCCCGGATGACTGAGCTCCTCACCCTATCTCTGAGGGTGAGTCCAGCAATCCTACGGAGAAAGCTCATTTCAGCCGCTTGTATCCGCAATCTCGTTCTTTCGGTCATTACGCAAAGCTCGTGACCATAGGTGAGAGTAGGAACGTAGATTGACTGGTAAATCGACAGCTTTGCCTTAGAACTAAGCTCCCTCTTCACCACAACAGACCGGTACAACGTCCGCATCACTGCAGATGCTGCTCCAATCCTTCTGTCGATCTCTCGCTCCATTTTCCCCTCACTCGTGAACAAGACCCCAAGATACTTAAACTCTTCCACTTGGGGCAGGAGCCTGGACAATCCACCTTTTTCCGGCTGAGGACCATGGACTCGGACTTGGAGGTGCTGATTCTCATCCCAGCCGCTTCACACTCAGCGGCAAACCGTCCCAGCAAGAGCTGTAGGTCATTGCTGGATGAAGCCAACAGGAAAACATCATCTGCAAACAACAGAGATGAGATCCTGTGGTCACCAAGCATGACACCCTCCATACAATTGCATTTCCTGACATGCATTTTACTGGGAAAAAAATAATTTGTTTTAAATATTTCATATCATTTGTTGTGGAGGGATCATTTTGTAGACTTTGTTTATTTAAGAAAAAATTGTTACTGTATGGGGGACCCATGCTGTGGTATTCATCTCAGACTGAAAGACATGGAGATGCAGTAATTTCCTCTGACGGAAGAGCATGGGGATTAAAGGGCTGGGGGACAAAAGGAATTGTCATGCGGGAATGAATTGTATGAATTGTAATGCAGGACCTCAGGTAGCAGGGATGTGTGAGGGTTGTGATATAAAAGAGAGTCCCTGCTACATGAGGCTAATGTTTTCTGATTCTGAAAGATGTGAGAGAGTGAAAAAAATTCATCTGCTCTGAACGCTCAGCCTGGTTATTCCTCTCTCCACACTGGTGACCCTTGACGAATAATGGAACACGAGGTGAACACCCCGGAGATGACCCGGACGGGAAGCCCCAGTAATGCGTGTGCCGTTTCGGTCAAACTACCGGACTTTTGGCTGCATGACCCGAAGTCTTGGTTCCTCCACACCGAGGCCCAGTTCGCGCTCCGGGGAATAACGGCAGATGACACCAGATATTACTATGTGGTTGCAGCGCTGGACGCTCGCACGACTCAGCAAGTAGGGAGCCTGCTCCAACAGTCCCCAGCCCGCGACAAATATGGGGCTCTCAAAACCGCGCTGACCCAGCACTACACGCTCTCGGACTGCGAGAGAGCAGAAAGGCTCCTGACGCGCTCCAAGTTAGGAGATGGGTCGGCGGTCGAACTGATGGAGAAGATGTTAGCGTGGATGGGCACGGACGACAGGCATTTTCATTTGCCCACCTTTTCCTCCGGAACCTCCCAACAGCGGCCAGAGCAGTCCTTGCCAACTCGCCGTTGCTGGCCGTGCGTGACTACCGTGCACTAGCCCAGGAGGCAGATCAGATCATCCTCACCACCAGAGCCTTCACAGTGAACGCAGCGGTGTCGGAACCCAGCGAGACGGCCAGCGGAAGTGAGGAACCAGCGATGGTAGCGGCAGCGGGGGCCAGGAAGCGCCAGAGAGACACGCTCTGCTCCTACCACTGCCATTTTGGAGAGGACGCACGCCGATGCGTGCCACCATGCCAATTCAAGCGTTCGGGAAACACCAGGACCGGCAGTCGGTAGCGACTGCGACCGTCGGTGAAGAAAGCAAGCTGCTCTACGTGACAGACTCACGCTCGGGGAGATGGTTCCTCGTGGACTCCGGCTCCCAAAAGAGCCTCATCCTGCCATCCTACACCGACCAGCTAGCGGGAACTAGCGGCCCCAAGCTGACGGCCGCAAATGGCTCAGACATTAAGGTGAGAGGACACTGACTGTATCCCTGCACGGCCGTACATACCAGTGGACATTCGTCATAGGGGCATGCAGTTTCCCAATCTTAGGCGCTGATTTTTTGTGTGCACACGGACTGCTAGTCGATGTCGCTAACAGACGCCTGATTAATGCACTGTCTTTTGACTCTCTCCCCTGTACAGCTCGAGGAACCGGGCCAACAATGCTAGCCAACGTCACAGCTCCAGGTGGTAAGTTCCAAACACTGCTCACCCAGTTCCCAGCACTCATGGTCCCAACGTTTTTGGCGGCCATCACTAAACACGGGGTGGAGCACTTTGTTACCACCACCGGGCCGCCCGTTTTCGCACGACTTCGGCACCTGGACACAGATAAACTGGCCATAGCGCGCGAGGAGTTTGCCAACTTGGAAAGGCTGGACATCATCAGACGATCAAACAGCCCATGGGCATCCCCACTATATATGGTCCCTAAGGCCGAGGGATCACGGTGACCTTGCGGAGATTTCCGCAGATTAAACAACACCACAGTGCACGACCGCTAGCCGATCCCCCATATTCAGGATTTTTCTGTTCACCTCGCCGGGGCACGTATTTTTTCTAAGATAGACCTGGTCCGTGGTTACCACCAGGTCCCGGTGCACGCGGAGGACATACCTAAAACGGCAGTAATAACCCTGTTTGGTCTGTTTGAGTTTTTACGCATGCCTTTCGGGTTAAAAGGCACGGCACAGACATTCCAACGCATGATGGATGCGGTGTTGCGCGATCTGCCATTTGTGTTCATCTACCTGGATGACATCCTGGTGGCCAGCACGTGCGAGGATGAACACGTAACCCACCTCAGGACAGTTTTCCGGAGGTTAGAGGAGCACGGGTTAATAATCAACCCGGCAAAATGCCAGTTCGGCGTGACGGGGATCGATTTTTTGGGACACCGCATCTCACTGGAGGGAGTGATACCCTTACTGGACAAGGTGCACGCAGTGACGAATTTTCCCCGGCCTCAGATGGTCAGGGCGCTGCAGGAGATTTTGGGGATGGTTAAGTTTTATAACCGTTTCCTCCCCCGCGCAGCCCAGCTCATGCAACTGTTGTACGCTGCGCTCAAGAAATGGAAACTGATGGACAGAGTCGACTGGACTCCTGAGCGGGAGCAGGCGTTCTCTCAGGTTAAAACAGCCCTAGCAAATGCTGCACTACTGGCGCACCCAGACCCGGTGGCTCAGATGGCGCTCACTACCGATGCCTCGGACATGCTATAGGGCCGTCGTGGAGCAATGCGTCGCCGGTTCTTGGCAGCCACTTGCCTTTTTTAGCAGGTCTTTGCGCGACAGTGAGCGTAAATACAGCGCGTTCAACAGAGAGTTACTGGCTCTCCACCTGGCCATACGCCACTTCCAGTTCTGGCTGGAAGGGCGCACCTTCACGGTGTTTGTGGACCACAAGCCGCTAACGTACGTGATGGCCAAGGTCTCGGAACCATGGTCGGGCCGGCAGCAGACACAGCTGGCCACGATCTTGGAGTTTACAACTAACATTCAGCATGTGGCTGGTAAACTCAACGTGGTGGCGGACTACCTCTTGCACGCATTAGTGGCCCCAGTCTACGTAGGGCTAGATTACACGGCCATGGCCGCGGAGCAGATCGGCGATGCGGACGTATGCACGCTCCAGTCTGGACCAACAGGGTTAAGGCTGGAGAGCAGGGTACTACAAGACGGGCACCCCCCCTAATTTATGACGTCTCCACAGGACACCCGTGCCTGGTAGTCCCACGTGCTTGGCGCCACCACGTTTTTGAGTCGGTTCACTCCCTGGTGCACCCAGAAGTGCACGCGTCAGTCAAAATGGTGGGAGCGAAGTTTGTCTGGCCGAGCCTGCGCAAACAGGTGAAAGAGTGGGCTGCAGCCTGTGTAGCGTGCCAACGAGCCAAAGTACACAGGCACACAAAGACCCCCTTGGAGCCATTTCATATCCCGTCTAAGAGGCTCAATCATGTTCACGTGGACCTTGTGGGCCCCCTCCCACCATTGAAGGGGTTCACGCACCTCCTGACAGTGGTGGACCGCACCACACGATGGCCAGAAGCAGTCCCGCTAGCTTCCACCGCGTCCGCAGACATGGCATGTGCATTTTTGACGACATGGGTGGCACGTTTTGGCACCCCTTTGGACATCACGTCCGATCGGGGCCCTCAGTTTGTTTCTGACCTGTGGTCCACGATGGCCCGGAGCCTAGGCGTCTCAATTCATTGCACGACCACGTACAACCCACAGGCCAATGGGTTATGCAAGCGTTTCCATAGGTTACTGACAGCAGCGCTTAGGGCTTCGCTTACGGATGCAAATTGGGTGGACTGGTTGCTGTGGGTTCTATTAGGGTTGCGTTCCACACCGAAAGAAGATTTGGCGGCTTCCCCAGCAGAGCTGGTTTTTTCTCAGCCGCTGTGGCTCCCCGGGGAATTTTTACCAGATAACCCCGCACCAAACACCCATCCATCCCCACGTTCACGGCATAGCGCAGATGCAGGGACGCTACCTGGCCCAGCCCACCACTGTTTTCCCCGCGCTTTTGTGCCAAAAACCTTGAAGGACGCGGCGTTCGTGTTTGTCAGGCACGATGCCCACCGGCCCCCATTGCACCCACCCTACGATGGCCCGTTTAGAGTGCTGGAACCCGGGGACAAACATTTTGTGTTAGACTTCGGGGGTCGCTGGGAGAGAATCTGTATAGACAGGCTTAAGCCCGCCTTTGTGGTGGCAGACGAGCAGGTGGTGTTGGCCCGAGCTCCTCGGCGCGGAAGACCCCCCCTGAGAACTCCCCAGGTGAATGATTCATCAGAGCAGTCACACAAGCATGCTGAATGTCCCGTCCCCCATTGTCCACCCATAGACGGACACACCCACAGGAACCCCCCACCGGCACAGCAGCGCCGCGGAGCCAAAGACCCATCGTTACAGCAGCTATGGGCGGAGGCTGAAGCCGAGAGGACGTGAGGGTTAACACTCAGTCTGAGACTCTGGGGGGGGGGGGGAGGGTATGGGGGACGCATGCTGTGGTGTTCATCTCAGACTGAAAGACATGGAGATGCAGTAATTCCCTCTGACGGAAGAGCATGGGGATTAAAGGGCTGGGGGACAAAAGGAATTGTCATGCGAGAATGAATTATAATGCAGGACCTCGGGTAGCAGGGACGTGTGATGGTTGTGATATAAAAGAGAGCCCCTGCTACATGAAGTTAATGTTTTCTGATTCTGGAAGATGTGAGAGAGCGAAAAAAGTTCATCTGCTCTGAACGCTCAGCCTGGTTATTCCTCTCTCCACAACTGTTCTATTGTTTCTGAACAAAAAGTTTTATTATAATTAAGTGTTTTCTGATTACTTATAAACTTTGGATAAATTATGTCCTGGGCTTTAATTAATTAATAATCCAAAGGAAAAATCACAAAACACTTAAAGGTCATGAAAATTCATTCAGATTTAGTAATTTGATGATGCATCCACCTTAATTATTAAAAAGTATCGGTATTGGATCAGTATCAGCAATACTGGCCCTGTATTTACTTGGTATCAGATCAATACCAAATCTTGCAGTATCGCACACCACTACTTTAGGTTACACCTCCTCAATTGTGATTGGCTTTGCCACATGTCAGTCATAAAGCTTTCACACAGTCAGTTTTGGGGCTCATGAATAACACTGTAGGAGCCTGAAACACAGTGAGTTCACAGAGTGGCTTTCTAGAGCTCACATAAAATGACAGAAAATATTATTTTTTGGTTTATCACAATACAGATATACTGTATGTTCTTGATGATGCCAGAATTTGAAATTAATCCACAAAAAAGGCAGTAAAGGGGACCTATAAATTAGATTAGTGTCATAAACTCTGCTTTGGAAGGCAGATGTGGTCTTTAAGGTAGGACCCAAGGCACAGTCAGCAAGATGGTGCAATGATATTTTAATAACTGAGCAAAACAAATAACAGCTCGGGGGCTGCAAACAAAACTAAATAACAGGAGCAAACTGAGGGAGACTGGGCAGGAACAAATGGCTAGGACAGGGGTGTCCAATCACGTGCCATGCAGGGCCAAGACCCTGCAGGTTTTCTCTTCTACCCAGTCTCTTCAGCAGGTGTTTTCACTTATCAGCAATCAATGGGAAGAAATTCAGTGGAATCTGCTGTTGAAAACACTGGATGGAGGTAAAGCCTGCAGGGTCTTGGGCCTCCATGGCGCATGATTGGACACTCCTGGGCTAGGACGAATGACTATGAATCAATGACGATGATACCAGACAGAGCACAAGCACAAACTGACATACAGTAAGTAGGGGAACACACAATTACATGGATGCAAGACAGCTGGGATACAATCAGGGTAAACTGTAAGACACGTGAGGGAAAGGGGCTATGGGTACAGAACACACGAGGGACTGACAACGTAAGTAAACAAGTACAAGGGATACACACAAGACTTGCACAGGAGACCAGGAGGACACAGAAAACAATAACAGGGGCAACAGGGACAACACAACAGACTAAGGACCGGGGAGCACAAAGGACAATCACCAAGGAGCACAAAAGGCGATAATGCAAATAATGACAGGGAAAACACAATGATATCAAAAAATAAATTTAGAGCATGGGCATAGTCCAAATCATGACAGGGCTTCCCCTCAAGGGTGGATTCCAGATGCCCCCAAAACAGAAGAAGAAAAACATAAGGCCGTGAGGGAGGAAGGGAAATGAAGGAATGGAAGGAAAAAGTCTACACCAAACAAAAGAAAACAATCCATCGGATGGTCGGCCGAAGTCCAGGGACCACCACCCGGAGAAGCACAGCATGTTGGAGGGCCGACCAGAGGTCCAGGACCCACAATTCAAGAAGCAGAGTGGGTCAGGGGGCCACCCAGAGTCCATGGGCCCCCAAACCAAAAAATACAGTCAGTCTGGTGGCCTCCCAAAGTCCATCAGACACTAGACGGAGGAACATGGTGCTGCAGGGGTGTTGGGTCCAGAGGGCAGCAGAAGAAGAACGGCAACCTCAGGCGGTGATGGTGGAGTGGACTGTTCAGACGAAGGTGGAGTGGACTGCTCAGACAAAGGTGGAGCAGATTGCTCTGACAAACCAGATGGAGCGGACTGCTCAGATAACCAGGGTGAAGCGGACTGCTCTGACAACTAGGGTGCAGCGGACTGCTCTGACGACCAAGGTGGAGTGGATTGCTCCAATGAATCAAGTGGAGGGGACTGCTCTGACGAACCAGGTGGAGCGAACTGCTCTGATGAACCAGGTGGAGCGTGCAGCTTGGATGACGGTGAAGGTGGAGCATGCAACTTGGACGATGGTGAAGGTGGAGCATGCAGCTCGGATGACAGTGAAGGTGGAGTGTGCAGCTTGAATGATGGAGAAGGTGGAGTGTGCAGCTTGGATGATGGAGAAGGTGGAGTGTGCAGCTCGAACAATGGCGAAGGTGGAGCGTGCAGCTCAGGCTGCACGCTCCACCTTCCGCCATTCGCCATTTGCCACTCAGGCTGACGAATGGCGAACCCAGATGATGGTAAATGGCGTTCACTTATATAGCCCTTTTTTACTCATCTCTGATGACCAAAGCACTTTACAGATCCTGCTATCCACACATTCACACACACATTCACACACTGATGGCGGAAGAGCTGCCATACACAGGTGCTGGCCTGACCCACCAGGAGCAGCTGGGGGCTCAGTGTCTTGCTCAAGGACACTTCGACATGCAGATTGCACACAGAGTGGGATTCAAACCCCTGACCCCCCAATCAGTAGTCGACCACACTACACCTGCACCACAGTCGATGGAGGCTGGCAAGTGGCATGCTCAGGAGCCTGGGACTCCATTCCCAATGCAGCCACCTTGGACGGGGAGGAAAAGGCACACATTGGTGTTGGGTCCACACAACAACCAGCAGAAGAGCCCAGCGGGGAGAGCTCAGAAGCAGATGGAAACTGCAACTGGGTCTCCCTGCTAGGAGCAAGACAAGCCCTCTTTAGTAAGGATGTTATAAATACTAAAAAGAGTACTTGCCTTAACTCCTGCTCTTCTGCTGATGAGGTCCCCAGCAGCACTGCTGCTGGGGAGGCGATCTCGGGCATCGCTGCTGGAACGACGACCTCTGGAGACACTGATGGGGCAGCGGCTGGAGTAGCCTCTGGAGACGCTGGTGAACCAGCGGATGAGACCACCCATGGAGACACCAGCGGCACAGCGGACAAGGCAAACAGCTCAAAAGTGGGCGCTGATGCCGTGGAGGAGAGGAGGCAGCAGCAGCTGACGGAGGTAGGGAAAGAGCTAAAGGGACAGCTGATGCTGGAGGGAGAGGGTGACGAGGAGCCGGCACTGGAGGTCTGGGAACTGGCACTGAAGTGAAATGCGCTGGAGCCAAGAGATACTGATTCATTCCCACAGGCTTCAACATAACCAGGGAGCTCTCCTCCAGCCCATGGAGTGGCTGCGGAGCTGGGGAGAGGCGGATTAGAGCTGGAGCTTGGCGAGGAGAAACGGGTGCCGGAGCCAGGGGATGCTTCCTCGTCAGCACAAACTTCGGCCCCTTTGGCAAATTCCCCACCATCCTGCAGAACTGGCACTGAAGATCAGGCACCATGGTGATCTGGCTCCACTCCCTCAGCATGCTCCGTGAGTTGCGGATGACGGCAGACAGCTGCCTCTGTGAGCTCCAGGTACCACAGAGCTGACTGTAGGGTGAGAGCTGAGCGAGCCACTGAAATAAGCTGGTTAATTTCAATGGACACACAGCAAAGCTCCCACCCCATGCTCATGTGGTACCATCTGCTGCCTGATGAGTCCTTGTTTGCTGGTGTCATACTGTCATAAACTCTGTTTTGGAAGGTAAATGTGTTTTTTAAGGTAGGACCCAAGGCACAGGCTGAAAGATGGTGCAATGACAATTTATTAAGAAAACTGAGCAACATGAACGACAGCTCGGGGGCTGCAAACAAAACTAAGTAACAGGAGCAAACTGACTGGAGACTGGGCAGGAACAAATGGCTAGGACAAATGACTATGAATCAATGATGATGACACCAGAAAGAGCACAAGCACAAACTGACATAAATAAGGGAACTCACAATTACATGGATGCAAGACAGCTGGGAGACAATCAGGGTAAACCATAACACACGTGAGGGAAAGTGGCTATGGGTACAGAACTGCTGTCTCGGTGGGGCAGTGGTTTGCACTGTGGCAGCACAGTAAGAATGTTACGGGATCGATTCCACCCCTGACCATCATGGGTTCGATCCCACTCCCTGACCATCGGTGACCCTTCTGTGTGGAGTATGCATGTTCTCCCCCACATCTTTACCCTGGGTACTCCGATTTCCTTCCACAGGCCAAAAACATGCAAGTTAGGTTAATTAAAGAATTTAAAGTGATGGTGGCTTAGGAGACGGTCGGCTTTTGTGGAGCTCCATAATCGCCTAAATATATTCAAAATTCTCATTTAAGATACAACTTCTTTCTTGTAAGCTAACGCAATGACTCTTGAGCAATACTGGACAAGACAACATTAAACAATGCCATTGTTGAAGGGTAAGAACAGCAGTAAGCCACAACAACAAAACGCTGAGAGCACTGCCTCACCATTAGTCCAACATGGCTGCGAACAAGATCAAGATGAAGATGAGATGGAACTGGGGCCTGGGCTCACTAAAGCATTTGAGCTTATGACCAGTAAGATAATGAAGGCTAATGACGATAAACTGGAGCCATTAGCCACAACTGTTCTCTCTCATACCAACGACTTGAAAGGGGTTGTTAACCGGCTGGATGAGCTAGAGGCTAGGATGCTACAGATGGAAACGGCTAACAAGCTGTTGGCTAACATGGTCCTAGCTTTGGAGAAGAAAATAAAATCCCTCTCTGAACACGTAGGTGACCTGGAGTACAGAGGGTGGCGAAAGAATATACGCATCGTCAATTTGCCAGAGAACATGGAAGGGGGGAATGCTTTGGACTTCTTTGAGCACTGGCTTCCAGATTTTCTTAATATGGACACAAAGGATTGCCGGGTTAAGCTAGAGAGGGCTCACCGCTCCCTTGCACCCACATCCAGCTCTGATCAGCAACCTCATCCATTCATTATCAGGTTCCATTCGTTTCCTGACAAGCAGAGAGTGATGGCAGCAGCGCGACGTGAAGCAGGCAATGGCGACATTACTTTGGACGGGAGGAAAATATCCTTTTACCACAACCTCTGCCGAGGTTCTTCATAGAAGAAAGGAGTTTAACGAAGTCAAGCAGCGCCTGAGAGGAATTGGAGCAGAATATTCCATGCTGTTCCCTGCAAGGCTGCAAGTATCCTTTAATGGCACTCAGAAAACTTTTCTCTCCCCGACTGAAGTTATGTCTTTTGTATCCAGTGTGACAAATCAGGGTAGATGAGAATGTGGACCTTAAGGTTGGACAGTGTATTTATTATTATCCATTTCTGTGCCTTATTATGACTCTCTGTGTATGATGTGTCGTTTAAATAACGGACACAGCTCTTTGTGTTTAATACACATATGTGTGTCCGTTAATCCAAATATTTAAGGTGAAAATCCCGTATCGAATATGACTCAAACTTAAGCTTAAATGTATTGCTTGTTCTTAATATTATGGGGCATTTCAGTAGTTCCCTGCCATCTGGATTATCATTTGCCACCCCCCCTCACCATTTTTTGCGCACTCGTGTAAAGGAGGGAATTATCTGTAGGCACTGCCTCCATTTTTTTTTTGGTTGCTCCCCCTCCTTTTTGATTGATTTCATTGTTTTTTGTTTGTTTTTCTTGTGAAGCGTTTGGCCTTTAGTAAGTGCCTCGAAGAAGAGCAATCCCCATGAGATCTGGGGAAAGATCCTACTTATTATTTATTGGTTTTGTGTATTTTTTGTTTTTGTTTTGGGTTTGTGTTTGGGTGTTTGTTTTGTGTTCAGCAATGGTCTACTGTGTTAAGATTTATATTATCTGTCAATATTATCTGTTATATATTATCTGTACATTACATTATGCCAACTGCGCAAAATTCTTACATGCACAAAATGGGGTGCTGGAGACATATTTATTAGTCTTTACAGGGTTCATAAATCTTAATGTCTTCTTCCAATAGAATTAAACTTTGTTCGTGGAACGTGAGGGGCCTGAGGGGGAACATGAAACAAAGAAAGGTTTATGCTTTATTGAAATGGGAGAGCGTAGCGGTGGCTCTATTATGGGAGTCACACCTGGACTATAATGGACATCATAAACTTAAATATGGTTGGGTTGGCCAGGTTTATTCCTCCTCTTTAACCACCAGCAACAGGGGTGTAGTTATATTAATACATAAAAATCTCCTGTTTCAGCTGGTGAAATGTGTTAAAGACACATGGAAGATATGTGATTAAAGGGGTTTTATATGGTGAAGAGATTACTATTATGAATCTTTATTGCTCACCACCTTATTCACCTAGCTTCTTGGTTAAGGTCTTCTCTGAATTTGCAGAGCTTTCCCCAGCAATAGCTTTAGTGGGAGGAGACTTTAATTGCTTACTTAACCCCTTGCTTGATAGACATCCTCCTCAGAATACATCCTTAACAACTCAGGCTGATGCTCTTTATGCTATTTGTGAAGAAATGAATTTAGTAGATGCATGGCAAACTCTCCACCCCTCTGCTAAAGAATTTACATTTTGTTCGCCCCCTCATAAGTGTCATACAAGGATTGATTATTTTTTAATTTCTAAACTAATGGTACAATCTGTGTCTTCTTGTACAATAGGCAATATTGTTGTTAGTGACCATGCAACTGTATTAATAGATTTATCTGTTTGTTTAGGTCAGGTTAAGAGTAGACAATGGCAGTTTGATACATGTCTCCTGAAGAATGAAAGGTTTGTTATTTACTTGAGAAATGACTTTAAAATATTTTTCTGCTATCAACTCTCAATCTACCAGGGACTCATTCTTATTATGGGAAACATCTAAAGCTTGTATCAGAGGCCTAATCATAGCATATTTAGCATCAAAAAAACAAAAGCAAAAAGAACAGCAATCTAAACTCTAAAAGGAACTGGAAGAGATTAAGAGAGCACTTGGTTCATCATCATTATCAGATCCTATATTATTGCAGAGAAAGTGTGCCACACAAGCTGCGTTAGATACATTATTAACTCAACAAGCTAAGAGTGCTCTTCTTTTTTCAAAACAGAGGTTATATGAATATGGAGACAAACCTAGTAAGTATTTATCTTGTCTAACAAAAATTAGAACAGACTCCCAACTGATTCCTTCAGTTGTAGGTCTAAACGGCACGCGTTACTTTGATAACAAAAATATTAATAATACTTTTAGGCAGTTCTACAGTCAGTTATATACAGCGGACCAGACAGTAGGGGTCTCATATAAGATGGAGTCTTTCTTGGACGGCTTAGCTTTCCCTACTATTTCCAGTACTCAGAGACATAATTTAAATTCTCCCATCTCTAGAGAGGAGGTTGTATTAGCAATTAACAGTTAACAATCAGGTAAAGCACCGGGGCCAGACGGTTTGAGCAGTGAATTTCAGGATATACTTGTGGATCCATTTTTGGAGATGATAGAACACTCCTTTACCTCTGGAAGCTTACCTCAGCCATTAAGAGAAGCTGACATCTCCCTAATTCTTAAAAAAGGCGTGTCCTGAAGATTGCTCAGGATATAGAACTGTTGCTCATTAAATCAAGATGTTAAACTGTTATCTAAGATCCTGGCCCTGCGACTTGAGAAGGTTCTGCATTTCATCATTAAGGAGGACCAGACAGGTTTTATCAAAGGCAGAAGCTCTAGTCACAACATTAGGAGGCTTTTAAATATTGTTCATTTCTGTCAAACACAAGAAGATGACACTGTAGTCATTTCATTGGATGCAGAGAAAGCCTTTGATCGAATTGAGTGACCTTATTTAGTTAAAGTATTACAAAAATTTAATCTGGGGGATAATTTTATCAAATGGATCAAACTTTTGTATAATAAACCTCTTGCATCAGTCATAACAAATGGTTATAGATCGGATAATTTCTCAGTTTATCGTTCAACACGTCAAGGCTGCCCGCTAAGCCATGCTCATTTTGCCCTTGCAGTAGAACCTTTGGCTGAAGCCATCAGACAGGACCCAGCTGTCAGGGGTATAGATGTAGGGGAGACACAACATAAAATTTCCCTTTATGTGGATGACGTTTTGTTGTATGTAGTGGAGCCTGCTACCTCTGTTCCACGACTGGTCAACATCATTAATTATTTTGGATCTTCCTCTGGTTACAAAATTATTTTTTCTAAATCTTTAGCTATGCCCATGGAAAGCCTCAGACATAGAACTAACTCCCTTATATCATTTCTACTTCACTGGTCTATGTCAGGTTTTGTGTACTTAGGTATTCAGATTACTCCTGTGTTCCATCAGATATTTAAAGCTAATTTCAACCCTCTCCTAGACACTATAAAGAAGGATTTAAACAGGTGGTGTTCACGTCCCCTATCATTACTTGGCAGAGTGTCTATTATTAAAATGAATATCCTGCCCAGGTTACTGTACCTCCTACAGATGATTCCAGTGTTTATAACTAATAAGGTTTCAAAGTTACTCAGTGGTTGGTTGAGTGATTTTATCTGGAACTAGAAAAGCACTCATAGAGCGCATACCTCCGCCAAGGCTCCTTCCATTTCTCATGGATCACCTCCAAAATGTAATGGGTTTGTGTGTAGGCCTATACCCATCCATCCATCCATCCATCCATCCATCTTCTACCGCTTTTCCGAAGGTCTGGGTCGCGAAGGCAGCAGTTCAAGCAGAGAAGCCCAAACTTCCCTCTCCCCAGCCACCTGCTCCAGCTCTTCAGAGAGGATACCAAGGCATTCCCAGACCAGCTGGGAGACATAGTCTCTCCACCGAGTCCTGGGTCTGCCCCGGGGTCTCCTCCCAGTGAGACGTGCCCGAAACACCTCAAGTGGGAAGCGTCCAGGAGGCATCCTAATCAGATGCCCATACCACCTCAACTGACTCCTTTCAATGTGGAGGAGCAGCGGTTCTACTCTGAGCCTCTCCTGGATGACTAAGCTCCTCACCCTATCTCTGAGGGTGAGTCCAGCAATCCTATGGAGAAAGCTCATTTCAGCCGCTTGTATCTGCGATCTCGTTCTTTCGGTCATTACCCAAAGCTCGTGACCATAGGTGAGGGTAGGAACGTAGATTGAGCGGTAAAGCAACAGATTTGCTTTGGAGCTTAACTCCCTCTTCACCACAATAGACCAGTACAACGTCCGCATCACTGCAGATGCTGCTCCAATTCGTCTGTCAATCTCTCGCTCCATTCTCCCCTCACTCGTGAATAAGACCCCAAGATACTTAAACTCCTCCACTTGGGGCAGGAGCCTGTCCCCAACCCAGAGAGGACAATCCACCTTTTTCCAGCTGAGGACCATGGACTTGGACTTGGAGGTGCTGATTCTCATCCCAGCCGCTTCACACTCAGTGGCAAACCGTTCCAGCAAGAGCTGTAGGTCATTGCTGGATGAAGCCAACAGGACAACATCATCTGCAAACAACAGAGATGAGATGAGATCCTGTGGTTACCAAGCATGATACCCTCCATTCCCTGGCTGCGCCTACAAATCCTGTCCATAAAAGTTATGAACAGGATTGGTGGCAAAGGGCAGCCCTGGCGGAGTCCAACTCTCACTGGGAATGAGTCCGACCGAGTGTTGGCAATACGAACCAAACTCTCACAATGGTCGTACAGAGACCGAATACCTCGTAACAACAAGCCCGATACCCCATACTCCCGAAGCACCCCCCACAAAAAACCACGAGGGACACTGTCAAATGCCTTCTCCAAGTCCACAAAACACATGTAAACTGGTTGGGCAAACTCCCACGAACCCTTGAGAATTCTCGAGAGGGTAAAGAGCTGGTCCAATGTGTCAAGGCCAGGACGAAAACCACATTGCTCCTCCTGAATCCGAGGTTCGACCAACCGCCGGACTCTCCTCTCCAGTACCTTGGCATAGACCTTCCCAGGGAGGCTGAGGAGTGTGATCCCTCTAAAGTTGGAGCACACCCTCCGGTCCCCTTTTTTGAAAAGAGGAACCACCACCCCGGTTTGCCATGCCAAAGGCACTGCCCCCGACTTCCACGCAATGTTGCAGAGGCGTGTCAACCATGACAGCCCAACAACATCCAGGGCCTTGAGGTACTCAGGGAGAATCTCGTCCACCCCCGGGGCCCAGCCACCAAGGAGATTTTTAACCACCTTGGCGACCTCAGCCCCTGTGATAGGCGAGTCGTCCCCCTCGTCCACAAACCCTGCTTCCTCTGCGGAAGGTGTATCAGTGGGACTGAGGAGATCCTCGAAGTATTCCTTCCACCGCCCGATGATATCCCCAGTCGAAGTCAACAGTGCCCCATCCGCACCATACACAGTGTGGACAGGGATCTGCTTTCCTCTCCTGAGCCACTGGACAGTTTGCCAGAATCTCTTCGAGGCCGACCGAAAGTCTTGTTCCATGGCCTCACCGAACTCCTCCCATACCCGGGTTTTTGTTTCAGCAACCACCCGAGCTGCACTCCTTTTGGCCTGCCGGTACATCTCAGCTGCTTCGGGAGTCCCACAAGCCAACCAAGCTTGATAGGACTCCTTCTTCAGCTTAATGGCCCCCCTCACCACTGGTGTCCACCACTTGGTTCGGGGGTTGCCACCTCGAGATGCACCAACCACCTTGCGGCCGCAGCTCTGGGCCACCACTTCAACAACAGAGGTGGAGAACATGGCCCATTCAGACTCCATGTCTCCAGACTCCCTCGGAATGTGGTTGAAGTTCTTCCGGAGGTGGGAGTTGAAGACCTCCCGGACAGGGGCCTCAGCCAGACGTTCCCAGCACACCCCACTATACGTTTGGGTCTACCAGGTCTGAATGGCTTCCTCCCCTGCCATCGGATCCAACTCACCACCAGGTGATGATCAGTTGACAGCTCTGCACCTCTATTTACCCGAGTGTCCAAGACATACGGTCGCAGGTCTGATGACACGATAACAAAATCAATCATCGACCTGCAACCTAGGGTGTCCTGGTGCCAGGTGCACATATGGACACCCTTATGCTTGAACATGGTGTTCGTTATGGACAAACTGTGGTTAGCACAGAAGTCCAATAACTGAACGCCACTCGGGTTCAGATCGGGCAGGCCGTTCCTCCCAATCACCCCACTCCAGGTTTCACTGTCATTGCCCACGTGCGCATTGAAGTCCCCAGTAAGACAATGGAGTCTCCAAGAGGAGCACCCTCCAGCACCCCAGTCAAGTGGTCTATACCCACTTGTGAAAATTGCATCAAAGTCTGTCCATCAGTTTTGGAGCATTGTTGCTAACACACTGTGAGAAGATAAGAGCCTTGGCTGAGGTATGCATTCTCAGCTCATCACCAAAATATAATGGGTTCCTCTCTAGCCCAAGAACCACCTCTGGTGAAAATTTCATCCAAATCCATCCAGTAGTTTTTGTGTAATCGTAATAAAATGAAGCCGAGGCTAAAAATGCTAAAATTACCACTTCCAATTTCAACGAGAAGTTTGGATGTTCCTAACATTAAATTGTATCAAATAGCATCTCAACTAAGGTTTATAGCAGAATAGGTTAACGATGATCCTACTTCTGTTTGGTTGGGTCTTGAAAAGTCACAGATCTCCTGTTCACTACTGGGCCTCTTGTCTTGTAAGAATTTAAAGTCAGTTTATAATCCTATAATTTGCAACACTTTAAAGGCCTGGTTTATGACATGAAAGCTTGAGGGAAGATCAGATTTAACTACTTTATTAATCCCCATTCAAGGTAATCTGACTTTGTTCCTGGTATGTAAGTAAGAGTAAGATAAGCCTTTATTAGTCCCACAATGGGGAAATTCCAGGATTGCAACAGCACAGGGATAGCAACACTCAGAGCAATAATCAAAAAAACAAACAAACAAAAAACCAAAACAAAACCAAGAGCAGCAAGTATACATATGTACATATAAATAAATATATATATATATATATATAAACACACAGTGCGGAGCATTGTAGCTAGATGGAATAAATATGTAAATATATAAACACACACAGTGCAGAGCATTGTAGCTAGATGGAATAAATATGTAGATATATAAACACACCCAGTGCAGAGCATTGTAGCTAGATGGAATAAATATGTAAATATATAAACACACACAGTGTGGAGCATTGTTGCTAGATGGGATGAAACAGCACAACTGTCTACTTAGTTATCCTACATGGTATGATTATGTACCCATACATATTCTCACCCTCCATAGCGACCGGTATTTTCCTAGTTGTATGCTGGAGGGGACCATTGTATAAGTCTATTGCGTCTTTTGCATTCAAAACTATTAGGTTGTCACGTCTTTTTGCTATCTCTGCGAGCAGCCCTGCTTAGGTTGTACAGCCTGACAGCCGTAGGTAGGAAGGACCTGCGAAACCTCTCGGTTGTGCACCTAGGATGATGTAGTCTGCTGCTAAATAAGCTCCTCAGTGCATTCAGTATGTCCTGCATAGGGTGGAACTCGGACTCCAGCAGAGATGACAGTTTAGCCACCGTCCTTCTCTCTCCTATCTCCTCCACTGGGTCAAGGCGCTGCCCCAGGACAGATCTAGCTTTCTTGATCAGTTTGTTCAGTCTCTTCCTATCGGCTGCTGTAATACCACTGCCCCAGCAGACCACTCCAAAAGTGATGGCTGATGCCACCACCGTGTCATAGAATGTCTTCAGCAGCACCCCTTGTACACCAAAAGACCTGAGTCTCCTCAGTAGGAACAGCCTGCGCTGTCCCTTCTTGTAGAGTGCGCTGGTATTGTGTGACCAGTCTAGTTTATTGTTCAGATGAACACCCAGGTACTTATAGGATGTCACCACCTCAGTGTCTGTTCCCTGTATATTTACTGGTGCTGTGAGGGGTTGTCCTTGCCTGCGGCAGTCCACCACCAGCTCCTTAGTTTTCCTCGTGTTGATCTGGAGGCAGTTCCGATGGCACCAGTCCACGAAGTCCTGGATAAGCCCTCTGTACTCAGCTTCATCTCCATTAGAGATGAGGCCAACGATCGCAGAGTCATCAGAGAACTTCTGTAGATGGCAGTGTGTTGTGTTGTGTGAGAAGTCCGCAGTATAAAGGGTGAACAGGAAGGGAGCCAAAACCGTTCCCTGGGGGGCCCCCGTGCTACCGATGATCGTGTCGGACACACAGTCCCGGGTTCTCACAAACTGAGGCCAGTTAGTGAGGTAGTCCAGGATCCATGATGACAGGTGCTGGTCCACCCCTGCGCACAGCAGCTTGTCCTTCAGGATCATCGGTTGGATGGTGTTGAAAGCACTGGAGAAGTCAAAGAACATGATCCTCACCGCATTCCCGGGCTTCTCCAGGTGGGACAGAGAACGGTGAAGGAGGAAGATCACTGCATCCTCCACCCCAATGCCATGCTGGTAGGTGAACTGGAGTGGATCCATCGCTGGTCCCACCAGGGGGCGGAGGTGAGCAAGGAGCAGTCTCTCCAGGGTCTTCATCATGTAGGACGTCAGTGCCACTGGTCTGTAGCTGTTCAGATCTTTGGGGTGGGAAGTCTTTGGTACAGGTACCACACAAGATGTTTTCCACAGCTGTGGTACCCTCCCCAGCTTCAGGCTCAGATTGAAGATGTACTCCACAATCCCACACAGCTGGTCTGCACAGGACTTGAGGAGCTTTGCGCTGATGCCGTCCGGTCCCGACTTGATCTTCCTCAGCTCTGTCCTCACCTGGGTCTTAGTCAGGGTCAGGCTGGGGGGCTGTGTGTTGGGAGTGGGGGGGGGTGTTGGTGGAGTGGGGAGTGGGAAGCAGGACTTGATGTCTTTAGAGGCAGCAGTGGTTGTTGTGCAGTCAGGGGGGAGGGCGGTTGGTCAAACCTATTGAAAAACAGATTCAGATTGTTCGCCCACTCCCTGCCCCCCGTGGCCTGGGGGGAGGTATTCTGGAGCCCAGAGATGGTTTTAAGGTTTCTCCAGACCCCACTGATGTCGCTCTGTTGCAGCTTGTCCTCCATCTTCTTCCTGAAGCTGTCCTTGCCTTCTCTGATCTTTCTCCTCAGCTCCCTCTGTACGGACTTCAGCATCTCCCTGTTCCCCGACCTGAAGATCCTCTTCTTCTCTCTCAGAAGTGTTTTCATCTCAGGGTTGATCCAGGGTTTGTTGTTTGAGCAACACCGTATGGTCTTGGTGGGAATGGTGTTGTCCACACAGAAGCTGATGTAGTCCGTGATGGTGTGAGTGAGGCCATCGATGTCCTCACCATGTGGATCGCAGAGCTGCTCCCAGGCGGTGGTTTAAAAACAGCCCTTTAGAGTGTCCATTGCCTCCTCAGACCATAACTTCACTGTGCGCATGGCCGGAGGTTGTCTGTGCACTAGGGGTTTGTACACCGGCTGGAGATGAACCAAGTTGTGATCCGATCTCCCGAGTGGGGGGAGTTGTAATGAGGTGTACGCCTCCTTAGTGTTTGCGTAGAATAAGTCCAGTGTTTTATTGTCTCTAGTGTGGCATGTGACATACTGGGTAAATGTGGGTAGAATGGGAGACAGTGAAACATGGTTGAAATCGCCTGAGATGAGGAGAAGAGCATCTGGGTGTTCTGTCTGCAGCCTGCCGGTTACTGAATGGATGACATCACGTGCTGTGGACAGTGGTTATAATATGTGGACAGTTAAAGGGTTAAAGAAAATTTATGACCTTTGTGACGACGGAGTGTCGCCACTGCTACGGTCTTCTGTAATTGAGAATTATATTATGTGTAGAATTTGTAAATGTTAACATGGATTGTATTGATAAAGTGCACATATGATTGGAGATCTGTTTTGACTGAATTGAATTCCTTTTGTGAGATAAATGCTAAGGTTAATTATATTAATTGGGTGAGGCAATTGAATCATAAGACCTCGTACCTTTGCCAACATGCTTCCTGGTGATATCCAGGCAAAAGACTCCTTCTTCTGGTGTTTTACGGCGGTTGGCAAACAGCTTGTAGGTGCATTACCGTCACCTTCTGGAATGGAATGTGATTCGAAATGGCATTACTCTCCTATATCCTTGAAATTAGTCCTGTTGCCCTAATAAACCTAAAAACTGCCTTATAGACCGCATCCCCTGAACTTCTCTGCAAAATCTCTTTCATACTGAGCTGGGTTTTGTTCCTGTATAGACTGTCCACCAATGCTAACTGTGCAAACTCATACTTTGGACAGTGCATAAATGTATGTTCAACTGTTTCATCGTTTCCACAATAATCACATTTTCCATTTGGGTGTTTTTTCATTATAACTAATGTACTATCCAGCCCTGTGTGACCTAATCTTAACCTGGATATGATGTCCTCCTCCTTTCTACTCCTGTGTCCTTCTCTAGCTCCCCCTACTTTCTTTTGTATGCCATACAGGCTCTGTCCTTTACTTCCTTTGTCCCACTCTTCCTGCCACTTCTTTTTAATTTGCGTTTTGATAATGCTCTTGACCTCTGCTTTACTATGTTTCACATTCCAACTAACTTGACTCATCCTAGTTGCCCTTTTTGCACATTTATCTGCTAGCTCATTCCCCTCCACTCCAATGTGCGCCGGGATCCAAATGAATCTAATGTCCACATCTGCCTTTGAGATTCTCCCTACTGAATGTACAGTTTCCATCACCAAATCCTGTCTTGACTCTGAATGCATTTGCCCAATACTTTCCATTACACTGCTAGAGTCAGACCCTATCAAAACCTTTCTGGGCTTTACTTCTTCCACCCAGCCCAATGCCAAACAGATTGCCAAAAGCTCCCCAGTATACACAGCCAAGTCATCACTAACCCTTTCCTTCTTCATGACATCTAATTCTGGAATGATGAATGCTATTCCCACAATGTTCTTTGTTGATTTAGATGCATCCGTATAAATCTTTATAAAGTCAGGATAGTTACCGTCTAAATAGTTATTGACTTCCTTCTTGTTTATCCTCCCTCTCATGTCATTTGTTAAAAGTCTAAAATCCACCTTTACTTCTTCCAGACACCATGGTGGTTCTACAGAAAGAGGGACTGTTGGACATACTGCTTTATCAGCAACCCTTAGCTCCCTGACTTTATTCTCTATTGTCCATCCAAAGCTTCTCATTTGTCCCTTTTCCTTCACTTGGCAAGGTTTCAGTACACTGTTTACTGGGTGACTGTCACTAAATCCTCCGATGTTGGCCCAGTATGTAACTGCTATTTGAGTTCTTCTTAACTCCAGAGGCATCTCGCCCATCTCCACCTGGAGTGCTGCTACTGGAGTAGTTTTTATGGCCCCACAGCATAACCTCAGAGCTTGGTATTGAATTATATCCAATTTTTTCAATAATGTTTCTGACGCTGATCCATACATAACACACCCGTAATCAAACACTGACCTAACTAACGCCGCATATAATGTTTTTAAAGCACCTCTACTTGCTCCCCATTCTCTTCCCCTCAAACATCTAATAATATTTAAAACCTTCTTAGATTTTGCCACAATTTTCTCAACATGAATCTTCCAAGAACAACTCTTATCAAACCACACACCCAAATACTTGAAATAGAAATAGAATAGAAAGGAGATGTCAAGAAGGTAAAGGCATCTCCTTTCTATTCTATTTTTGTCTTTAATAAGAACAAAAGATAAATAATTAAAAGAAGACAAAATGAACCTACTTGAGCTATTAAAGAGAGGAATAAGACACTTAAGGTCTTAAGAAGAACTCATAATTGGCAAAACTTGCTTAATTATAAGAGGGCACTAGCAAAAGCCAGGAAAACTATCCGGAGGGCTAAGAGAGAAAGCTGGCAGAGATACTGTAGCACTGTAGGGAGATCAACAGCTGTGGGGGATGTGTGGAGTATGATCAAGGCTATGAGAGGAGTAAGGAGGGAATGGAAGTATCCAATACTAAAAAGTGGGGGAGTGATTGCAATAACTGATGAGGAAAAACCAACAATGATAGCAAAGAGTCTGACTCAGATTCCTAGCTCAAGCAATTTGTCTGAAGAAGGTAAAAGAGGAGGAAGTAGGACGAGTTTAGCACACCCTGGGGCTCTGGAGGAAAGGTTTGATTTTAGTAGTTCTTTGGACACTCCTTTCACTCTAGATGAATTGGAAAGAGCAGTAAACAAATCAGGATTAACATCCCCTGGGAAAGACAATGTCTGTTACATCATGGTGAAACATTTAGGGGCTTTGGCTATGAGGAAGCTATTGGAAGTCTACAACAAAGTGTGGGAAAAGGGAACGCTTCCAACTGCATGGAAAGAGGCAGTGATTGTTCCTGTAAGGAAACCGGGAAAGGATCCCTCAGACCCAGTGAGCTACAGACCTATAGCTCTAACGTCACGTTTGGGACAGACAGAATTGTCTTTTATCTCTAAAGTAGAGGAATTTTGTCACCACATCAGAGCGGATTTAGAAAAGGAAGGGGGACAATGGATCCTGTTGTGTGTTTGGAGACAGAGATACGGAAGGCTCAAATTAATAGAGAGTCAGTAATTGCAGTGTTCTTTGACGTGGAAAAGGCATAAGACATGTTGTGGAAGGAGGGGTTAATGATTAAGCTAAGTATGATAGGAATTAATGGGAGAACATTCAACTGGATCAAAGACTTTTTGCTTAATAGGTACATTCAAGTTAGAGTGGGCAGAGCCTTGTCAGATAGGTACTTGGTGGAAAATGGCACCCCCCAGGGTAGTGTTATAAGCCCAGTACTTTTTTCTATTATGATAAATGATGTTTTTTCTGATGTGAAGAATGACATTGGTTGCTCTTTATTTGCTGATGATGGGGCATTATGGAAAAGAGGGAGTAATTTTAATTATATAAGAGGGAAAATACAAGAGGCAATACGTGCAGTGGAAGGGTGGTCATACTCTTGGGGATTTAAATTTTCTGTTGAGAAAACAAAGGTTGTTGTATTCACAAGGAAAAGGGTAGCCGATGCCCAGTTAACAATGTATGCTCAGGAAATAGAGCAAGTCAAAGTTTTCAGATTTTTGGGTGTCTGGTTTGATGTTAATCTAACTTGGAGGGAACATATTCAAAATATATCAGTAAAATGCAAAAAGGTACTGAATGTAATGAGGTGCTTGATAGGGACAGAGTAGGGTGCTAGTAGAGCGGCTATGAAAAACATTTATGTTGCATTAATTAGGTCTGTATTGGACTATGGGTGTCATGACGGCTGCTGGGCCGTCATCTGTTTCATCATCTCCAGCTGCGCACAGACCAGCAGGTGTTAATCAGCGGCTCTTAAAAGCCAGTGTGACTGACGGCCCGGCACGGAGTCATCTGTCTTCTTCGTCTGAGTATGAGCCAGAACCTCGTCCTCAAGTTAAGCCAAGAACGTCACGTCAAGACCGGCCACGTAAGAGAACTCTTTGCTATTCAACCCCAAGCCTTTACCCCTGTGCACAGGTGGACCTCCCTGGCGGCGGACCAGCTTCCCCGGCCAACAGGGCAACGCCACCTCCATCACGGAGTTCCTCCTCACCACCACAGCTACGGGCACAATCACCACCACAGCTACAGGCACTATCACCATCACGCCGCACGGACACTCGGAGCCAGCAGAACTCAACCTGTGGTTCACTCAAGTAAGCTTCACCATCAGCAATTACCCGTTATCGCTGAACAGCTGTAATTGTTTCTGCTTGTGTGTTCCAGGGTTGCCAGGTCGCCATCAGAACTGCTCAGCTCCAGTGACCAGACAGCTATACTTGCACTCACACACGTACTACACTCACTCACTATTCAATAAAGAATAATTGTCCATATCTGCTCGTGTCAGTGTCTGTCTCCTGGGTCCTGAAACATGTCAGTGGGTGTACTGTATATGGATCTGCTTCCAAAACCATGTTGAACAAGTTAGATGTCATCCAGGCCCAAGCATTGAGGATCTGCTGTGGTGCACTTAAAACAACTCCTGTTGCTGCTCTTCAGGTGGAAATGGGGGGAATGCCATTAAATGTCAGGCATAAACAGGTGATGATGAACTACTGGGTCAATCTGCAAGGGCACACTCAACATAAACATCTTACAGTTAGAGTTTTGATGCCTTGTTGGGAAGGGGAAAGGGTCAAAAAGGAGAGTTTTGCATTTTATGCTGGGAGGATAGCCAGAGACGTGAAATTATGTGACAGAACATATATTCCATCAGTTCCTTTGCCAGTCACACCTCCATGGTTTTTCTATCCAGTTTCTGTTGATTTATATTTTTTTGGAAAAGATGCGAGGTTATAGAGAATTTGGAAACACTGCAGTTTTAGTAGAAGATCGTTTGGGAACAATGTATCATTCCTTTACCCCAGTATTCACTGATGGATCAAAAGATCCTGACACTGGTTGCACTGGCTTTGCTTTCTATATTCCTGCCTTGGAAATGTCTGTTAACAAAAGAACATCTTCCCATTTGTCTGTGTATACAGTTGAAATGTTGGCTTTGGTAACTGCATTACAGAGGATTGAGGAACTGCCGATCAAAAATGTTATCCTTTGTTCGGACTCCAGTGCAGCTTTGATGTCAATAAAATCAGGGTCATCTGACAGCAGGCAGGACATAGTCTATGAAATGTATGAGATTCTATATAGACTTAGAAATAAAGAGGTGGCTGTATCGTTTATGTGGATACCAGCTCACAAGGGGGTAAAGGGCAATGAGGCTGCAGATAAATTGGCTAAACAGGCTGTGGGGCACCAGGAGGTGTGGGATATTTCATTTAGTAAGTCTGAGGCAAAAACATTGATTAAAGAGTATTGTGACGTAAGCAGGGTTCACACAAAGAAAATGGAGCAAGATGGTTGTGATCAACGGGATTTATTTTTCACACACTCTGAGCACAGGCAGGAGGGGAGGTCATTCTCCCAGACCTCCGTTTAAATCACGGTTACACACACATAATAAATCTTGCCTATGAAATACTGTTGGGTAATTATAACGCAGTTATAATTACACAGCAGTAGAATAGCTCAGTAATAACATTTACTACACACACACAGTAACGTTTCAATTGTCCAAGCATGCTGGGAAACCCCTGCCCCCCTTAACATGGCCCCGACGTTACACTGCCCCCCCCCCCCGGACTGGTTTCTGTCCCCAGAAAAATTAAACTCCAATTTAAAAGTCTAATACAGACGGACTTCCGGTCTGGACGTCATGGCGACTGCAGCTTAACACTGAAGTTCTCAGACCCAATCCAGGATAACACCTTGAAAATCAAACTTAACGGATTTTTGGAGGAGTGAAAATCAAAAGACAAAATCATCATGTCTAAAGGAAAACAGAAGAAACTGAAATTCTCCAGGCCAGGACACGTATCGGCCGGAGAATCTGAACTGGAAGATCTCCGTTCAGAAGACGAGGAACTGGTGATAGCTAACAAAAGGGTTAGCCTGAAATCACTATTTGAGGAGCTACGACGATTTCGCCGAGATGTTACGGCCGAATTTCGGGAATTCAGAGAAGAATTGAAAAGGACAAACAGCAGAGTGGACCAGGCCGAGAACCGAATCTTGGAAACAGAGGATCGAATAAAAGTGCTCGAAGATTCTGTGCTAGACCTACGCAAAAGACAAGCAGCTATAGAGGCTAAGCTAACCGACCAAGAAGGAAAACAAAGAAGAGACAACATAAGAATTCATGGTCTGATAGAAGGAACCGAAAATGGTTTTAACTCAATGGCAGAATGCGTGGAATCCTTACTAAGAGAGAAATTGGATATTCCACAAACCACCGACTTGAAGATAGAAAAGGCACATCGTTCATTAGCCGCTAGGCCGGCGGCGGAAGCGCCCCCACGTTCGGTGTTGGTAAGATTTTCCAATTTCAAAATAAAACAAGAGGTTGTAAGACTGGCCTGGCAGAAAAAAGGATTTATGCACCAGGAGAGAAAAGTCTACGTGGAACACGATTACGCCCCGGAGGTCCTTAAAAAGCGCAGGGAATACAATGACGCGAAAAAGGTGTTAAGAGAGAAGAAATTGCGCTTTCAGACACCATTTCCTGCGAAGTTAAGGGTCTTCTACGGCGATGAAACGTGTCTCTATAATTCGGCGGAAGAAGCAACAGCTGACATGGCGAAAAGAGGCCTCCCGGTAACGGTATTTAAACCCCCAGCAGACCCGAGTGAGAAGATCAAAGCGCAAACATGGACAACACAAAGACCTTCAAAATCCACGGACCAGCAGCGGGAAACCCAGCACCAGAGCGTCGCGGATAAACTATCCGTTTTCAGGTTGGAATAGCGACCTTTTTTTTTTTTTCTCTTGAATCAATCCGCACATCCAACCCCCCTCATACAAGGTAACAAACATTAAAGGAGATGCATATTCAGCATGTGGTAAAACATTTCATGGAACAATCATATTATTTGAAACAAATAAGTCTTTGTAATAAAAAAAAAACTTGTTAAAATAGAAATGTGACAATAATCCACATGTTCTCCTCATACTAACAAATACTGTTTTTGCGTGAATGTTTGATGTGATGGGGGTGGGAGGGTGCACACAATTTCACAGGGTTTAGGCATAAAAGGAAAAAAAAAAATCATTACAAGTTTGGATTGGGTTCTGAAACTCACGTTAAAAGCATGGGACTACTTTCAGTGGTAAGAGAGGGCCCTCAACACGTAACAGAGTTTGAGGAATTTCCCTCAGAGCCTTCACTCCATCAAGGCTCTTACAGGGTCTTTAAAAAGACCTCAGCTCAGGAAGTTCTTATGACAGCTTTTTGTTTTAAAGTTTTTTACACTATGTTCTTAATGTTTTTCTTGTTTTTAATGTTCTTTCAGTTTCTGAGTAGCACAAAAGAGGGCCACCACACAGTTATACTAAACAAAACAACACAATGGAGAAACAGGGTGTAACCAAAATAATTTCATATAATGTAAAAGGAATCCTGAATCCAGTTAAAAGATCCAAGATTCTAGGCAAAATGAAAAAAGACAAAGCAGGAATAATACTTTTACAAGAAACCCACCTAACAGACGTGGAACACAATAAACTCAGTAGACAAGGGTTTAAAATGATCTCTTCATCTTCATATAAATCAGGGAGGAGGAGGGGAGTAGCGACATTGATATCAACCAAAATTACATTTGAAAAAAAATCAGAACACAAAGATAAAGAAGGGAGATACAGTTTGGTAACTGGGCGGCTAGAGGGAGAAGATATCACCCTGCTGAATGTGTATGCTCCCCCAGGGGCTAACTGGAAATTTTATAAAAATGTATTCGACCTAATGATAACTAAAGCTCAAGGTTTAGTGATATGTGGTGGGGACTTCAATCTTAGACTGAATCCATACTGGGATGCTTCTGGTAATTCCCCACATCAAAATAACACCCAAAACAGGAAGACTCGGATGCTACTAAAAGAATTGGGAATCTGTGACGTGTGGAGGGAACTCAACCCCAGTGTAAAAGACTATACATTTTACTCAACTCCACATTCATCTTACTCAAGGATTGACTATTTTTTTATGTTTAATAGAGACATTGGAAGAGTAAAAACATGTAAAATAGGACTGATGGATCTCTCCGACCACAGTCCGATCTACATGGACTTAAATATCCAAAAATACACAAATAATACATTTTCTTGGAGGTTAAATTCAAATGTCCTGAAAGGACCATTGAAAGATGAATTGGAATCAGATATTCTCAGATATTTGGAAGATAACGATAATGGAGAAGTATCCCCTTTAATACTGTGGGATGCATGTAAAGCTGTAATAAGAGGAAAGATTATTGCAAAACTGGCAACCCAAAAGAAACTAAGACAAGAAAAACTATCCTCATTAGAGTCAGAACTTAGGAACCTAGAAAAAGAACACAAAGGCAACACTCATTCTACTGACTCGCTCAAGATTAAGGAAATTAAAAACCAAATAAATGAGATCTACACAATAGAAATCCAGAAGAAACTTACATTTCTGAAACAAAAATACTATGAAGCAGGCAGTAAATCGGCAAAATTGCTAGCCTATAAATTGAGGAAACATCAAACAGAAAGAGCAATCTACAAAATCAGAGACCCAGTATCAAAGGAAATAAAATTCAGAATTCAGGATATTCTTAAAAACTTCGAGAATTACTATAAGAACTTATACTCCCACAAAAAACATAAAAACGCATCCGAGGCATTCCTAAACACATTAAACCTTCCCCAACTTACGGAGTCACAAAATAAAACACTACTGTCAGAAATACATCCTAAAGAATTGGAAAAAGCAATTATGAAACTTAAAGCTAACAAATCCCCAGGAGCTGATGGCTATACAGCAGAGTGGTACAAAACCTTTAAACAGCAACTATCTCCTCTCCTCCTGAAAACATTTAATTATGTCCTCCACACAGGGGAAATCCCCCCCTCCTGGAGAGAAGGGGTCATTGCAGTTATACCTAAACCTGAAAAGGATAAACTAGAGTGCTCCAACTACAGACCAATCAGTGTACTAAATCAGGACTATAAGCTTTTTACCATTATCCTTGCCAAAAGGTTAGAAAATATACTGACAGACCTAATTAATTTAGACCAAACAGGTTTTATAAGACAAAGACAGACACAAGACAACATTCGACGCACTTTACACATAATTCATCATATAAAAAAATATAACTTAAATGCAGTCATATTGGGATTAGATGCTGAAAAAGCATTCGATTCGGTTGACTGGTCTTTTCTATATAGAATCTTATCCAGTTTCAATTTTCATAACAACTTCATTAGAACTATACAGGCATTATATAAGATAAGATAAGATAAGCCTTTATTAGTCCCACAATGGGGAAATTCCAGGATTGCAACAGCATAGGGATAGCAACACTCAGAGCAACAATCAGAAGGCAAGAAAAAACAACATCTAGTAAACATATGTCCATATTACTATAAATGTATATATATAGACACACAGTGCAGAGCATTATGGTTGGTGAATGTGCAGCAGAAAGTCTAAGCTCTCTCTCCGCGGATGCAGCGGGCCAGCTGGAAGTCTTTGGGCATGATGGTGACCCCCTTAGCGAAGAAGAGACCACCAGGTGGGTCTCGCTGGTCTCCTGCAGAGCCATGACGGCGAAGCTCAGGAAACGCAGGACGGTCTTGAAGTCCTGAGCGATCTCCCTCACCAGGCGCTGGACGGGCAGCTTACGGATGAGCAGCTCCGTGGATTTCTGGTAGCGACGGATCTCTCTCAGAGCCACGGGCCTGTGACGGCGAGGCCTCTTCACTCTGCCGGTGGCCAGAGCGCCTCTCCGAGCAGCCCTGTGGCTAGCTGTCTCCTGGGGGGCTTCTTCCTCCAGTAGATTTTACGGGCGGTCTGCTTGGTTCATGCCATCGCTCTTTATTATTCTGTCTTATATTTCTTTCACGCCGCCTAAACTCCAGCCCGGCACCCGCTTCGTTTTCGCTACAGCTCCCGGTATGTCGAGTTTCCCATTAGCACCGGGCGGCGGCCAAGTGCTAGCTAGCACTAGCTCCTCCCCGCTGTAACGTCTCCCGCTGCAAACCGTGGCTCCGTCCGCCGACCCGGGAGACCCCCGGGGCGATCCGTGCGTCCGTGATATATATACAGAGTGAAAGGTGTAGAAAGAAGAAGGAAGATAAAAAAAAAGGCTGTTGCAACAGGCAGCCGACTCGTGTGGCGCCGCCGGTCCGGCGGAACCGGAACCGGAACGGTAATTTATCATCATCTTTTGAACTGGAAAGAGGATGTCGTCAGGGCTGCCCCCTGTCTCCACTGCTCTTTGCAATCTTCATAGAACCTCTGAGCCAATGGATAAGACAAAACCAAAAAATTCAAGGTATTACACTTGGTCAGAAGGAACATAAAATAGCACTCTTTGCTGATGACATTTTAATATACCTAGGGCAGCCGGACACTTCTTTACCAGAACTAACCTCAGTTTTTCAGAGTATGGAGATTTATCGGGGTACAAATTAAATATGCATAAAACCCAAGTTTTAACATTCAACTATGACCCAAATCATTATTCACTAAGCAAACTCAAAACTAACTGGGAGTCGGAATCTATGAAATATCTGGGGGTCAATATCCCGAAACAACTCAACAAAATTATATCACTAAACTATGATCCACTGGTGACAAAAATAAAATCTGACCTAGCAAGATGGAATATGATACCATTCTTGGGTACTGCATAAAGAATTGAAGCAGTCAAAATGAATATACTTCCACGTCTTCTATACCTTTTCCAAACAATACCGGTAGAACCTCCCAAAAAAACATGGCAGGAGCTGGACAGAAGGATCTCAAGATTCATATGGCAGGGCAAGAGACCTAGAATCAGATATAGAACCCTACAGCTAAACAAAGACAAAGGTGGGCTCGCGCTGCCAAATATCAGGGACTACTTTAAAGCCGCACAAATTAAAACTTTAGTAGAGATATGTAACCCAGTCTACACTGCACAATGGAAGGAGATCGAATGCCAAATAACAAGTGACATCCCCCTACAGGCGATAATAGGGAACAATGTCTTACCTAAGCTTTTGAATAACACTAACCCGTGGATAGAGACCCCGCTAAAAATTTGGTTTAAGATAGTCAGAGAGAATCAAACTAAAGAGCCCTATCGACTTCTGCAATGGATCGCCTATGATCAGGACTTTACTCCTAATAAAACAGACACCAGATTTAAAAAGTGGAAGGAGAAAGGGCTGATAAAATATTACGATTTTTTTAAAGGGCAAATCTTAAGAAGTTTTGAAGATTTGAAAAAACAAGGCCTAATAAATCAAGACCTTTACAGGTTCTTCCAGCTTAGACACCACATAAACAATATACTTAAAAAGGAGGTTTTGGAAAGGGCCCAGTCAGGTGTTCTGAAGGTCTTCTTAATGGCATATAAAGGGATCCCAGGGATCAGATACATTTCTAAAATATACCAAGGTCTTCAAGACTTAAAAGGAGACAACACATCTTATATAAAAGAGAGATGGGAAAAAGAGGGGAATTTCACTTTACAACTGGAAATATGGGAAAAGCTAAATAAACAGCAATGGAAAAGTACCTCATCCCTGCAGTGGAGAGAATTTGGATGGAAAAACTTGGCAAGATTTTTCAGAACACCTGCACAAAACAAATTTACCCATAAGGGATTGAACTGTTGGCGCTTGTGTGGTGAAAAGACTGCAAATCATTTTCATGTGTTTTGGTCATGCCCAGTTATCCACCAATATTGGACCAAGGTACAGACAATATTGGGGAAAATATTCAAAATTACAGTTCCCTTTTCTTTTGTAACTTTGTATTTGGGTTTACTACCGGACTCACTGGAAAGACGAGGAGAAAAATACTTATTCAATGTTTTAATATTGGCAAGCAAAAAAGCTCTAACTAAAAAATGGATGTTGAAGGACTGTCCTACACCTGAAGATTGGACTAACGTGATCCAAGACATTTACTCGATGGAAAAGTTGACATTCGCACTGAGACAGGACATGGATGTGTTCATGAACTTTTGGCAACCCTGGACCGCATATGTGTCTTCCATTAGATCTAATCTTTGACAAATACCATTTCAATAATGGTTCCGCTCTTTGTTCCAACGCTACTCAGATGCTCTTTTATCTTTATTTACTTACTTTTTCTTTTTGTTTGTTTTTTACTGGCTTGTTTGTTTTTTTTTGTTATTTGTTTCTTGTTTTTTTTTCTCTTTAATTTCACTTTTTCTTTCACTTTAAAAAAAAAAAAAGGGGTGTTGTAAGAATTAATCTTCCAATGTTGTCAGATATCAGAAAATAAGGGAACATGTGATGAAAATGTAAACACTGCATTGCTGTAACGACCTGTATACCCTTTACAAAAACTTAAATAAAAAAAAAAAAAAAAGTCTAATACAAACTCATCCAGGTGTCGGGGCGATCTTCGGCGCCGGCAGCCAACACGTAGAGGCCCCCTAGTGTCCATCTGGGTCTCGGTCGGGGTATCGGGCCGGGATGGAAGCTCTGGTTCGTCCACCAGTGGTGCAGATGGCCAATACGGGGCGAGACGGTCACAATGAAGGACCACAACCCTGTCCCTTTTTCTAAGCCTCACCCTGTACACCACATCTGACAGTCTCTCCAGGACCACGCATGGCCCCGACCACTGGCTCGCCAGCTTCGGTGATCGTCCTCTCTTCCTCTCAGGGCAGAAAACCCAGACTCGATCTCCCGGTGCGAAGTCCCTCCCCTGGCAGCGGGAGTCATACGCTCGCTTCTGCCGACCCCCCGCCGCTGCCAGGGCCTCTCGAGCCAGCTCGTGCACCGTGTGGAGACGTTCTTTCAAACAAAAAAAATAATCCAATCCGGGTTTTCCCTCCACCTCCGGCTCAGGGGGGCAACCGAATACCAAATCTACCGGTGTGCGCAGCTCGCGTCCAAACATGAGCACCGCAGGGGTGCACCGGGTAGATTCCTGAGCTGCCGTCCGGTATGCACACAAAACAAAAGGCAGATGCAGGTCCCAGTCTCGCTGTCGCTGGTCCACTAGGATAGCGAGCTGGGTGGTGAGGGTCCGGTTGAATCGTTCGACCAGGCCGTCGCTCTGTGGATGCAGCGGGGTGGTCCGGGTCTTCCGGATGCCCAGCCGTTTGCAGACCTCTCCGAAGACCTCCGCCTCGAAGTTCCGACCCTGATCGCTGTGCAGCTCCTCCAGTGCGCCGAACCGACAGAACATTTCATCCACCAGCTTTGACGCCGTCGTCGTGGCGCTTTGGTCCGGGACCGCGTACGCCTCTGGCCACTTAGTGAACTAATCCATCGCGACCAGCACGTAGCGGTTCCCCCGGTCCGTGGTCGGGAAAGGGCCCAGGATGTCCACTCCCACTCGCTCCATCGGCGCCCCCACCCGGTACTGCTGCAGGGGAGCGTGGGATCGCTGAGTTGGTCCCTTCTGAGCTGTGCACGTGTCGCAGCGATGAACGTGGAGCTCCACGTCCTGATGACAACCGGGCCAGTAGAACCGGGCCCGAAGGCGCTGCAGCGTCTTTGTCACTCCGAAGTGGCCCGCTCCTACCGCCCCATGAACCAGCTGGAGTACTTTGGGCCGGAGTCAACGAGGAACCAGCAGCTGCCAGACGTACCGCTGCCCAGCTGGAGTGTGCCACTGTCGATACACCCCGCCCTCATGGCAGCGGAGGTTGGCCCACTGGGAGTGCAGGGCCTTAGTCTCTGGGTCCAGCGGTGACACAACCTCCCAGGCGGGCCGCTGTCCTGCGTCCAGCCACTGCCGAACCTGCGAAATGACCGGGTCTCTGTCCTGTTCGCTCTGCAGCTGCTGCGTGCCAAGAACCTCTGTGACGTCATCGCTGGGGAGAACTGCCTGATCATCTGAGGGGCTGTGCGTCGCTGCGTTATTCCTGCTCGCAGCAGCTCAGAGAGCGGCAGCCCGTGGGGTGATTTGGTCCCGATCTTCAGCCCGTTGGCAGTGACGACACTCCTCTGTCGCACAGGGGCGCCGAGACAGCGCGTCAGCGTTGGTATGGAGGCGGCCTGCCCGATGCACAATCTGGAAATTATAATCCTGCAGTGCCTCCAGCCATCTCGCCAACTGTCCATCCGGTTCTTTGAAGTTTAACAACCAGGTCAGGCAAGCGTGGTTCGTCCTGAGCTGGAACCTCCCCCCGTACACATACGGGCGGAAATGACGCAGTCCTTGGATGACAGCCAGCAGCTCTCTGCGAGTCACACAGTAATTTCTCTCGGCTCTGCTGAGAGTGCGGCTGAAGAAAGCGACTGCCTGCTCTCCCTGTTCTCCCTCCTGGGATAGCACCGCCCCGATGCCCTGTTTGCTGGCGTCCGTGTCTACGATGAAAGGGCGGTTCGGGTCAGGATACTGCAGGACGGGGCCTCTGATGAGCGCTGCGCGAAGCTGGGAGAAAGCAGCAGCATAGCTGTCACTCCACTGGAACGTGCGTCCTTTCTGTGTCAGCTGATGCAGCGGGCTGGCGATGGTGGCAAAGTCTTTCACAAACCTCCTATAATAGGAGGCCAATCCAAGAAAACTCCTCAGTTCTCCAATGTTCCGCGGCACTGGCCAGTCTCTCACTGTTGCCACTTTTTCCGGGTCGGTGGCGACCCCCGCTGCGCTGACGACGTGGCCCAAAAAGGTGGTCTCCTGCCGGAACAGGTGGCATTTCTTAGGGTGTAACCATAGCCCCGCCTGCTGGATGGCTCCCAGCACCTCTCGGAGATTTGACAGGGCGCTGTCAAAATCAGCTGCATGCACCAGCAGGTCATCCAGGTAAACAACGCAGCGACTCCGGGGCACGTGAGCCAGCACTCGCTCCATCAAGCGCTCAAAGGTGGCCGTAGCGTTGCAGAGTCCAAACGGCATTACTTTAAACTGGTACAGTCCCTGCCCGATGGAGAAGGCTGTTTTTTGGCGGGCCTCAGGTGACAGCTCTACCTGCCAATAGCCGCTGCGTAGATCCAGCGAGTTGAACCAGCTGGAGCCGGCGATGTGGTCCAGTGCGTCATCGATGCGGGGCAGGGGGTAGGAATCTTTCCTGGTGGCGTCGTTCAGGCGTCGGTAATCCACACAGAACCGCCACGACCCGTCCTTCTTCTTGACCAGCACCACAGGCGCCGCCCAGGGGCTGCTGGAGGGCTCAATAACATCTGCCTCCAGCATTTCTCGCACTTTTTGTTCCGCCGCTGCCCGCCTTGAAAAGGGCAGCCGGCGTGGGTGGAGTCGAATCGGCCTGGCCTCACCGGTGTCGATCTCGTGCTGCACCAAACCGGTCCGGCCGCATTCCTCATCCTTCGCGGCGAAAACACCCACGTAATAGTCCAATAGCTCCCGCAGCTGGCATCTCTGTTCTGGGTCCAGCCCGCTGCAGCTCCGCTGAAATAATTCCTCCACCGCCTGCTGCGTCTCTGCTGACACGTTGACCCCTCCCCTTGCTGTCCCTGTGTGTGCTCGTGCTCCCTCTGTCCGCGCTGGTGACGTCATTGTGTCCAGTCCTCGCGGTGGCCTGCCTGGTCCGGTCTGTCTTGGCGATCCCTCGATTGCGCGGGCCCCCGTGTCCCTTCCCTGGGTTCTGCTGTGGAGCGTGATGGTCCGGTTTCCCAGCTGGAGGGAAGGTCCGGCGGTGTCGATCTTAGCACGCCAGGCTGTGAGCAGGTCTAGTCCAATAATACAGGGGTCTTGGATGTCAGCCAGCCAGAACGGGTGTCTCGTGTTCTGGCCGGCCACCCCCACCACCAGCACTCTCCGCACCTTCGCAGCGCTCGGTGGGTTCCCACCCCCGCGGAGCCGTCTTGCTTGTGCCCGGCAGCACACCGGGTCGAACCAAGGAGATCGTAGAGCCGGTGTCAATCAGGGCCCGGATCGACGTCTTCCCCAAGCTGCACTGTAGATAGATCCCTGGAGAGTGTCCAACTCGGCCCACGCGCGGTGCCAGCTCCTCGGGGGAAACATCTGCTGGAGGTGGCCTGTCCCCGTTCACGCCACCTCGCTCTAGTTTAACGCCGGCGAGGGGCCAGTTTGTCGTGGGGTGGGTGCGGGGCAGTATCGTGCGATGTGTCCCATCTCTCCGCAGCGGAAGCACCCTTCCTCGCGCCGCTGAGGCCATCTTCTCCGTGGACGCGCCGCTGTGGTCTGCCGTAATTCCTTCTCCTCCCCCTCGATCTCCATCGTGGCCTGGTAGGTTCTTCGGCTGTGCGTTGGTGCTTCAGTGGTGCGATTTATTAGCGGCTCTACCCGCTCTGCTTCTGCCACTGCAGTCCTCCAGTCGCTCGCGGCATGGAGCCGTACATGGCTCTGGAGCTGGGCCGGGCGGAGACCTTGGATGAAACTCCGGAGGGCGAGCTTCTCTACTGCCTCCGGTGCGAAATCTGGGTAGCTGCGCCTGGTTAACAGCCATATGTCTGCAGCATAGGCTCCTAGTTTTTCCTGGTGGTTCCGGCGGCGGCGGGTCAGTTGTTCTTGGGCGTGCTCAGCGTCCGCTATTCTCCCAAATCGTCTCTGGAGCGCCCCTTGTAGTGCTGGCCAGCTGTGGTGCTCCTCGGGCCGGAGATCAGAGAGCGTGCAGAGAGCTTTCCCTTCCAAGGCCAGCGCGACCTGTACGGCGGTTTCCTCTGGTGACCAGCCATTCAGCGCCACGGTCAGCTCGACCTGTGTCAGGTAGTCATCCAATGTGGCTTCTCCGTTGAAACGGGGAATCTTGGCCCGCTGTCGAACAGGTGGGGTGGTCGTTTCCTGATCGATCACCACCCTTGATCGCCGTGGGGTCGCCAGCCCGTCCTGTCCTGAGAAGGGTGGAATGTTTGCTCTGCTCTGTCTTGAAAAAGACAGGAGGCGGGGTGCGCTGGCCCCGTCAGGTCCGCCGCTTCGTTCGTCCCGGCTCCGGGCTCCCGGTGGTGGTGCCACGGTCCCATCGTCCATCATCAGCTGAGCAATGGCCTGCTCCAGCTGCTGGATCTCCATTCTGATCCTAGCTTCCATTTGCTCCATCCCACTCCGACACCAGTGTGACGTAAGCAGGGTTCACACAAAGAAAATGGAGCAAGATGGTTGTGATCAACGGGATTCATTTTTCACACACTCTGAGCACAGGCAGGAGGGGAGGTCATTCTCCCAGACCTCCGTTTAAATCACGGTTACACACACATAATAAATCTTGCCTATGAAATACTGTTGGGTAATTATAACGCAGTTATAATTACACAGCAGTAGAATAGCTCAGTAATAACATTTACTACACACACACAGTAACGTTTCAATTGTCCAAGCATGCTGGGAAACCCCTGTCCCCCTTAACATGGCCCCGACGTTACACTATACTGGGCAGGAGCGGCAGCGTAGGTGGGACACAGGAGGTACAGGACAACACTTGTATGCTATCCAGAGCGCGGTTGGAGTGAAGGGCAGGGTGGGAACGAGAACTACAAAGGAAGAGAATATTTTATCTAGGCTAAGGATGGGTCATACTAGATTAACCAGATCTTTGCATTTGGTAGGTAAGCACCAGACAGGGATGTGTGATTATTGTGAGAGAGAGGAAGAAATAGTGGAGCATGTCATTCTGCACTGCCAGAAATATACCCAGGAGAGAGACATATTAGTGGGGGGAATTAGCGAACTAGGGGTGGGAGATGCTAACTTAAGCGTGATATTGGGGATTGGGGTAAGGAAGTTGTTTGTTTACCTTAAAGATACAGGACTAATTAATAGGATATAGGGGTGCCTCCTTTTTTTTTTTTTGAGGGTGTTTGGGTTACAATGTCTGGTCCACACTCCAACGCTGGATGGCGGTAATGCGCCTTTATGTTGGGTGCCCCTGCCAAAAAAAAAAATAGAAGAAGAAGAAGAAGAAGAAGAAGATGGTTTGTGGTGGGTGTCGGATGTTCACGTGAGTTGCTGTCTGCGAAGTATCTTTTGTAATAAATGGAAAATTGCTGATTGCAAAATTGTTTGGAAGCCTCCGTTCCTTCTCTGGTGTGTCTTGACTGCTCGGGCAGCGTGACAATTGGTGTCAGAAGTGGTTCGTTCCCTGACAAATGGTGACAGAAGTGATCCGTTTTCACGGCTGTGGAAAAGAAGAAAAGCGCAGTCTGACGAGCGGTCTCAGAAATTTTCCACTTCAACTGCGGCTACTGAGGAAAGTCAGTGGAAGGTATGACGATATCAAATAAAGTGGACTGTGTGACGTATGGTCAAGAGAGTGCTGTTAATAAAGAGTGACAACATGGGACGGAAGGAGCGATGACCAAAAGGGATATAAAGAAACAACAAGAGCAATTAGAGGACTTTGAAGCAAGTATGGCAACTGAGGAGCAGGGGGCCAGTGGACTGGACGAGCTGGAAGAATTGAAGAGCTTGGTGAAGTCCCTGGTGCATTCACTGACAGTCAGAGACCATCAGATGGAGGAAGAAGCCTCTCTTCAGGAGCAAAGGTGGCAGACTGTGGAGCGTCAATTTAGCCAGATGCAGTCACAAGTGGTGGAGCTGAGAGAGGAGTGTGGGAGCCGGGCTGAACGCAGCGGTGACGACGGCGCTTTGGGGGGAGACCCCAGGGTGACGGCCAGTCGGGTCGGCCGGCAGGAGGATAACCTACTGCTGCAGGTGCAGGCGAGGACAACGCAGATGCGCCACAAGCCCAGGCTGAATCCGCTCTCTCCCGAGGACGACATCGAGCACTATCTGGCGACGTTTGAGAGGATTGCTACGGTCTGCCGCTGGCGTAAAGAAGAGTGGGCTATTCAGTTGGCTCCTCTGCTCACAGGTAAAGCATGGAGTGCGTACATGCTTATGGACATTGCAGACACAGACGATTATGACAAAGTGAAGGAAGCAATTTTAACTAAATACGAAATAACATCCGACACCTATAGGAGAAGGTTTCGTGCCCTGGACATTCATCAGGACGAAACCCCCTGTGTACTTTATGTACGTTTAAAGGACCTGTTTTATAAATGGATTAAACCAGAGACCTCAACTATAAAAGACATTTCGGAACTGATGATTTTGGAGCAGTTTCTGCGGATGGTGCATTATCATTATCATTTGAAGAGCTTCAGGAGAAATTTGGCCTTTCCAGACAGAATTTTTTTAGATATCTTCAGATCCGAGATTTCATAACTAGAAAGATCACTTTCAGTGCAGATGCCACAGTGTCTGCAGTTGAGCGGTTACTTCTTTTAGGCCCAACCAAAAAATTTATAACCCGCTGTTATAGTGCCTTAAGTCAGTCAGATGTGTTGAGTGTGTCGATTACGCAGGATGTTAAACAGAAATGGCAAAGTGAACTTGGTGTAAATATTTATGAGGATTCATGGGGTGCAATCTGGGAGGGTGCCAAGAAGATCTCAATATGCAATCATGCAAGATTATTGCAGTATGAAATTTTACATCGCTTGAAAGTCTCTCCCAGTAAAAGATCTAATATGAACCCCCAGCTTTCACACATGTGTCTAAAGTGTAAAATCTCAATTGGTACCTATACTCATTGTGTCTGATCTTGTCCTAAAATCCAAGCATACTGGCTGGACGTTGTACAGGACATGAGTCAGATATTTGTTGTGAATGTAGACATGGATCCTCGCTCTTTGCTATTGGGGCATCCAAACCAGGACTTACTTTTTGGAAGCTTTGCCAGACTGTACAATATCCTTGCATATGCTGCAAGACGGAATATTTTTTTGTCATGGATATGTGACAAACTGCCAACTAAAACAAACTGGCATAAAATTATCATGGAGTGCTTCCCTTTGGAATATTTAACGTGCCTACTTCATTCAACAAAGGGACATTTTATGAAAATATGGACTCCATATCTCAAATTCTCTAACTTTACAGTGACTTTGATTCTTGGGAGCATTAACTTGGACTAAGTATGACTTTCTTTTTTCCAGATCTTGTTTGTAGTGCTGTGGTGGACACGTTCCTCTGTACAAGTGTACGAGTGCAGGTATATGTGTGTACATGCATTAGTTTCTAGTTGTGCAGCATATCTTTTTTTAAAAAAAATTATTTCTATTTATTTCAATCTCTGATTTTGTGTAGATCATTGTTGTGCTGAGCTCTTTTTCACGTTTTGACTGTTTGGTATTTATTTTTTGGGTGTAAAACAAAAGGGGAAAAAAATCAATAAATACATTGCGGGGGGGGGGGGGGTTAAAGTGGCCCTAGGTGTGAATGTGTGTGTGAATGGTGAAGGGACTGCCACCATACCGTGGTTGCCTCATCCATCCAGGTGAATGCCTTGAATTTCCCTCTGGGATTAATAAAGTCTACAAAATATTTTTTAAAAAAAAGCTCCGGTTATGGCTGCCACGTAGGACGGACGTGTCTCGCTCTGCTCTGCTCCTGGAGAAAAAAAATCGGCAAATAACTCTCTCATTTGGGACAGAACGTATCCCAGCATTTGGGCGAGGATATGTCGGCGAAGCCTAAGGCTGGAAAACCAGGAAAAGGAAAAAGCGAGCCGCCGAAACAGTCCAAATTAACGGACTTTCAGGTCTGTGGCGCAGCAGACAAAACTCCATATATGGCGGAGGAGGCTGGCAACGGTGCGATATCTGCGGGGAATGGCGCAGATGCGCTGATGGCTGCCATGAGTTCAATGAGAGCGGACTTTTCCTCTAGATTTGATGGGATTATGACAGCTTTGGAAGGAATAAGAAAGGAATTGGGTGACTGTGTAGAACGAACGGCGCAGATGGAGCTCCGTCTCGCTAGTGCTGAAGATGACGTCACCCGTCTTCAATTAAAGGTGCGCACTTTGGAAAAAAAAAATAAATCTCTGGAAGATAATATTTTGGATTTGGAATCTCGGTCGAGACAGAATAATTTGAGGCTGGTGGGTCTTCCAGAGGAATCAGAAGGTCGGGACGTATGTTCCTTTCTGGAAAAGTGGATTCCGGAGGTGCTGGGCAGCGAGGAGTTGCAATCAGCAGTGGTTCTGGAAAAAGCACATCGTATTGGCCCACGGAGAGATAAGGGACCGCCGAGGACCTTAATTATGAAGTTTCTTAGCAACAGAGACAGGATGAAGATCTTCAACGCTGCACGAGCTAAAGGAGAGATTAAACACCAGGACCAGCAGGTGCGGTTCTACCCAGATTTGGCCACAGGAATCCAGCAATTGAGGAAGCAGTTTGATCCCGTACGTAAGGAGCTGCGCAACCTTGGGATTCGTCATGGTGTAATCTATCCTGCGAGACTGCTGACCACGTATGAGGGCAGAACCCACATCTTCAAGACCCCAGAGGAGGCGCAGGAGTTCATCAAGAAGATCAAAGAAGAAGAAGAGACTGGTGGGAGCTAAGCATGAACAAAATATAAGATAAGATAAGATAAGATAAGCCTTTATTAGTCCCACAACGGGGAAATTCCAGGATTGCAACAGCACAGGGATAGCAACACTCAGAGCAACAATCAGAAGGCAAGAAAAAACAAGCAAGCAAGAGCAGCTAATATACATATGTACATATTACTATAAAATATATATATACACACACACACACACAGACACACAGTGCAGAGCATTGTAGCTGGATGGAATAAATATATGAATATATGAACACACAGTGCAGAGCATTGTAGCTAGATGGAATAAATATGTAAATATATAAACACCCACAGTATGGAGCATTGCAGCTAGGTGGAATAAATATGCAAGTATATAAACACACACAGTGCGGAGCAATGTAGCTAGATGGAATAATATGTAGATATATAAAAACACAGTGCGGAGCATTGTAGCTAGATGGAATAAATATATAGATATATAAATATAAACACACCCAGTGCAGAGCATTGTAGCTAGATGGAATAAATATGTAAATATATAAACACACACAGTGCAGAGCATTGTTGCTAGGTGGGATGAAACAGCATAACCGTCTATTTAGTTATCCTACATGGTATGATTATGTGCCCATACATATTCTCACCCTCCATAGCGACCGGTATGTTCCTAGTTGTATGCCGGAGAGGACCATTGTGTAAGTCTATTGCATCTTTTGCATTCAAAAAAAAAAAAAAAAAAAAAAAACTATTAGTTTGTTACGTCTTTTTGCTATCTCTGCGAGCAGCCCTGCTTAGGTTGTACAGTCTGACAGCCGTTGGTAGGAAGGACCTACGAAACCTCTCGGTTGTGCACCTGGGATGATGTAGTCTGCTGCTAAATGAGCTCCTCAGTGCATCCAGTATGTCCTGCATAGGGTGGAACTTGGACTCCAGCAGAGATGACAGTTTAGCCACCGTCCTTCTCTCTCCTATCTCCTCCATCGGATCAAGGCGCTGCCCCAGGACAGAGCTAGCTTTCTTAATCAGTTTGTTCAGTCTCTTCCTATCGGCTGCAGTAATGCCACTGCCCCAGCAGACCACTCCAAAAGTGATGGCTGATGCCACCACCGTGTCATAAGCCACCGTGCCATAAGGTAGAATAATTAAGCATTTGCACAGGCATCTGACTGACTTGAAGTAAATAGTAAGTTTACAAAATATAGATTGTATTATATATTAAAAAAACAAAACAAAAACAAAACAAAAAAAAAAAAACTATGATGTACAAAGTTGTTAAAAATTTTGGAGTTAAGTTGGAAAACTACAGAGGAGAGTTAATGTTACGTCATTAAAAGCAGTAGAGTTAGGGTGATTGGGAGGATGAAGAAGGAGTGGCTTAGGCTGTTCCCCGTGGGTGTGGAACGGTCGATGGCTATATCGGGAGACAGAATTTTTCTTTTGATTTTGGGGGGTTTGCCACAAGTGTGGGAAGGGGAAATTTGTTTGTGTGTAGTTTGTAGGATGAATGTTCAACCACTCATGTTTTTGCTTCTCTGTATGAGCATGTTTACACTGCAAGGTAATCCCAAACTCTCTATTGATCATGGACCAAAGTGTTAATCTTAATTTAACTTCATGGAATTGCAGAGGTCTACAAAATTTAAAAAAACTTAAACAAGTTATGAATAAAATAAAGGACATGGGTTCAAGAATTGTGTTTTTACAAGAAACTCATCTGATAGAGGAGGATGTTAAAAGAATTAGGAGTAGATGGCAGGGAAGTGTATTCACCTCTTCATTTTCATCCCGAGCCAGGGGAGTTATGACTCTCATACATAAATCAGTTCCTTTTCAAGTGAAAAATGTAATTGGAGACAAATTTGGAAGATATGTAATCATTCAAGGTTCTTTGCTATTAGAAAATATAAATCTTGTGAACTTATATGGTCCCAATATAGATGATCAGAAGTTCTTTGCTAATTTATTTCTTATCTTATCATCACTTACAGGGCAACATATAATAGCAGGGGATTTTAATTGTACATTGAATCCAGGTGTGGATAGATCAACAGGACTGGATTGTACGCACATTGGATGTAGGATGACTATTAATCATTTTATGAAAGAATTGAGATTGTTAGATATATGGAGAGAAATGAAACCACAAGTTAAAGCCTATTCTTGTTATTCCAGTACCTACAAGACATTCTCACGTATTGATTATTTTTTGATTTCCACAGAATTAAGGTCCAAGATTCAAAACTGCTTTTATGATAACATCGTGATCTCTGATCATGCACCCTGTTGTCTAATATATGTAGATAAAAAATTGACAAAGGAATCAGGTAGATGGCAATTTCAGCATAAATGGCTTCAGGATGAGGAATTTGTCAAGTATATAGAAAAACAGATAGACGAGTTCTTTGACATCAATACTACACAAACATCAGCATGTGTAAAGTGGGAGGCTTTCAAAGCTTTTATTAGGGGACATATTATTAGTTATACAGGATCAAAATTACTGATTTTGAGAGCTGAATACGACAAAAAATCAGCGAATAGAGCTGCCTCGAGTCTTCTAAGATTGAAACAATCTTTTTATGAACAAGGTGAAAAATCAGGAAAATTATTAGCATGGCAGATTAAACAATTGGAAATTAAAACACCAATTACCAGTATTATAAGTAACGGACAGGTAGTTATAGATCCTTTAGAAATTAATAGAGCCTTTAGAGATTACTATGAAAAATTATATGATACCAAAAATGAACCTGATTTAACAAAACTAAATGGGTTTTTGAACGAACTATCTATACCGTGTATTCCAAATGAAAACAGGGAGATATTGGAGTCTAAAATTAGTCAAGAAGAAGTTGGGCTAGCCATTGATAATATGAAATCAGGAAAAAGTGCAGGACCAGATGGTCTTCCAGTTGACCTTTATAAAAAATTTAAGAATAAATTAATAAAACCTTTTTTGGAAATGGTTTTAGAAGCATTTCAAAATAATAATTTACCATCATACATAAATAATGCCTTAATTATACTGCTGCCAAAACCAGGTAAGCCCTCTAATAAATGTGAAAATATGAGACCAATAAGCCTATTAAACGCCGACCTTAAGATAATCTGTAAAATTTTAGCAAGACGAATACAAGAAATTTTACCAAATATTATTAATCGAGATCAGAATGGCTTTATAAAGGGTAGACAAGGCTTCCATAATGTAAGAAGACTATTTAATATTATTTATTTTAATAAAGAAGCACCGGATACAGCTCTCCTATCATTGGACGCCGAAAAGGCCTTTGATAGAGTTGAATGGCCCTTTCTTTTTGAAGTCCTACAAAGGTTTGGACTTGGAAATAATTTCATAAAATGGGTTCAAATAATATACAATAATGCTACAGCAGAAATCCTAACAAATAACAATATTTCAAAACCAATAAAAATCAATAGAGGATGTCGACAAGGCTGTCCACTTTCACCTTTACTGTTTACTATGGCAATTGAACCTTTAGCGATAGCGATACATTTACATTCACAAATATATGGAATTAAAGTTGGACCAACAGAACATAAAATCTCCCTGTACGCCGATGATATAATTTTGTTTATGTCGAATCTAAAAAAATCAATTCCAACCTTGTTGAATTTAATAAAGAATTTTGGGGAAATATCAGGATATAAAATAAATAAAACTAAATCTTCAATATTAATGCTAAATGAGACCCAGAGAAATTACCCAGCCCCTGAGGTAAATCAATTCAATGTTGTAAATCAGTTTAAATATTTAGGAATCCAAATTATGCCTAAGCTAGAATCAGTCGCCAGTGTCAACTATGAAGCCTTAATGTCAGATATCAATGAGTTAACTCAGAGATGGATGTCACTACCAATGTCGATGATCGGGAGAATCAATATACTTAAAAGTAATATTTTACCTAAAATACTTTATTTATTTCAATACATTCCCTTATCACCACCTTTAGATCTATTCTCAAGAATAAAAAAAAAGTTAGTGGAATTTATATGGAACAACAGGAGGGCTAGATTACGTTTGTCTTTATTATATTTACCATTTGATCGTGGAGGTCTGAAATGTCCAAATTTTATGTTGTATTATTGGTCGGCACAACTGAGGTCTATGACATATTATTTTTCATCAAATGATCTCCCTCACTGGACTGAAATGGAATCATACAATTTACCTTTACCTCTTCCCATATTCATATACTCAGATTCGGCAAAAAAATTACAAAAACAAGTTAAAAATCCATTTGTAAAGCATATGATCAAAATATGGTGTGAAGCTAAAAACTATTTAAAAGAACCACAGTTATTGTCACAATTTAGTCCAATATGGTAATCAATATTTTAAACCAGGGAGAGCGGACGCTGTATTTAAAGTATGGAATTTAAAAGGGATACAAAAGATTCAGGATTTATATTTGCCATGTGCAGACAACATAATGTCTTTTGAAGAGCTGAGGATCAAATTTAATCTCAATAGAACACATTTTTTTAAATATCTTCAACTTAGAAACTTTATTCGATCAAATCAAAATAAAGCTCTCACTCGACCTATTTATTCATCCTTGGAAAAAATGATGATGAAAGATAGTAAAAGAAAGGGTATTATTTCAGAGTTTTATAACTCATTGACACTATCTTCAAGTGAAAATTCACTGAAAAGATTAAACTACTGGAAAGAAGATCTGCAAATTGAAATTTCAGAGGAACAATGGGAATTGGCTTGTACAGAAGCTCAAACCAAATCAATAAATGCACGCCTTAAATTGATACATTTCAAATGGTTAATGCGGATGTATGTTACACCGGAGGAGTTAAATAGATATAACAAAAATATACCAGATACATGCACAAAATGCATGGAAAGTAAAGGAACCCTATTTCATTGTTTATGGGAATGTAGATTAATAAGAATGTTTTGGGAAGAGGTGAGGGTAACAATTGAAAAAATAATCTCAAAACAAATCATATTGAATCCTAAACTGTTTTTGTTGGGTCTGTACCCAGAAAAGCATAATTTTAATAAAAGTGAAAGAACATTCATAGACCTCAGTTTGCTTAATGCCAAAAAATGTATTGCACTATTATGGAAAAAGACTCATAGACCAGATGTGACTCAGTGGTTAAGACAGATGTTAACAAACCTTCCATTAGAAAGAATAACATATATACTGAAATCAAAGGAAATTGTGTTTGAGAATATATGGAGACCTTTTATTGATTATGTAAAAAATTTAAACATAACTCTTGAAGAAGAAGGTGAATGATGTGTGTGGACCTTGTAAATTCCAAACTGGTGAACATAATATGTATACTTATGTATTGGATTGTCTAGACTAAACAGAGGAGCATTGTTGAAGACTTGATTTTGTTGGTGGTTGTTGGTGTTTTTAGTGCATTTTTTTTTTTTTGTAGTACTTTAGTGTTAGTGTTTGATTGTTTGTATCATGTTTGTTAAAAAAAAAAAAAAAGGTTCAATAAAGATATTGTGGAAAAAAAAAAGCACGAGGGACTGACAATGATAGCACAGGGTTATAAAAATATTTTTTTTGTAAGTTGTCTGTGTTTTTTCAACTGATTTAAGACAATTTTGCACTGCTGAATCTGAAAATGACATCCGTTTCTCTCGATCAGGTGCTAAGTAAAAACCTGTACTTACTTACTTAGTACTGTGCATGTACTTATCTTTATATAAAGGTAAGTACATGTAAATTGAATGTTATGTCATCATTGTTCAAAATTCAGAGAATTTCAAGACATAAAAAAGAATTTTGCATCATGTAAAGCAAAAATACCCGTACATGTAAACAAAAACGTATAAAAAAACATGTGGCCATAATTCAAAAAGTTGACCTGACTGAGCAAAACCAATGTGATTTTTGGATTCAGCACATCAAAATTGTCCTAAATCAGCTAAAAAAAAAAAACTTAGACAATAAATTTGGTGTTGACCAGTGTTATCTATGTGAACTAAAATTACTGCAAATTTTGAATAGTCACTCGGGCTCATACTAAACGTACACGTCTCCAGGAGTGATGCATCCTCTATATGTTTAAGTTCAAGGCCCCATACCCAAACAATCAAATGATTGTTGCTGGTTTTGCACATTTGGATTTCTGTAATGGAAGATGCGATTCAATAACTACAAATTTAAAAAAAAAATTACAAAGATTTCAATGTACAGGTACATCTCAATAAATTAGAATATCATCAAAAAGTTGATTTAATTCAAGTCAAAAAGTAAAACTCGTATAGATTATTACACACAGAGTGATATATTTTAAGCATTTATTTCTTTTGAATTTGCAGTTTACATTAGCTGAAAGCCATAATCATTAAAATTAGTTTCTCAAAAAATTAGAATATCACATGAGAGCCATAAGAAAAAATAGATTTTTAATAGAAATGTTGGTCTACTGAAAAATATCATGTGCACACTCAATACTTGGTCAGGGTTCATTTTGCATAAATTACTGCATCAATGAGGCATGGCATGGAGGCAATCAGCCTGTGGTACTGCTGAGGTGTTATGAAAGCTCAGGTTGCTTTGATAGCGGCCTTCAGCTAGTTTGCATTGTTGGGTCTGGTGTCTCATCTTCCTCTTGACAATCATCTATAGATTCTCTATGGTATTTAGGTCAGACAAGTTAGGTCAGGCAACACCAATAAATTTGGTGTTGACCAGTGTAGGTAAACAAGTACAAGGGATACACACAAGACTTGCACAGGAGACTAGGGGGACATAGAGAACAATAACAACAGGAGCAACAGGGACGACATGACAGACTAAGGACTGGGGAGCACAAAGGACAATCACAAAGGAGCACAAAAGACAATAATGCAAACAATGACAGGGATAACACAATGATATCAAAAAATAAACTTGGAGCATGGGCATGGCCCCCAGACCAAGCCCAAATCATGACAGATTAGACACTGGAGTCAAATATAGAGGTGTACTAAAATTAATAGATGTTCAATACAATATTACATTAGAGCATTAGTAGGGTTCTGTTGAATCAGATCAGATACAACAAGGAAGGTATCATAGGGAATAGTATTTTTAATGACTGCCAAGTGATGTGAATACTATAGTAGAGTACAGTAGAGTAGAGTAGACTAGAATAGAATCTACCTTGACTGTCCATCCCTCCTCACAGCGCACCAGCTTGAAGTTCTTGCCCAGGTTGGAGTTGCTGAAGAAACACACTTTGATAATCTTCACGGTGAACAAGTTCTCCCTGGGTACAGCTACGATGGGAGACATGTCAGATGAGTCTGACTGGCTGGTAGGAGACATGCTCCTCCAGCACAGGGTGCTGGTGTCCCCCGACATCACAAACGCACACACACACAGACACACACTGATTATATGTTACTGCACTGAGACATCCATGGCTGTCAACAATTCACTCTGTAATATTCTCCCCCTTTATGTAGAAAACACGTAGATGTTCATCGGAGCTGGAAACACACAAGAGTGAGACGTGACAGTAAATAAAATGAGTGATGCTGCCCTTTAAAGAACATATATTAGGTAATGACTCAAGTTACGCTGCAATGCCTCTGTACTAACCAGTCTTGCAGAAGCTCCACACAGCTCAGAAAACTTCCATGGGCCTTTAAAACAAAACAATTCTTTGTACCAGTAACACTAAAACTCAGAATTCATGATTGTTGTAAGGTTAAAAGAGCCAAATTATTCAAAGCTGCATACTGATGAAGAATCAGTCCGGTTAACAAAAGAGGAAATGGGCTCTTTCACGCAATTGAGGAAGTTAAACAGCAGCAAGAGAAAAACTGACAAAAGCAATGAAACCACTGCGTCACCCCTAAGTTACATGCAATGGCACAGTCCAGTACACATCACTGTACAGAAGTGTGACAGCCTACAGGGCATATACTTCCTACTCCAAAAGTTTGACTGAACAAATTCAAAGCAGGGGTAGAAATTACATTTTTAGCAACTGAATGTTCTCCTCAAACCAGCAGTAAACTCCTGTAGGTCTGAAAAGACACTTTCACTCCATTTTCAATAAGTCCTTACAGACACAACATGTGCCTAAGATCTGGAAAGATGCCGGGGTTGTCCCCGTTCCAAAATCCAGCTGTCCTAAAACGGTAAACGACTTTAGACCAGTTGCTTTGACTTCAATTTTAATGAAAATTTTTGAAAAACTGGTCAGATTTGAGGTCCTAAAGCAGACTGAGCATGCATTGGATCCTCTGCAGTTTGCCTATAGGCCTCACAGAGGAGTGGAGGACGCCACTGTCACTCTGTTTAACATGCTTTTAAAACATCTGGATTTTAATGGGACACACGCCAGTTTTTATTTGTGGACTTTTCTTCTGCCTTTAATACAATCCAACCTCATATTTTAGTTGAAAGGCTCCTGCAACAATTTGATTTGAGCAATAATCTGGTAGGTTGTATTCTGGACTTTTTAACCAACAGGACACAGAGAGTAAGGGTCAATGGTACATTGTCTGACCAAAAGTGCTCTTCTACTGGCTCTCCTCAGGGGTGTGTGTTGTCACCACTACTCTTCATCCTGTACACAAACATGTGTCAGGGCAGACATGACAACAGACACATTATAAAGTATGCTGATGATTCAGTTGTTGTCAGTCTCCTCCAGGATGGTGAGAGTGGCCACGGCCCAGTAGTTGATGATTTTGTTCACTGGTGTGACGATTCCTACCTGCAGCTGAATACGACAAAAACTAAAGATATGATTATTGACTTAAGGAGGAAAACTCCCAGGCACAAAGTCACTGTACTAAAAGGCCAGACCACTGAATGTGTACAATCCTACAAATATCTTGGGACGATTATTGATAGTAATTTAAACTTTGAAGAGAACTGTGAAAGGGTGTGCAAAAAGGGTCAGCAACATTTGCATTGTTTAAGGAAACTTGCATGCTTCCAAACTGACCAAACCATAATGAAAATGTTTTATCAGGCTTTTATTGAATCTGTTTTATCCTTTTCTTTAGTGTCATGGTTTGGTCAGATAAAACTGAAACAGAGGAAATCCTTGGATCAGGTAGTTAGATGGTCCAGTCGTTTGCTTGGTGAGTCACAGCTGAGCCTGACATCCCTGTACACCAGACAGGTACAGAGGATTGCTACCGCCATTTTAAATGATGACTCCCACTTTTTGCACTGCCACTTTCAGCTTCTTCCCTCCAGACGGAGATTTGCTGTCCCAAAAAGTAAAACCCAGTGCTACAAAAACAGCTTTGTTCCTGCTGCTGTCAAAGAGTTGGACAAGTTGAAACAATATATTGCACATAATTTAGTTACCTATTTATTGATTTCCGTTTATATTTACTTATTTTTGTAGGTTTTTTATTTGGGTTCTAAATCTTTTATTGGGTTTTAGACTTTTGAGTTTTTAACCTCTTTTACTTTTTAATGTGACCATTCTCTCTTATCTCTCTGTTTTTTCTTTCATCTCTTTGTCTTATGTCCTGATTGATGGAGCCTTGAGTATTTTTATCATGTTTATAGTCAGCTTCATGTGTGCCTGTGTTTGTGTTTATGTTGAATGTAATTGTGATTTGTAAATATGGATGTCACCTGACTGCAAAACAAATCTACCTATGGGTACAAATAAAGTAACCTGAACCTGAACCTGAACCTGGGGAAGGGTAAAGAAAATGGAGAGGAACAAACAGAGAAGACAAACAGACTAACAAAACTGAAACAAACAGAAGACAAACTGTTTCTTCTACTGAAAAGGTCTCATCACAAGTCTGCACCTGTTAAAGGAGAGACATATGCGTGTGTGCATGTGTGTGTGTGTGTGTGTGTATGAGAGCGTGTGCAAAATACGTGTGTGTGTGTGAGTGGCTTGCCAGGAAACATACAAAGAGGGCGGCAGGTAGCAGCAAACACACCACTCCCCCTCGGAAACCCTGAGCAAGCAAGACAGCGCCACCAACCCCCACAAAGCGCAAGTGTCCCGAGACCAAAAAGCCCAAGGACAACAAGGCATCCGCCCCAGCAGGGACGGTGTTCATTTAATAGCTCCCCTAAGATGTTCAATAAAGATTTCCCTTCCTAAACTTCCACATATCTTGGGAGGATGAAATTCAGAGGGGTTATTGCACATAATTTAGTTACCTATTTATTAATTTAATTTTATATTTACTTATTTTTGTAGGTTTTTTATTTGGGTTCTAAATCTTTTAATGGGTTTTAGACTTTTGAGTTTTTAACCTCTTTGACTAGTCTTTAACTTTTTAATATGACCCTTCTTTCTTATCTCTGTTTTTTTTCTCTCTTTATCTTATATCCTGATTGATGGAGACTTGAGTATTTTTATCATGTTTATAGTCAGCTTCATGTGTGCCTGTGTTTGTGTTTATGTTTGTCACGACTCGCCGCTCATCAGCGGCGCCAGCTGTGCGCACACCTGCGCCTCGTCAGCGGCGAGGGATTTAAGCCGCCTGGCCCTGGGCTTCGGCCTGAAGCCGTCTGTTCTTATCGGCATCTCTTGCTGCAAGGAACCCCCTTCACCAAGCAAGATATCACGTAAGGATCTCTTACCTTTTCCTCCCAGCCTTCTCCCCTGTGCACAGGTGGATTTCCCGGCGGCGGACAACGTTCTCCAGCCATCATCTCCTCGCTGCTGCATCAGGCGCTCCAGGTCGCTGTCTACCGGGCTACGCCCTTGCTTAACGCCAGCCACCTGCCCAAACCAAGTAAGCCAGCTGTCATTATCATATCTCCTGTATTGGTGTGGTGCCCGTTACCCTTCTCCCTCTGCTTCTCCCATAGGGTTGTCCGGCTGAACGGCTTCCTGCCCCCGTGCCTGACGCAGACGCCATCACCAACACATACCCATCTCACAGACACGCACTCATACACACTTGTTGTTAATAAAGCTATTGAATCTATCCTGAGCCTGCGTGCGTGTCTCCTGAGCCGTGCATTATGTCAATGTTGAATGTAATTGTGGTTTGTAAATATGGATGTCACCTGACTGCAAAACAAATCTACCTACGGGTACAAATAAAGTAACCTGAACCTGAACCTGAACCTTAATCTACCGACGTAGACAAAATTGTTGGTACCCCTCTGTTAATGAAAGAAAAACCCACAATGGTCACAGAAATAACTTGAATCTGACAAAAGTGGTAATAAATAAAAATTCTATGAAAATTAACCAATGAAAATCACACAACGCTTTTGAATTGTGGTTCAACAGAATTATTTTAAAAAACAAACTCATGAAACAGGCCTGGACAAAAATGATGGTACCCTTAAACTTAATATTTTGTTGCACAACCTTTTGAGGCAATCACTGCAATCAAACGATTTCTGTAACTGTCAGTGAGACTTCTGCACCTCTCAGCAGGTATTTTGGCCCACTCCTCATGAGCAAACTGCTCCAGTTGTCTCAGGTTTGAAGGGTGCCTTCTCCAGATGGCATGTTTCAGCTCCTTCCACAGATGTTCAATAGGATTTAGATCAGGGCTCATAGAAGGCCACTTTAGAATAGTCCAATGTTTGGCTCTTAGCCATTCTTGGGTGTTTTTAGCTGTGTGTTTTGGGTCATTATCCTGTTGCAAGACCCATGACCTGTGACTGAGACCAAGCTGTCTGACCCTGGGCAGCACATTTTTCTCTAGAATACCTTGATAGTCTTGAGATTTCATTGCACCCTGCACAGATTCTAGACACCCTGTGCCAGATGCAGCAAAGCAGCCCCAGAACATAACAGAACCTCCTCCATGTTTCACAGTAGGAACAGTGTTCTTTTCTTGGTATGCTTCATTTTTTGTGTCTGTGAACATAGAGCTGATGTGCCTTGCCAAAAAGTTCCAGTTTTGTCTCGTCTGTCCATAGGACATTCTCCCAGAAGCTTTGTGGCTTGTCAACATGCAGTTTGGCAAATTCCAGTCTGGCTTTTTTATGATTTGTTTTCAACAGTGGTGTCCTCCTTGGTCGTCTCCCATGAAGTCAACTTTGGCTCAAACAACGACGGATGGTGCGATCTGACACTGATGTACCTTGACCTTGGAGTTCACCATGAATGTGTTTAGAGGTTGTTCTGGGCTCTTTTGTTACCATTCGTATTATCCGTCTCCTCCTGTGGCCATGTCCAGGGAGGTTGGCTACTGTCCTGTGGATCTTAAATTTCTGAATAATATGTGCAACTGTAGTCACAGGAACATCAGGCTGCTTGGAGATGGTCTTATAGCCTTTACCTTTAACATGCTTGTCTATAATTTTCTTTCTAATCTCCTGAGACAACTCTTTCCTTTGCTTCCTCTTGTCCATGTTCAGTGTGGTACACACCATGTCAACAAACAGCACAATGACTACTTGTCACCCTTTAAATAGGCCGACTGACTGATTACAAGTTTGTAGACACCTGTGATGTTAATTAGAGGACATATCTTGGTTGAACATGTCCCTATGGTCACATTATTTTCAATCTTTTCTAGGGGTACCATCATTTTTGTCCAGGCCTGTTTCATGAGTTTGTTTTTTAAAATAATTCTGTTGAACCACAATTCAAAAGCATTATCTGATTTTCATTGGTTAATTTTCATAGAATTTTTATTTATTACAACTTTGGTCAGATTCAAGTTATTTCTGTGACCATTGTGGGTTTTTCTTTCATTAACAGAGGGGTGCCAACAATTTTGTCCACGTCTGTATGTGTGTACTGTTGCTAATTTTGACATTTTTGACACCATTGGATAAAAATGCAATTAACTGGCTGGTCTAATGTTTTGTTGGCAGCATCAATATCTGCACTTTGCGAAAACTGTGCAAGATAAATTTAATTTTTATACAATCTGATGTATACAATCTGATGTGTAGTGAATGTTTTGTGTGTGTGGGGGGGGGGGGGGGGCTTGTGGCTTGCCGTACCCGCCCTGGGTATGACATCAGGCGGGCTACGGCCAGACTGTATATAGCTGTGTGTTCTCTAATAGAGTTAGTTCACTGCATGGCATAAGACCGACTCCAACCATCATTACAGACATAACACAGTCCTTACAAAGTAATGATACGATCTTTAGCCGAAGCTGCCCTTTGCATTTTATACATGTCTACAGAAGATAGCAAACTGAACAAACCTGCTCTACTGTTTACATGGCTAAACTCTGGAGCTTTGCAGACTTGAAGTGGGTTTTTTGTTTGTGTTTTTGCTCTTCTAAAGCACAGGGAGCAGCTTTTTGTATGAAATGTGCTCTACAAATAAATGTCATTCTTTTACTTTTAAACACCATCTTGCTTCATGAATTGTCTTGAAATTCATAGTTTGGATTTATATTTTATCTGTTTATATAAATACACTATACAGAGCACCACTGCCTGACCTTATTACCTTTTATTATTATTATTACCTTTAACTCTTGGATAATGCACTTGCGTGAGATGAACCATGACAAGTGTAAGTTCAGCAAACCCAGCATTATTTTTCTCAGGCATACAGTGTCATCCCAAGGCATTCTTCCAGATAAAGCATCTTCAAGCTATCATGAATTCTCCTGGCCCTACTGATGCAGTTGTGCTTCACTCATTCCTTGACATGCTGTCTTGGTACTCAAAATTCCTCCCTAATTATGCTACTGAAGTGGAACCAATGTACGCCTGCCTCAGAAACGCAGATGATGCTTTTCAGTGGACACCTGCAGTTCAGAACCGCTTCAAGCATGTTGAAAAACAAATTGTTAACAGCCTTGCTCTTGCACTTTTTGGCTCTGCTTTGCCAACTATTGTCTCCACCGATGCCTCTGCTGATGGACTAGGAACTGTGTCGTCCCAAATCCATGCTGATAACACTGAACAAACGGTAGTTTTTGCATCTCGTACACTTTCATCAGCAGAATGCAAACATTCAGTGATGGAAAAGGACGCTATTGCTTGTGTTTGGGCTGTGGAAAAATGACATACATATCTTTGGGGTCATTGCTTCACACTGTGACCAGCCCACCAGACACTAACTACCCTACTTTCTACTAAGGGAATTGGTCGAGCAGGCATGCACATTGCAAGATGGGCTGCTCGCTTGCTGCCCTTCATCTATGATATCATCTACCGTCCAGGCTCACAAAACACTACAGCTGATTACCTCATCTCCCACTACCTGACACAGTTGACCCATCCTGTGATCCTGAACCAGAGATGGTTGCTCTAATCTCTGCTGCTTCTTCTTTTGTGTCCATTGCTGAATTTGAAAAAGCTTGTGCTGACTGCTCTGAGCTATCTAAGTTGCGTGCACAAATTGCACATGGTTGATCTGCGTCTTCTGCTGCCCTTGATGCCGTCCTCCTGCCTTACTACAGACTCTGCACTGAGCTGTTTGTACAGAGTAATTTTTTTGTTTATCATGGACAGCGAGTGATTGTGCCTAGAGCGCTTAGGTCAAAAATCATTTCACTAGTGCATGAAAACCACCAAGGTATTGTGCAAACCAAACATCGCCTCCATAATTTACACTGGTGGCCAAAGATGAATGATATGGTCAATTCAGCAATAAGAACCTGCCTTCCATGTCAGCTGAATGACAAGACTGCAAAGCCATGTCATGCTCCACTCCAGCTGGCTGCTTTTCCCAAGGGATCTCAGCAGAATCTGGTGATGGACATATAGACGTGGACAAAATTGTTGGTACCCCTCTGTTAATGAAGGAAAAACCCAAAATGGTCACAGAAATAACTTGAATCTGACAAAAGTGGTAATAAATAAAAATTCTATGAAAATTAACCAATGAAAATCACACAATGCTTTTGAATTGTGGTTCAACAGAATTACTTTAAAAAACAAACTCATGAAACAGGAAAAATGATGGTACCCTTAACTTAATATCTTGTTGCACAACCTTTTGAGGCAATCACTGCAATCAAACGATTTCTGTAACTGTCAATGAGACTTCTGCACCTCTCAGCAGGTATTTTGGCCCACTCCTCATGAGCAAACTGCTCCAGTTGTCTCAGGTTTGAAGGGTGCCTTCTCCAGACGGCATGTTTCAGCTCCTTCCACAGATGTTCAATAGGATATAGATCAGGGCTCATAGAAGGCCACTTTTGAATAGTCCAATGTTTGGCTCGTAGCCATTCTTGGGTGTTTTTAGCTGTGTGTTTTGGGTCATTATCCTGTTGCAAGACCCACGACCTGCGACTGAGACCAAGCTGTCTGACACTGGGCAGCACATTTCTCTCTAGAATACCTTGATAGTCTTGAGATTTTATTGTACCCTGCACAGATTCAAGACACCCTGTGCCAGATGCAGCAAAGCAGCCCCAGAACATAACAGAACCTACTCCATGTTTCACAGTAGGGACAGTGTTCTTTTCTTGGTATGCTTCATTTTTGTGTCTGTGAACATAGAGCTGATGTGCCTTGCCAAAAAGTTCCAGTTTTGTCTTGTCTGTCCATAGGACATTCTCCCAGAAGCTTTGTGGCTTGTCAACATGCAGTTTGGCAAATTCCAGTCTGGCTTTTTTATGATTTGTTTTCAACAGTGGTGTCCTCCTTGGTCGTCTCCCATGAAGTCCACTTTGGCTCAAACAACGACGGATGGTGCGATCTGACACTGATGTATCTTGACCTTGGAGTTCACCTTGAATGTGTTTAGAGGTTGTTCTGGGCTCTTTTGTTACCATTCGTATTATCCGTCTCTTCCTGCGGCCACGTCCAGGGATGTTGGCTACAGTCCTGTGGATCTTAAAACCTCTTCCACTCTGTTCAGTTTCCCGAAAAACACCTAAAAATAACATACCCAAAGTAAATCAAAAGCTGTTCTTCAACCCTTTGCAGCATCTTCATGGGTTGGTCTCATTTAAAAGAAAACACTGAATATTTTGGCAAAACAGTCATAATCTGTCTAAGTGCTCCTGCCACTGAGTAACAGTCATCTAAACATACTGAATTTGAAGAAAATAAAGTACGCCTGGGTGTTTTTTAAGATACAAATGCTTGCAAATAATACACAGCTGTCAGATACTGGCTGGAAAATGCAACAGAAATGTAGAACCAAGTGTTATCAAGCTCAGGTCAAAATTTTGTAACAATACCACCAAAAATGAATATATTACACAGCTTTTTTCTCAGGTTGTTCCCAGGCATTTCTGAACTGTGCCAAACTGTGCCATTTGGCACAGTTTGGAAAAATGTCTATAACTTTTGAATGCTTCAACATAGAAGCTTCATCTTGGGCTCTAATGAAAGGTGACACTCAGGGCTATCTTGTTAGATATCCAGAAAGTAGCAGTCAGTAGTAATGACGCAGAGAAAGTGAAGTTTAAATTATAAACATGCTTTACTGAACAAAAATGTCAATATACAAAACATACAATTTTCTTTTTTTTATTTAAGTTTTTGTAAAGGGTATACATGTCATTACAGCATTGCATTGTTTACATTTTCATCAGGTTCCCTTTTTTTTTGTTTTTTGACAACATTGGAAAAATAGTTCTTACAACACCCTTTTTTTAAGTGAAAGAAAAAGAGAAATTAAAGAAAGAACAAAAAAAACAAAAAAAACAAAACAAAACAAGAAAAAAAAAACAAAAACAAAAGAGCAAAAAAAAATTAAAAAAAATAAGAGTATCTGAGTAGCGTTGGAACAAAGAGAGGTGCCATTATTGAAATGGTGTTTGTCAAAGATTAGATCTAATGGAAGACACATATGAGTTCCAGGGTTGCCAAAAGTTCAAGAACCCATCCATGTCCTGTCTCAGTGAGAATGTCAACTTTTCCATCGAATAAATGTCTTGAATCACATTAATCCAATCTTCAGGTGTAGGACAATTCTTCAACATCCATTTTTTTGTTAGAGCTTTTTTACTTGCCAATATTAAAACAGTGAATAAGTATTTTTCTCCTCGTCTTTCCAGTGATTCCGGCAGTAAACCCAAATACAAAGTTACAAAAGAAAAGGGAACTGTTATTTTGAATATTTTCCCCAATATTGTCATAACCCGAGTGTCGGTTCTGGCCACACTCGGGTCTCATATCTTTTTGTTCCCTGGCTTTGGCAGCTGAGGGTTCCTTCCAGCTCCTCGGGCTCTTATTGTGAAGGCGCCCGGGGGAGCTCCCTGCTGTCAAAGTCAGCTGCTGCTCTGCTGTCATTAGCAGCAGCTGTGCCGCGTTGGGGTCATTAGCCGCCAGAGATATAAGCGGGTGCTAAATGTCCTCCAGCGCGGCAGTCTCTGTTATATCCTGTTATGTTCACCTGTATGTTCAGCCACGTTCCGTCGTGCTTCTGTTATTCTCCTTGCTCATCGTGGTTAATGGACTTGGGAATCCCCCATTACCCGTCTGTTAACGGTCCCGTTGTAAGGTACGCTCTGTGTGACTGTATCTTTGTGATTATCTCGTCTGGCGCATCGGGTGTTCCCCGGCTCAGACTTCACCCAGCCACTGTATGTGTTCTGTGTGTGTTCATCCTTACTCTACAATAAATTACCACTGCAAACTCTCTGGTGACTGAGGCATCTTGTGACGGTCCGTGAGGGCCGTCGTGACAGTAGACTGCCGCCTAACGCCCGGAGAAGAGGCGTTGTTTCGAGACGCCATTCACCGTGCAGTTTGCAGTAGTGGACTGTTTGTTCCTACCTGTCTGGGTGCCGTGTTGAAGCATGCCATCGTGGAGGTCTCGTGCTCGGAGGCAGGACGCTGTTCTCGCTGACACCCTCGAGCGCGTGGACAGAGTCCTTGTCGCCGCCTCCCTCCTCGAATACAACAGCGAAGTGCCCTGGTACCTGGACCTAGCCAAGGAAATTCTGGATTCTCTTCCCCGCTTCACTAATCATCCAGAGGTAAGCGTGAGGAGAGATGACATCGCCGCCCAGCGTGAGATACTCCGAGGGCTGGAGGGAAATCCTGGCAGGGAGCCGAAGCGGAGGAGACGTCGCCCCTCGCTTCGGGATCCCGCTCCTGCCTCCGTTCCGGCCCGGGAATTCGCACCATCCGGAGGTCTTTTCCCATCGGGCATGTCGTCACTCGGGATTCCCCCAGAGAAGCTGCAGATGACAGCAGATAAGATCTGGGACCGGGTGGCTGCTGCTTGCTCCACTAAGAATCCTCCGGCGTGTATGAAGCATGTGGTGGCGGCGGTCAGACTGGTGGAGAGGAATCCAGCGCTGCGTGAGTTTCCTGAGTTTGCTGACTTGCTTGCCGCCGTTTCTGCTCAGGAACGGCGATTTCCGGACCTCACCTTCGCCTCACCCCCTACAAGGAACCGTCGTCACTCCGGCTTCCAACCTCGGCTAGAGCCCCGTCTGGATGCTGTCCCGGGTCGCCGCAAGAGCTCAACCCCCCACACAGCTGTCACTCCTGCGCCTCGTCAGAGGGGAATCCCCGCAGCCTCGTCTTCTCCCGGGCCCTCGCCTGCTGTCCCGTCAGCGCTCCATGCCCGACTGACCCCGGCTGTCGCCCCCTCCTCCTCGTCGCCTATCCTGGCTGCTGTGTGTCACGAGAGCTCCGTTTCGGCGAGCTTCATCCCGGATCCGCCTCGAGTGGCCTCATCTCGTCTTCCCAGAGGGCCCTCTGTCGCCATCCAGCGGGGAAAGGAAGGAATGACGTCCCCCACAGCGAGGACCATCTTACCCTTAGGGGAAAGGCAAGTGCATGATAATTTCTCTTCTTTTGATATTGTTTTGCCTTGTCTGACTCCTGGGGGTGGAGTTCGGGGTATGCAGCCCCCCGAGCTCCCTCCACCCGCTGTGGACGAAAGTAATAACCCTGCTTCCTCTGTGTCTCCCCCCGCTGAGCGGTCCTCGACGTCAGGCCAACGTCGCTGGATGAGGAGGGGGCCTGCGGTTCTGGAGAGCCTGGTTCCGGTTCCGCAGCCACGCCATGGGCGGAGGAGGAGAGCGGACTGCAGCGTGGAGCCATCGCCGATGAAGAAGCGTCCCCGGGGTTCCATGGAGGAGCGGTCTGGTCCAGCAGGGCGAGATTCTCCTGCCACCACGCCGTGCGAGCCACCGGCGTGGACATCGGTGCTGGAGGACTCTCTAGCTGCACGCACCATCATGCCAGCTGCGGAGCCCGACGCAGCTGAGTGGGAGCCTGAGGACGACCTCCTGACTTCTGAGCCCGGATCATCGCAGTCCCGGACGGCGTCAGAACCCGAGCTCAGGCAAGTGCTCTGTTTTATCTTTCTTCTTCACCTTTTAGAGCACTTTTGCCTGTCTCAAGGGGAGATGAGCCGGGTGCAGCCACCCGCTGCGTCCGAGCTTATCTCGCCGGGTTCTGGCGCTGCCGGTGATCCTGATCCCGGGTTTTCTCTCTTGTGTGAGTCTTCTCCCAGGGTCGCCGGCGAGGGGCTGCTCTCGCCTGCTGCGCCAGAGGTTCCGGTTTCGGGGTTGGAGGTCGAGTCTGGTGCCACGCCGACCGGGTCCACCGGGAGTGCTGTTCTGGTCCAGTTGGGGTCCACCGGGAGTGCTGTTCCGGAGGCCCAATCGGGGTCCACCGGGAGTGCTGTTCCGGAGGCCCAATCGGGGTCCACCGTGGGTTTGGTTCCGGAGGCCCAATCGGGGTCCACCGTGGGTACTGCACCAGCAGGTCCTAGGTTCGGTGAGGGAGCTGCAAATCCCCAGCCACCGGATGCTGGACAGGCTCGTTTTCTTCTTCACTCTCATCTCCATTGTCATCCTCCTTGTCTCCCTGAGGCGCGCTGCCCATGTTCACCTGGGGCCGTTGGGGTTCCGATTGCTTCGCCCCGTTTTCCCTCATCTCTCCCCTTTTCAGCGGAACCGCCGGCTACTTTGACTCAACGGTTCTGGTGGGCTAGCGATGCGGGTCGGCCGCCCGAAAGACTGTCTCGCCAATTTGGCTCTCTGGGTCGGCCTCCCGACATTTTGGACTCCCTGTGTGGCGACCTGGTCCGGCCGCCTGAGATTTTCTGCTTCCGAGCATGGGACCGGGGTAGGCCGCCCAAACTGTTCTTTCTCCCCCTGCCTGTTTTGTGGCCTCCTGTTACCGGTCGGCCCCCCGAACTTTCTGCCTCCGCCCCTCTGGGTCAGAACTACACTCTTCCCGGGGTTTCTGTTTGTCTGTGAGACTATTGGGGTGGTGGGGGGGGGGTTTGATCTGTGATTTTTGTGGCTCACTCCTTTCTTGTTCCAATGTTTGGCGGTCCTTTCCCTCCACCTTATGTCAATTCGTTGTTTGCCTATATATATATATTGCCTGTGGTTTTGTTCTTGTTACCCACGTTTAAGGGATTATGGTTTTTTTTTTCTATAGCCTTGTTGGTTGTTTGTCTCTCTCCCTCCTGCCAGCACCCCATCCACCCACCCTAGGGGGGTGGGGGGGTGGGGGCTTGGGTGTTACTCTGGCCGCTCAGAGCTCGGCCTTGAGGGGGAGGTACTGTCATAACCCGAGTGTCGGTTCTGGCCACACTCGGGTCTCATATCTTTTTGTTCCCTGGCTTTGGCAGCTGAGGGTTCCTTCCAGCTCCTCGGGCTCTTATTGTGAAGGCGCCCGGGGGAGCTCCCTGCTGTCAAAGTCAGCTGCTGCTCTGCTGTCATTAGCAGCAGCTGTGCCGCGTTGGGGTCATTAGCCGCCAGAGATATAAGCGGGTGCTAAATGTCCTCCAGCGCGGCAGTCTCTGTTATATCCTGTTATGTTCACCTGTATGTTCAGCCACATTCCGTAGTGCTTCTGTTATTCTCCTTGCTCATCGTGGTTAATGGACTTGGGAATCCCCCGTTACCCGTCTGTTAACGGTCCCGTTGTAAGGTACGCTCTGTGTGACTGTATCTTTGTGATTATCTCGTCTGGCGCATCGGGTGTTCCCCGGCTCAGACTTCACCCAGCCACTGTATGTGTTCTGTGTGTGTTCATCCTTACTCTACAATAAATTACCACTGCAAACTCTCTGGTGACTGAGGCGTCTTGTGACGGTCCGTGAGGGCCGTCGTGACAAATATTGTCTGTACATTGGTCCAATATTGGTGGATAACTGGGCATGACCAAAATACATGAAAATGATTTGCAGTCTCTTCACCACACAAGCGCCTTACGAGTAAATTTGTTTTGTGCAGGTGTTCTGAAAAATCTTACCAAATTTTTCCATCCAAATTCTCTCCACTGCAGGGATGAGGTACTTTTCCATTGCTGTTTTTTTAGCTTTTCCCATATTTCCAGTTGTAAAGTGAAATTCCCCTCTTTTTCCCATCTCTCTTTTATATATGATGTGTTGTCTCCTTTTAAGTCTTGAAGACCTTGGTATATTTTAGAAATGTATCTGATCCCTGGGATCCCTTTATATGCCATTAAGAAGACCTTCAGAACACCTGACTGGGCCCTTTCCAAATCCTGCTTTTTAAGTATTTTGTTTATGTGGTGTCTAAGCTGAAAGAACCTGTAAAGGTTTTGATTTATTAGACCTTGTTTTTTCAAATCTTCAAAACTTCTTAAAGTTTGCCCTTTAAAAAAATCGTAATATTTTATCAGTCCATTCTCTTTCCACTTTTTAGATCTAGTGTCTGTTTTATTAGGAGTAAAGTCTTGATCATAAGCAATCCATTGCAGTAGTTGATAGGGTTCTTTAGTTTGATTCTCTCTGACTATCTTAAACCAAATTTTTAGCGGGGTCTCTATCCACAGGTTAGTGTTATTCAAAAGTTTAGGTAAGGCATTGTTCCCTATTATCGCCTGTAGGGGAATGTCACTTGTTATTTGGCATTCCATCTCCTTCCATTGTGCAGTGTAGACTGGGTTACATATCTCTACTAAAGTTTTAATTTAAGCGGCTATAAAATAGTCCCTGATATTTGGCAGCGCGAGCCCACCTTTGTCTTTGTTTAGCTGTAGGGTTCTATATCTGATTCTAGGTCTCTTGCCCTGCCATATGAATCTTGAGATCCTTCTGTCCAGTTCTTGCCATGTTTTTTTTTGGGAGGTTCTACCGGTATTGTTTGGAAAAGGTATATGTAGGAAAAAGTCAATTTTGGACAACCTCTAGTAAACCCTCAGAAAACAGTGTTGATTAGATACTAATGGCTAATATAAATATTCCTAATAAATGTATCTAAAAGACAGTCAAGAAGAAGTTGGCCATTGATAATATGAAATCAGGAAAAAGTGCAGGACCAGATGGTCTTCCAGTTGACCTTTATAAAAAATTTAAGAATAAATTAATAAAACCTTTTTTGGAAATGGTTTTAGAAGCATTTCAAAATAATAATTTACCATCATACATAAATAATGCCTTAATTATACTGCTGCCAAAACCAGGTAAGCCCTCTAATAAATGTGAAAATATGAGACCAATAAGCCTATTAAACGCCGACCTTAAGATAATCTGTAAAATTTTAGCAAGACGAATACAAGAAATTTTACCAAATATTATTAATCGAGATCAGAATGGCTTTATAAAGGGTAGACAAGGCTTCCATAATGTAAGAAGACTATTTAATATTATTTATTTTAATAAAGAAGCACCGGATACAGCTCTCCTATCATTGGACGCCGAAAAGGCCTTTGATAGAGTTGAATGGCCCTTTCTTTTTGAAGTCCTACAAAGGTTTGGACTTGGAAATAATTTCATAAAATGGGTTCAAATAATATACAATAATGCTACAGCAGAAATCCTAATAAATAACAATATTTCAAAACCAATAAAAATCAATAGAGGATGTCGACAAGGCTGTCCACTTTCACCTTTACTGTTTACTATGGCAATTGAACCTTTAGCGATAGCGATACGTTTACATTCACAAATATATGGAATTAAAGTTGGACCAACAGAACATAAAATCTCCCTGTACGCCGATGATATAATTTTGTTTATGTCAAATCTAAAAAAATCAATTCCAACCTTGTTGAATTTAATAAAGAATTTTGGGGAAATATCAGGATATAAAATAAATAAAACTAAATCTTCAATATTAATGCTAAATGAGACCCAGAGAAATTACCCAGCCCCTGAGGTAAATCAATTCAATGTTGTAAATCAGTTTAAATATTTAGGAATCCAAATTATGCCTAAGCTAGAATCAGTCGCCAGTGTCAACTATGAAGCCTTAATGTCAGATATCAGTGAGTTAACTCAGAGATGGATGTCACTACCAACGTCGATGATCGGGAGAATCAATATACTTAAAAGTAATATTTTACCTAAAATACTTTATTTATTTCAATACATTCCCTTATCACCACCTTTAGATCTATTCTCAAGAATAAAAAAAAAGTTAGTGGAATTTATATGGAACAACAGGAGGGCTAGATTACGTTTGTCTTTATTATATTTACCATTTGATCGTGGAGGTCTGAAATGTCCAAATTTTATGTTGTATTATTGGTCGGCACAACTGAGGTCTATGACATATTATTTTTCATCAAATGATCTCCCTCACTGGACTGAAATGGAATCATACAATTTACCTTTACCTCTTCCCATATTCATATACTCAGATTCGGCAAAAAAATTACAAAAACAAGTTAAAAATCCATTTGTAAAGCATATGATCAAAATATGGTGTGAAGCTAAAAACTATTTAAAAGAACCACAGTTATTGTCACAATTTAGTCCAATATGGGGTAATCAATATTTTAAACCAGGGAGAGCGGACGCTGTATTTAAAGTATGGAATTTAAAAGGGATACAAAAGATTCAGGATTTATATTTGCCATGTGCAGACAACATAATGTCTTTTGAAGAGCTGAGGATCAAATTTAATCTCAATAGAACACATTTTTTTAAATATCTTCAACTTAGAAACTTTAATCGATCAAATCAAAATAAAGCTCTCACTCGACCTATTTATTCATCCTTGGAAAAAATGATGATGAAAGATAGTAAAAGAAAGGGTATTATTTCAGAGTTTTATAACTCATTGACACTATCTTCAAGTGAAAATTCACTGAAAAGATTAAACTACTGGAAAGAAGATCTGCAAATTGAAATTTCAGAGGAACAATGGGAATTGGCTTGTACAGAAGCTCAAACCAAATCAATAAATGCACGCCTTAAATTGATACATTTCAAATGGTTAATGCGGATGTATGTTACACCGGAGGAGTTAAATAGATATAACAAAAATATACCAGATACATGCACAAAATGCATGGAAAGTAAAGGAACCCTATTTCATTGTTTATGGGAATGTAGATTAATAAGAATGTTTTGGGAAGAGGTGAGGGTAACAATTGAAAAAATAATCTCAAAACAAATCATATTGAATCCTAAACTGTTTTTGTTGGGTCTGTACCCAGAAAAGCATAATTTTAATAAAAGTGAAAGAACATTCATAGACCTCAGTTTGCTTAATGCCAAAAAATGTATTGCACTATTATGGAAAAAGACTCATAGACCAGATGTGACTCAGTGGTTAAGACAGATGTTAACAAACCTTCCATTAGAAAGAATAACATATATACTAAAATCAAAGGAAATTGTGTTTGAGAATATATGGAGACCTTTTATTGATTATGTAAAAAATTTAAACATAACTCTTGAAGAAGAAGGTGAATGATGTGTGTGGACCTTGTAAATTCCAAACTGGTGAACATAATATGTATACTTATGTATTGGATTGTCTAGACTAAACAGAGGAGCATTGTTGAAGATTTGATTTTGTTGGTGGTTGTTGGTGTTTTTAGTGCATTTTTTTTTTTTGTAGTACTTTAGTGTTAGTGTTTGATTGTTTGTATCATGTTTGTTAAAAAAAAAAAAAAAGGTTCAATAAAGATATTGTGGAAAAAAAAAATGTATCTAAAAGACTGTGATTTAATTATTAATGGTAAATAGGAGCATTTATAGGGAATGTAACTAAAGGATTGAATATGAACTGTTTAGATGTAAACTGTCAGTGAAAGCAGTAGCGTTTTTACGCCAGAGGTGGCGCTCAGTAGTGATAAGACGCTGTACAGTATTAGAGAACAAGGTTCAGGTTACTTTATTTGTACCCGTAGGTAGATTTGTTTTGCAGTCTAGTGACATCCATATTTACAAGCCACTAATTACATTCAACATAGACACAAACACAGGCACACATGAAGCTGACTATAAACATGATAAAAATACTCAAGGTTCCATCAAACAGGGTATAAAAAGACAAAGAGATGAGGGAGAAACCAGAGGTAAGAGAGAAGGGTCATATTAAAAGTTAAAAACTAGTCAGAGGTTAAAAAACTCAAAGGTCTAAAACCCAATAAAATATTTAGAACCCAAGTGACATCATACAAAATAAGTAAATATAAAATATGTACAATATATTTTTATAGCTTGTTCAACTCTTTGACAGCAGCAGGGACAAAGCTGTTTTTGTAGCGCTGGGTTTTACTTTTTGGGACAGCAAACCTCCGTCTGGAGGGAAGAAGCTGAAAGTTGCAGTGCAAAGGGTGGGAGTCATTTAAAATGGAGGCAGCCATCCTCTGTACTTGTCTGGTGTACAGGGATGTCAGGCTCAGCTGTGACTCACCAAGCAAACGACTGGACCATCTTACTACCTGATCCAAGGATTTCCTCTGTTTCAGTTTTATCTGACCAAACCATGACACTAAAGAAAAGGATAAAACAGATTCAATAAAAGCCCGATAAAACATTGTCATTATGGTTCGGTCAATTTGGAAGCGTGCAAGTTTCCTCAAACAATGCAAATTTTGCTGACCCTTTTTGCACACCCTTTCACAGTTCACTTCAAAGTTTATATTACTATCAATAATCGTCCCAAGATATTTGTACGATTGTACACATTCGGTGGTCTGGCCTTTTAGTATGGTGACTTTGTGCCTGGGAGTTTTCCTCCTAAAGTCACTAATCATATCTTTCGTTTTTGTTGTATTCAGCTGCAGGTAGGAATCGTCACACCAGTGAACAAAATCATCAACTACTGGGCCGTGGCCACTCTCACCATCCTGGAGGAGACTAACAATGACTGAGTCATCAGCATACTTTATAATGTGTCTGTTGTCATGTCTGCTCCGACACATGTTTGTTTACAGGATGAAGAGTAGTGGTGACAACACACACCCCTGAGAAGAGCCAGTAGAAGAGCACTTTAGGTCAGACAATGTACCATTGACCCTTACTCTCTGCGTCCTGTTGGTTAAGAAATCCAGAATCCAACCCACCAGATTATTGCTCAAATCAAATTGTTGCAGGAGCCTTTCAACTAAAATATGAGGTTGGATTGTATTAAAGGCGGAAAAAAAGTCCACAAATAAAAGCCTGGCGTGTGTCCCATTAAAATCCAGATGTTTTAAAAGCATGTTAAACATAGTGACAGTGGCATCCTCCACTCCTCTGTGAGGCCTATAGGCAAACTGCAGAGGATCCAATGCATGTTCAGTCTGCCTTAGGACCTCACATCTGACCAGTTTTTCAAAAATTTTCATTAAAATTGAAGTCAAAGCGGCAACTTCCGGGAAGATGGCGGAGAGACATAACACTTAAACAAAGAGCTCTCCCTAGCCGGATTAAAAATCATCGGTAAATGGCCAACTCGACATAAACGGGTCAATAAACTAAGGGATGAAAACACGAAGGAACCGGGCACAAGGACAAAAACAGGGTAAAATTGAAGAATTCCTCTCCAACAACGCAGGAAAAACCGCTGTACGCAAAGCCCAAAAAAACGAGATGTCCACAGCAGAGAAAATGGAGGACACCAGACTCGACAACATGACCACTGGCATCGCCAGTTTGGGTGAAGAGTTAAGAGAATTCAAGCGACAGCTACAACAGGATTTAGCGGCTCTTAAGGAGGAACTGAAAAAAGAAATTAAGGAGGAAATCATGGACCTCCGAAGAGAAATGGAGCGTAAATTAACGGAAAACATGGAGGAGCTGCGCTCCCAGCGGGCGTGTATGACAGAAGCGCAGACCCGAATTTCGGAACTAGAAGATTGGAAAAGCGAGGCAAACGAACAACTACAGACCCTGACGACGCAAACGCAGAGGATGCAGGAGAAAATAAACGACTTGGAGAGCAGATCCAGACGAAGCAATATGCGCATCTTTGGAATTCCGGAGGGCATTGAAGGCAACTCGATGACAAAATTCATGGATCAGTTCTTAAAAAAAGAACTGGAAATACCCGGAGAAACGGATCTACAGATTCAACGGGCGCACAGAACACCGGCACAGAACCCGAAAACAAACGCTACACCCAGGTCAGTTGTGGTAAACTTTGTGAAATATGACATAAAGGAAAGAATCCTGACGCAAGCATGGAAAAAAAAGATACGAATCGGCGACAAACAGGTATTTTTTGACCATGACTACCCGACAGAAATCGTGCAGCAGCGGAAGAAATATGCCAACATTAAAAAAACGCTGAAAGAGAAAAAAATTAGATTCCAAACGCCGCTAACGAAAATGAGGATTCATTGGGAGGAAGGCACAAGAACCTACAACACGGCCGAAGAGGCAGCGCGGGATATGATGGAGCGGGGCCTTGAGGTGAGCGTGCCGAAGGAGACGGCTGGAGCAGCGGCGGCCCTGAACGCACCACGACAGACGGAGTGGAGACGAGTGAACGGCGGAAGAAGGGGGAGAGACGTAGAGCAGCGGGCCCAGGACAGCTACAAGGCTTTCGAAAGCCTAGATCATAACAAAGATTAAGAAAGGCACAGAAGAAATGAAGGCCAAGAAGACAAGGTAAAAGAGAAACAGACGGCTAGGAGAGGTTTAAGTGATATTTGTTGGACATTTCTAGACTTATGACTATTACTTTGATAGTAATTAGAAGTCTAGGGAGGGCCCTTCACTCTGTGAAGACAAACCCCCCACCCACCAACAGGGACCAGTGGGCAGAAGAAAGGCCCAAAGTACGGAGGTCGAGATTTTTTAATGTGTTTTTATATAAATATGTGTTATTTTTGTTGTTAAAGGGGCTAGGAGCACAAGTTAAAAAAATGGAAAAACATGAATATGGGTAAAAATCTTAAGATAATGACACTAAACGTGAATGGTCTGAACTCACCTGTTAAAAGGGAAAGAATAATAAGAAAATTCAAGAAGGAAAAAGCTGAAATTATATTTATGCAAGAGACACATTTGAGCAAGGCAGAACATGTGAAACTAAAGAGATTTGGCTATAAGAACTCCTACTACAGTTCATTTAAGGGAGGAGCAAAAAGGGGGGTTATGATACTAATCTCAAACAAAATACAATTTGAAAGTGAACGGGAAATCCAGGATAAAGAAGGCAGGTATGTAATAATAAAGGGAAGAATAGATGGTATGCAGATTACATTAGTGAACATCTATGCCCCACCAGAAAGTGACAAGGGTTTTTTTCAACATCTGTTTGATCTCATAGCAACACACAGTGAAGGAGTCCTAATTTGTGGAGGAGACTTAAATGCTGTCATGGATCATGAAGTTGACACAACAAGTGTTAAGAAGACAAAAAAACATGTAACAAAGTTCATAAGAACCTCACTGGCAGAAATGGGTATGGTAGACATATGGAGGGACCTGCACCCACTCGAAAAAGACTATACACATTATTCAGCAGCCCATAAAGTACACTCTAGAATAGATTACTTCCTTATGAATGAAGGTGACAGACACAGGGTGAGAAATTGTTGGATTGGAGGGGCAGAAATATCAGATCATAATGCTATATACATGGAAATATATTTAAACAATAGAAAACGACAAACAACATGGAAACTTAACGTAGGACTGTTAAATGATGAGAAAATGAAAGAAAGAATAAAAATAAACATAAACGAATATATCCAAGAGAATGACAATGAAGAAGTGGACCCAACAATACTATGGGACGCACTAAAAGCCGTGTTAAGGGGTAAATTAATTGTTGAAACAGGAAAAGCAAATAAGACTAAACTGGAAGCGTATGAACAAAGATGTGAGAGACTGAGGGAATTAGAACGTAAACATCAAAGCACAAATGATCCAAAAATATATCAAGAAATTAAAGAAGAAAAAACAAAGATAAAAGAAACACAAATGGATGAAATTGAAAGGAAAAATAGATATCTAAAGCAAAAATATTATGAAACGGGGCCAAAAGCCACAAAACTGCTGGCAAAACGGTTAAGAAAACAACAAACAATGAATAATGTATACAAGATTAAAGACCCCACCACAAATAAAACCACAGTTAACCCAGAAAACATCGAAGAAATTTTCCATAATTTCTACCAAGAACTATACTCGCAACCTGAAGAAACAAATACTAAAGATATCAAAAAATTTCTAGACACATTGGACTTGCCATCAATAGGAAATCAACAAAATGAAAAACTAACAGCAGAAATAACAACACAAGAGATCAGAGATGTGATTAAGTCACTTAAAAACGGTAAATCACCAGGTAGTGATGGATACCCCTCTGAGTTTTATAAACTGTTTATAGAAGAACTCACGCCACAACTCCTAAAGTCATTTAATTGGACGCTGAACAACAACAAAATACCTCCATCATGGAACGAAGCAATCATTTCAGTTATTTTAAAACCAGGGAAAGATAAAGAACAATGCGGAAACTATAGACCAATCTCTTTATTAAATGTAGATTATAAAATATACACAACAATTATATGTAAACGAATAAAGACATTCTTGACGGAATTGATAGAAGATGATCAAACTGGATTCATAGAGGGACGCCAAACACATGACAATATCAGGAGAACAATACATATAATTAACCAAATACATAAAGAAAAGAAAAGCGCAGTAATAATGAGTTTAGACGCAGAAAAAGCATTTGACAGGGTTAACTGGAAATTCCTATATAGTGTACTGGAGCGCTTTGGATTTAACGAAAAATCAGTACAATGCATAAGGACGCTATATCAAGAACCTGTGGCAAGAATCAAGATAAACGGTAGCTTAACAGACAAAGTAAATATACAAAGATCAACTAGGCAGGGATGCTGCTTATCGCCCACCTTGTTTGCTCTGTTCATAGAACCATTGGCTCAAGCGATACGACAAAATAAGAAATTAAAAGGTGTAACAATAAAGGGGGCGGAACACAAGATTGGGCTATTTGCAGACAATATTATAGTTTACCTTGAACAACCAGATAAATCAATAATGGAAATGATGAACTTGATAGAAAATTTTGGAAAATTATCAGGATACAAGATAAACATAACAAAAACACAAATACTGACATTCCACTATAACCCTCTAAACCAGATAACTGATAAGATCAAACTAAACTGGAACCAAAAAGAAATAAAATACCTTGGAGTGAACATACCTAAAGACCTAAGCAAAATATATAAAGCAAACTATGATAGGTTGGAACAAGAAATAAAAAAAGATATTGATAGATGGTCAATCTTAAATATGGATCTGAATTCAAAAATTGAGACAGTCAAAATCAGCATACAACCTAGATTACTTTACCTCTTTCAGGCTATACCAACAGAGATTCCAGATGCCCAATTCTCAAAGTGGGACAGGATGACATCGAGATTTGTTTGGGGAGGTAAAAAACCAAGAGTGAAATATAAAACCCTCCAATTACCAAAAGAGAAAGGAGGCATGGGCCTACCGAGTCTAAAGGAATATTACTACTCAGCACAAATAAGATATATCATATGTTGGTGCGACGAGGGATATGAGGCAAAATGGAAAGAAATGGAAAAGGAAATTGAGGGACTCCCAGTACAAAGCATAATAGGGGATAAAGATGCATATAAGCAAATCAAACAAATAGACCCAATCACTAAATTTACTTTAGAACTGTGGTATAAAATAGTACAAAAATATAATATAAGGGAAGACATAAAACTATTGAAATGGGTAGCATTTGACAGTCAGTTTGAACCGGCAAAACAAGATAGGGGATACAAAAATCTGGTGAACAAGGGAATCACAGCATGGGGCAATATCGGAAAAAAAGATCTCGGGAGCTTTGTAAATATCAGGAGAAAATTTAAATTAGAAAGATCGGAATTTTTCAGATATCTGCAGATGAGAGATTACTATATGAAGAAGATTAGGCATAACCTCCAAACAGATGTGAACGAGATTATACAACTTATTTTAAGCTCATATGCAGGAAATAAAATAAGAATTATTTCAAAACTATATCAGAAACTTATGACAAACAATCATACAAGTAACTATATAAAGGAGAAATGGGAGAAAGAGCTCAATTTAAACATAACAGAAGAAAGCTGGCAGGAAATATGGAAAACACAACACACATCAACAAATTCAAGGACATGGAGGGAATTTGGATGGAAAAACCTGATTCGCTTTTTCATTACACCACAGATTCAAGGAAAATATACAAATACCCAATCTTTATGCTGGAGGGGATGTGGGGCTCAAAATGCAGACCACTCACATATGTTTTGGAAATGCTACAAAATATCATCATTTTGGAAATCTATGCATGTGACAATACAGAGGATATTAGGATATAATATACCAATGAACTGTAACCTGATGTACTTATGTGATCTTAAAAAAGACAATGTTATACAGGCTGAGGACAGATATCTAGTTAAAATCTTGTTGATTGCATGTAAAAAAACTATCACAAAAAAATGGCGATCAGAAGTTCTTCCTGACCAAGAACAATGGACTGACATTGTTGAGGACATACGTATGATGGAAAAACTAACATATCGACGAAGAATGCAAGAAGGAATATGGGAGAAAAAATGGCGGAAATGGACACACTACAAAGTGCAACAACGAGGCAGAAATTGAAAGAATAACCAAAGACACTGAAAAAACCAGAAGAATTAAGAGATGGAAACTAAAAACTTGATGCTCCAACATTTGTCCCCCCACCTTTTATTTTTTATTTTTTTTATTTTTTATTTTTTATTTTATTTTTTTTCTTTTTCCCTACCCTAACTCCTTTGTTTTTTAAATGTAGAATGTGATCTGAATGCATTATATATGATGAAAAATGAATAAAAATCTAAGTTACAAAAAAAAATTGAAGTCAAAGCAACTGGTCTAAAGTCGTTTACCGTTTTAGGACAGCTGGATTTTGGAACGGGAACAACCACGGCATCTTTCCAGATCTTAGGCACATGTTGTGTCTGTAAGGACTTATTGAAAATGTAATGAAATATAGGACTCAGTTCATGTGCACAGGACTTTACCAAGCGCCCACATATATTATCAGGGCCCTGACTTTTGTTCACTTTTACAGCGCAGAACTCCCTTTTAACATCCTGCACCTCAATATTAAAGTGCTGATTGTCTTTGAGTTTCTGTTTCAAATCTTGGATTTCTGTGCTGAAATTAAAGGAGTCAAAACGACCATAAAAACAATTAAGAGCATTAGCCAGCTCTGTGTCTGAACTAAAACCATCTAAAAACACACGATTACTGCGCTCTGTGCTCTGAAGGCCTGCAATAGTTTTCACACTGGCCCAGGCCGAACCAAGTTTCTTTGCTGCCATCTTGCTTTCCAACTCTGATTTATAATTCTGTTTTGCTCTTAAAATTTCGGACTTCAGCTCCTTTGTGGCAACCCGTAGCTCAGAAACAGACCCCTGTTTAAAGGCAAGTGCTTTCCTCTTTAAGCAGGATTTAACTGATTTAGTAACCCATGGTTTGTTGTTGGGATATATTTTGACACGTTTACGTGGAACAATCTTATTTTATATATAAAGCCATTTATGAGCATGTGAGCTCAGCCAGAGAGTCCAAATCATCCCCGCAGGCCATTATGAACATCTCCCAGTCTGTACAATTAAAGCATTCCTGGAGGCTGTGCTCTGAATCTTCTGTCCACACATCAATGTCTCTCATCTCCACCTTGCCTCTTCTGAGAGCAGTTTTATATGTGGGCAGCAAATGCACACAGTTGTGATCTGAGGATCCTAAAGGAGGAAGGGGGAGTGATTTATAGGCCCTCTCAATGGATCCATAGCACAGGTCCAATGTCTTTTTTCGCCTGGTTGGGCAGGAGACATACTGATAAAAGTTTTTAAGAGAAGAAGAGTAGCGAATGTTGGAGATAGTGTGAAGAAAATGGTGTCAAGTGATGCTATGGCCGTTGCTGGCGAATGTGCTCTGTAAGTGTGTGGGCCATGCCAGGTGTGGTGAGAAAAGTCAATAAAAAGCCACTGCAAAGTCTGACAGCTTGGCTCCATCATCCTTCCTCCCCTTCGCCCTCCTGGGTGTAACAAAACTTGGTAGCAGAGGATGGTTCAGTCGTGTCTAAGACGGTGAATGTGCAAATTAAAAAAAAAAAAAAGGCCGTAACGATGGAGCTGGAGCAGCTACAAGATAAGCTAAGCGAGGCCTTGGTGCCGTTACGGGCCGAACAGCTAAACGAGGTCTGTTTATTTGCAAAGATAAGCCCAGCCGAGCTGTCTAACCCTGACCCTTAATTTCTGTAAAGCGTCTTTGAGTGTCTATGATAAAGCGCTATATAAATCTGATGCATTGATTGATTGATTGATTGATTAAAAAGTACACGCTGATACGACTGTTAATCGAGGAGGTGGAGAAAACCATTGAACGCGAAGAGGAGGATGTAGCCCGCGAGTTTCTGCTAAAGCTAATAGCATGTGCTACCGAAGCTAAGTGGAGAGAACCGTTGACGCAGGCAGCGGCCGACACAAGCCGAGAGACAGAGGCACTAGCCAGTTTACAGAGCCAATATGCCGCTCTGCATGAAAGTATCCTTGATTCAGCTAAAAGGGTTGAAGAGGAAATAATAAGGCTGAACGATGACGAGGCCACGCAGCCACCGAGCCGCCATTTTGTGACACAGCCCGGGGCCGCGCCGCCACAGAGCCGCCATTTTGTGATACAGCCCGCGGTCCCCGCAGCGCCCCTACCGCCAGAAGTGATCATTAAACAGGAGTTTAAGATAAATGGGCAGATAGGGGAGAGGGGCCAAAAAGACAAGTTGTCTTATTCCAATCTCACTCACCAGATCGATATGGGTGTGACAGAGATCATCCTGCGCAGTTCGCCCCACACGGGACACGAACCCGCGACCTCTCAGTCAACTACACACAGTTCGAGCACGGGAGACACAGCACGATCGCGCTGAGCTAAAGGTCCGACCGGTAGCTCAGCGCTACCATCTGGGGCTCACAGCACCACTTTTAACTAACTGAGGTCATCAGCGCAGTTCGCCCTACACAGGACGCGAACCCGCGACCTCACAGTTAACTGGTCAGAGACACGCACAGCACGATCGTGCTGAGCTAAAGGTCCGACCGATAGCTCAGCGCTACCGATACTGTATGAGGCTTTGGGAGGGAGGTTTTACTAACGTTCTACGCCGAACAGTACTAGTTGGCATCCATTACACTCTCCCCCTTAAACCTCACTCCCATGCCGGGTTCACGGCACCATTGTGACAGAGATCATCCTGCGCAGTTCGCCCCACACGGGACACGAACCCGCGACCTCTCAGTCAACTACACAGTTCGAGCATGGGAGACACAGCACGATCGCGCTGAGCTAAAGGTCCGACCGATAGCTCAGCGCTACCGATACTGTATGAGGCTTTGGGAGGGAGGTTTTACTAACGTTCTACGCCGAACAGTACTAGTTGGCATCCGTTACATGGGCTTAAAGAAAAAGCACAGTGAGGCTGAGATAATTGAGGCTGTTGGCAGAGCAGTGAGTCCTGGATTGAGTTTGCGCACTATGCTGGAGATTAAGTCAGATCTCACACTGCCACAGCTGTGCATAATCCTGCGAGGGCATTATAAAGAGGATAGTTTCACTGACTTGTATCATCGTCTGATAAACATCACACAAGACAGTAATGAGTCACCTCAAAACTTCCTGTTTCGTGCCATTGAGCTAAAGGAAAAACTTTTAGCAGCATCCAGAGAGCCTGGCACTGAAGAGCAGTTTAGTTCTGATCTTATTCAGAGGAAGTTTCTGAGGGCGGTGGAAACAGGACTGATCAGTGCTGATGTGAAGTATCAACTGAAGCGCTATTTGGAGGATCCTGCCGTCACCGACGAGCTTCTGATTTCAAAGACAAATGCAGCAGCCAGTCTTGAATGGGAACGGCACCAGAAATTTAAAAGGCAAACAAAAGAACCAAAAGTTTGAGAATGCCGAGTGGAAAACCAAACGGGTCAGTATGCAACAGAGACAGAAGTGGATGGCCCAGAGTGCTCTCCACCATCGACAAAAGGTAAAATCCTTAAATCCCAAAGCACAGTGACCCGTACGGAATCTGAGCTCCTGAACATAGTCACGCAGCTGAAGAGTGACATGGAGGAGATCAAGAAGGCCATACGTGAGTCTCCCCGAGCACCTCACGCTCAAAGAGCCAGGAGGACACGTGGCTGCAAGAGCTGTCAGTCCACCAGCAATGGCGACCAGTGCGACCACTGCTTCAGATGTGGAGTCAGCGGCCACATGTCAAGGGAATGTCGGATAGGGAGGAGACTTGGAAGAATGACAGGGCAAGTAGACACGGCGGCCAATACTGTCGCAACCACATCAGAACAAGCTAACACACAAGAACTGTATGAGCTCGTTACTGACAGTATTCAGAGGTTGGAAGCAAGGCTGGTAGCTCAGGCCGAGGCACCTCCTGAAGAAACGATCCATGTTAATCTACTGTCCCCTAATCGCCAATTGCAGTTGCTCAATTTGGTTGGAAAAAGATATGTCATCACCTGCTTCCTCGATGACAAGGAGACACAAGCATTGTGGGACACAGGGTCACAGGTCTGTTTAATGAATGACACCTGGAGACAGGAGCACCTGCCACACACCACCGTCAGAGACTTAGCCGAGTTGGTGGGTCCAAGTATCCTGAATGGGAGGGCAGTGAACCAGACACCGATTCCATTCTCAGGGTGGGTCGAAGTCACTTTTAAGCTGCCGACAGTTAGTCGCCTACCGGTGGAGCTCTTAGTTCCTGTGCTAGTGGTGAAGGAGGATGGAGTGGCAGAGCCGCCTATCATTGGGTTCAACGTGATTGACCATGTCCTGAAGATGGGCATTAAACCCCCTTGTGCCATCAGTGAAGCTGTTAGTGCAGCCTTCTCATTTGACTGTAAGAAAACAGAAGTGTTTTTGAAAGTGATGCAAAGTGAGGAGGATAGGCTGGGGGAAGGAATGGTAAAAGTTGGCAGTGAGTTGGTTACCATCCCTGCTGGCCAAACCAAAGCAGTCAAAGGTTGTGTCAGGGCAGGCTCACTTCCAGACACACAAGACGTCTTATTTGAGCCGAGTCAGTACACTCAATTACCAGAGGGTTTGCAGGTGCAACGTGGGTTGGTGCAGTTATGGAAAGGGAGGCGATCTATGTTCAAAATACCTATAACAAACAGTACGTCCCATGATATCCAGCTGCCCGCTAAGACCATTTTGGGGGAAACACAGAGAGTTAAAACTGCTTACCCGGTAGATATTAGACCCCCTGCTGTAAACCAAGTGACCGTCGACCTGACGACGAGTGAAACAGGAAGAAATAAAGAGACCGAGATGAACTGTGCTGTCAAAGAGACTATGGACATGTGGGACCCCCCAGTTCCCCTTGATCATCTCTCGCCCATACAGCAAGAGCAAGTAAAACAGCTACTACGGGAGGAACGGCAAGCGTTTTCCCGTGATGAGTATGATGTAGGGACAATTCCCTCTTTACAGTTGAAGATCCGACTCAAGGATTCTACTCCTGTCAAAAGAACTTATGTTTCTGTTCCCAAACCACTTCATAAAGAAGTAAAGGAGTATTTAGAAGACCTGCTTAACAGGGGCTGGATCACCAAATCCAAGTCATCGTATTCCAGTCCAATCGTCTGTGTGCAAAAGAAAGATGGAGGTCTGCGTTTGTGCTGCGACTTCAGAGAGTTAAACGAGAAGTCTATCCCTGACAGACACCCAATTCCCCGCATACAAGATATGCTAAACAGTCTAAAGGGGACTGTGTGGTTTTCAGTCCTCGACCAAGGGAAGGCGTATCATCAGGGTTTCCTAGAAGAGTCAAGTAGGCCCCTTACTGCATTTATCACTCCCTGGGGTTTGTTCGAGTGGGTAAGAATTCCATTTGGTTTTCCTCAGCACCAGCAGCATTCCAAAGATCTATGGAGGAGTGCTTGTGGGGGTTGAGAGATGATATTTGTCTGCCTTACCTCGATGATAACCTTGTTCATTCACAGACTTTTGAAGACCACTTGCGAGACCTGAGAAGCGTCCTGCACCGCTATCAAAACCATGGGGTGAAGCTGACTCCCCGGAAATGTGAGTTATTCAAGCAACAGGTACGTTTTCTTGGTAAAATGGTAACAGGACAGGACTACACCATGGACCCTGCGGACATTGCCCCAGTGCAGACACTCAAACAGCAGCAACCTTCCACTGTTGGAGAGCTAAGGAAATTGCTAGGTTTTATTTCATATTACCGCAGCTATATTCCAAACTTCTCCTGTATAGCAAAGCCTCTTTACAACCTTCTTGCTAATGACCACACAGATAAAGCAAAGAAAAACTCAAAGAAACATGTCAAAAAGAACGATGGCGGCCACTTGCCCTCATCTCATGTGATCAAGTGGCGCCCAGAGCATCAAGCAGTAGTTTGTCAGCTTGTTGACTTTCTTTCCCAACCCCCAGTGTTAGGTTACCCGAACTTTGAGGAACCCTTCATTGTACACTGTGCACTTCACAGGAGGGGCTTGGAGCAGTGTTATACCAGCGACAACAAGACAAACTAGTGGTGATAGCGTATGGCTCCAGGACACTGTCAAATCCAGAGAAGAACTACCACCTTCATTCAGGGAAGCTGGAGTGTCTCGCCATGAAGTGGGCCATCTGTGAGAGGTTTCGGGATTATCTGTACTATTCTCTGCCATTCACTGTCTATACGGACAATAATCCGCTAACGTATGTGCTCACCACCGCAAAGTTAAATGCAACCACACAGAGGCGGGTAGCAGAACTAGCTGATTTCCAGTTTGTGATTAAGTATCGCCCTGGAAAAGCAAACAGAGATGCAGACGGACTTTCATGTATGCCTCTAGATATGGAGCAGTACATGAACAAATGTACACAGAATGTTGATCCTGATGTGATGAATTGTGTGGCACAGGCAGTCAAGGTAAAGTCACAAGAAAATGAACCATGGCTCTGCCCAGTCACCATTTCTACTCTCATTAGTGAAGCAGATCAAGAAGCCAGCTCTGTAGCTGAAATATCAAAGACTGATCTAAAAAGAGCTCAAGAAGAAGACTCCATGATTGGAGAGGTGTTGTGCTATGTGTTGTCAAAACAGCGGCCAAGAAGTGGAAAGCAGCAGAACAGTAAAATTGCAGCTCTTGTCAGGCAAAAACACAAGCTGTACTTGGAAGATGATGGACTGCTTTACAGGAGAACGGCATCACACGACCAGCTACTTCTACCCCAAAAGTTTCACAAGCTCGTGTTCAAAGAGCTCCACGAAAACATGGGCCATTTAGGGGTAGAGAGAGTGATGAACTTGATAAGAGAGCGTTTTTATTGGGCTCATATGCAAAGAGATGTGGAGCACTACATCACTAAAGTTTGCAGTTGTTTGAAGAACAAACATCCCAATAAGACAACAAGGGCACCACTGACTAACATTGTCACCACGTATCCATTCGAATTAGTGTCAGTGGATTTCCTGCACTTGGAGAAGTGCAAAGGAGGATATGAGTATATCCTGGTTGTAATGGACCACTTCACTCGTTTTGCCCAGGCTTACCCTTGTCGCAACAAAGCCGCCCACACCGCTGCTGAGAAGATCTTTGGAGATTTTGCCTTCAAGTTTGGCTTCCCCACACGACTCCATCATGATCAGGGAAGAGAGTTCCAAAATAAGCTTTTTGCAAAACTCCAAGAGTACAGTGGTGTGCAGGGGTCCCGAACAACACCCTACCATCCCCAAGGGAATGGGCAGGTGGAACGATTCAATCGTACACTGTTGGCAATGCTCAGAAATTTGCCCGAAGCAGCCAAGGAAGACTGGAAGTCCTCTCTGGCAAAAGTGGTTTATGCCTATAATTGTACGCGTAGTGAGGCTACGGGGTACGTGCCATATTTTCTGTTGTTTGGCCATAGTCCAAAGTTGCCTATTGATCTAATGTTTGGCCTCACAACAATTGAGCAGAGTGTTTCTCAGCAGGACTATGCTGAAAAGTGAAGAGCTACAATGACTGAAGCTTACAAACTCGCCTCTAAAACAGCAAACAAAGAAGGGATGAGAAGTAAAGCACTTTATGATAAAAAGGTTCATGGTGCTGAGTTGTCCCCTGGATCCAGAGTACTGGTCCGAAACTTGACCAAAAAAGGTGGGCCAGGAAAATTAAGATCATTCTGGGAAGACAAGGTGTATGTCGTGACCCAAAAGAAGTACCCAGACAGTCCAGTATATGAAATCAGACCTGAAAATGGCAAGGGACGCACTCAGGTCATGCACAGAAACCTTTTGCTACCCTGCGACTTTCTTTCCATGGAAACAGTGGAGCATGCCTCTAATCAAACAAGAGAAAGAGAGTCTAAAAGACAAAGGAATGTAGACAGACAAAACAACACGGATGATGAAGATGACGAGGGTTGGAGTGCCATAATCGGATTACGAGCTGGGAAGGATCAAAATCACCGTCCACTGAGAGCCGATGCACCGGAGTTCTACCCGCACAGTGACACTACTCCGGAGGATGAGGACCAGGACCCAGATGACGTCACGCAGGTGCAGCTGGCACCAGAGGTCAACAATCCGGTGGTCCCAGATCCAGCTGAGGCAGACCAGGAACAGGGTGATGAGGTGTCGGAGTCCAGTTCCAGTGACCAGGAGGGACCTGACGAGATTCCTGCTAAAACGTATCCTTCAAGAATGAGAAAACAGCCATTGAGATTTACTTATGATAAGTTAGGCCAACCTTGCACTTCATCTGTCTAGAACAAATGTGTAGAAGCTAGAGATAACCATTGTTCAGACATGAATGTTTTGAAAAGTAACTTGGTAGTTACTGTGATGGTTGATTAAAAAAATAAAAAATAAAAAAATAAAAAACAAAAAAAATGAGATTTTCAGTGTGTTACTAAGGCACAGGCATCACACAAAGGTTTATTTGGTAGGCTATGACTAGATTGAGTACCCTTACTCTCAGGAAAGATGCAGATACCCACCATGATGGATGGAGCGGTTGAAGGTTATCGTGCACAAAGACCTCTTCTGCAAATGTATTGCATGGAATAGGAGATACATGCTGTACTATGGACAATTGCCAGTTTGCATCTTTATGGACTTTAATGAACTCTGACACCTGTTGAGTAATATCCTACTTCCATGAGATTCATGATTACCAAATGTGGACTGAGAGAAAGGAAAAGAAAAAAAACAGTAGTTTTGGGAAAGGTGTAATGTCGGGACGACGTTAAATTTTTGAGGGGTGAGTGTAGGAAAAAGTCAATTTTGGACAACCTCTAGTAAACCCTCAGAAAACAGTGTTGATTAGATGCTAATGGCTAATATAAATATTCCTAATCAGAATCAGAATCAGAATCAGAATCAGAATCAGCTTTATTGGCCAAGTATGCACAACACATACAAGGAATTTGACTTTGGCTAAAAACTTGCTCTCGTTGTTCAGGTGAAGGATTAAAAATAAGGATTCAATGACAACCAGAGTATGTACAGTAAATTACAGTCTGTCCACGTTTCTATAAAAGGATGCAAATATATACAGGAATATATGCAGTTATTTACTCGGACTAACCACACTTTGCAGAAATATATGAAAAAATATACAATCACACAGTATTTCAATGTGGACTCAGATTCAGTGATATAATGTGAATGAAGTAAAAAGCAGTGTGAGAGTTATGTGCAATGTAATAATGGATGAAAAGTCATGAGTACAGCAACAGGTAGGACTAGGTGAATGTTAGGAGTTCATCAGAGTGATGGCTTGAGGAAAGAAACTGTTCCTGTGACGGGTGGTTTTGACCTTCAGTGATCTGTAACGATGACCAGAAGATAGAAGTTCAAACAGTTTGTGGCCGGGGTGTGATGGGTCAGCACAGATGTTTCCCGCCCGTTTCCTGGTTATGGACTGATATAAGTTCTCAATGGGGGGTAGGTCGGTACCAATGATCCTCTCCGCAGACTTAATGATCCGCTGCAGTCTGGTCTTGTCCTGTTTAGTGGCAGATCCAAACCAGACAGTGATGGAAAAGCAGAGGACAGATTGGATGATGGCGGTGTAGAAGACAACCAGCAGCTCCTGAGGCAAATCAAACTTCTTGAGCTGACGCAGAAAAAACAACCTCTGCTGGGCCTTTTTCCGGACAGTGTCAATATGGGAGGACCACTTCAGGTTCCGGGAGATTGTGGTACCCAGAAACTTGAAGGAGTCCACAGTGGACACTGTGCTGTTGAGGATGGTGAGTGGGGGGAATGAAGGGGGGTGTCGCCTGAAATCCACAGTCATCTCCACCGTTTTGGCTGGGTTAAGTTCAAGATGGTTCTGGCTGCACCAGAGGATCAGCTGCTCCACCTCCCGCCTGTATGCAGACTCATCATTATCCCGGATCAAACCGATGACTGTGGTGTCGTCCGCAAACTTCAGGAGCTTCACCGAAGGGTCCTCTGAGGTGCAGTCGTTGGAGTAGAGGGAGAAGAGCAGTGGGGAAAGGACACATCCTTGGGGGGCGCCAGTACTAATTTTTCGGGAGCTGGATGTAAATCTCCCTAGCTTCACCTGTTGCCACCTGTCAGTCAGAAAGCTGGAGATCCACTGGCAGGTGGAGGGGGGCACCTTGAGCTGGAGGAGTTTCTGATGAAGAATGCCTGGGATGATGGTGTTGAACGCTGAGCTGAAGTCGACAAACAGGATCCTGGCGTACGTCCCTGGGGAGTCGAGGTGTTGCAGGATGTAATGTAGTCCCATATTCACTGCATCATCCACTGACCTGTTTGACCGGTAGGCAAACTGCAGTGGGTCCATCAGGGGGCCTCTGATGACCTTCAGGTGGTTCAGCACCAATCTCTCCAAGGATTTCATGACCACAGAGGTCAGGGCAACAGGTCTGTAGTCGTTTAATCCTGTAATAGAGGGTTTCTTGGGAACTGGAATGATGATGGAGCGTTTGAAGCAGGAAGGCACTTCACGCAGCTCCAGTGATCTGTTAAAGATCCGGGTGAAGATGGGGGCCAACTCGTTGGAGCAGACTCTCAGGCAGGACGGAGACACACCATCAGGTCCTGCAGCCTTCTTGATCTTTTGTCTCTGAAAGACCCGGCGCACCTCCTCTTCACAGATCATTAGTGCTGGTGGGAGGTCAGAGTGGAGGAGGGATGGAGTTCCTGGGGCTGCAGATAATCCTTTTGTGTGGGTGGGAGGTGAGAACTGTAGGTTCTTTTCAAACCTGCAGTAAAAGCTGTTTAGGTCATTAGCCAGCTGGAGGTTTTCCGCAGGGTGGGGGGATGGTCTCCTGTAGTTGGTGATATTCCGTAGGCCTCTCCAGACAGAAGCAGAGTTGTTAGCTGAGAAGTTTTTTTGTAACTTCACACTGTAGCTCCTCTTAGCAAGCCTGGTCTCCTTCGTCAGCATGTTTCTGGCCCGCTTGTACAGAGTCCAGTCACCAGTCCTGTAGGCCTCCTCCTTGGTCTGACGTAGCTGCTTCAGTTTAGGAATGAACCAGGGTTTATTGTTGTTGTATATGCAGAAGGTCTTGGTCTGCACACACATGTCCTCGCAGAAACAGGTGTATGATGTCACAGTGTCAGTGAGTTCATTTAAGTTAATGGCTGCAGCTTCAAAAACACTCCAATCTGTGCAGTCAAAGCAGGCTTGTAACTTCAGCTTTGATTCCTCAGTCCATTTCTTCACAGTCCTTACAACAGGCTTGGAAGTTTTTAGTTTCTGTCTGTATGTTGGAATAAGATGGAGCAGACAGTGGTCAGAAAAACCCAGAGCTGCACGGGGGACGGCATGATAGGCATTTCTTAAAACTGTGTAACAGTGGTCAAGTGTATTTGTGTCCCTGGTGGGACATTTAATATGCTGTCTGTATTTAGGAAGCTCATTTGTGAGATTAGCTCTATTGAAATCACCCAGAATGATAAGCAGAGAGTCTGGATGTTTTTCCTCCACGTCTGCTATCTGGTCAGCGAGGAGCTGCAGTGCCTCCGTTGTACAAGCAGCAGGCGAGATATAAATTCCGACCAGAATAAATGAGGAGAACTCTCGCGGTGAATAAAAGGGTTTACAGTTTATGAACAGTGACTCTAGGTTAGGGCTACAAAACTTCTTCAACACTGTGACATCAGTACACCAACCTTCGTTTATGTAGAAGCAGATTCCACCACCCTTAGTCTTTCCAGAAAATTCTCGGCTGCGATCAGCGCGAAACAGTTGAAATCCGTCCAGACGGACCGCGCTGTCCGGGATGTGTTCACTCAGCCAGGACTCCGTGAAACAAAGGGCGCCAGATCTGCTAAAATCCCGGTTTTTGTGAGTCAGGAGCAGCAGTTCATCCATTTTGTTCGCCAAACTGCGGATATTTGCCAGATGGATCGATGGGAGCGGCGTGCGAAATCCTCGTTTCTTCAGCCTGACTAACGCACCGGCACGTTTACCACGCCGCCTTCGTTTCCGGCCAGCGCCAATAGCCGCTGCTCCCACAGCTAAGATGGACTGAAAAAACTTCAGATCAGCAGCAGTAACTGGCGGAGAAGTTGCATTGGGAGGTAGTCTGAGTGAAAGTAGTTCCTCCCTTGAATAGGTGATTCGGACAGAAGAGCAGAAGTCCAAAAAAACACACAAAATTATCAAAAACATCAGAGAGCAGAAGCCAGTGGCTGCCATCCGCGGCGCCATCTTGGATTTTTTTTTTTTTTTTTTAATAAATGTATCTAAAAGACTGTGATTTAATTATTAATGGTAAATAGGAGCATTTATAGGGAATGTAACTAAAGGATTGAATATGAACTGTTTAGAGGTAAACTGTCAGTGAAAGCAGTAGCGTTTTTATGCCAGAGGTGGCGCTCAGTAGTGATAAGATGCTGTACAGTATTAGAGAACAAGGGAAGAAGAGTAGCGAATGTTGGAGATAGTGTGAAGAAAATGGTGTCAAGTGATGCTATGGCCGTTGCTGGCGAATGTGCTCTGTAAGTGTGTGGGCCGTGCCGGGTGTGGTGAGAAAAGTCAATAAAAAGCCGCTGCAAAGTCTGACAGCTTGGCTCCCTCATCCTTCCTCCCCTTCACCCTCCTGGGTGTAACATATAGAAGACGTGGAAGTATATTCATTTTGACTGCTTCAATTCTTTGTGCAGTACCCAAGAATGGTATCATAATCCATCTTGCTAGATCAGATTTTATTTTTGCCACCAGTGGATCATAGTTTAGTGTTATAATTTTGTTGAGTTGTTTCGGGATATTGACCCCCAGATATTTCATAGATTCCATCTCCCAGTTAGTTTTGAGTTTGCTTAGTAAATATTGATTTGGGTCATAGTTGAATGTTAAAATTTGGGTTTTATGCATGTTTAATTCGTACCCCGATAAATCTCCATACTCTGAAAAAACTGAGGTTAGTTCTGGAAAAGAGGTGTCTGGCTGCCCCAGGTATATTAAAATGTCATCAGCAAAGAGTGCTATTTTATGTTCCTTCTGACCAAGTGTAATACCTTGAATTTTTTGATTCTGTCTTATCCATTGGCTCAGAGGTTCTATGAAGATTGCAAAGAGCAGTGGAGACAAGGGGCAGCCCTGATGACATCCTCTTTCCAGTTCAAAAGATGATGATAATTTACCGTTAATCCTTATTTTAGCTGCTGGTTTTTTATATAATGCCTGGATAGTTCTAATGAAGTTGTTATGAAAATTGAAACTGGATAAGATTCTATATAGGAAAGACCAGTCAACCAAATCAAATGCTTTTTCATCATCTAATCCCAATATGGCTGCATTTAAATTATATTTTTTTATATGATGAATTATGTGTAAAATGCGTCTAATGTTATCTTGTGTCTGTCTTTGTCTTATAAAACCTGTTTGGTCTAAATGAATTAAGTCTGTCAGTATATTTTCTAACCTTTTGGCAAGGATAGTGGTAAAAAGCTTATAGTCCTGATTTAACACACTGATTGGTCTATAGTTGGAGCAGTCTAGTTTATCCTTTTCAGGTTTAGGTATGACTGCAATGACCCCTTCTCTCCAGGAGGGGGGGATTCCCCTGTGTGGAGGACATAGTTAAATGTTTTCAGGAGGAGAGGAGATAGTTGCTGTTTAAAGGTTTTGTACCACTCTGCTGTAAAGCCATCTGCTCCTGGGGATTTGTTAGCTTTAAGTTTCATAATTGCTTTTTCTAATTCTTTAGGTTGTATTTCTGTCAATAGTGTTTTATTTTGTGACTCAGTAAGTTGGGGAAGGTTTAATGGAAGGCTTCAGATGCGTTTTTATGTTTTTTGAGGGAGTATAAGTTCTTGTAGTAGTTTTCAAAGCTTTTAAGAATTTCCTGAATTCTAAATTTTATTTCCTTTGATACTGGGTCTCTGATTTTGTAGATTGCTCTCTCCGTTTGTTGTTTCCTCAATTTATAGGCTAGTAATTTTGCCGATTTGCTACCCGTTTCATAGTATTTTTGTTTCAGAAATGTGTTTCTTCTGGATTTCTATTGTGTAGATCTCATTTATTTGTTTTTTAATTTCCTTAATTTTGATTGAGTCATTAGAATGAGTGTTGTCTTTGTGCTCTTTTTCTAGTTTCTTAAGTTCTGATTCTAATGTGATTAGTTTTTCTTGTCTCAGTTTCTTTTGGATTGCCAGTTTTGCGATAATCTTTCCCCTTATTACAGCTTTGCATGCGTCCCACAGTATTAAAGGGGATACTTCTCCATTATCATTTTCTTCCAAATATCTGAGAATATGTGATTCCAATTCATCTTTCAGTGGACCTTTCAGCACATTTGAATTTAACCTCCAAGAAAATGTATTATTTGTGTATTTTTGGATACTTAAGTCCATATAGATCGGACTGTGGTCAGAGAGATCCATCAGTCCTATTTTACATGTTTTTACTCTTCCAATGTCTCTATTAAACATAAAAAAATAGTCAATCCTTGAGTATGATGAATGTGGTGCTGAGTAAAATGTATAATCTTTTACACTGGGGTTGAATTCCCTCCACACGTCACAGATTCCCATTTCTTTTAGTAGCATCCGAGTTTTTCTACTTTGAGTGTTATTTTGATGTGGGGAATTACCTGATGTATCCCAGTATGGATTCAGTCTTAGATTGAAGTCTTCACCACATATCACTAAACCTTGGGCTTTAGTTATCATTAGGTCGAATACATTTTTATAAAATTTCCAGTTAGCCCCTGGAGGTGCATATACATTCAGCAGGGTGATATCTTCTCCCTCCAGCTGACCAAGTACCATGCTGAATCTCCCTTCTTTATCTTTGTGTTCTGATTTTTTTTCAAATATAATTTTGGCTGAGATCAATGTCGCTACCCCCCTCCTCCTCCTCCCTGACTTATATGAAGATGAAGAGATCATTTTAAACCCTTGTCTATTAAGTTTAGTGTGCTCCACGTCTGTTAGGTGGGTTTCCTGTAAAAATATTATTCCTGCTTTGTCTTTTTTCATTTTGCCTAGAATCTTGGATCTTTTAACTGGATTCAGGATCCCTTTTACATTATATGAGATTATTTTGGTTACACCCTGTTTCTCCATTGTGTTGTCTTATTTAGTATAACAGTGTGGTGGCCCTCTTTTATGCTACTCAGAAACTGAAAGAACATTAAGAACATAAAAAACATTAAGAACATAATATATAAAACTTTAAAAACAAAAAACGGACAAAAGATCTTCCTGAGCTGAGGTCTTTTTAGTGACCTTAGAAGAGCCTTGATGGTGTGTTGGCTCTGAGGGAAATTCCTCAAACTCTGTTACATGCTGAGGGCCCTCTCTTACTCCTGTAAGTTGTCCCATGTTTTTAACGTGAATTTCAGATCCCAATCCGAACTTGTAATGATTTTATTTATTTATTTATTTATTTTTTTATGCCTATACCCTATGAAATTGTGTGCAACCTCCCACCACCTTCACAGCAAACAGTCACGTTAATATAGTATTTGTTAGTGTGGAGAGATCATGTGGTTCATTGTCACATTTCTATTTTAACAATTTTTTTTTTTAAAAAAATACTTATTTGTTTCTAATATGTCTGTTCCATGAAATGTTTTACCACTTGATACTTGCTGATTCTGCATCTCCTTTAATGTTTGTTACCGTGTAGGAGGAGGGTTGGATGCGCAGACTAAAAATATCGCTATTCCCTCCTGTAAATGCTCAGTTTTTCCTTATAGCTCTGGCGCTGGGTTTCCCGCTGCTGGCTCGTGGATTTTGAGGGTCTCTGTGTGGACTACGTTTGAGCCTTGATTCTTTCGATCGGGTCTGCTGCGGGTTTATACACCATTACCGGGAGCCCTCTTCTCGCCATATCCGTGGTTGCTTCTTCCGCCGAGTTGTAGAGACACGTCTCATCTCCGTAAAAAACCCGCAGCTTCGCCGGAAATGGAGTTTGAAAGCGCAGTTTCTTCTCTCGTAGTACCTTTTTAGCGTCGTTGTATTCCCGACGCTTTTTAAGGACCTCCGGGGCGTAGTCGTGCTCCCCAAAAACTTTTCTCTCTTGGTGCATAAATCCTTTTTTCTGCCAAGCCAGTCTCACAACCTCTCTTTTATTCTGGAGTTGGAGAAATTCACCACCACCGATCTTGGTGGCGCTTCCGCCGACGGCCTTGGGGCTAATGTACGGTGCGCCCTTTCTATCTTCAAGTTGGTGGATTGGGGAATTTCCAACTTCTCTCTCAGTATGGATTCCACGCATGCAGCCATTGTGGTGAAACCGTCCTCGACTCCTTCTTTCAGACCATGAATTCTTTTGTTGTCACTTCTTAGTCTTCCTTCTTGGTCGGTTAGCTTAGCCTCCAGTCTTGACTGTCGTTTAAGTAAATCCAGCACGGTATCTTCTAGCCCTTTTATTCTTTTCTCTGCTTCCATAATTCGGTCCTCAGCCTGGTCCACTCTGCTATTTGTCCTTTTTATTTCGTCTTTAATTTCACGAAATTCGGCCCAACACTCTCGGCAAAATTGTCTTAGTTCTTGAAGTACCATTTTTAAGCTAACCTTGTTGCTAGCTTCATTCAGCTCCTCCGCTTCTGAGGGGATGTCCTCCGGGTCAGATTCTCCGGCCGATGCGTGTCTTGGCTTGGTAAATGTCGATCTCTTTTGTTTTCCTTTAGGCATAATGACTTTGTCTTTTGATTTTAACTCTTCCAAAAATCCGTTAAATCTGATTTTCAAGGTATTTTCACTGATTGGGTCTGGGAGCTTCAGCGTTAAGCTGCTATCACCATGGTATCCAGACCGGAAGTGCCCTCAAAACATACAATTTTCAAACAACAAATGTGAATATGTAGTCTGTCCCTTATATGCTATTGGCAATATGCCAGTTGTTGAAACAGTCCTGGTTTGGGATCAAACAGAGAGGCACATCACAGGTGAAGCACTTGAGTGGTGTCTTTTTACGGCAGTGCCTGCATAGTGCCCGTCCATTTGTGTGGTGCCCAGAGATAAAGACAATCCTGTGATGTGCAGTGGGTGTAGGATGAGGTGGTGTGGGTGTGGCTGATCGAGAGCGCACCTGTGCCAGCTGCTCAGCAAGGGTCTCCCGAAATGCCTTCTGTGTCATTGGCTTCACTCCTCTTCCAGAGGCGAGTGCCTTGTGGAGGATGTATGCATTTACAATAGCAATGCCCATGAAGTGGTAAAAAAAGCTTTTATACCACTTCATGGTCTTGTGGAGAACACTGTAGTAGCCTATCAGGGCATCTGATAGGTCCACTCTAGCCATGCACCTGAATGGACAAAAAAACATAATTTTTAGAATATAAGGAAAAAAACACTTCAATATATTACTCAAGCCAATTGTTACATTTTCAAATCATTACATACCTGTTGTAGTCCTTTACGCAAGGTGGCACGGAGATGTCCTTTATTGACCACTGCTCCTGCACATCTTTCACCCTCCGGCACACCGTCTCTCCTGAGTGGGCAGTGTGCACTGTGGAACACATGAACACATCTCTTGTGTCTCGCCACTGGAGGAAAAGAAGGGAGTTCTTCCTCATCCAGTGGATGCTTCCCCGTGGAGATCTGGAAACCAGGCTGTTCTCCTTGGTCTTTGGAAAGCCGACCCTGTTGGTGCGGATGGTTCCACAGGCATAGATCCTCTTTTTCAGGAGATTCTGAAAAAGGGCAGGGCTTGTGTAAAAGTTGTCCACAAAGAGTTTGTACCCAGTGCCCAGCAACTGTGTGTCAAGTAGCTGCATCACTGACTCATAACTGAGTCCCATACCAGTACTTGACTTTGATTTGCCCTCATACACAAAAAAGTCCCAGGTGTAGCCAGTACTGGAGTTGGCCAACACAAACAGCTTGTAGCCCCACTTCACTGGCTTGTTCTTCATATACTGTTTCAAGCCAATGCGGGCTTTTGAAGCAACCATCCTCTCATCGATGGCGATGTCCTGACCAGGGTGAAAGTTTCTCCTGCATGCTTCTCTGATCTCTTCATAGAGAGGCTTGATTTTTCTGAGGCGGCCATGCATATCCATGCCTCTCTTCTGCTCATTGGCCTCTTCTGCTGCTGGGCTGCTGAGGTGAAGGGCCCAGCTGATTAGCAGAAACTTTGTCCTGGTCATTACCTTCTTGGGGAAAGGAAGGCTGTACAGCTCTCCCCCTTGCCAGTAATCGCTGAAGGATTTGCACTTCACTATACCCATGTAAATAATGAGGGCAAAAAATGAGAGCAGGTCGGAGAGTGTGAGGTCAGTCCAGGGGCTGGTGGGTGTGTTGTAGTGTGCAGAGCCATGTAAGTTGGTGTTCTCAACAATGTGGTCTAGCAGAGATGGAGTGAAAAATACAGTAACTGAAACAACTGAACGGGGGTGTATGAAGCTGTTATAATTAACTGAGGTCCAGGTGGATTTTTGGGATGAAAAATGGGCCGTGGTGGAATCATGTCAGGGGTGTCAGTATCATGCCACCTCTCCTCAGCTGATGAAGGGTCGGCCGATGTCCCAGGCTGAGGGCTGCCATCACCACTCTCGCCTCCTCTTACTCTCCTGCCTCTCCTGCTACCTCCTCTTCCTCTCCCTCTCCCTCTTCCTCTTCCTCTCCCTCCTCTTCCTATTCCCAGTGGTCTCCCTCTTTTTGGGGTCGGGGTTTCCTCTTCTGACGAGCTCTCCTGCTGCTTCCTTCTTCTGCGCTTGCTGGCAGAGTACTCGTCTGGCACCCACTCCTCACCAGAGTCTTCATCTGAAGTTTGTCTATTATGTGAAAATAAAAGTCATTTACGAAGTTCAATTTGTATTTTTCACTATTCTCCTACTTTCCCAGAGTTCACATACACAGCACAGTTCCTGTTTTGTTTTGTTTTTACAGGAAAAAATAGCCTACAGTGCAATAAAAATTATACTAAAATATTATTACATTTCTAGACGGTAACAAACAATCCCCCCCCCCCACACACACAAAGGAACATGCCATGTAAAAAAATGTGTCGCCTTTTTTACAAGAAAAAATAGGCTACAGTGCAATAAAAATTATACTATGGAAGTTAGGTTATTTCGCACCTCAGACAGAGACAATGAATACACATGGGAGAACAATGCCCAAGAGGGTGAGAGGGGGTTGAATGAAGTGTAGTGTAAATATCATGCTATGTATGAGGAAGTGCCTTGAAGCTTGTAGTGTGACTTGATATATAGAGAGGAGTGCTTGCTGTAACCAGTCAGTCCATTCTGAGCTTGTGAGATGTGAGTGTGTAATAAATCATCTGCAATGAATCTGCCTCTTCATTTACACACTCCACACTGGTGACCCAAGACGTATTATGGAACACGAGGCGAGAACCCCGGAGCCAGCCCGGTCGGGAAGCCCCAGAGACGCAGCAGCCATTCCACAGACAGCCAGGACTGGAACCCCCAGCAACGCGTGTGCAGTTTCAGTCAAGCTACCAGATTTCTGGCAGCACAACCCACGCTCTTGGTTCCACCACACCAAGGCCCATTTCGCCCTCCGGGGAGTAACAGCAGACGACACCAAGTTCTACCATGTGGTAGCAGTGTTGGACTCCCGCACAGCCCAGCAGGTAGAGAGCCTGCTCGATCAGCCACGAGCCAGCAACAAATACGAGGCACTCAAGGCTGCGCTCACCCGGCGCTACACTCTCTCGGAATGTGAGAGAGCAGAGAGGCTGCTGGCGCAGACCGAGTTAGGAGATGGGTCGGCCGTAGACCTGATGGAGAAGATGCTGGCGTTAATGGACACGGACGACGGGCACTTTCTGGTTGCCCATCTTTTCCTCCGGAACCTTCCAACAGTGGCGAGAGCAGTTCTGGCCAATTCGCCGTTGCTGGTCGCGCGTGACTACTGTGCGCTAGCCCAGGAGGTGGACCGGATCATCCTCACCACCACGGCAATCACAGTCAACGCAGCAGCGGCAGAGCCCAGCGAGACGACCAGAGGAGGCAAGGAGCCACCGACGGTAGCAGCAGCGGGGGCCAAGGAGCGCCAGAGAGACACGCTCTGTTTCTACCACCGCCGCTTCGGAGAGAACGCACGCAGATGTGCGCCACCGTGCCAATTCCAGCGCTCGGGAAAACGCCGAGGCCGGGGGTCGGTAGCAGCTGCGACCCTCGGTGAAGAGAATAAGCTGCTCTACTTGACGGACGCGTGCTCGGGGAGGCGTTTCCTCGTGGACACCGGAGCCCAGAAGAGCTTCATCCTGCCGACCTACGCCGACCGGCTGGCAGGACCTAGCGGCCCCGTGATGTTGGCAGCAAACGGCTCGGAAATTAAGACCTTTGGTGAGAGGACACTGATCTTATCTCTACACGGCCGTACATACGAGTGGACTTTTGTCGTAGCAGCACTGAATTACCATATCCTGGGGGCTGATTTTCTGTGTGCACATGGTTTACTGGTTGATGTTGCTAACAGGCGCTTGGTTAATGCACTGTCCTTTGACTCTCTCCCCTGTATAGCTCGAGTGACCCAGCCAACAGCACAGGCCAACGTCACAGCTCCAGGCGGTAAGTTCCACGCACTGCTCACTCAGTTCCCAGCACTCATGGTCCCGACGTTTTCGGCGGCCATCGCTAAACACGGGGTGGAGCACTTTATCACCACCACCGGGCCGCCCGTTTTTGCAAGACCTCGGCGCTTGGACGCAGCTAAATTGGCCATAGCGAGCGAGGAGTTTGGCAACCTGGAAAGGTTGGGCATCATCAGGCGTTCGAACAGCCCATGGGCATCCCCGCTACACATGGTCCCTAAGGCTGAGGGATTGTGGCGACCGTGCGGTGATTTCCGCAGATTGAACAACGCCACAGCACACGACAACTACCCGATTCCCCACATACAGGATTTTTCCGTCCACCTCGCTGGAGCATGCATTTTTTCCAAAATAGACCTGGTCCGCGGTTACCATCAAGGCCCAGTGCGCGCTGAGGACATACCCAGAACAGTGGTAATAACTCCGTTTGGTTTATTCGAGTTCCTGCGCATGCCATTTGGGTTAAAAGGCGTGGAACAGACGTTCCAGCGCATGATGGATACAGTGCTGCGTGATCTCCCGTTCGTGTTCGTCTACCTGGATGATATCCTGGTAGCCAGTGCGTCTGAAGACGAACACGAAACCCACCTCACGACGGTTTTCCGGAGGTTGGAGGAGCACGGGTTAATAATCAACCCGGCGAAATGCCAGTTCGGCGTGACGCAGATTGATTTTTTTGGGGCACCGCGTCTCTCCCGAAGGAGCGATCCCGCTGCCTGTCAAAGTGCGCGCTGTGGCGGATTTTCCCCGGCCTCAGACGGTCAGGGCGCTGCAGGAATTTTTGGGGATGGTGAATTTTTATAACCATTTCCTTCCCCGCGCGGCGCGGCTCATGCAACCATTGTACGCCGCGCTCAAGAGACAGAAACCCGTGGATAGGGTCAAATGGACCCGGGAACGGGCGTTCTCGGAGGTTAAAGCAGCCCTGGCAAACGCCACACTGCTGGCGCATCCGGACCCGGCGGCCCGGATAGCGCTCACCACCGACACTTCAGACGTGGCCATAGGGGCTGTCGTAGAGCAGCGCGTCGCCAGGGCTTGGCGGCCGCTCGCTTTTTTCAGCAGAACTTTGTGCGACAGCGAACGTAAATACAGCGCGTTCGACAGGGAGTTGCTGGCTCTCCACCTGGCCATACGCCACTTCCAGTTCTGGCTGGAAGGGCGCAGCTTTACCACGTTCGTGGATCACAAGCCACTAACGTTCGCGATGGCCAAGGTTTCAGAACCGTGGTCGAGCCGGCAGCAGAGACAGCTGGCTGCGATCTCAGAGTTTACTACCGATATTCAGCATGTGTCAGGTAAACTGAATGTGGTGGCGGACTGCCTCTCGCGTGCCGTGGTGGCCCCAGTCTACGTGAGGATAGATTATGCAGCCATGGCCGCAGAGCAGATTAGCGATGCAGACGTGCGCGTGCTCCAGTCTGGACCAACAGGGTTAAGGCTGGAGAGCAGGGTGCTGCAAGATGGCATGCCCCCCCTAATCTGCGATGTCTCCACGGGACGCCCGCATCCGGTGGTCCCGGTCGTGTGGCGCCGCCGCGTGTTTGAGTCGGTTCACACTCTGGCGCACCCAGGAGTGCGCACGTCGGTCAAAATGGTGGGACAGAAGTTTGTGTGGCCGAGCCTACGCAAACAAGTAAAACAGTGGACTGCAGCCTGCGTGGCGTGCCAACGAGCCAAGGTACACAGACACACGAAGGCTCCCTTGGAGCCGTTTTGGGTACCGGCTAAGAGGTTCGACCACATTCACGTGGACCTCGAGGGCCCCCTCCCGCCATCACAGGGGTGCACGCACCTCCTGACAGTGGTGGACCGCACCACGCGCTGGCCAGAAGCAGTCCTGCTGGCAGCAACCATGTCCGCGGACGTAGCACACGCTTTTATAACAGCATGGGTGGCACGTTTTGGAGTCCCGTTGGACATTACGTCCGACAGGGGCCCTCAATTTGTTTCCGAACTCTGGTCCGCGATGGCCCGCAGCCTGGGTGTTACAATTCATCGCACAACTGCGTACAACCCACAGGCCAACGGGTTATGCGAGCGTTTTTATAGATCACTGAAAGCAGCACTCAGGGCTTCACTGACGGATGCAAACTGGGTGGACAGGTTGCTGTGGGTTTTATTGGGGTTGCGCTCCACGCCAAAAGAGGATCTGGAAGCTTCCCTGGCAGAGCTGGTTTTTGTGCAGCCCCTACGGCTGCCCGGGGAATTTCTGCCAGATAATCCCGCGCCGGACAGCTGCCCGTCTCAGCTTTTGCAGCGTAGCGCGAACACAGGCACACTGCCGGGCCCGGCCCACCACTGTTTTCCGCGTGTTTTCGTGCCTAAAACTTTGAAGAACGCGGAGTTCGTGTTCGTCAGACACGACGCCCACCGCCCTCCATTGCGCCCACCCTATGATGGACCGTTCAGAGTGTTGGAAACAGGGGATAAGCATTTTGTGCTAGACTTGGGGGGTAGACGGGAGAAAATTGGCATAGACAGACTTAAACCTGCCTTTGTAGCAACGGACGAGCAAGTGCTGTTGGCTAAGGCCCCTCGGCGTGGAAGACCCCCACGGAGAGCTCCCCAGGGAAGCGATGCAACAGAGCAGCCACACGGACAGGGCAAAGTCCCCCCCCCCTTGCCACAGCCCACCCGCAGTCAGACACACTCCCAGCAGCACCCCACCGGCACAGCAGCGCCACGGAGGCAGTAAACCCCAGTTACAGCAGATACAGGAGGAGACTGAAGCCGAAACAGCATGTGGACTGATATTCTATTGTTCTATCTAAGATGCTGGGGTGGGGGGCAGTATGGAAGTTAGGTTATTTTGCACCTCAGACAGAGACAATGAATACACATGGGAGAACAATGCCCAAGAGGGTGAGGGGGGTTGAATGAAGTGTAGTGTAAATATCATGCCGTGTATGAGGAAGTGCCTTGAAGCTTGTGAAGGTGACTTGATATATAGAGAGGAGTGCTTGCTGTAACCAGTCAGTCCATTCTGAGCTTGTGAGATGTGAGTGTGTAATAAATCGTCTGCAATGAATCTGCCTCTTCATTTACACACTCCACAATACTAAAATATTATTACATTTCTAGAGGGTAACAAACAATCCCTCCCCCACACACCCCCCCCCCCCCACACACACACAAAGGAACATGCCACATAAAAAAATGTGTTGCCTTTTTTACAAGAAAAAATAGCCTACAGTGCAATAAAAATTATACTAAAATATTATTACATTTCTAGAGGGCAACAAACAATCCCTCCCCCACACACACAACCCCCCCCACACACACACACACAAAGGAACACGCCACGTAAAAAAATGTGTTGCCTTTTTTACAAGAAAAAAATAGCCTACAGTACAATAAAAATTATACTAAAATATTATTACATTTCTAGAGGGCAACAAACAATCCCTCCCCCACACACACAACCCCCCCCACACACACACACACAAAGGAACATGCCACGTAAAAAAATGTGTTGCCTTTTTTACAAGAAAAAATAGCCTACAGTACAATAAAAATTATACTCATGTGGCACACATATTTGAGTTGCTTAGACTGCATATGTATATTACTGTTGCCCACGTCTCAGAATTAACAATAAGTCTGGGTCTCCTGGGGATAACAGGAGGATGCGAAATGTGATCTTTTGAGATGGCCTTGAGAGACTTCCTGACCACCAGGGTTTTGGGGGAGAGGAGAAGACCTGGGGGTTTATGTATTGTGTCTTGGGATTAAAGACAATGTGACTCTGTACTTTGATGTCCCAGGTATAAAAGGGACAGATGTGGGAGGATGGGCCTCTTTTCTGTTTGAGAGGATGTTGGAGATACGTGAATGTTAATAAACCTGAAATGAGAAATAAACTCAGCCTCATCTTTTCACGCTCTCCACCCTGGTGACCTTACGACGTATCATGGGCAGAAGCGATTCCCCCGAACCGGACTCACCAGGAACCAGCCGGGCAAACGCAGTCTCAGTCAAACTACCAGAATTCTGGCAGGACAACCCGGACTCCTGGTTCCTCTTGGCCGAGGCTCAGTTCGCTCTCGGGGGAATAACGGCAGATGACACGAAATTCTACCACGTTATCGCCAAGCTCGACAACCGCACAGCTCGACATGTGCAGAGCCTGGTGCAGCGCCCACCCGCTGGCGACAAATACGGCGGGTTGAAGGCTGTGCTCATTCAGCGTTTCACTCCCTCAGCCCAGGAGAGAGCAGAGCGACTCCTGGCCCTGAACGACTTGGGAGAAAGCACTCCTGTCGACCTGATGGAAGACATGCTGAGGCTGAGAGGCTTAGACAACGATGATTTCCTCTTCACCCACATTTTCCTGAGAACCCTACCGTCGGAGACGAGGGCGACCCTGGCAGGTTCACAGTTGGTGGCCCAGCGGGACTTCCGCGCGCTGGCCCAGGAGGCACAGCAGATTCTCAACGCCAGCAGACAGCACACGGCCACCGCAGCAGCGACAGACCTCGGCGCGACGGCCGGGAATGGCAGGGAGCCAGAGGCGGCGGAGGCAGAACCACCAGCAACGGCGGCGGTGAAGATCAAACATCGCGGAGGAGACGACCTCTGTTTTTACCATCGCCGCTTCGCAGAGAGGGCACGCAAGTGTATTCCACCATGTCAGTTCAAGAGCTCGGGAAATGCCAGAACCAGCAATCGGTAGCACAAGCTGCTCTACTTGACGGATGCGCGTTCTGGGAGGCAATTCCTCGTGGACACAGGCTCCCAAGTGAGTTTCATCATGCCAACCTATGCTGACCGGCTGACAGGCCCCGGGAGTCACGGAGCATCAGCGGCAAACGGCTCGAGCATTAAGACCTTCGGTGAAAGAACTCTGCTTCTGTCCCTGCACGGCCGTACATATGAGTGGACTTTTATTATAGCTGCGGTGAGTTTCAACATGTTAGGTGCTGATTTTCTGTGCTCACATGGGCTGTTGGTTGATCTTCCTAATAGACGCTTGGTTAATGCACTCTTTTTTTACTCTATCCCTTGTGCAGCTTGAGTGACCCCGCCCACAGCACAAGCCAACGTCGCTACGGCAGGCGGTAAGTTCCACACTCTCCTCACTCAGTTTCCAGCACTCACAGTTCCCACATTTTCAGCAGCCGTCGCTAAACACGGAGTGGAGCATTTTATTACTACTGCCGGTCCCCCCGTTTTTGCAAAAGCTCGGCGCTTGGATGCAGCTAAACTGACCATAGCGCGCGAGGAGTTCGTCAACCTTAAAAAGTTGGGCATCATCCGGCGTTCGAATAGCCCATGGGCCTCCCCGCTCCACATGGTCCCTAAAGCGGACGGCTCGTGGCGACCTTGCGGTGATTTCTGCAGGTTGAACAACGCTACAGCGCACGACCGCTACCCAATCCCCCATATTAAAGATTTTTCCATTCATCTGGCGGGGGCGCGCATTTTTTCTAAAATAGACTTGGTCCGCGGGTACCATCAAGTCCCAGTACGCGCTGAGGACATTCCCAAAACAGCGGTAATAACTCCGTTTGGCCTTTTTGAGTTTTTTACGCATGCCGTTTGGGCTTAAAGGCGCCGTGCAGACGTTCCAACGCATGATGGACGCGGTGTTGCGCGATCTCCCTTTTGTGTTCGTCTACCTGGATGACATTTTGGTAGCCAGCGCGTCCGAAGAGGAACACGAAAAACACCTCACGGCAGTTTTACGGACGTTGGGAGATCATGGGTTAATAATCAACCCAGCGAAGTGTCAGTTCGGGGTGACGCAGATTGATTTTTTGGGGCACCGCATCTCTCCAGAAGGAGCGGTTCCCCTGCCCGACAAAGTGCGTGCAGTAACAAATTTTCCCCAACCACAAATGGTCAAAGCATTACAGGAGTTTTTGGGAATGGTGAATTTTTATAACCGTTTCCTCCCCCGCGCAGCGCACCTCATGCAACCATTGCATGCCGCGCTAAAAAAACAAAAACCCACAAATGCAATCGAATGGTCCCCGGAGCGGGAACGCGCATTCTCGGAGGTTAAAGCAGCCCTGGCAGACGCTGCGTTGTTGGCACATCCAGACCCAATGGCCCGCATAGCGCTCACTACTGATGCATCAGACGTGGCCATAGGGGTGGCTGTAGAGCAGCATGTTGCCGGGGCTTGGCAGCCGTTTGCCTTTTTCAGCAGGACTTTGCGCGATGCCGAGTGAAAATACAGCGAGTTCGACAGGGAGTTGTTAGCGCTCCACTTAACCATTCACCACTTCCAGTTCTGGTTGGAAGGTCGGCGTTTCACCACGTTTGTCGACCACAAGCCGCTGACTTTCGCGATGGCCAAGGTTTCGGAGCCGTGGTCGGGCTGGCAGCAGAGGCAGCTGGCTGCAATTTCAGAGTTTACTACCGATATTCAACACGTAGCGGGTAAACTTAATGTAGTGGCAGACTGTCTCTCGCGCGCCGTAACTGCTCCAGTCCGCACAGGGGTAGATTATACTGCCATGGCCACGGAGCAAAATAGCGGCGCGGAAGTACGCGTGGCCCCAGTCCGCGTGGGGATAGATTATGCAGCCATGGCCGCGGATCAGGTTAGCGATGCGGACGTGTGCGCGCTCCAGTCTGGACCAACAGGGTTAAGGCTGGAGAGCAGGGTGCTGCAAAATGGTATGCCCCCACTAATCTGCGACGTCTCCACCGGGCGACCGCGCCCGGTGGTCCCGACCGCATGGCGCCGCCGTGTTTTTGGCTCCATTTACTCTCTGGCGCACCTGGGGGTGCGCGCGTCGGTCAAAATGGTAGGAGAGAAGTTTGTGTGGCCGAGCCTGCGCAAACACGTTAAGGAGTGGGCAAGAGCCTGCATGGCTTATCAGCGGGCCAAAATACACAAACACACTAAAGCCCCCTTAGAGCCGTTTCACATCCCGGCTAAGAGGTTCGATCATGTGCACGTCGACCTCGTAGGCCCCCTCCCGCCGTCACAGGGGTGCACACATCTTTTGACAATGGTGGACCGCACCACGCGTTGGCCTGAAGTGGTCCCACTGGCATCAACCACAGCCGAGGAGGTTGCGTGCGCGTTTTTAACAGCTTGGGTAGCGCGTTTTGGAGTTCCGTCGGATATTACATCCGACAGAGGTCCTCAATTTGTTTCCGCGCTTTGGTCAGCGATGGCCCGCAGCCTGGGGGTAACGATCCACCGCACTACCGCGTACCACCCCCAGGCTAATGGTTTATGCGAATGTTTCCATAGGTCATTGAAAGCAGCCCTCAGAGCGTCGCTTACGGATGCAAATTGGGTAAACAGACTACCGTGGGTTTTATTGGGGTTGCGTTCTGCACCTAAAGAGGACTTAAAAGCCTCTCCAGCTGAGTTGGTGTTTGTGCAGCCGCTTCGGCTGCCTGGGGAGTTTCTCCCAGATAATCCTGCGCTGGAGTGCCCCCCTGCTCAGCGGTTACTGAGCGACACGGGAGCGAGCACACTTCCGGGCCCCGTTTATCACACTTTTCCGCGCGTTTTTGTACCTAAGGCTTTAAAAAATGCCGAGTTTGTTTTTGTCAGACACGATGCTCAACGCCCTACCCTGCGACCTCCTTATGATGGCCTGTATAGAGTGCTGGAAACAGGTGATAAGCATTTTTTGCTAGATTTGGGAGGCAGGAGGGAAACAATTGGCATAGACAGACTCGAACCTGCTTTTGTGATGGCTGACGAGGCTGTGCCGTTGGCGAGAGCTCCTCGACGCGGCAGACCTCCCAGAGAGCATGCCCCAGAGCCCCCACAGGGATTGACTAACAGTTCTCATCCCCAGATAGCAGATTCACAGCAGGATGGCGCCGCGGGAGTGGTAAAGCCCGCTTACAGCAAGTTCGGAAGACGATTGAAACCCAAACAGCACTTGGACTGATGTTTGTGATTTTACCATAATGTGCAGACTGTGTTGTATTGTTTCATTTTAGACGTTTGGGGGGGTCATGTGGCACACATATTTGAGTTGCTTAGGCTGCATATGTATATTACTGTTGCCCACGTCTCAGAATGAACAATAAGTCTGGGTCTCCTGGGGATAACAGGAGGATGCGAAATGTGATCTTTTGAGATGGCCTTGAGAGACTTCCTGACTAGGGATGGGCATAATTTACCGATTAACCGATAATTGATCATTAAGAATTTCACTGAGGAAGTTCATTTTCGTCGACAAACCGTTTTTTTTTTTTTTAAACAATCCGAATGTAGGTTATTAGGCCTAGTGCACGGCCGTCCTCAAACAATGCAATGCATTTAACTGTGCCACTGGCAAAATTTGGGCACCAGGGGGCAACATTACACCATCGCCGTACCCTGGCGTGCCTCAGTTGATACATGCGAGCTTCCGTAGGGCAATTGCCAAATCATGAAGCGGTTACGGCGAAGTGTTGCGTGGGACCATTTCAATTTAAAAAATGACCAGGTGTACTGCAATCACTGCAATGCAGCATACAAATATACCTCATCGACAACACAAATGATGTATCATTTGAACACCACTCATCCAAGCCTGATAAAAGACGGTGGCGGCGGTTCATCTCTAACCCAGGCTAGCCTGGACTCGATGCTAGCACAGAGGAGCTGCAGTGCTCAACGAGCAGAGAAGGTCACCGAACTGATAGTGAAGATGGTCGAAATAGACATGCTCCCTGTCAGTGCCGTGGAGGGCAAAGGTTTTCAGGAATTAATCAAATTTTTGGAACCGGAATACACCATGGCGTCAAGACGCACCGTGACGCACCGTGATGTTTTTAGAACTCTTTTATTCTTATAACAAGATACGTAACTCAAGATGAAAATGATTTACTGCACAGGTTAATGAGACCTTTACTGCTCCTCAGGTGCTAGAGGCGCAGGATCGTCGAGGGAAGCTGCAGGAGGCGGCGTAGTGGCTCGACGGGAAGACTATTTCGCACAAAATGGCACAAGAGAACAGCAAAAAGTTCCACGTGGCTAGACTAAGCAACACGAGCGATAGAGCAATGAATGCGGTCTTCGTTTGTTGGGTGGCCGCTCGGCAGGGAGAGAAGCTGGGTAAAACGTCTCAGCCAATCAGCTTACGGGGTGAAACGTCTCGGCCAATCAGCTTGCGAGATTCCCGAGCCGAGCCAACACGAGAACAGCGAACAGAGAGAGAGGGATTTGAGAGAGAGAGGTGGATTTGAGTTGTGCGGCTCTCCGTGTTGATACCTGATGTTCTAATGTAGTCTACCTGCCTTGTTACCTACCTAAAAATGTTAATGATTAACCGATTATTAATCATTAATTCTCCCGACGATCGGTGAAGAAAATTTCACCGAATGCCCATCCCTATTCCTGACCACCAGGGTTTTGGGGGAGAGGAGAAGACCTGGGGGTTTATGTATTGTGTCTTGGTATTAAAGACAATGTGACTCTGTACTTTGATGTCCCAGGTATAAAAGGGACAGATGTGGGAGGATGGGCCTCTTTTCTGTTTGAGAGAATGTTGGAGATACGTGAATGTTAATAAACCTGAAATGAGAAATAAACTCAGCCTCATCTTTTCACGCTCTCCACACTAAAATATTATTACATTTCTAGAGGGTAACAAACAATCCCTCCCCCACACCCACTCCACCCCCACACACAAAGGAACATGCCACGTAAAAAAATGTGTTGCCTTTTTTACAAGAAAAAATAGCCTACAGTACAATAAAAATTATACTAAAATATTATTACATTTCTAGAGGGTAACAAACAATTCCTCCCCCACACACACAACCCCCCACACACACACACACAAAGGAACATGCCACATAAAAAAATGTGTTGCCTTTTTTTTACAAGAAAAAATAGCCTACAGTGCAATAAAAATTATACTAAAATATTATTACATTTCTAGAGGGGAACAAACAATCCCCCCCACACACAACCCCCCCACACACACATAAAGGAACATGCCACATAAAAAAATGTGTTGCCTTTTTTACAAGAAAAAATAGTTTACAGTACAATAAAAATTATACTAAAATATCTGCAATGTAGCGGGTAACAACCTCCCGCTACAGAGGAACTCGGCACACAAAAAAACTTGTGGCCATGAGGGACCGTTGTAATTCCCGATCGGTCAAAAGTTATTTTTATTACTATTTTTATCGATAAAGAATAATTTAGCTTGTAACACTTACCTGTCCACAACAGCAGTGTCGTTGGCGAACATCTGTTGTCAAAGTTCCTCATTGTCAGACGAACATGAAGTTGGTTCGGTTACTAACTCGTGGTTCTGGTCACCTGACCTGGTCAAACCATCTCCGCTTCCATGCTTGCGGTTTTTGCAAATCATTTTTCCAAACAATAAGTACAATAGTAATAAAAAAAAGACTGTGTGAGTGGCTAATGCTACCGTTACGCACAGGTCTCAATATGAGTCACCCAGCGGGTTAGGCAAAAATGATTTTACACAGGGGGACACACGTGTTTTACCAGCAATATAAACACGGAACAAACGCATGTCAGATATCACTGAATTCAGAATTTCATTGGCTAAATGACACGTCAATCGTCGAACTTCTCTGCTTCAACTGGCTCGTTGTATTCGCGGTCGCTGGTAGGCAGGCCCTTCTTGCTAGGTTTTCAGTCATTGGTTCTTCAAGGTTTCAGAAACCCAATTCAAGGCTCTTATTAGTCGAATGAGATGCCAATCAAATCTAAATCAATCAAACACTCCTTTGGCTTTCTGTTTATGGCTGTGTCTGTACCGGAAGACCAGAAATACAGCTTTTTTTTTCATTGCGCACTGAGACGCACAGACGTGCCCGCCCGTGGAAATCACAGAGTGGGAGATGTTAAATTTCAGAATAATATGTGCAACTGTAGTCACAGGAACATCAAGCTGCTTGGAGCTGGTCTTATAGCCTTTACCTTTAACATGCTTGTCTATAATTTTCTTTCTAATCTCCTAAGACAACTCTCTCCTTTTTTCTTCCTCTGGTCCATGTTTAGTGTGGTACACACCATGTCACCAAACAGCACAGTGACTACTTGTCACCCTTTAAATAGGCCGACTGACTGATTACAAGTTTGTAGACACCTGTGATGTTAATTAGAGGACACATCTTGGTTGAACATGTCCCTATGGTCACATTATTTTCAATCTTTTCTAGGGGTACTGTGGAGATTGTGTGGAAAGACGAGGCTGAGTTTATTACTCAAAATCAGTTTTATTCACAACCACATTCTCCAACATCCAAAAAACAGACAAGAGGAAGGCATGCCCCCACAGCTGCCCTTTTATACCCCAGGACATCAAAGCAAACAGTCGCATTGTCTTTACATCCCAAATCACAACGCACCCCCCTTCAGGTCTTCTGTCTCCACCTGAAGTACTGGTGGTCAGGAAATCCTTCATGGCTGTCTCTCTGCATACAAAAGGTCAGACTTCGCATCCTCCTGCAACCCCTAGGAGGTTCAGACCTTTTGTTCCTCTGAGACGTGCAGTAAACAATAAGCATACAGTAACAAGCATGTGAAGCATATGGAAACCACATACATGCCCACATGACCCCCCCCCCAAACGTCTAAGATGGAACAACATCACCACAGATTGCATGCCATAATAAAATCACTATATATCAGTCCAAATGCCGCTTAGGTCTCAACCTTCTCCTATATCTGCTAAAAGCAGGCTGTATCACTTCCACGGCGTCTTCCCGCTGTGGATCTGTTGCCTGGGGATGAGAACTGTTAGTCAACCTCTGTGGGTGTTCTGGGGAATGCTCTCTAGGGGGTCTGCCACGCCGAGGAGCCTTCACCAACTGCACAACTTCGTCAGCTAACACAAAAGCGGGTTTGAGCCTGTTAATGCCAATCCTTTCTTTTCTGCCCCCCAAATCTAGCAAAAAATGCTTATCCCCTGTTTCCAACACTCTATATGGTCCGTCATAAGGTGGGCGCAAGGGTGGATGATGAGCATCATGTCTGACAAAAACAAACTCCGCATTTTTCAAAGCCTTAGGCACAAAAACACGCGGAAAACTGTGGTGAACGGGGCCAGGTAGCGTGCCCGGGCCTGCGCTATTCTGTAACCGCTGAACCGGGGAGCGCTCTGGCGCAGGATTATCTGGGAGAAATTCCCCGGGCAGCCGAAGTGGCTGTGCAAAAACTAGCTCAGCTGGGGAGGCTTCTAAATCCTCTTTAGGTGCAGTACGCAACCCCAATAAAACCCATGGTAGCTTGTCCACCCAATTTGTATCCGTAAGCGACGCTCTGAGGGCCGCCTTCAATGACCTGTGAAAACGTTCGCATAACCCGTTAGCCTGCGGGTTGTACGCAGTTGTGCGGTGGATCATTGCCCCCAGGCTGCAGGACATTGCTGACCAAAGTTCGGAAACAAACAAAGTTCTGTCAGACGTAATGTCCGACGGGACTCCAAAACGCGCTACCCATGCCGTTAAAAACGCGCCCGCTACCTCCTCAGCCGTGGTTGACGAAAGCGGGACCACTTCTGGCCAGCGCGTGGTGCGGTCAACCATTGTCATAAGATGTGTGCACCCTTGTGAGGGTGGGAGGGGGCCTACGAGGTCCACGTGGACATGATCAAACCTTTTAGCCGGGATGTGAAACGGCTCCAAGGGAGCTCTCGTGTGTCTATGAACCTTGGCCCGCTGGCAGGCTGTGCAGGCTGCCGCCCACTCTCTAACTTGTTTGCGCAGGCTCGGCCACACAAATTTCTCTCCTACCATTTTGACCGATGCGCGCGCTCCCGGGTGCGCCAGAGAATGGATCGAGTCAAAAACGCGGCGGCGCCACACGGATGGAACCACCGGACGCGGCCGCCCAGTGGAGACATCGCAGATTAGGGGGGGCATACCGTCTTGCAGCACCCTGCTCTCCAGCCTTAACCCTGTTGGTCCAGACTGGAGCGCGCGCACATCCGCGTCGATACCCTGCTCTGTGGCCATGGCTGCATAATCTATCCCCACGCGGACTGGGGCCGTGCGCACTTCCGCGTCGCTAACCTGCTCCGCGGCCATGGCTGCAGGATCTACCTCCGCATGGGCGGGAGCCCCCACGGCGCGCGAGAGGCAGTCTGCCACTACATTAAGTTTACCCGCCACATGCTGGATATCGGTAGTAAACTCCGAAATTGCGGCCAGCTGTCTCTGCTGCCGGCCCGACCAAGGTTCTGAAATCTTGGCCATCGCAAAAGTCAGCGGCTTGTGGTCAACGAACGCGGTGAAACGGCGTCCTTCCAGCCAGAACTGGAAGTGGCGAATGGCCAAGTGGAGAGCTAACAACTCCCTGTCGAATGCGCTGTATTTTCGTTCGCTGTCGCGCAGGGTCTTACTGAAAAAGACGAGCGGTTGCCAGGCTCCAGCTACAAACTGTTCCACGACCGCCCCTATGGCCACATCTGACGCATCAGTAGTGAGCGCCATGCGGGCCGCTGGGACTGGATGTGCCAACAACGCAGTGTTCGCCAGGGCTGTTTTGACTTCGGAAAATGCACGCTCTCGCTCCGGAGACCATTCGACTTTATTTGTGGGTTTTTGTTTTTTTAGTGCAGCATACAATGGTTGCATGAGCTGCGCTGCGCGGGGGAAGAAACGGTTATAAAAATTTACCATTCCCAAAAATTCCTGTAACGCTTTGACCGTTTGTGGCTGGGGAAAATTTGTGACTGCGCGCACTTTGTCAGGCAGAGGGACTGCTCCCTCTGGGGAGACGCGATGGCCCAAAAAATCAATCTGCGTCACCCCGAATTGACACTTCGCCGGGTTAATTATTAATCCGCGCTCTGCCAACCTCCGGAAAACTGCTGTGAGGTGGTTTTCGTGTTTGTCTTCGGACGCGATGGCTACCAATATGTCGTCCAGGTAGACGAACACGAAAGGGAGATCGCGCAGAACCACGTCCATCATGCGTTGGAATGTCTGCGCAGCGCCCTTAAGCCCAAACGGCATGCGCAAAAACTCGAAAAGCCCGAAGGGAGTTATTACCGCTGTTTTGGGTATGTCCTCAGCGCGCACTGGGACCTGGTGGTAACCGCGTACCAAGTCTATTTTAGAAAAAACGCGTGCCCCCGCCAAATGAACTGAAAAATCCTGGATGTGCGGGATCGGGTAGCAGTCGTGCGCTGTAGCGTTGTTCAGCCTGCGGAAATCACCGCAAGGCCGCCACGAGCCATCAGCTTTCGGGACCATGTGAAGTGGTGAAGCCCAAGGGCTCTTCGAACGTCTGATGATGCCCAACCTCTCCAGGTTGGCGAACTCCTCGCGCGCTATGGTCAGTTTAACTGAATCCAAGTGCCGAGCTTTTGCAAAAACGGGCGGTCCGGTGGTAGTAATAAAATGTTCCACCCCGTGTTTAGCCACTGTCGCCGAAAATGTTGGGACCGTGAGTGCTGGGAACTGAGTGAGGAGTGTGTGGAACTTACCACCTGCAGCTGTGACGTTGGCTTGTGCTGTTGGCGGGGCCACTCGCGCTGTACAGGGGATAGAAGAAAAAGAGAGTGCATTAACCAGGCGTCTGTTAGCAAGATCGACCAACAAACTATGTGAGCACAAAAAGTCAGCCCCTAACATGTTGAAATTGACTGCCGCTATGAAGAAAGTCCACTCGAATGTACGGCCGTGTAAAGACAGAAGCAGAGTCCTCTCACCGAAGGTCTTAATCGCTGAGCCGTTCGCTGCTGACACCCAGGGACCACTGGAAGGCGCCGCCCTGTCAGCATAGGAAGGTGTGATGAAACTCAGCTGGGAGCCTGTGTCTACGAGGAAATGCCTCCCCGAGTGCACATCCTTCAAGTAGAGCAGCTTGTTCTCCTCTCCGAGGGCCGCAGCTGCTACCGACTCCCGGTCTTGGCCTTTCCCGAGCGCTTAAAGTGGCACGGTGGAATGCACTTGCGTGCCCTCTCTGCGAAACAGCGATGATAGAAGCAAAGGATGTCGTCTGCTCCGTGTTTCGTGGCCCCTGCCGCCGCCGTCGTCGGTGTGTCTGGTGCTACAGCCTCTGGCCCCCTGCCGTCTCTGGATGTTGCGCCTGGCCCCACTGCCGCAGCCGCGGCTACGCGCCGTTTACTGGCGTCAACGAGTCGCTGCACCTCCTGGCCCAGCTCGTGGTAGTCCTGTCGGGCCAGCAGTGGTGAACTGGCCAGGGTCACTCTCACCTCTGGCGGTAGGGTCCTGAGGAAGAGGTGGGTGAAGATGAAGTTATCATCTTCGGAGTCTCTCAAACTCAACATCTTCTCCATGAGGTCTGCAGGTCTGTCGCCCTCAAATTCAGTCAGCGCCAGGAGCCTCTCTGCTCGCTCCTGCATCGAGGGGGTGAAGTAACGAATGAGTGCAGCCTTCAACGTGCTGTACTTGTCGCTGTCTGGCAGGTGGTTGATCAGGTTCGCCACCCGCTGGGCTCTGTGGTTGTCCAGCTTTGCAACCACATGGTAGAACTTTGTGTCGTCCACCGAAATCCTCCGGAGGTGGAACTGTGCCTCGACTGCGCTAAACCAGGAGCGCGGATTGTTCGGCCAGAAGTCCGGTAGGTGGACTGTGGCTGCACTCGTTTGGCTGGCTCCTGGCGAGTCTAGTTCGGGAGATTCGTCTCCGCTCATGATACGTCATAGGGTCACCAGTGTGGACATTGTGTGGAAAGACGAGGCTGAGTTTATTACTCAAAATCAGTTTTATTCACAACCACATTCTCCAACATTCAAAAAACAGACAAGAGGAAGGCATGCCCCCACAGCTGCCCTTTTATACCCCAGGACATCAAAGCAAACAGTCGCATTGTCTTTACATCCCAAATCACAACGCACCCCACTTCAGGTCTTCTGTCTCCACCTGAAGTCCTGGTGGTCAGGAAATCCTTCATGGCCATCTCTCTGCATACAAAAGGCCAGACTTCGCATCCTCCTGCAACCCCTAGGAGGTTCAGACCTTTTGTTCCTCTGAGACGTACAGTAAACAATAAGCATACAGTAACAAGCATGTGAAGCATATGGAAACCACATATGTGCCCACAGTACCATTATTTTTGTCCAGGCCCTGTTTCATGAGTTTGTTTTTTAAAATAATTCTGTTGAACCACAATTCAAAAGCATTGTCTGATTTTCATTGGTTAATTTTCATAGAATTTTTATTTATTACCACTGTGGTCAGATTCAAGTTATTTCTGTGACCACTGTGGGTTTTTCTTTCATTAACAGAGGACCAACAATTTTGTCCACGTCTGTAGTGGGACCATTTGAGACTGCAACATGAGACTGTAGATTTGCAGTAGCTTTGATGGATGATTACAGTAAATGGCCATAAGTTGCCTTTATGTCAGCTGTGACTACTGCAAACATAACCACCTTCCTGGCAACTGTTTTCAGTCACCATGGCAACCCTCTGAGCATTGTTACCGATAATAGAGTACAGTTCACATCATCAGACTTCTCAACTTTTCTAAAGGAGAGACAGATTGAACACCACCATTCATCACTTTTCTACCCTTTTGCCAACGGAGCTGTGGAACGCTTCAACTGTGTGCTTAAACACACTATTCAACTGGCTATCAGACAGCAAAAGCTGTGGAAGTCGACAGTCACAGACTTTCTGCTTGCATATTGCTCCATACCTCATGCTGTAACTGGAGTTTCACCATTTGAGCATGGTAGAAAAATGCGAACAAATCTTGCTGTGCTACCAACTCTTCCTGCTACCCAGCTTGATGCTGCTGCCCTTAGCAAAACTGTTAAAAACGACAGACAGCAGAAAATGAAGGCATACACAGATGCCAAGTGAGGTGCACAAAAAACCCAATTCAAAGTTGGTGACAAGGTGTGAATCAGGAAACCACATCATGTGTTTGAGGGCCACAGAAAGTTCACTGACCCAGTCACAGTATGGAAAAAAGTGGGCCAAGGAACTTACGAGGGGGCTGAAATGTTCATAGACTGAAAAGTTCATAGTGGTCAAATTTGATCAAATGTGGTTTATTTTTCAACATAGTCTCCCCTTCGGTCCACACACTTCTTCCATTGGTGTTGCAGCGCTTAGATCCCTGTGGTTGAAAAATAAATCATATTTGGTCAAATTTGACCACTATGAACTTTTCAGCCTATGAACTTTTCAGCCCCCCCCCTCGTATCTGCTAAGCAGCAACAAAACTTGGAATGCCTCTTATCTTGCTGCATTCACAGGCCCGACTGACATATTCCTGGATGTAGACAGAGAACAAAATAAAACACCTGATTTACCAAACTCATCTAGACCAGGATGCATTACATCTCAGCCTGCCTGGCTAAAAGGCTATGTAACATAAAGCCCCTGTCACACCTTGACGATTTAGGCAGCATATGCCAACGTTTAAGAAATTTGGCAAATACGCTGGCGTACACTGAATAAGTTATGGGTAAGTTTTGTATAAGTTAAGAGCACGCTGGTATACTGTACATACATCACAGTACATATACCAGCATAGTAATTTTTCAGTGTATCCAGCGTATTTTTTTTATATAACCTTTATTTAACCAGGCAGGACAGATTAAGAAAACATTCTTATTTACAACTGTGGCCTGAGGGGAAGGGGCAAGGGACAACTCACATTCATACCTCCCCAGTTGATGTCAATTAACCTAACCTGCATGTTTTTGGTCCCTGTGGGAGGAAACTGGAGAAATCCCAAAGTAAACCCATGCAGACATGGGGAGAACATGCAAACTCCACACAGAAGGATCACCGTTGGTCAGGGGGTGGGATCGAACCCAAGATTCCATGGCCAAGGGTGAGTTGCTGTGCTGCCACAGTGCTAACCACTGTGCCACCGTGCTGCTGTATGGCTCATATGTCCCACATACGCAGGCCATAAGTACTAGGTAAGTGATGTGATCGTTGACACAAGTTACTTGTAAGTTACTCATAAGTCAAAATACATCAAGATAATGTCTAGCATACCCAAAACTTATTTCTAACCTATGGCTAACATGCTTTGAACCTATATGTAATTTACTGAATGTGTTTCTAACTTACAGCTGCCATATAATGGCGTACTGGCAGTGTTGGTTCACAGGAGGAAACCGTCAAGACTCTAGGGTGTGCAGATGTCTATGTCAAACTGGTCCTATTCTTCTATTCAGACAAAGTAAAGAGATGTTTCATACCTTGACATATTTTGACTATCATCTGATGTTCATGATGTGCCACATCAGCTGTTTTATCTCTTCCATAGGCATGACCGACCTGACAGATCTGCCAGATCTGCCAGGTTGTCATGCCTCCCTGCCATGCGATGGTCTTTGGAGGACAGAATCATCTCGATTGAACAGAGATGATGGAACCTTCATGCTCTTACACACCTAGGATTCATGGATCGGGAGGCGACAGTAGTTTGGCATGACTGTGCTATGCATAAGTTAGGATAAGATATGTATAAGTTATGAATAAGTTAGACTATCGTTGGGCATAAGTTGTGAACCCCAGCAACATGCTAAGCATTTGTTGGTATAAGTTATCTATAAGTTATCTATAAGTTCCCTGGGCAAGACATTTTACCCACCTTGCCTCCAGTGTCCATGACACTAGGTATAAATGTGTATAAATGTTCGGTAGTGGTCGGAGAGGCCGTTGGAGTGGATTGGCAGCCATGTTTCCATCAGTCTGCCCCAGGGCAGATGTGGCTACAGCAGTAGCTTACCACTACCATTGTCTGTCTGTGGAGTGAATGAATAATGGACTCATTGTGAAGTGCTTTGGGTATCTTAAAGGTGCTATATACAGTGGGGGAAAAAAGTATTTAGTCAGCCACCAATTGTGCAAGTTCTCCCACTTAAAAGATAAGAGAGGTCTCCAATTTTCATCATAGGTATACCTCAACTATGAGAGACAAAATGAGAAAAAAAATCCAGAAAATCACAATGAAGGATTTTTAATGAATTAATTGGTAAATTCCTCGGTAAAATAAGTATTAGGTCAATAACAAAAGTTCATCTCAATACTTTGTTATGTACCCTTTGCTGGCAATGACAGAGGTCAAATGTTTTCTGTAAGTCTTCACAAGGTTTTCACACGCTGTTGCTGGTATTTTGGCCCATTCCTCCATGCAGATCTCCTCTAGAGCAGTGATGTTTTGGGGCTGTTGCTGGGCAACACAGACTTTCAACTCCCTCCAAAGATTTTCTATGGGGTTGAGATCTGGAGACTGGCTAGGCCACTCCAAGACCTTGAAATGCTTCTTACGAAGCCACTCCTTCGTTGCCCAGGCAGTGTGTTTGGGATCATTGTCATGCTGAAAGACCCAGCCACGTTTCATCTTCAATGCCCTTGCTGATGGAAGGAGGTTTTCACTCAAAATCTCACGATACATGGCCCCATTCATTCTTTCCTTTACACGGATCAGTCGTCCTGGTCCCTTTGCAGAAAAACAGCCCCAAAGTATAATGTTTTCACCCCCATGCTTCACAGTAGGTATGGTGTTCTTTCTCCTCCAAACACGACAAGTTGAGTTTTTACCAAAAAGTTCTATTTTGGTTTCATCTGACCATATGACATTCTCCCAATCCTCTTCTGGATCATCCAGATGCTCTCTAGCAAACTTCAGATGGGCCTGGACATGTACTGGCTTAAGCAGGGGGACACGTCTGGCACTGCAGAATTTGAGTCCCTGGCGGCGTAGTGTGTTACTGATGGTAGCCTTTGTTACTTTGGTCCCAGCTCTCTGCAGGTCATTCACTAGTTCCCCCCGTGTGGTTCTGGGATTTTTGCTCACCGTTCTCGTGATCATTTTGTCCCCACGGGGTGAGATCTTGCGTGGAGCCCCAGATCGAGGGAGATTATCAGTGGTCTTGTATGTCTTCCATTTTCTAATAATTGCTCCCACAGTTGATTTCTTCACACCAAGCTGCTTACCTATTGCAGATTCAGTCTTCCCAGCCTGGTGCAGGTCTACAGTTTTGTTTCTGGTGTCCTTTGACAGCTCTTTGGTCTTGGCCATAGTGGAGTTTGGAGTCTGACTGTTTGAGGTTATGGACAGGTGTCTTTTATACTGATAATGAGTTCAAACAGGTGCCATTATACAGGTAACGAGTGGAGGACAGAGAAGCCTCTTAAAGAAGAAGCTACAGGTCTGTGAGAGCCAGAAATCTTGCTTGTTTGTAGGTGACCAAATACTTATTTTACCGAGGAATTTACCAATTAATTCATTAAAAATCCTTCAATGTGATTTTCTAGATTTTTTTTTCTCATTTTGTCTCTCATAGTTGAGGTATACCTATGATGAAAATTGGAGACCTCTCTCATCGCACTTTAGCACTCTCATTAGCACTGCGGCAGCACAGTTTACCCTTGGCCGGGGGATCGTGGGGATCGTGGGATCGTAGGTTCGATCCCAGCCCCCGACCAACAGTGATCTGTGTGGAGTTTGCATGTTCTCCCCGTGTATGCGTGGGTTTACCCCGGGATTTCTCCGGTTTCCTCCCACATGCCAAAAACATGCAGGTTAGGTTAATTGGAGACTCTAAAGTGGCCCTAGGTGTGAATATGTGTGTGAATGGTTAGGGGATAGTGCCGTATCGTGGCCGCTTCATCCATCCAGGTGGTGGATGACCCTCAATTTCCGGAAATTGAGGGTCAGAGGGTCGGTAAAATATAAGATATAATAAGATACTGTCAGAGGGTAAAGATACTAAATCTAAAAAAAAAAAAAATCTTTTAAGTGGGAGAAATTGCACAATTGGTGGCTGACTAAATACTTTTTTGCCCCACTGTAAATGTAATCCATTATGTTATCGAAATGTTCTATATAAGTTTCTAATACGTTATGTATGTGTCCAACTTATTATGGATACATGATGCATACGTCCCAAATTGAAAATTTTGGTTGTATGCCAGTGTTTTAGAGAAATTTTGATACATTGGCATACGCTGCCTGAATTGTCAAGGTGTGCACAGGGCCTTAAGTCAATACTGAACACTAATGTGACAGTACATTTTCAAGTGACCAGTTAAGTTTGTTGTTGAAGAGGTACTATGCAGATGTGACCTGCAATAATGTTCTGAATTTATTTTCCAGTAAAATAGAGTGCTTAACTTGTTAGTGGATTTAATTTCCATTATTTCATTGCATGATTGTTCTGTTACATGACTGTCAAGGAGAAAGAAACATCTTCACAAGGAGGGGAAATGTTGTGTTCAATATACTGCATGCTATTCGCACTCCTACCACTGGAGACACTACCTACATACATTCTGTACTCATCATAGGGGTTGTTGACTTCCTGTTCTGCCATATCTGATCCTGAGTTTCATTAAAGAATGGCCACAGAATCCATCTAAACCTGGGTTGTTATTTGCCAGCCATCATTAAACAAAGCGAAAGCCATACAGTCCCTCCAGGATTTTGCAATGTTGCAATCACGGCAATTCACATGAGCTCAAGCCATCATCACATCTTTTGCGTAACCTTGCAACTTTGTCCAATCACCGCAACTTTCCCACAATTTTGGCCAGTCCTCGTCAACTTCCTCCAGTTTCGCCAATCAAATTTGTCCATGACTGGCGCTCAAATGCTCAGTCTAGCCAATCAGATGTGTTGCTGCACTGCGCTCACTTACGTGTTTACAGTGAGTATTAACGGAACACATCACCAAAAAACAGAGAGTGTGATTTAAAAAAAAAAAAAAACACTCATCCATGAGTTTTCACAGGCCGTCCTTTTCTCCGTCTCCCCCAGCCCCCTGGTGGACATCTCGCCACTTCTCCGTCCTGACCACGTGTATGAAGTGCCAGGTTTATGTTGAAAAATGTCCGCCTGCCTGAAAGCACCCCGATGCCGGAGTGCGCATGAGGAGAGACACTGTAAAACTGCAAACAAACGAGCAAATTCAAGATTCAAGATTCAAAGATTTTATTTGTCAATACTACTATACGCACAGGACATACAGGAGAATTGAAATGATGTTTCTCTCTCTCTTCAGTGGTGTGTGCAATATATAAAAAAAAGAAAAAAGGAATAAGGCTGGAAAAACAACAACAGCAGTCTTTGTACAGTAATGCTACCCATAGTGCAAGTGGCGACAAAAGATAGACCCAGACATCCCATAGTGCAAATAAAGATAAATGATGAAACTCAGCAATCCTATATACAGAAAAAGTAAAGCAGTAATACTTGTAGTAGCAAGTTCAATGCGGTAGTGTAGATGCAAACAGTGACAGATTGGACTGCACATGATCAATATTGCAATGACAGACAGCAGCAGATATGGCATTTGTGCAAATTCGTCGGCCTCCGTCGGTCTATGATGACCATGGAAGAGAATCCTAAACGTCTACTCTGCTGGAACAGCGCCACCTGTGGCTGAACAGGCCGATGTGCACCGGTGTTCTACCTTCCAGCGTTGGGCGTTGGTAGGATTCAAGCCTGGGCAGGAAGATATGGAGGACAAGATGTTACCCATGCAGCATGTCCCCCCTCTCCACGTCACTGATGAATCCAAAGGAACAGCAGGGCTGCTATAGTTTGGCACCAGCGCCGTCGCAGGAGCTGCCAGAACAATGTTGAGCACAACAGAGAACTGCCTTAGGGGCTCCGACTCCGGATTTTTCCTCAGGGTTGACTCCCGAAGCCTTTCCCGTGACCAGGTGTGCCACAAGGCAGCGGAGGTTTGAAATCAGGGTTTACCTTCCCCTAGATGGGCTACCTTCCCAGGTTGACGAGCCACCATCTACCCGAAGCATCTGGTTTTAAGGCGCCAGAGATCCGCCCTCGCCCCTTCTCCTATTAGTAAAAGCAGTTCCACCGGGCTTAGAGACTAAACCACACGGGCAGGCTAGGAGTTGGACTTAGTTGTCAGAGGCTTTTCGAGACGCACGCCATAAGGAGCATTTTATGAGCACTGGGAGCTTAACCCCAGTGCCGCTCCTGGCTATGACAACCTTGGAACCAATTGTGCAAATGGTTGCAGTAAAATGCAGAGACATACAGCAGCAGATATATTACTGTTGGTGTGCCAGTCTTTCTGTGCTAACAGCTGAGGTAGTTATTGTGCGGGTGAGTGTGTTACGGTCCAGGATGGATGGCGGGAAGGCGGAGGGTGCACAGAGTTCAGGGTCCTGACGGACTGATGGACAAAGCTGTTTAGCAGTCTTGTGGAGCGGGCCCGGAGGCTCCGGTACCTTTTCCCCGAGGGCAGGGGGCTGATGAGGGAATGTGATCTAACACTCTGTCTAACACTACAGCCAGTGTTTGATCATTTTATACATCTTTAGAGGTAAACTCATTACGATATCTTGTCAATGAGCTTTAAAGCTGTGAATCTCTGGTCTGGACACATACCAACATGCGCCCCCAAGGAGAGCCCCTCCTCCCAGTACAACTGTGTGTCAAGATGCGCAGCAGATAGACAGACTAGCAAGAGTCAGGCATGGAAAGAGAAAATATTCAGCAATTATTTTCCCCAGAAAAACACAGACTTTGATAGACAATACAGACCAACAGAATAAATTATTTCTTTTTTCTCTGTGCTTGGTACCGAGTGGTTGGGGACCACTGCGGTTTGGGAGCTTTCAAATGAAGGTCCTGCCAATAATTTCCAAATCTATACTCGTTAACATGCATTCAATACAATTTGGCTGTTGTAATGGATATTGTGTTAAAGTTTGTATTTGGTGTTGAACAAGAGTTTTTTCTGTGTAGCAAGTTTCTGTTTAATTTACAAATCACTGTTAAATAGGAAATTTTTGACAATCCTGTGCTTTTCTTGTGGTGTTACAAAATATCATTGCAGTAAACTATGGAAAAAAAACATCTGCTTTAAAATTTGTAATTCTTCCCACAACTTTTAGTGCAAAAAAAAAAAAAACCCTCAAAACATAGCAACTTTTATCACAATTTAAAAAAAAAAAAAAACTCCCATGAATTCAGGCTTTTTGGGTGGCAGCAATCATAAAAACATCCCACGAATTCCTGGAAGGATTGGCTGTATATCAGCAACACCCAGAAATGATGCCTCTCAGAGATGGATTGACACAAAGTGGAAAAGCGTGCTGTGGTCTGACGAGTCCACATTTCAAGTTGTTTTTGAAAATCATCAGGGCTAAAGAGGAAAATGACCATCCAGACTGTTATCAGCATTAACTTCAAAAGCCAGCATCTGTGATGGTATGGGGGTGTGTCAGTGCCCATAGCATGGGTAACTTGGACATTTGTGAAGGCACCATTAATGCTGAATGGTACATACAGGTTTGGGGCAACATATGCTGCCATCAAAGCAATGTCTTTTTCAGGGATGTCCCCGTTTATTTCAGCAAGACAATGCCAAACTATATTCTGCACATGTTACAAAAATGTAGTTTCGTAGTAAAAGAGTGTGGGTACTAGACTGGCCTGCCTGCTGTCCAGACCTGTCTCCCATTGAAAATGTGTGGTGCATTATGAAGCGCAAAATACTCTTGAAGAAAGAGTATGTGAAGAGCGTTCAGGAGGCAAAGAGGGAGTCAGACAGAATCATGAGTTTGAAGCTGGAAGTCAAAGGTGGGATGTTGAATGTTGTCAGTGCATATGCCCCGCAATTTGGATGTCAGATAGAAGAGAAAGAGGAATTGTGGAGTAAGTTGGATGAAGTGGTAGAGAGTGTTCTGAGGGGGGAGAGAGTGGTGATTAGAGCAGACTTTAATGGACATGTAGGCAAAGGGAACGGAGGTGATGAGAAGATCCTGGGTAGGTATGGTCTTAAGGAGAGAAATGCGGACGGACAGATGGTTGTGGATTTTGTTAAAAGAATGGATATTGCTGTGGTGAACACATACTTTAAGAAGAGAGAGGAACATAGGGTGACTTATAAGAGTGGAGGAAGGGGCACAGAGGTGGACTGCATCTTATACAGAAGGAGAAATCTGAAAGAGATAGGAGACTGCAAGGTGGTGGCAGGGGAGAATGTAGCTAGACAGCAGCAGATGGTAGTCTGTAGGATGACTTTGCAAAGCAAGAAGAGGAAAACAGTGAAGGCAGAGCCAAAGATTAAGTGGGGGAAGCTACAGAAGGAAGAAGGTTGCACAGAGGAAGGAGCTGATACAGGTGGTAGGGAAGAATTACCAGATGACTGGGAAAGTACAGCAAAAGTATTGACGGAAACAGGTAGAAAGGTATGTGGTGTATCCAGTGGACAGAGGAAGGAAGACAAGGAGACTTGTGGTGGAATGAGGAGGTACAGGAAAGTATCCCAAAGAAGAGGTTAGCAAAGAAAGAGCAGGGTAGTCAGGGAGATGAGATACAAAATGGGATATCCAATATTAGCAACTGTTTCAGATCCCTTGTTTATTTGTTTGTCAGATGACTTATTTGTGTGATCTTTTATCACTTACATTTAAGATAATAGTGTATCTTGCACTTGGGGAATAGGAGTTGTTCGGTCATCCTTATAATTATTTTAGTTTATCACTGTTCACTGATGGAGTTACGTAAGTGTAATATTAAATTTCTTCTGTGTATCGTCAATAAACTGATGCAGTACTATAACAGGACATGTTTACAAATGTTTGAGACCCCCTGTGGTGCATCATTTTATATTTTAGCAATATTTTGTTATTAAAAGGTTTTTAAAAACTGTAATCAACCAAATTAACTACAAAACACCCAACATTATTATACACAACAGAAGGACCCGTTTGACTGCAACTGTTGAATCAGTGTTGCCCATTTCTCAATATTTAACTAAAAATGGTTTATTTTGTTCTTTGGGCATTTTTGTGTCCTGTGTTTGGTCGATAAGCCATTCGGGCCATTCCGCTCCACAATCATGGTGGTATTACTATTAAGTTTTTAATTTTTAGATACTTGTGTGGGAGGGGGGACCCGCGGTCCTGCAAAGAACAGTGGTACCACATGAGTGAAGCAGAAGCAGGTACTCCTGTCTACTACTGACCGAGCAGGCTGGGCGTGCCTCCCTGCGAAGGACCGTGGTCTGCCTGGTCGGGCCACTGCTTCTCCCGGCATGTTCTGTGTTGGATACACTGGGGTTCTTTGTCAGACCCCGGTCCCCACTGACGCTCCGCCCAGTATGCTCACACACCTCATGTTCTCCACATATACCAAATTATCCATTAGAGCTACGCAATCATGGCAACTTTATGGTATAATTTTAAAAGCATTGAATCTTCAGTATTATCTTCTGCTAGTCAAATTTGTCACTTTTGGCTTCCTTGTTTTGCTCATTGTGACTGAGGGTGTTTTCTAGTGTTTTTTGCAGAGTGGAGCTCCAGCTACTAGGAAAAAGTGAAATTAATAATTCCATTCTAACAGGTGGACATAAAACCCAAGCTGTTAAATAAAGGTTTAGAGAGCCATCCATCCATCCATTCATTTTCTACCGCTTTTCTGGAGGTCCAGGTCTCGGAGGCAGCAGTTCAAGCAGAGAAGCCCAGACTTCCCCAGCCACCTGCTCCAGCTCTTCAGAGAGGATACCAAGGCGTTCCCAGACCAGCTGGGAGACATAGTCTCTCCAGTGAGCCCTGGGTCTGCTCCGGGGTCTCCCCCCAGTGGGATGTGCTCGAAACACTTCAAGTGGGAGGCATCAAGGAGGCATCCTGATCAGATGACCAAATCACCACAACTGGCTCCTTTTAATGTGGAGGAGCAGTGGTTCTACTCTGAGCTTCTCCTGGATGACTGAGCTTCTCACCCTCTCTAAGGGTGAGTCCAGCAATCCTAAGGAAAAGGCTCATTTCAGCTGCTTGCATCCACGATCTCATTCTTTCGGTCATTACCCAAAGCTCATGACCATAGGTGAGGGTAGGAACGTAGACTGACTGGTAAATCAAGAGCTTTGCCTTAGAGCTCAGCTCCCTCTTCGCCACAGCAAACTGGTACAATGTCCGCATCACTGCAGATGCTGCTCCGATCCGTCTATCAATCTCTCGCTCCATTCTCCCCTCACTCGTGAATAAGACCCCGAGATACTTAAACACCTCCACTTGGGGCAGGAGCTTGTCCTCAAGCTGGAGAGGACAATCCACCTTTTTCCGGCTGAGGACCATGGACTCAGACTTGGAGGTGCTGATTCTCATCCCATCCGCTTCACATTCAGCAGCAAACCGTTCCAGCAAGAACTGTAGGTTATTGCTGGATGAAGCCAACAGGACAACATCATCTGCAAACAACAGAGATGAGATCCTGTGGTCACCAAGCATGACACCCTCCGTTTAGAGATAAGTATTTAAAATGTATGTAACAATGTATGTTCTTTTATTGTGGGTAAGTTAAGGACATGACTGGACAAGGTGATCTCTCTGCTGCTTAGGGCTGACAACTGCAAATTTAGGACTTTTTCTTGCAATTTTTTTTCTCAAAAATAAAAAAAAAATAGATAAATAAAAATGTAAATGTGCAATCTTTTCCCCCAACTTTCTTCCTAATTATAGCTTTACTTTTTCAACGTTTTTTTCCTGACAAACTTAAAACTTTTTTGTACTTTCTTCTAGCTTTCTTTCTATATTTTTCTTCTGTGATATTCAAATTTGATTCATGAGTTTTGCTTTTGCTCTGTCCTGTGCCTGCATTTTGCCTACAGTAGATAAATATGAAATAATATGATCATTGTTGAATGTTTATAGATGCGACTGGGTTCAGGATTCCACGTCAAGAGGTTTATTGAGTAGCTTACCGAGTGTAGCCTTACAGGCTAGCAACTTCAGTGGAGGGAACTCAACCGCATGAGCATTCTGACTGCGCGCATGCGCAGTGCACTATTCATTTCTAACAGAAACATAGGATGCTCTCATAATTTCAAACTATTCAATAACATAAGTCAGATGTTCTACATCCCCTTTCTTTTGCTCCTAGTGTGGAAATGTGTGAATGACGAGACAGAGTTCTCTCTCAAGTCAGCTTTATTCACATCTCCAACATCTCGAAGCAGAAAAGAGAGCCACACAGGGAACTCTCGTCCTTAAATACCAGGACTCTTACAGTTCACAAGTCACATGTATCACATTCCACGTTGCATTATAATGACAGTAACAATGCATCCTCCCTCCATGATATCACCCCCACTGTCTACAATGCATCCCCTCTTTAATCCTTTAATTATACCCCCACAATATCAAGCCTTGCATACCAAAGCTAACACTCTTGCAGCTTCCTGTAATCACCAAGGAAGCTCTGCCTTTGTTCTGGTCTAAAATGTGAGTCACCAAGCAGTTCACAGTGTGTGTCCACCACACAAAGCCCCCCCAACATTTTAGAACAAACAAGAGAATAACAACATGCATGCCGTGATAGTATCAATACACATCAGTCCACATGTTGTCTAGGCTTCAGTCTCCTGCCGTATCTGCTGTAGCTGGGATTCCACGTCTCTGCGGCGCTGTCACGCTGGGGGTTTGCCGTCTGGGGGTGGAAACCTTTTGTCAGCACCTGTGGGTGTTCTGGGGAAACATTACTCTGTGGAGCCCCCCGCGGGGGTCTACCTCGCCGCAGGGCCCTCGCCAACAGCACTTGCTCATCTGCCACCACAAAAGCGGGTTTGAGTCTGTTTATGCCAACTTTCTCTTTCCTACCCCCCAAATCTAGCAAAAACTGCTTGTCCCCTGTTTCTAACACTCTGAAGGGTCTGTCATAAGGCGGTCGCAGCGGGGTTCGATGCGCATCGTGTCTGACAAAAACAAACTCTGCGTTCTTCAAAGTTTTAGGCACAAAAACGCGCGGAAAACTGGTGCGCGGGGCCAGGCAGCGTGCCTGATTCTATGTTACTCCGCAACAGCTGAGACGGGGAGGCGTCTGGCGCAGGGTTATCTGGGAGAAACTCCCCAGGCAGCCGGAGTGGCTGCGCAAACACGAGCTCCGCTGGGGAGGCTTCTAAGTCCTCTTTAGGCGCAGAACGCAACCCCAATAACACCCACGGTAACTTGTCTACCCAATTTGCATCCGTCAGTGACGCTCTGAGAGCTGCTTTCAATGACCTATGAAAACGTTCGCATAACCCGTTAGCCTGCGGATTGTACGCGGTTGTGCGGTGAATTGTGACACCCAGGCTGCGGGCCATTGTCGACCAAAGCTCAGACACAAATTGAGGGCCTCTGTCGGATGTAATGTCCGACGGAACGCCAAAGCGCGCCACCCAAGCTGTTAAAAACGCGCGCGCCACCTCCTCAGCCGTGGTTGATGCCAGTGGGACCACTTCAGGCCAGCGCGTGGTGCGGTCCACCATTGTGAGAAGGTGTGTGCACCCTTGTGACGGTGGGAGGGGGCCCACGAGGTCCACATGAACGTGATCGAACCTCTTGGCTGGAATGTGAAACGGCTCCAAAGGAGCCCTCGTGTGCCTGTGTACTTTGGCTCGTTGACACGCCGTGCAGGCTGCTGCCCACTCTTTAACTTGTTTGTGGAGGCTCGGCCACACAAATTTCTCTCCTACCATTTTGACCGACGCGTGCACTCCCGGGTGCACCAAAGAATGAATTGAGTCAAAAACGCGGCGGCGCCACACGGCTGGTACTACTGGACGCGGCCGTCCGGTGGAGACATCGCAGATTAGGGGGGGCATACCGTCTTGCAGCACCCTGCTCTCCAGCCTTAACCCTGTTGGTCCAGACTGAAGCGCGCGCACCTCCGCGTCACCAACCTGCTCCTCGGCCATGGCTGCATAATCTACCCCTACGCTGACTGGGCCGCCACGGCGCGCGAGAGGCAATCTGCCACTACATTGAGTTTGCCCGCCACATGCTGGATATCAGTGGTAAACTCTGATATCGCGGCCAGCTGTCTCTACTGCCGGCCTGACCACGGTTCGGAAACCTTGGCCATCGCAAATGTTAGCGGTTTGTGGTCAACGAACACGGTGAAAGAGCGTCCTTCTAGCCAGAACTGAAAGTGGTGGATGGCCAAATGGAGAGCCAGCAGCTCCCTGTCGAACGCGCTGTATTTACGTTCGCTATCGCGCAAGGTCCTGCTGAAAAAGGCCAGGGGCTGCCAAACACCAGCTACATGTTGCTCCACGACAGCCCCTATGGCCACCTCTGATGCGTCAGTGGTGAGCGCTATGCGGGCCGTTGGGTCTGGGTGTGCCAACAACGCAGCCTTTGCCAAGGCTGCTTTCACCTCCGAGAACGCTTGGTCCCGCTCCGGGGACCACTCGACCTTATCCGCGGGTTTCTTTTTTTTGAGCGCGGCATACAGCGGCTGCATGAGTTGCGCCGCGTGGGGGAGAAAACGGTTATAAAAATTCACCATTCCCAAAAACTCCTTCAACGCCCTGACCGTCTGCGGCCGGGGAAAATCTGCCACCGCGCACACTTTGTCAGGAAGCGGAACTGCTCCTTCGGGGGAGACGCGGTGTCCCAAAAAATCGATCTGCACCACCCCGAACTGACACTTCGCTGGGTTGATTATTAACCCGTGATCTCCCAACCTTCGGAAAACTGTGGCCAGGTGTTTTTTGTGTTCGTCTTCGGACGCGCTGGCTACTAAAATATCGTCCAAGTAGACGAACACGAAAGGGAGATCGCGAAGCACCGCGTCCATCATGCGTTGGAATGTCTGAGCAGCCCCTTTAAGTTCAAATGGCATGCGTAAAAACTCGAATAGGCCAAACGGAGTTATTACCACTGTTTTGGGTATGTCCTCAGCGCGCACTGGGACTTGGTGGTAACCGCGGACCAAGTCTATTTTAGAAAAAACGCGCGCCCCTGCCAAATGAACGGAAAAATCTTGGATATGCGGGATTGGGTAGCGGTTGTGCGCTGTAGCGTTGTTTAACCTGCGGAAATCCCTGCAAGGTTGCCATGATCCGTCAGCTTTCGGGACCATGTGTAGTGGGGAAGCCCACGGACTGTTTGAACGTCTGATAATGCCCAACCTCTCCAGGTTGGCGAACTCCTCGCGCGCTATGGCCAGTTTAACTGCGTCCAAGCGCCGAGCTTTTGCAAAAACGGGCGGTCCGGTCGTGGTAATAAAATGCTCCACCCCGTGTTTAGCGACTGTTGCCAAAAATGTGGGGACCGTGAGTGCTGGGAACTGAGTGAGCAGTGTGTGGAACTTACTGCTTGCAGCTGTGATGTTGGCTTGTGCTGTTGGCAGGGCCACTCGCGCTGTACAGGGGATAGAATCAAAAGAAAGTGCATTAACCAGGCGCCTGTTAACGAGATCCACCAACAAACCATGTGAGCACAAAAAATCAGCCCCCAACATATTGAAATTTACTGCTGCTGCAACAAAAGTCCACTCAAATGTACGGCCGTGTAGAGACAGAAGCAGAGTCTTCTCACCAAAGGTCTTAATCTCCGAGCCGTTGGCTGCTGTCACCCGGGGACCTCCGGAACCAGCTAGTCTGTCCGCGTAGGAAGGTGTGATGAAACTCAACTGTGAGCCTGTGTCGACGAGGAACTGCCTCCCCGAGCGTGCGTCCGACAAGTAGAGCAGCTTGTTCTCCTCCCCGAGGGCCGCAACTGCTACCGACCCCCGGTCTTGGCGTTTCCCGAACGCCCGAACTGGCACGGTGGTACACATTTGTGTGCCCTCCCTGCAAAGCGGCGATGGTAGAAACAAAGGACGTCCGATCCGCGTTCCCTGGCCCCTGCCGCCGCCGTCGTTGGTGAGTTTGGTACCGCTGCCTCTGGCCTCCTGTCGTCTCCGGTCGTCGCGCCGAGTTCCGCTGCAGCGGCCGTGGCTGCGCGCCGCTTGGTGGCGTTGACAATCCACTGCGCCTCTCGGCCCAGCGCGCGGTACTCCCGTTGGGCCAACAGTGGCGAACTGGCCAGGGTCACTCTCGCTGCTGACGGTATAGTCCTGAGGAAGAGGTGGATGAAAATGAAGTGATCGTCGTCAGAGTCTTTCAACCTCAACAACTTCTCCATCAGGTTCGCGGGCATGTCATTTTCCAACTCCGTCAGCGCCAGGAGCCTCTCTGCTCGCTCCTCCGCCGAGGGGGTGAATTGCTGGATGAGTGCAGCCTTCAACGTGCCGTATTTGTCACTGTCCGGCGGCTGGTCGATCAGGCTCTCCACATGCTGGGCCGTGTTGTTGTCCAGCTTTGCAACTACGTGGTAGAATTTTGTGGCGTCTACCGATATCCCCCGGAGGTTGAACTGCATCTCAACCGCATTGAACCAGGAGCGCGGATTGTTCTGCCAGAAGTCCGGTAGCTGGACTGTAGCGGCATTCGCTTGGCTGGGGGCTCCTGACGGGGCTGGCCCAGGGGAATTCTCCTCTTGCATGATACGTTTTCGGTCACCAGTGTGGAAATGTGTGAATGACGAGACAGAGTTCTCTCTCAAGTCAGCTTTAATCACATCTCCAACATCTCGAAGCAGAAAAGAGAGCCACACAGGGAACTCTCGTCCTTAAATACCAGGACTCTTACAGTTCACAAGTCACATGCATCACATTCCACGTTGCATTATAATGACAGTAACAATGCATCCTCTCTCCATGATATCACCCCCACTGTCTACAATGCATCCCTTCTTTAATCCTTTAATTATACCCCCACAGTCTCAAGCCTTGCATACCAAAACTAACACTCTTGCAGCTTCCTATAATCACCAAGGAAGCTCTGCCTTTGTTCTGGTCTAAAATGTGAGTCACCAAGCAGTTCACAATGTGTGTCCACCACACTAGCTGTATAAACAATAAACAACAAAAGAATTACAACAAAAAATAACAAAAGATTCTAATCCATATCAATATCACTTAAAAATTATCCATTAATTTCGAACCTAAAACTGTTTCACTGGTAAGAATATTGTCAACATACCACACCCAGTTTCAATGAGTCAATAGAGTGTACAGATTTTTTTCCAACAGTCCATTGCCTAATACAGTGGTGTGAAAAAGTGTTTGCCCCCTTCCTGATTTCTCATTTTTTGTATGTTTGTCACACTTAAATGTTTCAGATCATCAAACAAATTTAAATATTAGACAAAGATAACAAAAGTAAACACAAAATGCAGTTTTTAAATGAAGGTGTTTATTATTAAATGGGAAAAAAAAAAATCCAAACCTACATGGCCCTGTGTAAAAGTGATTGTCCCCCAAACCTAATAACTGGTTGGGCCACTCTTAGCAGCAACAACTGCAATCAAGCGTCTGTGATAACTGGCAATGAGTCTTTTACATCGCTGTGGAGGAATTTTGGCCCACTCATCTTTGCAGAATTGTTGTAATTCAGCCACATTGGAGGGTTTTCGAGTATGAACCGCCTTTTTAAGGTCATGCACAGCATCTCAATTGGATTCAGCTCAGGACTTTGACTAGGCCACTCCAAAGTCTTCATTTTGTTTTTCTTAAGCCATCCAGAGGTGGGCTTGCTGGTGTGTTCTGGATCATTGTCCTGCTGCAGAACCCATGTGTGCTTCAGCTTGAGGTCACGAACAGATGACTGGACATTCTCCTTTAGGATTTTTTGGTAGACAGCAGAATTCATGGTTCCATTTACCCACAGCAAGTCTTCCAGGTCCTGAAGCAGCAAAACAGCCCCAGACCATCATGCTACCACCACCATATTTTACTGTTAGTATGATGTTCCTTTTCTGAAATGCTGTGTTACTTTTACGCTGGATGTAATGGGACACACACCTTCCAAAAAGTTCAACTTTTGTCTCGTCAGTCCACAGAGTATTTTCCTAAAAGTCTTAAGGATCATCAAGATGTTTTCTGGCAAAACTGAGACAAGCCTTTATCTTCTTTTTGCTCAGCAGTAGTTTTCGTCTTGGAACTCTAACATGCAGGCCATTTTTGCCCAGTCGCTTTCTTATGGTGGATGAACACTGACCTTAACTGAAGTAAGTAAGGCCTGCAGTTCTTTGGATGATGTTGTGGGGTCTTTTGTGACCTCTTGGATGAGTCGTCGCTGCGCTCTTGGGGTAATTTTGGTCGGCCGGTCACTCCTGGGAAGGTTCACCACTGTTCCACGTTTCTGTCATTTGTGGATAATGGCTCTCACTGTGGTTTGCTAGAGTTCCAGATCTTTAGAAATGGCTTAATAACCTCTTCCAGACTGATAGATCTCAATTACTTAGTTTCTCATTTGTTCCTGAATTTCTTTGGATCACAGCATGATGTCGAGCTTTTGAGGATCTTTTGGTGAACTTCACTTTGTCAGGCAGGTCCTATTTAAGTGATTTCTTGATTGAGAACAGGTGTGGCAGTAATCAGGCCTGGGTAGAGAAATTGAACTCAGCTTTCCAAAGATGTGATAAACCACAGTTAATTATGTTTTAACGGGGGGGGGGGGGGGTTACTTTTTCCACACAGGGCCATGTAGGTTTGGATTATTTTTTTTTACCCTTTATTTAATAAACATCTTCATTTAAAAACTGCATTTTGTGTTTACTTGTGTTATTTTTGTCTAATATTTAAATTTGTTTGATGATCTGAAACATTTAAGTGTGACAAACATACAAAAAAATTAGAAATCAGGAAGGGGACAAACACTTTTTCACACCACTGTACTTACTGTTCATACTTGGGGTTTGGCTTGCAAACTCTCCCAGAGCCTGTGGTGTAATTACTATTTGTCAGGCGATGGGGAGGCAGGACAGGGGCCTGTGTCAAATGTTGTGTATGACTAAGTGTCTGTTCACACACACAGGAACACATAGAAAACTCGTAGCTTAAAACAGAAGACTCGTCAATTAGAAAGAAAATGGCACTCCACTAATTTAGATGAAATCTATTTAGCTTGGAGAAATCATCTTTTAATTTATAAAAAAATCTCTTAGAAAAGCTAGAACGAGTTATTACTCTGCATTAATAGAAGAGAACAAGAATAATCCCAGGTTTCTTTTCAGCACTGTAGCCAGGTTGACAAAGAGTCAGGACTCTGTCAATCCTAGCATTCCCTTAGAGCTTATTAGTCAGGACTTTATGAACTTTTTCAATAATAAAATTTCATCCATCAGAGATAAAATCAATCAAATTCTTCCCACAGTTAACTTAAATACTGTAACTACTACAACTCCTTCAATTGATGTCTGTCTTGATGAGTTTACTCCAATCAACCTTTGTGAGTTAGACAAAATAGTTTCCTCATCCAAACCTTCAACTTGTCTTTTAGACCCTATTCCTACCAGGTTATTTAAAGAAGTCTTCCCACTTATTGGTAGCTTTATTCTTCATGTAATCAATTCTTCATTAACTTTAGGCCATGTACTGCAGGCTTTTAAAACGGCTGTAATTAAACCCTTACTCAAAAAGCCAACGCTAGATCCAGGAGCTTTAGCTAACTATAGACCAATCTCTAATCTCCCTTTCATTTCAAAAATCTTAGAAAGAGTTGTTGCTACGCAATTATTTGACCACCTGCAGGGAAATGGTTTACTTGAAGAGTTTCAATCTGGGTTTAGAATCCATCATAGTACTGAAACAGCCTTAGCGAAGGTCACTAACGACCTCCTCATCGCATCTGATAATGGACTGGTTTCTGTACTTGTCCTTTTAGACCTTAGTGCAGCTTTTGATACTATCGATCATAATATTCTACTTGATAGATTAGAACACTATGTTGGACTTGATGGAACTTCGTTGCAGTGGTTTAGATCTTATTTATCTGATAGGTTCCAGTTTGTTCATGTAAATAATGAGTTTTCTTTCAACTCAAAGCTTAGTCATGGAGTTCCACAGGGATCTGTGCTAGACCCTACTCTTTTTAGTTTATATATGCTTCCGTTAGGCAACATTATTAGAAAGCACTGTATACATTTTCATTGTTATGCAGATGACACACAATTATACCTGTCAATGAAGCCAGATGATGGTAATCAATTAGCCAAGTTAGAAGCCTGTCTTAACCTCTTGCGCTCCGTTGTACCGCGGACGGGCAAGTCTCTGCGTCCTAGAGCGCACGAGAGCGCACGAGGACGCTCTCGTGCGCTCTAGGACACATGGTGTAGATGGTGATGTAGGTGGTGATGGTGATGTAGTGGCGTCCAAGCGCGCACTGAAAATAAAAGCTGCAGACACAGCCGCGAACAGATTAGTTCATCTGATTGACCTCTCATTCGACTAATAAGAGCCTTGAATTGGGTTTCTGAAACCTTGAAGAACCAATGACTGAAAACCTAGCCAGAAGGACCCGCCTGCTGTGAATGCAGTGAGCCAATTGAAGCAGAGAAGTTCGGGCTGGGTGAAGAGAGACTTACTGCTGCAACAGATGAAAATAAGGACGCTGGAAGAACCTGCTACAGACCCAGCAGAGACCACCCACAAGTGCGACCTGCACTCATTCCAGCAGAATAGACGTTTAGGATTCTCTTCCGTCATCATAGACCGACGGAGGCCGACGACAATGGTCGTAAATCATTCGCCAAAACCGCGATAATGGAATTATGTTTTGACCGGGATCCACGAGCGGACCAGCGTCGCGTTCGTCTGACAATGGGGAAGAGAAGTTCGCCAGGACAATGTGGCTGTGAAGAGGTAAGGTGTTATAAGCTAAATTATTATTTATCCCTGAAAATTGTAATCAAAAAATGACTTTTGACCGATCGGTAAATTACAACTGTATGGCGCACAAAGTACGAAGTGCGTGCGCCACGTTACACGGTTCTTCGCCGCCTCCGAACCGTGAACGCCCCCCCCCGCCGCTACGATTCTGTAGTGGGGGGTGGGGGGAGCCGCGGTGACAGCGTTGCTGTGGAAACATGCCACATCCGAGTGTAATCCGTCATGTAGCGAGGGCCAATCTCCGTCCTCTGTAGCGGGGGGGGTGAGGGGACAATCCCCCCCCCCACACACACACACACAGACACAGCCCTGAATGTGACCTTTCATTTGAGCCCAAGATGAAGCTTCTATGTTGAATCATTCAAAAGTTATAGACGTTTTTCCAAACTTTTTTTTTTTTTTTTTTTGTTACTTATTTGTACCCGTAGGTAGACTTGGTTTGCAGTCTGGTGACAAGCCACCGGTTGCTGGTCGCTGCGTGCGCGAGCGCCCTAAACCTACATGTTTTTGGTGTGCGGGAGGAAACCGGAGAAATCCCGGAGTAAACCCGCGCAACACGGGGAGAACATGCAAACTCCACACAGCTCACTGTTGGTCGGGGGCTGGGATCGAACCCACGATCTCATGATCCCTGCGGTCCCCCGGCCAAGGGTAAAACTGTGCTGCCACAGTGCTAAACCACTGCGCCACCGTGCAGCACTGTGCCAAACTGTGCCATTTGGCACAATTTGGCACAGTTCCAAAATGCCTGGGAACAGCCTGAGAACAAAGTTGTGTAATGTATTCATTTTTTGTGGTATTGTTACAAAATTTGGACCTCAGCTGGATAACACTTGGTTCTACATTTCTGTTGCATTTTCCAGCCCGGATCTGAAGCTGTGTGTTATTTGCAAGCATTTGTATCCAAAAAAAACACCCAGGACAAATTTATTTTCTTCAAGTTCACTATGTTTAGATGACTGTAACTCAGTGGCCAGAGCCCTTAGAGAGATCATGTTTTTTTTGCCAAAAAATTCAAAGTGTTTTCTTTTAAATAAGACCAACCCCATGAAGATGCTGCAAAGGGTTGAATAACAGCTTTCGATTTACTTTGGGCACATTATTTTTTGGCGTTTTTAGGAAAATTGACCGGAGTGCAAGGGGTTAAGGAAATCAAAGCTTGGATGACGTGTAATTTCCTGCGATTAAATTCAGATAAGACTGAAGTCATTCTTGTTGGTCCAACAAACCTTAGAAATACCTTTCCAAATCAAACTTTCAGTTTGGATGCGGTTACTCTTTCTCTTAATAGCTCTGTGAGGAACCTTGGAATTATTTTTGATCAAGATCTGTCCTTCAATTCACATATTAAATTTGTTTCTAAGACTGCCTTCTATCATTTGTGTAATATTGCCAAGATTAGGAGCATCTTGTCTCAGAGTGATGCTGAGAAACTGATCCACGCTTTTGTTAGCTCGAGATTAGATTATTGTAATTCTTTATTATCAGGCTGTCCTAAAACATCTTTAAAAAGTCTTCAGCTGATCCAAAATGCTGCAGCAAGAGTTTTAACAGGTACTAGAAAGACAGATCATATCTCTCTGGTTCTGGCCTCCCTTCATTGGCTTCCCATAGAGTTTAGAATTAAGTATAAAATCCTTCTTCTTACTTACAAAGCTCTAAACAATCAGGCTCCTATTTATTTAAAAGATCTGACACTACCGTATTATCCTAACAGAGCACTACGCTCCCAAAATGCAGGATTACTTGTAATACCTAGAATCTCCAAAAGTACAATGGGAGGCAGAGCCTTCAGTTATCAAACTCCTCTCCTGTGGAACCAGCTGCCAATCTGGATTCGGGAGTCAGACTCGATCTCTGTTTTTAAGAATAGGGCTAAAACCTACCTTTTTGATATAGCCTACAATTAGGGAGGGATCATGTGTTTCTGAACCCTCCCTTAGTTATGCTGCTAATAGGTTTAGTCAGCCGGGGGACCTCCAATAATGCACTGGGCCTCACTCCTTTCTTCACTCTCAATGAAATATTTTTTTTTGCTGGTCATTAACATCTGTTTGTTCTCTCCCATAGATTGAGTCCCCATCGTGCTGTTTGCTCTCTACATGCCTGTTCTTTTCTTCTTCTCTATCCCCTCACCCCCCAGCCAGTCGCAGCAGATGACTGCCCCTCCCTGAGCCTGGTTCTGCTGGAGGTTTCTTCCTGTTAAAAGGGAGTTTTTCCTCTCCACCGTCACCAAGTGCTTGCTCACAGGGGATCGCCTGATTGCTGGGGTCTTTCTGCAACTGTGGGGGTTCCCCCTACAGTTGATAGTGCTATGAGATGACTGTTGTTGTGAAATGGCGCTATATAAATAAAGTTGAATTGAATTGAATTGAATTGTTCTTTGGTGTGTTGCACAGATCTTTGAGTGTACTGTTCAGGACGGGTGGTTGATGGCTTGACCACAGGAGAGTTGTCATGGGGATGTCTTTGTTGTGGGGGTGGTTTAGAGACCGGGAGGACATGCCTGCGGTTCTGTCTATACTCGCCTCCTTTTGGCTGGACGATGATCTGGGTTCCTTGCAGACTTCCTTGATGGTACCTAAGCGGTCATGTCCATGATGCGTTTGCATCCTTACAACCTCACCTTGAAGTAAGGGATGAAGGAATCTGCTGGACTTGTCGTAGCGTTGCTTTTGTGAATGGCATTTACACACTAGGCCTGCCTTGACGACAGTGTTGCTTTTGGATCTTGGAACTAACAGTTCTTTACTCACAGGTAGAGTAGTACATGTCTGCCTTGACATCAGCTTTCCAGCTGGAGAGCCAAGTGTGTGATCACGTGGGACGTTACAGAGAGTGAATAGGTTAAGAAAGATATCTGTTCCATCTCACTTTGACTTTTCCTTCAGCTGCTTTGCATTACGAACACCACGTTCAGCTAGCCCATTGGCCTGTGGGTATTCTGGAGTACTTGTCACATAAAGAAAGTCCCAAGCTAGAGCAAAGTCTGTGAAGCGTTGGCTGGTCAATTGGGCACCACTGTCTGAGATTACCTTGTGCCGGCAGCCATGGACAGAAAAGTGTCTTTTAAGCTTTACAATGACAGTGTTGGCAGTTAGGTCACAAAGTAAGTCTACCTCGAACCAACCTGAGTAGGAGTCAACTAGAACCAAGTCATGTTGGCCATTCCACTCGAAGATGTCAGTGGAAACAGTTGACCAAGGTAGGTCCGGCACTGGATGTGGCTTGAGTGGCTCTTTTTGTTGGTGTGGCCTGGTGCTGTTGCACACCGGACACACAGTTGTTTCCTTCTGTATAGACTCAGTTATTGTGGGCCAGAACATGATGCCATGAGCTCTGCGTTTGGTGGATTCTGTGCCTGGATGCCCTCTGTGGAGGATAACGATATAGTCCTTTTGCAAAGACTTGGAGATCACTGTCTTTTGGCCTGTCATGATAATGCCATCTTCAATGGCGAGTTCATCTCTGTAGTAGTAGTAGTAGTAGTAGTAGTAGTAGTAGTAATGATGAATCTCTGGTGGCAGTTGGATTTGTCTGTGAGACCAGCCCTTTAATATGACAGTTCTCAGCTTCTGTAGATCTGGATCAGAGGCAATACATTCTCTCAGCTCAGTCAGCCTAGAAGAAGAGATGTGTTGGATTGTCATGATTTCATAGTCTGCTGCCTCGTTATTGTGCTGCTCTGTTTTTGCTCTGGGAGCATGGGACAGAGTGTCAGCAAGGTACATTTGTGAGCCTTTTTTGTACACTATCTGGAAGTTGTACCTTTGCAATCTCAACATCATGTGTTACTGTCTGGCTGGAGCCGTGTGTGTGGGCTTGTTGAAGATTGTGACTAATGGCGGGTGATTGGTTTCAATTTGGATCTGCTTTCCATAGATATAATCATTGAATTTTGAACATGCGAAGACAATAGCAAGAAGTTCTTTTTCGATTTGCATGTAGCACATCTCAGTCTAAGATAAAATAAGATGAGCTTTTATTAGTCCCACAATGGGGAAATTCCAGGATTGCAATAGCACAGGGATAGCAACACTCAGAGCAATGATTTAGAAGATAAGAAAATAAGAGCAGTGAATATACATATGTACACATAAATATATAAATATATATATACACAGTGCTGAGCATTGTAGCTAGATGGACTAAACAGCATAACTGTCTATTTAGTTACCCTACATGGTATGAATATGTACCCATACATATTGTCACCCTCCATAGCGACTGATATTGTCCTAGTTGTATACTGGAGGGGACCATTTGTGTAAGTCTGTTGCGTCTTTTGCATTCAATACTGTTAGGTCGTCACGTTTTTTTTTGCTATCTGTGCGAGCAGCCCTGCTTAGGTTATACAGTCTGACAGCCGTAGGTAGGAAGGACCTGCGAAACCTCTCGGTCGCGCATCTAGGATGATGTAGTCTACTGCTAAATGAGCTCCTCGGTGTGTTCAGTATGTCCTGCATAGGGTGGGACTCGGACTCCAGCAGAGATGACAGTTTAGCCACCATCAATCTCTCTCCTATCTCCTCCACTGGGTCAAGGCGCTGCCCCAGGACAGAGCTAGCTTTCTTGATTAGTTTGTTCAGTCTCTTCCTATCGGCTGCTGTAATGCTGTTGCCCCAGCAGACCACTCCAAAAGTGATGGCTGATGCCACCACCGTGTCGTAGAATGTCTTCAAGAGCACCCCTTGTACACCAAAAGACCTGAGCCTCCTCAGTAGGAACAGCCTGCGCTGTCTCTTCTTGTAGAGTGCGTCGGTATTGTGTGACCAGTCTAGTTTATTGTTCAGATGAACACCCAGGTACTTGTAGGATGTCACCATCTCAATGTCTGTTCCCTGGATGTTCACTGGTGCTGTGAGGGGTTGTCCTTGCCTGTGGCAGTCCACCACCAGCTCCTTAGTTTGATCTGGAGGCAGTTCCGATGGCACCAGTCCACGAAGTCCTGGATAAGCCCTCTGCACTCAGCTTCATCTCCATTGGAGATGAAGCCGACGATCGCAGAGTCGTCAGAGAACTTCTATAGATGGCAGTGTGTTGTGTTGTGTGAGAGGTCCGCAGTATAAAGGGTGAACAGGAAGGGAGCCAAAACCGTTCCCTGGGGGTCCCCGTGCTGCCGATGATCGTGTCCGACACACAATCCCGGATTCTCACAAACTGTGGTCGATTAGTGAGGTAGTCCAGGATCCATGATGACAGGTGCTGGACCAAAGGACCAGCACCTTTTTCATCACTACGTTTTTTGGCATGGGCATCTCATTGATTGCTTTGGTCTGATCAGGCTTCAATCCTTCACTTGTGAACACATGTCCAACATAACAGACTTCTTTAAGTCAAAATTTGCATTTTGAGGGGTTGAGCCTCAGTTTCACTTCCCTCGCACAATGAAGCACCTTTCTGAGGTTCTGTTCATGCTCTTTTATATCTCTCCCACCAATGATTATGTCATTGACAATGACAGCACAGGGGTATCTGGCAAAGATCTGCTCCACTGCACGCTGGAACACCTTGCTGGCTGAGTTGATTCCATATGGCATCTGAGTATCTGGCATCTGGCATCCTGAGAAAGCGGAATCTGCCAAACGGAGAACTGAAGGTAGTGAGTATGGATGACTTGTAGTTAAGCGTTAGCTGCCAAAAGGAGCATTTTGCATCTAGGACAGAAAAGACTGTGGAGTTGGGCATTTGTGCGGCTGGGGTGTGCGATGGGTGCGTAAACGAAGGCACGTGCTCTCTCGATGGCTTTCGAGCCAGATAAGTTTAGTAGAATGAAAGCTCAAGTCTAGGCATCTTTATCTGAATGTGCAGCTGTGATGAATACAGTATATCGTATTCTTGTTCAAACACACGCCACTCCTCGGCAATGTTTCCATCAAACATTAATGGTTGTGGTCTGCGTAATCCTTCCACCATGGCTGTTGATGTGATTAGCCTTTGTTACGATAGCTGTACAACGTTAGCTTGTTGCTTGCTATGTCTTCAAAGCGCTGAGAAAACTTTGCCTTACCACATTGTTGGTAGTTCTGTAGTACATGACCAAACCACAACTTCTGACACCATGTTGAATGTTTATAGATGTGACTGGGTTCAGGATTCCACGTCAAAAGAGTTATTGAGTAGCTCATCAAGTATAGCATTACAGGCTAGCAACTTCAGTGGAGGGAACTCAACTGCACGAGCATTCTGACTGTGTGCATGTGCAGTGCACTATTCATTTCTAACAAGAACATAGGATGTTCTCATTGTTTCAAACTATTCAATAGCATAAGTCAAATGTTCTACAATCATCATAAAAATTAAACTCATTACAAAGCCAGGGAAACCAAACTTGTTGGTCCTGACTGTACAGTAATATTGGAATGCTGGAATTGTTACGTTATAATTTTGAAACACTAAAAATATATGTGAGAATTTAGTGACAACACTTATTGCTTATTTCTTGCAAAGTGATGCATTTTATATTAATATTTCAAAGTGATTTATCTCTTATAATGTTATTTAAAATGCCAGTTAACTTAAAATTCTGATGTTTTCCCCGTGGAACATTTCACACTGACTGGAAATTGGCTGGAATGCTAAAGGGTTAAGCTAAAAGCATTAGAAAGGTAAGCTTTTATAGAACGTTTATCTGTTTTCTCAGGCTTGAAACAGACTGTATGTAAAAGACTGATGTAACTGTGCTGTGTCTCTTATTGGCTTATGACTGTTGTGTTTCTGATGACATAAAATAAATGTGGTTTTCTTTAAAACTTCTGTGAACTTTTATGGAGGAGTCTGTTAAGTAACCCATGTGCTAAAATGATTACAAATGCAATAAATCTGTAATAATTTAGAGGTGAAGTATATTCATATATGATAATATACATACAAAGTAAAAATGACCTAATTATTTCATAGATAAACCCCAGAAAATTAACACTGAAAATAAATATTAAGATTTTGGAGTAACATACAAAGGAGAACTGAGTAAAATTTACTACCAATGGAAATATTTTTTTTATCTGAAAAATAAAGCTCTTAGTAAACGTTATTAGAATATATTTGCAAAATTTACTTTAGGTAGTAAGTAAACTTTACTTAAGAATAACCTCAGTAAAATTTATTAGATTTTTTGAGTGAAAATACTTGACAAGGTTTTTTTTTTTAAAGTAAACACAGCTCCAATTTTTTTTTTTCGGTGTATATATATTGTTAACAAGTCTTGCTCCATGTACCCCTTATATTCAAATTTGAGCTCCTGCCCCTCAAATGGTCTCTGCACGGCCTTGTAACACAGTGGTAAACATACCCCTGTTCAAGTTTCTGTCATGCTCTGCCCTCTGGGCAGATGAGAGTTTACAAGCAGAACCTATGAGAGCAGGCAAGATTATGGTGCAAAACAATAATTTATTAACAAAGACACTGCAAACAAGGAAATGCAGCATGGGGGCTGAATACAAAACCATCCAGGCAAAACTTACACGAGACGATCATACATTCACTGGGAGAACACCGGGAAACAACGATGAGAAGGCCAGACACAGCACATGCAAAAACTGACATAAATAGGGGAATAGATAATTGCAAATGTGAGACAGCTTGGGTGGACAATCAAGGGCAGCAGGTGAGGAAAACAGGATGGGTGGGGCTACACTGACACTCATAGACAGGGGATGCACAGGAGACATGACAATGAACATGCAGGACAACATACAGAGCAGGCAGTGGCAAAAACATGACTAAACATGATCATAAATAATCACAGAGAAAACAAAGAATGATCACAAGGAATGGCATGATCCTAGGATCCTGCCCAGATATGACCTAATCCCCCCTTTAAGGGGTGAATTCCAGACACCCCTAAAAAACCCACCAAAGAAACCCCAAGAAGGGCGGGAGGAGGGGGACAAGGCACGGTGGGAAAAACAAAACACAGGAATCTCACTACAATAATAAAAAAAGAAAAACAAAATGTCCATCAGGTGGCCTCCTAGAGTCCATAGACCACCAACCTGAGGAACATGATGAGTCGGGGGGCTTACCAGGAGCCCCCAGACCAGAGAACATGATGGATCCGGTGGTCTTCCAAAGTCCCTAGACCACCAGACCAGAATGCAGGATAGGTTGGGTGGCCTATCAAAGTCCAAGGACCACCAGACGGGTGAACATGGTGCGGTGGGAGCATAGGGATCAAACACCAGATGCAAAAGAGCCTTTAACACAGGAGATAACATGGAAGCTCCTTGCTCAGGAAATGACATCAAAGGAACATTAAACTCTGGAGATAATGACATAGAAACTCTTTGCACAAAAAATAACACAGAAGTCTCTCACTCTAGAGGTAGCAACAGAGGAGTCTTTTGCTCTAGAGACAGCTGGGGAGTACTGACCACACTGGGAGACAATTGGGGAGCGCTGACCACGGAGAGTGCAAGAGCAGCGGCGTGCACCTCAGGAGCTGCTGGAGCAGCGGTGTGCACCTCGGGGGCTGCTGGAGCTGCTGTTGAAGGGTGCTCCTCCATCCCTGACGCAGCCACCTCGAACAAGGGGGAGGAAACACAAATGGCTGTCAGGTCCACACTACTATCACCAAGAGCCAGGCAAGTCTTAACTAATATGCTGTAGATGTTATAAAAGTGAAGAAAAGAACTTGCCTGAGCTCCTGGTCCACTGCTGCTGGGGTGACCACCTCAGGGGAAGCTGCAGGGGTGATGGCCTCCAGGAAATACTGTCTCTGGGGAGCATTAACTGCAGTAAGAAGCTGCTGCTGGGGGACGTCGACCATAGACAGATGCTGACACTGAGGAATGTTGACCACGGAGAGTGCTGGAGCTAAGGGGTACACCTCGGGGACAGCTGGAACAGGCTCGTGCACTTCGAAGACTGCTGGAGCTGCTGCGCGCACCTCAGGGGAAACTGAAGCAGGGATATGCACCTTGAAGACTGCCGGAACTGCTGCGTGCACCTCAGGGGAAACTGAAGCAGGGGTGTGCCCTTCAGGGACAGCTGGAGCAGGTTCATGCACCTTGAAGACTGCTGGAGCTGTGGCGTGCACCTCAGGGAAAAACAGGGAGACCAGGGTGGGTGGCAGTATCAACACAGAGGTGACAGCAGAAGCAGAAGGTGGGGACTCAGAAGCAGAAATTGGCTGCTGCTAAGACCCCTCACCCAAAACAAGACAAGATATCTCATTAAATGGTAAATGAAAATGAGTATGTACTTGCCTGTTCCGCTACTCTGCTGTCGCTGATGGAGATGAGTCCAGAGTGGATGCGGTGACTGCTAATGGGGCAGCGGTCATGGGCACCCCCGCAGCAGATGAGAGAGCCGGCACTGCAGACAGAGGATGACGTGGAGCCGGCACTACAGCTGCCATGGGAACCAGCATTGTGGAAACCAGCATTGCAGCTGCAATGAGAGCCGGCGTTACAGCTGTCATGGGAGCCAGCACTACAGCTGTCATGAGAACTAGTGTTTCAGCTGTCACAGTGACCGGCGAAGGCGGTAAACTCTCCTCCAGCCCTTGTGGTTGGCTGCGGAGCTGGTGAGGGTTCTGGGGCTGGAGGGTGTGGGGCCAGCTCTGAAAACATCGGGCGGATGTTTGGATCATCACTTCCTTGTGGTAACGTATCGTCACTTCCTGTTTTGCTGTCTGTCTGTGTGGTTTGCTCTCCTCACTCTCCTGAGCTTTTGGGTTAGCCACTAGCGATGGCTACTAGCTCTCCTTCCTCTCCTCCTCTGGTGTGCTCTCTCTGTCAGATGTTTAGCTACACCTCTGCCTCTTTTAGTGATAACGGTAAATATAATAAATGTTGTCTTTTTGAGGCGCTCGAGGCGAGGTTGTCTGATTTGGAATCCCGGCTCCGCTGCATTGAAACACCGTCTGCGCCAGTTACTCTTGACGGACGCCCCTTAGCTGCAGCAGAGCTAGCTAGCATAGCTAACCCCGTTAGCGGTCCTCCGGCTCTTCTCAGCAGCGAGGAGACTGGGTGGGTGACGGTGAGAAGGAAGCCTAGTCGCAAAGCCCCGGTACACCTACAACCTGTTCACGTTTCGAATCGTTTTTCCCCGCTCAGCGACACACCCGCTAAAGAAAAAACTCTGATCATTGGCGACTCTGTAGTCAGAAACGTGAATCTAGAGACTCCAGCGGCCATAGTCAAATGCATTCCTGGGGCCAGAGCAGGTGACATCGAGTCAAATTTGAAAATGCTGGCTAAAAGTAACTGTAAATACTCCACAATTGTTATTCATGCTGGCATTAATGACATCCGTCTCCGGCAGTTGGAAGTCACGAAATTTAATGTAGAATCGGTGTGTGACTTTGCAAAAACGATGTCTGCCTCTGTATTATTCTCTGGGCCCCTCCCCAATCTGACCAGTGATGACATGTTTAGCCGCTCGTCATCCTTGAACCGCTGGCTGTCTGTGTGGTGTCCTGCAAATAACGTGGGCTACATTGACAATTGGAGCTCATTTTGGGGAAAACCTGGTCTTATGAGACGAGACAGGGTCCATCCCACTTTGGATGGTGCTTCTCATTTATCTAACAATCTGGCATCTTTTTTATCCAGATTTCCAAAACCTTGACTACTCAGAGTTGGGACCAGGAAGCAGAGTCGCAGTCTTACACGCCTCTCTGCAGCTCCTCTTCATCCGCCACCCCTCAACTTAGCCCCTGTCTTCCCCATCAGAGAATTATTGTCTGCTCCCTCCAAAGTAAATAAAAATATAATAGATAAGCATCCCAAAGTGATTAAGCAAAATATTGGTAAAACTCAAATTAACCTCTTGCACTCCGGTGTACCGCGGACGGGCACGTCTCTGCGTCCAAGTGCGCACTGAAAAAAAAAGCTGCATTTCCGTTCTTCCACTACAGACACAGCCGCGAACAGATTAGTTCATCTGATTGACCTCTCATTCGACTAATAAGAGCCTTGAATTGGGTTTCTGAAACCTTGAAGAACCAATGACTGAAAACCTAGCAAGAAGGACCTGCCTACCAACGCTGTGAATGCAGCAAGCCAATTGAAGCACAGAAGTTCGCAAGCTGTTTTTTGTAAGGCTGGGTGAAGACAGACTGCTGCAGCAGATGAAAAAAGGACCCGCAGGAAGAACCGTCACAGACCCAGCAGCACGGAGACCATCCACAAGTGCAACCTGTGTGACAGGGACTGCCATTCGCGCATCGGCCTGTTCAGTCACAGGCTGTGGTTTTTTTTTTATTATTCCAGCAGAATAGACGTTTAGGATTCTCTTCCATGGTCATCATAGACCGACGGAGGCCGACGACGAAGGTCATAAATCATTCGCCAAAACCGCAATCATGGAAGCGCAAAACCGCAATAATGGAATTATGTTTTGACCAGGTTGCCGAGACCAGAACCACGAGTCCGTAACAAGGAACCAGCGTTGCGTTTGTCTGACAATGAGGAAGAGAAGTTCGCCAGGACACTGCTTCTGTGAAGAGGTAAAGTGTTATAAGCTAAATTATTCTTTATCCCTGAAAATTGTAATCAAAAATTACTTTTGACCGATCGGTAAATTACAATTGTGCGGCGCACGAAGTCCGAAGTTCGTGCGCCGCGGTACACGGTTCGTGCGCCGCGTCCGGACCGTGAATGCTGCCACCCCCCCCCGGCTACTCTTCTGTAGTGGGGGGGGGGGGGGGCCGTGGTGACTGCGCCGCGGTCGCCACATGACTATTCCGTCATGTAGCGATGGCCGATGTCCGTCCTCTGTAGCGAGGGGGGGACAACCCCCCCCCCCCACACACACACACACAACCCTGAGTGTCACCTTTCATTAGAGCCCAAGATGAAGCTTCTATATTGAATCATTCAAAAGTTACAGACGTTTTTCCAAACTGTGCCATTTGGCACAGTTCAAAAACGCCTGGGAACTACCTGAGGAAAAAGCTGTGTAATATATTCATTTTTTGTGGTATTGTTACAAAATTTGGACCTCAGCTGGATAACACTTGGATCTACATTTCTGTTGCATTTTCCAGCCCGGATCTGAAGCTGTGTGTTATTTGCAAGCATTTGTATCCAAAAAAAAACACCCAGGCCAAATTTATTTTCTTCAAGTTCACTATGTTTAGATGACTGTAACTCAGTGGCCAGAGCACTTAGAAAGATTATGACTGTTTTGCCAAAAAATTCAAAGTGTTTTCTTTTAAATGAGACCAACCCCATGAAGATGCTGCAAAGGGTTGAAGAACAGCTTTTGATTTACTTTGGGCACATTATTTTTTGGCGTTTTTAGGGAAATTGACCGGAGTGCAAGGGGTTAAACATAAAGCCTCTAAACTGAATGATTTGGCCTCTGTTCCTCCTCATAATTTAAAAATTAAATGTGTTTTATTAAATATTAGGTCTCTAACTCCCAAGTCTCTGTTAGTCCATGATCTGTTAATTGATCATCAGATTGATTTAAATCCCTTACAGAGACTTGGTTAGGGCAAGAGGATTATGTTGGTTTAAATGAATCAACTCCCTCTGGTTATTTAAACTGTAAAAATCCAAGAAGTTCTGGTCGTGGAGGAGGAGCAGCAACAATTTACCATTCCAAATTACTAGTTAATGTAAAGCAAAAAACATGTTATAATTCCTTTGAGGGCCTGGTCCTCAGTATTGGGCACTTTAGCAATTTTAGGTTAAACCCAGTTTTATTTGCCATAGTTTATCATCCCCCATCAGAATCAGAATCAGCTTTATTGCCAAGTATATTTACAAGTAAACACACAAGGAATTTGACGTGACATTGGGCGCGCACGTTAGGCGCATCCAATGACACGGCAGCCATAAAGGGTCATCAACCTACTCAGAATTTTTATCCGAATTTGCTGATTTCTTAGCTGATTTAGTGCTGAAATCTGATAGAATAATTATAGTAGGGGACTTTAATATACATGTGGATGTAGATAGTGACTGCCTTAATGTGGCATTTAATTCAATATTAGACTCGATTGGGTTTTCTCAGAAAGTAGGAAATTCTACTCATTACCTCCACCATACATTGGACCTTGTTCTGACATATGGCATAGAAATAGAAAATCTTGTAGTGTCTCCTCATAACCCTGTACTGTCAGACCATTGTCTGTTAACCTTTGATTTTACTATTTCTGACTATTTGGCTCCTAAAGAAAAATATTATTACAGTAGATGCCTCTCAGATGATGCTGTTACCAAATTTATGCAGATTGTTTCCTCTATGCCATGTGTCAACACAACGGAAATAAGCTATAGACAGCTTGCTCCTTCTGTAATTGATAACATGGTGGATAGTGTTACAGCTTCTCTGCATCAGACTCTAGACTTGGTGGCCCCCTTAAAAAAGAAAAAGTCTAATCAGAGATTTCTAACTCCTTGGTTCAACATAGAAACTCGTAGCTTAAAACAGAAGACTCGTCAATTAGAAAGAAAATGGCACTCCACTAATTTAGATGAAATCTATTTAGCTTGGAGAAATCATCTTTTAATTTATAAAAAAATCTCTTAGAAAAGCTAGAACGAGTTATTATTCTGCATTAATAGAAGAGAACAAGAATAATCCCAGGTTTCTTTTCAGCACTGTAGCCAGGTTGACAAAGAATCAGGACTCTGTCAATCCTAGCATTCCCTTAGAGCTTATTAGTCAGGACTTTATGAACTTTTTCAATAATAAAATTTCATCCATCAGAGATAAAATCAATCAGATTCTTCCCACAGTTAACTTAAATACTGTAACTACTACAACTCCTTCAACTGATGTCTGTCTTGATGAGTTTACTCCAATCGACCTTTGTGAGTTAGACAAAATAGTTTCCTCATCCAAACCTTCAACTTGTCTTTTAGACCCTATTCCTACCAGGTTATTTAAAGAAGTCTTCCCACTTATTGGTAGCATTATTCTTCATATAATCAATTCTTCATTAACTTTAGGCCATGTACCGCAGGCTTTTAAAACGGCTGTAATTAAACCCTTACTCAAAAAGCCAACGCTAGATCCAGGAGCTTTAGCTAACTATAGACCAATCTCTAATCTCCCTTTCATTTCAAAAATCTTAGAAAGAGTTGTTGCTTCGCAATTATTTGACCACCTGCAGGGAAATGGTTTACTTGAAGAGTTTCAATCTGGGTTTAGAATCCATCATAGTACTGAAACAGCCTTAGCGAAGGTCACTAACGACCTCCTCATCGCATCTGATAATGGATTGGTTTCTGTACTTGTCCTTTTAGACCTTAGTGCAGCTTTTGATACTATCGATCATAATATTCTACTTGATAGATTAGAACACTATGTTGGACTTGATGGAACTTCGTTGCAGTGGTTTAGATCTTATTTATCTGATAGGTTCCAGTTTGTTCATGTAAATAATGAGTTTTCTTTCAACTCAAAGCTTAGTCATGGAGTTCCACAGGGATCTGTGCTAGACCCTACTCTTTTTAGTTTATATATGCTTCCGTTAGGCAACATTATTAGAAAGCACTGTATACATTTTCATTGTTATGCAGATGACACACAATTATACCTGTCAATGAAGCCAGATGATAATAATCAATTAACCAAGTTAGAAGCCTGTCTTAAGGAAATCAAAGCTTGGATGACTTGTAATTTCCTGCTATTAAATTCAGATAAGACTGAAGTCATTCTTGTTGGTCCAAAAAACCTTAGAAATACCTTTCCAAATCAAACTTTCAGTTTGGATGCGGTTACTCTTTCTCTTAATAGCTCTGTGAGGAACCTTGGAATTATTTTTGATCAAGATCTGTCCTTCAATTCACATATTAAATTTGTTTCTAAGACTGCCTTCTATCATTTGCGTAATATGACTGTGCTCCCCAAGTTTAAACAATGTGTAGACTTTAAGACCAGAGGAGAGAATATGTTGGACTTAGTGTACACAAACACAGATGCATACAAGGCGATACCCCGCCCCCATCTCGGCCGTTCTGATCACATGTCCGTGATGCTGCTGCCTGCCTACAAACCTTTATTGAAGCGCAGCAGGCCAGCAGTGAAACAAATCAGGATTTGGCCAGAGAGTGCAACCTCTGCACTGAAAGACTGTTTTCTGCACACAGACTGGGAGGTCTTCAAAATAGCAGCCTCCCAGGAAGACAAGACAGATGTGGAGGAGTATGCTGATACAGTCACCAGCTACATCGCGAAGTGCACAGAGGATGTCACTACAGTGAAGACCATCACTATGCGGGGTAATCATAAGCCCTGGATGACTGCAGAGGTGCGCTCGCTGCTTACAGCCAGAGATGCAGCCTTCAGAGCGAAGGACAGGATCGCCCTCCGCTCAGCCAGGTCTGCGCTCTCAAAGGGAATTAAGGTGGCAAAGCGCGCCTATGCGGAGAAAATCCAGGGACACCTCTGTGACACTAGGAACACCAAGCAGATGTGGCAGGGAGTTCGGACACTGACGGGCTATAAGTCTAGGCAGGGGGTTGATGATGACGATGCTTCACTTCCAGACAGGCTTAAAGCGTACCTCTGGTGGTCGTGAAGACGCATTTAACTTGAAAACATTATGAAAAAGTATTTCTTATTTTGGTAAATAATTCTTGCCAGTCATATACCACCAGACATATATTCAAATAGGACCTTGGCCATGGGCAGCCAATGAAAACTGTGGGCGCAGCCATGACACTTGCGGATGTGACGTCACTTCGTCGATACGAAATGACAATAATCAGCATTTCCCCGCGATTACGGTGCTGTTGTCCGTTGTTTTTGTTCTATTATGGCCGAATTTTCTGACTGTGCGGAAGAATTCGGGCGACATGGCTACATGTTTGAGCCAGAAAGGTCTTCTGAGGGTTAAAGTGACGAAGTGGTCCTCACACACAACGCAATTTCGTCTGAAATTATTCGTCTGTGCCCTGTTTCCACTCCAATCTTCTGACAAGGTGAGCTGGGTTTGGGTATACAAAAAAAGTGTTTCTTTGTTTTTTTCGCTTATTATTCAGACATCCAAAGGCTTTACATTCTGCCATGTTGCGATATCCATATCGCATTGTATGTTTTTGTTTTTACAAGAGCACTGAGTGTCTACTGCTCTGTATATAGTTTTAGAATCATCTTCCGTGTTGCGGCAGTTACGAGATCAGATGAGACAAGCCGCTGAATTTAAGCATTTATTTATTTATTTTCTACTCGTTTCAGTTCTGCATTTAATATGAACCCTGAGTTTGAAATAAACGTTTGAATTTGAATTTGAATATCCCCGAAGCCGCTGCACATCCGGGTACTCAGATCGCAGTTTTAGAATCATCGGCATTTACGAGCTCAGATCAGAAAAGACGGCTCGCTGAATTTAAACATTTATTTATTTATTTTCTACTCGTTTTAGTTCTGCATTTAATATGAATCCTGAGTTTGAAATAAACGTTTGAATTTGAATATCCCCGAAGCCGCAGCACATCCGGGTACTCAGATCGCAGTTTTAGAATCATTGGCATTTACGAGCTCAGATCAGAAAAGACGGCTCGCTGAATTTAAACATTTATTTATTTATTTTCTACTCGTTTCAGTTCTGCATTTAATATGAACCCTGAGGTTGAAATAAACGTTTGAATTTGAATATCCCCGAAGCCGCTGCACATCCGGGTACTCGAGGCTCAGCCAATACTGATCCAGATCGCGGTGTCAACGAAATTACGTCACAGGAAGCGTCCTGGAAGTCCATGTAGCCGCTAGTATGGCTGTACCCATGTTTTGCTGACATAGCTGAACCAGTACATCAGCAATGGATTTATATCAAATTGCTTTGAACGTGAATTTCAACTTAAACTTGAACTAGAACGTGAGACAGGGGCTCAATATAATATCTTTTTTTTCACGACCACCATAGATACACTTTAACGACTTCTTTGCACATTTTGAAGCATCAAACTCGACAATCAGAGGGAGGGCTGGCCCACCCCCACCATCGGTCGGACCAGCTTTTACCATCAACACAGCGGACACACGGAGGACCCTAACCAGAGTCAACCCACGCAAAGCTGCAGGTCCGGACAACATTTCGGGACGTGTGCTCCGAGACTGCGCGAGCGAGTTGGCAGATGTCCTGACTGACATTTATAACATCTCCCTGAGTCAGGCCATCGTTCCCAGATGCTTCAAGACCTCTATCATTGTACCGGTGGCAAAGAAACCAGTTGTGTCCTGTTTGAATGACTATCGTCCTGTTGCACTGACAACAATTGTGATGAAGTGTTTTGAACGGCTTGTCAAACCACACATTACAGCCTGCCTCCCTGCATCACACGACCCGCTCCAGTTTGCATATCGTTCAAACCGCTCCACGGAGGATGCTATAGTCACCACCCTACACTCTGTCATCACCCACCTGGACCAGAAAGACACCTACACCAGACTCCTGTACATTGATTTCACTTCCGGCATTCAACACCATTATTCCCCAGAGACTGATGGAGAAATTACTCCTTCTCAGTCTGAACACCGCCACATGTCTCTGGATCCTGGGTTTCCTGACTGAGAGACCTCAGTCTGTCCGGGTTGGAAACAACATCTCCAACTCTGTCACGCTGAGCACCGGATCCCCTCAAGGCTGTGTACTCAGTCCACTGTTGTTTACACTTCTAACACATGACTGTCTATCCAGACACGAGGGGAACCAGATTATTAAGTTTGCAGACGACACCACGGTGGTGGGACTTATTCAGAGGGATGAGGAATCAATGTACAGGGAAGAAGTGAGAGACCTGGAGGGCTGGTGCAGGGAGAACAATCTGGTGCTCAACGTGGACAAAACGAAGGAGATGATTATCGACTTCCGGCGGTTACAGCCTGAGCACGTCCCCCTCAGCATCGGCGGCCGTTTAGTGGAGAGAGTAGAGAACATCAAGTTCCTCGGAGTGCAGATCTCGCAGGACCTGACCTGGAGCAAGAATTCCTTGGAGATCAGGAAGCAGGCTCAGCAGAGACTGCACTTCTTGAGGAAACTCAAACAGGCCTCTCTCCCCATCTGCATCCTCAGGACCTTCTACAGAGGTGTGGTGGAGAGTGTTCTGACGTACTGCATTGCTACATGGTACTCCAGCTGCAGTATGTCAGACAAAAAAGCCCTGCAGAGGATAGTCAAGGGGGCTGAGAGGGTAATTGGAGTCTTCCTCCCCTCTGTCCAAGAACTTTTTCAGAACTGTTGTAGGAGCAGGGCACTGAACATTGTCAAGGACCGTTCTCACCCTCTGCATAAACACTTTGAACTTCTTCCATCTGGTAAACGATTCCGGAGCATCAGAGGCAGAACCACCAGACTGATCAACAGCTTCCTTCCACAAGCTGTCAGGATGCTGAACAGTTGACCTGGAATCTCTCATACACACTACTGCACCTACGGACATTTTGTATATTATTTGTATATTATAGTTAGTTAGTGTTTTTTGTTTTTTTCCCCCCAAGTATGTCTCAGGGATGTGTGAATGGATGGGGGGGGTGGGGGGTGGAGCTATGTGGGAGTGTGTCTTAAATCATGCTGCTTCTATTTATATGGATGCCGAGAGAAACGCAATTTCATCTTGCCTGCACTACAGTTTTATGTACAGCAATATGACAATAAAGTTTGATTTGATTTGATTTGATTTGATATTGCCAAGATTAGGAGCATCTTGTCTCAGAGTGATGCTGAGAAACTGATCCACACTTTTGTTAGCTCGAGATTAGATTATTGTAATTCTTTATTATCAGGCTGTCCTAAAACATCTTTAAAAAGCCTTCAGCTGATCCAAAATGCTGCAGCAAGAGTTTTAACAGGTACTAGAAAGAGAGATCATATCTCTCCGGTTCTGGCCTCCCTTCATTGGCTTCCCATAGAGTTTAGAATTAAGTTTAAAATCCTTCTTCTTACTTATAAAGCTCTAAACAATCAGGCTCCTTTTTATTTAAAAGATCTGATACTACCGTATTATCCTAACAGAGAACTACGCTCCCAAAATGCAGGATTACTTGTAATACCTAGAATCTCCAAAAGTACAATGGGAGGCAGAGCCTTCAGTTATCAAGCTTCTCTCCTGTGGAACCAGCTGCCAATCTGGATTCGGGAGTCAGACTCAATCTCTGTTTTTAAGAATAGGGCTAAAACCTACCTTTTTGATATAGCCTACAATTAGGGAGGGATCATGTGTTTCTGAACCCTCCCTTAGTTATGCTGCTAATAGGTTTAGTCAGCCGGGGGACCTCCAATAATGCACTGGGCCTCACTCCTTTCTTCACTCTCAATGAAATATTTTTTTTTGCTGGTCATTAACATCTGTTTGTTCTCTCCCATAGATTGAGTCCCCATCGTGCTGTTTGCTCTCTACATGTCTGTTCTTTTCATCTTCTCTGTCCCCTCACCCCCCAGCCAGTCGCAGCAGATGACTGCCCCTCCCTGAGCCTGGTTCTGCTGGAGGTTTCTTCCTGTTAAAAGGGAGTTTTTCCTCTCCACCGTCGCCAAGTGCTTGCTCACAGGGGATCGCCTGATTGCTGGGGTCTTTCTGCAACTGTGGGGGTTCCCCCTACAGTTGATAGTGCTATGAGATGACTGTTGTTGCGAAATGGCGCTATATAAATAAAGTTGAATTGAATTGAATTGAACTTGATGTGGCTGCAGGTGGGGGTGAGCAGTTCCTTCACCTCAAGGTAGAACTGCAGGCTGGGGAACCTCTACACAACCTTCATGGCAACCTCAAGGCGAGTGACAGCCTCCTCCGATGTGCGGGAGGTGCAAGCGTTTGCGATGGACTGGACTGTCCGAACTGCCCACCGCTCTCACATTGAGACCATTGGCTGTCGGCCTGCCTGCTGGGTCTTTGGTTGCTGGCGTCCTACTGACGGTGCAAAACAATAATTTATTAACAAAAACACTGCAAACAAGGAAATACAGCATGGATGCTGAACACAAAACCATCAAGGCAAAACTTACACGAGACAATCATACATTCACTGGAAGAACACCGGGAAACACACCAGACAGAGCCAAACAGAGCACATGCAAAAACTGACATAAATAGGGGAATAAATAATTTCAAACATGAGACATCTTGGGCGGGCAATCAAGGGCAGCAGGTGAGGAAAACAGAACGGACGGGGCTACACTGACACTCATAAACAGGGGATGCACAGGAGACATGATAATGAGCATGCAGGTCAACATACAGAGCGGGCAGTGGCAAAAACATGACAAAACATAATCATAAATAATCACAGAGAAAACAAAGAATGAACACAAGGCATGGGCATGATCCTAGGATCCTGCCCAGACATGACAGTTTTGTTTTTTTTTTGGAATGTGTTGCAGGCATCTAATTCAAAGTGAGTGAATATTTGCAAAAAAGCAATAAAGTTTATCAGTTTGAACATTAAATATCCTATCTTTGTAGTGCACTCTATTGAATATAGGCTGAAAAGGATTCTTATTTGTATTTTGTTTTTATTCACTTTTTACACAATGGTCAACTTCATCGAAATTGGGGTTGTATTTTATATAACTCTTACATGACCTTATCATGCCAACCTTGTTCTAAATAAACCCTGAGATGTTGTGACCAAAGCATGTCTCCATCATTAACGCCTCTGAGAACTGTGTCACCATGTGGATTGCATAATACGTTCAATTTAAATAAGAATTTGAACAAGAAGACCAAGAAGAACACCTCTGCTCTCAGAAGACACTGGCACAACAGCCTCTACAAGAACTCTTTTTAAAGACTGTAATGTTGTTTTTATTGTTTCCCTGATGCCCCTACCCCTTCTTATTTAACATGGACCCGCTTGTGTGTCTGAAATAAAGATGAATTATTATTATTATTAAGATCATGCTATTTTTTTAAAGTACTTTGTCCACAAGAATGCCATGATATTTTCTGCTCATAACCAGCTGACAGTGCTGCATTGAGCATGTGCACCTTTGTTTTTCACTCTGCAGTCTCTTGTATAAACTGACAGATGCAGCAGCATGATGGACTATTTCTTTTTTCTAGCTCTTGCTTTGCAGGGCAGTGAGATCTGAAGTTCCCTTTCCTAAAACGGCTTTTGTTTCACAGACCTGGTGTGAAAATGAGAAATAATCTTTAGAGCACAAAGTAGATAGAGGCAGAGTAGAGAAACAAATTAACGCCTAACAGCACATGCGATGTTTTAGGTCTTCACACATTTAAGGGACTCGATACGTTGATGCCTTTTGAATTCTTAGTGTGACATCCTGCTGGGTGCGGAATAAACATGTTTCTTACACCTACCATAACCCAGCCCAGTTTGTTTCAGAAAGCAGTATGAATGTATTTCCAAAACTTTTTTTTTTCCAGTGTCACACTCTAGAGGCCTTATCTACTGTGATACATTTTCTGTTCCAGTAAACATGAACAGGTGCATGAGTCATCACCCAGTTTCAGTTACTAAACCTAAAAGGCATGGACAACATATCTGGGGTACCTGTGGATCAAAATGAAACCATAATAATAATTGTAATAATTTAATGATTTAAGTTTTGTCTAAACCTTTCAAACTGGCTGCACAACTACTAATATTCCTGTTGAGGTGACATGTGGCCTAGAACATATCATTGATGCTTGATATTTCTAAGAAGGAGATGCATGTTGGACTCTCATCCTGTGTGATACTGAACCCTATAGCAGGCGTGGCTGAGGGCTGTTGTGCTGTTGAAGGGCACTGAGTGGTTAAACGAGCCTGGAAATGGTTTGAATCATATAAATTTTAAAATTTTTTCATAAAATTTATTTTAAAATAAATTTGCAACTATTTACTCATAAGTGTTTAACTTTTTCTTTCAAATTTGCATTTTTATTGTCACAAAACTTTATTTTTTCCTTGTGCATTTACTCTTCTCAATTTGAAAAGCTTTTCTTTTCTAAACCATTCTCTAAATAAAATAACTAATGCTGTCTTTTTAGAGAGAGGAGATGGTAATAAATGAAATATTCAGTGATAGAGATTAAAAAAAAAACAAAAAAATAAATGAAAATTAATGTAAATTAAGTTAATCCCTTCCACAGCATGTGGGACACCATGTGATGTCTGGGGCAGCGCCTATCTTCATTTCAGAGTACTTGAGGAAAAAGAGGAAAAAGTAAAAAGTTTTTTTCTTCATATGCAAGCGAAAGTGAAAAGTATCCTAAACTCAAACTACACAGTAAAGCAGAATTTAGTGAAAAAGTAACTAAATCTAGATTTTCTAAATCTAGAAAATCTAGCTATTTACTACCCCGTTCAAGATTTTATCACTTATTACAGCATCTTCTTCTTTCGGCTGCTCCCCTTAGGGGTCTCCACAGTTGATCATCTGCCTCCATCTTACCCTCTCCCTTGCATCTTCCTCTGGAACACCAACCCTCTCCATGTCCTCCTTCACTACATCCATGAGTCTTCTCTGTGGTCTTCCTCTTTTCCTCCTGCCTGGCATCTCCATCTTCAACATCCTGTGTCCAATCACTATCCCTCCTCTGCAGATACAGTATTACACTTATTACAGCATGTTACCTTTCTGCACGGAGGGTTGTCTTTCCATAACCGTAGTCAGGAAAACTCTGGTGCGTTCGCCCAAGATCTCCATTCTGAGCTTATTCAGCAGGTTAATATACTTCACCAACAAAGACGAGGAGTCCATGCTCTCTCTTGCAGAAGAGGTGTCAGAGGAATCTTGGAAGACCCAGCTGTTGTCGAGTGGGGTCCTGGGGTGGTAGACCTTGAGCTTATGATGCACTACCCTGGCCTTTGACCTTGTGCTTTTCTTGATGCGGTAGATCAAATCGTCCAGTACGTCCACTATGAAATAGGGGCCTTCATAAGATGGTAGGAATTTTCTTTCACTGTTTTTCGCCCTCTTGGTGCCTTTGACAAGGTACCAGACTGCTGCTCCGATGGGATACTGGACTTGACAGATGTTTTTAATAATACTGTTGTTTGCCTTGCTCCACTGACCTTCTAAAGGCCTCCTGTGCCAACTTGTGGGACAGCTCGAGCTGGTCCCTCAGGTGCACGACATACTGTGGTGCAGAGACTGGACAGCAGTCATCTGGTGGCAGGCCAGTTACTATGTCTAGGGCCTCACTTATCTCACATTCAAGCAGCATCATATTGGGGGTTAAGCCCGTGGAGCTGTCTGGATGCCTGGTAGGCCATTGTTGCATATGGGATCATTAGGTCCCAGTTCCAATGACATCGGTTGGCTGTGGTGGATAGGATTTTCTGCAGTGTGGCATTAAAACGTTCTACTTGTCCATCAGATTGGGGGTGAAATGGGGTGGTGTGTGTCTTTTCCACTCCCAGCAACTCACACATCCCCTGTAACATGGCCAACTTGAAGTTGGTGCCCTGGTCACTGTGCAAAGACCGCGGGGCTCCGTATTGACACACTTGTTGTGTTGTTAGTGGGATACGTTATGGTGTTACATGGGTGTTGACATCACCCTGAGTATAAAAGAGCTGTGCGGCAGAAGGGCGGTCTCTTGACCACCTCTCTACCTAGTGGGAGCGTCTGTCTGGATTACGTGAGTACATAATAAAGTCCTGTGTAGTACACCACTTGCCTCATTATTGACCTACGTTTTATGGACAGAACATTTGGCGATGACGATAAAGTTATGGATGCTAGCGTGTTTTCAGTTCGGCCATTTTTGAAGTTTCCGGGAGAGCCTCCAGTGCTCTGAGCGAGATGGTTCGCCGCTTTCAAAAACTACTTGGTGGCACTAAACCTCGGTGAACTGACGAAGGTACGAGCACGGGAAATTCTAGTCCACAATTTAGGTATGGAAAGACAGCTGATCCTTGCTACTTTGGGGGCTAGCGATAGCTTTGAGGATGTGGTCGAGCTAATGGCACGACATTTTCGCGTGCCTGTAAACATCAATGTCAGGAGGATCCAGTTTCGGCAGCGTCACCAGCGGATTGGTGAGTCGGTGCAGCACTATGTTGTGGATCTGCAGCAGCTGGCTGGGGACTGCCATTTTGGTGATTTAGAGGAAGAAGTGGTCCGCAACCAGTTGGCAAAGCACACAGTGTGCTCGTCAGCACAGTCGAGACTGTTAACACACTCCAGCAAATTGACTCTAGCCACGGCTGTGGAAATAGCTCAACAGTGTGAAGCAGCGGACAAGTTATCACACAACCTTGGTGAAAGAGCTACGCTGCACTGCTATGACTCCCAATCAACGGTGCAAGTTGCGGATCCGGACAGCGAAGACAGCGAGCAAGAAGAATGCACTGCAGCTGTGAAGATGAGGTCCGCCCCGGGATCATCCAAATGCTCGGGTTGTGGGTCCACTAAGCACCAATATAAGGCTAGAAAGTGTCCGGTGAGAGGTAAACGCTGTGGCAAGTGCGGATACCTGCATCATTTTGACAGGGTCTGTAATAGGTTCAAGCGAGGGAAACGGTGACACAAAGTGGATACCCCTGCTCCAACTCCTATGGTGTTTCACACCGTCTCCTCAAACACAGATACTAGCCGTGCATACTGTATGGTGAAGTTGGAGGGTGAGGAGGTGTTGTTGCTGGTGGACACGGGCGTGGTGAGGTCCATGCTGAACTAGCCTACTTTGAGGAGTTTTTTTCCCATATCACTGAGTGAGAGGTCTTTCAATGCCATTTTGCGGATATGGTGGGAATAGACTGCCCATTAATGGTTCGCTGGAGCTGACGGCTAGATACAAAGCAACGGAGGTAGCCAATCTGCAATTTGTGGTGACCACCAGTGAAGCGAATGTGATGGGCTGCGACCTTTTCTACGGACTTGGCTTCACGATCACCAGTGGTAGTGGAGAGGAGTAGTTGGGCTGTGGCTTGTGGGAGCGGCTGGTTCTGCGAGTGTTGGACGACGCAATATGGGACAAACCTTGGCCTAGTATTCTGGGAGATGAGCAGGACCAATCCCATCCAGGGCCATCACAGGAGGGTGCCTGCGCCAGGGTCCAAGTTGCCCTAGCTGAGGGAACTGGGTGGCACGGTGGTATGCCCATGACGGCGGATGGAGCTGAGTGGCTGACCCAACCTGCCACCGGAGTTCGGCTGGGAGGCACCGAGAAGCAGGGGGTCACAACGGCTTCGACAGTGTCTGAAATGAAAGCAAGTGGGGCAGGACCGGCTGGCACAGTAAAACAACGTGCCACATAGAAACAGTGGAAGCCGAGTAGGGCTCCTCTAGGGGTTGCTGATGTGGTCCAGCCCAGAGGGGTGGCCCGGTTGAGAGGAGTTTGTAAGAAGTGTAAACGTCAGGAGGACAAGGGGCAGCTGCAGGTGGTGGCTGTTCAGAAGAACAGCTACCTTCAGCTGTCTGATGGCTAATGGAGACATCCTAACGTGCTGTGGTGCGCCACTGATGAGAAGGAGGTGTTCCAGCATCAAAGTGGGTCATCTATGGGCACAAGGAGAAGAAGATGCTCTGGATGGGACCTGCCTGACGGGTCTCCGGGGCATGGCTTCTTCATGGGGACTGTACGGTAATGGGGGGCAATGTGTTTGTTACATGATGTTATTGTGTGAATTGCCCTGGGCATAGAATGGGTATACCAGTCCCTCCAGGATTTCGTGATGTTGCGATCACACCAATTCAAGTGAAATCAGCCAGTCAGCGCAACTATTGCGTGACTTTGCAACTTTATCCAATCACCGCAACTTTCCCACAGTTTTGGCCAATCCTTCTCAACTTCCGCCAATTTCACCAATCAAATTTGCCTCCAACACGCTGAAACGCTCAGTCTAACCAATCAAATGCATCGCTGCATCGTGTTCACTTCCGTGTTTACAGTGAGTAGTCAGTTTATAGTTTACAGTGAGTAACGGAACACATCAGCAAACAGAGTGTTCATTCATTCATTCATTCTTTTTCTCCGCTCAATCCTTTTTGGGTCGCGGGGGAACTGGAGCCTATCCCAGCATCTTTGAGCGAGAGGCAGGATACACCCTGGACAGATCACCAGTCCATCGCAGAGAGACAGACAACCATTCACTCTCACAGTCATACCTAAGGACTGCACTTATTTTGCACTTATCCATGGCCACACGGGGGCCAATACAGAAAAAATTTTAAAATCGTTCAGATACAAATCACAAAATGCAATCAGTTCTTTTAAAGAAGACTTGCTGAAGCAAGACTGGACAAAAGTCTATGTATCAGATGTAAATGAAGCCTATGACACATTTATAAACATTGTAACCACTCTTTATGAAAAAAATTGTCCATTAGTAAAGAAAAAGCTTAAACATAAATTTGCCGATAAGCCATGGTTAACCAAAGGATTACAAAAGGCATGTAAAAAGAAAAATTTATTATATAAAGCTTTTCGAAAGAAAAGGACAAAAGAAGCAGAGCAGCGGTATAAAACATACAAAAATAAGTTAACATATATAATAAGATGTAGTAAAAGAGACTATTACAGTAAAGAACTGGAGAAAAACAGAGACAATATTAAAAATACATGGACAATACTTAACAATATTCTTGGAAATAAAAACAGAAATACAAGCTACCAAACCGATTTTTCAAAAAATAATAAAACGACTCAGAGTGTGAATGCAGTTTCACCTGCAGATGAATTTAATAACTTTTTTGTTAACATTGGTCCTAATTTGGCTCGAGAAATACCCATTACAGCACCCACAGGTGATACAATAAGCAAAAACACTGCTATAAAAGACTCCATTTTCATAAAGAACACAGACGACAGAGAGGTCATTGAAATTGTTAAATTGTTTAAAAGTAAAACATCTACGGACTGTGATGGTATTGACATGCTCTTAGTCAAAACTATTATTGAATGCTTAGTGAAACCACTGACATACATCTGTAACCTGTCTCTCCAAACAGGTATATTTCCCAATGCAATGAAAATAGCTAAAGTAATTCCGATATACAAGACGGGTGACAGAGGGGAACTTTCAAACTATAGACCAATTTCACTATTGCCGCAATTTTCCAAGATACTTGAAAAAATATTCTATGAGAGAATTGACAACTTCATACTGAAGAATAATTTATTGTGTGAGCAGCAATATGGGTTCAGACACAAGAGGACAACTGCATTTGCTCTAATGGAATTTATAGAAAAAATATCAACTGCCGTTGAAAATAAAGAGTATTCAGTTGGGGTATTCCTGGATCTTAAAAAAGCATTTGATACAGTGGATCATAACTTATTATTAAAGAAACTACAAAATTGTGGTATTAGGGGAGTAGCACTGTCCTGGTTATGTAGTTACTTAAAGAATAGATATCAGTATGTATGTGTTGGTAACAAAAACTCACAGTTACTGAAGGTTACTTATGGAGTCCCACAGGGTTCAGTTTTGGGGCCATTGTTATTCAATATGTATATAAATGATATTTGTAAAGTTTCAGAAAAAATGCATTTAATATTGTTTGCCGATGACACTAATTTATTATGCAGTGGAAGCAATTTGGAACAACTTTTGGATACACTCGGAAAGGAATTAGGAACGCTTAAACTGTGGTTTGATTCAAACAAATTAACGCTCAATTTAAGTAAGACAAAATTTATAGTTTTTAACAACCATCACAACAACTTAGTATCTAAACTCAGTGTAAATGGTGTAGAGATTGAAAGGGTATCCGAAACTAAATTTCTTGGTGTAATAATTGATAATAAATTGTGATGGAAGTCACATATTAATTATATTAAAGGTAAAATATCCAAATCAATTGCAATACTACACAGAGTGAAATATTTGCTGAATCAACCCACACTATATACCTTGTATCATTCATTAATACTCCCATACATGACATATTGTACTGAAGTATGGGGAAATACATATAAAACAAACATATATCCAGTCTTTATGCTTCAGAAGAGAGCTATTAGAATAATAAACAAAGCAGCTTACAGGGAACCAACAAACCCACTTTTTCTTAAATTTAAAGCTCTCAAGTTGAAAGATCTGGTTGACTTTAAAACTGCACTAATAATGTTTAAAGTGAAGAATCTATCACTGCCCGCAAATATCCAAAAGCTGTTCCAAATAAGGGAGAAACAATATCATTTCAGAGGAACATGTATATTTCAAAAACCTTCAGTGAGAACTACCACCAAGCAACACTGTGTTTCAGTGCAAGGAGTCAGATTATGGAACGATTTTGGACCTGAATTAAAATCATGTACAACGCTTGGACAATTTAAACAAAAACTAAAGGAAGAATACTCCAAACATATATACAAGATGACATATAAAATCACATAAGGATTGTCATATCCAGTTTGCGTTGTGTTGTTGCTTAGTTTTTTGTTGTTTTTTTTTGTCACATTTTGTCTTAGCTTTGTTCTGAATTGTAATCGCTCTTGTTTGTTTTTCTTTTGAATTCTTGGATGGAATATGGGTGGGCAATATAAGCTGCGGCTTCAGCCATCACCCATTTCGGATAACTTATGTTGAACTGTATAATCAGAGGAGTTATTGTCTAATTTGACCTTGTTGGATTTTCTTTCCCCCTTTGTTATATTATTCTGTTTCTTTTAATCTGTTGTCGGTGGCGGCGGCGGCCTCCGTCGGTCTGTGATGACCATGGAAGAGAATCCTAAACGTCAACTCTGCTGGAACAGCACCGCCTGTGGCTGAACAGGCCGATGCACGAATGGCAGTCCCTGTCACACAGGTCGCACTCGTGGGTGGTCTCCGTGCTGCTGGGTCTGTGGCGGTTCTTCCTGCGGGTCCTTTTTTCATATGCTGCAGCAGTCAGTCTCTCTTCACCCGCCTTGAGCTGTCTGGTCAGGGTGCCTCTCCATTTGGAGTGGTCCGTTGCAAGGTCCTCCCAGCGCTCTGTGTTGATCTCCAGGGCCTTCATGTCTCTCTTGCAGACGTCTCTAAAGTGCAGCTGTGGGCGGCCAACGTCTCTCCTGCCAGTCGCCAGTTCTCCGTAGAGGACGTCTTTGGAGATTCTGCCATCCTCCATAGGGTGAACGCGGCCTAGCCAGCAGAGCCTGCGCTGCCTGAGTAGAGTGAACATGGAGGGAAGGCCGGTGCGGGACAGAACTTCCGTGCTGGGCACTTTGTCCTGCCAGGATATGTCCAGGATGTGGCGAATGCAGCGCAAGTGGAAGGAGTTCAGTCTCTTTTCCTGCCGGGCATATGTTGTCCACGTCTCACTCCCATAGAGCAGTGTGCTGATGATGCAGGTGTTGTACACTGCCATCTTCGTCTTGACAGAGAGTTTGGGATTCTCCCACACTCGTGTGGTGAGGCGAGCGAGAGTGAAGGCTGATTTTCCAATCCTCTTGTCGATCTCTGTATCAAGGGAGAGGTTGTTGCTGATCGTGGACCCCAGGTACGTGAACTGATTCATGACCTCTAGCTCGTAGTCGTCGATGGTGATGGTTGGTGGTGCTTCCGTGCTTTGTGCCAAGACGTTAGTCTTCTTCAGGCTGATGGTAAGCCCGAAGTCCTTGCATGCTTGGAAGAAGCGGTCCATCAGGGTCTGAAGCTCCTGCTGTGTGTGGATTGCGACTGCAGCGTCGTCTGCGAACAGCATGTCTCTGATTAGAGCCTCGCGTACTTTGGTTCTGGCTTTCAGGCAGGCGAGGTTGAAAAGCCTGCCGTCAGATCTTGTGTGCAGGTAGATTCCCTCTGTTGCTGTGCTGAAGGCATGCCTCAGGAGCATAGCAAAGAAAATCCCAAAGAGGGTTGGCGCAAATACACAGCCCTGTTTCACTCCGCTGCGTATGTTGAATGGCTCTGAGACGTTGCCGTCGTGCTGCACTATCCCCTGCATGTTGGTGTGAAACGATTCGATGAGGCTTTGCAACTTTGGTGGGCATCCTATCTTTGGCAGGATCTTGAAAAGGCCCTCTCTGCTGACCAGATCGAAAGCTTTGGTGAGGTCGATGAAGGCGACGTACAGGGGCATGTTCTTTTCTCTGCATTTCTCCTGGAGTTGGCGGATGGAGAATATCATGTCTACCGTCGATTGCTCAGCGCGGAAGTCACACTGAGACTCGGGGTAGATACGTTCGGCAAGCTTCTGTAGACGAACGAGAACAACTCGTGCGTAGACTTTGCCAACAACGCTGAGGAGGGAGATGCCCCTGTAGTTGTTGCAGTCACTTCTCTCCCCTATGTTTTTGTAGAGGGGGATGATCTTGGCGTCCCTCAAGTCCTGTGGTACGGCACCTTCCTTCCAGCACTGGCAGAGGACGTCATGCAATGGCAGCAGTAGGGCAGTCTTGCAGTGCATGATCAGGTCGGGGGGTATGCCGTCGTTGCCGGGTGCCTTGCCAGCGGCCAAGCTATCAATGGCCTTGCTGAGTTCGTCGATGGTTGGCTCGGCGTCAAGTTCATCCATGGATGGCAGGCAGTCGATGGCATCAAGGGCTGACGGTGTCACGGTGTTCTGTCTGGAGTAGAGGTCGGAGTAGTGTTCCACCCATCTCTCCATCTGCTTGTTCTTTTCTGTGATCATCTCCCCAGTGGAGGATTTGAGGGGGGCCGTCTTGCTCTGAGCTGGACCAAGTACTTTCTTGATGCCATCGTACATACCATGGCTGTTCCCTGTTATAGCAGCGGTTTGAATGTCTTGGCTGAGCTGAGTCCAGTACTCGTTGGCACAGCGCCGAGCAGTCTGCTGAACTTTGCTTCTCGCAGCCCTGAGAATCTGGAGATTCTTCTCGTTTGGGTACTTCTTGTACTCAGCAAGTGCTGAGCGCTTGGCTTCAATGACGGGGATCATCTCAGTCAACTTGGCATCAAACCAGTCCTGTGACTTCGAGGTCTTCCTCCCAAAGGTAGCCAAGGCTGTGTGGTGGATGGTGTTTCGCAGCTCTTCCCACTTCTGCTTTGCAGATTCTCCTTCTTGTGGTGCACCAAGTTCCTTTTCAAAGGTGGAGGCAAACTGCTCAACAAGTTCTGGTTGGGCCATCTTGCTGGTGTCAATCCGTGCCTTTCCAGGCTGTCTAGCACGATGGAATTTCTTCAGCTGCAGCTTGACCTTGCAACACACCAATGAATGGTCTGTGTCGCAATCTGCACTCTGGAACGAACGGGTGATTAGCACGTTCTTCAGTGAGGTGCGCCTAGTCAGGATCAAGTCCAGCTGGTGCCAGTGCTTTGAGCATGGATGTCGCCAGGAAACCTTGTGTTGGGGCTTGGTCTTGAAGAACGAGTTTGTGATGCACAGATCGTGATATGTGCAGAACTCGAGCAGCCGCTGTCCGTTGTCGTTCATTCTGCCCACGCCAAATGGTCCAAGACAGGAGGGCCAGGAGTCGTGGTCAGCACCCATTCTGGCATTGAAGTCTCCAAGGAGAATGAGTTGTTCAGAGTTGGGGATGATCCTGACAGTTGTTGCGAGATTCTCGTAGAACTCGTCTTTTGCCTCTGGTGTGGCTGTCAGTGTTGGGGCATACACACTGACGAGGGTGACTGGGCCTTGAGTAGTGTTCAGGTGGAGGGTGAGGAGTCATGCAGAGCCATTGCTGCCCAGTTCCATCATCTTCAGCAAGATGTTCTTCACTGCGAAGCCCACTCCGTGTTCCCTGTGTTCGTCACTGCCCTTTCCCTGCCAGTAGAACGTGTAGTCCTTCTCTCTCAGTGTGCCTGCGTCAGCCAACCGTGTTTCCTGGAGAGTGGCGATATCCACTTACAGTCTCTTCAGCTCATTATTGATGATGGCAGTCTTCCTGGTGTCGTTGATGTCCTTGAAGTTAGCAGCGAGTCCTGTCATCATAGTGCGGACGTTCCAAGTTCCCAGTTTTAGAGTTGGTCTCTTTTGTTTTTATGTCTTGCCTGGTGCAAAGGTTCTCAGCCTGCCATTCGGACTTCTCCTCATCCCCATGCACCCAATGAGGAAAGCAAGCTGTGGCGGGACAACACCTTACTGGCTGGGGGCTGCCCAGCTTGAGGCGGGCGGTAGCTGTCCAGTGAGATCCGATGATCCCTCCCGCCGTTGGGAACAACCCCTGACGCCGCGCTCTATGCCAATTGAGCGGTGGCTTATAACCGGTAACTGTCATTCCCCGTGTTTTGTCTACGCCAAAGGCGAAGCTGGAGTGTCCTCTCCAGTGATCCGGTGTTCTACCTTCCAGCGTTGGGCATTGGTAGGATTCAAGCCTGGGCAGGAAGATATGGAGGACAAGATGTTGCCCATGCAGCATGTCCCCCCTCTCCACGTCACTGATGAATCCAAAGGAACAGCAGGGCTGCTACAGTTTGGCACCAGCGCCGTCGCAGGAGCTGCCAGAACAATGTTGAGCACAACAGAGAACTGCCTTAGGGACTCCGACTCCGGATTTTTCCTCAGGGTTGACTCCTGAAGCCTTTCCCGTGACCGGGTGTGCCGCAAGGCAGCGGAGGTTTGAAATCAGGGTTTACCTTCCCCTAGATGGGCTACCTCCCCAGGTTGACGAGCCACCATCTACCCGAAGCATCTGGTTTTAAGGCGCCAGAGGTCCGCCCTCACCCCTTCTCCTATTAGTAAAAGCAGTTCCGCCGGGCTTAGAGACTAAACCACACGGGCAGGCTAGGAGTTGGACTTAGTTGTCAGAGGCTTTTCGAGACGCACGCCATAAGGAGCATTTTATGAGCACTGGGAGCTTAACCCCAGTGCCGCTCCTGGCTATGACAACCTTGGAACCTTTAATCTGTACTTTTAATCTATCCGAAATAAAGATTGATTGATTGATTGAAGGACAATTTAGAATCCCCAGTTTTTGATACCATCCATCCATCTTCTACCGCTTTTCCGGAGGTCCGGGTTGCGGAGGCAGCAGTTCAAGCAGAGAAGCCCAAACTTCCCTCTCCCCAGCCACCTGCTCCAGCTCTTCAGAGGGGATACCAAGGCGTTCCCAGACCAGCTGGGAGACATAGTCTCTCCACCGAGTCCTGGGTCTGCCCCGGGGTCTCCTCCCAGTGGGACGTGCCTGAAACACCTCAAGTGGGAGGCGTCCAGGAGGCATCCTAATCAGATGCCCATACCACCTCAACTGACTCCTTTCTATGTGGAGGAGCAGTGGTTCGACTCTGAGCCTCTCCCGGATGACTGAGCTCCTCACCCTATCTCTCAGGGTGAGTCCAGCAATCCTACGGAGAAAGCTCATTTCAGCCGCTTGTATCCGCGATCTCGTTCTTTCGGTCATTACCCAAAGCTCGTGACCATAGGTGAGAGTAGGAACGTAGATTGACTGGTAAATCGACAGCTTTGCCTTAGAACTAAGCTCCCTCTTCACCACAACAGACCGGTACAACATCCGCATCACTGCAGATGCTGGGGACAGATGGGGTATCGGGCTTGTTGTTACGAGCTATTCGGTCTCTGTACGACCGTTATGAGAGTTTGGTTCGTATTGCCAACACTCGGTCGGAGTCATTCCCAGTGAGAGTGGGACTCCGCCAGGGCTGCCCTTTGTCACCGATCCTGTTCATAATTTTTATGGACAGGATTTCTAGGCGCAGCCAGGGAATGGAGGGTGTCATGCTTGGTGACCACAAGATCTCATCTCTGTTGTTTGCAGATGATGTTGTCCTGTTGGCTTCATCCAGCAATGACCTACAGCTCTTGCTGGGACGGTTTGCCGCTGAGTGTGAAGCGGCTGGGATGAGAATCAGCACCTCCAAGTCCGAGTCCATGGTCCTCAGCCGGAAAAAGGTGGATTGTCCTCTCCGGGTTGGGGACAGGCTCCTGCCCCAAGTGGAGGAGTTTAAGTATCTTGGGGTCTTGTTCAGTTTTTGATACCAATTAACCTAACTTGCATGTTTTTGGCATGTGGGAGGAAACTGGAGAAATCCCGGAGTAAACCCACGCAGACACGGGGAGAACATGCAAACTCCTCACAGATCACTGTTGGTCGGGGGCTGGGATCGAACCCAGGATCCCCCGGCCAAGGGTGAGTTGCTGTGCTGCTGCAGTGCTAACCACTCCGCCACCATGTGTGATTTAAAAAAAACACTCACCCGTGAGGTTTTCAACACCGTCCCTTCCTCCATCTCCCCCAGCCTGCCCGTGGACGCCTCGCCACGTCTCCGCCCTGACCGCGTGTGCGAAGCGCTGGGTTTGTGTTGAAAAATATGCACCTGTCCAAAAGCACCTCGTCGCGGGAGCGCGCGTGAGGAGAGTACACTACAGCCAGTGTTTGAACATTTTATACATATTCAGAGATAAAATCATTACTACATCTGGTCAATGAGCTTTAAAACTGTTAATCTCCAGTGTGGACGGACAAACTTACCCCCCCCCCCCCCCGCTGTCCCTCTGTAAATGAAAAGTGTGTGTGTGTGTGTGTGTGTGTGTGTGTGAGACTCCCGACGTGCAGCAGACAGACAGGTAGGCATGGAAAGAGAGAGAATATTCTCTGTATTTTTTCCCAGAAAAAAACAGACTCCAATAGCCAATACAGTGCAACAGAATAATTTATTTTTTCCTCTCCGCTCGGTACCGAGTGGTTGGGGACCGTAGAGAGTTTTCAAATGAAGGTCTGCCAATAATTTCAAAATCTCTACTCTTTAACATGTATCTCAATGCAATTTAGCTGTTGTAATGGATATTGTGTTAATGTTTGTATTTGCTGTTGCACAAGAGTTTTTCTGTATAGCAGAAGTTTCTGCTTAATTTACAAATCACTGTAATAGGAAATGTTTGACAATCCTGTGTTTTTCTTGTATTGTTATATACGGGTACATCTCAAAAAATTAGAATATCATGAAAAAGTTCAATATGTTTTGTCACTCATTTCAGAAAGTGAAACTCATATTATATAGAGTTACTACACAGAGAGTGATATATTTCGAGTGTTTATTTATTTTAATTTTGATGATTATGGCTTACAGCCCATGAAAACCCCAAATTCAGTTTCTCAAAAAATTAGAATATTACATAAAATTAATTTTTTTAAAAAATGTTTTTTAATAGAATTGTTGGCCGACTGAAAAGTACGTCCATGTACACACTCAATACTTGGTCGAGGCTCTTTTTGGATTAATTACTGTATCACTGTGGCGTGGCATGGAGGTGATCAGCCTGTGGCACTGCTGAGGTGTTATGATGGTCCAGGTTGCTTTGATAGTGACCTTCAGCTCGTCTGCATTGTTCGGTTTGGTGTCTCATCTTCCTCTTGACAATACTCCATATATTCTCTATGGGGTTTTGGTCAGGAGAGTTTGCTGGTCAGCCAAACACAGTGATGCCATGGTCATTACTTTTGGCAGTGTGTGTGTGTGTGTGTGTGGGGGGGGGGGGGGTCCTGCTGGAAAATGAAATCAGCTTCTCCATAAAGCTTGTCAGCAGAGGGAAGCATGAAGTGCTCTAAAATTTCCTGGTAGACAATTGCACTGACTTTGGTCTTGATAAAACACAGTGGACCAATACCAGCAGATGACCGCTGTTCAGAAAAAAGTAACTTTTGCATTTCATTTGGAAATCAAAGTCCCAGAGTCTGGAGAAGCAGTGGAGAGGCACAGAATCTAAGCTGCCTCAGGTTTAGTGTGAAGTTTCCACAGTCAGTGATGATTTGAGGAACCACGTCATCTGCTGGTGTTGGTCCACTGTGTTTTATCAAGACCAAAGTCAGCACAGTCGTCTACCAGGAAATTTTAGAGCACTTCATGCTTCCTTCTGCTGACAAGCTTTATGGAGAAGCTGATTTCATTTTCCAGCAGGACTTGGCACCCCCCCACACACACACACACACACACTGCCAAAAGTATCAAAACCTGGTTTAATGACCATGGCATCACTGTGTTTGGCCAGCAAACTCTCCTGACCTAAACCTCATAGAGAATCTATGGAGTATTTTCAAGAGGAAGATGAGAGACACCAGACCCAACAATGCAGACGAGCTGAAGGTCACTGTCAAAGCAACCTGGACCTTCATATCCCCTCCATGCCATGACACATTAATGCAGTAATTAATCCAAAAGGAGCCCCGACCAAGTATTGAGTGTGTACATGGACATACTTTTCAGTCGGCCAACAATTCTATTAAAAAACAATTTTTTTAAAATTAATTTTATGTAATATTCTAATTTTTTGAGAAACCGAATTTGGGGTTTTCATGGGCTGTAAGCCATAATCATCAAAATTAAAACAAACACTTGAAATATATCACACTCTGTGTAATGAATATATATAATATATGGATTTCACTTTCTCAAATAAGTGACAAAAAATGTTGAACTTTTTCATGATATTCTAATTTTTTGAGATGTACCTGTAGAATATCACTGCAGTAAACTGGAAAAAAGCATTTGCTTTAAAATTTAGAATTCTTCCCACAACTTTTAGTGCAAAAAACTCTAAAAATATCGCAACTTTTTAAAAAAGCTCCCGCAAATTCAGGCTTTTTGGCCCGCAACAATCACAAAAACATCCCACAACATCCTGGAGGGACTGGTATACTAGTGTGTTTATTGCATGGCTTGATATGAATAATAACTAAGTGATTTATAGAGTTTATATCTGGTTGTATATGTGTTGTATCGAGGGGTTGTTTCGTATCTTATTTTTTTTAGGAACACAGCAGTTTTCCATTTAATTGACTATACAATAATAGAGACAGCAGAATAATCCATCCGTCCCACCGACGTGTGGGGGTGGAACGATAGTCCACCTGTTCCCCCCTAGCTTTAGTTGTTTTGTGTGAATGTTGTAGGACCGTACGAATTTTCTGTTTGTTATAGAGTGTGATTTGGGTTCCAAATTGGGGAGGGTCTTGATTGTGTGTATGTTTTGGACTTTTTTTTGAGGGGGGGGGGGGGAATGTAGTGTTGTTAGTGGGACATGTTATGGTGTTACATGGGTGGTGACGTCACCCTGAGTATAAGAGAGCTGTGCGGCAGAGGGGCAGTCTTTTGACCACCTCTCTGCCTAGCGGGAGTGTCTGTCTGGATTATGTGAACACATAATAAAGTCCTGTGTAGTTCACCACTCGCCTCATTATTGACCTACATTTTATAGACATAACAACACCCACTCTGAAACGATCTTTTCAGCCACTATGGAGGCCTGCTCATCAGGGATTGGATATGCTTCAACCCATTTAATGAAATAGTCCTGTACAACCAGATAAAGCGATTGTGCCTCTCTGTCTCATTGAGCGGGCCCATCAGGTTGACAGCAATTCTCTCCATGGGGGCACCTACTCTCACGGTTCCCATTGGGGACTTTTCTGGGGGCGGGCTTTTGAGGCACACCTGGTACAAGTGCGGCACCACAGGGTGACGTCATTTTGCATACTGTACCAATAGTATCTGTTCTTCAAGCGGGCAAGTGTTTTCTCTGCATCAAAGTGGCCTCCCATGGGGCCGTCATGTATTTGCTGCATCACCTGGTGGCGATAGTATATGCAAGGTAGCAGTATCTGCAAGTACAATGTCCTTCCTTCCGAGCAATAGAATTTTCTCAGCAACACCCCATCTTTCAGGTGTAGCCTCTTCCATTGTGACCAATATGCCTTGGCCGCGGGGCTGAATCTGGCCACATCTGCCCAGGTCGGTCGCTTCTGCCCCTCTTCCACCGACCTTTTTAGGGGTCCTATGTTATTATCAGCTCCCTGCTCAGCAACGAGTTGCTCTGGGGTCCACTCTCTGAACAGCTCAGAATGGGAGGTATCAGGTGGAATGGGAGAATCATTCTGATTGTTGGCATTGACCACCCCCACTTGGACCACCCTCATCATCGGCTGCTCTGGAGGGACCAAGGTAGTGGTTGTGTCGGCTATACAGTTCAGCAGGTTGCACTGCACCCACATGTTTCGTTGTCCACTACTGCCATGGTTGGGACCCGGAAATTTGCATGGACATGATGTGCGGCAGGGTCTCTTAGAGAGGGCATCTGCGTTTTGGTGATTCTGGCTTGGACAATGGAGCACTTTAAAGTCATATTTGGCAAGCCTCTCTAGCCATCAAGCGAGCTGACCCTCAGGCTCCTTCAGTCGGATCAGCCACCGCAGACTGCTGTGGTCTGTTCGGACTGTGACGGTTCTGCCCAGTAGGTACTGCCTGAAGTGGGTGGTAAATTCCACTACTGCTAGGAGCTCTCTTCTAGTGGTACAGTAGTTCTGCGCTGTAGAAGACAACCGTCTGCTGCCATAGGCTAAGACCCTCTCCTCGCCCCCTTGGACTTGGGAAAGGACGGCTCTGATCCCAAAGTCACTGGTATCAGTGTCCAACAGCATTTCACCACTGTTGAGGTGGTAACCTAACATGGATGCTGTGACAAGATGGCTTTTCAGTTCTTCAAAAGAGGCTTGATATTCAGTTGACCAGTAGAATCGGACATACTTTTTGGTAAGTTCGTGAAGGAGCTTGGCTATAGTGGCAACGTCTTCTACAAACCACCGATAGTATGAGGCTAGCCCCACAAGCTGGTAAACTTCTGAGACATTCTGGGGCATAGGCCATTCCTGTACCTGTTTGATCTTATGGAGGTTGGTAGCTACACCCTTGGCAGACACCACATGCCCAAGATAGGACACCTGCTCCCAGAACAGGCAGCACTTGGAGGGTTTCAGCTTTAAATGCGTTCCTCTCAGCCTGGCAAACACCTGCTTGAGCCGCTCCAGCATCTGTGCAGCGTCCCGGCCCAGGACGATGATGTCATTGAGGTACACCAAGCAAGTCTCCCACTGCAGCCCTGCCAGAGCGCGGGCTCTAGGGGTCATTTCCACCTGCCAATACCCTGACGTGAGGTCTAGTGTACTGAAGTACTTGGCAGCGGACAGTGTCAAGGGTGTCTTGTATACGTGGCAGGGGATATGCATTCTTTATGGTCTGTTCGTTCAACACCCTGTAATCCATGCACAGTCTGAGGCTCTGGTCTTTCCTTCCAGACCATTATGAGTGGTGCAGCCCAGCTGCCGTTACTTGGCCACGCCAGGCCGGCTTTCAGGCTCTGTTGCACCTGTTGGTCCACTGGTGTCTGCTTCTCACAAGCCATTCTACGTGGTTGTTGCTTCACAGCTGGGCCTTGCATGGTCATGATGTCTTGTTGTACCACGTTAGTACAGCCCAGGTCTGTGGGGCCAGTGGAGAACACGTCGCTGTAACACTGCAATAAGTGGGCCAGTCTGCAGTGATCCTTCTCGGCCAGGCTGGAGCAACTCCATGAGTAAAGGACCTGCAGGTGATTGGGCACAAGAACAGGATCAGAGTTAAAGTTTTCAGGAGTAGCCTGTACCTGGGCTTGGCCTGACCCGGTCTTCTCCAGTACCTGAGCGTAGAACTGAGTTGTAGAACTCCAACTGCAGCCCCCCTTCTTTAGCTTGACAGGCAAGGCACCAGGGTTGAACACTCGAAAGGGGATGTTGGTAGAACTTTGGGTTTGGATGACTGTGTGGGTGTTAGATCACAAATGAATTGACTGAGACTGAATCAATAATCAATAGGTGGTTTCCAAGTTCTGAGCCATTTATTCTCTTTCTGATCAGAAAGGAGGTAATCGGTCACAGCATAACGTGCCTCAGAGCCTGCTAACACCAACTCCCTAACATGTGTTCAAGGATGTTACTTCTTATACCTCAGGCAGGGTCCCTGACCTTATCTAAGCTAAAGACTGGCTGGAGCCCTCTTTCCCCGAGACTGCTTCTAATCTATGGACAGCACTGAACATTCTGCTATGATCTTTACATGACCTGGTCATCCTAAGTCATCCTAACTTTGAGCATTCTAATCAGAACAGCTTGGTATGATAAAACAAAAACCCTCATCATTATTTACAATCTTGCTCAGCCTAATCTTACACTGAGAAACAGACATTCTTTTCAAGCTCTGAGACAATTGAAAAACACAGTATCAGACATTGGCTCATTATATGCACCAGATACAGTTATAATATAAAATAGAATAATACAGCATTAAAATCATATAGAATAATCAATGAAACCTGAAAATATCCTATCATTCCCCCCTTTGATGCTTAAAAAGTATCAGAGATGAAACACTATGGCTTCTAAAACCTCATTGGGCAGCTCGCTAAGTTCCGGTGCATTTTATGCTAAAGCATTTTATTGCCAAAGATTCTAACTCGCTTTTTAATGAGGAAAGTCCGCCATCGGCTCCGCTGCCACTCCCGAGCGCCGCTGGAATGTTTCGTTTCCTGGGGAGCATGTGAGGATAATACCTTTTATTTCAAAAAAGAAATTAATCATCTAATTAATTCATAAAAGAGAAAAATTGAACCAGTGATGGTGATTAACCATAAATTGAGATGAATTAGTGTATGTATTTGTTGTTCTATGTGTCAGTAGATTAGCAGTGATTTAATAAAAAGTTAATACTTATGTGTAAATGTAACTTCAATAAAGAACAATAAAAAATGACTAAAAACCTATTACGTGTAAAAGACACATGTGTATGTTTGTATTAGAGATCTATGTGTGCTAGCATCCTAACCTATATGTATTAGCACCTTAATGTGAAACTGCAAACAAGGTATCAACAATCAAACAATCAATGCAGTAAAACTGTATACTGGCCAAATAGTGATTAGTAACAATGGTTTCAAATACAGCATATATTAAAACAGAACATAAACAGGATAAAGTGAAAAATCTCAAATAAGGATAACACAACTTCTCTGAACTTCAAGACATATTTGATTACTCTTGCAGCTCAGTACATTTTAAATTCACATCATGAACATACATCTTTCGGTTTTCTGCATGTCAGTCATACTTTTACTCTGTACTCATAAAACATTAAGCTGGTGTTGTTTCCCCATCATCTCCAGTGGTGGCCTCATGATATAACACTAAATTCACATGAACAAGTTTCAGCATCATATCACGGATGCAAGGAATGAAACATGAAAAGATCAAAAGTGTCACTACAATAATCACCACCAAGTTTATGACAAGACTCCTCCATGAGGAAAACAACCAGTTTATCCAGTGTGATGAGTCATTAACATTATCCTTAGCTCCAGCAGTCTGCAAAGCAGTCAGATTACGTATGGCTGAAGCAATGACATCTCCATCTGCATCATGTGCAGGTATAAAGGTGCAACAGTACTGACCTACAATTGCGCACCCCCCTCCCCCCACAGGCGGCAGTCAACTGATCAAGTACCATTCTGTTCTGTGTTGCTACAAGTCTTATAGCAGTCATTTCCTCTCTTTCACCTTTCCAAGCAGCTGAGGAAAAATTCACAAAAGACTGTAGTCTATAATTAAGAGTCTCAATCCACAAGGTGTTTTTTTGTCACTCCCACCCAAGGGAATAGCGACTGAACTACCTTTTGACCTGTAGTAAGTATCTTGAACTGCTCTGGCATGTCCGTACCCCAGATGGAATCATGTGGTGTGAAAATGGCATCCTGTGATAGGTCTCTCTTCCCTCTGCTCGTCTGACCCGCTGACATAATCAGGGTGTTGTCAGTCACAAAGACGGGGGCACAGGTTCTTGCCCAGTTCATAGGCAGATGGGAATACGCCTTACGACCACACAGCCACCAACCACCCGTCACCATATGTGTGCCATACATATGGAAGTTGCAGATAGCAGCACTGCAGAGCTCCAGCACGGTGATAGGTCCGTAATAACAACGGTCAACCTGTGGACACCACCTGCCCATCCAATTGGTCACGGTACTAGCATCACAGGTGAGGTGTATACTGTACACTGCCTCACACCGAGAAATGGGTAGGTCGCCCAGAGGGTTGTTACCACTTCCCTTAAGACAAAAAGAAAAAGTCCCTGACGAAACTAACCTTGCCCTTACAGAGTAAGGGGTACCATAAGTTCTCTGATTGGTAGAGTGACGAAAGATTTCACAAGAGTGATTCAAAATAATCTTTTTTGTATAGTCCCTTTTCATAGCCTTCCGTAAAAAAAAACAAAAAAAACCCAGAGCTTTTGCTGGTTCCATCATTTTAGCTACAACAGCAGTCTGTCCAGCTGACATTGGCACTAAGGAGCAAACATAACAATTGGAACGATTAGCTGCCCTGGCCGTATAATTAGCATACCTCCACCACGTATTGGCAGCATATTCATGATCGTGATGCTCATGTAGCTCTAGCCAATTATGCTGAATATGTGCAAGGTCCCTAGCACTACGATGTATGGTTTGTGGTGCAGCTAAAAGAAACCAAAATAATAATGTCACCCCTAGGATGATGATGCAAAGGAAACAACAACTACACCCTTTAATGATCGAACGTCTTTCTTGCGCTTCTCGTCTCTCCATGATGATCAACCACTTGCTTCCCTATCCCAAGCCGATACCAGGTACCTCACAGGGCATCGTCAGTCGACACTTGTATAGGGAAACAATCAAAAAAAGTCTCTTGCTGAAAGTCTTTAATGGAATGAAGTTGAAAATATTTATTCAGTAGTCCCTAGCTGTGAGTTCAGAGTAGGGTAAAGTTTACAGTGTGTTAAATGCATCCAAGAGTCCCGTCCTTCAACTTTCACCGCTGTTGGCGTTGACAAAACAACTTTATGTGGTCCTTGCCAGGGTGAATCAGTCCAATTCTTCTTTTTGATGGCTTTGATGAGGACGAGGTCTCCTGGCTTAGCCAAGATTGGTGCAGTTTCCTCGTGAACCCTTCTGGGGAGAGTAGCAGCGATAACATCGCTGTTAGTCAACATCCTTCTCATGTAATCTGCTAAACACACTTCTTCATCACTAGGATTGAATGGTCTCAAAGGTGGCAGCAAGTATGGTTTGCCATACATGATTTCAAATGGAGACAACCCCCCTTTGGTTGGGATTATCCTCATGTAAAACAAAACTAATGGAAGGCAATCCAATTTTGCCCTGTTTCTGCCATTGTTCTTCTGAGTCTTTCTTTAATAGTTCTGTTTGTGCGTTCCACCAATCCTGCAGATCGTGGGTGATAAACTGAATGATTCTTCAAACTGATGTTCAGTGCTGTGCCTAAATGTGATAACTTGATTTACAAAATGTGTACCATTATCTGAGTAAATTTTCTCAGGTATTCCAAACCTAGGTACAATTTTGGCAAGCAATTTCTTTGCCACTGTGATTGCATTTGGATGTGTGCAAGGAAAAGCTTCTGTCCATTTAGAAAACATATCACAAATGACCAAACAATATTTCGTGCCTTCACATTTATTCAGTTCAATAAAATCCATGCAAATGTTCTGAAATGGATAACTAGAGGCTGGAAAAGTGCCTCTCTCAGGTTTAAAATTTCCCTGTCCATTGTTTTTTGCACAGATCAGACATTTTTTTTTTTTACAAAACTGTGTGGAAAACTGGCTAAAACTATAGGTAGTAAAGGTTTTATTCAATGTAGATACCAACCCCCCTCTTGCTACATGCGAAACGCCATGGAGCAAGGTAGAGACTTGGCGAAACAGTTTGCGTGATAGAATAGGCTTGCTTGCCTTACATTTGTAGAGCTTTGAAGTGTCATCAAAAATAGCTCCCTTCTTTATCCATTTGTAAATTTCAGCCTGTGGTGCTGCTTTTTGAGCCTCAACAAGAATATCATGTGATAGCTCTTCAGTCAGTGTCAGAACAGAATCAAATGTGCTTTGTGCAGGTTGCAAGCCTTGTGCAACCGCCTTTGCAGTTTGATCTGCAAAATGATTATCTTTAGAAACCGGATCACTGCCATTTGTATGAGCAGCACATTTGCATATGGCCAGTTGTGATGGCAGTTTGACATTTTCAAACAGCTCCAAGATGAGGTGTTTGCACTTTTTGTGCAAAGTGGTGAATAGTGTAAAATGCCTACTGGCTATCAGTGTAAACTGTAAGTCTTTTATTTTGTAAATGAGGTTAGACAATAGTGTCTTTTCTGCATGTGATTTCATCAGGGGATGCCAGCAAAATGTCATCAACATACAGGAGTAATTGACTTCCATAAGGTGGAACAAACTGGGCCAAATTTGCTGACATTGCCTGTGAAAAAATGGTTGGTGATTCACAATAGCCCTATGGCAGCCTCGTAAATGTGTACCTCTTGCCTTCAAATGTGAATGCAAACCAAAACTGATGATCTGGGTGAATGGGAATACTAAAAAAAAAAATTACTGATGTCAATCACTGTGAAAAATTTCATCTGTGATTGTAGATCATTTAACAAAGTGTATTGCACAGTGTTTCTGGACATAATACTATAACCCCTGCATCTATCAATCCCTGTATAACAGGTTTAATGCCTTCTTGAATTCAATTCAGTTGAACTTTAATGACTATGAGTTGGTACTGCAAAATCTTGCAAAATATGAATTTCTGATGCATGTGGGAAATGTGATGCCCTCATACCACCTTCTGTCAGAATTATGGCGATATTGAGGGATGTGAGCAAATCCCTTCCCAATAAGTTAACTAGACACACTTGTGACAATTTAAACAAAAAATAAAGGAAGAAATACTCCAAACATATATACAAGATGGCATGTAAAATCACATAAGGATTGTCATATCCAGTCTGTGTTGTGTTGTTGCTTAGTTTTTTTTGTCACATTTTGTCTTAGCTTTGTTCCGAATTGTAATCACTCTTGTTTTGTTTTTCTTTTGAATTCTTGGATGGAATATGGGTGGGCAATATAAGCAGCGGCTTCAGCCATCACCCATTTCGGATAACTTATGTTGAACTGTATAATCAGAGGAGTTATTGTTTAATTTGACCTTGTTGGATTTTTTCCCCTTTGTTATATTATTCTGTTTCTTTTTAATCTTTACTTTTTATCTGAAATAAAGATTCATTCATTCATTCATTCATTCAACTTTATTTATATAGCACCATATCTCAACAACAGTCATCTCATGGCTTCTGGGCGTAGAAGATATTGTCTCAGATAAGGCCTAAAATGAGATTTTACATTTATTGTTACCAATTCTGCATTTTTCATTAAGCCTACATCCTTCCACTGCATGTGTCTAGGCTTGATCATTGCAATGTGTGGTGTCTCCCAGTGTTTAAAGTGGCTTTTATTTTCATCTGATAACCTCACAGATGATGGGCAGCGCGGTGACGGAGTGGTTAGTACTGTGGCAGCACAGCAACTCACCCTTGGCCGGGGGATCCTGGGTTCGATCCCAGCCCCCGACCAACAGTGATCTGTGTGGAGTTTGCATGTTCTCCCTGTGCCTGTGTGGGTTTACTCCGGATTTCTCTGGTTTCCTCCCACATGTCAAAAACATGCAAGATAGGTTAATTACCATCAAACTGGGGATTCTAAATTGTCCTTAGGTATGACTGTGAAAGTTAATGGTTGTCTGTCTCTCTGTGTTGGCCCTGCGATGGTCTGGCGATCTGTCCAGGTTGTACCCTGCCTCTCGCCCAAAGATGCTGGGATAGGCTCCAGCCCCCCCCGTGACCCGAAAAGGATTAAGCGGAAGAAGATGGATGGATGGAACCTCACAGATGCTCCTGCATAGCCCTTTGGTGACTAGTACAAATCTGCAATGATTATTCTGGAGGATGAGTTTGCAAAAAAAAAAAAAAAAAAAAAAAAAAAAAATGTTTTCTCAAATTTGTCATCTGAGCCACTCAGATATCCGTCATACATGTTGCAATGATATTGATTTGGGGCCTGCACAGTTGTAGGAACCTGTGTTTTGAAATATTGCATTATTTTGGCTTCCAAGCTCTCAGTCACCCAGGTTGGTCTGGCTGGTACCAAACGAAGCGACTATGAGTTGGTACTGCAAAATCTTGCAAAATATGAATTTCAAATCAAATCAAACTTTATTGTCATATTGCTGTACATACAACTGTAGTGCAGGCAAGATGAAATTGCGTTTCTCTCGGCATCCATATAAGAAGTAGCATGATTAAGACACACTCCCACATAGCTCCACCCCCCACCCCACCCCCCCATCCATTCACACATCCCTGAGACATACTTGGGGAAAAAGAATAACTAACTATAATATACAAAATGTCCATAGGTGCAGTAGTGTGTATGTGAGATTCCGGGTCAGCTGTTCAGCATCCTGACAGCTTGTGGAAGGAAGCTGTTGATCAGTCTGGTGGTTCTGCCTCTGATGCTCCGGAATCGTTTACCAGATGGAAGAAGTTCAAAGTGTTTATGCAGAGGGTGAGAACGGTCCTTGACAATGTTCAGTGCCCTGCTCCTACAACGGTTCTGAAAAAGTTCTTGGACAGAGGGGAGGGAGACTCCAATTACCATCTCCGCCCCCTTGACTATCCTCTGCAGGGCTTTTTTGTCTGACATACTGCAGCTGGAGTACCATGTAGCAATGCAGTACGTCAGAACACTCTCCACCACACCTCGGTAGAAGGTCCTGAGGATGCAGATGGGGAGAGAGGCCTGTTTGAGTTTCCTCAAGAAGTGTAGTCTCTGCTGAGCTCGCTTCCTGATCTCCAAGGAATTCTTGCTCCAGGTCAGGTCCTGCGAGATCTGCACTCCGAGGAACTTGATGTTCTCTACTCTCTCCACTAAACGGCCGCCGATGCTGAGGGGGACGTGCTCAGGCTGTGACCGCCGGAAGTCGATAATCATCTCCTTCGTTTTGTCCACGTTGAGCACCAGATTGTTCTCCCTGCACCAGCCCTCCAGGTCTCTCACTTCTTCCCTGTACATTGATTCCTCATCCCTCTGAATAAGTCCCACCACCGTGGTGTCATCTGCAAACTTAATAATCTGGTTCTCCTCGTGTTTGGATACACAGTCATGTGTTAGAAGTGTAAACAATAGTGGACTGAGTACACAGCCTTGAGGGGTTCCGGTACTCAGCGTGACAGAGTTGGAGATGTTGTTTCCAACCCGGACAGACTGAGGTCTCTCAGTCAGGAAATCCAGGATCCAGAGACATGTGGCGGTGTTCAGACCGAGAAGGAGTAATTTCTCTATCAGTCTCTGGGGAATAATGGTGTTGAATGCTGAACTGAAATCAATGTACAGGAGTCTGGCGTAGGTGTCTTTCTGATCCAGGTGGGTGATGACAGAGTGTAGGGTGGTGACTATAGCATCCTCTGTGGAGCGGTTTGAACGATATGCAAACTGGAGTGGGTCGTGTGATGCAGGGAGGCAGGCTGTGATGTGTGGTTTGACAAGCCGTTCAAAACACTTCATCACAATTGGTGTAAGTGCAACAGGATGATAGTCATTCAAACAGGACACCACTGGTTTCTTTGCCACCGGTACAATGATAGAGGTCTTGAAGCATCTGGGAACGATGGCCTGACTCAGGGAGATGTTATAAATGTCAGTCAGGACATCCGCCAACTCGCTCGCACAGTCTCGGAGCACACGTCCCGGAATGTTGTCTGGACCTGCAGCTTTGCGTGGGTTGATTCTGGATAGGGTCCTCCGTGTGTCCGCTGTGTTAATGGTAAAAGCTGGTCCGACCGATGGTGGGAGTGGGCCGGCCCTCCCTCTGATTGTCGAGTTTGATGCTTCAAAACGTGCAAAGAAGTCGTTAAGCCTGTCTGGAAGCGAAGCGTCGTCATCATCGACCCCCTGCCTAGACTTAAAGCCCGTCAGTGTCCGAACTCCCTGCCACATCTGCTTGGTGTTCCTAGTGTCACAGAGGTGTCCCTGGATTTTCTCCGCATAGGCACGCTTTGCCGCCTTAATTCCCTTTGAAAGCGCAGACCTGGCTGTGCGGAGGGCAATCCTGTCCTTCGCTCTGAACGCTGCATCTCTGGCTTTAAGCAGCGAGCGCACCTCTGCAGTCATCCAGGGCTTATGATTACCCCGCATAGTGATGGTCTTCACTGTAGTGAAATCCTCTGTGCACTTCGCGATGTAGCTGGTGACCGAATCAGCATACTCCTCCACATCTGTCCTGTCTTCCTGGGAGGCTGCTATTTTGAAGATCTTCCAGTCTGTGTGCTGAAAACAGTCTTGCAGTGCAGAGGTTGCACTCTCTGGCAAAATCCTGATTTGTTTCACTGCTGGCCTGCTGCGCTTCAATAAAGGTTTGTAGGCAGGCAGCAGCATCACGGATATGTGATCAGAACGGCCGAGATGGGGGCGGGGTATCGCTTTATATGCATCTGTGTTTGTGTACACTAAGTCCAACATATTCTCTCCTCTGGTCTTAAAGTCTACACATTGTTTAAACTTGGGGAGCACAGTCTTTAAGCTGGTGTGGTTAAAATCCCCCGCAACCACCACAAAACTGTCCGGGTGTGATGTTTGGATTTCACTGATCGCATTGTGCAGTACCCCGAGTGCCTTCTTAGCATTAGCTTTAGCGTTAGCGCTCGGCGCTATGTAAACACCAACTACAAACACGTTGCTGAATTCCCTCGGCAGATAAAATGGCCGACAATTAACAATAAGGAACTCCGCCAACGGAGAGCAGTGTTTAGACACTAACGTGGCATTAACGCACCAGTTCTTGTTAACATAGATGCATAGCCCACCCCCCCGGCTCTTACCGGAGCTCACCGTTTCCCTGTCGGCACGGAACATCGCCATATCTTCCAGCTGAATGGCCTCGTCAGGAATGTTGTCGTGGAGCCATGTCTCCGTGAAAACAAACACACAGCAGTCCCTCCATTCTCTCCGGGTTTCTTTCAGCAAACGCAGCTCGTCTACCTTGTTTTCGAGGGCGCGGATGTTTGATAGAAGAAGCGACGGTACCGCTGGTCTGGAGGGGTTAGCCTTTAGCCTAGCATGGATCCCGGCCCTTTTTCCTCGCTTTTGCTTGCGTTCGCTCCGCTTCCGCTTCCTCCTCTCCCGGGTAGCTTCCAGCGGGGACTCCGCCAAAATTCCATGCTGGCGTAGAATGTCCAAATCACAACCGATCGTCGCGATTCTTGCAGCGTGCAGTACCTTGATGTTTAATAAGGTCTCACGGTTGTAAGTTTTACAGAATGTACGTCTGGGATGATTAAAACTCTCACACTCGCTGATGCCAAGAGGGGCCGCTGCGTCTAGGCACACCACCATCTTTTTTTTTTTTTTTTTTTTTTTCCCCACATGCAATTTATGATGCATGTGGGAAATGTGATGCCCTCATACCACCTTCTGTCAGAATTATGGCAATATTGAGGGTTGTGAGTAAATCCCTTCCCAATAAGTTAACTAGACACACTTGTGACTAAATGAATGAACCCTCTGCACTGTCCCCTGTAACAGGATCTTTTACTGTTACAATTTCAGAAAGACATTTCTTTTTTAGCTTCCCATTTGCTGATTTAATGATCACTGTGTGTTCTGATTTTGTGAGCCCCCCAGCATCTAGCCCTGAAATGACAGATCTACAAGCCCCAGTATCATGAAGAAATTTCAAAGAAGTTCCCTGAACTTCTAGAGTAACCTCTGGTAAACACTCTAGTGTCATGATTAGGTCAAAGTCAGGCAAATGAAATACTGTATGCCAACTGTCATTGTCAGTAGCTGTACTTAGCTTTGGTTCGGTCAGTCACATGTTGGGATGTGATGAGTCCGGTTGTTGCGGTTGTGGCCGCCGAGCAGGGCATAGTCCCCTCCCCTCCCTCCAGCCTCCTGAACGTGGTTTACAGACCCAGCACCACAGCCTCCCCCCCCCTGCCCACTGCCGGGGACCCTGGAAAAATACAGAAGTGGGGGAAGCAAAGGCCTCCCCCTGAGGGTCAGCTCAGTTGTTCTGCAAGTTTTGCATATGTCAACACATCAGCAAATGAACATGTACGATATGTTACAAGGTGTTTGCGTACATGCTGTGCTACATTTGGATGCATGTTCTGTAGGAATACACTTCAAATGTTGTCAATAAGGTTCTAAACCTGTATCTGCAGTAGGATTTTCCAAACCTGAATGATTATAAAAAAAAAGAAACATCCTGCATTCTACACCTTGAGGCTTCAACACTTTCTGTAAATGCTGAGTGACATTCTGAATAGCTGTCAAATCATGTTTTAATCTCCACTTGTTCCTAATATGTTCATTTAATTCCTTCACCTGCTGAGCTCATACTGCATCAGTTGGTGGTTAACTAGCAAAGTGGGAATATTTTGAATAGTAGCTTCACTGCCCTCAGCCGCTGGGCCAAAATAAGCTGGGTTGTATAATTTAACCATAGGAAATTGTCCTAATTCTATTGCATCTTCCTCTTCCTTAATGTGTTTATCTAAGGGTGAGGATACGTGTGCTGTTGAAATGGCATAATTTGAAGGTGCATAATCACTTAACTTTTCTGTCAGATGAGAAAGCTGGCTCTAGGCTTGATGTCCGGCCTGCGTTAAAAGGAAGGAGGAGGTGGGCGGGGAGGCGGGTGCCCAGCCGTGGAGGAGGGGTGAGCCAGATCTGCAGTTGGCAGGGAGGGAGGGGTCAGGTTATCTCCATGCCACTTGCTCCGGCAGCCATCTCCTTCGTCACCTCGGAATTTTGAGAAAAAAATGTGCATTAGTCAAACCCTTCTTATTACAAACATCCGAGTCTTTTAAGGTCTGGTCTTGTCTATTCAAATCAGCTTGCCGTTGCCTGGCAATCTGAAGCCACTGTTCACCCTCAAAAAGTCCATATTTTAACTCTTTTTGTCTACTGCCACCTGCTGCTAATCTAATGGCAGAGATCAAACTCTCGCAATCTTTAACCTCAAGTTCCCCACTGAAATTAAATTTCTTTCTCCATTTTGCCAGAAACCTTGTGCTATTTCTGTCTTTTTTGTTCATAAATTTACCATCTCCTGCCAATTCATAAATTTCATTCTCATCTTGCTGTGTTCTGCAACCCTTACAGCAAAATGAGGCATTATTTCTTCCTGTCTGGACACTTTGTGGCTGTCTTACGTCCTGCTTGCTGTAACAGCAACCCATGTTTGAAAGTCTTTTCTTCTCTTTTAACCAAGTTTCCACACACGAATCAGTGGCTACACAGCTTTTCTATTTTTTTTCCCAAGCTCTCTCTGTTTCTTTTTTTCCCCTCTCTCAAGGACACACATACACAGAATCACAAGACAGATACACACACAGACAGGGCCCAGACACATTTTCTTTTGCGTTATCTCCACAAGGCCATACAATAAAGACTTTTAGGTTCATGCCAAAACCCAAAACAACATGAGAATTACTTCAATTAATCTCCACATCTGCCAACCTTAGCGGAAAAAATCAAATATGGCAACCCTCACACCGCCACTTGCAGCGTGAAGCTATTTTTTTTTTTTTTTTTTTTTACACTGCCATAAAGCACAAAACCAGTCCACTGTTTCTGCTCAAGGCTACTATTTTCAAATACCTATAATTTTAAACACTTCCCAAAAGATAATTAACTAACCAACCCTTTTATGCTCCACAAATATTAGGAAAAAAATCACAGACATCAATTTCACACCCTATTCGCTCCGCCTCCGTGGGAACTCAGCCTCTCTGTGTTTCACACCGGAGTGGATTTCATGTAACACAGACAAAACAAATTCAGACCGCAGTAACTTTTTTTCTAGCACTTCAACAAACTCACAAAATAAAATATCTTTCCCCCCCCCCTTTCGGGGTTCATGTAGCCTCCCATCTAATGCTAGAGGTCCAAAACTGGACCATAAGCAGAAGCGGTCACAAGAGGCACGAATCTTACCCCGAAAATTCACTTCCCTGGGATCACGTGACTCTTCCGGACAGGATTGAGACCACGAATCTTTCCCTTTTTTCTCTGCATGCAGCTTCTAATCCTCCACTGAACTTACTTGAGCGTAGAAAGTGGCGAATTTCTAAGAATTACCCCAGGTCTTGAAATATCGATCATTGTTTGCAAAGGAAAAACTCGTTCCTCCCAAGGAATTATTGTGATATTCTCACTGTGGGTAAAATAACTCATCAATTAGGCTGCTAGTTTCATTCTTTCAGTCTTTCACCAGTGTTCAATCGGTTTAGGTTATCACTCACTGGCCATAACAACAATAACAAAAACTGAAATAAATTACTCACACTTGGTATCCACCTCTATGAGTTCCGGTAGACCCGTCAGAGCTCCACGTCGCTTCCCGACGTCTCCAGGGCTTTTAAAGAGGGTCAGCGTCTCTTTTCAGCGCTTCCCAGAAATGTGGGCTTCTCCTCTCCTTTGACTGTGCACTGTAAAGTCCGGGTCCATCGGAAAACACTGTGGACCTCTTTATGTGGGCCCCACGTTGGGCGCCAATAATGTTAGATCAAAAATGAATTGATTGAGACTGAATCAGTAATCAATAGGCGGTTTCCAAGTTCTGAGCCATTTATTCTCTTTCTCATCAGAAAGGAGGTAATTGGTCACAGCATAACGTGCCTCAGAGCCTGCTAACACCAACTCCCTAACGTGTTCAAGGATGTTGCTTCTTATACTTCAGGCAGGGTCCCTGACCTTATCTAAGCTAAAGACTGGCTGGAGCCATCTTTCCCCGAGACTGCTTCTAATCTATGGACAGCACTGAACATTCTGCTATGATCTTTACATGACCTGGTCATCCTAAGTCATCCTAACTTCGGGCATTCTAATCAGAACAGCCTGGTATGATAAAACAAAAACCCTCGTCATTATTTACAATCTTGCCAGCCTAATCTTACACTGAGAAACATACATTCTTTTCAAGCTCTGAGACAATGGAAAAACACAGAGTATCAGACATTGGCTCATTATATGCACCAGATACAGTTATAATATAAAATAGAATAATACAGCATTAAAATCATATAGAATAATCAATGAAACCTGAAAATATCCTATCAGTGTGCCATCAGCACCTTGTGTTTGCGGACAAAACTTTTGATAGGGCTTAGCATTAAGGCTCCATCAGTAGTTCTTTGATGGCTGGGAAGCCCTGGAACCACATACTCCCGACCTGGTTCTACAGTCACCATTTGTGCCATTCAAACTAGCTGGGACTCTGCCTGGTAGGTGAAGCGAGGCACCTTTTCGCCAAAGAGCATTATTTCATGACTACCATAGACCAGACAGGCCTTTGCCTCCAACAGAAAAGGGCACCCCAGGATAACCCCAAAAGTGGCAGCTGTATTAGCTAGGATGAAGTTCACCCGTGTGGCTTTGCGACCAATGTTGACTTGAAGTACCACCTCTCCTACGATTGCCACACTCCCTGGACTGATGCCTTGCAGACCCCGGACATTGGACGGTTGTACTGGAGGTCTAGACGTTGTTGGGATGGTGTTGAAGTGGTGAAGTGGTATCACATTCCTCCATGCACCTGAGTCAAGGAGGGCACAGAGCTCAATCCCACCAACCCATATCTGGATGCACATCTCCTCTGGTCTCTTGGCACTAGCAACAACAGTGTCATCTCCAGTGGCTAGCAGTGTGGGTGTATTTAGTTCCTGGCGAGGTAAGGGGCAGTTCCTCCATAGGTGACCCACGCTGGAGCAGTTGTGGAAGGTGAGTTTGTCTGGTTTCCCCTTACTGTATGCTGGACTTTTCCTGGACTGTTTTTTCTGTTTAGGGACGAGTGGGTTTGCCATTAGCTAGTGAGAGGTGGTGGTGATGTTCTCCTGTACAACTGCTGTTCGAGTCCCCTGCGACCAAGGTCGCATGAGCTGCGTTATTACTTCGGCTGCCCTCCTCGTGCTCTCATAGGCCTTGGTTAGGGTGGGAGTGTCTCTGGGGGTGAAAATCTCCACCCCAATCTGCTCTTGTTCCTTTTCTGTGCAATCCGAGTATGCTATGGCCACCTTTTCATAAATGTCGTCACAAAGCATGTGCAGCGTTTCATCAGGTTTTCTGACCCTGTGCCTCAATTCAATGCCAACAGCTGCTGCGAATTCTGAGCGGAGCCCATAAGTAGCTTCCACTTCCTCCACAATCTGCTGATAGTCCCAGTGTGCTGATCTTGGGATTTCGTGGACGATTGCACCCGCTGCACCTTTAAGGCTAAACCGCAGCTGGATGGCCATTGTCTTCTTGGACCAATTATTAGCTACTGCACAATTTTCAAACTCATAAAAAGTCTCTCCATGCACCAGTCCCATCAAAACAGCCTGGCTGCAGTACAGGGATTCTTTCCTTCAGTTCGTTATCGCTGCAGATTTCACAAGTGCCTGGTGGTGTGTTGAAAGTGGTGGACAGTAACATGGGTCAAGCTTAGCCCTGCTTTGGTTCTGGTTCGTACCATCATACAGTCTGTGACATGTGGGGTGTGCAGGCTGAGCACTAGTAGGCGACGTTGGAGCTAAATTAACATTGAAATGTTCTGCAGCTGGAGTAGACACCACATTTATACACTCAGGATAAAACAGTGACTCACCACATTCTGCCATCTGCTGGTTAGTTGACATTGGAAAAGAGTTCACATGCTGCATAATTGGATGGGAGAGCTGCCGCAGCACATCATGTGACGTCACTGGCTCTGGTCCTGTTGCGGCTAATTTTAGCTTCCCCTTGTGAAAGGGTTGCTAAAACACCCCCGATGTCTGCCTCCCCACTTTCGTTCATTTTAGTGTCCTCCACCCCTGTCATCTCTGGCCAGAATGGGTTGTTTGTACTGTAACTGATTACGGTAGACTGTCCTCTAGCTTCAGGCACGTTAGCGGCTAAGCTAGCAGCCCCATTGGTACAGGTCGAGCGGCACAATCAGTTCAACGTGCTCTCCTCCTTGATTTCCTCTCCATTTAAAATCAGTATTTGGTGAAAAGAATCCCACGATGAGCCCCCAGTGTTACCTTTTTGCACAGAGTGTTGCCTTTTCATAACCGTAGTCGGGAAAACTCTGGTGCGTTGGCCCAAGACCTCCATCCCGAGCTAATTCGGCAGGTTTATATACTTCACCAACAAAGGAGAGGAATCCATGCTCTCTCTTGCAGAAGAGGGGATTTTATTTTCATTGGAATTAGACACAACTTGGACCGGAACCGACCTATCAGCACTAAACTGGCTGCCCATACTTCTGCAACAACAACGCGCACGCCACTTTTCTGAACTACATACACTTCCATTAACACCAACTCCCATATTTCCCTCTGTCTCAAGGGACAGGCTATGCCTGTAACAAGCATAACTTAAAGTTATTTATGATGTTTATAGTAAATATAATGGCTAAATGTGTAAATTAATGCTTTATATCTATACCTTTTTTTACTATATTGAGAAGGGGTGAGTAACAATTTCCTTTCCTCAATGGAAATATTAAGAAAAATACATCTATTTTCTGCTTCTGTCATTTTTGAAACCCCCATTTTCTCCACTTTCTTGCCTCCTCTAGTCTCTTCATCTCCTTCTCCTCTCCACCTCTTCTCTTGTCTTGCCTCTTCTTCCTATTGTCTCCTCATCCTTTCGTTTGTATCAACATTTAAATCAGCTTTTGCCTTGATATCTAAACATACACCACTGTTTACCCTGGTGTTAACGGCACCACCTGTAGACTCCTCAATATCTAAGGATGAGGAAGACTCAATGACAATGAACCAAACTGACCAACAGGGGGAGGCAAAGCGCAAAATTTATCAAAGTTTTTTTTTCTCTCCCCCAACAGTGAATTAATTAGCTGGCCGTCTTGACTGATTTAACACGATGATACGATGCATCACTGCAATAAACTAAATCGTTTTCACTGGCAGATAAATTATGGATTACCTTTCAGAGGATAACTACCACCTTTTGACAATTCATTTAATTTAAAAAGTAAAGCAGATATTGCATTAAATACAAATGTTGAAGAATGTGTGACTAGTCAACAGCTAAAACACCTTACCGTGTGGCTAAATTAAAAGCACAGACTTCCAGCAGGATTTCGACAGGCACTGTTTAATGATTTGCTGTCTGGTTTAATTGGCTTCACAGGCGGGACGGTCCTGTGATGAACATCTGTCAAATTCCATGGAGACGGCAAAAGCTAAAACGGAAGTAAGGCGCTTTTACCTTCAGATTAAAAGTATAGAGTGGCGGGTTTTGCTTGGATGCTAAAGTCATGTAATTTTAAAGCAGCGCATTGTAGATTTTTTGTTCCTTGTAGGTCTTATGGATTTTTTTTTTTATTATTATTGTCCACTCACTGTGCAATCATAATTGGTCTCACACTCAGTACTGGTCATCAAATATTATAGATCATTCAGGTGCCAACTGATTACATGCAGCCCTGAACACTTCACACTCAGCTTTCTCAAATCAATCCTTATCTACTGTTTGTCTCACTGGTTAAGTCTGTCTGTAACTTCAGAATCTTCCTCTGACGTTGCCTGTGTAACGTTGAGGGAGCTCTTCCCTTCTGGCCAAAATGAAAATAAATCACTAAATCACTATAATATGCATCTTTAAAGTTAAAATCCACGACAAGGAACACTGGAAAGACTGCAACTGTCATGCTATTTCAAAGTATAATTGGCAGCAGAAATCATGGGTGCCTTTACCATAAATTAACACCTAAGCAAACCTGGGCGGCTTTTTAAAACTAGACCGGGGTCTGATCCCCTGCAGCTAACAGTGCATTTCTCCAGTGTGTCAAGTTTCATGTCCTCACATGGCTGATGTCACACAAATGCACAAGCTAACGTGAAAGCCGGTGATGCGATTGTCGCCATTGGTCTGTTAGTTGAGTATCACCTTGGTTTTTACAGATCTTTTAATTTTGTTGCTCAGTCACACTCAGCACAGATCAGTGGTTGAATGGAATACATCGATCTGTTCAGTGATTGCTGCTTGTTCGTTTTAGCAGGCAGGGTTGTAAAATATACTGACATTTTACATACCATTGTAGGGAGCTTGGAATGAAGAAGCGATGTGATTTTATAAATCAAAGTTTAATATCAGCTTCACCTCCCTAACAAGTCTCATCTCGGTGCAGAAGCAGAATAAAAGGTCGAGCGCAGTAAGACCTTCATACTTATACCCACACTCAACAAAAGACATTGCATATCAAAGCCGACATCCCGCATTAACATAATCCCCCCTCCATTGTCCTCCGTCTCCTCCACCTGACCCTGGGTGGTCAGGGAGTTTGATCCGGTCTCCACCGCTGCGACTCCGTCTGTTCTTTGATCCTCGCTGGCAGTTGAGACCTCTTGTCCTGTTCATAGGCGTGAGGTCATTCCACATATGTAATCACTAAACATTCTAATATGTCTATACATATGTAGGTATGGAATATATGATTAATATAAGCCACAGCCCCCCCCCCAAACGACTAAGAAAAGGACAATCAAATTAAGTTTACAGTTTAAGATAATCCCTATGACATATTATACTGTTAAACCTCTTGACAGGGAAAACAAGGAAAAATCTTTCCAGCAGTCATGCTCCTGTAGAAAATTCAGTGGTAACAACAACAGTATAGTAATATCACAAATCAGCCTTAAAACTGTCACGGCACAATCTGATAACATAGTTAACAACTCTTTGTCAATTTTGCATCAGTCCCTGTGCTGTCTGGGTTTTAATCTTCTCCCGAATCTGCTGTAAGTCCGCTTTGGCGTCCTGGTGGGACCCTCCTGTAAGGAATCTGCAGCTTGGGGAGGAGAGTGATTATTTGTTCCCTGCAGGGGGGCTGAGTTTTTTTTCTTGGGGGGTCTACCCCGCCGAGGTGCTCTCGCCACCCGTGCAGGTTCGTCATTCAACAAGAAGGCAGGTTTAAGTCTGTCAATGCTGACTGTTTCTTTTCTGTCCCCTAAATCAAGCACAAAATGCTTATCACCAGGTTCCAGCACTCTGAATGGTCCATCGTATGGTGGACGGAGGGTTGATTTTAAAGCTTCGTGTCTAACAAAAACGAACTCGGCGTTTTTTAAAGCTTGGGGGACAAAAACCCGTGGAAAAGAGTGATATGCCGGTCCGGGGAGCGTGTCCGGTCCGGTGCTGCCTAAGGGCCTCAGGGCTGGAAGATGCCCAGGCTCTGGATGCTCTGGTAAAAACTCACCTGGGAGTCTGAGAGGTTGTGCAAAAACTAATTCTGCTGGGGAGGCATCTAGATCCTCTTTAGGGGCAGAACGCAACCCCAATAAAACCCAGGGAAGTTTATTCACCCAATCTGTATCCGTTAGTGAGGCCCTGAGGGCGGCCTTTAAAGATCTGTGAAAACGCTTGCATAACCCATTAGCCTGAGGGTGATATGCGGTGGTGCGGTGAATTGTCGCTCCTAAGCTGCTGGCCATGGCTGACCACAGCTCTGAGACAAATTGAGGCCCCCTATCGGACGTGATGTCCGATGGGACGCCGAAACGTGCCACCCAGTTTGTTAAAAAAATGCGAGCGACTTCCGCAGCTGTGGTTGACGCCAAAGGGACCGCCTCCGGCCAGCGCGTAGTACAGTTTATCATTGTTAACAGGTGTGTGAAACCTTGAGACGAAGGTAGTGGTCCCACGAGGTCGACATGAACGTGGTCAAACCTTCTGGCTGGGATTCGAAAAGGCTCTAGAGGAGCTTTTGTGTGTTTGTGTATTTTGGCGCGCTGACAAGACATGCAAGTTTTTGCCCATTCCTTTACATTTTTGCGCAGGCCCGGCCAAACAAACTTTTCCGCGACCATTTTTTTTTTTTTTTTATTTAAGTTTTTGTAAAGGGTATACAGGTCACTACAGCAATGCAGTGTTTACATTTTCATCACATGTTCCCTTATTTTCTGATATCTGACAACATTGGAAGATTAATTCTAACAACACCCCTTTTTTTTTTTTTTAAAGTGAAAGAAAAAGTGAAATTAAAGAGAAAAAAAACAAAAAAACAAATAACAAAAAAAAACAAACAAACCAGTAAAAAAACAAACAAAAAGAAAAAGTAAGTAAATAAAGATAAAAGAGCATCTGAGTAGCGTTGGAACAAAGAGCGGAACCATTATTGAAATGGTATTTGTCAAAGATTAGATCTAATGGAAGACACATATGCGGTCCAGGGTTGCCAAAAGTTCATGAACACATCCATGTCCTGTCTCAGTGCGAATGTCAACTTTTCCATCGAGTAAATGTCTTGGATCACGTTAGTCCAATCTTCAGGTGTAGGACAGTCCTTCAACATCCATTTTTTAGTTAGAGCTTTTTTGCTTGCCAATATTAAAACATTGAATAAGTATTTTTCTCCTCGTCTTTCCAGTGAGTCCGGTAGTAAACCCAAATACAAAGTTACAAAAGAAAAGGGAACTGTAATTTTGAATATTTTCCCCAATATTGTCTGTACCTTGGTCCAATATTGGTGGATAACTGGGCATGACCAAAACACATGAAAATGATTTGCAGTCTTTTCACCACACAAGCGCCAACAGTTCAATCCCTTATGGGTAAATTTGTTTTGTGCAGGTGTTCTGAAAAATCTTGCCAAGTTTTTCCATCCAAATTCTCTCCACTGCAGGGATGAGGTACTTTTCCATTGTTGTTTATTTAGCTTTTCCCATATTTCCAGTTGTAAAGTGAAATTCCCCTCTTTTTCCCATCTCTCTTTTATATAAGATGTGTTGTCTCCTTTTAAGTCTTGAAGACCTTGGTATATTTTAGAAATGTATCTGATCCCTGGGATCCCTTTATATGCCATTAAGAAGACCTTCAGAACACCTGACTGGGCCCTTTCCAAAACCTCCTTTTTAAGTATATTGTTTATGTGGTGTCTAAGCTGGAAGAACCTGTAAAGGTCTTGATTTATTAGGCCTTGTTTTTTCAAATCTTCAAAACTTCTTAAGATTTGCCCTTTAAAAAAATCGTAATATTTTATCAGCCCTTTCTCCTTCCACTTTTTAAATCTGGTGTCTGTTTTATTAGGAGTAAAGTCCTGATCATAGGCGATCCATTGTAGAAGTCGATAGGGCTCTTTAGTTTGATTCTCTCTGACTATCTTAAACCAAATTTTTAGCGGGGTCTCTATCCACGGGTTAGTGTTATTCAAAAGCTTAGGTAAGACATTGTTCCCTATTATCGCCTGTAGGGGGATGTCACTTGTTATTTGGCATTCGATCTCCTTCCATTGTGCAGTGTAGACTGGGTTACATATCTCTACTAAAGTTTTAATTTGTGCGGCTTTAAAGTAGTCCCTGATATTTGGCAGCGCGAGCCCACCTTTGTCTTTGTTTAGCTGTAGGGTTCTATATCTGATTCTAGGTCTCTTGCCCTGCCATATGAATCTTGAGATCCTTCTGTCCAGCTCCTGCCATGTTTTTTTGGGAGGTTCTACCGGTATTGTTTGGAAAAGGTATAGAAGACGTGGAAGTATATTCATTTTGACTGCTTCAATTCTTTGTGCAGTACCCAAGAATGGTATCATATTCCATCTTGCTAGGTCAGATTTTATTTTTGTCACCAGTGGATCATAGTTTAGTGATATAATTTTGTTGAGTTGTTTCGGGATATTGACCCCCAGATATTTCATAGATTCCGACTCCCAGTTAGTTTTGAGTTTGCTTAGTGAATAATGATTTGGGTCATAGTTGAATGTTAAAACTTGGGTTTTATGCATATTTAATTTGTACCCCGATAAATCTCCATACTCTGAAAAAACTGAGGTTAGTTCTGGTAAAGAAGTGTCCGGCTGCCCTAGGTATATTAAAATGTCATCAGCAAAGAGTGCTATTTTATGTTCCTTCTGACCAAGTGTAATACCTTGAATTTTTTGGTTTTGTCTTATCCATTGGCTCAGAGGTTCTATGAAGATTGCAAAGAGCAGTGGAGACAGGGGGCAGCCCTGACGACATCCTCTTTCCAGTTCAAAAGATGATGATAAATTACCGTTAATCCTTATTTTAGCTGTTGGTTTTTTATATAATGCCTGTATAGTTCTAATGAAGTTGTTATGAAAATTGAAACTGGATAAGATTCTATATAGAAAAGACCAGTCAACCGAATCGAATGCTTTTTCAGCATCTAATCCCAATATGACTGCATTTAAGTTATATTTTTTTATATGATGAATTATGTGTAAAGTGCGTCGAATGTTGTCTTGTGTCTGTCTTTGTCTTATAAAACCTGTTTGGTCTAAATGAATTAGGTCTGTCAGTATATTTTCTAACCTTTTGGCAAGGATAATGGTAAAAAGCTTATAGTCCTGATTTAGTACACTGATTGGTCTGTAGTTGGAGCACTCTAGTTTATCCTTTTCAGGTTTAGGTATAACTGCAATGACCCCTTCTCTCCAGGAGGGGGGGATTTCCCCTGTGTGGAGGACATAATTAAATGTTTTCAGGAGGAGAGGAGATAGTTGCTATTTAAAGGTTTTGTACCACTCTGCTGTATAGCCATCAGCTCCTGGGGATTTGTTAGCTTTAAGTTTCATAATTGCTTTTTCCAATTCTTTAGGATGTATTTCTGACAGTAGTGTTTTATTTTGTGACTCCGTAAGTTGGGGAAGGTTTAATGTGTTTAGGAATGCCTCGGATGCGTTTTTATGTTTTTTGTGGGAGTATAAGTTCTTATAGTAATTCTCGAAGTTTTTAAGAATATCCTGAATTCTGAATTTTATTTCCTTTGATACTGGGTCTCTGATTTTGTAGATTGCTCTTTCTGTTTGATGTTTCCTCAATTTATAGGCTAGCAATTTTGCCGATTTACTGCCTGCTTCATAGTATTTTTGTTTCAGAAATGTAAGTTTCTTCTGGATTTCTATTGTGTAGATCTCATTTATTTGGTTTTTAATTTCCTTAATCTTGAGCGAGTCAGTAGAATGAGTGTTGCCTTTGTGTTCTTTTTCTAGGTTCCTAAGTTCTGACTCTAATGTGGATAGTTTTTCTTGTCTTAGTTTCTTTTGGGTTGCCAGTTTTGCAATAATCTTTCCTCTTATTACAGCTTTACATGCATCCCACAGTATTAAAGGGGATACTTCTCCATTATCGTTATCTTCCAAATCTCTGAGAATATCTGATTCCAATTCATCTTTCAATGGTCCTTTCAGGACATTTGAATTTAACCTCCAAGAAAATGTATTATTTGTGTATTTTTGGATATTTAAGTCCATGTAGATCGGACTGTGGTCGGAGAGATCCATCAGTCCTATTTTACATGTTTTTACTCTTCCAATGTCTCTATTAAACATAAAAAAATAGTCAATCCTTGAGTAAGATGAATGTGGAGTTGAGTAAAATGTATAGTCTTTTACACTGGGGTTGAGTTCCCTCCACACGTCACAGATTCCCAATTCTTTTAGTAGCATCCGAGTCTTCCTGTTTTGGGTGTTATTTTGATGTGGGGAATTACCAGAAGCATCCCAGTATGGATTCAGTCTAAGATTGAAGTCCCCACCACATATCACTAAACCTTGAGCTTTAGTTATCATTAGGTCGAATACATTTTTATAAAATTTCCAGTTAGCCCCTGGGGGAGCATACACATTCAGCAGGGTGATATCTTCTCCCTCTAGCCGCCCAGTTACCAAACTGTATCTCCCTTCTTTATCTTTGTGTTCTGATTTTTTTTCAAATGTAATTTTGGTTGATATCAATGTCGCTACTCCCCTCCTCCTCCCTGATTTATATGAAGATGAAGAGATCATTTTAAACCCTTGTCTACTGAGTTTATTGTGTTCCACGTCTGTTAGGTGGGTTTCTTGTAAAAGTATTATTCCTGCTTTGTCTTTTTTCATTTTGCCTAGAATCTTGGATCTTTTAACTGGATTCAGGATTCCTTTTACATTATATGAAATTATTTTGGTTACACCCTGTTTCTCCATTGTGTTGTTTTGTTTAGTATAACTGTGTGGTGGCCCTCTTTTGTGCTACTCAGAAACTGAAAGAACATTAAAAACAAGAAAAACATTAAGAACATAGTGTAAAAAACTATAAAACAAAAAGCTGTCATAAGAACTTCCTGAGCTGAGGTCTTTTTAAAGACCCTGTAAGAGCCTTGATGGAGTGAAGGCTCTGAGGGAAATTCCTCAAACTCTGTTACGTGTTGAGGGCCCTCTCTTACCACTGAAAGTAGTCCCATGCTTTTAACGTGAGTTTCAGAACCCAATCCAAACTTGTAATGATTTTTTTTTTTTTCCTTTTATGCCTAAACCCTGTGAAATTGTGTGCACCCTCCCACCCCCATCACATCAAACATTCACGCAAAAACAGTATTTGTTAGTATGAGGAGAACATGTGGATTATTGTCCCATTTCTATTTTAACAAGTTTTTTTTTTTTTTATTACAAAGACTTATTTGTTTCAAATAATATGATTGTTCCATGAAATGTTTTACCACATGCTGAATATGCATCTCCTTTAATGTTTGTTACCTTGTATGAGGGGGGTTGGATGTGCGGATTGATTCAAGAGAAAAGAAAAAAAAAAAAAAAAAAAAAAAAAAAAAAAAAGGTCGCTATTCCAACCTGAAAACGGATAGTTTATCCGCGACGCTCTGGTGCTGGGTTTCCCGCTGCTGGTCCGTGGATTTTGAAGGTCTTTGTGTTGTCCATGTTTGCGCTTTGATCTTCTCACTCGGGTCTGCTGCGGGTTTAAATACCGTTACCGGGAGGCCTCTTTTCGCCATGTCAGCTGTTGCTTCTTCCGCCGAATTATAGAGACACGTTTCATCGCCGTAGAAGACCCTTAACTTCGCAGGAAATGGTGTCTGAAAGCGCAATTTCTTCTCTCTTAACACCTTTTTCGCGTCATTGTATTCCCTGCGCTTTTTAAGGACCTCCGGGGCGTAATCGTGTTCCACGTAGACTTTTCTCTCCTGGTGCATAAATCCTTTTTTCTGCCAGGCCAGTCTTACAACCTCTTGTTTTTTTTTGAAATTGGAAAATCTTACCAACACCGAACGTGGGGGCGCTTCCGCCGCCGGCCTAGCGGCTAATGAACGATGTGCCTTTTCTATCTTCAAGTCGGTGGTTTGTGGAATATCCAATTTCTCTCTTAGTAAGGATTCCACGCATTCTGCCATTGAGTTAAAACCATTTTCGGTTCCTTCTATCAGACCATGAATTCTTATGTTGTCTCTTCTTTGTTTTCCTTCTTGGTCGGTTAGCTTAGCCTCTATAGCTGCTTGTCTTTTGCGTAGGTCTAGCACAGAATCTTCGAGCACTTTTATTCGATCCTCTGTTTCCAAGATTCGGTTCTCGGCCTGGTCCACTCTGCTGTTTGTCCTTTTCAATTCTTCTCTGAATTCCCGAAATTCGGCCGTAACATCTCGGCGAAATCGTCGTAGCTCCTCAAATAGTGATTTCAGGCTAACCCTTTTGTTAGCTATCACCAGTTCCTCGTCTTCTGAACGGAGATCTTCCAGTTCGGATTCTCCGGCCGATACGTGTCCTGGCCTGGAGAATTTCAGTTTCTTCTGTTTTCCTTTAGACATGATGATTTTGTCTTTTGATTTTCACTCCTCCAAAAATCCGTTAAGTTTGATTTTCAAGGTGTTATCCTGGATTGGGTCTGAGAACTTCAGTGTTAAGCTGCAGTCGCCATGGCGTGTTCCGCGACCATTTTAACCGAGGCGCGCACCCCTGAGTGCGCGAGGGAGTGAACCGAGTCGAAAATGCGGTGGCGCCATGCAGCTGGGACTACCGGGCGAGGTCGGCCGGTTGACACGTCGCAGATTAGGGGGGTACACCGTCACGTAAACCCCTTTCCTCCAGTCTTAACCCTGTTGGTCCAGACAGGAGTGCGCGCACATCCGCGTCACTGCTTTGTTCCTCTGCCATGGCTGCGTAATCTATCCCTACGTGAATTGGGGCCGTGTACGCGTCCGCATTGGCGAAGAGTTCTGCGGCTGAGGTAGTATAATCTGTCTCCTCGTGCTCTGGCGATGTCACAGCGCGAGAGAGGCAGTCTGCTACCACGTTAAGTTTGCCTGCCACATGTCGAATGTCTGTGGTGAACTCTGAAATTGCAGCTAGCTGTCTTTGTTGCCTGCCTGACCATGGTTCTGAAATTTTAGCCATCGCAAAAGTGAGCGGTTTGTGGTCTACAAAAGCCATGAAACGCCGCCCTTCTAACCAGAACTGGAAGTGGCGGATGGATAAATGAAGCGCTAGCAGCTCCCTGTCAAAAGTTCTGTATTTGCGCTCGGTTTGGTTTAAAGATTTGCTAAAAAATGCTAAAGGTTGCCAGGTTCCGCCAACATGTTGCTCCACGACTGCCCCTATGGCCAGGTCTGAAGCGTCTGTGGTTAACGCTATGCGGGCCGAGGGACCGGGGTGAACCAACAATGTGGCATTCGCTAGAGCACTTTTTACTTCCGCGAAGGCGCGTTCACGCTCCGGGGTCCATTCGACCGCGTTGGAAGGCTTTTGTTTTCTGAGCGCGGCATACAGGGGCTGCATGAGTTGAGCTGCGCGGGGGAGGAAGCGGTTGTAAAAATTCACCATTCCCAAAAATTCTTGCAGCGATCTGATCGTTTGTGGTCGTGGGAAATTTTCTATCGCACGGACTTTGTCTGGCAATGGGACTGCCCCCTCTGGTGAAACTCTGTGTCCCAAAAAATCAATTTGTGACACGCTGAATCGGCATTTGGCTGGGTTGATTATTAACCTGTGCTCTTCTAGTCTCTGAAAAACTGTAGCGAGGTGTTGTTCGTGTTCTTCCTCTGGCGGGCTGGCTACCAGCATATCGTCGAGGTAGACAAACACGAAGGGGAGGTCGCATAATACCGCGTCCATCATACGCTGAAAAGTTTGAGCAGCGCCTTTGAGGCCGAACGGCATTCGCAAAAATTCAAAAAGACCAAAAGGGGTTATTACAGCCATTTTAGGAATGTCTTCCACTTGAACGGGGACTTGGTGATAGCCACGGACCAGGTCTATTTTAGAAAAAATGCACGCACCCGCCAGATGTAGTGAAAAATCTTGGATGTGAGGGATTGGGTAGCGGTCATGCGCGGTCGCATTGTTTAATCTGCGGTAATCGCTGCACGATCTCCAAGAACCGTCGGTTTTCGAGACCATGTGTAGTGGTGATGCCCAAGGGCTTTTCGAGCGCCTAATAATGCCTAATTTTTCCAGGCTGGCAAACTCGTCCCGTGCTATGGCGAGCTTGGTCGCGTCTAAGCGCAGAGCTTTGGCAAACACGGGTGGGCCTGTTGTGGGAATGAAGTGTTCAACCCCGTGTTTCGCTACTGTTACTGAAAATTTTGGAACTGTGAGTGCCGGAAATTGGGTGAGGAGTTGGTCAAACTTACCTCCTGCTGTAGTGACGCTGGCTTGCACGGGTGGTGGAGAAATTCGAGCTGAGCAGGGGATAGAAGCAAATGATAGTGCATTAACCAAGCGTCTATTTGCAAGATCGACTAATAACCCATGTGCACACAAAAAGTCGGCGCCCAACAAGTTAAAACTCACCGCAGCTATAATAAATGTCCATCTATAGTTGCGGCCGTGGATGAGAAGAGGCAGGTCCCTTTCACCGAAAGTGTCGATGATCGAGCCGTTGGCTGCCATCGCTCCGTTTCCCCGGGGTCCCGTGGCCCGGTCTGTGGGGGAAGGGGTGATGAAGCTCACCTGAGCTCCGGTGTCGATGAGGAACCGTCTCCCAGTGCATCCGTCAGTCACATAAGGCAGCTTATTCGTCTCGCCGAGAGCCGTAGCTGCTAACCATTTCTTGAATTTGCAGGGGGGCACGCATTTGTGTGCCCTCTCGGCGAAACGTTGATGATAATAGCAAAGGTCGTTCCGCCTGCTGCGTCTTGGTCGCGTCGCTGCCATAGTGGGCGGGCTCTGCTCCGCTGTCTGCGGTTTTCCGCTGCTCTGGGCCTCCGCGCTGAAATCTGCAGATGCTGCTGTGGCCATCTGATCGCCGCAGGCGTTGATGAGCCGCTGCGCTTCTCGGGCCAGCGCGCGGAAGTCCTGCTGGGTGCTGCACCGCATGTTGGTCAGTGTCCCTCTCATGTGTGGCAGCAGAGTGCTGAGGAAGATATGCCGGAAAAGGAAGTTGTCGTTGTCCGCTTCCTTAAGCTGCAGCATGTCCTCCATGAGGGCCTTTGGTCTGCATCCTCTGTGGCCGTAGATTGCCAGAATCTTCTCTGCTCTCTCCTCGGCTGAGGGGACGAAGTTCTCAATGATGGTTGCCTTTAGTTCCCTGTATTTGTCGTGGGTGGGCGGTTGTTGAATTACGCTCCGCGCGCATCTATGCGTGGTGGCGTCAAGTTTGGCGACGATGTGGTAAAACTTCGTCTTGTCCGCCGTTATGCCCGCCAGTGCAAACTGAGCCTCAGCTTGCTGGAACCAGGAGCTCGGGTCGTTTTGCCAGAATTCTGGCAGCTTGACGGTGATGGCGCTCGTGTGGGCCGTCCCTGATGTGTCCGCCGGGTGAGAGCGCCTTTCTTCTGCTCTCACGGCGGAGCTGGGGATGGTGCTCGATTGAGCCCTCTCTGTGGATTCTGCCGTGGGGGAACGTCTTCCATCCGTTCCCCTGTCTGCATGGGCGCCGGCGCTTGCCTGGGTCGCCTCCGATGAGTTCATCGTGGGAGAACGTTTCTGTTCCATCCTCACGTCTGGTCACCAGTGTAGGGAGCTTGGAATGAAGAAGCGATGTGATTTTATAAATCAAAGTTTAATATCAGCTTCACCTCCCTAACAAGTCTCATCTCGGTGCAGAAGCAGAATAAAAGGTCGAGCGCAGTAAGACCTTCATACTTATACCCACACTCAACAAAAGACATTGCATATCAAAGCCGACATCCCGCATTAACATAATCCCCCCTCCATTGTCCTCCGTCTCCTCCACCTGACCCTGGGTGGTCAGGGAGTTCGATCCGGTCTCCACCGCTGCGACTCCATCTGTTCTTTGATCCTCGCTGGCGGTTGAGACCTCTTGTCCTGTTCTGAGGCGTGAGGTCATTCCACATATGTAATCACTAAACATTCTAATATGTCTATACATATGTAGGTATGGAATATATGATTAATATAAGCCACGGGCGGATCGTTTGCGTCAGGCTGCTGTGTTCGCTGGCAGCATGTTTTTTTCAGCGTCGAGTCGCCAGCGTGGTCATCCAGACCAGAAGGTTGCGTCGCACAAAGCGTGTGCGTCTGTGGGATCACCAGTGAAGCGGCATGAAAAAATAAGCAGCGATGCTGAGGTTTAAGTTGGTTTATTGAATCATACCGCCTTCACAGGATCCCCGCTCCGATCCAAGTGTGAGCAGACCGGAGCGGGATCCTCCGGCTCTCTGAGAAGAGGAGACAGTGGTCATCAAATATTATAGATCATTCAGGTGCCAACTGATTACATGCAGCCCTGAACACTTCACACTCAGCTTTCTCAAATCAATCCTTATCTACTGTTTGTCTCACTGGTTAAGTCTGTCTGTAACTTCAGAATCTTCCTCTGACGTTGCCTGTGTAACGTTGAGTGAGCTCTTCCCTTCTGGCCAAAATGAAAATAAATCACTAAATCACTATAATATGCATCTTTAAAGTTAAAATCCACGACAAGGAACACTGGAAAGACTGCAACTGTCATGCATCTTCACTTCCGCCCTCCAAAGAGAGCAGACGCCTTTTTCTTCTCTCCTGCCTGACTTAGCTCCTTCCTCCCCTAACTAACTGGATCCCAGCTTGCTATCGTCTGTCTGCATGTCTCTACTGCTGATTATCGAAAGAAATTATGGTGTTAATAAGCTGGGCTTTGAACGCAATTGACACTATTTTTTCAACGAGGAAAAGTGCCCCGGGGGAGGTTGTTTGCCCCGCAGGAACGGCTGCTGCGGGCTATTTGAGGGACACAAGTAATTGGAAACTCTTGTGCCTGTCTGATCTTTCTATCGAAGATGTCGAAGATTTGTACGTCTTCGTAGTATTGGTAATCGGGATCGTTCTGATTGGATCTGGGATTGTCCTGGTGTACCGTAAATTGATGAAGATGGAAACAACCTATCAAAATGCTGGCCAAGCGAGGTTTAACCATCAAATTGAAAAAATGGAGACGACTCTGACAGCGGCAAATGGAGAACTGTCTAGGAAAATGGATTACATCATGATCACGCTGAGAGCCGTCCATGAAGGATTCAACGTCCAGCAATGAAGGATTAAGTACTGAATCTGTAAGAGGATATAAAGTTTCTTTCTCTGGGATCAGTACTATTCGACTAATCTGACTCACCTCACACAAGTCCTCCAGATTATCTGCAGTTTTTTGTTTTCAAAACATTTGAGCTTCACGGCCTTCACGGACAGCCAGCTGCATGGCCCAAGGACAATGCCAGCAGCTAGACAAAACATCTCCTGCCAAAGAGACCTTGTTGTTCTTAACTGATACAAACACCTACACTCAACACTACACCCACACTGACTCAAAAAACTGATGAAAAAGATCACTCACTCACTGCTCTCTTTGTGTCCTTGTGTACTTTTTTGTCTGCTAACTGTGCATTGAGGGCTTTTTTTCTTGTAATCATAATATTGATCATATATGACTAGTATTCTGACAATCAATGGTGTTTTGCTCCTTCCTATTGTATTATCATTTTCTTCCCTATGCATCCTGTACCCATCTGATGACAGGCGCGTTCACAGATGCTGCCGTGTCACTGGAAATGCAGGTCGTTTTCTGTGTCAAGTCAAATCCCTCGTATGTTATCAGTTTTCATATCTGTTAATGTACTTGGCAATAAATCCTTTCTGAGTTCTGAGTTCTATTTCAAAGTATAATTGGCAGCAGAAATCATGGGTGCCTTTACTAACTAACTAACTAACTAACCTGCACTTATACAGCACTTTTCTAGTCACAAAGACCACTCAAAGAGCTTTCACTAATACTAACCCTCTATTCTAAGGGCCTATAGGAAACAGATATCTCGGGACAATTTAGAACAGCCAATTAACCTAACATTCATGTCTTTGGATTGTGGGAGGAAACCGGAGCCCCCGGAGTAAACCCACGCAGCACAGGGAGAACATGCAAACTCCACACAGAAAGGTTCCAACCCCTGCCAGCCTGGGGATTCGAACCAGGAACCTTCTAGCTGTAAGGCAACAGTGCTAACCACTGCACCACAGTGCTTTACCATAAATTAACACCTAAGCAAACCTGGGCGGCTTTTTAAAACTAGACCGGGGTCTGATCCCCTGCAGCTAACAGTGCATTTCTCCAGTGTGTCAAGTTTCATGTCCTCACATGGCTGATGTCACACAAATGCACAGGCTAACGTGAAAGCCGGTGATGCGATTGTCGCCATTGGTCTGTTAGTTGAGTATCACCTTGGTTTTTACAGATCTTTTAATTTTGTTGCTCAGTCACACTCAGCACAGATCAGTGGTTGACTGGAATACATCGATCTGTTCAGTGATTGCTGCTTGTTCGTTTTAACGGACAGGGTTGTAAAATATACTGATATTTTACATACCATCATCTTTTTCATCTTGGAACAGATATGCATAGAGGCACAGTGTGTGGGTGCGCTTGCACTAAGCTTATTTGGTGGGGTCCTGTGCACTTGTGTTGCTTTTGGTGTCCAGCACACAAAGCAGGATAAGCTTTTTATTTTCATTTTTTTTTTCAGTGGGGGCTGTCACATAAAAACGAGGAGTGGGGGATCACATGGTGAATGTTAAAGCGGGGCGAACTGGGATGCATGAACAAGCGCAGAACGGAGGACTACACCATGCATGTCCACGCAGACTGAACAGGGAGATTGTCTCGGGTTGAACTGATGTGTCTCCCACAGCTTTTGTTCCAGGACAGGCTGGTCTCAGGCTGGCAGCAGTTGGCAACAGTCTGATTCCATTCCACTCTCTCCCTCTGTGCTGTTACACGATGATGGTGACTTCACTTCCGCCCTCCAAAGAGAGCAGACGCTTTTCTTCCCAGCTCCGGCTCCTTATCTCTCTCCTTCCCTAACTGACTGGATCCCAGCTTGCTATCGTCTGTCTGCGTGTCTTACTGCTGATTATCGAACGAAATTATGGATTTAATAAGCTGGGCTTTGAACGCAATTGACACTGTTTTTTCAACGAGGAAATTTGGCCCGGGGGAGCCGATCTGTCCCGCAGGCACTGCTGCTGCGGGTTATTTGAAGGACACAAGTAATTGGAAACTCTTGTGCCTGTGTGATCTTTCTATTGAAGATATTGAAGATTTATATCTTTTCGGAGCAATGGTCATCGGAATTCTACTGATTGGATTTGGGATTGTTCTGGTGTACCGCAAACTGAAGAAGATGGATAGAGCTTATCAAAAAGCGGACCCGGCGAAGCTCACCCATCAAATTGACCAACTGGGCAGGACTCTGACAGCGGCCAATGGAGAACTGTACAGGAAAATGGATTACATCACGATCACGCTGAGAGCTGTCCATGAATTGATTTCAACGCCCGGCCATGAAGGAATTGGTGCACTGAATCCGTAAGAGAATAGAAAGTTTTTTTTCTCTGAAGTCAGTGCTATTCGACCTGTTTCTTTCGGCTCCCTCAGCACTCAGTCCTCCAGATAATCAACAGTATATTTGTTTTCATAACACTGGCGGGCAGCATTTGACTCTCAAGGACAGCTGTCTGGCAAAACTATTCCATCTGCCGTGCTCAAGGACACTGGCCTTTGCTTCAGACTGTAGTCATAACATCTGCTGAGGAAGAGACATTGTTGTCCTCCAACTGATTGCCACTGATTACACTCAACTTACACAAACTGATCCACTATACTGACTCAAAGATATACACTCACTGCTCTCTTGTGTCATTGTGTGGATTCTATTGTCTGCTAATTGTGCAATCAGAGTTTTTTTCTTGTAATCATAATTTCGATCATATATGAACTTTATTCTGATAAACAATGCTTTTCTCTCTCTCCTATTGTGTCCACCCCTCCCTCCTCCCCATTGCCTTCTTCTGTTCCCCTCCTGCTGACAGGCGCCTCCACGGCTCGCCGCGTCACTGAGAATGTCATTTATGACGTTTCAGTGTCAAGTTAAATTCCTCGTATATTTACCTGTTATTTACTTGTAAATGTGCTTGGCAATAAACTTATTCTGATTTTGATTCTGATTCTGACACCTACGTCATTGTGCGTTTACCTGCGCTGCCCCATTCAAATGTCAGCTGACTTGGTACCAATCTACGTTGCTTGCAGGGTCAATTATAGATAAATAGATGGATAGATAGATATACTTTATTTATCCCAAACTGGGAAATTACAGCAGCATGACAGTAGACGACCAAAATGACAGAAACACACAGCATAATAAACAAAGGAATTACCCATGGAAAGTAAAACTGCCTAAATAGCTTACATGTATATACATCATAGATGAATAGATGCTGACCTGTATAGATACATGAATCATACCCACTGCACAATGCAGGACTATCAGGTGCAGGGTGAAATGTGAAACACCAGTTAGACTGCAAGGTGCAGTATGGCAGCATAGTTATGACCAAAATTCAACATTAGAGTGAGTTATTGTACAGTGAAATGGCTTGTGGCAGAAAAGATTTCCTATACCTTGTGGAGATTTGTGAAGGACGAGGCTGAGTTTATTTCTCAAGACCAGTTTTATTCACAATCACATTCTCCAACATTCAAAAGCAGAAGAAGAAGGAATCCCCCACATTCTGTTCCTTAAATACCCCAGGACATCAAAGCATACATTCACACCATCAAAGCATACATTCACATTGTCTTTTAATCCCCAATCACAATGCATCCGCCACCAGGTCTCCTCGTCTCCATCTAAAGCCCTGGTGGTCAGGAAATCCCTCATGGTCATCTCTTCGCATACAAAAGGTCAGACTTCACATCCTCCTGTTACCCTTAGGAGGTTCAATCCCTTTTGTTCCTCTGAGACATGAAGCCTACAACAAGCATACAGTAATTCACATGTGAAGCATATGGAACCCACATATGTGCACCACAACCTAACCATTCGGCGACAACGGCCTGGTAGTAAAGATCCAGCATCCTGTTGCACACATTGAAGGATCTCACCTTCCTCAGGAAATAGAGTCTCCTCATCCCCTTCTTGTACGCAGCATCAGTGTTAGATTTCCAGTCCAGTCCATTGCTGATTATGACACCCAGGTATTTGTAGTCCTCCACTACCTCCACATCCTCCCCTCTAATCTGCAATGGCTGTGAAGGTTTCCTCTTCTTCCTGAAGTCATTCACCATCTCTCTGGATTTGCTGACATTTACCCTCAGGTGATTCTGCTCGGTCCACTCCACAAATCTGTCTACCAGTGTTGTGTACTCCCCCTCCTCTCCCCCTCTTATACACCCAACAACAGCTGAGTCATCAGAGAATTTCTGCAGGTGGCATGACTCGTGTTGTACTGAAAGTCAGTGGTGTATAAGGTGAAGAGTTAAGGAGAAAGCACAGTCCCCTGTGGAGCTCCCATATCATTAACCACCACATCAGATAAGACACTGCCCAGCCGGACAAACTCTGGCCTGTCTGTCAGACCAGAGCTGTAGACCCCCATCCCCCACAGCTTCTCACCCAGCAGCAGTGGCTGGATGGTGTTAAAGGCACTGGAGAACTCAAAGAATGTAATTCTCACAGTGTCTCTGCTGCCATCCAGGTGCAAATGGGCTTGTTGTAGCAAGTAGATGACAGTGTCTTCAACTCCTAAATGGGGCTGATATGCAAACTGTAGAGGGTCCAGCCACGTCTTCACCTGCGGCCTCAGGTGGGATAAGACTAGTCTCTCCAGGACCTTCATCACATCAGATGTGAGAGCAACTGGTTGATAGTCATTCAGTCATTAGCTGATGCCAAGTATAGCCTGGGTGACCCTATTCAGACAACAGAGGCAACCCGGATTTGACTGGGTTTGTCTGGATTACCGGGGTAATTTGAAAGGGGCTTTACAGTCTATGCTTACAAACCTGAGTGTCAGTGGCTAATCACAGGGTGCTTAATTAATTGCTAGCTAATGCTGTATCATGTTGTAGCTAATGGGACTCAGGCTGTAAAACACGCCAGCTGTAGTCTTTTCAGTGTTCCTACCAGGAAGAGAAAAGTTATATAGTGCTGTTGCTGGCATTGCAGGCCCACTCAGGCTATTGTGAAACTGACAATCACTGCGTCAAAGGTTGATGTATTGTGGTGTAACCACAAGTTTGGGTTGGCATTGGCGTGGTGACATAGCCATCTGGTGGCATCACCACACCGAGGATATATAATGTGAGGGTCGGCCATCTTATGGTCTATTGCTTTCTCTCTAAGTTCAGCCTCCCATAGCAGATACCAAGCTGTAAGTTTATACTGTTTGTAATAAAATTTGTGTTCCAAATCAACACCACTCTCACTTGGTCATTCCTGATTCCCAGACATAACAGTTGGCGACAAGAGTAAAACCATGGAAGCGTGCATGAGGCCACTACGACCTGGTGAGCTGCCCATACCGTGGCCGCGCTGACTCGATGCTTTCTAGACTTATGTGGCGGTGCTGGACTTGGGCAAGCTGGACAAGCTACGGAAGCAAGGTCTACTGATTCACAATCTGGGCATAGAAGGCCAACGTAATTTCCACACGCTAGGACCAATGGAGTCGTTTGCTGATTCAGTCGAGCTACTTCACTACACCTGACAACGTGTTGGCGCAGCGGATTAGGTTTTGCCAACGACGACAAAAGCCTGGAGAGACACAACAATAATTCCTCGCAGACCTTCGCAACCTAGCTAGCTTGTGCAGATTTGGTCTGTTGGAGGACAAAATGGTGCAGGACCAGTTGGCCGAGCACACTAGCAACCCACGGCTGTGGACGAAGGTGCTAATAATAATAATAATGCATCAGATTTATATAGCACTTTATCATAGACACTCAATGACTCTTTACAAATAGATACATTATTCATTCACTCCAGACAGACAATGGTAGTGGCAGGCTACTACTGTAGCCACAGCTGCCCTGGGGCAGGCTGATGGAAACGTGGCTGCCAATCCACGCCAACGGCCTCTCTGGCCACCATCAAACATTTATACATATTCATACCCAGTGTTATGGACACAGGAGGCAAGGTGGGTACAGTGTCTTGCCCAGGGACACAACGGCAGGATATCTGGGGAAAGCAGGATTCAAACCGCCAACCATCTGGTTATTGGACCACCTGATCTACCTCCTGAGCCACTGTCACCCTCACGGCATCCCTAATGGCGCTGAACGACATGACGCCAGCTAACACCATCGAGCTAGCATTCCAGTTAGAGTCCGCCAACAGGTTACCATCGGAGGTAGGTGTGCAGCAACAACAACGACAGCCAAGCCACACACTGCTTGCATAGGCGGTAAGCACAGAAGAACCCGCTGATGAGGCAGAAGAGGCTGAGGTAAACGCCGCAAATCAGAAGAACGCCACGGGGCACTTGTCATGTGGCAACTGTGGTTCCTCGATGCACTAAGAGAGAGCACATTTCTGCCTACCAAGGGGGCAATGATGTAAGCGATGCGGAAAATTCAACCACTTCACCAAAGTCTGCCGGTCAGCACCACCACCGAACTCACTGACCAACTCAAGTCACAGGCTGCACACTGGGTTGTTGTCATTCACCGGGTCCTCCTTGGCCACAAATTCTCTCTCCTGCAGTGCTGCGGCAGCTCCCTGAGGCTTATGCTGGGCCAGGATCAGAGACAAGTCCAGGTTTATGTCCTCTCTCCATGTTCTGTTCTTCGTGCGGTGTCAAGCTTGGAGCCACTATACCCACATCCAGGTGTGATGTGCTCCGGTCATCAGTGGTCAGATAGAGTCCCTGGTTTTTGTGAATGGTAAAGCCTAATTCATAAAAAAAGTTGCACCTCAGGATGTTGTCTCTGTGTGTGGCCACCTGGTAGGCAAACGCCGGGGAGGGCTCTGGACCTGTAGCAAACCGTCAGCGTTATGGTTCCTGTGAGGCTGACTCAAGTGTGTCCATAACCATAAAGCTAAGCTGCGTTTTTCCTGATTGGATGAGAAAGGAAAAATCTCTTAACCGTGACCCAGTTAATCATCAATCTTGTAGCAGCGGTGTCCAATAGTAGTGGCAGGCTGACATTGTTGCATTCCACCGCGCACCACCTACATGCCGCTCCGCTAGAGTCCACTGTATGGATAGTAGTTGTAAGCGATCTTTCAACTGAACTGGGTGGCGAGCTTGTTGTTAACCGTGTTGAGCGGCACACTTTGGCGAAATGGTTAAGCTTGCTGCAGCATTGGCATCGCTGCCCCCTGGCCGGGCAGGAGTGTGTTCACATTTGGTGCATCGGGGAACCACAGTTACCCCACAATTGATGTCCCATGATGTTCCATTGTCCCGTAATGTTCACCTTGGCATCCTCTGAGAAGGTCGTGGAGTAACTGGGTTCTTCTGCCAGGGAAACTGCATGTGCTAGCGGGGTCCGTTGTTGTGATGTTAGCTTGTCGGTGGCCTCCAGCTGGAATGCTAACTCCACTGCCTTTGCCGGTGAGAGGTTGTCCAGCGCTATCAACAGCTTCATCCGCAGCCGTGGGTTGCTGGTGTGCTCAGCTAGTTGGTCCCGCACCATTTTGTCCTCTAGTTGCCCAAACTTGCACATGCTCGCCAGACAGTGGAGGTCCGCGACGTACTGCAGGGTGGTCTCTCCCACTCTCTGTTGGTGCTGACGGAACCTTATCCTCCTCACCAGCATGCTTTTGGGTATTGCAAAATGTCCGGCTAACAGCGTGATACACTCCTCGTGTGTTTCCGACGGTCCCAATGTACTAACCACTCGTTGTCCCTCAGTACCCCATACCTGTCAAGTGATATGGTTTCGCCGTATTTTAATACGGGGAAAATGCAATTTTAGCAAATACGGGCGTATTGTGGGGAGCGTGAAATGAAGACACTGAATGATTTTATAATTCAGGTTTAATTCACGTAGTCACATCCCCATCAATCTCTGAGTAGAAATGAGAGACCGAGCGCAGTCAGGTCTCCTCTATTTATATCAGTGACATCAAAGGGCGCAATACACATCCTAGTTACATTTCCCTCCAGACACCAAACCCCCTTCAGTGTCCCTCGGCTCCCCTCTGGCCCCGGGGGGTCAGGAAGCCCTTTTCACTCCTCTGCCGCCGTGTCTGCATGTCCTGGTGTTCTCCACAGGCGGCCCAGATTCATTGTCCTCTTCCCAGGCGCGGGGTCAGCACACATGTAATCTCAAACTTCTCTTTGGCTTAACAATATGCAGGTATGAATATATGTCAGCCACAGCCCCCCCCCCCCCCAACGCCGAAGAATGGCCATACATTCGGGTTTCCAAAAAAAATATATTAATACAGGATGGTCTTAATGGTATAACTGCGCTACATGCTCACATTAAAGGGAATTTCAGGTTCACATCAACAGTACAGCCTACACAGCATGATCACTTAGCATTTCAGCGATAACTTTCACAGCATAGTCTATACCACTTGATTAAGAACTCAGTGATAACACCAACAGCATAGTTTATACCACATTATTCCATCATATATCAGTCTGCACGTCGTCTGGGTTTCAACCGTCTTCCGAATCTGCTGTATGCAGGTTTCGCCGTCTCAGCGGCACTGTCCTGTGAGGGATCTGCAGTCTGAGGAAGAGAATGGTTATTTGACCCCTGTGGGGGGGCCGAGCTGTGGCCCTTGGGGGGTCTACCCCTGCTCGGCGCTCTCGCCACCCGTACAGACTCATCGTCAGTCACAAAAGCAGGCTTAAGTCTGTCAATACTGACTGTCTCTTTCCTGTCCCCTAAATCCAGCACAAACTGCTTATCACCAGTTTCCAGCACTCTAAATGGTCCATCATAAGGTGGACGGAGTGTTGATTTTGCAGCATCATGTCTAACAAAAACGAACTCCGCATTCTCTAAAGCCTGGGGCACAAAAACCCGCAGGAACGTGTGATGGACGGGGCCGGGGAGCATCTCTGCTTCCGCTCCGCTTAGCGGCCTGAGGGAGGGGAGGCGCTCCGGCCCTGCATGCTCTGGTAAAAATTCGCCGGGCAGCCTGAGAGGCTGTGCAAACACTAGCTCCGCTGGGGAGGCATCTAGATCCTCCTTGGGCGCAGCACGCAACCCTAATAAGACCCATGGTAATTTGTTTACCCAATCTCCATCCGTAAGCGACGCTCTGAGGGCTGCTTTCAACGACCTATGAAAACACTCGCATAAACCATTAGCCTGTGGGTGATACGCGGTAGTGTGATGGAGCGTTGTTCCCAGGCTGCTGGCCATTGCCAACCAAAGCTCGGAGACAAACTGGGGGCCTCTGTCTGACGTTATGTCTGACGGAACCCCAAAACGCGCCACCCAGGCCGTTAAAAAAACTCGAGCCACTTCAGCAGCCGTGGTTGAAGTTAAAGGGACCGCCTCCGGCCAACGCGTGGTCCGGTCTACCATTGTCAAAAGATGCGTGAAACCATGCGACGACGGTAGGGGGCCTACGAGGTCGACATGCACATGGTCGAACCTTCTGGCCGGAATTTTGAACGGTTCTAACGGAGCTTTAGTGTGTTTATGGATTTTGGCCCGCTGGCAGGCCATGCAGGTCTTTGCCCACTCTTTCACGTGCTTGCGCAGGCTTGGCCAAACAAATTTCTCTGCCACCATTTTCACAGAAGCGCGCGCTCCCGGGTGCGCGAGAGAGTGAACTGAGTCAAAAACGCGGCGGCGCCAAGCGGCAGGGACTACCGGGCGTGGCCGCCCAGTCGATACATCGCAGATTAAGGGGGGCATACCGGTTCGCAAAACCTTGTTCTCCAGCCTTAACCCTGTTGGTCCAGACTGGAGCGCGCGCACGTCTGCATCCGAACTCTGCTCCGCGGCCATAGCCGCGTAATCTATCCCCACATGAACTGGCGCCACGTGCGCTTCCGCGTTGCCATTTCGCTCCGCGTCCGCGGGAGCTTGCTCCCAATCCGCGCGCATCGGTGCTGCGAAGGCGCGGGAGAGGCAGTCTGCGACCGCGTTGAGCTTACCCACTACGTGTTGTATATCAGTGGTAAACTCCGAGATCGCGGCCAGCTGCCTCTGCTGCCGACCTGACCACGGTTCTGACACTTCAGCCATCGCAAACGTGAGCGGTTTATGATCGACAAACGCCGTGAAACTCCGCCCTTCCAGCCAGAACTGGAAGTGGCGGGTGGCCAAATGAAGCGCCAACAGCTCTCTGTCAAACGTGCTGTATTTGCGCTCGGTTTCATTTAAGGATTTGCTAAAAAACGCCAGTGGTTGCCAGACCCTGGCGACGTGCTGCTCCACGACTGCCCCTATAGCGACATCTGATGCGTCCGTCGTGAGAGCTATGCGGGCTGAAGGGTCTGGATGCGCGAGCAGCGTAGCGTCGGCCAGGGCTTTTTTTACCTCCGCTAATGCGCGTTCCCGCTCCGGGGACCACTCGATCGGGATGGAGGGTTTTTTCTGTTTTTTGAGCGCGGCATATAAAGGTTGCATGAGCTGTGCTGCGTGCGGCAGGAAGCCGATATAAAAATTTACCATGCCTAAAAACTCCTGCAATGATTTGACCGTTTGTGGGCGGGGAAATTCTGCTACTGCGCGCACTTTGTCCGGTAACGGGATTGCCCCCTCTGGGGAGACCCGGTGCCCCAAAAAATCGATCTGCGCCACGCCAAAGTGGCACTTGGCAGGGTTAATAATTAACCCATGCTCTCCCAACCTCCGAAAAACGGTAGTGAGGTGTTTTTCGTGTTCTTCCTCTGAAGAACTAGCGACCAGAATGTCGTCTAAATAGACAAACACGAAATTTAGGTCCCGTAGCACAGCATCCATCATGCGCTGGAATGTCTGTGTGGCGCCTTTAAGGCCAAAAGGCATTCGCAAAAATTCAAAAAGTCCAAAAGGCGTTATTATCGCTGTCTTAGGGATATCCTCGGGCCGGACCGGAACCTGGTGGTAGCCGCGGACCAGGTCTATTTTAGAAAAAACGCGCGCGACCCCCCAGATGCACCGAGAAATCCTGAATGTGCGGGATCGGGTAGCGGTCATGCGTCGTGGCGTTATTTAGTCTGCGATAGTCGCCGCAAGGTCTCCAGGAGCCGTCAGCTTTGGGGACCATGTGCAGTGGTGAGGCCCAGGGGCTTTTTGAACGCCGAATAATGCCCAGTTTTTCCAGGCTGGTGAACTCTTCACGCGCAATGTGGAGTTTAGCCGCGTCCAAACGCCGTGCTTTTGCAACGACAGGGGGCCCACTGTAGTGATAAAATGCTCCACCCCGTGTTTCGCAACTGTTGCTGAAAAGGTAGGGGTGGTGAGTGCTGGGAATTGGGTGAGGAGTGTGTCAAACTTACCCCCTGTTGTGGCGACGTGAGCCTGCACTGGTGGCGGTGAAACTTGAGCTGCACAGGGAATAGAAGCAAAAGACAGTGCATTTACTAAGCGTCTGTTGGCAAGATCAACCAATAAACCATGCGAACACAGAAAATCAGCACCTAAACATATTGAAGCTCACTGCCGCTACGATGAAGGTCCAATCGTACGTGCGGCAGTGGAAGGACAGGGACAAAGTTCTTTCTCCATAGGTTTTGATGTTCGAGCCGTTCGCCGCCGTTGCCCCGTCGCCGCGGGGGCCCGCCACCCGGTCAGCGTAGGTCGGGGTGATGAAGCTCACCTGAGCCCCGGTGTCTATGAGGAATTGTCGCCCGGAGCTCTCGTCCTTGATGTAAAGCAGCTTGTTTGCCTCGCCGAGAGCCGCAGCTGCTACCGGGTCTCGGCTTTGCGGTTTCCCGAGCTCCTGAACCCGCACAGCGGCACGCACCTGCGTGCTTTCTCCACGAAACGCCGGTGGAAGAAACAGAGGTCATCTCCTCCGCTGCGTCGTGGCCGCGCCGCTGCCATGGTGGGTGGGTACAGCTCAGCCGTCTCCAGCTCCTGACTGCTTGGGGTCTTCACGCTGAGGTCTGCCGCCGCTGCTGTGGCCGTCTGCTCACCGCAGGAGTTGAGGAGCCTCTGCGCCTCACGGGCCATCGCGCGGAACTCTCGTTGCGTCTTCCCCTGCATGCTGGCCAGGGTCCCTCTCATGTGTGTCAGGAGGGTGCTGAGGAAGATTTGCTTAAAGAGGAAATTGTCGTCGTCTGCCTCCCTCAAGTGAAGCATCTCCTCCATCAGGGCGATCGGCCTGCGCCCTGCTTGGCCGTAGATGGCGATGAGTCTCTTGGCCCTCTCTTCAGCTGCGGGTGCAAAACATTCGATGAGGGCAGCCTTCAGCTCGCCGTATTTGTCGTCTGCGGGCGGCTGCTGCACCATGCTCCGCACGCATCTAGTCGCGTGGGGGTCGAGCTTGGCGATAACGTGGTAAAACTTGGTGTTATCCGCCGTTATTCCTGCGAGCGTGAACTGCGCCTCGGCATGGAGGAACCACGAGTTCGGGTCATTCCGCCAGAACTCTAGCAGTTTGACGGTGACGGCGCACGCTCGGGCCGTCTCTGACGAATCTTCCTCGCGGTCCTCTCTCTCGCCCATGCTCTACACGTAGCTTGGTCACCAGTGTGGGGAGCGTGAAATGAAGACACTGAATGATTTTATAATTCAGGTTTAATTCACGTAGTCACATCCCCATCAATCTCTGAGTAGAAATGAGAGACCGAGCGCAGTCAGGTCTCCTCTATTTATATCAGTGACATCAAAGGGCACAATACACATCCTAGTTACATTTCCCTCCAGACACCAAACCCCCTTCAGTGTCCCTCGGCTCCCCTCTGGCCCTGGGGGGTCAGGAAGCCCTTTTCACTCCTCTGCCACCATGTCTGCATGTCCTGGTGTTCTCCACAGGCGGCCCAGATTCATTGTCCTCTTCCCAGGCACGAGGTCAGCACACATGTAATCTCAAACTTCTCTTTGGCTTAACAATATGCAGGTATGAATATATGTCAGCCACAGTATTGCCATTTCTGTACGCCAAAAAGAAAAATATAAGGGAAAAAAATTATTGAGAGTGTGGAGGAACACCTCGTGTGTGACCCCCACAGCGTACGGGGCTGGCAGAGTGCTCAGCATGAGCAATTATCAGAACAGTGAGAGGTGTGGACTGATCATTATGCAGATGCGCCTCGCACCCTCTTTCGTCCTGCAGCTCCGGAACAGAGAGGAATCCCGGCACCAGTAATCCTGCGGCTGATATGTGTGACTCTAATGCAAATGTCCATGTTTTTCTGCTGTATACTGTGATGCTAATGTGCCATGCATGCATTGTCTGAGCTGGGTATATAAGTTGACTGCATATCTCTTGCTCTCTCTCTTTTTGATCACTCGCATTGTTTGTTGCTGACTTTGAGACACAGGGCTCGCTCCAGCACGCTGCCACAGCCCTGGGCGAGCCTCGTGGAGGATGAATAAAGCACCCTTTTAAACTTCAGTTCGCCGTGTCCGCCTGCACTTATTTTGTTCCTCCACAAGAGAACCTAAAATCAACTGAACAGTAATTCGATGCCTGGCGAAATTGAGCGCACCTAACCAAGTTCATCCAAGTGCATTAGCGTAACAAAGCTAACAATTAAAAACTCTTTAATTCCAAGTGTATATATCTAGCTGACAATTAAGAACTATATTCAGAATTATTCTTATTGTGTACTTTCAAATTAAGCAATCTACCTTGTGCTAATGTAAATTTAAAAAATATTGTTTTTATTTATTTTTATTTGTTTATTATTAATATTATCATTTTTTTAAGTTTATTTATTTATTTATTTTGTGCTACTTGGCTTATTATTTTCACATTACCAAAAAGTTATGGCTCAAGATTGTGTCCATATAAGTGTACATTTGAATAAATATGTTTGAAATAGTTCATGTTGCAATTGTTGTTGTTTGTTTGTTTGTTTGTTTGTTTGTTTTTGCTTCAGTTTTCTTTCATCTGCCGATAAATACAGTTTTTAAGTACTCAGTACAGGTGTGAAAGCCCCCCCAATAAGGGAGGCATGAGGTATGCCTTGACAGGTATGGTACCCAGGCTGTGAATCAGGAATGCATGTCGCCGCATCTTGCTGACCTTAGCCAGGTCCGCAGCTGACACATACATCTGACTCTTAAATGCAAAGAAAATGTCAAAGTGCCGCAGATATTTATGACTAGTGTCAGCCACTTTCCTGAAAAATATTTCCCAAGATACAGTGGGGCAAAAAAGTATTTAGTCAGCCACCAATTGTGCAAGTTCTCCCACTTAAAAGATGAGAGAGGTCTCCAGTTTTCATCATAGGTATACCTCAACTATGAGAGACAAAATGAGAAAAAAAAAATCTTAGAAAATCACATCGAAGGATTTTTAATGAATTAATTGGTAAATTCCTCGGTAAAATAAGTATTTGGTCACCTACAAACAAGCAAGATTTCTGGCTCTCACAGACCTGTAACTTCTTCTTTAAGAGGCTCCTCTGTCCTCCACTCGTTACCTGTATTAATGGCACCTGTTTGAACTCATTATCAGTATTAAAGACACCTGTCCACAACCTCAAACAGTCAGACTCCAAACTCCACTATGGCCAAGACCAAAGAGCTGTCAAAGGACACCAGAAACAAAATTGTAGACCTGCACCAGGCTGGGAAGACTGAATCTGCAATAGGTAAACAGCTTGGTGTGAAAAAAATCAACTGTGGGAGCAATTATTAGAAAATGGAAGACATACAAGACCACTGATAATCTCCCTCAATCTGGAGCTCCATGCAAGATCTCACCCCGTGGGGTCAAAATGATCACGAGAACGGTGAGCAAAAATCCCAGAACCACACGGGGGGACCTAGTGAATGACCTGCAGAGAGCTGGGACCAAAGTAACAAAGGCTACATCAGTAACACACTACGCCGCCAGGGACTCAAATCCTGCAGTGCCAGACGTGTCCCCCTGCTTAAGCCAGTACATGTCCAGGCCCGTCTGAAGTTTGCTAGAGAGCATTTGGATGATCCAGAAGAGGATTGGGAGAATGTCATATGGTCAGATGAAACCAAAATAGAACTTTTTGGTAAAAACTCAACTTGTCGTGTTTGGAGGAGAAAGAACACCATACCTACTGCGAAGCATGGGAGTGGAAACATTGTGCTTTGGGGCTGTTTTTCTGCAAAGGGACCAGGATGACTGATCCGTGTAAAGGGAAGAATGAATGGGGCCATGTATCGTGAGATTTTGAGTGAAAACCTCCTTCCATCAGGAAGGGCATTGAAGAATAAATGTGGCTGGGTCTTTCAGCATGACAATGATCCCAAACATACCGCCCGGGCAACGAAGGAGTGGCTTCGTAAGAAGCATTTCAAGGTCCTGGAGTGGCCTAGCCAGTCTCCAGATCTCAACCCCATAGAAAATCTTTGGAGGGAGTTGAAAGTCCATGTTGCCCAGCGACAGCCCCAAAACATCACTGCTCTAGAGGAGATCTGCATGGAGGAATAGGCCAAAATACCAGCAACAGTGTGTGAAAACCTTGTGAAGACTTACAGAAAACGTTTGACCTCTGTCATTACCAACAAAGGGTATATAACAAAGTATTGAAATGAACTTTTGTTATTGACCAAATACTTATTTTTCACCATAATTTGCAAATAAATTCTTTAAAAATCAGACAATGTGATTTTCTGGATTTTTTTTCCTCATTTTGTCTCTCATAGTTGAGGTATACCTATGATGAAAATTGGAGACCTCTCTCATCTTTTAAGTGGGAGAATGTGCACAATTGGTGGCTGACTAAATACTTTTTTACCCCACTGTATAGTAGGCGACTAAGTATACGTACAGTACATTATATCCAGTTCATCTAGTATCATTCTTTTTCAACATCACTATAACTGAAAAAACTAAGACAAAGTAAATTAGAAATGTAGAGATTGTTTAAAATCCATAGGCACCATGTTTTTGCAGTTATTGGAACCAACATTCTGTCCTCTTTTATAGTTATCCACATTAATCCCAGTGGGACATGGTGTGGCGTAACATGTAGCTCACATATTCCTTGGCAGAGACCCAGACATGAGGGAACTTTGAGCTCACAGTGTGTATTGACATCACGCCCCAGATGGACATTGAGTCTGGACCCCCTGCGGACTAGAGGAGAAGTGAGAAGATCTGAGAGTGAACCTGAAGAGACGGTCTGACTCCTAGGGTCAGACAGAGAAGCCGAGAGGACAATGGGAGGATTAGTTATGAATGGAATTCTGTGTTTGATGTGAATGTGATTTGTGTCTGTTGTAACAGTATAAAGGTATGTGGTTTATCTCAGCTCGCCCTCTTCATTCCCTGACTGAGAGAGGAGCTGTAGGACTTGATATGGAATAAACCAATACTGAAAAATCATTCAGTCTCTTCATTTCGAGTTTCCTACATTGGTGACCCACACGTGAGAAAAATGGAAAGACTTGGAGGTCGTCTCTCCGACTCCGAGCCCGATTCACCGGAGACCGCCCGCACCGGCGTAAACTCCATTAGACTCCCCGAGTTCTGGCAAGAGGACCCGCACTCATGGTTCCAACACGTGGAATCACGGTTCGTGCTTAACGGGGTATCAGAGGATGACATTAAGTTCCACAATGTCATCGCAAGACTCGACAGCCGCACAGCCCGGTGTGTGCGGAGCCTGGTGCAGCAGCCGCCCGCTGCTGGCGAATACGACGACCTGAAAGCCGCCCTCATTCGGAGCTTTGTGCCATCAGCCGAGGTGAGGGTCAGAACACTCCTGGACCTGCGTGACAGAGGAGGACGCAGGCCGACCGTCCTCATGGAGGACATGCTGCAGATGATCGGGGCAGACAACGATGCGTTTTTATTTAAACACATCTTCTTGAGGACCCTTCCAGCGCACATGAGAGGCTCCCTGTCCAGCATGAGGTGTGTGGACCAGCAGGACTTCCGCGCGCTGGCTTTGGAAGCGGCGCGGCTCCTGGACGCATGCGGCGAGCAGGAGACGGCAGCGGCAGCAGTAGACCTCGGCGCGGCAGCCCAGGGCGACGGAGAACCAGTGGCAGCAGAGCCGACCCCAGCGACAACAGCGGCAGCGCGGTCCCGGAGCAGAGGAGAGGACGAGATGTGCTTCTACCATCGACGTTTCGCGCACAAGGCTCACAGATGCGTCCCGCCATGCAACTTCAGGAAGCAGGGAAACGCAAAGAGCCGGCGGTCGTTAGCAGCTTCGACCCTCGGCGAACGGAACAAGCTGCTCTACCTGACAGACGCGAGCTCCAGACGGCAATTCCTCGTTGACACCGGAGCACAGGTTCAGGTTCAGGTTCAGGTTACTTTATTTGTACCCGTAGGTAGATTTGTTTTGCAGTTGGTGACATCCATATTTACAAGCCACTAATTACATTCAACATAGACACAAACACAGGCACACATCTTACAAAATAGGTAAATATAAAATATGTACAATATAATTTTTATAGCTTGTTCAACTCTTTGACAGCAGCAGGGACAAAGCTGTTTTTGTAGCGCTGGGTTCTACTTTTTGGGACAGCAAACCTCCGTCTGGAGGGAAGAAGCTGAAAGTTGCAGTGCAAAGGGTGGGAGTCATCATTTAAAATCGAGTCGGCCATCCTCTGTACTTGTCTGGTGTACAGGGATGTCAGGCTCAGCTGTGACTCACCAAGCAAACGACTGGACCATCTGACTACCTGATCTAAGGATTTCCTCTGTTTCAGTTTTATCTGACCAAACCATGACATTAAAGAAAAGGATAAAACAGATTCAATAAAAGCCCGATAAAACATAGTCATTATGGTTCGGTCAATTTGGAAGCGTGCAAGTTTCCTCAAACAATGCAAATTTTGCTGACCCTTTTTGCACACCCTTTCACAGTTCACCTCAAAGTTCAATCCACTATCAATAATCGTCCCAAGATATTTGTACGATTGTACACATTCGGTGGTCTGGCCTTTTAGTATGGTGACTTTGTGCCTGGAAGTTTTCCTCCTAAAGTCAATAATCATATCTTTCGTTTTTGTTGTATTCAGCTGCAGGTAGGAATCCTCACACCAGTGAACAAAGTCATCAACTACTGGGCCGTGGCCACTCTCACCATCCTGGAGGAGACTGACAATGACTGAGTCATCAGCATACTTTATAATGTGTCTGTTGTCATGTCTGCTCCGACACATGTTTGTGTACAGGATGAAGAGTAGTGGTGACAACACACACCCCTGAGGAGAGCCAGTAGAAGAGCACTTTAGGTCAGACAATGTGCCATTGACCCTTACTCTCTGCGTCCTGTTGGTTAAGAAATCCAGAATCCAACCCACCAGATTATTGCTTAAATCAAATTGTTGCAGGAGCCTTTCAACTAAAATATGAGGTTGGATTGTATTAAAGGCAGAAGAAAAGTCCACAAATAAAAGCCTGGCGTGTGTCCCATTAAAATCCAGATGTTTGAAAAGCATGTCAAACAGAGTGACAGTGGCATCTTCCACTCCTCTGTGAGGCCTATAGGCAAACTGCAGAGGATCCAATGCATGTTCAGTCTGCCTTAGGACCTCACATCTGACCAGTTTTTCAAAAATTTTCATTAAAATTGAAGTCAAAGCAACTGGTCTAAAGTCATTTACCGTTTTAGGACAGCTGGATTTTGGAACGGGAACAACCACGGCATCTTTCCAGATCTTAGGCACATGTTGTGTCTGTAAGGACTTATTGAAAATGTAATGAAATATAGGACTCAGTTCATGTGCACAGGACTTTACCAGGCGCCCACATATATTATCAGGGCCTTGACTTTTGTTCACTTTTACAGCGCGGAACTCCCTTTTAACATCCTGCATCTCAGTATTAAAGTGCTGATTGTCTTTGAGTTTCTGTTTCAAATCTTGGATTGCACAGAGGAGTTTCATCACCGCAACCTATGCGGACCGGGCGGACGGTCCCCGCGGAGATGGAGCAACAGCCGCAAACAGCTCGTCGATCAAGACTTTTGGCGAAAGAACTCTGCGCCTGTCCTTGCACGGCCGCATCTATGAATGGACCTTCATAGTAGTGGCGGTGAGTTTCAACATGTTGGGCGCCGACTTTTTGTGCTCACATGGCTTGTTGGTAGATCTGGCTAATAGACGCTTGGTTAATGCACTCTCTTTTTGTTCTATTCCCTGTGCAGCGCGAGTGTCCCCGCCGTCAGTACAGGCCAACGCCGCCGCAGCAGGAGGTAAGTTCCACACTCTCCTAAACTAGTTCCCAGCACTCACAGTTCCCACGTTTTCAGCTAAGGTGGCGAAGCACGGGGTGGAGCACTTTATAACCACAAGTGGCCCACCGGTTTTTGCGAAGGCTCGGCGCTTGGATGCAGCTAAGCTCTCTATTGCGCGTGAGGAGTTCGCCAACCTGGAAAGGTTAGGCATAATTCGCCGCTCGAAGTCCGCTTGGGCTTCCCCCCTCCACATGGTCCCTAAGGCGGACAGCTCGTGGAGACCGTGCGGCGATTATCGCACGTTAAACAATGCCACAGCGCAGGACCGCTACCCAATTCCGCATATCCAAGATTTTTCGGTGCATTTGGCCAAGGCGCAAATTTTTTCTAAAATAGACCTGGTCCGCGGTTATCATCAGGTCCCGGTCCGACCAGAGGACATTCCCAAGACAGCGGTAATAACCCCTTTCGGGCTTTTTGAATTTTTACGCATGCCTTTTGGCCTTAAAGGCGCTGCGCAAACCTTCCAACGCATGATGGATGTCGTTTTGCGCGACCTCTCTTTTGTTTTTGTCTACTTAGATGATATTTTAGTCGCCAGCGCCTCTGAGGAGGAACACGAAAGTCACCTCAGAACTGTTTTTCAGAGGTTAGGAGCGCACGGGTTGATAATCAACCCAGCCAAGTGTCATTTCGGTGCAGCACAGATCGATTTTTTAGGGCATCGTGTCTCCCCAGAGGGTGCAGTTCCGCTGCCCTCCAAAGTACGCGCAGTGGCTGAGTTTCCCCAGCCACAAACGGTAAAAGCGTTGCAAGAATCTTTAGGTATGGTAAATTTTTACAACCGTTTCATACCTCACGCGGCGCAGCTCATGCAACCGTTGTATGTCGTGCTAAAAAAACAGAAGCCCTCCAATGCGATTGAGCGGTCCCCGGAGCGGGGGCGCGCATTCACTGAGGTTAAGAAAGCACTAGCGAACGCAGCACTGCTGGCTCACCCAGACCCGGCAGCCCGAATAGCACTAACCACAGACGCGTCAGATGTGGCCATAGGAGCCGTGGTAGAACAGCAAGTCGCCGGAGCTTGGCAACCACTCGCCTTTTTGAGGATCGTCACTTCCTTGTGGTAACGTAACGTATCGTCACTTCCTGTTTTGCTGTCTGCCTGTGTGGTTGCTCTCCAGCTATTAGCTATGGCTACTAGCTCTCTTTCCTCTCCTCTGGTGTGCTCTCTTTGTCAGATGTTTAGCTACACCTCTGCCTCTTTTAGCGATAACGGTAAATGTAATAAATGTTGTCTTTTTGAGGCGCTCGAGGCGAGGTTGTCTGATTTGGAATCCCGGCTCCGCTGCATTGAAACACCGTCTGCGCCAGTTAATCTCGACGGACGCCCATTAGCTGCAGCGGCGCTAGCTAGCTTAGGCCCCCCTGTCAGCGGTTCCCCGGCTCTCCTCAGCAGCGAGGAGACTGGGTGGGTGACGGTGAGAAGGAAGCCTAGTCGCAAAGCCCCGGTTCACCACCAACCTGTTCACGTTTCTAATCGTTTTTCCCCGCTCAGCGACACACCCGCTGAGGAAAAAACTCTGATCATTGGCGACTCTGTAGTCAGAAACGTGAACCTAGAGACTCCAGCGGTCATAGTCAAATGCATTCCTGGGGCCAGAGCAGGCGACATCGAGTCAAATCTGAAAATGCTGGCTAAAAGTAACTGTAAATACTCCACAATTGTTATTCACGCCGGCATTAATGACATCCGTCTCCGGCAGTCGGAAGTCACCAAACTTGATGTAGAATCGGTGTGTGACTTTGCAAAAACGATGTCTGCCACTGTAGTATTCTCTGGACCCCTCCCCAATCTGACCAGTGATGACATGTTTAGTCGCTCGTCATCCTTGAACCGCTGGCTGTCTGTGTGGTGTCCTAAAAATGACGTGGGCTACATTGACAATTGGAGCTCTTTTTGGGGAAAACCTGGTCTTATGAGACGAGACAGCATTCATCCCACTTTGGATGGTGCTTCTCATTTATCTAACAATCTGGCATCTTTTTTATCCAAATTTCCAAAACCATGACTACTCAGAATTGGGACCAGGAAGCAGAGTCACAGTCTTACACGCATCTCTGCAGCTCCTCTTCATCCGCCACCCCTCAGCTTAGCCCCTGTCTTCCCCATCAGAGAATCGTTGTCTGCTCCCTCCAAAGTAAATAAAAATATCATGCATAAGCATCCCAAAGTGATAAAGCAAAACATTGGTAAAACTCAAATTAAACATAAAGCCTCTAAATTGAATGATTTGGCCTCTGTTCCTCCTCATAATTTAAAAATTAAATGTGGTTTACTAAATATTAGGTCTCTAACTCCCAAGTCTCTGTTAGTCCATGATCTGTTAATTGATCATCAGATTGATTTAATTTCCCTTACAGAGACTTGGTTAGGGCAAGAGGATTATGTTGATTTAAATGAATCAACTCCCTCTGGTTATTTAAACTGTCAAAATCCCAGAAGTTCTGGTCATGGAGGAGGAGTAGCAACAATTTACCATTCCAAATTACTAGTTAATGTAAAGCAAAAAACATGTTATAATTCCTTTGAGGGCCTGGTCCTCAGTATTGGGCACTTTCGCAATTTTAGATTAAACCCAATTTTATTTGCCATAGTTTATCATCCCCCATCAACCTACTCAGAATTTTTATCCGAATTTGCTGATTTCTTAGCTGATTTAGTGCTGAAATCTGATAGAATAATTATAGTAGGGGACTTTAATATACATGTGGATGTAGATAGTGACTGCCTTAATGTGGCATTTAATTCAATATTAGACTCGATTGGGTTTTCTCAGAAAGTAGGAAATTCTACTCATTACCTCCACCATACATTGGACCTTGTTCTGACATATGGCATAGAAATAGAAAATCTTGTAGTGTCTCCTCATAACCCTGTACTGTCAGACCATTGTCTGTTAACCTTTGATTTTACCATTTCTGACTATTTGGCTCCTAAAGAAAAATATTATTACAGTAGATGCCTCTCAGATGATGCTGTTTCCAAATTTATGCAGATTGTTTCCTCTATGCCATGTGTCAACACAACGGAAATAAGCTATAGACAGCTTGCTCCTTCTGTAATTGATAACATGGTGGATAGTGTTTCAGCTTCTCTGCATCAGGCTCTAGACTTGGTGGCCCCCTTAAAAAAGAAAAAGTCTAATCAGAGATTTCTAACTCCTTGGTTCAACACAGAAACTCGTAGCTTAAAACAGAAGACTCGTCAATTAGAAAGAAAATGGCGCTCTACTAATTTAGATGAAATCTATTTAGCTTGGAGAAATCATCTTTTAATTTATAAAAAATCTCTTAGAAAAGCTAGAACAAGTTATTACTCTGCATTAATAGAAGAGAACAAGAATAATCCCAGGTTTCTTTTCAGTACTGTAGCCAGGTTGACAAAGAGTCAGGACTCTGTCAATCCTAGCATTCCCTTAGAGCTTACTAGTCAGGACTTTATGAACTTTTTCAATAATAAAATTTCATCCATCAGAGATAAAATCAATCATATTCTTCCCACAGTTAACTTAAATACTGTAACTACTACAACTCCTTCTTTTGATGTCTGTCTTGATGAGTTTACTCCAATCAACCTTTGTGAGTTAGACAAAATAGTTTCCTCATCCAAACCTTCAACTTGTCTTTTAGACCCTATTCCTACTAGGTTATTTAAAGAAGTCTTCCCACTTATTGGTAGCTTTATTCTTCATATAATCAATTCTTCATTAACTTTAGGCCATGTACCGCAGGCTTTTAAAACAGCTGTAATTAAACCCTTACTCAAAAAGCCAACGCTAGATCCGGGAGCTTTAGCTAACTATAGACCAATCTCTAATCTCCCTTTCATTTCAAAAATCTTAGAAAGAGTTGTTGCTACGCAATTATTCGACCACCTGCAGGGAAATGGTTTACTTGAAGAGTTTCAATCTGGGTTTAGAATCCATCATAGTACTGAAACAGCCTTAGCGAAGGTCACTAACGACCTCCTCATTGCATCTGATAATGGACTAGTTTCTGTACTTGTCCTTTTAGACCTTAGTGCAGCTTTTGATACTATCGATCATAATATTCTACTTGATAGATTAGAACACTATGTTGGACTTAATGGAACTTCGTTGCAGTGGTTTAGATCTTATTTATCTGATAGGTTCCAGTTTGTTCATGTAAATAATGAGTTTTCTTTCAACTCAAAGCTTAGTCATGGAGTTCCACAGGGATCTGTGCTAGGCCCTACTCTTTTTAGTTTATATATGCTTCCGTTAGGCAACATTATTAGAAAGCACTGTATACATTTTCATTGTTATGCAGATGACACACAATTATACCTGTCAATGAAGCCAGATGATAGTAATCAATTAGCCAAGTTAGAAGCCTGTCTTAAGGAAATCAAAGCTTGGATGACTTGTAATTTCCTGCTATTAAATTCAGATAAGACTGAAGTCATTCTTGTTCGTCCAAAAAACCTTAGAAATTCCTTTCCAAATCAAACTTTCAGTTTGGATGCAGTTAGTCTTTCTCTTAATAGCTCTGTGAGGAACCTTGGAGTTATTTTTGATCAGGATTTGTCCTTCAATTCACATATTAAATTTGTTTCTAAGACTGCCTTCTATCATTTGCGTAATATTGCCAAGATTAGGAGCATCTTGTCTCAGAGTGATGCTGAGAAACTGATCCACGCTTTTGTTAGCTCGAGATTAGATTATTGTAATTCTTTATTATCAGGTTGTCCTAAAACATCTTTAAAAAGTCTTCAGCTGATCCAAAATGCTGCAGCAAGAGTTTTAACAGGTACTAGAAAGAGAGATCATATCTCTCCGGTTCTGGCCTCCCTTCATTGGCTTCCCATAGAGTTTAGAATTAAGTTTAAAATCCTTCTTCTTACTTACAAAGCTCTAAACAATCAGGCTCCTTTTTATTTAAAAGATCTGATACTACCGTATTATCCTAACAGAGCACTACGCTCCCAAAATGCAGGACTACTTGTAATACCTAGAATCTCCAAAAGTACAATGGGAGGCAGAGCCTTCAGTTATCAAGCTCCTCTCCTGTGGAATCAGCTGCCAATCTGGATTCGGGAGTCAGACTCGATCTCTGTTTTTAAGATTAGGGTTAAAACCTACCTTTTTGATATAGCCTACAATTAGGGAGGGATCATGTGTTTCTGAACCCTCCCTTAGTTATGCTGCTAATAGGTTTAGTCAGCCGGGGGACCTCCAGTAATGCACTGGACCTCACTCCTTTCCTCACTCTCTATGAAATATTTTTTTTTGCTGGTCATTAACATTTGTTTGTTCTCTCCCCTAGATTGAGTCCCCATCGTGCTGTTTGCTCTCTACATGTCTGTTCTTTTCATCTTCTCTGTCCCCTCACCCCCCAGCCAGTCGCAGCAGATGACTGCCCCTCCCTGAGCCTGGTTCTGCTGGAGGTTTCTTCCTGTTAAAAGGGAGTTTTTCCTCTCCACCGTCGCCAAGTGCTTGCTCACAGGGGATCACCTGATTGCTGGGGTCTTTCTGCAACTGTGGGGGTTCCCCCCTACAGTTGATAGTGCTATGAGATGACTGTTGTTGTGAAATGGCGCTATATAAATAAAGTTGAATTGAATTGAATTGAATTGAAAATTTTTTAGCAGAACCCTACGCGATGCTGAGCGAAAATATAGCGCGTTTGACAGGGAACTGCTAGCGCTCCACCTGGCCATTCGCCATTTCCAGTTCTGGTTGGAAGGGCGGCGTTTCACCGCTTTTGTCGACCACAAACCGTTAACTTTTGCAATGTCCAAAGTCTCTGAGCCATGGTCAGGCCGACAGCAGAGGCAGCTGGCCGCAATTTCAGAATTCACCACCGATATACAGCATGTAGCCGGTAAATTTAATGTGGTGGCGGACTGCCTCTCGCGAGCGGTAACAGCACCTGTCCACGCGGATGGGGGCTGTAGCGCCGCAGATGCGGAGCGCGGTAACAGCACGGACGCGCACGCGGCTCCGGTGCACGTAGGGATAGATTACGCGGCCGTGGCAGCAGAGCAGGGCGAGGACACAGACGTGCGCGCGCTCCTGTCTGGACCAACAGGGTTAAGGCTGGAGAACGTAAGTTTACAAACCGGTTCACCCCCGCTTATTTGCGATGTATCCACCGGGCGACCTCGTCCAGTGGTGCCGGCCACGTGGCGCCGTCGTGTTTCTGACGCGGTGCACTCCCTGGCACACCCGGGAGTACGCACTTCGGTGAAAATGGTAGCAGAGAAGTTTGTTTGGCCGAGCCTGCGCAAGCACGTGAAGGAGTGGGCGAGAGCCTGCATGTCCTGCCAGCGGGCCAAAGTTCACAGACACACAAAAGCCCCTTTAGAGCCTTTCCACGTCCCGGCTAAGAGGTTTGATCATGTGCACGTAGATCTAGTGGGACCCCTGCCGCCCTCGCAGGGGTTCACACATCTCCTGACAATGGTGGACCGGACCACGCGTTGGCCGGAAGTGGTCCCATTGCAGTCTACCACAGCGGCAGAGGTAACTCACGTTTTTTTAACAGCCTGGGTAGCGCGGTTCGGAGTCCCGTCGGACATTACGTCCGATAGGGGTCCGCAGTTCGTTTCAGAGCTATGGTCAGCCATGGCCAGCGGCTTAGGGGCAACAGCTCATCGCACCACCGCTTATCACCCACAGGCCAACGGCTTATGCGAGCGTTTTCACAGGTCGTTGAAGGCAGCTCTCAGAGCGTCGCTCACGGATACGAATTGGGTAAACAAACTACCATGGGTTTTATTGGGGTTGCGTTTGGCACCCAAGGAGGATTTAGATGCCTCACCTGCTGAATTAGTGTTTACTCAACCTCTCAGGCTGCCAGGAGAGTTCCTGCCAGCCCATGCAGCACCCGAGCACCCCCCCCGGTGTGGGGACCTCTAAGTGGCACGGGGGCAGAAATGCTCCCGGGCCCCGCTCATCACACGTTTCCGCGGGTTTTTGTTCCCAAGGCTTTGCAAAACGCAGAGTTTGTTTTTGTCAGGCACGACGCCCAGCGTCACAGTCTCCGCCCACCTTACGATGGTTCGTTCCGAGTGCTGGAAACCGGGGAGAAATATTTTGTACTGGACTTGGGGGGCAGGAAAGAGACAATCAGTGCTGACAGATTAAAGCCTGCTTTTGTGTTACGTGACGAACCTGTACGGCCGGCGGGGGCGCCTTGACGCGGCAGGCCTCCCAAGGGACAGCCCCTAGTTCCCCAGCAGGGGGCAAATAACCCTTCTCCCCCTCATTCCACAGGCGCACCGCAGGACGGTACAACACAGGCTGCGAAGCCTGCGTTCAGCAGATTCGGGAGGAGATTGAAGCCTAAGCAACGGGCAGAGTGATGTGTATTTGGATCAACCCGTGTAAATTGTGCTGTAGATCCTGCAAAGGGGGGGGGGGGGCTGTAAGGGTGTAATGTGTATGACTGCCCATCATGGACATGAGGGTGGTGTGTGTGTGTCCTTTCTTGACATAGTGTGTATGACTGTCCATTATTGACTTAAGGTTGGTGTATGTCCGTTCTTGGGCGTTTCAGGGGAGTGATGTGGCGTAACATTATGTAGCTCACATATTCCTTGGCAGAGACCCAGACATGAGGGAACTTTGAGCTCACAGTGTGTATTGACATCACGCCCCAGATGGACATTGAGTCTGGACCCCCTGCGGACTAGAGGAGAAGTGAGAAGATCTGAGAGTGAACCTGAAGAGATGGTCTGACTCCTAGGGTCAGACAGAGAAGCCGAGAGGACAATGGGAGGATTAGTTATGAATGGAATTCTGTGTTTGATGTGAATGTGATTTGTGTCTGTTGTAACAGTATAAAGGTATGTGGTTTATCTCAGCTCGCCCTCTTCATTCCCTGACTGAGAGAGGAGCTGTAGGACTTGATATGGAATAAACCAATACTGAAAAATCATTCAGTCTCTTCATTTCGAGTTTCCTACAATGGTATGATATATGTATTTGGGGCACTTTATTGTGGAGTGCAGTGTGGTGGCCTTGCACTTCCCGTTGCGTCACTGCACTGCCCTATAGGGATGGGCGCCATCTTGTGGCCTCTTTATGCCGGATGCCTATGCTGGTGCCTACTGCGTACTGCGTGTACATAGTCCATCAATAAAGCTGTGTTAGCCAAGTCCATCTTACCTCATCCTTCACCCAGGTATTTTCCATACATAACACATGGCAGCTAAGTCCCCCATAAAGAGGTTCCAAATCATGGGAGCTATTAAAAGGCTATTCTCCTGCCACCCCCCCCCCCCCCCACACACACACATACCAAGCTTCAGTGATCCACCAGACTAGTGAACAGTTCTTTTCAAAGAGCTTACAACAACGGAAATGATGGCATGATAAAATTATTATGGACACAGAGTTCTGCATTACTTTAGGATAAAGTGTAGTTTTATACAAGTTACAGCAAAAGAGGCATGTTGGTACCTGATTAATTTAGGTTATCTGACTCACTAAACCAGTGAGAACTAAAGCAGAAGCAGAAAACATAGAAAATACTGCAAACTATTAATTTTCAACATAGTCTTATTGTGTGCAATGCGCCTGGATGGTTTGGCAGGACGGTTATGGGACAAAGGTTAAAGGGATGTTGATGTTATTGTCTTTCAAATTTTAATTTGAAACCTACCGAAGGAAGTCGTTGATTACAGCATCTATTTTGACAGACACCACTGCTGCTACAGCTGTGCACAAGCAAAGGTGACAGTCGACCCGGAGAGGAAGCGAGAGAATGAGTCGCAGTTAAAAGAAGAGGCAACACTATTTTTTTTTTTTTAAATTTTCACCTGTATTTTTCCCCCCAAGTTAGAATAGCCTAAATATTCAGGCAGTGCGCACTGACTGTGATGGTTACACGAGGCGGGGCTGGTTTCATTTTGGACAAAACACAAGTGGTATAGCGAGAAAACGGGATTGCTGCTGTGCTGCTGCTGCTGCTGTTTTCTGGCATCTGAGAGCCCGACATGAATTCAGAGGAGCAGACGGTAACCTGGCTCATCACCCTGGGGGTCCTGGAGTCTCCCAAGAAAAGCATCTCGGATCCGGAGGCTTTCCTCCAGGCGTCTCTGCGGGATGGGTCGGTGCTGTGCAGGCTGCTGGAACGGCTCAGACCTGGGACTGTGGACAAAGTAAGTGGGGGGGGGGGGGGCTCTGGGGCAGAAAAAAAGGACTTGAAAATGTGGAAAACAATGTATAAAAACCCCAAAGAAATTAAAGAATTTATACATGTTTACATTTCTGTCTGAGTAATAGCATAATTTAACCCAGATCTAGCTGAAAACTGGCCTCCCAAACATAAAATCAAAGCTGCAAATTGGTCTGATCAGTGAGACAGCTAAACTCTTACAAATGTGAACTAGTTCATAATAAAACATATGTGGGGGGAAATCGTAATTGGAAGGGGGTGAACTCTTTGTGATTAAGATCATGCAAAATACTTGCAAATGAAATAATGATACCAAACCAAAAACATGTAGGTTTAGGGCGCTCGCGCACGCAGCGACCAGCAGCCGGTGGCTTGTCACCAGACTGCAAACCAAGTCTACCTACGGGTACAAATAAGTAACAAAAAAAAAAAAAAAAAAAAAAAATGATGTTACTGCATTGCTCCAAAACGCTTTTTTTAAAAAATCTATTATTGGCAGCTAATTGCACGAAATGGGAATCCAGAGCTATTAATCCCGCTCATTGCATTATAGATTACAGATTTTCATCTTGTTTTCATATAGTCCATGTAAATTATTTATTGGGTTAGATAAGATAGAAAATTGTTCCAAATAATCTAAAAATGTCCCTTGACTTCCATCAGAAGATAATACCCCGCTCTAATGTAACAGCTGCTGAAGGATCTCGCAGTATGTTTAATTTGCCTTATTTTATATTCACACACACACACACACACTGGACCATGAACCTGTCAACGTCACATCCTCCTCCAGCCTCCCTGGGAGACTCCGGACAGTTTTCTTAGAAATAACCCCAGAACCCCAGCGACTCTCTCGCCTCGGCACAATAGGTAGGAATGCTCCTGTCAAAATAAAAGCATATGCATATTGCCAGCTTGCAGTCGATCCTTTTTTTCATTTTCCGTTTCTAGGACAAACAGTTGTACGCAGCTTGTTATTGCTTTGATTTCAAGCTATATAATGCAACACGTGCGCTTTAAAAAAAAAATATCTGTTTGATTCCCTCAGGCTATTTACATTGTTTGGAAAAAGTATCTTCTGGAGACAAAAATTAAGAGTGAAAAAGAGTATTTTTTTCCCCCCAGCAGTTGCAGCATGATAACTGAATGTTTACGTCCTTTAACCAAATAAAGGTCAGGCTGTAACCGCTCCTTTGGCTAATTGGGACTTTACTTTGAAAGTGTACACCGGAAATGAGGCTTAGCCTGTCTGCTGTCTTGATCCCAGAGAGCAGCAAGTGGCTCAGGGACGCCTGTGATTAACGCTGTTTTTGTCTTCTGACGTTTTGAGAACCAACAGAAACAGCTCATTTCCATTCCGACCGGGCGCTGCGGGCTAATTTGGCGACTTGTGTTCAGTTCTTCCAGGAACCGAGGAGCGACAGCGAGTGTCAGCGGAACATTACCGAGTTCATCAGCGGCTGTGGAGCTTTCAGCGTGGAGGTGAGTTCACCCATCAGTCACGCGGTGGGAAGAAGCGGCTCCACGGCAGGTCCTCCGCGGCCCCACGCAACCATGTTGACCTTTTGTTTCAACTAACCCTTTTAGGAACCTGTTTATTAGTGACGTATTTAGTGTTTAGCTTAGTTCAGTTGGAGGCAAGAGACCAGAAAGCATCAGCGCACGAGACGGTTGTCTGTATTCAGAAAGTGAAATAAAGTACAAATAAATGAAGAGTTCCCTTTATATAAAAAATCATTAATGGAGGGAGAGGTCTTTTAGTGTATTTTATGCAATATACAGTCAGTTTCAATAGTTTGAATTATTCAGCATAAACGATCAACAAAATAAGGAAAAAAAACAAACCCAAATTGTTTACTGTGAAACTTTTGTTCAGTAGTAGGTATAGTTGTCCCAAATTCTTGCAGGTCAGTAGTAAATCAAAAGAGGATCCTCACAATAAATTGCAGATTAATTCATAACCGTGATCTGTTCCTTTTTGTTAGTTTGTTGATCTTTTATAGGTAAAACTGCAGTTAGAATCATAGACTGCTCAGTTAAGTGGCTGAAATTACATAATTCATAAATTCCCCATCATACTTTGTTTTGATTCACCTTGTTAAATAAACAAACTTCTAGGGCTTTCCCTGCGTCTTTGGTCGAGAGGCAGGGTACACCCTGGATGGATCACTAGTCCATCTCAGGCTCGACATGACGGACAACCATTCACTCTCACATCCATACGTAAGGACAGTTTATCCCCAGATGATGCCGGTTAACTTAACATGCATATTGTTGGACTGTGGGAGGAAACCAGAGTACCCTGCAGAAACCCACACAGGGAAAACATACAAACTCCACACAGAAAGGTCACCATTGGCCAGGGTTGGGTTTGAACCCATGACCTTCTTGCTGTGAGGTAATGGTGCAAACTGCTGCTCCACCAAGCTGCCTGTTTAAAATAAGTCATTTAATTACATTGTTTCATCATCGTCATCACCACTGTTTCAAGCTAAAACAGTTATAGACCGGATTTTTTTTTTTTGGCTGATAACCGATATGCTGATATTTTGAAAATAGTTTTTGCTGATACCAATATTTGCAAATTTTTCCCCCACCTGTTTACATCTTCTTTGTCTTACAGTGATGATTAACTGGCATATAAAGACACATTCACCAAGGAAAATAAGGCAACTACCTCAACTTGATATGAAAATGAAAACATTGTGGAGATGAAATAACCAGACCGAACTTTCCGAGTAGATGAACTTTATTTCATTCTCACATCTTCCAGAATCAGAACATTAAACATGTGTAGCAGGGACTCTCTCTTTTATATCCCCAAACTCACACCTCCCTGCTACCTGAGGTCCTGCATTCACCATTCACTCCCCCAAGACAATTCCCCCCTACCCCCCAGCCCTTTGATCTCCATGCTCTGTCAGTCTGAGAGGAAATCTACTGAACTCTACAGCATGGGTCCGCCACAACATGTTATTTATTTTTAGTTACATGTTCAACAAAACTGTAAACATCCTCCCTTTAATAGACTTAGAGGATACTGTTACTGTGACCAGAGGAGGATTACGGTGGTCAGGGGCCCCTAGGCTACTAGCTGTAAAGCACCCCCCACACACCTCCACACCACACCCCCACCAAGTGGAAAATAGGTTGGAAACAAGCTTTAAGTTAGGGAAGTAACTACAGCGTCTAAGGCAATGTCACAGGGGCACATCATGATTCGGTAAGCAAGATCACACTAAAACAAAGTAGGGCTGAAATGGTTAGTCAACGTTGTCGATAACGTCGATCATAAAAATTTGTCAATGCAGATTTTTAGTGTCGACAAATCGTTTAATTTTAAAGTTTACTGTATGCTGCGGAAATGTTCAGTTTAACTGTTCCAGTGAAGAAGAAGAGGAACGCATCATGGTGACATGGAGAGAAAATCACGGAGAAGGTCGTATCACAGCTGCACTAGTTATGTATCCATTCTCTCCTCCTCTTCGTTCCTCCGTCTCTGGCCACCTGTCAGCAGACTGCACTGGTAAAGCTAGCAAGTAACGTTAGCGCTTCTTATGTTCAATGAGCGACTCTCTCAGCTTTAGAAAACTGACCACACTATTAGTGAGTGCCGTTTAAATAGTTTACCTGCTGTCGGACAATAATCTCTCTTACGATGGTCGCTGACAGTTGAGCTGCTTCCATTATGCTGGCTAATGTGTTAACTGCAGTAAATGGGTGAATTACAGGAACAGCTTACTCTATCAGCCTTCATTCTGAACATTAGTGCATCTCAGTAAGTTAGACTACTGTGTCATGATTTGTAATTTAATTTAAAAAAGATAACCATAATCATCACAAATAAAACCCTGCCACAAGGGGTGCATAAACCAGTGTACTCCTAGTGCCGGTCCCAGGCCCGGGTAAATGGGGAGGGTTGTGTCAGGAAGAGCATCCAATGTAAAACCTTTGCCAAATCAAACATGCGGATCATGACGAATGAGACTTTCATACCAGATTGGTTGAGGCCTGGGTCAACAACGACCGCCACTGGTCCTGTTAACCGACAGGGTGCCGGTGGAAACTGGGCTACTGTTGGTTGAAGATCGAGAAGGAGGAGAGGGGGAAGGTGTGTTAGAAGGGTGAGAGAGAAAAGGAAAGGTAGAAGTGTGGAGATGAGAGTAGGGACATTAAATGTAGGGACTATGACTGGTAAAGGCAGAGAGTTGGCTGATATGATGGAAAGAAGAAAATACAAAGGTGAAAGGAACAGAGGTCATGAGGAGGTTCAGGGTTGATATGGTCTTAAGGAGAGAAATGTGGAAGGACAGATGGTTGTGGATTTTGCTAAAAGGATGGAAATGGCTGTGGTGAACACATCCTTTAAGACGAGAGAGGAACATAGGGTGACTTACAAAAGTGGAGGAAGGTGCACACGGGTGGGCTACATCCTATGCAGAAGGAGAAATTTGAAAGAGATAGGAGACTGCAAGGTGGTGGCAGGGGAGAATGTAGCTAGACAGCATCGGATGGTAGTCTGTAGGATGACTTTAGAAAGCAAGAAGAAAATGATAGTGAAGGCAGAATAGTTTACCTGTGCCATTAAAATCAGGAACTGTTGCTTCTGCAAGTGTGGTCAAATGCATGGCCACGAACCTGGAGAGTATTATGAACAAAATTGATGAGTTTCGATACCGTGTATCGCAGGTTAAGCCGGACGTTATATTTTTAACAGAGACTTGGCTCAAAGCTGAAGTCCAAGATATTTTTATTGATATACCTGGTTTTAAAATACTACGAAACGATACTATTGAAATTAGAGGTGGTGTGATGTTGATGGTGAGAGACCACATTGATGTTGAGTTGTGTCATGAATTAAATGATATGAATGTAAAGGATACTTTATGGGTTTGGATGAAGACTGTAGATGGACATGATAACTTGTTAGGTGTTGTATACCGTAAGGGTGAGGCTGATGAGCTTTATAATACAAACTTGTTGAACCAATTTGAAGTTGCTAGCACCTAGCACAATCTGTAAAGGTAAATTATTGGTAAATGGTGATTTTAACTTGCCTAATATTGATTGGCCGAATTGTACTGCCAATGAAGGTGAAAATTCTTTTTCACAGAATTTCTATGATAAACTCTGTGACTTGTATTTATGTCAACATGTAATGGAACCCACTAGACTAAGGGGTACTAACACTCCAAATTGTCTTGATTTGATAATTTCATCGTCACCAGCAAATGTTAGCAATGTTGTTATTTTTAGCCCTATTGGTAAGGCAGATCATAGTGTGTTGACTTGGGATTTCCAAGCTGTTGTCAACAGGTCTTGTGACCATGAGGTGTTCAGATATGACTATAACAAGGCTGATTATGTGAAACTATGTCGAATTTTGAAAAATACAGACTGGTCTTGTGTTATAGGAGCTACTAATGTAGACACGGCATGGGATTATTTCCATGAGAAGTTGGACAATGCTGTAAAAGAATGTGTACCTATGGTCAAAATAACAAGTGGTTGTAAGGTTAATCCTAGTTGGTTTAATTTGTTAGTCAAGAGAAGTATCAGGAAAAAGTATTTTGCCTGGAAAAGGTATCAAGAGTCTGGAACTTATGCTAGATACCTAGAGTATGTTAAAAGGAGAAATGCTGCCAACAAAAGTGTAAGAGTTGCAAGGAGAGATTTTGAAAAAAATCTTTGTAAAAGAGTCAAAAAGAATCCTAAAGTCTTTTATATGTATGTAAATAATAAAACAAAAAGTCGGTCAAAAATCAACAAATTGAGAGGTACTAATGGTGTTGAAATCAATAGTAATCAAGAAATAGCTACTGAATTGAACAGTTTCTTCCAATCGGTATTTGAAAAAGAGGAGGATAGGAACTTGATTTGGTTTAATGACTTCATGCACTGTATCTATGGAGATGATGTCTGTGAACCCTTTGACTTTGTTGATAGGACTGTCGATAACCATGTACTAGATGACATATTCTTTTCTCCTGATGATGTAAAGAAACTATTAATGGTAACCAACCCAAACAAATCAATGGGTCCAGATGAGGTCCATCCTCGAGTGCTTAAAGAGTGTGCAGATGTTATATATTTTCCATTGTATTGTATCTTAAGGCAGTCGCTTGATCAATGTAAGCTACCTGAAATTTGGAAGTATGCTAATATAACTCTGATATATAAGAAGGGAGACAAAATGGTTACTGGTAATTATAGACCGGTGAGTTTGACTTTGCAGATTTGTAAATTGTGTGAAAAACTTGTGAGAGATAAAATTGTGATATTTATTGAAAAGATTCTAGCTACTGAGCAACATGGTTTCCGCAGGGGAAGATCCTGCCTTACAAACTTGTTTGTTACTTTAGAAGAATGGACAAAGTTGTATGACGATGGTTTAGCCTTTGATGTTTTATATCTTGACTTCAGAAAGGCATTTGATTCCGTCCCTCACGCAAGATTAATCTACAAGTTACGCAAATATGGTATTGGTGGAAAGTTGTGTAATTGGATAGAATATTTTCTGAGAGACAGGAAACAAAGAGTGAGTTTAAACGGAATTTGTTCCCCATGGTTAGATGTAACTAGCGGAGTGCCTCAAGGGTCGGTTATCGGCCCGGTAATGTTTCTCTTATTTATTAATGATTTGCCATGTAATATTGAGTCAAAATGTCAAATTTTTGCTGACAACACAAAACTGTATCATCCCATTCTCTCGCTAGTCGATATGGAAGTATTGCAAAATGATATTGTTAAATTAGTTGAATGGTCAAGGAATTGGTTGTTAGGTTTTAATGAAGATAAATGTAAGGTGTTACATGTTGGTAGAAACAATCCAGGATGTGATTATTTTATGAAAGGTAAAAAGTTAGAGGTTGTTACGGAGGAGAAGGACCTTGGGGTCCTCATGTCAAATAATTTGTCATTTTCAAAGCATATTGCTGTATCAGCAGCCAAGGCTAATGGCATTTTGGGTATGATTAAGCGAACTTTTTCGTACATAGACAAAGATTCTTTCCTTGTGTTATATAAAAGTTTTGTCCGTCCACATTTAGAATTCTGTGTTCAGGCATGGTCGCCTTATCTAGAGAAAGATAAAACTGTTCTAGAGAAGGTACAGCGCAGGGCCACTAAGTTGGTCCCTGAGTTACAACACACGTCTTATGAAGATAGGCTCTCTGAGCTAGGTTTAACCACACTTGAGGATAGAAGAATTAGAGGTGATCTAATTGAAATGTACAAAATTTTACATGGTTTTGAGAATATTGAATATAATGTATTTTTTGAATTGAGGCGTTATGCCGGCCTTCGTGGTCATTCCCTATATTTAGAAGTAGAAAGGTCAAAATTGAATGTCAGAAAGAGATTTTTTAGTAATAGATCCACTGTACTATGGAACAGTTTACCGTATCATGTGGTCTTCTCGCCAAATGTAAATGCTTTTAAAAATAGTTATGACTTTTATAATCGTAACCTGAGAAACACCACCATATGAGTGCTATGTGTCACACGTGTGCTATGTTTTATATTTGTTATCTGTTATGATGTGTTTTTATACAATTTTAATTGTACTTTTATGATACTAATAAATGAATTGAATTGAATTGGCAGAGCCAAAGATTAAGTGGGGGAAGTTACAGAAGGAAGAAGGTCGCACAGAGTTCAGGAAGAAGTTGATACAGGCCGTGAGTGGTAGGGAAGAATTACCAGATGAATGGGAAAGTACAGCAAAAGTATTGAGGGAAACGGGTAGAAAGGAATGTGGTGTATCCAATGGACAGAGGAAGGAAGACGAGGAGACTTGTTGGTGGAATGAGGAGGTACAGGAAAGTATTCAAAGGAAGAGGTTGGCAAAGAAAAAGTGGGATAGTCAGGGAGATGAAGAAAGTAGACAGGAGTATTTGGAATCTAGGCACATGGCAAAGAGAGAGGTTCAGTTCAAACACTTTATTCACCCCCGAGGGGCAATTAAAAGGAACAGAGAGCACAAATATAACTAAGACATAAAAGACATCATGAACAAACAACACTATAGATACTGTCTGCAAACATCACATCAAATGCTTAAGGTGAGACAAAGTGCCGTGTGCAGTTCAGTCTTAGGGACACTGTCTGTGGGAGAAGGGGCAAGAAGAGATTGCAACGCTTGAGCAGAGAAGGATCGGAGTTTAAAAGCCGGACTGATGTAGGGACAAAAGTAGCTGTCCTCTTTGTCCTACATCCTGGACAACACAGTCTACGTCCTGATGGAAGCCACTCAAACACAGGATATAAAATGTGTGAGGGGTCTTAGAGGAGCCTATAAGCAATATTAAGTATCTGTTGTTCACAGAGGGCAGTCAGAGCTCTAACAGGATGTCCAATAATTTTAGAGCAGGTCTTAATTATTGTGTTTAAGCGTGTCCAATCCTGCAAGCTGATGGAGTTAAACCAGCAAGTGAATGAAAGGTAGGCACACCATCAATGGAGTGATAAAAGATGGTTAAAATGTTTATACCAACTCCAAAAGAACTCAGCTTTCTAAGTAGATACTGATGCTGGTGGCACTTTCTCAGGATGTCCTCAGTATTGGAGGAAAACCTCAGAAAGCCATCAAAAATTGTACCCAGGTACTTGTACTCCTCCACCATGGCAAAGGAAAAGGCAAATAGTGAGTTGTATGAGAGGCTAAACAGCAAGGAAAGAGAAAAGGAGTTGTATCGTTTGGGTAGACAGAGAGATTGAGCTGGAAAGGATGTGCAGAAGGTTAGGCTGATTAAGGACAGAAATGGTATTGTACTAACAAGTGACGAGAGTGTGTTGAGAAGGTGGAAGGAGAAGAAAATGAGAGTGAGAGAGGAGGATGGCTGAAGGAAAGGTGGTGAACAAGGAAGTCCTGAGGATTAGCAAGGCAGAAGTGAGGGCAGCTTTGAAGAGGATGAAGAATGGAAAGGTGGTTGGTCCAGATGACATACCTGTGGCGGTATCGAGATGTGTAGGAGAGAGGGCAGTGGACTTTTTAACCAGATTGTTTAACACAATCTTGCCTGTCAGCCAGCCAGCCGGTTAATTGACATAATTTGAGTTAATTGGAGGCACACCTGTGGATGTATTTTAAGGTACACCTCAAACATACTGTTTCCTTCTGTGACATAATGGGAAAAGCAGAAGAAATAAGCCAAGATATCAGGAAGGGAATTGTGGACCTCCACAAGTCTGGTTCATCCTTGGGTACAATTTCCAGATGCCTGAAAGTACCATGTTCATTTGTTCAGACAATTACATGCAAGTATAAACACCATGGAAATGTCCAGTCATCATACCGCTCAGGAAGGAGACAAGTTCTGTGTCCCAGAGAGGAACATGTTTTGATGTGAAATGTGTGCATCAACCCCAGAACAAAAGCAAAATACCTTGTGAAGATGCTGACTGAAGCAGGTAAAAGAGTGTCATTATCCACAGTGAAATGAGTCCTGTACCGACATGGGCTGAAAGGCCACTCAATGAGGAAGAAGCCATTACTCCAAGAGCAACATAAACAAAGCCAGATTACAGTTTGCAAATGCACACAGGGACAAAGACCTTAACTTTTGGAGACATGTCCTGTTGTCTGATGACACTAAAACTGAACTGTTTGGCCAAAATGACCATTATTGCATTTGAAGGAAAAAGGGGGAAGCTTGCAAGCCTGAGAACACCATCCCAAATATGAAGTACAGGGGTGGCAGCATCATGTTGTGGAGGTGTTTTGCCACAGGAGGGACTGGTGCACTTCACAAAATAAATGGCATCATGAGGAAAGAACATTATATGGAGATATCAAAGCAACATCTCAAGACATCAGTCAGGATGTTAAAACCTGGGTGCAAATGGATCTTCCAAATGGACAATGACCCCAAGCATACCTCCAAATTAGTTACAAAGTGGCTTAAGGACAACAAGGTCAGTGTTTCGGAGTGGCCATCACGAAGCCCTGATCTCAATCCTATAAAAAAAAAATATGTGGGCAGACCTGAAAAGATGTGTGTAAGGCAGTCTAAAAACCTGACTCAGTTACACCAGTTCTGTTGAGGCCTGTTCAGAGTCCCTCTGAGGGGAAAACGTTTGCATACACAGCAGTATTCAGAGTTGTTTGTGAGCCAATGCGGCTGCCACTCAGCAGCCGCGTTTCACGCATGCGCAGTGAAAATAATCTGTAGTTCACATGCCTGTACTGTCTGCGGGGGCCAAGAGCCACAAAACTGATTTGAACAGTTGCAATCCAAACACAAAAGAAGAGCACATTGGCAGACGTTTTAAATGGCAGAGCGATGGAGGTACATGAATACATTGACAATCAAGACGAGCAGAAACTTTTGCTGTTTAGCGGCAGAGGAAGAAAACAGATGTCTATAAATATAGACATTTGTTCATTCAGTATTGGTGGATTGCTCAGTACTTCCCCTTGGTAGATGCTTCTGGGCACATGCGCAGTTCACTGTGACCATTTGAGAACTAGTACGTGCGTTCACTTTTTCGGGGCTGCATGCGCTCGGTCAGCGCTCACCCTTTGCGTAGGGTTTGCGACGAGTGCGTCCACTGCGCTAGTTCACGTATCAATGCGTTTTTGCCACTATGAATTGGGCTTTAGGAGGAATGGGCCAAAATTCCAGCAAACTATTGTGAGAAGCTTGTGGAAGGATACCCAAAGCATTGTGACCTCCAGCCACACAGTTAAAAGGCAACACTGTAGGAATCATGAAATGAGACTGGATTATTTCTCAGTATTGGTTTATTACATCTCACGTTCTTCAGCTCTCTCTCAGTCAGGAAAAAAGAGACTGAGGTAAAACCCCCACACACATTTATACCCCACACAACAAACACTGAATCACACAATCAAGTCAAACCCTTCTATTTACATTCAATCACTTCAGAGTCCTCTTTGCTCTTCTGTCTGACCCCAGGAGGTCAGACAACCCATTCAGGATCTCGCCCCCGAGACTCCATCTTCCTTCTGCGTCCGCAGGTGGTCCAGACTCATTGTTCTTCTGAGGTGTGATGTCAATACACACCGCAAGCTTAAAGTTCTTCTATGCTTGATTCTATGCATTGAAATATGTGCGCTACATAATGTTATCATTATGGCCGCTACATCACTCCCCCGAGACGCCAAAGAATGAACACACCCAATAACCGTATCCTAATGTCAACACAGCATATACAGCATATGTCACCCCCACCCCACCCCTGCAGAATCTACAGCACAATCTACACAGTTTGATCACAACACACATCATTCAGCCCGTAGTTTAGGCTTCAACCTCCTCCCGAACCTGCTGTACCCAGGCTTCACAGCCTGTGTAGTGCCGTCCTGCAGCGTGTCTGTGGAATGAGGGGGAGAAGAGTTATTTGCCCCCTGTGGGGGCTCAAGGGGCCGTCCCCTGGGGGGTCTGCCACGTCGAGGCACCCCCGCCGGTCGTACAGGCTCGTCATTCAACACAAAAGCAGGCTTTAATCTATCAATACTGATCGTTTCTCTCCTGCCTCCCAAATCCAGCACAAAATATTTCTCCCCGGTTTCCAGCACTCGAAATGGACCGTCGTAAGGTGGGGGGAGGCATTGTCGCTGAGCGTTGTGCCTGACAAAAACAAATTCTGCGTTTTGTAAAGCCTTGGGAACAAAAACACGCGGAAAAGTGTGATGAGCGGGGCCCGGGAGCATTTCTGCTCCCGTGCCACTCAGAGGTCCCCGCGTCGGGGGGGGGGGGGGGGCCTGGTGCCGCATGGGCTGGTAGGAACTCGCCGGGCAGCCTGAGAGGTTGCGCAAAAACTAATTCTGCTGGTGAGGCATCTAAGTCCTCTTTGGGTGCCGAACGCAACCCCAATAAAACCCATGGTAGTTTGTTTACCCAATCGGTATCCGTGAGCGACGCTCTGAGGGCTGCCTTCAAAGACAGGCAGCCCTCAGAGCCATCCTTCAAAGACAGGATGTGCTGCCTTCTGCTGCACATCCACCAGCCATAATGTTCTGCACTGTGTGTCTATATACTGTATATACATTTACGTATAGTAATATGGACATATGTTTACTAGATGTTGTTTTTTCTTGCCTTCTGATTGTTGCTCTGAGTGTTGCTATCCCTATGCTGTTGCAATCCTGGAATTTCCCCATTGTGGGACTAATAAAGGCTTATCTTATCTTATCTTATCTTAAGACCTGTGAAAACGCTCGCATAAACCGTTGGCCTGGGGGTGATAAGCGGTAGTGCGGTGGACTGCCGCTCCTAAGCCGCTGGCCATTGCTGACCACAGTTCCGACACAAATTGAGGTCCCCTATCGGACGTAATATCCGACGGAACCCCGAACCGCGCTACCCAGGCTGTTAAAAAAGCGCGAGCCACCTCTGTCGCTGTGGTCGACGTTAACGGGACCACTTCCGGCCAACGCGTGGTTCGGTCCACCATTGTCAGAAGATGTGTGAACCCTTGTGATGGCAGGGGGCCCACTAGGTCCACGTGCACATGATCAAACCTCTTAGCTGGAATGTGGAACGGTTCTAAAGGGGCCTTCGTGTGCCTGTGGACTTTGGCCCGCCGGCAAGCCACGCAGGCTTTCGCCCATTCCTTCACGTGCCTGCGCAGGCTCGGCCAAACAAACTTCTCCGCTACCATTTTCACCGAAGCTCGTACCCCCGGGTGCGCCAGAGAGTGCACCGCATCAAAAACGCGACGGCGCCACGCGGCCGGTACCACCGGGCACGGCCGCTCGGTGGATACGTCGCAGATTAGAGGAGGCGACCCGGTTTGTAAACTTCTGCTCTCCAGCCTTGACCCTGTTGGTCTAGACAGGAGCGCGCGCACATCTGCGTCTTCGCTCTGCTCCGCTGCCATGGCTGCATAATCTATCCCCACGTGAACCGGAGCCGCGTGCGCGTCCGCGCTGTTACCCCGTTCCGCGTCTGCGGTAGCACAATCCGCGTCCGCGCGGACAGGCGCTGATACTGCGCGCGAGAGACAGTACGCTACTACGTTGAATTTACCGGCTACGTGCTGGTTATCAGTGGTGAATTCCGAAATTGCGGCCAGCTGTCTCTGCTGCCGTCCTGACCATGGTTCTGAAATTTTGGACATTGCAAAAATGAGCGGTTTGTGGTCGACAAACGCGGTGAAACGCGCCCTTCCAGCCAGTACTGGAAATGGCGAATGGCCAGGTGGAGCGCCAGCAGCTCCCTGTCAAATGCGCTGTATTTCCGCTCAGCATCGCGCAAGGACCTGCTGAAAAAAGCGAGCGGCTGCCAAACTCCGGCGACCTGTTGCTCTACAACAGCCCCTATGGCCACATCTGACGTGTCGGTGGTTAGCGCTATGCGGGCTGATGGGTCTGGGTGAGCCAGCAGTGCTGCGTCTGCCAGTGCTTTTTTAACCTCTGTGAAAGCGCGCTCCCGCTCCGGGGACCACTCGATCACATTGGAGGGCTTCTGTTTTTTTAGCGCGGCGTATAACAGTTGCATAAGCTGCGCTGGGTGGGGTATGAAACGGTTATAAAAATTTACCATTCCTAAAAACTCTTGCAACGCTTTGACCGTTTGTGGCTGGGGAAATTCTGCCACTGCGCGTACTTTGGCTGGCAGAGGGACTGCTCCCTCTGGGGAGACACTGTGTCCTAAAAAATCGATTTGCGCAACGCCAAAATGGCACTTGGCCGGGTTGATTATCAACCCATACGCTGTCAATCTCTGAAAAACCGTTGTGAGGTGTCTTTCGTGTTCCTCCTCGGAGGCATTGGCGACTAAAATGTCGTCCAAGTAGACAAAAACGAAAGGGAGGTCGCGCAACACAGCATCCATCATCCGTTGGAAGGTTTGTGCGGCGCCTTTAAGGCCAAAAGGCATGCGTAAAAATTCAAAAAGTCCGAACGGGGTTATTACCGCAGTTTTGGGAATGTCCTCTGGTCGGACCAGGACCTGATGATAACCGCGGACCAGGTCTATTTTAGAAAAAATGCTCGCCCTCACTAAGTGCATTGAAAAATCCTGGATATGTGGAATTGGGTAGCGGTCCTGCGCTGTGCCATTGTTTAACCTGCGGTAATCACCACAAGGTCTCCACGAGCCGTCAGCCTTAGGCACCATATGCAAGGGGAAAGCCCAGGTGCTCTTCGAGCGGCGAATTATGCCCAACCTTTCCAGGTTGGCGAACTCCTCGCGCGCAATGGAGAGCTTAGTCGCATCCAAGCGCTGAGCTTTCGCAAAAACTGGTGGGCCAACTGTGGCGATAAAGTGCTCCACCCCGTGCTTTGCCACCTCAGCTGAAAATGTGGGAACTGTGAGTGCTGGGAACTGGTTTAGAAGAGTGTGGAACTTACCGCCTGCTGTGGCGACGTTGGTCTGTACTGGCGGCGGGGACACCCGAGCTGCACAGGGGATAGAACAAAATGAGAGTGCATTAATCAGGCGTCTATTAACCAGATCCACTAACAAGCCATGTGAGCACAAAAAATCAGCGCCTAACATGTTGAAACTCACCGCCGCTACTATGAAGGTCCATTCATAGGTGCGGCCATGCAAGGACAGGCGCAGGGTCCTTTCCCCGAAAGTTTTGATCGGCGAGCCATTCGCCGCCGTTGCCCCGTCTCCGCGGGGCCCTGCCACCCGATCTGCATAGGTCGCGGTGATGAAACTCCTCTGGGCTCCGGTGTCCACGAGGAATTGCCGCCTGGAGCCCGCGTCTGTTAGATAAAGCAGCTTGTTCTGTTCTCCGAGAGTCGAAGCTGCCAACGACCCCCAGCCCGGGCGTTTCCCTGTTTTCTTGAAACTGCACGGTGGGATGCATCTGTGCACCTTCCCAGCGACGCGTCGATGGTAGGAATAGAGGCCGTCTCCTCCTCTGCCTCGGGACCGCGCCGCTGCCGTCATCGCTGGGGTTTCTTCTGCTGCCTCTGGCTCCCCACTGCCCCCGGCCGCCGCACCGAGGTCTGCTGCTGCCATGGAAGTCTCCTGCTCGTCGCAGGCGTCTAGGAGCCGCTCCGCTTCCTTGGCCAGAGCGCGGAAGTCTTGCTGGTTCACACACCTCATGCCGGACAGGAGTCCCCTCATGTGTGCTGGGAGGGTCCTCAAGAAGATGTGTTTGAACAGCAACGCCTCGTTGTCTGCCCCGATCAGCTGCAGCATGTCCTCCATGAGGAGCGTCGGCCTGCGTCCTCCTCTATTGCGCAGGTCCAGAAGCCGCCTGGCCCTCACTTCGGCTGATGGCACAAAACTCCCGATGAGGGCTGCTTTCAGCGCGTCGTACTTGCCAGCAGCGGGCGGCTGCTGCACCAGGCTCCGCACACATCGAGCTGTGCGGCTGTCGAGTCTCGCGATGACATTATGAAACTTGGTGTCATCTGCTGATATTCCCCCAAGCACGAACCGCCATTCCACGTGTTGGAACCATGAGTGCGGGTCGTCTTGCCAGAACTCGGGGAGCTTAATTGAGCCTGCGCCCGTGCGGGCGGTCTCCGGTGCATCCGGGTCAGAGAAACGGTCTCCCGGCATTTCCGTGTATTTCACGTTTCGGTCACCAATGTAGGAATCATGAAATGATGAGACTGGATTATTTCTCAGTATTGGTTTATTACATCTCACGTTCCTCAGCTCTCTCTCAGTCAGGAAAAAAGAGACTGAGGTAAAACCCCCACACAACAAACACTGAATCACACAATCAAGTCAAACCCTTCTATTTACATTCAATCACTTCAGAGTCCTCTTTGCTCTTCTGTCTGACCCCAGGAGGTCAGACAACCCATTCAGGATCTCGCCCCCGAGACTCCGTCTTCCTTCTGCGTCCGCAGGTGGTCCAGACTCATTGTTCTTCTGAGGTGTGATGTCAATACACACCGCAAGCTTAAAGTCCTTCTATGCTTGATTCTATGCATTGAAATATGTGCGCTACATAATGTTATCATTATGGCCGCTACAACACTACCAAATACTAAGGAAATGTATGTAAACTTCTGACTTTGAAGAAAGTAAAAGAAAATTCTCAAAAAAATTTTTAGCAAATAGAAATAATTTTTGTAATCTTAACTGATCTTAAACAGGAAATGTTAAGTCTGATTAATATCAGATAGTGAGGAAAAAAGAGGTTGTGTCTTTTTATACAGTGTATGTAAACTGGTTTCAGCTGTAAATAAATGCAGTCTGTTCACAGGGATCATGTGAAAATGAAGTGGATTCACTGTACAACTGTCCAGTAACTAAAACAATTTGCACCAACATGAACAGTGTAATATTTTACTCTACTGCATAAATAATCACAAATAAGGCTCTGTGTGCTTTACAGACTTCCCTAAATAATAGTGCATCAGATTTATATAGCGCTTTTCATAGACATTTTATAATGGATACATTATCTATTCACTCCACAGAGACACTGATAGTGGTAAGCTACTTCTGTAGCCACAGCTGCTCTGGGGCAGACTGACGGAAGTGTGGCTGCCAGTCCATGCCAACAGCCTCTCCGACCACTACTGAACATTAATACACATGCATACCCAGTGTCATGGACACTGGAGGCAAGGTGGGAAAAGTGTTTTGCAGGATGTCTGGGGAGAGCGGAATTCGAACTGCCAACCCAGTTTGTCAACCCACTCTTATTTCCTGAGCCAAAGCCTGAATACTACTATTCCCTGAGCATCATATAAACTGGATCAGCTGACTAAGCAGCATCGTTTTCAAACAGTAACTTAGAAGCGCCTCCATATGTGATGATGTTAAAAACTGCAGCTTACAACTCGGGTAAGGCCGAATCTGAAAATTACCTGCGACTGGGCATCATGTAGTGAAACTCAATGAAGTCCACCTTTCTGCTGAACCTGACGCAACTGAAAATGGCTCCACAAGTTTCTGAGTGATGCCTTTAGCCCTCAGATGGTAACCGTTGCCATTGTGTCCTTTTTTCTGCTGTTTAGGCTTCATAAATTTCTTATCCACCTTATTCCTAGGCCCCATGATGCCTTGCTTGAATTATGGTAGCAACTTCCAAAACTAGTTTAGAATGCGTGGTTGTTACTGAAACGGGACACTTTTCCTTGTTAAAAAAAAAAACAAACAAAAAAAAACAAATAATGAATTTGGCATCAAAAATGTGGGAACACGGCCTTTTGCACCTCAAAAACAGCAATATAATCATACCACATCCCACAACTATGGAGGGATGAGAAGATCCATCCATCCATCTTCTTCTGCTTAATCCTTTTCGGGTTGCCGGGGGCGGGGGCGGGGGGGGGGGCTGGTGCCTATCCCAGCATGGGCCAACACAGAGAGACAGACAACCATTCACTCTCACAGTCATACCTAAGGACAATTTAGGATCCCCAGTTTGATGCCAATTAACCTAACTTGCGTGTTTTTGGCATGTGGGAGGAAACCGGAGAAATCCCGGAGTAAACCCACGCAGACACGGGGAGAACATGCAAACTCCACACAGATCACTGTTGGTCGGGGGCTGGGATCGAACCCAGGATCCCCCGGCCAAGGGTGAGTTGCTGTGCTGCCACAGTGCTAACCACTCCGCCACTGTGCTGCCCGGGATGAGAAGATGACCTTAAAAAGTGGCCAGTAGCTCCATGGCCAGAAGCTTCATTAGTTAGCTCCACTGCTAACATGCTAACGCTGTAAACAAATAAAAGCTCTGATATATAGCAATGTCTCCACCGCAGTGAAGTCGGCTGCATTTTGTTAAAATATGTTGGACATAATCAAATTTACCTCAGAGCAGACATACAGTAGAGTCTAGTCCGAGCCACAAAGAATCACAACGCCATGCTTGGGCATTTTTTTTTTTTTTTTTTTTTTTTTTGCAGGTTTATTTAACAACTTTATTGCAAAGGCAATATAAAATATTAATAAAAGTCATGAACATAAATATTTGAAAAGAAGTGCTTATAAAATGATAATAAAATAGAATGAGCAAATAAAAGTTTTAAAAAAGGAATGTTTCTCAATTATAATAAAAATAATGAATGCAAAATTAATTCAATTTCTTAATTTACTGAAGAGTCGCAGTAATCCAGACGGGTAAGTGTGCTGTATGAAAGCTCAGTCAAGTCAACTGGATTCAAATATTTTTTTACTTCTGAAATGTTTCACCATTCATTCAAATTCAATGGTAATACCAAGCAGCATATATGTGTAATTTTTTTTCACAATGTAATGCTTTTTTAAATTTTTTTTTGTAACTTAAGATTTTTATTCATTTTTCATTATATATATTGCATTCAGATCACAGTCTACATTTAAAAAAAAAAAACAAAGGGGCTAGAGTAAAAAAGAAAAGAGAAAAAAAAAAAGGGGGGGGGGGACAAATGTTGGAGCATCAAGTTTTTAGTTTCCATCTCTTAATTCTTCTGGTTTTTCCAGCGTCTTTGGTTATTCTTTCAATATCTGTCTTGTTGTTGCACTTTGTAGTGTGTCCATTTCCGCCATTTTTTTTCCCATAGTCCTTCTTGCATTCTTTGTCGATATGTTAGTTTTTCCATCATACGTATGTCCTCAATAATGTCAGTCCATTGCTCTTGGTCAGGAAGAACTTCTGATCGCCATTTTTTTGTGATTGTTTTTTTACATGCAATCAACAAGATTTTAACTAGATATCTGTCCTCAGCCTGTATAACATTGTCTCTTTTAAGATCACATAGGTACATCAAGTTACAGTTCATTGGTATATTATATCGTAATATCCTCTGTATTGTCACCTGTATAGATTTCCAGAATGATGAGATTTTGCAGCATTTCCAAAACATATGCGAGTGGTCTGCATTTTGAGCCCCACATCCCCTCCAGCATATAGATTGGGTATTTGTATACTTTCCTTGAATCTGTGGTGTAATGAAAAAGCGAATCAGGTTTTTCCATCCAAATTCCCTCCATGTTCTTGAATTTGTTGACGTGTGTTGTGTTTTCCATATTTCCTGCCAGCTTTCTTCTGTTATGTTTAAATTGAGCTCTTTCTCCCATTTCTCCTTTATATAGTTACTTGAATGATTGTTTGCCATAAGTTTCTGATATAGCTTTGAAATAATTCTTGTTTTATTTCCTGTATATGAGCTTAAAATGAATTGTATAATCTCGCTCACATCTGTTTGGAGGTTATGCCTAATCTTCTTCATATAATAGTCTCTCATCTGCAGATATCTGAAGAATTCCGATCTTTCTAGTTTAAATTTTCTCCTGATGTTTACAAAGCTCCCGAGATCTTTTTTTCCGATATTGCCCCATGCTGTGATTCCCTTGTTCACCAGATTTTTGTATCCCCTATCTTGTTTTGCCGGTTCAAACTGACTGTCAAATGCTACCCATTTCAATAGTTTTATGTCTTCCTTTATATTATACTTTTGTACTATTTTATACCACAGTTCTAAAGTAAATTTAGTGATTGGGTCTATTTGTTTGATTTGCTTATATGCATCTTTATCTCCTATTATGCTTTGTACTGGGAGTCCCTCAATTTCCTTTTCCATTTCTTTCCATTTTGCCTCATATCCCTCGTCACACCAACATATGATATATCTTATTTGTGCTGAGTAGTAATATTCCTTTAGACTCGGTAGGCCCATGCCTCCTTTCTCTTTTGGTAACTGGAGAGTTTTATATTTCACTCTTGGTTTTTTACCTCCCCAAACAAATCTCGATATCATCCTGTCCCACTTTGAGAATTGGGCATCTGGAATCTCTGTTGGTATAGCCTGGAAGAGGTAAAGTAATCTAGGTTGTATGCTGATTTTGACTGTCTCAATTTTTGAATTCAGATCCATATTTAAGATTGACCATCTATCAATATCTTTTTTTATTTCTTGTTCCAACCTATCATAGTTTGCTTTATAGATTTTGCTTAGATCTTTAGGTATGTTCACTCCAAGGTATTTTATTTCTTTTTGTTTCCAGTTTAGTTTGATCTTATCAGTTATCTGGTTTAGAGGGTTATAGTGGAATGTCAGTATTTGTGTTTTTGTTATGTTTATCTTGTATCCTGAAAATTTTCCAAAATTTTCTATCAAGTTCATCATTTCCATTATTGATTCATCTGGTTGTTCAAGGTAAACTATAATATCGTCTGCAAATAGCCCAATCTTGTGTTCCGCCCCCTTTATTGTTACACCTTTTAATTTCTTATTTTGTCGTATCGCTTGAGCCAGTGGCTCTATGAACAGAGCAAACAAGGTGGGCGATAAGCAGCATCCCTGCCTAGTTGATCTTTGTATATTTACTTTGTCTGTTAAGCTACCGTTTATCTTGATTCTTGCCACAGGTTCTTGATACAGCGTCCTTATGCATTGTACTGATTTTTCGTTAAATCCAAAGCGTTCCAGCACACTATATAGGAATTTCCAGTTAACCCTGTCAAATGCTTTTTCTGCGTCTAAACTCATTATTACTGCGCTTTTCTTTTCTTTATGTATTTGATTAATTATATGTATTGTTCTCCTGATATTGTCATGTGTTTGGCGTCCCTCTATGAAACCAGTTTGATCATCTTCTATCAATTCCGTCAAGAATGTCTTTATTCGTTTACATATAATTGTTGTATATATTTTATAATCCACATTTAATAAAGAGATTGGCCTATAGTTTCCACATTGTTCTCTATCTTTCCCTGGCTTTAAAATGACTGAAATAATGGCTTCGTTCCATGATGGAGGTATTTTGTTGTTGTTCAACGTCCAATTAAATGACTTTAGAAGCTGTGGCGTGAGTTCTTCTATAAACAGTTTATAAAACTCAGATGGGTATCCATCACTACCTGGTGATTTACCGTTTTTAAGTGACTTAATCACATCTCTAATCTCTTGTGTTGTTATTTCTGCTGTTAGCTTTTCATTTTGTTGATTTCCTATTGATGGCAAGTCCAATGTGCATAGAAATTTTTTAATATCTTTAGTATTTGTTTCTTCAGGTTGCGAGTATAGTTCTTGGTAGAAATTATGGAATATTTCTTCGATGTTTTCTGGGTTAACTGTGGTTTTATTTGTGGTGGGGTCTTTAATCTTATATACATTATTCATTGTTTGTTGTTTTCTTAACCGTTTTGCCAGCAGTTTTGTGGCTTTTGGTCCCGTTTCATAATATTTTTGCTTTAGATATCTATTTTTCCTTTCAATTTCATCCATTTGTGTTTCTTTTATCTTTATTTTTTCTTCTTTAATTTCTTGATATATTTTTGGGTCATTTGTGCTTTGATGTTTATGTTCTAATTCCCTCAGTCTCTCACATCTTTGTTCATATGCTTCCAGTTTAGTCTTATTTGCTTTTCCTGTTTCACCAATTAATTTACCTCTTAACACGGCTTTTAGTGCATCCCATAGTATTGTTGGGTCCACTTCTTCATTGTCATTCTCTTGGATATATTCATTTATGTTTACTTTTATTCTTTCTTTCATTTTATCATCATTTAACAGTCCTACATTAAGTTTCCATGTTGTTTGTCGTTTTCTATTGTTTAAATTTATTTCCATGTATATAGGATTATGATCTGATATTTCTGCCCCTCCAATCCAACAATTTCTCACCCTGTGTCTGTCATCTTCATTCATAAGGAAGTAATCTATTCTAGAGTGTACTTTATGGACTGCTGAATAATGTGTATAGTCTTTTTCGAGTGGGTGCAGGTCCCTCCAAATGTCTACCATACCCATTTCTGCCAGTGAGGTTCTTATGAATTTTGTTACATGTTTTTTTGTCTTCTTAACACTTGTTGTATCAATTTCATGATCCATGACAGCATTTAAGTCTCCTCCACAAATTAGGACTCCTTCACTGTGTGTTGCTATGAGATCAAACAGATGTTGAAAAAAACCCTTGCCACTTTCTGGTGGGGCATAGATGTTCACTAATGTGATCTGCATTCCATCTATGCTACCCTTTATTATTACATACCTGCCTTCTTTATCCTGGATTTCCTGTTCACATTCAAATTGTATTTTATTTGAGATTAGTATCATAACCCCCCTTTTAGTTCCTCCCTTAAATGAACTGTAGTAGGAGTTCTTATAGCCATATCTCTTTAGTTTCACATGTTCTGTCTTGCTCAAATGTGTCTCTTGCATAAATATAATTTCGGCTTTTTCTTTCTTGAATTTTCTTATTATTCTTTCCCTTTTAACAGGTGAGTTCAGACCATTCACGTTTAGTGTTATTATCTTAAGATTTTTACCCATAATCATGTTTTTCCATTTTTTTAACTTGTGCTCCTAGCCCCTTTAACAACAAAAATAACACATATTTATATAAAAACACATTAAAAAATCTCGACCTCCGTACTTTGGGCCTTTCTTCTGCCCACTGGTCCCTGTTGGTGGGTGGAGGGATTGTCCTCACCGAGTGTAGGGCCCTCCCTAGTCCTGTATTTACTATCCAAGAAATAGTCATTAGTCTAGAAATGTCCAACAAATATCACTTAAACCTCTCCTAGCCGTCTGTTTCTCTTTTACCTTGTCTTCTTGGCCTTCATTTCTTCTGTGTCTTTCTTAATCTTTGTTATAATCTAGGCTTTCAGTTGAAAGCCTTGTAGTCTTTCCTGGGCCCGCTGCGCCACGTCTCCCCCCGTCTTTTGCCGTTCACTCGCCTCCACTCCGGCTGTCGTGATGCGTTCAGGGCCTCCGCTGCTCCTACCGTTTCCTCCGGCACGTACACCTCAAGGCCCCGCTCCATCATGTCCTGCGCTGCCTCTCTGGCTGTGTTGTAGGTTCTTACGCCGTTCTCCCAATGAATCCTCATCTTCGTTAGCGGCGTTTGGAATCTAATTTTTTTTTCTTTCAGCGTTTTTTTAATGTCGGCATATTTCTTCCGCTGCTGCACAATTTCTGCCGGGTAGTCATGATCAAAGAATATCTGCTTGTCGCCGATTCGTATCTTTTTTTTCCACGCTCGTGTCAGGATTCTTTCCTTTACATCATATTTCAGAAAGTTTACCACAACTGACCTGGGTGTAGAGCGTGGGTTCGGGTTCTGTGCCGAGGCTCTGTGCGCTCGTTGAATCTGCAGATCCGCTTCGCTGGGCAGTTCCAGCTCTTTTTTTAAGAACTGATCCATGAATTTCGTCATCGAGTTGCCTTCAATGCCCTCCGGGATCCCGAAGATGCGTATATTGCCCCGTCTGGACCTGCTCTCCAAGTCGGTTACTTTCTCCTGCATCCTCTGCATTTGTGCCGTCAGGGTCTGCAGCTGTTCGCTTGCCTCGCTATTCCAATCTTCCAGCTCTGATATTCGGGCCTGCGCTTCTGTCATACACGCCCGCTGGGAGCGCAGCTCCTCCATGTTTTCTGCTAGCTTGCGCTCCATTTCTCTTCGGAGGCCCATAATTTCTTCCTTAATCTCTTTTTCAGCTCCTCCTTAAGAGCCGCTAAATCCTGTTGTAGCTGCCGTTTGAAGTCTCTCAACTCTTTACCCAAACTGGCGATGCCAGTGTTCATGGTATCGAGTTTTGTGTCTTCCATTTTCTCTGCTGCGGTCACCTCGTTTTTTTGGGCCCCGTGTTCAGCGGTTTCTCCTGCGTTGTTGAAGAGGAATTCTTTAATTTTACTCTGCTTTTGTCCTTGTGCCCGGCTCCTTCGTGTTTTCATCCCTTAGTTTATTGATCCGCTTATGTCGAGTTGGCCATTTACCGATGATTTTTAATCCGGCTAGGGAGAGCTCTCTGTTTAAGCGTTATGTCTCTCCGCCATCTTCCCGGAAGTCCATGCTTGGGCATTTTAAATATGGGGTAAAACGTCAGATCTGTGACATTCATACAAGTGAAAACATACCTGGCTCTTGTCTTGGTGTCTGTCCTGTGTCTGTACCACCGATCACATGAGCAGTCTTACTCATTGCTGTTAAAGCCACAGATTTAGCTGTGCTTATCTGTGAGGAGCGTCACACCATGAACAGCAGCAAGTACCAGAACTACGCAAAAATATTCAAAAATACAAAAACTACAAGTGCTGAAATTAGCTGCCACTTAAGTGCAAAACACGTATGTGGACTATACATTAAAATGAATTTGAAAAGCTTTTAAAAACGCTATTTTAAATCCCCCTGCTACTCCACTCTTACTGACTGATTTAACACTAGGTCAGCCAAAACCAGAAGCTCCGCCCATAATCGTTCCTACAGCGGCACCCCCAGGAATAAGGTGGATATTATTATTATTATTATTATTGTTATTATTAAACTTTATTAAGGACACAAAGGAAGGTGCATAGCACAGTAAAAAAAAGGAATATACATATAAATAGGAATATAAATGGAATATACTTATAAAAGGGAAGTATACATATGGTGGTGTGAAAGTGTTTTGCCCCTTTCCTGATTTCTCATTTTTTTTTGTATGATTGTCAAGCTTAAATATTTCAGATCATCAAACAAATTTAAATATTAGACAAAGATAACACAAATAAACACAAAATGCAGTTTTTAAATGAGGGTGTTTATTATTAAGGGTTTAAAAAAACAAACCTACATGGCCCTGTGTGGAAAAAGTGATTGCCCCCTCTCGTTAAAACATAAATTAACTGTGGTTTGTCACATCTTTGGAAAGCTGAGTTTAATTTCTCTAGCCACACCCAGGCCTGGTTACTGCCACACCTGTTCTCAATCAAGAAATCACTTAAATAGGATCTGCCTGACAAAGTGAAGTAGACCAAAAGATCCTCAAAAGCTAGACATCGTGCTGCAATCCAAAGAAATTCAGGAACAAATGAGAAACAAAGTAATTGAGATCTGTCAGTCTGGAAGAGATTATAAAGCCATTTCTAAAGCTTTGGGGCTCCAGCAAACCACAGTGAGAGCCATTATTCACAAATGGCAAAAACATGGAACAGTGGTGAACCTTCTGAGGAGTGGCCAGCCGACCAAAATTACCCCAAGAGCGCAGCGACAACTCATCCAAGAGGTCACAAAAGACCCCACAGCAACATCCAAAGAACTGCAGACCTCACTTGCCTCAGTTAAGGTCAGTGTTCATGACTCCACCATAAGAAAGAGACAGGGCAAAAATGGCCTGCATGGCAGAGTTACAAGACGAAAACCACTGCTGAGCAAAAAGAACATAAAGGCTCATCTCAGTTTTGCCAGAAAACATCTTGATGCTCACCGAGACTTTTGGGAAAATACTCTTTGGACTGACAAGATAAAAGTTGAACTTTTTGGAAGGTGTGTGTCCCATTACATCTGGCGTAAAAGTAACAGCATTTTAGAAAAGGAACATCATACCAAAAGTAAAATATGGTGGTGGTAGTGTGATGGACTGGGGCTGTTTTGCTGCTTCAGGACCTGGAAGACTTGCTGTGGTAAATGAAACCATGAATTCTGCTGTCTACCAAAAAATCCTGAAGGAGAATGTCAGGCCATCTTTGTGACCTCAAGCTGAAGCACACTTGGGTTCTGCAACACGACAATGATCCAAAACGCACCAACAAGTCCACCTCTGACTGGCTTAAGAAAAACAAAATGAAGACTTTGGAGTGGCCTAGTCAAAGTCCTGACCTGAATCCGATTGAGATGCTGTGGCATGACCTTAAAAAGGCGGTTCATGCTCAAAAACCCTCCAGTGTGGCTGAATTACAACAATTCTGCAAAGATGAGTGGGCCAAAATTCCTCTACAGCACCGTAAAAGACTCATTGACCAGCTATTGCAAATGCTTGATTGCAGTTGTTGCTGCTAAGGGTGACCCAACCTGTTATTAGATTTAGGGGGCAATCACTTTTTCACACAGGGGCATGTAGGTTTGGATTTTTTTCCCCTTAATAATAAACACCTTCATTTAAAAACTGCATTTTGTGTTTACTTATCTTTGTCTAACATTTAAATTTGTTTGATGATCTGAAACATTTAAGTGTGACAAACGTACAAAAAAAAGAGAAATCAGCAAGGGGGCAAACACTTTTTCACACCACTGTATGTCTAACCACAGAATCATATAAAATGCAGAGCAATAATATATATATATATACGTATATATATCATAAACTCATACCTTACGAAAATAAATAAATAAATCGGCCACCTTCACATGTGTGCAAGCAGGTGTGCCAATCAGAGATTGCACTGGACTTTTCTGTTATCTATCGTTTTGACCGACAGGGTTGAAAAAATTCTATTATCTGTCATTTTAATTTATTTTTATTAGATCTCCCTTAGTGTAATCTGTCAAATGACAGGTTTCAGAATTTTCTGTCATTGCTGGGGAAAAAAAAAAATTGCCGATGAAGGAAAATTTTCACTTATGGCAACCTGTGTCTCCACAGTCTGGAGGATAATCTGACTGAGCTAAACTCAGGATGGATCAGAGTCTGAATAATACTATTCCCTGAAACTAACAACTTGCACATAAATCGATAAACACAATTCCTTATTAAGGCAAAACAGGTTGGTACCCCGACACTTTCAAACATCTGATGAACATTACACCATCTTGGCTGTTTAAGAAGCAGTCTCATTCCAGCATTGTAGGCCACATTAAATTTCTGAAAGACAGTCTAGATGAGAAATTGATTTCTTAGTGTTAAAGGAATGTGTTTTTGCTCCTCCACACACAGCTATTGAAGAGCAGTTTCAGACACCTTAAAACACTTCCAGACAGCAGGCACACCATGTTTGTTTAAGTGATGACGCTGTTATATTTTTTCAGTTGTAAATATTAATTTGTGGTGATGCTGATGAATAATTTTAAGTACTTTATCGGTTGATAGCATACCCGTATTATCGTGCATCCCTAATTACTGTAGTATACTTGTGTTTAGTAGCATGCACTTGTAGTTATTATAATGATTCCTGTACTGATGTAGGATTTTTTTTTTCTAAGGTTAAGGAACTACAGTAAGTGTTTTAAAATTGAATATTAATTTTGGATAAAAGTATACCAAGATAATAATATGGAAAAATATGAATATCAGCAAGTGCCCGTAATTAAATTGTATTTTTTGTTAATGTAATCAGATAAGCTCCGTAGAGACTCAGCTACATATTTACAGTAGGAGGGAGCTTATTTCAGCCTACTGCTCTAAAAAGATGTTTTGAGCCCACAGAGTTGTATTGCTGCCTGAAGATCATTTGTAGTTATGGTAACAAGAAGCAGAGATAAGCAAGAACATGTTTTTTCCGTTTTTTTTTTTACTTGGCAATGCAGTCAGGAATAAATTAACAAATGTGTGTTTTATTGGGGTAACTGTGGTCCAGAGTGTTAACCCTCTTTAAAATGCAGATGTATCTCATACACTGTACACCAGTGATGTGCATCTGTTCTTGTCGAGTTTAAAGCTAGGGTGAAGGTTCCTGCTAGTGTGCTATAACTTCATTAGATATGTATAATGAGATTAGTTAATAGGAATAGAAAGGGTTGAAAATGAAGTTTTGGATGTTGTTGCAAAACGTTCAGATGTACAGTATCTGTATTGTTATCAGAGCTCAAAGGCACAGATCATGGTGTGTGAATGTGTCTGTGTTTGCACAGCAGTGGGCCAAGCCAGGTTATATCCGGCCTCACAGTGAGTGTGAAGAGAGCGCTAGTAAATAGTGTACAATATGCACGCACGCACGCACGCACGCACACATGTGCACACACACAATTAATCTTTGGCATGGAAAAAGCCATGGGCTCATAATGGAAGAGTCTTGGCTGCAGATGTATAACATGGTTTGCCTCTAGACTTTGAAGATTAATGTGAAGAGAAGGTCGAACAGGGTTTTTGAAGGGGCCGTGGACAGAGTAAGAAAATGTGCAATGGAGGAGAGGAATGATGTAATGCATCACGCCAGGCAGCCGGCAGGCTTTCCAATCAGGTTGATTAGAGTCATGTCAGCCATGTTGCTGGAAGCCACTGTCTCCATTACTAGCAGTCTGACTGACATCAGCGTGGTAATTCTCTGACAGTCTTCGGACAAGCAGAGGACGGGCCAGACTGTGTGTCCAGTAGAAGAGGATTACAGAGTGGGCGATAAGTTCCAGCATGAGCGTGGAAGAACACTGACCGTGATTAACAAGGGCTGCACAATTAACCAGACAACTGCAGTCATGGATTTAGTTCTGCTATTAATGAAACTAAATGGGGGATATTATTTCTGAGCATTTAGAGTGCCTTCGGTAAATTGAGCACACCCAGTAATCAGGTAAGCCATTTGACCTGTCACAGGTGTTTGTTTTTAAATGTGCCATGAGCATGTGTTCTGCTGTTTTCCTTTCACAGCTGTAGCTTTTCCTCCCTAACACACAGTCTTTAAAACATATACACTGTGCAGATTCTGTAATTATTGTTTTATTGATTTATAAAACGTATGTTTTGCTGCTGCATGTTGTTAAATTGGACTGATTATTCTAATAGTCATCTTTTAAATCCAGCACTTTACGACTGCAGTTAGATATTAGCAACAGTGGCTTTAATGTCAGTATAGATAGATAGATGTACTTTATTGATCCCAACTGTTGCAGTGAACTAAAAATGCAGTCTATCTTATAAGTTGTCCTTCATGTTACTGTGTTTGTTAAAGTCATAATTAAAAAATGGAAATTTTGGCAATCAGTACACTCCGCCTTGAGTATCAAATTCACTTTGGCTTCATCTGTAAGAGTGAAGCAGAAGAGAATAGCATCTGCAGGTATTTTTGGTTCCTATAGGCCCTTAGAATAGAGGGTTAGTATTAATGAAAGCGCTTTGAGTGGTCTTTGTGACTAGAAAAGCGCTATATAAGTGCAGGTTAGTTAGTTAGTTAGTTAGTAGGTGAAATTCTACTTATCAGATTTCATTATAGTTCCATCCTTTAAACAACTACAAACCTAAAAGGAGGTCCGTGAGATGTCTAAATGTACAAAAATGTCTGACACTGGTGCAGTTCTGTGAAGGATGCTTGATGTTGAATTTTGGTCCAGTGCCAGTTGGAAAGGGGAAATTATGTATTAACCATGGAGTCCACATCACTCTGCCTACCAATCAGTTCACGCACATGAATTAAACCTAGGATGCGTTCCAAGAAAGCCATACAGTGACTGTGTAATTTAATTTCTACACAGAAGAAACACACTGTGCAGATATCCAGAATGGGGATTTTAGATAAGAAATTTTTAATTTGAAGTACAGCGGAGATCAAAATTAGAGAACAAAATATTAATACTTGATTTATTCTAACAGATGTTATTAAGTGTTCAGAATTTTACATAATATCAGCTGTGGTTATACCACTTCTGTACTTGCATGTTTTTTTTAAATGACCAAGGCACTTCAGCACAAACATTTGTTTTGTTAAAGGGCCTATATCATGCAAAATCGACTTTTTTTGAGCTTTTAAGCATGTTATAATGTTAATTCCTCACCCAAAACACCCCCAAAGTGGTATTTTGCTCCATTTACGCATCTCTGAGTATTCCTCCTCAACCCTGCTCTCTGAGCTGCTGCTCCGCCCTGTCCCTGATAATGACTGGGTCCCCACGTTCATACCTATGAATGTGGGTGAGCCGCCCACTCCAGGAAGTGCCTGTGCTGCCAGCACCGCCCCCAGGCTAACATACACACCCACTTTCTCTGCGCAGCTAACAGAGCGGTGATCGGCAAAACTCTTTCACTTTAGTATTGACGCTGTGAAGAAGTAGTTCCTCTCGCACCTAATCTGCTCAGTGACAACAACTGTTTGCTTTTTTACGTAAGACAATGTCTTCTAAGTGGCGTAAATGTGTCTATGAAATGTCACTATGAAAGACATTTCTCTTAGCTTTTCATTTACCAGTCAGAAACTTCCTGTAAACGTCTTTGAGGTTGCTGTGGTATCTCGTGCACCTCAAATTCCCGATCGGACTCTGGGTCAAGAGTGTAAGGCTCCACAACATGCTTATCCATCTTTTCTAAAGTTTACTGTAGATGTTGTTTTCGTGGGCGGAACCCAGCAACACGCTGCAGCAGCCGGCTCAGGGGTTACGTCATGAAATGGACGGCAGCCACAAGAAGGAGAGGCGGAGCCTCAGAGATCGAGGCATCTTACTTCCGGGTTGGAAAAGTAGCTCGCAAAAATAACTCGTATTTCATAAGAAATTCATTCTCCAGTGTACCAAAGGTAATATACTATCACATACATGCATATAGTTTACTCTGAAAGGCTTAAAATAGCATGATATAGGCCCTTTAAAAAAAAGATCAAAATTAGAGAACAGTAACCAGTATGTCAGAAGAGAAGATTTAAACAATTTTTTAGGGCTATAGGATTCAAAAATTAATAGGCAGTGTAGAGGCCCTTGCTTTGAATGACTTCAGCACATCTGTGCCCACAGGACATCACTAGTTTCTCACACTGCTCAGGTTTCAATGGAGAATCAGTTCAACACTGCAGCTGGAATTACTCACCAGCTCACTGTTTAACAGGGCAAGGATCTATCTCAGCCCACAGTGTCTGAACCCAAAGTGTGTAAAGAAGTCAGTTAAATTTGGATGAGGAAGTGTCATAGTTTGGGAGAGATGTTTTCTGCAGCAGGAGTTGGGCCTCTTCTACAGCTACATGGCAGGGTGAATACAAATGCTTATGTGAACCTCCTTTTTTTTGTTTTTTTTTTTTTGTTACTTATTTGTACCCGTAGGTAGATTTGGTTTGCATTCTGGTGACAAGCCACCGGCTGCTGGTCGCTGCGTGCGCGAGCGCCCTAAACCTACATGTTTTTGGTATACGGGAGGAAACCGGAGAAATCCCGGAGAAAACCCACGCAACACGGGGAGAACATGCAAACTCCACACAGCTCACTGTTGGTCGGGGGCTGGGATCGAACCCACGATCTCATGATCCCCGCGATCCCCCGGCCGAGGGTAAACTGTGCTGCCACAGTGCTAAACCACTGCGCCACCGTGCAGCCCACTTTGGCAACATCCAGTTCCTTTACTGCAGTTTCCTCCCAATTAGCTCGTAATTTTCATGCAAGACAGTGCCTCCTGTCACACTGCAAAATGGTTAAACAGTTCCTTGAACCTAACAATATTGAAACAATGAACTGGCCAGCTCAGAGTCCAGGTCTAAACCCCATAGAGAGAATCTCTGGAAAATCCTTGGCGACAAAGTCATGGCTAAGAAACCCAGTACAGTTATACAGTTTCTGAACTGTGGAAGAGACTGAAGAAGAATGGACCAAGATCAAACCAGAGCAGTGAGAGAAACTAGTGATGTCTTCTGGATGCAGATGTGCTGAAGTCATTCAAAGCAAGCGTCTCTACACTTCCTGTGAAGTTTTGAATCCTTTAGCCCTAATCTTTATTTATTTATTTTTAATAAAATAAAAGTTTGTGTTGAAGTGCCTTGGTTATGTAAAAAAAACCCAACATACTAGTACAGCAGTGGTATAGCCACAGCTGATATTATGTAAAATTCTGAACAATGAAGAATAATATTTGTTAGAATAAATCAAGTATTAAACACTGTTCTCTAATTTTGATCTCCACTGTAATTGTAATTGTGTGAAACTGACTTCTTGCCCCAAATCCTAACCTTGTCACAACTTGGGAATTTGCAAATCATTCCGTTTGTGTGGAATACAAAGGATTGGGAGCATCAGGTATTTTCATGGTGTGTATGTGAGTGAGTGAGTGAGTGAGAGAGAGAGAGACAGGGAGAGAGAGAGAGAGATTATTTGAGGAGCTCAGACATTTAGTAATCCTGCTTTAGACTGCAGTTGGAGCAGGGATGTAAACCCCCTACCAAACCCGTTTTCATGCCCTCCAGTGAATAGTAAAATTTAAGTAAATATTGTTTCAAGATGTCACTTAAACAATTTAAAAGTAGTTTACTGGATTCAGTGGTTTGTAAATGGCATTCACTTATATAGCGCTTTTATTCTCATCTCTAGATGACCAAAGCGCTTTACAGATCCTGCTATCCACCCATTCACACGCACATTCACACACTGATGGCGGCAAATAGCCACAATTAAAAAAACAACAAAACTTCAGGCTCTGAAATGTTGTGCTACATGTTGTATGTCCCTTTCTGTATGCTAGCTCCACATTTCTGTAATACAGTCATGCTCAGCTAGTTCAAGAAGACTTCCTTATCTTCTTGCTGTAATTTTCTATAAATTTATTACAGATATATGTATTTTGCATCAAATCCCTTTTGGCTTTTTGGTTGGTCTAAAAGATATTTCTAATTGTTTATTTCTCTCCTTGAAGAGTTTTGAGGTCAATGACCTGCTGCAGGGACTAAACTTCTCCAAGGTGCTGGATTGCTTGGTTGCTCTTAACAAAGCTACTGAAGGTAAGCCTGATGTGTATGAAGTATCAATGTACCAGAAAATTTATTTATTCAATTTTGATTGTAGTGGAACTATTACTTTTTTTTTTTTTTTAATTAAAAAAAATGTTGTCTCACTTTCAGCATTGTTCATTATGTGAAAGAGATTCAATTGAATTCGTAGATTCAGAGTCAAAACTTCAAACAAGCAATTTTTCACTTGACTTTAGTTTTTTCCAGCCTGAAGTGGCTCAAATCTTTTTTTGTGTGTGTGTGTCTGTGACCTGAAGCGAGCAAGCCAGTAGAGGCAAGACAGTGCATACATGTGGGAGGCAGGTGTAACAGTAATGATGCAAGGAATAATAGTAGTGAAAGTAGATGAGTTTAAATACTGTATCTGAGGTCAGTCATCCAAAGCAATGCACGGTGCACAAGAGACATGAAGAAGACAGTGCAGGCAGGGTGGAGGGGGGGTGGTGGAGACGAATGTCAAGGGTGATTTGTGACAGATAACAGCTAGAGTAAAAGTGAAGATTTACAAGACAGAAGTTAGACCTGCTATGATGTATGGTTTGGACATGGTGGCCCTGACAAAAAGACAGGAGGTAGAGTTAAAGATGCTAAGGTTCTTATCCTTCATTCATTCTCATTGGGAGTGACTAGGGGGGACAGGATTAGAAATGATCCACCTTTTTTGTCTTTTATTTCTTTGTGCCACATCATCCAATTACCACTAGACGGTGCACCGGCTTTGCATTGAGAGGTGGCAGCTCATTTCGAAGAAGTGTGGTGGCATGCAATCTCATGTTACATCGGTGTTATGGTGCATTTTAGGAAAAAGGTCTGTCATCAGACGCACATTGTTTAATGCCATTTCAACGGTGTGTTTTGAAATTGTGCAGCTCTGCAACTCATGGGGAAACAGTCTGTGCTGGGATTTTCTGTTATTTTAATGGAGAGAGTTGTAACAGTTGTAATATAATCATCCACCATTTTAATTATAAAATGATGATACACTAAATAGTTTTTGTTTTTTTTTTCAATTCCATCCACATTGTTATTTTAATTGCAGACTGTAACCCATAAGAACTCAGATTCCTTTCTCTTTCAATGGAAATTTTGGGGTCTGGGTTCTTATGGGTTAAGGTTAGAGTATAGATTAGGCATTAATGTATGAATTTTTTTTTTTTTTTTTTTTTTTTTTTTAGGGGAATGAATGAATGAACAGGGAACATGTGTGTGTTCCGGTGTGGTTGCTGCACACAAGGGGAGTTGTGTCAGTCTGAAGATTTTTATTCCATCCACATTCTTGTTTTCATCATGGACTTATTAGGCATTATCCATCCATCCATCCATCTTCTACTGCTTTTCCGGAGGTCCGGGTCGCGGAGGCAGCAGTTCAAGCAGAGAAGCCCAGACTTCCCTCTCCCCAGCCACCTGCTCCAGCTCTTCAGAGAGGATACCAAGGCGTTCCAAGACCAGCTGGGAGACGTAGTCTCTCCAGCAAGTCCTGGGTCTTCCCCGGGGTCTCCTCCCAGTGGGACATGCCCGAAACACCTCAAGTGGGAGGCGTCCAGGAGGCATCCTGATCAGATGCCTATACCACCTCAACTGGCTCCTTTCAGTGTGGAGGAGCAGCAGTTCTACTCTGAGCCTCTCCCTGATGACTGAGCTCCTCACCCTATCGCTGAGGGTGAGTCCAGCGATCCTACAGAGAAAGCTCATTTCAGCTGCTTGTATCCGCGATCTCAGTCTTTCGGTCATTACCTAAAGCTCGTGACCATAGGTGAGAGTAGGAACGTAGATTGACTGGTAAATCAACAGCTTTGCCTTAGAACTAAGCTCCCTCTTCACCACAACAGACCGGTACAACGTCCGCATCACTGCAGATGCTGCTCCGATCCGTCTGTCAATCTCACGCTCCATTCTCCCCTCACTCGTGAATAAGGCCCCAAGATACTTCAACTCTTCCACATGGGACAGGAGCCTATCCCCAGCCCGGAGAGGACAATCCACCTTTTTCCAGCTGAGGACCATGGACTCAGATTTGGAGGTGCTGATTCTCATCCCAGCCGCTTTACACTCTGTGGCAAACTGTCCCAGCAAGAACTGTAGATTATTGCTGGATGAAGCCAGCAGGACAACATCATCTGCAAGCAACAGAGATGAGATCCTGTGGTCACCAAGCATGACACCCTCCATTCCCTGGCTGCGCCTAGAAATCCTGTCCGTAAAAGTTATGAACAGGATCGGTGACAAAGGGCAGCCCTGGCGGAGTCCAACTCTCACTGGGAATGAGTTCGATTGAGTGTTGGCAATACGAACCAAACTCTCACAACGGTCGTATAGAGACCGATTAGCTCGTAACAACAAGCCCAATACCCCATACTCCCGAAGAACCCCCCACAAAAAACCACGAGGGACGCAGTCAAATGCCTTCTCCAAGTCCACAAAACACATGTAAACTGGTTGGGCAAACTCCCACGAACCCTTGAGGATTCTCAAAAGGGTAAAGAGCTGGTCCGATGTGCCACGGCCAGGACGAAACCCACATTGCTCCTCCTAAATCTGAGGTTCGACCAACGGCCGGACTCTCCTCTCCAGTACCTTGGCATAGACCTTCCCAGGGAGGCTTAGGAGTGTGATCCCTCTAAAGTTGGAACACACCCTCCGGTCCCCTTTTTTGAAGAGAGGAACCACCACCCCGGTTTGCCATGCCAAAGTCACTGCCCCCGACCTCCACGCGATGTTGCAGAGGCGTGTCAACCATGACAGCCCTACAACATCCAGGGCCTTGAGGTACTCAGGGCGAATCTCGTCCACCCCTGGGGCCTGGCCACCAAAGAGATTTTTAATCACCTTGGCGACCTCAGCCCCTGCGATTAGCAAGTCTTCCCCCTCATCCACAAGCCCTGCTTCCTTTGTGGAAGGTGTGTCAGTGGGATTGAGGAGATCCTCGAAGTATTCCTTCCACCCCCCCAACAATATCCCCAGTCGAAGTCAACAGCGCCCCATCCGCACCATACACAGTGTGGACAGGGAGCTGCTTCCCCCCTGCCTGAGCCGCCGGACAGTGTGCCAGAATCTTTTCGAGGCCGACCGAAAGTCTTGTTCCATGGCCTCACCGAACTCCTCCCATACCCAAGTTTTTGCTTCAGCAACCACCCGAGCTTCATTCCACTTGGCCTGCTGGTACACCTCAGCTACTTCGGGAGTCCCACAAGCCAACCAAGCTTGATAGGACTCCTTCTTCAGCTTAAATGCCCCCCTCATCACTGGTGTCCACCACTTGGTTCGGGGATTGCCACCACGAAATGCCCTGATGACCTTGCGGCCGCAGCTCTGGGCTGCTGCTTCAACAATAGAGGTGGAGAACATGGCCCATTCAGACTCCATATCTCCCCTCATGGATCGTCATCTTATCATGGTGGGGGGTTTGCGTGCCCCAGTGATCCCAGGAGCTATGTTGTCCGGGGCAATTTGCCTCTGATAGGGTCACCCAAGACAAACTGGTCCTGGGTGAAGGGCCAGACTAAGAACGATCCAACAGACTCTCATGATAAATACTAGAACAAGGATTCAGTGTACCTCGCCCGGTATGGGGTTACTGGGGCCCCACCCTGGAGCCAGGCCTGGGGGAGGGGCTCAATGGCTAGCATCTGGTGGCCGGGTTTCCGCCCATGGGACCCATCTGGGCTCAGCCCGAAGGAGTTACATGGGTCCGCCCTCCAGTGGGCTCATCACCTGCAGCAGGGATCATGGGGGTCCGGTGCTATGTGGATCAGGTGGCGATCACAGGCGGAGACCTTGGCGGAATGATTAGTCATTAATGTGTTTAATTTTAGGGGAATGAATGAAAGAATGAATGAATGAACAGGCAGTGTGCTGTGTTTTACTTTTCACTCTTGACTTGCTGGAGAGACAGGAGGTGCATCCGTCTGTCTTGTCTGGTGCAGCCTCTGATCAGGTCAGGACAGACCAGTGGTTCGGTGCCCTCACCAGCCAGTGTTTACCCTCTCTCTTCTATTCGGAGGAGTAATAAGCAGGGTTATAAAGTATTATGGTTGTCCACATAATCTGTACTAATGTCTGTGTCCCTTCAGCCATCGCTTTTGTTCTTTTGTCCCTTTGTGGGCATGTGCAAGTATGTCCTTTCCGAGGTAATAAAAAGTACAAACTCAGTTGTTGCTTTTCTGCTAGATGTATTAATCTGAGGACAAATAAAGAGAGTTGGGTACCCAGGGGCGCATGGTGTGATGGCTGGAGGAGGTTGTCCACATCGCACTTACAGTCAGGGTTGTTGAGTGGTGGGTGCCCATCCATCAACACCCGGGAGGGGCCACCGAGTGCGGGCTCACTTCATGGCGGTGGTTGGCAGTGGACGGGATGCCATGCCGGCTGTCCTCCCCTCCTGCTCGGGAGGGACTGGGACGGGGGAGACCTGTGGTTGGCAAAAGTAACAGGAGAGGGAGCTCTCCAGCTCCCCGTGGGCTGGGAGTGACTTCAGTGGCACATTAATGATCCTTCCATTTTATGAAAGTTGATGAAAATTTGCACAGGCATCTTCCTCTTTTCCTGAAGTTTCAAACCCATTCATGTCTGTGTGTTGCATCTGTGCATACTACACTACTCACAAAAAGTTAGGGATATTGTTTTTGGGTGAAATTTATGGAAAATGTAAAAAGTTCACTCTACAGTGATATTAAATCATGAAAGTAGGGCATTTGAGTAGAAGCATGCAATGGTGATTTCCTCATCTCAAACAATTCAACAGTGGTGGGTATACCATAACAAAAAATGTCAATGTCTCAATAACTTGTCATGTGCCCTTGAGCATCAATTACAGCTTGACAACGATGTCTCGTGCCGTTTACAAGTCGACTTATTGTCTGCTGATTCATGGCATTCCACTCTTCTTGAAGAGCGGCCCTCAGGTCATTGAGGTCAAGGGGTGAAAGGTTACGAGCCTCTACACAGCGACTCAGCTGATCCCATAAGTTTTCTATGGGATTCAAGTCTGGAGAAAGTGCAGGCCACTCCATTTGAGGTACCCCAGTCTCCAGCAGCCGTTCCCTAATGATGCAACCTCGATGATCTGGAGCATTGTTGTCCATGAAAATGAAATTCAATTCAATTCAATTCAATTCAACTTTATTTATATAGCGCCATTTCACAACAACAGTCATCTCATAGCACTATCAACTGTAGGGAGGACCCCCACAGTTGCAGAAAGACCCCAGCAATCAGGCGATCCCCTGTGAGCAAGCACTTGGCGACGGTGGAGAGGAAAAACTCCCTTTTAACAGGAAGAAACCTCCAGCAGAACCAGGCTCAGGGAGGGGCAGTCATCTGCTGCGACTGGCTGGGGGGTGAGGGGATAGAGAAGAAGAAAAGAACAGACATGTAGAGAGCAAACAGCACAATGGGGACTCAATCTATGGGAGAGAACAAACAAATGTTAATGACCAGCAAAAAAAAAAATATTTCATAGAGAGTGAGGAAAGGAGTGAGGCCCAGTGCATTACTGGAGGTCCCCCGGCTGACTAAACCTATTAGCAGCATAACTAAGGGAGGGTTCAGAAAACACATGATCCCTCCCTAATTGTAGGCTATATCAAAAAGGTAGGTTTTAGCCCTATTCTTAAAAACAGAGATCGAGTCTGACTCCCGAATCCAGATTGGCAGCTGATTCCACAGGAGAGGAGCTTGATAACTGAAGGCTCTGCCTCCCATTGTACTTTTGGAGATTCTAGGTATTACAAGTAAACCTGCATTTTGGGAGCGTAGTGCTCTGTTAGGATGATACGGTAGTATCAGATCTTTTAAATAAAAAGGAGCCTGATTGTTTAGAGCTTTGTAAGTAAGAAGAAGGATTTTAAACTTAATTCTAAACTCTATGGGAAGCCAATGAAGGGAGGCCAGAACCGGAGAGATATGATCTCTCTTTCTAGTACCTGTTAAAACTCTTGCTGCAGCATTTTGGATCAGCTGAAGACTTTTTAAAGATGTTTTAGGACAACCTGATAATAAAGAATTACAATAATCTAATCTCGAGCTAACAAAAGCGTGGATCAGCTTCTCAGCATCACTCTGAGACAAGATGCTCCTAATCTTGGCAATATTACGCAAATGATAGAAGGCAGTCTTAGAAACAAATTTAATATGTGAATTGAAGGACAAATCCTGATCAAAAATAACTCCAAGGTTCCTCACAGAGCTATTAAGAGAAAGAGTAACTGCATCCAAACTGAAAGTTTGATTTGGAAAGGAATTTCTAAGGTTTTTTGGACCAACAAGAATGACTTCAGTCTTATCTGAATTTAATAGCAGGAAATTACAAGTCATCCAAACTTTGATTTCCTTAAGACAGGCTTCTAACTTGGCTAATTGATTAGTATCATCTGGCTTCATTGACAGGTATAATTGTGTGTCATCTGCATAACAGTGAAAATGTATACAGTGCTTTCTAATAATGTTGCCTAACGGAAGCATATATAAACTAAAAAGAGTAGGGCCAAGCACAGATCCCTGTGGAACTCCATGACTAAGCTTTGAGCTGAGAGAAAACTCATCATTTACATGAACAAACTGGAACCTATCAGATAAATAAGATCTAAACCACTGCAACGAAGTTCCATTAAGTCCAACATAGTGTTCTAATCTATCAAGTAGAATATTATGATCAATAGTATCAAAAGCTGCACTAAGATCTAAAAGGACAAGTACAGAAACTAGTCCATTATCAGATGCAATGAGGAGGTCGTTAGTGACCTTCGCTAAGGCTGTTTCAGTGCTATGATGGATTCTAAACCCAGATTGAAACTCCTCAAATAAACCATTTCCCTGCAGGTGGTCAAATAATTGCATAGCAACAACTCTTTCTAAGATTTTTGAAATGAAAGGGAGATTAGAGATTGGTCTATAGTTAGCTAAAGCTCCTGGATCTAGCGTTGGCTTTTTGAGTAAGGGTTTAATTACAGCCGTTTTAAAAGCCTGCGGTACATGGCCTAAAGTTAATGAAGAATTGATTATATGAAGAATAAAGCTACCAATAAGTGGGAAGACTTCTTTAAATAACCTGGTAGGAATAGGGTCTAAAAGACAAGTTGAAGGTTTGGATGAGGAAACTATTTTGTCTAACTCACAAAGGTCGATTGGAGTAAACTCATCAAGACAGACATCAATAGAAGGAGTTGTAGTAGTTACAGTATTTAAGTTAACTGTGGGAAGAATCTGATTGATTTTATCTCTGATGGATGAAATTTTATTATTGAAAAAGTTCATAAAGTCCTGACTAGTAAGCTCTAAGGGGATGCTAGGATTGACAGAGTCCTGACTCTTTGTCAACCTGGCTACAGTACTGAAAAGAAACCTGGGATTATTCTTGTTCTCTTCTATTAATGCAGAGTAATAACTCGTTCTAGCTTTTCTAAGAGATTTTTTATAAATTAAAAGATGATTTCTCCAAGCTAAATAGATTTCATCTAAATTAGTAGAGCGCCATTTTCTTTCTAATTGACGAGTCTTCTGTTTTAAGCTACGAGTTTCTGTGTTGAACCAAGGAGTTAAAAATCTCTGATTAGACTTTTTCTTTTTTAAGGGGGCCACCAAGTCTAGAGCCTGATGTAGAGAAGCTGAAACACTATCCACCATGTTATCAATTACAGAAGGAGCAAGCTGTCTATAGCTTATTTCCGTTGTGTTGACACATGGCATAGAGGAAACAATCTGCATAAATTTGGAAACAGCATCATCTGAGAGGCATCTACTGTGATAATATTTTTCTTTAGGAGCCAAATAGTCAGAAATAGTAAAATCAAAGGTTAACAGACAATGGTCTGACAGTACAGGGTTATGAGGAGACACTACCAGATTTTCTATTTCTATGCCATATGTCAGAACAAGGTCCAATGTATGGTGGAGGTAATGAGTAGAATTTCCTACTTTCTGAGAAAACCCAATCGAGTCTAATATTGAATTAAAAGCCACATTAAGGCAGTCACTATCTACATCCACATGTATATTAAAGTCCCCTACTATAATTATTCTATCAGATTTCAGCACTAAATCAGCTAAGAAATCAGGAAATTCGGATAAAAATTCTGAATAGGTTGATGGGGGACGATAAACTATGGCAAATAAAATTGGGTTTAACCTGGAATTGCTAAAGTGCCCAATACTGAGGACCAGGCCCTCAAAGGAATTATAACATGTTTTTTGCTTTACATTAACTAGTAATTTGGAATGGTAAATTGCTGCTACTCCTCCTCCACGACCAGAACTTCTGGGATTTTGACAGTTTAAATAACCAGAGGGAGTTGATTCATTTAAACCAACATAATCCTCTTGTCCTAACCAAGTCTCTGTAAGGGAAATTAAATCAATCTGATGATCAATTAACAGATCATGGACTAACAGAGACTTGGGAGTTAGAGACCTAATATTTAATAAACCACATTTAATTTTTAAATTATGAGGAGGAACAGAGGCCAAATCATTCAATTTAGAGGCTTTATGTTTAATTTGAGTTTTACCAATATTTTGCTTTATCACTTTGGGATGCTTATACATTATATTTTTATTTACTTTGGAGGGAGCAGACAACGATTCTCTGATGGGGAAGACGGGGGCTAAGCTGAGGGGTGGCGGATGAAGAGGAGCTGCAGAGAGGCGTGTAAGACTGCGACTCTGCTTCCTGGTCCCAACTCTGAGTAGTCATGGTTTTGGAAATTTGGATAAAAAAGATGCCAGATTGTTAGATAAATGAGAAGCACCATCCAAAGTGGGATGAATGCTGTCTCGTCTCATAAGACCAGGTTTTCCCCAAAAAGAGCTCCAATTGTCAATGTAGCCCACGTCATTTTTAGGACACCACACAGACAGCCAGCGGTTCAAGGATGACGAGCGACTAAACATGTCATCACTGGTCAGATTGGGGAGGGGCCCAGAGAATACTACAGTGGCAGACATCGTTTTTGCAAAGTCACACACCGATTCTACATTAAGTTTCGTGACTTCCGACTGCCGGAGACGGATGTCATTAATGCCGGCGTGAATAACAATTGTGGAGTATTTACAGTTACTTTCAGCCAGCATTTTCAAATTTGACTCGATGTCGCCTGCTCTGGCCCCAGGAATGCATGTGACTATGACCGCTGGAGTCTCTAGGTTCACGTTTCTGACTACAGAGTCGCCAATGATCAGAGTTTTTTCCTCAGCGGGTGTGTCGCTGAGCGGGGAAAAACGATTAGAAACGTGAACAGGTTGGTGGTGAACCGGGGCTTTGCGACTAGGCTTCCTTCTCACCGTCACCCACCCAGTCTCCTCGCTGCAGAGGAGAGCCGGGGAACCGGTGACAGGGGGACCTAAGCTAGCTAGCTCCGCTGCAGCTAAGGGGCGTCCGTCGAGATTAACTGGCGCAGACGGTGTTTCAATGCAGCGGAGCCGGGATTCCAAATCAGACAACCTCGCCTCGAGCGCCTCAAAAAGACAACATTTATTACATTTACCGTTATCACTAAAAGAGGCAGAGGTGTAGCTAAACATCTGACAGGGAGAGCACACCAGAGGAGGAGAGGAAAGAGAGCTAGTAGCCATAGCTAGTGGCTCGAGAGCTGGAGAGCAAACCACACAGGCAGACAGCAAAACAGGAAGTGACGATACGTTACCACAAGGAAGTGACGATCTCGAAATCCTCCAAATCCAATTAGGCCAGTGTTCTTCATGCAGGGGCACAATGACTGGATTAATGATGTTATTCAGGTAGTATCGGCTTGTCACTGTACCATCCACAAGGTGTAGGGTAGGTCTGTATTGACTAGACACACCTGCATAGAGTGTAATGCCACCACAACAGTGGCTGATGCATAGCGCTCTCCTTGATGTCTCCAACATCGTTGGCGGCCATCATTTCTGCTCATCATGAATCGACTTTTATCAGAGAACAGCTCTGAGGCCCACTGGTCCCTTGTCCAGCATAAATGCTCCCTGGCCCATGCAAATGATGATGCCTGTGCCTGGTGGTGTAGTCAGGTACCCTTGCAGGTCGTCTAGCACGCAGACCATGCTGATGTAAACGGTTTCGAATGGTCTGAGGTGACACTTGGTTCCTCTCACCTTCTTGAAATGTGCCTGAAGTTGAGTGGCATTCATCATCTGGTTCTGCAGGAAACTGTTCACAATGAAGCAGTCATCAGCATGGGATGTGGCCAAAGGACATCCGCTTCTATGCCTTTCTGTCTCTTCCAGTCTCTCTGTTGCAACCTGCTGGTGACACTCTGCGACACTCTAAGCTTAGTGGCCACTTCTCTCTGAGAACATCCTGTTTGAAGCCTTGCAATGGTGAGGTACTGTTGATCAATTGTGAAGCATTGTCTTGGTCTCATGATGTCAAAATGTGAACAGCATGATGAAGAGGACTGTTTAAATACCAGTTGTAATTGAACCAGAAAATTTATTGGTCGATTCATGGATCAAACACCTGTTGTGAATTTTGCCATTAAGCCCCTTGTTGGAGAACAGAAAGTTACGCAAAAAGTACTGAAACACTGAACAGCTGGACATGTGCATTCAAAAGGTTAGAGAAGGTCAAATTAAGTTCACCTATAAAGGTTATAGTGCATTTTAGGTGCAACCTGAAATTTCACCCAAAAGTCAAATATCCCTAACTTTTTGTGACTAGTGTATGTTAAATGCTTCAGCTTGATTTTTTTTTTTTTTTTTTTTTTTTTTTTTTTCAGTCCAGCATTATCTCTTCCCCATTTGTCCTCACTAAAATAACTAACTGGGCATCAACTGGGATTGATGCCTGTTCAATGCCAAGCAGCATTGCTATTGCGTGCATTTTTGCACTTGCTGTTCAGCCAGCATAAAACCCATCTTAAACAAGCATCATGATCAGAGTTCACTTTAGATAATGTGCCTCTATGCATTAAATGAATGGGCAGGAGTGCTTTGGATTGGATTATCCAAAACACACCTCTGAATAATTAGACCAGCCTCTTTGCACCATGTCCCTGGTGGAAAATTTGTTTTTGCATTGCTGTAATAAGGAAATTAACTTGGAAATGCCCATAAATTCACCCTGGACCTGAGATAACTGATTATGGACTGTGTGCTTGTAATGTGGCTCAAAGTAGGAGGGGAAAGCCTGAGATGGTTTGGACATGAGCAGAGGATGGATAGTGGATATGCAGTATTGGACAAAGGATGTTGAAGATGGAGCTGCCAGGCAGGAGGAAAAGAGGAAGACCACAGAGAAGATCCATGGATGTAGTGAAGGAGAACATGGAGAGGGTTGGTGAAAGAGAAGAGGATGCAAAGTGATAGGGTGAGATGGAGACAGATGATGACCCCTAAAGGGAGCAGCTGAAAGAAGAAGAATGTGACACAGACTCAATTTTTTAGACTGAACACAAAGATTTGATCTAAAACCTGATCTTTTAGATCAGATCTGAATCACCCTCATATGTCGTCCTAGATGCATCCGTTAAATCAGAATTCATGTAACTCTGTATCTCTGCACCTGCAGATGTACCAGCAATTGCTGCTAAAACAGCTGAAGTGCTGTGTCTGGCTTCTTTCCTTCTGAACCTCATCACATACAGTCAAATAACTGCCGCAGTCCAAAACTCTAAAACCTGTCTTTACTAAAAATACATCAGTTTAAAGTTTTAAATAAATAAATATGATGTTTTGTCGTTAAAGATGCAAGCAAAGATGCATCAATGTGGGCATGTGTACCATTTTGTACTATTGTGCACATGTGTGTGATTTCAGAAGACGGGCATGTTCCCTTTCAAGTCAGTTAAGTCACTTGTGATTGCAAATGTGAACTGTAATAATAATAAACATCAGGAAGACAAAGTCAGACAGCCAGTTGGAGCATACAGTATGTGCATTGGTGCTTCATTCTGCTACCAGACCAAACCATTCAGTGTAGCTCTGTTGTGAAGTGTGTATCCTTTATATTTTTAATAATCTCTCAATATCTTAAAAGTTCTTAGGATTTGCTGTTGCCATATGTTTTTTGGAGAACGTTTTCAGTAAATTTTTGAATATTTAAGTTTTTGCTATTATTAACCAAGGTGTTTTGCACTTGCAGGGTTTACTGTTTCCGGGGACAGTGTTTGTGTGCCGCACCCTTCAAATTTGAGGATCAAGTCCTTTGACTCTCTCAACACTCACAGTCGGTCCTCTAAACTGCTGCAGCCTCAGTACCGCAGCCTGGTGAGTTACGTTGACAGCCACAGCAGCACAGCTCAAGTAATGACAGTAGACAAATACCGACGGGGTTAGAGATATGATTGTGTTATGAAAACACAACAAAGTCCTGCAGTGGCACACAGAATTATCCTGTTCTCTCATGTGCTCTTCCTTCCCAGGATATGTCAGAGGGCAGTGGGTGTGGCCAGGTGCTGGTCAAGGCACGATTTCCCTTCCAGAAGACCAATGAGGACGAACTTTCTTTCTCCAAGGGTGACATCATCAGCGTTAGCAGACAGGAGGAGGGGGGCTGGTGGGAAGGCTCACTAAATGGCAAGACTGGGTGGTTTCCCAGCAACTATGTGCGGGAGCTGAAGGGAAGCGGTGGGTGCAGTATTTTTTGTTGATGGTTTGAAATGCTGTCAAGTCACATCTTTAACTTCCAGCCATCTTATCTTTACATGCTGCAGCTGATTCACAACAGCTTGCTTATCACTCATTTTGTATGCATTTTCACCAGAAGTGTGTGAGAAATTATATTGCAAATACAATTCAGATAAATGTGTCAATATACATTTAAATGTTTTCCAAAGCAGGAAGACGGGCTAAATGCACCCAGATACATAAATAAACAGACTTCCTGCAGGTCTGTTTCTGCTGATTATAATTTCCTGACCTATTTTAGTTGAATAATTTCCCTGGAAAAGGATGGAAAAATCTGTCCTGGAATTGTGCTGTAGTAGTGATCTTCTGATTTTATTTATTTTGTTTTTGTTATATCTAGAACTTTCTCTTATGTATCACTGTTTTTTTTTTTTTTTAACTTGGAAATGCTGTCCCCTGTACAGTGTTGAGCAAGTTATTAAAAATTTGTAATTAAATACTGTAACGTGCTGCTCGACATGGCAACGTCCCACCGGGAGATTCGAACTCACGCCTCCCGCTCCGGAGTCCCGCACTCTACCTGTGTCGCCAATAGGGTCAACCCACTTGGCAAGCCAAGTAGGGTGCTCATATTGAGTTCGCTACACTACTCCCCTCTGGTTCTCGACATCGTCCCGATGTCAGCGCCCCATTACTGCTTTGGACAGGAGATCCCACTTCTGACACCAGTGTAACGTGCTGCTCGACATGGCAACGTCCCACCGGGAGATTCGAACTCACACCTCCCGCTCCGGAGTCCCGCACTCTACCTGTGTCGCCAATAGGGTCAACCCACTTGGCAAGCCAAGTAGGGTGCTCATATTGAGTTCGCTACAATACAGTTACTAGTTACTCCTTTTCAAAAGTAATTGTGTTACTTTACCAATTATGGCATGATTAAAATAATTAGTTACTTGGAAAAGTAACTTTCACATTACCTTTAAATGCATACTTAAATCATCTTGCACAAATAGCATGATAATTTAATTAATGAATTACATTAGGGGCTTATTATTATTAATGGCAGGTTGAAAACAGACTGTTTCAGACAGAACTTCAGTGTTTCTTTATGTTGGTGTTGCTACACACGTGTCTGCTGTAACAGAGACATGATCCAGTCCCTCATATGTCTTTTGGAGATCAAAATCCATATTTGAAAAATCTTTGTCCAGGTAGCAGGTAAATTCTTTCAAGCCAGTGGATCACAGTCTCAGCTGTCTGAAGGAAAGTGACTGTTGATAACATGTCTTCAATCAGTCGGTTTAATTCTTGCTGCGTCACAAACTGTCCAGATGCAAACCTGTTTTTGAAATCCAGCCGTGGATGTTTGGATAAGAGAAGAGCCACTTTACGGTGTTAGCTGTTAGCATAGCTAGCTGTTCCTTAACACTAGCTTTGTCGGAGTTTGTTGCTTTTTAATCAGGAACTTCTGAAGATTACAATAGGTTTCAACTGGTACTTAGCTTGCAACCCACCAATATATACATTTGTCTTTAACCCTGAGAAAAGAAAAATGTGTATTTCCACAAAAACAAAGTTGCTACAGTTCTTTGGGGTTTCACAGCTCTTTGGGACAAGTCACATTAAGTGACAGCTGCATCTAGGGTTGCCAACCGTCCCGTTTTAGCTGAGACGTCCCATTTATTGGGCTAAATATGTTTGTCCCAAGCGGGATGCGTATTATCCCGTGTATTCAAGGCTGCCTTAATGAACGGCCTAGGCTGGGCAGAAGCCCAAGGGCCTACATAGATCAGGGCCTATCATGAGACAGTGAAAAAGATCACATTGTTGTTAATTGGTTAAATTCTGTGTCTATCACTTGATATTCATGTGTGGCTGCTGATTGGTCTAATTTACAAGTGCCTCACGTGGGTACCATGTAACAATAGCCTATCAGAGGAATTGTTTTGACATATGACTATGCAAGTGCCAGTGAGCGGTAAGAAGTAATTAGCTTGGTCAAAATGTCCAGAAAAAAGTTTGAAAGTGGCGCTCATAAAATTATTGAGAGGAAAAAAGCTTAGGGAAAATGAATTGCTCAAAAAATGCCAAAGAGGAAAGGATTTTTCTAAGCTGGAGCATTGAGTGGAGGAGGCTGCTAATTACTGCAAGGAGGAGACAGGTAGGCTGTTAAAGCACTCACCTGGAGGAGAAGGGCGAAGGCAGAAGAAAGGCCATGATTGTTTACTTCAGACAGCTGTCTGTGGGACAGTGGACTCCAAACTTGGTAAAAAGTAGTCTGGATCAAGCATGCATACATAGAGTATGACAATATTCGTGAGCTGGACTTAAAGGACATAATGAAGGATTTTTCTTTAAAGAAGGCCAGAAGAAAAAACTTCTAAAAAGGTAAGACATGCTATTTGCAGTGCTTTCCAGCCACCTGTGCAGGTTTTTCATTGCTGCTGTTGTGCATTGTTTGAATCAGAAATACTTCACTGATGTAATTTTGCGCTGAAGGCGGTATCTGTCACACTGTTACAAGGGAAATCTCAGTAAGGTAAAATATCCTAAATCACGGCTTTATGCTTGTTTTTCCTCTCACAAGATAATTTTGACAAGACAAGAATTTATTTTTGTTGTGCAGTTTTCTGTAAGATTTTACTTGCTTTACAAAAGTTTTTACTTAAGCAATTTAACTTGCTTAAGTTGCTAAAGTAAAGCAAGCTTAAGCTTAAGTAGCTAAAGTTGGCTATTTGTCAACTTTGTTGGCAGATTTTTTTTTATTTAAACTAGAATTATCTATTGCCAGATTTTTTTTCTTTTGTTTAAGTAAAATTATCTGCCAACAGAACCAGAAAATTTGACTTACCAAATTGCGAAAAACAAGTTAAAACTACTGGAAAGCATGTAAAATTTTCTTACACATAAACTGCACAGCAAGAATAAATATCTTGTCAAACAAAAAAACAAGCATAAACAGCCTTAATTTATTTCACTTTACTTATATGTGACTTTTTGCAGTGTAGTTGTGTTTTCTAGCTCAAAGTTGGATTACTTCTCAAAGAGAAACAAAAATGAGGCCGTAGTGGCTCAGGAGGAAGAGCAGGTCGCTCAATAACCGGAGGGTTGGTGGTTTGAATCTCACTCCCCCACCTTGCTGTTGTGTTCTTAGGCAAGACACTTTACCCACCTTGCCTCCAGTGTGTTCATGGTTCATGACACTGACGTATGAATGTGAATAAATGTTTGGTGGTGGTCAGAGAGGCCGTTGGCATGGATTGGCAGCCATATTTCCATCAGTCTGCCCCAGGGCAGCTGTGGCTACAGAGGTAGTTTACCACTATCATTGTCTGTGGAGTGAATGAATAGTGGACTCATTGTAAAGTGTCTTTGGGTGTCATTAAAAGTGCTATATAAATGCAATCCATTATGAAAACATAGCTATTTCATATTTTTAAACTGAGATTCTGTATTCTGTAAAATCTGAAATTTCTAGGTATACAGTATGGTATTATTTTCCTTGTAGTATTAAACATGATATTGAATAGCAGTGTTTTTAAGCTATTATCAAGGTAAAAAAAAAAAAATCCCAGTATTATGACAACACTAATGTCCACAACATTGTGACACCGAGCAATAGTTAAAACCCTCCTTATCTGGCTGTGAGAAAGTTGGCAACCCTAGCTGCATCTCAGCTGCGGTAGGGTCAGTTTGCATATTAATTTGTGCTAAAAATATATATCCGTATTTATATATAAATAAAACAAGTAATGAAACTGTTGAAATTTCAGCAACTGTAACACGTAACTGAATTTTTAAACCGTTATTTCATTACACAACAAGTTACTGCAAAAGTAGCAATGTTATTCTTCCCCCTGTATGAGGAGAAATCCAAAGACTATTTCCCTATGATACCTGATGTAGTTTGATGTTTACTTTTTAATTATAAGTCTAGGGGTACAATAAAGCCCTCAGATTGCTTACTCTGAAAGTCACCAATAATTAACATATTTAAGCTTATTATGTTCAGGATGTTTTCTAAACATGCCGTGAATTTTGTTTTAACTCTAAAGTTGTTAATTTTCTACCCTTTGTGCTCATATGCTCATGGCCTCCTATTGTGTTGGTTAGTTGTTTTACTTTTGGAGGAAGAAAAGGCAGGACAGAAGGAAGAATGCCTCACAGGGACACAAAGACAGGAAGTTCCTTTTTTATAAAGCTGCTCTGGAACTTCCTGAACTAAAACCCTGAACATGGATTATAGCACACTGTGGATGGCAGTAAATTCATATAACCAGTGGGAGTTGTTTGATGTGAGCAATAGCAGGCTTGCACAGATGTAATGGCTGTGGTTGTTTGTAAAGTGAATTTGAGTTTTAGACCCCATGTGAATGTCCTCTTGGTCTGCTAAAATAAATAATTGATATTGAGACTGATTCTTTGTCTGCATTGTGAAGTGCTTTATGTAGCTTCTCAACTTTGCTTATTAAAAATATTTCAAAACCCACATTAAGCTTCTTATCTAAGACCCATCAGTGTCTTGTAATATCTGAAAGACCAGTAGTGATCAGTCAGTCAGTCAATCAGTATTTGTATAGCACTTTTCAAACATTACATGCTGTGTAAAGTGCTTTACATAGATAAAAGCAGTAGACAAATTTAAATACATATATTTGCACAATACATCCCATCCCTCCACACACACGCATACACACAACTCCCCAATTCTCTCACACACATGTAAAATAAAAGAGACATAGCTTGGCACAGAGGGACCATGTGAAGGCACACATCCTGTGGAGCCCCCCACGTCAGGAGACTACACATCCCATGACCACAGGGCGTGCCACTGAGACCGCCCTGACCAGGACAGACCAGGGCCCACACCACAGTTGTAAGGCAATGGCATAGAGGCCCCACCCACCCAAGCTAGAGCGACCCACGAGACCAGCACCCCTGCAGATGGGCCAAGCAGCATCCGGCATGACGGGCTCCACTGAGGAAAACACTGGAACTAAAACACATAAAGTACAAAATGAAGCTAAGAACACACAAAACAAAGGGAACTAAAAACTCCATACTTATAAACTAAGCTAAAAACACATTAAAATAAAAAAACAAAAACAAAATAAGAGATAAGAAAATCTAAAAACAGAGTTAAGAAGGGTGTAAAACAACGAAGCATAAATGACCACTTGAATAATAGTTAAACAGGTTTGTTACAAGCCAAATTAAAAAGGTGGGTCTTGAGCCTAAAGGATATGACAGCATGCCTTTTATTGGCCGTACAGTGCTGTAACAACAGTGAAATGGCATAACATTGTGGAGTCAGTGAGTTATTGCTTTCAATCATTGGTTGTCCTACATACTGTAAAGGCCACAGCAGCTGCTCTGCAGTTTGAAAATGTTGGAGCTTCGATGGAAGTAAAGACATGCCAGTGTAACATCATGTAGACGAGGGTGATTTTGTTAATGCAGGAACATTGTGTGATCTGAAGTGGCCTTGTTTCTGTCTTTAAACTGTTCTAAATTGGTTTGACTTGCTTATTAATTCCTGTCAGTGTTCCTTTTTTTTTTTTTTTTTTTTTTTGGAACCAAGCCAAAAACAGTCTGTTGAAAATATCAAACATGATAGTTTTTCTTCTATTACCAACACTTACACTGAGCTTTTTAATTTTTAGACAAAACATCAGACAAGCCAAAGTCTGGGACGCTGAAGAGTCCGCCCAAAGGCTTCGACACCACAATCATCAGCAAGACCTACTACAATGTGGTGAGTGTCACAATCTGTGAAATAAGCCTTTCCGAGTACTTATCACAAAACAAATGGAGCGATGGAGGTCAAATGCACATCAGTTTACAAGTCAATTATTTTCCACATCTTTAATTAACAACATTGTAAGCATGTAATCATTTGTAGATCCTACATGTGCTGTCTGTGAGAGTGGAACGGATGTAATCTAGGTTATTTCTTCCATTCCAGTGGTTTCTGGGGCAGCCTTGCCTCAGGGTTGGCCACTGCTGGTTTGTACATGAGTGTTTGTGTGTTTTTGTTTTTAAATAATGCAACAAGCTACACAGTGTTTCTAGACAGCCCATCTTTAGTTGGGTTATCTGTCTCACATGCAGAGTTGTTCCCAGACGTAATACAGAAGTAAAAAAAAAAAGATTTTAAGAGATCCCAAAGTGCTGTAAACTTTTAATGAACTTTTTTTGTAACTTAAGATTTTTATTCATTTTTCATTATATATATTGCATTCAGATCACAGTCTACATTTAAAAAAAAAAACAAAGGCGCTAGAGTAAAAAAGAAAAAGGAGAAAAAAAAAAAAAGGGGGGGGGGGGACAAATGTTGGAGCATCAAGTTTTTAGTTTCCATCTCTTAATTCTTCTGGTTTTTCCAGCGTCTTTGGTTATTCTTTCAATATCTGTCTCGTTGTTGCACTTTGTAGTGTGTCCATTTCCGCCATTTTTTTTCCCATAGTCCTTCTTGCATTCTTTGTCGATATGTTAGTTTTTCCATCATACGTATGTCCTCAATAATGTCAGTCCATTGCTCTTGGTCAGGAAGAACTTCTGATCGCCATTTTTTTGTGATTGTTTTTTTACATGCAATCAACAAGATTTTAACTAGATATCTGTCCTCAGCCTGTATAACATTGTCTCTTTTAAGATCACATAGGTACATCAAGTTACAGTTCATTGGTATATTACTGTATATCGTAATATCCTCTGTATTGTCACCTGTATAGATTTCCAGAATGATGAGATTTTGCAGCATTTCCAAAACATATGCGAGTGGTCTGCATTTTGAGCCCCACATCCCCTCCAGCATATAGATTGGGTATTTGTATACTTTCCTTGAATCTGTGGTGTAATGAAAAAGCGAATCAGGTTTTTCCATCCAAATTCCCTCCATGTTCTTGAATTTGTTGACGTGTGTTGTGTTTTCCATATTTCCTGCCAGCTTTCTTCTGTTATGTTTAAATTGAGCTCTTTCTCCCATTTCTCCTTTATATAGTTACTTGAATGATTGTTTGCCATAAGTTTCTGATATAGCTTTGAAATAATTCTTGTTTTATTTCCTGTATATGAGCTTAAAATGAATTGTATAATCTCGCTCACATCTGTTTGGAGGTTATGCCTAATCTTCTTCATATAATAGTCTCTCATCTGCAGATATCTGAAGAATTCCGATCTTTCTAGTTTAAATTTTCTCCTGATGTTTACAAAGCTCCCGAGATCTTTTTTTCCCATATTGCCCCATGCTGTGATTCCCTTGTTCACCAGATTTTTGTATCCCCTATCTTGTTTTGCCGGTTCAAACTGACTGTCAAATGCTACCCATTTCAATAGTTTTATGTCTTCCTTTATATTATACTTTTGTACTATTTTATACCACAGTTCTAAAGTAAATTTAGTGATTGGGTCTATTTGTTTGATTTGCTTATATGCATCTTTATCTCCTATTATGCTTTGTACTGGGAGTCCCTCAATTTCCTTTTCCATTTCTTTCCATTTTGCCTCATATCCCTCGTCGCACCAACATATGATATATCTTATTTGTGCTGAGTAGTAATATTCCTTTAGACTCGGTAGGCCCATGCCTCCTTTCTCTTTTGGTAACTGGAGAGTTTTATATTTCACTCTTGGTTTTTTACCTCCCCAAACAAATCTCGATATCATCCTGTCCCACTTTGAGAATTGGGCATCTGGAATCTCTGTTGGTATAGCCTGGAAGAGGTAAAGTAATCTAGGTTGTATGCTGATTTTGACTGTCTCAATTTTTGAATTCAGATCCATATTTAAGATTGACCATCTATCAATATCTTTTTTTATTTCTTGTTCCAACCTATCATAGTTTGCTTTATAGATTTTGCTTAGATCTTTAGGTATGTTCACTCCAAGGTATTTTATTTCTTTTTGTTTCCAGTCAGTTATCTGGTTTAGAGGGTTATAGTGGAATGTCAGTATTTGTGTTTTTGTTATGTTTATCTTGTATCCTGATAATTTTCCAAAATTTTCTATCAAGTTCATCATTTCCATTATTGATTCATCTGGTTGTTCAAGGTAAACTATAATATCGTCTGCAAATAGCCCAATCTTGTGTTCCGCCCCCTTTATTGTTACACCTTTTAATTTCTTATTTTGTCGTATCGCTTGAGCCAGTGGCTCTATGAACAGAGCAAACAAGGTGGGCGATAAGCAGCATCCCTGCCTAGTTGATCTTTGTATATTTACTTTGTCTGTTAAGCTACCGTTTATCTTGATTCTTGCCACAGGTTCTTGATACAGCGTCCTTATGCATTGTACTGATTTTTCGTTAAATCCAAAGCGTTCCAGCACACTATATAGGAATTTCCAGTTAACCCTGTCAAATGCTTTTTCTGCGTCTAAACTCATTATTACTGCGCTTTTCTTTTCTTTATGTATTTGATTAATGATATGTATTGTTCTCCTGATATTGTCATGTGTTTGGCGTCCCTCTATGAAACCAGTTTGATCATCTTCTATCAATTCCGTCAAGAATGTCTTTATTCGTTTACATATAATTGTTGTATATATTTTATAATCCACATTTAATAAAGAGATTGGCCTATAGTTTCCGCATTGTTCTCTATCTTTCCCTGGCTTTAAAATGACTGAAATAATGGCTTCGTTCCATGATGGAGGTATTTTGTTGTTGTTCAACGTCCAATTAAATGACTTTAGAAGCTGTGGCGTGAGTTCTTCTATAAACAGTTTATAAAACTCAGATGGGTATCCATCACTACCTGGTGATTTACCGTTTTTAAGTGACTTAATCACATCTCTAATCTCTTGTGTTGTTATTTCTGCTGTTCCTATTGATGGCAAGTCCAATGTGCATAGAAATTTTTTAATATCTTTAGTATTTGTTTCTTCAGGTTGCGAGTATAGTTCTTGGTAGAAATTATGGAATATTTCTTCGATGTTTTCTGGGTTAACTGTGGTTTTATTTGTGGTGGGGTCTTTAATCTTATATACATTATTCATTGTTTGTTGTTTTCTTAACCGTTTTGCCAGCAGTTTTGTGGCTTTTGGTCCCGTTTCATAATATTTTTGCTTTAGATATCTATTTTTCCTTTCAATTTCATCCATTTGTGTTTCTTTTATCTTTATTTTTTCTTCTTTAATTTCTTGATATATTTTTGGGTCATTTGTGCTTTGATGTTTATGTTCTAATTCCCTCAGTCTCTCACATCTTTGTTCATATGCTTCCAGTTTAGTCTTATTTGCTTTTCCTGTTTCAACAATTAATTTACCTCTTAACACGGCTTTTAGTGCATCCCATAGTATTGTTGGGTCCACTTCTTCATTGTCATTCTCTTGGATATATTCATTTATGTTTACTTTTATTCTTTCTTTCATTTTATCATCATTTAACAGTCCTACATTAAGTTTCCATGTTGTTTGTCGTTTTCTATTGTTTAAATTTATTTCCATGTATATAGGATTATGATCTGATATTTCTGCCCCTCCAATCCAACAATTTCTCACCCTGTGTCTGTCATCTTCATTCATAAGGAAGTAATCTATTCTAGAGTGTACTTTATGGACTGCTGAATAATGTGTATAGTCTTTTTCGAGTGGGTGCAGGTCCCTCCAAATGTCTACCATACCCATTTCTGCCAGTGAGGTTCTTATGAATTTTGTTACATGTTTTTTTGTCTTCTTAATACTTGTTGTATCAATTTCATGATCCATGACAGCATTTAAGTCTCCTCCACAAATTAGGACTCCTTCACTGTGTGTTGCTATGAGATCAAACAGATGTTGAAAAAAACCCTTGTCACTTTCTGGTGGGGCATAGATGCTCACTAATGTGATCTGCATTCCATCTATGCTACCCTTTATTATTACATACCTGCCTTCTTTATCCTGGATTTCCTGTTCACATTCAAATTGTATTTTATTTGAGATTAGTATCATAACCCCCCTTTTAGTTCCTCCCTTAAATGAACTGTAGTAGGAGTTCTTATAGCCAAATCTCTTTAGTTTCACATGTTCTGTCTTGCTCAAATGTGTCTCTTGCATAAATATAATTTCGGCTTTTTCTTTCTTGAATTTTCTTATTATTCTTTCCCTTTTAACAGGTGAGTTCAGACCATTCACGTTTAGTGTTATTATCTTAAGATTTTTACCCATAATCATGTTTTTCCATTTTTTTAACTTGTGCTCCTAGCCCCTTTAACAACAAAAATAACACATATTTATATAAAAACACATTAAAAAATCTCGACCTCCGTACTTTGGGCCTTTCTTCTGCCCACTGGTCCCTGTTGGTGGGTGGAGGGATTGTCCTCACCGAGTGTAGGGCCCTCCCTAGACCTGTATTTACTATCCAAGAAATAGTCATTAGTCTAGAAATGTCCAACAAATATCACTTAAACCTCTCCTAGCCGTCTGTTTCTCTTTTACCTTGTCTTCTTGGCCTTCATTTCTTCTGTGTCTTTCTTAATCTTTGTTATAATCTAGGCTTTCAGTTGAAAGCCTTGTAGTCTTTCCTGGGCCCGCTGCGCCACGTCTCCCCCCCGTCTTTTGCCGTTCACTCGCCTCCACTCCGGCTGTCGTGATGCGTTCAGGGCCTCCGCTGCTCCTACCGTTTCCTCCGGCACGTACACCTCAAGGCCCCGCTCCATCATGTCCTGCGCTGCCTCTCTGGCTGTGTTGTAGGTTCTTACGCCGTTCTCCCAATGAATCCTCATCTTCGTTAGCGGCGTTTGGAATCTAATTTTTTTTTCTTTCAGCGTTTTTTTAATGTTGGCATATTTCTTCCGCTGCTGCACAATTTCCGCCGGGTAGTCATGATCAAAGAATATCTGCTTGTCGCCGATTCGTATCTTTTTTTTCCACGCTCGTGTCAGGATTCTTTCCTTTACATCATATTTCAGAAAGTTTACCACAACTGACCTGGGTGTAGAGCGTGGGTTTGGGTTCTGTGCCGAAGCGCTGTGCGCTCGTTGAATCTGCAGATCCGCTTCGCTGGGCAGTTCCAGCTCTTTTTTTAAGAACTGATCCATGAATTTCGTCATCGAGTTGCCTTCAATGCCCTCCGGGATCCCGAAGATGCGTATATTGCCCCGTCTGGACCTGCTCTCCAAGTCAGTTACTTTCTCCTGCATCCTCTGCATTTGTGCCATCAGGGTCTGCAGCTGTTCGCTTGCCTCGCTATTCCAATCTTCCAGCTCTGATATTCGGGCCTGCGCTTCTGTCATACACGCCCGCTGGGAGCGCAGCTCCTCCATGTTTTCTGCTAGCTTGCGCTCCATTTCTCTTCGGAGGCCCATAATTTCTTCCTTAATCTCTTTTTTCAGCTCCTCCTTAAGAGCCGCTAAATCCTGTTGTAGCTGCCGTTTGAAGTCTCTCAACTCTTTACCCAAACTGGCGATGCCAGTGTTCATGGTATCGAGTTTTGTGTCTTCCATTTTCTCTGCTGCGGTCACCTCGTTTTTTTGGGCCCCGTGTTCAGCGGTTTCTCCTGCGTTGTTGAAGAGGAATTCTTTAATTTTACTCTGCTTTTGTCCTTGTGCCCGGCTCCTTCATGTTTTCATCCCTTAGTTTATTGATCCGCTTATGTCGAGTTGGCCATTTACCGATGATTTTTAATCCGGCTAGGGAGAGCTCTCTGTTTAAGCGTTATGTCTCTCCGCCATCTTCCCGGAAGTCCCTTAATGAACTTTTATAAGTAGAAGAAGCAGGGTTTGGAAAGTTTTCTTGTGTTTTTTTTTTTTTTTTTGTCTTTTTGAAATATCAGTGTACTTGCAATGTTGTTACTCCTGATATCTGCACTGTCATTTAAAGAAAAAATATTATTAGATTTTTTTTTACATAACTTTTTAAGAATTATGTAAGAGACAAATAAAATAGGATCTCCCCCAAATCTGATCAGAGGTATAATGAAATGTCTCCTTCAACATTATGCAACTAGAGGACACTCAGAGAGTGCATACCTCCATCCATCCGTCCCTCCCTCTGTCTGTCCTTTTGTCCATACAACCAAATCCGTCCAGTAGTTTTTGCGTAATCCTGCTAACAGACAAATAAACAAACCTCCCTGATCACATTACTTCCTTTGGCAGAGGTAGTTATTTTTTCCGTATGAGATTAGTCACTTAATCTGTAGTCTCAGACCAGTCCCAAGTACCAGTTTTGGAGTTCTAAATATCTGGGAGGAACTCAAGAGTGAAAATATGAATAGTCTGTATTAGGGCTAGGCGATATACTGAATATATTAGTTGTACCAGTACGTTTGGCTGCCCATGATACATAAAATGATTGTATCGTGCATATTTGAGTATTTGTCACGTTAATATGAGCAGTGACTTCATATCTCAAACAGGTTCATTTGGTCTTCTTATTGATAAAACTGATATTGTTCTTCTATTAAAGTAGAATTGAACCCACCTTTTGGCGCAAAAAGTAGAAAAGCAGATTAATTCCTTATTACCTATTGTATTTTTCAACACATAAAAGAAATTTTTAGGCCGTGCGATGGCCAAGCTATAAGCCGATAAACTTTTGCCTCTGGCTGGCAGTGCCAAACAAACCGGAAGTAGTGCAGACGACGCTGCGTGATGTCACGAGTGTGATCCCTAAACAAAACAACAATGGCAGATGATAGCAGTTCTAGCAGTCAAGAACACCAGAGTTTTCAGAGTGAAGAGGCATTCAGGATCGGTGACGAGACAGAGGAGGATGCAGGAGTGTGGCAGGTGGCAGGCGTGCACAAGGGCGAGCCCGGCAGACAGCGACCTGATGCTCCTGTGACAGCAGCTGGCAGACGACGATGCAGAGGCGAGGTCCGCCGCCGGGGAATACACCTGTGCACAGGGGAGAGACTGGAAAGGCAAAGGTAGGTATGCTTACGCTGTAGATCTTGCTGGGAGATGAGGGGGTTCCTCTGCAGCAAGAGGGCTGAAGGAATCAGATGGCTTCATGCCGAAGCCCAGGGCAGAGTGGCTTATATCCCACGCTGCTGACGAGGCGCAAATGTGCGCGCAGCTGGCGCCGCTAATGAGCGGCGAGTTGTAACATATCCAGCCTGTGTTGTGTTGTAGCTTAGTTTTCTTTTTTCTATGTCACATTTTGTCTTAGTTTTGTTTTGAATTGTAATCTCTCTTGCCTGTTTTCTCTTTTGAATTCTTGGATGGAATATGGGTGGGCAATATAAGCTGCGGCTTCAGCCATCACCCATTTCGGATAACTTACGTTGAATTGTATAATCAGATGACTCATTGTTCAATTTGACCTTGTTGTTATATCATTCAGTTTCTTTCAACCTGTGCTGTACTATCTGAAATAAATTCATTCATTCAAAAAATTGGGCTATGTATTACAATACTTCTACAGACTATAGTGGCAATACACATGAACAGAACTGGCCTCTGCATTTGACTGTGCTATTTATAAATACAGTGATCCCTCACTTATCGCGTTTAATGGGGACCAGAACCGACCGCGAAAAGTGAAAACAGCGAAGTAGCGTCACCCCCCCCCCCCCAAGGGCGTCACAAGCACTATTTTGCACAAAAAGGCACAAGAGAACAGCGAAAAGTGCAACACGAGCGATAAAGAACAATGAATGCGGTCTTCCTTTGCTGGGTATGTGCGCTCTGCAGGGAGAGAAGCTGGGTAAAACGTCTCGGCCAATCAGCTTGCGAGATTCCCAAGCAGTGAAGAGGTGGGCGGAGAGGAGTGGAGCGGTTGTCAGAGAGGTGGATTTTGAGTTGTGCGGGCTCTCCGTGTTGATACCTGATGTTCTAATGTACTCTCCCTGCCTTCTGCTAGCGCCCGGGCAACTTTCGTGCCATTTTTTCTCAATTTTGAATTTTTGATGAATATTTTTGAAAAATCCGCGATGCACTGAGGGCGCGAAAGGTGAAACGCAAAGTAGCGAGGGATCACTGTAATATCTACACTCACCGGCCACTTTATTAGGTACACCATGCTAGTAACGGGTTGGACCCCCTTTTGCCTTCAGAACTGCCTCAATTCTTCGTGGCATAGATTCAACAAGGTGCTGGAAGCATTCCTCAGAGAGTTTGGTCCATATTGACATGATGGCATCACACAGTTGGCGCAGATTTGTCGGCTGCACATCCATGATGCGAATCTCCCGTTCCACCACATCCCAAAGATGCTCTATTGGATTGAGATCTGGTGACTGTGGAGGCCATTTGAGTACAGTGAACTCATTGTCATGTTCAAGAAACCAGTCTGAGATGATTCCAGCTTTATGACATGGTGCATTATCCTGCTGAAAGTAGCCATCAGAAGTTGGGTACGTTGTGGTCATAAAGGGATGGACATGGTCAGCAACAATACTCAGGTAGGCTGTAGCGTTGCAACGATGCTCAATTGGTACCAAGGGGCCCAAAGAGTGCCAAGAAAATATTCCCCACACCATTACACCACCACCACCAGCCTGAACCATTGATACAAGGCAGGATGGATCCATGCTTTCATGTTGTTGACGCCAAATTCTGACCCTACCATCCGAATGTCGCAGCAGAAATCGAGACTCATCAGACCAGGCAACGTTTTTCCAATCTTCTATTGTCCAATTTCGATGAGCTTGTGCAAATTGTAGCCTCAGTTTCCTGTTCTTAGCTGAAAGGAGTGGCACCCGGCGTGGTCTTCTGCTGCTGTAGCCCATCTGCCTCAAAGTTCGACGTACTGTGCGTTCAGAGATGCTCTTCTGCCTACCTTGGTTGTAACGGGTGGTTATTTGAGTCACTGTTGCCTTTCTATCAGCTCGAACCAGTCTGGCCATTCTCCTCTGACCTCTGGCATCAACAAGGCATTTCCGCCCACAGAACTGCCGCTCACTGGATATTTTTTCTTTTTCGGACCATTCTCTGTAAACCCTAGAGATGGTTGTGCGTGAAAATCCCAGTAGATCAGCAGTTTCTGAAATACTCAGACCAGCCCTTCTGGCACCAACAACCATGCCACGTTCAAAGTCACTCAAATCACCTTTCTTCCCCATACTGATGCTCAGTTTGAACTGCAGGAGATTGTCTTGACCATGTCTACATGCCTAAATGCACTGAGTTGCCGCCATGTGATTGGCTGATTAGAAATTAAGTGTTAACGAGCAGTTGGACAGGTGTACCTAATAAAGTGGCCGGTGAGTGTATATCTAGAAACGCATCGCTTCCCGGTCGCTTTTCCTCCCCCTTTCTTTTCTTTCGTCGCCATGACAGCTTTCCTTGGCCACTGAACAGATCTTCCCAGGTGTTGGAAGTGTTTTGTAGTCGACTATCACGACAAAATGCACCAAAAACAACCAGTGTCGACGTGCTCGCAATGGTAAACATGGAGGACTGTGTCACACTCGTGACGTCACGCGGAACTCCGGCTGCACTTCCGGTTAATTGGCGGATTTGTCTGATTTTTCAGGGTGGGAAATTCAAAATCGCGATTTTCTCCAAGATTCCGGGATTTGTGGAGGGGGGTGCCAATGATAAATTATCTTTATAATTGTATGTACTATCACCCAGTGCCGTTCAATGCCGTTCAGTTCAGTTCTACTTTAAGACAAAGCAAAGGGATGTCTCATACCTTTGACATGTTTCGACTGTCTTCTGCAGTCTTCTTCAGAAAGGGTCATCTGACGTCCATGATGTGTCACATCAGCTGTTTAATCCTTTCTGTAGGCGTGACTGACCAGACAGATTTGACATATCTGCCAGGTCAGTCATGCTCCCCGCCATGCGACTTCATGCTCCCTCCAGCTGCCGCTGCTGAGCAGTGCTGAGCTCTCAGTGCGGCTGCCCCCCCCCACATGAGCAGTGCATACACTACACTGCAGTGAGCAGAGATAATAAGGAAGATAACAGAATAAAAACAAGCCCACCTTAAGGACAGGGAATGGGGGTGAGGGGGCAAGAGAAGATAAACATTTCCAGTCTGAACTCTGTAGGTGTAAACTTAAGCTCACTTAGCAAATGAACTTTTAAAATAAGAGCTCCTATCCAGTCTTGCAACCCTTCAAAATAAGAGCAAGTGGATTGCCAAATAAAGAACTGATGAAATGTAGACACATTAAAAAAACAAAACAAAAATAAATTACAAATATATTTCTGTCACTTATTAGGCTGCCAAGTACTGTGTGGTAAACTGAAACATTTCTACCCATGTGGATAAACTTAATTACTTGATAATGTGAATGTCATGATCCCGTGCCCAGTCTCTAGTTTTGAGTTCAGTTTTTTTTATGTTTGTTTATTTCTTTGTTCATTAGTTCCTGCTGTATGTGGTCCCTGTCTGTTCATAGCTGTCTATTGTGTGTCATTTCGTAGTTATATTATTTACAGTTGTAGTGGGGCAGATTAGTGAAAGAATCTTTCACTTGGTGATACAAGCACCAAAATTGGCACAAATGAAGTTCAGGACCTACTTTTTAAGAAAAGTATGCTCTCCAGCTGAAAATCCAATATGGCCACCATTTTTTCAAGATGGCCGCCTCTGATATGGGTTTACAACAGTATTTGGCTTAAATTCTGATGATATCATGCTACTTTTATGATCTATATATCAAAATATATGTTTTTGGAGACAAGAAATCCAATTTTGCCTTCCAAATATAATTATCAACTACTATGATGATATATTGAAAATATAATGAAGAAACACTACCCGAGTGAAGATACTGATATGATGTGATGTATGTTTCCTACCACTCAATACAGAGATGTAGTATAGACTGAACTGGCTAGCTTGAATTGACTCTTGGTCACCTGTTTTACTCCTTGCATTTGCAGGAACACAGCTGTGTACATTTCAGGGTGCGGCGGTAGCATTTACATGGTCCACGACATTCACCCATGCAGCGACATTTTGTCAGCTGCTGGCAAGACTGAGCAATGGGTGGCAGCGTTGACCAGACAACTGCCCAGACTTCACCATTCTTCTGCCAGCCCCAGTTGGCAGGGCTTTCAGGTTGCATTTTGCACTATGTTGCCTGGCCCCATATACAGGCTGCCTGGAAGACAGAACGTCTAACATGCTGAGTGAGAGATGCACTGGTTGGTGGAATAGAATCGTAAGATCTCTGCTTCCGAGCAAACAAGTGCAGTCTTGCCTCATCGACCTTGGTGGTGTTGCTGTGCTTGTTGTACATGGTGACAACAAATTTCTCAAGGATGTTGAGGTCAGCATCTTCTATGATAGGCGGGTATTGACTGAGCTTCTTGAAGACTGGGCTCACTTCAGGACAAAACCCCCATGTTTGCCATGCAGTTGTCTTGCCTCTACCTCGAAAGGCTGACACCACGTCGCAACCAGTGAAAGCATGAAAGAAGCACATACCACTAGCTTTCTCTGGACCAAGCTTATCTACCAGCTTATCTCCCCGGTGGACGAAAGGGTTGCTTCCCTGCGCCTTCGGGTTGGGAAACGGGTCCTGACCATCATTTGTGCCTATGCACCAAATGATGTTTCAGAGTACCCACCCTTTTTGGAGTCTGTGACTGGGGTGCTGGAGGGTGCTCCTCCTGGAGACTCCATTGTCCTACTGGGGGACTTCAATGCGCACGTGGGCAACGACAGTGAAACCTGGAGGGGGGTGATTGGGAGGAACGGCCTGCCCGATCTGAACCCGAGTGGTGTTCAGTTATTGGACTTCTGTGCTAACCACAGTCTGTCCATAACGAACACCATGTTCAAGCATAAGGGTGTCCATATGTGCACCTGGCACCAGGACACCCTAGGCCGCAGGTCGATGATCGATTTTGTTATCGTATCATCAGACCTGCGACCGTATGTCTTGGACACCCGAGTAAAGAGAGGTGCAGAGCTGTCAACTGATCACCACCTGGTGGTGAGTTGGATCCGATGGCAGGGGAGGAAGCCATTCAGACCTGGTAGACCCAAACGTATAGTGAGGGTGTGCTGGGAGCGTCTGGCTGAGGCCCCTGTCCGGGAGGTCTTCAACTCCCACCTCCGGAAGAACTTCAACCACATTCCGAGGGAGTCTGGAGACATGGAGTCTGAATGGGCCATGTTCTCCACCTCTGTTGTTGAAGCGGCGGCCCAGAGCTGCGGCCGCAAGGTGGTCGGTGCATCTCGTGGTGGCAACCCCCGAACCAAGTGGTGGACACCAGTGGTGAGGGGGGCCATTAAGCTGAAGAAGGAGTCCTATCAAGCTTGGTTGGCTTGTGGGACTCCCGAAGCAGCTGAGGTGTACCGGCAGGCCAAGCGGAGTGCAGCTCGGGTGGTTGCTGAAGCAAAAACCCGGGTATGGGAGGAGTTCGGTGAGGCCATGGAACAAGACTTTCGGTCGGCTTCAAAGAGATTCTGGCAAACTGTTCGGCGGCTCAGGAGGGGAAAGCAGCTCCCCGTCCACACTGTGTATGGTGCGGATGGGACACTGTTGACTTCAACTGGGGATATCGTCGGGCGGTGGAAGGAATACTTCGAGGATCTCCTCAATCCCACTGATACGCCTTCCACAGAGGAAGCAGGGTTTGGGGACAAGGGGGATGACTCGCCTATCACAGGGGCTGAGGTCGCCAAGGTGGTTAAAAATCTCCTTGGTGGCCGGGCCCCGGGGGTGGACGAGATTCGCCCCGAGTACCTCAAGGCCCTGGATGTTGTTGGGCTGTCATGGTTGACACGCCTCTGCAACATTGCGTGGAGGTCGGGGGCAGTGCCTTTGGCATGGCAAACCGGGGTGGTGGTTCCTCTCTTCAAAAAAGGGGACCGGAGGGTGTGCTCCAACTTTAGAGGGATCACACTCCTCAGCCTCCCTGGGAAGGTCTATGCCAAGGTACTGGAGAGGAGAGTCCGGCCGTTGGTCGAACCTCGGATTCAGGAGGAGCAATGTGGTTTTCGTCCTGGCCGTGGCACATCGGACCAGCTCTTTACCCTCTCGAGAATTCTTGAGGGTTCGTGGGAGTTTGCCCAACCAGTTTACATGTGTTTTGTGGACTTGGAGAAGGCATTTGACCGCGTCCCTCGTGGATTTTTGTGGGGGGTGCTTCGGGAGTATGGGGTATCGGGCTTGTTGTTACGAGCTATTCGGTCTCTGTACGACCGTTGTGAGAGTTTAGTTCGTATTGCCAACACTCGGTCGGAGTCATTCCCAGTGAGAGTTGGACTCCGCCAGGGCTGCCCTTTGTCACCGGTCCTGTTCATAATTTTTATGGACAGGATTTCTAGGCGCAGCCAGGGAATGGAGGGTGTCATACTTGGTGACCACAGGATCTCATCTCTGTTGTTTGCAGATGATGTTGTCCTGTTGGCTTCATCCAGCAATGACCTACAGCTCTTGCTGGGACGGTTTGCCGCTGAGTGTGAAGCGGCTGGGATGAGAATCAGCACCTCCAAGTCCGAGTCCATGGTCCTCAGCCGGAAAAAGGTGGATTGTCCTCTCCGGGTTGGGGACAGGCTCCTGCCCCAAGTGGAGGAGTTTAAGTATCTTGGGGTCTTGTTCACGAGTGAGGGGAAAATGGAGCGAGAGATCGACAGACGGATTGGAGCAGCATCTGCAGTGATGCGGACGTTGTACCGGTCTGTTGTGGTGAAGAGGGAGCTTAGTTCTAAGGCAAAGCTGTCGATTTACCAGTCAATCTACGTTCCTACTCTCACCTATGGTCACGAGCTTTGGGTAATGACCGAAAGAACGAGATCGCGGATACAAGCGGCTGAAATGAGCTTTCTCCGTAGGATTGCTGGACTCACCCTCAGAGATAGGGTGAGGAGCTCAGTCATCCGGGAGAGGCTCAGAGTAGAACCGCTGCTCCTCCACATTGAAAGGAGTCAGTTGAGGTGGTATGGGCATCTGATTAGGATGCCTCCTGGACGTCTCCCACTTGAGGTGTTTCAGGCACGTCCCACTGGGAGGAGACCCCGGGGCAGACCCAGGACTCGGTGGAGAGACTATGTCTCCCAGCTAGTCTGGGAACGCCTTGGTATCCCCTCTGAAGAGCTGGAGCAGGTGGCTGGGGAGAGGGAAGTCTGGGCTTCTCTGCTTGAACTGCTGCCTCCGCGACCCGGACCTCCGGAAAAGCGGTAGAAGATGGATGGATGGATGGGACTGACCCTGACCAAATTCTACCCACACCATTTACAAGCCTGCATCCTGAAGAGTTGCAAAGACACTGACTGCAATAACCAGAATATCTGTGTCACATGCTTTGATCAAGACAGACTTCGTCTGTTGCTTTGCTGCATGAAGAGCATGTGTGAATATCCTGGAGTCAGCTTCTTCATGGTTGAAAGGACTTAAGCCATCAAGGTTGAAGGTCTTGTTTGACAATGCCCGATCATCCTTGGTCACAATTACAACATTGTTGGGACACATGGATATAATCTTGTCTGCAAGGTAGTGAAAGAGCACAGTCTTGTTGTCACTGTCTCTCAGGAAGCTTGACCAGATGGGTGGTAGTTTGGTTTTGTCTGTCACTCTACGCCGAGTTCCCTTTCCTCGCTTTGACCTTGTTTCAGCTTTCAGGCTTTATGTTTTGTATACATCAAAAACTATGTCTGTGCGTTCATACTTTGACGAGTAAAACTGGATCTTTGGTACTACATCATGTACAGCATATTCCTCAAAGGTCTTTGATGTCTTTGGAGACAGTGAGTGAACAAGAGCAGAACCATCAATGATGATAGCATCATATTCTGGTTGAGTGTCAGGGAGAGAAATGGCATCTTCCAGACGGTCAGCAAGGTCAGACTTCTTTCCAGAATGAAGATTCCCCATGTCACTCAGTGCTGCAGGAAAGGACTGATTCTCGTGCCTGAAGAACTCCAGTAGATCACACTCTCAAGCTTGACATGATATGAAAAGCTGCGAGAACAGATTGCAGTCACTTTTAAGTACCTCCTTCTTTTTGTCGCTGGAATCTACAGCTGCCTGTTGCCGAAAGAGGTCAGTTTTGTTCTTTTTGATTGGCTTGTAGAAGGAAGCCTCATCACCCAGACCATTGAAAAAGTCTTTGAAGGCAACTTCACCTTTCTCAAAATGAGTCCTAACAAGCTCTGCAGCACTGGGATGTGTGATGAGCTTTGTGTCCAGTGTGAGCAGATCTTTGGATTCCTCCAGGAAAGGATTGCCCAGGTCCTTCATCACACCAAAAAAACTTCTTGACCTTGTCAGTGAAGGACTTCTGAGACTGGCTGTTCTGCTCATGGTGCTTGATATCTTCATTTGCAGCTTTAACCTGTGAAGCCAACTCATACTGGTTAACTAACTGGCTAACTTCTGGTCCAGAAACCATCCATCGCCTCAGTGCAGATGGATCCTCAGTAACTCCAATGGCACCACCATCACCTTTCACGACAGCATTGGCTTGCTCATGAGCTTGGTCAATGGCTATGCCGGAGAATTCCCTGTGAATCTTGTGGACCACAAACTTTCCCAGCTGAAATTCGTGGAACACTCCAGGGTGACTTTGCTCCAAAGAAACCATGTCTTTGAGGTGGATGGGGAGCCATCGAGCATAGTTCACATTGTTGTTAGCAAAGAAGAATGGGATTAAAGCAGACAGTGCTTGACAGTACAAGTTGAAGTTAGCCTCTCTGAAAGATCTGACCAACGAGAACACCACCAACTCCATTGACAGGACAAGCTCCCAGAATTGAAAATGTGGACTTTATTTCCTGCGTGTCTCACTCCATTCATCAAAATTCAGGGCGTCATTCTCCTCTGCACAGTGATACTCATATGCCTCCTTTTGTAGCATGTAGAGGCAGCTTGCTGTGACTTCATGCATATGGCGTGTTTTTGTGACATTGGAGGCTGAAAGAAAGGATTGGTTGTGCTTTGACATCCTGGTTGTGCTTTGACATCACTCTCATAAAAGCAGTAAACTAAATTGAATAACATTTTATCACATCAATGAAATAAGTAACCATGGACTTTTAGGTTTTGGCCACATAGCTTACAGAGAAAGATTTTCAGCTAGAAAACTGCAATTTACAGCCATTTAGCAGCCGCCATTTTGAAATATGTTGGTCATATTTAAATTCAGAACATAGAAATGAGATAAATGTATTAAAATACATGCAGTTTAATATTCAGATCATTCAGAAACAATGCATATTGGATTTCCACTTCGCAAATAGAAAATATCGGAGATTGACACGGTCGCCATCTTGGATTTTCAGCTGGAGAGCGTACTTTTCTTAAAAAGTAGGTCCTGAACTTCATTTGTGCCAATTTTGGTGCTTGTATCATCAAGTGAAAGATTCTTATGAAAAATTGGCTTGACCTGCCCCACTATTATTGGAGTTGTGTTTTCTTATTCTTGTGTTATTATTTAGTTTCTGGTCTGTGCTTTTATTTTTGTCAGTGCTGTGCAGCTTCTGGCTGTCAGATTCTGTTTGCGGGCTGCACAGCTGTCACTTGTGTTGATTATTTTCCCACTCATGTACTCACACCTGTCAGGCATCTATTTACGGGCACGACAACCTTCCCCCGTTGTCGTGCCCTCCTGTGACATCCTCAGATGATTGCCCATAGTCTGAGTGTGTTGTTGGCCGTAGTCGTTGAGGAGATTGCGTGAACTTCGACCAGGTATTTGTCCCTTTCCCAAAATTCCCTCAGCCATGAGCCCCGCTGCTCTCCGGGTGTGCTCCGGCTGCGTTGTCTGTTTTCCCCAGCATCCCCGAGTGCCTCAACTGTTATTTTCTGGGCTGTTCTGCTTCCCCCTGGTTGTGAGCTCCGCTGTCCTCCGGTACGTGTGTTTCCCCTTTATTTATAAGTGTTGTGTTGCATGTCATGTTCGTGGTTTCTTTAATAAATGTTGCAAACTCACAGATGGAGTTTGGTGTCTTTTGGTGCCCGTGAAGTGGGCAATTTGTGACAGAAGGGCATGAGCAGTGTGACACCAGCCTCTGTGGGTTTGCTTTTTCCCTTTTTCCACAATTATTTTCCCCTTTTGCTTAACTCGTGCATTTACTATGCCACCAGCGCATCAGGGCCCCGCAAACTGAGGTAAATCGGTAGCTGGGGGTCCCACTGTTGATGAACTGTGGGCAGCAGACTTTTCTCAGGACTTTTTGGATGCAGTGCTCATCTCACACTCACTGGAAGAGGTACGTAGGAATGTGGAGGGGGCGGCAGCCATTGTGGAGGTGCACCCGGGGTAAGGGAGCTACCCCAGGTACGCGGGGCTGTTGTATACCATCTACATCCTCCAGACAGACCCTCACAGCCTGGTTGGCGATCTTCAATCATCAGCACCAAGGGCCAAGTCTCTGAAGAAGCGGTCCCGAGCTCCGGCATCCTGCATCCCTCGCCAGAAGTTCAAGCCTTCGCCTCCTTCCCAGAAGATATCAGCAGTTTCTAGAGGAACATCGTCTGGTCCAATTTCAGCAGCAGGAACCATCACGCCTCAGGAAATAAGGCAAGGGGGTTTTCATTCCTCTTCCCATTTTAATGAAATACCTTGCCTTATTCCCGGTGATGAGGCTCAGCGACGGCAGCCAAATTTAGCTGAGTCCTCATCATCTGCTGCTGTTTTCTCACCCTCGCCTCCTTCTCCCGTGTTTTCCTCCATTGTGTCTGAGGGTTCGCTGGCCCTGGGAAGGAGCCCCCAGACAACTGAGGGGCCTGCCACTCTGGGAACCCCTGCTCCAGTCCTGCGGTCACGTTCAAGACGGAAGACGAGCGCCACCAGTGCTCTGAATCCTGAGCTGACAGACGAGTGTCCCATGGGTTCAGCGGCACGGAAGCCAGCACCATCGGTGAGGCAACCTCCAGTGTCAGCCACCCCGCTGAGAGATTCACGGGCGCTGGTTGCCATGCCTGGAGGTCTACTGTCTGCACCCATCATCATGCCTACTGCCAGGGCCGTCGCAGCAGACTTACCGAAGTCCTGGATGGTGGTGGAGCTTGAGTCCAGGCAAGTGCTCTGCTCTGTGTTATCATCTACAGATCCAGAGAATTCTTGTCTGGCTCATTGTGGGGAGAATCGGTTGCAGATGTCCTCTGCTCCTGAGCTCTCCTCACTGGGCTCCACTGCTGCCGGTGATTCTTCCCCGGTGTTTTTTTTCCTTCTCCTGAGGTGGCTGTGTCGGAAGTGGACGTCCAGGCGTAGAGGGCCAAGACGTCCCAGCCAGGATCACTGGAGTCCTGGACAACAGTGGAACTCAAGCTCAGGCAAGTGCTCTTTCTTGTTTTCACTTTCTCTGTCTTAGAGAAATCTTGCCTGGCTCTTGGTGGGGAAGACCAGGTGCAGCTGTCAGCTTGCATACATGCAAGTTATGCAGTCTTGGGTGCAGTATTATCCCAGGAGCAACAAGGAAAAGTGAGACCAATAGCCTACGCTCGCCAAGGTTTGAGACCCTCAGAACGTAACATGACCAACTACAGCTCGATGAAATTGGAGTTTTTGGCCCTTAAGTGCGCCATGACCGAGAAATTCCGAGAGTTTTTGTTGGGTCGTTGGGTCATACGTCTGTGGTTTATATGGACAGTAATCCACTCAGTCACTTGTCCTCTGCAGAGCTTGGTGCTATAGAGCAATGGTGGGTAGCCCAACTTGCCTCTTTTGATTTTGAAATCCAGTATCATTCTGGTAGAACAAATAGGAATGCAGACGCTCTGTCCCAACTGCATCCATCTGGGGCAGATGATATTGGCCTTTTCGTTCCTGGTACTTCTGTTCCTAAGCCTTTACAGCAAGCCCTGCAGCCCAATAAGGTGGAAAGTATTCAATATGCTGTATCTGTCTTGCCCTGTCACATGCCTTCTGATATCCAGGAGCTTCAACAGGTTGCTCCACTCATTCAGGAGGTTCTAGTGTTCTGGAGAAGGCAGCAGTGTCCCACCTCCGAAGAGCGAACACAGATGTCTCCAGCTGCCTTGGCCTTACTTCGTCAATGGAATCAGCTGTTTGAGAAGGATGGAGTCCTTTATCGCAGAGTGTTTCACCCAGATGGTGGAGAGGCAGTTTTCCAGCTTGTCCTGCCTGCTGCATTGAAGGAACAGGTGCTGGTCCAGACTCATCAGGGGCATGGCCATCAGGGAGTGGATAGGACTCTAGACTTGCTGCGCCAGAGGTGTTACTGGCCAGGTATGTCCTCTGAGGTGGCCAAATGGTGTCAGGCCAGTGAAAGATGCCAACTTGCAAAAGACACTCAGCGTGCTATTCGTCCATTTATGGGCCATCTATTGGCTTCACAGCCAAATGAGATCCTGGCCCTCGACTATACATTATTGGAACCTACCCATAATGGCATGGAAAACGTCTCGGTTATGACAGATGTTTTTAGCAAGTACACCTGGGCAGTTGCCGCACAAGATCAGCGTGCCTCTGTGGTGGCCCAAGTTCTGGTGACGGAGTGGTTTTCGAGGTTTGGTGTTCCCGCCCGTATTCACTCCGATCAGGGACGCAACTTCGAAAGCTCTCTTATTCAGCAGCTTTGCAGTCTGTATAACATCAAAAAATCTCACACTACTCCATCTCACCCTGAGGGCAATGGGCAGTGTGAGCACTTTAACAGAATCCTTCATAACCTGCTGTGTACGCTGCCTGTGTCCTGGAAGAGAGACTGGAATGCCTGTCTGCCTTAGCTGTTGTATTGTTATAATACTACCCCACATCAAGCCATTGGCGAGTTTCCATTCTTTTTGATGTTTGGCCAAGAACCGGGACTGCCCGTTGACTTCCTGTTGGGCAGAATGCAGGACCCTTTTGGAGGAGAGGGCCATGAGTGGGTTCAAGAACATCAGACCCAACTGCAGATTGCCTTTGAGTGGCCAGGAACACCTGAAGGCTGCTGCAGAACGCAGGAAGATGACATGACCAGCAGGTGCGAAGTTCATCACTGGGAGAGGGCCAGTTGGTGTGGCTGCGTGACTTCAGCACAAGAGGGTGGCATAAGATTCAAGATGTGTGGAACTCTGTGGTATATAGAGTTCTGCAAGTTCGGTAAGCACCCCCAGGATGGTTGTTCTGTATACACTATTGCACCAGTTCACGACCTAACTTAAAAAAAAAAAAACGTTCATCGTACTCAGCTGAAGGCGGTAATAGGTCCATGTTTATCAGAGTGCCCTACTGTGGATGAACCACCTCCCACTGTTGCCTCACCATTGGAGAATGAGTTGTCTTGTGATGATGATTTACTGATCCTTGGGCATGAAACCCCTCAGACTGTGCCCCTGAAAATTGGTACCAGGGAGGAAACAACCAGCTTGCCTTACACGGAATTAAATCCCCCAACCCTTGGTGTGTCAACAGGTCAGTCAGAGGCCTCCACCGTTGTATCGTCTACGCCCCCTGATGGTGCCGTAATCATACAACAAACAAATAGGTCAACTGCTGGCCAGGATTCCAGTGTCCACCACCTTCCAAGGGCAGTGGGTGGTCTAGCTTGGGGAAATGCAACCTCTTCGGATCCTGTGTCAAATGCAGTTTCTGCTCTTTTTAGGCCATGGAGTTAGTGTTGCTTGTTCCATTATCGTCAAGACGATGATTTTAAGAGGAGGGGGTAGATGTAGTAGGATGGAATTGTTGAAGCGTCCCTGTGTCTTTAATTGGCAGACGCTCATGAATGGGTGACTTACTACAAAGGCAGGTGGGTATGCCTGGTCTGCTTTCTCTGATACTCTGCGTGCACTGCGCTTCCTGGTCAGGCATTGCTGTCATTATTGCTGCAGGCTGTTGCCCCTTGGTCTGCTCTCTCTGCTATTTGGCATGCATTGCACTTCTGGGTCAGGCGTTACTGTTGTTACTGCTGCAGGCTGTTGCCTCCTGGTCTGCTGTCTCTGAGGCTCAGCGTGCATTGCACTTCCCAATTAAAGGTTGTTACTACTACTGCTGCTGCAGGCAGTTGTTTTCTGTTGCTGCCCATCGTGACTCACTACTGGGTCAGCACAGTAACAAACTGCTGGTGGACTCAGGCTAAGGTCTTGTTGGTGCAGTGATCCCACTGCTGATCGGAGCTGTGGGTCGTCATCTGTTGCGCTCTCCTGCACTGCGTGCCCATTCACCAGAGACTTGCATTATTAAAACTGCTGCTTTACCTTTTGGAGATTTATATTTTTAAGATTTATCTGTGTAAGACCCACCTTGAAGCTGGTGGTTTCTTATCCCATTTTAGCGGCTCTACATTATTAATTAAGGTTACTGTTATTTCAGGACTGGTTTGGAGGAATTATTTTGGAGGGGGCTCATTGCCTTTTTGTGTTCTTTAGAGGCTTTAGTTTAGTTTTTTTTTTTTTTTTAATTTAAAATTCCAAAAACTGTGTGCCTCTTTCAAGAACAGATTTCTCCAAATGGTGTTTGTGAGTAAGTTGATGTTTTAATGTATTGGAGAAATTTAATTACCGTGATCCATTGTTTATGGGTTGATTTTGTTTGTGTAATTCTGTTGTGTTATTTATGTTAAGTAGTTATTTTTTTTTTTTTTTTTAATGCCTTCTCAGTAATTTTGTCTTTTCGTTTTAGAACTGAAGGCCTATGGTGGTGGGATTGGTTGCCATTGGTGGTCACATCCCTTTGTGTGCTGTGTGTTGCACCTTGGGCTTCGCCCTCACAGTGTGTGTGTCATGTGATTTAGGGTGCCTTATGTGATGCCACTCTCCTTTTTGACAACTACTCACTGCCGATAAGCCACAGTTCATTTTATTGATGGTATTACTGGGTGGACCAATTAAGTTTTTTTTTTTATATTATTGTGCTAATAAATTTCTGTAAACTTTGGAATACATCTCTTGCCTCCTGAGTATAACAAACCTGTGTGCCCAAAGTTGAGGTTTGAGGAATAATTCTGTGGGTGAAATTCCCAGGGTGGCGTTATTGGGTTTTCATTGTGTGACATTTAGGTCAGTACTTTGTACATTACCCCTTATTTTGGGGATCTCTGTGCCACAACACATGCTCTGCTCAATAAGTGCATGGTCTGCTCAATAAGTCTTCTGATTGTTCAGGAGGACTGGGGTCAAATTTATGGAACATGTCTGTCACAAGCTGATCCACTAAGATGTAGTTTGAGGAATCCAGTGCGGATGAGTGGTGCAGGTCAGACTGTAAATGCTCCTGCAGATGTGAGAAAGACAGACGGCAGCATTCACAGTAAGAATAATCCTTTTTGCATGGCCGCCATGGTGAAGGATTACAATGGAGCAAAGTCTTGGGCTTATCCTCAATGCTGCTTTCAGTTTTATTTTTTCCTTGTTTTACTTTTCTCCTGCTTGCTCTGCTTCTCAAGCAGAGCAACATGCTAATAAGAAAAACAAAAGGCATATTGAAATCACAATTATTAATCATGATTATTCATTAACTCAAGGAGAAACACAGATTACATAAAATTCATTTTTTTATTCATCCTACTTACCAGTTGTTAGATGAAGCCTATGGCCAAAGTACTGGAGCCTCGTCCATTTATTTAGAGAAGCTGCCTTGATGACGTAAGATCCACTGTCTGTTGTTATGCAGACTAGTCCCTCCTCCTGCAAGCTCCAAGATGACTGTGCTTCCCTCAGTTCGTTGACTATAGCTTCTCCTGTGTGGTTTTGTTGGAAAAATGATGTCTGCAAGCATCAACTCTTCATTTTAAAATCTCCATCAATGTAGTGAATTGTCAAGGACAGGTACGGCTCCATTATTCTGCTTGGCCATAGGTCAGTCATAGTTGCAAAGTACTCGACATCTGTATTTTTCATACAGCGCAGGTAATGCAACTTTGGAGAATCACGTGGGGATCACGTATTTCTTGTCCGGTCTTTTGACTATGTTTCTGAAGCCTTTGTTGCTCATACAGTATTTATTGGACACATGTCTTTGGCCAAATAAAACACTATTGCATTAGTTACTTTAGCGTGTCTTTGGGAGGTGGATGGATATGGTGAAGCTCTGTGCAGAGTTGATACTATGATTGCCTGGGTTGGCGCCAGACACAGACTGTGATTTAATGAAGCGACATTCGCTTTAGCCTTCATGCATTTATCGTACTTGTGTTTGTGGTGTTTTTTCAGGTTGTTGAATAAGTTAGTTGTGTTGCCGTGCAGCGCAGACACAGCTCTATGGCACTCTTTGTATATAATTTTTTTTTTTTTTAGTCAGCATCACTTGCCATGAATCCAAAACACGCCCAGACAACGGATGATGATCCTTTTGAGGCACTAGCTCCTTGCCTCCTCGTGTTGCTGTACTGTCACATTCTGCTTCCAACATCTGGTTTGTGTTTCACCATCACATCAGTCCACTATTGATAACTGAAGGTTGCCGCTACAGGGAGCACTTGCTTGTCAGTTCTGCAGCTTAATGTTGCCCTGACGTGCGTTCACCCCCTGGTGGTCGGCTGACTGTTGGTTGAGAAAATGCTTGATTTGATATGCAGCAGAGCCCGTATTTTAAATGTTAATATCAGCAACGATCATGTTAATTAAATCGTGGCAGCCAAAATTGTGATCACGATCAAAATTTGATTAATTGTGCAGCCCTAACGTTGTGTGTGAGTACGTGTGTATGAGAGCCAGTGTCCGCCCCCAAGGGTGGCGTGAGGTTGGCACGGCCTACTTGTATACAGTATAAACCAAGTTTATGTAATAAAGTTAGACTTGTTAGCTGCATGAAGACTCGCCTCCGACTCCCTTATTTCAAGACATAACATTTGGTGACGAGGTAAATTGGAAATATTTTAAAGTATGGATGCGTGCTGGTTGCCTCCACCTCTGATGTCATTCTTGGAGACCGCGGGAGAGCTGTTGGTTGCGTGGCCAGACTGGAAGGCCGAATTTGAAAACCACATCACAGCACTGGGCCTCCATGGACTTGATGGGAGATGACGGCGGAAACTCCTGGTCCGTAACCTCGGCACAGAGGGCCAGAGGATCCTTGACTCGCCGGGCACGGAGGAGTGCTACGAGGATGCCGTTGTGCGAATGGGCATGCACTTTGCTGAACAGACGAGGGCCAGGAAGCTGCGGGTGTTGGAGCTGTGGGTGCCAGAATTGGCGGGGCTAGTTAGCTTAGATGGGCTAACAGCCCATTCTTCGTCTACGGACTGGCTAGCTGTTGGACTAACTGTGCCCCAAAACTGGGCTGAGGGCACCAAGCTGGACGTTGTGGTAGAACCAGGACCACGGGTGGAAGAGTCCCAGATCACCGAAGATAGCGAGCCAGCCATGGTGCGCAGCATGGTGCAGGACCATAGCGTTGATGAGGCAGATAGTGTGATACACAAAGACAACGGAGAGGAGATGTAGCAGGAATCGGCTCCGCTACTGGAAGCTACACAGCGGGAGAGCGAGACCATGCAGGCTGAGGGCCCTGGGGAAGAGCAGCAACTGCAGGACAGAAGCGACACAGCGGGACACCTGGGACGAGGATGCCGAGAACTGTAACGAGAGGCCCGGGTCGGAGGATAGAGCCGATGGGAGTGTCACCGAGAGCCCTGAGGGACAGCTGCCGCAGCCGGGTACGGTAACGATGCAGCAAGGCGCTTGGTACGTGGGTGCTGGAGGAAGCGACAAGGCGCCTGAGTCGGAGAACGACATTGACGAGGGCGTTGTGGTGAGCACTGGGAATGGACAGCAACAGCCGTGCACCATAGAGGTCGGGCAGTGCCTCAGTGCTGGAGCTCCATGCGTCTGGGACAAGGGCACTGGACGGTACGGCGAGGCACCTGAGGTGGTGGATGACGCCGCCGAACAAGCTTCGTTTCTCCCCGAGGTGCGGCCACTGGGGGCCGGAGTATCTGGAGCCATGACGGCAGTGCGTAAGGCAGTCGGGAGCGGCTCGTTAGGCACGGAGAGGCGGCGCACCGAACATCAGCATGGCGGGCCCAGAGGGAAGAAGCACCAACTGATGGGTAGAGACATTTTTGCCAGGGAGGGGGGCTTTGACCCTGGGGGTAGACAATGACTGGGTGCACATATACCATGGGGCTGCCCAGGTCCTCCGTGGCAGACTAGAAGATGGTGGCTGGCCCGAGACATTGGGATCACTTGAAACATGTATTTAATGTAAATATCTGTGTACATATTTGTGAAAATGTGCACTTTGTATATAGCTGATGTGTATGTGAGTGAGTGAATGTATGTATAATATGGGATTATTTTGTATTCTAAAGAGACATGGTCCAATTTTGAGTTGTTTTGTGTGAATGTGATAGGTTTGTTCTAATGCAATATGTTATTCCCCATGTTCTTAGCATGTAATTTGGGTTCTAAATTTGGGAGGTTTTCAATGGTGTGTGTGACTTTCAATTTTCTAAGGGGGGCGGAATGTTGTGTGTGAGTATGTGTATGTATGAGAGGCAGTACCTGCCCCCAAGGGTGGCGTGAGGTTGGCACAGCTCACTTGTATATAAACCAAGTTCATGTAATAAAGTTAGACTTGTTAGCTGCATGAAGACTCGCCTCCGACTCCCTTATTTCAAGACGTAACACCTAATACTAAGAAGGTTAGATTATTTTCTAACCCTTTCTGTTTATGCAACCTTTTGTATTATTTCTCTCTTGTTTGAACAATGGTCCCCAAGATATGCATAACAAATGTTATTTTTTATGAAGCAAACATGATTGTTGACTTTTTTGTTGTTTATTGTAACAGAATAAATTGATAATTTGTTGACTCTTTCTTGTAATTAAAAATTCATTGTGTCTGTTTCTTCATTGACCTTTTCTGTAATTTATTTAAACTACCTATACAAAAAAATCCAGAATGGAGCTGTAAAAGAGGAATGCTGACAAATTGACAAATTACATAATCCCTTTGTGTAGTTTTATGCTATTACATATGCCATACTTTGTATAATCAGGGGAATGAACCATGAAATATACTGTAGCTTCTCATGACTGTTATAATAACAGACTTCTATATGAAAAAATACTGTTCTGCTTTTTAAAAAATAGTTTTGTTTTTTTATTCTGCCACTCCCTGTAAATAATATAAATGTGTGTGGGTCATGTCATTGTCAGGTCTTACAAAACATCCTTGAAGCAGAGAATGAATATTCCAGGGAGCTGCAGAGTCTCTTGGGTTCATACCTCCGCTCACTTCACCCCACAGACAGGTGGAGTTATTTTTACACTTTCTGTTTTATTCAACAGAGTCTGATTTTAGGAGTTTAAAACACACCAGTAGATTTTATGAGAGGAGAACACAGGAGCATGGCTATAGCACTGCAAGACAGTCTTTCCAACTGTAAAATGGGTATTTATACACCAACAGCAGAATCTATCCTATATTGTATATACATGTTAAGGGACCATTGTTATAAATTATATTGGAGCTCAACATACGTTTACATCATACTATACAGTGGATATAAAAAGTCTACACACCCCTGTTCAAATGCCAGGTTTTTGTGATGTAAAAAAATGAGACCAAGATAAATCATTTCAAAACTTTTTCCACCATTAATGTGACCTATAACCTGTACAACCCAATTGAAAAACAAACTGAAATCTTTTAAGGGGGAAAATAAAAAATAAAACACTTGCATTAACCTGGTTGCATAAATATGCACACCCTGTTATAACTGGGGATGTGGCTGTGTTCAGAATTAACCAATCACATTCAAACTCATGTTAAATGGGAGTTAGCACACACCTGCCACAATTTAAAGTGCCTCTGATTAAACCCAAATAAAGTTTAGTTGCTCTAGTAGGCTTTTCCTGACATTTTTGTAGTCACATCTTGTAGCACAAGCCATGGTCTGCAGAGAGCTTCCAAAGCATCAGAGGGATCTCATTGTTCAAAGGTATCAGTCAGGAGAAGGGTACAAAAGCATTTTCAAGACACTAACTATACCATGGAACACAGTGAAGACAGTCATCAAGTGGAGAAAATATGGCACAACAGTGACATTACCAAGAACTGGATGTCTCTCCAAAACTGATGAAAAGACAAGAAGAAAACTGGTCAGGAAGGCTTCCAAGAGGCCGACAGCAACATTGAAGGAGCTGCAGGAATTTCTGGCAAGTACTGGCTGTTAAGTACATCTGACAACGGTCTCACGTCTTCTTCATATCTCTGGGCTATGCGGTAGGGTGGCAAGATGGAAGCCTTATCTTAGGAATAAAAACATTCAAACCCGGTTACATTTTGCAAAAACACATTTGAAATCTTCCAAACGCATGTGAGAAAATGTGTTATGGTCCAATGAAACCAAGATTGAACTTTGTGGCCATAATTCCAAAAGGTATATTTGGCCCAAACATAACACTGCTCATCACCAGAAGAACACCATACCTTCAGTGAAGCATGGTGGTGGCAGCATCATGCTTTAGGGCTGTTTTTCTTCAGCTGGAACTGGGGCCTTAGTCAAGGTGGAGGGAATTATGAACAGTTCCAAATACCAGTCAGTGTTGGCACAAAACCTTCAGGCTTCGACTAGAAAGCTGAAGAGAAACTTCATCTTTCAGCATGACAATGACCCAAAACACACATCCAAATCAACAAAAGAATGGCTTCTCCAGGAGAAGATTAAGATTTTGGAATGGCCCAGCCAGAGTCCAGACCTGAATCCAATCGAACATCTGTGGGGTGATCTGAAGAAGGCTGTGCACAGGAGATGCCCTCACAATCTGACAGATTTGGAGTGTTTTTACAAAGAAGAGTGAGCAAATATTGTCACATCAAGATGTGCAACACGGATAGCCTTCTACCCAAAAAGACTGACTGCCGTAATAAAAGCCAAAGGTGCTGCAACAAGTATTAGTTTAAGGGTGTGCATATTTATGCAACCAGGTTATTGTAAGTTTTTTTATTTTTCCCTTAAAAGATTTCAGTTTGTTTTTCAATTGAGTTGTACAGGTTATAGGTCACATTAATGGTGGAAAAAGTTTTGAAATGATTTATCTTGGTCTCATTTTTTTACATTACAAAAGCCTGGCATTTGAACAGGGGTTTGTAGACTTTTGTATCCACTGTATGTACTTCCATCAAGAGTGAAATATGGAATTTGATAAATTTAATTTGCTGTTGCTTTATTTCAAAATTAGTCATCTAGGAGTTGAATGTGTGGTTGTTAAACTCAGTGAACACTTGTCATCTCTCTTTTTTTTTTTTTTTTTTTTTTTTTCTTTTCTTTCCCCTGCAGACTCAGCAGTGTTGACATCGGACACATTCAGGGAAATCTGGAGGAGATTTCAACCTTTCAGCAAATGTTGGTTCAGTCCTTGGAGGAGCATACCAAGTTAGTATAAATTCTCTTTTTCCTGCTACAGAGGTGCAAAAAAGCTATCTTTCATAACCAAAAGTTGATATAATAGTTTCTTTTTTGGTTTGCATCCTTCTTAGTTTTACTGAGCACGGTTTAACATATACCACTGTTAATTTTGTCTTTCTGTTTTACACTGACTGCACTTTGACTCTTAGTAGCTTGCCAATTTAACAGCATCAGTATTTTCAAATTATATTATAGCCCCAATTCTGGTGAATTTGGGACATGTGAAATGTAAATAAAAATGGAATCCAATGATTTGCAAAATCCTTTTGAACAGATATTCAATTGAATACACTACAAAGATATTTAGGGTGCGTCCCAATTCTTCCCTTAGCCCTACTTCTCCATTTTATGCATTCACAGTGAATGTGCAAAATGGAGGAGTAGGGCCAAGGGGTGAATCGGGACACACCTAAATGTTCAAACCGATAAACTTTATTGTTTTTAATCAAATATTCACTCATTTTGAATTTGATGCCTGCAACATGTTCCTAAAAGATGTAACAGGGGCATGTTTACCACTATGTTACATCACCTTTCCTTCTAATAACACTCAATAAGCATTTAGGAACTGAAGACACTAATTGTTGAAGCTTTGTAGGTGGAATTCTTTCCCATTCTTGCTTGATGTACGACTTCAGTTGCTCAACACACCGGGGTCTCTGTTGTTGTATTTTGTGCTTTGTAATGCATTACATACGTATTTTCAAGGGAAGACAGGTCTGGACTGTCAGGCAGACCTGTCTAGTACCTGCACTCTTTTACTCTGAAGCCACGCTGTTGTAACAAATGCAGAATGTGGTTTGGCATTGTCTTGCTGAAATAAGTAGGGACGTCCCTGAAAAAGATGTTGCTTGGATGGTAGCATATGTTGCTCCAAAACCTGTATGTTTAGCGTTAATGGTGCCTTCACAGATGTCCAAGTTGCCCATGCCATGGGAACTAACACACCCCCATACCATCACAGACGCTGGTTTTTGAACTTAATGTTCATAACAATCTGGCTAGTTATTTTCCTCTTTAGCCCAGAGGACATGACGTCCATGATTTCCACAAACAGTTTGAAATATGAACTTGTCAGACCACATCACACTTTTCCACTTTGTGTCCGTCCATCTCAGATGAGCTTGGGCCCAGAGCCGTTTCTGGGTCGTGTTGATATATGGCTTTTGTTTTGCATGGTAGAGTTTTAACTTGCACTTGTAGATGCAGCGACAAACTATTTTAACTAACAATAGTGTTCCTGATCACATGTGGTAATATCCTTTACAAAATGTTTTTTTTTTTAAAGCAGTGCTGTCTGAGGGAGGGAAGGTCACGGGCATTCAGTGTTGATTTTCAGTGTTGCTGCTTATGTGTAGAAATTTCTTCAGATTCTCTGAATCTTTGGTTGATGTTATGGACAGTAGATGATGAAATCCATAAATTCCTTGCAATTGTACACTGAGAAATGTTCTTAAACTGTTGGACTATTTGCCCACGCAGGTGTTCACAAAGTGGTGAACCTCACCCCATCCTTGCTTGTGAATGACTGAGCCTTTCAGGGATTCTCCTTTTATACTCAATCATGACACCTGTTTACCTGTGGAATGTTCCAAAAAGGTGTTTTTTGAGCATTTTTCAACTTTCCCAGTCTTTTCTTGCTTTTGCTTTAGCTTTTTTGTAATTTCTTGCAAGCATTAAATTCAAAATGAGTAAATATTTACAATAAAACAATAAAGTTGATCAGTTTGAACATGAAATAGCTTGTCTTTGTAGTGTATACAGTTCAATAAAAGTTGAAAAGATATTTTAAATCACTGTATTTTGTTCTTATTTACGTTTTACACAACATCCCAACTCCACTGCAATTGGGGTTGTATAAAGAGCTGGTGGACTTCAGGTGTTTCATCTTCTGGCTTTTTATGCAGTACCCAGATCAACATGTCATGCTGCCATCCTGTTGAGTTAAAAACAGAGATGCAGGCATTCAGAACAGCAGCTACCCAAAATGGACCGTTGGCTGTAATTACAGCAACAGAGACATCTGTTGGTAGACAGAAGTTAGTCTTTTTTTTGTGTAGTTGATGCAGTTCACTGAGGATTTTTGATATATAGCTTAAATGGTTGTTTAAATGGCTGTTGACAAATAATCAACCAACAAATAACTGCAGGTTTTTTAGTTGTGATTTTATTTGTGTAACCGGTCGATGATTGTTTAATTTTAATTTAATTTGGTCTGTTCCTGTTATGTTCTCTTTCCATGCTCTAGTTATTATACATGTTTTTGATACTTCAGGACTTGATTTTCTATCCACCTTATTCCTAGCTCACATGATGCTTTGCGTGAATTATAGGCGCAACTTCCGGTACTAGTTTAGAACGTGTGGTTGTCACTGAAACAGGACACTTTTTCTTGTTAAAAAACAATGACTTCTGCATAAAAAATGTGGGAACGCAGCCATTTGCACCTCAAAAACAGTAATATAATCATACCACTTCCCATGACTGTGGAGGGGAAGATGACCGTAAAGCTGCTGCTAAGATACTAACGCTGTAAACAAATAAAAGCTCTGAGATATATCAACGTCTCCACCGTAATAAAGTCGGATGCATTTTGTTAAAAGATGTTTGACATAATCAGATTTACCTCAGCGCAGACGTAGAATCTAGTCAGAGCCACAAAGAACCACAGCACTGTGCTTGGGTGTTTTAATCTCGGGGTAATGACATTAGACAGATGGCTACAGCTGTTGGTTTTACTCCGAAATTAAAATGCTCATGCTGCTGTCATGCCCTGAATGCTTGTTATTTAACTTAACACCTACAGACCTTTTTGGACAATTGTTCAAAATTTTATTGACCTATATTTTGTGATAATTTAAAAACTAATGCATGTTGAAGCTGCTAGTCCATATCATTCCAAGGCAGTGCAATGAATGCAAACCCCCCCCAAGAAACTGTTTATCTTTCTTAAATCGTTAAGCCTTAGGAAGCAAACTGCTAATATTTTTTATTTATTATTTTACTTCATGCAGCCTTCATTCTGGTGACATATATAACACATAAACATCAGATCTGTGACATTCATGCAAGTGAAAACATAGCTGATGTGCTCTTGTGTCTGTCCTGTGTCTGTACCACCGATCACACCAACAGTCCTTTTTCATATTCAGTGCATGATCTATGCATTGCCGTTGAGAAGCCTCCATTTATACAGTCTATGGCACAACCACGAACACCAGCAACAAGTCCCAGAACTACGCCAAAACATTCAAAAAATAGAAAAACTACAAGTGCTGAAATTAGCTGCCAATTGAGTGCAAAACACGTATGTGGACTATACATTAAAATGAATTTGAAAAACTTTTAAAAACACTATTTTAAATGCCCCTGCTACTCCAGTCTTACTGATTGATTTAACACTAGGTCAGCCGAAACTGGAATCTCTCTTTGTAATCGTTCCTACAGCGGCACCCTCAGGAATAAGGTGGATTGATATCACAGGTTGTGATAACCTTTGTGTAATAAGTCTACTCTAAATCAGTTTTAACTGAAGTGCATAAGTGATATTTGGGGGAGGTCGCTGACAAATAGAATATCTGAAGTAATAATAAGATGATCAGAAAATGCCTCACTGTTGGATTTTTGGAACCAAAGAGTTTTTCCACACACGTTTAGAATGACCTGATGAAAGATGGGTGACCTAAAGACAACAATCATTGAGTCATCATTGTTATTGGGTTGCCGCCTTCCTTGAATATATAATACTATTGTCGTGGCCTTTGTCTAGGCTCCCTGAGATTCAGCAAAGGATTGGGGGGTTCTTCCTGAGCTTGATACCCCAGATGAAAACGCTCTACGCGGCCTACTGCGCCAATCACCCGTTGGCTGTCAGTGTACTAACACAACACAGGTACAGTTTTAGAAGCACCTTGTGTGCTTAAATCACATTGCAAACCTAAAGATGGTAAAACAAGATTCATGTGCTGTATTTTATATGCCTGTGTATGACAGTGAGGAGTTGGGGGAGTACATGGAATCAAAGGGAGCATCCAGTCCTGGGATTTTGACACTGACCATGAGCCTGAGTAAACCCTTCACCAGGCTAGAGCGGTACCCAACACTCCTGAAAGAACTGGACAGACATATGGAAGTAAGTTCCCTGTCCCGCTGTTAAGCTACGTTCACATTATGAACCTGATGAATTATTTAGGGCTGCCTTCTCTGTCTAATGCATAAATCCAGTTTCATACATCGTCATGTGGTCATGCAACTTAAATGAGAATTTTTTAGTTTGTGATTCCTGCAACTTTTTACCTCTGTACGTGTCAGGCAGTGATGTCATCAGTTAGCGTCAGTGCTAGCTGTTGCTCCTAAAATGTCTAGATTCAAAGATTTTTATTTGTCAATACTTCTATATGTACAGGACATACAGTAGAATTGAAATGTCATTTTTCTGTCTCTTAGTGGTCTGCGCAATATATAAGACAAGAAGGAATAAGGATGAAAAACAACAACAGACTAAAGTGTGGCATATTGTTTTCTTCCTTCTTCTGGACTTCATCACATACAGATGGCTAACTGCTTGCTAGAGCAAAACCTCAGTTCATCTATCATGATGTGCAAGTCTGTCTCATCCTCTTTTGGCTGCTCCCTTTAGGGGTCACCACAGCAGATCTTCAGCCTTTATCTCTCCCTCTCTCTCTTGCATCTTCCTCTGTAACACCAACCCTCTTCATGTCCTCCTTCACTACATCCATGAATCTTCTCTGTGGGCTTCCTCTTTTCCTCCTGCCCGGCAGCTCCATCTTCAACATTCTTTGTCCAGTGTATCCACTATCCCTCCTCTGCACATGTCCAAACCGTCTTAGCCTTGCCTCTCTTACTTTGTCTCCAAACCGCTCAACCTGAGCCGTTTCTCATTTCATATACTCATTTCTAATCCTGTCCCTCCTTGTCACTCCCAATGAGAATTTTATCATCTTCGTCTCTGCCACCTCCAGCTCTGCCTCCTGTCTTTTTGTCAGTGCCATTGTCTTCAAATCAGCAACACTAGTTGCTATTCACATGACCCCTGATATTCCCCTACTCTCGCTACAGATCACAGTGTTGGCTACAAACTCATGATGTACAAATCCAAAGATCAAAAATTCAGAATTGAACAATATGACCTGTAATGTGAACGTACCCTAAATATTCTGTTGAGGAAAACTACAGTTTTCTGCATGGACCTATTATACGTTGTGATAAAATTATCTTTCTGTTTTGTAAATTTTCCTATTTTGTGTCTTTTAGGACCAGCATCTTGACCGAGTGGACCTGCATGCTTCCATGACGGCTTTTAAAAACCTTGCAGTAAGACATGCTTATTGGTTAGACTATTTGTACATATAAAAGATTTGGTCTAGATGAGTCATTAAACTTTTAGTTGCTTTCTCTTAAATTTGCTTCTTTTAGTTTTAGAGTCACTATTACAAGAAGAGAATATGAAATGAGTTTTGGAAATTTTGTGACTGTTCTTCTGTGTGCTCAGGCTCAGTGTCAAGATGTGAGGAAGAAGAAGGAGCTGGAGTTGCAGATTTTAACAGAGCCAATTAGAAACTGGGAAGGGGATGACATCAGAACCCTTGGCCCAATTCTCCACATGTCACAGGCCACAGTCCACACGCAGAATTGTCAGGTGCTCACCAAAGCCTGAAAAATAAATAAACTAGACTTAAGTCTCATCATTATCAAGTAGTTGTGGTTCACAAGTTAATTTAAAAAAACGTATGATTGACCTAATTGACTTTTACATTATCTGGTTTACTTTAGATAATGTTCATAAAAATTGTGCCATTGAATAAACAAGACTGTTAAGCTTGAGTGAACATGAGACTATGTAAAAGGTTTTGTGTTTCAGGAGTCAAATGAACGCTACCTCGTCCTCTTCCCTCATACTCTGCTCATGCTGTCTGCCAGCCTGAGAATGAGTGGATTCATCTACCAGGTATGATGGCGTTCATGTACTCAGACGATCATATCCTTAATTTATTCTCTAGTCTAGTTTTTTGTCATTGTTTGTATCTGTAGGGAAGGATGCCATTATCGGGAATGCTCATCTCCAGGATAGAAGATGGAGAAAACCTGAGGAATGCTTTCGAAATATCTGGTGAGCCCTCTTTTATTTAGGCCTTGTTCACAATACATAGATTCAGCCAGATAGTGACGCAGTTTTGTCAAATCACACAGCGTCTGACCCAAATATGAACATGTGACAAGATGAACAGTCACCTGGTGTGACATCAGTACAACAATGACTTGGTACGATTAGTGTCTCAGAAGTTTTTGTACTTTTTGGCCTAGTTTGACCGCCCCCGATGACAGTCATCGTGTTCCTGACACCGATCAATCAAGGGACAGCTGTAGTTCCATGTCGAAATAGTAACTGACATTATATTACTCTTCAAAAGCCAATCATTCTTTTTTTTCTCCTGGGGACCTTCTGTTTACATATTGTGAACCATACCTATGTTTAGGCTACATATACAGTGGTGTGAAAAAGTGTTTGCCCCCTTCCTGATTTCTCATTTTTTGTATGTTTGTCACACTTAAATGTTTCAGATCATCAAACAAATTTAAATATTAGACAAAGATAACACAAGTAAACACAAAATGCAGTTTTTAAATGAAGGTGTTTATTATTAAGGGTAAAGAAAAAAATCGAAACCTACATGGCCCTGTGTGAAAAAGTGATTGCCCCCTAAACCTAATAACTGGTTGGGCCACCCTTAGCAGCAACAACTGCAATTAAGCATTTCGATAACTGGAAATGAGTCTTTTGCAGCGCTGTGGAGGAATTTTGCCCTCTCACCTTTGCAGAATTGTTGTAATTCAGCCACATTGGAGGGTTTTCATGCGTGAACCGCCTTTTTAAGGTCATGCCACAGCATCTCAATTGGATTTAGGTCAGGACTTTGACTAGGCCACTCCAAAGTCTTCATTTTGTTTTTCTTAAGCCATTCAGAGGTGGACTTGCTGGTGTGTTTTGGATCATTGTCCTGTTGCAGAACCGAAGTGCGCTTCAGCTTGAGGTCACGAATAGATGTGCCAGACATTCTTCTTCAGGATTTTTTGGTAGACAGCAGAATTCATGGTTGCGTTTACCACAGCAAGTCTTCCAGGTCCTGAAGCAGCAAAACAGCCCCAGTCCATCACACTACCACAACCATATTTTACTGTTGGTATGATGTTTCTTTTCTGAAATGCTGTGTTACTTTAACACTGGATGTAATGGGACACACACCTTCCAAAAGGTTCAGCTTTTGTCTCGTCAGTCTACAGAGTATTTTCCCCAAAATCTTGGGGATCATCAAGATGTTTTCTGGCAAAACTGAGATGAACCTTTATGTGCTTTTTGCTCAGCAGTGGTTTTCATCTTGGAACTCTTCCATGCAGGCCATTTTTGCCCAGTCTCTTTCTTATGGTGGAGTCATGAACACTGACCTTAACTGAGGCAAGTGAGGTCTGCAGTTCTTTGGGTGTTGTTGTGGGGTCTTTTGTGACCTCTTGGATGAGCTGTCGCTGCACTCTTGGGGTAATTTTGGTCGGCCGGCCACTCCTGAGAAGGTTCACCACTGTTCCATGTTTTCGCCATTTGTGGATAATGGCTCTCACTATGGTTCGCCGGAGTCCCAGAGCTTTAGAAATGGCTTTATATCCTTTTCCAGATTGATATATCTCAATTACTTTGGTTCTCATTTGTTCCTGAATTTCTTTGGATTGCAGCATGATATCTAGCTTTTGAGGATCTTTTGGCCTACTTCACTTTGTCAGGCAGGTCCTATTTAAGTGATTTCCTGATTGAGAACAGGTGTGGCAGTAATCAGGCCTGGGTGTGGCTAGAGAAATTGAACCCAGCTTTCCAAAGATGTAATAAACCACAGTTAATTTATGTTTTAGCGGGAAGGTGGGCGAATCACTTTTTCACACAGGGCCATCTAGGTTTGGATTTTTTTTTTTTACTCTTCATCCTAAACACCTTCATTTAAAAACTGCATTTTGTGATTACTTGTGTTATCTTTGTCTAATATTTAAATTTGTTTGATGATCTGAAACATTTTAGTGTGACAAGCATACAAAAAAATGAGAAATCAGGAAGGGGGCAAACACTTTTCACACCACTGTATCTCAGTTAGTATGTCAAATGATTAAAATTCTTAATCATGATTAATCTTCGAAAAATCTGTTTATTCGCGATTAATCGTGATTGAAGGTGGCAAATTTTCCCCCAATGTAATGTGCCCTGAACTTCTTATCTTTCAAGTTTTTCATACTCTTATTAATACATAGGTGTAGACAAATGTGAGTGCTTTCCGCAGCTGTAGGTCCATTTAAAGCTTTCAACACATCAAAAATGACAGCTATCCAGAATATCCTCAAAAAAATATAAAGTACTGCAGAAGTACTGTAAGCAACTAGCGACTAACATTGGTTAATGTTATAACCAATCAGGCTAAGCACAAATGCTTATGTAGCTAGAAACGCTTTGTCCAAAGTCACCTTTTGGGGGGTGGGGGAGCCTAACTGGACATTTACAGCAGTAAAACACAGACTTCGGACTGATTTTGCTCTTGATACATCTTGTAAGTCACAAAAAACATGTTGCAGACATGTTAACAACAGAAAAAAATGTGATTTTTGGTGGAGTGTCACTTTAACACACCCCTAACATTTACACTTAAAACTTGCAATGCTTAATTGTAAGCTTGCTTTCATGTGCAGTTTGCAGTTGATCATGTTTATATACAGTTTTGGGTGAATACTGGACAAAAACTGTAAAATGATGATGGATTCTTTTAAATACTATGTGACCTGATAGCCTGTTGACATTGAAACGGCTCATAGATATGCTAAAAACAGAAAAGTATTATCATAGTGTATTGTAATATCTCAAAGATTGTGTATATTGTTTTAAAATGCTTGTAATAAAATAAGTAGATTTTTGTATGACATACTTATTGATCTCTATATACATTGGGGCAGTGGTGGCTTCATGGTTAGGGAGGTGGACTGGAGACTGGAGGGTCGTCGCTTCAGATCTGGGTGGGACAGATGGCATAGCAGTGTTTGCCCCACCCTCATTAACCCCACTAAAGGCCTCAAGCAAGGCCTTTAACTCCAGCTGCTCCAGTGGAGCTGCTCAGTGGCCACAGGTCAGTTTGTGGCTGTACTGAGCTGCTTCCAGGTGTTAATGCTGTAGTGGTTTATGTGGATACAAATATTAATATAAATATACATGTGAGTTGGAATGAAGATTTCTTTTCATTACCAGCACACACAAACTCTTTCGGGGCACCATTCCAGAAAAAAATGGACAATTTCATTAATAATTCAATATTTGTACCAGCAATGAATTGGTCTCAAAAACCTGTGAGTTCTTTCTGCTTTTAATTGAGAAGATGGACGTGAAATTATGCAATAACTTCAATATGCCTTTAACAGTTTAATAAGAAATTTCAGGCTAGATGAACACATTCAGATGACTTTAAGATAAGATAAGCCTTTATTAGTCCCACAATGGGGAAATTCCAGGATTGCAGCAGCACAGGGATAGCAGCACTCAGAGCAATAGTAAATGAGATAATACGATAAGAATAGGTTAGCCAAAGCAGTAAATAAATATACATATCTACACAGTTATATACACAGTGCAAGAGCATTGCAGCTAGATGGTATCAACAGCATTTACAGTTAAATCACCTGGCAAAAAAAATATAGACAGTATATTTCACATTGAATGAACAGTGTTGTTGCCACCCTTGATAATAATTGTAATTGTCTTAGTTGTGTATTAAGATGGTGAAATCAACATGTATCATGAACACATTAAACCGTTAATGGATTGCTGAGCATAACTTGTTTTATCAAGCATTTGTGGAACCGAAGAAAAACATAGCTTAAATTGACACTGTATAGGAAAATGAAAAAAAAAAAAAAGTTGTAAAATATAATGGTTAGGAAAATTGGAAGCAATTTTATGAAGAAAATGATGATAAAAATTAGTGTATAAAAAAGAAAATGTGTTACTCTGAAAAGGAATGGAGATTAATGAAAAGATAAATGTATTTGAAGTTCTGAAAGGAGTGTGAAGATGTTGGGTTTATAGAGTTTATAAAGGAATATTCTGAAGATTAGATTTAATTTGTACAACAGACCTTAAGCACAGCAGATGAAGTCAGATTGTGCCTTGGTAGCAGGCCTTTCAGGTACCAACCTTGGTCCAGATAGGTGTTTGTTGGTGAAGTTGAGAAGAAGGGCAGGTTCTGTCACCAAAAGGTCTGGTACCGTCTACTGCCCTTTGGGTCACAACCTTAGAAGCTGGATGCTTGTCACACTGGTTGTCGTCTCAGTGTATACACAGAAAAAGGAATTTGATGTCTGACCAGGTTGTCAAATTCCAGTGGATATAAAAAGTCTACACACCTCTGTTCAAATGCCAGGTTTTTGTGATGTAAAAAAATGAGACCAAGATAAATCATTTCAAAACTTTTTCCACCATTAATGTGACCTATAACCTGTACAACCCAACTGAAAAACAAACTGAAATCTTTTAAGGGGGAAAATAAAAAATAAAAAACTTAAAATAACCTGGTTACATAAATATGCACACCCTGTTATAACTGGGGATGTGGTTGTGTTCAGAATTAACCAATCACATTCAAACCCATGTTAAATGGGAGCCAGCACACACCTGCCACCATTTAAAGTGCCTCTGATTAACTCCAAATAAAGTTCAGCTGTTCTAGTAGGCTTTTCCTGACATTTTTGTAGTCGCATCTTACAGCACAAGCCATTGTTCACAGAGAGCTTCCAAAGCATCAGCGGGATCTCATTGTTCAAAGGTATCAGTCAGGAGAAGGGTACAAAAGACTTTCCAAGGCATTAAATATACCATGGAACACAGTGAAGACAGTCATCATCAAGTGGATAAAATATGGCACAACAGTGACATTACCAAGAACTGGACGTCCCTCCAAAATTGATGAACAGGGATGAGAATCCTCCGCGGATCTGCGGAATTCCTCGGATTTGATCATGTCTAGGGTCATTCTCGTGAATCGTCTAAATTCGAGGAGAAAATTTTAGGGGTGTGGGGGGGGGGTGAGGTCTGTTATGAGCGGCGAGTCGTATTTTTGATTGGCTGCTAAAATCCACCACGCAGAACACGCTACCCAGCGAGATCAGTAATGTAATATAACAAGGCCACTGATTGGCTTATTGAAGCAACCAATCGGCGATTTTGTTATTCCTTTGTCATATCCAACAGGCGGAGCGAAATGCAAATGGCGGACAGTTCAATCAACCGAGTTTTCCCGATTTCGTGAAAATGGTGAACCTAAAACTCACGAAAGACAACAAGGCAAGAATTTTAGAAATCGACAAGGGATAAGGAACAAGTTTCGTTGGGAATGGCTCGAAAAAACTGCGTTAATGACTGTAAAGATCGGTAAAAATACCGAAGTTGTGGTTGAAAAAATGGCCGACTTCATAGCGAAATGCGAAGTACCAGGGAAAGCCCAGTGTGTTTATTGCAACGATTTCTTGAGTTATGGATCTCGTGACTGTGTTGCCTTAGTTGAGCACTGTTCAAAACAGAAACATCTCAAAATTGTGGCTACAAGGAGATCGAACTACTCTACTCGCTTGTGCTGCGTTCAAAACGATCGATGGACACGGTTAAATTCAGATGCCAGTCAATCAAAGTTCATCACAATCGGCCCCGATTACAGCAATTAGTGATCGGAAGACACATTCCGAGGTAAGATTTTTTTCTCGTTATAAGTAATGTACTTGAGAATTTTCGCGTAATGAATGTTATGAAATAGCATGTGTAAGTTGTGACGTCATGCCTGTTTTGAAACACTAATTGCATTTGAATGCTGATTATCGATTGTTAATAGATAAATGTTATTACATATTTTCTCACAATTTGAAATGCAATCTAAGAATTTTGAATATAATTTATCATTTTTTGTTTCACTAGGAGGAGTTACATAATGCATGTGTAAGGTTTTTTTTGTCATGGGTGGTGATGGGTTGCCTTTCCTAAGATATATTTGCTTTTATTAGTAAACATAATTTCTTTATGGTCATTGCATAAAAATATTAAACATCTTTTAGGTTTTACTTACTTTCTTAGATTATCTTTCAAATATTAAAATATACTAATATGCAACTTTTTTTTATATTCCTAGTAACACTAACAAATGCACACATTGAGTCAAAATGTTTGCAGAATGTCAGTATATTTTAATAAATGGGTGATGGACTTGGTGATGGAATTTTGTTAATATTTATAATTTATTTTACTTGGTCAAATTATTTAGTCTGTTCTAGAACTATGTAAATGTAATTCTGTGTCAGTTCTAAACATAATAGTAATAAAATATAATTTAGTATTATTACATCAACATACCATTCAGATATCATAAATTTACACATGTGATGCTGCAGCAGATTAAAAAGGTAAACTATAAATGCATTTGTACTTACTTCTAACTTTAAATATAAGACCACATTTGAGCATTCTAAAACACCAGATTTCGTTAGCTTCTGGGGGGCGTCCCCCAAGACCCCCGGCTTAGTTTCCTCTTTTTTTCCCAAACCCCATTCTCATCCCTGGATGAAAAGAAAACTGGCCAGGGAGGCTGCTGAGAGGCCGACAGCAACATTGAAGGAACTGCAGGAATTTCTGGCAAGTACTGGCTGTTTAGTACATGTGACAATAATCTCCCATCTTCTTCTTATGTCTGAGCTATGGGGTAGGGTGGCAAGATGGAAGCCTTATATTAAGAAGAAAAACATCTAAGCTCAACTACATTTTGCAAAAACATATTGGCACTGCAGCAGCACAGCAACTCACCCTTGGCCGGAGGATCCTGGGTTCCATCCCAGCCTCCGACCAACAGTGATCTGTGTGGAGTTTGCATGTTCTCCCCGTGTCTGCGTGGGTTTACTCTGGGATTTCTCCGGTTTCCTCCCACATGCCAAAAACATGCAGGTTAGGTTAATTGGCATCAAAACTGGGGATTCTAAATTGTCCTTAGGTATGACTGTGAGAGTGAATGGTTGTCTGTCTCTCTGTGTTAGCCCTGTGATGGACTGGCGATCTGTCCAGGGTGTACCCTGCCTCTCGCCCTAAGATGCTGGGATAGCCTCCAGCCCCTCCGTGACCCGAAAAGGATTAAGTGGAAGAAGATGGATGGATGGATGGATGGATGGATGGATATTTAAAATCTCCCAGATGCATGTGGGAAAATGTGTTATGGTCCAGTGAAACCAAGGTTGAACTTTGTGGCCATAATTCCAAAAGGTATCTTTGGTGCAAACACAACACTGCTCGTCACCGAAAGAACACCATACCTTCAGTGAAGCATGGTGGTGGCAGCATCATGCTTTGGGGCTGTTTTTCTTCAGCTGGAACTGGGGCCTTAGTCAAGGTGGAGGGAATTATGAACAGTTCCAAATACCAGTCAGTGTTGGCACAAAACCTTCAGGCTTCTGCTAGAAAGCTGAAGATGAAGAGGAACTTCGTTTTTCAGCACGACAACGACCCAAAGCACACATCCAAATCAACAAAAGAATGGCTTCACCAGAAGAAGATTAAGGTTTTGGAATAGCCCAGCCAGAGTCCAGACCTGAATCAGATCAAACCTCTTTGGAGTGATCTGAAGAGGGCTGTGCACAGGAGATGCACTCGCAGTCTGATGGATTTGGAGCATTTTTGCCGAGAAGAGTGAGCAAATATTGCCACATCAAGATGCGCAATGCTGATAGACTCCCACCAATAAGACTGAGTGCTGTAATAAAAGTCAAAGGTGCTGCAACAAAGTATTAGTTTAAGGGTGTGCATCTTTATGCAACCAGAATATTGTAAGTTTTTTATTTTTCCCCTTAAAAGATTTCAGTTTTTCAACTGGGTTGTACAGGTTATAGGTCGCATTAATGGTGGAAAAAATTTTGAAATGATTTATCTTAGTCTCATTTTTTACACCACAAAAACCTGGCATTTGAACAAGGGTGTGTAGACTTTTTATAGCCACTGTATTTGTTTATCGTTCAAAGTCTGATTGGAAAATTAAACTTCATAAATAAAGACAAACCACAAATCCGATTCTTCCGATGTGGTGTGGTCAGAACAAAGTTGACTTAAGCTTGGTGAAAATAAAACAAAATCTTCTTTGCATGGTAGTTTAAGAAAAAGGTATAAAATAGGAAAAAGGTGAATTTTTTTTAAAAAAAGTTTTCTCTTTTTTGACATTCATTGACATACTTCATTTCATTCAGTAATTACACCTGAATGTCCTTTTTATGTTAAATGGGGAGAAATGGGGGGAAAAAAGGGGGGAAAGAAAAGACGAGTTAACATGAAGGAAAAACATGAATTCTAATGAAATTTGAAAAGTTACATGAAAATCACAGAGCTTGCGCTCTGGGCCTGGCTTAGAAAGGGAGAGCAGAACATACAGTAACTCTACTCAGACTTCTTCAAGACTGTCTCAAAAACAGAGGGAAAGTTTTCCAACTTGGCGGGATGGCCAGCATTTTTGAATGACAACTGCGCCTGACCAATTACATTCAAAGATTAGGATTGGATCTTCCCATTAGTGTAAACTTTTGACCAATTGCACTGAGTTCCTTTGTTTGAGCCAGGGTCGTAAAATTGACTAAAAAGTGTATGAAGGAAGGGCTGAAACCTGATGGGTCAGTTCATAGCTTTTGGAATGTGAGCCTCACACAGGAAGAGAGAAGGAGAGACCGTATTTGATATGAGAAGTGAAATCATCTTAAAAACATATATGCTGCCTATTAAAGCATAAATTCTTTAAAACTTTAGTAACTAAGATATTTTACTTTAACAATAAAGGAACAAAACAATGCGTCTACATTGTAAATGTATTAACTTTTTTTATAGTGGACATGAAAAATTAATTCTTCGTGAAGATAAAGAAACGCAAAACAAATCATCAATAAAAGCACTTCAAGCCATAATTGTCCATCACAGGGTCTAGCCATAGTCTTCAACAGCTGCTGTTGTCCATGGAGAATGACAAGTTAGTTCATTGTTTACAATTCGTTTTAAGCTCCAGAGGGAAAGTATTCAGTCCTCATGGGAAACATTCCTATGTTATCCATTGGAGGGCAATGTTGGAGAGTACTCCTGCAGGTTAGCTGGTTATTATCAGCTTGACAGGTTATCGTAAAATGCCTAAACATCAGTCCTCTGGGTAGATTGATGTAGGGAGTTAACGCCAAACTTCCTGGCAGGGGGGGTCAATTCAGCCATGGAAGGTGGCTTCAAAGCTCTGGCTGTCTTGTGTGTTTTGCAAAAGAGGGTTTTACGACTACACTTCTGGGTGAAGCAATTTCTCCTCAGCAAAGAGTGATTTTATAAATTTGGATCCAGCTGATGCTATAATGTCCAACTGTATGAACGTGAACAGGGTGTCCTTGAAAAAGAGAGGCTGCCTCTCAATGTACCTTCTCTGTATAAATACAGGTTAAATAAGATTAAAAAAAATTAACACTGTTGGTTGGGAATGGGTTGCCCTACAGGCAGTCAATGTGAACGGATCCAGGTTGCCTGTAACAGTCAGCGGGATCTACAAGACTGGCTGGACCTTCTCACCAAACACACTCACACTTCTACCGCACATGCGCACTTACCCACGCCTCAATCCATCTGCCACACGGTGAGTGTCTTTTTTTAATGAATAATTGATTAAATGGTTAGTCATTTGGTCGACATCCAATTCACTGTGTTCTTTTCTAAGTCTTCTCTTTCTTATCCTCACAGTTACCGTCTCACCCAGTCACTCCCTCCCGACACTCAGAGTCTCATGGAGGGAGCCCTGGAAACGCTTGCCACACTCTTCCTCATCCTTCTTCATATGGGATGGGTGTTAATAGCAGCAGCTCAATGTGGGGACCCTTGGAGCCACCAAATATGCCAAAACCCTGGAGTCTAAGCTGCCTTCGCCCTGCACCTCCACTGCGGCCCTCAGCTGCACTCTGTTACAAAGAGGTACTGTACGAATGACATTTACAATTACTCGCATCCATACTTAAACTAAATTGGGTGTCAGAGTGCACAGCATATGTGACTTAGTATCAACTTGAATTTTTTGTAAGCTCTTTTAAAATCTATTCACTTACCTTGAAAGGTTGCCTTTTTGTTTCTTTAAAGGATATGAGCAAAAGTCCTAAGAACATGAAGAAGCTGCTTCCTAAGAGGAAGCCAGAGAGGAAACCATCAGAAGAAGACTTCACAACTAGAAAGAGTAAGTACAGCAGAGTAGTTTGAGATATCCATATTGATTTGTAGTAAAAATTGGGAAAAAAATCCCTTCCTGCTGATGGCTTAGATATGTTTCTGATATTGGGAAAGTTTGACATCTGCTGTAAAGTCTGTTCAATAAGTTGCAGTTTTCAAATGGAGTTACCCGTTTTCACCCAAAATATTTACCTGCTAGTGCATTCCTCCCCCAAAAATTATTATGATAATATACACTACTCAAAGAAAGTTAGGGATATTTGGCTTTCAGGTGAATTTTATGGAAAATGTAAAAAGTTCCTGCTACAGTGATATTATATCATGAAAGTAGAGCATTTAAGCAGAAGCATGCAATGGTGATTTCCTCATTTCAAACAATTTATTGAAACAAAAGCCAACAACAGTGGTTGATATACTTTAACAAAAAATGTCAGTCTCTCAATAACTTGTCATCTGCCCTTGAGCATCAATTACAGCCTGACAACGACATCTCATGCTGTTCACAAGTCGAGTTATTGTCTGCTGAGGCCTGGCATTCCATTCTTCTTGAAGGGCGGCTCTCAGGTCATTGAGGTTGTGGGGTGCACGATTACGAGCCTCTATATGGCAACTCAGCTGATCCCATGTGTTTTCTATGGGATTCAGGTCTGGAGAAAGTGCAGGCCACTCCATTTGAGGTACCCCAGCCTCTAGCAGCCGTTCCTTAATGATGTGACCTTGATGAGCTGGAGCATTGTTGTCCATGAAGATGAAATTAGGCCTGTGTTGTTCATGCAGGGGCACAATGACTGGATTAATGATGTTATTCAGGTAGTATTGGCATGTCACTGTACCATTCACAAGGTGTAGGGCAGTTCTGTATTGACTAGACACACCTGCCCAGACTAACACCACCACCACCAAAGGCAGATGCATAGCGCTCTCCTTGATGTCTGTAACATTGTTGGCGGCCATCATTTCTGCTCAACGTGAATCGACTTTCATCAGAGAACAGCACTGAGGCCCACTGGTCCCTTGTCCAGCATAAATGCTCCTTGGCCCATGCCTGTGCCTTTTGGTGTGGTCAGGTACCCTTGCAGGTCATCTAGCACACAGACCACGCTGATGTAAATGGTTTCGAATGATCTGACGTGACACTTGGGTGCCTCTCACCTCCCTTAAATGTGCCTGGAGTTGAGTGGCATTCATCATTCAGTTCTGCAGGGCACTGTTCACATTGAAGCAGTCATCAGCATGGGCTGTAGCCAAAGGACATCCCCTTCTATACCTTTCTGTGACTCTTCCAGTTTCTCTGTATCTCTTTTGCAACCTGCTGATGACACTCTGTGACACTCTAAGCTCAGTGGCCACTTTCCTCTGAGAACATCCTGTTTGAAGCCTTGCAATGGCGAGGTACTGTTGATCAATTGTGAGGTGCTGCTTGGTCTCATGATGTCAACATGTGAACAGCATGATGAAGAGGACTGTTTAAAAACCAATTCTAATTGAACCAGAAAATTTATTAGTCGATTCATGGATCAAATACCTGTTGTGAATTTTGCTGTTAAGCATCTTGTTAGAGAACAGCAAGTTAGAGAAGGTCAAATTAAGTTCACCTGTAAAGGTTATGGTGCATCCTGAAATTTCACCCGAAAGCCAGATATCCCTAACTTTTTGTGAGTAGTGTAATTATAATTAGTGGAAGTTGACTGGAAGGCAAAAGTGTGGTAGGAAAAGGTGCGCAAGTAGCAGGCCTTGAGAGGATTGCCAAGAAAAGTTGATTCAAGAATTTGAAAGTTTTTATGGGACCTAAGCTGGTGTCAGAGCATCAAGTTCAACAATGACAGAAGTCTACAGGAAAGGTGCTACGACTGTCACATTACTAAAATCAATCTACTCCTGAACCATCAACAATGTCAGAAGTGGAGATGAACAACTGGACTATTTGCTCACTAATTCAGAGTCCTATTTTCAGATGAAAGTAAAATGTTCTTATCATTTGGGTCAATGTCAGAGAGTCTGGAGGAAGAATGGAGAGGCTCAGAATCAGATTAGTCCAGTGTGAAGTTTCTGCTTTTTGTAATGATTTGGGGTGATGTGTCATGTGCTTGATGTTGTTCCACTGTGTCGTATCAAGTCCAAAGTTAATGCTCCCATACCAGGGCTTTTTATAATAATAATAATGATAATAATAATAATAATAATAATAATAATGGATTAGATTTATATGGCACTTTACATGCCAAGTGGCATCTCAAAGTGCTTACAGTAAGTCCATTATTCATTCACTCCAGACAGACAATGGTAGAGGTACTGTAAGCTACTACTGTAGCCACAATTGCTCTGGGGCAGGCTGACGGAAATGTGGCTGCCAATCCGGGCCAACGGCCTGTCTGACCACTACCGAACATTTATACACATTCATACCAGTGTCATGGATATTGGAGGCAAGATGGGTAAAGTGTCTTAACCATGGACACAACGGCAGAATGGCTGGGGAGAGCAGGATTCAAACAGCCAGCCCTCTGGTTATGGGACAACCCTCTCTACTTCCTGAGCCACTGCTGCCCACATTTCCCTCCTCTGTTCCATTTTTGCTGAGTACCAAGCTGAATGGCAGGAAGTTCCATTTTTTATGGTCTTTGGCATGACCCAGCCAAAGAGAACTGCTGATAAGCTTTGTGGAAATTCTGTTTTCTTCTTCCCACCCGGTTTATGTGCCCACAGTACCACAAATACTACCAAATGGCTTTCTGACCTTATTCCTGTGCTTTATTGGCCAGCCAACTCACCTGAGCTGACCTCCTTAGAACATCTGTGTTACTTTCAAAAGAAAGATGAGAAACATTGACACAAAAACTCCGATTGGACTTAAGGCTTCTATCAAATGAGCCTGATCTTCAGTAACATTTCAGCAGTGACACAAGCTGACTGCTTCCATGCCGCATTGGTGGAGCAATCTATGGCAAAGGAGCTGCAAACAAGTACTGAGTGTGTAAATGAACATACTTTCCAGAAGTCAGACATTTCTTTCTAATTCATTGCAAGTCATTTTCTTCCCCCACCGGTTGAAGCCCAAAGGGATTGAAGAGCCCTTTAGGTGAAGATCATAGAATAGAATAAACTTTATTGTTCCTTAAGGGAAATTTGTCTTGGGCTCAGTGCCACATCCTATTGCCACATAGAAACATTCAGACATGATACATAAAACACAACTTCAGCTAAATCTTAAAAATTCTATGGACACCAGTGTTTCCTCTGGCTTAAAGACCTTGGCGCGGTGACGACATATTTTTCCCGGTGGGGGTGTGTGTGTGTAAACATACCGGAATATTTTAATTTTATACTATTTATTTCTTTTTAAAATTTTACACAGGAACGTTGCATATGGATCTTACCATTTGAGGTATTGTACAACCAAGGCTTGAATATTGGGCCAGTTGGGGTCCCTCCCAGACATCCTGTGTTTAGGCTTTTTAGTGGTGTTATCCTTCTCTCCTTCCTCTACCTGAACACTTCCCTCTCCTTGGCTCCTCTCTTCTGTCTCATCTTGCCCTCTCTGAGCTCTGTCTAATTCAGGTTCTCTCTCTGTCTTTGGTGGTATACAAACAGGTTAGAAAATATCAAGTGTCATGTTTTGTCCTACAGGATTTTTTTTGTCATGGTTTACATAAATGACAGAAATGTGTGTATTTTTTGTATTTTTATTCTAGTGTTTCTTTTTTTCCATTGAGAGAGTAGGGAAGGGAAAGAAACATTCATAACAGTAATAAGATAAGATAAGTCTTTATTAGTCCCACAATGGGGAAATTCCAGTGTACTCATAATGTACTCATGCATACTTAAATTATATGATCAGGTGGGTATAGTAACCAGAAATTCTACCATACTCATGTAAAAGCAGTGCTTTGAAATTAATAATTAAAAGTAGACAACCAAAAATTTCTAGTTGAGTTAAGGGTACAAAGAGCACCCACTTAAAAACTTGAGCAATGACTTCAGTCTTGAAGGTTTGAGGTTTTTCTCAAAAATTTTTAACAATTTTCTTATAGTTTTCTACTTTTCTCTGTAAATCTATCTAAAGTTGAAACCATATTCCTAAAATTGGTAATTTCCTCTAGTAAAATTGACTTTAATTGTACATTTGAAACTTTATTATAAAATTGTGGATTATTTTGTGTCTAATTTTTGTCTGTTTTTTAAAATAAAATTAGTTTTTTTTAAATAAATTTGAAACAGACTGTGGTAATTTTTTAAACTTTTTCCTTATAACAATTTACATTTTTGACCATAACTTTGCAGTCAGAACAGAACAATAATTTAACTCTGATTACAAAGAAAAATATTAATAAAATTGTATTTAATGAAATAAATTAACTTAAATGACCAAGGATGCTGTCATTTCTGTTATAATATTTCTTTATATTTATAGTTTTTCTTTTTTTAGAAATCTCCTCACCACCCAGACAGCAGGAAAAACCTCCCTAATTTTGAAATCAGATGTTGGCACGTTTAGTTTGTCTGAAGGCTGCTGTTACCGACCCGATATTCTGCCGGCCGCTGAACCGTAGTTGAGCAGCCCCGGGTAGTGCTAGCCCGTTCATTCTAGCGCGGCTCGTTAGTGGTAACAGCCAATACACAATCCAACAAACCTTTCAAGTGGGAAGAACGAGGCACTTTTAGACTGCAGCAACTGTCCACACTTACTGCTCGTCGGGAGCACACTGGCTTTCTTACACTCTTCGTATCATTACGTACAGCTCGTTATACCTCCATCGCTACTCCCGTCTCAGCCACAACAACGCCGCCATGGGCCCCCTTACGTCACTTCTCCTCCACACATACACATGCTCACACACACATACTCACCGCAACCTGTCCAGGTTAAAGGAGAGCAGGCTTGGCCTGCAACACTACCCCCACTCTGGATGATGATCAATCTTTGACATCACTCCAGCACACGTCATTACATATCATGGCGAGAGAAATACAGTCATCGTACAACTGAACACTTCCAACAGTCCACAAATGAGTCCTCCACCGGTAAAAGGTGACTGAAGGCAAAGGGGAAAGAAATGTCCAAAGAATATCTGTTAATGCCTACTGCATGTCCTCACACTAATGTAACACAAAAATCATTCATTCACATTGCGGTGACACCAAAATATCTGTGATAAAACCTTCGTTCTGTGCACAAGAGTTCGTAGGAGGAGAAACAAACTTAGACATCTATAAGCATCTTAAACCATAGACTTCAGCTTACCCCTAGGGTTCTACATGCAAAGTGCTAATATCATAAGATGTGGCCACAACGACTGAGATATCAAATGCCAACTGTCACATACACATAGTGGTTAAAGCATCTTCAGTGTGCTCCAAAGTCTGTACAGCCCCTCAAACAGCCTGCTGCTAAGTGCAACTACAAAAATAGAACTCTTATTTCTTACAAAGTGAACACTTAGAAACGTAATTCCCTTTTTTTTTTTTTTTTACTGAAACTAGGGAGTTCTGGGTAGACTACCGTTACTCCCGATGAGATCAGGGCGCATTCTTGCCCTCACCTGGAACAGTGATCTCACCACTAAATAACTAAGGCAAGTCTATTCAATTCTTAATGTTCAGTGTGCAACCCAGTCACCAAACCTGTCAGGAGCCCCGCGGGTCCTCTGTGGCCTCTGAAGTGGTGCGGCAACAGGAAGACGACATCGGTCGCGTCCCCCACTTGAATCCTTAGCTCCGGCCTCATCCAGCCAAGGGCGAAAAGAACTCTCAGAAGGATGGTTGCAGTCTGGTCGAATTGTCTGTGAAGAGTGGGGGTCAGGAAGGGCCCCTGCCGCAGCAGCCTCCATCTCTGGTGAGTTGTCCCACAGGTCCAGAGGGCTGATGTCTGCGTTGTCTGCACCGTCGTCCCACACCGGCGGAGGAACCTCCACCACTGACCATTCTTTGGCGCCCTGGAACGCCCAGCTGTTGTCCAGAGGGGTTCTGGAGTAGTAAGGTTTGAGTTTGTCATGGTGCACCACCTTGACTTTAGCCCTTTGGCTTTTCTGGATACGGTAAACCATGTCGTCCAGCTGGCCCACGGCGATATAGGGACCCTCATAGGAGGGCAAAAACTTCCGTATTTTGTTTTTCACCCTCTTGGTGCCCTTGATCAAGTGCCATACTGCATCTCCAACCTTGTAGTGGATTTGGTGAATGTTTTTATCATACTGCCGTTTTGCACGCTCAGCAGCTGTCCCTAAGGTTTCCCATGCCAGCTGGTGGGAAAGCTCCAGTCGTTCTCTGAGCTGCATCACATATAAGGGAAGTGAGCTGCTATGGGTGTAGTCGGGGGGCATACCAGCCACCAAGTCAACTGGTTCCGTGACCTCTCGACCACAAAGCATCATGTTGGGTGACAACCCTGTGGAACTGTGCTTAGTTGCCCTATAAGCCATCAGTGCATAAGGAATCATCACATCCCAATCCCAGTGACATCTCTCAGCAGTTGTAGCCAGGATCTTTTGCAGGGTGGCATTAAACCGCTCCACCTGGCCGTCGGACTGGGGGTGAAATGGGGTGGTACAGGTCTTTTCAATTCCCAGTAGGGCACACATTCCCTGAAACACAGCTGACTCAAAGTTTGTGCCCTGATCACTGTGGAGGGAGTGGGGCGCTCCGTACCTACACACCCACTCCGAGGCAATCTTCTCAGCTACTGTTGTCGCTTGCTCATCAGGAACTGGATAAGCTTCGACCCACTTGCTAAAATAGTCCTGAACAACCACTATATAGCGATTGTGCCGCTCAGTCTCGTTTAACGGACCCATGAGATCAACAGCAATCCGTTCCATGGGGCTGCCTACTTTTACAGAGCCCATGGCCACCTGTGGAGTTTTCTTGGGGTGAGCCCTGGCTGCGCAGCTGGTGCAGGTGCGGCACCAAAGGGTGACATCAGTTTTCATATCGTACCAAAAGTACCAGGTCTTAAGGCAAGAAAGGGTCTTCTCTGCACCAAAATGGCCCCCCACCGGCCCCTCATGCATCTGTGCCATTACAGATGTGCAGTATGAGCTCGGCAGGAGAATCTGGGGGTAAAACACCTTTCCCTCTGTGCAGTAAAACTTTCTGAGTACAACCCCACCCCACTGATAGTCACTTCCACTGTGCCCAGTAGGCTTTGGTGGCGGGACTGCATGATGCCACATCAGCCCACGCAGGCCGTCCCTCCCCCTTCTCAAACCACATGCACAAAGGTGCTATGTCCATGTCAGTCATTTGTGCTCCTTTTAACTGCTCTTGGGTCTAACCCCTGAACAGCTCAGTCTGAGATGGCTCGCTCACCCTGGTGATATCTGGATGAGAGAGAGGATGGTCACCGCTATTGTTGGTAACATTGACTACCCCCACTAGAGCTTGCTCAGGGGATGCTGCTAGCGGGGCATCTTCCAGGAAACTGTTGGCAAGGCTGCACTGCACCCCCTTGCTTTGACGCAGGCTGCCGCTAGAGTCCAGCTCGGGTACGGTGCAGGGACAGGAGCTTCTACACAGCCTCCTGGACAAAGCATCGGCGTTTTGGTGGAACTTCCCCCCCCCCAGTGGATCACCTGGAAGTCATATTTAGCTAGTTTCTCCAACCAGCAAGCAAGTTGTCCCTCTGGCTGTCTCAGCTTGGTTAGCCAGCGCAGGCTGCTGTGATCGGTCCGGACAACGAAGGGCCTCCCGGGCAGGTATTGTCTAAAATGGGAGGTGAACTCCACCACTGCTAGGAGTTCTCGCCTAGTGGTACAGTAGTTTTGCTCCGTGGAGGAAAGTCTCCTGCTTCCGTATGCCAGCACTCTCTCCTCACCTCCTTGCATTTGGGAGAGGACCGCTCCAATTCCCCAGTCACTAGCATCCGTGTCCAGGAAGAGGTTACCATCATCAAGAGGGTAGGCGAGCACAAGTGCTGACGTCAACCGGACTTTCAGTTCCTCAAATGCCTCCTGGCAGTCAGCTGTCCAATTAAAATGTGCATACTTCTTTGTGAGTTCATGAAGCGGTTTGGCGATTGAGGCGAAATCTTCAACAAACCGCCGATAATATGACGCCAAGCCCACAAACTGGCGCACCTCTGAGACATTGCGGGGGATGGGCCATTCCACCACCTTTTTTATTTTCTCAGGGTCGGTAGCAACACCTTTGGCTGAGACAATATGCCCCAGGTAGGGGACCTGCTCCCGGAACAAACAGCACTTGGATGGTTTCAGTTTAAGGTTGGCTTCACGCAGCCTAGTGAACACTTGGCCAAGCTGCTCCAACATTTGTGTGGTGTCCCGCCCCAGGACTATGATGTCGTTGAGATACACTAAGCATGTCTCCCACTGCAGACCGACTAGAACACGGTCCATGAGCCGCTGGAACGTTGCAGGTGCATTGCAGAGTCCGAAAGGCATCACACTCCACTCAAAAAGCCCCTTCCGGGTGCAGAAAGCAGCAGCCTTGCGGGCTCTTGGGGTCATTTCCACCTGCCAGTAGCCAGATGTCAAATCCAGTGTGCTAAAGCACGTGGCAGAAGACAGAGTGTCCAAAGTATCCTGAATACGGGGCAGGGGATAGGCATCTTTAATAGTTCGTTCATTTAAGGGGCGATAATCCACACAAAGGCGCGGGCTCTGGTCCTTCTTTCTCGCCATCACAATTGGTGCAGCCCAACTGCTGTTACTGGGCTGAGCTATGCTCATCTCTAGGCTCTGCCGCACCTGCTGGTCAGCTGCAATCTGCTTATCCTTAGCCATTCTGCGGGGTGGCTGTTTAACAGGCGGCCCAGGAGTAGTTAGAATGTCGTGTTGCACAAGGCTGGTGCAGCCAAGGTCGGTGGGCCCCATGGAGAACACATCACTGTAGGACTGCAATAGGCCAGCCAGCCTACTATGGTCGTGCTCCGGTAGGTTGGTGCAGCTCCCTGCATACAAGGCCTGCGGGGGGGGGGGGGGCACAGGAGTAGTGGCCTGGTCAACACGCTCAGGGACAGTCGAGACATCACGAGACTGAACCTCCGCCTCTCCCAGCACCACTGCTGACTGGAGCACTCCCGCCACCGCTCCCTTCTTCAAGGTGACAGGAGCTGCACCGGGGTTAAAAACTCTGATGGGGATATCGGTGGACTGTGACGTTCGCACAACAACCCACGCCACTAGGACTCGGTGTCTCTCGACGAAGCATTTGGTGGGGCTTAACAGCAGGTCTCCATCAACAGCAGGTTGGTGGCGAACAGTGCCAGGCACTATGTACTCGCAGCTTGGCCTCAGCACGGTGCGATGGGCCACCCTGACAAGGTGCACCTCCGGCCCTGAATCTGTATTGCAGCAGGGCACCTTTTCGCCAAAGAGGGTTATCTCTCCCCGGCCGTAGTCCAAACAAGCTCATGCTTGTAGCAGAAAAGGATGTCCCAAGATGACCTCAGTGTTCTCAATGATGTCTGCCACAACAAAGTTCACACTGCAGACACGGCCCCCAATGTGCAGTGGGATGTCAACCTCCCCTAGAACTGGTAAACTATCTGGTCCGACGCCCTGTAGTGTTCTGGCAATGGATGGCTGTATGGGCGGTCTGGCTTGGGCAGGAATAGCATTGTAGTGGTGGAGGGGTAGTACAGTCCGGCGGGCACCGGAGTCCAACAGAGCACGAATCTCCAGGCCGTGCATCGTCACCTGTACACATGACTCGTCCTCCTGACCCTTAGTGCAGATGACCACTGTGCCAGGGCCCGTTGTTGCTGTCTGCGCCGCACTTGTGGTACATGGCTTCAGAGAACGGGGGGAGGGGCAGTTCCGCTGAATATGTCCAACGCCCGAGCAATTGTGGCAGACCAGCTCCCTGAAGCTCCTCTTCCCCGGTCCATTATCTCCCTTGGGCTCCTGACGCTGATGGAGCTTCGGCTCTCCCTCTGGTGCACTGACGGGCCTCACAGCTAATCCTGTTGGCTCCAACCCGGTGCTGTCCCGCACTGCGGCTGCTCTAGCTCTCCTCTCCCCTGTACTGAGCACACCTGCCTGCATCAGTCATGTAACAGTCTTTGTAGCCCTTTTTGTTGTCTCATACCTGTGAGCGATGTTGTAGGCGCTGGCCAGTGTGCGTGGCTTCTCCTCTAAGAGTCTTTGCACCACCTCTGCATCAGCTAGGGCGTTAGTAAAAGTCTCTACTCTGATAGCATCTTGCTCTCGCTCTGTATGGTCGGCATACACAATAGAAACCTTCTCATAGATGTCGTCCCTCAGAGAATGCAAGGTTTCACCGGGCCGCCTGACTCTTTGTCTCAGTTCAATCCCCATAGCTGCTGCGTGCTCGGAACATGGCCCATAGGCAGCCTCTATCTCATCCACGATCTGCCGATAGCTCCACCTGCCAGATCTTGGATTCTTATGGACGATTGCCCCCGCTGCTCCAGTCAAACTGAACCTGAGCTGCACCGCCATTGTTCTCTCTGACCAGCAGTTAGCTTGTGCACAGTTTTCAAAATGATAAAGGAAATCCTTCCATGCACCAGATCCGTCAAACTGACCTGGCTGCAGTGTAGGAATCCTCTCCTGTCGTCCACGAGGTTCATCGTCAATGTCATCTGCAGCACCGTCGTAGTGTACTAGATGTGATGAGCAGCTACGTGGTGTACAGCCAGCCTTCCTCTGGTTATACTGGTGGCAGCCACACGGTTGAGTTTTTGTATTCCATGGTGGTGACATAGGACTCGGGGTGATGTAGTCGCAGCCCAGGGCCTGCATTTCCGGACTCCGTCCCACATGCTGGAGTCTGTGTGGGGTAAATGGTGACACTGTGCATGGTTGGAGTGGTGTCTGGATCAGGGCAGCTGGGGTGCTAGTCTCGCAGCTGTTATAGTTCATGTTCATGGAAGTGGCTGAGTTAACCAGCCCATCAGCAGCGGTGAAAACAGTGACTGGGCCCATATCATTTCTGTTATTATGTGGTTGTAATGAGCCACTATAGACAGCTGTGCTTCTGGTGGTATCATAGTTCAGGTTAGATGAGGTCACAAACTCACCACATCCCGCTGCATGCTGAGCTGGAGATGAAATAAAAGGGTTGGTGGACAGCGAGGGTGGTGGAGCAGGCGGCTGTGCCACGTTTGGTTGAAGCAGCGTATTACTAGCCACCATTTCGTGTGCAGCTAATGTTAGCCCCGTGCTAGTGACAAAGGGATTTGTGCTACATCCGTCGTAGGCGCACATGCCGTCCTGTTGTTCAAAACAGTCTGTGGTAACTCCAAAGTCCTCTGTTACATCATTCACAAAGGGGCTTTTACTCACATTTGAGCTCGTCACATCAGCATACCTCTGGTCCGCACTGGCGCCGCGGCAGCCGCATGCCGCCATTATCTCCGGCTCCGCCGCTGCAGATTTACAACTTCGTCGCGGCATTAAACGTGTCTGTTGTGTCTCCCACTTAAAAAGTCTTTTGATCCCGGACGAGCCCCCAGTGTTACCGGCCCGATATTCTGCCAGCCGCCAAACCATAGTTGAGCAGCCCCGGGTAGCGCTAGCCCGTTTATTCTAGCGCGGCTCGTTAGTGGTAACAGCCAATACACAATCCAACAAACCTTTCAAGTGGGAAGAACGAGGCACTTTATTTAGACTGCAGCAACTGTCCACACTTACTGCTCGTCCGGAGCACACTGGCTTTCTTACACTCTTCGTATCATTACGTACAGCTCGTTATACCTCCATCGCTACTCCCGTCTCAGCCACAGCAACGCCGCCATGGGCCCCCTTACGTCACTTCTCCTCCACACATAAACACACTCACACACACATACACACTGCAACCTGTCCAGGTTAAAGGAGAGCAGGCTTGGCCTGCAACACTGCTACAGATTAAACTAACTACTAACTAACCTGCACAATGACTTTGTGAATTTCGGTCATCTTAACCTGCCAGGTACATAACAGGGAACTGCAGCTGACTCTAAAGACATAATTCACCACAGTATGTGTTCATGTACAGAATGATCTGTTTAGGCAGTTATAGTTGTGCGCTCAGGCTTTCTCATTAGGCACCTCTCTAGGCAGCCGCTGAAGGACCTCAGTTTAGAGTGAAAATAGTGCTAGTGTTTTTAGCTGTTGCTTTTTGTCACTGCTGCTGGAGGATAAAGATGGCATGCCTGCTCGTGCGAGAAAAGAGAGAAATTGCCAGTCTCTTCATTCCTACAGAACATACAGTAACTTAATATTGCAGTGGCTGGTGAAATACAGTATATCCTCAGCAATTCATCAGTCCACCTCACCTTTCCCTTCATATGAAGCCGGCTGCATATGAATTCTAGCCACATCTCTTAGCTAAGCGACTCTTCCATTATTGCTCCCTTTAACAGCGGGTTAGACCGGAGTGGTGGCTCAGTTGGTAGAACATCCGCCCCACACCCGGGAGGCAGGGGTTCAAATCCCGGCCGGGTCATACCAAAGACCATATAAAAATGGTGCTTTCTGCCTTCTAGCGTGGTGCTCCGCATAATGGAATGGGGAAAGTAAAGTTACACACAGAGTTACCAGAGGACTGACCCCCCCGCTGTAGCTTTCACTACTTACAGTAGCTGTGTGGCCTAGGGTCAGAGAAACGGAGATAGGCGCCGCCCCATACACCAACATGGTGTGAAGGGAATTAACTAACTAACTAACTAACAGCGGGTTAAAACCACGATAAACGCCTCCAGTGCTTACATACATACCTCTTCTGATTTTTTTTTTTCTGCGTTAAAGTACTTGAACAAACTCATGTTTTTGTCGACAGTCACGCTTAGCGAGACACTGCCTGCTGACTAACTCGAAAACTTACATGGGTGGGGCTGATTAAAGTCATTGACTTCGTGAATTTCGCTCATTTTAACTTGTCAGGTACATAATAGCGAACATAACTTAATATTGTAGTGGCTGGTGAAATATATCCTCAGCAATTCGTCAGTCCGTCTCGCCTTTCCCTTCGTATGAAGCTGGCTGCATATGAATTCTAACCATGTCTTTAGCTAAGCAACTCTTCCATTATTGCTCCCGTTAACAGCGAGTTAAAACCATGATAAACTCCTCCAATGCTTACATACATACCTCTTCTGATTTTTTTTTTTCCGCATTTAAAGTACTTAAACTCATGGTTTTGTCGACAGTCACACTTAGCGAGACACTGCCTGCTGACTGAGTCGAGAACTCACGTGGGCGGGGCGCTTCTAAACTCCGTGCGGATGACGGCCACGCACATTGTTCGTGTGCTTGCTTGCGGAAAGTCATTGCTTCATATATTTTTCTTAATAAAATCATATCGCCTTGGCGTGGCGGTACCATTTCTGGCGAGGTGGACCGCCATGGAGAAATGTTACCAGAGGAAACCCTGGACACACAACCATATAACATTTACAGACAAATCAAGCCAGTACAATTAGGTCAGACAGTTCAAAGTGCCAATGTGCAATGGGTACTGTACTCGGGATTTCTGGGAGTTCAACAGCTTAATAGATGCTGGGATAAAGGATTGTTTCAACTGGTTAGAATTACACTTTGACACTCTGAATCTCCTCCCTGATGGCAGTAATTCATATCCAGAGAAGAGGGGATGATGGGACTCTGCTGTAATGTTTGTTGCTTGTCTCAAAACTGACTGTTCATACGTACTCTGAATAGATCATAATTTTTCTTCCCTATTATTTTCATTGCCGTTTTATGCGTACTCAGGAGTTTGTTTTTTAATTGTGCCATTAGATTGCCAAACCAGGCTGTAATTCCATAATGGAGGATACTCTCTATTATCACTTGATAAAAAACAAGCATGATGTGAGTGCTCACTCCGTACAACCTCAACCATCTCAAAAAATAGTCTTTGCTGCACTCTGGTGCACAGGTTGTCAACATGGCTCTTCCAACAAAGAAGTGAATCCCCAGGTATTGAAGGGGGATTATGTTTTGGGTCAGTCAGTCCGTCCGTCTGTCCATCTGTCCATCTGTCCATCTGTCCCACATTTGTGAAATCAACTCCTACAGTTTTGCTCCGATTGTTTTGAAACTTGGTGCTCTGGTTTGATATACACTGATGATGCGCATGTTGCATTTTGGTTCTGATCGGATGATTTTTGCAGGAGTTGTAGCCCCTGACCTATGACCTCCTTTTTCACCTCACTTTGTAGACAGTAAATGTCTTGTGAAATCAACTCCTCCTACAGTTTTGTTCTGATTGTTTTGAAACTTGGTACCATGATTTTATATGCTCTGATGATGCGCATATTGCAATTTCACTCTCACCAATGACCTTGAGGTCAGAGGTCAGATTTTCCCTAGATCTTCTAAACGCTTTTTACTATTTTACTTTTTACTACGCTATTACTGAAAGAAATGATGTAGGCTTTTCAAATTAATATAGTAATTGTATCTAAGATACATTTTGGACGACTTACACTATGGGTTTGGGGTCAAAAGGTCAAGGCTAACATTCCTATGCTTTACTACTGTACAACAAATAAAGCTAAGGTCACCAAACTTGGTACACAGGTTCACCCTGTGACCCTGAAGTGTGACTATGGTTTTGGGATCGCAAGGTCAAAGGTCAACATCAAAATAGCTTATAAACTATATCTCAACAACAAAGAAAGCTAGGGTCACCAAACTTTTCTACACAGGTTCATCTTGGGATCATGACCTCTGAATATGGGTTTGGGGTAAGAAGGTCAAAGGTCAAGGTTACAATTCCATTTGCACTATTACTATAAAACGAATAAAGCTAGGGCCACCAAACCTGGTACACAGGTTCACCCTGGGATCCTGACCTCAAACTCTGGGTTTGGGGTCAAAAGGTCAAAGGTCAAGGTTAGCATTCCCTATGCCTTATTACTGTACAACGAGTAAAGCTAGGGTCACCAAACCTGGTACACAGGTTCACCCTGTGACCCTGAAGTTTGACTATGGTTTTGGGATTGCAAGGTCAAAGGCCAACATTAAAATGGCTTATAAAGTATATCTCAACAACAAAGAAAGCTAGGGTCACCAAACCTGGTACACAGGTTCACTCTGAGACCATGACCTGTGACTACAGGTTTGGGGTCAAAAGGTCAAAGGTGAAGGTTGGCTCTGACTATAGAACATGTAAAGCTCTCTAGGGTCACCAAACTTGCTACTCAGGTTCACCTCAGGATCCTGAGCAACAACTATGGGTTGTGTACTTAGTTGTATGTTTATGGATGATGGATTTATCATAATTTGGTTCTGCCACAGTAATTATATTGAAAAATTGAACACTGTTCTCTGTCTGTAAGTATTGAGATCTTCAAAGAAAATGGAGGCAGGGGATATTGCACTCGCCTCAGAATGTTCTTGTTTTGATTAAGTTTAGGAAATATTCTAATAATCTGGGCTACTGGATTTCTGATTTTCATGAGCTACAAATCATATTCATCAAAATTAAAACAAATAAAAGCTTAAAATATTTTTGCATCACTTGCAATAAATTTAGAACTTAAGAAAGTTTACCCTTTTGAATTAAATCACAAAAGAACATAAATTTTTTCATGACGATGTTGTGCGGCGACCTCCAGTTCTGAAGAGGTTGGGATCAAAAGTCCAGGTCACTTGTTCTCAACCAAAAAAGGCTGTGGCAGGTTGAAGATAAAATCCTGCTTGAAGTGGAGGAGTTCATATATCTCGGGGTCTTGTTCCACACTGACGGGAAGATGGAGCAGGAGATTGACAGACTGGTGCAGCATTTGCGATAATGCAACCTTTGTATCAATCTGTTGTGGTGAAGAAAGAGCTGAGCGCAAAGGAGACACTTTTGAATTTACAGGTCGATATCCATCCTTACCCTGACCTCTGGTTGTGAAAAGAATAACATTGCAGATCCAGGTGGTCAAAATGAGTTTTCTTGCACCCTTAGAAACAGGGTGAGGAGCTCCATCATTTGAGAGATGCTCAGATTTGAGCCTCTGCTCCTCCACATTGAAAGGAGCCAGTTGAAGTGGTTTGGGCATCTGCTCTTGATGCCTCCTAGACACATCCCAGGGGAGGTGTTCTGGGCCTCGCTGCAGTCTCAGGACATGCTGGAGAGATAAGCTGGTTTGAGACTGCCTTTGTATACCACAGGAGTGGCTGGGGAGAGAAAAGCCTGAGCATCTTTGCTTGGACTGCTGCTACCAAGACCCAGGCTCTGATAATCAAGTGAAGATAGATGGATCAGTGAATGATATTCTTTTTTGAGATGCACTAGTATGTTCATCAAACCATAGACTTAGGACAGCATGTGGCTAAAATGACAGACATAGATACCCTGTTTATATTTTTTTGTCATTAAACAATTTAATTATTTCATATTGCTTTATAGAGAAACCCCAGGCTTTTGAAATGCTTAGATTTTAGCTCTTGTTACAAAACTGAAGAAAGTATCTGTACATCTTTATTGCTATGATTGATGAATAGTAATTACTGAAGAGGTAAACTTTTCAATGCAAAAAATGCACACTTTTGATATTGCTTGATTGTGTGTAGCAACAAGTTTTCCTTTCATGCATTTAGACAGATGACTCATTTCACCTGCTCAGTTCACCCTTCTGATCTGTTCTTGTCTATTAGGTACAGCTGCTTTAGAGGAGGATGCTCAGATACTGAAAGTCATTGAGGCCTATTGTACCAGTGCCAAAACACGGCAGACTCTGAACTCCAGTGAGTACACAAACATCATAAGAGATTCACAATGCTATCAATTGTCTACTATAAACAACTGTTTCTTCTACGTCTTGGACTCTAACTTTTTTTCTCTCTGTGTCTTGTGTCTTTGCCTTCATCATCTGCCAATTATTGTTCCCTACACATGGTTGGTTTGATTTTATCACAATTTTTTTCCTGAATGGCACTCTCCCACTTGTTTCATTGAATTTCTGGTTGTGTTTGGTTCAAATATTACCTTTATGTTGATGCCCACACCTTGGATATGGTTACGCCAACCCTTACCTTTTATCCAATACCTTACTCTCATCCCCATCTGTCGGTGGTTATTTCATGGTTCTGTAAAGCCTGGCAAGGAACCGACCTCATGCACAACCATGTGCTCGCTGAGACCAGCCTCTCTGTGGCTGGATTACCCAGCAACCCACCATGTTCTGACCTGTCAGAGGACTCGGATTATGACAGTATCTGGACTGCCCGTAGTTACAGGACTGGCTCTTTTTCTCGTAAGATACTGTTGTAAACCTTTGACATTGTGGCAAACCAGGTAGCTTTTGATTAGTGATAGATATTTATACTGCTGTTTTCCCAAAGTCTTTAACTTGTACAGTACCAGTCAAAAGTCTGGACACATCTACTCAATCAAAATGAATGTGTAGGTGTGTCCAAACTTTTGACTGGTACTGTATGAATGTTTGTGTACTGCATGTGATTGTGTCAAAGTTTTATATTAGTGTTTATTTTGTATCAACTTATGTATATTCCCATGAATATAGAGAAGCTTTGGTACAAATATTCCCGATAGCATTGTGCATTTATTGGTGTGGGTTTTTTTTTTTTAGCTTAATACAAACAAAACAAGCAAGTAGAGAATTATAGTGACTGTATGGACAACAGGCATTATAACCGGAGATCCATATACAGTAAACTTAACCAATGGTGACTAAAATTGAGGAAACATTTTTATCAATCAAACTACGTCTTAGTGTACTGTATCTCAATGTTGTACTTCTACAGTTGGTGGCTTTCTGACATACTTGTTTAGGCAAAAAACAAGCAAACAAACAAAAATACTTAAGCAGCATTACACAAGAGTGAGTTACGGTATTGTGACTATACTGCCTCCGGGTGTGATGCGGCTTGTGTCCTCTGCTATGCGGAGGACACAAGAGTATCTCATCCAGAGTTAGTATATTCATGATACCGTAATGAACTCGAGTGTAATATTGCTTTTATACAACAGTTCTACAAGCACAATTTATTAAATGACAGCAATACTGGACAAAATATTATGATTTGTTTGTTTAACCAACTGTTTTGTGGAGCTGAGAAAAAAATAGTCAGTTCTAAATGTCCAGTAACTGTTGCTAAACATCTCAATCAGCATGAAGATGCCTATCGTTGTTTCACACACACATAAACAAATTAAATATTGTCAAGTGCAGAAGTATCAAGTGTTTATAAGACATACCTGTTAAGTCGGTACTTCAGAAAATCCCAGATCAAAACATATCCAATACTGGTTGCCAGAACCTCTGGTAGTTAGCATGCTGGCGATTTAGCACATACTAGCGACTTAGCACATTTTTCTTGTTTTTCTTCACATTTTCAGATAAAACAAAGAGTCCATCACCACAAAGGTATTGTGGTTTATTAATTGAGACAGTAAATCAAACTCTAGCACTGCCTATTTTTTTAAACAGACGTGAAATTGCTTAATGAGCTTAAAATGACTAGGGTAGATGGAGGTAGACCTTTGCAAAAGGGTGGGACTTCAGGGTCACGGATGTATAATTTCTTGTCAAACAGCGCTTCACTGTGGAAATGAAATTGTCCAAAACAGTACTGCAATTGTCAGAGTTGATAGAAAATTACTTTTAGTAATTAAAGGCTACTAGAACACCTTTGAAGCGGAGTGATACATATCCAGTGAAATTGGAGTGCAGTTATCGCGGGTTGTAGTAACTCCTGGAATCCCCATTGTCCAATCAAATTGCTCGGTCGGAACCAACTGTTGTATAATCTCCTATGAAGCACTGCTAATACATTGTAAAAAAATGTTATCTGCCCCAAATTTTTATTTAGTTGTTTCAGTGCAAATAGTTTAGTGGGTGAGTTTGCACTCAGATTCAAAACTAATGCTTTTATTTAAAACCTTTTACTTCAAAAACCAGGGAGTTCATGAAGGTCCAAAATTATAGGTTTGGTTTTGATCCACCAACTGTCTGAAAGATAATGTTTGCTTGCTTGTAGTTTGTACCACATTAAAGTGCTGATGACACATTTTTGACTTCCTCTAATTTTTCAACACATAATACAATATGACGAAATAGGTTGGTCTGTGCAGTTCTAAGTCAAACATGCTTTTTTTCACGCGAATATCCAACGTTTTCATGAGTGCCACGTCACCCATTGCGTCAGTGGCTGGAAAACCCCCCGGCCATGTTGTAACGTCATCGACGGAACACAGCGACTGGCTGCCCTTTGTACACACAGGATGGAAGCGGTTGAAAACATCAACGATGGTTCCAGCACATGTAGTCTGGAATTGGTTTGTGTTGTCCGATCTTCAGACGATTATAGTTCCGAAGAATAAGATGACAATGAAGAATCTGGGGGCTTCAAACCGTATAGGTTTGAGCCGTGCCAAGCGGGCATTGTGCCTAGCGAGTCAGACTCAGTGACAGTCAGCTGTTCAGGTTTTGTGTGCATCATCTGCTGTGTTGCCAGCCAGCCAATATTGCCAACACTATCACGACGTGTTAGCCGCTCCACACAGCCGTGGTTCTGTTGCGCCCCTTGTAGCGATGTAGGCTCTGGGGCGCAACCGTGGTTAACACGTTTCCTCTCCATGTTCGCCGGGCGATGTCGGCCCCGAACACCTACTGTTTGTGTTTCTGTGTATTTTTGTAAGTCTTCACCTTTTTGGATCAGTCTTTATGTTCAATACATGTGCTGTGGTGATTCCTGCGTGTAAATCCTCGTGTAAATCCTTGTTATTTACACGTAAATCCTCCCTCTCCGTGCGCTCTTACGCAGGGCACGGAGAGGGAGCATGATATAACGATGATTTACGTGCAGGGTTCACCACAGCACATTTAATATAGAACGACAGACAATTCCCAAAAAGGTGAAGACGTACAAAAGACACAGACACACTTACTGATGGCGTTCGGGAGCCGGCATTGCCCAGAGAACGAATGAGAGGAGACGTGTTAGCCACAGGTGTGCCCCAGAGCCGACATCGCTTCAAGGACGCACGAGAACCACGGCGAACGTGGAGTGACTAACGTCATGAGAGTGCTGAAAATACTGGCAGACTAACAGCACAGATGACAATACTATTGACCAGCAATACATAAACTGGCAAATGGCCGCGAAGTACACGCACTGCTGGTGATGGTGTGATGAGAAGCACCTGGGCGAGGACCAGGAAACATGATCAGCAGGAGTTTGAATCAGCTGATGATAATGAGAGAGGGGATGTGGCCGGACCAGTGAGATGTCAGCATGGGATCACAGAAAGTAGATCAAAGCTACGCGTAAATCCATTAATCCTTCCCCTCCTCATGCGCTCCTCCTGCCTAAAAGCGCACGAGGAGGCTTATGACAGTTGGAGCTGAAGCGTGTGATGTGGTCCTGCTGTTTATCTAAGCCTGCGACACAACACGAAGGCATAGCTGTAAAATTAAAACAAGAAACCAGAGAAACTGTGAGCTACAAAGCTGCTGTCATTCTAGTTAACAACACCGGAGTCTGTTCTGTCGGTTACGTCATTGGGGTGCTGCCCTTAATTCAGTGGGCGGCACCACAGTCCAGTCAGCGACTGCGGTTTTTTGATAACTAGTTTATGCAGGCGCGGTTGTAAATATTATATTGATCATAGGCCATGACTTTTGGGTTTACACAACATGCTAAAAAATGTCAAAAACATGTCATCAGCACTTTAAGCCCACCTGCCTACAATATTCTTTTGTTTTCTATGTTCACCACTGTAACACCTTTGAATCATTTTTTGTAGAATATGCCATATTATATAATTACTTTGTTTTCTATCATCATTTAATCAGGCTCTTCTCGAAAGGATGTCCAGATGTTGTTCCCGGAGGAGGAGAAAATCATTGTGGAGGAAACTAAGAGCAACGGGCAAACTGTCGTCGAAGAGCGGTGAGAGGAGATGTGTTTTTGTTTCTCTTTTTCCTACCTAAAATTGTCTTTTATGTCCACACAGATCACTTTACTTGTGATTGCTGTTTGTATTAAAGTAAAACAGAGCTGTTGTGTCAACTGCAGGAGTCTTGTGGACACAGTGTACAGTCTCAAAGATGAAGTTCAGGAACTCAAGCAGGTGTGTCTTCAGTTTTTAGCTCATTCTGGTGAAGGTGAAATTGGCTAATGTCATAGTGCCACATCTGTCATAGGTGTGGGAGTGTATATAGTGTGTGTGTATATATAGCATACAGTCATGTAAAAAATTTGGACACCCCTTTAAATATTCAATTCTTTATTAAGAAATGTTCACATATCAATTTCTAACCTTGTTTTTTTATTTGCATTTTTTAAAATTTATTTTAGCCATTTTAAGTGGGAATGAATGTGGAGGTGTCCTAAAAAGATTGTCCTGTAGAAGATGTGCTCAAATGATGAGGCTGAGTTTAGTCGTAAACCAGCTTTATTGACAGAACACAGCTTCTAGCATTCTCAAAGCAGGAAAGAGGAAGAATCATATCTCATCACCCTTTTATATGTTTCCAGCATCAGAATTCAAGTCACATGGTGTTTTCAGTAAACATGCAGTCACAAAGCATCCCTTTGAATCTTTACCATTGTCTCTCATTTCCTGATGAACCGGAAATCTCTCCGGGGCATCTTCTGTGGGACAAAGAGACAAATCTCACACCTCCTTGTTATCTTCTGCAGATTCGAGTCCTTTGTCCTTGCAGACACCCTCAATACACATGCAGTCCTGTCTCTGTGGAAACGTGAGCCCACAATGTGTGTCGCCCACACTACCCCCCCCCCCCCCCAAACGTCTAGTAAGGGCAAAACCTGCATGGCATAAAAAAAAGAAAAACACAAAACACTCCATATATCGCTAATCAATCCACCAACTGCCTAGGTTTTAACTTTCTGCCGAATCTGCTGCAACCTGGCTTGGCTGCACCTGCAACATCTCTCTGCACCTGTGGATTAAAGCTGTTAGCACCTTTCTGTGAAGATTTTGGAGAATGTCCTCCTCGCGAGCTGCACTTCCTCATCAGCCAAAACAAAGGCGGGTTTGAGCCTGTTTATGCAAATCAACTCCCTTCTGCCCCCTAAATCTAGCAGAAAATGCTTCTGCCCGGTCTCCAGCACTCGGAACGGTCCGTCATAAAACGGCCGCAAACTTGGACGCTGAGCATCATGTTTAACAAAAACAAACTCTGCATTTTTTAAAGCCTTTGGCACAAAAACGTGTGGTAAACTGTGATGGACCGGGCCAGGGAGCGTGTTTGCTCCCGAGTCGCTCTGCCACGGCTGAGCAGGGGGGCCATTTGGTGCGGGATTATCGGGGAGAAATTCCCCCGGCAAACGGAGAGGTTGTGCAAAAACTAATTCAGCCGGGGAAGCATGCAAATCTTCCTTAGGTGCAGAACGCAACCCCAATAAAACCCATGGAAGTTTGTCCACCCAATTTGTATCCGTCAGCAACGCTCTGAGGGCTGCTTTCAATGACCTGTGAAAGCGTTCGCATAAACCATTAGCCTGGGGGTTATACGCGGTAGTGCGATGAATCTTCACCCCCAAGCTGCGGGCCATCGATGACCATAGTTGGGAAATAAATTGGGGACCCCTGTCGGACGTTATGTCCGACGGTACACCGAAACGCGCAACCCACGCTGCTAAAAATGCTCGCGCAACTTCTTCCGCTGTGGTTGATGTCAGAGGAATCGCCTCTGGCCAACGCGTGGTGCGATCCACCATCGTCAAAAGATGTGTGTGCCCGTGTGATAATGGGAGCGGGCCCACTAAGTCAACATGCACGTGATCAAAACGCTTAGCGGGGATGTGAAAAGGTTCCAACGGGGCCTTAGTGTGTCTGTGTATTTTGGCTCGCTGACACGCTACGCAGGCTGCTGCCCATTCCTTGACCTGTTTGCGCAACCCGGGCCAAACAAATTTCTCCCCCACCAACTTAATCGATGCGCACACCCCCGGGTGCGCGAGAGAATGGACCGAGTCAAAAACGCGGCGATGCCACGCGGGTGGCACCACGGGGCGGGGCCGTCCCGTGGAGACATCGCAGATTAGTGGGGGCATACCACTTTGTTGCTCCCTGTGCTCCAGCCTTAACCCTGTTGGTCCAGACTGGAGCGCGCGCACGTCCGCGTCGTTAACCTGCTCCGCAGCCATGGCTGCATAATCTAACCCAACACAGACCGGGGCTGCGCGCGCTCCCACGTCGCTGCCCGGGCCCGCGGCCACGGCTACAGAGTCTGCCCGTATGGGGCTTGGTGGTGCTACCACGCGCGAGAGGCAGTCTGCTACAACATTGTGTTTACCCGCGACATGCTGAATATCAGTAGTGAACTCCGATATTGCGGCTAGTTGCCTTTGTTGTCGGCCTGACCAGGGTTCTGAAATTTTGGCCATCGCAAACGTTAGCGGTTTATGATCCACAAACGCGGTGAAACGTCGCCCCTCTAACCAGAACTGAAAATGACGGATGGCCAAGTGTAGGGCCAAAAGCTCCCTGTCAAACGCACTGTATTTACGCTCACTATCGCGCAAAGTCCTGCTGAAAAACGCGAGGGGTTGCCAGGTACCTGCCACAAACTGTTCAACTACCGCCCCCACCGCTACATCGGAAGCGTCAGTGGTGAGCGCCATGTGGGCCGTTGGAACTGGGTGCGCTAACAAAACTGCGTTTGCCAGGGCTGATTTGACCTGGGCAAAAGCGCGCTCCCGCTCCGGAGACCATTCAACTTTATTTGCGGGCCTTTGTTTTTTTAACGCGGTGTACAATGGCTGCATGAGCCGTGCTGCGCTTGGGAGGAACCGGTTGTAAAAATTAACCATCCCTAGAAACTCCTGAAGCGCCTTGACCGTTTGAGGCTGCGGAAAATCCGTTATGGCACACACTTTATTTGGAAGAGGAACCGCTCCTTCTGCCGAAACGCGATGTCCCAAAAAATCAATCTGCGCCATCCCAAACTGGCACTTCGCTGGGTTAACTATTAACCCGTGCTCTGCCAGCCTCCGAAAAACTGCTGTGAGGTGTTTTTCGTGCTCGCCCTCGGACGCGCTGGCTACCAAAATATCGTCCAAATAAACGAACACGAAAGGAAGGTCGCGTAAAACTGCATCCATCATGCGTTGGAAAGTCTGCGCAGCCCCCTTGAGGCCAAAAGGCATGCGCAAAAACTCAGAATGGCAGAAAGGAGTTATGACTGCTGTTTTGGGTACATCTTGCGCGCGCACTGGAACCTGGTGGTAACCGCGCACCAAGTCTATTTTAGAAAAAATGCGCGCCCCCGCCAAATGAACAGAAAAATCCTGAATGTGCGGAATCGGGTAGCGGTCATGAGCTGAAACGTTGTTCAACCTGCGGAAATCGCCGCAAGGTCGCCACGAGCTGTCAGCCTTTGGGACCATGTGTAACGGCGAAGCCCAAGAGCTCTTGGAGTGTCTAACAATGCCCAGTTTTTCCAGATTAGTGAACTCCTCGCGCGCGATGGCCAGTTTAGCTGGGTCCAAGCGCCGAGCTTTTGCAAAAACGGGAGGGCCGGTGGTGGTTATGAAATGCTCCACCCCATGTTTAGCCACCGTTGCCGAAAACGTGGGGACTGTGAGTGCTGGGAACTGAGCAAGCAATGTGTGAAACTTACCACCCGCAGCTGAGACGCTGGCATGTGCAGTCGGCGGGGCCACCCGAGCTGTGCAGGGAATAGAATGAAAGGACAGTGCATTAATCAGACGTCTATTAGCAAGGTCAACCAATAAACCATGTGAGCACAAAAAATCAGCCCCTAACATGTTGAAACTGACTGCTGCTACAATAAATGTCCACTCAAATGAACGGCCCTGTAAGGACAGAAGCATGGTCCTCTCACCGAACGTTTTAATCGTGGAGCCGTTCGCTGCTGACACTGACACCCAGGGAGCTTTAGAAGGCATCAGCCGTTCCGCGTAGGTGGGTGTGACGAAACTCAGCTGAGAGCCCATGTCCATGAGGAACTGTTTCCCCGAGCGTGCATCCGTCAGGTAAAGCAGCCTGTTCTCGTTGCCGAGGGTCGCAGCTGCTACCGGCCCTCGGTCTTGGCGTTTCCCTGGCGCTTGAAGTTGCACGGTGGGACGCACCTGTGCGCTCTCTCTGCAAAACGGCGGTGGTAGAAACACGGGCCGTCCTCCGCTCCGCGTCGTCTGGCTCCCGTCGCCGCCGTCGTTGGTGCGTCTGGCGCCGCGGCCGCTGGACCTGCGCTGTCTCCGGACACCGTTCCCGGGCTAGCCGCCGCGGCCGAAACCGCGTTCCGCTTGTGGGCGTCGACCAACCTCTGCGCCTCTTTGCTCAACCCATGGTAGTCTCACCTGGCCAATCGGGGCGACTCTGCCAGGGCCACTCTCACTGCTGGCGGCAGGGTCCGAAGGAAAAGGTGGGCGAAAATGAATTCGCCATCCTCAGAGTCTTTGAGCTTCAGCATCTTCACCATCAGGTCCGCAGGTCTATCGTTTTCTGACTCCGTCAACGTCAGGAGTCCCTCTGCTCGTTGTTGGACTGAAGGGGTGAAATGGCTGATCAGCACGTCCTTCAATGCGCTGTACTTGTTGCTGTCTGGTGGATGATTAACCAGATCCTCCACTCTCTGAACCGTGTTGCTGTCCAGCTTCGCTACCACGTGGTAGAATCTTGTCGTCGTTGGAGATTCTCCGGAGGTTGAACTGCGCCTCGACTGCGCTAAACCATGAGCGCGGGCTGTGCTGCCAGAAATCGGGCAGCCGGATCGTGGAGGCGGCCATCAGGCTGGCTTCCGCCGAGCCCCGCTTGGGAGAATTCTGTCTGCTCATTTCTCGTCGTAGGTCACCAGTGTAGAAGATGTGCTCAAATGATGAGGCTGAGTTTAGTCGTAAACCAGCTTTATTGACAGAACACAGCTTCTAGCATTCTCAAAGCAGGAAAGAGGAAGAATCATATCTCATCACCCTTTTATATGTTTCCAGCATCAGAATTCAAGTCACATGGTGTTTTCAGTAAACATACAGTCACAAAGCATCCCTTTGAATCTTCACCATTGTCTCTCATTTCCTGATGAACCGGAAATCTCTCCGGGGCATCTTCTGTGGGACAAAGAGACAAATCTCACACCTCCTTGTTATCTTCTGCAGATTCGAGTCCTTTGTCCTTCCAGACGTGACACCCTCAATACACATGCAGTCCTGTCTCTGTGGAAACGTGAGCCCACAATGTGTGTCGCCCACAGTCCTAATTTATTCCTCACTATTTGTTTAGAATTACATTTTACAGAAAATTTGAAATAAGGCTTTAATTCATTTTTAATTGTTTAGTTGTATTATATGAATCTCCCAGTATTTTTAACATTGATATTAAATATCCATATGTCCAAATATGTTAAAAATACACACAGGCTTATACAGGGTGTCATAATTTTTTCACATGACTGTAGATAGTTTAATCAGAAGAATAGGGAGGAATCCATAATAGTAATAATCATCATTTAATAAACTCCTCCTCAGGATAACAAAAGAATAAAGAGGACGCTGGAGGAGGAACAGCGAGCAAGGAAAGAGCTGGAGAGGATTGTAAGGAGAGTTCTGAAGAACATGAATGACCCAACCTGGGATGAGACAAACCTCTGAGATTAATGCATATGTCCCTTCATGAGATTATTTTTCAACTTTTCTGAAGACCAAACAGAAAGAACTTGAGGTTCAGCTTATGTGTACAGAGGCCTTTTCATGCCACTGTTCAGTGTGACTTTGCCACCATTAACTTAAGTTACGGTCACAAAGATTCTTATGAATCCTTCATTCCTAAGAATCTCCCAGTTCCTACAAATTCTGCAGTTCACAGACATTCATGGAGGGGGGCATAGTTTCTTTTGGCTGCCGTTTAGTTCGTAAGAGCAACTTGAAGCATTCTTGAGAAATGAGGTGCTTTTCTGTTGTACAATGGCCCTAGAGTTCTTACATTATTAGTAAGGGTGCCTTAAGATCTTCTTACGGCATACTTACTACCATTTTACGAAAATTTTTGTGCAACTCATGGCACTCTCAAGTCGTTGGTAGGAACCTCTTAAGGCTTTCGGCACATTTTGTTGGCACAAATGTTGCATGAATGATGTATTTCTGCCTTATTAGTACCTCACTACCGCCTCACACTGTACGAATATCTGTACGAACAGGGATTCGTACAGCGTTTCCTACAATCGCTCTAAGGGGCCCTCAAGAACAACTTAGTGTTCTCGAGGCATACTTATGGCCAACATCTTGCGTCATTCTCATGTTGTTTCTATGGCATTTGTACGGCTGCCCTACGATGAGGGGTTTTCATGGGACATTCTTAGAAATCATGGACAAGACCATCGACCTGGCCACGAACTTCCTAACGGTCTACGAACGCTGGATTCTCCTACAGCAGCCTTAAAAAGGAAGTACGAAATGGTCCAAACATCGTTTGTACGGTATTTGCAGCCATTTGTAAGGGTATTTGTGACCGTAGCTTTAGATATTCACAGTGACCCATGTGCCAAACTGAACCAAGATGATGCCAGCCGTCACAAAGCCATCCTGACTGACCATAAAACTGTGAAGCCATAATAGCTGGTAGACGGGATGAATAACCCTCTTTGGAGCATTGAATCATCTTCATTTGCTTGTGCCCTGACCTGTTATTCCTCTTTAATATAAAATTGCGCATTTTCGGGACAGTAGTTTCACAGATAGGCCACAATCTAGGTGTGAGGTGACAGCGCTAACCACTGCACCATTGTGATGTTAGACAACATATTTTAATCATTCTTATATATAACTGTTTACAGCGGTTACAGCTGTATGTGATTTTGAGCCTTTTTGATTCATGCCTAATCCTACTTTTACAATTTAACTGTTGTATAAAGTTTGAGACTCAGAACATAAACTAATCAACTAATTATGTTTTCCAATGAATACATTCTGCTTAAACCTGTAAAAAGCTGCATGACTATAAAGTAGAAAAATTTTAATTCAGTGCTGAAGAAATAAAATACCCTTCAGAACTTTAAGTTTCTAATTCCCATATTAAAAATTTCACAAGTGTTTATTTGAAGTCATGTTGCAGATGTACAGGAATTCAATCTGTGGAGCTGCTGTGCTGCCTCTGGAATTAATTTTGTTTTTATTTATTTTATTTTGTTTGTAAAATTCATGTCAACCACAAATCTGCTTTCCATTTTCCATCCATTTTCTACCACTAATCTAGGGGTCCGGGTCACAGGAGCAGCAGTCCAAGTAGAGTAGCCCAGACTCCCACTCGGTTCACATACATGTGTAATGACAATAAAGTTGAATCTCATCAATCTCTCATCTCATAGCACCATGATCCCTTCTGCAGGTGGTGAGCCCACTGGAGGGTGGACCCATGTGGCTCCTTTATAAGATGATATTTTGGAAAATGGTTGTAGGTGGTTTTGATTAAAAAAAAATGGATCTTGGGCTGGATTTATAATTAGGAGCACAAATAATGTAGTATTTAAAGGCCAAATGTCACGTAACAGGGTACTTTAAATGTCTTGAAACTAGATATAAAAGGGAACCGATCCGTTTGGGTCTTGGTGCATATGCTTCAGTAACGCCGGAATATTCGTTAATTTAAAACTGCCGCGCTTGGCCTGACATTCCTACTCACGGCCCCTGGAATCGCCTGGGGAAGAAGGCGGAAGTGACGAAATAGATTGTACCCTAGTTTGATGCTTGGGGTATTTCGATTGATTGTTTATATGGAGACTGGAAGGTTGAAGTGAGCAACAAGAAAGAAAAAATTGGATATTTCACCCATACCTTAAAACGGGACTATCAGGGACAGCTGGGTAATAAGGGACACTTATCTGGGAAATGTTTTCATACCTGTCAAGTGAGACGTTTTCGCTGTATTTTAATACCGTAAAACGCGGCTATAAGGGACGGCGGAGTAATAAGGGACACTTTTCTGGGAAATGTTTTAAATGTAATTCGTGTTGTTATTGTCAAATATTTTAAGGATTCATGGATATTTGACAATAACAACACAACTCAGCGTCCGGCACAAAATAAAAAAAAAAGCAGAATTCTGTATTTGTAAGGCGATTCCTCTCTGTTCCGCAGCCGCTGCACAGCTGAAAGTGTTAAACCATTGTCCTAATGACTTCTCATTGTAGTGATAATAGCTCCCGCTGAGCGATCTGCCCGCCGTGGCCATCAGACTAATGATTGAGTCCACACTTCTCAATGTAGTGCGAATAGCTCAGGCTGAGCCATCTGCCAGCACCCTAGCTGTGGGGGATCACACACACGACGTGCTCCTCAACACACTCAATTTTTTTTCCCGTATATTTTTCTTTTGGGCGTACAGAAATGGCAGTACGCCCGTTTTTGCTAAAATTGCATTTTCCCCGTATTTTCCTTAAAATATTTGACAATAACAACACAAATTACATTTAAAACATTTCCCAGAAAAGTGTCCCTTATTACTCCGCCGTCCCTTATAGCCGCGTTTTACGGTATTAAAATACGGCGAAAACGTCTCACTTGACAGGTATGAAAACATTTCCCAGAGAAATGTCCATTATTACTCCGCCGTCCCTTATAGCCGCGTTTTACGGTATTAAAATACGGCGAAAACGTCTCACTTGACAGGTATGCGCCTCCATTTTCATATTGATCTGGTCAATTTCTTGACAGCAGCGGCTCTCCTCCACTGTAATAGTAATGGCTTCCGAAAAATCAATATTTATGGGGCGCCCTCGACAGACCCCCTTCGGCTTCCCAATTCTGGAGGCGATTAATGTCCAGTTCAATGACATTTTCCACTGGTTCTGCTCTCTGGTCATCGTCGGAACTGTTGTCATCAGACAAAGCATCTGATTCCGTCTCGGACGGCTCAAACCTGTAAGGTTCTATGCCTCTGTCACTGTCTGAACCACTGACAAAAAAAAGACAAAAAAAAAAAAAGACAAAACTAAACTAATTTGTTCACAATCGCTGTCACTTTCCGTCATGATTGTCCAATGTTGATAAGTGTGAATGTGGATAGGCAGGGCAGCCAGGGTACAACTTGTCACGTCAAAAACATGGGCGTGGTCTGGACTGGCTGTCACGAGCCAGCGAGCAAGGTGGGGCCTTCACCTGGTGTATTTTGTGCAATTATGTAAATACAGGTGGGTGATATGGTCTCCGGTATGAATATTTGGTTTAAGCTATGTGTATTTTATCTAAATTCGTTGTCATTTAGAAAAAAAAATTACGTGACATTTGGCCTTTAATGTTTGCATTTGTTTTGTTATCGAGATTTAAAAAAAAAACCCAGTGGAGCTAAAATTGTACAGCTGTGACAATAACTTAGAGGTTTAGAAAAAATGTGGGAACAATTAATCAGTCACATTGCTATAGGCTGTTGGGACATCATCACAATCACTGCTCAAACATGCTTTATATCACCTTTTTATGTTGTCAACATTTTAACCCCTACTATCGTCATGACAAATGCCAAATGGATAAAGTAAAAAAAAAAATCATATTCTGGAGCCACGTGCGATGTTATGTTACAGTACAATCAAAGTAATAAAAGCCACCAGAATGTATGAAAAAAAATCAGTTTGCCTTACAAATCAGCAGCATTATAGAGTACAGGATAACAAACACTTAAAACATTTTAGGAATATGATATACTGTATTTGAACAATTGATATATTAGAATATTCAGAGGTAGACATATATCCTGAAGACTTTCTGAACTGAAGCAGGAATTGTTTTGCATATGAAGAACTGCTGTAACTCTGAAATGATACACTCATTTACAGTATAGAGCCTTGACTTCTCAGTGAGAGATCAGCACTCATTCTGTTCTAAGACCAAAGCAATACAACACAGCAAAATGGTTTTTAATGATGTCAGTATGCAACTTACTGTGGAATTATTTCTTATTTTTTATATTTGTCATTGTGTTTCTATGCAGACTTTGATTTGTAATGTATTATTTTCTACTTGAACTGGTTGTTCACACTAAAGATAATTTGTACAGAAAAAAAGTAGACTAAAAACACTTCTTTGATATTTTACAATAACATACTACTGACATTATATTTACACTGATGTAATCTATGCGATATCATTTGCCAATTACTGACACTAAGATATTTAAGAGAAACATGGTAATGTAAATGTGTTGTGTGTCCAGATGTTACATTTATGTGTCCAGAATTGCAGTAGTTGCTGTGACAAGAATCATCCCAACCTATTTATTTAACTCATTTGTCTCTCAGTGAATAAAAAATGAAATCTGAAGTTATTTTGTAGAATTCTATGTCTGCAGGTGAAGTTGTTCAGTCGTCAGTGTACAGTGGTGAAATGAACTACATGTATCCTTTTGGCTTTATTTTAAATTCTGACTAGTAGTCACGTGTAGTTTTGGATCTCCATGGCTCTTCTACCCATACCCAGTGGCTCGCTGTGGTTTTGACACAAACTAGAAAATAATATGCAGAGGAAATAATGTGAGGGATTGATATTACTAGACCAGACCACCAATGACGGAGTAGCTCATTCTGGCCTGATGAAATCACCCTGGGAGTGCTCAGCTATGCTGACCACTGACCTTGATCCTAAGTACAGCCTAGATGCAGATCCGTCTATGATGTGCTTAAAATCAAGGTCAATGGCCTAGGAGTATCAGTTTTCATGGAATCATAAGTGACCAGGGGCTTGCATGGATTTCCTACTGAAAGATGACATATGTTTAAATCAAGAAAACACCGTAAGCAAAAAAATAAAAATAAAAAAAAATATCCAGATGTATGAAACAGTGCATACTCGAGAATCCAAGCACATTTTCTTTGTACATCCCAATCTACTTGAAATTGAACGTACGTGAGGAAATACCGGACTCCTCCCTTGACACGCCTCCATTTGAATATGTAATTACATGCAAATAGATACAGTATATACAAGCACTGCACATTTGATTCTCCTGTATCCACGATCAAAAATAATGATGCAAATAGATACAGTATATACAAGCACTGCACATTTGATTCTCCTGTATCCACGATCAAAAATAATGGATTTAATGGAATTTCACAGACTGAGTGTTGGAGGCATTCCTGAATGAGGTAGAGGCACGTAAAAATGTTTTGTTTGGCACGCTGTCCTCCAGCATTAGCACTGGATACAGGTAATTCAATAGCCTGCTCACAGCCCTATAAGATTAGTTTATTGTTTTCTTTTATTCAGACAGGGATGAGAAGGAGATGTTTTTTTTAACCTTGACACTGATGTCTGCAGTCATCCTCTGAAGCGTCAGCTGGTCGCTGTAATTTGTGACCAGCCAGGTGGATCAGCTGGTTGAATTAAAGGAAAACGGTCACGAAAAAGAAGACGATATGAACCTATTTAGTGGGTAGCCATGGTCACCTGTCAGTTGAAAGCAGATCATATTAGACTCGACAAGTACATATTTTTGTCCAAAATGCATATCTCATCCTTTATAGTTATATACAACTTACATGGATTATACACACTACTATTGTAAATGAATGAAGTGTGCCGGGGAAAGGGTGAGACTGTTGCATTTCAAACTTTACGCATGTGTCTATTGACAAAATTACTGTACACACAGAGGCAATTGGGGGCTTGGTAGAATGCTGCGAAACGGTAGTTTAATCAGCAAAAAAAGACCCACTGAGCTGTAATGAAGCCTTTAAGACAGGGTGATATTTGGAGGCGCACAGGCATGTTGCACATGAGGTGGGTTATTATTAGGACAACTGCATGAATTTACTGACCAGGAAGCCACCCATCCATACAGTGCCAGCTTGTAGCTTGTTCCCAACAATGCTGCTCATTAGAATTATTAGGAAAACTGACTCACTGCAAATTGCACTTTGATGTTGGCCCGTTCAACTGCATTGTATGGGAATATGATGTACCTGGGTGACAGCCAGATAATGCCATTCCACACAGCTGGCATAGCTCGGGTCAGGGTTGACTGGGAAATTCCTGATTGGTCTCCCAGCTCCCTCTAGAATGCCCCTGTTTCTAGGAACCCCAGTGTTGTCAGCACCTGCACTGAGACGGGCAGTGCACGGCTTCTTGCCGTGTCGCGCTCCAAGAGTGGCCGTAGCTGTGAGCACAGTTCCACAATAGACTGCCCGTGGAAACCTAAACCACCTGACAAGCCAGTCATCATCCTGAGCCAGAAAATCATCTGTCTCTAAATACCCTTTCTCTTCTCACTGTGTGATTTGCAATATCCTCTAATAATGCTAACACCGTTGTTGTTAGAGGCATTTTCTGCACTTCTTTGCGCTTGTTTTTATATTCACTCATCTAATTGTGCACACTTGGATGTTTGTTCATCATGTGTCTGTGGTGTGTACAATAATTTTTACGTCATTATCAGTCTCCCAACATCACCTTTAAGTGTCACCAACGAACCAATAACAGTAGAAACGTACGTATGCCAGCCATGTAGCTGGCGTGGGGCTGTACATATTTCCACAGTCATTTTATTTTTGATACATTTGAAATTTTCTGTGGAAAAGGGCAAATGCCATGTTTTTGTGTGTAAGTACCCTTTGTACATGAGGCCCCGGCCCCAGGGGGCCTCATGTACAAAAACATGGCGTACGTACATATAACAATAATATGGAATTTTTCTATCAGGCACCATGGTGTAGTTGGCACACCCAGAGATTGTAAGAACGGAGGTGGTGGTTTTATGCACGCTCCCATGGTTTAGTCCTCGTTGCCAAAATGTTATGTCCTAATAACGGAAGACCTGAGCCATGTTGATCCAAGCAACGAACTGAACTTTACTGGGATTCACAGTCAGTCTACATACCTGCCAACTACTCCGGTTTTGCCGTAATGGTTATGGTTTTCAAGACCCCATTCCGAGTTACGGCTTTATTAATCAAAATTACGGTTTTTCACTAAAAATTCAGTCAAAAATTTTAAATCGTAAAAAAAACACGAAAGCAATTCCAAACACGAGATCGCTAGGAATCGTATCTAAATTTAGAACAAAGGCAATCGGCACTGCTTCCTGTAGGTGTATTGCGCATGTGCGAGAGGTCTGAGCCATTGTTTCCATTTGGAATCACGAAGGAATTAGGTCAGCATTGTATACGTTTTCATCATGGAATTTGCCGGGGAAAAATCACAAATGAGCGTGAAACCCAAACAAAAATTACAGTCTTTTCGTGAGGAATACTCCAAAGCATTTCCAGGAATTATTATTCGCTCAAGAAAGGGTGAAAATTACGCCAACTGCACTTTGTGTAGACAAGAATTTTTGATCGGACATGGAGGGATCAGCGACGTGAAAGACCACGTGGGAACGAAAAAACACAAGTCGAATGCCAGTGACACCAGTGGCAAACTTTCTACGTTCTTCGTCGCCCCAACAGATTCTTTGGAAGTGATAAATGCCGAAGTTTTATTCACGGAAGCGATTATTGAACATGGAGTTCCAATCGCTATGGCCGATCACATGGGACAGTTATTTTGAAGAATGTTTCCAGATTCGAAGATCGCTAAGAAATATGGATGTGGTCGAACCAAAACTTCAAACATTATCCAGTGTCTTGGTGCAGAATCATCAAAAAGTATCGTTGATGTAATTAAAAAAAGAACCTTTCAGCATGTCGACTGACAGAAGTACGGACTATGATGATGTCAAACTCTACCCTATTTGTGTTCGTTATTTTGATAACGAAGTTGGAAAAGTGTTATCGGTGCTTCTTTCTTTGAGAGAATGCAATACAGCATCCACAGGTGAAAACATATTTAAAATTCTTGAGGAAGAGATCGACTCAAATGACATACCTTGGCAGAATTTAGTATGTTTTGCAGCTGACAATGCCTCGGTGATGCTGGGATCGAAGAAAGGAGTTGCTTCATTCATAAATGCAGTATCTCCATCTACTTACATTGCAGGTAAGTTTTTCTATGAAAAAAATTAATTACAAGAATTCTAGGGAATGTACTTGAATTTTATTGACACGAAGTTTCTGAAGAGTGGAATATTTAAAATGGTATATATTTTTGAATCTTGATATTATTGAAATAATGTCTGAATTATTTTCAATTAATTATTGGCTATATTCATTTGACATGATATTATTTTTTTCTGAGTTTAGGAAATATTACATGAAGATCTGGCGAATGTATTATGTGTATTTGAGATGATTTATTTGTGATAATGCAACACAGTCATTAGACCTAAAATTTAAAAACAATGGCTTCAAATTTCCTAAATTTGAGAACTAGGATATGTACGTTAGGCATATTAATTTTATTTTTTTATAAAATATTTTAAAAAGTTATTTTAAATTTCCTTTTGTATCACAATGCAACCATGATGCTTTATTTTAACTCATTTAAGACATTGTGATGTTTTACTTGATTCTTTACTGGAACACATTTCAAATTATCATGTCAGTAAATAGATTTCCTTCATTATGGTGAATAAAAGTTTTTGGGTTGGTTGGGAAATCGGAATCACAAGATTTTCCAGGCCTAATGAAATATTAGATTTAGATTGATTTTATCCTCATTGAATTATACCATATTATGATGTATTTCACAAACACTGATTAATGAAACTCATACTTGTATTAAATGTACAAAATCATCTCTATCATCCATCCTTTTACCATTTTTAATGGGGTTGATTTTTATCTGTGATATTACTGTGAATATAAAGATACATTTTCAACTATATTTCATGTTACCTGAGGCCCCACTGTTGAACATTATTTCCATTTACCATTCTTTGATAGCCTGTCTATTTGCTAGTTCATATACAAGTTGATATATGGATTATTGTGGACAAATATATTAATTCAGCTTATAATATTCTATATTTTCTAACTATACACCCAGTGGTTAGATCCAATTTTGTAAAATCAAATATGAGAACATGTTCTTTACATGGAAAGATTGTCTGTATGATTAAAACATACAAATATATTTTATGATGCACAGGAATATTAAGAAGTTTTGTTGTGTGTTTACAGTTTGTTCCTGCCACCCGATACACTTAGCTGTGCAGAAGGGAGCCAAGCAACTGCCTGTGAAGCTGGACAACTTGCTGGTGGATGTCTTCTACTACCTGGAGAAGAGCAGCAAAAGGAAGTAAGCCCTAAAAGCTTTTCAAGAGGAGGAAGGTGTGCCGCAGTCAAAGATCCTTAAACATGTATCAACACGATGGCTTTCCTTGGAACACTGCTTGGACAGACTACTCCAACAGTGGACAGCTCTGACCAAGTTCTTCTAGGCTGAAGTGCCGCATGAAAAGAAAGACAAGCCAAGTAGAGGAATGAAGAGGCCCCTTACTTCAGATGTCAAAGAAAAATCTGAAAGACAAAGCAAGAAAAGAAAGCTGAAGCAGGACACTTCTAGTGAAACGACCTCAACTCCAACCAGAGCAAGGAAATGTGACAAGAAGGAAATTAATACCCCAGCTAAGTCTTCATCAAAAGAATTTGACTTGGCAAGTTACATGTTCAAGGAGAAGGAGTTGGCGGATAAGGCTAAGAAACACCAAGAGACCAAGGTAGCAGAAAAGACCGCAGTGGACACAACATGCAGTAGCAAAGCGCAAGTAATTCTCAACAAGATGGAAGATGCAAATACCTTGCTGTTTGCAATTTTCTTGTTGGCAGTATTGCCAATATTTAATGAGACAAACACCTTTCTACAGAAAGATGAACCATGTGTCCACCTCCTGCATCATGTGCTATGTGGGCAGTTTAGCAAACTGGCCATGAGATTTGTGAAGCCGCATGTAATCACCAGTGCATCTGATATAACAAAGATTGACTTCACAGACACAGAGAAGCAGAAGGAGGATGAGGATCTCTTCATCGGATCAGACTGTAGGGACTACCTGGAAAAACACGGGGAGAACTGTGACCTGCCTGCATTCTTTTCCAGTGTGAGGAGATTCTACAGCAGCACATGCACCTACATGCTTGCTGCTTTTTCATTTGGGGACCCTGTTGTGGTGAATGCCAGGATACTTGACATTGAGCACAGACAGCAGTGCAAGTTCAGCCAAGTGAGGTTCTTTGCTGAGAGGTACCCTCACTTCTTGACCAAGGATGACAAGAGAAGGCTTGAGGAAGAATTTCTCATGTATCAGTGTGATCCTCTCAGTCCTGCAGTCATTCAAGCTGACAGAGTTGACACTGCATGGCATGAACTTTCCAAACAGAAGGACACAACTACAGGAAAGCCCAAGTATGAGGCCCTTGTCAAGGTTGCCAAGTCAGTGTTGGTAATGTATCACAGTAATGTGAACTGTGAGTGCATATTCAACCATGTGAACAAGAACAAAACTGAGTTCAGGTCCAGTCTGTCAACTAAAGTTCTGGGCAACCTCATGACCAGGAAAATGATGATGACAGCTTCGGGTAACAAGTGCCACAGTGTGTCCCATTCAAAAGACCAACTGAAGAAAGCTAAGAGGTGCACCATGGAAAACAACAATGCTTGAGATTTGAGACTGGACTTGTGTGATGGGGACAGACAGACAGTTTTATTCTGGTATTCAAGGCCATGGCCCATATTACAAAGTATATTACATGTATATTTGCTGGGTGATACAATAGTTACTGAAGCGTTCATATAATCTCATCTCACTTTTGGCACATGCAACATTTATAATTATTATCTCAATGAATTGATATAAAATATATTAATTGAGTAATGATGTATTTCTAATTTTACAAGCCATTAACAAAAATCTGGCAAAATTCTTCCAAAACATTTTCATCATTGCTTGACATCAGTCTTACAAAGTTTTCTCTACATGGGTTGATATAATAAGTATGGTGGAAACATTCAATTCTTTCATTATGATATCGCTGACACACCATTAATAAGTGGTACTAGTATTCATCTTCAACAACTGATAAACCTTGGCTATGACAATATTGACAAATTCTATTACAAAATAGTGTATTGTTATGCCTCCCAGTTTCAATGGCTAGTTTGAAATTATTACATCTGAACTGACTTATAACATATTTGTAATACCATGGAATGTCTGAGGAAAGATATCTTTCAACTTGTAAGTTGAAAGTTGTTTGAAAGGGAAGAGACTACTCCAGTGTAGCTGTCGTGAAAAACTGTGATTGTGCTGACAGCACCCTTCTTTTTATGTGATATGTGGTGTCAGCATAATTTTGTGGATATTATACTGGTGTTCAAATGACAGACTTTATTTTACACACAATGAGGTATTTTTGATTAGCCAATAGTATTGTTGCTAATGTACATGAAAATTCAACAAAATGTTTACTAGAATGTGCAATGTATTCACAATTTTGAACAATGTAATCTTGATGCCTTTCATATTTGAGTTTTGTATTTGTGAAACAACAAGAATGTAGGTAAAATGAATGAATGAATGATGGTTAGATTTAAATTTCTTCACAATGTTTTAAGAATGTGGTGATATTGTTGTCTTTCTGTTCATGTTTCAATTGTTTTAAAATTCAATGTACTTTTCAAACAAGAATTATATATTAAATGTTTGGTTGATTACCTCCGCCAGGCCGAAATGGCCAGGAGGAGGTTATGTTTTTGCCAAGGTTTGTTTGTCTGTCTGTCTGTTTGTCTGTTGGTTAGCAAGATAACTCAAAAACTTTTGGACGGATTTCCATGAAACTTTCAGGCATTGTTGGAAATGGTACAAGGAAGAACTGATTAAATTTTGGGGATGATCCGCATCACCGTCTGGATACAGGAATTTTTTAAAGCATTTTTTAACACTGTGACATACGGCCATTTTCAACATGTGCGCAGGCGCAATGGAGGGCGCTGGTCGTCGTGTCTGACCAACACAAACTCCGCGTTCTTCAACGTTTTAGGCCCAAAAGCACGCGGAAAACACTTGTGGCCTGGGCCCACCAGCGTGCCTGTGTTTGCGCGCAGCTGCAAAACCTGACACGGGCAGCTGTCCGCCCCCGGATTATTTGGCAGAAATTCCCCGGCCAGCCATAGGCGCTGCGCAAAAATGACCTGTCTGCCGGGGAAGCTTCTAAATTCTGTTTTGCCGCGGCGCACACCCCCAATAATATAATATAAAACCCACGGCAACCTGTCTACCCAATCAGCATCCGTCAGTGGAGGACATGGACACAACAGCAACACTTCAGTTTATTACCTCCGCCAAGGAGGCAATGCTTTTACTACTGAACCACTAATCCTATCACTATCAGATTGATCGTCATTGATTAATTCTCTGTTTATTGCACTGTCCCTGTCAAATAAACAAATAATCATCGTGAATACAATTGCTAGTCATATGTTTTCATGCTCAAGGAATCTGAAAACGTACACACAAACACTGTATTGGGGGAACTGTGGCGCTTGGCGGAGGTCTGCGCTCTCCGAGTGCTTTTGTAGTTGTGAAATGTTTCCCCTCTGTGTGTTGTTTTTTTTTTAATTTTTACACCTTTCACATTTGCTGAGGGAAAAGGTCAAGAGAAATGTCATTTATCAACTTTTGTTAAATGCATGATTATGTACTAAGAGAGTATTACCATAGAGTTTGTCCTTGATCTTTTCCATCAGCATATCTGCATTGACAATTTAAGAAAAATAGAAACATGATTGTTGAAGAAATATGAGGTTGTTAGCCACATTTTAACTTGATTTAATGCTAATATTTGTTTGGCTGGAAGGTAGAACACCGGATCACTGGAGAGGACACTCCAGCTTCGCCTTTGGCGTAGACAAAACACGGGGAATGACAGTTACCGGTTATAAGCCACCGCTCAATTGGCGTAGAGTGCGGCGCCAGGGGTTGTTCCCGACGGTGGGAGGGATCATCGGATCTCACTGGACAGCTACCGCACGCCTCAAGCTGGGCAGCCCCCAGCCAATAAGGTGTTGTCCCGCCACAGCTTGCTTTCCTCATTGGGTGCATGGGGATGAGGAGAAGTCCGAACGGCAGGCTGAGAACCTTCGCACCAGGCAAGACAAAAAAACAAAAGAGACCAACTCTAAAACTGGGAACTTGGAACGTCCGCACTATGATGACAGGACTCGCTGCTAACCTCAAGGACATCAACGACACCAGGAAGACTGCCATCATCAATAATGAGCTGAAGAGACTGGAAGTGGATATCGCCACTCTCCAGGAGACACGGCTGACGCAGGCACACTGAGAGAGAAGGACTACACGTTCTACTGGCAGGGAAAGGGCAGTGACGAAGACAGGGAACACGGAGTGGGCTTCGCAGTGAAGAACACCTTGCTGAAGATGGTGGAACCGGGCAGCAATGGCTCTGCACGACTCCTCACCCTCCGCCTGAACACCACTCAAGGCCCAGTCACCCTCGTCAGTGTGTATGCCCCAACACTGACAGCCACACCAGAGGCAAAAGACGAGTTCTAAGAGAATCTTGCAACAACTGTCAGGATCATCCCCAACTCTGAACAACTCATTCTCCTTGGAGACTTCAATGCCAGAGTGGGTGCTGACCATGACTCCTGGCCCTCCAGTCTTGGACCATTTGGCGTGGGCAGAATGAATGACAAGGGACAGCGGCTGCTCGAGTTCTGCACATATCACGATCTGTGCATCACAAACTCGTTCTTCAAGACCAAGCTCCAACACAAGGTTTCCTGGTGACATCCGCGCTCAAAGCACTGGCACCAGCTGGACTTGATCCTGACCAGGCGCACCTCACTGAAGAACGTGCTAATCACCCGTTCGTTCCAGAGTGCAGATTGCGACACAGACCATTCATTGGTGTGTTGCAAGGTCAAGCTGCAGCTGAAGAAATTCCATCGTGCTAGACAGCCTGGAAAGGCACGGATTGACACCAGCAAGATGGCCCAACCAGAATTTGTTGAGCAGTTTGCCTCCACCTTTGAGAAGGAACTTGGTGTACCACAAGAAGGAGAATCTGCAAAGCAGAAGTGGGAAGAGCTGCGAAACACCATCCTCCGCACAGCCTTGGCTACCTTTGGGAGGAAGACCTCGAAGTCACAGGACTGGTTTGATGCCAAGTTGACTGAGATGACCCCCGTCATTGAAGCCAAGCGCTCAGCACTTGCTGAGTACAAGAAGTACCCAAACGAGAAGAATCTCCAGATTCTCAGGGCTGCGAGAAGCAAAGTTCAGCAGACTGCTCGGCGCTGTGCCAACGAGTATTGGACTCAGCTCAGCCAAGACATTCAAACCGCTGCCATAACAGGGAACATCCATGGTATGTACGATGGCATCAAGAAAGCACGTGGTCCGGCTCAGAGCAAGACGGCCCCCTTCAAATCCTCCACTGGGGAGATGATCACAGAAAAGAACAAGCAGATGGAGAGATGGGTGGAACACTACTCCGACCTCTACTCCAGACAGAACACCATGACACCGTCAGCCCTTGATGCCATCGACTGCCTGCCATCCATGGACGAACTTGACGCCGAGCCAACCATCGACGAACTCAGCAAGGCCATTGATAGCTTGGCCGCTGGCAAGGCACCCGGCAACGACGGCATACCCCCCGAACCTGATCAAGCACTGCAAGACCGCCCTACTGCTGCCATTGCATGACGTCCTCTGCCAGTGCTGGAAGGAAGGTGCCGTACCACAGGACATGAGGGACGCCAAGATCATCACCCTTTACAAAAACAAAGGGGAGAGAAGCGACTGCAACAACTACAGGGGCATCTCAGCGGTGTTGGCAAAGTCTACGCACGAGTTGTTCTCATTTGTCTACAGAAGCTTGCCGAACGTGTCTACCCCGAGTCTCAGTGTGGCTTCCGCGCTGAGCGATCAACGGTAAACATGATATTCTCCATCCGCCAACTCCAGGAGAAATGCAGAGAACAGAACATGCCCCTGTACGTCGCCTTCATCGACCTCACCAAAGCGTTCGATCTGGTCAGCAGAGAGGGCCTTTTCAAGATCCTGCCAAAGATAGGATGCCCACTAAAGTTGCAAAGCCTCATCGAATCGTTTCACACCAACATGCAGGGGATAGTGCAGCATGACGGCAACGTCTCAGAGCCATTGAACATACGCAGCGGAGTGAAACAGGGCTGTGTACTTGCGCCAACCCTCTTTGGGATTTTCTTTGCTATGCTCCTGAGGCATGCCTTCAGCACAGCAACAGAGGGAATCTACCTGCACACAAGATCTGATGGCAGGCTTTTCAACCTCGCCCGCCTGAAAGCCAGAACCAAAGTACGTGAGGCTCTAATCAGAGACATGCTGTTCGCAGATGACGCTGCAGTCACAACCCACACACAGCAGGAGCTTCAGACCCTGATGGACCGCTTCTCCCAGGCATGCAAGGTCTTCGGGCTTACCATCAGCCTGAAGAAGACTAACGTTTTGGCGCAAGGCACGGAAGCACCACCAACCATCACCATCGACGACTACGAGCTGGAGGTCATGAATCAGTTCACGTACCTGGGGTCCACGATCAGCAACAACCTCTCCCTTGATACAGAGATTGACAAGAGGATTGGAAAATCAGCCTTCACACTCGCTCGCCTCACTACACGAGTGTGGGAGAATCCCAAACTCTCTGTCAAGACGAAGATGGCAGTGTACAACGCCTGCGTCATCAGCACACTGCTCTATGGGAGTGAGACGTGGACAACATACGCCCGGCAGGAAAAGAGACTGAACTCCTTCCACTTGCGCTGCATTCGCCACATCCTGGACATATCCTGGCAGGACAAAGTGCCCAACACAGAAGTTCTGTCCCGCGCCGGCCTTCCCTCCATGTTCACTCTACTCAGGCAGCGCAGGCTCCGCTGGCTAGGCCACGTTCACCGTATGGAGGATGGCAGAATCCCCAAAGACGTCCTCTACGGAGAACTGGCGACTGGCAGGAGAGATGTTGGCCGCCCACAGCTGCGCTTTAGAGACGTCTGCAAGAGAGACATGAAGACCCTGGAGATCAACACAGAGCGCTGAGAGGACCTTGCAACGGACCGCTCCAAATGGAGAGGCACCCTGACCAGACAGCTCAAGGCGGGTGAAGAGAGACTGACTGCTGCAGCAGATGAAAAAAGGACCCGCAGGAAGAACCGCCACAGACCCAGCAGCACGGAGACCACCCACAAGTGCGACCTGTGTGACAGGGACTGCCATTCGCGCATCGGCCTGTTCAGCCACAGGCGGTGCTGTTCCAGCAGAGTAGACGTTTAGGATTCTCTTCCATGGTCATCATAGACCGATGGAGGCCGACGACGAGACAGGTACTGAAAACATGCTTTAATGCTTAAATTTACATTGAAATATTTTTGACTGACGCTGAACGAAAAAACAAAAATGACTGACTTTGTGGAGGTACAAAATAAGTTCAGGCGTGACACGGCGAGCTGAAGGTTTAAGAGTTTTATTCCTCCATCATCATGAGACACGCTGCAGCACAGTGTGCTGTGTGTGCCCTCTCATGAGGCATGTAAAGTCAGCTCTTTTATGCAGTGACACAGACAGAGAATGCATGGCACATTAGCATATCAATTGTCATCTAATACACATCGGTCAATACACATAATTAGCATGACATTGGTTGGCTCGAGGACGCATGCATACAGTCCTGTCTGACTGCTTCCTGTGGTTCCCTGTCCGCATGCCAATTGTCCTCTGCTTCCTCCAGCCGTGCTGCTGGGTGTGAAGAAAGCTCCAGAAGAATATCCCAGAGGAATGTCTCCCTGCTGTGTTTAGTGTCACCACAACTTGACCAAAAGCAACGTAGCCTAGCCTCCGTAGTTAGCCGTGAGTATAAGGTCCCCCTACTTCTGTGTGATTTTAATAAAGGTAAATTGCAAATTTACCTTAAGCAAATTTCCACATCTTCAAATTTTGGAGAAAAATCTCTAATTTGCAAGAAGCAAGTAGCAATTTGATAAGAATGGGATGTCTTTCTCAGCCATGCTTTGTCCTACAAACTTCACTTTTACTTCAAAACGTAGGAAATTTTGTTGTCTTTCAAACTGTGCCAACATTTCTGACCTGATTTTTCACCAAATCTCTATCTTGTGTATCTTGCGTAGCTGAAAGCCTCAAGATTCTGACTATGCCAACTAACCAACATGGGCCACCGAACGGGGAGACTAGGGCGCATTTAGACAGCTGTTAATGTCGTCTACAGCAGTCATTCTCCAGCTGCGTACGCTAGCACAGTTTGTGTTTTATTGACGTGTGTTCGAGGACTGCCTTCTAATATATTGCAGTGTGAAGCTGAGTAACCCAATCTCAAAAACCTTTCTGTCACATGCTAGTTAGCATCAATGAATATAGCTCAGTGGGTTAGGTGTCAGTCTACTGAATAGGATTCCTTTAACGGTCTGATGACATGATTTTGACATTTTTTAGCATGTTGTGTAAACCCAAAAGTCATTGTCGATGATCAATATAATATTTGCAACCGTGCCTGCATAAACTAGTTATCATCAAAAAACTGCAGCTGCTGACTAGACTGTGGTGCCGCCCAGCGAATGAAGGGCAGCACCACCATGACGTAAGCAACAGAACGGATGCCGGTGTTGTTGACTGGAATGACTGCTGCTTTGTATCTCACAGTTTCTCTGGTTTCTTGTTTTAATTTTACGGCTATGCCTTCGTGTTGTGTTGCAGGCTTAGATAAACAGCAGGCCGTGAAAGACCACATCACACGCTTCAGCTCCAACTGTCATAAGCCTCCTCGTGCGTTCCTCGTTTTTTTTACGCAGGAGGAGTGCACGAGGAGGGGAAGGATTAATAGATTTATGCTCAGCTTTGACCTACTTTCTGTGATCGCATGCTGACGCTCGTGGGTCCTGCCATGTCCCTCTCTCATTATCACCAGCTGATTCAAACTCCCGCTGATCAAGTTTCCCAGTCCTCGCTCAGGTGCTTCTCATCACACCATTACCAGCAGGTCGTGCCAGTCATGCACTGATGGTCCATAGTATTGTCATCTGTGCTGTTTGTCTGCCAGTATTTTCAGCACTCTCGCGACATGTTAGTTACTCCATGTTCGCCGTGGTTCTTGTGCATTCTTGAAGCGATGTCAGCTCTGGGGCGTACCTGTGGCTAACATGTCTCCTCTCATTTGTTCTCTGGGCGATGCCAGCCCCAGAATGCCATCAGTAAGTGTGTTTGTGTTTTTTGTACGTCTTCACCTTTTTGGGAATTGTCTGTCTTTCTGTATTAAATGTACTGTGGTGAACCCTGCACGTAAATCCTTGTTATTTCATCCTCCCTCTCCATGCCCTGCATAAGAGCGCACAGAGGGTCATGATGAATGGATTTACGCGCAGGATTCACCACAGCACAAGTATTGAACATAAAGACTGATCCCAAAAGGTGAAGACTTACAAAAATACACAGAAACACAAACAGTAGGCATTCGGGGCTGACATCGCCCAGCGAACGTATGGAGAGGAAATGTGTTAACTATGGCTGTGTTGTTAGACATGTATATGTTGGACACTGCATATGTGATTTAACCTCACGATGAAGGAGAGCCACAGAGCTGCAGTCCCCTGCGGTGCGGAGCCGCAGAGCCTGGACCCCCTGCGGAGGACAGGGGACAGAAGACTTCCTGACCGCTGAGGCTCGAGAGGAGAGAAGGGGGAGTTATGTAAATAAAAGGTTAATGAATGTGAATAAAGGGATTTTGGTAGTGATGTGTGATTTCCCCTGCGAGGGAAATGGTTTGATGTGAGAATGTTTAAAAGGGAGAACTTTGGTGTGTTCACCCTCTTTGTTCGCTGCTCAGGAATGAGAGCAGACAGTGGGATGATTACTTGAAATAAACTGGAATTAAATGCAATTCGGTTTCGTTATTCAAGTCTCCCCACATTGGTGACTGACGACGTTGAGAATGAACGAAGAAGGTCTCAGGGTCCCGGACTCACAGCGCTCAGAGCTGGCGAGCGCAGTGGCCGTTAAGCTGCCTGATTTCTGGCAGGATAACCCACGGTCGTGGTTTCTGCAAGCAGAGTCGCAGTTCGCGCTCGCAGGAGTAACGGTGGATGACACTAAGTTCCACCATGTCATCGCTAAACTGGACAACAGCACAGCTCGGTGCGTGCAGAGCTTGGTGGAGCAGCCACCCGCGACCGACAGGTACGGCAAGCTGAAATCCACCCTCATCAAGTTTTTCACCCCCTCGGCCGAAGTGAGGGCGAGGAGGATCCTGTCTTTGCTAGACCAAGGAGGACACAGGCCGAGCGCCCTGATGGAGGAGATGATACAGATGAGAGGGTTGGACAACGATGATTTCATTTTTCAGTTCATCTTCCTCTCCAACCTCCCGACGCATGCGAGAAGCACGCTGGCCGGCAAAAAGTGTCACGCCCTGGAGGAGTTCCGGGAGCTGGCCCAGGAAGCAGATGGGATCCTGGACGCCTGCGGCGGGCAAGCGACCACAGCGGCGACCCGAGACAGCGGGGAGCCAGAGGCGGCAGACCCAGACTGGCCGACGACGGCGGCAGCACAGCCGCGACGAGGTGGAGCCAATGGTCCGGCGGCAGAGGCGCGGACACGACACAGCGGAGGAGAAGATCTCTGCTTTTACCATCGGAGGTTCGCAGAGAAGGCACGCAGGTGTGTGCCGCCCTGCAACTTCAGGAGTTGGGGAAACGGCAAGACCGGGGGTCGCTAGCAGCTTCGACCCTCGGAGAACGCAGCAAGCTGCTCTACATCACGGATGCGCGCTCCGGACGAGAGTTCCTCATCGACACCGGAGCACAAGTGAGCTTCATCACCCCAACATACGAGGACCGGGTGGCTGGACCCCACGGTAGCGGAGCTACGGCGGCAAATGGCTCGAACATCAACACCTACGGGAGAAGGACCTTGCCTTTGTGCTTACATGGCCGCACATATGAATGGACTTTTGTAATAGCGGCGGTGAGTTTCAACATGTTGGGCGCGGATTTTGACTCTCTCCCCTGTTCAGCTCGAGTGTCCCCGCCACCAGTACAGACCCACGTCGCTACAGCAGGTGGTAAGTTTCACACACTCCTCACCCAATTTCCAGCGCTCACTGTGCCCACTTTTTCAGCGACGGTCGCGAAGCACGGGGTGAAACACTTTATCCCCACATCTGGTCCTCCCGTGTTTGCAAAAGCTCGGCGCTTGGATGCAGTTAAGCTCGCCATTGCACGCGAGGAGTTCGCCAGCCTGGAGAGGCTAGGCATCCTTCGTAGGTCGAAGAGCCCGTGGGCTTCGCCGCTGCACATGGTACCGAAAGCCGATGGCTCCTGGAGACCGTGCGGGGATTACCGCAGGCTAAACAACGCTACGGCGCACGATCGTTATCACATCCCGCACATTCAGGATTTTTCAGTGCACCTGGCGGGGGCGCGCATTTTTTCAAAGATTGATCTGGTTCGCGGCTATCACCAAGTCCCAGTCCAACCGGAGGACATTCCTAAAACAGCGGTAATAACCCCGTTTGGACTTTTCGAATTTTTACGCATGCCGTTTGGTCTCAAAGGGGCGGCGCAAACATTTCAGCGGATGATGGATGCCGTGTTACGCGATCTCCCTTTCGTGTTTGTGTACCTCGACGACATTTTGGTCGCGAGTACTTCAGAGGACGAACACGAAACGCACCTCACAGCAGTTTTTAGGAGGCTGGGAGAGCACGGCTTAATAGTTAACCCAGCCAAGTGCCAGTTCGGCGTCGAGCGGATCGATTTTTTTGGGTCACCGCGTCTCCCCGGAGGGAGCGGTTCCGTTACCAGATAAAGTACGCGCGGTAGCGGATTTTCCCCATCCACAAACGGTCAGATCACTACAGGAATTCTTGGGGATGGTGAATTTTTTTTTTTTTTTTGTAACTTAAGATTTTTATTCATTTTTCATTATATATATTGCATTCAGATCACAGTCTACATTTAAAAAAACAAAGGGGCTAGAGTAAAAAAGAAAAAGACAAAAAAAAAAAAAGTGGGGGGGGGGCAAATGTTGGAGCATCAAGTTTTTAGTTTCCATCTCTTAATTCTTCTGGTTTTTCCAGCGTCTTTGGTTATTCTTTCAATATCTGTCTCGTTGTTGCACTTTGTAGTGTGTCCATTTCCGGCATTTTTTTTCCCACAGTCCTTCTTGCATTCTTTGTCGATATGTTAGTTTTTCCATCATACGTATGTCCTCAATAATGTCAGTCCATTGCTCTTGGTCAGGAAGAACTTCTGATCGCCATTTTTTTGTGATTGTTTTTTTACATGCAATCAACAAGATTTTAACTAGATATCTGTCCTCAGCCTGTATAACATTGTCTCTTTTAAGATCACATAGGTACATCAGGTTACAGTTCATTGGTATATTATATCCTAATATCCTCTGTATTGTCTCATGTATAGATTTCCAGAATGATGAGATTTTGCAGCATTTCCAAAACATATGTGAGTGGTCTGCATTTTGAGCCCCACATCCCCTCCAGCATAAAGATTGGGTATTTGTATATTTTCCTTGAATCTGTGGTGTAATGAAAAAGCGAATCAGGTTTTTCCATCCAAATTCCCTCCATGTTCTTGAATTTGTTGATGTGTGTTGTGTTTTCCATATTTCCTGCCAGCTTTCTTCTGTTATGTTTAAATTGAGCTCTTTCTCCCATTTCTCCTTTATATAGTTACTTGAATGATTGTTTGCCATAAGTTTCTGATATAGCTTTGAAATAATTCTTGTTTTATTTCCTGTATATGAGCTTAAAATGAGTTGTATAATCTCGCTCACATCTATTTGGAGGTTATGCCTAATCTTCTTCATATAATAGTCTCTCATCTGCAGATATCTGAAGAATTCCGATCTTTCTAGTTTAAATTTTCTCCTGATGTTTACAAAGCTCCCGAGATCTTTTTTTCCGATATTGCCCCATGCTGTGATTCCCTTGTTCACCAGATTTTTGTATCCCCTATCTTGTTTTACCGGTTCAAACTGACTGTCAAATGCTACCCATTTCAATAGTTTTATGTCTTCCTTTATATTATACTTTTGTACTATTTTATACCACAGTTCTAAAGTAAATTTAGTGATTGGGTCTATTTGTTTGATTTGCTTATATGCATCTTTATCTCCTATTATGCTTTGTACTGGGAGTCCCTCAATTTCCTTTTCCATTTCTTTCCATTTTGCCTCATATCCCTCGTCGCACCAACATATGATATATCTTATTTGTGCCGAGTAGTAATATTCTTTTAGACTCGGTAGGCCCATGCCTCCTTTCTCTTTTGGTAACTGGAGAGTTTTATATTTCACTCTTGGTTTTTTACCTCCCCAAACAAATCTCGATATCATCCTGTCCCACTTTGAGAATTGGGCATCTGGAATCTCTGTTGGTAGAGCCTGGAAGAGGTAAAGTAATCTAGGTTGTATGCTGATTTTGACTGTCTCAATTTTTGAATTCAGATCCATATTTAAGATTGACCATCTATCAATATCTTTTTTTATTTCTTGTTCCAACCTATCATAGTTTGCTTTATAGATTTTGCTTAGATCTTTAGGTATGTTCACTCCAAGGTATTTTATTTCTTTTTGTTTCCAGTTTAGTTTGATCTTATCAGTTATCTGGTCTAGAGGGTTATAGTGGAATGTCAGTATTTGTGTTTTTGTTATGTTTATCTTGTATCCTGATAATTTTCCAAAATTTTCTATCAAGTTCATCATTTCCATTATTGATTCATCTGGTTGTTCAAGGTAAACTATAATATCGTCTGCAAATAGCCCAATCTTGTGTTCCGCCCCCTTTATTGTTACACCTTTTAATTTCTTATTTTGTCGTATCGCTTGAGCCAGTGGCTCTATGAACAGAGCAAACAAGGTGGGCGATAAGCAGCATCCCTGCCTAGTTGATCTTTGTATATTTACTTTGTCTGTTAAGCTACCGTTTATCTTGATTCTTGCCACAGGTTCTTGATACAGCATCCTTATGCATTGTACTGATTTTTCGTTAAATCCAAAGCGTTCCAGCACACTATATAGGAATTTCCAGTTAACCCTGTCAAATGCTTTTTCTGCGTCTAAACTCATTATTACTGCGCTTTTCTTTTCTTTATGTATTTGATTAATTATATGTATTGTTCTCCTGATATCGTCATGTGTTTGGCGTCCCTCTATGAAACCAGTTTGATCATCTTCTATCAATTCCATCAAGAATGTCTTTATTCGTTTACATATAATTGTTGTATATATTTTATAATCCACATTTAATAAAGAGATTGGCCTATAGTTTCTGCATTGTTCTCTATCTTTCCCTGGCTTTAAAATGACTGAAATAATGGCTTCGTTCCATGATGGAGGTATTTTGTTGTTGTTCAACGTCCAATTAAATGACTTTAGAAGCTGTGGCGTGAGTTCTTCTATAAACAGTTTATAAAACTCAGATGGGTATCCATCACTACCTGGTGATTTACCATTTTTAAGTGACTTAATCACATCTCTAATCTCTTGTTGTTTCTGCTGTTAGCTTTTCATTTTGTTGATTTCCTATTGATGGCAAGTCCAATGTGCATAGAAATTTTTTAATATCTTTAGTATTTGTTTCTTCAGGTTGCGAGTATAGTTCTTAGTAGAAATTATGGAATATTTCTTCAATGTTTTCTGGGTTAACTGTGGTTTTATTTGTGGTGGGGTCTTTAATCTTGTATACATTATTCATTGTTTGTTGTTTTCTTAACCGTTTTGCCAGCAGTTTTGTGGCTTTTGGTCCCGTTTCATAATATTTTTGCTTTAGATATCTATTTTTCCTTTCAATTTCATCCATTTGTGTTTCTTTTATCTTTATTTTTTCTTCTTTAATTTCTTGATATATTTTTGGGTCATTTGTGCTTTGATGTTTATGTTCTAATTCCCTCAGTCTCTCACATCTTTGTTCATATGCTTCCAGTTTAGTCTTATTTGCTTTTCCTGTTTCAACAATTAATTTACCTCTTAACACGGCTTTTAGTGCATCCCATAGTATTGTTGGGTCCACTTCTTCATTGTCATTCTCTTGGATATATTCATTTATGTTTACTTTTATTCTTTCTTTCATTTTATCATCATTTAACAGTCCTACATTAAGTTTCCATGTTGTTTGTCGTTTTCTATTGTTTAAATTTATTTCCATGTATATAGGATTATGATCTGATATTTCTGCCCCTCCAATCCAACAATTTCTCACCCTGTGTCTGTCACCTTCATTCATAAGGAAGTAATCTATTCTAGAGTGTACTTTATGGACTGCTGAATAATGTGTATAGTCTTTTTCGAGTGGGTGCAGGTCCCTCCAAATGTCTACCATACCCATTTCTGCCAGTGAGGTTCTTATGAACTTTGTTACATGTTTTTTTGTCTTCTTAACACTTGTTGTATCAATTTCATGATCCATGACAGCATTTAAGTCTCCTCCACAAATTAGGACTCCTTCACTGTGTGTTGCTATGAGATCAAACAGATGTTGAAAAAAACCCTTGTCACTTTCTGGTGGGGCATAGATGTTCACTAATGTGATCTGCATTCCATCTATTCTACCCTTTATTATTACATACCTGCCTTCTTTATCCTGGATTTCCTGTTCACATTCAAATTGTATTTTATTTGAGATTAGTATCATAACCCCCCTTTTAGTTCCTCCCTTAAATGAACTGTAGTAGGAGTTCTTATAGCCAAATCTCTTTAGTTTCACATGTTCTGTCTTGCTCAAATGTGTCTCTTGCATAAATATAATTTCGGCTTTTTCCTTCTTGAATTTTCTTATTATTCTTTCCCTTTCAACAGGTGAGTTCAGACCATTCACGTTTAGTGTTATTATCTTAAGATTTTTACCCATAATCATGTTTTTCCATTTCTTTAACTTGTGCTTCTAGCCCCTTTAACAACAAAAATAACACATATTTATATAAAAACACATTAAAAAATCTCGACCTCCGTACTTTAGGCCTTTCTTCTGCCCACTGGTCCCTGTTGGTGGGTGGAGGGAATGTCCTCACCGAGTGTAGACCTGTATTTACTATCCAAGAAATAGTCATTAGTCTAGAAATGTCCAACAAATATCACTTAAACCTCTCCTAGCCGTCTGTTTCTCTTTTACCTTGTCTTCTTGGCCTTCATTTCTTCTGTGTCTTTCTTAATCTTTGTTATAATCTAGGCTTTCAGTTGAAAGCCTTGTAGTCTTTCCTGGGCCCGCTGCTCCACGTCTCCCCCCGTCTTTTGCCGTTCACTCGCCTCCACTCCGGCTGTCGTGATGCGTTCAGGGCCGCCGCTGCTCCTACCGTTTCCTCCGGCACGTACACCTCAAGGCCCCGCTCCATCATGTCCTGCGCTGCCTCTCTGGCTGTGTTGTATGTCCTCATGCCGTTCTCCCAATGAATCCTCATCTTCGTTAGCGGCGTTTGGAATCTAATTTTTTTTTCTTTCAGCGTTTTTTTAATGTTGGCATATTTCTTCCGCTGCTGCACAATTTCTGCCGGGTAGTCATGATCAAAGAATATCTGCTTGTCGCCGATTCGTATCTTTTTTTTCCACGCTCGTGTCAGGATTCTTTCCTTTACATCATATTTCAGAAAGTTTACCACAACTGACCTGGGTGTAGAGCGTGGGTTCGGGTTCTGTGCCGAGGCTCTGTGCGCTCGTTGAATCTGCAGATCCGCTTCGCTGGGCAGTTCCAGCTCTTTTTTTAAGAACTGATCCATGAATTTCATCATCGAGTTGCCTTCAATGCCCTCCGGGATCCCGAAGATGCGTATATTGCCCCGTCTGGACCTGCTCTCCAAGTCGGTTACTTTCTCCTGCATCCTCTGCATTTGTGCCGTCAGGGTCTGCAGCTGTTCGCTTGCCTTGCTATTCCAATCTTCCAGCTCTGATATTCGGGCCTGCGCTTCTGTCATACACGCCCGCTGGGAGCGCAGCTCCTCCATGTTTTCTGCTAGCTTGCGCTCCATTTCTCTTCGGAGGCCCATAATTTCCTCCTTAATCTCTTTTTTCAGCTCCTCCTTAAGAGCCGCTAAATCCTGTTGTAGCTGCCGTTTGAAGTCTCCCAATTCTTTACCCAAACTGGCGATGCCAGTGTTCATGGTATTGAGTGTGTCCTCCATTTTCTCTGCTGCAGTCACCTCGTTTTTTTGGGCCCCGTGTTCAGCGGTTTCTCCTGCGTTGTTGAAGAGGAATTCTTTAATTTTACTCTGCTTTTGTCCTTGTGCCCGGCTCCTTCGTGTTTTCATCCCTTAGTTTATTGATCCGCTTATGTCGAGTTGGCCATTTACCGATGATTTTTAATCCGGCTAGGGAGAGCTCTCTGTTTAAGCGTTATGTCTCTCCGCCATCTTCCCGGAAGTCCGGGATGGTGAATTTTTATAACCGATTCCTGCCCCACGCAGCTCAAATCATGCAACCGTTATATGCCGCGTTCAAAAAACAAAAACCGACCCAGGCGGTCGAATGGTCCCCGGAGCGGGAGCGCGCGTTCACAGAGGTTAAAAAAGCCTTGGCTGACGCTGCGCTCCTGGCCCACCCAGACCCTGCAGCACGTATCGCGCTGACGACAGACGCTTCAGATTTAGCCATAGGGGCCGTTATTGAGCAACAGGTAGCCGGAGTTTGGCAGCCTTTGGCTTTCTTTAGCAAATCTTTAAGCGCGGCTGAACGAAAATACAGCGCGTTTGACAGAGAACTGTTGGCGCTGCATTTGGCTATTCGTCATTTCCAGTTCTGGCTGGAAGGACGGTGCTTCACCGCTTATGTGGACCACAAGCCGCTCACATACGCCATGGCCAAAATTTCAGACCCGTGGTCCGGCAGGCAGCAGAGGCAGCTGGCCGCAATCTCGGAATTTACCACTGACATTAGGCACTTTGCGGGCAAATTCAATGTAGTAGCAGATTGTCTGTCGCGCGCGTTCACGACTCCAACACGCGCAGAGACAGAACGGGCCACCGTGACCGCGCCGCAGGAGAGCGGCACGGTGGCGCGCGCAGCCCCGGTGCACGTGGGTATAGATTACGCAGCCATGGCAGCGGACCAGGGGGCGGACGCAGACGTGCGCGCGCTCCAGTCTGGACCAACAGGGTTAAGGCTGGAGAGCAAGTGTTTACAAACCGGTATGCCCCCCCTGATCTGCGACATGTCGACGGGGTGCCCGCATCCGGTGGTTCCGGCCACGTGGCGCCGCCGTGTTTTTGACTTGGTCCACTCACTGGCGCACCCGGGGGTGCGCGCGTCGGTGAAACTAGTGGCGGAAAAGTTTGTTTGGCCGTGCCTGCGCAAGCACATGAAGGAATGGGCAAAAACCTGCATTTCCTGTCAACGGGCCAAAATTCACAAGGACACAAGAGCCCCGTTAGAACCGTTCCGCATTCCGGCCAGAAGGTTCGACCATGTGCACGTCGACCTTGTGGTCCCCCTACCGGCATCGCAGGGGTTCACGCATCTTTTGACAATGGTGGACCGCACCACACGTTGGCCGGAAGTGGTCCCACTTGCGACGACCACGGCCGCGGAGGTGGCTCGCATTTTTTTAACGGCTTGGGTGGCGCGCTTCGGGGTTCCGTCGGACATTACGTCCGATAGAGGACCGCAATTCATCTCTGAGCTGTGGTCAGCAATGGCCAACGGCTTAGGAGCCAAAATTCACCGCACTACGGCTTACCACCCTCAGGCTAATGGTTTATGCGAGCGTTTTCATAGGTCTTTGAAGGCAGCACTCAGAGCGTCGCTCACGGATGCAGATTGGGTAAATAAACTGCCATGGGTTTTATTAGGGTTGCGTTCTGCGCCTAAAGAGGACTTAGACGCCTCCCCAGCGGAGCTGGTATTCGCACAAACTCTGAGGCTGCCAGGCGAGTTTTTACCAGAGCACCCAGAGCCCCCACCTCTCTCTGCTCTGGGACCGTTAGTTGGCACGGGAGCAGACACGCTCCCGGGTCCGGTTCATCACGCTTTTCCACGAGTTTTCGTCCCCAAGGCTTTGAAAAATGCCGACTTCGTTTTTGTCAGGCGTGAAGCCCTAAAAGCAACGCTCAAACCACCTTACGAAGGGCCATTTCGAGTGCTGGAGGCAGGTGATAAGCAATTTGTGCTAGATTTTGGAGACAGAAAAGAGACAGTCAGTATTGACAGACTAAAACCTGCTTTTGTCATGAAGGACGTGTCTGTACCGGTCGCAGTGGCGCCTCGACGAGGCAGGCCCCCGCAAAGGGCAAATAATCACTCTCTTCCTCAGTCAACAGAGCCGAAGCAGAAAGGCGCCGCAGGCAAGGCGGGGCCAACTCACAGCAGATTCGGCAGACGGCTGAAGCCCAAGCGGCGCACAGACTGAATGTTGGTGTTGATTATTCAGTAGTGAGTAAGGTGTTATTACATTTTAGGAAATAGTCTGTTCTTCATCGTTTGGGGGGGGTTATATGGCTGTGTTGTTAGACATGTATATGTTGGACACTGCATATGTGATTTAACCTCAAGATGAAGGAGAGCCACAGAGCTGCAGTCCCCTGCGGTGCGGAGCCGCAGAGCCTGGACCCCCTGCGGAGGACAGGGGACAGAAGACTTCCTGACCGCTGAGGCTCGAGAGGAGAGAAGGGGGAGTTATGTAAATAAAAGGTTAATGAATGTGAATAAAGGGATTTTGGTAGAGATGTGTGATTTCCCCTGCGAGGGAAATGGTTTGATGTGAGAATGTTTAAAAGGGAGAACTTTGGTGTGTTCACTCTCTTTGTTCGCTGCTCAGGAATGAGAGCAGACAGTGGGATGATTACTTGAAATAAACTGGAATTAAATGCAATTCGGTTTCGTTATTCAAGTCTCCCCACATAACCACGGTTGTGCCCCAGAGCCGACATTGCTATAAGGGCACAACAGAACCACTGGTCTGTGGAGTGGCTAACATGTCGTGATAGTGTTGATAATATTGGTTGGCTAACAACACAGCAGATGATGCACACAAAACATGAACAGCTGACTGTCAAAGAGAGAGGGGGCGTGGTCGGACTGGCGAATCTTGGACAGTGCCCACCTGAAAGTGGCTCAAAAGGCACATTAACCACATGTACAAAACATAAAAACAACAAGAACTCAAAAGATAATACATAATAAACCCGATGCCTAAGCCACAGAGAATACACCGCTATGATTTTATTGAAAAATTTGGTTTAAATAAATTATATTTATAAACAAATAATTTGTTGCAACATCTGTAACAAAAGAATAACACTCAGTGTTCCCCTGCCGTGTGTTTATCGCTGCTGCTGCGGCGGGCATGTATGCCTCTCCACTATCACACTCTTGAGTCTGACTCGCTAGGCACGATGCCCGCTTGACACGGCTCAAACCTATAAGGTCTAATGCCCCCAGATTCTTCATTATCATCCCATTCTTCTGAACTATAATCGTCTGAAGACTGGACAACACAAACCAATTCCAGACTACATGTGCTAGAACCATCGTCGATGTTTTCTGCCGCTTCCATCCTGTGTGTACAGTGGGCAGCCAAGCGCTATGTTCTGTCGCTGACGTTACAACATGGCCGTGGGGTTTTCCAGCCACTGACACAATTGGTGACGTGGCGCTCATGAAAACGTCGGTATTCGCTTGAAAAAAAGATGTTTGACTTAGAACTGCACAGACCAACCTATTTTGTCATATTGAAATTATGTGCTGCAAAATTAGATGAAGTCAGAATCGTGTCATCAGACCTTTAACAAACCTGGTTCAAATCCAGGTGAGGGCAGTGATGTTATTTAGGATTGATATTGTACTTAGCATTTTTAAGTCAAGTTTATCCAGTTATAAGTGATATTGGCTTAATGCTAACATTTTTCATACTTTAAGCTATGTTAGCATGCAAGCTAGCATTTTTTAAGGTTTAAGCTTAAATTTAGCATCTTTAAGCTAACTTGTTGCAATGTTAAACTTGTCCCAACACGATCTGTGGGCGGAACAGTATTGGTTGCACGTGCATGCGTTCCAGCTCCCCCGTGACCCGAAAAAGGATTAAGTGGAAGAAGATGGATGGATGGATGTTAGCCGACGAAAACTATGTCCATGTACACACTCAATACTTGATCGGGGCTCCTTTTGCATGAGTTACCGCATCAGTATGGTATGTTCAAGATGGCCGACTGCAGGAAGTACTGAGCAGAGCTGAGCTGACCTCTTCGGCAAAATCTCCCAAATTATGCCATAAAACTTAGTCGGAGAAGTGACCGACTAATCTATAACAAACTGGATTCGCCTGTTGACGAGCCGATAGAGGACTTGCAATCCTACATTGATGCACATTACTACAACAACGTCATGCCTGGAAACAAACCGGCGTCCATACCCACCCGGACTAAACCAAGCTCGAGCGAAGTGAATAATACTCCACCCTGACATTAGTGAGTCCATAAGGTCTATTAAACGCCAACTTAAAAAACTCGACTTACTCGATCAGCTGACAACTAATACTGATGAACTAAAGCAAGCAGTGGAATTCAACAATTCACTGATTGAGGTGCTAAAGGCTGATAATGTGTCACTCAGGCTTGAAGTAAACAACCTCAAACGTCTGACAGCCGAATTCCAAAAGATAAATTTAACATAGCAAAAAACATACTTGACCTGCAATGTCAGAGCATGAGAGATAATATCATTATACAAGGACTTCCAGAAGTAAAAAAATGACCCTCATTAAAAATCAGAAGAACTTCTAAAGTCATTCCTAGTCAATGAGTTGAAAATGAAGCCGGAGGAGACCGTGGCTATTTGCTTCTCCAGAGTCCATAGACCTCGGAAGGACCAAAGCCGACCAACAGAGGAGGTCCCGTCCTATTGTGGCCAAAACCACCGATTCCAAGATGAAAGCTGCCGTCATGGTAAATGGTAAATGGCATTCACTTACAGTATATAGTGCTTTTATTCTCATCTCTTGATGACCAAAGCGCTTTACAGATCCTGCTATCCACCCATTCACACACACATTCACACACACTGATGGTGACATGCTACCTAACATGGCGCTTCCAGACCCACCAGGAGCAATTGGGGGTGAAGTGTCTTGCCCAGGGACACAATGGCAGGATATCCGGGGAGAGCAGGATTCGAACCGCCAACCATGCAGTTATTGGATGACCGGCTCTACCTCCTGAGCCACTGCCGCCCCCATCATGTCCAAGGATAAAGAGCTAAAAGGTACCAACTACTCCATCAATGATCAGTTTCCACCTGAGATCATGAACAGACGGAGACTGCTCTACCCGATCATGATGGAGGCAAGAAACGGTAAAAGGAATGCTCATCTGTTCATTGATAAACTTTACATTGATGGAAAACTGTATAGGAATTCTCAAATCACAATGGCTAACTGGAGGTGACCAAACTATCACTGCTGAACCTCAGGAGAAGCCACTGGGACTTTAAAGGTGTGTTCACACCAAACACGCTATCTCTCTAGCAGTGTAAACACAGATGCGTGATGATGATGTCATCAACACATCCCGCTGCCATGACTTCTTCATGCTACATTTCCCTCTATTCTGCTGTGGTCCGCATACACTTTGGACAAGCCCGGCACACACGTGGCGCTGCTCATGCTCAGTTTTTTCATCTACCCAGGCCAAGCGGTTGACGCATGCGCACAACCATCATTTGTAGTTTAACTCCCGCCCGATAGGTAGCGCCAAGGCACTAACGCACCAGGATTTTCACCAATGAAGAAATGTGAGAGCAATGCACATTAACAACAATGGCGTCGTACTGTGACCGAGAGGAAGAGGAGCTGCTGTTATTATATTCTGCGACAGAATTACACAAAAAAAGAAGGCATAGCGTGCGACCACTGAACGAGAACCGGGCCACGAACGGGGAATTCAGTACACTGGTGCAGGAGATGAGACTTATGGAAGGAGAAAAGCACCACCAGTACTTCCGCATGTCTGCCTCCTGTTTTGATGACCTTGTCCGTCGGATTGCCCCATTCATAACGCACAAGAAAACACACAGCTGTCCAGTTGGAGTTCCTGAAAGGTTGGCTGTGACTTTACGCTTTTTAGCCACAGGATCGTCACAGCAAAGTGCTGCAGCTAGTTACAGACTGGGCTGTTCCACTGTGTGTGGGATCGTTCCCGAGGTTTGCCAGGCTCTGTGGGACAGCCTGCAGTCAGAGTTTGTAGTTGCACAGTTTCAGGACATTGCACGTGATTTTTGGAACATCTGGAATTTTCCACTTTGTTTGGGAGCCATCGATGGTAAACACATGCAAATTAAAGCACCGCCAAAGTCGGGAAGTGACCATTTCAATTACAAGCGCGCCTATTCTGTTGTTCTCCTGGCTGCTTGTGATGCACACTACTGTTTTACAATGGTTGATGTCGGGGCCTACGGCAAAGAAAGTGATGCAGCGATATTCAAGGAGAGTCTGTTTGGAGCAAAGCTGATGGAAGGAACCCTGGCCATACCCGCACCAGCAGCCCTCCCAGGCACAGATGTGCACAGCCCACATGTGTTTGTGGCAGATGCAGCCTTCCCACTACATCGAAACCTGATGCGCCCATTCCCAGGTGTGTATTGTTTATTGACAAACTGCATTGGTGGTATTGAAGTGTTATGTTAAAAAAATGTTTTATAGCTATGTTTTAGTGTGTGGCCCCTCTGTGCTGTGCACAATAAGTAATTTTCTTAATGTCAAATTTGCACAGATTCAAATCTCACTGAGGAACAGAAGATCTTCAACTACTGTCACCCCTGGGCACGGAGAATTATGGATAACACATTTGGGATACTGGCAGCACAGTGGAGGATCTTTTGTCGGCCGAATGAGTGCATCCCAGAGAATATTGTTTTGATAATCAAGGCTTGTGTAGCACTACACAACTTCCTGACCCACACTGATGCTGGAGCCCCAACAGACAGTCGTTACATTCCACCAAATTATGCAGACAGTCCTACTACTGCAGGGGACATCCAACCAGGGGAATGGTGGTGGTATGTGGAGGGGGACAACAATCTCCTTGGGGCAGATGGTGTCTCGTTGGCACGAGCAACACGGGCTGCACTCAAGACCCAGCACAACCTTCTGACTTTCTTCCAAACGGCTGTGGGATGTGTGCCATGGCAGGAGCAGTCTGTGGCAAGGGGCTCTCAGCCGAGCACAGCATAACATTTTACACCACTTCTATGTGTAGGACTGCACAAAAAATGCGATCTGTACTTGTTTTTCCAATGCATTAAGTTAAGTTTTGCCAATAAATGCTTGTTTGCTTAACATGTCTTATTACTGGGTGAATGACTACATCAATGTTAATTTAGAAATTTTAAAACTCAGATTGAGACTTTTTCCCATGGATTAACTAATTTTTGTCTTGTGCATATGCATCAATTTTTTCCAAATTACTGTCCTTGGCCAACATTTCCTGGACATTAATTGTGAATTTGCAACAGTTTTTTTTTTTTTTTAAATCCTAATTTGCAAATTTCTTTACATTTTTTTCTTTTGAATGTGTACATTTTGCCCTAATAAACACACAACTTCTCATTTACAAATTTGAACTTTTTTTTTCTATGTAACTGTTTTTTCTTTATGAGGCAATACCATTTTTTTTAAGGAAAATCCATTCTGTTTTTGCTTAAAAACAGTTGTTTTGTACACTTTACTACTAAATGAAAACGGTAACCAAAAATACCCTGTATGGGAATATGTTTTTATTTCACACCACAAACATGCAAGCTATAAGTTTACAAAAAAGCATGTTTGCTTTCCAAACAGAGAAAACACACCATGCAAGGTACATGTTTACAAAAAACACATTTTTCCAAACACAGAAAGCACACCATATATGTACAGTTATACTGTATATAAAAAGGTGCTAAGCATGCCAACTAATTGCACCTAGCCCGCTACAATGACTGTGTCTATTGTTTAGCTTTCAGAGCTGGGGTAATTGTGCAGTTCAACCTGAACCCTATTAAGTAAAGTGTGTATCTGCAGTTGGACCTCAGACCTTTTTGGCTGGGGGATTTTTTCAAGGGTACGTCCCACCATTGCTGCAAAACACATTTCAGCACTTTCACTGGACCGCTCCTTTGCAATTTCTTGGAGCCGTTTCTGGATTTTTTCCCGAGTCAGTGTGGGTTCGCCCCTTCTTTGCCTTTTGGGTGGCCTCACAGGTGATGGTGTGGGAGGCCTCAATGAGGCCATGGACTGGCCTGATGATGAGGGACATGGTGATGGTGGACATGGGGAGAGGAGTCATGCCGACTCTGCGATCGTTGGCCTCATCTCCAACGGAGATGAAGCTGAGTACAGAGGGCTTATCCAGGACTTTGTGGACTGGTGCCATCGGAACTGCCTCCAGATCAACGCGAGGAAAACTAAGGAGCTGGTGGTGGACTGCCGCAGGCAAGGACAACCCTCCACAGCACCAGTAAATATACAGGGAACAGACATCGAGATGGTGACAGCCTATAAGTACCTGGGTGTTCATCTGAACAATAAACTAGACTGGTCACACAATACTGACGCACTCTACAAGAAGGGACAATGCAGGCTGTTCCTACTGAGGAGACTCGGGTCTTTTGGTGTACAAGGGGCGCTGCTGAAGACATTCTACGACACGGTGGTGGCATCAGCCATCACTTTTGGAGTGGTCTGCTGGGGCAGTGGCATTACAGCAGCCGATAGGAAGAGACTGAACAAACTGATCAAGAAAGTTAGCTCTGTCCTGGGGCAGCACCTTGACCCAGTGGAGGAGATGGGAGAGAGAAGGATGGTGGCTAAACTGTCATCTCTGCTGGAGTCCGATTTCCACCCTATGCAGGACACACTGAATGCGCTAAGGAGCTCATTTAGCAGCAGACTACACCATCCTAGGTGCACAACCGAGAGGTTTCGCAGGTCCTTCCTACCAACGGCTGTCAGACTGTATAACCTAAGCAGGGCTGCTCGCAGAGATAGCAAAAAGACGTGACAACCTAATAGTATTGAATGCAAAAGACGCAATAGACTTACACAATGGTCCCCTCTGGTATACAACTAGGAAAATACCGGTAGCTATGGAGGGTGAGAATATGTATGGGTACATAATCATACCATGTAGGATAACTAAGTAGACGGTTATGCTGTTTCATCCCATCTAGCTACAATGCTCCGCACTGTGTGTGTGTTTATATATTTACATATTTATTCCATCTAGCTACAATGCTCCACACTGTGTGTGTGTTTATATATTTACATATTTATTCCATCTAGCTACAATGCTCCGCACTGTGTTTATATATTTATATATTTATTCCATCTAGCTACAATGCTCCGCACTGTGTTTATATATTTACATATTTATTCCATCTAGCTACAATGCTCCGCACTGTGTGTGTGTTTATATATTTACATATTTATTCCATCTAGCTACAATGCTCCGCACTGTGTGTTTATATATTTACATATTTATTCCATCTAGCTACAATGCTCCGCACTGTGTTTATACATTTACATATTTATTCCATCTAGCTACAATGCTCCGCACTGTGTGTTTATATAGCTATATATTTATTCCATCTAGCTGCAATGCTCCGCACCGTGTGTCTATATATTTATGTTTATATGTACATGTGTATACTTGCTGCTTTTGTTTTTTCTTGCCTTCTGATTGTTGCTCTGAGTGTTGCTATCCCTGTGCTGTTGCAATCCTGGAATTTCCCCATTGTGGGACTAATAAAGGCTTATCTTATCTTATGTCCCCTGGGGCGGGCAAGTTTGTTAAAAGGTTCAGTGTATTGCAGGGTCCCCTTTGTGAGGCCATGGACTGGCCTGATGACGGTGTGCACGGTGATGGTGGACGAAGGGGGACAAGTGTTAATATTATGTCCTTGGAGGGGGAGCACACGTTTGTCACCTGGGGTTCATTATTGTTCTCTGAAGACTGGGTGTTGTCAGAGGGTGGAAGGTCAGGAGAAATGCTGTTTGTGTTTCCAGTGTGTTCTATTAAAAAAAAGTGAGGGGATACATTCAAACCACTATGTGTATGAAACTGCAAATACTAATGCATTTTCGGTTAGCTGTCATATCTTTCATATTACATCTATAAGTGTTTACATTACCTCATCAATGTAGTTGGTCTGTGTTGGCCGATGCTTTATGTGCTCCAACAGCCAGTCCATCATTGTGATGATTGTAGGGAACGCAGTGTTTCCCCCTGGATCACCGCTCCGTCCTTTTAGCTTTTTCTTTGCCTTAACATAACAATCACGGAGATACTTCCATTTGTTTCGGCAAACTGACTCTTCTCTCCCCAGGCTCGCGGCTATTGTCTTCCATGAGTTTGCAGACATTTGATGGTCCTTGTATTCTTTTAAGGAGAAATTGTATAAGCGCGGATAACAGTGGACTTCTTCACAAAGTTTCTCTTCAAATATAGAGTCCATTTCTGCTGTTTGACTCCCCGGTTTTCACTCCTTTTCCATGAAGATGCTGCTGTCACTGTGAAAGAAAGTATGTATGTATGATTCATGCATGTTTTTATTCTCATTTTCCACCTCCTCGTCTTCTTCGTCTGCTAATGTATTCAGTGTCAATATCACCACCTCGTGAATGCGATGTTCAGTTTTGCGCATGCGCTTTTCAACGCTTTCAGGTCGTGGACATGCAGCGCGGTCACAAAATTTAGGCTGCACACGGTCGTCCGCGGTCGAGCACTGTGGACACTAGCGGAGTGGTGACGATGATGTAAATTTCGCCACACGAGGTTTCCAGTTACTCGTTCGCGGACAGCAGAGGTGTAGCATGAAGCAGGCTTGACAACTGTTGAACCTGAAAGACGGTGAATGATTTGCTTTCTTTTTTACTCACTTTCCGTCTTACTTCTATTGCTCCCTCTTATCCGTATTTTCATTTTGGTTTGGGAATTGGCCTAAATTCTGCTGGTCTGACTGGGTAGGTCTGCTGCCTGCTGCGACAAGGCCAGTATCTCTGTGCTCTCGGACTGTTGTGCTGACAATGTGTCTCTGTGTATTTGAGTGTGTGTGTAATTGTGTGAATTGTGTGTGTGTTTGTCCGACTGTCTTCCGCATGGATGAGGGTTTGTCTGTGTCTATGTCTCTAAGTTTGTATTGTTGCTGTGTGATCCCAGTAAATTTTATCAGCTATTGTGCATAATGATCTTCAATGAATCTAATGAAGGAGTGGATGCAACACAATTTATGGACTATAACAGGAATATAAGCTGTGATCAGTATATTCCTGAGCAATTAACATCTTTTAAAAACCAATACAATTATTCTTTCATGCATTTAAACATCAGGAGCTTGAATAAACATCATCATGATCTAGTTACTTTACATACCAGTACAGGCTGCAGCTTTGATGTAATTGGTTGTAGTGAAACTTGGCTGAACGATAAGTCATACATAGACATCTTAAACCTTGATGGTTATAAACTGTTGATGAAGAACAGATGTGGCAGATCTGGTGGTGGTGTCTGTCTGTATATCTCTTGTAGACATGATGTCAGTGTTTATGATGATATTGTCATGGAAGACTGTCATATTAACTCTCTTTTTGTTGAGATGCATGTCAAAAATGTGAAAAATTTAATTGTAGGTGTGATTTATCGCCCCCTGAACACCAACCTTAATATTTTCACAACCAAACTGGAAGAAATTTTATTCTCAATCAACAGTAAAAATAAAAGTTGTATTCTCGTTGGAGAATTCAATATTGACCTCTCCATGAATGATGCAGCTAAAAATGACTTTATGATACACTACACTCCTCTTCCTTCTTCCCTACCATTAATACCTATACTAGAATCACTCACTCCACCAAGTCCATCATTGATAATATCATTACTAACCTTTGCAATTCCACACTGGTATCTGGAGTCATGCTTGCTGAGAGTTCTGATAATTTCCCTATTGTTCTGTTTCTTGACCTTGCCGTTAGGCCCTCAATCTCGCGTCATAAACTAAAAATAAAAATACTTAATGAAGAAACCTTACAATGACTGAGTGAGGACTTGCATGTCAAGACATGGGATAGAATCTACAATTGTAGTGATGCTGATGCTGATGCTGCGTTTGATGCCTTGACCAAGGAAATAACAGAATCCATCCAGGGGACAATTCCTGTCAAGACTATCACATGTAATGGTACTATTCAACATCCATGGCTTTCTAAGGGCATACTAAAATCTATTAAGTACAAAAATAAATTATATAAATGCTACATAAAAAAATCCAAATATTAACAATAAAAATTAATGTACTAATTGTAGAAATAAACTAATACATATTATTAGAAAGAGTAAGAGTAATTACTTTGCAGAACTTATAAATGCATCACAGGATGATTCCAAGAAATCCTGGTGAGTACTAAATAAGGTTCTAAATAGGGACCAAAAAACCCCCACACTTCCCAACAATAACGTGGTCAGTAATCTCTCCAGTAATGCCACTCTCGCAAACAAATTTAATAATTATTTTGTCTCCATTGGAGAAAATTTATCTAATAAAATTAACCAACCCCAGGCTGCCTCTTTCAAACACTGTTTATCAGGAAACTCCCCAAATTCTTTCTTCCTGAAACCAACTGATTGTGAGGAAGTCTGGAAAATCATCAAGGACAGTGGCATTACTGCAGCCGATAGGAAGAGACTGAACAAACTGATTAAGAAAGCTAGCTCTGTCCTGGGGCAACGCCTTGATCCGATGGAGGAGATAGGAGAGAGAAGGACGGTGGCTAAACTGTCATCTCTGCTGGAGTCCGAGTTCCACCCTATGCAGGACATACTGGATGCACTGAGGAGCTCATTTAGCAGCAGACTACATCATCCCAGGTGCACAACCGAGAGGTTTCGTAGGTCCTTCCTACCAACGGCTGTCAGACTGTACAACCTAAGCAGGGCTGCTCGCAGAGATAGCAAAAAGACGTAACAAACTAATAGTTTTTTTTTTTGTTTTTTTTTTTGAATGCAAAAGATGCAATAGACTTACACAATGGTCCTCTCCGGCATACAACTAGGAACATACCGGTCGCTATGGAGGGTGAGAATATGTATGGGCACATAATCATACCATGTAGGATAACTAAATAGACGGTTATGCTGTTTCATCCCACCTAGCAACAATGCTCTGCACTGTGTGTGTTTATATATTTACATATTTATTCCATCTAGCTACAATGCTCTGCACTGGGTGTGTTTATATTTATATATCTATATATTTATTCCATCTAGCTACAATGCTCCGCACTGTGTTTTTATATATCTACATATTATTCCATCTAGCTACATTGCTCCGCACTGTGTGTGTTTATATACTTGCATATTTATTCCACCTAGCTGCAATGCTCCATACTGTGGGTGTTTATATATTTACATATTTATTCCATCTAGCTACAATGCTCTGCACTGTGTGTTCATATATTCATATATTTATTCCATCCAGCTACAACGCTCTGCACTGTGTGTCTGTGTGTGTGTGTATATATATATATACTGTATTTTATAGTAATATGTACATATGTATATTAGCTGCTCTTGCTTGCTTTTTTTTTTTTTTTTTTTTTTTTTTCTTGCCTTCTGATTGTTGCTCTGAGTGTTGCTATCCCTGTGCTGTTGCAATCCTGGAATTTCCCCGTTGTGGGACTAATAAAGGCTTATCTTATCTTAAGGACATGAAGAACTCAAACTCTGCTGGAGCTGATGAAATTTCCAGCAAAATTTTGAGAAGTATCATTAATTTAATACTGGAATCTTTTACCTACTACGTTGATCTGTCTCTAATCTCCGGAGTAGTGCCACAAATAGCAAAAATTGCACAAATTATACCAATTTACAAATCAGGTGATAAGAATGATTTAACTAATTATCGTCCAATATCCATTTTGCCTACTGTTTCAAAGGTTTTGGAAAGAGTAGTTTATAACAGACTTACCAGTTACCTTGATAAGTTCAACATTATTATCCCATCTCAGTATGGCTTCAGAAAGAAACACACGACCTATATGGCAATACTTGACCTAACTGAAAAAATCAGTGATGCAATTGAAAGAGGCAACTATTGGCACTTTTTTAGACCTGTCTAAAGCATTTGATTGTGGTCTATATTAATCATATATCCCATAACCTACATATGTTTAAGCATGTGAGAGTGTTTAGTGATTACATATGTAAAGCGACTTCACACCTCAGAACAGGACAAAGGGTCTCAACCGCCAGTGAAGATCAAAGAGCATCCGAGGCACTGCGGTGGAGACCGGATGGGTTGCCCTGACCCCCCCAGGGCCAGGTGGAGGAGTACGAAGACAAAAGAGGGGATTAAGATAGTGAGGGATGTCAGCTTTTGATATGCATGTCTTTTGTTATGTGCGAGTATAAGTTCGTAGAGCTGAAGGTGTTCGCTCTCTTACTTCTTCTGCTGCTGCACCTAGATGAGACTTGTTAGAGGAGCTGATAATAAACTTTGGTTTATGAATCACATCGCCTCGTTATTTCAAGCTCCTCTACACTGGTGACCCTGACGCGAGAATGGACCAGAGGTGTTCCCCCGCGATCGACTCATCTGTGGCGACCCAGGCAGACGCCGGCGCCCATGCAGACAGGGGAACAGATGGACGACGTTCCCCCACGGCAGAAGTGATAGAGAGGGCTCAACCGAGCACCAGCGCCGCGGAGAGAGCCGAAGCAAGGCACTCTCACCCTGCGGACACATCAGTGACGGCCCACACAAACGCCGTCACCGTCAAGCTGCCGGACTTCTGGCAGGAAGACTCCGCCTCGTGGTTTCAGCAAGCTGAAGCCCAGTTTGCACTTGCGGGCATCACGGCTGACGATACAAAGTTCTATCACATCGTCGCCAAACTCGACGCCGCCACTTCGAGATGTGTGCGGAGCATAATCCAGCGGCCGCCGGCCCAGGACAAATATAGAACTGAAAGCGACCATCGTGGCAAATTATGTCCCCTCAGCCGAGGAGAGAGCCGAGAGGATCCTAGCGGTCTACGGCCACAGAGGAGGCAGACCCAAGGCCCTCATGGAGGACTTGCTGTAACTTAAAGAAGAGGACAATGACAACTTCCTCTTCCATTTCATATTCCTCAGTACGCTGCTGCCACACATGAGAGGGATGCTTGCCAACATGCGATGCAGCACCCAGCAAGACTTCCGCACGCTGGCTCACGAAGCTCAACGGTTCGTCAACGCCTGCAAGGAGCAGACACCCACAGCAGCATCCACAGACCTCAACGCTGATGTCCGGAGCCACGAGGAGCCACAAATCACCGAGCAGAATCAGCCCGCGGTGACAGCGACACGGCCAGGACGCAACAGACGGAGCGACGTTTGTTATTACCACCACCGCTTCGCCGAGAAGGCTTACAAATGCGTTCCCCCCTGCAAATTCACGATTTCGGGAAAACGCCGAAGCCGAGAGCCGTTAACAGTGGCGGTTCTCGACGAAAAAAGCAAGGTTTTATATGTGACGGACGGACACACCGGCAAGCAGTTCCTTATCGACACGGGAGCTCAACTAAGTTTTGTCATGCCCTCCCAAGCAGACCGGGCCATGGGCCCCCGGGGCAATAGAGCGGTGGCAGCCAACGGCTCCATCATCGACACTTTTGGCGAAAAGAGCCTGCCCCTCTGCATCCACGGCCGCAACTACAGATGGACATTTGTTGTGGCAGCGGTGAGTTTTAACTTGTTGGGCGCAGATTTTTTGTGTGCACATGGGTTATTAGTTGATCTAGCGAACAGACGCTTGGTTAATGCACTGTCCTTTGCTTCTATTCCCTGTGCAGCTCGTGTTTCTCCAACACCCGTGCAGGCCAGCGTCTCCACAGCAGGAGGTAAGTTTGATCAACTCCTCACCCAATTTCCAGCACTCACAATTCCCAAATTCTCAGCCACAGTGGCTAAACACGGGGTTGAACATTTTATTCCCACAACGGGCCCACCCGTATTTGCCAAGCTCGCCATAGCTCGGGACGAGTTTACTTCCCTCGAAAAATTAGGCATTATCAGACGCTCGAAAAGCCCCTGGGCCTCACCACTTCACATGGTTCCGAAATCCGACGGTTGTTGGAGACTGTGCGGCGATTCCCGCAGATTAAACAATGCGACAGCGCATGACCGCTACCCAATTCCTCACATTCAAGATTTTTCACTGCATCTGGCGGGTGCGCGCATTTTTTCAAAAATAGACCTGGTCCGCGGTTATCATCAAGTCCCAGTTCGAGCAGAGGACATTCCTAAAACAGCTGTAATAACCCCTTTCGGCCTTTTTGAATTTTTGCGAATGCCTTTCGGCCTCAAAGGCGCGGCTCAAACCTTTCAGCGGATGATGGACGCAGTATTACACGACCTCCCTTTTGTTTTCGTCTACCTCGACGATATGCTGGTAGCCAGCCCGTCTGAGGAAGAACACGAGCAGCATCTCACTATGGTTTTTCAGAGGCTAGAAGAGCACGGGTTAATAATCAATCCAGCCAAATGCAAATTCGGCGTATCACAAATTGATTTTTTAGGACACAGAGTTTCTCCGAAGGGGGCAGTCCCACTTCCAGACAAAGTTCACGCGATAAAAAGTTTCCCACGGCCACAAACGGTCAAATCGCTGAAAGAATTTTTAGGAATGGTTAATTTTTACAACCGTTTCCTCCCCCACGCAGCTCAGCTCATGCAGCCCCTATATGACGCGCTCAGAAAATAAAAAGCTTCCAACGCGGTCGAATGGACCCCGGAGCGCGAACACGCCTTCGCGGAAGTAAAAAGCGCCCTAGCTAATGCCACATTGTTGGTTCACCCCGATCCCTCGGCCCGCATTGCGCTAACCACAGACGCTTCGGACCTAGCTATAGGGGCAGTTGTAGAACAACATGTCAGCGGAATCTGGCAACCTTTGGCATTCTTCAGCAAATCGCTAAACCAAACTGAGCGTAAATACAGCACTTTTGACAGGGAGCTGTTAGCGCTTCATTTATCCATCCGCCACTTCCAGTTCTGGTTAGAAGGGCGGAGTTTCACGGCTTTTGTAGACCACAAACCGCTCACCTTTGCCATGGCTAAAATTTCCGAACCGTGGTCAGGCAGGCAACAAAGACAGCTGGCTGCGATTTCAGAGTTCACCACAGACATTAGACATGTGGCAGGCAAACTTAACGTGGTAGCAGACTGCCTCTCTCGCGCTGTGACATCGCCAGAGCGCGAGGAGACAGATTATACTACCTCAGCCGCGGAACTCTTCGCCAACGCGGACACATACGCAGCACCAGTCCATGCAGGGATAGATTATGCAGCCATGGCAGAGGAGCAAAGTAGTGACGCGGACGTGCGCGCACTCTTGTCTGGACCAACAGGGTTAAGGCTGGAGGAAAGGGGTTTACGCGACGGCGTGCCCCCCCTAATATGCGATATCTCAACCGGCCGACCGCGCCCGTTAGTCCCAGCTACATGGCGCCGCCGTATTTTCGACTCAATTCACTCCCTCGCGCACCCAGGTGTGCGCGCCTTGGTTAAAATGGTCGCCGAAAAGTTTGTGTGGCCTGGCCTGCGCAAAAACGTAAAAGAATGGGCAAAAACTTGCATTTCTTGTCAGCGCGCCAAAATACACAAACACACAAAAGCCCCTCTGGAGCCTTGTCCAATCCCTGCTAGAAGGTTCGACCACGTTCATGTCAACCTCGTGGGGCCGCTACCTTCCTCCCAAGGTTTCACACACCTGTTAACAATGATAGACCGCACCACGCACTGGCCAGAGGCAGTCCCTCTGGCGTCAACCACAGCGGAGGAAGTCACTCGCGTTTTTTTGACAAACTGGGTGGCACGTTTCGGCGTCCCATCGGACATCACGTCCGATAGGGGGCCTCAATTTGTCTCGGAGCTTTGGTCAGCCATGGCCAGCAGCTTAGGGGCGACAATTCACCGCACCACCGCTTATCTCCCTCAGGCTAATGGGTTATGCAAGCGTTTTCACAGATCTTTAAAGGCCGCCCTCAGAGCCTCACTAACGGATACAAATTGGGTAAATAAACTTCCCTGGGTTTATTGGGGTTGCATGCTGCACCCAAAGAGGATCTAGACGCCTCTCCAGCAGAATTGTCCTTCAATTCACATATTAAATTTGTTTCTAAGACTGCCTTCTATCATTTGCGTAATATTGCCAAGATTAGGAGCATCTTGTCTCAGAGTGATGCTGAGAAGCTGATCCACGCTTTTGTTAGCTCGAGATTAGATTATTGTAATTCTTTATTATCAGGGTGTCCTAAAACATCTTTAAAAAGTCTTCAGCTGATCCAAAATGCTGCAGCAAGAGTTTTAACAGATACTAGAAAGAGAGATCATATCTCTCCGGTTCTGGCCTCCCTTCATTGGCTTCCCATAGAGTTTAGAATTAAGTTTAAAATCCTTCTTCTTACTTACCAAGCTCTAAACAATCAGGCTCCTTTTTATTTAAAAGATCTGATACTACCGTATCATCCTAACAGAGCACTACGCTCCCAAAATGCAGGATTACTTGTAATACCTAGAATCTCCAAAAGTACAATGGGAGGCAGAGCCTTCAGTTATCAAGCTCCTCTCCTGTGGAATCAGCTGCCAATCTGGATTCGGGAGTCAGACTCGATCTCTGTTTTTAAGAATAGGGCTAAAACCTACCTTTTTGATATAGCCTACAATTAGGGAGGGATCATGTGTTTCTGAACCCTCCCTTAGTTATGCTGCTAATAGGTTTAGTCAGCCGGGGGACCTCCAGTAATGCACTGGGCCTCACTCCTTTCCTCACTCTCTATGAAATATTTTTTTTTTTTGCTGGTCATTAACATTTGTTTGTTCTCTCCCATAGATTGAGTCCCCATCGTGCTGTTTGCTCTCTACATGTCTGTTCTTTTCTTCTTCTCTATCCCCTCACCCCCCAGCCAGTCGCAGCAGATGACTGCCCCTCCCTGAGCCTGGTTCTGCTGGAGGTTTCTTCCTGTTAAAAGGGAGTTTTTCCTCTCCACCGTCGCCAAGTGCTTGCTCACAGGGGATCGCCTGATTGCTGGGGTCCTTCTGCAACTGTGGGGGTCCCCCCTACAGTTGATAGTGCTATGAGATGACTGTTGTTGTGAAATGGCGCTATATAAATAAAGTTGAATTGAATTGAATTGAATTGAATTAGTTTTTGCACAACCTCTCAGGCTCCCAGGTGAATTTTTACCAGAGAACCCAGAGCCAGGGCATCTTCCAGCCCCAAGGTTTTTAGGCAGCAACGGACCGGACTCTCTCCCCGGACCGGCACATCACTCTTTTCCACCGGTTTTTGTCCCACAAGCTTTAAAGAACGCTGAATTAGTTTTTGTTAGGCATGAAGCTTTAAAACCAACTTTCCGCCCACCATACGATGGGCCATTCAGAGTGCTGGAACCTGGTGATAAACACTTTGTGCTTGATTTTGGAGATAGAAAAGAAACAGTCAGCATTGACAGACTTAAACCTGCCTTCTTGTTGAGAGACGAGCCTGCACGGTTGGCGAGAGCACCTCGGCGGGATAGACCCCCCAAGAGAAAAGACTCAGCCCCCCTGCAGGGAACAAATAATCACTCTCCTTCCCAGGCTGCAGATTCCTTACAGGAAGGTCCCAGCAGGACGCCCAAGCGGACCCACAGCAGATTCGGGAGAAGATTAAAACCCAGACGGCACAGAGACTGATGCAAACTACTCAACAGTTGTTCACTAATTGTGCTGTAACGGTTTAGGACTGACTTGTGATTTTACTATGCTGTTATGATTACCACTGAACTCTCTTAGGAGCATGGCTGCTGGAAAGTTTCTTCTGTGGCAAGAGGTGTAGCAGTTAGTATGTCATAGTAATTATCTTAAACTGTGAATTTTTCTATTGTCCTTTTCTTAGTCGTTTGGGGGGGGGGGCTGTGGTCTATATTAATCATATATTCCATAACCTACATATGTTGAAGCATGTGAGAATGTTTGGTGATTACATATGTAAGGCGACTTCACACCTCAGAACAGGACAAAGAGTCTCAACCGCCAGTGAAGATCAAAGAGCTTCCCAGGCACTGCGGTGGAGACCGGATGGGTTGCCCTGACCCCCCAGGGCCAAGAGGAGGAGTACGAAGACAATGGGGGGATTAAGATAATGAGGGATGTCAGCTTTGGATATGCATGTCTTTTGTTATGTGCGAGTATAAGTTCATAGAGCCGAAGGTGTTCGGTCTCTTTCCTTCTTCTGCTACTGCACTTAGATGAGACTTGTTAGAGGAGCTGATAATAAACTTTGGTTTATATATCACATCACCTCATTCTTTCAAGCTCTTCTACAGCCTGGGTGGGGTTTTTTTAGATACAAATGCTTGCAAATAACACACAGCTGTCAGATCCGGGCTGGAAAATGCAACAGAAATGTAGAACCAAGTGTTATCCAGCTGAGGTCAAAATTTTGTAACAATACCACAAAAAATGAATATATTACACAGCTTTTTTCTCAGGTTGTTCCCAGGCGTTTTTGAACTGTGCCAAATTGTGCCAAATGGCACAGTTTGGAAAAACGTCTATAACTTTTGAATGATTAAATATAGAAGCTTGATCTTGGGCTCTAATGAAAGGTGACACTCAGGGCTGTGTGTGTGTGTGTGTATGGGGGGGTGTATTGATTCATGAATGAATGAATGAACAAACAAGCCCCCCACACACAAAGAAGCATGCCACGTAAAAAATGTAGCTTTTTTTTTTTTTACAAGAAAAAAATAACCTACAGTGCAATAAAAATTATACTAAAATATCTGCAATGTAGAGGATAACAACTCCCCCCCCCCCCCCCCGCCGCTACAGAGGAGCGCGGCGCACGGTCCGGTCCGTGCGCTGCGGTCCGTCATGTGGCGATGACGCACAGTTGTAATTTACCGATCGGTCAAAAGTCATTTTGATTACTATTTTCAGGGGTAAAGAATAATTTAGCTTATAACACTTACCTGTCCACAACAGCAGTGTCGCTGGCGAACATCTGTTCCTCATTGTCAGACGAACATGACACTGGTCCGCTTGTTACGACTCGTGGTTCTGGTCACGCGACCGGTCAAACCATGATTCCATTATTGCGGTTTTGCGCTTCCATGATTGCGGTTTTGGCGAACGATTTTTTAAAACAAATAAGAACAGTAGTAATTAAAAAAGACTGCCGAACGCTACCGTTACACACAGCGACTTACACAAAACAGATTTTGCGCATGGGACGCACGCTTTCAATCGTCGAACTTCTCTGCTTCAATTGGCTTGTTGTATTCGCAGTCGTTGGTAGGCGGGTCCTTCTTGCTAGGTTTTCAGTCATTGGTCCTTCAAGGTTTCAGAAACCCAATTCAAGGCTCTTATTAGTCGAATGAGAGGTCAATCAAATCTAAACCAATCAAAGCACTCCTTTGGCTTTCTGTTCGCGGCTGTGTCTGTAGTGGAAGAACGGAAATGCAGCTTTTTTTTTTTCAGTGTGCTCTGAGACGCACAGTGCGCATTAGGACGCACGAGGACGCACTAGGACGCAGAGACGTGACCGCCCGCGGTATCCCGGAGTGCAAGAGGTTAACCATGACATCCTAATTAATAAATTACAACATTACGGTATCAAAGGCCTAGCAATAGATTGGTTTATTAGTTATCTGTCTGGAAGACTTCAGTATGTTTATACAAATAACCACAAGTCATCATATAAACCGATAGATCAAGGGGTTCCCCAGGGTTCCATTTTAGGACCAGTTCTATTCATTCTGTATAGAAATGACATTGCTAACTCCTCGTCTCTACTACATAAAGTACTGTTTGCTGATGACACTAATTTATTTTTTGCTCACCAAAATCCAAATGAACTTGAATAGAAAATAAATAGTGAACTTATGAAAATAGACACTTGGCTTCAGTGTAACAAACTTTCACTTAATATCAGTAAAACTAATTATATTGTATTCCGTTCCAATAAAAAGCCAGACACCAAGGAAATTTGCCCCAAAATTAATGGACAAAATATTACAAGAGTTAGCTCTATAAAATTTTGGGGGGGTCCTCATTGACGGATTTCTCAATTTCATTTGTCACATTGACGATCTAACCAAGAAACTGCCTAAATACGCTGCTCTGTTTTTTAAAGTGAGACATTTTCTACCACTTTCAGCACTTCTCACGCTATATAAAACTTTATTTGAGCCTCACTTACATTACTGCAATATCATATGGGGTAACACATTTCCAACTCACCTAAAAAAGCCAGAAATTCTCCAAAAGAAAGTCGTACGTGCCTTATCATGGTCTGAATATAATTCTCCTACTAGTCATCTTTTCCATCGTTATAATCTTCTAAGACTTGCTGAGCATAATTACTTCCAGAATGCCTGTATAATGTATCAGGTTGTCCACAAACTCAACTATAAATTATGTGAACTCATTCCAACCTTCTTTCCCATACACACTTATACCACTAGAAATAAAAAACAAATTACTGGGAAAAAACGAAGACTATAATCCACCAGGTTTAGTATTGTATGCAGAGGACCGCAGTTTTGAAATGAGCTTGATGAGAATCTAAAAATGTCACCTTCCATCTCCATCTTCAAGAAAAAACTAAAAATGCAACTCCTATCATTATATAATTAATCTATTTGTTACACAAAACTTGCTTACTGATGAGTTGTTATTCCATTGTAATTTTGTTTTATATTGCGGCAGCACAGCAACTCACCCTTGGCTGGGGGATCCTGGGTTCAATCCCAGCCCCCGACCAACAGTGATCTGTGTGGACTTTGCATGTTCTCCCCGTGTCTGCGTGGGTTTACTCCAGGATTTCTCCAGTTTCCTCCAACATGCCAAAAACATGCAAGTTAGGTTAATTGGCATCAAACTGGGGATTCTAAATTGTCCTTAGGTATGAATGTGAGAGTGAATGGTTGTCTGTCTCTCTGTGTTGGCCCTGTGATGGACTGGCGATCTGTCCAGGGTGTACCCTGCCTCTCGCCCAAAGATGCTGGGATAGGTTCCAGCTCCCCCTCGACCCGAAAAGGATTAAGCGGAAGAAGATGGATGGATGGATGGCTGTTGATGTCACTCCAATAGTATTTAATAACTTAACTATGTATCTTGAACTCACCTACTAATTCAATGTAAACAAATGCTGGGATTATGTGCTATATGTCTGTTATATGTTCGTTTGTTCCTGTACACAAAGACATCAGACTGATTTCCGTCATCATTTTATTGTAGAAATGGGCTCCCTACTAAAAGCTTTAAATAACTTATTTGGGATGACCTGTTCACACTCCAAATTAATGTGGGAAAAAAAGCCTTTTGTATACTGCTACTCAGGCTGTTGATAATTCATATTGTAATTCATTCATGCTGTTGATAATGTGTAGTGTGTGTGTGTGTGTGTGTGTGTGAATAAACTGTTAAACTGGCATGAAGGTGATCAGCCTGTGGTACTGCTGAGGTGTTAAAAAGGCCTGGGTTGCTTTGCTAGCAGCCTTCAGCTCATCTGCATTGAAGGAGCAGCACAGACATTCCAACACATGATGGATGCGGTGTTGCGTGATCTCCCGTTTGTGTTCGTCTACCTGGATGATATCCTGGTGGCCAGTGCATCCGAGGACGAACACGTAACCCACCTCAGGATGGTTTCCCGGAGGTTGGAGGAGCACGGGTTAATAATCAACCCGACGAAATGCCAGTTCGGCGTGACGGGGATTGATTTTTTGGGGCACCGCGTCTCACCGGAGGGAGCGATTCCCTTGCCCGACAAAGTGCGCGCCGTGGCGAATTTTCCCCGGCCTCAGACGGTCAGGGCGCTGCAAGAATTTTTGGGGATGGTTAACTTCTATAACCGGTTCCTCCCCCGCCCAGCTCAACTCATGCAGTCATTGTACGCCGCGCTCAAGAAACGGAAACCCGCGGATAGAGTCGAATGGACTCCGGAGCGAGAGCAGGCGTTCTCTGAGGTTAAAACAGCCCTGGCAAACGCTGCACCGTTGGCGCACCTGGATCCGGCGGCCCGGATAGCGCTCACTACCGACGCCTCGGATGTGGCCATAGGGGCCGTCGTGGAGCAACGTGTCGCCGGTTCGTGGCAGCTGCTCGCTTTTTTCAGCAGGGCTTTGTGCGACAGTGAGCGTAAATACAGCGTGTTCGACAGAGAGTTGCTGGCTCTCCACCTGGCCATACGCCACTTCCAGTTCTGGCTGGAAGGGCGCAGCTTCACTGCCTTCGTGGACCACAAGCCGCTAACATTCACGATGGCCAAGGTTTTGGAACCATGGTCGGGCCGGCAGCAGAGACAGCTGGCCGCGATCTCGGAGTTTATGACCGATATTCAGCATGTGTCGGGTAAACTGAATGTGGTTGTGGACTGCCTCTCGCGCGCAGTAGTGGCCCCGGTCTGCGTGGGGATAGATTATACAGCCATGGCTGCAGAGCAGATTGGCGATACGGACGTGTGCGCGCTCCAGTCTGGACCAACAGGGTTAAGACTGGAGAGCAGAGTACTGCAAGACGGCAAGCTCCCCCTAATCGGCGACGTCTCCACGGGACGCCCGCGCCTGGTGGTCTCGGTCGCTTGGCACCGCCGCGTGTTTGAGTCAGTTCACACTCTGGCGCACCCAGGGGTGCGCGCGTCAGTCAAAATGGTGGGAGCGAAGTTCGTGTGGCCAGGCCTGCGCAAACAAGTGAAAGAGTGGGCTGCAGCCTGCGTAGCGTGCCAATGAGCCAAAGTACACAGACACATGAAGGCTCCTTTGGAGCCGTTTCGTATACCAGCTAAGAGGTTCGACCATGTTCACGTGGACCTCGTGGGCCCCCTCCCGCCATCGCAGGGGTGCACGCACCTTCTGACAGTGGTGGACCGCACCACACGCTGGCCAGAAGCAGTCCCACTGGGGGCAACCACGTCCGCGGACGTGGCGTGCGCTTTTTTGACGACATGGGTGGCACGTTTTGGAATCCCGTCGGACATCACGTCCGATAGGGGCCCTCAGTTTGTTTCTGACCCGCGATGGCCCGTAGCCTGGGTGTTGCAATTCATCGCACAACTGCATACAACCCACAGGCCAATGGGTTATGCAAACGTTTTCATAGGTCACTGAAAGCAGCGCTCAGGGCTTCACTGACAGATGCAAATTGGGTAGACCGGTTGCCGTGGGTTTTATTGGGGTTGCGTTCCGCACCAAAAGAGGATTTGGAGGCTTCCCCGGCGGAGCTTGTTTTTTCTCAGCCACTGCAGCAGTTTCCATGCCGGAAAACTGCCCATCTCAGCGTTTGCAGCATAGTGCAGACACAGGCACGCTGCCCAGCCCACCACTGTTTTCCACGCGCTTTTGTGCCAAAAACTTTGAAGAACGCGTCGTTCGTGTTTGTCAGGCACGACGCCCACCGCCCTCCATTGCGCCCACCCTACGATGGCCCATTCAGAATGCTGGAAACAGGGGACAAACATTTTATGTTAGACTTGGGGGGTCGTCGGGAGAAAATATGCATAGACAGACTTAAGCCCACCTTTATAGTGGCGGACGAGCAAGTGATGTTGGCTCAGGCCCCTCGGCGTGGAAGACCCCCATTGAGAACTCCCCAGGTAAACAATTCGTCAGAGCAGCCACACGGGCAAGTCGAAGGTTCCCCCCCTCCTCGCCATTGCCCACCTGCAAACAGACACACCCCCAGGAGCCCCCCGCCGGCACAGCAGCGCCGAGGAGGCGGTAAACCCCCGTTACAGCAGATATGGGAGGAGACTGAAGCCAAAAGGACGTGAGGACTGAAACTCTGTCTGAGATTCTTGGGGGGGGGGGGCGTGTAGAGACTGGGTTAATCATCTCAGACTGGTGGGTTAATCATCCCAGACTGGATGCAGAGGGTAAACAGAGAAGGACAATAGCTATGAAGATTATGGTGAGGTAGCAGGAAGAAGGAGTTGGGGGGAGAAGGGATGAATGTATTGTGATGTGAGATGTCATGCAGATGTGAGATGGGCGGTTGGTATAAAAGGAGAACCCATGGTGTATTGAGACATGCCTTTCTGTGTATGACTGATGTGAGAGTGAAAAAAGTCTCGTTATTTACACTCTCCACACAGTGACCAACATTTGTGGAACCTTCTTTCCTAAAAAGCAGTACTAATTGTACCAAACACTCAATAACACCGGTACACATGCATTGCAAAGCTTATTGCAATGTTTATTGCATAGAACGTAACTTTAAACAGTACGTTACACCATAAAGTCCCTTTTGCTAGCTGTTGGCGTCTGCTAGCGGACGCTGTTAGCATCTGAATGCTAACGGCGGTGGCTATATGTTCTTTGGTCATATAAGCATAATTAGCATAGCTGACTACATTCTGTTCATCTTAACTTAAAATCTCAATCACGTACCGTGTCTTGGGTGTGCTGGATGTGCATGATGTGGGATGCTTTCTGCCCAGACACTGTACCATCTGACATTGTAGCATGCTAGCTTGCCACTTGGCTTTACCATGAACACACTGCACAGTATTTTCCTTCAACTTGAGCTTGAAATGATTCCAGATTGAGATACTTTTGTCCTTTTTAAAAAAAAATTCTTCAGCTTTGCTGGCCTGTCTCTATGCCCCTCTGACATGGCGCCGTTAAACAAATCTGCGTTTTGTTTAGGTAGCATGACCAGAAGAAAGTTGCACCGGAAGAAGGTCATAGACTGGAAGTGCTACTTTAATAGACATGTCGACTCATAAATTTTGAATCAAGAATTTTTGGTAATGGAATTATTCCAATTATTCAAGTAATTGTTGCAGCCCTAGTTGTATGTGATCTATGTACTATACTTGTCTGAAATAATAATTTGGTTATTGTACCCCTCCACTCCCATCACATCTCCAGAGGTTTAGTCTTTGCATACCTGTGGGAAAAAATAGACCTCCTGTGGGGAGACTTGAATAACGAAACCGAATTGTCTTTCATTCCAGTTTATTCAAGTAATCATTCCACTGTCTGCTCTCATTCTTGAGCAGCGAACAAAGAGGGTGAACACACCAAAGTTCTCTCATTTAAACATTCTGACATCAAACCATTTCCCTCGCGGGGGAAATCACACATCTCTCTCAAAATCTCTTTATCCACATTCATTAGCCTTTTATTTACATAACTCCCCCTTCTCTCTTCTCGAGCCTCAGTGGTCAGGAAGTCTTCTGTCCCCTGGCCTCCGCAGGGGGTCCAGGCTCTGTGGCTCCGCACCGCAGGGGGCTGGCTCTCCTTCATCGTGGTTAAATCACATATGCAGTGTCCAACATATACATGTCTCACAACACAGCCATATAACCCCCCCCCCCAAACGATGAAGAACAGACTAATTCCTAAAATTAAATAGCACCTTACTCACTACTGAATAATTAACACCAACATTCAGTCTGTGCGCCGCTTGGGCTTCAGCCGTCTGCCGAATCTGCTGTGCGTTGGCCCCGCCTTGCCTGCGGTGCGTTTCTGCTTCGGGTCTGTTGACTGAGGGAGAGAGTGATTAATTGCCCCCTGCGGGGGCCTGCCTCGTCGAGGCGCCACCGCGACCGGTACAGACATGTCCTTCATGACAAAAGCAGGTTTTAGTCTGTCAATACTGACTGTCTCTTTTCTGTCTCCAAAATCTAGCACAAATTGCTTATCACCTGCCTCCAGCACTCGAAATGGCCCTTCGTAAGGTGGTTTGAGCGTTGCTTTTAGGGCTTCGCGCCTGACAAAAACGAAATCGGCATTTTTCAAAGCCTTGGGGACGAAAACTCGTGGAAAAGCGTGATGAACCGGACCTGGGAGCGTGTCTGCCCCCGTGCCGACTAACGGTCCCAGAGCCGAGAGAGGTGGGGGCTCTGGGTGCTCTGGTAAAAACTCGCCCGGCAGCCTCAGAGTTTGTGCGAATACCAGCTCCGCTGGGGAGGCATCTAAGTCCTCTTTAGGCGCAGAACGCAACCCTAATAAAACCCATGGAAGTTTATTCACCCAATCTGCATCCGTGAGCGACGCTCTGAGTGCTGCCTTCAAAGACCTATGAAAACGCTCGCATAAGCCATTGGCCTGAGGGTGGTAAGCCGTAGTGCGGTGAATTTTGGCTCCTAAGCCGTTGGCCATTGCTGACCACAGCTCAGAGATGAATTGCGGTCCTCTATCGGACGTAATGTCCGACGGAACCCCGAAGCGCGCCACCCAAGCCGTTAAAAAAACGCGAGCCACCTCCGCGGCCGTGGTCGTCGCAAGTGGGACCACTTCCGGCCAACGTGTGGTGCGGTCCACCATTGTCAAAAGATACGTGAACCCCTGTGATGCCGGTAGGGGGCCCACAAGGTCGACGTGCACATGGTCGAACCTTCTGGCCGGAATGCGGAACGGTTCTAATGGGGCTCTTGTGTGCCTGTGAATTTTGGCCCGTTGACAGGAAATGCAGGTTTTTGCCCATTCCTTCACGTGCTTGCGCAGGCACGGCCAAACAAACTTTTCCGCCACTAGTTTCACCGACGCGCGCACCCCCGGGTGCGCCAGTGAGTGGACCGAGTCAAAAACACGGCGGCGCCACGTGGCCGGAACCACCGGACGCGGGCGCCCCGTCGACATGTCGCAGATCAGGGGGGGCATACCGGTTTGTAAACACTTGCTCTCCAGCCTCAACCCTGTTGGTCCAGACTGGAGCGCGCGCATGTCTGCGTCCGCCCCCTGGTCCGCTGCCATGGCTGCGTAATCTATACCTACGTGCACCGGGGCTGCGTGCGCCACCGTGCTGCTCTCCTGCGGCGCGGTCACGGTGGCCCGTTCTGCCTCTGCGCGTGTTGGGGTCGTGAACGCGCGTGAGAGACAATCCGCTACTACATTGAATTTGCCCGCGACGTGCCTAATGTCAGTGGTAAATTCCGAGATTGCGGCCAGCTGCCTCTGCTGCCTGCCGGACTACGGGTCTGAAATTTTGGCCATGGCATATGTGAGCGGCTTGTGGTCCACATAAGCGGTGAAGCACCGTCCTTCCAGCCAGAACTGGAAATGACGAATAGCCAAATGCAGCGCCAACAGTTCTCTGTCGAACGCGCTGTATTTTCGTTCAGCCGCGCTTAAAGATTTGCTAAAGAAAGCCAAAGGCTGCCAAACTCCGGCTACCTGTTGCTCAATAACGGCCCCTATGGCTAAATCTGAAGCGTCTGTCGTCAGCGCGATACGTGCTGCAGGGTCTGGGTGGGCCAGGAGCGCAGCGTCAGCCAAGGCTTTTTTAACCTCTGTGAACGCGCGCTCCCGCTCCGGGGACCATTCGACCGCCTGGGTCGGTTTTTGTTTTTTGAGCGCGGCATATAACGGTTGCATGATTTGAGCTGCGTGGGGCAGGAATCGGTTATAAAAATTCACCATCCCCAAGAATTCCTGTAGTGATTTGACCGTTTGTGGACGGGGAAAATCCGCTACCGCGCGTACTTTCTCTGGTAACGGAACCGCTCCCTCCGGGGAGACGCGGTGACCCAAAAAATCGATCCGCTCGACGCCGAACTGGCACTTGGCTGGGTTAACTATTAAGCCGTGCTCTCCCAGCCTCCTAAAAACTGCTGTGAGGTGCGTTTCGTGTTCGTCCTCTGAAGTACTCGCGACCAAAATGTCGTCGAGGTACACAAACACGAAAGGGAGATCGCGTAACACGGCATCCATCATCCGCTGAAATGTTTGCGCCGCCCCTTTGAGACCAAACGGCATGCGTAAAAATTCGAAAAGTCCGAACGGGGTTATTACCGCTGTTTTAGGAATGTCCTCCGGTTGGACCGGGACTTGGTGATAGCCGCGAACTAGATCAATCTTTGAAAAAATGCGCGCCCCCGCCAGGTGCACCGAAAAATCCTGAATGTGCGGGATGGGATAACGATCGTGCGCCGTAGCATTGTTTAGCCTGCGGTAATCCCCGCACGGTCTCCAGGAGCCATCGGCTTTCGGTACCATGCGCAGCGGCGAAGCCCACGGGCTCTTCGACCTACGAACGATGCCTAGCCTCTCCAGGCTGGCGAACTCCTCGCGCGCAATGGCGAGCTTAACTGCATCCAAGCGCCGAGCTTTTGCAAACACAGGAGGACCAGAAGTGGGGATAAAGTGTTTCACCCCGTGCTTCGCGACCGTCGCTGAAAAAGTGGGCACAGTGAGCGCTGGAAATTGGGTGAGGAGTGTGTGAAACTTACCACCTGCTGTAGCGACGTGTGTCTGTACTGGTGGCGGGGACACTCGAGCTGAACAGGGGAGAGAGTAAAAAGAGAGTGCATTTACCAGCCGTCTATTAGCAAGATCAACTAACAGATTGTGTGAACACAAAAAATTCGCGCCCAACATGTTGAAACTCACCGCCGCTATCACAAAAGTCCATTCATATGTGCGGCCATGTAAGCATAAAGGCAAGGTCCTTCTCCCGTAGGTGTTAATGTTCGAGCCATTTGCCGCTGTAGCTCCGCTACCGTGGGGTCCAGCCACCCGGTCCGCGTATGTTGGGGTGATGAAGCTCACTTGTGCTCCGGTGTCGATGAGGAACTCTCGTCCGGAGCGCGCATCCGTGATGTAGAGCAGCTTGTTGCGTTCTCCGAGGGTCGAAGCTGCTAGCGACCCCCGGTCTTGCCGTTTCCCGAACTCCTGAAGATGCAGGGCGGCACACACCTGCGTGCCTTCTCTGCGAACCTCCGATGGTAAAAGCAGAGATCTTCTCCTCCGCTGTGTCGTGCCCGCGCCTCTGCCGCCGGGCTATTGGCTCCCCCTCGTCGCGGCCGTGTTGCTGCCGTCGTCGGCCAGTCTGGTTCTGCCGCCTCTGGCTCCCCGCTGTCTCGGGTCGCTGCTGTGGTTGCTTGCCCGCCGCAGGCGTCCAGGATCCCATCTCTCCTGGGCCAGCTCCCGGAACTCCTCCAGGGTGTGACACTTTTTGCCGGCCAGCGTGCTTCTCGCATGCGCCGGGAGGTTGGAGAGGAAGATGAACTGAAAAATGAAATCATCGTTGTCCAACCCTCTCAGCTGTATCATCTCCTCCATCAGGGCGCTCGGCCTGTGTCCACCTTGGTCTAGCAAAGACAGGATCCTCCTCGCCCTCACTTCAGCCGAGGGGGTGAAAAACTTGATGAGGGTGGATTTCAGCTTGCCGTACCTGTCGGTCGCGGGTGGCTGCTCCACCAAGCTTTGCACGCACCGAGCTGTGCTGTTGTCCAGTTTAGCGATGACATGGTGGAACTTAGTGCCATCCACCGTTACTCCTGCGAGCGCGAACTGCGACTCTGCTTGCAGAAACCACGACCGTGGGTTATCCTGCCAGAAATCAGGCAGCTTAACGGCCACTGCGCTCGCCAGCTCTGAGCGCTGTGAGTCCGGGACCCTGAGAATTTCTTCGTTCATTCTCAACGTCGTCAGTCACCAATGTGGGGAGACTTGAATAACGAAACCGAATTGTCTTTCATTCCAGTTTATTCAAGTAATCATTCCACTGTCTGCTCTCATTCTTGAGCAGCGAACAAAGAGGGTGAACACACCAAAGTTCTCTCATTTAAACATTCTGACATCAAACCATTTCCCTCGCGGGGGAAATCACACATCTCTCTCAAAATCTCTTTATCCACATTCATTAGCCTTTTATTTACATAACTCCCCCTTCTCTCTTCTCGAGCCTCAGTGGTCAGGAAGTCTTCTGTCCCCTGGCCTCCGCAGGGGGTCCAGGCTCTGTGGCTCCGCACCGCAGGGGGCTGGCTCTCCTTCATCGTGGTTAAATCACATATGCAGTGTCCAACATATACATGTCTCACAACACAGCCATACCTCCGACTGTTGCATCTGAACTGCAGTAAAACTTTGAGAATAGCATTAAAATACAGCAGGGGTCAGGCGGACAAAAAGGAAAAAAAAAAACTCTGTGACTGAGGCTCATCCATGGCTTTAGTTATGTAGAAAAGTGAATAAATTATGTGCAATTTTGCTTGAACCTTGTATGTGAGACATGCAGAGGCAGGTTGATAATTAGCTAGTTAATGATAATTGTTGTGACTAATCAGATTGCTGACCTGCTGCAGCTGTTCTCTCCCTCTGTGACGATCATGATTGTCCTGCCAATGCATAAACTACATGTAATGGTAAATGACTAAATATTTAAAGTGACACTCTGGCAAAAAACTTTTTTTTTCTGTTGTTAACATGCCTGTAACATATTTCTTGTAATTTACAAGACATATCAAGAGCAAAATCATTCCAAACTCCCAAGTTTGTGTTTTTCTGCTGTGAATTTCTGCTTAAGCTCCACCCCCCAAAAAAGGCAAATTTGGACAGACTGTTAGTAGCTACATACATGCTATTCCTGCTTAGCCTGGTTGGTTATAACATTAACCAATCAGACGGATACTCTTGGATACTTCAGGGGAAGAGAGGAGCCGAGGAGCAGTAGGATTGAAGCAGAGTGGGTTGAGGACACAGCAGAGAGAGCGAGAGCAGAGAGGTGGGAGTGATTTGAATGTGGCTGTGTGACATTCAAATCAAGCTGCTCTTGACTCATTTCACCAGCGGACAGGCACCGTACTGTGAGCTGAGAGCAGCCACATTCAAATCGGCTCCCCCCGCTCAGTTGCTGGCAGATGGGGGACTGGTTGTTAGTAAAAAGTAAACACATATTTGGCACCTACATATTTATCTCTTGCCTCAACCGTTTTCAGAAAAATGTTTTGCTTTTTACTTTTGAAGATACTAGTACATACCCGTCCATACCCATAGAAACCAAGTATAAGCAAGTATTTGTGCATGCCTGTGGCTGAACGGTCTCCTCCTTTCTCAGACAGCTGTGTTGTTCACAGTCATGCCTGCGGCGTACAGCTGGAACCTGAGGTGTTTCATGTTCACGGCATCTTTTCTGACATGCAGTAGTTCTCCTCATTCTATTGCTCTCCATCTGGTGGGTCGTCTTCTTCTTCGTTCAGACCACTGGTTGAGGGACAGGTGCTTCATAATTCCAGTGTTGGCGGCCAGCCGACTATTACGCATCTCCTCGGTCTCAGTTTCTCTGTGTGTTGCCTGGCGTGCAGCGTTGGTGGCCAGTCGACTATTCCGCATCTCCTCGGTCTTAGCTTCTCTGTGCCTTGCGTGGAATTCACTGTCCCTGGCCAGCCGACTATTCCGCATCTCCTCGGTCTCAGTTTGTCTGTGCCTTGCCTGGCGTGCAGCGTTGCTCACTGTTTGAGGGATAGGTGCTTCATAATTCCAGTTCATGGACAGGATCATGAAAACAGATCTGAGCAAAAAGAGGCTTTCGGGCATGGACTCACTGTATATGACATCATAAAGACATGAGAGTCCTATATGACATCATAAAGACACATTTGTCTATATGCCGTCATATAGGCATCGCATGAGAGTCCTATATGACATCATAAAGACACATTTGTCTATGTGCCATCATATAGGCATTGCGAGTCCTATGATGCCTGAGTTCATAGGACGTCCTATGATGTTCAGGCAGAGATCACAGGCCATCCTATGAGTGCATCCCTTGTCTGTTGTACCCTATGCTGGTGAAGGGACTCCTCTTGTCTCAGATGGGTGCAATGTACTGCTGGAACCTGAGGTGTTTCATGTTCACGGCATCTTTTCTGACGTGCAGCAGTTCTTCTCATTCTATTGCTGTCCATCTGGTGGGTCTTCTTCTTCTTCTTCTTCTTGTTCATTGAGACCACTGGTTGAGGGATTGGTGCGTCGTAATTTCAGTTCATGGACAAGATCATGAAAATAGATCTGAGCAAAAAGAGACTTTCCGGCATGAACTCACTGTATATGACATCATAAAGACATGAAGGCAGCCTTGATGTATATGACATCATAAAGACATGTTGCCTGATGTCTGTCACTGTATATGACATCATAAAGACACATTTGTCTATGTGCCATCATATAGGCATTGCGAGTTGTCCTATGATGCCTAAGTTCATAGGACGTCCTATGATGTTCAGGCAGAGATCATAGGCCGTCCTATGATGTCCTATGATAGTGACAATGATGTCCTATGATCATGACAGACACACAGAGATTTCTTGCTTTTATAGAGTGATAGGCAAAACTTTAACATCTGTAAACGTCTTGAACAGACTATCAGCCCACCCACCAGGAATCACGGCAACCAACCATGTGCAATCCCTGCTTGAGAAGAAGAAGAAGAAAATCTCTTTCCAAGAAGAAGACCCACCAAAGGTGTGCAGAGTCAAACTGATGGAGAGCCTCGGAGAACTGGAAGGCATCGAAGAGAAGAAGAAGAAGAAGGTTGGGACCTTCTGTGTTCGGCTGGCGGTAGCATTGATTTGTTTGTGGCGGATAGCAAAAACTGTACGCTGTCTGTAACATTATGGCATCTAGCTGACGGGTACGATAAAGATGAGGTGGGCTGGACACTATCCAGGCCTGGGGGCCGGAAAAGAGCAGCTGGTGGGGCAACAAGACCTAGAAGCGGGTCAGATGAGAGTGATGCGGGAGGAAGTAACAATGTGAAGAAAACACAAACTGACCAAAATGGATGGCAGTTTGAGGATGTAGGGAATGACTGGAAGGTTGTCATTGAGTTCAATCATGGTAGGGGGCACTATCACCCAATTAAAGCTAACAAAAGCAATTGAGAAAGAAATTGGGAGAGTTAAGTTTGGAACGTTCTTGAAGAATAACCGGCTGTTAATTCATGCCACAAGTAAACAACAGCAACAGAAAATACTGACAATGACATGTCTAAATGGAGAACAAATGAAGGTGCATGTTCCTGGTGCGACAGCTAACTTGAGGGGAGTTATATCAGGTGTCCCTTTGTACATGTCTATGGAAAAAGTGAAAAAAGAGATCCAAGGAGGAAAGGTGAAGGATGTGAAAAGGCTACAGAGTAAAAAAGAAGGTTCGCTGAAGGACACACAGTCTGTCATGATTCAGTTTGAGAAAACACTCCCTAAATCAGTCCTAATAGGATACATGTATTTCAGTGTCAGAGAATATGTCCCAAAACCACTCAGGTGCTACAAATGTCAAAGGATGGGTCACACTGCTCAGCAATGTAGGGGAAAGCTAAGATGTGCTTGATGTGGAGGAGAGCATGAATATGGTAAATGTGACAAGGACACAAAAATAAAGTGTTGCAACTGTGGGGGTGACCACAGTGCTGCATATGGAGGATGTGTTGTGCAGAGGGAAGCTAGAAAAACCCAGGAAATCAGAATAACTAAGAAAATCTCGTATGCGGAAGCTCTAAAGACAGTTAGAGAGGCAGGAATAGTCAGAAACACAGCAGGCCTTCCTCAAAGAAGTTCAGTTCAAATGGAAGCCCAGCAATCAATGAGTCCCACGCAAGCACAGGATCGTGCAGCTGCAAGGAGTGTTTGTGTTCACAAATGCAAAATGGATGATGACACATTGATAGTTAAGAGGACAAACTTTATAGCTTTTATTTGCCACACCATGAATGTTGCTGCACAGCTAAAGAAGAAAAGTGAAAGAATCAAAACCATTGTGGAAGCAGCAGGAAGCTTCCTAAATGTGAAAGATATCATAGCTGACCAGATTCATGCTTTATTGAAAGCTGAAACTGGGGAGACTGCACATGCTGAAACAAGACCTTAATTATGGTACTACATATACTACAGTGGAATGCGAGGAGTCTTATAGCAAACAAACAAGAACTCAAGAAGTATCTTTACAAACCAGAAGTTGTTCCACAGGTAGTGTGTGTACAGGAGATATGGCTTCAACATCACTTAGATTTTGTTATTCTAGGATACAGTTCAATCAGACAGGATAGAATTAACACTGTAAATGGAGAAGGATGTGCCAATTTCATTAAAGATGGCCTGGTGTATAGGGTGATTCCCTCCCCTGAGGATATAGAGTGTAATATTATTGAAATATGTAGGCCAAATGGACAAGGAAATATTAAGCTGAATAATTATTACAACCCATGTAGGAAGTTAACTGCAGATATTTTCAGTGTTATGGCAGGGGAAGGGCATATGAAAGAGGTATGGTGTGGAGACTTTAATGCCCATATTAGCTTGTGGGGAAGCACACATACAGATAACAATGGAAATGTTGTGGAAGAGATGTTAGATGAAAGATTGTTAATTTGTCTAAACAGTGGTGAAGGTACCAGGGTGGATGGACATAGGGGCAAATTATCATGTATTGACCTGACTCTGGTATCTGATTCTTTAGCGAGAGACTGTGAATGGATGGTTATGAACAGGACAACTATGGGAAGTGATCACTTCCCAATACTTACAGTCATTAAAACTGAAGTATGTATACAAGAGGGAAGATGTTTTACAAGATGGTGTTTTGACAAGGCAGATTGGGGAAAATTTAGGCAATACTGTGTTCAATCGTGTCATTTGGTAACATTAGAAGGTGGCATAGACGAGTGTTCAAGTCAGGTAACCAATCATATTCTGAATGCTGTAATAGCAAGTATACCTAAGAAAACAACACAGGGTAGGAAGAAGGTTGTACCCTGGTGGAATGACGAATGGAGTATTGCAATAAAAGAGCGAAACAAGGCATTCAGAGAGCTGAGGAAGGATATGATTAGTGAAAACTTAATAGAGTATAAAAAGAAAAGGGCAGTAGCTCGAAGGATTATTAAAAACAGGAAAAGGTCAACATGGAGAGAATTTTGTTCCACCCGTGGTAGGAAAACAGAACTAGGTGATGTCTGGGGTATGTTTAAAAAAAAAATGAGTGGAAAAAGAGTATCAGTTAACCCCTTGCACTCTGGTCAATTTCCCTAAAAACGCCTAAAAATAACGTGCCCAAAGTAAATCAAAAGCTGTTCTTCAACCCTTTGCAGCATCTTCATGGGGTTGGTCTCATTTAAAAGAAAACAAGAAAACACTTTGAATTTTTTGGCAAAACAGTCATAATCTCTCTAAGTGCTCCGGCCACTGAGTAACAGTCATCTAAACATACTGAACTTGAAGAAAATATCGCCTGGGTGTTTTTTTTGGATACAAATGCTTGCAGATAACACACAGCTTCAGATCCGGGCTGGAAAATGCAACAGAAATGTAGAACCAAGTGTTATCCAGCTGAGGTCAAAATTTTGTAACAGTACCACAAAAAATGAATATATTACACAGCTTTGTTCTCAGGTTGTTCCCAGGCGTTTTTGAACTGTGCCAAATGGCACAGTTTGGAAAAATGTCTGTTACTTTTGAATGATTCAATATAGAAGCTTGATCCTGGGCTCTAATGAAAGGTGACACTCAGGGCTGTGTGTGTGTGTGGGGGGGGTTGCCCCCCCCTCGCTACAGAGGACGGACATCGTTTGTGCGCCGCGGTCCCTCATGTGGCGATGACGCACAGTTGTAATTTACCGATCGGTCAAAAGTCATTTTTGATTACAATTTTCAGGGATAAAGAATAATTTAGCTTATAACACTTACCTGTTCACAACAGCAGCGTAGCTGGTGAACTTCTCTTCCTCATTGTCAGACGAACATGAAGCTGGTCCGCTTATTACGGACTCGTGGTTCTGGTCTCGCGACCCGGTCAAAACATAATTCCATTATTGCGGTTTTGTGCTTCCATGATTGCGGTTTTGGTGAACAATTTTTCAAAACAAATAACAGTAGTAATAAAAAAAGACTGGCGAACGTGTGTGTGTCACCCAGCCTTCGTCGTCGGCCTCCGTCGGTCTATGATGACCATGGAAGAGAATCCTAAACGTCTACTCTGCTGGGACAGCACCGCCTGTGGCTGAACAGGCCGATGCACAAATGGCAGTCCCTGTCACACAGGTCGCACTTGTGGGTGGTCTCCGTGCTGCTGGGTCTGTGGCGGTTCTTCCTGCGGGTCCTTTTTTCATCTGCTGCAGCAGTCAGTCTCTCTTCCCCCAGCCTTACACAAAACAGCTTTCAAACTTCTGTGCTTCAGTTGGCTCGCTGCATTCACAGCCGTTGGTAGGCGGGTCCTTCTTGCTAGGTTTTCAGTCATTGGTTCTTCAGGGTTTCAGAAACCCAATTCATGGCTCTTATTAGTCGAATGAGAGGTCAATCATATCTAATCTGTTCGCGGCTGTGTCTGTAGTGGAAGAACGGAAATGCAGCTTTTTTTTTCAGTGTGCTCTAGGACGCAGCGCCCTCGGGCGCCCTCGTGTGCTCTAGGACGCGGAGATGTGCCCGCCCGCGGTACACAGAAGTGCAACAGGTTAAAATTCCAGCTTTAGTGGATAGGGACAAGATGGCTGTATCAGACAAAGAAAAGGCAGAAGTCCTAGGTAGAGCATTTACAGCAGTGCATAGAGGAGACCATCTTGGTGAGTCATAGACAGCAAAGGGAGCATAAACTCAGAGAAAATGCAAACTTAAAAAATGAAGTGAAAGAGGACATGACTGTGTTAGACCTCGAGCTCACAATGTCGGAGCTTAAGAGGGCTTTGCAAGATAGTGGATACACAGCTCAAATCAAATCAACCTTTATTGTCATATTGCTGTACATACAACTGTAGTGCAGGCAAGATGAAATTGTTTCTCTCAGCATCCATATAAGTAAAAGAACATGATTTAAGACACACTCACACATACCCTCACCCCCCACCCCACCACAGCCATTCACACTTCCCTGAGACATACTTGAAAACTAACCAGAACTATAATATACAAATAGTGTACATAATGTCCATAGGTGCAGTAGTATGTATGAAAGATTCTGGATCAACTGTTCAGCATCCTAACAGCTTGTAGAAGGAAGCTGTTAATCAGTCTGGTGGTTCTGCCTCTGATGCTCTGGAATCCTTTGCCAGATGGCAGAAGTTCAAAGTGTTTATTCAGAGGGTCAGAACGGTCCTTGACAATATTCAGTGCCCTGCTCCTACAACGGTTCTGAAAAAGTTCTTGGACAGAGGGGAGAGTCCAATTACCCTCTCAGCTCCCTTAACTATCCTCTGCAGGGCTTTTTTGTCTGACATACTGCAGCTGGAGTACCATGTAGCAATGCAGTACGTCAGAACACTCTCCACCACACCTCTGTAGAAGGTCCTGAGGATGCAGATGGGGGGAGAGGCCTGTTTGAGTTTCCTCAAGAAGTGCAGTCTCTGCTGGGCCCGCTTCCTGATCCCCAAGGAATTCTTGTTCCAGGTCAGGTCCTGTGAGATCTGCACTCTGAGGAACTTGATGTTCTCCACTCATCATCTCCTTCGTTTTGTCCATGTTGAGCACCAGATTGTTCTCCCTGCACCAGCCCTCCAGGTCTCTCACTTCTTCCCTGTACATTGATTCCTCATCCCTCTGAATAAGTCCCACCACCATGGTGTCGTCTGCAAACTTAATAATCTGGTTCCCCTTGTGTCTGGATACACAGTCATGTGTTAGAAGTGTAAACAACAGTGGACTGAGTACGCAGCCTTGAGGGGATCCGGTGCTCAGCGTGATAGAGTTGGAGATATTATTTCCAACCCGGGCAGACTGAGGTCTCTCAGTCAGGAAATCCAGGATCCAGAGACATGTGGTGGTGTTCAGACCAAGAAGGAGTAATTTCTTCAGCTCCAGGATATGATCAGTTAAGCTATGCTATGTTCCGGCAGTTAGCTATGCAGTCAATGCAACTGGTGCTGAAATTGTTTAACAGGATATGGAAGGAGGGGGTTATCCCAAGAGGGTGGAAAAAGGCTGTAATTTTACCATTTAATAAGCCAGGGAAAGATCCAGCTCATCCAGGCAACTACAGGCCAATAGCATTAACGTCACATTTAGGGAAATAGATGGAGAAGGTGTTAGTTTACAGACTCTCATATATATTACAGCAAAAATGATTAATAAACGACTATCAGAATGGTTTTAGAAGAGGAAGATCCACAGTGGATGCTCTAGTTAGGGTAAGTAATGATATTACTGGGCAGCACAGTGGTGCAGTGGTTAGCACTGTTGCCTTACAGCTAGAAGGTTCCTGGTTCGAATCCCCAGGCTGGCAGGGGTTGGAACCTTTCTATGTGGAGTTTGCATGTTCTCCCTATGCTGCGTGGGTTTACTCCGGGGGCTCCGGTTTCCTTCCACAATCCAAAGACATGCATGTTAGGTTAAATGGCTGTTCTAAAATTGTCCCTAGATATGTTTCCTATAGGCCCTTAGAATAGAGGGTTAGTACTAGTGAAAGTGCTTTGAGTGGTCTTTGTGACTAGAAAAGCGCTATATAAGTGTAAGTTAGATATTGAAAAGACTCTCAAAATGAAAGAAGTAATGGTTATAGTTTATCTGGATATTGAAAAGGCTTATGACTCACTGTGGAGGGATGAACTTCTCATGAAATTGAATAAAATGGACATTGGTGGTAGGATGTATAATTGGATAATGGATTTTTTAACACACAGGACAATTCGGGTTAAAGTAGGATCAGAAGTTTCTAATGACTTTGAAATTTAAAATGGTGTTTCTCAGGGGAGTGTGATAAGCCCTGTTTTATTCAGTATAATGATTAATGACATGTTTGAGGATCAAGAAGGATCCATCAAAGCAGCACTACATACAGATGATGGAGCCATATGGACGAGGGGAAGAAATGAGAAATTTGTGTTCAAAAACATCAGGAAAGCAATGGAGAAAGTGGAAAAGTGGTCATATGACTGGGGATTTAAATTTTCAAACAGTAAAGCCTGCTATATGGCTTTCATAAAAAAACGCAGAACTGGTACAGAACCATTAACATTATATAATCAACCAACAGAGAAAGTCAGTGAGCTCAGATATCTAGGATTGTGGTTTGATAGTGCATACACATGGAGAGCCCATGTTGAAAATCTGGAGACAAAATGCAAAAAAGTCATTAATCTCATAAAAGCTGTAGCTGGACATGAATGGGGTGCAGATAAACGGGCATTAATTGACATTTACAGAGCACTAATGCGATCGACAATAGACTACGGATGCATGATTTATGGAGCAGTGGCAAAGAAGACCCTGGAAAAGATAGAATGCAGCAAAGAGCGCTTCGCCTGTGCATTGGAGCAGTCAAAACAACACCAAACAATGCAGTTTTAATAGAAGCAGGAGAAATGCCAGTGGATTTGAGAAGAGATACACTCACATTATCATACTGGGTCAAGCTGAAAGGAAGTGACAAAGCAAATATTTCAAAAACAACACTACAAGACTGCTGGGAATACTCTAATTTCCAGGGACATGGCTTTGGGTGGACAATTGAAAGAAGGACCAGAATGTATGGGCTGCACACTATTGATATACAGTAGCTAACACCATCCCAGTGAGTAATGTTCCTCCTTGGCTGTTTCCTGGAATAGAAGTAGACACTAGTCTGCTAATGAGGAAAAAGGATTGGCATATGAGTGAAGCTGGTGTTAAAACAAGCATTTACCTCAGGAACAATTACTATAACTTCTTACAGCTCTATACTGGCGGTTCAAAGAATAAAGAGGGCTCTGTTGGAGTTGGAGTATACATCCCAGAGTTTAAAGTGACCATCGCAAAAAGACTCCAACAATACATCCCTGTTTACACCACTGATGGTGGCAATAATTATTGCTTTGCAGTGGGTGGAGGAGGTCAGACCGGACTGGGTAGTGGTGTGCACGGACTCACTTGCAGCACTAAAAACCATACAGACACTAAAATCTACAAGGGAAGACTTGGTGATTGAGCTATATCGCAGTTTATTTAGTGTACACGGGGTGGTGGAGAAGTTCAGTTTTGTTGGGTTCCTGCACATGGAGGGTTGAAAGGGAATGACTGTGCAGACAAATTAGCAAAAAGTGCTCTTGGAAAAGAGATAACTATACCATTGTCTCTTGGAAAAGGTGAAGGGAAAGCAGTAATCAAGAAAAAAGGAACTGAGCTATGGCAAAAAAGATGGGATGTAGATCATAAAGATAGATTGTATTACAAAATACAAAAATCTATTGCAATAAAGAATTTCATAACAACCAAAAGGAGGGAAGACATCATTATGGCAAGACTCAGACTGGATCACACAGGTTTAGGCACTTTAGTCACCATGGGGAAAAGTGAAAGTGACAAACGTAGAGACTGTGGAGCAAAAGAAAATGTCGAGCACATCTTATTACACTGTCACAAATATGGAAATGAAAGACAGATAACACTGGTCAACACCAAATTTATTGTCTAAATTTTTTTTTAGCTGATTTAGGACAATTTTGATGTGCTGAATCCAAAAATCACATTGGTTTTGCTCAATCAGGTCAACTTTTTGAATTATGGCCACATGTTGTTTTAGATGTTTTTGTTTACATGTACGGGTATTTTCGCTTTATATCATGCAAAATTCTTTTGTATGTCTTGAAATTCTCTGAATTTTGAACAATGATGATGTAACATTCAATTTACATGTACTTACCTTCATATAAAGGTATGTACATGCACAGTACTAAGTAACTACTAAGTAAGTACAGGTTTTTACTTAGCACCTGATCGAGAGAAACAGATGTCATTTTCGGATTCAGCGGTGCAAAATTGTCAAATCAGTTGAAAAAACACAGACAACTTACAAAAAAATTATTTTTGTTACCCTGTGTAATGGAAAATAAAGTTCGAGAGGCCAGTAGGGAATGGGATTTAACTGGGATTCTGGGAACAGATGGAGATGGAGAGGCAACAAGAATCACGAGAAGGTCTCTTTTCTCTTTTTTTTTAAATAACACAGGATTAAGTCATAGAATTTAGGGGTCGGGCTCAGATGACATAATGTTACACACTCTTGTACAGTAGGTGGCGTTATGCACCTTTCAGTTGTTTGCTATCCGCCAGTAACCGAGAGAAGAAGAAGAAGAAGAATCTCTCTCTCTCTCCAAGCAATTCTAAGGCAATCAAAGTTTTTTTTGTGGGTACTGTTATGTCTGATAAATGACGGAGAAGGGGGCAAGTCTTCATGCAGCAAACAACTACCTTTATTACACAGAACTGGGATTTATATACAGAGTGGCCGCCTGACGTCACCCTGTGGGTGGGCATGGCAGCCCAGACACACATATCTCACACACTTCACCCCGCCCCCCCCCCCCCCAAAAAAAGTCAAGCATACAGGAAACCCACCCAAATTTGGTAACCTGAATCACACACTAAGAACAAGGAGAGTAACATACTGTAATAAAACAAGCTATCACATTCACACCAAAATAACCAAAAATGGACCATGTCTCCTTAAAATACATAAAATAATCCCATATTACACACACACACACACAGAGGTATTTACACCAGAAAAATAAAATCTTAGGTAACCCCAACGTCTCTGGGTAGCCACCATCTTCTATACAGCCACAGAGGGCCTGGGCACCCCCACAGCATCCTTAAGTCCTGCCGCTGCCGCCCCCCAGGGTCAAAACACCCCTCTCTGGCCAACCTGTCTCCACCTTTCCAAACTGGTTTCTTCTTTCCGGGCCGAACCCCGCCATCGACCCCCATGGAAACCCGACCTGGTCTCCCGTGCCTGCCACATCATCTCAGGACCTCCTTTCTGCGTCGTGCTGTACCGACGACCCGGTCCAAACTCTTATCCTGATGATGGCGTTTGGCACTCTGCAAAACGGCGCCAATTTTTCCCGCTCCACTTACATGTCCTCCAGTTTTGGCAGCCCTCTTCATGGGGACCCCGAGTGCCCTCCGACACCCACACCGAGGGTACCGTGGCTACCGGCACTGGGGTCAACCCTCGCTGGGTTATCGTCACACCAGTCATCATTTACACCCGGCTTGCCAGACCCACTCGCGTCCCAAACTGCACCGTCAACCACGTCTGGCTGTAGCTGCTGTCCCTCGGGGCCCTCTGTGACACTCCCGTCGGCTCCATCTCCCAACCCGGGCACGTCGTCACTGCTCTCAACCTCCTCGCTCCACGTGTCTTGCTGCATAGCGTCCATATTTGGCTCCTGCTCACGCACCATCACCCTCGTCGGGCCCACTCATCGACCTGGGCTCCTCACCACTGCATTCAGTGCTCTCGGTGTTTGTGCTCTGCTGCACTGTCACCGTGTCCCGCAGCTGCTGCTCCTCCTCGTGGCATGCACCATCACCCTTGTCAGGCCTGCTCACCGACCTGGGCTCCTCACTGCTGCATCCCGTGCTCTCGGTGTTGGTGCTCTGCTGCACTGTCACCGTGTCCGGCTCTTGTCGTTCACTTTCGAGGCTCATAGTGTCGTCCTCACCGGCATCATTCTCCGGTCCGGACACCCCAACGCAGGTCTTGACTCCCTCGTTCCATGTGTCTTGTCGTGTAGTCTTCGTATTCGGCTGTTGCTCACCTCCGGGGCCGTCAGCCTGCCTGGGCTCACTCGCCCGCCACGTAGCCTCCACAAACGGCTGTCGCTGCTCACCTCTGGGGCTCTTGACGCCACCCTCACCGGTCACGTCCTCCAACACCGACTCCTGGCTGTCGTTCCCAGCACTCACGGTCTCGGTGTGCCGCTGTGCCGTTACTGCGTCTCGCTGCCCAGTTAGCCCATGAACCTCCACTCTCAGCGGGAAATCGCACGCGGTCGGCCCCACACTAGACTTAGCCGCTAGCTCACGCTGGATCACGGACTCTCCGCTCCACCAAAGCCCGAACTCCCTCCAACGACTCCGGCACCTCAGGTCTCTTCAACGTGTGTTCCAGCCAAACGTCGCTTGTGCCATAGGCCAACCCTTCCCTCACCATGTCGACCTCCATAGTCCCAAACCTGCACTTCTTAACTCAGCTACAAAGCCTCGCCAGAAACAATGTAATGGACTCGCCCGTCCGCTGTTTAAGGCTCAAGAATTCGGACCTTCTCTCAACGAGAGTGAGAGAGTCTTCGCATGCGTAATCCATTATTCAATATCACCAATTTTCCTTGTCGCCAAATGTTATGTCTGATAAATGACAGAGAAGGAGGCGAATCTTCATACAGCAAATAACTAACTTTATTACACAGAACTGGGGTTTATATACAGAGTGGGCTGTGCCCGCCTGACGTCACCCTGTGGGTGGGCATGGCATCCCAGACACACATATCTCACACACCACAGGTACAAAGCCACAATATACTATTCTGGGCAATACATTAGTTTTTGAGGTGGTTTTAAAGCTGATGGAGTGCACCTTTAATATTTTCTAATGTCAGAGCTCTGACTGCAGTTTAGGAGATGAGGAGGATGTCTGTGTTCCAGAGCTTCAGGAAATATCAGACTATCATCATTTTGGATAACTCACGTGGAATTGTATAGTAGAAGGAGTCTTTGTCTAATTTGACCTTGTTGTTATATTATACAGTTTCTTTTAACCTGTAATGTACTATCTGAAATAAATAAATTCATTCATCATCAAAAATCACATCTCTGATCACTGTTATTTTATTTCTCCTGTGAAGTTTTCAGAGTTCAGATTGTTGTTTACAGCTTACATGTCAGTTTCTCATGATCTTATAGTACTGACTGACTTTACAACTTATAAATTAGGTAGGATTAAATAATACTGATTGGTATTCTTATAACACTGATAATTTTCAGTCCCATTTTTAAATGTTGCTGTTTGATAATAAAATAGTAATCATTATAAAAATCCACACACTGACCTTTAGGCTGATATAAATGTAAAATTAAACATATTCCATCTGTGACTTGATGGTATGATGTCATATTCAAAAATGGCATGTGAGAGTTACAGCTTTACAGCCTCTGTCATTTTTAATAAAATAGATCAAAAACATTTATCTTGAAATAATAGTGTAGGAAGCAGATCAGGAATTGTGGGTAGAAATTTTCCAGAATACTACCATTTAAAGTTGAACTTTTATAATGGAAATTCCCAAAATATTTCTAGAATAAACTTAATGTCTGAAGTGATTTTTATATAATGTTTTACTTAGACTATCAAATATAAGGTCTTGTTTAAGCTGTAGTCTAGTAACTGTTTTTTAAAAATTTCTCTTGTGAAAGTGCCGTAAAATATAAAGTTATTGCTGTTTGCTCATTAATTAAAGTCTTTATGCTTAATTTAAACCTTTGACTCTTTTTTCAGTTCATTCCTGAAGTTTGAGAAAAAAAAGTTTCTTGAAAAAAAATTTAGCAGTTGCTAATTAATCTTGCTTGTATTTCTGAATTGATGTAAGGTCATTGCTGAAATACGCAAAGAGGCAGACAGGATCACCAAGAGGATCCAGACCCACATTCATCTGCAGCAGATCTCAGCAATCTTAAGATAAGATAAGATAAGCCTTTATTAGTCCCACAATGGGGAAATTCCAGGATTGCAACAGCACAGGGATATCAACAATCAGAAGGCAAGAAAAAAACAAGGGCAGCGAGTATACATATGTACATATAAACATAAATATATAGACACACGGTGCGGAGCATTGTAGCTAGATGGAATAAATATATGAATATATAAACACACAGTGCGGAGCATTGTAGCTAGATGGAGTAAATATGTAAATATATAAACACACACAGTGCGGAGCATTGTAGCTAGATGGAATAAATATGTAAATATATAAACACAGTGTGGAGCATTGTGGCTAGATAGAATAAATATGTAAATATATAAACACAGTGTGGAGCATTGTAGCTAGGTGGAATAAATATGTAAATATATAAACACACAGTGTGGAGCATTGTCGCTAGATGGAATAAATATATAAATATATAAACACATACAGTGCGGAGCATTGTAGCTAGATGGAATGAAACAGCATAACCATCTACTTTATGTACCCATACATATTGTCACCCTCCATAGCTACCGGTATTTTTCTAGTTGTATACCGGAGGGGACCATTGTGTAAGTCTATTGCGTCTTTTGCATTCAATACTATTAGGTTGTCACGTCTTTTTGCTATCTCTGCGAGCAGCCCTGCTTAGGTTATACAGTCTGACAGCCGTTGGTAGGAAGGACCTGCGAAACCTCTCGGTTGTGCACCTAGGATGATGTAGTCTGCTGCTAAATGAGCTCCTTAGTGCATTCAGTGTGTCCTGCATAGGGTGGAACTCAGACTCCAGCAGAGATGACAGTTTAGCCACCATCCTTCTCTCTCCCATCTCCTCCACTGGGTCAAGACGCTGCCCCAGGACAGAGCTAGCTTTCTTGATCAGTTTGTTCAGTCTCTTCCTATCGGCTGCTGTAATGCCACTGCCCCAGCAGACCACTCCAAGATGGCTGATGCCACCACCGTGTCATAGAATGTCTTCAGCAGCGCCCCTTGTACACCAAAAGACCTGAGTCTCCTCAGTAGGAACAGCCTGCATTGTCCCTTCTTGTAGAGTGCGTCAGTATTGTGTGACCAGTCTAGTTTATTGTTCAGATGAACACCCAGGTACTTGTAGGATGTCACCATCTCAATGTCTGTTCCCTGGATGTTTACTGGTGCTGTGAGGGGTTGTCCTTGCCTGCGGCAGTCCACCACCAACTCCTTAGTTTTCCTCGCGTTGATCTGGAGGCAGTTCCGATGGCACCAGTCCACAAAGTCCTGGATAAGCCCTCTGTACTCAGCTTCATCTCCGTTGGAGATGAGGCCAACGATCGCAGAGTCGTCAGAGAACTTCTGTAGATGGCAGTGTGTTGTGTTGTGTGAGAAGTCCGCAGTATAAAGGGTGAATAGGAAGGGAGCCAAAACCGTTCCCTGGGGGGCCCACGTGCTACCGATGATCGTGTCGGACACACAGTCCCGGGTTCTCACAAACTGTGGCCGGTTTGTGAGGTAGTCCAGGATCCATGATGACAGGTGCTGGTCCACCCCTGCGCACAGCAGCTTGTCCTTCAGGATCATTGGTTGGATGGTGTTGAAAGCACTGGAGAAGTCAAAGAACATGATCCTCACTGCATTCCCGGGCTTCTCCAGGTGGGACAGAGAACGGTGAAGGAGGAAGATGACCGCATCCTCCACCCCAATACCATGCTGGTAGGCGAACTGGAGTGGATCCATCGCTGGTCCCACCAGGGGGCGGAGGTGAGCAAGGAGCAGTCTCTCCAGGGTCTTCATCATGTGGGATGTCAGGGCCACTGGTCTGTAGCTGTTCAGATCTTTGGGGTGGGAAGTCTTTGGTACAGGTACCACACAAGATGTTTTCCACAACTGTAGTACCCTCCCCAGCTTCAGGCTCAGGTTGAAGATGTACTTCACAGTCCCACACAGCTGGTCTGCACAGGACTTGAGGAGCTTTGCACTGATGCCGTCCCGTCCCGACGCCTTCCTCGCCATGATCTTCCTCAGCTCCGTCCTCACCTGGGTCTTAGTGAGGGTCAGGTTGGGGGGCTGTGTGTTGGGAGTGGGGGGGGTGATGGTGGAGTGGGGAGTGGGCAGCAGGACTTGATGTCTTCAGAGGCAGCAGTGGTTGTTGTGCAGTCGGGGGGGAGGGCGGTTGGTCAAACCTATTAAAAAACAGATTCAGATTGTTCACCCACTCCCTGCCCCTCGTGGCCTCGGGGGAGGTATTCTGGAGCCCAGAGATGGTTTTAAGGTTTCTCCAGACCCCGCTGATGTCGCTCTGTTGCAGCTTGTCCTTCATCTTCCTGAAGCTGTCCTGGAATCGTAGGCGAACTGGAGTGGATCCATCGCCGGTCCTACCAGGGGGCGGAGGTGAGCAAGGAGCAGTCTCTCCAGGGTCTTCATCATGTGGGACGTCAGGGCCACTGGTCTGTAGCTGTTCAGATCTTTGGGGTGGGAAGTCTTTGGTACAGGTACCACACAAGATGTCTTCCACAACTGTGGTACCCTCCCCCGCTTCAGGCTCAGGTTGAAGATGTACTCCACAATCCCACACAGCTGGTCTGCACAGGACTTGAGGAGCTTTGCACTGATGCAGTCCGGTCCCGACGCCTTCCTCGCCTTGATCTTCCTCAGCTCCGTCCTCACCTGGGTCTTAGTGAGGGTCAGGTTGGGGGGCTGTATGTTGGGAGTGGGGGGGTGATGGTGGAGTGGGGAGTGGGCAGCAGGACTTGATGTCTTCAGAGGCAGCAGTGGTTGTTGTGCAGTCGGGGGGGAGGGCGGTTGGTCAAACCTATTAAAAAACAGATTCAGACTTCCGGTCTGGACACCATGGTGATAGCAACTTAACGCTGAAGCTCCCAGACCCAATCCAGGAAAACATCTTCAAAATCAGACTTAACAGATTTTTGGAAGAATAAAAATCAAAAGACAAAAACACCATGCCTAACTAAAAACAGAAGAAACTGACATTCCCCAGGCCAGGACGCGCAGCGGCCGCAGAATCTGAACTGGAGGACCTCCGTTCAGAAGACGAGGAGCTGAACGTAGCTAACAAGAAGGTTAGCTTGAAATCGCTATTTGATGAATTACGAAGATTTCGGGCCGAATTTCATGAATTCAGAGAGGAATTAAAAAGGACGAACAGCAGAGTGGACCAGGCCGAGAACCGAATCTTGGAAGCTGAAGAAAGAATAAAAGTGCTTGAAGATTCTATGCTGGATTTACACAAAAAACAGTCAAGGCTGGAGGCTAAGCTAACCGACCAAGAAGGAAGACAGAGACGAGACAACATCAGAATTCACGGTCTGAAAGAAGGAGCTGAAGATAGTTTCAACACAATGGCGGAATACTTGGAATCCTTACTGAGAGAGAAGTTGGATATTCCACAAACCACTGATTTGAAGATAGAAAAGGCCCATCGTACATTAGCTGCAAAGCCAGCGGCAGAAGCGCCCCCACGTTCGGTGGTGGTAAGATTCTCCAATTTCAAAATAAAACAAGAGGTTGTAAGACGGGCTTGGCAGAAAAAAGGATTTGTGCATCAAGAGAGAAAAGTCTTCGTGGAGCACGATTACGCCCCAGAGGTTCTTAAAAAGCGATGGGAATATAACGACGCCAAAAAGGTACTACGGGAACAGAATCTACGCTTTCAGACGCCATTTCCTGCGAAGTTAAGGGTCTTTTACGGTGAAGAGTCATGTCTCTATAATTCGGCGGAAGAAGCAACAATTGACATGGCGAGAAGAGGGCTCCCGGTATCGGTGTTTAAACCCGCAGCAGACCTGAGCGATAGGATCAGGGCTCAAACGTGGTCCACTCAGAGACCTTCAAAATCCACGGGCCAGCAGCGGGAAACCCAGCCCCAGAGCTACAAAGATAAGCTTTCCAGTTCCAGGAAGGAATAGCGACCTTTTTGTTTTTTTCTTTTCAGTCATTCTGCACTTCCATCCCCCCTCCTACAAGGTAACAAACATTAAAGGAGATGCAGAATCAGCATGTGGTAAAACCTTTCATGGAGCAGTCATAGCATTAGAAACAAATGTCTTCTTAATTTAAAGGAAAAAAAAAATCTTGTTAAAATAGAAATGTGACAATGACCCACATGTTCTCCCCACACTAACAAATACTGTATTAGAGTGAATGTTTGCTGTGATGGGGGTGGGAGGGTGCACACAATCTCATAGGGTATAGGCATAAAAAAAAAAAAAATCATTACAAATTCGGATTGGGATCTGAAATTCACGTTAAAAACATGGGACAACTTACAGGGGTAAGAGAGGGCCCTCAACACGTAACAGAGTTTGAGGAATTTCCCTCAGAGCCTACACTCCATCAGAGCTCTTACAGGGTCTTTAAACAGACCCCAGCTCAGGAAGTTTTTTTTGACAGTTTTTTGTTTTAAAGTTTCGTACACTATGTTCTTAATGTTTTTTATGTTCTTAATGCTCTTTCAGTTTCTGAGTAGCAAAAAAGAGGGCCACCACACTGTTATACTAAATAAGAAAATACAATGGAGAAACAGGGTGTAACCAAAATAGCCTCATGTAATGTAAAAGGGATCCTGAATCCAGTTAAAAGATCCAAGATTCTACGCAAAATGAAAAAAGACAAAGCAGAAATAATATTTTTACAAGAAACCCACCTAACAGACGTGGAACACACTAAACTCAATAGACAAGGGTTTAAAATGATCTCTTCATCTTCATATAAGTCAGGGAGGAGGAGGGGAGTAGCGACATTGATATCAACCAAAATTACATTTGAAAAAAAATCAGAACACAAAGATAAAGAAGGGAGGTACAGTTTGGTAATTGGGCGGCTAGAGGGAGAAGATATCACCCTGCTGAATGTATATGCACCACCAGGGGCTAAATGGAAATTTTATAAAAATGTATTCGACCTAATGATAACTAAAGCCCAAGGTTTAGTGATATGTGGTGGAGACTTCAATCTAAGACTGAATCCATACTGGGATGCAACAGGTAATTCTTCACATCAAAATAACACTCAAAGTAGGAAAACTCGGATGCTATTAAAAGAAATGGGAATCTGTGACGTGTGGAGAGAATTCAACCCCAATGTAAAAGATTATACTTTTTATTCAACGCCACATTCATCTTACTCAAGGATTGATTACTTTTTTATGTTTAATAGAGACATTGGAAGAGTAAAAACATGTAAAATAGGACTGATGGATCTCTCTGACCACAGTCCGATCTATATGGACTTAAACATCCAAAAATACACAAATAATACATTTTCCTGGAGGTTGAATTCAAATGTCCTGAAAGGACCACTGAAAGATGAATTGGAATCAGATATTCTCAGATATTTGGAAGAAAACGATAATGGAGAAGTATCCCCTTTAATACTGTGGGATGCATGCAAAGCTGTAATAAGGGGAAAAATTATCGCAAAACTGGCAACCCAAAAGAAACTGAGACAAGAAAAACTAATCACATTAGAGTCAGGCAGTAAATCGGCAAAATTACTAGCCTATAAATTGAGGAAACAACAAACAGAAAGAGCAATCTACAAAATCAGAGACCCAGTATCAAAGGAAATACAATTCAGAATTCAGGATATTCTTAAAAGCTTCGAGAATTACTATAAGAACTTATACTCCCACAAAAAACATAAAAACGCATCAGAGACATTCCCAAACACATTAAACCTTCCCCAACTTACAGAGTCACAAAATAAAACACTACTGTCAGAAATACAACCTAAAGAATTGGAAAAAGCAATTATGAAACTTAAAGCTAACAAATCCCCAGGAGCAGATGGCTATACAGCAGAGTGGTACAAAATCTTTAAACAGCAACTATCTCCTCTCCTCCTGAAAACATTTAACTATGTCCTCCACACAGGGGAAATCCCCCCCTCCTGGAGAGAAGGGGTCATTGCAGTTATACCTAAACCTGAAAAGGATAAACTAGAATGCTCCAACTACAGACCAATCAGTGTATTAAATCAGGACTATAAGCTTTTTACCATTATCCTTGCCAAAAGGTTAGAAAACATACTGACAGACTTAATTCACTTAGACCAAACAGGTTTTATAAGACAAAGACAGACACAAGACAACATTAGACGCACTTTACACATAATTCATCATATAAAAAAATATAACTTAAATGCAGTCATATTGGGATTAGATGCTGAAAAAGCATTCGATTCGGTTGACTGGTCTTTCCTATATAGAATCTTATCCAGTTTCAATTTTCATAACAACTTCATTAGAACTATACAGGCATTATATAAAAAACCAACAGCTAAAATAAGGATTAACGGTAATTTATCATCATCTTTTGAGCTGGAAAGAGGATGTCGTCAGGGCTGCCCCCTGTCTCCACTGCTCTTTGCAGTCTTCATAGAACCTCTGAGCCAATGGATAAGACAAAATCAAGAAATTCAAGGTATTACACTTGGTCAGAAGGAACATAAAATAGCACTCTTTGCTGATGACATTTTAATATACCTAGGGCAGCCGGACACTTCTTTACCAGAACTAATCTCAGTTTTATCAGACTATGGAGATTTATCGGGGTACAAATTAAACATGCATAAAACCCAAGTTTTAACATTCAACTATGACCCAAATCATTATTCACTAAGTGAACTCAAAACTAACTGGGAGATGGAATCTATGAAATATCTGGGGGTCAATATCCCGAAACAACTCAACAAAATTATAACACTAAACTATGATCTACTGGTGACAAAAATAAAATCTGACCTAGCAAGATGGAATATGATACCATTCTTAGGTACTGCACAAAGAATTGAAGCAGTCAAAATGAATATACTTCCACGTCTTCTATACCTTTTCCAAACAATACCGGTAGAACCTCCCAAAAAAACATGGCAGGAGCTGGACAGAAGGATCTCAAGATTCATATGGCAGGGCAAGAGACCTAGAATCAGATATAGAACCTTACAGCTAAACAAAGACAAAGGTGGGCTCGCGCTGCCAAATATCAGGGACTATTTTAAAGCCGCACAAATTAAAACTTTAATAGAGATATGTAACCCAGTCTACACTGCACAATGGAAGGAGATCGAATGCCAAATAACAAGTGACATCCCCCTACAGGCGATAATAGGGAACAATGCCTTACCTAAACTCTTGAATAACACTAACCCGTGGATAGAGACCCCGCTAAAAATTTGGTTTAAGATAGTCAGAGAGAATCAAGCTAAAGAGCCCTATCGACTTCTGCAATGGATTGCCTATGATCAAGACTTTACCCCCTGTAGCGGGTTGATTCAACCCCCCACAACACAGAGACAGAACACTAGACAGTCAGCTCGCACTCCTTGGTTTTTTCCGCTGCACTACTGAGATGTAATGTGCCACGCATGTATTGTGATGCAATGTGCCATGCATGTATTGTGATGCAATGTGCCATGCATGTATTGTGATGTAATGTGCCATTCATGTATAGTGTTCATGCATCCTGTCCTTACTGTGACCTAGAGGCTGAGATCAATATGTAGATGTGCTTTGGTGTAACCCCCACAAACAGACTGGTCAAACACAGCACTCGGCTAGAGCAAATAACAGAACAGTGAAATGTGTATTAATGTCTACAGGCAGACTCGTTTCGTCTGGCTCACTTCTGTGATGTTAATGTTGCCTTTCATGCATTGTGCTCATGCGTCCTGTCCTCACTGTGACCTAGGGACTGAGATCAATATGTCTCTCAAATGCAAATGTCTTATGCCTGTTCTGTTATCTCTTTGATCATACCAACTGCTGGGGTATGTCCTTTTGATGTATTGTTGTGGTCGAGTATATATACTGCAACTCTGTAACGCAAACCCTCTCTCACTCTCTCATTCCCACTTCTGCAACTGCTGCTGCCAGACACAGACCTTGTGTCCTCCTTCTGCTGAGAGCCGCTTGGGATCTCAGCAGAAGGAGGACACAAGGTCCCCTTCTGGAGGAGGACGGCATGCGCCGTCACGGGCTCCGCTCCCGGCGCATGCCCGTGACGGCGGTATGATAATTAAACTTCTTTAAAATCTACAGCATTGCTACTTATTATATTTTATCATGCCGCCGCACTGGTGACCCCTTGAAGACGCACACGCTTTGTGCGACGCAGCCTTCTGATTTGGACGGCCACGCTGGCGAACCGATGCTGACAAAAACACGCCGCCAGCGAACACAGCAGCCTGACAAGCTGCTCTCCCTTCGGCTTCAGGGAGACCTCGACGCGGAGCCAACACAGGCGAGCCATTCCCCGGACATCACCCACGACCGGGAAAATCTGCAGAAAACGTCATGGCGCGACCCTTGCCTGAGATCGGGACGTCCACGCTGGACCAGCCGAGGGACACAGAACGTTTTCTCCCTCTCACCGCTACTCCCCCCTCTCAGCGATCCATCTCATCTACCCGAGCCTGAGGAACAGAGATCGTCTATTCCCTCCCACCGCTCCAATGCATCTGCACGAGCCTGAGGGACAAAAGATCGTCTATTTCCTCTCACCGCTCCAACGCACCATGGCCAATCTGCAGCCACAGCTCAACCTGGATTTTATCGGCGCCGTCTGCGCCGATCTCCGCCAAGATTCTGCACCCTGACTCGCCACTCCAGCGGCCCACCCAAGCACGGAACCCCCGCGCGCGCACCGGGGAGTTACGAGGACGGCACACCACGCACGGGGCAATAATGGCTTCACTGACCGCCTTCCTTCTGCTGCACACCGGCCCTTCAGGCTTGCTTGTACACCGGAGGCCCGCAGCTTGTTCACTGGATTTTATGGTCTTAGCCACAGCACACAAGGGGAATTCAGCCGTCAGCTGTTCCCGGGGGGCTTTGGGGTTGCTCCTGCACCTAAAGCCAACACGCCAGTCCCTCTGCTTTTGTTTCTTTTTTTTTTCTCTTACAGCCGCTCCTGCTTTTCTTCATGGCCACGGGAGGAGTCAGAGACAAACTTTTCTTCTTCTGATCTCCGCATGTTCAGACGGGACATCGCGGAGCAGCAAACACTTTTGGCGCGACTCGAACGGTTTTCCCGTGCCCGGTCAGTATTTGCTACCCCCCCTCCCCCTCCTCCTGCACAGAGCTTTTCACTGCTCTCTGCCCAAACTGCAACATCAAGGCCACGGTCCCCTACCGTGCCCTCTGGGGGGAGCAGTGTAGCGGGTTGATTCAACCCCCCACAACACAGAGACAGAACACTAGACAGTCAGCTCGCACTCCTTGGTTTTTTCCGCTGCACTACTGAGATGTAATGTGCCACGCATATATCGTGATGCAATGTGCCACGCATGTATTGTGATGCAATGTGTCATGCATGTATTGTGATGTAATGTGCCATTCATGTATAGTGTTCATGCGTCCTGTCCTTACTGTGACCTAGAGGCTGAGATCAATATGTAGATGTGCTTTGGTGTAACCCCCACAAACAGACTAGTCAAACACAGCACTCGGCTAGAGCAAATAACAGAACAGTGAAATGTGTATTAATGTCTACAGGCAGACTCGTTTCGTCTGGCTCACTTCTGTGATGTTAATGTTGCCTTTCATGCATTGTGCTCATGCGTCCTGTCCTCACTGTGACCTAGGGACTGAGATCAATATGTCTCTCAAATGCAAATGTCTTATGCCTGTTCTGTTATCTCTTTGATCATACCAACTGCTGGGGTATGCCCTTTTGATGTATTGATGTGGTCGAGTATATATGCTGCAACTCTGTAACACAAACCCTCTCTCACTCTCTCATTCCCACTTGTGCAGCTGCTGCTGCCAGACACAGACCTTGTGTCCTCCTTCTGCTGAGGGCCGCTTGGGCTCGCTCCCGGCGCGCATGCACGGCGCCGGGAGCGGAGCCCGTGATGGCGGTATGATAATTAAACTTTCTTAAAACCTACAGCATCGCTGCTGATTATTTTTATCATCCGCTGCACCCCCAATAAAACAGACACTAGATTTAAAGAGTGGAAAGAGAAAGGGCTGATAAAATATCACGATTTTTTTAAGGAGCAAACTTTAAGAAGTTTTGAAGATTTGAAAAAACAAGGTCTAATAAATCAAGATCTTTACAGGTTCTTTCAGCTTAGACACCACATAAACAATATACTTAAAAAGGAGGATTTGGAAAGGGCCCAGTCTGGTGTTCTGAAGGTCTTCTTAATGGCATATAAAGGGATCCCAGGGATCAGATACATTTCTAAAATATACCAAGGTCTTCAAGACTTAAAAGGAGACAACACATCATATATAAAAGAGAGATGGGAAAAAGAGGGGAATTTCACTTTACAACTGGAAATATGGGAAAAGCTAAATAAACAGCAATGGAAAAGTACCTCATCCCTGCAGTGGAGAGAATTTGGATGGAAAAATTTGGTAAGATTTTTCAGAACACCTGCACAAAACAAATTTACCCATAAGGGGTTGAACTGTTGGCACTTGTGTGGTGAAAAGACTGCAAATCATTTTCATGTGTTTCGGTCATGCCCAGTTATCCACCAATATTGGTCCAATGTACAGACAATATTGGGGAAAATATTCAAAATAACAGTTCCCTTTTCTTTTGTAACTTTGTATTTGGGTTTACTACCGGACTCACTGGAAAGACGAGGAGATAAACACTTATTCAATGTTTTAATATTGGCAAGTAAAAAAGCCCTAACTAAAAAATGGATGCTGAAGGACTGTCCTACACCTGAAGATTGGATTAACGTGATTCAAGACATTTACTTGATGGAAAAGTTGACATTCGCACTGAGACAGGACATGGATGGGTTCATGAACTTTTGGCAACCCTGGATCGCATATGTGTCTTCCATTAGAACTAATCTTTGACAAATAACATTTCAATAATGGTCCCGCTCTTTGTTCCAAGGCTACTCAGATGCTGTTTTACCTTTAATTACTTAATTTTCTGTTTGTTTGTTTTTTGCTGTTCTGTTTGTTTGTTTGTTTTTTATTTTATTCTCTTTAATTTCACTTTTTCTTTCACTTAAAAAAAAAAAAGGGTGTTGTAATAATTATCCCACCAACGTTGTCAAATAGCAAAAAATAAGGGAACATGTGATGAAAATGTAAACAATGCAATGCTGTAATGACCTGTATACCCTTTACAAAAACTTAAATAAAAAACAGATTCAGATTGTTCGCCCACTCCCTGCCCCCCGTGGCCTGGGGGGAGGTATTCTGGAGCCCAGAGATGGTTTTAAGGTTTCTCCAGACCCCGCTGATGTCGCTCTGTTGCAGCTTGTCCTCCATCTTCTTCCTGAAGCTGTCCTGGAACCTGGAACAGAACTGAAGCCCTGACCCAGAACCATCTGTAGCAGTTCAGGCTCAGGTAACATACAGAACATATGAACTGTATACTAGCACATCTCAGTAAATTAGAATGTCATGATTTCTAATGACAAAAATGTATATATGAAATCAAAGTGAAATGAAAAAAGGCCTGAAATATTTCAATGTGTATGTAATTAACACTGAATATATGAAAGTTTAACTTGTAAAATAAGTTTTTCATGATTTACTTAGATGAACTAGTATGTTATGGATTTCTCATGTTTATTTTATTAAAGATTGTACGCTAATTTTTTTTAGCCTGTTCTAACTAATGACTGCAAAGTTTGGACAGTTTTTTGTCATAATTAGCCTCTCTGGGGCAGAAAGACAGACGCAAGAGCTAAATTGCATTAGTGACATTTAATAACAAAAATCCAGAACAATGCAAAAACACAAAAATACAAACAAAGTAACTTATAGGAATGGCACTCAGAGCTGAGAATGTTCTGGAGGAGATAAGGAAGTCACAGAGTAAATCACAATCATCAATGCAGCCACAGAGCAGGAATAAGCTGGCAGTCTTAAATAGGTGAGGATGTGACAAACCAGTGAACAACAGGTGTGGGCAAGGGAGCGGGCAGGTGACTTGATTACCCAACTGCTCACAGCTGAGATGGAGAGCAGACGGTGAGTAGCTGGTGGGTGTGTCAGGAAAATGAGGAGGGAACTCGTGTCACAAAACAAACTAGAAAAGCACTCGGAGAGCGCAGACCTCCACCAAGCGCCACAGTTCCCCCCATACAGTGTTTGTGTGTACGTTTTCAGATTCCTTGACCATGAAAACATATGACTGTGGGGAGACTTGAATAACGAAACCGAATTGCCTTTAATTTCAGTTTATTTCAAGTAACCATCCCACTGTCTGCTCTCATTTCTGAGCAGCAAACAAAGAGAGTGAACACACCAAAGTTCTCTCATTTAAACATTCTCACATCAAACCATTTCCCTCGCGGGGGAAATCACACATCTATATCAAAGTCTCTTTATTCACATTCATTAGCCTTTTATTTACATAACTCCCCCTTCTCTCCTCTCGAGCCTCAGTGGTCAGGAAGTCTTCTGTCCCCTGTCCTCCGCAGGGGGTCCAGGCTCTGTGGCTCCGCACCGCAGGGGGCTGGCTCTCCTTCATCGTGGTTAAATCACATATGCAGTGTCCAACATATACATGTCTCACAACACAGCCATATAACCCCCCCCAAACGATGAAGAACAGACTAATTCCTAAAATTTAATAGCACCTTACTCACTACTGAATAATCAACACCAACATTCAGTCTGTGCGCCGCTTGGGCTTCAGCCGTCTGCCGAATCTGCTGTGAGTTGGCCCCGCCTTGCCTGCGGTGCTTTTCTGCTTCGGTTCTGTTGACTGAGGGAGAGAGTGATTAATTGCCCTCTGCGGGGGCCTGCCTCGTCGAGGCGCCACTGCGACCGGTACAGACACGTCCTTCATGACAAAAGCAGGTTTTAGTCTGTCAATACTGACTGTCTCTTTTCTGTCTCCAAAATCTAGCACAAATTGCTTATCACCTGCCTCCAGCACTCGAAATGGCCCTTCGTAAGGTGGTTTGAGCGTTGCTTTAAGGGCTTCGCGCCTGACAAAAACGAAATCAGCATTTTTCAAAGCCTTGGGGACGAAAACTCGTGGGAAAGCGTGATGAACCGGACCCGGGAGCGTGTCTGCCCCCGTGCCGACTAACGGTCCCAGAGCCGAGAGAGGTGGGGGCTCTGGGTGCTCTGGTAAAAACTCGCCCGGCAGCCTCAGAGTTTGTGCGAATACCAGCTCCACTGGGGAGGCGTCTAAGTCCTCTTTAGGCGCAGAACGCAACCCTAATAAAACCCAAGGAAGTTTATTTACCCAATCTGCATCCGTGAGCGACGCTCTGAGTGCTGCCTTCAAAGACCTATGAAAACGCTTGCATAAACCATTGGCCTGAGGGTGGTAAGCCATAGTGCGGTGAATTTTGGCTCCTAAGCCGTTGGCCATCGCTGACCACAGCTCAGAGATGAATTGCGGTCCTCTATCGGACGTAATGTCCGACGGAACCCCGAAGCGCGCCACCCAAGCCGTTAAAAAAACGCGAGCCACCTCCGCGGCCGTGGTCGTCGCAAGTGGGACCACTTCCGGCCAACGTGTGGTGCGGTCCACCATTGTCAAAAGATACGTGAACCCCTGTGATGCCGGTAGGGGGCCCACAAGGTCGACGTGCACATGGTCGAACCTTCTGGCCGGAATGCGGAACGGTTCTAACGGGGCTCTTGTGTGCCTGTGAATTTTGGCCCGTTGACAGGAAATGCAGGTTTTTGCCCATTCCTTCACGTGCTTGCGCAGGCACGGCCAAACAAACTTTTCCGCCACTAGTTTCACCGACGCGCGCACCCCCGGGTGCGCCAGTGAGTGGACCGAGTCAAAAACACGGCGGCGCCACGTGGCCGGAACCACCGGACGCGGGCGCCCCGTCGACATGTCGCAAATCAGGGGGGGCATACCGGTTTGTAAACACTTGCTCTCCAGCCTCAACCCTGTTGGTCCAGACTGGAGCGCGCGCACGTCTGCGTCCGCCCCCTGGTCCGCTGCCATGGCTGCGTAATCTATACCCACGTGCACCGGGGCTGCGCGCGCCACCGTGCCACTTTCCTGCGGCGCGGTCACGGTGGCCCGTTCTGCCTCTGCGCGTGTTGGGGTCGTGAACGCGCGTGAGAGACAATCCGCTACTACATTGAATTTGCCCGCGACGTGCCTAATGTCAGTGGTAAATTCCGAGATTGCGGCCAGCTGCCTCTGCTGCCTGCCGGACCACGGATCTGAAATTTTGGCCATGGCGTATCTGAGCGGCTTGTGGTCCACATAAGCGGTGAAGCACCGTCCTTCCAGCCAGAACTGGAAATGACGAATAGCCAAATGCAGCGCCAACAGTTCTCTGTCAAACGCGCTGTATTTTCGTTCAGCCGCACTTAAAGATTTGCTAAAGAAAGCCAAAGGCTGCCAAACTCCGGCTACCTGTTGCTCGATAACGGCCCCTATGGCTAAATCTGAAGCGTCTGTCGTCAGCGCGATACGTGCTGCAGGGTCTGGGTGGGCCAGGAGCGCAGCGTCAGCCAAGGCTTTTTTAACCTCTGTGAACGCGCGCTCCCGCTCCGGGGACCATTCGACCGCCTGGGTCAGTTTTTGTTTTTTGAGCGCGGCATATAACGGTTGCATGATTTGAGCTGCGTGGGGCAGGAATCGGTTATAAAAATTCACCATCCCCAAGAATTCCTGTAGTGATTTGACCGTTTGTGGACGGGGAAAATCCGCTACCGCGCGTACTTTCTCTGGTAATGGAACCGCTCCCTCCGGGGAGACGCGGTGACCCAAAAAATCGATCCGCTCGACGCCGAACTGGCACTTGGCTGGGTTAACTATTAAGCCATGCTCTCCCAGCCTCCTAAAAACTGCTGTGAGGTGCGTTTCGTGTTCGTCCTCTGAAGTACTCGCGACCAAAATGTCGTCGAGGTACACAAACACGAAAGGGAGATCGCGTAACACGGCATCCATCATCCGCTGAAATGTTTGCGCTGCCCCTTTGAGACCAAACGGCATGCGTAAAAATTCGAAAAGTCCGAACGGGGTTATTACCGCTGTTTTAGGAATGTCCTCCGGTTGGACCGGGACTTGGTGATAGCCGCGAACTAGATCAATCTTTGAAAAAATGCGCGCCCCCGCCAAGTGCACCGAAAAATCCTGAATGTGCGGGATGGGATAACGATCGTGCGCCGTAGCGTTGTTTAGCCTGCGGTAATCCCCGCACGGTCTCCAGGAGCCATCGGCTTTTGGTACCATGTGCAGCGGCGAAGCCCATGGGCTCTTCGACCTACGAACGATGCCCAGCCTCTCCAGGCTGGCGAACTCCTCGCGCGCAATGGCAAGCTTAACTGCATCCAAGCGCCGAGCTTTTGCAAACACGGGAGGACCAGACGTGGGGATAAAGTGTTTCACCCCGTGCTTCGCGACCGTCGCTGAAAAAGTGGGCACAGTGAGCGCTGGAAATTGGGTGAGGAGTGTGTGAAACTTACCACCTGCTGTAGCGACGTGGGTCTGTACTGGTGGCGGGGACACTCGAGCTGAACAGGGGAGAGAGTAAAAAGAGAGTGCATTTACCAGCCGTCTATTAGCAAGATCAACTAACAGATTGTGCGAACACAAAAAATCCGCGCCCAACATGTTGAAACTCACCGCCGCTATTACAAAAGTCCATTCATATGTGCGGCCATGTAAGCACAAAGGCAAGGTCCTTCTCCCGTAGGTGTTGATGTTCGAGCCATTTGCCGCTGTAGCTCCGCTACCGTGGGGTCCAGCCACCCGGTCCGCGTATGTTGGGGTGATGAAGCTCACTTGTGCTCCGGTGTCGATGAGGAACTCTCGTCCGGAGCGCGCATCCGTGATGTAGAGCAGCTTGTTGCGTTCTCCGAGGGTCGAAGCTGCTAGCGACCCCCGGTCTTGCCGTTTCCCGAACTCCTGAAGATGCAGGGCGGCACACACCTGCGTGCCTTCTCTGCGAACCTCCGATGGTAGAAGCAGAGATCTTCTCCTCCGCTGTGTCGTGTCCGCGCCTCTGCCGCCGGGCTATTGGCTCCACCTCGTCGCGGCCGTGTTGCCGCCGTCGTCGGCCAGTCTGGTTCTGCCGCCTCTGGCTCCCCGCTGTCTCGGGTCGCCGCTGTGGTTGCTTGCCCGCCGCAGGCGTCCAGAATCCCATCTGCCTCCTGGGCCAGCTCCCGGAACTCCTCCAGGGTGTGACACTTTTTGCCGGCCAGCGTGCTTCTCGCATGCGCCGGGAGGTTGGAGAGGAAGATGAACTGAAAAATGAAATCATCGTTGTCCAACCCTCTCAGCTGTATCATCTCCTCCATCAGGGCGCTCGGCCTGTGTCCACCTTGGTCTAGCAAAGACAGGATCCTCCTCGCCCTCACTTCAGCCGAGGGGGTGAAAAACTTGATGAGGGTGGATTTCAGCTTGCCGTACCTGTCGGTCTCGGGTGGCTGCTCCACCAAGCTCTGCACGCACCGAGCTGTGCTGTTGTCCAGTTTAGCGATGACATGGTGGAACTTAGTGTCATCCACCGTTACTCCTGCGAGCGTGAACTGCGACTCTGCTTGCAGAAACCACGACCGTGGGTTATCCTGCCAGAAATCAGGCAGCTTAACGGCCACTGCGCTCGCCAGCTCTGAGCGCTGTGAGTCCGGGACCCTGAGAATTTCTTCGTTCATTCTCAACGTCGTCAGTCACCAATGTGGGGAGACTTGAATAACGAAACCGAATTGCCTTTAATTTCAGTTTATTTCAAGTAACCATCCCACTGTCTGCTCTCATTTCTGAGCAGCGAACAAAGAGAGTGAACACACCAAAGTTCTCTCATTTAAACATTCTCACATCAAACCATTTCCCTCGCGGGGGAAATCACACATCTATATCAAAGTCTCTTTATTCACATTCATTAGCCTTTTATTTACATAACTCCCCCTTCTCTCCTCTCGAGCCTCAGTGGTCAGGAAGTCTTCTGTCCCCTGTCCTCCGCAGGGGGTCCAGGCTCTGTGGCTCCGCACCGCAGGGGGCTGGCTCTCCTTCATCGTGGTTAAATCACATATGCAGTGTCCAACATATACATGTCTCACAACACAGCCATAATGACTAGCAATTGGATTCACAATGATAAGATTAGTGGTTCAGTAGTTATTGACGAAAATGGCATTTTCCGTAATGGCGGTTTAGCGCCACAGTTCCCCCCATACAGTGTTTGTGTGTACGTTTTCTGATTCGTTGACCATGAAAACATATGACTAGCAATTGGATTCACAATGATAGGATTAGTGGTTCAGTAGTTATTGACGAAAATGGCATTTTCCGTAATGGCGGATTAGCGCCACAGTTCCCCCCATACAGTCTTCAGATTCCTTGACCATGAAAACATATGACAAGCAATTGGATTGACAATGATAGGATTAGTGGTTTAGTAGTTATTCACGAAAATGGCATTTTGCGTAATGGCGGTTTTCTTGTGGACGGTGATCCGGATCACCACCAAAATCTAATCATCTGTAGGATACCCCATTTCTGACAATCTGTGAAAATTTCATGAAAATCCGTCCATAACTTTTTGAGTTATCTTGCTAACAAACAAACAAACCAACGCCGATGATCACATAACCTCCCCCTTTGGCGGAGGTAAATATGGAACCACACTACAAAAGCTGACAAAATAATCATAATAGACTTAACATACTGTATTTTTGGGACTATAAGGCGCACCGGATTATAAGGCGCAATATCAATGAACGGTCTATTTGATGGTCTATTTTCATACATAAGGCGCACCGGATTATAAGGCGCATTAAGTCGTTTGAATGGAATAAATCATTTTGACATGCGCACGTTGACATTTCAACATTCCAAAAATAGTAGAAGAAGAAGCAACTTCTGGTGTTAGCAAGCCCCGCTTCATGTTGAAATGGACCTGTGTTGTGTTATTCAGACTGTACTTTTGCTTCTGCTGGTCTCCGTAATGAAGCTACAAGTACATACTTCTGCATATGACGAACAGAGGGAGACAGCAGGACAATACAGACCAGTTTTGTTTTACTTCCGCTATGTTTTCCGCTAGCTGCTGCTAAGGCGGAAATACGTCACGTCGACGTGCAACTGGTGTACAGACATGCGCAGTAAACATATTTTCTGCCCTACATTCGGAATAAGTGCTTTCATGCGCACCATTCGGATTAACAATTGGCATAACCCACCCCTCTCAATCGGAATGAAATTTTGATCCGAATGAGCGTGATCGGGTTAGAATATTCAGATTGCCATGTTTACATGAAGCATTTTTATTCTGATCAGGCTTTTAATCCGGTTACTTGCGTCCATGTAAACATAGCTGAGTTGAACAGTTGGGCGATTTCGGCATCAAGCATGCCCGGATCCCTCTCGTCATTATCCGAGTCAGTCTCGTTGCTGTTATTTAGCTGTTCAGTGATGATTCCGGCTTTCATGAAAGCTCGGACGACACTTGAGACTGATACCTTAGCCCAGGCATCCACGATCCATTGGCAGATAGTGGCGTAACTCGCTCGCAATTTAACTTTGAACGACCTGTTGACATCAATATCTAGTGGTGGGAGTTCTTTGGTTAATCCACCCGGAATGATGGCAAGCTCCGAATTAGTTTGCTTCACTTGGGTTTTGACAGTATCGGTGAGATGGGCGCGCATGGAGTCGCAGATCAATAGGGACGGAGATTTGTGGAAAAAGCCATCCAGCCATTATGTTGAAGCACATACTGTATTACTCCGCAAGGCTCCTGATTACGGTAGCCGTAATGCTCCGACAATCCATCAAGTGGTGCGGCTTCATAGCTTACCAAAGTCATACTAAAACATTCTGACAGATTTTTGAGTGCCGTGTACCACATAAAATCGGTTCGAGGTCAGTAAGCACAACCAGAATTAATACATAAGGTGCACCGGATTATAAGGCGCACTGTCAATTTTTGAGAAAATTAAAGGATTTTAAGTGCGCCTTATAATCCAAAAAATACGGTACACAGAAATAGATCAAGAGTCTGAGCTCTGCGCTCAGATCATGACAGTTTTATAACTTTTTTCCTATAGTGTGTGACTGATTTTATAATCTGTAGCACTCATAATGGAAATATGGTATACGACTTTGCCTATCGTATATGTTGTTGATGTGATATATTGAAAGGTTTCCTTCAGTTTGAAGATTGCACTGAAAATGTTTTGAGTATTTTTTTTTGGGGGGGGTGGGGGGCAACCAAAAGTTATGCTTAGGGCACAAAAATAGCTAGCAGCGGCTCTGCTACTAAGCTTTAAAGATGCTTGCTATGAAGTGATTGAATAGGACTGTGCAATATGACCAAAATTTCATATTGCACACCAATATAAGATATACAGTTAGGCCCAGAAATATTTGGACAGTGACACAATCTTCATGATTTGGGCTCTGCATGCCACCACATTGGATTTGAAATGAAACAGCTACAACCGAATTGAAGTGCAGACTTTAAGGTTTAATTCAAGGGGTTGAACAAAAATATATGATTAAACATGTAGGAATTGTAGCTATTTTTATACAAACGCTCCTCATTTCAGGGGCTCAAAAGTAATTGAACAAATAAACATAACCCTATGTAAAATGTTACTTTTCAATATTTTGTTGAGAATCCTTTGCAGGCAATGACTGCCTGAAGTCTGGAACCCATGGACATCACCAAACTCTGGGTTTCCTCCTTTGTGATGCTTTGCCAGGCCTTTACTGCAGCTGTCTTCAGTTGTTGCTTGTTTGTGGGTCTTTCTGCCTTAAGTTTTGTCTTGAGCAAGTGAAATGCATTCTCGATTGGGTTGAGATCTGGTGATTGACTCGGCCATTGCAGAATATTCCACTTCGTTGCTTTAAAAAACTCCTGGGTTGCTTTTGCAGTATGTTTTGGATCATTGGTGAAGTGCCGTCCAATCAACTTTGCTGCATTTGGCTGAATTTGAGCAGAAAGTATATCCCTATACACTTCAGAATTCATCCGGCTGCTTCTGTCTTTTGTCACATTGTGGAGATGTGAAAATGACGAGGCAGAGTTCATCTCTTGAGTCAGTTTTATTCACATCTTCCAACATCACGAAGCAGAATAAAAAAAGAGCGACAAAGGGAACTCTCGTCCTTAAATACCAGGACTCTTACAGTTAACAGGTCACATGTCTCACAAAACCATTGCATTATAAAGACAGCAACAATGCGTCTTCTCTGCATGATATCACACCACTATCTACAATGCATCCCCTCATTATATCCCACAGTCTCAAGCTTTGCATACCAAAGCTACTTCTCCTGCAGCTTCCTGTAATAACCACAGAAGCTCTGCCCTTGCTCTGGTCTAAAATGTGAGTCCAAAAGCAGGTCACGAATGTGTGTCCCCACACAAAGCCCCCCCAGCATTTTAGAACAAACAAGGGAAAAACAACATGCATGCCATGATAGTATCAATACACATTAGTCCACCAGCTGTCTGGGCTTCCGTCTCCTGCCGTATCTGCTGTAGCTGGGGTTGGACGTCTCCACGGCGCTGTCACGCTGGGGGTTTGCCGTCTGGGGGTGGAAACCTTTTGTCAGCACCTGTGGGGGTTCTGGGGAAACATTACTCTGTGAAGCCCTCCGCGGGGGTCTGCCTCGCCGCGGGGCCCTCGCCAACAGCACTTGCTCATCTGCCACCACAAAAGCGGGTTTGAGTCTGTTTATGCCAACTTTCTCTTCCCTACCCCCCAAATCTAGCAAAAACTGCTTGTCCCCTGTTTCCAGCACTCTGAATGGTCCGTCATAAGGCGGTCGCAGCGGGGTTCGGTGCGCATCGTGTCTGACAAAAACAAACTCTGCGTTCTTCAAAGTTTTAGGCACAAAAACGCACGGAAAACTGTGGTGCGCGGGGCCGGGCAGCGTGATTGATTCTATGTCACTCCACAACAGCTGAGACGGGGAGGTGTCTGGCACAGGGTTATCTGGGAGAAACTCCCCAGGCAGCCGGAGTGGCTGCGCAAACACGAGCTCTGCTGGGAAGGCTTCTAAGTCCTCTTTAGGCGCAGAACGCAACCCCAACAACACCCACTGTAACTTGTCTACCCAATTTGCACCCGTCAGTGACGCCCTGAGAGCTGCTTTCAATGACCTATGAAAACGTTCGCATAACCCGTTAGCCTGCGGATTGTACGCAGTTGTGTGGTGAATTGTGACACCCAGGCTGCGGGCCATTGTCAACCAAAGCTCGGAAACAAATTGAGGGCCTCTGTCGGACGTAACATCCGATGGAGCGCCGAAGCGCGCCACCCAAGCTGTTAAAAACGCGTGCGCAACCTCCTCGGCCGTGGTTGATGCCAGCGGGACCACTTCAGGCCAGCGCGTGGTGCGGTCTACCATTTTGAGAAGGTGTGTGCACCCTTGTGACAGCGGGAGGGGGCCCACGAGGTCCACATGAACGTGGTTGAACCTCTTGGCCGGAATGTGAAACGGCTCCAAAGGAGCTCTCGTGTGCCTGTGTACTTTGGCTCGTTGACACGCCGTGCAGGCTGCTGCCCACTCTTTAACTTGTTTGCGGAGGCTCGGCCACACAAATTTTTCTCCTACCATTTTGACCGATGTGCGCACTCCCGGGTGCGCCAAAGAATGAATCGAGTCAAAAACGCGGCGGCGCCACGCAGCTGGTACTACTGGTCGTGGCCGACCCGTGGAGACATCGCAGATTAGGGGGGGCATACCGTCTTGCAGCACCCTGTTCTCTAGCCTTAACCCTGTTGGTCCATACTGGAGCGCGCGCACGTCTGCGTCACTACCCTCCTCCGCGGCCATGGCTGCGTAATCTATTCCCACGCTGACTGGGGCCACTACGGCGCGCGAGAGGCAGTCTACAACTACATTGAGTTTGCCCGCCACATGCTGGATATCAGTGGTAAACTCTGATATCGCGGCCAGCAGTCTCTGCTGCCGGCCTGACCACAGTTCGGAAACCTTGGCCATCGCGAATGTGAGCGGTTTGTGGTCAACGAACGCAGTGAAAGAGCGTCCCTCCAGCCAGAACTGAAAGTGGCGAATGGCCAAATGGAGAGCGAGCAGCTCCCTGTCGAACGCGCTGTATTTACGTTCGCTATCGCGCAAGGTCCTGCTGAAAAAAGCGAGAGGCTGCCAAACCCCGGCTACATGTTGCTCCACGACCGCCCCTATGGCCACCTCTGAAGCGTCAGTGGTGAGCGCTATGCGGGCCGTTGGGTCTGGGTGTGCCAACAACGCAGCCCTTGCCAAAGCTGCTTTCACCTCCGAGAACGCTTGGTCCCGCTCCGGGGACCACTCGACTTTATCCACGGGTTTCTTTTTTTTGAGTGCGGCATACAGCGGCTGCATGAGTTGCACTGCGCGGGGGAGAAAACGGTTATAAAAATTCACCATTCCCAAAAACTCCTGCAACGCCCTGACCATCTGTGGCCGGGGAAAATCTGCCACCGCGCGCACTTTATCAGGAAGCGGAACTGCTCCTTCGGGGGAGACACGGTGTCCTAAAAAATCGATCTGCGCCACCCCGAACTGACACTTCGCTGGGTTGATTATTAACCCGTGATCTCCCAACCTTCGGAAAACTGTGGCCAGGTGTTTTTCGTGTTCGTCTTCGGACGCACTGGCTACTAAAATATCGTCCAAGTAGACGAACACGAAAGGGAGATCGCGAAGCACCGCGTCCATCATGCGTTGGAACGTCTGAGCCGCCCCTTTAAGTCCGAATGGCATGCGTAAAAACTCGAAGAGGCCAAATGGAGTTATTACTGCTGTTTTGGGTATGTCCTCAGCGCGCACTGGGACTTGGTGGTAACCGCAGACCAAGTCTATTTTAGAAAAAACGCGCGCCCCTGCCAAATGAATGGAAAAAACTTGGATATGCGGGATTGGGTAGCGGTCGTGCGCTGTAGCGTTGTTTAACCTGCGGAAATCCCCGCAAGGTCGCCATGATCTGTCGGCTTTCGGGACCATGTGCAGCGGGGAAGCCCACGGACTGTTTGAACGTCTGATAATGCCCAGCCTCTCTAGGTTGGCGAATTCCTCGCGCGCTATGGCTAGTTTGGCTGTGTCCAAGCGCCGAGCTTTTGCAAAAACAGGCGGTCCGGTAGTGGTAATAAAATGCTCCACCCCGTGCTTAGCAACTGTTGCCGAAAAAGTGGGGACCGTGAGTGCTGGGTACTGAATGAGCAGTGTGTGGAACTTACCGCTTGCAGCTGTGACGTTGGCTTGTGCTGTAGGCGGGGCCACTCGCGCTGTGCAGGGGATAGAATCAAAAGAAAGTGCATTAACCAAGCGCCTGTTAGCAAGATCAACCAACAAACCATGCGAGCACAGAAAATCAGCCCCCAACATATTGAAATTTACTGCTGCTACAACAAAAGTCCACTCAAACGTATGGCCGTGTAGAGACAGAAGCAGAGTCTTCTCACCGAAGGTCTTAATCTCCGAGCCGTTCGCTGCTGACACCCGGGGACCTCCGGAACCAGCTAGTCTGTCCGCATAGGAAGGTGTGATGAAACTCAACTGGGAGCCTGTGTCGACGAGGAACTGTCTCCCTGAGTGTGCGTCCGACAAGTATAGCAGCTTGTTCTCCTCCCCGAGGGCCGCAGCTGCTACCGACCCCCGGTCTTGGCGTTTTCCTGAACGCCCGAACTGGCATGGTGGTACACATTTGCGTGCCCTCTCTGCAAAACGGCGATGGTAGAAACAGAGGACGTCCGATCCGCGTTCCCTGGCCCCTGCCGCCGCCGTCGATGAGTCTGGTACCGCTGCCTCTGGCCTCCTGTCGTCTCCGGTCGCCGCGCTGAGTTCTGCTGCAGCGGCCGCGGCTGCGCGCCGCTTGGTGGCGTTGACAATCCGCTGCGCTTCTCGGCCCAGCGCGCGGTAGTCCCGTTGGGCCAACAGTGGCGAACTGGCCAGGGTCGCTCTCACTGCTGACGGTATAGTCCTGAGGAAGAGGTGGGTGAAAATGAAGTGATCGTCGTCAGAGTCTTTCAACCTCAACAACTTCTCCATCAGGTTCGCGGGCATGTCATTTTCCGACTCTGTCAGCCCCCGGAGCCTCTCTGCTCGCTCCTCCGCCGAGGGGGTGAATTGCTGGATGAGTGCAGCCTTCAGCGTGCTGTATTCGTCGCTGTCCGGCGGCTGGTCGATCAGGCTCTCCACATGCTGGACCGTGTTGTTGTCCAGCTTTGCGACTACGTGGTAGAATCTTGTGGCATCTACCGATATCCTCCGGAGTTTGAACTGCGCCTCAACCGCGTTGAACCAGGAGCGTGGATTGTTCTGCCAGAAGTCCGGTAGCTGGACTGTAGCAGCATTCTCTTGGCTGGGGGCTCCTGACGAGGCTGGCCCGGGGGAATTCTCCTCTTTCATGATACGTCTTAGGGTCACCAGTGTGGAGATGTGAAAATGACGAGGCAGAGTTCATCTCTTGAGTCAGTTTTATTCACATCTTCCAACATCATGAAGCAGAATAAAAAAAGAGCGACAAAGGGAACTCTCGTCCTTAAATACCAGGACTCTTACAGTTAACAGGTCACATGTCTCACAAAACCATTGCATTATAAAGACAGCAACAATGCGTCTTCTCTGCATGATATCACACCACTATCTACAATGCATCCCCTCATTATATCCCACAGTCTCAAGCTTTGCATACCAAAGCTACTTCTCCTGCAGCTTCCTGTAATAACCACAGAAGCTCTGCCCTTGCTCTGGTCTAAAATGTGAGTCCAAAAGCAGGTCACGAATGTGTGTCCCCACGACATCATCAATAAACACAAGTGACCCAGTGCCATTGAAAGCCATGCATGCCCATGCCATCACACTGCCTCCACCATGTTTTACAGAAGATGTAGTGCTTTGGATCATGAGCTGTTCCAATTCTTCTCCAAACTTTCTTCTTCCCATCATTCTGGTACAGGTTGATCTTAGTCTCATCTGTGCAAAGAATGCTGTTCCAGAACTGGGCTGGCTTCTTCAGGTGTTTTTTGGCAAAGTCAATTCTGGCCTTTCTATTTTTGAGGCTGATTCATGGTTTGCACCTTGTGGTGAATCCTTTGTATTTACTCTCATGAAGTCTTCTCTTTATGGTAGACTTAGATACTGACACACCTACTTCCTGGAGAGTGTTCTTCACTTGAGTGGATGTTGTGAAGGGTTGTTCTTCACCATGGAAAGGATTCTGTGATCATCCACCACTGTTATCTTCCGTGGACGTCCAGGCCTTTTTGAGTTCCCAAGCTCACCAGTGCACTCTTTTTTTCTCAGAATGTACCAAACTGTTGATTTGGCCACTCCTAACATTTTTGCTATCTCTCTGATGGATTTCTTCTTTTTTTTTCAGCCTCAGGATGGTCTGTTTCACCTCCATTGAGAGCTCCTTTGACCGCATGTTGTGTGTTCACAGCAACAGCTTCCAAGTGCAAACGCCACACCTGGAATCAACTCCAGACCTTTTAACTGCTTAATTGATGACAGGTTAACGAGGGAAGAGCCCATGCAGCCTTGTTTTTTTTTTTTTTTGCAGCCTTCTGAGTCAATTGTCCAGTTACTTTTGGTCCCTTGAAAAAGAGGCGGCTACGTATTAAAGAGCTGTAATTCCTAAACCCTTGCTCCAATTTGGATGTGAATACTCTCAAATTACAGCTGAGAGTCTGCACTTTAAGCCCATATTGATTATATAATTGTATCCTGAATATGTTTTTGTAAACAGCTAAAATAACAAAACTTGTGTCACTGTCCAAATATTTTTGGGCCTAACTGTAAGCAATCTTATACAGTGGTATAAGATTGCATAAGAAGGGGCAGTGGTGGCGCAGGTGTAGCGTGACCGACTACTGATCAGAGGGTCATGGGTTCGATTTCCTCTCTGTCCACTTGTCAAAGTGTCCTTGAGCAAGATATTGAACCCCCAGTTGCTTCTGGTGGCCTGGTTAGCGCCTGTGTGTATGGCGGCTCTGCCGCCATCCGTGTGTGAATGGGTGGATTGCAGGATCTGTAAAGCGCTTTGGTCATCCTAGACGTGAAGAAAAGCGCTATATAAGTGAACGCCATTTATACCCCGATAATGATATATGTCCCAAAATACATTTTATTACTTATTACTGTACAATGAGTAAAGCTAGGGCCACCAAACCTGGTACACAGGCTCACTTTGGAATCCTGACCTCTGACTATGGGTCTGGGGTCAAAAGGTCAAGTTAACATTCCCTATGCCTTATTACTGTACAATGAGTAGTCAGGGTCACCAGGGCTGTACAGTGTGACGTGAAAATTGGTCTATGCAAAGAATGAATGAACTGAAGTAGCACCGATGCAATTAGAAACAGACCCATTTCTCATCACACCGGTAAAGCTGGATTCATGCTGCACCTCTGCTGTCTGCGTACGTATAACCGGAAACCTTGTGTGACAAAATTTACGTCATCGTCTCCACTCCACTAGTGTCCGCAGTGCTCAATCGCGGACGACCGTGTGCAGCCCAAATTTTGTGACTGCGCCGCCTGCCCATGACCTGAACGCGTCATTCATGAGGTAGCGATGTCGGCACAGCATACCAAGACAAAGTAGACGAAGAAGACAACAAGAAAGCAGAAGACCAGAATAAGCATAAATGAATCATGCATAAATACTACAGCAGCAGCAGCAGCATCTTTGTAGAAAAGTAATGAAAACCAGGAAGTCAAGCAGTGTTTCTTCACTGGTGAAAATCCTGGTGCGTCAGCACATTGGCGCTACCTATTGGGCGGGAGTAAAACTACAAATAATGGTTATGCGCAGGTATCAACCGCTTGGCCTGGGTAGATGAAAAAAGTGAGCATGAACAGCGCCGCATGCGTGCCGGGCTCGTCCAAAGCGCACACGGACCAAAGCGGACTAGAGGGGAAATGTAGCATGAATAAGGCTTAAAACTACAATTGGTGAGCTGCAGTCGTGAGTTCCATCAGCATAAATTCACACCTCAACAATCCCCCCCAGATAACAGCACATTTCTCCTGGATATCAAGTTTCATGTGCTCACATCATTGATCGCACTGGGCTCAGCCTGGAAGCTGAAGATGCAGGCCGCTATGGAGTCACTGGAATTTTTAAAAGTTCTTTAATTTCGTCGCCCCATATCAAACTCAGCACAGTGCTGGAATACACCGATATACAGAGTTCAATGGTTCCTGCTCTTTGTCCTCCGTTACAATGGAGAGGATTGCAAAATGCACCAGACTGTGGGGAGACTTGAATAACGAAACCGAATTGCCTTTAATTTCAGTTTATTTCAAGTAACCATTCCACTGTCTGCTCTCATTCCTGAGCAGCGAACAAAGAGAGTGAACACACCAAAGTTCTCTCATTTAAACATTCTCACATCAAACCATTTCCCTCGCGGGGGAAATCACACATCTATCTCAAAATCTCTTTATTCACATTCATTAGCCTTTTATTTACATAACTCCCCCTTCTCTCCTCTCGAGCCTCAGTGGTCAGGAAGTCTTCTGTCCCCTGTCCTCCGCAGGGGGTCCAGGCTCTGTGGCTCCGCACCGCAGGGGGCTGGCTCTCCTTCATCGTGGTTAAATCACATATGCAGTGTCCAACATATACATGTCTCACAACACAGCCATATAACCCCCCCCAAACGATGAAGAACAGACTAATTCCTAAAATTTAATAGCACCTTACTCACTACTGAATAATCAACACCAACATTCAGTCTGTGCGCCGCTTGGGCTTCAGCCGTCTGCCGAATCTGCTGTGAGTCGGCCCCGCCTTGCCTGCGGTGCTTTTCTGCTTCGGCCCTGTTGACTGAGGAAGGGAGTGATTAATTGCCCCCTGCGGGGGGCCTGCCTCATCGAGGCGCCACTGCGACCGGTACAGACACGTCCTTCATGACAAAAGCAGGTTTTAGTCTGTCAATACTGACTGTCTCTTTTCTGTCTCCAAAATCTAGCACAAATTGCTTATCACCTGCCTCCAGCACTCGAAATGGCCCTTCGTAAGGTGGTTTGAGCGTTGCTTTAAGGGCTTCGCGCCTGACAAAAACGAAATCGGCATTTTTCAAAGCCTTGGGGACGAAAACTCGTGGAAAAGCGTGATGAACCGGACCCGGGAGCGTGTCTGCCCCCGTGCCGACTAATGGTCCCAGAGCCGAGAGAGGTGGGGGCTCTGGGTGCTCTGGTAAAAACTCGCCCGGCAGCCTCAGAGTTTGTGCGAATACCAGCTCCGCTGGGGAGGCGTCTAAGTCCTCTTTAGGCGCAGAACGCAACCCTAATAAAACCCATGGAAGTTTTTTTACCCAATCTGCATCCGTGAGCGACGCTCTGAGTGCTGCCTTCAAAGACCTATGAAAACGCTCGCATAAACCATTGGCCTGAGGGTGGTAAGCCGTAGTGCGGTGAATTTTGGCTCCTAAGCCGTTGGCCATCGCTGACCACAGCTCGGAGATGAATTGCGGTCCTCTATCGGACGTAATGTCCGACGGAACCCCGAAGCGCGCCACCCAAGCCGTTAAAAAAACGCGAGCCACCTCCGCGGCCGTGGTCGTCGCAAGTGGGACCACTTCCGGCCAACGTGTGGTGCGGTCCACCATTGTCAAAAGATACGTGAACCCCTGTGATGCCGGTAGGGGGCCCACAAGGTCGACGCGCACATGGTCGAACCTTCTGGCTGGAATGCGGAACGGTTCTAACGGGGCTCTTGTGTGCTTGTGAATTTTGGCCCGTTGACAGGAAATGCAGGTTTTTGCCCATTCCTTCACGTGCTTGCGCAGGCACGGCCAAACAAACTTTTCCGCCACTAGTTTCACCGACGCGCGCACCCCCGGGTGCGTCAGTGAGTGGACCGAGTCAAAAACACGGCGGCGCCACGTGGCCGGAACCACCGGACGCGGGCGCCCCGTCGACATGTCGCAGATCAGGGGGGGGCATACCGGTTTGTAAACACTTGCTCTCCAGCCTCAACCCTGTTGGTCCAGACTGGAGCGCGCGCACGTCTGCGTCCGCCCCCTGGTCCGCTGCCATGGCTGCGTAATCTACGTATACCCACGTGCACCGGGGCTGCGCGCGCCACCGTGCCGCTCTCCTGCGGCGCGGTCACGGTGGCCCGTTCTGCCTCTGCGCGTGTTGGGGTCGTGAACGCGCGTGAGAGACAATCCGCTACTACATTGAATTTGCCCGCGACGTGCCTAATGTCAGTGGTAAATTCCGAGATTGCGGCCAGCTGCCTCTGCTGCCTGCCGGACCACGGATCTGAAATTTTGGCCATGGCGTATCTGAGCGGCTTGTGGTCCACATAAGCGGTGAAGCACCGTCCTTCCAGCCAGAACTGGAAATGACGAATAGCCAAATGCAGCGCCAACAGTTCTCTGTCAAACGCGCTGTATTTTCGTTCAGCCGGGCTTAAAGATTTGCTAAAGAAAGCCAAAGGCTGCCAAACTCCGGCTACCTGTTGCTCAATAACGGCCCCTATGGCTAAATCTGAAGCGTCTGTCGTCAGCGCGATACGTGCTGCAGGGTCCGGGTGGGCCAGGAGCTCAGCGTCAGCCAAGGCTTTTTTAACCTCTGTGAACGCGCGCTCCCGCTCCGGGGACCATTCGACCGCCTGGGTCGGTTTTTGTTTTTTGAGCGCGGCATATAACGGTTGCATGATTTGAGCTGCGTGGGGCAGGAATCGGTTATAAAAATTCACCATCCCCAAGAATTCCTGTAGTGATTTGACCGTTTGTGGACGGGGAAAATCCGCTACCGCGCATACTTTCTCCGGTAACGGAACCGCTCCCTCCGGGGAGATGCGGTGACCCAAAAAATCGATCCGCTCGACGCCGAACTGGCACTTGGCTGGGTTAACTATTAAGCCGTGCTCTCCCAGCCTCCTAAAAACTGCTGTGAGGTGCGTTTCGTGTTCGTCCTCTGAAGTACTTGCGACCAAAATGTCGTCGAGGTACACAAACACGAAAGGGAGATCGCGTAACACGGCATCCATCATCCGCTGAAATGTTTGCGCCGCCCCTTTGAGACCAAACGGCATGCGTAAAAATTCGAAAAGTCCGAACGGGGTTATTACCGCTGTTTTAGGAATGTCCTCCGGTTGGACCGGGACTTGGTGATAGCCGTGAACTAGATCAATCTTTGAAAAAATGCGCGCCCCCGCCAGGTGCACCGAAAAATCCTGAATGTGCGGGATGGGATAACGATCGTGCGCCGTAGCGTTGTTTAGCCTGCGGTAATCCCCGCACGGTCTCCAGGAGCCATCGGCTTTCGGTACCATGTGCAGCGGCGAAGCCCACGGGCTCTTCGACCTACGAACGATGCCCAGCCTCTCCAGGCTGGCGAACTCCTCGCGCGCAATGGCGAGCTTAACTGCATCCAAGCGCCGAGCTTTTGCAAACACGGGAGGACCAGACGTGGGGATAAAGTGTTTCACCCCGTGCTTCGCGACCGTCGCTGAAAAAGTGGGCACAGTGAGCGCTGGAAATTGGGTGAGGAGTGTGTGAAACTTACCACCTGCTGTAGCGACGTGGGTCTGTACTGGTGGCGGGGACACTCGAGCTGAACAGGGGAGAGAGGAAAAAGAGAGTGCATTTACCAGCCGTCTATTAGCAAGATCAACTAACAGATTGTGTGAACACAAAAAATCCGCGCCCAACATGTTGAAACTCACCGCCGCTATTACAAAAGTCCATTCATATGTGCGGCCATGTAAGCACAAAGGCAAGGTCCTTCTCCCGTAGGTGTTGATGTTCGAGCCATTTGCCGCTGTAGCTCCGCTACCGTGGGGTCCAGCCACCCGGTCCGCGTATGTTGGGGTGATGAAGCTCACTTGTGCTCCGGTGTCGATGAGGAACTCTCGTCCGGAGCGCGCATCCGTGATGTAGAGCAGCTTGTTGCGTTCTTCGAGGGTCGAAGCTGCTAGCGACCCCCGGTCTTGCCATTTCCCGAACTCCTGAAGATGCAGGGCGGCACACACCTGCGTGCCTTCTCTGCGAACCTCCGATGGTAAAAGCAGAGATCTTCTCCTCCGCTGTGTCGTGCCCGTGCCTCTGCCGCCGGGCTATTGGCTCCACCTCGTCGCGGCCGTGTTGCCGCCGTCGTCGGCCAGTCTGGTTCTGCCGCCTCTGGCTCCCCGCTGTCTCGGATCGCTGCTGTGGTCGCTTGCCCGCCGCAGGCGTCCAGGATCCCATCTGCCTCCTGGGCCAGCTCCCGGAACTCCTCCAGGGTGTGACACTTTTTGCCGGCCAGCGTGCTTCTCGCATGCGCCGGGAGGTTGGAGAGGAAGATGAACTGAAAAATGAAATCATCGTTGTCCAACCCTCTCAGCTGTATCATCTCCTCCATCAGGGCGCTCGGCCTGTGTCCACCTTGGTCTAGCAAAGACAGGATCCTCCTCACCCTCACTTCAGCCGAGGGGGTGAAAAACTTGATGAGGGTGGATTTCAGCTTGCCGTACCTGTCGGTCGCGGGTGGCTGCTCCACCAAGCTTTGCACGCACCGAGCTGTGCTGTTGTCCAGTTTAGCGATGACATGGTGGAACTTAGTGTCATCCACCGTTACTCCTGCGAGCGCGAACTGCGACTCTGCTTGCAGAAACCACGACCGTGGGTTATCCTGCCAGAAATCAGGCAGCTTAACGGCCACTGTGCTCTCCAGCTCTGAGCGCTGTGAGTCCGGGACCCTGAGAATTTCTTCGTTCATTCTCAACGTCGTCAGTCACCAATGTGGGGAGACTTGAATAACGAAACCGAATTGCCTTTAATTTCAGTTTATTTCAAGTAACCATTCCACTGTCTGCTCTCATTCCTGAGCAGCGAACAAAGAGAGTGAACACACCAAAGTTCTCTCATTTAAACATTCTCACATCAAACCATTTCCCTCGCGGGGGAAATCACACATCTATCTCAAAATCTCTTTATTCACATTCATTAGCCTTTTATTTACATAACTCCCCCTTCTCTCCTCTCGAGCCTCAGTGGTCAGGAAGTCTTCTGTCCCCTGTCCTCCGCAGGGGGTCCAGGCTCTGTGGCTCCGCACCGCAGGGGGATGGCTCTTCTTCATCGTGGTTAAATCACATATGCAGTGTCCAACATATACATGTCTCACAACACAGCCATACAGACATTCTTTTTCATTCTGAACAGTTTTCATATTTACAAGAACAGACACCGTGTGTTTGTGTGCACAGGTTGCACTTTTGTATGCCACCTTTAGCAGCACCCAAAGCGGGATAGGTTTTATTTCGGAAGTGGCTGTCACAAAAAAAAGAGCGGATACGAGTTGAACTGGGATGCATAGACTCTTCTCCACAGCCGCTGGGGGATGGTCAGAGCTGCTGCAGGCTCTGGGAGTTTTTTCAGTTTCTTCTGGCTTCTCCTGGTCCCACAGCGGTCATTTCACTCAGGTCTCTAAAGTTGGAGTGTGATAGAGGAAGAGGACGCTCCATGGGGTGATGAAGGCTATGTAAGCAAAAACTGGCCTGTTAATTTGTATGGTGTGGTGAGTGTGTTTAGGTGGTTAGGACTGATGACTGATGTGGAAATGTATGTAAATTTAAAATAATTTCTAGATCTTGACAAGTTGTTTTTAATCATAACATGAAATACTATGTTTTTAATGATTAAACTGCACTACTTGAAGTGGTACACGGCAGCACAGTGGTACAGGGGTTAGCACTGTTGCCTAATAGCTAGGAGGTTCCAGGTTTGAATCCTCAGGTTGGTAGGAGTAGGAACCTTTCTGTGTGGAGTTTGCATGTTCTCCATATGCTGTGTGGGTTTACTCCAGATGTTCTGGTTTCCTCCCACAATCCGAAGACATACATGTTAGGTTAATTGGTGATTCTAAATGGTCCCTAGGTATCCGTCGCTCTCTTAGAATAGAGGGTTAGTACTAGTGAAGTGGTTTTTGAGACTAGAAAAGTGCTATATAAGTATAGGACCTTATCCTTGCACTCAATTTTAGAAATGTAACAACAGATCTTTTTATCGTGCTGCAAGTTTTTGTCTTGTGCTACATAACTATGAACCTCTGTAGCACCAGTGCTATGAGCATAACAAGTTAACGTACAGCCCTGATCACCAAACCTGGTACACAGATTCACTCTGTGACCCTGAAGTGTGACTGGTGGTTTTGGGATTGCAAGGTCAAAGGTCAACATCAAAATGGCTTAAAAACTATATCTCAACAACAAAGAAAGCTAGGGTCATCAAACCTGGTACACAACTTCACTCTGAGACCATGACCTCTGACTACGGGTTTGGGGTCAAAAGGTCAAGGTTGGCACTGCCTATGCTCTCTTACTATTGTCACAAGCCTGGCTCGCTGGCTTGGACAAAGAAGGGGAGACCACACGGAGGTGCCAATTTAAACACAAGTTTATTGTTTCAAAGAGAACAAAAATAAAAATGTGTCTGTAAAGTCAGTGGAGAGTGTGAGTATTGGATGCGTGAAACAAACAAAAACAAACTAATCACTGGCCAACCCAGTGATCACATGCCTCTGTCAGGGTGATATTGATGCCCAGCGGCAACCCCAAAACCAGAAAGCCCACAGGCTACAGACAACAGAAAGCCCACAGGCTACAGACAACACAAACAGGGGCCGCCAGCACAACCCCGACCAAGTGACAGGCAACAAGCGAATAGGCAGAGCACAAACACCAGGAAAGCGACTGACCTCCATTGGAAGCAAAACGCTACTGATACGTGCGCAAAGATGGCTTAAATAGAACACCTCTCAGCCAGAGGTGGTCCTTCACAGCTCCACCTACAGCACAAGAAAAAAAACACAGAGAGGTCCCACTCCACAAAGGAGCGGGCCGTAACACTATAGAACATGTAAAGCCCTCTAGGGTCATCAAACTTGCTACACAGGTTTACTTCAGGATCCTGCCCTTCAACTATCTCTCATATAACTGCTTACCAGGCAGTTGAGGGTTGAGGTAGGGAGGATTCATGTGCAAGCAGGGATGGTGCAGAGATGGAATTTATTAACAGAAAAACTTAGGGACAAAATCAAAGCAGCGCATGGACTGAAAACTGAACTAAACTTGACATGATGAACACTAAACTAAACTTGGCAAAAACTAGCAGGGCGATGCAGGATCAACTTACATGGAACATGGAACATAGACAGAGAATCATGGCAGGGAAACAACATAGAACAACACAGTGTAATAGACACGATGACCTCTCGATACGGTAAAGACAAAGACTCACATATAAACGGAAACTAATAATTAGGAAACACAGGACAGCTGGGAGAGTAATCAGGAGCTAAACAGGAATACACATGAGGGAGAGTGGCTATGGGTACGGAAACATGAGGAGCTGAAGACACCAGGTAAACCAATATGCACACAAGACTAAAATGATGACAGTGAGGACAGACAGGGGATGACATGACATGACAGACTAATGATCAGAGAACACAAGGAGACTTAATAGTAATAATAATAATGATCATCATAATCATAATAATACTGTGGAAAGGCAAAAACTAAAATGAACATAAAGTGTGGGCACAGTCTCAGGCCATGCCCCGATCATGATATACAGTGGGGAAAAAAGGTAGTCAGCCACCAATTGTACAAGTTCTCCCACTTAAAAGATGAGAGAGGTCTCCAATTTTCATCATAGGTATACCTCAACTATGACAGACAAAATGAGAAAAAAAAAATCCGGAAAATCACATTGAAGGATTTTTAATGAATTAATTGGTAAATTCCTCGGTAAAATAAGTATTTGGTCAATAACAAAAGTTCATCTCAATACTTTGTTATATACCATTTGTTGGCAATGACAGAGGTCAAACGTTTTCTGTAAGTCTTCACAAGGTTTTCAAACACTGTTGCTGGTATTTTGGCCCATTCCTCCATGCAGATCTCCTCTAGAGCAGTGATGTTTTGGGGCTGTCGCTGGGCAACACAGACTTTCAACTCCCTCCAAAGATTTTCTATGGGGTTGAGATCTGGAGACTGGCTAGGCCACTCCAGGACCTTGAAATGCTTCTTACGAAGCCACTCCTTCATTGCCCGGGCAGTGTGTTTGGGATCAATGTCATGCTGAAAGACCCAACCACGTTTCATCTTCAATGCCCTTGCTGATGGAAGGAGGTTTTCACTCAAAATCTCACGATACATGGCCCCATTCATTCTTTCCTTTACACGGATCAGTCGTCCTGGTTCCTTTGCAGAAAAACAGCCCCAAAGTATAATGTTTTCACCCCCATGCTTCACAGTAGGTATGGTGTTCTTTCTCCTCCAAACACGACAAGTTGAGTTTTTACCAAAAAGTTCTATTTTGGTTTCATCTGACCATATGACATTCTCCCAATCCTCTTCTGGATCATCCAAATGCTCTCTAGCAAACTTCAGACGGGCTTGGACATGTACTGGCTTAAGCAGGGGGACACGTCTGGCACTGCAGGATTTGAGTCCCTGGCGGCGTAGTGTGTTACTGATGTAGCCTTTGTTACTTTGGTCCCAGCTCTCTGCAGGTCATTCACTAGGCCCCCCCGTGTGGTTCTGGGATTTTTGCTCAGATCGAGGGAGATTATCAGTGGTCTTTTATGTCTTCCATTTTCTAATAATTGCTCCCACAGTTGATTTATTCACACCAAGCTGCTTACCTATTGCAGATTCAGTCTTCCCAGTCTGGTGCAGGTCTAAAATTTTGTTTCTGGTGTCCTTTGACAGCTCTTTGGTCTTGGCCATAGTGGAGTTTGGAGTCTGACTGTTTGAGGTTGTGGACAGGTGTCTTTTATACTGATTATGAGTTCAAACAAGTGCCATTAATACAGGTAACGAGTGGAGGACAGAGGAGCCTCTTAAAGAAGAAGTTACAGGTCTGTGAGAGCCAGAAATCTTGCTTGTTTGTAGGTGACCAAATACTTATTTTACCTAGGAATTTACCAATTAATTCATTAAAAATCCTTCAATGTGACTTTCTGGATTTTTTTTTCTCATTTTGTCTCTCATAATTGAGATATACCTATGATGAAAATTGGAGACCTCTCTCATCTTTTAAGTGGGAGAACTTGCACAATTGGTGGCTGACTAAATACTTTTTTCCCCACTGTAATCCCCCCTTTAAGGGGTGGATTCCAGTCCCCCCCCCAAAAGACCACCTGGTAACACCAAAATGGGCAGGGGGAGGGGAATAAGGCATGGCGGGAAGAAACAAAATACAGGAATCACACAGAGTAAAAAAACCAAAAATTTCTATCAGGGGTCCCTTTAAAGTTCACAGGTCCACTGGACAAAGGAACAGGGTGAGTCAGGGGGCCGACCCAGGTCCGTGGGGCCCCAATCCAGAGTGCGAAGTGGATCAGGTGGCCTGCCCAGGTCACTAGGCCACCAGATCATGAAACAGGGTGAGTCAGGGGGCCGACCCATGTCCGTGGGGCCCCAATCCAGAGTGCAAAGTGGATTGGGTGGCCTGCCTAGGTCCCTAGGCCACCAGATCGCGAAACAGGCAGCCCAAGGATTTGTTATGTCTGGAAAACTGGGGAAGGACTGACAGAGAGTGGCATTTGCTGGGAACACAAACTTTATTACATAGTGTGTTATATTGTGTGACCCATTGTGGGACTAATAAAGACTTATCTATCAGGTAATACAGGTTGTTGACGGGAGGCTGAGTGCTGCCAAGAGCACGAGAGAGACGAAAGAGAACCGCGAAATGGCCGTCCCTCACATTCGTATGCTCGGTGTGATGACATCACCAAGTGGCCGTATCATCATGCCAACACCAACCAAACTTGTGGTGGGGATCAATAAAATATACAAATATTCACCCCCCACCCTTGGAAAAACAGAACAACATACATAACCAAATTGACCCTCCTCAATTTGTCACAGTAAAGAACCCCAAACTAGCTAGGGCCAGTGGGTAGACTACCGTGTGACCAAGCGCGGCCGAGTGGTTTGTTGTGCCACTATACTTTTGCAGCCACGCCCTAGCTAAATAGTCCTTCTTTTATTGAGAAATGCAGTTCAGCTCAAGGGGCCCTGAGGCAAGCCCATGGTGGACGTGCCCCTGGAAGTGCTGTGGCCTGCGGACCGGGATCATCTTCTTCAAACCCCAGTCCGGATCCCACACCATGTGAGTCGACTCCCCCATAGCCATGTCATTCAGAGCAGCTGCTCGAACTCAGCGAAGGTGGTTGGCATGCCACACCAAACCATCTGCTAGCTGGAAGTCTAGTGGTCCCAGCTGCGCGATGATCTTGATGGGTGCCAGTAGTGGTGGAGATGGTGTTGAAGCTGGCTGTGGGTCTGGTCGTTCAGTTCTAGGGACAAGAACCCAGTCCATCACTGCGAGTGGCGCTCTGTTTGGCTGCGTTCGGCATCGTGGTTGTGATGGTGTAATGCTCACGTCTGCTGTGGGGCATCCACCAGGTTGTGGTGGTTCTGCAGCATCTTGTTAGATCATGGACTCTTCATCCTGCAGCTCAGCGGCAGCTCCTGGAGGCTGGTGCCAGGCGTGGATTCGGAAGCAGTCCGGTTTCTTCTTTCTCTTTCCTGGGAAGTCCGGTCGTGGCGATGTTGCTGTTGCCGTTGGTAGAACCTGCGCCAGGTTGTTGTGTCCCGGGGTTCTGGATAGGCGTGGACTCCCTCTCCTGCAGCTCTACAGCGCCTCCCTGAGGCTTATGCTGAGCGAGGATCTGAGGAAAGCGAGCACGGGACGGCTGTACCCTCGTCGTCGTCGTCTGGGTGTGTTGCATCCCACTTGTCATCGCTGGTCAAACAGAGTCTGTTACTGTTGCAGATGGAGAAGCCCAATTGATAAAACAGGTCACATGCTAATATGTTGTCTCCATGCATAACCACTTGGAAAACAAAATCAGTAACGACTCTTGACGTGTAGTGGACCATTAATGTGATGGTCCCTACACTGTTGACCTGGTAGCCACCATACCCATACAGCTACTCTGGGTTTTTCCTGATCGTGTGGTTGGGAAAGAACTTTTTCACGATGACCCAGTTCAACATCAATCTCACTGTGGCGGTGTCAAGCAGGTGCGGTAGGATGACGTTGTCCAGCCCTACCTTGCAGAACGCGTACGCCGCACCAACATGTTGTTGGGTGTGGCGACGTAGCTAGCTAGCAGCTCAACTGACTCAGCAAATGTTTCTGTTGGTCCTAGCATGTAGAAAATATGTTGGCCCTCTATGCCCAGATTGTGAATCAATAAAGCTCGCATCCATACCTTGTCCAGCTTGCCTAGGTCCAACGCCGATATATAGATGGTGAAAGCTTTGAACCAGCGCGGCAACATTATGGGCAGCTCACCTGGGGTTTCCAGAAACGGCTGTAATGGCCTCAAACAGGCTTCCATGACTTACTCTTGTCACCAAATATTATGTCTGGAAAACTGGGGAAGGACCGACAAAAAGTGTCATTTGCTGGAAACATGAGCTTTATTACATACTGTGTTATATCAGGCAGTACAGGTTGTTGACGGGAGGCTGAATGCTGCCAAGAGCGTGAGAGAGACAAAAGAGAGCCACAAAATGGCCGTCCCTCACATTTGTATGCTCGTCACCAAGTGGCCGTGTCATCACGCCAACGCCAACCAAACTTGTGGCTTTCTTTACACCTCAGGGTTGAATAATTTTGAAACTGCAATAGTCATTAAAAGTGCCATTTTGTGTGGAATTTGGAGAAACCAGTTGTAATATACAGTATATATATATATATACAGTGATCCCTCACTTATCGCGGTTAATGGGTTCCAGAACCGACCGCGAAAAGTGAAAAACCGCGAAGTAGCGTCACCCCTAATGACTTCATCCATAAATAATACGTACGTTCATTCTCTCACTCTCTCTCTCTCATATGATACGTGTGTGTGTGTGTGTACGTGTACATACATACGTAGATGTAAATAAAGTGTACATAAATATGTTTTTAGAACTCTTTTATTCTTATAACAAGATACGTAACTCAAGATGAAGATGATTTACTTCACAGGTTAATGAGAGCTTTACTGCTCCTCAGGTGACGCCTCATCGTCAGGTGCTAGAAGCGCAGGATCATCGAGGGCAGCTTCCGATAGAGCTGGAGAAGCTGCAGGAGGCGGCGTAGTGGCTCGACGGGAAGACTATTTCGCACAAAATGGCACAAGAGAACAGCAAAAAGTTCCACGCTGCGAGACTACGTAACACGAGCGATAAAGAGCAATGAATGCGGTCTTCCTTCCCTTCATGGGCGCTCAGCAGGGAGAGGAGGTGGGTGAAACGTCTCGGCCAATCAGCTTGCGGGGTGAAACGTCTCGGCCAATCAGCTTGCGAGATTTCCGAGCCGAGCCAACACGAGAACAGCGAACAGAGAGGTGGATTTTTTGAGTTGTGCGGCTCTCCGTGTTGATACTGTGGTGTAATCTAAGTATTACATATGTGGAGCCACTAGGGGGCGACACAGACCGGATGTTGTCAGGTGTACAGCATGATAGATATTTATATGGCGGAGTTTGTGTGTTAATGTGTTGCAGCCAGTCAATAAAGGAGGCTCCGTGTTCACCCAAAGCAGCAGTCTTTATTTATAAAAGAACCAAACACAACATGGTGTCAGAAGTTGGTGCGCTTTGAGGTGAGAAAAGTCAGCTTTGCAACCGGCTAGCGGCTATGCCAGACGAAGTTCAAAGAGCTGCAGCTGCGCCAATTGATCCAGTAATGGCGGCGGCTACTCCAGCGGCAACCTTCACCATTAAACCACCGGAGCCCTTCGACTTTGCGAGACCCCAAGAGTGGGAAAAGTGGATAAGACGTTTTGAGCGTTTTAGACTGGCAAGTAACCTGAATAACTCAGCTGAGGCAAACCAAGTAAATACGCTGGTTTATTGCATGGGAGATGAGGCTGACGACGTGCTAAGAGGGCTCGAGCTAACGAGTGTGCAGCACCAGCAGTACGATGCCGTTAAAACAGCCTTTGATAGACATTTCGTTCCCAGAAAGAACGTGATTTATGAACGAGCAAAATTCAACAAGCGAGTGCAACAGCCGGCAGAACCAGTAGACTCGTTCATAACAGCACTCTATGCGCTGGCAGAAAACTGTGAGTACGGTGCACTTCATGATGACCTCTTGAGAGACAGGCTTGTAGTGGGTCTGAAAGATTCGTCGCTGTCAGAAAGAATGCAGCTTGACAAAGATCTTACCCTAGCTAAAGCTATAACAATGGCAAGACAATCTGAAGAAATACAACGACAACAAACTGACCTAAGAGGTGAAACTAGCATTAACAGAACAGCCGTGGATGCGGTACACATCAGAAAAGCCAAGCCAAACAAGTTCATAATCAAGGAACAAAAACAGATTAAGTCCTCAAGGCCTCAGCAGACAAAACAAGACAGTAAAGTTTGTTCCAAGTGTGGCAAAGCACCAGCACATGCAGCAGTACAGTGCCCAGCTAAAAACGCGGAATGCCATAACTGTAAAAAACGTGGACACTATATTAGAGTCTGTAGGTCCAACCCAACTGTGAATGAGGTCACTGACAATGCAGATGGACTTTTTCTGGGTGAAGTGGATCTAGGGGAGGATCCATGGCTGGCAGACATAAATGTGAGAGGAAATAAAGTGACTTTCAAGTTAGATTCCGGAGCGGACGTCACAGCGGTTTCTGACCAAACATTTGAAATCTTCAAGAAGAAAAATGAACAGTTGGAAAAGGCACAAAAACCACTCTACGGACCGGGTCGAACTGCACTAACCGTGTTGGGGTCTGTGACAGAGACTATTACATACGGTGACAAGAGCGCTACTGAGAAAATCTATATTGTCAAAAATCTGCGCATGGCACTACTGAGTAGAACAGCTTCCGTGAGACTGAAACTAATTGCCAGAGTTGACACTATAGACCAAGAGACAGTGAGAAAAGCGTACCCCAAGTTATGCGATGGACTTGGGCTTGTTCAAAAGCCATACACAATTAAACTGAAACCTGATGCTAAGCCCTTTTCGCTCAAGGTGCCAAGGCGTGTGCCACTGCCGCTCATGGGTAAAGTGAAAGAAGAGCTCGAGAGGATGGAAAAGTTGGGAGTCATCAGTCGCGTGGAGCAGCCAACAGATTGGTGCTGTGGCATGGTTGTAGCTCCCAAAAAGGACAAAGAAAAGGTGCGTATCTGTGTGGACATGACACCTTTAAATGAGTCAGTGTGTCGCGAAAGCTACATCCTCCCGTCTGTGGACCAAACGCTAGGCATGCTCACAGGTGCTCAGTATTTTTCAAAGCTTGATGCAAATATGGGATTTTGGCAAATACCACTGTAAAGAGTCGGCCTTTCTCACCACATTCATTACGCCATTTGGCAGATACCACTTCAACCGTTTGCCATTTGGTATTTCCAGTGCTCCTGAACATTTCCAAAACATGATGGTGACAGAGGTTACATCGGGTCTCGACGGAGTCGTCTGTCACGTGGACGATATCCTGGTCTGGGGATCCACCAAGGAGCAGCACGACGCAAGACTGCACGCTGTCTTGAAGCGCGTGGAGAAAGCCGGCGTTACGTTGAATATGTCAAAATGTGAGTTTGGCAAAAGAGAGGTCAAATTTCTTGGGTTTATTGTTTCAGCAGAAGGAATGAGGCCAGATCCAGACAAAACCCAAGCTGTTCAGGACATGAAAGAGCCAAGCAACGTGAGTGAGCTCAGGAGCTTTCTCGGAATGGTGAACCAGCTGGGGAAGTTCATTCCGAACCTTTCTGAAAAGGGCAAACCATTGAGAGACTTGCTTTCAACAAAGAACATGTGGTACTGGGGGCATGAACAACAAAATGCGTTTTGTAATCTCAAACAAGAACTGTCCTCTGCTCCTGTATTGCAGCTCTATGACCCAAACAAACCACAGAAAATATCTGCAGATGCCTCTTCATACGGATTGGGGGCAGTCATGCTACAGAAGGAGAGAGACGTGTGGTCACCAGTTGCTTACGCTTCTCGATCATTGACACCTACAGAGCAGCGCTACGCCCAGCTGGAAAAAGAAGCACTGGCTCTCACGTGGGCCTGCGAAAGATTCAATGACTTTATCCTGGGTCTGCACTTTGAACTAGAAACTGATCATAAGCCACTAGTGAGTCTGCTGGGAGGACAAGCTTTGGATGCGCTTCCACCGCGTATACAGAGATTTCGTATGCGCCTAATGAGGTACTCATACACTATAAAGCACATCCCTGGCAAAAGTCTAACCACTGCCGACACGCTCTCACGCTTACCGCTCACAAACAGTGTTACTCACACAGACACGGATCTTATGGAGGACACTAACATTTATGTTGACTCTGTGCTAGAGGGACTCCCTACAAGCAGCAAATATCTTGCAGATCTCCAAGAGCAACTGCAGTCCGACAGCGTCTGTTCAATTCAATTCAATTCAATTCAACTTTATTTATATAGTGCCATTTCACAACAACAGTCATCTCATAGCACTATCAACTGTAGGGGGGACCCCCACAGTTGCAGAAAGACCCCAGCAATCAGGCGATCCCCTGTGAGCAAGCACTTGGCGACGGTGGAGAGGAAAAACTCCCTTTTAACAGGAAGAAACCTCCAGCAGAACCAGGCTCAGGGAGGGGCAGTCATCTGCTGCGACTGGCTGAGGGGTGAGGGGATAGAGAAGAAGAAAAGAACAGACATGTAGAGAGCAAACAGCACGATGGGGACTCAATCTATGGGAGAGAACAAACAAATGTTAATGACCAGCAAAAAAAAAAATATTTCATAGAGAGTGAGGAAAGGAGTGAGGCCCAGTGCATTACTGGAGGTCCCCCGGCTGACTAAACCTATTAGCAGCATAACTAAGGGAGGGTTCAGAAACACATGATCCCTCCCTAATTGTAGGCTATATCAAAAAGGTAGGTTTTAGCCCTATTCTTAAAAACAGAGATCGAGTCTGACTCCCGAATCCAGATTGGCAGCTGATTCCACAGGAGAGGAGCTTGATAACTGAAGGCTCTGCCTCCCATTGTACTTTTGGAGATTCTAGGTATTACAAGTAATCCTGCATTTTGAGAGCGTAGTGCTCTGTTAGGATGATACGGTAGTATCAGATCTTTTAAATAAAAAGGAGCCTGATTGTTTAAAGCTTTGTAAGTAAGAAGAAGGATTTTAAACTTAATTCTAAACTCTATGGGAAGCCAATGAAGGGAGGCCAGAACCGGAGAGATATGATCTCTCTTTCTAGTACCTGTTAAAACTCTTGCTGCAGCATTTTGGATCAGCTGAAGACTTTTTAAAGATGTTTTAGGACAGCCTGATAATAAAGAATTACAATAATCTAATCTCGAGCTAACAAAAGCGTGGATCAGCTTCTCAGCATCACTCTGAGACAAGATGCTCCTAATCTTGGCAATATTACGCAAATGATAGAAGGCAGTCTTAGAAACAAATTTAATATGTGAATTGAAGGACAAATCCTGATCAAAAATAACTCCAAGGTTCCTCACAGAGCTATTAAGAGAAAGAGTAACTGCATCCAAACTGAAAGTTTGATTTGGAAAGGAATTTCTAAGGTTTTTTGGACCAACAAGAATGACTTCAGTCTTATCTGAATTTAATAGCAGGAAATTACAAGTCATCCAAGCTTTAATTTCCTTAAGACAGGCTTCTAACTTGGCTAATTGATTAGTATCATCTGGCTTCATTGACAGGTATAATTGTGTGTCATCTGCATAACAATGAAAATGTATACAGTGCTTTCTAATAATGTTGCCTAACGGAAGCATATATAAACTAAAAAGAGTAGGGCCTAGCACAGATCCCTGTGGAACTCCATGACTAAGCTTTGAGCTAAAAGAAAACTCATCATTTACATGAACAAACTGGAACCTATCAGATAAATAAGATCTAAACCACTGCAACAAAGTTCCATTAAGTCCAACATAGTGTTCTAATCTATCAAGTAGAATATTATGATCAATAGTATCAAAAGCTGCACTAAGGTCTAAAAGGACAAGTACAGAAACTAGTCCATTATCAGATGCAATGAGGAGGTCGTTAGTGACCTTCGCTAAGGCTGTTTCAGTACTATGATGGATTTTAAACCCAGATTGAAACTCTTCAAGTAAACCATTTCCCTGCAGGTGGTCAAATAATTGCGTAGCAACAACTCTTTCTAAGATTTTTGAAATAAAAGGGAGATTAGAGATTGGTCTATAGTTAGCTAAAGCTCCCGGATCTAGCGTTGGCTTTTTGAGTAAGGGTTTAATTACAGCCGTTTTAAAAGCCTGCGGTACATGGCCTAAAGTTAATGAAGAATTGATTATATGAAGAATAAAGCTACCAATAAGTGGGAAGACTTCTTTAAATAACCTGGTAGGAATAGGGTCTAAAAGACAAGTTGAAGGTTTGGATGAGGAAACTATTTTGTCTAACTCACAAAGGTCGATTGGAGTAAACTCATCAAGACAGATATCAATAGAAGGAGTTGTAATAGTTACAGTATTTAAGTTAACTGTGGGAAGAATCTGATTGATTTTATCTCTGATGGATGAAATTTTATTATTGAAAAAGTTCCTAAAGTCCTGACTAGTAAGCTCTAAGGGGATGCTAGGATTGACAGAGTCCTGACTCCTTGTCAACCTGGCTACAGTACTGAAAAGAAACCTGGGATTATTCTTGTTCTCTTCTATTAATGCAGAGTAATAACTCGTTCTAGCTTTTCTAAGAGATTTTTTATAAATTAAAAGATGATTTCTCCAAGCTAAATAGATTTCATCTAAATTAGTAGAGCGCCATTTTCTTTCTAATTGACGAGTCTTCTGTTTTAAGCTACGAGTTTCTGTGTTGAGCCAAGGAGTTAAAAATCTCTGATTAGACTTTTTCTTTTTTAAGGGGGCCACCAAGTCTAGAGCCTGATGCAGAGAAGCTGAAACACTATCCACCATGTTATCAATTACAGAAGGAGCAAGCTGTCTATAGCTTATTTCCATTGTGTTGACACATGGCATAGAGGAAACAATCTGCATAAATTTGGAAACAGCATCATCTGAGAGGCATCTACTGTGATAATATTTTTCTTTAGGAGCCAAATAGTCAGAAATAGTAAAATCAAAGGTTAACAGACAATGGTCTGACAGTACAGGGTTATGAGGAGACACTACGAGATTTTCTATTTCTATGCCATATGTCAGAACAAGGTCCAATGTATGGTGGAGGTAATGAGTAGAATTTCCTACTTTCTGAGAAAACCCAATCGAGTCTAATATTGAATTAAAAGCCACATTAAGGCAGTCACTATCTACATCCACATGTATATTAAAGTCCCCTACTATAATTATTCTATCAGATTTCAGCACTAAATCAGCTAAGAAATCAGCAAATTCGGATAAAAATTCTGAATAGGTTGATGGGGGACGATAAACTATGGCAAATAAAATTGGGTTTAACCTGAAATTGCTAAAGTGCCCAACACTGAGGACCAGGCCCTCAAAGGAATTATAACATGTTTTTTGCTTTACATTAACTAGTAATTTGGAATGGTAAATTGTTGCTACTCCTCCTCCACGACCAGAACTTCTGGGATTTTGACAGTTTAAATAACCAGAGGGAGTTGATTCATTTAAACCAACATAATCCTCTTGCCCTAACCAAGTCTCTGTAAGGGAAATTAAATCAATCTGATGATCAATTAACAGATCATGGACTAACAGAGCCTTGGGAGTTAGAGACCTAATATTTAATAAACCACATTTAATTTTTAAATTATGAGGAGGAACAGAGGCCAAATCATTCAATTTAGAGCAGCACGGTGGTGCAGTGGTTAGCACTGTTGCCTTACAGCTAGAAGGTTCCTGGTTCAAATCCCCAGGTTGGCAGGGGTTGGAACCTTTCTGTGTGGAGTTTGCATGTTCTCCCTGTGCTGCGTGGGTTTACTCCGGGGGCTCCGGTTTCCTCCCACAATCCAAAGACATGCATGTTAGGTTAATTGGCTGTTCTAAATTGTCCCTAGATATCTGTCTCCTATAGGCCCTTAGAATAGAGGGTTAGTATTAGTGAAAGCGCTTTGAGTGGTCTTTGTGACTAGAAAAGCGCTATATAAGTGCAGGTTAGTTAGTTAGTTAGAGGCTTTATGTTTAATTTGAGTTTTACCAATATTTTGCTTTATCACTTTGGGATGCTTATACATTATATTTTTATTTACTTTGGAGGGAGCAGACAACGATTCTCTGATGGGGAAGACAGGGGCTAAGCTGAAGGGTGGCGGATGAAGAGGAGCTGCAGAGAGGCGTGTAAGACACAAGTCATGAAATACTGCACAGAAGGCTGGCCGGATCGTAACCAGCTACAGGGAGCGGTGAAGCACTACTGGTCTGAGAGAGCCGTTTTGAGTGTGCATAACGGACTACTACTGAGAGGCACGAGGTTAGTTATCCCTGCTAACATGAGAAATGCAGTTTTGGATAAGATACATGAGGGCCACCAGGGGGTGGTTAAATGCAGAGAGCGCGCCCGTCAGGCTGTATGGTGGCCAGGTTTAAGCAACCAGATTAGTGAAATTGTACTCAAATGCAGAAAGTGCATACAGGAAAGAGTTAATGTGAGAGAGCCTTTAATGCCCACAGATTTACCAGAAAGGCCATGGCAGAAGTTGGGAGCTGATTTGTTCACGCTACAAGACAAAAACTACCTGTTATTAGTGGACTACTTCTCTAGGTATACAGAGATTGCCCAGCTTAGCCCAACTCGCTCTGCCAATGTCATTGTGCATTTAAAATCAATGTTTGCACGTCACGGAATACCGGAGATACTGATCACGGATAATGGCCCGCAGTTTGCAAGTCAGGAAATGGAAGACTTTGCAAAGGAGTACTGTTTTGAGCACGTGACCAGTAGTCCCAGGTACCCCCAAAGTAACGGTGAGGCAGAAAGAGCTGTCAGAACAGTCAAAAATCTTATCAAGAAAGCCAGTGATCCATACCGAGCACTGTTAGCCTACAGATCCACAGCGTTGGCAAATGGCTACAGCCCAGCACAGCTTCTCATGGGGCGTAGGCTTCGTACCACCCTGCCAATGCTTCCAGAAGCCTTGCAGCCATGCGTGCCGAATCTACAACAAATTCGTCACGTGGAAAAGGAGAGACGGATGAGGCAAACAGAATACTTTAACAAAAGACACAGAACAAGAGATTTGGATAAACTGTTACCCGGAAACTCTGTTTGGATTACAGATGCGAAAGCACAGGGCACAGTGACATCTGTCCACAAAACTCCACGGTCCTATGTCATCAGTGGACCACAAGGGACAATCAGGAGGAACCGCACTCATCTTGTGCCTATGTCGATACCAAAGACTGAGATGGAACCACAACGGACCCAGTCAAATGGAAAAGACACTCCTACAGAAACTGTTTCTGAGCCCAATGCACAGGAAACACCAGGTGTTGTTAGAACCAGGTCTGGTAGAGAAGTGATAAAACCAAAGAGACTGGATCTGTAGAGCTGCATGTTAATATTCGTGAAAGCAGAGTTGAGTTCTAAAAATGCCTTTTTTAAATAGAAAATAAGAGGCCTTTGCATAATATGTTCTTACATGGCAACAGTGTTGAAAAAAAAAAAAAGAAATGTTATAGATTTGTAAAAGGGGGTGATGTGTTAAATTTATGCTGTCATAGTTAGTTGACAAAAGGGAATGGAAAAGATCTCATATAAAAATGTATTTTGTGTTTTCAGCTAAAAGGGGTCAACTTGGCTTCAGTAAGGGGGATGTGGTGTAATCTAGGTATTACATATGTGGAGCCACTAGGGGGCGACACAGACCGGATGTTGTCAGGTGTACAGCATGATAGATATTAATATGGCGGAGTTCGTGTGTTAATGTGTTGCAGCCAGTCAATAAAGGAGGCTCCGTGTTCACCCAAAGCAGCAGTCTTTATTTATAAAAGAACCCAACACAACAGTGCTAGAAGCGCAGGATCATCGAGGGCAGCTTCCGATAGAGCTGGAGAAGCTGCAGGAGGCGGCGTAGTGGCTCGACGGGAAGACTATTTCGCACAAAATGGCACAAGAGAACAGCAAAAAGTTCCACGCTGCGAGACTACGTAACACGAGCGATAAAGAGCAATGAATGCGGTCTTCCTTCCCTTCATGGGCGCTTGGCAGGGAGAGGAGGTGGGTGAAACGTCTCGGCCAATCAGCTTGCGGGGTGAAACATCTCGGCCAATCAGCTTGCGAGATTTCCGAGCCGAGCCAACACGAGAACAGCAAACAGAGAGGTGGATTTTTTGAGTTGTGCGGCTCTCCGTGTTGATACCTGATGGTCTAATGTAGTCTCCCTGCCTTCTGCTAGCGCCCGCCCATTATTTCTCAATTTTGAATTTTTGATGAATATTTTTGAAAAATCCACGATACACTGAGGGCGCGAAAGGTGAAACGCGAAGTAGCGAGGGATCACTGTATATATATATATATATATATACAGTATATATATATATATATATATATAGTGGGACACATATGCACATATGTACATCACTTCATGCTTCATATGTATACCACTTTAGGCTTCACATCTTAGATTGAACAAAGGACCGGGTCTCTTTGGAGATAACAGGAGGATGTGAAAGTTTAGGCTTTGGTATGCAAAGAGACGGCCTGGGGGGATTTTCCTGGCCGCCAGAAGCTGGGGGTGGAGGTGTTAAGATCTGAAAGAAGATGCATTGTTACTTGGGATTAAATACAATGTGACTGTGTGCTTTGAAGTTCCTGAGGTATTTAAAGGACAAATGTCTGGGTTTCTTCCTCTTTCTGTTTTTGATGATGTTGGAAGATGTGAATAAACCTGACTCGTGAGATGAACTCTGCCTCGTCATTTTCACATTTCCCACACTGGTGACCCTAAGACGTATCATGAGTGAAAGAAATTCCCCTGAGCCAGCCGGGTCAGGAGCTCCCAGCCAAGCGTATGCCGCTACCGTCCAGCGACCGGACTTTTGGCGAGACAACCCGCGCTCCTGGTTCCACTTGGTCGAAGCACAGTTCGCCCTCCGGGGGATAACGGTAGATGACATGAAGTTCTACCATGTGATTGCCAAGCTCGACAACCGCACGGCTCGGCATGTGCAGAGCCTTGTGGAGCAGCCACCGGCCGACGACAAATACGACGGGTTGAAGGCTGCGCTCATCCAGCGCTTCACTCTCTCAGTCCAGGAGAGAGCGGAGAGGCTCCTGGCTCTGAACGACTTGGGAGATGGCATGCCCGTTGACCTGATGGAGAACATGCTGAGCTTGAGGGGCTCAGACAACGACGACTTCATCTTCACCCACATTTTCCTGAGAACCCTACCTTCGGCCACGAGAGCGACCCTGGCCAGTTCGCCGTTGTTGGCCCAGCGGGACTTCCGCGTGCTGGCCCAGGAGGCGCACCGGATTCTCAACGCCAGCAAGCAGCGCGTGGCCACCGCGGCAGGGACGGAGTTCGGCGCGACGGCCGGAGATGGCGAGGGGCCAGAGACGGCGGTAGAAGACCCACCGACGACGGCGGCGGCGGGGGCCAAGGATCGCGGAGGAGACACCCTCTGTTTCTACCATCGCCCTTTGCAGAGAAGGCACGCAAATGTATACCACCGTGCCAGTTCAAGCGCTCGGGAAACGCCAAGACCGGGGGTCGGTAGCAGCTGCGGCCCTCGGTGAAGAGAACAAGCTGCTCTACTTGACGGATGCACGTTTGGGGAGGCAATTCCTCGTGGACACAGGCTCCCAAGTGAGTTTCATCACGCCTACCTCCGCTGACTGGCTGGTGGGTCCCGGAGGTCACGGGACGTCAGCAGCGAACGGCTCGGAGATTAAGACCTTTGGTGAGATGAACCTGCTTCTGTCCCTACACGGCCGTACATTTGAGTGGACTTTTGTCATAGCTGCAGTGAGTTTCAATATGTTGGGGGCTGATTTTCTGTGCTCACATGGTTTGTTGGTTGATCTTGCTAACAGGCGCCTGGTTAATGCACTTTCTTTTTATTCTATTCCCTGTGCAGCCCAAGTGACCCCGCCCACAGCACAAGCCAACGTCGCAACGGCAAGCGGTAAGTTCCACACACTGCTCACTCAGTTCCCAGCACTCACGGTTCCCACATTTTCAGCAGCCGTCGCTAAACACGGAGTGGAACATTTTATTACTACCACCGGACCGCCCGTTTTTGCAAAAGCTCGGCGCTTGGATTCAGCTAAACTGACCATAGCGCGCGAGTAGTTCGCCAACCTGGAAAAGTTGGGCATCATCAGGCGTTTGAACAGCCCATGGGCTTCCTCGCTTCACATGGTCCCGAAAGCTGATGGCTCGTGGCGACCTTGCGGAGATTTCCGCAGGTTGAACAACTCCACAGCGCACGACCGCTACCCAATCCCGCATATCCAAGATTTTTCCGTTCATTTGGCGGGGGCGCGCGTTTTTTCTAAGATAGACTTGGTCCGCGGTTACCATCAAGTCCCAATGCGTGCTGAGGATATACCCAAAACAGCGGTAATAACTCTGTTTGGCCTATTCGAGTTTTTGCGCATACCATTTGGGCTTAAGAGCACTGCACAGACGTTCCAACGCATGATGGACGCGGTGTTGCGTGATCTCTCCTTCGTATTCGTCTACCTGGACGACATCTTAGTAGCCAGCGCGTCCGAAGACGAACATGAAAACCACCTCACGGCAGTTTTCCGGAGGTTGGGAGAGCACGGGTTAATAATCAACCCAGCGAAGTGTCAGTTCGGGGTGACGCAGATTGATTTTTTGGGGCATCGCGTCTCCCCAGAAGGAGCGGTTCCGCTCCCTGACAAAGTGCGCGCGGTAACAAATTTTCCCCAGCCACAAACAGTCAAGGCGTTACAGGAGTTTTTGGGAATGGTGAATTTTTATAACCGTTTCCTCCCCCACGCAGCGCAGCTCATGCAACCATTGTATGCCGCACTAAAAAAACAAAAACCCACAAATAAGATCGAATGGTCTCCGGAGCGAGAGCGAGCATTCTTTGAGGTCAAAACAGCCCTGGCAAACGCTGCGTTGTTAGCACATCCAGACCCAACGGCCCACACAGCGCTCACTACTGACGCGTCAGATGTGGCCATAGGGGCGGTCGTGGAGCAGCATGTAGCCGGGGCTTGGCAGCTGCTCGCCTTTTTCAGCAGGACTTTGCGCGATAGTGAATGAAAATACAGCGCATTCGACAGGGAGTTGTTAGCTGTCCACTTGGCCATTCGCCACTTCCAGTTCTGGCTGGAGGGAAGCCATTTCACCGCGTTCGTTGACCACAAGCCGCTGACATTCGCGATGGGCAAGGTCTCTGAACCGTGATCAGGCCGGCAGCAGAGGCAGCTGGCCGCAATCTCAGAGTTTACTACCGATATTCAGCACGTGGCGGGTAAACTGAATGTAGTGGCAGACTGTCTCTCGCGTGCCGTGGCGGCCCCAGTCCGCGTAGGGATAGATTATGCAGCCATGGTCGCGGATCAGGGTAGCGATGTGGATGTGCGCGCGCTCCAGTCTGGACCAACAGGGTTAAGGCTGGAAAACAGGGTGCTGCAAGATGGTATGCCCCCCCTAATCTGTGATGTCTCCACCGGGCAACCGCGTCCTGTGGTACCGGCTGCGTGGTGCCGCCGCGTTTTTGACTCGATTCATTCTCTGGCGCACCCGGGAGTGCACGCGTCGGTCAAAATGGTGGGAGAGAAATTTGTTTGGCCGAGCCTGCGCAAACAAGTTAGAGAGTGGGCAGCAGCCTGCATGGCTTGTCAACGAGCCAAGGTACACAGACACACGAGAGCCCCCTTGGAGCCGTTCCACATCCCGGCTAAGAGGTTCGATCATGTTCACGTGGACCTCGTAGGCCCCCTCCCACCGTCACAGGGGTGCACACACCTTCTGACAATGGTAGACCGCACCACGCGCTGGCCGGAAGTGGTCCCACTGTCATCAACCACAGCCGAGGAGGTGGCGCGTGCGTTTTTAACAGCATAGGTAGCGCGCTTTGGAGTCCCGTCGGACATTACGTCCGATAGAGGTCCCCAATTTGTTTCCGAGCTTTGGTCGACAATGGCCCGCAGCCTGGGGGTAACGATCCACCGCACAACCACGTACAATCCACAGGCTAATGGGTTATGTGAACGTTTTCATAGGTCATTGAAAGTGGCTCTCAGAGCGTCGCTTACGGATGCAAATTGGGTAGGCAGGCTACCATGGGTTTTATTGGGGTTGCATTCTGCACCTAAAGAGGATTTAGAAGCCTCCCCGGCTGAGCTAGTTTTTGCGCAGCCATTTCGGCTGCCCGGGGAATTTCTCCCAGATAATCCTGCGCCAGAATGCTCCCCAGCCCAGCAGTTGCAGAGTGGCACGGAATCGGGCACGCTGTCTGGCCCCATTCACCACAGTTTTCCGCGCGTTTTTGTGCCTAAGGCCTTAAAAAACGCAGAGTTTGTTTTTGTCAGACACAATGCCCATCACCCACCATTGCGACCACCTTATGATGGACCATTTAGAGTGCTGGAAACAGGGGATAAGCATTTTTTTGCTAGATTTGGGGGGCAGGAAAGAAAAGATTGGCATAAACAGGCTCAAACCCGCCTTTGTGGTGGCAGACGAGGATGTGCTGTTGGCCAGGGCTAGGGGACATTCCCCAGAATACCCACAGGGATTGACTAACAGTTCTCACCCTCAGACAGCAGCTCCCCAGCAGGATGGCGCCGCGGAAGTGGTAAAGCCCGCTTACAGCAGATACGGGAGGAGACTGAGGCCCAAGCAGCACGTGGACTGATGTGTAATGGTTTATGATGACATGCAGACTGTTATTCCGTTGTTCCATCTTAGACGTTTGGGGGGGGGGGGGTCATGTGGGACACATATGCACATATGTACATCACTTCATGCTTCATATGTATACCACTTTAGGCTTCACATCTTAGACTGAACAAAGGACTGGGTCTCTTTGGAGATAACAGGAGGATGTGAAAGTTTAGGCTTTGGTATGCAAAGAGACGGCCTGGGGGGATTTTCCTGGCCGCCAGAAGCTGGGGGTGGAGGTGTTAAGATCTGAAAGAAGATGCATTGTTACTTGGGATTAAATACAATGTGACTGTGTGCTTTGAAGTTCCTGAGGTATTTAAAGGACAAATGTCTGGGTTTCTTCCTCTTTCTGTTTTTGATGATGTTGGAAGATGTGAATAAACCTGACTCGTGAGATGAACTCTGCCTCGTCATTTTCACATTTCCCACAATATATATATATATCGTGGTGCTGTGAAAATGACGAGACAGAGTTCTCTCTCAAAGTCAACTTTTATTCACAACACCATCATCTCACAGCAGAGAGAAAAAAAAGAATGAAACAGTAAACTCTCGTCCTTAAATATCAGGGACTTCACACTTCATAGATCACATGTCACACAGACCACTTTGCATTATAAAGACAGTCACAATGCATTTCTCTCCATGCTATCACTTCCACTGTCTCCAATGCATCCTTCCTTAATCCTTTAATGACTCAGGTCTTGCATACCAAAGCTAATAATCCTGCAGCTTCCTGCCTTTGTTCTGACCTAAAATGTGAGTCACAAAATCTCCATGAGTGTGTCCACCACACAAAGCCCCCCCGAGCATTTTAGACAAACAGAACAACAAGAGAATACACATCAGTCCACATGCTGTATAGGCTTCAGCCTCCTGCCGTATCTGCTGAAGTTGGGGTTCAACGTCTCTGCGGCGCTGTCATGCTGGGGGTTTGCCGTCTGGGGGTGAAAACCCTTTGTCAGTCTCTTCGGGTGTTCTGGGGAAACATTCTTGTGAGAAATATTACAGTGTGAAGTCCCCCGTGGTGGTCTACCTCTCCGCGGGGCCCTTGCCAACAGCACTTGCTCATCTGCCACCACAAAAGCGAGTTTAAGTCTGTTTATGCCAATTTTCTCTTTCCTACCCCCCAAATCTAGCAAAAACTGCTTGTCCCCTGTTTCTAGCACTCTGAATGGTCCATCATAAGACGGTCGCAACGGGGTTCGATGCGCATCGTGTCTAACAAAAACAAACTCTGCGTTCTTCAAAGTTTTAGGCACAAGAACGTGCGGAAAACTGTGGTGCGCGGGGCCGGGCAGCGTGCTTGATTCTATGTTACTCCGCAACAGCTGAGACGGGGAGGCGTTTGGCGCAGGGTTATCTGGGAGAAAATCCCCAGGCAGCCGGAGTGGCTGCGCAAACACGAGCTCCGCTGGGGAGGCTTCTAGATCCTCTATAGGCGCAGAATGCAACCCCAATAACACCCATGGTAACTTGTCAACCCAATTTGTATCCGTCAGTGACGCTCTGAGAGCCGCTTTCAATGACCTATGAAAACGTTCGCATAACCCGTTAGCCTGCGGATTGTATGCGGTTGTGCGGTGAATTGTGACACCCAAGCTGCGGGCCATTGTCGACCAAAGCTTGGACACAAATTGAGGGCCTCTGTCGGATGTAATGTCCGACGGAACACCGAAGCACGCCACCCAAGCTGTTAAAAACGCGCAGGCCACCTCCTCGGCTGTGGTTGATGCCAGCGGGACCACTTCAGGCCAGCGTGTGGTGCGGTCCACCATTGTCAGAAGGTGTGTGCACCCCTGTGACAGCGGGAGGGGTCCAACGAGGTCCACATGAACGTGATCAAACCTCTTGGCCAGAATGTGAAACGGTTCCAAAGGAGCCCTCGTGTGCCTGTGTACTTTGGCTCGTTGACATGCCGTGCAGGCTGCTGCCCACTCTTTGACCTGTTTGCAGAGGCTCGGCCACACAAATTTCTCTCCTACCATTTTGACCGACGCGCACACTCCAGGGTGCGCCAAAGAATGAACCGAGTCAAAAACGCAGCGGCGCCACGCGGCCGGTACTACTGGACGTGGCTGTCCAGTGGAGACGTCGCAGATTAGGGGGGGCATACCGTCTTGCAGCACCCTGCTCTCCAGCCTTAACCCTGTTGGTCCAGACTGGAGCGCGCGCACCTCCGCGTCACCAACCTGCTCCTCGGCCATGGCTGCATAATCTACCCCTATGCTGACTGGGGCCGCCACGGTGCGCGAGAGGCAATCTGCCACTACATTGAGTTTGCCCGCCACATGCTGAATATCAGTGGTAAACTCTGATATGGCGGCCAGCTGTCTCTGCTGCCAGCCTGACCACGGTTCAGAGACCTTGGCCATCGCGAATGTTAGCGGTTTGTGGTCAACAAACGAGGTGAAAGCGCGTCCTTCCAGCCAGAACTGGAAGTGGTGGAGGGCCAAATGGAGAGCGAGCAGCTCCCTGTCGAACGCGCTGTATTTACGTTCGCTATTGCGCAAGGTCCTGCTGAAAAAGGCGAGGGGCTGCCAAACCCCGGCTACATGTTGCTCCACGACCACCCCTATGGCCACCTCTGATGCGTTAGTGGTGAGCGCTATGCGGGCTGTTGGGTGTGGGTGTGCCAACAACGCAGCCTTTGCCAAGGCTGCTTTCACCTCCGAGAACGCTTGGTCCCGCTCCGGGGGCCACTTGATCTTATCCGCGGGTTTCTTTTTTTTGAGCGCGGCATACAACGGCTGCATGAGTTGCGCCGCGCGGGGAAGAAAACGGTTATAAAAATTCACCATTCCCAAAAACTCCTGCAACGCCCTGACCGTCTGTGGCCGGGGAAAATCTGCCACAGCGCGCACTTTGTCAGGCAGCGGAACTGCTCCTTCGGGGGAGACTCGGTGTCCTAAAAAATCGATCTGCGCCACCCCGAACTGACACTTCGCTGGGCTGATTATTAACCCGTGATCTCCCAGCCTTCGGAAAACTGTGGCCAGATGCTTTTCGTGTTCGTCTTCGGACGCGCTGGCTACTAAAATATCATCCAGGTAGACGAACACGAAAGGGAGATCGCGAAGCACTGCGTCCATCATGCGTTGGAATGTCTGAGCAGCCCCTTTAAATCCGAATGGCATGCGTAAAAACTCGAATAGGCCAAACGGAGTTATTACCGCTGTTTTGGGTATGTCCTCAGCGCGTACTGGGACTTGGTGGTAACCGCGGACCAAGTCTATTTTAGAAAAAATGCGCGCCCCTGCCAAATGAACAGAAAAATCTTGGATATGTGGGATTGGGTAGCGGTCGTGTGCTGTAGCGTTGTTTAACTTGTGGAAATCCCCGCAAGGGCGCCATGATCCGTCAGCTTTCGGGACCATATGTAGGGGGGAAGCCCACGGACTGTTTGAACGTCTGATAATGCCCAACCTCTCCAGGTTGACGAACTCCTCACGCACTATGGCTAGTTTAACTGCGTCCAAGCGTCGAGCTTTTGCAAAAACGGGCGGTCCGGTAGTGGTAATAAAATGCTCCACCCCGTGCTTAGCGACTGTTGCCGAAAATGTGGGGACCGTGAGTGCTGGGAACTGAGTGAGCAGTGTGTGGAACTTACCGCTTGCTGCTGTGACGTTGGCTTGTGCTGTTGGCGGGGCCACTCGCGCTGTACAGGGAATAGAATCAAAAGAAAGTGCATTAACCAGGCGCCTGTTAGCGAGATCAACCAACAAACCATGTGAGCACAAAAAATCAGCCCCCAACATATTGAAATTTACTGCTGCTACAACAAAAGTCCACTCAAATGTACGGCTGTGTAGAGACAGAAGCAGAGTCTTCTCACCAAAGGTCTTAATCTCCGAGCTGTTTGCTGCCGTCACCCTGGGACCTCCAGAACCAGCTAGTCTGTCCACGTAGGAAGGTGTGATGAAGCTCAACTGGGAGCCTGTGTCGACGAGGAACTGCCTCCCCGAGCGTGCATCCGACAAGTAGAGCAGCTTGTTCTCTTCCCCGAGGGCCATGGCTGCTACCGACCCCCGGTCTTGGCGTTTTCCCGAACGCCCAAACTGGCACAGCGGTACACACTTGCATGCCCTTTCTGCGACATGGCAATGGTAGAAACAAAGGACGTCCGGTCCACGTTCCCTGGCCCCTGCCGCCGCCGTCGTCGGTGAGTCTGGCACCGCTGCCTCTGGCCCCCTGTCGTCTCCGGTCGTCGAGCCGAGTTCCGCTGCCGTGGCTGAGCACCGCTTGGTGGCGTTGACAATCTGCTGTGCCTCTCGGCCCAGCGCGCGGTAGTCCCGTAGGGCCAACAGTGGCGAACTGGCCAGGGTCGCTCTCGCTGCTGACGGTAGAGTCCTGAGGAAGAGGTGGGTGAAAATGAAGTGATCATCGTCAGAGTCTTTCAACCTCAACAACTTCTCCATCAGGCTCGCGGGCATGTCGTTTTCCCCCTCTGTCAGTGCCAGGAGCCTCTCTGCTCGCTCCTCCGCCGAGGGGGTGAATTGCTGGATGAGTGCAGCCTTCAACGTGCCATATTTGTCGCTATCCGGCGGCTGGTCGATCAGGCTCTCCACATGCTGGGCCGTGTTGTTGTCCAGCTTTGCGACTACGTGGTAGAATTTCGTGGCATCTACCGATATCCCCCTGAGGTTGAACTGCGCCTCAACCACGTTGAACCAGGAGCGCGGATTGTTCTGCCAGAAGTCCGGTAGCTGGACTGTAGCGGCATTCGCTTGGCTGGGGGCTCCTGACGTGGCTGGCCCGGGGGAATTTTCCTCTTCCATGATACGTCTCGGGTTACCAGTGTGGTGCTGTGAAAATGACGAGACAGCGTTCTCTCTCAAAGTCAACTTTTATTCACAACACCATCATCTCACAGCAGAGAGAAAAAAAAAGAATGAAACAGTAAACTCTCGTCCTTAAATATCAGGGACTTCACACTTCATAGATCACATGTCACACAGACCACTTTGCATTATAAAGACAGTCACAATGCATTTCTCTCCATGATATCACTTCCACTGTCTCCAATGCATCCTTTCTTAATCCTTTAATGACTCAGGTCTTGCATACCAAAGCTAATAATCCTGCAGCTTCCTGCCTTTGTTCTGACCTAAAATGTGAGTCACAAAATCTCCATGAGTGTGTCCACCACAATATACAGTATATATATATATTTAAAATATTTATTCCATCTAGCTACAATGCTCCGCACTGGGTGTGTTTATATATGTACATATTTATTCCATCTAGCTACAATGCTCCACACTGTGTGTTTATATATCTACATATTATTCCATCTAGCTACAATGCTCCGCACTGTGTGTTTATATATTTACATATTTATTCCATCTAGCTACAATGCTCCGCACTGTGTGTTTATGTACTCATATATTTATTCCATCCAGCTACAATGCTCCGCACTGTGTGTCTATATATATATATTTATATTAATATGTACATATGTATACTAGCTGCTCTTGGTTTTTTTTGTTTTTTTTTCTTGCCTTCTGATTGTTGCTCTGAGTGTTGCTATCCCTGTGCTGTTGTAATCCTGGAATTTCCCCATTGTGGGACTAATAAAGGCTTATCTTATCTTATCTTATCTTATCTTAATATTAGTTGTGTTGAGCTATTTAAATTGGTCTTGTTTTATTTGTTTATTACAAACAGCTGCTAGCTTGTACATTTTGCCATTAAAAATAATTTGCAGTGGGGGCTGAATAATTTTGATTGCAACTGTACATTCCAGTTCCAAAAGAAAGAGCTTTGCATTTTCTCCAGTGCTTCCACAGTAGCTACTATTAGGAGCTGTGGCCTACTTGAGGGCAGCCAACACTGATGTTAAATACCTTGTTGATTTTATCAAGGTAAAGTCCAAGTCGGCTCCACACCCTGTACATACAGTCCTGCACCTTGAGCTTTGTACAGCTGTGCTGGCAGTACAAAAGACTTCTTTCAGTCAACAACAAATGTAAGAAATTCTCCCCTCAGGCCACCTAAGATTCCAGGGCAAACTGGACCAGTGGCTGACTCGACCGCTACCCCATGAACCGTGAGCATTTGTCCTAAAGAATGAATGAAATAATGCATCACTGGTTGCCAGGGGTGTGGTTTTAGTGGTTGATAGGATATGACTGGTCTCTGGAGTATAATAAGCACAAAAACAAATGTGAATGAGTGGCTAAACTGCTAGCTTCTGCTGGCAGCCAGTTATGGTCAGAGATGAACTAGATAATCAGAAATGAACTAGATATTAGACTCAAGATTCAAAGATTTTATTTGTCAATACTCCTATACGAACAGGACACATGAACTTATGAAAATAGACACCTGGCTTCAGTGTAACAAACTTTCACTTAATATCAGTAAAACTAATTATATTGTATTCCATTCCAATAAAAAGCCAGTCACCAAGGAACTTTGCCCCCAAATTAATGGGCAGAATATTACAAGAGTTAGCTCTATAAAATTCTTGGGGGTCCTCATTGATGAATTTCTCAATTTCAAATGTCACTTTCACGATCTAACCAAGAAACTGGCCAAATACGCTGCTCTGTTTTTTAACCTCTTGCACTCTGGTGTACCGCGGGCGGGCACATCTCTGCGTCCTAGGGTGCACGAGGGCGCTGCGTCCTAGAGCGCACTGAAAAAAAAAGCTGCATTTCCGTTTTTCCACTACAGACACAGCCGCGAACAGATTAGATACGACTGACCTCTCATTCGACTAATAAGAGCCTTGAATTGGGTCTCTGAAACCTTGAAGAACCAATGACTGAAAACCTAGCAAGAAGGACCCGCCTACCAACGGCTGCGAATGCAGCCAGCCAATTGAAGCACAGAAGTTCGAAAGCTGTTTTGTGTAAGGCTGGGTGAAGAGAGACTGACTGCTGCAGCAGATGAAAAAAGGACCCGCAGGAAGAATCGCCACAGACCCAGCAGCACGGAGACCACCCACAAGTGCGACCTGTGTGACAGGGACTGCCATTCGCGCATCGGCCTGTTCAGCCACAGGCGGTGCTGTCCCAGCAGAGTAGATGTTTAGGATTCTCTTCCATGGTCATCATAGACCGACGGAGGCCGACGACGAAGGCTGGGTGACACACATGCGTTCGCCAGTCTTTTTTTATTACTACTGTTATTTGTTTTGAAAAATCGTTCGCCAAAACCGCAATCATGGAAGCGCAAAACCGCAATAATGGAATTTTGTTTTGACCGGGTCGCGTGACCAGAACCACGAGTCCGTAACAAGCGGACCAGCTTCTTGTTCATCTGACAATGAGGAAGAGAAGTTCGCCAGCACTTAGAGAGATTATGACTGTTTTGCCAAAAAATTCAAAGTGTTTTCTTTTAAATGACACCAACCCCATGAAGATGCTGCAAAGGGTTGAAGAACAGCTTTTGATTTACTTTGGGCACGTTATTTTTTGGCGTTTTTAGGGAAATTGACCAGAGTGCAAGGGGTTAAAGTGAGACATCTTCTGCCACTTTCAGCACTTCTCACGCTATATAAAACTTTATTTGAGCCTCACTTACATTACTTCAATATCATATGGGAAATACATTTCCAACTCATCCAAAAAAACTAGAAATTCTCCAAAAGAAAGTCATACATGCCTTATCATGGTCTGAATATAATACTAGTCATCTTTTCCATTGTTATAATCTTCTAAGACTTGCTGAGCATAATTACTTCCAGGATGCCTGTATAATGTATCAGGTTGTCCACAAACTCAACTTTAAATTATGTGAACTCATTCCAACCTTCCATCCCATTCACACTTATACCACTAGAAATAAAAAACAAATTACTGGGACAAAACGAAGACTAAAATCCACCAGGTTTAGTATTGTGTGCAGAGGACCGCAGATTTGGAATGAGCTTGATGAGAATCTAAAAATGTCACCTTCCATCTCCATCTTCAAGAAAAAACTAAAAATGCGACTCCTTTCATTATATAATTAATCTGCTGTTTGTTACACAAACTTGCTTACTGATGAGTTGTTATGCCATTGTAATTTTGTTTTATATGTTGATTTATTCCAATGGTATTTAATAACGACTATATATCTTGAACTCACCCACTATTTAAGTGTAAACAAATGCTGGGATTATGTGCTATATGTCTGTCATATGTTTGTTTGTTCTTTCACACCAAAACATTAGACTGATTTCCATGATCATTTCATTGTAGAATTGGGCTCCCTACTAAAAGCTTTAAATAGCTTATTTGGGATGATCCATTCACACTCCAAAACAATGTAAAAAAAAAAGCCTATTGTATACTGCTAATCATGCTGTTGATAATCATGCTGTCAGTAACTCATACTGTAATTCATTCATGCTGTTAATAATGTGTGATGTGTGTGTGTGTGAATAAAGTAAACTAGATTAAACATACAGGAGAACTGAAATGTCATTTCTCTTCAGTGGTGTGCGCAATATATATATATAAAAAGGAATAAGGCTGGAAAAACAACAACAGCAGTCTATGTACAGCAATGCTACCCTTAGTGCAAATAGCAACAGAAGATAAAACCCAGACATCCCACAGTGCAAATAAAGATAAAACAATAAAACCCAGCAATTTTGAATACAGAAAAGGTAGAGCAGAAATACTCGTAGTTGCAAGTTTGATGTGGTAGTGTAGGTGCAGACAGTGACAGATTGGACTTCACATGACCAATATTGCAATAACAGACAGTAGCAGGTATGGCATTTGTGCAAATGGTTGCAATAATGTGCAGAGACATACAGCAGCGGATGTATTACTGTTGGTGTGCCAGTCTTTCTGTGCCAACAGCTGAGGTAGATATTGTGCGGGTGAGTACGTTAGGGTCCGGGGGTGGACAGAGTTCAGGGTCCTGATGGCCTGGTGACCAAAGCTATTTATCAGTCTTGTGGAGCAGGCCAGGAAGCTCCAGTACCTTTTCCCAGAGGGCAGGGGGCTGAAGAGGGAGTGTGAGGGGTGGGAGGTGTCGCCATTACTGTGGATGCTGTTAGGTTCTTTACTATCAGTGGTGCACTGTGAGAGCAGCATAGAAGCAGAAAAACACCAGATTTTTAGGTTAACAAAAGTATTGGAAAAGATAGATTTAAAATTGATCAAAGTAAATAATACTTAATATCTAGTTGCAAATCCTTTGCTTGCAATAACTGCATCAAGCATGTGACCCACTGACATCACCAAACTTTTGCATTCTTCTTTTGTGATGCTTTTCCAGGTTTTCACAGCAGCCTCTTTCACTTGTTTGTTTTGGGGTTTAGGCCCTTCAGTCTCTTCTTTAACAGGTAAAATGCATGCTCTACTGGGTTCAAGTCTGGAGATTGACTTGGCCAGTCTAAAACCTTCCACTTCTCGCCCCTGATGAACTTTGTTGTTTTGGCAGTGTGCTTTGGGTCAATATTTTACTGCATGATGAAGGATCTTCCAATCAGTTTGGTTGCATATTTCTTTAAATTGGCAGCCAAAATGTTTCTGTAGACTTTTGAGTTAACTTTGCTGCTGCCATCATGTGTTACATCATCGATGAAGATTAATGAGCCCATCCCAGAAGAAGCCATGCAAGCCCAAGCCATCACATTACCTCCACTGTGTTTCACAGATGAGCTTGTATGTTTAGGATCATGAGCAGATCCTTTCTTTTTCCAACCTTTAACCTTTCTATCACTTTGGTAAAGGTTAATCTTTGTCTCATTAGTCCATAAAACTTTGTCCCAGAATTTCTGAGCCTTGCCTCTGTACTTTTTTGGCAAATTCCAGTCTGGCCTTATTCTTTCTGCTAATGAATGGTTTACTTCTTCTGGTGTAGCCTCTGTACCTTCGTTCATGAAGTCTTGTCTGAACAGCAGATTGTGGTACCTTCACTTCTGCCCTCTGGAGGTTATTGCTGATGTCACTAACAGCTGTTTTGGGGTTTTCCTTTAAAGCTCTCACAATGTTTCTGTTGACATCTGTTTGGACAGCAGTGTTTTTTTTTTCTTCTTCAGGACATTCCAAATGGTTGCACTGGCTATGGCCAATGTTTGTGCTATGGTTCTGATTAATTTTCCATTGTCTCTCAGCTTCACAGTTGCTTGTTTTTTTGTTCTTTTGTTTTTACAGTATATACCCATAGTCAGCTCTCTGGTTTTCATGATAGTTACACCTATAACTATAAATGCAGTCTGCACAGGCAAAACTCAAATCTGAAACTGAGAGCAGACATTCAGCACTATTTATGGTTTGCCTAATCAATGTAATAGGACACACCTGGGCAACAAAAAAACACCTATCAGTCACCTATAGCAATATATATAGCAATCATTTTTGCTCAGACGAAAAATGGGGGAGTTTAAACAAAATGCTATCTTCTAAGTTGTGTATGAGGTCTAGATATAAATACGTGGAATTAAAAGCTGAAATGTTGATAGCTCGTTTCATATTCATCTTTTGATTTCAAACCCAAATGTTTTCAGTCTACAGCAAAATAAAGAAGTTGGCCTTATTGTTTCATTACTTTTGGAGAGGAGTGTAGCTTATATGTCCACTTGGTCCACAAAAACTAGCAATCTGTGAGGATTCAAAGTGGACATTGGAAACTGATGGTTATCTTAAAATGGCTACATTTATTTTCTCTTTACAGCTTATGTACTGTTCAACCCGGTCTCAGTAAAAAAACATATCTAATAAACGTTTTCCCACCCCTCTAAAAACGTACATTTGCACGTTAAATAAATTAAAAAAAAAGTGCCTCGGTACGTTTTTACAAGTTCATTCACTGCACATACAGTCCTCACAGCGCATGTGCAGAACAATACATTGTTTACTTTGGTTTCCCAATGCTCGTTTGGTTGGTGGGGGGAGGATGGTGGACAGTTACTTACACAGCTCTTTCAACAAAAACATGAGTTCGTCCCTCATTGACCTTTTTCTTAATTTTTTTCCTTGTTTTTTTCCCCTTACTTTGTTTTTTTCACTCCACTAATGAAAGGTTCCTGTGAGGTAAGGGTTAGGGATTAAAGTATGGGTTATTTGGTTGATTCTGAAAGTGAAAGTGAAAAAATGAAAAATGCCATTACGGACCTTTCTTAAAGCTGTAAACGCCACGTACCCACTGCACATCAAAAATCTTTTTTGACGTGCGTCTGTACATTTTCTCTCAGTGACAAAACGTGCACTTGAACTTTTTTGCTGAGACTGGGCTCATACTGTTACACAGTAGTTTACACACTAAACAGCATGCAGCTTTTGTTAGTGGCTACAGTGTAGGAAGCATTGACCCTGTATGACTCTGTCAGGATAAAAACTGTGGGTTGACTCTAATGAACCTTAATAGTTTTATTAAGCAAGGTAGCAAGAAAAGTGTGCTTGACACTGAAATGAGGTACCAGAAAAGGTATAAGGCTTAAAAGTGACATTTGTTTTAAAATATACTGTAATAACATACTCACTTCCGGTGCCACACGAGTAGGCTGCCTTTTTGCAACAGCGGATCAATTTCTGCCTATTTCTGTTTACTATCTGGCTCTTTTGCCAGTCTTTCTGGTCCAGCGTCACCTTTATTCCAACCAAACACATAGATTGCCCAAATGACTACTGAGCCAGCGGACGGAGCCACTGTTTCTTGCAGGAGGCAGTACAATAGAGACCAGCTGTTAGCACTTAACCGGCTCATGATGCTAACGCAAAAACTCAACATACTGGGAGAAATAAGACGGAAATGGCGTGGATGTTGAGCTGGAGTAAGACGGTGGGCGAGGAATATAAGGTACAGACCCGTCCTCCCATCTGTCATTATGGGGAATGTTCAATTGCTACTCAATAAGACTGATGAGCTAGCGGCTATCTCCCGCTATGAGAGCGTCTTCAGAGAGAGTAGTTTGATGTTGTATACCGAGACGTGGCTAACAGAACTAGCAACAGATGCTAACATCGAACTGGAGGGTTTCCACGCAATACGGGCAGACCGGACACCAGACAGTGGGAAGACAAGGGGCGGAGGAGTGGTAATGTATGTCAATAACAACTGGTGCAGACCGGGACATATCACGGTTAAGGAACAGCACTGTAGCAAAGACATCGAGTTGCTAGCTGTTAGCATGCGGCCTACATATCTCACAAGGGAATACTTACACGTGATCTGCATTGTTATTTATGCAAATCCGACGGCGAACGCTGGGACAGCGTGTGACGTCATCCACTCAGTAACTGGCAGGCTGCAGACAGAACACCCAGATGCTCTTCTCCTCATCTCAGGTGATTTCAACCATATTTCACTGTCCCCCATTCTACCCACGCTCACCCAGTATGTCACATGCCACACTAGAGACAATAAAACAATGGACTTATTTTATGCAAATACTAAGGAGGCATACACCTCATCACCACTCCCCCCACTCGGGAGATTAGATCACAACTTGGTTCATCTCCTGCCGGTGAACAAACCCCTAGTACACAGACAACCTCCGGTCATGCGCACGGTGAAGTTATGGTCTGAGGAGGCAATGAACGCGCTAAAGGACTGTTTTGGAATTACTGCCTGGGAGCAGCTCTGCAATCCACATGGTGAGGACATCGATGGCCTCACTCACACCATCACAGACTACATTGGCTTCTGTGTGGACAACACCGTACCCACCAAGACCATACGGTGTTGCTCAAACAACAAACCCTGGATTAAACCTGAGATAAAAACACTTCTGAGAGAGAAGAAGAGGATCTTCAGGTCGGGGAACAGGGAGATGCTGAAGTCTGTACAGAGGGAGCTGAGGAGGAAGATCAGAGAAGGCAAGGACAGCTTCAGGAAGAAGCTGGAGGACAGGCTGCAACAGAGCAACATCGGCGGGGTCTGGAGAAACCTTAAAACCATCTCTGGGCTCCAGAATACCTCCCCCCAGGCCACGGGGGGCAGGGAGTGGACAAACAATCTGAACCTGTTTTATAATAGGTTTGACCAATCGCCCTCCCCCCCAACTGCACAACAACCACTGCTGCCTCTAAAGTCATCGACTTACCAACACCAACACCCCCCACTCCTAGCACACAGCCCCCCAACCTGACCCTCACTATGACCCAGGTGAGGATGGAGCTGAGGAAGAGCAAGGCGAGGAAGGCCTCGGGACCAGACGGCATCAGCGCGAAGCTCCTCAAGTCCTGTGCAGGCCAGCTGTGTGGGATTGTGGAGCACATCTTCAACCTGAGCCTGAAGCTGGGGAGGGTACCACAGTTGTGGAAAACATCTTGTGTGGTACCTGTACCAAAGACTTCCCACCCTCAAGATCTGAACAGCTACAGACCAGTGGCCCTGATGTCTCACATGATGAAGACCCTGGAGAGACTGCTCCTTGCTCACCTCCACCCCCTGGTGGGACCAGCGATGGATCCACTCCAGTTCACCTACCAGCATGGCATTGGGGTGGAGGATGCAGTGATCTTCCTCCTTCACCGTTCTCTGTCCCACCTGGAGAAGCCCGGGAATGCTGTGAGGATCATGTTCTTTGACTTCTCCAGTGCTTTCAACACCATTCAACCAATTATCCTGAAGGACAAGCTGCTGTGTGCAGGGGTGGACCAGCACCTGTCATCATGGATCCTGGACTACCTCACTAACTGGCCACAGTTTGTGAGAACCCGAGATTGTGTGTCTGACATGATCATCGGTAGCAGGGGGGCCCCCCAGGGAATGGTTTTGGCTCCCTTCCTGTTCACCCTTTATACTGCGGACTTCTCACACAACAAAACACACTGCCATCTACAGAAGTTCTCTGACGACTCTGCGATCGTCGGCCTCATATCCAACGGAGATGAAGCTGAGTACAGAGGACTTATCCAGGACTTCGTGGACTGGTGCCATCGGAACTGCCTCCAGATCAACGCAAGGGAAACTAAGGAGCTGGTGGTGGACTGCCGCAGGCAAGGACAACCCCTCACAGCACCAGTAAACATCCAGGGAACAGACATTGAGATGGTGACATCCTACAAGTACCTTGGTGTTCATCTGAACAATAAACTAGATTGGTCACACAATACCGACGCACTCAACAAGAAGGGACAGCGCAGGCTGTTCCTACTGAGGAGGCTCAGGTCTTTTGGTGTACAAGGGGCGCTGCTGAAGACATTCTACGACACGGTGGTGGCATCAGCCATCACTTTTGGAGTGGTCTGCTGGGGCAACGGCATTACAGCAGGCGATAGGAAGAGACTGACAAACTGATCAAGAAAGCTAGATCTGTCCTGGGGAAACGCCTTGACCCAGTGGAGGAGATAGGAGAGAGAAGGATGGTGGTTAAACTGTCATCTCTGCTGGAGTCCGAGTCCCACCCTATGCAGGACATATTGAACGCACTGAGGAGCTCATTTAGCAGTAGACTACACCATCCTAGATGCGCAACCAAGAGGTTTTGCAGGTCCTTCCTACCTACGTGACGACCTAATAGTATTGAATGCAAAAGACGCAACAGACTTACACAAATGGTCCCCTCCAGTGTACAACTAGGACAATATCAGTCGCTACGGAGGGTGACAATATGTATGGGTACATATTCATACTATGTAGGATAACTACTATTAGTTATCTAACTAGTTTGATTACTAACTAGGTCCAGTACATTCCGTCATATCACTCCCGTTTTGGCCTCCTTGCATTGGCTTCCTGTAAATTATAGAGTTGATTTTAAAGTTCTTGTTCTTACTTATAAAGCCATTCACGAAGAGGCGCCTTTTTATATTAGTGACTTGCTCCATCTACACCAGCCCAGCAGGTCTCTCAGGTCTTCTCATCTGAATATATTGGTAGTCCCTAGCACTAGGCTCAGAACCAAAGGTGATAGAGCCTTTGCTGCTGTTGCTTCCAGACTTTGGAACTCCTTACCTTTTGAACTTAGATCTGCACCTTCCATTGATGTTTTTAAGAAGCAACTAACCTTTTTAGCCTGGCTTTTTAATTAACTATGTGTTGATTATATTTTTATCTGCTTTTACTGTTTACTTTGTTTTTATTTTTTACTGTTTTATGTGCCTGTGTTTTTATTTTGTTTTTTACCATGTTAAGCACTTTGTGACTCTGTCTGTGAGAAGTGCTCTATAAAGAAACTTATTATTATTATTATTATAACTAAGTAGACGGTTATGCTGTTTATTCCATCTTGCTACAATGCTCCGCACTTTGTATACTGTATATATTTATGTGTACGTATGTATATCCACTGCTCTTACTTATATTTTTTGTATCTTCTTAATTATTGCTCTGAGTGTTGCTATCCCTGTGCTCTTGCAATCCTGGAATTTCCCCATTGTGGGACTAATAAAGGCTTATCTTATCTTATCTTAAATAAAATAAATAAGAGGATTGGCTTGTTGGTGTACAGTAGGAACTTCAAATGAGCAATGCCACTTACTCCACCTGCACTGACAGTAAATACTGTAATAACTATCATTGGCTTCAGTAAAGGATGTTTGTAGAGCATTTATATACAAATAAAGAAGTCTGTATTTAATCTAAAAACCAAATATGCACTAGATATGTCTGACAACGGATTAGCGGCACTTTGATGGTTTCCATGGTAGACGTCTGATATCAATGCAATCAATAACATCACATGGCCGGATTGCCAAGAGGTTTTGGCAGAACACCAGTGAAAAGCATTATTCCCATAACAACAGAGAAGAAAGGCGTCTTTGTGGAGTTGTCCTTATGAAATTGACAAGGCCTTTTACAGCCTTTGATACAGGCTGGCTGCCTCACACAATGGAAGGCATATAAATTTGCAGATGTCGTTTGGAAAGCTCAAATGTCAACGCTTTTCACAACAGCAACCAGGGCTCTGTAAGAGGTATAATTGATTGGCTCACCTTTGTCTTGAGCCAAATATTCATCCTGGAGGAGAAAAGGGGGTAAAGTGAAAGATGAAAGAGAATCTTCAACTTTATAGTCATTGTGTTCTGACATTATTCATTTTCTTAATTAAAAAATCATCTTTGAAAAATGACTGTCTTATAGTAAAGGGGAATCAGTACTGTAGTTTCTTTCATGAGCTGATCAGCTCACAGTTTTGTAATGCAGTTAAATTACAAAATGACACTCAGTGAAAAGGAGTTTGAGCTCTTTTGGTTTCAGAGGTAATTAAACTGTCAAATGTGTCACCATTGACTGAAGCTATTCCACAGATGCTCAATGACATTGGGATCTGGAAAGTTTTGGGGCTGAGTAAGCACTCCTATTTCAAGGCAACTGTGTGATATGATGAAGACACATTGTCCTGATGTGGAAATCACAGCTTTTTGGGAGTGAAAACTAAACTGAGCCTGTGGAGCTTAGACTGAGAATTCACAATGGCCACAAGTGAAATTTAAAGGGGTTACTGACCGAAACACTAGCGTGTTTGTAGGTTTTAACCATCTGAAGTGTGTCTGTTGGTTGTGTGATTATCGAAAAAAATCCCACAACATTCCTCTTAAAAAAAAAACACACAGCCTTTATCTCATTTTTCTCTCCAAGAAGAGGTTTTGACTCTTCTGGGGATTTTTTTGTACATTAAGAAATGGTAAACCCAGCCCAGCACCATCCTTGATACCCGTCCAATGTTCTGTTATTGGCCAGCCTTTTTAAGTGACCTCTGTGGTCTTGTTGCCATTTCTTGTCTAATTTTGTGTGGATTTTAGTTTAATTTTGCCAGTTAAGGGGCATCACAGTTAGCTCTTCCACCGAAACTTTGAGAACCAGTGTGTCAAAGGAATCCACCAATCAGGACTGAGTTTCCACTCTGTTTCTAATGTACTTCCACAGATGCATAAAGGTGACAGGAGTCTCTTTGGCTGTATTATTTTTGGCCAACAGGTGTCTGCTTTGTGAAAGGTACACACACACACACACACACACACACACACACTGGTGTGCAGATTCAAAGCCGTACGGTACTTTTCTATCTCTTCCCTTAGTTCAATAGTGAGTAATAATTTATATTTGACTTGTATTGTTGCATTGTGTCTCCCTCTTCTTTCTCTGTCTTTCCCGCCAAAGCCTCACCATTAATTTCCAGCCTCTGCAATTTTCCTCTCCAATAACAGAAAGGAGCAGAAGAAAAGGGAAAGAAAGATGACAAAGACAACACAGGACTCCTGTCTTTCCCCAGCCCTGTTATTGTACAAAATAGCCCAGCAATAATTTTTTGTCATTGGTTTACTCCTAAAAGCCTATTTGACGTCGATCCTGAAAAGAAAGCAATAAAGAAACCTTTTCAGCAGAGTTGAATGAGCAGGAGAAGGAGGAATGAATCCCTTTGGGACGTTACGACCGGAGAGGCCTTTTTATTTTTCTTTGCTCTGGTAATCAAATGGAGCTGAAATGAAAATGGAGTTTTCTATGAAAATAGGGGCCTTTGTTGGCTTTGGAAGGCTGGTAATTCATAAACAATAAGCCAGCTTCTTTTGTTTGGCTTATAATATATTCCTGCTGCTCTGAAAGAGGTCCCTCTACACACACATGCACACACGGGCACATGCACGCACATACTGAAGCCAGGGTAAAAGCCAAAGTGAGGCAGCAGGGGAAGAGAGAATATAAAAGGAGACAGAGAGGCAGGCTTTCATTCATCCTCCTGGCTGAGAGACGGCAGGATGCTCCTCAGCTCTTTGCTCCCTCTTTCTCTGCTCTCTGTCAGTCTTCTCTGTTACTGTCAACTACTTCATCTGCGTCACTCCTCGTTAACTTTCCGCTGGAGAAAAGACTCCCTTTAAATGGAGTTTTCATGGCTAACAGGTGTGAATGGATTATGGTTCAGTGTCACACACTCATTGATGCAAGGAAAAAATCGCTTCTTCATTTTGAAAACAACATTTTAATCATGTGACAGGATCAAGACACCTTGGATTCTTTTCCTGTTAAGAGGACCGCAAGGAACAGAAAACGGAGAGGAAGAGAACTGATGCAGGTGGGGAGGTGTTCAGCACCCTGCAGCACCATCAGATGATACCAATTTACTGCTGAACAAAAGACACTTCTTTTTTTTAAACAAAGTTCTGCTAAAAAAAGAAGGTCTTACTTCAAGAGAACATTACTGGGTATGTGGAGAATTATTTTTCAGCATTTTTACTGAATTGGATACTTGGAATGTGACTGAACTTTGTGGATGTCTTGTCAGAGCTCCAAACATCATCATCATCTTCCTCCCGCTGTCTGTGAATTTACCTGGTGAACCTTTCTTTTATGGATGAAGCTAAAAAAAAATCAAAGGTATTTTTATATTTTACACATACTTTGGATCAAAGGCAAAGCCAGATGAAAACAAAGTTTGTGCATAAAGATATACTGTAAGTTATGGCAACTGTTTTGTGACCTGTTAAGTGTTGTAGTGGAGACCAAGACCACTTTGTATGTAGGTCTGGGTCTGGGTCTAGGGAGTCTCTGGTCTTGACGAGGTGTTGACTACAATGCAACTGTGTGTGTGTGTGTGAGTGATACAATTTTGCATATTTTCCTCATATACTGTATATGCAATGTTTTCCAACACATTTTCACGTTTATTGAATAGAAATTTAAAGAAATTGTTTCACAGTTCCATTGGTTTTGTGGTACCATTTAAAAGAAACACACACGATCATTTACGTATATGTGATCCACCACGAGTAAACCAGCAACAAGTCGGCCTAATGTGATTCCTAAAAAACACAGAAATACTTTTTTTTTTGGAAAAATTTGTGATTTTCGTTTTTTTGCAAAAATATGCTAGCTGAAATCACGAAGAAGCTACTCCATGCTTCAAATAAGAGTGTGGGAAATTTTAAAACTGTAAACTTTGTATTTGAAATAGAGTAGTTTCAGAGGGAAATATCAGAAAAACCACTTCCTAGTTTGGGGGCATGGATACCACAGCTGATTTACATATCCGATTTTTTTGGCTATTGTCCAAACAATACTCCACACAGAAAGGTTCCTACCTTTCTGTGTGGAGTTTGCATGTTCTCTCTGTGCTGCGTGGGCTTACTCCGGGGGCTCCGTTTTCCTCCCACAATCCAAAAACATACATGCTAGGTTCATTGGTTGTTCTAAATTGTCCCTAGATATCTGTCTCCTATAGGCCCTTAGAATAGAGGGTTAGTACTAGTGAAGTGCTTTGAGTGGTCTTTGAGACTAGAAAAGTGCTATATAAGTACAGGTCCTTATCCCTTATTCACACGTCTTTGTTATTCATTTCAGCCAATCAGCAGCACGTTCAGGTAGAAGCACATGGCTACTTAAGCAGCTTGTCCAGGGCTCCTTTTGATAAGCACTGCAAGGGGGTTGGGTTCATGCTAAATCATGCAAATAACCAGCTGTTGTTAGCGCCCCCCCCCCCCCCACCTGGCTCCCCTGGAAGGTGACAATTCTTGGAAACTTTGAACCATTCAAATGGCCACATTTTCTTCAAATCTTTTCAGATTTCCATGTGTTAGACATAATTGGAAAGCTTAGATTCCACACTTTTAGCAAATAACTCAAAATACTCTTCAGGAGACTTGTTCCTGGTTTGTCCATGGCTGGTCACATATAACAACCTGGAAACAAATGCTTTGTTACAACCCAACCTAAAACTGCAGTTTTTTTCTTTGTCTTGACACATTTTTTTTTTGCCATCCTACACCCTGGCATAATTCTTGGTCTAAGTTGTAGAGTGAGTAATGAGTTTAGAAGAGTAGTTGGCCTTGAAAGTTTCACATCAAGTTCTGAGTTGTCATCTGAAGACTATACTCAGGTTTCTTCCCACAGTCCCTAGACATGGCTTAGTTAATATAGTGCATCCGGAAAGTATTCACAGTGCTTCACTTTTTCCACATTTTGTTATGTTACAGCCTTATTCCAAAAGGAATTAGATTCATTCTTTCCCTCAAAATTCTACACACCACACCCCATAATGACAATGTGAATTTTTTTTTTTGGAGATTTTTGCAAATATGTACATAAGTATTCATAGCCTTTGCTCAGTACTTTGTGATGCACCTTTGGCAGCAATTACAACCTCAAGTCTTTTTGAATATGATGCCACAAGCTTGGCACACCTATCTTTGGGCAGTTTCGTCCATTCCTCTTTGCAGTACCTCTCTAGCTCCATCAGGTTGGATGGGAAGCATCGGTGCACAGCCATTTTCAGATCTCTCCAGAGATGTTCAATTGGATTCAAGACTGGGCTCTGGCTGGGCCACTCAAAGACATTCACAGAGTTGTCCTGAAGCCACACCTTTGATATCTTGGCTGTGTGCTTAGGGTCGTTGTCCTGCTGAAAGATGAACCGTCGCCCCAGTCTGAGGTCAAGAGCACTCTGGAGCAGGTTTTCATCCAGGATGTCTCTGTACATTGCTGCATTCATCTTTCCGTCTATCCTGACTAGTCTCCCAGTTCCTGCCGCTGGAAAAACATCCCCACATCATGATGCTGCCGCCACCATTGGCATGGTGATGAGCGGTGCCTGGTTTCCCCAAACATGACGCCTGGCATTCAGGCCAAAGAGTTCAATCTTTGTCTCATCAGACCAGAGAATTTTTGTTTCTCATGGTGTGAGAGTCCTTCAAGTGCCTTTTGGCAAACTCCGGCAGGCTGCCATGTGCCTTTTACTAAGGAGTGGCTTCCATCTGGCCACTCTACCATACAGGCCTGATTGGTGGATTGCTGCAGAGATGGTTGTCCTTCTGGAAGATTCTCCTCTCTCCACAGAGGAATGTTGGAGCTCTGACAGAGTGACCATCGGGTTGTTGGTCACCTCCCTGACTAAGGCCCTTCTCCCCCAGTTGCTCAGTTTAGATGGCCGGCTAGCTCTAGGAAGAGTCCTGTTGGTTCCGAACTTCTTCCATTTACAGATGATGGAGGCCACTGTGCTCATTGGGACCTTCAAAGCAGCAGAAATTTTTCCGTACCCTTCCCCAGATTTGTGCCTCACGACAATACTGTCTTGGAGGTCTACAGACAATTCCTTTGACTTCATGCTTGGTTTGTGCTCTGACATGCACTGTCAACTGTGGGACCTTATATAGACAGGTGTGTGCCTTTCCAAATCATGTCCAATCAACTGAATTTACCAGAGGTGGACTCCAATTAAACTTTAGAAACATCTCAAGGATGATCGGTGGAAACAGGATGCACCTGAGCTCCATTTTGAGCTTCATGGCAAAGGCTGTAAATACTTATGTACATGTGATGTCTTAGTGTTTTTATTTTTAATAAATTTGCAAAAGTCTCAAAAAAAACTTTGTTCACATTGTCATTTTGGGGTATTGTGTGTAGAATTTTAGGGAAAAAATGAATTTAATCCCTTTTGGAATAAGGCTGTAACATAACAAAGTGTGGAAAAAGTGAAGCACTGTGAATACTTTCTGGATGCACTGTAAATGATTTTAAATTGTCTGTGGGTGTGGATGGTAAAGTGTGTGGTTTTCTGTCTCTATGTGGGTCCTGCAACAGACTGGCAAACCTCCATGATCCTGAATTGGAACTAGCAAAAAAAATAGATGGATATTTTTAAAGGAAGTATAATTGCTCCACTGATTATTTATGATTGAAGTCAGTACTAAGTGAGTAAGCAAACACATTTTGAGTGTTATACTGAACCATGGTGAGGTGGACTTTTACTTTTATTAATACCTGTCTCATATATGGCTAGTAAGAGTGGTAGCTATTGGATGTAAGAGCATAGTGTAACTGTGATTAGCTGGAAAATAATTGGAAATGGTCTTACAACTAAAGTCATAGTGACTGACCAAGTGACATACAACCATTTGGCTTATTGTCTATGAAGAGAAACTTTTCCCACCATGTTACTGTCAGGTGATACATGCTGCTTGAATGGGCACCTTTTAAGTGGGTTCGTACTCTTGTGAGTATTGAAGTCATCACAGCTGGAATCATAATCAAACGTTTGCTGTAGCAAACAAAAATAAATGAATGACAAATAACTTTTTGAAACAGAAAAAAAGGCCAACAATACCAAGACTTCATTTTTATCAAAGAATTTATTTTGCTGTCTAAGGTGTTCTCTGTTTTCTGTTTGGGGTGCTGTCATAGATTTTTATTTTATTGCTTGTTTAAATCAGAATTTCAGCATTTTACTGGAACTTGAATGCAAGTCTTCATAATGTTTCTGAAATTATTTCAGAAACTATTTCTTATTCTTGCCCAAGTTTAGATGCCCAGTCTGCTAAGCCTTAAAAGAATTATAATAGACAGGGAACAGAGCATAAGCCAATAAAGCTTTTTCTTAATATTTCTAAAACTGATTTTGCTGTCTAAAGAAAAAAAAAGTGAAGTCACATTAATGATTTTTGATTATTATGGCTTTTTTTGGCCACATTTTTTTTTTTTTTTTTGCTTTACCTCATCACAAATAGACATTGCCGCTTGTCTCTAGGGTTTACAGAGAACGGTCTGAAAAAGAGAAAATATCCAGTGAGCAACAGTTCTCTGGGCTCAAATGCCTTGTTGATGGCAGAGGTTAGTGGAGAATGGCCAGACTGGCTCGAACTGACAGAAAGGCGACAGTAACTAAAAAACAAAACTGAAATCTCATCATAACCAAAGTATACAGAAGAATATCTGTGAAGACACAACACACCTTCCTGATCTATTCCCAGCGGCCTTCCTGATCTATTCCCAGCTTTTGCAATGTTGCGTTTTTGTCTGTGTTTAGTCGCTCTTCTTCTGCTGAATCTTAATCTAAACGGAAATTATGGATTTGGAAGCGGCTTAAATGTGCTATTGTCACTATTTTCAACAAGAATTGGGCCAAGGGGGAGCCCAAGAATTGGAACCTACGAGAGACTCATGGACATTGGAATCCATGCGTCTATGGCAATATTATTGGCTATGATCTCAGGACTTCTATTTTTGGCTGTGGAGTTCCCTGATGCATCAGAAATTGAAGGAAGGTGAGAGAGCGGATCAAGCGGACCCAGCCAGCTCCTTCATCAAATTCGACCAGTTGGGGAGGGCACGAGTAGCGGCAAACGGTGAACTGAATGACAGTGATTCAGTGAAGGAATACATCTGAAAGCCCTGTGCTCTCTATGGAAAAACAGTTTAAGCCTGCATATATAATGGAAGCACAGAATTACACGGGTGAGGACAAAATTCTACTCTCTGAGTGCACTGTGCTGATTTGATTTGATTTGACCTTGTTTGCCCCGTGTTTACATTCCTCCTGACTGAGATTAGCGGAAGAACCGGCTCTTATGTCTACCCATACAATCAACAATCAGTTGTTGTCGTCAGCGGATTGGACTCTCAAGGACAATGCCCATGTGCCTTCTGCAAGCAAGAGAGAAAGAGAGATAGACTCTGAACTCTGGACTTGTTTATAAGTCACATGATTATAACATCTATCCACTGCCAGGAGGCGCCCTCTGCTGCTCACTAACAACTGTTACATTTACACTACACAATGACATGCAAATATACACACACTGCTCTCCCTCCCTCTGCTGTGTGATTGTCCACAACTGCTAAATATGCATTGAGGTTTTTTTTGCCTGCAATCAAAATTTCGCTTACCCATGAAGCGTCAATTTGATAAAACATGTTTTTTTCTCTCGCCTATTGTGTCATATCATTTCTTTTCTTTTTTCTTTTCTTCTTTATGACTGGCGCCTAGCGGCTGCCCCGGCCTTGGATGCGCTCTGCAGAGCGTGCCCAAATGCCAAGTCACGTTTCGTTACCTTGTATTCATACATGTGTAATGACAATAAAGTTGAATCTCATCTCATCATCTCATCTCACATACAGCAGCAGAAGACTTCAACTGGTGCCACTAATGTCAACTAAGAACAGGAAATTGAGGCTACCATTTGCTCAGGGTAATCAAACTTGGACAGTAGAAAAAAAAGTCGCCTGGTATGAGTCTCAGATTTTGCTACAACATGTGGATGGTGAGGTCAAAATTTAGCATAAGCAACATGAAAAGATAGACAAATGTACTGAGGATCATGGATATGCAGCTAACAAATCTGCAGCAACTGTGTGATGCTAGCGCATCAGTATGGACTAATGTCTGTGAGGAATGTTTCCAGAATCTTGTTAAATCTATTTGATGAAGAATTAAGGCAAGTCTGAAGGCAATAGTGAGCCAACCCAATAGCAAAGTATACCCATTAAAGGGTACCTGTAGAGAATTTTAATCAAAAGCTATTTCAAAGGATCAAATATGATACTAGTGGTTCTGTCCAATAATTTTGGTCATGATTCCTTCTCAAATACGTACGAGTTTCAAGTCACTGCTCTCTCAGTCATGGCCAACGACATCTCGCCTCCTCCATGGCCAGTTTCAGCACAGTAGTGACGCACAGTTGCTGCTTTGTGCGATTGACTGGGCTGCAGTATAGCAGTCAACAAAATTTTAACATCAAAATTTTATGTAATTTTTTACAACCATGTACAAGCAAATCTACCCGCATTTAATTTAATGAAATAAAATTCTAGTATATCAAGATTTATTCAACGTGTTCTGAAGTTCCTTGACTGGGAACTTGCCTGTTTGTCAGGTCTCCTTCAGCTGCTGGTCTCTGGGGGTAACTGCAGATCATGCCGTCAATGAAGGTCATTTCCAAGGATGGTTTGTGCAGTTTATATCTGTGCAGATTTTGTGCTGTTTTCAACTCGGATCTCAACCCACTGAGCATCTGCTGAATGCATTTACTCACTCACAGTATACACATTACTCTTCTGCGGTAAAGCCGGAATCAACGATTGTACGTCACTTCCAGCCAGCAATGGCTGCTCCCTATTGGCTTTGACCGAGCGGTTTTCATAGGATAAAATTATTCAGTATACTGACTCAAGCGGGTTATTTTCACTGAATAAACTCATTTTTGGTTTATAAGTAATACCTAAAGCAGGATTAATGTTGTTATAATGACCAGTACAGGTTTTCTTTAAAATGGTTGGTGAGTGCATCATTTCTATTGAACATTCAGAGCTTGTCCGGTCAATGCTGTGAGTCATATAGCTTTAGATGGCAAACATAACAGGAGGTGGGGGTGTTTTTTAGTGCTTTAGTATGTGATCACTATAATACAGAAAAAGCATTGTTTTATTCATCGGAATGACCACCGTGTTTGTTTCTTGGCTCACTTAGCCATTGCTCTGACTCTGTTCCTCTTTTGGAGCATTGGCGTATATTGTGTTTGACTGAACTTTTCCTGAGGAAAAACTCATTAAAGCATTGTAGATTTTTTTTCCTCTTGACTGCTCCCCTATCAGGGGTAGCCACAGTAAATCACTGTCCACACATTTGGTTTGACAAGGATTTTACGCTGGATGCCCTCTACCCCCTCCACCCTGCCTGCACGCTCTTCTTCACCTCTCATACATTTTCCATTGCTTTTGATGGTTGACCCCAGGTATTTAAACTCATCTACCTTCTCTACCTATACTTCTTACATCTTTACCATTACACATGCATCCCTCTCATTCACATACATATTCTACATATGTCTAACCTTGTTTTTGTTTTTATTTGCATTTTTTTTAAACATTTATTTTAGCCATTTTAAGTGGGAATGAATGGGGGGGTGTCCTAATTTATTCATCACTGTTGAGAATTACATTTTACAGAAAATTTGAAAAAAGTCTTTAATTCATTTTTAATTGTTTAGTTGTATTACATGAATCTCCCACTATTTTTTAACATTGATATTAAATATTCATATGTCCAAATATGTAAAAAAAACAACCAAACCCACAGGCTTATACAGGGTGTCCTGATTTTTTCACATGACCGTAGATAAAAACAGTAGACACGTTTAGTTACATATATTTACACAATATATCCCCACCCCTTCCAACCTTCCCATAAACATACTCACAAAACACACACACACATACATCACCCCCTACTTCTCTTACACACATATAAAATAAAAGAGACATTGGTCGGCACTGAGGCACCATGTGAAGGAGCAACCATCTTGTGGAACCCTCCACGCTGGGAGACCACACAGCCCATAACCACAGAGCGCGCCACAGAGGTCACCCCAACCAGGACAGGCTGGGGCCCACACCACAGCTGTAGGCAGTGGCATAAAGCCCCCACCCACCCAAGCTAGAGCAACCCACGAGACCAACACCCCTGCAAATGGGCCAGGCAGCATCCGGCATGAGGGTCTCCACTGAGGAAACACTGGAGCTAAAACACATAAAATACAAGATAAAACTAAGAACACATAGAACAAAGGGAACTAAAAACCCATACTTATAAACTAAGCTACGAACACATCAAAATAAGAAAATCTAAAAGCAAATGGAGCTAAGAAGAATGTAAAACAATGGAACATAAATGACTACTTCAATAATAGTTAAACAAGTTTGTTAAAAGCCAAATTAAAAAGGTGGGTCTTTAGCCTGTTCTTAAAAGCATTTATTAACTCTGCTTCCCTGATGCTCTCTGGCAGGCTGTTCCACAGATGAGGACCATAATAATGAAAGGAAGCTTCACTAAAGGTCTTGGTCTTGACTTTGGGAACCAAAAAAGGCCAATACCACAGGACCTCAGGGTCCGTGAGGTCTCATAAGATAAAAGCAGCTCAGATAGATAAGAAGGCCCAAGACCATTGAGGCATTTAAAAACTACTAAGAGAACCTTAAAATCAAACCTAAAATGCATGGGGAGCCAATGCAGCGATTCTAAAACTGGTGTAATATGCGCCCACCCCCTGGTCCTTGTCAACACTCATGCAGCTGAATTTTGGAGCGGTTGGAGATGTGATATCCTTTTTTGGGAAGACCAGAGAGCAGGGCATTACAATAGTCTATATGACTGGTAATAAAAGCATGCATCAAGACGTCCGTGCTGGCAAGAGAGAGAAAAGGGCGGACTCTGGCTATATTCCTAAGATGGTACAATCCAATTTTTGTTACATTTTTAATGAGTTAAATAAAACTAAACTCAGAGTCTAGAAGAACGCCCAGGTTCTTTACACAATGTGTAGGTTTTAGACCTAGCGGTTTGGGTAAAAGTTTCTCTCTCTTGTCTTCAGGACCAATTATTAAAACTTCTGTTTGGTCCTGGTTGAGCTGTAGGAAGTTCTCTGTCATTCATGACTTTATATCTAAAATACAGTTCAAAAGGGCATTAGTTGGTTTTGTGTCATCAGGAGACGTGGCAATGTACAGCTGTGTATCATGATGCCATGTCTCCTGATAACAACCCCAAGTGGTAACATATAAAGATTAAAAAGTATTGGCCCTAAAACTGAACCTTGGGGTACCCCACACTTGATTTCATGGATTGCCGAAGAACATGTATCCATACTTACAAAATAGAGACGATCTGTGAGATAGGAATGAAACCATTCAAGAACGGTACCTGAGAGGCCCACCAGGTGTTTGAGTCTGCTTAATAAAATGTGGTGATCTACTGTATGAAAGGCAGCGCTGAGATCCAGCAGCACCATGACTGACAGTTTGTGGGAGTCCATGATGCACCTGATATCATTAACAATTTTTAAAAGGGCTGTCTCGGTACTGTGGTTTGTCCTAAAACCAGACTGAAATTTTTCAAAAATGTTGTGGTCAATAAGAAAATTGTTTAACTGGATAAACACGATTTTTTCTAAAACTTTACTTAAAAACGGTAGGTTGGATACAGGTCAATAGTTACTGAGAATATCAGGATCTAAATTACTCTTCTTCAAAAGGGGCCTCACCACAGCCGTTTTAAAGGCAAAAACACCAGTCCGAAAAGAGCAATTTACAATGTTTAAAATCTCATGTTCAAAGAATCCATAAAATATTTTAAAAAGTGATGTGGGAATTGGCTCTAAAAGGCAGGAGGTCAAGTTTACCTGAGAAAAAACTCTACCAAGCATCTTAGCATCAACCTGGGCAAAACAGTCCAGTGTTGTCCTCAGCTGAAGGCAAGTCCAAGATTCCATTAAAAGCAGTCTTCTGGTCAGATAGAATGTTGGATCTAATAGAATCAACCTTGCACCTGAAGTGGTCTGCAAAACTCTCACAGAGAGAGTTGGATGGCAGGTTTGTGTGTTTATTAAAATCTGGGTTGATTAAGTGATCAGTGGTTGCAAAAAGGACTTTAGGGTTATTGTTATGTGTTGAGATTATGTTGGCAAAATACTCTCATCTCGATGTTTTGACTGCATTATTGTATATTTTTAATTTATTCTGTAGTATTTGGTAATTGATAGTTAATTTGTTTTTCCTTCATTTCCTCTCAGCCATCCTGCACTCTCTTTTCAGATTTTGGATTTGGTTATTTCTCCATGGAGGCTTTGGTTTATTCCTAACTGTCCTTGTGATTATTGGGGCAACTCTGTCAATAGTTGATCTTAATTTACTGTTAAAATTATCAACAATAAAATCACAGGAAGCAGATACAATAACTGGGGGAGTGTTGCATAAGAGTTTAATAAAATCAGCAGCCACTTCAGGTGTCAGATGACGCTTCCTCACAGTTCGCACAGAGGCCTCCTGTTGCATAAAACTAGTGATGTTTAAAAACACTCAGTAATGGTCAGATACAGCCAAGTCAACAACAGAGGACACACTCCTGGGCAGGCCATGGCTAATGACAAGATCCAGAGTGCGTCCCCTGTTGTGAGTCAGCTGCATGACATGTTGAGTAAAATTCATGGACGTGAGCAGGTCATTAAACTCTTCTGACATATGGTCGCCCTGCTTATCAGTGTGTAGATTAAAATCACCGGAAATGAGAATAAAATTATATGAGTAGTGGATTATTGATAAAAACTTAGAGACCTCATTAATAAAAACAGGGCAGTATTTGGGTGGTCTGTAAACTGTGACGGATAAAATTGCGGGGTTGCTAAAGACAAAAGCGTGGTACTCAAATGCGGTATATTGATCGGGAAAGGTTTGCTTTACTGCAAGTGAGGAAGAAAAAAATAGAAGCAGTACCCCCACCCTTTCTGCCCTTTCTTATGGAAAAAACTGAGCTAACATTTGGTGGAGAGGCCTCAGTGAGAACTGCTGGTGCATCTGTGCCAAGTCACATCTCTGTTAAAAATAGACAATCTTGTTATCTAAAATCAGGTCATTGATGATGAAAGTCTTGTTGGCAAGTGACCATATATTTAAAAGAGCCATATTTAGGGTAGGTGGTGAGTTGTTTATGGGTGGGTAATTTGTTTTCTGTGGATTATTGTTAGGCAACTGATCCACAGAACGTAGGCAGCGTGAGCGTGAGTTCTTATGAACTGTATGTTTTATGGATGGAGGTCTGTCCGTGATAAATATCCTAATGGGGAAGGTGGGTAGTGAATGAGTATCCAGACCAGATGGTGGCGGCTGACAAAAAGGGTGCTGGTGCTGGATGGTGGTCTTCCTGTAGGTCAGAGATGTGAGTGGATCTGGGGGGGAGGGGTCATGAGATGTAAACAGTCAATCGCGTGTTGTGTGTTTGAATGTGGTTTGAATGATATGCATCAGGTTTGCTGCTAAAAGCTGGCTACCTGATGCATTGAAATGTATGCCGTCAGATTTATAGAGAGTGTGGCGGCCCCAAAACAAGTTAAAATTGTCAATAAAATTAATGTTGCTGCTGCAGGCAGACTTGAGCCAAGTTGAGAGGACAAGTACATGACTAAAACAATCTGATGCATGGCACAGTGTGGGAATAGGGCCAGAAATAAAAACAGACTTTCCACTGTTTGATAAAGTATTAAAAAGTTTGCAGAAGTCATTTTTAGTGATTTCAGACTGTCTGCGAGTGGTGTCGTTGGTTCTACGTGAATAATAATCCGTGTAATACAGGAAGGTTGTGACTGCAGCAAATCCGGGAGCTTTACTAACAGGTCGGGGACAGTAGCTCCTGGGAAACAGTGAGTAATAGAGTTAAAACACCTGATATACCTGTGATGGAGTCACCGACGATCATCATGGTTGGAGGAAAAGCGGGCGGGATGTTAGTGGTTGCAAGGTCTTGTGGTGAGGTGACAACACAGTGGGGGTCTTGTCACTGGGACAGGTAGGGCCTCGTACCTCACCAGCTGATGAACAGGACAACGAAGCGGCCCCAGAACCGGAAGAGGGATTTCCTGACTGCTCTGTACAGTGTGGCCTCCTGGAGCACCAGCGAACAGCCTCCTTCAGGATCATACGTCAGACAGAGGATTCTCCAGAATGGGGCCAGAGCCGCCAAGGCTCAGCTGGGGCCGCGCCAGCCACCCGTCTGCAGTCAGCCCTCACCGGAGGAAAGGCCGCCGGGTCATCCAGCGAAGGGATAGGTGCAACATCAGCGGGGGCTGTGCGTTGAGCGGAGCCCGGACGAGCTGGAACCGATGAAGCAGGAGCATCGGTGCAAAGTGGATTATCAGCTGTTGCCAGAGCTACGTAGTGGTTGGAGACGTATGTATGTACATAGCTTACTTATATGATTACAATAAATACAACGATCAATTGTTTTTGTTGCATCCTGTTATCACTGTGCTGCAGGAGGTGTTGAAATGATAATTCCCAACCCAATAGGGCACCTCCATTTGCTGGAAAAATGTTAGCTATGTCCCCTCTAACCAGGTGTATACAGTCTCTATGCAACCCCTCTCCCCACCACCATGTCACGCCGCGCCGCTCATCAGCGGCGCCACCTGCACGCACACCTGCACGTCATCAGCGGCGAGGGATTTAAGCCGCCTCGCCCTGAGCTTCGGCCTGAAGCCGTCAGACTTCCCTACGCATCGCTGTGAGTTCCTTTCATCCTCAGCTGATCATTCTGGTAAGAAGACCTTACCTCCTTTCCCTTCCAAGTCTGCTCCCCTGTGCACAGGTGGATTTCCCGGCGGCGGACAACGCCTCCCCATCGCCTGTTCCTCGCTGCTGCACCGGGCTCTCCAGGTGGCTGTCTACTGGACCTCGTCCCTTGCTGTGCCAGTCATCTGTCCTATCCAAGTAAGCTCCTCTCTCGCTCATATATCTCCTGTGTTGGTGTGTGCCCGTCACCCTTCTCCTTGTGCTTTTCCCATAGGGTTGTCCGGCTGTACGGCCTCCTGCCTCTGTGCCCGAAGCAGACACCGCCACCAACACATTTACATCTCGCAGACACACATTCATACACTCCTGTTGTTAATAAACTATTTGCACTACTCTGAGCCTGTGTGTGTGCGTCTCCTGAGCCGTGCGTTATGTCAGTATGGCTTCAGCAGAGCGGCTCGGCAGACGGCGGGCTCGCACACCGGCTTACCACTCTCGAGGCTCGAGTGGATCAGATAGCTTATCAGCAACAGGTGATTTTCAATCAGTTGTTAAATATAACTAACCGATTGGGCCGCTTGGACCCCCAACAGCCGTTCCCCCCGGCTCGTCAGGGTGGCGCGGCTCCTGCTGATCCAGCGGCCGTCCAGCAGGCTCCGGCGGCACCGACTAGGCTCACGCCCATTCCAACCCCCGCCCGCTTTAGCGGAAAGCTCAGCGGAGCGCGGGGGTTCATAATGCAATGTGAGTCCGTGTTTCACCGTGTGCCCGGAGACTTTCCCTCAGATCATAGCCGAATTGGTTATATCGGGAATCTCCTTGAGGGGCGAGCATTAACCTGGACCTACGCCGTAATGGCGAGGCCCAGTTATGCTACCCTCACGTATGACCAATTCGTGAGACGCTTCCTGGAGGTCTTTGACCATTCTTGTACCGAGACGGTCCAGGTCGATCGGCTTCTCGCCCTCCAGCAGGGAAGCCGGTTGGCAGCGGACTACGCGGTCGACTTCCAGGTAGCGGCGGAGGAATTAGGCTGGGAGGAACGCTCCCTCTGTGGTCTTTTCCTCCGCAGTCTCAATGATGATCTGAGGGATGAACTGGCTGGGCGGGATATCCCTGAGACGCTAGCGGAGCTAACATCCCTAGCGATCAGTTTGGACAACAGGCTGCGCGAGCGCTCTTCGGGGCGGAAGTCGTCTTCTTCTCGCCCTCGTGGAGTCTCGCCGCGCCTGTTCCAAGCTCGCCCCCTGGCGACGCCGCCACCATCGTGCCCCGAGGAGTCGGAGCCGATGGTGACAGGTTGGACAAAGCTTTCCCCTGCAGAGAGACAACGCCACCGTGAGTTGGATCTCTGCATGTATTGCGGAGATGAACAACACACGGTGAGGCTTTGCCCACGGAAAGCCAGTCGGCGGGGTCCGCGAGTCACTGTAGGGGGCCTCGCGGATGTCAATCGGTTAAGTTCCCTCACACAATTGAAACTGCCCATCCGTTTCTGTCACAACTCCACTGGGCATCTCACCCACGCACTGGTGGATTCGGGCGCGGGAGGCAGCTTTATTTCTCAAAGCCTGGCAACCCGATTGGGCATCCGCTGTCAGGCACTAAGGAACCCTATCTCCCTGGTCAACCTCTCTCGTGCCTCCCTTGGGAGAGTTACACACCAGACCATCCCCGTCCCGGTTATTATCTCTGGAAACTACCGGGAGGAGATAACCTTTTACGTCCTGCCCAACTCTGTGTCGCCCGTCATCCTGGAGTATCCCTGGCTACGCCTCCATAACCCCGTGTTGGATTGGAAGTCCGCCGGGGTGTCGGCATGGAGCACATTCTGCATGAGCACCTGTCTACAGTCTGCTGCCTGCTCTCCGTCCACTTCACCCTCACCTACGGACGCTGCGCCCCCGGACCTGTCCCTGGTGCCATTGGAATTTCACGACCTGGGTATGGTATTCAGCAAATCCAAGGTGATGTCTCTCCCTCCTCATAGGCCCTATGACTGTGCAATCAACCTCCGCCAGGGGGCACCCTTACCCTCTGGACGACTCTACAGTCTATCGGCGCCGGAGAAGGAGACCATGAACTCTTACCTCAAGGAGTCGCTGAGTGCTGGGATAATCCGCCCATCGTCATCACCTGTGGGGGCAGGATTCTTCTTCGTCGGTAAGAAGGACGGATCCCTCCGTCCTTGCATTGACTATCGCGCCCTTAACGACATTACGGAGAAGGATCGCTACACCCTGCCCCTCATGGACACCGCTTTCCACTCCCTCCAGGGGGCGACTTGGTTCACCAAGCTGGATCTACGCAGCGCATACCACCTCGTCCGGATCCAGGAGGGAGATGAGTGGAAGACAGCCTTCCGTACCCCGAAAGGCCACTTCGAATACCTGGTGATGCCGTTCGGGTTGACCAACGCTCCAGCCGTCTTTCAGCGCCTCATCAATGACGTCCTCCGGGATTTCATCGGCCTTTTTGTGTTCGTCTACCTGGATGACATACTCATCTTCTCCAAGTCCAGGGACGAGCACCAGGTCCACGTGAGGCGGGTCCTCCAAAGGCTGCTGGAGAACCGGTTGTACGTGAAGGCCGAGAAATGCGAGTTTTACGCGAAGACAACATCCTTCCTCGGGTTCATCATCTCCCACGACCAGATGCTTCCGGACCCAGAGAAGGTGAAGGCGGTGGTGGAATGGCCCACACCTGCATCAAGAAAGCAGGTGCAGCAGTTTGTTGGGTTTGCGAACTTCTACCGCCGCTTCGTCCCAAATTTTGGCACCATCGTCGGCCCGCTGACCCGCCTCACGTCCCCTAAGGTCCCGTTCCGGTGGACCGAAGAGGCCGCGGCTGCCTTTCAGGCGCTGAAGGCGGAGTTCTCCTCCTCCCGGGTCCTTAGCCAAGTCAACCCTGCGCTGCAGTGCATCGTGGAAGTGGACGCTTCGGACACAGGAGTGGGGGTGGTGCTGTCCCAGCGGTCGCCAGACGACGGAATCAAACGGCCCTGCGCCTTCTTCTCCCGGCGCTTGTCCCCGGCGGAGAGGAATTACGACGTGGGTGACAGAGAGCTCCTCGCCATCAAGCTCGCGCTACAGGAGTGGCGTCACTGGCTAGAGGGGGCGGACCTGCCGTTCGTGGTCCTGACGGACCACAAGAACTTGGAGTACCTTAGATGTGCCAAGCGCCTGAACGCCCGCCAGGCGCGCTGGTCCTTGTTCTTCGCCAGGTTCCAATTTACCATCACCTTCAGGCCTGGCTCCAAGAACGGCCTGCCCGACGCCCTCTCTAGGCAATTCGCCCCTGAGGAGTCAGAGGACACGGTCCACACCATCCTATCCAGGTCGTGCGTCGTGGGAGCCGTCACCTGGGACATTGAGAGCAAGATCCGGAAGGCGCAGGAAGTGGAACCTGACCCTGGCGGCGGACCGGAGGGGAGGCTGTTCGTGCCATCCACGGTTCGGGGGGAGGTCATCCACTGGTTGCACACATCCAAGCTCACCTGTCACCCTGGCTCCTCCCGGATGATTGACCTCCTCCAGCGGTCCTTCTGGTGGCCGGGCCTGCGGAGGGACGCTGCCCGCTACGCCCGAGCCTGTCCAGTGTGTGCCACCAACAAATCGGGTAATGCCCCTCCAGCGGGTTTGCTCCAGCCTCTGCCCGTCCCTGGCAGGCCCTGGTCGCATATCGCCCTGGATTTCGTCACCGGACTCCCAGTCTCGAACACCTACGACACCGTCCTGACCATCGTGGACCGCTTCTCCAAGGCGGCACACTTCGTCCCCCTACGAGGTCTCCCAACTGCCCTGGAGACGGCGAACCTCCTCATCCAGCACGTGGTCAGGCTGCATGGGATTCCGGTGGACGTGGTCTCGGACCGAGGGCCCCAATTTTCTTCAGAAGTTTGGAGGTCATTCTGCAACGCTTTAGGAGCCAAGGTGAGCCTCTCCTCCGGCCATCACCCCCAATCCAACGGGCAGTGTGAGCGGACCAACCAGGAGCTGGAGGCTGCGCTTCGCTGTGTAACGGCGTCCAAACCAACGTCCTGGAGTAACCACCTCGCCTGGGTTGAATACGCCCACAACACCGCTCGCTCTTCTGCTACAGGGATGTCCCCCTTTAAGGCGTCCCTGGGTTACGACCCCCCGCTGTTCCCGGCGCAGGAGAGTGAGGTAACTGTCCCCTCAGTACGGGCGCATCTCAGGCAGTTCCGCTCCATCTGGGCGTCAGCGCGCAATGCGCTTTTACGCACGGCGGAGCGCAACAGAGCCGTGGCGGACCGGCACAGAAGACCTGCCCCGGCGTACAGAGTTGGTCAGCAAGTCTACATGTCGACCCAGGATGTGATTTTAAAGGGCGAGAGGATCATCAACCCGGTGGCTGTGCGTGTAGCTATTCCCCCCTCCCTCCGCATCCATCCCACCTTCCACGTGTCCAAGGTGAAGCTGGCAGTCTCCGACCCCCTTTGCCCTCCTCCTGCTGTGCAACCCGCGCCCCGGATGATTGATGGCCATCTGGCCTGGCCCGTCTCCTCCATCCTGGACTCCCGGCGCCGGGGTCGTGGGTTGCAGTACTTGATGGACTGGGAGGGCTATGGGCCTGAACATCGGCAGTGGGTACCCTCGTCGTTTGTGTTGGACCCATCGCTCATCGCTGATTTCCACCGAGCGCACCCAGAGAAGCCATCGCCAGGAGGCGCTGCTAGAGGGGGGAGTACTGTCACGCCGCGCCGCTCATCAGCAGCGCCACCTGCACGCACACCTGCACGTCATCAGCGGCGAGGGATTTAAGCCGCCTCGCCCTGAGCTTCGGCCTGAAGCCGTCAGACTTCCCTACGCATCGCTGTGAGTTCCTTTCATCCTCAGCTGATCATTCTGGTAAGAAGACCTTACCTCCTTTCCCTTCCAAGTCTGCTCCCCTGTGCACAGGTGGATTTCCCGGCGGCGGACAACGCCTCCCCATCGCCTGTTCCTCGCTGCTGCACCGGGCTCTCCAGGTGGCTGTCTACTGGACCTCGTCCCTTGCTGTGCCAGTCATCTGTCCTATCCAAGTAAGCTCCTCTCTCGCTCATATATCTCCTGTGTTGGTGTGTGCCCGTCACCCTTCTCCTTGTGCTTTTCCCATAGGGTTGTCCGGCTGTACGGCCTCCTGCCTCTGTGCCTGAAGCAGACGCCGCCACCAACACATTTACATCTCGCAGACACACATTCATACACTCCTGTTGTTAATAAACTATTTGCACTACTCTGAGCCTGTGTGTGTGTGTCTCCTGAGCCGTGCGTTATGTCACACCACCATTCTTTTGAACTTGTATTCAATTGAATACACTACAAAGACAAGATAATTAATGTTTAAAGTAACTGATAATTTTTTTTTTTCAAATATTCACTCATTTTGAATTTGATGCCTTGCAACATTCCAAAACAGCCGAGACAGGGACAGGAAGACTGAGAAAGTTGTCCTTGTTAGTTAACACAGTTCGTTGCTACATCTACAATGCAAATTAAAACTCTACTATCCAAAGCAAAAGCCATATGTCAACAACACCCAGAAACACCACCGGTTGCTCTGGGCCCAAGCTCACTTAGATGGTCTGATGCAAAGTGGAAAAGTGCGCTGTGGTCTGATAAGTCCACATTTCAAATTGATTTTGGAAATCATGAATGTCATGTCCTCTGGGCTAAAGAAGAAAAGGACCATCCAGCTTGTTATTCACATAACGCACGGCTCAGGAGACGCACACACACAGGCTCAGAGTAGTTCAAACAGTTTATTAACAACAGGCGTGTATGAGTGTGTGTCTGCGGGATGTAAATGTGTTGGTGGCGGCGTCTGCTTCGGGCACAGAGGCAGGAGGCCGTACAGCCGGACAACCCTATGGGAAAAAACACAAGGAGAAGGGTGACGGGCACACACCAACACAGGAGATGTATGAGCGAGAGAGGAGCTTACTTGGAGAGGACAGATGACTGGCACAACAAGGGACAAGACCCGTTAGACAGCCACCTGCAGGGCCCGGTGCAGCAGCGAGGAATAGGCGATGGAGAGGCGTTGTCCGCCGCTGAGGAATCCACCTGTGCACAGGGGAGCAGACTGGGAAGAGAAAGGAGGTAAGATCTTCTTACCAGAGTAACACGCTGAGGGTGAAGGAACTCACAGCGATGCATGAAGAAGTCTGACGGCTTCAGGCCGAAGCTCAGGGCGAGGCGGCTTATATCCCTCGCCGCTGATGATGTGCAGGTGTGCGTGCAGGTGGCGCCGCTGATGAGCGGCGCGGCGTGACAGTTATCAGCGTTAAGCTCAAAAGCCAGCATCTGTGATGGTATGGGGGGGGGTGTTAATGCCCATGGCATATGGTATCTTGCACATTTGTGAAGGCACCATTAATGCTGAACGGTACATACAGGTTTTGGAGCAACATATGCTGCCATCCAAGCAACGTCTTTTTCAGCGACATCCCTGCTTATTTCAGCAAGACAATGCCAAACCACATTCTGCACATTACAACAGCGTGGCTTTGTAGTAAAAGAGTGTGAGTATTAGACTGGCCTGTTTGGAGTCCAGACCTGTCTCCCCTTAAAACTGTGTGGCGCATTAGGAAGCACAAAATATGCCAATGGACAATCTACACTGTTGAGCAACCGAAGTTGTACATCAAGTAAGAATGTGAAAGAATTTCACCTACAAAGCTTCAGCAATTAGTGTCCTCAGTTTCTAAACACTTATTGAGTGTTGTTAAAAGGGAAAGATGATGTAACACAGTGGTAAACATGCCTCTGTCTCAGCTTTTTTGGAATGTGTTGCAGCCATCAAATTCAAAATGAGTGAATATTTGCGAAAAAAACCCAATTACATTTATCAGTTTAAACATTAAATAGGTGGAATTCTTGTTTGCCATGGTGACGGACAGGCTGACAGCCGAGGTCAGGCAGGAGTTGCCATGGACCATGATGTTTGCAGATGACATTGTGATCTGCAGTGAGAGTAGGGAGCAGGTGGAAGAGAACCTAGAGAGGTGGAGGTATGCTCTGGAGAGAAGAGGAATGAAAGTCAGTAGAACCAAGACAGAATACATGAGTGTAAATGAGGGAGGCAGTTGCAACGGTGAAGATGGAAGGAGTAGCGGTAGCGAAAGTAGATGAGTTTAAATACCTGGGGTCAACCATCCAAAGCAATGGAAAATGTCGAAAAGAAGTGAAGAAGAGAGTGCAGGCAGGGTGGAGTGGGTGGAGACGAGTGTCAAGGGTGATTTGTGACAGAAAGGTAACAGCAAGAGTGAAAGGGAAGATTTACAAGACTGTAGTGAGACCTGCTATGATGTATGGTTTGAAGACGGTGGTGCTGACAAAAAGACAGGAGGTGGAGCTGGAGGTGGCAACAGCTATGGCCATTTTTGCCCAGTCTCTTTCTTATGGTGGAGTCATGAACACTGACTTTAATTGAGGCAAGTCAGGCCTGCAGTTCTTTGGATGTTGTTGTGGGGTCTTTTGTGAACTCTTGGATGAGTCGTCGCTGAGCTCTTGGGGTAATGTTGGTCGGCCGGCCACTCCTCGGAAGGTTCACCACTGTTCCATGTTTTTGCCATTTGTGGATAATGGCTCTCACTGTGGTTCACTGGAGTCCCAAAGCTTAGAAATGGCTTTATAACCTTTTCCAGACTGATAGATCTCATTTACTTTGTTTCTCATTTGTTCCTGAATTTCTTTGGATCGCAGCATAATGTCTAGCTTTTGAGGATCTTTTGGTCTACTTCTCTTTGTCAGGCAGGTCCTATTTAAGTGATTTATTGACTGAGAACAGGTGTGGCAGTAATCAGGCCTGGGTGTGGCTAGAGAAATTGAACTCAGTTTTTCAAAGATGTGATAAACCACAGTTAATTTATGTTTTAACGGTGGTGGTGGTGGGGGGGCAATCACTTTTTCCCACAGGGCCATGTAGGTTTGGATTTTCTTTTACCTTTAATAATAAACACCTTCATTTAAAAACAGCATTTTGTGTTTACTTGTGTTATCTTTGTCTAATATTTCAATTTGTTTGATGATCTGAAACATTGATATAACTCCTGGGTTGTTGTTATAAGTGTGCACCTAACTTCCAAATAACCCTTGCATAATATTAAATACAATGCATTGTAATATTTTTCACATATCTACAGATGTAATACTACATTTGTAATATTATTTTTCATGTTCACAAATAGTGTAACTTTCTTTTTTTTCTTTCTAATATAGGCTTTACATATAGTGTTTTAGTCTTTTCTTGAATTTTCTACAGAAACTCACATTTACCAGTGCATGTAATTGGACCATTCTCTAACTACCTCCTATTCGCTGCCTACTGATCAATCAAGGGCAATATTTGTGTTTTATTGTTGTGAATGGCTTTTGCTGTTGGGGGGCAGGGACTGTGTAGTGGTTTCTGAGAGTTTTCCCTGGACTTAACGTTTTTCTAGAGTTGACTGGCAGTCACTCCCGGAGTAAACTGTGTCTATTGCTGTCTGTGGACGCCGACTGTTGGACTGGCTAGCCTAGCTAAATCTGAGTTTTTCTGAACTTAAGTTTTTTTTCTTCAGTAATAGTTGGTCGGCGGCCGCTCCCGGAGTAAGTTGTGTCTCTTGCTGCCTGTGGACGCCGACCGTTAGACCCGATAAGCTAGCTTGGACCCGCTAAACTGGCTAGCTGAGAGTTTTCCCTGGACTTAACGTTTTTCTAGAGTCGACTGGTGGTTGCTCCTGGAGTAAGCTGTGTCTGTTACTGCCCGTGGACGCTGACCGTTGGACCCGATAAACTAGCTAGCTGAGTTTTTTCCCTGGGCCTAATGGTTTTTTTTTCCTCTTCAGTATGTGGTTGGCTAGCGGCAGCTCCCGGAATAGGCTGTGTCTATTGCTGCCTGTGGATGCCGACTGTTGGACCTGCTAACCTAGCTAAGTGAGTTTTCTCTGAACTTAAAGGTTTTTTCCTTAGTAGTCGGCTAGCGGCCGCTCCCGGAGTAAGCTGTGTCTATTGCGGCCTGTGGACGTCGACCGTTGGACCCGCTAAGCTAACTAAAGCTGTTTTCCCAGAGCTTTGGTTTTACCGCAGAGATTCTTTTGGCTTTTGGCTGCCGTTTAGAGCACCTGGTTAAGGAGGGCTGCTCATCTGTGTCCTCTGCTTAGTGAACTGTTCAGTGGGTGCCGTGTTCCCACGGAAACAACATCCCGCTGGAGTCGTGGCCGGGGTTTGGGTTTGGCCAGTTCCCCGCAACGGAGGATCTCTGCCAACGCTGAGGACAGCGCTGGAGTTTTCCCTGACTGCTCGATCTGCTGAGGACATCGCTGGATTTTTTGTTTTCCTTTTTTTCTTTTCTTTTCTCTTCCTCTTTCTTTTCTCTCATTGAGGACGCCGCCGGATTTTTCCCTGAACCCCTTTGTCATTTTGCGCCACGTTCTTCGTCCCCTGAGACTGCTCTCTGCTGTCTGCCATTACAGACGGTAACTCTGGTATGGGTGAGTACCCCGCTTCACTCCACAAGGTTATTAATGGCGGCCACCATTTGGTATTAGCTGTTGGAGTGGCGTTTTAATATTAGAACAAGCCTGCAACATCAGAGACCTTTTTATTATCACTCGGTACCAAGTAGGGACTTTTATAGACCTACAAATTAACAGGATATGCCGGCTTAGATTTATTAAGAATTCTGTTTGTTTGTGAATCGTCATTTGTGATTTATTACCTTTTTCCCCCTTTGAGCGTGCGTTATTCTTTTTTCCTTTTTTTTTTGTTTTCTTTCTTTCTAAGTGCATGTTGCTTACCCAACAGTTATTTAATGGTTTTGTGTTATATGTTTGAAACTGTTTCCATTGCCTTGGATCCTTCTGCTGACCAGTGGGCAAATAAATTCTGGCTGTTTTGAAATATATCAAATTGTTTGCTTATTTTAAGGAAGGTTTACACCATACACCCTACAGTTTTAAAGCTATGCTACAGCCTTTTCACACACAACCTGATCTTGATTAATGTAGCCCTTCACGCACTCTGCTTATTTTGTAGGCTATATATTTGAATTTACACTGATTTAGTTAGCTTAGTCTACAAGTTAGAGTGTAAGTACACGAACTTGGGTGCTGTTCATAGCGGTAAAGCAGAACACGCGTTACATAAAAAATGGAGGCACCACTGGGATCTACTGTGTGATTGGTGCTACACTCAAGACCAGAAGTGTAATTAAAAGCAAGTTGTCAAAATGGCTTACCTTACCTGTCCACTGTCATTATTTAGGCTCCTAACCTGGTGCTGTGAAGAAAATGTTAATCCAGCCCATGCAGTTGTTGTGAGTGGTGTGCCAAGCAACGCAAATATTGCTGATGTTGAAGAGGTGGTTGAGACCGTTAAAGCTTTTGGCAAAGTCAGAGTCAGAGCTCAGAAGTCCAGCCCACAAGTTAAAGGTGACATGATGTTGTGTGAAACCCACAACAGTTAAACCAAGCAAAGCTCCCCCTGAAATACTCTCACCTTCTGGTGAGTCACCATGGAAACTAACCCTGATCGTTGAAAATACTAACAACAGACCTGACGAGTTTTCTACTAAGCTACTGAGTCTACTTGCTAGTGAAGGCAAAACCCTTGCAGATATTGAGCTGCTGTTCACTCAAGCTAAAACTGTCAGATCAGAGAACACTTCATCCATTATACGTGCTGTTGGAGACCTGCTGGAGAAAGTAAGTCCCCTCAAGAGAACAATGCCTTCCGCCACCTGCATGTCTTTTCTGGCATTAGCCCGACACCTGCTGGTGAAGAGACCCTTGACACCTGGCTAGAATAGGCACAGCTGATGTTGGATGAATGTGATTGCTCATCAAAAGAAAAGAGAAAACGGATTGTGGAAAGTGTAAAGGGGCCAGCGCTCGAGATAATCCAAACCATCCACTGCAATGATCCTGACGCAACCCCTCAAGCCTACCTCGCTGCCATTGAAAATGTGTTTGGTATTTCAGAGTCTGGTGAAGATCTGTATTTCAAGTTCCGCTCCATGCAACAACAACCAAATGAAAGACTTTCCAATTTTTTGCGAAGATCAGAGAAAGTGCTCACCAAAGCTGTTCAAAAAGGTGGCCTTTCCCTTTTCCTAAGAGATCGAGCACATGTGGAGCAGTTGCTGAGAGGAGCAGTTGAGTCCAACATTATGTTGCTGCAGCTACGCCTCAAAGAAAGACTCAACAACCCCCCTTCATTCATGACTCTGTTAAGTGAAATAAGGGCTGAAGAGAATCAGAAACTGACAAGGCAATATATAAGTACAAGTGTGAGACAACTTAGTGTTGCAGACACAAAGACAGAAAACGTGGAAGTTGACAATCTCAAGCTCCAGATCCAAGAGCGCCAAAGTCAAGTGCAGCAGTTAACTGTCAAAAGCAAAGACTCATGACCACAGACTCCAAGAACCCTTGCAACTCCTGCTGCCCACTCAGATCCTGACGTCCATGCTCTCAAAGAACAAGTCCACAGCCTACAACACCAATTCAGTCAAAGAGACCAGTCGTACAAAGCCCCTGCTGCTCAAGTGAGACCGAAAAGAAACCCTTCCCAAAAACCAAACAGTAAAGGCCGAGCCAAAGACCCCACAAAGTTCACCAAAGAAAGTTCTGAGGTGTTCTGTTATTGCTGTGGTGAAGAAGGGCACATTGCCACAAACTGTACCAGTCCTGAAAATTCCGCCAAAGTCATCCGCAAGCTCATCCACTCCATGCAGAAGCTTCAAAACAGTCAAAAAGAGGCCACAGCAAGCTCCTTGGATCCAAGAAGAAAAGGTGGCCAAGTCACTCTTAGCAAAATTGGTCCTCCTGAGTCCAGCCACATTCCAACCGGCTTAATCGGAGCACCCACAGTTGGCTGCATCATCATTGAGGGAAAGTCTTGTGATGCTCTATTGGACAGTGACTCTACAGTTTCCATCATATTTGAAGAGTGGTACACCAAACACCTGTCTCACCTGCCATTGCACCCCATCTGCAGTCTTGACCTATGGGGCCTTGGTCAGAACAGCTATCCTTACAAAGGCTTCATCACTGCTCAGATTCAGTTTCCTGATGAGTGTGAGCCCCATACCGTTTTGGCCCTCGTCTGCCCAGAACCTAATGGCCCAGAGCAGCAACCTATCATCATTGACACCAACACCCTCTCTTTCGATCACAAGCCACTGCCAAAAAGCCACTTCAAGATTGACAAAGCACAGTCCATGCGAGTCTGTACTCAGTCCTCTTCCCTAGCCAAGTTGATGCTGAACAACCAAGAAGTTGTGGCGAAAGTGAAATGGGCAGGGCCTGGTCCACTAACTATTCCTCCTGGTACTGAACTCTCCGCTGTTTGTAAAATATCAAGTTCAGAGTCACTTAATGACAGCATCCTCATGATTGAGGATCCTCCCACCGGTTCTCTCCCTGCTGGTGTGCTCATGCCCCCTTGTGTCCTTTCCACTGAAATGGACATGAACAGATTTGCTCTCTTTCTAAAAACCGAGTCTGTCAAGTCCAAGTCTATTCCCAAAGGCACTGTCCTCACTCATGTCTACAAAGCTGATATAGTCACCCAAGTCTGGCCCAGCCAAGTACTGTGTCAAAAGCTTGACCCAGCCCTCTTCAGTTTTGGTGATTCTCCCATTCCTGAACAATGGAAAATAAGACTGTCACAGAAATTGGCAGAGCGCCCAGAAGTATTCTCACTATCAGAATGGGATGTTGGACTAGCAAAAGGGGTGGAGCAAAACATCAGACTCAAAGATCCAAGATCCTTCAGAGAGAGAGTCAGGTGGTTGGCCCCCGCTGATATTGACGATGTCTGCCATCACTTACAAGAATTGCTGGCTGCAGGCATCATGAAAGAGTCTCGCTTGCCCTACGCCTCACCAATCATCATTGCAAGAAAGAAAAAATGGCAAAATAAGAATGTGCATTGATTATCGCACCTTGAATGCAAGAACAATACCAGATCAGTACACCCTCCCCAGAATCGATAATGCTTTGGCCTGCCTCACTGGAAGTCAATGGTTCGCTGTGCCCGACCTCCACAGTGGATATTACCAAATCACCATGTGTGAAGAAGATAAAGAAAAAACTGCATTTATTTGCCCTCTGGGGTTTTTACCAATTTGAACACATGCCCCAAGGCAGCACAGGGGCCCCAGCCATGTTTCAAAGGTTAATGGAGAAGTCCGTGGGAGACATGAACCTGCTGCAATGTCTTGTATACCTCAATGATCTTATTGTGTTTGGTCGCACTTTAGAGGAGCGCGAAGCGTGCCTTCTGAAAATCCTCGACCTTCTGGCAGAGCAAGGTTTGAAACTGTCCATCGATAAGTGCCAGTTTTGCCAGCCCCAAGTCAAGTATGTTGGCCATATTGTTTCCGCTTCAGGCATCGCCACAGATCTAAACAAGATAAAGGCTGTAGCTCAGTGGAAAGCCCCCACCAACCTCAAGTTGCTCCAGTCCTTCCTTGGTTTCTGTGGTTATTACAGAAAGTTCATCGCCAACTACTCAGCCATCATCCAACCTCTCACTGACCTAACAAAGGGTACCCGCCAACACAAAAGAAAAGAAGGAACGCAAAAGACCCTGACACGTCCTATTACTGTCCCTCCGAGCCCTTTGGAGAGCGCTAGACTCTTGAGTGCACTGAAGCCTTTCATAAAATCATTCAATGCCTCACTCATGCTCCAGTCTTGGCATTTGCTGACCCTACCAAGCCGTACGTCCTTCACGTAGATACCAGTCTGGATGGGCTCGGAGCAGTCCTTAACCAAGAATACTCAAATGGCCTTTGTCCTGTTGCATTCGCCAGTCAAAAGATGAGCTAGTCCGAGAAGAACTATCCCATCTACCAACTAGAATTCCTGGCATTAAAATGGGTGGTAGTTGATAAGTTTCATGATTACCTCTACGGGGCTTGCTTCACTGTGAGGACAGACAATAACCCTCTCACTTACGTCCTTACCACCGCCAAGCTGAACGCCACAGGCCATAGGTGGTTAGCTGCCCTCACAACCTATGACTTCAACAATCTGTACATGCCAGGCAGAGAAAATGTGGACGCGGACTGGTTATCAAGAAATGCCACTGACGACAACGAGGGATGGAGAAACATCCTGCCCTCTGGTGTCAAAGCCCTTTGACATCCAGTCAGTGCAACTCAGTCCCCCGAGTTTCCAAGCTGACTCATTGACCAATTAGGGCCCTCTCCAAGCGCAGTTCCTGAAGTTTATGCCTGTTTCACTCAACTTCAACTGAGCCCTCTTGAGAGACTAAGCAAACATGACCTGAGCAAAGCCCAAGATCTCAACCCTGCCATCAGTGTGGCCAAGAAAGATGTGCAAGATGGGTCCTGGCCCTTGTAAGCCAACAGCCATCCAGACCTTGTGCTCCTTCAAAGAGAAAGCCCAAAGCTCCTCATTAAAGATGGGCTGTTGCACAGAAAGCTTACCAAACCCTCTGGCCACACCACCCTGCAACTTGTCCTTCCAAGTCAGTACTGACAACAGGTACTTAAAGCCTTGCATGATGAATCCGGACATCTTGGGGTTGAAACGAACCGTTGAGCTGCTGAGAGACCGGTTTTACTGGCCCAAGATGTTCCCCAACATTGCTGACCACATTAAGAATTGTGGACGGTGTATTGTCCGCAAAACTCTGCCACATCAAGTGGCACCTCTGAACCACATCACAAGTACAGGCCCCCTTGACCTCGTCTGTATAGACTTCTTATCTATCGAGCCAGACTCCAGAGGGATGACCAACGTCCTCATAGTTACTGATCATTTCACCCGTTACGCCCAGGCCTATGTCACCAAAGATCAAACGGCATCAACAGTAGGTAAAGTCTTGGTTGTAAAGTTCTTTGTACACTACGGTCTGCCGGCAAGAATCCACTCAGATCAAGGGTGTGATTTTGAGAGCCGCCTAATCAAAGAGCTCCTTCATATGTTGGGCATAAAGAAATCAAGAATGACTCCCTATCACCCCCAAGGCGATCCAGAGCCAGAGCATTTCAACTGCACACTTTTATTCATGCTGGGTACGCTCAACCCCTGTCAAAAACAGAAATGGAGTCAACACATCAGTTTGCTTGTTCACGCCTACAACTGTACGCGTAACGACACGACTGGCTACTCACCAAATTACTTGATGTTTGGCCGTGAAGCTCGTATGCCAATCAACCTCTATTTTGGCACCTCTCCAGACTACCAAGACGACAACACCTAACTGCAGTACGTTGAAAAACTCAAAGAAGATCTTCAGAACGCCTACAAGCTGGCACAAGAAGTTGCTGACAAAGCACACCAAAGAAACAAAATACTACAACACAAGAGTGACAAACCAAGTCATAGAACCAGGGGACCGCGTTCTTATCAGAGCCACCGGTGTGAGACAAGTGGTTGTCAAGTCCCTATGTGGTGGTTGAAAAGCTGTCAAATCTGCCGGTGTACAGAGTAAAGTCAGAGACAGGCCGAGTCATTGTTAAGACCCTCCATTGAGACCACCTTCGGCCCATCGGACACCTGGTTTGGTTCCCTGGAAGGCCAGACAAGAAACAAACATCTCAAAGACCTACAACCCATTCCACTCAAGAGACAAAGACCAAAGAACTGACCATCAAGAAATGCAAGCAAATGAAGAAGATATATCAGAGCCGGAAGAAGATGATGTGTGGTATCTGTCCACTGCTCACAGAGAGTCCATCTCCCAGGCCCTTGACCTTCTCGCCGATCATTTCAGTCAAAATGTACCACCTCAGAGTGAAGACCAAAGCCTACCTTCACTCAGTGCCTGTCCTGATGAGCCAGTACATGCTCCCAGTCGCTCAGAAGCTGAAAGGGAACCAGATGTTTCACTGCAACTGCCCGAAGACCCTGTGGTGGACGCAGGTCTAGAAGGGGGAGAGCTCCCCCCTGCTAATCAGTCTGACAGTAGTGCAGAGCCCGTCTGTGACTGCCCATCCTGACGAGAGCTCAAGCCTTCCATTCGCCTACACTATGACAAGCCTGGACACTCCATAGACAAGCCAATTGTGATGGTACATCGTGGTTTGAGGATCACCATCTGCAGAGAGAGTGACCCGCATACTGTCCTCGGCATGCCTCCTTTAGCTTAGATGGGTGGGATCATAGTACACATTTTGTAAATTAACCCATAAATGTACTCCCTGATCTAGATTTAGTCCAATGAGGGCATCTGGACTTTAGAAGGGGGAGGATGTAACCCCTGGGTTATTGTTATAAGTGCGCACATAACTTCCAAAAAACTCTTGCATAATATTAAATACAATGCATTGTAATATTTTTCACATATCTACAGATGTAATACTACATTTGTAATATTATTTTTCATGTTCACAAATAGTGTAACATTCTTGTTTTTTTTTCTTTCTAATATAGGCTTTACATATAGTGTTTTAGTCTCGAACTTTCTACAGAAACTCACATTTACCAGTGCACGTAATTGGGCCATTCTCTAGCTACCTTCTATTCTATCCTATTGTATGTCTAGTGATCAATCAAGGACAATATTTGTGTTTTATTGCTGTGATTGGCTTTTGCTGTTGGGGGGCGGGGATTGTGTAGTGGTTTCTGAGAGTTTTCCCTGGACTTAACGTTTACCTAGAGTTGACTGGTGGTTGCTCCCGGAGTAAGCTGTGTCTCTTGCTGCCTGTGGACGCCGACCGTTAGACCCGATAAGCTAGCTTGGACCTGCTAAACTGGCTAACTGAGAGTTTTCCCTGGACTTTAACGTTTTTCTAGAGTCAGCTATTGGTTGCTCCTGGAGTAAGCTGTGTCTGTTACTGCCTGTGGACGCCAACCGTTGGACCTGATAAACTATCTAGCTGAGTTGTTTCCCTGGATCTTAACGTTTTTTTTTGTTTTTTTTGTCTTCAGTATGTGGTTGGCTAGCAGCTGCTCCTGGAATAGGCTGTGTCTATTGCTGCCCGTGGACGCCGATCGTTGGACCTGCTAACCTAGCTAACTGTGAGTTTTCTCTGAACTTAAAGGGCCTATATCATGCAAAATTGACTTTTTTGAGCTTTTAAGCATGTTATAATGTTAATTCCTCACCCAAAACACCCCCAAAGTGGTGTTTTGCTCCATTCACACATCTCTGAGTATTCCTCCTCAACCCTGCTCTCTGAGCTGCTGCTCCGCCCTGTCCCTGATAATGATTGGGTCCCCACATTCATACGTATGAACGTGGGTGAGCCGCCCACTCCAGGAAGTGCCTGTGCTGCCAGCACCGCCCCCAGGCTAACACACACACCCACTTTCTCTGCGCAGCTAATGGGAGCGGTGATCGGCAAAACTCTTTCACTTTAGCATTGACGCTGTGAAGAAGTAGTTCCTCTCGCACCTAATCTGCTCAGTGACAACAACTGTTTGCTTTTTTACGTAAGACAATGTCTTCTAAGTGGCGTAAATGTGTATTTGGCTGTGAGAGATTTAGGAGTTTGTTCAGCCTTCCTAAAGAAGAGCCTACTCGTCAGAAATGGTTGGAGTTTATTATCGTCATGAAATGGGCGGCAGCCACAAGAAGGAGAGGCGGAGCCTCAGAGATCGAGGCATCTTACTTCTGGGTTGGAAAAGTAGCTCACGAAAATAACTCATATTTCATAAGAAATTCATTCTCCAGTGTACCAAAGGTAATATACCATCACATACATGCATATAGTTTACTCTGAAAGGCTTAAAATAGCATGATATAGGCCTTTTAAAGGTTTTTTTCCTTAGTAGTTTGTTAGCGGCCGCTCCCGGAGTAAGCTGTGTCTATTGCTGCTTGTGGACGTTGACCGTTCGACCCGCTAAGCTAACTAAAGCTGTTTTCCTAGAGCTTTGGTTTTACCGCAGAGATTCTTTTTGGCTTTTGGCTGCCGTTTAGAGCGCCTGGTTAAGGAGGGCTGCTCGTCTGTGCCCTCTGCTTAGTGAACTGTTCAGTGGGTGCCGTGTTCCCACCGAACCAACATCCTGCTGGAGTTGTGGCCGGGGTTTGGGTTTGGCCAATTCCCCGCAACGGAGGATCTCTGCCAATGCTGAGGACAGCGCCGGATTTTTCCATGACTACTCAACCCACTGAGGACATCGCTGGATTTTTCCCTGACTGCTTGACCTGCTGAGGACATCGCTGGATTTTTTTTTTTCTTTTCTCTCCCTCTTTCTTTTCTCTCACTGAGGACGTCGCTGGATTTTTCCCTGAGCCACTTTGTCGTTCTGCGCCACATTCGTCGTCCCCTGAGACAGACGGTAACTCTGGTATGGGTGAGTACCCCACTTCACCCCACAAGGTTATTAATGGTGGCCACCATTTGGTATTAGCCGTTGGAGTGGCGTTTTAATATTAGAACAGGCCTGCAATGTCAGAGACCTTTTTATTATCACTCGGTACCGAGTAGGGACCTTTATAGACCTACAAATTAACAGGATATGCCAGCTTAGATTTATTAAGAATTCTGTTTGTTTGTGAATCTTCATTTGTGATTTATTGCCTTTCCCCCCCTTTGAGTGTGTTATTCTTTTTTCCTTTTTTTTGTTTTCTTTCTTTCTAAGTGCATGTTGCTTACCCAACAGTTATTTAATGGTTTTGTGTTATATGTTTGAAACTGTTTCCATTACCTTGGTTCCTTCTGCTGACCAGCGGGCAAATAAATTCTGGCTTTTTTGAAATATATCAAATTGTTTGCTTATTTTAAAGAAGGTTTGCACCATACACCCTACAGTTTTAAAGCTATCCTACAGCCTTTTCACACGCAACCTGATCTTGATTAATGTAGCCCTTCACGCACTCTGCTTAATTTGTAGGCTAGTTATTTGTATTTACACTGGTTTAGTTGGCCTAGTCTACAAGTTAGAGTGTAAGTACACAAACTTGGGTGCTGTTCATAGCGGTAAAGCAGAACAGGCGTTACATTTAAGTGTGACAAACATACAAAAAAATGAGAAGGGCCAAACACTTTTTCACACCACTGTATATAGACAGGAGAGTAATCAAAACAACAGGACAGTGTCATGGATGGCCCTCGCGAGCCATCATAAGACGCTACAAGACACCGGTGAGTTTGCACGGTTTATTGGTGAACAGAAAAGGAACACAAAATAACGAGCACGGTGGGCTAAAGCATACTACACTACATACAGATGACCATATGGCAATAAAGAAGCACACTTACGATCATAGCAGTAGAGTGGTCAGCGTACGAACAGAGGGATGCTCGCTCACGTCTAACACTGGGGAAGTTTTGACGAGACTGCCGCATCTTTTCGCTCCCAGCTGCCTGCTTAAGTGGAGAGCCGCTGATGAGGCGAAATGCAGCTCAGCTGTCAAACCTGACAGCCGGAAGCCCCTCCGAGCGCTGTTACAATAAAGGCTCGGGGAGCCAAAAGGGGCACACAGCCGTCAAATGGGCGAGGATAGTGCATGGCTCGAGTGTGGACGAAATTGGCGCTTGAACCATGACAGACAGGTGGGAAACAATCAAGGGCAATCAGAGACAGCAGGGCATGGCAACAGGTACAGAAAAACATGAGGGGCTGAGACAAAAGGTAAACAGGAACGGAAGATACACAACAAACATGAACACAGGACCAGGAAATACATGACCATGAAAAATGATAATGATAATAACAAACAGAATCATACAAAACTCAGTCCAAACCACAGACTAGAACCTAGAACAACACAACTATGATAATAAATAATAATAAACACAGAATTCCAAAATACAGACTGAGGATGACTGGGATGAAAATGAAACAGAGAAACAAAATAAACTGAGGGCGTCATGCACCAAAGATGACAAAAAACCAAAACAAAACAAATAACAACAAAAAGCGGGGACATGAGCACAGCCATGTCCAGATTCTGACAACAACTAGATCTTTAACTTCCGCAACCCTGTTGCTGGGCATGCAGGTTTTCCTTAAATGGACAAGTTTCCTTAAAATAAAGATGTTCTTAAATCTGTCTGTTAAGACAGGTCAGTGCTCAGAATTTTTTTTTGAGATGTTTCGATAGCTTGTTTTTTTTATTTTGGTGGTTAGCTACACTGAGAAATAATATTTGGATTAAAGTGTCATTGATACTAAATGAAAATAAAATCAATTATTTTCGAATGGCAGAAGTCACTGTGAACACATAAATGAGAACACTGCATATTTATTAACCCCATCTTATATTTACTTATTTTTGTAGGATTTTATTTGGGTTCTAAATCTTTTATTGGGTTTTAGACCTTTGAGTTTTTAACCTCTTTGACTAGTCTTTAACTTTTTAATATGACCCTTCTCTCTTACCTCTGGTTTTTCTCTCATCTCTTTGTCTTTATACCCTGACTGATGGAGCCTTGAGTATTTTCATCATGTTTATAGTCAGCTTCATGTGTGCCTGTGTTTGTGTCTATGTTGAATGTAATTGTGGCTTGTAAATATGGATGTCACCAGACTGCAAAACAAATCTACCTACGGGTACAAATAAAGGAACCTGAACCTGATTTGACATACATTTTCTACCTTTTTGAGTAAAAAGTAAAAATTGGGGTTAAGTTTAATAGTCTTCAATCCATTTAAAAAGAAGCTTCAAATAGTATTTTACAATATTCACTAGGACTGTTTTCTGTTTTAGACTCCTTAAGATTACTGTGTTTCCTCGGGCTTAAAGACTGACACTCAAAGGGAAAAAACATTCATAATACTGTAGTAATATTCATACTTAAATTGTATGATCAGAGGTGGGTATAGTAGCCAGAAATTGTACTCATGTAAAAGCAGTGTTGTCTTATGAAATTAATTATTAAAAGTAAACACCCCCCAAAATGCTAGTTGAATACGAGTACAAAAGCACCCACTTAAAAAAAAATACTTGAGTAATGACTTAGTCTTGAAAGTTTGAGGTTTTTCTCCTAAATTTATAACCATTTTCTTGTAATTTTCTACTTTTTCCTCTGTAAATGTGTTTTTATCTAAATTTGCAACTATTTTCCTCATAAATTTCTAATTTCGTCTTGTACAATTATAACTTCTTATACATTTGAGACTTTATTATCATTCTTTTTTGGATTATTTTATGGCTATTTTTTTGTCTATTTTCATAATGAAATTGCTGTTTTTCTAATAAATTTGAAACAGTTTGTGGTAAATTTTTTACTTTTTTCTCATAATTTAAACTTGTCATCATAATTTTGCAGAGCCAGAATAGAATAATTTCAACTCTGATTTCAAAGAAATATAATAGTATTAATAAAATTATATTAAATGAAATAAAGTTAATATGACCAAAAATGCAGTTATTTCTGTTATAATATTTCTATATATTTTCAATTTTTTTAGAACACTCCTCACCACCCAGACAACAGGAAAAACTTAGCTCAGTGTGAATTGAAAGGGACAATTCTCTGTCTTTTCCAGGTTTGGGGGCATGTCGTCCCTGTCCCCCTCTTTATTTGTGCATATGGCATGATGAGATGGAAACGACTTTTTATAGTGCCTGTGTTGTCAAATCTGTGGCTTTATGACTGAAAATAACCTCCATATATTTAGCTGCAGCACAGCATTTTGGCAGTTTTCATTGGCAGAAAGCAGCTGAGATGGAGAAAAAACAGCTGAGCGAGGCACACTTGGCATGACAGTGGTCAGGTTGTGTGAGGCTACAGTAGCAGCAGCAACAGAGAGTGGAAATGAATCTGACAGATTGGATTAATTTTGAAGCTGCAGCAGACAGCTGCAGTTGTGTGCCACAACTACACAAATATTGGAGTGTCTCAGAGGGAGAAGAAATAGAGTATTTTTTTCACTCATTCTCACATGAAGTTGGCAGTGCTCAGACCATCTCGGCTGCTGGAGACAACGGTTTGGCGCTGTCCTTGTTCAGCTTCGTTCTAAACAAGCACCTCTGCTCCTCTGTTTGTCTGTGACAGCTCCCTCAACAAACAAAAAACAAAAAAAAAAACCAAACAACTTAACACACACTGCACTCTTCTTTTAAATATAAAGCTATTGAGTGCCGATATGAAAAATACGGTAGCGTAATTATGCCAGGTGCGTTTTGCAACGCAGTTCATTAAAATGGAGGACAAGAGCAGCAACCACTGAGCTATAGATCGGTGTATTCCAATAAACCACTGATCTGTGCTGAGTTTAAGACGGGGCGACAAAATTAAAATAGGCTACTTGTAAAAATGCCAGTGACTCATCTAATCAGTAGCGGGTGGCATCAACGCAGTCATGGTGTTCATGTATTTACTTACTTGGACTGGGAGCAGGAGAGCTCTACTACTGCCATCTTCACCACCCAGGAGTGTTTAAAAAACGCTGATATTTTTGTCTGCTTTTTAGATGGTTGACATGACATATTACCCAAACATAATGGTAGGGGAAACAGTGCGGATTCAGTTTTATCTCTTGGACAGTGATGCTAGACACACTTGGCTGGCGGCTGGAATTATCACAACAGCGGCATGCTCCCAAACACCTACCAGTGACTGTTTGGATGTGCGTTGTTTGCATGCATGCTTGCAGAGTGACATCTCTTCATTTATATTCTTAGTGAAAATATATGTCAGTGGCAGCAAATCTGCAGCTCTTGAGTTCTTTTCTCATTTTTTAATTGACTCCTGTGCTGCTCTTTAAAAAAAACAAAACAAAACATATTTTTCTTAGTGTGGTGGCTCAATTTTTGGCATGGTGGCTACCATGCAGAAATGTTACCAGTGGAAACCCTGGTGTAAATCATATATCTGATCTGGTTGCCCTCACTTTATTGGTTATAACTGAATACATGGTTTCTGTAGATTTCAAGCACATTTGAGAAGCTGTTTCTAGTCAGGCACAGCAAAACTTTAAATTCTCCACTTCCTGTAATGTAATATCAGTGGCAAAAAAACTCAGATGTTAGTATTTGATTGTAGGATGGGAATTTTAAATATTGAATGGCTATTGACAGTTTGGCTGCAGCATGGCTCATCAGTCGTTTCCTGTGCCTCTGAATATATAAAAATCAACTGTTATACAACAATAGGTATTTATGTATTTGTATGTGAATTTACCAAAGGCATTGACTCTTATATTGTGACTTCAGACACAGTTTGGTGATGCATCAGGATTTGTCAGTTAAAAGTGACCTGCTGTATAGATGTATTCCCTGCCTGGAATATAATTTGATTCACACATCCAAACAGTGGCATGTTTCGACAGACGTGATCGTGATGAGCCCACTAGATGGCAGCATAGTCTAACAAGCAAGAAGTCAAACCGCGGCTCTGTGTCCTGTCACTTCCCTTGTTCATACACATTCAACCTACAGGCAGTTATCTCACACAGAGGTATTTTTAAATTAGTTGACTTTAAATAATGGATATCACTGTCACACTAATAGAAAATATACATTCCGTAATGTGTAATTATTTCTCCTTTTTAGTATATAGAATTTCTTCCCTATACTATGTATAGGAGGCAATAATAATCTATTATGGCTCAAGAATATAAGAATCATGCCCTCAATACCTATGTGTTTTTCAGTACCTCTAAATTTCTAAAGCAATTTCTAAAAAATGAATTGTCCTTTTTAGCAGTATGCCTTAAAAAGTATTCAAGTTAAGAATAATCAGTGCCGTACTGTGGTTGCTTCATCCATTCAGGTGGATGCCCTCGATTTCCCCTCTGGGGATCAATAAAGTATACAAAATCAAAATCAAAAAAAAAAATTGCTGCCCTTTTTATCGCGATTATTTCTATTAAAGTTTTTCATTATGTCAGCTGGACATTAATAAATAAAAGATTCCATCGTGAAGCGTAATGTGTGAGAACCCAGTTACAGACATGAAGAGGCTTAAGATGACTAACAACTGACTCTTGATTGCTAAAGCCCAAGTGGAAGGACACAGAGGGCTTACAGGCTTCAGACTCAAACTAAACCTAGGAGACACGAGGGTGTGATGACCAGGACCGAGGGAGCAAAGGCAGACCACATACAGGCCTAGTCCCTATGCACATGGATATTTTAAAAATAGGGTTTTTAAAAACATGTTCCATCCACACAGCACTGCTAAAAAATATCCCAGTCCACATGGAAATGAAAACGCTGTTCAGACAGCTCTGCTCCTCAGTATAACGTGAACTGTATACAGTATATGCTAGTGCAATTACAGTATCATAATTATATCAATATTATGTTTTAATTTAATTTCAGAGACTAATACCATACTCAAAATTAAATTAAAAAGGGGGGTAAATAGTCCCATTAACAAAGTTAAAACAGCAGCACAATTTATTGCCGTAGAAACAACCAAGAAACACTCCAGTTATCCAGTTGACACCAAACATCACTGGGGTAAGTGGAAATCTTCACCTTGGAAGGTATTTTTTTTAAGTCATTTTTTTTTTTTGATGCCCAAAATGGTGTTTGTGTGGATTCAAGGCAAAAACTTAAAATTAGAAATACCATTGTATGTGTGGATGAAGCCACAGACTCTCAATACTGCTTACTGAGGAGGAGGCTCAGATGAACTGAATCTCGATAATGAGGATGAGGAACCACATGAGGGAAACAAAATTAAATCAAGCAACACACTGTCTGGGACATGCTGGGAACACAAGGAGGAAAAGAAAATTAAAAATTGAAAATTAGCTTTTTAGCTAACTTGGGCTCATTTACAGAATTGTTTTCTCTTCACTGATGAGCACTGTCCCTTTAAATAAACTAATAAATGAAATGAAATAAAGGGAAACTTTAACAAGATATGTAAAACCAAAAACTGTGGAAGACATGACAAATTAACACCACAATCAAAACAGAAACTCAAAGCCAAAACCAAGACCAAGACAGAAGGTCTTTAACTATTTTTTCAGTTACAATTAAAAAAACAAACAAGCAAAAAACAAAAAGAACATTAACATTAGTGGGAGATAAATGACTGAAATTTCTGATCGCTTAGTACATGAAACCTATTCAGTACTGGAGCTAAAATGCAGGTGTTTAGTCCTGTTTATTTGCCTTGTGACAGTCACACTAGCATACATGAACAGGATCTTGTGCATCAAAATTCATCATGATTCAGCCAGAGCAGCAAAAATTGAGATTGACAATCTTTTGGAGGATCAGTATAGCCACAAGCACCTATCATGGGGTTGATTAGACATTTCATAAACATGATTTTTGGAACATCAACAGAATTGCATGGAATTTGGTGTTTTGCTGAAGAATACTCTTGTGATTGTGAGTGTGAAGTTTGATCAAGTTTGGATCACTACATCAGGAGTTGAATCCAAAAATACATGTCAAAGAGAAACTGTACAACTTGATTAATTTATAAGATCAAAACAGAGTGACATTTTTGGATAATTTTAACAACTTTTCATTATCAGTGTCTGTAGATGATCTCTGCTTAATTTCAAGTGATCTGGAGGAATGGCCTAGGAGGAGTTCATTTTTGACTTCATTCAGAGCGTAATACCAATAGAAAAAAAAAGGCAGAAGATTTCAGAAAATAAAATGATGAAAGAATGTAAAACTGTTTATTATAGCACCACCTATGAATGCAGTGCCTTGATTTTTGGTGTCTGGGTAGTGGGGAGAATTTCTGATCAGACTGTGAAATTTCATGTTTCTATGTATTATTATTTTTGCTCCCCATGTACTTGTAGCAGAGAAAAAAAAATAATCAGAAAATTCTGAATAATCAGAACAACTGCAATAGGTTTCCCGCAGTGCAGCTTGCTTAGAACCCTAATGAAAGATTCTGTAGAACACTCCTGTTCCCAATTGCAACAATGTTTAAACTCTACACTAGAGGGAGCTTAAAAACCACCTTAATATGTTTGTTGAAACTCCTACAGTGACGCATAAAGTCAGCTGTGTGTGTAATGACAGCAAACAGGTGTTTTGTCCTGCACATACTGTCAGCGACTGATCATGAGGGGAAGAGTTAAAGCCTCACACAGGTGGTTCTACCTGTGGCAAGCAGAAAATGAGAAACAGTTGGAATCATGTTGGTGGCAATGGCAGTTAAACGTTTGTTTTATGGTTCATCATTTATTTATTTACTTATTAAGTTTTTATTTTGGATTTGTCACATAGTGATAACAGAAAAAGAAAAGACCAAATACATAAAGGCAGGTCATGACAGTCTCAATTTTCCATGCAAATACAGCAAATAATCTGAAAAAGTATAAACTGATCTTGTTCCTCTATTAAGAAGACCAATTCTTGATTATCGTCTTCTGAAGAAGACTGTAGATGACAGTCGAAAGATGTCACAGGTATGAAACATCTCTTTCCCATGTCTTAATAGAAGAACAAGATCAGTTTATCACTAACAGGACAAAATGAACCTATTTGAGATACTGAAAAAGTCTAGTTTATTTTGCTTACACTTTAAAGCATAACAGTCATTCTGTGAACAAAAAAATTAAAAGAAAGATAAAATATTTGTTAAATTTTGTAGTATTAGTTAAGCATAGGAGATACTGGATTTGTTATAAATGATTGTCGACACTTGATAATGTTGTCAGGGGACAATATTTGTGTTTTCAAAACAAAAACACAAAGTGCCATGCTGAAAATAAACACCCACTGCACATTTTGTACATGAAGCCTTTAGTCTTGAAATTTTAGTTAATTTTCACATCTATTCATGATGATATAGCACGGTCCATAAAATTATTTTACTCTTATAAGAATTAAGCACTATATAAGTTGCTAACATTAACCATGCTTTGATAATGTATTTGTCTTTATAGTTCAATTTTCATTCTGCAGCTCAGTCAGATATTAATAAGGCAGCTTCTAGCCATAAACTGTAAATGGAGAAGCCTCCTTTTGAAACCCTGCATCAGACTTTATTTTTTCCGGAGACAAAGAGATTAAAATATTCATAGGTGTGAAGGAAATATCCTGTCTTCCCGGTATGTGCACATTATGCCATTTGTGCAGCTGTTATTTAGACTAACTGTACCATAATGGCCAAACGAGCTTGAGACGAATAAAGACTGCCATTATGTCAGCTTGGAGTCTCAACCTGTTGATGCACCATTAGCTTGAGTTCTCAGATGTGACTGGATTGTTAGTGTTATTCACTTCTTGCAGAGACTGTGGTTAACTGGGTGTGAAGAGAGGAGAAGAATGAGGTTGTGGCTTTTCTTAAAAATTTGCAAAAAATCTGAACCACAACATGACCAACTTTGTAGATACGACAGACTAGGCATGCATGAACAATGGTGTTCGCACTCTGTATAATATATTTAATATTTACCAATTATATTCCATTACAACACCACATATGATGAATGTGTCTACTAGTGAATATCTTCTGGTTAAAATTAATGTCTGTGAACATATCTCATGCATTTCTAAATCAGGAGCCTGTTAGCAGACACCTGTTTGCTCTTCAGGGTATGGATGTGTCATCTGGTCACTCTCTGAGGAATAATGAGGATAATATTGCAGTGTTTTTATCCCCAACATAAACATTATTCTCTATATGCTCAGCTTAAGATATAGTTTTTGTCAGAGTGAATATACGTACAGTCTGAAATTATAAGTATCCCCACAATAACTTTTGCCATATTTGAAGAATGAAAACCAAATGTATTATAAAGATATCATATATTCTGAGGTACTGTATATAGAGTAAGCTAAATTTTAGAAAGAAAATGCCATGGCTACGCATTATTAGATTCAATATTGTTGCATAAAAGCTCCTTGGTAGATGTGGTAGAGAATTTTTTTTTTTTTTTAAATCAGCTTATAAAGCCCAGCCTTTTTTTTTTTTTGTAAATTCTACATTTATTTCAGAACATATCTGATGTCCTTATGATACATTTGGGGTTCATTCCAAAGGAACAGTTATAATTTCAGACTGCATAATTAATGATGGAGAAGGTACTCACTCGTTTCAATTTGGATCCAATTTGATTCATTATCGATTCAGTTGGGATTTTGCCATTATAATGACTACTTGCATCTGAAAGAATTTCTCAGAGACTTAATGCTGTAAATTGTACCAGTAACACAGTAACTCTATGAAAGCAACGTATGAACGCACATCCTCAGCCAGAGGAGAGACCTCCTCTAAACCTCTTATAAGTTCCACACATGAAAAGGCATTAATCTTTAGATTTTGTGTGCAGCTCATGACGAATGAGACTTTCATACTGGATCGGTCGAGGCCCAGGTGAACAACGACCGCCACCAGTGCTGTTAACTGACAGAGTGCCGGTGGAAATTGGACTACTGTTGGTTGAAGATCGCAGAGGAGGAGAGGGGGAAGGCGTGTTAGGAGGGAGAGAGAGAAAAGGAAATGTAGTGTGGAGGTGAGAGTAGGGATACTAAATGTAGGGACTATGACTGGTAAAGGCAGAGAGTTGGCTGATATGATGGAGAGAAGAAAGGTAGAATACTGTGTGTTCAAGAAACAAGATGGAAGGGAAGCAAGGTTAGGAGCATTGGAGGTGGATTTAAACTGTTCTACCATGGTGTAGATAGGAAGAGAAATGGAGTAGGCATAATCTTGAAGGAAAAGTAAGTGAAGAGTGTTCAGGAGTTAAAGAGGGAATCAGACAGAATCAAGCAAGCTTGCTGTAGTGATGCTGCCAAGAACACAGTCCAAGGACGGATGATTTTTTTCACACATGGGGAGTTGTTCAGAACTCCTTATACAAAGATATAGAGTGATGATAATCAAGTCAGTGGCAGTAATGCACCTGTAAGCTGGGTGCCAACTGCCAATCAAATCTAAAGGAAGAAGAAGAAGATCATGAGTTTGAATCTAGAAATCAAAGGTGTGATGTTGAATGTTGTCAGTGCGTATACCCCACAAGTTGGATGTCAGGCAGAAGAGAGAGAGGAATTCTGGAGTAAGATGAATGAAGTGGTAGCGAGTGCTCCCAGCTTTCAGCTTTATTAAGCTTTATTTATATAGTGCCATACCACAACAAAAGTCATCTCATAGCACTACCAAATGCAGGGAAAATCCCACAATTTCAGAAAGACCCAGCAATCAGACAATCCCCTGTGAGCAAACACTTAGCGACGGTGGAGAGGAAAAACTCCCATTTAACAGGAAGAAACCTCTAGCAGAACCAGGCTCAGGGAGGGGCAGTCATCTGCTGTGACTGGCTGGGGGTGAGGGGATAGAGAGGATGAAGATAAAGAACATGAACAGTGAGAAGCTAAGTACAATTATTGGAGGTCAACCGGCAGTCTGAATCTATTAACAGCAGAACAAAACAAAAAGGGGGGTTAAGAGACACAAGATCCCTCCCTAATCGTAGACTATATTGAAAAGGAAGGATTTTACCCTGTTCTTAAAAACAGAGATCTCCCAGAGGGAGAGAGTGGTGATTGGAGCAGACTTTAATGGGCATGTAGGTGAAGGGAACAGAGGTGATGAGGAGGTCCTGGGTAGGTATGGTCTTAAGGAGAGAAATGTGGAAGGACAGATGGTTGTGGATTTTGCTAAAAGGATGGAAATGGCTGTGGTGAACACATACTTTAAGAGAGAGGAACATAGGGTGACTTACAAGAGTGGAGGAAGGTGCATACAGGTGGACCACATCTTATGCAGAAGGAGAAATCTGAAAGAGATAGGAGACTGCAAGGTGGTGACAGGGGGAAATGTAGCTAGACAGCATCAGATGGTAATCTGTAGGATGCCTTTGCAAAGCAAGACAAGGAAAACAGTGAAGGCAGAGCCAAATATTAAGTGGGGGAAGTTACAGAAGGAAGAAGGTCGCACAGAGTTCAGGAAGGAGTTGATACAGGCCCTGGGTGGTAGGGAAGAATTACCAGATGACTGGGAAAGTGCATCAACAGTATTGAGGGAAACAGGTAGAAAGAAATGTGGTGTATCCAGTGGAGAGAGGAAGGAAGACAAGGAGACTTGGTCATGGAATGAGGAGGTCCATGAAAGTATTCAAAGGAAGAGGTTAGCAAAGAAAAAATGGGATAGTCAGGGAGATGAAGAAAATAGACGGGAGTATTTGGAATCTAGGCACATGTCAAAGAGAGAGGTGGCAAAGGCAAACGAAAAGGCATATAGTGAGTTGTATGAGAGACTGGACACTAAAGAAGAAGAAAAGGAGTTGTATCGATTGGCTAGACAGAGAGATCGAGCTGGAAAGGATGTGCAGCAGGTTAGGCTGATTAAGGACAAAAATGGCAATGTACTAACAAATGATTGAGAGTGTGTTGAGAAGGTGGAAGGAGAAGAAAATGAGAGAGAGAGGAGGATGGATGAAGGAAAGATGGTGAATAAGGAAGTCCTGAGGATTAGCAAGGCAGAAGTGAGGGCAGCTTTGAAGAGGATTAAGAATGGAAAGGCGGTTGGTCCAGATGACATACCTGTGGAGGTATGGAGATATTTAGGACAGATGGCAGTGGACTTTTTAACCAGATTGTTTAACACAGTCTTGGAGAGTGAGAGGATGCCTGGAGTGGAGAAGAAGTGTTTTTGTACCAATTTTCAAGAACAAAGGTGATGCTTAGCGCTGTAGTAACTACAGAGGCATAAAGTTGATCAGCCACACTATGAAGATATGGGAAAGAGTTGTTGAAGCTAGGTTAAGAGGAGAGGTGACAATCAGTGAGCAGCAGTACAGGTTCATGCCAAGAAAGAGTACTACAGATGCAATGTTTGCTTTAAGAGTGCTGATGGAGAAGTATAGAGAAGGTCGGAAGGAGTTGTACAGTGTCTTTGTGGATCTAGAGAAAGCATATGATAGGGTGCTAAGAGAGGAAGTGTAGTACTGTATGAGAAAGTCAGGAGTGGCAGAAGTATGTGAGGGTGGTGCAGGACATGTATGAGGACAGCGAGACAGAGTTGAGGTGTGCCGTAGGAGTGACAGATGGGTTCAGGATGGGGGTGGGGTTACATCAGGGATCTGCTCTGAGCCCCTTCATGTTTGCCATGGTGATGGACAGGCTGATAGATGAGGTCAAGCAGGAGTCTCCATGGACCATGATGTTTGCAGATGACGTTGTGATCTGTAGTGAGAGTAGGGAGCAGGTGGAAGAGAATCTGAAGAGGTGGAGGTATGCTCTGGAGAGAAGAGGAATGAAAGTCAACAGAAGCAAGACAGAATCCATGAGTGTGAATGAGAGGGAGGCAAGTGTAACGGTGAAGATTGAAGGAGTAGAGGTAGTGAAAGTAGATGAGTTTAAATACCTGGGGTCAACCATCCAAAGCAATGGAAAATGCACAAGAGAGGTGAAGAAGAGAGTGCAGGCAGAGTGGAGTGGGTGGAGATGAGTGTTGGGGATGATTTGTGACAGAAAGGTAGTAGCTAGATTGAAAGGGAAGATTTACAAGATGGTAGTGAGACCTGCGATGATATATGATTTGGAGATGGTGGCGCTGACAAAAAAGACAGGAGATTGGAGCTGAAGGTGACAGAGTTGAAGATGCTAAGATTTTTATTGGCAGTGACTAGGAGTGACAGGATTAGAAATGAGTATATCAGAGGGACAGCTCAGGTTGAGCAGTTTGGAGACAAAGTAAGAGAGGCAAGACTGAGATGGTTTGGACATGTGCCGAGGAGAGATAGTGTATATATTGGACAAAGGATGTTGAAGATGGAGCTGCCAGACAGGAGGAAAAGAGGAAGACCACAGAGAAGATTCATGGATGTAGTGAAGGAGGACATGGAGAGGGTTGGTGTTACAGAGGAAGATACAAGGGATAGGGTGAGATGGAGGCAGATGATCAACTGTGGCGACCCCTAAACTGAGCCGCCAAAAGAAGAAGGAAGAACAAAAATGTCATATACGCTCTTTCCAGGGCATAAATGAGGCACCAAATGCTGACAGAGAGTTTGCTTGTTTATTTACAAAAACACAAAATAATGAGACATGTGGGGCAAAACACATACACCAAACGTTGAACACAAATAAAGAGCACAAACACCAATACGAGGGAGTAGCGAGGGCGAAACCTGATGCAATAGAATAAACACTTACACATGAAGTAGCGGGGACAAAACCTCATGCTGAAACAGGACTGGAGCCGGATGTAGGGACTCCAGCCTAAGGTTGCCATAGGTCGCAGCGAGGAGTGAGCCTCAGCTGCTCCCTTAAATACTAATGACATGGGCAACGAACCAAACAGGAGAGGAGAACACGTAATCACCAAAATCATAAACAGCTGTGACAGTGCCGGCTCGGCTTGACAGCCGGAAGTCCAGCCGCGGCACTGTCACAGTGAAAGCCCCAGGAAAACCAATAATAACAGGGCAGGAAATATAAAGAAAAACGAGAGAATACTGCATGCCTCAAGCATGGATTAGCTCAATGCTCGGATCACCACAGTACCCCCCCCCCCCCGTTCAAGGGACGCATACCAGGCGTCCACTGTGACATCCAGGAGCCCCCCCTCCCAACCAGAAAGCTATCAAGGCCAACCTCGGGTGGACGGAGGGGGAAACAAGCTAGGAGGGAGAGAAACCCAAAAGACAACAGACACAAAAATGACTAACAGCAAAAGTACAGACCCCCCCCCCCCCCCCACACACAAAGATCAAATGATAAACAACAAAGGCTCAAGCACAAAATAGCACGGCTAAAACTCACATTACAAACACAAATGAAAAGTGGCAAAATACCAACCCCAACATGAAATGAGACCTTCCTCAACAGAAATGTTCAAGTAAATTAGAGTCTAAGAATACCCAAAAAATACAGAAATGGTTGAGTCCAGATAAATAAGCGAAAACAAAAATATATATGTACACTTCAATTCAGATATCCAGGCAAGGAGAAAAAAGAAAAAAAAACCCATCACTTTAACAATATCCGAGAGGAAGGAGAGAAAAAAAAAGCCACCACGAATGAACCAATATAGGGAATACCGGCAGGAGGAGAGAAAAAAAAAAGGCAGTTCAGGTGGCCTACCGGCATCCAGACCCCACATCAAAGAAAAAGGTTCTGGTGGCCTACCCCAGTCCCAGAACCGATGAAACGGTTCCTCAGGCGGCCGAACCAAGTCCCAGCACCAGTGAAACGGTCCTTCTGGCTGCCGACCCAAGTCGCAGAACCAGCGCATCAGTTCTTCAGGTGGCCGCCCAAAGTCCTTGGACCACCCGGACCGGAGGGGTGAGCTCGGAGATGGCTTCCCCACCGAAAGTTTCAAAAAAAGGGAGCCAAACCGTAAGAGAGGGACCTCAGCGGTGTCCGGTGGTGGAAAATGGGGGGGAAGGGAGGGGTACAGAGAACCAGTCCGGTGTCTAGCAGTGGGGGATCTGCAGCTCCCTCACCGACCTCGAACCGGGCTAGCGCAGCACCCACAGTGGACCCCGATCGGGCGAGCGCAGCACCCATGTGGACCCCGACCGGGCCAGCGCAGCACCCACGGTGGACCCCGATTAGGCTGACGTAGCACCCATGGTGGACCCCGATTGGGCTGGCGTAGCACCTGGGATGACCTCCAGAAGCAAACCCGGAGCCTTGAAGATATCGGGCGGAGCTGACTCATCTCCGGTGACCCTGGAAGAAGGCTCAGAAGTAGAGGGAAAACAGGGATCAGGGTCACCGGCTGCGGCAGAGCCCGGCGAGATGAGCTCTGATGCAGCGGCCAGCTGCACCCGGCTGTCCTCCCCAAGAGACAGGCAAGAATGCTCCAATACAGAAAATAAGAAGACAAAATAGAGCACTTGCCTGATCTCAAGCTCTACTGCCGTCCAGGACTCCGACGATCCAGGCTCAACAATCAGGAGGTCCATTACCGGTTCCCACTTGGCTGCAGTGGCCTCCGCAGCCGGCATGATGGTCTCCACAGTCCAAGAACCCCCTGGCGCTGAAACCCACGCCAATGGCCCACTCGGCATGGTGGCAGGGGATCCAGTTCCTGCTGGGACTGACTGCTGGTCCACAGAGACCCGGGGATGCTTTGTCATTGGCACAGGCTCCATATGACAGTAAGCCCTCCTCCTCTGCCCATGACGTGGCTGCGGGGCTGGAACCAGGCTCTCCAGGGCCGCAGGCTCCTCCTCCGTCTGGCGGTCTACTCCTGGCACTGGGCGACGCTCGGGGAAAAAAGGGAGGAAACACAGAGGTAGCAGGTACAATTTCAATGGCTGCAGCAGGTGGTGGGAGCTCAGTGGACCGTGAACCCTGAGCTCCACCCCCAGGAATCAGACAAGGTAATTCATCAAACTGAGATTTAGAATGAAAAAAACACTTGCCTGCTTTCCCAGGGAACGATGGTGGCTGCTGCAGCGGGCTTGATTCTTCCCTCTCCCATAGGGATGGTGATGGAGGGCCCCTCAGGAAGACAAGGAGGAGCCATCCCCACAGGATCGGTGACAGGCGGAGCCAGATGAGGAACCACAGGGCTCACAGCAGCTGAGGAGAATGCCAAGGAGGAGGGAGGAGCAGCCGAGGCAGTCCAGGGACGTGGAGCTGACGGGACAGCGGGAAGAGATGACCCGGAGGCTGAGGCTGCTGTCTTCACCTTCCGTCGTGGCACGGGAAAAACAGCTGGCTGGGAGGCAGAGTTCCTTAGGCGGCCCGGGACAGGATCCGGACGGGAACCTCGCAGGGGATCGGTGATGGACGGAGCCACACAAGGGACCACAGGGCTCACAGCAGCTGAGGAGAATGCTGAGGAGGAGGGAGGAGCAGCCGAGGCGGTCCGGGGACGGGAAGCTGACGGAACAGTGGGAAGAGATGACCCGGAGGCTGAGGCTGCTGTCTTCACTTTCCGCCGTGGCACAGGAGAAACAGTTGGGTGAGAGGCAGCGTTCCTTAGGTGGCCCGAGGCAGGATCTGGACGGGAAACTCGCGGAGGACCGGCCCGGACAGCGGACTCCCCTCCCATCGGAACGACCGTGTTCCGGAGAGGAGATGGAGGCTTCTTGGCCGGTTTCTCCATCAGTTCCCAGTTCTTCTGATGCAGAGCCATCAATGCCACCATCCTCTCCCTGCCCTCTGGATGACCGGTCAGGCGATGGCGCTTTTATAGCCCTTCCTGCGAGGTCCAGGTACCAATGTGCAGTTGCGGAGGGGGTGAACAAGTGAGCTTTGGACAGGAGGTCATCAATCTCCATCAACTCTGGGGCAAAGTCAGAACCCAGGCTCATAGGATACCAGGTCCTTGATGACGCCATACCTCCAAAAAACACTGGCACCCGGAAAAAGGAAAATCAAGCCCAAAAAACAAACTCACTGCGGCTGGCACCTCGCTCGGCTGTGACCTACTGTCATATACGCCCTTTCCAGGGCATAAATGAGGCACCAAATGCTGACAGTTTGCTTGTTTATTTACAAAAACACAAAATAATGAGCCACGTGGGGCAAAACACATACACTAAATGCTGAACACAAATAAAGAGCATAAATGCCAATATGAGAGAGTAGCGAGGGCGAAACCTGACGCTATAGAATAAACACTTACACATGAAGTAGCGGGGACAAAACCTCATGCTGAAACAGGGCTGGAGCCGGACGTAGGGACTCCAGCCTAAGGTTGACGTAGGTCGCAGCGAGGAGTGAGCCTCAGCTGCTCCCTTAAATACTAATGACACGGGCAATGAACCAAACAGGAGAGGAGAAAACGTAATCACCAAAATCATTAACAGCTGTGACAGTGCCGGCTCGGCTTGACAGCCGGAAGTCCGGCCGCGGCGCTGTCACAGTAAAAGCCCCAGGAACACCAATAATAACAGGGCAGGAAATATAAAGAAAAAAAGAGAGAATACTGCATGCCTCAAATGTGGATTAGCTCAGCGCTCGGATCACCACAAAAAAAGAATAATCTTGCTAAATAGCTTATAAACAAATATATAGCACACACACGGGAAACTTCATCTTAGATTAGTTTAATTTTGACAGATTTTCTGCATTTATTTCAGCTTAGTTTTAATTTACTAATAATCAGTCACCAACTCTTTTCAAACTGACAGTCAAGTTGAAAGTCCTACATTTTATAACCACTGACAAAGCTAAAGTTCACAGGGCTCATCTCATCTTTTGTACATTTTTTAATATTATGAAATGTCTCTAAAATTGAATTATGGTAAAAATTAATGCATCAGAATTGAAACACTAAAAACATCAACCAAAACCCTTTAAATTGGAGTATTCTTGTTTGAAGGTTTGATTTTTCACATATTTTCAAGACTTTAAACTACTTCTATGCCCTCTATCTTTTATACTTCTTAGACATCGTCACTTAGTTTGTTCCTTGACAGATGAGTCATGGGAAAGAGTTCTGCCAACTTTATCCTTTCATTATTTTTTATTTTGTTCCTTGATTTTGCTTTCCCATTTTAGCTATATATATTTTTTATTTAACAAGGCTGCAGAAAAACCTGGATTTTGATGCAGCAAATCCAGTACAGAAATAATATTGTAGTATTCTGTTTTATTAATGCTCTCTCAATATACAGCCTCTCTTTGGATTTTTCAACCCAAGTTTAAAAACACTCTCCCATGTTGATATTTATCTAAAAAGGGTAAAAACAGCAAGCAACAATATTGGAGCCAATAAAAACATTTTCACTTTAGAATCTGGTAAACAGAAAACTCTATCAGTATCATAGCTTCTCTGAAATTGATTTTGAAAATACAAACTGTAAAAAAAAAATACCAGTGGTGTGGAGCCTTCAAAGCATTTGCAGAAAAACATGGAACAGTGGGATGTGAGAGCCTTCCTGTGGACTGAATTGCCTCAAAGTGCCAGACTGCTATCAAACCGTGCTAATGTGACAGATACCCCACGTTCTGCATTTGTTCTGTGTGCAGCAAACACAGGAGCTGACGAACAGATCCTGGTGAGAGGACCTCTACAGCCGAGCAGCCGTTTCTCCGTCTCTAATGCATCCACAAATATAGTTCACTTCACGTCTTCAATCCAGTTTCACTGACCCAGTAAGGATAAGTCCTTATTCAATGAAAACAGGCACTGATTTCATTTCTTTTTCTCTTTCTTTCTTTGGTCACACTGTCTAAAGATAATCTCGGGTAATATACCTGATATCTCTATTATTAACATTTCTGTCACACTTGTTTTCAGTATTTGCAAAACTGTTGTAAGTCATGTGCAGTGCTTGACAGTATAACGTTTGTTCTCACCAGCTACTGTAGTAATACTTTTCCAGAGTTACTAGCCACTCAGCCATTTCACGAGCCAAGAGGTTAGCATTAGTAAAAAGCAAAATTTTTCCTCTTAAATTTGCAGTGTTTAAAAAAAAAAAAATTGCAACTTTTCTCCCTCAAATTACCAACTTTTTCATTTGAATTTGTGATTTTATTCTAATAATTTGAGTTTTTTTTTCACCTTTTTAATCATAAATTTGTTAGTTTTCTCTTTTTGTGACATGCTTATGGTAAATTTGGGACTCTCAAAAATTTCTGACTGGCAAAATTGCAACTTTATTTTCATAATTTAAACTGTATTTTCGTGAAATCTTTCTGCAAATGTGGGGTTTTCCCCTACAGTTGAAAGTGCTATGAGATGACTGTTGTGATATGGCGTTAAATACTGTAAATAAAGCTGAATTGAATTGAATGAAAACCATTTAAAAAAAAATAATACATCAACACAATGTTTAGAAAGATGGAATTAAAGTCTTTATATTCTACCCCCAAAACAAACAAACAAACAAACAAACAAACAAAAAACTAGATGAAATAATACTGTAGAAATGTTTACTGGTCCAAAGTAATCATATTTACATTTGCACAGCTGGATGGCAAGACTCTGGTGACCAGACACATAGATATATAAAAACACTAGATAGGACGTAGGAGCTATATTCTGTGGGTAATAATAACAGTTGACAGCACCTGCAGCATTGTGATGATTTAATGTAATCATACAGTATAAGTAAGCTATGTATATGGAATGTGACTAGCCTTGTGGCTAGACATGTCCTATCTAGTGTTTGTATCTATGGCCAGTAAGGATGTCACAGCCGGTCACAGCCAATAGCATAACTAGGACTGTGTGATATGACCACAATTTCATATCACGATATAAGTAATCTTATTTGATGATAATGATATATATCACAATATACATTTTCTGTAAATTCTATATAGTTTAGATATAATAATCAAATAAAAAGGACCATCTCTTTTTTTACATTTTAAATTACATACTGAAAAAAGTCAATTTATATAAATTCATCTGTCATTAATTTTATGCACCCCGTTCCCTTTTAATTTTACAGTGTTATAAAATTGTTTTTTAATGCACATTTGAGATGACTTCAACTTTATTCTTTATCGCTACTTGACTAAAAACTATTAGAAACCAAGTATGTTAAATTAAGAGCCAGTTTGCTCACCCAACACGTTTTAATTAATTAATTATTTATTTAGTGTGTATGCGGCCACTGTCATGCACTTTTGCAGCTTTAGTAATGTTTTTTCAGACAAAATTAAGAAACTTGGCAGTAATTTAAACCAAAGAAATGATGGTCTGATACACTATAATGTTTCCTATTAGCAACAAGTTAGCATCGTCATTTAGCATTTGCTGTTTCATAATTAGAGCGTGACGGTGTTAACCTTACTTACCTCCAATTAAAATGAGGTTAGAGGACTATCCTTTCTGACACAGCACGGTGGGAAAAAGTTCCACATCCCTGGCAAACAGAAGTAGGAGCTATATGACCAAAACATTAGCTTGCAATTAGTGGCTGTGCTAACCACCGGAACCTACACACCTGGTGCGCTGTGGGGAGAGGTGGGGTGGTGACAAGTAGAAACGGGGGCTGTATCTTTTAATTCCCAATATAAACAATACAGTTTTATATGAAACAACAGACATTTTTATCGCTTCACCGATATATATATATATTGTGACGTAAGGGTTCACACAATAAGGAGAGATGACTGTGACGAAACAGGCTTTATTTATACACACACTCACAGCACAGAACGGAGGGGAGGTCATTTACACAGACCCTCATTTCGCTCATGGTGACACAGACATATGATTTGGCACATACTATATGGAAACAACGCTATCACAACCGGCCGTATTACACAGTTATAATGGCACACACGAATAACGCTTAGAACACACAGATACAGTATTTGAATCCTCCGGGGCGCAAACATGCCTGGAGGCTCCCGCCCACTGATCACAGTCCCGACGTTACACTATCCCCCCCGGACTGGTTTATATCCCCAGATTAATAAAGTCCAACTCACAAGTCCAACACAAATTCATCCAAGCGTCAGGGCGGCCGCCGTTGTCAGCAACCAGCACGCACAGGCCTGTTATTGTCCATTTGCACCTCGGCCGGAGTATCTGGTTGGGATGAAGCCTCCGGCTCGATCACCTGCGGGGCAGATGGCTGGTACGGGGCGAGACGGTCACGGTGAAGCACCACGACCAATTTTGCCAATTTGCCAATTGCCAAATTTGGTGACAGTCCCTTTTTGCGCTCCCAGCAGAAAACCCAGACTCGATCCTCTGGTGCAAAGTCCCTCCCCTGGCAGCGGGAGTCGTACGCCCGCTTCTGCCGACTCCCCGCCGCTGTCAGGGCCTCCTGAGCCAGTCCATGCACCATGTGGAGACGTTCTTTCAAGCAAAACAAATAATCCAACCCTGGTTTGCCCTCCACTTCTGGCTCCGGGGAAGGGGGGGAGACCAAACACCAAATCTACCGGTGTGCGCAGCTCACGTCCAAACATCAGCACTGCAGGGATGCATCAGGTGGATTCCTGTGCTGCCAATTCCTGTCCACCCACAGAACAAAGGGCAGATGCAGGTCCCAGTCTCACTCCACTAGGATGGTGAGCTGGGTGGTTGGGGTCCGATTGAAATGTTCGACCAGGCCATCGCTCTGTGGATGCAGCAGGGTGGTCCGGGTCTTCTGGATGCCCAGCCGCCTGCAGACCTCCCCGAAGACCTCTGCCTTGAAGTTCCATCCCTGATCACTGTGCAGCTCCTCCGGTGCGCCGAACTGACAAAATATCTCGTCCACCAGCTTTGATGCTATGGTGGTGGCGCTCTGATCAGGGACCGCATATGCCTCTGGCCATTTGGTGAAGTAATCCAATGCGACCAGCACATAGCGATTCTCCCGATCCATGGTCGGGAAAGGGCCCAGAATGTCCACTCCTACCCGCTCCATTGGTGCTCCCACCCGATACTGCTGCAAGGGGTGTGGGATTGTTGACTTCTCCACCACCCCTGTGTACCCTAAATAAACTGTGATATAGCTCAATCACCAAGTCTTCCCTTGTAGATTTTAGTGTCTGTATGGTTTTTAAAGCTGCAAGTGAATCTGTGCACACCACCACCCGGTCTGGTCTGACCTCCTCCACCCACTGCAAAGCAATAATTATTGCCACCATCTCTGCTGTAAACACGGATGTATTGTTGGAGAGTCTTTTTGAGATGGTCACTTTAAACTCTGGGATGCATACTCCAACTCCAACAGAGCCCTCTTTGTTCTTTGAACTGTCAGTATAGAGCTGTAAGTAGTTATAGTAATTGTTCCTGAGGTAAATGCTTGTTTTAACACCAACTTCACTCATATGCCAATCCTTTTGTCTACTTCTTTTCCTGGAAACAGCCAAGGGGGAACATTACTCACTGGACTGGTGTTAGCTATATCAATAGTGTCTAGTCCGTACATTCTGGCTTTTCTTTCAATTGTCCACCCAAACCCGTGTCTCTTGAAGTTAGAATATTCCCAGCAGTCTTGTAGTGTTATTTTTGAAATATTCGCTTCCTCACTTCCTTTCAGCTTGACCCAGTATGATAATGTGAGTTTATCTCTTTTCAAATCCATTGGCATTTCTCCTGCTTCAATTAAAACTGCATTGTTTGGTGTTGTTTTGATGGCTCCAATGCACAGGCAAAGTGGTCTATGCTGCATTCTATTTTTTCCAGAGTCGTCTTTGCTGCTGCTGCTCCATAAATCATGCATCCATGGTCTAGTGTTGATCTCATTAGTGCTCTGTAAATGTCAATTAATGCCTGTTTATCTGCACCCCATTCATGTCCAGCTACAGCTTTTATGAGATTAATGACTTTTTTGCACTTTGTCTCCAGATTTTCAACATGAATTCTCCATGTGTATGGACTATCAAACCACAATCCTAGATATTTGAACTCACTCACTTTCTCTGTTGGTTGATTATATACTGTAATGTTAATGGTTCTGTACCAGTTCTGCATTTTTTTGTGAAAGTCATATAGCAGGTTTTACTGTTTGAAAATTTAAATCCCCAGTCATATGACTACTTTTCCACTTTCTCTGTTGCTTTCCTGATGTTTTTGAACACAAATTTCTCATTTCTTCCCGTCGTCCATATGGCTTCATCATCTGCATATAGTGCTGCTTTGATGGATCCCTCTTGATCCTCAAACATGTCATTAATCATTATGTTGAATAAAACTGGGCTTACCACACTCCCCTGAGGAACACCATTTTCTATTTCGAAGTCATTAGAAACTTCTGATCCTACTTTAACCCTAATTGTCCTGTGTGTTAAAAAAATCCATTATCCAATTATACATCCTACCACCAATGCCCATTTTATTCAATTTGATAAGAAGTCCACCCCTCCAGTGAGTAATAAGCCTTTTCAATATCCAGATAAACTATAACCATTACTTTTTTCATTTTGAGAGTCTTTTCAATATCATTACTTACCCTAACTAGCGCATCCACTGTGGATCTTCCTCTTCTAAAACCATTCTGATAGTTGTTTATTAATCGACTTTGTTCTAGTACATATGAGAGTCTGTAAACTAACACCTTCTCCATCCATTTCCCTAAATGTGACGTTAATGCTATTGGCCTGTAGTTGCCTGGATGTGCTGGATCTTTCCCTGGCTTATTAAATGGTAAAATTACAGCCTTTTTCCACCATCTTGGGATAACCCCCTCCTTCCATATTCTGTTAAACAATTTCAGCACCAGTTCCATTGATTGCATCGGCAACTGCTGGAACATACAGACGTGGACAAAATTGTTGGTACCCCTCTGTAAATAAAAGAAAAACCCACAATGGTCACAGAAATAACTTGAATCTGATGAAAGTGGTAATAAATAAAAATTCTATGAAAATTAACCAATGAAAATCAGACAATGCTTTTGAATTGTGGTTCAACAGAATTATTTTAAGATAAGATAAGATAAGATAAGCCTTTATTAGTCCCACAACGGGGAAATTCCAGGATTGCAACAGCACAGGGATAGCAACACTCAGAGCAACAATCAGAAGGCAAGAAAAAAAAAAAAAACAAAAAAAAAAAACAAGCAAGCAAGAGCAGCTAATATACATATGTACGTATTACTATAAAATATATATATATACACACACACACAGACACACAGTGCAGAGCATTGTAGCTGGATGGAATAAATATATGAATATATGAACACACAGTGCAGAGCATTGTAGCTAGATGGAATAAATATGTAAATATATAAACACCCACAGTACGGAGCATTGCAGCTAGGTGGAATAAATATGCAAGTATATAAACACACACAGTGCGGAGCAATGTAGCTAGATGGAATAATATGTAGATATATAAATATATAAACACACCCAGTGCTGAGCATTGTAGCTAGATGGAATAAATATGTAAATATATAAACACACACAGTGCAGAGCATTGTTGCTAGATGGAATGAAACAGCATAACCGTCTACTTAGTTATCCTACATGGTATGATTATGTGCCCATACATATTCTCACCCTCCATAGCGACCGGTAAGTTCCTAGTTGTATGCCGGAGGGGACCATTGTGTAAGTCTATTGCATCTTTTGCATTCAAAAAACTATTAGTTTGTTACGTCTTTTTGCTATCTCTGCGAGCAGCCCTGCTTAGGTTGTACAGTCTGACAGCCGTTGGTAGGAAGGACCTACGAAACCTCTCGGTTGTGCACCTGGGATGATGTAGTCTGCTGCTAAATGAGCTCCTCAGTGCATTCAGTATGTCCTGCATAGGGTGGAACTCGGACTCCAGCAGAGATGACAGTTTAGCCACCGTCCTTCTCTCTCCTATCTCCTCCATCGGATCAAGGCGCTGCCCCAGGACAGAGCTAGCTTTCTTAATCAGTTTGTTCAGTCTCTTCCTATCGGCTGCAGTAATGCCACTGCCCCAGCAGACCACTCCAAAAGTGATGGCTGATGCCACCACCGTGTCATAGAATGACTTCAGCAGCGCCCCTTGTACACCAAAAGACCTGAGTCTCCTCAGCAGGAACAGCCTGCGCTGTCCCTTCTTGTAGAGTGCATCAGTATTGTGTGACCAGTCTAGTTTATTGTTCAGATGAATACCCAGGTACTTATAGGATGTCACCATCTCGATGTCTGTTCCCTGTATATTTACTGGTACTGTGAGGGGCTGCCCATGCCTGCGGCAGTCCACCACCAGCTCCTTAGTTTTCCTCGCGTTGATCTGGAGGCAGTTCCGATGGCACCAGTCCACGAAGTCCTGGATAAGCCCTCTGTACTCAGCTTCATCTCCATTGGAGATGAGGCCAACGATCGCAGAGTCATCAGAGAACTTCTGTAGATGGCAGTGTGTTGTGTTGTGTGAGAAGTCCGCAGTATAAAGAGTGAACAGGAAGGGAGCCAAAACCGTTCCCTGGGGGGCCCCCGTGCTACTGATGATCGTGTCGGACACACAGTCCCGGGTTCTCACAAACTGAGGCCGGTTCGTGAGGTAGTCCAGGATCCATGATGACAGGTGCTGGTCCACCCCTGCGCGCAGCAGCTTGTCCTTCAGGATCATCGGTTGGATGGTGTTGAAAGCACTGGAGAAGTCAAAGAACATGATCCTCACCATATTCCCGGGCTTCTCCAGGTGGGACAGAGAACGGTGAAGGAGGAAGATCACCGCATCCTCCACCCCAATGCCATGCTGGTAGGCGAACTGGAGTGGATCCATCGCTGGTTCCACCAGGGGGCGGAGGTGAGCAAGGAGCAGTCTCTCCAGGGTCTTCATCAAGTGGGACGTCAAGGCCACCGGTCTGTAGCTGTTCAGGTCTTTGGGGTGGGAAGTTTTTGGTACAGGTACCACACAAGATGTTTTCCACAGCTGTGGTACCCTCCCCAGTTTCAGGCTCATGTTGAAGATATACGTCACAATCCCACACAGCTGGTCTGCACAGGACTTGAGGAGCTTTGCGCTGATGCCGTCCGGTCCCGGCGCCTTCCTCGCCTTGATCTTCCTCAGCTCCGTCCTCACCTGGGTCCTGGTCAGGGTCAGGATGGGGGGCTGTGTGTTGGGAGTGGGGGGGTGTTGGTGGAGTGGGGAGTGGGCAGCAGGACTTGATTTCTTTAGAGGCAGCAGTGGTTGTTGTGCAGTCAGGGGGGAGGGCGGTTGGTCAAATCTATTGAAAAACAGATTCAGGTTGTTCGCCCACTCCCTGCCCCCTGTGGCCTGGGGGGAGGTATTCTGGAGCCCCGAGATGGTTTTGAGGTTTCTCCAGACCCCGCTGATGTCGCTCTGTTGCAGCTTGTCCTCCATCTTCTTCCTGAAGCTGTCCTTGCCTTCTCTGATCTTTCTCCTCAGCTCCCTCTGTACGGACTTCAACATCTCCCTGTTCCCTGACCTGAAGATCCTCTTCTTCTCTCTCAGAAGTGTTTTTATCTCAGGGTTGATCCAGGGTTTGTTGTTTGAGTGACGCCGTATGGTCTTGGTGGGAACGGATTTGTCCACACAGAAGCTGAGGTAGCCCGTGAAGGTGTGAATGAGGCCATCGATGTCCTCACCATGTGGATCGCAGAGCTGCTTCCAGGCGGTGGCTTCAAAACAGCCCTTTAGGGTGTCCATTGTCTCCTCAGACCATAACTCCACAGTGTGCATGGCCGGAGGTTGTCTGTGCACTAGGGGTTTGTACACCGGCCGGAGATTAACCAAGTCGTGATCCGATCTCCCGAGTGGGGGGAGTTGTGATGAGGTGTACGCCTCCTTAGTGTTTGCGTAGAATAAATCCAGTGTTTTATTGTCTCTAGTGTGGCATGTGACATACTGGGTGAACGTGGGTAGAATGGGAGACAGTGAAACATGGTTGAAATCGCCTGAGATGAGGAGAAGAGCATCTGGGTGTTCTGTCTGCAGCCTGCTGGTTACTGAATGGATGACGTCACGTGCTGTCCCAGCGTTCGCCGTCGGATTTGCATAAACAACAATGCAGATCACGTGTGAGTGTTCTCTCGGGAGATATGTAGGCCTCATGCTAACAGCTAGCAACTCAATGTCTTTGCTGCAGTGTCGTTGTTTAACAGTGATATGTCCCGGTCTGCACCAGTTGTTGTTAACATACATGATCACTCCACCGCCCCTAGCCTTGCCACTCTCTGGTGTTCGGTCAGCTCGTATCATGTGAAAACCCTCCAGCTCAATGTTAGCATCTGCTGCTAGTTCAGTTAGCCACGTCTCAGTAAACAAAAGGAGAGAGCACTCCCGGTATGTGCTATCATAACGGGAGATAGCCGCTAGCTCATCTAACTTTCCCAGTATCGACCGTACATTTCCCATGACAACAGATGGAAGGGAGGGTCTGTACCTTATATTTTTTGTCCTCCGCCTTACTCCAGCCCGGCAGCCGCGGCGTTTTCGCCTCAGTTCTCTCGGTATGTCGAGTTTTTCCAATGGGACCGGGTGGCGGTTGAATGCTAGCAGCTGTTCTCTGCTGTATCGTATCCTGCTAAAAACAGTGGCTCCGTCCACCGGCTCAGGAGACATTTAGGACGATCTGTGTGTCCGTGATATAAGTGGGGTGAAAAAAAAAAAAAAAAAAAAAAAAAAAAAAAGACGGATCAAAAGAGAGAGGAAGGGAAAAAGACTCGGAATCGAGCCGCTGTTGCAAAAGGCAGCCGACTGGTGTGGCGCCGAGAGAAAAAAACAAACTCATGAAACAGGCCTGGACAAAAATGATGGTACCCCTAGAAAAGATTGAAATGTGACCATAGGGACATGTTCAACCAAGATGTGTAATCGAATTAACATCACAGGTGTCTACAAACTTGTAATCAGTCAGTCGGCCTATTTAAAGGGTGACAAGTAGTCACTGTGCTGTTTGTTGACATGGTGTGTACCACACTAATCATGGACCAGAGGAAGCAAAGGAGAGAGTTGTCTCAGGAGATTAGAAAGAAAATTATAGACAAGCATGTTAAAGGTAAAGGCTATAAGACCATCTCCAAGCAGCTTGATGTTCCTGTGACTACAGTTGCACATATTATTCAGAAATTTAAGATCCACGGGACTGTAGCCAACCACCCTGGACGTGGCCACAGGAGGAGACGGATAATACGAATGGTAACAAAAGAGCCCAGAACAACCTCTAAACACATTCATGGTGAACTCCAAGGTCAAGGTACATCAGTGTCAGATCGCACCATCCGTTATTGTTTGAGCCAAAGTGGACTTCATGGGAGATGACCAAGGAGGACACCACTGTTGAAAACAAATCATAAAAAAGCCAGACTGGAATTTGCCAAACTGCATGTTGACAAGCCACAAAGCTTCTGGGAGAATGTCCTATGAACACACGAGACAAAACTGGAACTTTTTGGCAAGGCACATCAGCTCTATGTTCACAGATGCATCTGTGCAGGGTACAATGAAATCTCAAGACTATCAAGGTATTCTAGAGAGAAATGTGCTGCCCAGTGTCAGACAGCTTGGTCTCAGTCGTAGGTCATGGGTCTTGCAACAGGATAATGACCCAAAACACACAGCTAAAAACACCCAAGAATGGCTAAGAGCGAAACATTGGACTATTCTAAAGTGGCCTTCTATGAGCCCTGATCTAAATCCTATTGAACATCTGTGGAAGGAGCTGAAACATGCATCTGGAGAAGGGACCCTTCAAACCTGAGACAACTGGAGCAGTTTGCTCATGAGGAGTGGGCCAAAATACCTGCTGAGAGGTGCAGAAGTCTCATTGACAGTTACAGAAATCATTTGATTGCAGTGATTGCCTCAAAAGGTTGTGCAACATAATAATAAGTTAAGGGTACCATCATTTTTGTCCAGGCCTGTTTCATGAGTTTGTTTTTTAAAATAATTCTGTTGAACCACAATTCAAAAGCATTGTCTGATTTTCATTGGTTAATCTGATAGAATAATTATAGTAGGGGACTTTAATATACATGTGGATGTAGATAGTGACTGCCTTAATGTGGCTTTTAATTCAATATTAGACTCGATTGGGTTTTCTCAGAAAGTAGGAAATTCTACTCATTACCTCCACCATACATTGGACCTTGTTCTGACATATGGCATAGAAATAGAAAATCTTGTAGTGTCTCCTCATAACCCTGTACTGTCAGACCATTGTCTGTTAACCTTTGATTTTACTATTTCTGACTATTTGGCTCCTAAAGAAAAATATTATCACAGTAGATGCCTCTCAGATGATGCTGTTTCCAAATTTATGCAGATTGTTTCCTCTATGCCATGTGTCAACACAACGGAAATAAGCTATAGACAGCTTGCTCCTTCTGTAATTGATAACATGGTGGATAGTGTTTCAGCTTCTCTGCATCAGGCTCTAGACTTGGTGGCCCCCTTAAAAAAGAAAAAGTCTAATCAGAGATTTTTAACTCCTTGGTTCAACACAGAAACTCGTAGCTTAAAACGGAAGACTCGTCAATTAGAAAGAAAATGGCGCTCTACTAATTTAGATGAAATCTATTTAGCTTGGAGAAAATCATCTTTTAATTTATAAAAAATCTCTTAGAAAAGCTAGAACGAGTTATTACTCTGCATTAATAGAAGAGAACAAGAATAATCCCAGGTTTCTTTTCAGTACTGTAGCCAGGTTGACAAAGAGTCAGGACTCTGTCAATCCTAGCATCCCCTTAGAGCTTACTAGTCAGGACTTTATGAACTTTTTCAATAATAAAATTTCATCCATCAGAGATAAAATCAGATTCTTCCCACAGTTAACTTAAATACTGTAACTACTACAACTCCTTCTATTGATGTCTGTCTTGATGAGTTTACTCCAATCGACCTTTGTGAGTTAGACAAAATAGTTTCCTCATCCAAACCTTCAACTTGTCTTTTAGACCCTATTCCTACCAGGTTATTTAAAGAAGTCTTCCCACTTATTGGTAGCTTTATTCTTCATATAATCAATTCTTCATTAACTTCAGGCCATGTACCGCAGGCTTTTAAAACGGCTGTAATTAAACCCTTACTCAAAAAGCCAACGCTAGATCCAGGAGCTTTAGTTAACTATAGACCAATCTCTAATCTCCCTTTCATTTCAAAAATCTTAGAAAGAGTTGTTGCTACGCAATTATTTGACCACCTGCAGGGAAATGGTTTACTTGAAGAGTTTCAATCTGGGTTTAGAATCCATCATAGTACTGAAACAGCCTTAGCGAAGGTCACTAACGACCTCCTCATCGCATCTGATAATGGACTAGTTTCTGTACTTGTCCTTTTAGATCTTAGTGCAGCTTTTGATACTATTGATCATAATATTCTACTTGATAGATTAGAACACTATGTTGGACTTAATGGAACTTCGTTGCAGTGGTTTAGATCTTATTTATCTGATAGGTTCCAGTTTGTTCATGTAAATGATGAGTTTTCTTTCAGCTCAAAGCTTAGTCATGGAGTTCCACAGGGATCTGTGCTAGGCCCTACTCTTTTTAGTTTATATATGCTTCCGTTAGGCAACATTATTAGAAAGCACTGTATACATTTTCATTGTTATGCAGATGACACACAATTATACCTGTCAATGAAGCCAGATGATACTAATCAATTAGTCAAGTTAGAAGCCTGTCTTAAGGAAATCTAAGCTTGGATGACTTGTAATTTCCTGCTATTAAATTCAGATAAGACTGAAGTCATTCTTGTTGGTCCAAAAAACCTTAGAAATTCCTTTCCAAATCAAACTTTCAGTTTGGATGCAGTTACTCTTTCTCTTAATAGCTCTGTGAGGAACCTTGGAGTTATTTTTGATCAGGATTTGTCCTTCAATTCACATATTAAATTTGTTTCTAAGACTGCCTTCTATCATTTGCGTAATATTGCCAAGATTAGGAGCATCTTGTCTCAGAGTGATGCTGAGAAGCTGATCCACGCTTTTGTTAGCTCGAGATTAGATTATTGTAATTCTTTATTATCAGGCTGTCCTAAAACATCTTTAAAAAGTCTTCAGCTGATCCAAAATGCTGCAGCAAGAGTTTTAACAGGTACTAGAAAGAGAGATCATATCTCTCCGGTTCTGGCCTCCCTTCATTGGCTTCCCATAGAGTTTAGAATTAAGTTTAAAATCCTTCTTCTTACTTACAAAGCTCTAAACAATCAGGCTCCTTTTTATTTAAAAGATCTGATACTACCGTATCATCCTAACAGAGCACTACGCTCCCAAAATGCAGGATTACTTGTAATACCTAGAATCTCCAAAAGTACAATGGGAGGCAGAGCCTTCAGTTATCAAGCTCCTCTCCTGTGGAATCAGCTGCCAATCTGGATTCGGGAGTCAGACTCGATCTCTGTTTTTAAGAATAGGGCTAAAACCTACCTTTTTGATATAGCCTACAATTAGGGAGGGATCATGTGTTTCTGAACCCTCCCTTAGTTATGCTGCTAATAGGTTTAGTCAGCCGGGGGACCTCCAGTAATGCACTGGGCCTCACTCCTTTCCTCACTCTCTATGAAATATTTTTTTTTTGCTGGTCATTAACATTTGTTTGTTCTCTCCCATAGATTGAGTCCCCATCGTGCTGTTTGCTCTCTACATGTCTGTTCTTTTCTTCTTCTCTATCCCCTCACCCCCCAGCCAGTCGCAGCAGATGACTGCCCCTCCCTGAGCCTGGTTCTGCTGGAGGTTTCTTCCTGTTAAAAGGGAGTTTTTCCTCTCCACCGTCGCCAAGTGCTTGCTCACAGGGGATCGCCTGATTGCTGGGGTCTTTCTGCAACTGTGGGGGTCCCCCCTACAGTTGATAGTGCTATGAGATGACTGTTGTTGTGAAATGGCGCTATATAAATAAAGTTAAATTGAATTGAATTGAATTTTCATAGAATTTTTATTATTACCACTTTTGTCAGATTCAAGTTATTTCTGTGACCATTGTGGGGTTTTTTTTTCATTGTGGGGTTTTTTTAACAGAGGGGTACCAGCAATTTTGTCCACGTCTGTAGCATAGATAACTGATCATGTCCTGGAGCTGTGTATCCACTGTCTTGCAAAGCTCTCTTAAGCTCTGACATTGTGAGCTCAAGGTTTAACGCAGTCGTATCTTCTTTCACTTCCTTTTTTAAGTTTGCATTTTCTCTGAGTTTATACTCCCTTTGCTGTCTATGACTCTCACCAATGTACGTAGGGGAAGAGAAGAAGAACGGTGGGTTTAGCAAGTGTAGAAAATATTTCTGATGTTGAGATGGAAATGGAAAAAGAAATGAAAGCAGAGCATGTGTAACCAAAGAAAAATAAAGATCCACGTAAGATTTGAAGCTGTAGCTTTAAAAACCAAACAAACAGAAAACCAACAATAAATTAATTAAATTTTTAGCTAAGAGTGCCAGGAAGAAGGCACAAATGCAGGCAGCCGTCTTAAATGTTTCCAAGTACTTAAAGCAGCAATGAGGCATTAGGTGTCCATTCTTTCAGTGCATTTCCTTAATTGTGAATATTAACATTTATTTAGTAATGAGCAAACACTCACAGCGAAGATTATAGCCTTACTATATACTCGGTTATTTAAAGTCAATCTAACACCCCAGTTATGTTCCTCCCCAACAGAGGGTATGCATTTGATGTTACTCACCACATAATGGTGTGACAACGTCATATTTCAGGAATATGACAGTAATGAAGAATGTGTTTTTCCTGATTTGGCGGTGGCCAAGCTGGGTCAGGGTAAACTACATTCACTCCATAATTTACCAAGGAATATATAAAATGAGGCATTCAAGGAAAAATTTGAATCAAATTCTAATTAGGCAAAACGTCCACCTTTCCGTTGACTGAAAGAGTGTCACGCAACCTTTATTCATTTATTCAAATTCAACCCGTCTGTGTTCAACTGGACAAATTGATCTTATTTATCAATGCTGAAGCATATCGAAAATGCACAGATGGTTATTTTGTTTTTCTTAAATGGAATTTGTAAGAGATGTCACAAAAAATTGTACACACATGTTATCATTTTCAATGTCTAAGCCTTATACAAGTGTAGAAGTGAGCTCTACTGGAAAAACACTGAGGCAACATTCAGGGAGCGAGCTCTACTGGAAAAGCACTGAGACGGCATTCGGGGAGTGAGTTCTACTGGAAGAATACTGCGAGTTCTACTGGAAGAATACTGAGACTGCATGCAGGGAGCCACTTCTGGCGGAAAAGTACTGATACTGACATACCCCCTGCATAGCGAGAGAAGGAACAGGTTGCTTCGTCCTTTCAAGCTGTTAATGATGTGCCAAACCTGTTACACTCTTTTTTCCGTGTTGTATTCAGCTGAAACCGCTTTGTCCTGCTTCCGTTTGTATGTTGCAACTGCTTCTTGTATATAAGCTTCATCACTGAAGGCAGTCTTCAGTACTGACCTCCTGCAACCTGAGGTTCGTACTCCTTGTATATAATTTATACAAGTAAAAACTCTTAAAAGAATATTCTTGTGTCTCGAATCTTTATTGAGGTAACAAACTAATATACGATCGCATTCTGAGTGTTTTCAGAGATTCCTGACATACGTGGTGCTGTGACCCGGATGACCAATACCCTAGACGAGCCAGGACAACCAAGCCTTCCCCGGTTTGCAAAACCCATGCATGGTCTGACCAACGGTCAGTTTTGGAAACCCGCCTTCAGGGAACGCCGGGGAGGAAACTGGCTCCTGACTCTGTCTAGTGACGGTCATCCTCACTAGTAGGGTCATAAAGTAAGTGACGTCTTTTTATTATTAAAGAAAAAGGATATAGTGTATACTATATGCGTTAGAAGATCCTCCCAAATCCAGCCTTGAGTGAGTAATGTAAAATAGGCCGCTCCAATATGTTACTAATGTAAAATGGGATGCACTCCTAAATATGTTACTAATGTAAAATAGGCCGCTCCAATATGTAAAATAGGATGCGCTCCTAAATATGTTACTAATGTAAAATAGGATGCGCTCCTAAATACGTTACAAGATCCTCCTAAATCCAACCACGAGTGACTAACGCGATAAGAGAGTGAAGCGCGCGGATGAGTAGTTGCAACGAGGAATAAAAAAGGTTTTGTTTGGGTTAAAGTCCCGACGCGGACGAGTAGTTGCAACGAGGAAAAAAAAGGTTTTGTTCGGGTTAAAGTCCCGATTGTGTTGTTTTCTGGCCGAAGAGTCAGGTTTCAAAATGTGAAAGAAAAGTAAAAGGTGCTCCGTATTGACTGATAGGTCAAGCTTTAGCTAGTAATGGTAATATAAGGCGGCGTCCTATATATTTTTCCTATCTGATCATACCAGGTAATGATCCTGTAAGAAATTACAGGAGCCCTAATATAGGTTGCGTGAGATCTAGTCCCATCAACAAGTGAGCATATCCTGAAGGCGTGAGATCTAGCCCCATCAACAAGTGAGCGCACTTCAAAAAAATTGGGCAGTAATAGTGTTGCGGTGGGTGGACCGACAACGTTTCTGACTATATAAACAAAAAAAAAAATTAAAAAATGGGTAACTGTACAGGAAAAACAAATAAAGTGAAAAATAAGCAAAAGAAAAAAGAGGAAACTGCGCGCCGAACGGTAAAAAATTACAATAACTGGTTAAAAGAAAAAGATCAGATAAAGGATCCTGAAAAATATTTAAACAAATGGGGAAAAAGATTATTCCTTTAAACCCACACCGGATGTGGATGAATGCACAGTCTTAGCGTCGATGGAAAAACTTACAACAAAAAAAGATAAATATCAAAACCAACCGAGCATTGAACCATTATTAAATGAAAAAGATAATCCTCCCCCAGCTTACCAATGCCGCGATCCTAAGGAGGGTCCATACGGCAAATTATTAAAAGAAGCCCAAGAGGTTGGGGAAAGGAGGAAGTAAATAAAATCATAATAATTAGACCATAATATTTAAAGACGGACGGATTAAAAGGCAACAGAACTGGACAACGTTAAAATGGACAATGAGAGACAGTTATTTTATCTATTCTTTGTGTGTGAGCCTTAGATAGAGGCAGCGGCAGTGCAGAAAGAACAAAACTCCTCTGCTCTCTGTTTGTGTGTGTATGGTTGATCTGTGTGAAAAAAGTGGTCTAAATATGGGTACTTTTACAAGGTTTTGGGTTTTTATTTTTTCAATTTAACTCTGTGGGGTTAGACCCAAGACAGGCAGGTCAATGCAAGTGAATGATGGAAATCGGGATGTTTGTTTTAACTGTGGCAAACCTGGTCACTGGGCCCGTGATTGCAGGTTTGGCCAAAGAGGTGGATTTGGAGGCAGGGAACCAAGTAGAGGTAGAAGAAGATTTCAGAAGGATCAGAGAGGCGAGCGACAGGCTTGCTCTGTAAAAAATAGAAGCATGAACAGTAAATGTGAAAGGAGGGGCTGCTGAAGGAGCAGGTTTTGAAGCGCTGTAACTGACCTTTTTCTTTGACTGAAACATGACAGTGCACTTTATAGGAAGGACTGACGTGTGACAACGTGAGATTTAGAGCACAGAGGTTCAAAAGAGATTGATAATTAATGTGTCTGTGCATATGATCTGCCAGAGGCTATGGATTATCAGACAAAGGTCCTAGTCATAGATCAAAAGAAAGGAAGGGAGAGATTTGCCAGATGGGTCAAACAAATGCAGGACAGAGGAATGTTTGCAGGATGTGAAAACAGCCCCCCCCCCCCCAACCAGGGGGACCTGGCTATGCAATCAACACCCACAATAATGGCCCCCCTGATGGTGATTAAAAACGGGCCGTCACAAACAGCTAAGGGGGAGCCTGAAGGTAGTGAGAAAATTAAGGAATTTCTAGAAAGTGCTACTGCACTCTTCTCACCAGGTTATAGTTTTGTAGGCATGGTGTTAGCTCATATGGAGTTATCTGTTCAGGAGAAAAAGACAAGACTCCACCACACCAAGATACAGATGACTCTGTTAACTCTAATTTTCAGAGCAACCAGCAGATGTCTTATTTTAATACATTCCTTGAAAGGCAGATGTTCAGACCCAGAGGCATTATTTAACTCCAAAACAAATTCAAAAGGTCAGTAATGGAAAGGCACCCAATGCCAGGGTAGAAATCAAGAGATGAGTTTTGTCACAAAACAGAATTTTGAATTGAGCCATGTTGGTTTGGTATAAAGCTGACTTTCCAGAATGAAACCGATCACTTTTATGTTCAGGATCTTGCATGGAGCATTAGCTGTGGACAGTAGTCAGTAGTATGAACGACGGGACAGTGAATCATGAATAAGACAAGCAAGTGGTAACAGAATGTTGATGAAGGCTGAAGAGAACAGAGACCAGATGGATGAAGGAAGTTTTAATACTGAAAGAGATTATAGATGTGAGATGTTTCACCAGCTAGTCCAGGGAAAGGTGAAGTCTTGTACACAGATGGATAGTGGATGGAAACGAATTGAGTGAGTGTTTCTGATGGAAAAAGTACGTACGGGAAGAGAAGAAGAACGGTGGGTTTAGCAAGTGTAGAAAATATTTCTGATGTTGAGATGGAAATGGAAAAAGAAATGAAAGCAGAGCATGTGTAACCAAAGAAAAATAAAGATCCACGTAAGATTTGAAGCTGTAGCTTTAAAAACCAAACAAACAGAAAACCAACAATAAATTAATTAAATTTTTAGCTAAGAGTGCCAGGAAGAAGGCACAAATGCAGGCAGCCGTCTTAAATGTTTCCAAGTACTTAAAGCAGCAATGAGGCATTAGGTGTCCATTCTTTCAGTGCATTTCCTTAATTGTGAATATTAACATTTATTTAGTAATGAGCAAACACTCACAGCGAAGATTATAGCCTTACTATATACTCGGTTGTTTAAAGTCAATCTAACACCCCAGTTATGTTCCTCCCCAACAGAGGGTATGCATTTGATGTTACTCACCACATAATGGCGTGACAACGTCATATTTCAGGAATATGACAGTAATGAGGAATGTGTTTTTCCTGATTCGGCAGTGGCCAAGCTGGGTCAGGGTAAACTACATTCACTCCATAATTTACCAAGAAATATATAAAATGAGGCATTCAAGGAAAAATTTGAATCAAATTCTAATTAGGCAAAATGTCCACCTTTCTGTTGACTGAAAGAGTGTCACGCAACCTTTATTCATTTATTCAAATTCAACCCGTCTGTGTTCAACTGGACAAACTGATCTTATTTATCAATGCTGAAGCATATCGAAAATGCACAGATGCTTATTTTGTTTTTCTTAAATGGAATTTGTAAGAGATGTCACAAAAGGAGCTATGATTATTGAAATCTTACTTTTGAAGGAACTGGGCTACCCGCAAATTTTATCTAAAATCAAAAACGGTAGCACACTTCCTTTCAGCAGAAGAATCAAGCAAATACCCTGTAACTTTGCTGCATGTGTGTCTCTATGTATCAAAACGGGGTATCAAGGGAATTAATTAGCAAATAATTAGCAATACTCAGAAAAATAGGTAATACATGAAAATTATCAATAACTGATAATGACTTGTTTTATCCTTTCTAAAAGATTTTCTATATAAATTAAAAGATGATTGTACCATTGTAAGAACAGAGCAGACATTTCTGGCAGACAATGACGAACCCAATGATCAAGGGTGAGGCACATTGTTTGGCTATGACTTAAAAGAAGACAGTGCAGCAGTCACGACATCGTGTACGAAAAGCACCGCCCTCATGGCTGCTGTACTGCCAGGTCATATCCTTGAAGGACTAGGAAGTCCACAGCCACTGCACGTTACTATGAAATATATCAGATGTTTTGAACTTTTTGATTGTGCCTTGGCTGACAAATTGTATGACATAGATGCCATCACAGTGCAGATGGACAATCTGATTTTCAATGAGCAAGGAGCAGCTGCACTGTCGGTGAAATTGCCCGAAGATGTTACCTCCTTGCATGATGTTAACACTCCACCTCACATGTCCCTATGGGGACCAGACAATTACTTTTGGGCTGCTTGTGGACAAATGGTTGAGAAGGCAAATCATGTAACCGATTGGGTGAAAACTCCTAAGCAAAATGTGCAATACTCACAATCCACAGGACTATTTATGACGCCTTTACAAGTGGTCATGACCCTTTGGGTCACGATTCATCCATTTTCTCTGTGGTAGATTTGAGTAATGCATTTTTTGCTATCCCTGTGCATGAAGAAAGCCAGTTTTAGTTCGCATTTACATTTAAGGGAAAAAGATACGCATACACCAGATTACCTCAAGGTTATTGCGAGAGTCCGACCATTTTCTCACAGGAAATGACTGCTCTAATGGCCAAATTTAGCCCACCAGCCGGTTCAAAAATTATGTTATATGTGGATGACATTTTGGTTGCCTCCCCCACTGAAGAACAATGTCGACAGGACTCTTTGGCCCTGCTGCACTTCCTGTGTGAACATGGACTAAAATGTGGCAAGAAAAAACTGCAGTTTTGTCAACCCGAGGTTAAATTCCTTGGTCATATGCTTATTGCCGACGGGAAAACATTGGAACGAGATAGAATAAAGATCATTCAAAACTTACCTTTGCCACAGACAAAAAAGCAAACTTAATCAGCAAATTTAAAAGAAAAAAGTCATAAATTTACAACAAAAAGTTGTAGATTTATGATGAAAAAATGTGTGAATTTATGAGGAGAAAAGTTACATGTTTACAAGACAAAATAAAATTTATGAGAAAAAAGTTGCAGATTTATGAAAATAAGTAGCAAATTCATGTGAAAAAGTTGCAATTTTACAACAAAAAGGGCACTATTAGGTACCCTGAACTACTGCCGCCAGTGGTTGCCAAACCTCTCACAACACACGGCTCCACTGTACGCACTACTTCAGGGCCCACAAGAAAATTTGCATGCTAGTATGAGCTGAAAAACATGACTATGCCACCCCACACATACTTAAATGTCAACAAACTTTACTGCACTGCCAATGACAGAATTGTTCTCCCTCCCTCACTTGCACCGCTGGATGGCACGATGTGCCAACAGGAGGGATATGATTAAGATAGCTGAAAAACACTTCTTCTGTCCAGGAATTCTAAAAGAAATGAAAAGGTCTGCAGTCAAAATAATGCCCAAGGTGCAATGAGAACTAGACAGAGGAGTTTTCCACTACCAAAAGCACCTTTTTCTCAATGGTGCATGGATTTTATAGAATTATCAAAAGTGGGTCAACTCCAATACTGCCTTGTTCTCATTGACACATTCACAAAATGGACAGAAATACATCCTACTGCTAAGCTAGATGCAAAAGTTTTTCTGTAAGGTTTTTGCAAAATAGTATATTCCCAACTTTTGGAATACCAGAGATCATTTATGTAGACAATCAGACAAATGCTGGCAAAAACCATGCATGGTAAGGCCATTACGTGGCCTGAAGCTCTTAAGATAGTGAAACTAAAGAATTAATACCATCCCAGATAAGAAAACGGGACTGTGCTTTTCACTGCCCTTATGGACTGCCGGGTCTGTCATCACTAATACCACACAAACATAAGAATACATTGATTCTGTTAGAGCTCTCTCCACTCCACAGGAGGAAGTGATCAACCCACTGCAGCCTGGTGACTTTATCTTCGTGAAAAATCATCACCGGCAGCATTGGGACTCAGTAAGGGTCGCTGAACGACCATCCTGGATCCACCTTTCACACGTGAAGAGACTAAAAGTGCCTGCGAGTGAACTAACCTGCTTCCCTGAGTAAGTCCAGTTACAAAGGGGGACGTGTCCTTTTAAGGACACAGCCGTCTCAAACCTGGTGAAGACAGAGGCCCGGAGGGGTACTCTCTCAGGTGGAAGTAAAAATGAAGGCACTGCTACTTGCCGCTGGTGTGACAGGTGTATTTGCAGGAATAATATGGATCACTTCCCCCGATGCCAACTTGATAACCAAGAGGGAGACGACAGCCTAAGACAGCATCCCCCTCATTTGGAGTGGCCTATTTGAGTCACAGAATGAATGATGTATTTTGGGCTTTGGAGGACCTCACTGAGAGAAAGGAGGCGTAATCGATTGGCTGAGAGGACTGCAACAACACTTGAATGGCTTGAAGGATGTGCCACAAAATTGGGACCTGTCCTCTTGGTTCCTTTCTGGTCAATGGTGGCAAGTTCTGTTGAAGTAGTTAACCCCAGTAACAGTTGCATTGATTTTATCTTGTGTACTACTCATGTGTGTCATTCCATGATAAGTAGAGCTCTTGCTCAACACACTTTCATGTTACAATCTGTTATGCTCCAAAGGGAAGTTCCTGTACAATATACTGCCTTGAGACAACAAAGCGATGGTGATTGTGATGACAGAACCACTGTTTAGATTTGGAAATAATGCTCAATGATGACAATGTAGAAAATCATGAGAAGATACATTGTACTGATGTTTGCATGCGAATACAACAATGATAAAATGATAAACAGGAGGGAATTGTCAGAAAATTGTACACACATGTTATCATTTTAAATGTCTAAGCCTTATACAAGTGTAGAAGTGAGCTCTACTGGAAAAACACTGAGGCAACATTCAGGGAGCGCGCTCTACTTGAAAAGCACTGAGACGGCATTCGGGGAGCGAGTTCTACTGGAAGAATACTGCGAGTTCTACTGGAAGAATACTGAGACTGCATGCAGGGAGCCAGTTCTGGCGGAAAAGTACTGATACTGACATACCCCCTGCATAGCGAGAGAAGGAACAGGTTGCTTCGTCCTTTCAAGCTGTTAATGATGTGCCAAACCTGTTACACTCTTTTTTCCATGATGTATTCAGCTGAAACCGCTTTGTCCTGCTTCCGTTTGTATGTTGCAACTGCTTCTTGTATATAAGCTTGCTCACTGAAGGCAGTCTTCAGTACTGACCTCCTGCAACCTGAGGTTCGTACTCCTTGTATATAATTTATACAAGTAAAAACTCTTAAAAGAATATTCTTGTGTCTCAAATCTTTATTGAGGTAACGAACTAATATACGATCACATTCTGAGTGTTTTCAGAGATTCCTGACACCAAGGTGTCCTCTTCTATGCACTGCTGCAAATACTTACCTAGGATTTCAGCCTTTTCTTTGTCTGATACAGCCATCTTGTCCCCATCCACTACAGCTGGGACTTTAACTGATACCCTTTTCCCACTCATTTTTTTAAACATACCCTGTGGAGGAATAGAATCGGGGAGGTACGACGAGCTGGAAGGTTGCAGAGTTTTATTTCCTCCATCAAAATGAGACGTACTTGTAGCGCTGTGCGCTATGGTGGTCTACTGTGCTGTGCTGTATATGCTGTGTCGTGCTGGTGAGGCATGTATCGTCAGCTCTTTTGTATGTTATACAAACAGAGAGAATGCATGGCACATTAGCATATTGATATAAATATCAGTCAATACATATGATTAGCCTGACCAACTGGCGCCCGGACGTCTTCTACTTAATCCAGGGATGTATAAACAATAGTCCATTGTTCTGGTTGTCCCCCCAGGGGCTCGCTGTCCATATGCAATCCCTGCTGAGCGTGAATAGTATCAGTCTGCATTGTGCTGGGTGACCACACGGCTCCCCCAGAACGCTCAGAAGGGGCTGTGACCCCCCCCACCCACCCCCGTCATTTGGCTCCAGCTCCGGTAGAACGGTCGGAGGGCATTTCAGTCCATGGGGGGGACGGGGGAGGGGTGGAAAAAAACCATGTGCTCCACTCCGGGTTCCAGCACGTTGAACGGCCGTGGATCGTGGGCGCACGGGCCGGTGCGCTTTGTGCGTAATGGAACAAGACGGCGATCGGCTGGCTTTAGGGAGTGAGGTGTTAGAAGACCGCTGAGGAGGGGGAGGGGGGTGGGAGTAAATGAGTGCCGGCCCGGGACGTCAAAGGTGTCTGGGCCACGCAAAAATTGAGTGTGGATCCGCGATGGTGAGGGACTTTCCTGGTCACCCTGGCGGTGATCTACAGCGGCTGTGAAAAAATTAAGTCTCTGACTCCACTCACAATTCGGTCCAGCGAGGATGTGGGGAAAGCAAACGGCCAAATTCCCCGAGGATGCGTAGAGGCTGTGAAACAACTGCAGCTGTTTGAGGGACTTGACGGTTTGGCTTTTAGGTGCGGAAGCAGCCCTAAAGCCATCAGGGACAGCAATCGGCTAAACACCCGGTGTGCGCCGTGGCTGAGAAACCTATACAATGTCCTGTGTGCGGGCTGCACGTCTGCTTCAGGTGCGTGAGCAGCCCTGAAGGTTCCGGGGGTGGCGATCGGCCGTGTTTCTCGGGCATGTGCAGCGGCGGAGGACGATGTATCAGTCTGTGGAGCTGATTCATCTCTGTGCGTGGCGCGCACGTGGTGCAGTGACCACATAGCTGGCAGTTGCGCTGTCCTCGTAATCGTGCAGTGTGCGTGCGGGGCTTCGTTGTCACTGGCTGAGTCAGGGTCGGGGAGCTTGGTGGAAATCAACGCAGTCGACGCTGATGTCCTTCCCCATTCAGGCTGCTTCCTTCGGTTCGCTTGTGTCGCCTTTCATGGTGCGTGTCGGTCCCAGCGCTGCCCACTTTGGGGAGCGCGCTCCGGTGAGGATGAAGAGGTTGCAGGCATTCTTTGGTCCTCTGGGGTCCACAGCATGGTGAGAGGGAGCAGACGGTCATTCTCTCTCGTCAGGTCACCAGTGTGGAGGAATAAGTTCAGGCAAGGGGCGCACCATGACACGTCGGGTCACCAGTGTGGAGGAATAATCAAGCGAGATATGACGAGCTGGAAGGTTGCAGAGTTTTATTTCCTCCATCAAAACGAGACACACTTGTAGCGCTGTGCGCAACAGTGGTCTACTGTGCTGTGCTGTGTGTGCTGTGTCGTGCTGCTGAAGCATGTATTGTCAGCTCTTTTATATGTTATACAAACAGAGAGAATGCATGGCACATTAGCATATTGATATACATATCAGTCAATACATATGATTAGCCTGACCAACTGGCGCCCGGACGTCTTCTCCTTAATCCGGGGATGTATAAACAATAGTCCATTGTTCTGGTTGTCCCCCCAGGGGCTCTCTGTCCGTATGCAATCCCTGCTGAGCATGAATAGTATCAGTCTGCATTGTGCTGGGTGACCACAACCCCAGACTTCACCTAGTTCCGCTTTCCTACCAAGGGTGGAACAAAATTCTCTCCATGTTGACCTTTTCCTGTTTTTAATAATCCTTCTAGCTACTGCCCTTTTCTTCTTATAATCTATTAAATTTTCACTATTCATATTCTTCCTCAGCTCTCTGAATGCCTTGTTTCGTTCCTTTACTGCAATACTACATTCCTCATTCCACTAGGGTACAACCTTCTTCTTACCCTGTGTTGTTTTCTTAGGTATACTTACTATTGCAGCATTCAGAATATGATTGGTTACCTGACTTAAACACTCTTCTATGCCACCTTCTAATGTTACCAAATGACATGATTGAACACAGTATTGCCTAAATTTTCCCCAATCAGCCTTGTCAAAACATCATCTTGTAAAACATCTTCCCTCTTGTATACATACTTCAGTTGTAATGACTGTAAGTATTGGGAAGTGATCACTTCCCACAGTTGTACTGTTCATAACCATCCAGTCACAGGCGCTCACTAAAGAATCAGATACCAGAGTCAGGTCAATACATGATGATTCACCACTGTTGATACAAATTTACGATCTTTCATCTAACATCTCTTCCACAACATTTCCATTGTTATCTGTATGTGTGCTTCCCCACAAGCTATTATTGGCATTAACGTCTCCACACCATACCTTTTTCATATGCCCTTCCCCTGCCATAATACTGAAAATATCTGCTGTTAACTTCCTACATGGGTTGTAATAATCAGCTTAATATTTCCTTGTCCATTTGGCCTACATATTTCAATGATATTACACTCTATATCCTTAGGGGAGGGAATCACCCTATATGCCAGGCCATCTTTAATGAAAGTGGCACATCCTCCTCCATTTACACTGTTAATTCTATCCTGTCTGATTGAACTATATCCTGGAATAACAAAATCTAAGTGAGGTTGAAGCTATGCCTACTGTACACACACTACCTCTGGAACAAGTTGTAGTTTGTAAAGATACTTCTTGAATTCTTGTCCGTTTGCTATAAGACTCCTCGCATTCCACTGTAGTATGTGTAGTATGTACCATAATTCAGATATTAAGTTTCAACATGTGCATGCTCCCCAGTTTGAGCTGTCAGTAAACCATGTATCTGGTCGGCTTTGATACCTTTCACCTCCAGGGATCTTCCTGCTGCTTCCACAATGGTTTTGATTCTGTCACTTTTCTTCTGTAGCTGTGCTGCAACATTAATGGTGTGGCAGATAAAAGCTACAAAGTTTGCGCTCTTAACTATCAATGTGTCATCATCCATTTTGCATTTGTGAACATAAAAATTCCTTGCAGCGGCATGATCTTGTGCTTGTGTGGGATTTGTTGATATCTGGGATTCCCTTTGAACTGAACTTCTTTGAGGAAGGCCTGCTGTGTTTCTGACCATTCCTGCCTCTCTAACTGTCTTTAGAGCTTCTGCATACAAGATTTTCTTAGTTATTCTGATTTCCTGGGCTTGTCTAGCTTCCCTCTGCACAACACATCCTCCATATGCAGCACTGTGCTCACCCCCGCAGTTGCAACACTTTGGCGTCCTTGTCACATTTACCATATTCGTGCTCCCCTCCAGATCTAGCACATCTTAACTTTCCCTTACATTGCTGAGCAGTGTGACCCATCCTTTGACATTTGTAGCACCTGAGTGGCTTTGGGATGTATTCCCTGACACTGTAGAACAGGTATTCTATTTGGACTGATTTAGGGAGTGTTTCCTCAAACTTCTTCTTCTTCTCTCGGTTACTGGCAGATAGCAAACAACGGAAAGGTGCATACCGCCACCTACTGTACAAGAGTGTGTAACATTATGTCATCTGAGCCCGACCCCTAAATTCTATGACTTAATCCTGTGTTATTTAAAAAAGAGAAAAGAGCCTTTCTCGTGATTCTTATTGCCTCTCCATCTCCATCTGTTCCCAGAATCCCGGTTAAATCCCATTCCCTACCAGCCTCTCGAACTTCATTTTCCATTATCTGTCTTTCATTTCCGTATTTGTGACAGAGTAATAAAATGTGCTCGACATTTTCTTTTACTCCACATTCTCTACATTTGTCACTTTCGCTTTTCCCCATGGTGAATAAAGTGCTGTTTAAACCTATGTGATCCAGTCTGAGTCTTGCCATAATGATGTCTTCCTTCCTTTTGGTTGTTATGAAATTCTTTATTGCAATAGATTTTTGTATTTTGTAATATGATCTACCTTTATGAGCTTCATCCCATCTTTTTTGCCATAGCTCAGTTCCCTTTTTCTTGATTACTGCTTTCCCTTCACCTTTTCCAAGAGACAACTGTATAGTTATCTCTTTTCCAAGAGCACTTTTTGCTAATTTGTCTGCACAATCATTCCCTTTCAACCCTTCATGTGCAGGAACTCAACAAAACTGACCTTCTCCACCACCCCTGTGTACCCTAAATAAACTGCGATATAGCTCAATCACCAAGTCTTCCCTTGTAGATTTTAGTGTCTGTATGGTTTTTTGCGCTGCAAGTGAGTCTGTGCACACCGCCACCCGGGTTTCCTCGAACTGAATCATTACAGACAGTGTATCCTTCAGTGAACCTTCTCTTTTACTCTTTAGCCTTTTCCTTCACCTTTCCTCCTTGGATCTCATTTTTCACTTCTTCCATAGACATGCTCAAAGGGACACCTGATGCAACTCCCCTCAAGTTTGCTGTTGCACCAGGAACATGCGCCTTCATTTGTGCTGTGTTTAGACATGCCATTGCCAGTATTTTCTGTTGCTGTTGTTTACTTGATGCATGAATTAACAACCGGTTATTATTCAAGAACACTGCAAACTTAACTCCCCCAATTTCTTTCTCAGTTGCTTTTGTTAGCTTAACAGGATGAAAGTGCCCCCCCACCCTGACTGAACTCAGTGAAAACCTTCCACTCATTCCCTACATCATCAAACTGCCATCCATGTTGGCTAGTTTGTGTTTTCTTCGCATTGTTACTTCTTCCCGCGTCACTCTCATCTGACCCGCTTCTAGCTCTTGGCGCCCCCAGCTGGTCTTTTCCGCCTCCCAGACCCAGGTAGTATCCACTCCATGTCATCTCTATTGAGCCCATCAAAGCTAGATGCCATAATGTTACAGTCAGCGTAGTTTATGCTGTTTGCCACAAATAAATCAGTCCTACCGCCAGCCGAACACAGACGTAAATGCCGTCTCAACGCTCCACCCATTGAAGTCTGTCGTCTTCTCCCAGGTGCCTTCTAGCACCAGCGCTTCTACCTCAGCTGTCTTCCGAGACACAAAGTTTTGATGCATCATCATAGGACATCATAGGACGGCCTATGATGTCCTATGCTGATCCTATGATCTCAGGCATCATAGGACTCATGATGCCGTCATATAGATATGATGTCTATATGACGTCATATAGACATATAGACAGGTGTCTTTGACTAGGTGATCAACAGCAGGCATCACTCACGATCATAGGATTTGCTATGACCTATGATATTCCTATTCCTATGATCTCTGGCATCATAGGGGCAACGCCGTCATATAGATATGATGTCTATATGATGTCATATACACATATAGACAGGTGTCTTTGACTATGTTATCAATGGCAGGCATCACTCACGATCACAGGACTAGCTATGACCTATATGATGTTCCTATGATCGCAGACATCATAGGACTCATGATGCCATCATATAGCTATGATGTCTATATGATGTCTATATGATGTCGTATAGACAAATAGACAGGGGTCTTTGACTATGTGATCAATGGCAGGCATCACTCACGATCATAGGACTTGCTATGACATCATCAGAGATCAAACGCAGGCATTACTCACGATCATAGGACTCGTTATGCCATCATAACAGATCATAGGACTCACTATGACATCATCAACGACCAAAGGCAGTCATCACTCACAATCATAGAACTCTCTATGACATCATCAAAGACCATAGCACTCGCTATGGCACCATCAAAGATCAAAGGCAGGCATCACTGAACGAGTGCAGACATGCTTGCTTACACTCTTGCTTACACCTGCTTTCTACGGCAAACATCAAACACAGCTTTCACCTTGGTTACTGTTGCCAGACACACACATCATCAAAGATCAAAGGCAGGCATCACTGAACGAATGATGACGTCAAAGATCAAAGGCAGACATCACCATGGTTACTGTTGCCATGTTAACAGTAACTTTCTACGGGTATGCAGAAATGCTGGCTTACACCTGCTTTCTACGGCCATGCAGAAATACTTGCTCATACTTGGTTTCTACAGGCATGTACAGGTATGCACTAGTTTTATACAGAAAAAAAAGAAACATCATTATGCAGCACATGGGCTGGTGTCATCACGTCTAAATGAGAAAGTACATTTTGGAGGTGATCCATGGGTGCATACCTCCACCAAGTCCCTACCTCGCAATGTATAGAAGGACGGAGGGATGGCGGTATGAGTGTACTGATGGTGGTACAGATGGCTGGATGGACAAAGGGAGGGAAAGAGGAAGGGACAAAGTCTTGGTGGAGGTATGTGCTGTCTGAGTGTCCTCTGGTTTGTGAAGTGTATTAGCTGGAGAACGTGTTTGTAGCTACAAAATCTTTAAACACAGGAAATAAGATCTTTTTAGCATTTTTAAAAAAAAATAATTGTTCAAATCATTGAATCTGAGATGTCTGCCAGTGACCAGTTGTCAGCTGTCGAGCGTTTATTCAGAATTGAGGCAGAGACTTTAGAGGCAATCACAGATGAGACATATATAATTGGCTACGTTTGCCTCCTAATGCATGACTATATTCTAAAGTGGAAATTCTTTTGCACTTCAGAAAAACTTGCATATGCCTGGTCAGAAGATCAGCGAGATAATGGACAGTTCTGCAAATTCAAGAGGGGGTAGACTGAGCTTTAAGGAAAAATGTGACAAATCATTGTTATTCTAAACTCTTATGAAACTGTCACGAACCGAGCCCGTGTTATCCTGTAGGCTCGGTTCTGACCGTTCTCTGTGGCTCAGGCATTGAGTTTGTTATGTATTGTTATTTTTTGAGTTCTTGTTGTTTTTATGTCTGTGTTCTTTTTCTTTTCCATGCCTGTAGCCGCCGCTCTGGCTGGCGGTTGTTGGGCAGCCGTTTTGACCCACTTTCGGGTGGGCGCTGTCTAACATTTGCTGGTCTCTTTGACAGTCAGCTGTTTCGCCCCGGTAATTATCTTTCCCACGCCTCGCCCAGATGTGTCCAATCTGTGATGCCAGCAGTACTTAGGCGGCTCCTTGCCAGTCAAACACTGCTGGACAATTGAGCTATGCCATGCAGACGTCAATCGCCGCATGGTTGTACTGTTTGTCGAGGGAGAGCTACACTGTCGCCGTTCCCCTCAGTGTAGCTGTTGTTTGTGTGTGTTCGCCGGTACACTTGGACGACTCGGACTGTTCCTGCACTGTGAGTACGAGCTGTTGCCTTTCGCCTTGCAGTCAAGCTGCTACGCTTAGGCACAGTTGCCCAGTTTCCTCTCCTGTGTTAGTTGAGCATCCTGGAGGACTCTAAGTGGCCCGAGTTGTCTTATTGTTTTTGTGTGTTGTTCGTCTTGTGGCCACGGTGCACAGTGGTCAGCCTACTGCACGCTATTCGTGTGAGCCCTTTTGTCCACAACTGTTGCATTTTGTAAAGTCTTTATTTTTGAACTGTTTGTCTTTTTGTGTCAATAAATGTGTGTGTAGTGCAACCTGCGCTTAAGTCCATTCCTCCTTCTCCTCCTCTGTGTGCTGCATAAAGGGTCACGAGGAGGCTTATGACAGAAACATTATTTACCTTGTGTTTATTATATTTTGTGCTGGGTTTATAAGTGGTTGTTTTTAAGTATTGTTACATATACAATATGTAAAAACTAAAGTCTGTAGGAATATTTCTGTTTCAAACAAAACAAAGTTTGTGTTTGACTGTAGAGTAGTAAGAATTCTGTATTGTGCGCTTATTCTGCTGTATTTGATGTACTGTGTAGAGATGTGGGGTAATACATATTATAGTCATATAAAGCCATTGGTTATTTTGCAGAAAACAGCATTAAGAATTATTCATGAAGCAGATTATAGGGCACACACAAATGTATTATTTGTTAAGTCAAGATTACTAAAACTCATTGACTTAGTAACTAAGTTACAAACATTAAAAGTGTTATTCCGAGTTACATGTAGATCTTTAACCAAAATAATCTACAAAAGCTGTTTATTTTTAGTTCAGTGGGTAATGACAGTAGAAGGGAATTTAATTTTAAGCACTGGTGGGTACGGGCTACTTCTAAACAAATGTGTATTTCTGTTGTTGGAGTTAAACTCTGGAATTCATTGGAGACTGAATTAAAATGTTGTTTAAATATATGTCAATTTTAAATGAAGTACCAGGAAAAAAATATTAAGGGCAAATGAAATGGAGGGGTAGTGTGCATCTTTATGGGTATAGTTAGTATACTGTATGTATAAGTATATATCCCGTATATTGAATGTTGGTATTCATTATCATATTGTTGTCATGAATCACCCCTCAGGGCAGAGAGGAGAGACCCATGTGCTGGACTGCAGTTTGTGAGATTTATTGAAAACAGCATAACACAAAGTCCAAACAGTGCTCCAACAAAAATCCAAGCTGACATGCAAGCAAACTTACGGAGGAAATGCACCAGAACAAGGGCTGCGTTCTGGTGGAGTCGAGGAAGGAGAAACTCAAGACTGCGCCCTTAAATAGGGTCAGAAATAAATCACACAAGTAATGACAGATGTGGGTCACGTGAGTGGGCAGAAGGTAACAATGATTGATAATTTGGACCAGCTGGGAGCAATGAGAGGGAAGAGACTGGGGCTGACAGCTGACAGGGACACTACCCACATGGTGCAAAACCCGGAAGGGCCACTGACAGCTGTCAACCCAGAAAGAGAACACAATAGTAAAGGATATAAAGAATAAAATATCAACAAATACAGACTGAGAAATAAATGCAATCTAATACAAAATAAGAGAATAATAAAACTATAACATAAACAGGAAAATAAGAAGCAGTACGAGAAGTACAAAAACCAAAAAGCACAAAATACAACAAATATGCAAATATAGAGAAAAGCCATGAGACTGAGCATGGCAGAAACCTCCAATGCTCAGCTCATGACAGAGCCCCCCTCTCAAGGGGTTGGTCCCAGACACCTCAAGGTAACATCAACCCTCCCCCCCCTAAAAAAAAGTAGTACAACAATAACCACCCCGGGTGGGTGGTGGGGGGAACAGGCTTGGAGGGAGCAAAAACACAACTCCGCTCAGGACCCACACCAGGCAAAACTCCAACCACCTAAGTCCCCTGGGACGAAGAGCTGGATAGTTCAGGCTGGCGGCTAAAGTCCCAGGCCCGGCAGTTGGCATGATGGAAAGAGTTGGGTGGCCTCCCAGAGAACGTGGGCTACCCAACCCTGTGGCACAGTCTGTCGGGTGGTCTGCCAGAGTTTTTTAGCCACCTGAACAGAAAGGGTGATCCAGGAGGTGGCTGCCCAACGGGAAGAACTAATGGCGGGAAAGACAGAGGAGTCGAGGAGACCATGACAATGTCAGGTGGAGGAGAGGGAACCACGACGGCCTCGGGCAGAAAAGAGGGAACCACGACGGCATCTGGCAGAGGAGGGGAAACCACAACGGTGTCTGGCAGAGGAGGAGGAACCACAACACCCTCAGACTGGCCTGTGGCACCCTTGGTGGTGCTGGACTGGGACATTGCAGCACCCACTGTGGCTCTGGCCTGGAGTTGAGCTGCACCTGCGGTGGCTCTGGGCTGGAGCGAGGTTACACCCGCGGTGGCTCCGGGCTGGAGCAGAGCTGCACCCACAGTGGGCCCAGACTGGGCCAAAGCTGCACCCATGGTGGACCCGGACTGGGCCAGAGCTGCACCTGTGGTGGTCCCCGGGCTGGAGCGTAATGCCCACGGCGGGCCCACACTGGAGCACAGCACCCAAGTTGGTTTCAGGCTGGGGCACAGCACCCACGACGGTCCCCAACTGAGACACAGCATCCACGGAGACCCAGACTGAGGAGGAGCTACACCCACGGAGGTCCTTGGCTGGGACGGAGTCCCAGTGACAACCTCATCAGACAGGGAAGCACCACCCTCAGAGGCCCCGGGCTGGGATGGAGCACCTGCGACAACCTCAGCAGGAGGGGAAGCAGCACCCACGGAGGTCCTGGGCTGGGACAGAGCACCCGCGACAACCTCAGATGGAGGAGGAGCAGCAACCACAGAGGTCCTGGGCTGGGATGGAGCACCCGCGATGACCTCAGCGGGAGAAGCTGGACCCATGGTGATCTCTGGTGGCAAGCCTGGACCCACGGAGACTTCTGGTGGAGCTGGACAATCCTCGGTGACCCTGGGAGAAAGCTCAGGCAAGACAGGCAGAAAAACAGGGTCAGGGTCACCGGCGGCAGTGGAGCCCGGCAAGGTGAGCTCAGGTGCAGCTGGCGGCTGCACCTGGCTCTCCCCACCAAGAGCCAGGTAAGATCTCTCCAAAATAGAAACAACAAAGACAAAGGAGAGCACTTGCCTGATCTCAAGCTCCACCGCTGTCCAGGACTCCTTCAATCCAGGTGATGGTTTCTCCAGCCCGGCCCTCTGGAGGTCCAGCTTGAACTCTGCTGTGGTGGTCCCAGCAGCAGGCATGGTGGTCGATGCAGTCCTGAGACCCCCCAGCGATGTGGCCCAGGCAGGTGGCTCGCCCAGCATGGACACAGGAGGTCGACTCCCTGCTGGTGCTGGATCCTGTTCTGCTGAGGCCAGGGGATGCTCCATTGTCGGCACAGGCTTCAGCTCAGTCGCAGCGCTCTCCCTCCATTCAGACTGTGGCTGCGGGGCTGGGACCAGGTCCTCCAGAGCTGCGGGCTCCTCCATTGTCTGGCGGCTCCACCCTGCGGCCGGCGGACACTCAGGGAGGAAAGGAGGAGACACAGAGAGAGCAGGTGAACAATCTAGAGCTGCAGCAGATGGTGAGGACTCAGAGGACTGTCTAATCTGAGCCCCACCATCAGGAGTCAGGCAAGATAATTTATGCTTGATTGAATGAGGGGGAAAAAACCACTTGCCTGAACTTCTCGGCTGTGACGTCTTCTGCTGCAGCAAGTTGGGAATCAGCCCTCTCCGTGACTTCAGTAGAAGAGAGCCTCTCAGGGAACCTTTGAGGAGCCGCCCCTGCAGCCACAGCAATGTGCGGAGCCGGGGAGGAAGCAGCTGACCTCTCAGCAGCAGGAGGGAATGTCAAGGAGAAGCAAGAAACAGCAGCTTCGGAGAAGGAGGAAGGTGGCAAACAGCCGAAGAGGAAAAATGCAAGGAGGGCACTGCTGCATTAGTCTTCTGCCTCAGTGAAGGGGAACCTGCTGCCTGAGAGGTGGGGGTATTCCTCCAGCGGTCCGGGGCTGGATGGCGGCATCGTTGAGCAAATGGAGCAGGAGCAGGAATAGGCGAACTAGAGGTGGAGCAGGGCATCTGCCATGCAGCGCGCTTTTGCGTTGTCTTCGGGCTTGCTGGAGGCGGCCCCCATGTCAGCCCGGGGAAAGACTGCTGTAGGACGGAGAGCGTAGCCAGCAGCTCTGTGAACTGGGGGAACCTCCACAACCCAGGGTGTGCCTCGACAATAACGGTCAGGTTCTTTGGGCTACGGGAGGTGAGGGCTTCATTCACAAAGCCCTGGATGAATTTGGCGGCCCACTGCTCCTCAACTTTCGGGGATCCTGCTGCCGATCTCCCCTTGATTGCTGGAGGTTGGCGTACTGGGGACATAATGAGCTCCACAAACAGGTGAGTGAAATAAAAAACAAAAACCCACAAACCACAGCACCTGGGTCTCTTACTGCCCGCAGTCTTCTGTCATGAATTGCCCCTCGGGGCAGAGAGGAGAGATCCACGCGCTGGACTGCAGTTTGTGAGATTTATTGAAAACAACAAAACACAAAGTCCAAACAGTGCTCCAACAAAAATCCAAGCTGACATGCAAGCAAACTTATGGAGGAAATGCACCAGAACAAGGGCTGCATTCTGGTGGAGTTGAGGAAGGAGAAACTCAAGACTGCGGCGATGAGAAATGAAAATAACTGCCTTTAAATAGGGTCAGAAACAAATCACACAAGTAATGACAGGTGTGGGTCATGTGAGTGGGCAGAAGGTAACAATGATTAATAATTTGGACCAGCTGGGAGCAATGAGAAGGAAGAGACCGGGGCTGACAGCTGACAGGGACACTGCCCACACGGTGCAAAACCCGGAAACACCACTGACAGCTGTCAACCCAAAAAGAGAACACAACAGTAAAGGACATAAAGAATAAAATATCAACAAATACAGACTTAGAAATAAATGCAATCTAATACAAAATAAGAGAATAATTTATTTATTTATTTAGCGAATGCAAAGTCCTTAAGCCAAGCAGTTGCCTCCTGGTTTGCTGTATGGAGGGTGTGTAATCCTCCTTCCAGTCTTTGGAGCGGGCAAGCCTCTATGATGTGTTCCATAGTTTGCTCCTCTCCACATGCGCACAGTGGGCTAGGGATACTGCCCCATCTGTGAAGGCTGGCCAAGCAGGGGCCATGTCCAGTCCTGAAGCGATTGAGTGTAGACCACTGTCTCCTTGGGAGGTTGGTGCCCGGGACCTGTTGGTTGGGGTTTATCACCAGCTGTTTGTTTGGGACCTCCTTGGTCTCCCATTCCTCTTGCCAAGCTGTCCGGATGGTAAAGTCAGCTGGGGGAGGGTTTTTCCAAATCGGCCGTCTGGATGAAAGTCGGGCAGTGGGTGGGGTGTAGATATCTGCATGGATTGGTAAGTGAGGAAAATCTTTAACTTTTTGGAGCATCCTTTGAGTTAATGCTGCTCGCCGGATGTGTGGAGGGGCTATGTTTGACAGTACAGAGAGCCAGGGGAGTGGTGTTGAGCGGATTGTTCCAGTTATAGTTCTCATGGTTGAGTTGAGCTGGGTGTCTACATGGTGTGTGTAAGATGACCTGGACCAGACAGGGGCACAATATTCTGCTACAGAGTATGAAAGGGCCAGTGCTGAGGTGCGCAGGGTGGAGACTGCCGCCCCCCATTTTGCACCAGCGAGCTTGCAGAGCAGGTTGTTTCGTACTTTCACCTTAGCAGCCGTCCCCTTTAGATGTTCCTTGAAGGATAAGGTCCTATCAAGGGTCACTCCAAGATAAGTTGGATTTGGGGCATGCTTAAGCTTGAGTCCGCTCAGGTGGATGTTTAGTTCTCTGGCAGCTTTTGCATTGTGGAGTTGAAATACACTGGAGACGGTTTTTGCTGGGCTTGGTTTTAGGCGCCAGATTTTGCAGAACTGGTCCAGTTTAGCAAGATCTTCCGTGAGCACCCGTTCCAGTGGTTCAAAGTCTGGTGCTTGGAATGCCAAACAGATGTCGTCTGCATAGATGAATTTGCGGGATTTTGTAGTAGGCAGGTCGTTTATGTAGAGGTTGAACAGAGTTGGAGCTAGAACTGAGCCTTGTGGGAGTCCGTTTTTCTGCATTCTCCATGCACTTGTGTTCTGACTGAGGTGGACTCTGAACCTTCGGTTGGTCAGCAGGGTTTTTATAATTGCTGTTGCCCAAGCAGGGATCGCCTTTATAAGTTTCAGGAGGAGGCCTTTGTGCCAGACCGTATCATAGGCGGCTGTAAGATCGAGAAACACAGCCCCTGTCTTCAGTCTGCTCTCGAAGCCATTTTCAATGAAGGTGGTTAGGGCCAGTACTTGTTCTCCTGTACTGCGGTCCTTGCAGAAACCTGCTTGATCCACACTTAGAATATCCTCTATTTCTGGGGAAATGCGTTGAGAATAATAAAACTATAACATAAACAGGAAAATAATAAACAGTACGAGAAATACAAAAACCAAAAAGCACAAAATACAACAAATATGCAAATATAGAGAAAAGCCATCCATCCATCCATCTTCTACCACTTTTCCGGAGGTCCGGGTCGCGGAGGCAGCAGTTCAAGCAGAGAAGCCCAGACTTCCCTCTCCCCAGCCACCTGCTCCAGCTCTTCAGAGAGGATACTAAGGCGTTCCCAGACCAGCTGGGAGACATAGTCTCTCCACCGAGTCCTGGGTCTGCCCCGGGGTCTCCTCCCAGTGGGACGTGCCTGAAACACCTCAAGTGGGAGGCGTCCAGGAGGCATCCTAATCAGATGCCCATACCACCTCAACTGACTCCTTTCAATGTGGAGGAGCAGCGGTTCTACTCTGAGCCTCTCCCGGATGACCGAGCTCCTCACCCTATCTCTGAGGGTGAGTCCAGCAATCCTACGGAGAAAGCTCATTTCAGCCGCTTGTATCCGCGATCTCGTTCTTTCGGTCATTACCCAAAGCTCCTGACCATAGGTGAGGGTAGGAACGTAGATTGACTGGTAAATCGACAGCTTTGCCTTAGAACTAAGCTCCCTCTTCACCACAACAGACCGGTACAACGTCCGCATCACTGCAGATGCTGCTGCAATCCGTCTGTCGATCTCTCGCTCCATTTTCCCCTCACTCGTGAACAAGACCCCAAGATACTTAAACTCCTCCACTTGGGGCAGGAGCCTGTCCCCAACCCGGAGAGGACAATCCACCTTTTTCCGGCTGAAGACCATGGACTCGGACTTGGAGGTGCTGATTCTCATCCCAGCCGCTTCACACTCAGCGGCAAACCGTCCCAGCAAGAGCTATAGGTCATTGCTGGATGAAGCCAACAGGACAACATCATCTGCAAACAACAGAGATGAGATCCTGTGGTCACCAAGCATGACACCCTCCATTCCCTGGCTGCGCCTAGAAATCCTGTCCATAAAAATTATTAACAGGATCGGTGACAAAGGAGAGCCCTGGCGGAGTCCAACTCTCACTGGGAATGACTCCGACCGAATGTTGGCAATACGAACCAAACTCTCACAACGGTCGTACAGAGACCGAATAGCTCGTAACAACAAGCCCGATACCCCATACTCCCGAAGCACCCCCCACAAAAATCCACGAGAGACGCGGTCAAATGCCTTCTCCAAGTCCACAAAACACATGTAAACTGGTTGGGCAAATTCCCATGAATCCTCAAGAATTCTCGAGAGGGTAAAGAGCTGGTCCGATGTGCCACAGCCAGGACGAAAACCACATTGCTCCTCCTGAATCCGAGGTTCGACCAACGGCCGGACTCTCCTCTCCAGTACCTTGGCATAGACCTTCCCAGGGAGGCTGAGGAGTGTGATCCCTCTAAAGTTGGAGCACACCCTCCGGTCCCCTTTTTTGAAGAGAGGAACCACCAGCCTGGTTTGCCATGCCAAAGGCACTGCCCCCGACCTCCACGCAATGTTGCAGAGGCGTGTCAACCATGACAACCCAACAACATCCAGGGCCTTGAGGTACTCAGGGCGAATCTCGTCCACCCCCGGGGCCCGGCCACCAAGGAGATTTTTAACCACCTTGGCGACCTCAGCCCCTGTGATAGGCGAGTCATCCCCCTCGTCCCCAAACCCTGCTTCCTCTGTGGAAGGCGTATCAGTGGGATTGAGGAGATCCTCGAAGTATTCTTTCCACTGCCCGACGATATCCCCAGTCGAAGTCAACAGTGTCCCATCCGCACCATACACAGTGTGGACGGGGAGCTGCTTTCCCCTCCTGAGCCGCCGGACAGTTTGCCAGAATTTCTTTGAGGCCGACCGAAAGTCTTGTTCCATGGCCTCACCGAACTCCTCCCATACCCGGGTTTTTGCTTCAGCAACCACCCGAGCTGCACTCCGCTTGACCTGCCGGTACACCTCAGCTGCTTCGGGAGTCCCACAAGCCAACCAACGGGTTGGGAAACGGAGAAAAGCCATTTTTTTTTTTTTTTTTTTTTTTACCCGTAGGTAGATTTGTTTTGCAGTCTGGTGACAAGCCACCAGCTGCCGGTCGCTGCGTGCGCAAGCGCCCCGTATCCCTAACCTGCATGTTTTTGGCATGTGGGTAAACCCACGCAACACGGGGAGAACATGCAAACTCCACACAGATCACTGTTGGCCGGGGGCAGGGATCGAACCCACGATCTCATGATCCCCGCGATCCCCCGGCCGAGGGTAAACTGTGCTGCCGCAGTGCTAACCACTGCACCACCGTGCATGAGACTGAGCATGGCGGAAACCTCCAGTGCTCAGCTCATGACAACTGTACATACAGTAATTTGTTGAGTAAGGGGCCAACAGTTCAGTGATTCTGAGTATTTCGTGGTAAGTAAGGGGGAGGTAAAATAAGGTTCTTATCTTCCTGCACCTTTTTGCTCATGTGCTTCCAAACAAAGCAAAAGATTTTTTTTTGTATGCTGTTTTTATTATAATTGATCTTTTATTTTTTTTTAATGTGTCTGTATTATGCAGTGCATGAACTAATAAAGAAATAGATTAATTAAATGATCTGAGGGTTTTGGATAAACCAAAAAAGAATGCAAAAGAAAACATTGTTATATGCTTGAATATTCTGATTTAGTCCTCCTTCAACCCTGGGGTAATAATAAATCAATACTTAAAATTTCCAAGACTCCTCCTTCTACAATAAGCAAGTAAAAAACTGTAGATCTAAATGCAATATAAATTAATTTCATCGTACAGGAAGGAATGACATGTATGGTTACTGTCTGAGGCACCACCCCCATGTTATACACACAAACGAATGCACAGCTACACCAGAGCACCACTAAGTAAGAAATCAAATGTTATTCTTTGAGGCCAAGTCAGTTTCATTCTCTATTTTCAGCTTTTTCCAAAAGCCATAACTGCTGCTCTTAACACATGGCTGTGAGCTGCGTGAGCACAGGGTTAGATGGGGGGTCCAGGGCTCTGTCAGGTTTGGGTTAACTGTGTGTCATAGTGGCTTTTGTCCTTTTGAACTGTGCTGTGTTGATGGAGCATGGCAGAGCGTGCTGCCTGAAGGTTGTGGGTTTGAGTCTACTCAGTAAGTGGGCCCAGTATTCTGCTGGAGTGTCTCTGCTATGGCTGCCAGAGGGTGTTTCATATCACCCTTTTCAGAGGGGCTGAGCTCTTTTTCTTTGCCTTAAATGGAGCAGAGGGATGTTTTATGGGCCTTGTCACTCACTAAAGTCAAATATCTTGTTGTATACGTTACTGCTGTATGATCAAAAGCTGTTTTAGCCTTATAGCTGGCAATAAGCAGGAGAGAAATGTCTCTCCAGCCACGTATCATAGCTGTCTCACAACAAGCCTCGCCTCAAAATAATTTCTTAATCCATTAATTGGCGTGGAGCAGCATTCGGGGCAGGGCTTTTTGTTCAGTATGTTTTTCAGAGATGCATACTAATCATATAAAGTGATCCTTTGTGCTCAGGTTGACAGCAGCGGCAAGGGCTTTTAGATGCGCGCGCGCGCGCGCGCGCACACACACACACACACACACACACACACACACACACACAGAGCGATGCATGTGTCTGGGAGCACCAACGGCAGAGCGAGTGTATTATTTTCCCTGAAGAGTGTTATTTTGCTGTCAAGGCTTGATGGCAACGTGCCAACAGATGTGACAGGGAATGATCATCCCTCCTTTATACAGTACAGGGGGAGAGAGAGAGAGAGAAGAGGGGGAGTGAGGAAGAATGGATGAGGACGGAGAGAGGAAGACAGACACCAGCCACGCTATCTGGCTTCCTATCCAGGCATTTTTATGCAAATTATGATGCATCAAATTTCTAACCATGGAAAAGGCTAATTCTAATGACATTTTCTCAGAAACAAAGTCTTGAACTCCACAATGAACATTTTGTTTCAGACTTTAAGCGAGGAAACATACTTATCACCTGCATGGTGAGCCTATCTGTAAACCATAATCTCCCAGCACAGATGGACTCTTGTTGCTGTTGATGTAGTTGCTGTCAACTTGTAACCACTAGTGATGTCTCCAGAGAAACTGACCTGCAGCTCTATGTGGGTATTATATACAGTAGGCAGTTCATTTATTGGTTGCTTTGAAGATGTTGCTTTGTGGTGAGACAAAGGAGATGACACTCCACCCAGTACTTCAGGGTGTTGGGGGTGCTAGCCAGGGGTGCCAAAGCACCGGGGGGTATTTAGTAAATAAAGATCAGGTTCAGGTTCAGGTTACTTTATTTGTACCCGTAGGTAGATTTGTTTTGCAGTCAGGTGACATCCATATTTACAAACCACAATTACATTCAACATGAACACAAACACAGGCACACATGTAGCTGATTATAAACATGAAAGATGTGCCTTTCGCCCCCGCCGGGCCAGGCTCACACCTGAGGATGCAGGGGTGCGAATGTGTTAATGTGTATGTGGATGTGTATTCACACTTGGTAACTGGTATGTAAATGTGTTTGCCCTGAGTGCCAAAGCAAACTGCTTTTTACATTTTTTCCCATCTCTGGCACACAGGGATAGTCTGTTCTGCTTGTTGGAGGAAATAAAGTTGTGTGTCGTCAGCTCGTGTCTCGTCCGATTCCTTTCCTCCACATTGGTGACCCTGAGACGTGAAAATGGAAGACGGACCGAGCACCTCCGTGGGAACATCTGCACTTGGGGTTCCCCCTGCTACACTCGCTGTGGCGGTCAAACTCCTGGACTTTTGGCTCCAAGACCTGGCCGCTTGGTTCATTCACGTCGAAGCGCAGTTCGCTCTCCGCAGACTCTCGGAGGATGACACAAAGTACCATTACGTGGTGGCTTCACTGGACCTGCGTGCCACTTGGCGAGCAATGAGCCTGCTTCACGCTCCCCCCAGCCCAGGGCAAATACGACGTTCTCAAATAGCTGCTGCTGCGGTGTTATGTCCCCTCCACCAGAGAGAGAGAGCAGAGAATCTCTTCTCACACATGGAATTAGGAGACAGATCAGCTGTGGAGTTAATGGAGAGTATACTGTTTTTGATGGGCACAGATGACAGATCTTTCCTCTTTGCCCACCTCTTCCTGAAGAAGCTACCAGCTTTGGTGAGGGCAATCCTGGCCAACTTGCTGCTGCTGGCGACCAAGGACTACCGAGCACTGGCAGAGGAAGCAGACCGCATCATTCTGGCTAACAGGAGTTTTGGTGTCCAGGCAGTGAGACCCGGATTGTTGGCGGAGTCCAACAAGGTCGAGGAGCCACAGGTGTTGGCCGGGATGGCCACTCAGAAACACAGGACCGAGACAGTGCGTTTTCATGATCAGCGTTTTGGTGCCAACGCGCAATGTTGTCTGCTGCTGTGCCTTTTCCAGAGGATGCAGAAACAGACCAGCCAGCGGTCAGTAGCAGCTACAGCTGCTGGCGACAGGGAGAAGCTGCTTTTCATCATACACACACATTCGGGGAGACGTTTTCTGGTAAACTCTGGCTCCCAGAAGAGCCTCATTTTGCCAGTCAGCACAGACAGGCTGGCAGAAGGTTGTGAGCCGTCTTTAACAGTCACAAACGGATCCCACATCAGGACGTTCAGAGAAAAGATGGTCACTGTATGTTTACATTGATGCAATTACCAGTGGGACTTTGTGGTAACTGCATGTTTGGTTCCCATCTTAGGTGCTGATTTTCTGTGTGCTCATGGCCTATTTGTTGATGTTGCCAACAGGCTTTTGGTGGACGCTGTATCTTTTTCCTCCTTGCCCTGCACAGCTCGCGGAGTTGGGCCACCAACACACACAAATATTCTAGCTCCAGGGGGTAAGTAACAGCATTTGCCTTCCGAGTTTCCAGCACTCACAGTGCCCACTTTTTCTGCTATGGTAACCAAGCACGGGGTCGAGCATTTTATCACCACGAAAGGTCCGCCCGTGTTTGTGTACCCTCGCCGCCTGGATGTGGCTAAACTAGCCATCACGCGCGAGGAGTTTGCTAACTTGGAATGCTTAGGCTCTCCAACAACCCTTGGGCATCCCCGCTACACATGGTGCCCAAGTCCGATGGGTCGTGGGGGCCGTGCAGTGATTTCCAACACTTAAACAATGCCATGGAACATGATCGTTACCCCATCCCGCACATCCAGGATTTCTCCGTGCACCTGGCTGGGACGCACATTTTTTCAAAAGTGGATCTGGTCTGCGGTTACCACCAGGTCCTGATGCACGCAGATGATGTCCCCAAAATGGCGGTAATAACCCCCTTTGGTCTTTTTTGAATTTTTGCACGTGCCGTTAGGGTTAAAGGGCGCAGAACAAACCTTCTGAAGAATGATGGACGCAGTGCTCTGGGACTTGCCGTTCGTTTTCGTCTACTTGGACGATATTTTGGTGGCTAGCGCATCAGAGAAGGAGCACCTTTCCCATCTCAAACAACTTTTCCAATGTTTGGAAGTGTACGTGCTGATCATAAACCCAGCAAAGTGTCAGTTCAGGCTGCCAGTAATCGACTTTTTGGGCCACCGCATCTTGCCAGATGGCATGATCCCACTGCCGGATAAAATGCATGCAGTGTCAGATTTTCTGCTTCCACAGACCGTGAGGACGCTGCAGGAATTTTTGGGGATGGTCAGTTTTTACAACCACTTCCTCCCCCGCGCAGCTCAGCTGCTGCAGCCCCTCTACGGCGCACTCAAAAAAAAAAGTAGCCCGCGGATAGCATCGACTGGACCCCCGAGCTCCGTCAGCGTGGATATCGCTCACCACAGATGCGTCTGACGTTGCGGTAGGAACCGTAGTGGAACAGTATGTCTCCGGTTCGTGGCAGCCCCTCGCCTTTTTCGGCCGTACTTTGCACAACAACGAGCGTAATTATAGCACTTTTGACAGAGAGTTTTTGGCTCTCCACCTTGCTACACCCCATTTTCAGTTCTGGCTCAAGGGTTGCGAGTTTACCGCATTTGTCGATCATAAACCACTGACCTACGCGATGTTCAAAGTCTCAGAATGATGGTCAGCTCAGCAACAACGGCGCTTGGCCACAATTTCGGCGTTCACGACTGACATCCAACATGTAGCCGGTAAATTGAGCGTCTTGGCAGAGTGCTTGTCACGCACGCTGGTCTCTCCGGTATACATGGGCATCGATTTTTCCGTAGTGGCCACCAACCAAACCGGAGACGCAGACATTTGCGCACTCCAGTCCGCAGCTACCGGATTAAAACTTGAGAGCAGGGTGGTACAAGAATGGTGCCCCCCCTTGCTCTGCGACATCTCCACCGCCCACACCTGCCCCGTGGTTCCGAGCTCCTGGCGCCACTGCATTTTCAACTCCATCCACTCCCTTTCACATCCCAGTGTGCTAGCCTCAGTTAAACTAGTGAGGTCAAAATTTGTTTGGCCTCACTTACTCAGGGATGTGAAAGAATGGGCTGCAGTGTGCGTTGCGTGCCAACGGGCTAAGGTGCACAAGCACACCAAAGCCCCCCTCGAGCCTTTTCAAATTCCAGCCAGGAGGTTCGACCACGTACACATGGACTTAGTGGGTTCCCTTCTGCCATTGCAGGGGTTCACACACCTTTTAACAATTGTGGATCACTCTATGCGTTGGCCAGAGGTGGTTCTGCTGAGTTCCACCACGTCGGCCGAGGTTGCCCGGGCATTTTTGCCATCTGGGTCGCACGGTTCGGATCCCCATCGGACATCACTTCCAACGAGGTCCGCAGTTTGTTTTGGAACTTTGGGCCGCTTTGGCTGACAGCCTGGGGGTCAAAATACACTGCACCACCGTGTACAACCCACAGGCTAACGGTTTGTGCGAGCGTTTTCACAAGTCGCTTAAAGCAGCTCGCAGAGCCTCGTTAATGGATGCAAATTGGGTCAACCACCTGCCTTGAGTCCTATTGGGGTTGTGCTCCACACCTAAGGAAGATTTGGCATCTTCCCCGGCAGAACTCGTTTTTTCTCAGTCGTTGTGGATCCTGGGGGAATTTTTGCCAGAGAGCCCCGGGCCCAGTACAACCCACCCTTTTTTTCCGGTACAGGGGCTACCAGTGTTCCGGGCCTGGCGCACTATTGTTTTCCCCGCACTTTTGTTCCAAATTGCTCAGAGAATGCCAAATTCATTTTTGTCAAGCACAACGCCCACAGAACCCCACTGCGTCCGCCATACGACGGCCCGTTCAGAGTGCTGCAAACTTGGGAGAAACATTTTGTGTTAGACTTGGGGGGTGGGGGGGAGGAAACCATCTGCATAGACAGGCCGAAGCCCTCTTATGTGGTGGCAGATGAGCAGGTGGTGTTGGATCAAGCTCTCTGGCGCAGCTCTCCTACAGTGGGTCCACAGGTTAGTGTTCCCCCAACAGAGGACTGTTTTCAGGAAACTAAGTTTTTCTCCTCCCCACCCTTTCCCCATCTAGATACTAAGCCTTTCTCCTACCTGCCTCGACAGGAAGGGGCTTCGACTGGCCCACGTTACAGCCACTACGGGCACTTGCTCATGCCCAAAGGTCCAGAGGGTTAGGGGGGTGTTCGGGGGGGGCGCTGTGTGGTGACACAAAGGAGATGACACTCCACCCAGTACTTCGGGGTGTTGGGGGATTAGCCAGGGGCGCCAGAGCACCGGGGGGTATGTAGTAAATAAAGATGTGCCTTTCGCCCCCGCTGTGCCAGGCTCACACCTGAGGATGCAGGGGTGCGAATGTGTTAATGTGTATGTGTGTTGACACTTGGTAACTGGTATGTAAATGTGTTTATCCTGAGTGCCACAGGTGGGAAAAAAATGTATAAAGCAGTTCGCTTTGGCACTCAGGGACAGTCTGTTCTGCTGGTTGGAGGAAATTAAGTTGTGTGTCGTCAGCTCGTGTCTCGTCTGATTCCTTTTCTCCACAGCTTATGCATTTATGGATTTTAAGCCAGCCACACATCAGAAGATGATCTGTCTGATTTGGGATCTGTTTTTCATTTTGTGACAATCGTAGGGAAAGTCCAGATCATCTTGGTGGTCCCACCATTTATCTTGCAGAAGGCAAGCTTACGGAAGATGGTGTTGTCTGTTGGTGTTGTCTTGTTTACTCTGAAGTCACACATGACCGTGAGAGATTTGTGGACCTGAGTTGCCTGGCTGTTTGCTACAGAAAATTTTGCCTAACAGTGAAAATTAAATATGTGCAATAGTATCGACATGCTTTCCAAATAATTCCAATTCCCAAATATGGCCGGCTGTCGCCAATACAGAGGATAAAACGAAAACCTGCAAACTGTGAAATAAACTGTGAGTAAACCACAGCAGCCATCTACTTGAACACGAGGGAGAAAAATGCACCTGACTGAGTGTGGCCCCACTTTTGTAAAGTTACACTTTTGTACTGTTATAAATACAGTTCATGAAAGAACAGAGATAAACAAGGTTAAAGGTCAACTGGAGTGATGTTTACATTTTCTGTAAATATGAGTGCTGTTTAATAAAGATTTCCCCTGTCTCATTTCCAGTGTTGGGAGTAATGCATTACAAAGCAACCCATTACTGTAACGCCACTACTTTTGCACTAACTTGTGTAATGAACTTACCCTTTAAAAATTTGGTAATGCATTACAATTACTGAAATGTTAACAGATTCATTACTCGTTACTCATTTTATTTATACATATAAAAATATATTGTGGGGGACCCAGACAATGCACTCTCTACTCAGACTGAATGGCACAGGAGGAGATGCTTAAAAGCTGGGAAACGGATATGCAGGACAGACTGTAGTTTTCGCCATAAGACTGCATGATAATACGCATTCTCTTCTGGACTGCATAATAATGCGCCGACAGGCTGGGTGACAAAGGGAATTGTTATTGTGAATGTATGTATTGTGATGTAAACCCCCCAGGTCGCGAGGCAAGTTTGTATGGCATAAAAGAGAGATGCCAGCGACCTGGGTTAGTCTTCTTGTTGACTGATGATAGAGAGAGTAATAAAGACTGCTCTGCTCCAGCTCACTGCCTCGCCTGCTCATTCCTCTCTCTACACTGGTGACCCTTGGCGCATAATGGAACTCGACGCACACACCCCAGAGATGACCCGGACTGGTGGCACCAGCACCACGTGCGCCGTTTTGGTCAAACTCCCAGACTTTTGGCTACATGACCCGAAGTCTTGGTTCCTCCACACCGAGGCCCAGTTCGCACTCCGTGGAGTGACAGCGGATGACGCCAAATACTACTACATGGTTACAGTGCTGGACACACACACAACACAGCAGGTTGTGAGCCGGCTCCAACAGCCCCCAGCCCACGACAAATATGACGCTCTCAAGACCGCGCTGACCCGGCGCTACACCCTCTCGGACTGAGAGAGAGCGGAAAGGCTCCTGACGCGCGCTCCGAGTTGGGAGAGGGGTCGGCGGTCGAATTAATGGAGAAGATGTTGGCGTTGATGGGCACAGATGACGGGCATTTCCTCTTTGCCCACCTTTTCCTCCGGAACCTCCCGACAGTGGCCAGAGCGTTCCTTGCCAATTTGCTGCTGCTGGCCACGCGCAACTACCAGGCGCTAGCACAAGAGGCAGATTGGATTATCCTGGCGACCAGAACCTTTGCTGTGAATGCAGCAGCGTCGGAACCCAGCGAGACGGCCAGCGGGGGCGAGGAGGCAGCGACGGTGGCCGCAGCAGAGGCCAAGAAGCACTGGAGGGACACGCTCTGCTTCTACCACCACCGTTATGGAGAAGACGCACGCCAATGCGTGCCACCATGCCAGTTCAAGCACTTGGGAAATGCCAGGGCCGGCAGTCGGTAGCAGCTGCGACCGCCGGTGACACAAACAAGCTGCTCTATGTGACAGACTCACACTCGGGGAGACGGTTCCTCGTGGACTCCAGCTCCCAAAAGAGCCTCATCCTGCCGTCCTACGCAGACCGGCTGGTGGGAAGTAGCGGCCCCGAGCTGGCGGCTGCAAACAGCTCAGACATTAAGACTTTTGGCAAGAGGGCACTGACTAGATCCTTGCATGGCCATACATACCAATGGACATTAGTCATAGCGGCATGTAACTTCCCCATTTTGGGTACAGATTTTTTGTGTGCACATGGACTATTAGTCAATGTGGCTAACAGACGCCTGATTAATGCAATGTCTTTTGATTCTCTCCCCCTGTACAGCTAGAGGAGCTGGGTCCACAACACTAGCCAACTAGCCAACACTAGCCAACATCACAGCTCCAGGGGGTAAGTTCCACACACAACTCACCCAGTTCCCAGCACTCACGGTTCCGACATTTTCGGCGGCTGTCACTAAACACAGGGTGGAGCACTTCATTACCACCATGGGGCCGCCCGTTTTCGCATGACCTCGGTGCCTGGACACAGCTAAACTGGCCATTGTGCGCGAGGAGTTCGCCAACTTGGAAAGGTTGGGCATCATCAGGCACTCAAACAGCCCATGGGCATCCCCGCTACATATGGTGCCTAAAGCCGAGGGACCGTGGCGACCATGTGGAGATTTACGCAGATTAATCAACACCACAGTGCACGATCGCTACCCAATCCCCCATATTCAGGATTTTTCCGTCCACCTCACCGAGGCACGCATTTTTTCCAAGGTGGACCTGGTCCGCGGTTACCACTAGGTCCCGGTGCATGCAGAAGACATACCCAAAATGGCAGTAATAACCCTGTTTGGTCTTTTTGAGTTCTTGTGCATGCCTTTCGGGTTAAAAGGCGTGGCACAGACATTCCAACGCATGATGGATGTGGTGCTGCGCGATCTGCCATTTGTGTTCGTCTACCTGGACGACATCCTGGTGGCCAGCATGTCTGAGGACGAACACATAGTCCACCTCAGGATGGTTTTCCAGAGGTTGGAAGAGCACGGGTTAATAATCAACCCGGTGAAGTGCCAGTTCGGGGTTACGGTAATTGATTTTTTGGGCCAACGCATCTCACTGGAGGGCGTGATACCCTTTCCGGACAAAGTGTGTGCAGTGGCAGATTTTTCCCGGCCTCAGACAGTCAGGGCGCTGCAGGAGTTTTGGGGGATGGTTAACTTTTACAACCGTTTCCTCCCACGTGCAGCCCAGCTCATGCAGCCGTTGTATGCCGCGCTTAAGAAACGGAAACCCACGGACAGAGTCGACTGGCCTCCTGAGCGAGAGCAGGCGTTTTCCGAGGCCAAAACAGCTCTAGCAAACGCCGCACTACTGGCACACCCGGACCCGGTGGCTTGAATAGCGCTCACTACCGACGCATCGGATGTGGCCATAGGGGCTGTCGTGGAGCAGCGCGTTGCCAGTTCTTGGCAGCCACTCACCTTTTTTAGCAGGTCTTTGCGCGACAATGAGCGTAAATACAGCGTGCTCGACAGGGAGTTACTGGCTCTCCACCTGGCCATATGCCACTTCCAATTCTGGCTGGAAAGGCGCACCTTCACTGCGTTTGTAGACCACAAGCCGCTAACGTACTCTATGGCCAAGGTTTCAGAACCATGGTCGGCCCGGCAGCAGAGACAGCTGGCCGCAATCTCGGAGTTTACGACCGACATTCAGCATGTGGCCGGTAAACTCACCATGGTGGCAGACTGCCTCTCACGCGCATTAGTGGCCCCAGTCTACGTAGGGACAGATTACACGGCCATGGCCGCCGAGCAGATCGGTGATGAGGACGTTTGCGCACTCCAGTCTGGACCAACAGGGTTAAGGCTGGAGAGCAGAGTACTGCAAGACAGGGGGCCCCCCTTAACCTGTGACGTCTCCACAGGCCGCCCGCGCCCGGTGGTCCCGCGCCTTGGCGCCACTGTGTTTTCGAGTTGGTTCACTTCCTGGCGCACCCAGGAGTGTGCGCGTCAGTCAAAATGGTGGGAGCAAAGTTCGTCTGGCCGAGCCTGCCCAAACAGGTAAAAGAGTGGGCTGCAGCCTGCGTAGCGTGCCAACGAGCCAAGGTGCACAGGCACACAAAGGCCCCCCTTGAGCCGTTCCATGTCCGGGCTAAGAGATTTGACCACGTTCACGTGGACCTCATGGGCCCCCTCCCGCCATCGCAGGGGTTCACGTACCTCCTGACGGTGGTGGACCGCACCACCCGCTGGCCCAAGGCGGTGCCACTAGCTTCCACCGCGTCCGCAGAAGTTGCACGCGCTTTTTTGACGACATGGGTGGCACGCTTCAGCGCCCCTTCGGATATCACGTCCGACCGGGGCCTGCAGTTCGTTTCTGACCTCTGGTCCATGATGGCCTGGAGCCTGGGCATCACAATTCATCGCATGACCGCGTACAACCCCCAGGCCAATGGGTTATGTGAGCGTTTCCACAGGTCGCTTAAAGCAGTGCTCAGGGCTTTGCTTACGGATGCAAATTAGGTGGACCAGTTGCCGTGGGTTCTATTAGGGTTGCGTTCAGCACCGAAGGAGGATTTGGCTGCCTCCCCAGCAGAGCTTGTTTTTTTCGCTGCGGCTCCCCAGAGAATTTTTGCCTGACAACCCCGTGCCGAACACTGATCCATCCCCACCTTCACTACATAGCGCAAAGGCAGGGACGGTACCCGGCTCGGCCCACCACTGTTTTCCCCATGCTTTCGTGCCAAGGACCTTGAATGATGCATTGTTTGTGTTTGCGCCCGCCCTACGACGGCCCGTTCAGAGTGTTGGAACCTGGGGATAAAAATTTTGTGTTAGACTTGGGGGGACACAGAGAAACAATCTGTATAGACAGGCTTAAGCCCGCCTTCGTATTAGCAGACGAGCAGGTGGTGTTGGCCCGAGCTCCTCGGTGCGGACGACCCCCACTGAGAACGCCCCAGGTAAATGACTTGTCAGCTCAGTCACAATGGCATGGTGAAAATGTCCCCCCCCCATGCCCCCCATTTTCGGTGGGGGGGCGGTGTGGGGGACCCAGACAGTGCACTCTCTACTCAGACTGAATGGCACAGGAGGAGACGCTTAAAAGCTGTGAAACGGATATGCAGGACAGACTGTGGTTTTCGCCATAAGACTGCATGATAATACGCATTCTCCTCTGGACTGCATAATAATGCGCCGACAGGCAGGGTGACAAAGGGAATTGTTATTGTGAATGTATGTATTGTGATGAAAACCCCCCAGGTCGCGAGGCAAATTTGTATGGCATAAAAGAGAGATGCCAGCGACCTGGGTTAGTCTTCTTGTTGACTGATGATAGAGAGAGTAATAAAGACTGCTCTGCTCCAGCTCATTGCCTCGCCTGCTCATTCCTCTCTCTACAATATCAATTTTTTTTACACAAACTAATGTACAAACTGACCCTACCATATGCTGAGAAGCAGCCATCACTCGATGTGACCTTTTGCAAAGTGCCACGAATCATCAGTCGGACCAGAGGAACAGATGCAGCAGCTTTGTGGAAATGCACACATTACTTTTCCTTTGTCAAGGAAATATTTTTGTGGGTTATAAACTATGAAGACCTACTCCACATCAGATAATAGTAACTCAAATCTTCAGAAGCACCTGATTAAACAACAACAAGATCTAACAAAGCTAGTCATTGAGGACCAGCTAGCTACGCTGACACCGCTGAAGTGGAGCTGCTTTATCTGAGCATCCATGTCTGGATTTCAAACACAGGTATGCATCTGGACAGTTTGTGACCCAGCAACAATAAATTCATTGCCAGATACATCATTAAAGAGTGAAGAGATGCCATGGACCTCTTGCACAATGTAGAGTAACATACTTCCACATTCCAGTGCTCCCACAGTTCCAGTTCCATTATATTTTCCCATTCCCTGGTGCTTCCTTGTTAATAAATCAATTTTTATTACTTTCACTTATCATTGTACATACTGGAAATAGTGTGGGGGCAGATCGTTTTTCTCTTTATAAAGTTTGTGTTTCATATTTTGATTGTTTTTGTAACCATACTGAGCCATTTAATAGTTCCCCAGTTTGCTTAGCAGCTATGGTGCTGTTTATGTCTGTGTCATTCCAAAAACCACTGTGTTATGTCTGAATAATAGGAGACGGAGGCTTCTCTCTGCTGAACACTGAACTCCTTTATTTTAGCGCTCAACACAATATATATACTCCAGCCGTAGCCCGCCTGACGTCATCGCCCCTCAACCCCCCCGGCTGGGCTATGGCAAGTCCCAAGATACAATTATATATTATATAACCCCCCCCCCCAAAGTCTCAGACCCCCCCCCCCAATCCAAAACCATGAATATATTGTCAGTAATGCAAACAGGTCATTTTTTTTTTTTTTACATCCATATATACCACAGCAATCAGTCCAAACTAGATGGGCATCTGGGTAGACTGCCAGAACACCCCACCAAGTTGGAGCGGGTTATTCTGCTGCTAGTCCCAACAGGCATCAAACATAACAGTTCACAGCACATAGTCCTCCAGGTACCTAGGCCTCTGATGAAGTCTAGCTGGGCGTCCCCTAGGAGGGGTCCCTGCACCTGGCACCGTCGGCCTCACCTGGGAACCCTCACTGTTCCAGTCCCACCAGCCCCAGTCCATGTCATGCCGGCTTGTTGCCTTTTCAGTCCTCTGCTCCAGCAGTGACTTCCTAAGCCTTCTGGAATACCACAGTGACCCGTCTTCAAGCTCAAACATGTCCTGGCCCTGTTGTCTTACGATCCGCCGCGGCCTTGTCCACAGCGGTTACAGTTTATGGGTGCAGCTAGGATGTCTGAGCCACACCTGGTCTGACACTTTCAGTCCGTGGCCTCTTGCCCTGTGCTTCTTATCGAACCGCCATTTCATTTTATGTTGCTGTTTGGCGACATGGCCCCAAACTGCATCTGCACCCCCCCGGGGAATGAGTCATGGGCAGCCTCAATTGATCCACCGGCAGGAGTAACTCACGTCCCAGCATGAGAGCCGCCGGAAAACAGCCTGTCATGGTGTTGACTGTCACCCTGTAGTGCAACAGCGTGCTTTGTAGGGCATCCAGGAATGCAAAACCATCCGCTAAATGTGCTCTCAGTCCATTCTTCAGCGTTTTGTTAAACCGCTCAACACCTCCGTTGGCCTGAGGGTGATAGAACGTAGTCTTGATGTGTTCCACACCCCTACTACCCAGGAATTCCTCAAATGCTCCAGAGGTGAACTGCAGGCCGTTGTCTGTCGTAACCATACTCGGTATCCCCCACCTGGGGAACAGGGACGAAACCAAACTCGTGACCCCGTCCGTTGTGACTGAGTTAGTTGGCAGCACCTCCGGCCACTTTGAGAACGCGTCATAGGAAACGAGCAAGAACAGACTATTTGAGGGTGCCGTGTGCAGCTTGCCACAGATATCCAGCTCAACGTGTCTCCAGGGCCCTTCCGGATACGGCACCGGCCGCAGGGGTGGGGGAGGTGGTCCGCCAGTCTTTCTGCTCTCCAAACATGGCACGCAGTGTTTCACCATGGTCTCAATGTCTCTATCGATACCTGGCCACCAGATGGAGTCCCTACTGTGTTGCTTCACCCTGACATGCCCAAGTGACCCTCGTGTAACGTGGTCAGGACACGTGCCCTCAGGGATGACAGGATCAGGATGCAGTGTCCTCTTGCCACACACACCTCGTTCCAGCAGCTCAGTTCATCCTTGACTCGATGGTAAGGTGCTAGCTCACCCTGCACCTTTGCAGGCCAACCCTCCCTAATCACCAAGCGCAATTGTGCCAGTACGGGATCACGTTCCAACTCTGTTCGGAGTTCTCGGGGAGACACCATGTTCTGGAGAGTCCCTTGCGGCGTGTTAATTAGCTCTGCCTCCGCGGGGTCATCATCACTGTTGTCCAGCAGCATGGAATTGACCGTGGCATGGGACAGGAGGTCCGCCACAATGGTATCCTTGCCTGGGGTGAACTGGATGATGAAATTGTAGGCGCTCAGTCGTTCGGACCACCTGTTGATCCTCAGAGGCCTGTGCCCTGACCGCGACATCTCTAGCAAGGTTGTGAGTGCCCGGTGGTCTGTCATCAGGGTGAAATGGCGCCCGTAGAGGTAAATGTGCCACCGCTCACACGCCCAGATGCAAGCGAGTGCCTCCCTCTCACCCACAGCATATTTTTGCTCCACCGCAGAGAGGGACCTTGATGATGCAAATGCCATGGGCCTTCCGTGTCACCTTGCACCTGGGACATGACCGCCCCCAGTGCCGAACCAGATGCGTCGCAGGTCACAATAGTCGTCTGGTTGGGTTCAAAATGAGCCAATACCGGTGGAGAGGTAAGTTGTTGTTTCAACTTGGCAACCACCGCCGAGCAGGCTGTAGTCCACTCCCACGATGTGTCCTGTTTTAACAAGGTCCGGAGGGGTTCAATCGTCTCTGAGTAGCGAGGAATGAACCGTCCATAGAAGTTTACCATACCCAGGAATGACAAGATCTGTGCGGGTGTAGAAGGGTCTGGAATGCATAGAACCGCCTCCACGTTCGAATGCAGAGGCTAAAGCCCTCTTCCAGCCAGAACCCCACAAACTCTATGGAGTCCGCCGCAAAAATGCACTTCTCGCCATTCAGGGTGACCCTGTGTTCTTGAAATGTCGCCAGAACCCGCTCCAGCCACTCATCATGCTCCTCTTGTGATGCACCATGCACTATAATATTGTCCAAATATGCCACCTCGCCCTTGAAACCGGCCAGAATTGTCAACATGATTTTCTGGAAGCAACTGGGTGCTGAGATCAGGCCGAACGGCATCCGGGTGTATCTGAAGACCCCCATATGGGTCATGAACACTGTCAGATTCCTGCTGGCAGGGTGGAGGGGCACCTGCAGGTAACCCTGGCGGAGGTCCAACTTCGTGAATATCTGTGACCCACTGAACATTGCCATGAGTTCCTCCACGGTCAGGAAAGGATATTTGTCCAGGATTATTGCTTTATTCACCATCCGGAGATCTAGGCACGATCTGGTGCCCCTCCCCCCTTCTTCTTGGCCACCACGATGTTGGATATCCAGGGTGAGGCGTCCACCTTCTCGATGATGCTGGCCTCCAGTAATTTGGACAGTTCCGCCCTGACATCATCCCGCAGCATGAGGGGAAGTTGCTGCAGTGGCTGGATCTTTAGTGCCATGCTCATGTCAATGACCGGGCGGTGATGGAATGCTCTGATACATCCTAGGCCTCTAAACAATGCTGGCCAGCGGAGGTGCCAATTGGGACACACTGTTAACACAGTTGAGCCCTCCGGGTCCTTGATGAAAAATCCCAGCACACCTAGCAGGTCGATTCCCAACAGGTCCGCCCCCGGTGTGTCACCTGGAAAGTGAAACTGGACACCGTCTTCGACCCACACATCACCGAAAAATCGGCCGTACCCACCATTTTGAGCTCTGCATGCCCATATCTGAACATTTTCACTGCACCCGCATTGATAGTCTTTCTGGGGAACAGCCTCCTCAGTGTAGCCACACACAGGATAGACCTGCCGGCCCCAGAGTCCACCATAAGAGGCACGTCGACCCCGTTGAGCTGAAGCACATACCATTTTAATGGCCCCTTCCCCATATGTGCTACACACATGCGTCCGGTGTCACTGGGTTCCGCCATTACTGAGCCAGGAATGACATGTGGGCCCTGTCCCGCGCCTTCATCTGCCTTTTCTTAGTCCGCCCCCGAGGCTTAGCTAGCATGCTAACTGCTGAGCTCGGTGGGAATGTACAAACAGCCGACTCCTCGCTAGCCAATGCTGTTAGCATTTGCAGGGCCATGGACTCCCTTTGTCTGACCAAGTCCAACACGTGTTCCAGTGAGAGAACCTCTCTAGTTAGCTTTAGCTTATTTCTCAGCCACATGATGTTGCTGCTGTGGGCTAGCTTATTTCACACTAGCTCCTCTTCAATAGGCCCGGAAATGCACTCCCTCACTAAGCTGCGGTTCATAATGAATAACTGTGTGAACTCACCCATTTGCCGTTGACGGTCAAAGAATTCGTATCTCCGGTCAGTGACGGTGGAATAATCACCAAAGGTGCTGTCCATTAACACCAGCCCGTTCTCCAGCAAACTGTTGCTGCACAGTCCAGAAAATATAGGCTGCCCCTCTGTGCCGAGGTAGTGGACCAACAAACTCCTCCGTCCTTCCTCGCTGGCGCCACCAAGTCCGGCCGCCATCACATACACATCAAACATGCTTCTCCAGCGGGCCCATGGTATAGCTGGTGTGCCCGGGGACTGCAGGAATGGAGGTGGTTCTCTGACGCACGCGCCCATTTTTCTTCGTCGCCAAATGTTATGTCTCAGTAATAGGAGATGGAGGCTTCTCTCTGCTGAACACTGAAGTCCTTTATTGTAGCGCTCAACACAATACGTATATATACTCCAGCCGTAGCCCACCTGACATCATCGCCCCCCAACCCCCCGGCTGGGCTACAGCAAGTCCCAACACACAATTCTCATATATAACACATTGCATGGCCTGTAAAAGAGCTGTGAAACTCACTGAAACATGTCTGACTCCAAGTTGCTACTTATTTTAATATTACTTTGTGTATGCAGAATCCCTCGGTTAGTGATGTTACCGTTACTGTTATTAATATTAGCTTAGTTAGCTTCCAGTTGCTAGTGTGTTATTTATTCTCCTAATAAACTTCAGCTCGCTCCTACTAACACTGTATGGACTCAAATGAACGTGAATGAGCTCGTGTAAAGACTTTGCACAATACATGTCCATTACACAGCTCTATTACAGCCCTTGCAGTGGTATTTGGAATTGAAGGGACATAAACAAACACAATAGCTGCTAGCTGCTAAGCTAACTGGGGGAAATTAAACGCCTCAGTATGGTTATAAAAATGATCAAAATGTAAAACACAAACTTTATAAAGAAAAAGCGATCTGCCCCCACACTATTTCCAGTACAATAATAAGTGAAAGGGATAAAATTGATCTAATAATGAGAAAGCACCAGGGACTGGGCAAATCTAATGGAAGTGGAATTGTGGGTGGACTGGAATGCGGAAGTACATTACTCTACATTGTGCAAGAGGTCCAATGCATTGTCAACAGTCGGTTACAGTTATGCTCACTATGGGGAGATCTCAAATGTGCAGTTCATGAAAGACAGTCTGATAATTTACAGGAACTGGACGCTTTTTGCCAAGAAGAATGGGCAGCTTTACAATCTGAGAAAACAAAGTGCCTCATCCACAACTACCAGAAAATACTTCAAGCTGTCTTTGATGTTAAAAGTGGCAATACATGGTATTAAGAACCTGGGTATGTAGACTTTTGATCAGGGTCATTTGGGTAGTTTCTGTTGTCATTAAAAAGAGCAAACACAATTGTTTGATAATAAATGGCTTCACTCAACCACTAACTATGAGTGAAAGAAAAGTTTTTCTATTATCATTCATATTCTCTGAAAAATGCCCCCCCAAAAATCACAAATTCCACCAGGGTGTGTAAACGTCTGAGCACAGTTGTACCTTCAGAAGGCTTAAACTGTGAGCCACGGCAGGAAAGAATCCTGTCACTAGGATAAAGATTATTCAAAAATGGATTTTGATCTCCAAAAGACATTCTAAGACTGGATCATGTCTCTGTTACAGCAAACATTTGGACTGTGGATAATAAAGTTTTCTTTGGATCACTGCACATTGGACTAATCCGTGTCGCCATGTCATAGAGGTAAGATAAAGTTTAAAGATAAAGACAGATTTCATGTCCCGCAAACTGATGTGTGCAGCAACACCAACATAAAAAACTGCTAAGTTCTGTCTGAAAGTCTGTTTTCAGCCTGTCATTAATAGTAATGAGCCCATAATGTAATTCATTAATTAAATTATCTTGCTATGTGTGCACGATGATGTAAGTATGCATTTAAAAGTAATGCTAGTTACTTTTCCAAGTAACTAATTACTTTAATCATGCAATAATTGGTAAAGTAACTCAGGTACTTTTGAACAGAAGTAACTAGTAACTTGTTTGAAAAATTCTCCTAAACCTTCAGTCAAAAACCAGGCAGGATCAGAGTTTCAACAAATTTAATTACACTGGCCAGTGGAGAACAATACAAAAATAGCCTCAGAGCCTATTCGCGCACCATTCTGACTCAAACACACATCACTCAGTTCTTTAAGCCCTTTGTTATCTGAGAGGTGGAGGAGCACTTGTCCATCATGATTGGTCCAGTACATCTGGTCAAAACCTGGTGTACAGATTATCTCTTTCTCAGAAACCATGAAGCTCACTCAGTACCAGTCACACGGGAGCCGCACAGAATGGACTAAAAACAAGATAACTAATGCAGCTGCATCCTTGACACTTACTATGCACAGACTCTGAGACAATCTGAGACAAAGCAAATCACAAATATAAGATAAATATGAAGTTTTTTTAATCATTCTCCCCCCTTTGATGCCATGCAAGGCATCAAAAAAAAAAAAAGAAAAGAAAAGAAAAAAAAGAAAGGTTTATGGCATCTAAAACCCCATCTGGCAGCTATGCTAAGCTCCAATGCATTTGCATGCAACAGATCCTAACTAGCTATCGATGGGTAAAGTCCGCCATCAGCCCTACTGCCCCAGGCACCGGCTAAACATTGTTGTCCTTTAGGAGGAGAAATGAAACAACAAACTCATTAATCAGTAAAGAAAATCATCAATGGTAAAAACAGTGAAAAACAGAATGATGATAAAATGATAATAAAAAAAGATATAATAAGGGTATATGTGTGTTATAGTTATGTGTCATTGCAGCTTATATAAAACAAACATAAAGGATAAAACAAAACAATATAAAACAATAATCATAATAAAAAAGTGTATTGATAAGATGTAAAAATAGAAATAAGAATAACAAAACAAAATAAAAACAAAAGTAAAAGTAATGCTTCAAACTTCATAAATGTATTTACAAGTAGTACATTTCAACTTCACATCATGATCATGCAACTCTTGGTTTTCTGCATGTCAATCATACTTTTACTCTGTACTTGGGTCATGGAGAGACACCTTGAGCTCATGCTGTTTGTTCATCATCCACACCATCCCCGGCGACTGCACCATGGTACATCACTAAGTTAACATGAACAAATCTCATCATTATACTACGGCTACAGGGAATGACACAAGAATAGGCTAAAAATAATATTACCAAAGTCATTAACAGGCTCATGATGAAACTTCTCCACGAAGAGAGTAACAACTTAACCAGGTTTGTTCATCAGTAATATTGTCCTTGGCTGTGACAGCCTGTAAGGCAGTCAGGTTGCATATGGCCTAGGCAATCACGTGACCATCTGCATCATTTTCAGGGATAAAAGTACAACAATAATCACCTACAATTGCATATACATCCCCTCGGGCGGCAGTTATTTGATCAAGATCTATTTGGGGTCAGCATAAATCTAAGAGCCGTTAATTCCTCATCTATACCAGAAAAAACAGATAAAGAAAAATTCACAAATGACTGTAATCTATAATTAGTTGTTTCAATCCACAAGGTGTTCTTAGCCACTCCCACCCAGGGAAACAGTGCATGAAGTACCTTCTGCCCTGTGGTTTCTAACTTAAACTCCTTTACATTACTCACACACACCATGACTGGCTAGAAGGTCCAGGTCATGAGGATCATGTTTATGCTAGTAATGTGTGGTGGAAGTATGCTAATTATGCAGCCAAATCAGCTAATTGTTCAAATTGCTATGTGTGTTCTTTGCTCCCACTCTCAGCTGGTCAAATATCCGTCACTGTTAAACTAATGGAACTATCAGAAGCTGTTTGTTTCATGCAAGAGGCTATGTATAGAAATAGTTAGTTAGCTAGTGTATCTAGCCCTATGATAGATGGGTAATGATGTCCTTAAGAATAAACAGCAAAAAAAAAGTCACCACAAGGATGGTGATGATGAAAAAACAGGTGTACCATTCACATCCTTCAGTTGCCAACCTTCTCTCTCTGGCATTTTGTCTCTCTATGATAAACAACAGTTGTCTTGCTATACAAGTTGTTACTGGGACAAACCATCAGCCAACACCCATATAGAAAAACAGTTAAACAGTTAGTCACTTGTTGAGGATTTTTTTTTTTTTTTAATGTAGTTTGCAATGGGGATTAAAATAGAAACAGTCTTGCTGAGGGAATTGGGATTAATTAGTTTCTTGCTGGGGTTTTTGAATGGGGTATATTTTACAATGTGTCAAATGCACCCAGGAGTCACATCCTTCGACTTTCACGGCTGTTGGTGTCACCAGGATGACTTTGTGTGGTCCTTGCCAGGGAGTATCGGCCCAGTTTTTCTTTGTGATAACTTTTATAAAGACCAGATCCCCTGGCTTGGCCAAAATGCTGAATGTTTTTTTTTAGGTTAATGTTGAGTACTGTGCCTAAGTGTGATATAATCTGATTTACAAAATGTGTTCCATTATCTGAGTAAATCTTTTCAGGTATTCCAAATCTGGGCACAATTTCTGCTAACAGTTTCTTTGCTACTGTGGCAGCATTTGGGTGAGTGCAAAGGAAGGCTTCTGTCCATTTGGTAAATATGTCACAAACAACCAAACAATATTTTTTTGCCTTCACATTAACTCAATGAAATCCATGCAAAATGTTTTGAAATGGGTAAGTTGCAGGTAAGGTGCCTTTTTCAGGCCTTAAGTTCCCTTGAGCATTATTTTCTGCACAAATTAGGCATTTCTTAAAAAATTGAGTAGCAAATTGGCTGAAGCTATAAGCAGTAAAAGATTTGTTTAGCATAGAGATCATACCCCCCTTTGATACATGTGAAACCCCATGCAGCAAAGTGGAGGCCTGGTGGAACAGTTTGCATGGTAAAATGGGTTTGTTTTTGCTGCATTTGTAAAGATTGGAGGTGTTGTCAAAAATCACTCCCTTCTGGATCCATCTGTAAATTTCGGCTTGTGGTGCTGTTTTCTGGGCCTCAGTGAGAATGTCATGTGATAAGTTTTCTGTCAATGTCAAAAGAAAACCTGGTGTTGTGTCTTTTCCACTAAGTCCGAGTGCAGCAGCCTTAGCTGTTTGATCTGCAAAGCTGTTACCCTTAGAAACTGGATCTGTGCCATTGGTGTGTGCTGCACATTTACATATGGCTAATTTAGATGGAAGTTTTACACTGTCTAGCAGTTTTAAAATGAGGTCCTTGTGTTGGATTGGCTTCCCTGTTGATGTAATCATGCCTCTTTTCTTCCACTGTTGTGCAAAGTGATGGATGGTAGAGAATGCATACCGACTGTCAGTGTACACCGTGAGTGCTTTCTCTTTTTTTTTTTTTTTTTTTGTTACTTATTTGTACCCATAGGTAGACTTGGTTTGCAGTCTGGTGACAAGCCACCAGCTGCTGGCTTAATTTACAAGTTTCAGTTACAGCAACTAATTCAGCTGCCTTTGCAAAATAATGTGATGGGAGTTTTTGTGCTCTTAAAATGGTATCATGGGTGACAACTGCAAAACCAGATAGGTTTGAACCAGTGTGGTCACGTTTGGAGTAGCTGTCCACAAACAGTGTGAGATCACACTTCTCCAAAGGTGTGTCCTGTAAATTGGGGTGTGGTAATGTTTCACTCTCAATTTCTGTCAAACAGTCATGGGGTTCACCTTCTGTTGAGATTGGCAAAAAGCTTGCTGGATTTATTACCATGCAATGTTCAATGGTTAAACGAGGCTGTGATAATAGCACTGTCATGCATGCAAGGTGTCTGGATAGTGAGAGGACTGATATTTTACTTTGTGACAAGATAACTGATACTGCGTGTGTGACCTTCAGGGTCAAGGGATGAAAAAGAATGAGCCCTGCTGAAGCCTGCACTGCTATGGAGGCGGCTATGACAGCCTGCACACATGGCGGCAGTGCCCTCACGACAGGGTCAAGTCTTGTGGAGTAAAATGCTACCCAACGCATTTTTGTGCCACTTGGCTGAAGGAGCACTGACGTCATGTGTTCCTCTCTACAATCAACCATTTGTATAAATGTTTTCTTGTAATTGGGGAGTGCCAGGACATCAGTGCTGACCAAAAGTTTTTTCATTTTAACGAATGCCTCTTCTGCCTCAGGTGTCCACTCAATTCTGTCCACCTGAGCCATGGGTGTTTTGTAGATGAGATCAGATAAGGGTTGCACCCCAAATGAATAATTTGCAAACCAAGAGTGACAATATTTTAAAGTACCCAAAAATGACATCATGTCTCTTTTTGTGATGGGTTTTGGTGCTGACAACATAGCTTGTTTGCGAGCTGGGTCAACATGTCTGCCTTCTGCTGACAAAATGTGGCCTAAATATTTGACTTCTTTTCTCCACAACTGTAATTTTTCCTTGTTGACTTTGTGACCTTGTTCTGATAAAATTTTCAGTAAGGCAATGGTGTGTTTTGTATATATTTTTTCATCAGGTGATGTCAGCAAAATGTCATCAACATAAAGGAGCAACTGGTTCCCATTAGGCGGAATAAACTGTGCCAAATTTGCTGACATTGCCTGTGAGAAAATGGTTGGTGATTCACAGTAACCTTGTGGTAATCTGGTGAATGTGTACCTCTTGTTTTCAAATGTGAATGCAAACAAAAACTGATGATCTGGATGTATTGGTATGCTGAAAAAAAGCATTGCTGATGTCTATTACTGTGAAATATTTCATTTGTGGTTGTAAGTCGTTCAACAAAGTGTGTGGGTCGGGGACTGAAACAGCCCTTGGGATAAATGCCTTGTTTACCGCCTGAAGGTCTTGGACCAGTCGCCATCCGGAGGATGGTCCAGCCTTCCTCACAGGAAACAAAGGTGTGTTACATGGAGAATTTGGGCATGGGATAATGACACCTGCTGCTTTCAGGTCCTCTATGACAGGTTTAATGCCTTTTTGGGCTTCGGGACGTACAGGACACTGTCTTTGGTAAGGCCTATAATGAGATTTAGCATTTATTTTAACCAATTCTGCATTTTTTATTAAGCCTACATCTGCCTTCCCTGTTGACCACAGTGAATTTAGAATTTGTGAGAGTGTGTGTTCCTCTCCTTCTGTTAATGAAAAAGTTATCACATGGGTGAGTTGGGGACATCAATATGGACTTCTTTCTGCACTGTGGTCACCCAGTTCAAAGGCAGTAAGTAGGTGTCCAGTTTTGAGGAATATTGAACCTTTGGATCAGAACTTTGTTTCTAAGATTGACCACATTCCTCTGCTGTCATTACAAAGCGTCCGACATCCTTCCAGTGCAAGTGTTTGGGTTTGATTAGTGGGATGTGGGGAGCCTCCCAGTGTTTAAAATGTCTGTTGTCTTCATCACACAACACAACAAATGCTCCTACATAGCCCCTTGGAGACCAGTACAGATTTTTAATGACCAGTCTAGAGGATGGATTTGCAAGGAATATTTTTTCATAAATTGGATCTGGGCCACTCAGATGTCTGTCATACATAGTGCAACGATACCGGTCTGTGGCCTGCTGTGTAGTAGGGATATTGGACTCAAAATATTGCATAGCTTTCATGTGCAGGTCTGATGTCACACAGTACCTTGGCACATTGAAATCCTGCAATACATTCACTCCTGCCACATGTGGGAAATGTGATGCTCTCATACCGACCCTGTGGGGTCAGCAATCATGTAAACAGGGGTTGGTCGTGTCTTTGATTTCTTTTCCTCCTTTTCCACCTTCTCCTCTTCCAATCGCTCTGCATGTTTAGCATATGTTAGCACATCACCAAATGCACAAGTGTGATATGCAACCAGATGTTTGTGGATGTAGTGTGGCAAATGGGGATACATGTTTTGTAAGAAAACACATTTCAAATGCTGCCAATAAGGTTCTGCACCTGTATCATTAGCAGGCTTAATTAAACTGGAATGGTTATCAAAAATGTCTTGCAATCTGCTCCTGTAAGCTTCCACACCTTCAGCTTTATTTTGAGTTGTATTTTGAATTCTGGTCCAATCATGCTTCACTTGCCATTTATTCCCAATGCGGTCATTTAGTTCTCTCAACTGTTGTTATAATACTGCATTTGTTGGAAGCAAAACATTACCTGTAGTATCTTTTGAGTTCCAGTCACCTGACACAGCACACCAATCAACTTTTAAAACTTTTCTGTCAGCACGTTCTGTCTCATGACCATTTCGTTTCGTTTCGTTTCGTTTCATTTATTCAGATTCCCATTAGTTGCTACTGTAGTAGCAGCTATTCTTCCTGGGGTCCACACAAAAAAATTTAAAAACAATAAAATCACACATACATTAATACATTGATACAATAACGCTGTTTACAATTTACAGCAACAACAACAAAAAAAGATTTACAACATTGCAGACCAATTAAGTTCTATACCAAACCATAAAATTAACAATTCCAATAAACATGACCCATAAACAATTAACATCATAATTCTTGCCTTATAAGCAACATTCTTAGTTCCTTTTTGAAACTTTTCCCATTTCTGTTCTGAATTAAAAAGGATGGAAGTTTGTTCCAGTGTGATACAGCCCTATATATCACAGTCTTCTTTAAAGCATTTGTCTTTGGTAGTGGTAAAGCAAATTGTCGCATTGCACATTGTCTGGTATTATGATTATGTCTATCATTTGTATACATCAACTGTGAATACAAATATAAAGGTCTTCTAAAGACAACAATATTTCTTAGGAACTGAACCAAACTATATGTCAACCTTTCATCCACAGTCAACCATAATAGTCTAGCATGCATTTCCTTAAATGGCATTCACTTATATAGCGCTTTTATTCTCATCTCTTGATGACCAAAGCGCTTTACAGATCCTGCTATCCACCCATTCACACACACATATTCACACACTGATGGCGGCATGCTACTTAACATGGCGCTTCCAGACCCACCAGGAGCAATTGGGGTGAAGTGTCTTGCCCAGGGACACAACGGCAGGATACCCGAGAAGAGCGAGATTTGAACCGTCAACCATGTGGTTATTGGACGACCTGCTCTACCTCCTGAGCCACTGCCGCCTTAACACTAGCTCGTAACGACCATCTGAGCGCTAGGCGAGCAGCTCTGTTTGGAGTGAGCTGGATTTTACTAAGATCTTGTCTTGCGGCATTAGACCAAATAGCTGAACAATCATCGGCAGTCACTCGGAGAGAGTATGACAGTCATTCCTCATGGGAGCTGAGGAATGACTGTCACCTGAAGACTTGTGGGTCTTCAGGTGAACATAGAGGCCGATCCATGACCCGCATATTTTGGTGCAATGTTGGCATGGGAAAATGGTGGTGGGTTGTGGTCGTGCTGGAGCCTTTTTCTGTCTTTCCTTGCGGAGCTGTTGTTTTGTTTCTGCGACACGGTGGATTTCCTTCTCATAGTGTGCAGCACCTTCTTGCACGGCTTCCTTCCATCGGTGCCTATTTAGAGCCATGTGCTCCCAGTCAGAAGATAAGATATTGAATTTTTTAAGGTTTGTTTTAATATTGTCCTTGAACCGTTTCTTTTGCCCTCCTGGAGCCCGCGAACCTCTCTCCAGTTCAGAATAAAGAATTTGTTTTGGGATACTGGTGTCAGACATGCGAATGAGATGGCCAGTCCATCGTAGTTGGTGTTTTATTGTTGTGGTGGAAATGCTGGGCATTTTGGCCTCTTCCAGAACGCTGATGTTTGTGCGTCGGTCCTCCCATTTAATCCTCAGAATCTTTCTCAAAGTTCTTTGAGGGAGCTGCTCCAAAGCTCTCAGGTGTCTGCTGTAGATGGTCCATGATTCTGCCCCGTACAGCAAGGTGGGGAGAACCACAGCCTTGTAGACCAAGAGCTTGGTATCGATCCTGAGATCTCGATCTTCAAAGACCTTCATCCTGAGTCTGGCATATGCTCCATTGGCACAGCTCAGACGATGGTTGATCTCAGAGTCAATGTCCACTTTGGAGGAGAGAAGACTGCCGAGGTAGGGGAAGTGGTCAACATTTTCGAGAGGGGTGTTGTTCACTTTAATAATAGGTGAAATAAATGGCTGATTGGGTGGAGGTTGATGTAGCACCTGGGTCTTCTTGATGTTTAAGGTTAGACCCAGGGCTCTATATGCCTTGGCAAAGGCATTCAGGATACCCTGTAGGTCTTCTGTGGAGTGTGCTACTATGGCGTTGTCATCTGCATACTGGAGCTCCATAATGGTGGTATTTCTAACCTTGCTTTTGGCTTTGAACCTAGCAAGGTTAAAGAGCCTACCGTCGGTTCTGTACCGGATCGGAATTCCCTGTGGTAGGTCTTTGCCAATGAGGTGAAGTATGGCAGCAATAAAGATAAAAAACAGGGTGGGTACAATGATGCATCCCTGTTTGACCCCTGTCTCCACGGTGAAAGGCTCAGACATGGAGCTGCTGTTACTTAGCACCGTGGCTGTCATTCATTCATGCAGTAGCCTCAGAATCCTGATGTATTTCTCTGGGCAGCCATACCTCAACAGTATGCTCCACAGAGCCTGGCGATCTACTGAGTCAAAGGCCTTTGTCAGGTCTATAAAAGCCATGTACAATGGCAACTTGTGCTCACAGCATTTCTCCTGAAGTTGGCGGGCAGTAAAGATCATATCTGCTGTGCCTCTAGATGGACGAAAGCTGCACTGTGATTCTGGGAGTATTTCCTCAAAAAGTGGCAGTAAACGGTTAGCGAGAACACGAGCAAGTACCTTGCCAGTTGTTGACAGGAGTGAGATGCCTCTGTAATTTCCACAATCAGCTTTGTCCCCCTTCTTAAATATGGTCACGATCAGAGCACCCCTGAGCTCTGAGGGGAGTTCTTCCTTTTCCCAGACCTTCAGAAGGAGGGCATGGAGACGGCACAGGAGTTCTGGACCACCTTCCTTTAGGACCTCAGCTGGGATCCCATCTAGACCGGTGGCTTTGTTGTTCTTCAGGCTCCTGATAGCATCTTGGACCTCCGATAAGGTGGGAGGTGACCCTATGTCTTCCCTGATGGGACTCTGAGGAATGTAACAGATGAAATTTGATTGGGATGCAGTGTTACGGTTGAGGAGTTCCTGAAAGTGCTCTTTCCATCACTTATTAATAGACTCATTGACCTTCAGCAGCTCCTGTCCATCCTTTGAGCGTAATGGGTTCAAGCCATGACGGCTTGGGCTGTAGACAGCCGTAATGGCACTGAAAAAGCCTCTGGTGTCTCCAGCGTCTGCCAGACGCTGGATTTCCATTGCCCTTTCTGTCCACCAGGAGTTCTTAATCTGTCTCACCCGGCTCTGGATGTCAGCCTTGGCTCTAGAGTGAGCCAGTCTCTTGGCCTTGCAGGTAATGTCATTTTGCCAGGCATGAAAGGCTTCCCTTTTTTTTGGAGATGAGCAGTTCTATCTCTGCATCATTTTCATCAAACCAGTCCTGATGTTTTCTGGACTTGTACCCAAGGGTGGTTTGGCAGGTGTTGAGGATAGTGGACTTCAGCAGGTTCCAGTGCTCTTTGATGTTCTCTGGATATTCCTGTTTGAGACTTTCTCCAAGAGAAGCCTGAAGCTGCTGCTGGATGGTAGTTTCATTAAGGCTTTCAAGGTTTAGTCTCAGCCGGTTCTGCTTCTTCTGCAATCTCCTCTTCCTCTTAAGTTTGATGGACATCATGGATCGTATAAGGCGGTGGTCTGTCCAGCAATCGTCGGAGTTGATCATGGCCTTAGTGATGTTTACATCATGCAGATCCCTGGTTCTGACAATGACATAATCAATAAGATGCCACTGTTTAGAACGAAGGTGTCTCCATGAAGCCTTAAATTTATTCTTCTGGCGAAAGATGGTATTAGTGATGGTAAGATCATACTCAGCACATTTGCCAAGAAGCAGAACTCCATTGGAGTTGATGTTTCCAATGCCTTCCTTGCCAATGGTGCCCTTCCAAAGGTGGTGGTCTCGGCCGACTCTGGCATTGAAATCCCCCGGAGGAATGGTCTTATCCTCCTTGGGGATTTTTGACAGTGTCTCATCCAGACAGGCATAGAAGGTCTATTTCACTTCCTCCTCGGAGACAAGGGTAGGTACGTAGGCACTCACGACTGTTGCCATCTGGTTGTTGGCAAGCACCAGACAGAGGGTCATCAGACGTTCACTGATTCCCACAGGGAGTTCAGAGAGATGACTGATCAGTTGGTTCCTGATGGCAAACCCAACCCCATGGATTCTGGGCTCATTTGCTGCTTTTCCTCTCCAGAAGAAAGTATAGCCACCCTTCTCCTCCTTCAGATGGTCTTCCTCTGCCCGTCGTGTTTCTGAGAGAGCAGCTATGTCAATCCGGCATCTCCTCAGTTCTCTGGCAATGATGGCGGTTCTCCTCTCCAGCCTGTCACTGGTTGCACTGTCCGTCAGTGTGCGCACATTCCAGACTCCAAAATTCATAGTTCTGGGTTTCTGACCGCAAATTGGTGATCCCTCTGAATGTGGTAATCCAGACGGGAGGTTTAAGGCAGGCTATTTTTAGGGCACCTTTTCTAGCCCCTTCCCTATCAAGGGTGAGCAGAGTGGATCCTAAAAAGGACTGCTCAGTCGTGGATGTAGCTACCGAAGGACTCTTTCTGCCTCGGTCCAAGAGCCCAGCGATCATCTGGCATCCACCGCCTGATGTGCCAGCTTGTGACTAGGGGCTTCCAGACTTCACAATCCTGCCCCCGTCACCACTTACTGGTTGCCACAGGACTTAACCCGGGATGTTAGGTGGATTCCCATGAAGAAGACGCCTGTGCGTGAATTTGTTTAGTGTGGGGAGGCTGGTGCACATACAGCCACCACACAGACCTTGACAGATCGGGGTCAGGATCCAGTGGCATGAACTCCAAGACGACTGGTGTCCTGTTTCTGCTGCAGCCTCCGTCCGCCTTCCCAGCCGTTGTGATGTTTCCCAAAGGTCAACCATCATCCTCCGCCTGGTCCACTGTTGAGGTCTTTGCTATTTGCCCATAACTGGGGCTGTTTACCCACAACCGGGGCAGTGGTTGACGGGCAGCAGGGCGTATCCACATACCAGTGGGCCTGCATGCTGCAACTCTGGGGCCCACTGCTGCTCCGAGATCCCGTACAACTTGGCCTGGAAACCGCAAGGTACCAGTTACCGTGTGTGGCCACGAGGAGGCGTGTACGAGTCTTGGCAGTGGAGAGGCTATGTACCGGCTAAGGAGACTTACGCACTCGGCTCCTCTTTTCACCCCCGAAAACAGAGGGCTAGCCGGCGGCGGTAGCTGAAAGCAGAAAGTAGCAAGCAGAGGCAGCACGCAGCATGCACTAACTACAAGCACTGCTACTCCAACACTACTGCACTGACGCATCACACGCCCTGTGCAAAACACACACAGACCAAATAGCTGAACAATAGTCCTGATAGGAAAGGATCAAAGACTGTAATACTTGTTTTATTGTTCTTTCTGTAAACAGGGTAGCACATCGTCTAATTAAAGAAATCCCTCTACTCATTTTAGCAACAGTGTTATTAATATGGGTTGACCATGACAATGCTCCATCAACTGTAACTCCTCACAATTTAATTTCTTTAACTTGTTTAATAGGTACACCTTCTAAGGAAATACACAGTTCCTCATCTGTTCTAAGGGCATATCTGGAACCAAGCAAGAGGGTTTTAGTTTTTTCCAAATTCAGTTTTAGTTTGTTCTCAACAACCCAATGAGAGATCAACATCAGCTCTTCCTGTAGCGTTTTTTGCATTTCTTCAATATTGCTTGCAGGCATGTAAATAGTTGTATCATCTGCATACATAACAATGTATGAGCTTTTTGACATACATGGTAAATCATTTGTAAACATAGAATATAATAAGGGCCCCAAACAGCTACCCTGTTGTATACCACACTGTAGAGTTTTAATATCTGACATGGCACCATTAAACAGAACACATTGTTTTCTATTAGTTAAGTAACTCCTCATCCATTTAATGGCTGATGTTTTAAAGCAACTAATTTAATTAACAAATGCTTATGATCTATAAGATTAAAAGCAGCACTAAAGTCAAGCGATATAGTGCCAATAATTAATTGTTTTATCAATTTGCTTTAACCAGTCATCAATTAATTGTGCCAAAGCTGTACATGTTGAATGGCCGACTCTAAATGCATGTTGGAATTCAGAGTTGATGTTGTTCTCAGAAAAATAGCACTGAATCTGTTTAAAAACAACACTCTCCATAAGTTTGCTCAGAACAGGCAAAATGTTAATGGGTCGACTATTTGGTCCTGTAAATGATGCTTTGGTATTTTTTGGTAATGGAGTTACTCTTGCTATTTTCCATATTTGAGGAAAAACACCTTCATTTTAAACATAAATTAAATATATGGCACAAAGGTTTTGCTACAGTCTTGGCTGACATCTGTAATAATTTACTATCCATATTATCATAACCACAAGATTTATCACATTTCAGAGAAATAAGAAGCTTTTCCATTTCTTGAATATTTATATTATTATATTCAAATTCACACGTTTTTCCCTTCATAATATGTTGTTTAATTAATGTATCAGACAGCTGACCAATCACTGATAACATCTGATTTCTTAATAAATTCACTTTATCCAAAAAATAGTTATTAAAATAATTAGCAATATCTTGAGCTTTAGTAATGAATCCACAATCCAATTCAATAAAAGATGGAGTTTTCCTTATTTTATCTTTACCCATTAACTCATTAATTACTTTCCATAATTTTTTTACTATCACCCATGTTTATATTAAACATAGTTTGGTAGTATTGTTTTTTCTTTTGTCTATTCATTTTTGTAACTTTATTTCTCAGTGAACAGTAGGCTTGCCAATCAGCCAAATTTCCAGATGAGACGGCAGATTTTTTAAGTTGATCTCTCTTCATCATACTGCTGCATAACTCCATATCAATCCAAGAAGTTTTTTTACGTCTAACTGTTAGCTTTCTAACTGGGGTGTGTTTATCACAAATAAGAAGGAACAATTTCATGAATAATTGTGAAGCATCTTCAGTGTTTAGTTAATTTCTCCACATTATCCCATTTCACCTTATTTATGTCTTTCATAAATTCTTTATTGCAAAAGTTTTTAGTTTGAAGCTGTCAAGAAGGTTTGCCATCCCTTCAAAAAACTGTGTGGGTTTATCTTTTGGATGTGGGATTTCTTTAACTGCCTCAGAGAAATCAGCATCAGTCCATGGTCTGTAGACTAAGATTGTGGGTTGAAACTGCAGGGCCTGTGGGTTGGCCTCATCCTGCTCAGGTGGCCCTGCATAAGCTGGATTTGAAAGTTCAATCATATGGTATTGTTCAGTGACAGCATATACATCATAATTCTCAAGCTTAATAGGTCAAATTGTGGGGGAGTGTGGATGTGTATGGTAAGATGGTACATATCTACTTAGCTCTTTGGTGCCCCGCTGTTCTCTGGTACCCCAGTCCTTGTCCTTCTTGACTTTCGGTCTGACGTTGGTGGGAGGGGGAGGAGGAAGAGACTCTTTGGTTGAGGATGCGGCCGCCGCCATGTTGGTGAGGTCAGGATACAGTGGAGGAGGAGTAGGGGGAGGAGCACGACTCACCGCCATTTCGTTGTTCTTGTCTGCTCGGAGAGTGGAGAAGATAGGACATAGGTTAGACAAGTCTCTTTTCTTACCATTGTCAGAATGTTGAGAGTCCTGAATTTTGTTCTTTACCGTCACAAGCTCTAAGTCAGTCTGTCATTTTCTTGCTGTCTCCAAGCCACTTCTCCACGTCTTTCAGACCATATTTCTCTTGCTTTCACCTGCTGTAATCTGCTGCGTTGGCTAAAAATTGTGTGGTACTACTGTCCTTCCTATTCATAAAAAATTTACCATCGCCTGACAACACAAAAATCTCATTTTTATCTCTTTGCGCTACACAAGACAGGCAACCTCAATTTCTGTTTCGCCGCCTAACTTCCATGTTTTCGGGGTCTGTCCCTATGCTGCAGCAGTTACCCATTTTTTTTCTCGTCTTTCTCACCAAAGTAAACTGTGAAACATTAAATACACACACAGACAAGCACGTGAACGACCAGACAAAGAAACTGCAGTTATTTATTTGATGTATTTATTTTATTTTATTATAATTTGGGGTTATTTTTATCGTGTATATGCTTTTAAAGAGTTTTGTTTTATTTTAGACCTTTTTTGAATTGTGCCTAAAGGTATTTTAGTTCTTATTACCACATTAGAGTTTATCCTTATTATATTAGTGGTATTTTTCACTGTACAATAACTCACTATGATGTTGTATTCTGGTCATAACTATACTGCCATACTGCACCTTACACTTTAACCTGTTGAACTTGTTGAATTTCCCTAAAAACACCTAAAAATAACATACCCAAAGTAAATCAACAGCTGTTCTTCAACCCTTTGCAGCATCTTCATGGGGTTGGTCCCATTTAAAAGAAAACACTCTGAATTTTTTGGCAAAACAGTCATAATCTCTCTAAGTGCTCCTGCCACTGAGTAACAGTCATCTAAACATACTGAATATGAAGAAAATAAAGTTCGCCTTGTGGCGGTTCGGTTAACCCCCACAACAGATTAAGGACAGTCAGCTCGCTTCTCTTGGATTTTCTCGCTGCACTACTGAGATGTAATGTGCCATTCATGTATTGTGATGTAATGTGCCATTCATGTATAGTGTTCATGCGTCCTGTCCTTACTGTGACCTAGAGACTGAGATCAATATGTAGATGTGCCTTGTAACCTCTTTGTCCTGCAAGCTGGAGCAGAGGCTAGCAATCTGCCTATTGTTATGTATGTCTCTCAAATGCAAATGTCTCATGCCTGTTCTGCAGTCTCTTTGATCATACCAGCTGCTGGGAATACCCTTTAATGTATTGTCTGAGTTGGGTATATATACTGCACTGAAATCCATGTTCTCTCTCTCACTCTCATTCACTCACTCTTCAACTGCTGCTGGACACACGCACATTGTGTCTCTCTGCTGAGAGCCGCTGGGCTCGCTCCCGGTGTGCATGCACGGCGCCGGGAGCGGAGCTCGTGACGGCAGTATGATTTAATAAACTTACTTAAAACCTTCATCAACGCTGCTTTATTTCATGCCGCCGCAGCCTGAGTGTTTTTTTTAGATACAAATGCTTGCAAATAACACACAGCTGTCAGATACTGGCTGGAAAATGCCACAGAAATGTAGAACCAAGTGTTATCAAGCTGAGGTCAAAATTTTGTAACAATACCACAAAAAATGAATATATTACACAGCTTTTTTCTCAGGTTGTTCCCAGGGGCTTTTGAACTGTGCCAAACTGTGCCAAACGGCACAGTTTGGGACAGTTTGGAAAAACGTCTATAACTTTTGAATGCTTCAACATAGAAGCTTCATCTTGGGCTCTAATGAAAGGTGACACTCAGGGCTATATTGTTAGATATCCAGAAACACTGTCAGTAGTAATGACGCAGAGAAAATGAAGTTTAAAATATAAACACGCTTTATTGAACAAAAATGTCAATATACAAAACATACTATTTACAAACAACAGATGTGAATATAAAGTCCTTTATATGTTATTGACAATATGCCAGTTATTGTAACAGTCTTGGTTTGGGATCAACCAGAGAGGCACATCACAGATGGAGCATTTGAGTGGTGTCTTTTTACAGCAGTGCCTGCATAGTGCCCGTCCATTTGTGTGGTGCCCTGAGATAAAGACAATCCTGTGATGTGCAGTGGGTGTAGGATGAGGTGGTGTGGGTGTGGCTGATCGAGAGCGCACCTGTGCCAGCTGCTTAGCAAGGGTCTCCCGAAATACCTTCTGTCTCAATGACTTCTCTCCTCTTCCAGAGGCGAGTGCCTTGTGGAGGATGTAGGCATTGACAATGGCAATGTCCATGAAGTGGTAAAAAAAGCTCTTATACCACTTCATGGTCTTATGGAGAACACTGTAGTAGCCTATCAGGGCATCTGATAGGTCCACTCCACCCATGCACCTGAATGGACAAAAAAACATAATTTTTAGAATAATTGTTACATTTTCAAATCATTACATACCTGTTGTAGTCCTTTATGCAAGGCGGCACGGAGATGTCCTTTCTTGACCACTGCCCCTGTGCATCTTTCACCCTCCGGGACACAGTCTTTCCTGAGTGGGCACAAAGAAACATGCCACGTAAAAATGTGTGGCCTTTTTTTTTTTACAAGAAAAAATAACCTACAGTGCAATAAAAATTATACTAAAATATCTGCAATGTAGAGGATAACAACTCCCCCCCCCCCCCCCCCGCTACAGAGGAACTCGGCACACAAAAAAACTTGTGACCATGAGGGACCGTTGTAATTACAGATCGGTCAAAAGTCATTTTTATTACTATTTTCATTGATAAAGAATAATTTAACTTATAACACTTACCTGTCCACAACAGCAGTGTCGTTGGCGAACATCTGTTGTCGAAGTTCCTCATTGTCAGACGAACATGAAGCTGGTCCGGTTGTTACTGACTTGTGCTTCCGGTCACCTGACCCGGTCAAACCATCTCCGCTTCCATGCTTGCGGTTTTTGCGAACCATTTTTCAAAACAAATAACAATAGTAATAAAAAAAGACTGGCTAATGGCTGAGAGTGGCTAATACTACAGGTCTCAATGTGAGTCACCCAGCGGCTTAGGCAAAAGAGATTTTATGCAGGGAGACGCACGTCAATCGACGAACTTCTCTGCTTCAATTGGCTCATTGTATTCGCGGTCGTTGGTAGGCAGGTCCTTCTTGCTAGGTTTTCAGTCATTGGTTCTTCAAGGTTTCAGAAACCCAATTCAAGGCTCTTATTAGAGGTCAATCAAATCTAAACCAATCAAACACCCCTTTGGCTTTCTGTTTACGGCTGTGTCTGTACTGGAAGAACGGAAATGCAGCTTTTTTTTCAGTGCGCACTGTGCGTCTCAGTGCGCACTGAGATGCACTAGGACGCAGAGATGTGACCGCCCTCGGAATCTCCCGAGTTCATGTTGTTAACTGGCACCTCACATTTCAGTCTACTCCTGATAGTCCTGCATTGTGCAGCGGGTATGATTCATGTGTCTACACGGGTCATCATATGTTCAGCTATGATGTACAGTATATAGGTTTTTATAGTAGTGTTAGTTTTACTTTCCATGGGTAATCCCTTTGTCTGTCAGGCGTGTGTTTCTGTTGTTTGGTTGTCTACTGTCATGCTGCTGTTACACTGTAATTTCTCAGTTTGGGATCAATAAAGTACATCTATCTATCTATCTATCTATCTATCTATCTATCTATATTTTAAGGTTATCTCTCACTTAATTGATGCTCACTTGTCATGTAAAGAAGATCTTGCATTGATATTTTTTCTTAATGTATGCTCACTTGTGATGTAAAAAAATCTTGTATTGATTTTAATCTATGCTCACTTGTGATGTAAAAAAGATGTTGCATTGATTTTTATTAATACCCCTTCGAGCACTTCATGGGTTGACTTTATGCAGCAGAAATGTACTACCCAACGGACTGGAACTGGGACTCCCAAGCCTCAATCTCGCCTAAAACCCGATTTAGACTTTGCAGTATCAAACGCTTGGCTTACAACTCTTTTACGCATATTTTCAGACTGACCGTGGACTGTAAACGGGCGTCATCAACAATTAAATTTACTCACTGTGATCCACCTTCAGGTTGGCTCCGTCTCTTTCCGACCCTGCTCCCAGCACCTCGGACTGTGCCTCACTTCCACAAAAGCCAGGTCGTTGGTCCCAGTTGGGGAAGGCTTCTGTCCACAGCCATGCATAGCTGAGTTGGTTCCAGAATGCCGGAAACAGACAAGAGAGGTATTTGGAGTCCCTGTTCAGGCACCAAATATGTTAGAAAAATTCTTCTAAACCTTCAGTCAAAACCAGGCGGGATCAGAGTTTCAGCAAATTTAATCATAAATCATCTTTTAATTTATAAAAAATCTCTTAGAATAGCTAGAACAAGTTATTATTCTGCATTAATAGAAGAGAACAAGAATAATCCCAGGTTTCTTTTCAGCACGGTAGCCAGGCTGACAAAGAGCAAGGACTCTGTCAATCCTAGCATTCCCTTAGAGCTTACTAGTCAGGACTTTATGAACTTTTTCAATAATAAAATTTCATCTATCAGAGATAAAATCAGTCAGATTCTTCCCACCGTTAACTTAAATACAGTTACTACTACAACTCCTTCAATTGATATCTGTTTGGATGAGTTTACTCCAATTGACCTTTTAGAGTTAGATAAAATAATTTCCTCATCCAAGCCTTCGACTTGTCTTTTGGACCCTATTCCTACCAGGTTATTAAAAGAAGTCTTCCCATTTATTGGTAGCTCTATTCTTCAAATAATCAATTCTTCATTAACATTAGGCCATGTACCGCAGGCTTTTAAAGCTGCTGTAATTAAACCCTTACTCAAAAAGCCAACGCTGGACCCAGGAGTTTTAGCTAACTATCGACCAATCTCTAATCTGCCTTTCATTTCAAAAATCTTAGAAAGAGTTGTTGCTACGCAGTTATTTGACCACTTGCAGGGAAATGGTTTATGTGAAGAGTTTCAATCTGGGTTTAGAATCCATCATAGTACTGAAACAGCCTTAGTGAAGGTCACTAATGACCTCCTTATCGTATCTGATAATGGACTTGTTTCTGTACTTGTCCTTTTAGACCTTAGCGCAGCTTTTGATACTATCGATCATAATATTCTACTTGATAGATTAGAACACTATGTTGGACTTCTTCTTCTTCTTCTTCGTCAATCGCTAGATGGTCACACCAGCTGCCCTGACGAATGCTGCCGTCCTGCGGAGGTCCCCGTGCAGCTTTTGGTTCAGCGATGTGGGGTCAAGCCACATAGCTCGTCTGAGTGCAGCGTGGTCTGGACAGTCTTGGAGGAGGTGTTTGCTGGTCATTTGGGCGGTACCACATGGGCATCTGTCCGATTGTCCAACTTTAAGTTTCTGGTGCATGTGAACATGCATTCTGTTATGTCCAGTTCGGAGTCTGAACAGAACGACTTGGTCAGCCCTGCTCAGACTATAGTAGTTGTCATCTTTGCAGAAGTTTGGGTGTTGCTGCTGCCACTTCTTGTGAGACAGGGCGTTAATAATGATTTTCTCCTCTCTGTAAGAGACCTGCCTGTCTTCCTGGTCTTGCTGCCCACCCTCCATAGCAAGTCTGTCAGCCGTCTCATTTCCATAGACTCCACAGTGGGCAGGAATCCATTGGAGTGATATCTTCGCCTGTGTGGCTAGTTGAGACAGAGTGAGGGCGAGTTCATTCAGTTCTTTGCGTCGGGGGTCCTGAAGTGCATCCAAGACAGAGAGGGCATCAGTGAAGATGACGACCTGCTTGTGTACCTTGTCTTGATGTTCCCTGACGTGGGCCGCTGCTGTTCTCAGGGCCTCTGCCTCAGCCCTGAAGTTGGTGGAGTACTTGCCAGTCGCAATGGGAATGTGGGTCTCCTCGTCAGCGTACCTGATGTACACGCCGCCTCCTCCATTCCTGGTTGCTTCCATGGCAGAGCCGTCTGTGTAGACGTGACTCCACTGCTCTTCAGGGTAGGCAGACCGAATGAACTCCAGGGCCAGCGACTTCCTGTCTTGGTCTGACTGTGTTCCTTTCTTCCCAATACCCGATATGTCTGTGCGTATGGCTGGGAAGTTCTGTCGGTTCCAGGAGGGAACAGATGCTGTGGGTGGTACTGGTGTGGGCATGTGGTCCAACAGTTCTGGGTCTCTCCTTTCGAGTGTCCTGCTCTGGTGGATGAAGCTCGATCTCTTGAGTCTCCCTTTTGTTGGCTTGCTCAGTCTGTCCTTCATGGGATGGTTTTCCAGTCTTTTGAATTTGGCGGCCTGGGTCAGTACCTTGACGTTTCTTCTGTCTTCCAGTGGTGCAAGGCCTGTTGTTGTCTCCAGTGCTTCGATAGGGGTACTGCGCATGGCTCCTGTCATGTCTAGTCTGTCTAGTTTCTCAGTATTGCTTTTGGCAGCTGTTGAGGTTGCTGCCATGCCATACTCCAGAACAGGCCGAATCTTCCACACATAGAGCTTCTTCAGGACACCCTGGTCTGCACCCCAGTCTGTTCCTGACAGTTTCTTCATTAGGGCCATCCTGTTCTTTGCTCTTGCCTGGTTCTTGTGCAGCTGGTTCTTCCAAGTCAGTCTGTGATCCATGGTGATCCCATGGTATGTGGTAACCTATCTGATAGGTTCCAGTTTGTTCATGTCAATAATGAGTTTTCTTCCAACTCAAAGCTCAGTCATGGAGTTCCACAAGGAACTGTGCTAGGCCCTACTCTTTTTAGCTTAGATATGCTTCTGTTAGGCAACATTGTTAGAAAGCACTGTATACATTTCCATTGTTATGCAGATGACACACAATTATACCTGTCAATGAAGCCAAATGATAGTAATCAATTAGTCAAGTTAGAAGCCTGTCTTAAGGAAATCAAAGCTTGGATGACTTTTTTTTCCTGCTATTAAATTCAGATAAGGCTGAAGTCATTCTAGTTGGTCCAAAAACCCTTAGAAATACCTTTCTAAATCAAACTCTTAGTTTGGATGCAGTTACTCTTTCTCTGAATGGTTCTCTCCATTCAGAGAGAACCATTCAGTTCTGACAATGTAGAACTGTCAGAACTGACAGTTCTACATTGTCAGAACTGTCAATGTAGAACTGACAGTTCTACATTGTCAGTTCTGACAATGTAGAACTGACAATTGTCAGAACCTTGTTCTGACAAGGTCCAATGTATGGACCTTGTCAGAACAAGGTCCATACATTGGACCTTGTTCTGACATATGGCATAGAAATAGAAAATCTTGTAGTGTCTCCTCATAACCCTGTACTGTCAGACCATTGTCTGTTAACCTTTGATTTTACTATTTCTGACTATTTGGCTCCTAAAGAAAAATATTATCACAGTAGATGCCTCTCAGATGATGCTGTTTCCAAATTTATGCAGATTGTTTCCTCTATGCCATGTGTCAACACAACGGAAATAAGCTATAGACAGCTTGCGCCTTCTGTAATTGATAACATGGTGGATAGTGTTTCAGCTTCTCTGCATCAGGCTCTAGACTTGGTGGCCCCCTTAAAAAAGAAAAAGTCTAATCAGAGATTTTTAACTCCTTGGTTCAACACAGAAACTCGTAGCTTAAAACAGAAGACTCGTCAATTAGAAAGAAAATGGCGCTCTACTAATTTAGATGAAATCTATTTAGCTTGGAGAAATCATCTTTTAATTTATAAAAAATCTCTTAGAAAAGCTAGAACGAGTTATTACTCTGCATTAATAGAAGAGAACAAGAATAATCCCAGGTTTCTTTTCAGTACTGTAGCCAGGTTGACAAAGAGTCAGGACTCTGTCAATCCTAGCATCCCCTTAGAGCTTACTAGTCAGGACTTTATGAACTTTTTCAATAATAAAATTTCATCCATCAGAGATAAAATCAATCAGATTCTTCCCACAGTTAACTTAAATACTGTAACTACTACAACTCCTTCTATTGATGTCTGTCTTGATGAGTTTACTCCAATCGACCTTTGTGAGTTAGACAAAATAGTTTCCTCATCCAAACCTTCAACTTGTCTTTTAGACCCTATTCCTATCAGGTTATTTAAAGAAGTCTTCCCACTTATTGGTAGCTTTATTCTTCATATAATCAATTCTTCATTAACTTCAGGCCATCTACCGCAGGCTTTTAAAACAGCTGTAATTAAACCCTTACTCAAAAAGCCAACGCTAGATCCAGGAGCTTTAGCTAACTATAGACCAATCTCTAATCTCCCTTTCATTTCAAAAATCTTAGAAAGAGTTGTTGCTACGCAATTATTTGACCACCTGCAGGGAAATGGTTTACTTGAAGAGTTTCAATCTGGGTTTAGAATCCATCATAGTACTGAAACAGCCTTAGCGAAGGTCACTAACGACCTCCTCATTGCATCTGATAATGGACTAGTTTCTGAACTTGTCCTTTTAGATCTTAGTGCAGCTTTTGATACTATTGATCATAATATTCTACTTGATAGATTAGAACACTATGTTGGACTTAATGGAACTTCGTTGCAGTGGTTTAGATCTTATTTATCTGATAGGTTCCAGTTTGTTCATGTAAATGATGAGTTTTCTTTCAGCTCAAAGCTTAGTCATGGAGTTCCACAGGGATCTGTGCTAGGCCCTACTCTTTTTAGTTTATATATGCTTCCGTTAGGCAACATTATTAGAAAGCACTGTATACATTTTCATTGTTATGCAGATGACACACAATTATACCTGTCAATGAAGCCAGATGATACTAATCAATTAGCCAAGTTAGAAGCCTGTCTTAAGGAAATCAAAGCTTGGATGACTTGTAATTTCCTGCTATTAAATTCAGATAAGACTGAAGTCATTCTTGTTGGTCCAAAAAACCTTAGAAATTCCTTTCCAAATCAAACTTTCAGTTTGGATGCAGTTACTCTTTCTCTTAATAGCTCTGTGAGGAACCTTGGAGTTATTTTTGATCAGGATTTGTCCTTCAATTCACATATTAAATTTGTTTCTAAGACTGCCTTCTATCATTTGCGTAATATTGCCAAGATTAGGAGCATCTTGTCTCAGAGTGATGCTGAGAAGCTGATCCACGCTTTTGTTAGCTCGAGATTAGATTATTGTAATTCTTTATTATCAGGCTGTCCTAAAACATCTTTAAAAAGTCTTCAGCTGATCCAAAATGCTGCAGCAAGAGTTTTAACAGGTACTAGAAAGAGAGATCATATCTCTCCGGTTCTGGCCTCCCTTCATTGGCTTCCCATAGAGTTTAGAATTAAGTTTAAAATCCTTCTTCTTACTTACAATGCTTTAAACAATCAGGCTCCTTTTTATTTAAAAGATCTGATACTACCGTATCATCCTAACAGAGCACTACGCTCCCAAAATGCAGGATTACTTGTAATACCTAGAATCTCCAAAAGTACAATGGGAGGCAGAGCCTTCAGTTATCAAGCTCCTCTCCTGTGGAATCAGCTGCCAATCTGGATTCGGGAGTCAGACTCGATCTCTGTTTTTAAGAATAGGGCTAAAACCTACCTTTTTGATATAGCCTACAATTAGGGAGGGATCATGTGTTTCTGAACCCTCCCTTAGTTATGCTGCTAATAGGTTTAGTCAGCCGGGGGACCTCCAGTAATGCACTGGGCCTCACTCCTTTCCTCACTCTCTATGAAATATTTTTTTTTTTTTTGCTGGTCATTAACATTTGTTTGTTCTCTCCCATAGATTGAGTCCCCATCGTGCTGTTTGCTCTCTGCATGTCTGTTCTTTTCTTCTTCTCTATCCCCTCACCCCCCAGCCAGTCGCAGCAGATGACTGCCCCTCCCTGAGCCTGGTTCTGCTGGAGGTTTCTTCCTGTTAAAAGGGAGTTTTTCCTCTCCACCGTCGCCAAGTGCTTGCTCACAGGGGATCGCCTGATTGCTGGGGTCTTTCTGCAACTGTGGGGGTCCCCCCTTCAGTTGATAGTGCTATGAGATGACTGTTGTTGTGAAATGGCGCTATGTAAATAAAGTTGAATTGAATTGAATTGAATTCTCTGAGGAACCTTGGAGTTATTTTTGATCAAGATCTGTTTTTCAATTCACATATTAAATTCATTTCTAAGACTGCCTTCTATCATTTGCGTAATATTGCCAAGATTAGGAGCATCTTGTCTCAGAGTGATGCTGAGAAACTAATCCATGCTTTTGTTAGCTCTAGATTAGATTATTGTAACTCTTTATTATCAGGTTGTCCTAAATCATCTTTAAAAAGTCTTCAGTTGATCCAAAATGCTGCAGCAAGAGTTTTAACAAGTACTAGAAAGAGAGATCATATCTCTCCGGTTCTGGCCTTCCTTCATTAGCTTCCCATAGAGTTTAGAATTAAGTTTAAAATCCTTCTTCTCACTTACAAAGGTCTAAACAATCAGGCCCCTTTTTATTTAAAAGATCTGATACCGCCCTATTATTCTAACAGAGCACTACGCTCCCAAAATGCTGGATTACTTGTAATACCTAGAATCTCCAAAAGTACACTGGGAGGCAGAGCATTCAGTTATCAAGCTCCTCTCCTGTGTTACCAGTAGGGATGTAACGATATTGACGTTATCGCGATATCACGGTAGTAAAAGTGTCTCGATACCGTCGTGGTCGTGTTACGGTATTAAGAGGGCGGGTATCTGTCAAAAAACAACAAGAAATAAGCAGGCTCCCGCGCAACAAAGCATTGTAAACTACACAGACCATGATCCTTTGCGCTGCGTCGTCACAAGAACTGTTGTTGAGCCAATAGGAGTGCATGCTGCACGCTGTCCACACAAAAAACATGGCGGCGGACAAAGTTCGGCTCACGTAAATACTGAAGAAAACACCCCTGAAGTTGAGATTGTGCAAGCCCCAGCAACTTTTAAATCAGATGTGTGGAGGCATTTTGGTTTTGCCATGTCTAAAAACACTAAAGGAGAGAGGGTGGCAGACAGACAATGGCCTCATTAGCAAAGATAATGTCCTCATTAGCAAAGACCTACCTATGTTTACCCGTTACCTCAGTGCCCAGTGAGAGAGTATTTTCTACAGCAGGGGATACTGTAAATGCCCAGAGGTCTCTTCTTCTCCCTTGCAATGTAGATCTTTTGATCTTTCTGAAGAAAAACTTGAACATAAGCTAAAGGATAGGTCAGTGTTTTCCAGTAGGCTTTTTGCCTGACTTAATTGTTTCAACAGGCTGTTTTTATTTGCCTAGCACATTTATGATTAATTTTACTTTACACATTGAACCTGGCTTAACTTAATCTTTGTTTGCTCTTAAAGGGAATTCCCTATTGTTGTTTACAGTTGTTCTAGTTGCTGCTTAGTATGATCCTTGCACATAAGAAGAATCAGTTATGTTGTGGCGGCATGGAAGAATAAGCTGCGAACTGAGAGTTTTTGAGGGAGTTTATTAATCATACCGCCATCACAGAACTCACCCCAGCGCCGTGCAGGCGCGCCGGAATGAGCTCTCAGGCTCTCGTAAGCAGCAGTAGTCAGAAGCAGTGGTCAGAGAGAGAGAAAGAGTTACAGAGCGATGCAGTTTAAATACCCCACTACAGACAATGCATTCACAGCAGTAGGCATGGACATTTGCATTTGAGAGTCACACACATCAATAGGAGGATTATTGACAGGAAGACATTTGCATTTGAGAGTCACCCATAACAATAGGAAGATTACTGGCAGGAAAAGGCTAGACAAAGGGAGGCTGCCTATTGATATCAATACACACATCTCATTGTTCTGCCAATTGCTCCAGCTGAGCACTCTGCTTGTCCGAGTCTGTTGTGGGGGTCACCCACAGTACTCCCCCCCCAAAGGGCTCAGCAGGGAGCTGAGGCCTCGATAGTCCGGCTTTGGAAGCGAGCTGCGGGGAAGGCTCTGTGCCGAGGAGGTGGAGGGAGGGGGGTGGGGGTAGCAAGTGCCGGCCCAGGACGGCGAAATTGTTTGGGCCGTGCAAAAATTGCCTGTGGATCCGCGATGTTGAGGGGCTGTCCCGTTGAACGTGGCGGAGGTCCACAGCGGCTGTGCGAAGAAAAATTTGTCTCTGACTCCTCTCGCGGCTATCAAGAAAAACAGGAGCTGCAAGGCTGCGTAGCAGCTGTGAGAAAAAAGGAGCTGCAGCTGTGTGAGGGACTTGGCGTGTTGGCTTTAGGTGCGCGTGCGTAGCCCTAAAGCCCTCGGGGACAGCTGACGGCTGAATTCTCTTTGTGCGCCGTGGCTGAGACCCGTACAAAATCCTGTGAGCGAGCTGCGTGCGTGCTTCAGGTGTGTGAGCAGCCCTGAAGGTTCTGTGTGCAGCGGCGAAGGACGATGGCGGTCTGTGTGGAGCCGGTATTGTCCCGTGCGTGGTGCGCTGTCCTCATAACCCCCCGGTGTGTGTGCGGTGTTCGGTGCTTGGCAGGTCCGCTGTAGAGGCGAGTCAGGGTCAGGGAGCTTGCTGGAGATCAGCGTAGTCGGCGCTGATGGTCATTTCTGTTCAGGTTGTTGCTGTAGTTCAGTCATGGTGCGTTCAGGTCCACGCGCTGCGTTCTCCGTCGGCCCTGGAGGTCGCCGTCGTGGAGAGAGGACAAGGTGCGTGCGCTCTCGTGTGGAGGAGCTGTGAGAGCGGCCGGTCCCAGCGTGGATGTGCAGATCTCAGGCGTGCAGATCTCACCATGAAGCTTTCTGCAGCTCTCCCGGTCGTGGGTGATCTCCGGAGAGTTTCGCCTGGTGGTGGCTCTGCGTCGAGGTCTCCCTGTAGCAGAAGGGAGGGCAGATCATTTGCGTCAGGCTGCTGCGTTCGCTTGTCGTCGGAGAGTCACCGCCGGGGGCTGCCAGCGTGTTCTTTTCTTGGGTCGGGTCACCAGTGTGGCTGTCCAGACCAGAAGGTTGCGTTGCACAAAGCGTGTGCTTTCTCGGGGTCACCAGTGTGGCAGCATGAAATAATAAGCGGCGAACTGAGAGTTTTTGAGGGAGTTTATTAATCATACCACCATCACAGAACTCACCCCAGCGCCGTGCAGGCGCGCCGGAGCAAGCTCTCAGGCTCTCGTAAGCAGCAGTAGTCAGAAGCAGTGGTCAGAGAGAGAGAGAAAGAGTTACAGAGCGATGCAGTTTAAATACCCCACTACAGACAATGCATTCACAGCAGCAGGCATGGACATTTGCATTTGAGAGTCACCCACATCAATAGGAGGATTACTGACAGGAAGACATTTGCATTTGAGAGTCACCCATACCAATAGGAAGATTACTGGCAGGAAAAAGCAAGACAAAGGGAGGCTGCCTATTGATATCAATACACACATCTCATTGTTCTGCCAATTGCTCCAGCTGAGCGCTCTGCTTGTCCCAGTCTGTTGTGGGGGTCACCCACAATGTGACCAAATATTACCAAATGGTATATTGATGTTCCTGACTTGAACTGGCACTTTAAAAGCACTAAGTGATCAGCATTTTATGTTGTCATGATCCATAAATATAAAAATAAATGGCCTGGTGACTGGCAAAAACAGATTTAATGGCAGTTTTTGGTTATTATCATCACAAACACAATATTATGAGCTATTTTACAATACCGTGAGCCTCTCCACAATATCACAACAAAGATCGTACCGTGAGATCAATATCGAAATCGTATCGTACCGTGAGATTTTGATATCGTTACATCCCTAGTTACCAGCTGCCAATCTGGATTCGGGAGTCAGACTCAATCTCTGTTTTTAAGAATAGGGTTAAAACCTTCCTTTTTGACATAGCCGACAAGTAGGGAGGAATCATGTGTCTCTGAACCCTCCCTTAATTATATTGCTAATAGGTTTAGACAGCCGGGGGACCTCCAACAATGCACTGGGCTTCACTCCTTTCTTCACTCTCAATGAAATATTTTTGCTGGTCATTAACATCTGTTCTCTCCCATAGATTGAGTCCCCATTGTGCTGTTTGTGCTCTACATGTCTGTTCTTTTCGACTTCTCTATCCCCTCACCCCCCAGCCAGTCGCAGCAGATGACTGCCCCTCCCTGAGCCTGGTTCTGCTGGAGGTTTCTTCCTGTTAAAAGGAAGTTTTTCCTCTTCACCGTCACCAAGCGCTTGCTCACAGGGGATCGCCTGATTGCTGGGGTCTTTCTGCAATTGTGGGGGTTTCCCCTACAGTTGAAAGTGCTATGAGATGACTGTTGCTGTGAAATGGTGCTATATAAATAAAGTTGAATTGAACTGAATTAATTACACTGGCCAGTGGAGAACAATACAAAAACAGACTCAGAGTCTATTCGCGCACCATTCTAACTCAAACACACATCACTCAGTTCTTTAAGCCCTTCGTTATCTGAGAGGTGGAGGAGCAATTGTCCATCATGATTGGTCCAGCACATCTGGTCAAAGCTTGGTGTACAGATTATCTCTTTCTCAGGAACCATGACGCTCACTCAATACCAGTCACATGGGAGCCGCACAGAATAGACTAAAAACAAGATGATAACTAATGCAGCTGCATCCTTGACACTTTTAGACAGACTCTGAGGCAGACTCTGAGACAAAGCAAATCACAAATATAAGACAAATATGAAATTTTTACTGAAATCATAACTGTACTTAGTTGCTAATTTTGAGTAATTTCCCAACATTGCTCATTTCCCATGGACTGAGAGGAATCAAAAAGGGACAGTTATCATAGGTACCACTCAGGGTCTCACACTTCTATCCTTTTATGCAGCTGTGGAGACCTCACTGTGATGACTCGCTCTGTGCCATCATCTTCTACAGCTGTGCGCATACCTGCTCCCCATCACTCACGGGCTTTATAACCTGCTCTGCCTGTAGTCTGGCACGAAGCCGTCTGTCTCCCTGACTGCAGAAGCCCGACTCTCGTCTTCTACCCGGCGTCCAGGTTTCTTCGTTCCTGTCTAAGACCTACTCATCCTGGCTTCATCCTCTGGAAGGATTCAGCCTCACCACACCAAGTAAGTGGTATTGCTACTCACCCTTTCCAGCTATTTTCCCCTCTGCACAGGCGGACTCCTCTGGCGGCGGAGTTTTTCCTCCTCGGTGGCGGAATGTGCCTTCCGCGCTCCAGTGGACCACCTGTCCATCACCGGTGTGTGACAGCAGACGCTGTCTTCCTGGCAGTAGCCTCCGGGCCAACCTGAGCATCCCTCTTCCACCTGCAAAGTAAGCCCCAGTCATTGCTTCACACATTCTCTGGTGGACTGCACTAACATCTGTGCCTCTGTCTTGTCATAGGGTTGCCAGGCTGAACGGCGCTCTGCTCACCCCCAGCTACAACGTCACTGTCGACAGCCATCTCCACATTCGCCACACATAAACGCACTCACAAACTTAAACGTTATTAATAAAAAGATAACTGAATCCACTTGAGCCTGTGTCTGTTCCCTGGGTCTGGTAAACATGCCAGTACAGCTCCGTCAAAGTGATCTAGCGAACAGCGCGCCAGCGCGCCAAATTAACAACTTAAGAGGCTCGAGTGGATCAAATAGCTTACCAGCAGCAGGTTTTCCTAAATCAGCTGGCGCAAATTAACAGGTCGGTTGGATCGTCTGGATGGGCAGCAGGCGTTCCCTCCGACCTCAAGAAGTGTTTCGGCTCCCGTTAGCTCCCCTCCTAGCCAGACTAGTCAGGTCCCCTTAGCCCGACTCACACCAGTTCCCACGCCCTCTCGCTTCGGTGGTAAACTAGGGGAGGCTCTTGGGTTCTTACTTCAGTGTGAGACAGTTTTCCAGCGGGTCCCGGGGGATTTTCCAACTGATCATAGTTGCATAGGCTACGTTGTTAACTTGTTGGAGGGGCGAGCTCTAGCCTGGGCATACGCCGTGATGGCTAAGCCGAGCTACACTAACTTAACGTACAGGCAGTTTGTTAGCGAGTTTAACGAGGTATTTGACCACTCCGACCGTGATAGCGTGCTCACCACTCGGCTGCTAAACCTTCGACAGGGGGACAGGTCCATTGCGGACTATGCTGTTGATTTCTTGGTGGTGGCGGCGGAGGTGGGGTGGGAAGATGCCTCGTTATGCAGTATCTTTATTAGAAGCCTGAGCCCTAGCCTGCGGGATGAGCTGGCCCGCCTAGATAAGCCTGAGAAGCTAATGGAGCTAATTTCCCTAGCGATCAATTTGGATAACAGGCTGTGGGAATGGGCAGCTGAGCGGAGAGCTTCTGGACGCTCGGGCGCCCAGTTTCATCGCTCCTCTCAGCATCCTCTATTGGCCCTGCCTTCGCTTGAGCCCTCAGACATGCCAGAGGCTATGGTAATGGGGCGGACTAAGCTCTTGTTGGCTGAAAGGCAGCGCCGCAGGGAGGTAGGCCTATGCATGTATTGTGGGAGTGAAGAGCATGAGGTAGAGTCCTGCCCCGTTCGGCCAAAAGAGGGGGTCCGTGCATCGCAGTTGGGGGACTCACGGACTCACCTCGGCCCAATCCCCTCTCCAAATGTCTCCTGCCCATTAGGTTTATCTATAAACACACTGAATTCCTCACACACGCTCTGATTGATTCGGGGGCTGAGCAGAGCTTCATCTCGGGGAACTGGCAACCTGACTGGGGATTCCCTGCCGACCACTTAAGTCCCCCCTAAGGCTCATTGCTTTGTCCAAGGCCCCTCTGGCGACAGTGTGGCAGCAAACCGTCCCGGCGTCTGTCATCATTTCCAGCAACCATCGGGAGGACCTGAGTCTGTTTGTTTTACCCACATCGGCCTCGCCTGTCATCCTGGGCTACCCCTGGCTCTGGCTCCACAACCCCACCTTTGACTGGCGTGCAGGGAGTGTTATCTCTTGGAGGTCTTTTTGCCTCAGTGCATGCTTGCAATCCACAGCATGCTCACCTTCTGTGTCCCTGTCCACCTCCGCCTCCCCTCCTCCTGACCTGTCCAGGGTGCTGCCTGAATATCATGACCTGGGGGCAGTGTTTAGCAAGTCCCATCCACTGTCCCCCCACCCCCCCACCGCCCATATGACTGTGCCATCAATCTCCGGGCTGGCGCTCCGCTGCCGTTGAGCCGCCTTTACAGCCTATCGGCTCTGGAGTGAGAGGTGATGGACACCTATATTAAGGAGTCACTCAGCTCGGGCATCATCCGGCCTTCATCCTCGGTGGTGGGGGCAGGGGGTTTTTTTAGTTGGAAAGAAGGATGGCTCCCTGAGGCCTTGTATTGACTTCCGGGCTCTTAACGATATCACCATTAAGGATAAATACACCCTCCTGCTGATGGACACGGCGTTCGACTCCCTCCAGGGGCCTCATGGTTCACCAAGCTAGATCGCTGCAATGCCTACCACCTTGTGCGGATCAGGGAGGGGGACGAGTGGAAGATGGGGTTCCGGACCCCAAGTGGCCACTTTGAATACCTTGTGATGCCGTTTGGGTTGACCAACGCTCCGGCCGTCTTCCAATGCCTAATTAATGATGTTCTCCGGGATTTCCTAGGATCATTCGTCTTCGTGTACCTGGACAACATCCTGATCTTCTCCCAGTCGCTGGACGAACATCGGCTTCACGTGAGACGGGTCCTCCAACGGCTCCTGGAGAACAAGCTTTTTGTGAAAGCTGAGAAATGTGAGTTCCACGCCCACAAGACCTCATTTCTCGGTTTTATCATCTCTCATAATCAGATCATTCCCGATCCCGAGAAGGTTAAGCCGGTGGTGGATTGCCCCCCCCGCCCCCTTCGAGGAAACAGCTCCAACAGTTCCTGGGGTTTGCCAACTTCTACCGCCGGTTTGTTCAAAATTATAGTGTCATTGCCCTCCCCTTGACCCGTCTCACTTCTCCCAAGGTGGCTTTCCGGTGGACAGAGGAGGCTGCAGAGGCGTTCACCACACTCAAAACTAAATTCTCCTCCTCTCCTATCCTGACACAGGTAGACCCTACCCTCCAATACCTGGTCAAGGTGGATGCTTCTGATTCTGGGGTGGGGGCGGTCCTATCTCAGTGCTTCCCGGTGGATGGGGTGATCCGTCCCTGCGCGTTTTTCTCCCATCGTCTGTCCCTGGCGGAGAAGAATTACGACATCGGCGACAGGGAGCTCCTGGCGGTGAAGCTTACTCTGGAGGAGTGGCGTCACTGGTTGGAGGGGCCACCCAAACCTTTATTGTATGGACAGATCACAAAAATTTGGAGTACCTGAGGATAGCCAGACGTCTGAATGCCCGTCAGGCCCGTTGGTCCTTGCTCTTCGGGCGCTTCAATTTCACGATCACTTACCACCCCGGGGCTAAGAACGCTAAGCCAGATGCCTTGTCCAGGCAATTCGCTCCAGATGCCGCGTGAGCATACCATCCTTCCTGCTTCTTGTGTCGTGGGCACCCTCTCATGAGGCATCAGGGAGAGGGTCCTGAAGGCGCAGGAGACTGAGCCGGATCTGGGTGGGGGGCCTGTGGAGAGGTTGTTCGTTCCTTCATCTGCTCGGGGCGAGGTAATCCACTGGGCCCACTCCTCTAAACTCTCATGCCATCCAGGGGTGACCCGCACGGTGGAGATTCTCCAGAGGATGTTCTGGTGGCCGGCGCTTCGGAAGAATGTCACCGACTACATCCGCACCTGTCCCTAGTGCGCCACCGGTAAGACACCATCTTCTTCTCCTGCAGGATTACTTCACCTGCTGCCGATCCCCAGCAGGCCCTGGTCCCACATCGCCCTGGACTTCATTACCAGCCTTCCCCCTTCTAATCATTACACCACTGTTCTCACTGTTGTTGACCGTTTCTCCAAGGCCACCCACTTTGTCCCTTTGTAGGGGCTGCCTACGGCACGGGACACAGCGGACCTGCTGGTGCAGCACGTGGTACGTCTTCATGGGATACCCGTCGACATCGTCTCCGACCGGGGTCCCCAATTCGTGTCCCAGGTGTGGAGAGCCTTTTGTAACGCACTGGGGGCGACGGTGAGCCTGTCCTCCGGCCACCATCCACAGAGCAACGGGCAGTGTGAGAGGGCCAATCAGGAGCTGGAGGCCGCCCTACGTTGTGTCATCTCCTCCAGTCTCTCGTCTTGGAGCACTCATCTTCCCTGGATTGAGTACGCCCACAACTCTACCATGTCTTCAGCGATTGGTATGTCTCCTTTCAAGGCCTCCCTGAGTTATAATCCTCCACTTTTCCCCGAGGAGGAGAGGGACATTGCCGTGCCATCGGTCGATGCTCACCTGAGACGCTGTCGCCGGCTCTGGACGGCTACCCGCACGGCCCTTCTGCACACGGCTGAGCGCAATTCCAGGACTGCGAATCGCCGCAGGAGACTGGCCCCGCAATACCAGGTGGGTCAACAGGTTTGGTTATCTGCTCAGCATGTCAATCTGAAGGCAGAGAAGAAGAACTTGGCCCAACGCTTTATCGGACGTTTCCCCATTGTTCGCATTATTAATCCTGTGGCTGTGCGCCTGGTTCTCAGTTCCCTCTCTCCGTATCTGCCATACGTTTCATGTCTCCCAGATCAAACCAGTTCACCTGTTCCAGCCCTCTCTGCCCCCCTCCCAGGTCTCCACCCCCACCTGTGGTGATCGACAGCGACCCGGCGTGGAAGGTCAACGCCATCCTGGATGTCCGCCGCTGGGGTCGCGGTCTGCAGTACCTGGTGGACTGGGAGGGGTGTGGCCCTGAATGGAGATCCTGGGTACGTCCGTCCTTTGTGTTGGATAAACAACTCATCAGGGACTTCCACCGGATGCACCCAGGTAGGCTGGATCAGGTGCCGGGAGGCACCTCTCTGGAGGGGAGTACTGTGATGACCCGCTCTGTGCCATCATCTTCTACAGCTGTGCGCATACCTGCTCCCCATCACTCACGGGCTTTATAACCTGCTCTGCCTGTAGTCTGGCACGAAGCCGTCTGTCTCCCTGACTGCAGAAGCCCGACTCTTGTCTTCTAGCCTACGTCCAGGTTTCTTCTTTCCTGTCTAACACCTCCTCATCCTGGCTCCATCCTCTGGAAGGATTCAGCCTCACCACACCAAGTAAGCGCTATTGCTACTCACCCTTTCCAGCTATTTTCCCCTGTGCACAGGCGGACTCCTCTGGTGGCAGAGTTTTTTCTCCTTGGCGGCGGAACGTGCCTTCTGCGCTCCAGTGGCCCACCTGTCCATCACTGGTGGCCATCTCCACATTCACCACACATACACGCACTCACACACTTACACGTTATTAATAAAAAGGTAATTGAATCCACTTGAGCCTGTGTCTGTTCCCTGGGTCTGGTAAACATGTCACTCACCTGTAGAAGTCTCCAGGTTGCATCAAAAGCCACGACTTGACCTCGGAAATAAGCGGTTCACCGTCTTGGAAGTGCTTTCCCTAAATGACTTCATGGTTGGAAAGAGGTGGAAGTCCGATGGTGGGAGGTCAGGAGAGTAAAGGGGGTGAAGACGGATTACTGCAAAACAAAAGAGAGTTGTCTTGTGGGAGGCAGACACCTTTGGTCACAATAACTGGGAGTGGGTCAGGGGAAATCTATAACGAGCTGGCTTTGTATCATAATATCATTGTTGTGCCATTGGCTGGGCATGGTAATCATGTCGTGAAAAATCTAGTACCATTGCATGAAGTTTCCTTTGCTTTTAAACAGAACTATAATCAGCTACAAACCTGTGGAACTCTCTGCGTCAAGAAATCCACTCAACTCACTGTTGGGTGTTACTGCTGCAGACTAAATGTGGACTTCCACTGTAGATCCCACCTCAGTAATCTGATCTCCTGAGCCAGCTCTTCCTGAGAAGCAGACGGTGTCTGGTTGATGAGCACCGCTATTCAGACCTACCTGATAAATAACAGCTGCAGCAGATCAGATTGTGGCATGTGTAATGGCACTGTTCTCTTTTGTCATCCGGTAAAGTCTGGAACAAAACTGATTCTGTCCATTAGCTCTCTTTTTTATGTGCTTCTCAATATCTTTGCTCCTTTACCCTTTTCATTTACTTCTACCCTAACTTTAAAAAAAAAAAAAATAAAAAGAACACAAAGAAAAGCAAAACAAAGCAGAAAGAAAACAAAAGGAACAGAAAGAGGAACATGTCATTACTGGTTTTGTTTCTACAGCCGCACAATACCCTGACCACCCTCATCAAAAGATGCAGAGAGATTGTGTGCATGCAGGCAAATACGAGAGAGCTGATAGAGCCCCTGTGTGACGAAAGGCAGTTTAATTTAGATAATTATCTCACAAATTAACCACAAACTCCTTCCCTGTTAATTACCTGTCTTGGGAAGCGGCGCAGGAAAACAAAAAGCAAAGCCAGGGAGGTCTTTGTTCAGCTCTTCTTGGGGGGGCATAAATTGGTTACACCCCTGCTGAAAGGCCAGATAACCCTTTGAAGGAACAACCACTAAAGCATTTGATAGGCTAATGGGGAATACTGTTAGCATCCCGGTTTGTAATTGGACGTCATAAATCTGGACCCGGTGATGGAGAGGGGGGGGGGGGACAAAAGCGAGGTTTTGTCCGGGTGTCGAGGCCACAGGGTGACTTGTAAATCCTCCCTGGTGCTGAATGGCGCTATCTGACTCGTCCACATACGGCTACAATGAGAGATACAAGGCTCTCCCACATCGACCCTCGGTGGCGGCTTTGCATACTGGCAGTATATACACTGTATATGCGTGCGTGTGTGTGTGTGTGTGTGTGTGTCTTCCACAGCAGCGCTAATAAAAGACCTGTTCTTATCTTTGCGTCTGCTGAAGGTGATGCTGTCAGCTGCTATTAACCTTGCCTTTATAATGGCAGTGCACCTGATTAGTTGCAACACTTAAAGCCCTGACATTTCCAATTTCGCTCGCTAACTTTACTTCTTCGGGTGTTTGCGGCTGTAAGAAACTCAGTTTGGGCAACTTTATCTTCACCAATTGTTTATTGTAGTTGTTACAGTTCCTCATTAAAAAAAACATTAAAGCTTTGTTGTTTTTAGTGTTTTGTTTTGTTTTTTGTTTTTTTGTCAGAGGACAGCAAATATGTTTGGAGGAAAATCAAAAGGCAAATTTTTGTTAAAGGTTTAATAAGTGCCTTTTTTAAGAGAAAAAAAAAATAAACTGCACAGTAGGTGGCCAAACCATGAAAAAAAAATGGATTATATTGGAGCTTCTGTGAGTAATTTGTCAAGGTTAGTGGTTTAACAAAAGCCCCTCAGCTTAATTTCCTTCTATGTCTCCTTAAGTGCTAATGAAAATAACTGCCTTTATCTTTGGTCAGTGTCAGGGAGGTATTTTGTTATCTCCTAATTTCAATGATTGGAGCTTTCGTGTGATTAAACTGCCTAGTTGAATACCATCCAAAGCTAGGTTGTCTGGCACCTTTTATCTCTGTGCTAGCTGGAAGGACACTTTTAATGCCATTCTCTTCTTAATGCTGCATAAGGTTATTGCATCTGTCAGGTGAATGTCTTAATGTTTTTTCCTTACTTTTCAATTGGTGGAGGATTTGGGGTTTTAAATCTCTAAAAACAAAGACAAAAAAAAAATACATTTCAGCTGAAAGAGTTGCTTTAAGACCAAACTGAAGTGTGGAACGAAAAGTTTATCCCGTGCATTAGTGTGAGTACTTCTGGTTTAGAATATATAGACATGGACAAAATTGTTGGTTCCCCTCTGTTAATGAAAGAAAAACCCACAATGGTCACAGAAATAACTCGAATCTGACAAAAGTGGTAATAAATAAAAATTGTATGAAAATTAACCAATGAAAATCAGACAATGCTTTTGAATTGTGGTTCAACAGAATTATTTTAAAAAACAAACTCATGAAACAGGCCTCAACAAAAATGATGGTACCCTTAACTTAATATTTTGTTGCACAACCTTTTGGGGCAATCACTGCAATCAAACGATTTCTGTAACTGTCAATGAGACTTCTGCACCTCTCAGCAGGTATTTTGGCCCACTCCTCATGAGCAAACTGCTCCACTTGTCTCAGGTTTGAAGGGTGCCTTCTCCAGACGGCATGTTTCAGCTCCTTCCACAGATGTTCAATAGGATTTAGATCAGGGCTCATAGAAGGCCTATTTAGAGTAGTCCAATGTTTGGCTCTTAGCCATTCTTGGGTGTTTAGCTGTGTTTTTTGGGTCATTATCCTGTTGCAAGACCCATGACCTGCAACTGAGACCAAGCTGTCTGACACTGGGCAGTACATTTCTCTCTAGAATACCTTGATAGTCTTGAGATTTCATTGTACCCTGCACAGATTCAAGACACCCTGTGCCAGATGCAGCAAAGCAGCCCCAGAACACAACAGAACCTCCTCCATGTTTCACAGTAGGGACAGTGTTCTTTTCTTGGTATGCTTCATTTTTGTGTCTGTGAACATAGAGCTGATGTGCCTTGCCAAAAAGTTCCAGTTTTGTCTCGTCTGTCCATAGGACATTCTCCCAGAAGCTTTGTGGCTTGTCAACATGCAGTTTGGCAAATTCCAGTCTGGCTTTTTTATGATTTGTTTTCAATAGTGGTGTCCTCCTTGGTCGTCTCCCATGAAGTCCACTTTGGCTCAAACAACGACAGATGGTGCGATCTGACACTGATGTACCTTGACCTTGGAGTTCACCATGAATGTGTTTAGAGGTTGTTCTGGGCTCTTTTGTTACCATTCGTATTATCCGTTTCCTCCTGCGGCCACGTCCAGGGAGGTTGGCTGCAGTCCCATGGATCTTAAATTTCTGAATAATATGTGCAACTGTAGTCACAGGAACATCAAGCTACTTGGAGATAGTCTTATAGCCTTTACCTTTAACATGCTTGTCTATAATTTTCTTTCTAATCTCCTGAGACAACTCTCACCTTTGCTTCCTCTGGTCCATGTTTAGTGTTTTACACACCATGTCACCAAACAGCACAGTGACTACTTGTCACCCTTTAAATAGGCCGACTGACTGATTACAAGTTTGTAGACACCTGTGATGTTAATTAGAGGACACATCTTGGTTGAACATGTCCCTATGGTCACATTATTTTCTATCTTTTCTAGGGGTACCATCATTTTTGTCCAGGCCTGTTTCATGAGTTTGTTTTTTAAAATAATTCTGTTGAACCACAATTCAAAAGCATTGTCTGATTTTCATTGGTTAATTTTTATAAAATTTTTGTTTATTACCACTTTTGTCAGATTCAAGTTATTTCTGTGACCATTGTGGGTTTTTCTTTCATTAACAGAGGGGTACCAACAATTTTGTCCACGTCTGTATCTGTAGGGAAGGACTTGATGTTAACATTTTCCTACATTAAAACTTAACATGTATGACTTTTGGGGCTATTGCTTCATTTTAAACAGTTATACCTGCAAACTGAGAGTATTTGACATATCATGGCTTCAGAATTGTTGGAGCTGTTGAATTAGGGAATAGTGACTTTAATTATTGTGCTTTGTTCTACAGTAGTGACATCCTCCATACAAGGTGTCACTGGTGCTACAGTATGTTTGCTAACCCAGACAGGATGGTGATATCTGTCCATCTGTTTACAACTGATCACGAACTCTTCAAAAATGTAATCTAAATCTCTTCAGCATCTTTTGAGTCATCCACTTAACAAAGCAACAAATGCCACTGATCGCAAACCCTTCATGGTGAAGGCAATTACAAAAAGGAAGGAGATACACCTAATGGTAATTGGGCTGCACGGTGGCGCAGTGGTTAGCACTGCGGCAGCACAGTTTACCCTTGGCCGGGGGATTGTGGGGATCGTGGGATCGTGGGTTCGATCCCAGCCCCCGACCAACAGTGATCTGTGTGGAGTTTGCATGTTCTCCCCGTGTTGCGTGGGTTTACTCCGGGATTTCTCCGGTTTCCTCCCACATGCCAAAAACATGCATGTTAGGTTAATTGGCTGTTCTAAATTGTCCCTAGATATCTGTTTCCTATAGGCCCTTAGAATAGAGGGTTAGTATTAAAGAAAGCGCTTTGAGTGGTCTTTGTGACTAGAAAAGCGCTATATAAGTGCAGGTTAGTTTAGGATTCTCTTCCGTCATCATAGACCGACGGAGGCCGACGACAAAGGTCGTAAATCATTCACCAAAACCGCAATAATGGAATTATGTTTTGATCGGGATCCACGAGCCGAGCAGCGTCGCGTTCGTCTTACAATGGGGAAGAGAAGTTCGCCACGACTCTGCTGCTGTGAAGAGGTAAGGTGTTATAAGCTAAATTATTATTTCTCCCTGAAAACTGTAATCCAAAAATGACTTTTGACTGATCGGTAAATTACAACTGTACTGCGCACGAAGTACGAAGTGCGTGCGCTGCGATAAACGGTTCATTTGCCGTGTAAGAGGAGCGGGGGGGGGGGGGCGTTCACGGTCCGAACGCCCCCAGTCCGCAGGGGGAAGCATATGAGTCTATTCCTTCATGTAGCGATGGCCGTCTTCTGCAGCGAGGGGGGGGGGACAACCCCCCCCCCCCACACACATACAGTAGCGAGGGGGGGGGGACAACCCCACACACACACACACACACAGTAGCGAGGGGGGGGGCGCTGTGAAAACATGCAAGGAGTGTAATCCATCATGTGGCGAGGGCCGAACTCCCGTCTTTTTTAGCGGGGGGGGACAACCCCCCCCCCCCCCCCCCACACACACACACACAGACACAGCCCTGGGTGTGACCTTTCATTAGAGCCCAAAATGAAGATTCTACATTGAATTATTCAAAAGTTACAGATGTTCTTCCAAACTGTGCCATTTGGCACAATTTGGCACAGTTCCAAAACGCCTGGGAACTACCTGAGAACAAAGCTGTGTAAAATATTCATTTTTTGTGGTATTGTTACCAAATTTAGATCTCAGCTTGATAACACTTGGTTCTACATTTCTGTTGCATTTTCCAGCCGGATCGGACAGCTGTGTGTTATTTGTAAGCATTTGTATCCAAAAAAACACTGTGTCCAAATTTATTTTCTTCAAGTTCAGTATGTTTAGATGACTGTAACTCAGTGGCCGGAGCACGTAGAGAGATTATGTTTTTTTTGCCAAAAAATTCAAAGTGTTTTCTTTTAAATGAGACCAACCCCATGAAGATGCTGCAAAGGGTTGAATAACAGCTTTCGATTTACTTTGGGCACGTTATTTTTTGGCATTTTTAGGAAAATTGCCCGGAGTGCAAGTGGTTAATAAAGAAAAAATTTACAAGACAATGAAATTACTACAAAATATAGCTCAAGTAGGTTCATTTTGTCTTCTTCTAATTATTTACCTTTTTGTTCTTATTAAAGACAAAAATAGAAAGATGTTTTCACCTTCTTTACATATTTCGACTGTTCACTGCAGTCTTTGTCATAAGTGTCCTGACGAAGGCTGCAGTGAACAGTCGAAACATGTAAAGAAGGTAAAAACATCTCCTTTCTATTTTTGTCTTTAATAAGGACAAAAAGGTAAATACTACAAAATATATACAGCTCTGGGAAAAATTAAGAGACAAAGAGACCACTATTTATACGCACATAATGTGTTTGAGTAAAATGAACAATTTTGTTTTATCTTCTACCTACTGAAAACAGCTCACCCACATTCCAAGTCATAATATTGTCATTTACAATATTTATTTACAGAAAAATGACAACTGGTTAAAACAACAAAAAAGGTGTTGCTTTTAGGTGTACTTGTTGATCAAACAATGCAAAGAAGACAAGTTCATGTTCATTATTAAACAGCACAATACTTAAGTTTTAACTTAGGAAGAATTCAGATATCTGCATTTGTGGAATAACTCAGATTTTTATTCACAGCTTTCATGTATCTTACCATGCTTAGATGATCACCTAATAAGTATCTCCTGAAGTAAACTGAGGTGTCCTTGTGTTGAAATTCAACAGCTGTAGAGATGCTAACTTAGGAAAGATTTTGCAGTGGACTCTTTTTTTCCCCAGAGTTGTATATGTAACACCAACCCTCTCCATGTCCACCTTCACTACATCCATGAATCTTCTCTGTGGTTTTCCCCTTTTCTTCCTGCCTTGCAGCTCCATCTTAAACATCCTTTGTCCAAATGTGAGCACAGATGTAACCTGCAAGGCATTTCTGCCTGCGGCACCTCCGCCAGTGCTGATAGGTCAGCAACAGGGTCATCAGCTGGGAGCCACCCTTCCTTGATGTTTTACCCCTTTAATCCCAGGACATCTCTGGGTGGTGGGGCAGTGGTCGGGACGTCTCCCTACTGCCCCCTGTGGCCAGCCCTAAAATCCTTAATTACCCCGCTTGGGATCTTTCCTTCTGAGCCACAGTCAGAAGCTCCCTTTTTCTGCCTCTTCAGACAGTTCCCTGAGTGCCTTTTTGTGCTTGAACCCAGTGACTCCAAGGACTTTCAATACACCACATTCCAAATTATTATGCAAATAGGATTTTAGTGTCATAAGCATTCAGTTTTTTTGTTTTTCAATTAAACTCATGGATGGTATTGTGTTTTGGGGCTCTTTGGATCACTGATATCAATCTCAGACACCTGTCATAATTAGTTTGCCAGGTGAGCCCAATTAAAAGAAAACTACTTAAGAAGGATGTTTCACATTATTAAGCATGCCACAGGTTTCAGGCAATATGGGAAAGAAAAAGGATCTCTCTGCAGCTGAAAAGTGTCAGATAGTGCAATGCCTTAGACAAGGTATGAAAACATTAGATATTTCATGAAAACTTAAGTGTGATCATCGTACTGTGAAGAAATTTATGGCTGATTCAGAGCACAGACAGGTTTGTGCAGATAAAGGCATAATAAGGAAAGTTTCTGCCAGACAAATTCATCATTTTAAAAGAGCAGCTGCTAAAATGTCATTACAAAGCAGCAAACAGGAATTTGAAGCTGCTGGTGCCTCTGGAGTTCCACGAACCTCAAGGTGTAGGACCCTCCAGAGGCTCGCAGTTGTGCATAAACCTACTATTCAGCCACCCCTAACCAATGTTCACAAGCTGAAACGGTTTCAGTGGGCCCAGATATACATGAAGACTAATTTTCAGACAGTCTTGTTTACTGATGAGTGCCGTGCAACCCTGGATGGCCCAGATGGATGAAGTAGTGGATGGTTGGTGGATGGCCACCATGTCCCAACAAGGCTGTAAAGTTAGCAAGGAGGTGACAGAATCAAGTTTTGTACCAGAATCATAGGTAGGCCCCTTTCGGGTCCCTGAAGGTGTGAAAATGACCTTGGCAAAGCTTTCTGACTGACCACTTTCTTCCATGGTACAAAAAGAAGAACCGTGCCTTCCGTAGCAAAATTAACTTCATGCATGACAATGCACCATCTCATGCTGCAAAAAATACCTCTCTGTCATTGGCTGCTATAGGCATAAACGAAGAGAAACTCATGGTGTGGCTCCCATCCTCCCCTGACCTCAGCCCTACTGAGAACCTTTGGAGAATCCTCAAGCAAAAGGTCTGTGAAGGTGGGAGGCAGTTCACATCAAAACAGCAGCTGTGGGAGACTATTCTGGCATCTTGCAAAGAAATTCAAGCAGAAACTCTCCAAAAATGCACAAGTTCAATGGATGCAAGAATTGTGAAGGTTATATCAAAGAAGGGGTCCTTTGTTGACATGTAACTTGGCCTGTTAAGATGTTTTTAATTGAAATAGCTTTTAATTTCAGTAAATATGACCTCCTAATGCTGCAAATTCAACAAATGACCATTTTCAGTTCTTTACAACCAATACAATGTTTTGAAACTTTGTTGTGCATAATAATTTGGAACAGTGCATTTTGAGTTTTTTATTTTTGCAAAAAAAAAAGTAGTTATCATTGGGAGGTTTGTTCAATAAAATTTGAATTATGCTCTAACGGTTGATGACTTGAAAATTATGCTGACTGTCATTTGCATCGAGCATTTAGGAAAATCAGAGACAAATATCATTTGCATAATAATTTGGAATGCAGTGTAGATTCTGGGTGGATTTTTCAACGAAGACCCTGCATCCAACTTCCACAGGTTAGATGTACCGGTATGCCTTCCACCCTGCTTTAGTACATGCTGCAGCAAGCTCTGTGTACTTTGACATGATTTCTGGCCCAGGAAAAACGCACACAGGCTCGGGTGAGATTTAAGAGTTTATTCAACAGCAGTTGTATGGATGAATGAGTGGGAAATGTGAATGTTGTCTTGGGGACAGGAGAGCACCGAGGGCAGAACAGACACCGTACAGCCAGGCAACCCTGAGGACAGAACAGAGAACAGGGGATGAGCAATAGTCTCAGCAAGGTGGTGAAAGTAATAGTATGGCTTACTTGCAGATGTACTGGTGGCTGGCGTTGACAAAAGAAGCTCCCGCCTGGGAGACAGCGCCCAGCTGCGCTCGATGCAGTGAGGATGAGAGGAAAGGCGACGAAGGGAAATTCCGCCGCCAGGAGGGTCCACCTGTGCACAGGGGAAGAACTGAGGAGAACAGGTAAGAATACCTTACTTGAGGGCGATGAGTTGTGGCGTTGGCCAAGAGGAGTAGGCGAACGCCGAGCTTGAGCGTGGAGAAGAGCTGACGGCTCCAGACCGAGGCTGCGGGCAGAGCAGGTTAAATAGCGGCAGCCTGATGAAGCCCAGGTGTGCGCACGGCTGGAGCGGATGACAGGCGGGAGCGAGTTGTGACAGTACTCCCCCAACCCCCCCCCGAGCAGCACCTCCTGGTGCTGGCTTGTCGGGATGCGCCCGATAGAACACGTCAGTGAGCTGCTTGTCCAGCACGAAGGAAGGGCGCACCCAGCATCGGTGCTCAGGACCATAACCCTCCCAGTCCACCAAATACTGCAACCCCCGGCCCCAGCGTCGGGAGTCCAAGATGGAAGTGACGCTCCATGCCGGGTGTCCATCGATCATCCTGGGGGGGGGGGCGGCACTCTGGGGGAGGGACAGAGAGGGTTAGAAACCACAGGTTTAACCTGAGAAAAATGAAATGTGGGATGAACATGGGGAGGGGGAGCGCCAAACGCACAGCTACCGGGTTAACCACCTTCGTGACAGGATAAGGTCCAACGAAGCGCTGAGCCAATTTCTTCTTCTCCCCCTTCAGATTAATATTCTGGTCAGACAACCATACTTGTTGACCCATCTGGTAGCGTGGCGCAGGCCTCCTGTGGTGATTCGCAGACTTGGCATTGCGCGATGCGGCATGAACCAGGGCCTGACGCGTCTTGGTCCACAGCCGTTGACACCGTCTCACGTGGGCCTGGATGGAGGGGACTGCCACTTCACCTTCTTCCTCAGGGAACAGCGGGGGGTCGTAACCTAAAGACGCCCGAAAGGGGGACATCCCAATGGCTGAAGACAAAGTGGAGTTATGGGCATACTCCACCCAGGGAAGATGAATGCTCCAGGAAGAGGGGTTAGAGGAGGTAACGCAGCGCAGAGCAGCCTCCAGCTCCTGGTTGGTGCGTTTGCACTGCCCATTGGACTGGAGATGATGTCCAGAAAACAGGCTAACTGTGGCCCCCAGAGTGGTGCAGAAGCTCCTCCAGACTTTAGACACAAATTGTGGCCCCCTATCAGAGACAATGTCAGCGGGGATGCCATGCAGCCTGACCACATGCTGCACCAACAGATCGGCCATCTCGCGCGCCGAAGGAAGCCCAGGGAGAGGCACGAAGTGGGCCGCCTTGGAGAACCGGTCTACAATAGTCAAGATGGTGTTAAAAGAGTTGGAGACTGGCAGACCGGTGACGAAGTCCAAGGCGATGTGTGACCAGGGCCTCCTGGGGACCGGCAAGGGATGGAGAAGACCCGCAGGAGGATCATTAGACGACTTATTCATGGCACACTGCGGGCAGGCACGCACATAGTTGGAGACATCCTCCCGGAGTCCGGGCCACCAAAAGGACTGCTGGAGAAGATCAGCAGACCGGGAGACACCAGGGTGGCAGGCGAGCCTAGAAGTGTGAGCCCAGTGAATGACGTCACCTCGGACTGACGAGGGCACAAACAATCTTCCCGCTGGGCCGCCGCCAGGATCAGGTTCAGACTCCAGAGCCTCCAGGACCTTATCTCTGATGGCCCAGGAAACAGCCCCCACGACGCACGAAGCGGGAACGACCGTATGGACCTAATTTTCTGGGGCTTCAGGGCGAACAGCCTGGACAGCGCATCAGACTTCTTATTTTTGGAAGCTGGGCGGTAAGTAATGGTGAATTTGAACCTGGCGAAGAACAGCAACCAACGCGCCTGGCGGGCATTCAGGTGCTTGGCCGTCCTGATGTATTCCAAGTTCTTATGATCGGTCCAAACCACGAAAGGCTGAGCCGCCCCCTCAAACCAGTGACGCCACTCCTGCAGCACGAGCTTCACGGCCAGGAGCTGTCTGTCGCCGATGTCATAATTGCGCTCGGCCGAGGAGAGACGCTTGGAGAAGAAAGCGCAGGGGCGCAGTGCCCCGTCAGTCGGGGAGCGTTGAGACAAGACCGCCCCGACCCCAGTGTCAGATGCGTCCACCTCGACAAAGCACTGGCGCTCAGGATCCACAAGAGAAAGGACCCGGGAGGATGCAAATTCCTTCTTGAGGGTTTCAAAGGCTGTCTCCGCTTCCGTCGTCCACTGAAAGCGCACCTTCGGTGAGGTGAGGCAGGTCAAAGGGGGGGTGATGGCACTGTAACCAGGGACAAAACGGCGGTAAAAATTTGCGAACCCCAAAAACTGCTCAACCTGCTTCTTAGAGGAGGGGGTAGGCCACTCGACCACAGCTTTAACCTTGGCAGGGTCGGGGAGGAGCTGATTGTGCGAGACAATAAAACCCAGGAAAGAGGTGGTATTGGTAAAAAATTTGCACTTCTCAGCTTTGACGTAAAGTTTATTCTCCAAAAGACGTTGCAGGACCCGCCTCACATGGACCAGATGCTCCTCCCGAGACCGGGAGAAGATCAAAATGTCATCCAGGTAGACGAAAACAAAGACCCCCAGGAAGTCACGAAGAACGTCATTAATCAGGCGTTGGAAGACAGCAGGAGCGTTGGTGAGCCCAAACGGCATGACAAGGTGTTCAAAGTGGCTGCTGGGCGTTCGGAAGGCCGTCTTCCACTCATCACCCTCCCGGATCCGGACAAGGTGATAAGCACTGCGGAGGTCTAATTTGGAGAACCAGGACACCCCCTGGAGGGAATTGAAGGCTGAGTCCATGAGCGGCAGCGTATAACGATCCTTAACCGTGATGTCATTAAGGGCCCTGAAGTCAATGCAAGGCCTCAAAGAACCATCCTTCTTTGCCACAAAAAAGAACCCAGCACCCAGGGGGGATGAAGAGGGGCGGATAATTCCGGCACTGAGGGATTCCTGAATATAGGTGTCCATGGCCTCCCGTTCAGGGGCAGAAAGGCTATACAGGTGACCAGAGGGGAGGGGCACCCCCTGCAGGAGATCAATGGCACAGTCATATGGGCGATAGGGTGGGAGGGATAACGCCTTTGACTTGCTGAAAACCCAGCCCAGGTCGTGAAACTCCGGTGGCACAGCAGAAAGGTCCGGCAGGGCGGAGTCAAGGGTGGGTGCAGGCACAGACGGGGCACAGGCTGCAGACTGGAGACAGGTTCCCAAACAGAAGGTGCTCCACGATAAGATGCACCCGGTCTGCCAATCAAACACCGGGTTGTGGAGGCGTAGCCATGAGTAGCCAAGAATGATGGACGCCGCCGAGGTGGGAAGGACATAGAAACTGAGGTCCTCATGATGGTTGCCAGAGATAATGACGGAGATGGGTTTGGTAATATGAGTGACTTTTTCAAGGGGATAACTGGTCAGGGCGACGAGATGAAGGGGGGTGGGCAAGGCTTGGCAATGGATGCGCAGGCGGGTTGCCAGGCTCTTAGAAATAAAACATTGTTCTGCCACCGAGTCCACCAGTGCGTGAGATGCGTGACCAATGGAGTTGTGGCAGAGTCTAATTTGAACCTGACATTTTGAGAGGGGATTAGACTGGGAAGCGTCCGCGATGCCCCCTACATTGACTCGCGGACCTCCCCTTTTGGCTTCACCGGGCAGACTTCCATGGGATGTTGGTCATCTCCGCAATACATGCAGAGACCCAACTCCTGGCGGCGCTGTTTCTCCACTAAGGAAAGTCTAGCCCGCCCGACGATCATAGCGCCGGGATCGTCGGCGGCCTCCGAAGGAGGTCATGCCAGGGGGCGATACTGGGGAGCGTGGGAAAGAGCTCCGCGCGAGCGGCTGAATGGCTTCCGCTCGGCGGCCCGCTCCCTCAGCCTGTTATCCAAACTGATGGCCAAAGAAATTAATTCTGGCAGCCGATCCGGCTGTTCCCGGCTGGCCAACTCATCCCGCAAATCAGAATTTAGACTTCGGACGAATAGGCTGCAAAGGGCAGCATCACACCAACCAACCTCTTCCGCCGCCACCCGGAAGTCGACAGCGTAGTCGGGCTCTAAGCGGCTACCCTGGCGAAGGCTAAGAAGCCGCTCGGCCAACACGCTATCGCGATCCGAATGATCAAAGACCTCGAGAAAATCTTGCACGAACTGGGCATAGGTCAAGGTCGCGTAGCTGGCCTTCGCCATAATGGCATAAGCCCAAGCTAACGCTCGCCCTTCCAGAAGATTAGAAATATACCCAATTCGGCTTTGGTCTGACGGAAAATCCCCGGGCACGCGCTGAAACACCGTCTCACACTGTAGAATAAACCCGCGCGCTTTGCTGAGCTTTCCGCTAAAGCGTGCAGGAGTAGGTATTGGGGTGAGACGGGTCGGCGGACCTGGGACAGAGGAGCTGGCCTGAGGAGCGGGAGTAGCTGGCCCACCGAGCTGAGACGGAGGGAGCGCCTGCGGAGGATCGAGGCGATCCAACCGGCTATTAATGGAGGTAAGCTGATTAAGAATTACCTGCTGTTGGTGAACAATTAAGTCCACCCGAGCCTCGAGATTGGAGAGTCGGCGTACGTACCTGCTGTTCGCTGGGCCGCTGTGCTGGAGCTGCACTGACATGATTTCTGGCCCAGGAAACACGCACACAGGCTCGGGTGAAATTTAAGAGTTTATTCAACAGCAGGTGTATGGATGAATGAGTGGGAAATGTGAATGTTGTCTTGGGGACAGGAGAGCACCGAGGGCAGAACAGACACCATACAGCCAGGCAACCCTGAGGACAGAACAGAGAACAGGGGATGAGCAATAGTCTCAGCAAGGTGGTGAAAGTAATAGTATGGCTTACTTGCAGATGTACTGGTGGCTGGCGTTGACAAGAGAAGCTCCCGCCTGGGAGACAGTGCCCAGCTGCGCTCGATGCAGTGAGGATGAGAGGAAAAGCAACAAAGGGAAATTCCGCCGCCAGGAGGATCCACCTGTGCACAGGGGAAGAACTGAGGAGAACAGGTAAGAATACCTTACTTGAGGGCGATGAGTTGTGGCGTTGGCCGAGAGGAGTAGGCGAACGCCGAGCTTGAGCGTGGAGAAGAGCTGACTGCTCCAGACCGAGGCTGCGGGCAGAGCAGGTTAAATAGCGGCAGCCTGATGAAGCCCAGGTGTGCGCACGGCTGGAGCGGATGACAGGCGGGAGCGAGTTGTGACATACTTCTCCTTTTTACGCTCAAAGGATCGCTTCTTCCCATGAAACTGTGAGTGCTACCATAATAACAGTCTTGGCAGGGATGGACCACAGAACTACAGTATATCTAGCCGTAGTGAAGTTGTAGCAATCTCTGGTGGAATCTTCAGCTGCTTATTCAGGTCAGCCTTCATTTGCCACTCGCATCCTGGCCTCAGCGTGGACCACTCTTTGTGAACGAGCTTTCCTCCTGTATCTCCAGGTCTAATGAAGTATACCTCTGGCTTGGAAGAGAACAAGCTGGACCTGTTGGATTTAAGTCTGCACTCCTCAATAACCTAAGCAAGCTTTTTAGCACTTGGTCATGATGCCATCTGAAAAGACCCTGGGTCAAGGCTGATCTGCAGCCATTTAGAATATGCTGTTAACTGGGATTTTGGGCCTTGCAGAGGCTGCAGCTTGTTTCTAAGCCATACCAGAGGTGTATATTTTGGGGGCTTGGAAGGGTATCATATGTGGACCTAATAAGGAAGCTTTGCCTTGCCTGTGGGATCTTCCACATGTCGGCCCAAGTTAACTCCCTGGTGGTGACTGCTTCCCAATTTGTCCACCTTCCCTGTTGTCACTAGCTCACTGCTCTGATCTTATATGCTTCATCTTCCATCCTGATGACTTCTGAAATCACCAGTTTCTTTCTTTCTTTCTTGGAAGAACTTGACCACATCTTTGGGGCTGGTGCTCACCCCAGCCCTGCCTTTTCCTGCTGTAGCCACCCGACTATTTCCTTGTGCTGTAGTTGCTGGATTGCCTGATCAACGATTTGCTCGACTCGCCATTTGTGCCCTGTTCGAACTGGTGCCTTTGCTACTAATATAGTTGGATCAGGTGAGTCTTTGAGCTCAAACATGAGCTTCACTTTCTCCACCTTATAGCCCAGGTTGAGGGACTTCAAGGGTAGCTGGAGGGTGTTCTTTCCAAACAAAGCAGCGTTGGAAAGGCACCAAGGTAGCCCTAGCCATTTTTGGATGTAATTGTTTGCCTTTGCATCCATCCTCTGTACTGCTGTTGCAGAGATCTCACACAGCTTCAGTGGCCACATCAAATGATGGTAAAGGGTGAATTGATAGCATCAGGTTTTGGATTTTCCTGGGAGATGACTTTGATTTATCCTCACTAGGCCTTCTGAGTGTCGTGTCATGACAGAGTGATCCATACGCTTATCAGAGAGGTCAGAGGTGTACAACCTCTCAAGGCTTTGCACTGGCTGTTCTACTAAGAGTGGGATCTTCTCTGTGCCGATAGAAAAGATGATGTTGTCATTCCTTGACCCTTTCTGAATTGACAGCCTTCTGAGCTTAGCTGGTTTGATTTTCATCGAACAACAGCAACAAAGGTCTTCCAGTCTGTTCAGCAGGCGGCTTGAGCAAGCGGCTGTTTGCAGGAGTGTTGTGACATTGTTGATGTAGCTTCTTAGAGCTGGAAGATGCTGTCCTGATTCTGCTCTAACTCCCCTGGCCGTCTGTCTTGCACCAATCAGGATGATTTCAAATGCTGCTATAAACAGGATGGGGGAGATTGAACATCCCATCACAATGCCTTTCTCAAGCTGATGCCAACCAGTTGTGATTTCTTGAGTGGTGTAGGAGACATAAAAGTTATTGAAGTAGGCAGAGACCAGGTTTTTTATACAGTATCTAGCAAAAGTGAGTACACCCCTCACGTTTTTGTATATATTTTATATCTTTTCATGGGACACAACTGAAGATATGACACTTTGATACAATGTAAAGTAGTCAGTGTACAGCTTGTACAGCTTGTATAACAGTGTAAATTTGCTGTCCCCTCAAAATAACTCAACACACAGACATTATTGTCTAAACTGCTGGCAACAAAAGTGAGTACAACCCTAAGTGAAAATGTCCAAATTGTGCCCAAAGTGTCAATATTTTGTGTGGCCACCATTATTTTCCAGCACTGCCTTAACTCTCTTGGGCATGGAGTTCACTAGAGCTTCACAGGTTGCCGCTGGAATCCTCTTTCACTCCTCCATGATGACATCACGTAGCTGGTGGATGTTAGAGACCTTGTGCTCCTCCACCTTCCATCTGAGGATGCCCCACAGATGTTCAATAGGGTTTAGGTCTGGAAACATGCTTGGCCAGTCCATCACCTTTACCCTCAGTTTCTTTAGCAAGGCAGTGGTCGTCTTGGAAGTGTGTTTGGGGTTGTTATAATGTTGGAGTAATGCCCTGTGGCCCAGTTTCTGAAAGGAAGGGATCATGCTGTGCTTCAGTATGTCACAGTACATGTCGGCATTCATGGTTCCCTCAGTGAACTGTAGCTCCCCAGTGCCGGCAGCGCTCATACAGCCCCAAACCATGACACTCCAACCACAATGTTTGACTGTAGGCAAGACACATTTGTCTTTGTACTCCTCACCTGGTTGCTGCCACACACGCTTAACAAAATCGGAACCAAATAAGTTTATCTTAGTCTCATTAGACCACAGGACATGGTTCCAGTAATCCATGTCATTAGTCTGCTTGTCTTCAGCAAACTGTTTGCGGGCTTTCTTGTGCATCATCTTTAAAAGGGGCTTCCTTCTGGGACGACAGCCATGCAGATCAATTTAATGCAGTGTGTGGCATACGGGCTGAGCACTAACAGGCTGACCCCCCACCCTTTCAACCTCTGTAACAATGCTGGCAGCATTCATACATCTATTTTCAAAAGACAACCTCTGGATACGACGCTGAGCATGTGCACTCAACTTCTTTGGTCAACCATGGTGAGGCCTGTTCTGAGTGGAACTTGTCCTGTTAAACCACTGTATGGTCTTGGCCACGGTGCTGCAGCTAAGTTTTAGGGTGTTGGCAATCTTCTTATAGCCTAGGCCATCTTTATGTAGAGCAACAGTTCTTTTTTTCAGATCCTCAGAGAGTTCTTGCCATGAGGTGCCATGTTGAACTTCCAGTGACCAGTATGAGAGAGTGTGAGAGCGATAACACCAAATTTAACACACCTGCTCCCCATTTGCACCTGAGACCTTGTAAAACTAACAAGTCACATGACACCGGGAAGGGAAAATGGCTAATTGGGCATAGTTTGGCCATTTTCACTTAGGGGTGTACTCATTTTTGCTGCCAGCGGTTTAGACATTAATGGCTGTGTGTTGAGTTATTTTGAGGGGACAGCAAATTTACACTGTTATACAAGCTGTACACTGACTACTTTACATTATATCAAAGTGTCATATTTTCAGTGTTGTCCCATGAAAATATATAATGAAATATTTACAAAAATGTGAGGGGTGTACTCGTTTTTATGAGATACTGTACAAGCAGGCATGTGGAAGAAATTGAGTGTGAACATGATCAGGTGATGTGGAACAGATACATAAGCATTTGAAGGACACTTCAGCAACACCAAAGATGCACAGTCTCTCTGGCATGGCATACAGACCCTCACCAACTACAAACCTCCACCTCAGACCTTGTGCGAGTGACATCACACTGGTTAACAACCAAAATGACTTATTTGGCCTCTTTGAAGCACAGAACCGCGCATCAGCGCAGAAGACCACTACTCCCCCAGATGAGCAGGCTATAAGTCTGGTTTCAACTAGCGTGAAGAGGACCCTCTCCAGGATCAACTCACGCAATGCAGCTGGACCACACAGCATACAAGGCCGTGTTCTGAAGGACTGTGCGGAAGAGCTCATGAATGTCCTGGCCAACATCTTCAACATCTCCCTGAGTCAAGCTGTTGTTCCCACATGTTTCAAAAGTGCGACCATAATACCAGTGCCAAAGAAGCCCGTCCCATCCAGCTACAATGATTACCGGCCTGTAGCACTGACCTCCATCATAATGAAGTGCTTCGAGTGGCTGGTCATGCAGAACATCAAGTCTATCTTGCCTCCCTCCCATGACCCATCTCAGTTTGCATACAGGTCAAACAGAGCCACAGAAGATGCCATCTCTGCTGCTCCCCATCCAGCCCTTACCCACCTGGACTCTAAGAACTCTTACAGGCGAATGTTGTTCTTGGACTTTAGCTCAGCATTCAACACAATCATCCCCCAGAACTTAATACAAAAACTCAGACACTTGGGACTCAAAACCTCTCTCTGCAACTGGGTGCTGGACTTTCTCACAGGGAGGCCACAGAACGTGGGGGTCGGCAGCAACACCTCCAAGATCATAACACTGAACACAGGAGCCCCACAAGGGTGTGTGCTCATCCCGCTGCTCTTCACTCTGCTGACTCATGACTGAGTACAAGCCTACAGCACCAACCACAGCATCAAATTTGCTGGCGACATGACAGTGGTGGGCCTCATCACAAACAATGAAGAGGCCAACTACAGAAATGAGGTGAGCCAAATGGTCCAGTGGTCTAAAGACAATAATCTCTTCCTGAACATAAGAAAAACCAAGGAGACTGTGACTGACTTCAGGAGAGGACACACACAGCATCCCCCTCTGATCATCGATGGACTAGCTGTGGAGAGGGTGAGCAGCACCAAGTTCCTGGGGGTGCACATCTTTGAAGACCTCTCCTGGTCCAACACCACCACATCACTGGCCAAAAAGGCTCAAACTCACCTCGATTTCCTCCTTAAACTGAGGATAGCATGAGTCCCACCCTCCATCATGTGCTCATTCTACTGGGGTACCATTGAGAGCATCCTTACCAGCTGCATCACTGTGTGGTACAGAAGCTGCACTGCCTTTTGCTGGAAGACTCTACAACGCACAGTGAAAGCAGCCAGCAAGATCATCGGTGCCCCTCTGCCCTCCCTCTCGGGCATCTACCTCACCCGTAGAGCCATCAATATCGCAGGCAACACTTCCCACCCCTCACACTCCCTCTTTAGCCTCCTGCCCTCAGAGAGAAGGTACCGGAGCCTGCGGGCAGACTCCACAAGACTGCTAAAAAAGCTTTGTTCACCAGACCATCAGGACCCTGAACTCTGCCCCCACCCCCACCCCCCGCCACCTCCTTCCCCTGGACTGTAACACACTCACTCAGATGTTTGCACAGAAAGACTTGGCACACCAACAGTAATCTGTTGGTGTGCCATCTGTGTGTACATCTGCTGCTGTACGTCATGCACCTTACTGCAACCATTTACACAAATGCCATACCTGCTGCTATCTATCTGTCACTGCAATGCTGATCATGTGCAGACCAATCTGTCACTGTCTGCACCCCCGTTACCTCACTGAACTTGCAATTTACTGGTATTACGGTTTACTGTACATAGGATTGCTGTATTTTTACTGTTATTTGCACTATGGGTAGCATTAGGTAGTGCTACTATGGGTAGCACTTGGCCTACCTGGTGGGTCTCTTCGAGGACACCAACCTGTGCGCCATCCACGCCAAGAGGGTCACCATCATGCCCAAAGACATCCAGCTGGCCCGCCGCATCCACAGAGAGAGAGCTTAGACTTTCTGCTGCACATCCACCAACCACAATGTTCCGCACTGTGTGTGTGTGTGTGTGTCTCTCTCTCTCTCTCTCTCTCTCTCTCTATATATATATATATATATATATATATATATATATATATTAATATGTACATATGTATACTAGCTGCTCTTGTTTTTTCTTGCCTTCTGATTGTTGCTCTGAGTGTCGCTATCCCTGTGCTGTTGCAATCCCGGAATTTCCCCATTCCATTGTGGGACTAATAAAGGTTTATCTTATCTTATCTTATCTTATCTTATTACAATTAGATGTGAGTGTGTGGTGTGTGGTGTCTTGTGCTGGGTGCCCACACGTGTGCTGGTACTCGATCTCTGTTTTTAAAAATTATTTTGTGCTCGCTGTGAGAATTGGACTTTTTGGGACTGCTCTCATTCGTGAGTAAACTGATTAGCTTTTCTTTTCGTGATTTGCTGCTACGCTTTACCTGAAGCGTTTGCTAAGCTAACGCTATCGCTATAGCTAATGCCATAGCTAGTCGTAGCACCTAACACCGATACAAAGAAGCGACTCTGTCCCCGATGATTGGGGCTCGCCGGAGGAAGTAACCGAGGCAACAGTTGGATGGGAGCGGGATCGGAGTTCAAGTACAGCGGTGGTAGGAGATGGGGACCAGTGGAGGAGCAGCCGGGGCCCCAGCTGGATAAGAGCCGGAATCGGAGCCCAGCTACAGCGGCGGGGCTCGGCGGAGGAACTACTGAGGAAGACGGCGGTAGGTGGCGGGGCTCAGCGGAGGATCTACCGGGACCCCAGCTGGACAGGAGCAAGATCGGAGCTCAACTACAGCGGCGGTGGGCGGCGGGACTCAGTGGAGGAGCTGCCGGTACCCTGGCTGGACAGGAGCTCAATTGCAGTGGCGGTAAGCAGCGGGACTAGCAGCGGAGAGGGCTAGCTGAGGCCCAGCTGGATTCGAGGTCGGTCGAATCGGATACCGGCGACACCAGCAGAGATTGTTTTACTATCAACAAGTCAGTAAAAATGCCACCAAAGAAGGAGGAACTGGAAGAGATCAAAAAATCTCTGAACTTCTTGTCAGAAGAACTGACCAAAGTGGCTAGTCAACAGGTTAAACTATTAGGGCTAATGGAAGAAGTCCGAGAATTAAAATTAACAATTAAGGAAAAAGACAAAAAAATTGCAGACTTGGAGCAACACGTCGAGGATCTTGAACAATGTTCTCGTATGGATGATCTAATTATAAGTGGACTAGACATTAAATATCAATCATATGCTCATGCTACAGCAGGAATGAGAGGTGAGGAGGCTCCCCTGAGTGAATCAGTCTCCCTGGAAAACCAGGTGCTTCAGTTCCTTGAAAGTAGAAATATAAACGTTGAAGCAAATGCAATTTCAGCCTGTCATGCTTTACCCAGAAAGGATAATAAAACAAAGAAATCAATTGTGATGCGCTTTGTGAACAGAAGGGTAAAGAATGACATACTGAGGCAGGCCAGAAAGCTACGGGGAACAGAAGTTTACCTAAATGAACATTTAACAAAGACTAATACTGAAATAGCACGGCAAGCACGGATGCTGAAAAGGCAAAATAAGATAAAGGCAACATGGACAAGAAATTGTAGAGTTTGGATCAAACTAAATAGAACACCTGAGGAAGCGAAGACCATAATAATCAGAGATCTTACTGACTTAAATGAATATAGATGAACACTGATTAAGAAAATTAAGAGACTATGATAATCCATATCCACACACAGCAAGAATAGTTCTTTTGTGACATACCATGTCAATGTACTTTAAAAAAAACAAAACTAAACAAAACAAACAAAAAAACTTATGACTGACTTGAGTAGACATCAATTACCCCCAGCTGGAAGAAGTCATTTGACACAGAGTGAGGAAATTCAAACTCTGAAAATATGCCATTATGTTGAACATAAACTACAAGAGATGGAGAATGATATTGATCCTGATAACCACTTTTTCAATAATATTCATAATCATTGTGAATATTACACTGAAAAGCAATTCAAAAGTCAAGTGCAACTAGATGGTAAACTATCAATAATACATTTCAGCAGCAGAAGTCTTAACAAAAACTTTCCACAGATTCAGGACTATTTAAAACAGCTAGACAGAAAATTTACAGCTATCACAGTCTCTGAAACTTGGCTTAATGAAGAGCAGGCTCCCCTGATGGCAATAGAGGGATATCAGATGTTTCATATTAACAGATCTCCAAAAAAGGGTGGTGGTGTTGCACTGTATATTGATGACCTGTGTAGGTGTAAGCTTGTAAATGGAATGTCCTTTGCACTACCAGGGATTTTGGAATGTGATACTGTTGAGATCGACCAAGATAAAACAAAAAATCTAATTATAAGTTGTATATATAGAATGCCGGGAACTTGCATTGAGACATTCAGAGATAAGTTAGTCGAGCTGTACAATAATATTACTAGTAAGAAAATGGTTGTAATTTGTGGAGATTTCAATATTGATTTACTAAATCCATTTCAACAAAATGTAATTACAGAGTTCATGAATTCTATGTACAGTATGAGTCTATATCCCACAATAACACATCCCAGTAGAATCACAGTTCACACTGCTACACTTATTGACAACCTGTTTGTTAATATTATTGATAAGAAAATAGAAAGTGGATTATTGATAAATGATATAAGTGACCATTTGGCAATCTTTGCACTTATCCATGGCCACACGGGGGCCAATACAGAAAAAATTTTAAAATCATTAAGATACAAATCACAAAATGCAATCAGTTCTTTTAAAGACTTGCTGAAGCAAGACTGGACAAAAGTCTATGTATCAGATGTAAATGAAGCCTATGACACATTTATAAACATTGTAACCACTCTTTTTGAAAAAAATTGTCCATTAGTAAAGAAAAAGCTTAAACATAAATTTGTCGATAAGCCATGTTTAACCAAAGGATTACAAAAGGCGTGTAAAAAAGAAAAATTCATTATATAAAGCTTTTCTAAAGAAAAGGACAAAAGAAGCAGAGCAGCAGTATAAAACATACAAAAACAAGTTAACATATATAATGAGATGTAGTAAAAGAGACTATTACAGTAAAGAACTGGAGAAAAACAGAGACAATATTAACCCCTTGCACTCTGGTCAATTTCCCTAAAAACGCCTAAAAATAACATACCCAAAGTAAATCAAAAGCTATTCTTCAACCCTTTGCAGCATCTTCATGGGGTTGGTCTCATTTAAAAGAAAACACTTTGAATTTTTTGGCAAAACAGTCATAATCTCTCTAAGTGCTCCTGCCACTGAGTAACAATCATCTAAACATACTGAATCTGAAGAAAATAAAGTTCGCCTGGGTGTTTTTTTTAGATACAAATGCTTGCAAATAACACACAGCTGTCAGATACTGGCTGGAAAATGCAACAGAAATGTAGAACCAAGTGTTATCAAGCTGAGGTCAAAATTTTGTAACAACACCACAAAAAATGAATATATTGCACAGCTTTTTTTTCAGGTTGTTCCCAGGCGTTTTTGAACTGTGCCAAATTGTGCCAAATGGCACAGTTTGGAAAAACGTCTATAACTTTTGAATGCTGAAACATAGAAGCTCCATCTTGGGCTCTAATGAAAGGTGACACTCAGGGCTGTGTGTGTGTGTGTATGGGGGGGTTGTTTATTCATTCATGAATGAATGAATGAACAAACAAGCCCCCCACACACAAAGAAGCATGCCACGTAAAAAATGTGTGGCCTTTTTTTTACAAGAAAAAATAACCTACAATGCAATAAAAATTATACTAAAATATCTGCAATGTAGAGGATAACAACTCCCCCCCCCCCCACTACAGAGGAGCTCGGCGCACAAAAAACGGTCCGTCAACGGTCCGTCATGTGGCCATGACGCACCGTTGTAATTACCGATCGGTCAAAAGTCATTTTTATTACTATTTTCAGTGATAAAGAATAATTTAGCTTATAACACTTACCTGTCCACAACAGCAGTGTCGTTGGCGAACATCTGTTCCTCATTGTCAGACGAACATGAAGCCGGTCCACTTGCTATGGACTCGTGGTTCTGGTCACCCGACCCGGTCAAACCATGATTCCATTATTGCGGTTTTGCGCTTCCACGATTGCGGTTTTGGCGAACGATTTTTCAAAACAAATAAAAACAGTAGTAATAAAAAAAGACTGGCGAACACGTGTGTGTCACCCAGCGGCTTACACAAAACAGATTTTATGCAGGGGACGCACGCGTTTCAATCGTCGAACTTCTCTGCTTCAATTGGCTCGTTGTATTCACGGTCGTTGGTAGGCAGGTCCTTCTTGCTAGGTTTTCAGTCATTGGTTCTTCAAGGTTTCAGAAACCCAATTCAAGGCTCTTATTAGTCGAATGAGAGGTCAATCAAATCTAAACCAATCAAAACACTCCTTTGGCTTTCTGTTTGCGGCTGTGTCTGTACTGGAAGAACGGAAATGCAGCTTTTTTTTTTCAGTGCGCACTGAGACGCACAGTGCGCACTGAGACGCACTAGGACTCAGAGACGTGACCGCCCGCGGTATCCTGGAGTGCAAGAGGTTAAAAATACATGGACAATACTTAACAATATTCTTGGAAATAAAAACAGAAATACAAGCTACCCAACCAATTTTTCAAAAAATAATAAAACGACTCAGAGTGTGAATGCAGTTTTACCTGCAGATGAATTTAATAACTTTTTTGTTAACACTGGTCCTAATTTGGCTCGAGAAATACCCATTACGGCACCTATGGGTGATCCAATAAGCAAAACCACTGCTATAAAAGACTCCATTTTCATAAAGAACACAGACGAGAGAGAGGTCATTGAAATTGTTAAATTGTTTAAAAGTAAAACATCTACGGACTGTGATGGTATTGACATGCTCTTAGTCAAAACTATTATTGAATGCTTAGTGAAACCACTGACGTATATTTGTAACCTGCCTCTCCAAACAGGTATATTTCCCATTGCAATGAAAATAGCTAAAGTAATTCCGATATACAAGATGAGTGACATAGGGGAACTTTTAAACTATAGACCAATTTCACTATTGCAGCAATTTTCCAAGATACTTGAAAAAATATTCTGTGAGAGAATTGACAACTTCATAATGAAGAATAATTTATTGTGTGAGCAGCAATATGGGTTCAGACACAAGAGGACAACTGCATTTGCTCTAACGGAATTTGTAGAAAAAATATCAACTGCCGTTGAAAATAAAGAGTACTCAGTTGGGGTATTCCTGGATCTTAAAAAAGCATTTGATACAGTGGATCATAATTTATTATTAAAGAAACTACAAAATTGTGGTATCAGGGGGGTAGCACTGTCCTGGTTATGTAGTTACTTAAAGAATAGATATCAGTATGTATGTGTTGGTAACAAAAACTCACAGTTACTGAAGGTTACTTGTGGAGTCCCACAGGGTTCAGTTTTGAGGCCACTGTTATTCAATATGTATATAAATGATATATGTAAAGTTTCGGAAAAAATTGATTTAATATTGTTTGCCGATGACACTAATCTATTATGCAGTGGAAGCAATTTGGAACAACTTTTGGATACACTCGGAAAGGAATTAGGAAAGCTTAAACTGTGGTTTGATTCAAACAAATTAACTCTCAATTTAAGTAAGACAAAATTTATAGTTTTTAACAACCATCACAACAACTTAGTATCTAAACTCAGTGTAAATGGTGTAGAGATTGAAAGGGTATCCGAAACTAAATTTCTTGGAGTAATAATTGATAATAAACTGTGTTGGAAGTCACATATTAATTATATTAAAGGTAAAATATCTAAATCAATTGCAATACTACACAGAGTGAAATATTTGCTGAATCAACCCACACTATATATTTTGTATCATTCATTAATACTCCCATACATGACATTTTGTACTGAAGTATGGGGAAATACATATAAAACAAACATATATCCAGTCTTTATGCTTCAGAAGAGAGCTATTAGAATAATAAACAAAGCTGCTTACAGGGAACCAACAAACCCACTTTTTCTTATATTAAAAGCTCTCAAGTTGAAACATCTGGTTGACTTTAAAACTGCAGTAATAATGTTTAAAGTGAAGAATCTGTCACTGTCTGCAAATATCCAAAAGTTGTTCCAAATAAGGGAGAAACAATATCATTTCAGAGGAACAAGTATATTTCAAAAACCTTCAGTGAGAACTACCACCAAGCAACACTGTGTTTCAGTGCAAGGAGTCAGATTATGTAACGATTTTGGACCTGAATTAAAATCATGTACAATGCTTGGACAATTTAAACAAAAACTAAAGGAAGAAATACTCCAAACATACACTACCGTTCAAAAGTTTGGGGTCACCCAGACAATTATTTTGTGTTTTCCATGAAAAGTCACACTTATTTACCACCATGAGTTGTAAAATGAATAGAAAATATAGTCAAAACATTGACAAGGTTAGAAATAATGATTTGTATTTGAAATAATAATTTTTTCCTTCAAACTTTGCTTTCGTCAAAGAATCCTCCATTTGCAGCAATTACAGCATTGCAGACCTAACATGATTGCACAAGGGTTTTCTAATCATCCATTAGCCTTCTGACGCAATGAACAAACACATTGTACCATTAGAACACTGGAGTGATAGTTGCTGGAAAAGGACCTCTATACACCTATGTAGATATTGCACCAAAAACCAGACATTTGCAGCTATAATAGTCATTTACCACATTAGCAATGTATAGAGTGTGTTTCTGATTAGTTTAAAGTTATCTTCATTGAAAAAAAGTGCTTTTCTTTCAAAAATAAGGACATTTCTAAGTGACCCCAAACTTTTGAACGGTAGTGTATATACAAAATGACATGTAAAATCACATAAGGATTGTCATATCCAGTCTGTGTTGTGTTGTTGCTTTTTTTTTTTTTTGTCACATTTTGTCTTAGCTTTGTTCCGAATTGTAATCGCTCTTGTTTTGTTTTTCTTTTGAATTCTTGGATGGAATATGGGTGGGCAATATAAGTTGCGGCTTCAGCCATCACCCATTTCGGATAACTTATGATGAACTGTATAATCAGAGGAGTTATTGTTTAATTTGACCTTGATGGATTTTTTTTCTTTTTTCCCCTTTGTTATATTATTCTGTTTCTTTTTAATCTTTGCTTTAAATCGATCCGAAATAAAGATTCATTCATTCATTCATTACTGTGCATAGACTGTTGTTGTTTCTGTTTCTTTTTAATCTTTGCTTTTAATCTATCCGAAATAAAGATTCATTCATTCATTCATTACTGTGCATAGACTGTTGTTTTTGTTTCTGTTTCTTTTTAATCTTGGCTTTTAATCTATCCGAAATAAAGATTCATTCATTCATTCATTCATTCATTCATTACTGTGCATAGACTGTTGTTGTTGTTTTCCATCCTTAATCCTTCTTGTCTTATATATTGTGCACACCACTAAGAGGGAGATAAATGGCATTTCAATTCTACTGTATGTCCTGTACATATAGAAATACTGACAAATATAAATCTCTGAATCTTGGAAATCCAGATCCAACCATATCACATGGAGATCTGACTTCCTGCGCTTGGCTGTCTGGATTTGTTCCCAAATAACAGCAGAGTGTTTGATGCAACCGGGAAATCCTGGAACACCTGCTTTCTGGCAACTGGTGTCAATGTAATTATTGCCCAGCAGGTAGTTGCTCAAGCATCTGGCCAAAACTGTAAAGAAGATCTTCCCTTCGACATTGAGCAATGCAATGCCTCTGAATTGCATGATGTTATGGGAGTCCTTCTATTTTGGGATAAAAATGGTTGGTTGTTCCAAGCTGATGGAATAACTTGAGTTTTCAAGGCTGCTCTCATTAGCTTCCACAACAGCTTCAACACCATGGGGCAGTTCTTATACACCTTAAAAGGAACGCCATATGGGCTAGTTGCTGATGCAGATCTTGCTTTTTCCACCGCCTGCTTGAGCTCTGCCAATTAGGCAAGCTGATGTTGAATTTCTGGGCAGGTTGTGTGGGCTGGGGCACATAACCTGGGGAACCGAGTGGCACATCCTTCCTTCTGTCACTGAGTTGTTCCTTCATGTGACTCTCTAGTTTCTGAGAGGTGGTTTCAAGCTTCCCAGACTTCTTTTCTGTCAGCAGAGCTCGAGCACATCTCAAAGGATCCCAGAAAAAGGTGCTACATGCCTTCGCTTTTCGACTCCTGCATTTCCAAATCTGATCTGCTGTCCTGAGGTTGGCAAGCCTGGATTTCAGTTGACTCTAAAGCTCTCCAAGCTTTCCGGAGAGATGTCTTTCCTTCACCAACCTAAGGATTTCGTGCTCTCCTCTTCCTTTTTGCTTGGGGGTGGACTTCTTGGGCATTTTGCCAAACATCTGTTTACCTTCTTCATAAATGATGTTCCCAGGGGGTGTTGTAATAACTATTCTACCAATGTTGTCAAATAGCAAAATATAAGGGAACGTGCGATGAAAATGTTAACAATGCAATGCTGTAATGACCTGTATACCCTTTACAAAAACTTAAATAAAAATAAATGATGTTCCCAAAGAGGTTGAGTTTGGTGGTTGTACTTCCTTTTAGTGAGTTGTGGAGGATGAAATGTACATTCTGGTCAAAGCATCTCCTTGCTTCTTTATTGCTAACTCTGGGCTTAATCTAGCGACTTGGCTTCTCCTTTGGAGGTTCTCTTGTGGGTTGGCTGCTTAATAATGGTTCAAGGTGAAGAGCCACTTGTGGTGGGGAAGGCTCTTGCTGTTGATGTTGCACTTCCTGCGGGGATAACAGATCCTCTCGTCCACCATCTGCAATAGAGGACTCAACAGCTCTGTGTTGCTCAACCGGGCTTTGTGTCCTCCTTGTCTTATCTACCAAAGCAGTGCAAGATTGCAAATGGGTCTTCCCACAACGCTTAGCTTTCCCCTGATGGATACGTAGACCCCGGGGCGTAGTCATCTTGGACCATCCGCAACTACATTTCCTAAGGATTTTGGAATCATTAGTCACTGTCATTCCAGTCTATACCGTGTTATCCATCCTGCTTGGTCCTTCCATCCCACCTCTCGGAGGACCATCGGGCTGTCTTCTTTGTATTCTGCTTGTAGTTATTGAGGGTGTCCATGCAATGACGTAGATACTCCATGGACTTGTGGCGAGGGTCACTGGCCCATCCACCCCTATTGCAGTCTTTCCTGCTGTCAGTCCGTTTTTCCTAACTGCCCTCCAGTCTTTCCTGGATGTGAACTGCCCTATTCACAGTAGTCGCTGGAATTCCAGACAAGCTTAAATGTGAGCAAGGTTTCTGCCTGCCGCACCTCTGCCAGTGCCAATGAGCCAGCTACAGGGTCATCAGCTGGGAGCCACCCTTCCTTGATGTTTCACCCCTTTAATCCCAGGCTATCTCTGGGTGGTGGGACAGCGGTATGGACTTCTCCCTACTGCCCCCTGTGGCCAGCCCTAAAATCCTTAGTTATCCCACTTGAGATCTTTCCTTCTGAGCCACAGCCAGTTTGTAGCAGTCTCTTGTGGAAGCTTCAGTTGCTTATTCAGGTCAGCCTTCATTTGCCACTCATATCCCAGCCTCAGTATAGACCACTCTTTGTGAACGAGCGTTCCTCCTGTATCTCCAGGTCTAATGAAACACACCTATCGCTTGGAAGAGAGCAAGCTGGACCTATGGATCCAATATATCCGCTATCCCTCCTCTGCACATGTCCAAACCATCTCAGCTAGGGGTGACAATTGCGAGGGACCTCATGATCCAATTTGGATTGCGGTACTTGGGTCATGATCCAGTACTATCACGAGCTATCATAATCCCATCACTATTATGATCCATCATGATACTATACATCCCCCCTCCCATGTCAATGTCAAATTTTGTCCCAAATGTACAACTGTCAATATCTGCTTCATGGAAAGTTTTAACTTTTTTCAACTCACCTTTTCTCAACTCACTTTTGTTGTGATGGCTAATGGCTTTCAGTCCTGCAGCTGCTGCGGTCCTTTTTGCTGCCGACATTCTCGGGCCTTCATTTCTGCAGAGACATGTCTCTGCACACAAGTTGATGATGGCAGGTATACAGAGTTTGCTGGTCAGTGCTGCTTGGTGAAAAAGCAAGCTACACGGTGGTGTGTTTATAGTCGTTGCTAACACTATTCGGAGATGTGTGCTGGCCTGCGTGTTCAAGTGTTTTTTTTTGTTGTTGTTGTGCAGTGCTTTTTGCGGGTTGTGTGTCATGTCAAGGTCTTCCATTCCGTCTTTGTTATAAAATCCAAGAAAGGCCCAACATTTGAGCTAACTTTTTGCCACATTCAACTACTTCCTAACTTTCAAAGCTGGCTGCAAATCTCGTGAGACAAGATATGACTTCACTTGACTGGGTGCTTGCTTCGCGCCATCTGGTGGACTGAAAATGCAATTTGTTGATTAATACCCAAGCATATGCAGTGTTACATGAATGTATATAAATAATAAAAGATTAATCCATGTGCTTAGGGATCGGTGGATTGTTGTTAGTGTTACATATCACGATCTATCACTGCATCAGTCTTTTGTCCCACCCCTAATCTCAGCCTTACCTCTTTTAATTTGTCTCCAAACTGCTCAACTTGTGCTGACCCTCTGATATACTCATTTCTCATCCGGTCCCTCCTAGTCACTCCCAGTGGGAATCTTAGCATCTTCAACTCTGCCACCTCCAGCTCCGTCACTTGTCTTTTTGTCGGTTGCACTGTCTCCAACCCATACATCATAGCAGGTCTCACTACCCTCTTGTAAATCTTCCCTTTCACTGTAGCTGCTATCCTTCTGTCACAAATCACCCCTGACACTCATCTCCACCCACTTCACTCTTCCTGCACTCTCTTATTCCCCTTTCTTGTGCATTGTCCATTGCTTTGGATGGTTGACCCCAGGTATTTAAACTCTTCTACCTTCACTACTTCTACTCCTTGCATCTTCACTGTTACGCCTGCCTCCCTCTCATTCACACACGTATTCTGGCTTGTTTCGACTAACTTTCATTCCTCTTCTCTCAAGTGCATACCTCCACCTTTCCAGGTTCTCTTCCATTTGCTCCCTACTCTCACTACAGAGCACAGTGTCATCTACAAAAATCATAGTCCATGGAGTCATCCACATGATGTGTGGCAGATAACATGGGTAACAAACATACTGTGACACTAAGTTTCCTACCTCTTTTCATTGTTGTGGTGGATTGAAATGGCACATGTATCACTGCCATTAGGGTTTATTACTAGTACTTGTATTTGAAATTTACATAGATGCTCTGTACTGTGAAGGATCGTCACTTCCTTGTGGTAACGTATCGTCACTTCCTGTTTTGCCGTCTGCCTGTGTGGTTTGCTTTGTGGTTTGCTCTCTAGCCATTAGCTATGGCTACTAGCTCTCCTTCCTCTCCTCCTCTGGTGTGCTCTCTCTGTCAGATGTTTAGCTACACCTCTGCCTCTTTTAGCGATAACGGTAAATGTAATAAATGTTGTCTTTTTGAGGCGCTCGAGGCGAGGTTGTCTGATTTGGAATCCCGGCTCCGATGCATTGAAACACCGTCTGCGCCAGTTAATCTTGACGGACGCCCATTAGCTGCAGCGGAGCTAGCTAGCTTAGGTCCCCCTGTCAGCGGTTCCCCGGCTCTCCTCAGCAGCGAGGAGACTGGGTGGGTGACGGTGAGAAGGAAGCCTAGTCGCAAAGCCCCGGTACACCACCAACCTGTTGACGTTTCTAATCGTTTTTCCCCGCTCAGCGACACACCCGCTGAGGAAAAAACTCTGATCATTGGCGACTCTGTAGTCAGAAACGTGAACCTAGAGACTCCAGCGGCCATAGTCAAATGCATCCCTGGGGCCAGAGCAGGCGAAGAATACTGAAGAATGATACTGTCATACTGAAGAATGATTTATTGTGTGAGCAGCAATATGGGTTCAGACACAAAAGGACAACAGCATATGCCTTAATGGAATTTACAGAAAAAATATCAACAGCCATTGAAAATAAAGAGTATTCAGTTGGAGTATTCCTGGATCTTAAAAAAGCATTTGATACAGTAGATCACAATCTATTATTAAAGAAACTACAAAATTGTGGTATCAGAGGGGTAGCACTGTCCTGGTTAAGAAGTTACTTAAAGAATAGATATCAGTTTGTATGTGTTAACAACAAAAACTCAGAGCTACTGAAGGTCACCTGTGGAGTCCCACAGGGTTCAGTTTTGGGACCATTATTATTCAATATGTATATAAATGATATATGTAAAGTTTCAGAAAAAATGGACTTAATATTGTTTGCTGATGACACTAACCTGCTATGCAGTGGAAACAATTTGGAACAACTTCTGGATACACTCGGAAAGGAATTAGGAAAGCTGAAACTGTGGTTTGATTCAAACAAATTAACGCTCAATTTAAGCAAGACAAAATTTATAGTCTTTAACAACCATCACAACTACCCAGTACCCAAACTCAGTGTAAACGGTGTAGAGATTGAAAGGGTATCCGAAACTAAATTCCTTGGAGTAATAATTGATAACAAACTGTGTTGGAAGCCACATATTAATTATATAAAAGGTAAAGTATCCAAATCAATTGCAATATTACACAGAGTGAAAAATTTGCTGAATCAACCCACACTATACACCTTGTATCATTCATTAATACTCCCATACATGACATATTGTAATGAAGTATGGGGAAATACATATAAAACAAACATATATCCACTCTTTATGCTTCAAAAGAGAGCTATTAGAATAATCAACAAAGCAGCTTACAGGGAACCAACAAACCCACTTTTTCTTAAACAAAAAACTCTCAAGTTGAAAGATCTGATCGACTTTAAAACTGCAATAATAATGTTCAAAGTGAAGAATCTATCACTGCCCGCAAATATCCAAAAGTTGTTCCAAACAAGGGAGAAACGATATCACTTCAGAGGAACATGTATATTTCAAAAGCCTACAGTGAGAACAACTACCAAGCAACACTGTATTTCAGTGCAAGGTGTCAGATTATGGAACGATTTTGGACCTGAATTAAAATCATGTACAAAGCTTGGACAATTTAAACAAAAACTAAAGGAAGAAATACTCCAAACATATTTACAAGACGACATGTAAACTCACATAAGGATTGACATTTCCAGCCTGTGTTGTGTTATAGCTTAGTTTTTCTTTTTTCTCTGTGACACTATGTCTTAGATTTGTTTTTGAATAGTAACCGCTTAACTTAGACTAGCTCAGTTTTCTTTTTCTCTCAGTCATATTTTGTCTTAGCCTTGTTTTAAATTGTAATCGCTCTTGTCTTGTTTTCTCTTTTTTCTCCTTTGAATTCTTGGATGGAATATGGGTGGGCAATATAAGCTGCGGCTTCAGCCATCACCCATTTCGGATAACTCACGTGGAATTGTATAGTAGAAGGAGTCTTTGTCTAATTTGACCTTGTTGTTATATTATACAGTTTCTTTTAACCTGTAATGTACTATCCGAAATAATGTACTATCCGAAATAAATAAATTCATTCATTCATTCATTCATTCATTCATTCATACATGTCTGTTCTTTTCTTCTTCTCTATCCCCTCACCCCCCAGCCAGTCGCAGCAGATGACTGCCCCTCCCTGAGCCTGGTTCTGCTGGAGGTTTCTTCCTGTTAAAAGGGAGTTTTTCCTCTCCACCGTCGCCAAGTGCTTGCTCACAGGGGATCGCCTGATTGCTGGGGTCTTTCTGCAACTGTGGGGGTTCCCCCCTACAGTTGATAGTGCTATGAGATGACTGTTGTTGTGAAATGGCGCTGTATAAATAAAGTTGAATTGTACTGAATTACTGATAACACTACGATGGCTAACATGGGCTTTGGTGAACATACTGTACTTTGAGAACAGTCTAGTAACTAATCTTTAAGTGCCCATTTGAGTTGGCCAGTGCAAGAGAAATGTCAGGGCTGTAAAAGCACTTTACTAAATAGATGATGACAAAAGAAAACATAATATATGAATAGTGAAAAACAACATTTATAGTGTACTGCTATGAGTACATGATATCTGTGAGCACTTATACTGAAGTACCTGTGCTTAGTATGAAAAAGTGGTGCATACGTACATAAATGAAATTGTTGTAGCATGCATGCCACTGTCACAGCTGGAGGAGAATAGAAGATGGAAAAACAAGAACAGGTCTCATTGAAATCACTGTTTTCTAAACTATACAGTAGTTGATAAGTCTGATTTCTTTCTTTTCTTTACATTACTTTACAAAAAAATTCTTGGAGATATAGTGTATGGGTGCTATAGCTGAGCTCATTGCACCATTTACGAGAATATTTCACCAGCTACATACTCAAGATAACTTTTCAGGATCTTGTAATGTGATTGAAACCTGTAGAAAAAGCTAATGGATTGGCCTTGGGTTGGTGTTTAAAGCCTGTGGTTGTTGGCATTTTGTCAGGGTTTGTAAAAGGTTGCACAGCAGTTCGCAAACTGTTTTTAAGGTCAAAAACAGTTTTCCTTGTCGCAAAAAAAAAAAAAAAAATACATGCAAACAGTTGTAACACGTGTTGCTAAAGTTCTTTTTGGTTCACCAAGTACTGAACACTAGCAGCTGTTTAAGAGACTGTGGTGTAGGGATACCAGGTATTCAGGGAGTGGTGCAGCATCATACGCATGACATCACCACGTCTCATATGTAATGGGCGGCCCGCCATCTCAGCAGTGAGTGGTATGTGAGATATGATAGAGACGCTCAGTGGTTGGTAGCTGGCCCTGTGCTTTGTATTCTACCTTCTACCTGTAATAAAGTTCAGTAAACGGCAGCATCCTCGTTGGTCATCATTGCCAAGTTTGTGGACATAACATTTGGCGACGAGAGATTAAACCATGGAAGCGTGCTTACGACCACTTCGGCCTTTCCACGAGTACCCAGGAGAGCCAGCAGTCCCATGGCCACGTTGGCTGGACGCATTCCAAATCTACATTTCAGCGCTGGACCTGGGCAAAGTTGACAAAGTACGGAAAAGAGCACTCCTTGTCCATAACCTCGGCATAGAAGGCCAGCAAATTTCCCACACGCTAGGACTGACTGAGCCATATGTGGATGCCGCCCAGCTACTACCTGTCTACTTTGCCACCCCTGACAACGTGATTGCATGACAAATCTGCTTTCGCCATTGGCAGCAAAGGGTCAGTGACTTGGTACAGCAGTTCATTGTTGACTTAAGGCATTTAGCTAGTATGTGCCATTTTGGACTGCTTGAAAATGAAATGGTGTGGGACCAGTTAGCTAAGCATACGTGCAACGCTAGGCTACAAGCTAAGATGCTAATGGCACCAAACGACATGATGCTAGCTAACACTATTGAGCTAGCATTCCAGCTAGAAGCGGTGGAAAGGTTAACCTCGGAGCTAAATGGATGCCAAGCACAGAAGCCACCCGGACCGACGGTGCTAGCTAACATGGTGAGCCCGGAGGGAGAAGAGGACTTGGCTGAAGAATTTGAGGTGAATGCTGTTCGCCAAAGGTCCGCTCCGAGAGGCTCCATCTGCGGGAGCTGTGGATCCCCGACGCACCAGGACAGAGCACGTTTTTGCCTGGTCAAAGGACAATGGTGTAACAAGTGTGGGCGCCTGAACCATTTTGCCAGAGTGTGCCGGTCGCAGGCACCGTGGGGCCCGCCAAGTAAGCCAGCCCGCCTGCCAAGAACAATCATTCATGCGGTAAGCCCTGACATCAACGGTTACTCATACAGCATGGGAGAGCTAGATGGGGTAGCCATACCACTCCTGATTGACATGGCAGAAGTCCGGTCGATGTTAAACTGGGCCATGGTGAAGTTTTTCCCCAACCACAGAATCCAAAAGAACCCAAAGCTGCTGTACAGTTATGGGGGTCATAGACTGTGCAATGTCGGAATGATAGAACTTACTGTTTTTTACAAGTCTAAAATCATGTATGACTTCTCCTTCCAAGTGGCAGCGCATGGTAACAACATCATGGGATGCGACTTCTTCTACAGACTTGGCTTCACTATCAGAGACAGTGTGGGGTTTGAATGGTCCGGATGCGGCAGCTGGAGGACAGCGGACCTCAAGGATGATGACGTGGTGTGGGACAAAGCAATTACAAGTGGCGTTTACTGGGCGCTCTCAGGAGGAGAGCTGCCTGGGGGGGGGGGGCAGCTGGACACGCCTGCATCCCTTGCTCAGCCAGAACCAGAACTCGAGCTGGAGGTAAGGGATCCGGAGCATGCAGAGAACCCCGAAGCACAGCGACAACAACCGGGCACGAACGACACTCCCGACACGACACAGCAGAGCTCTTCAGATGGAAGAGAGGAGGAACCAGGTGATTTCTGTATCCTCTCTCAATGAACCACAACTGAGCCAGTGGGTGAGGAGTCCACCTCAGCAACTGACACCAGAGAGGTTCTGAACATCTTCTGCACCCACAACAAGCCTCAACTGATGACGGAGAGAATGGGTGAAGGGTCCGCAACGAACACAGTGACTACTGAACCACCACAGCACGATGGAGGTTCCAAGCCGGACCAGCACACAGAGCCACCAGGAGCGCAGCAACGCATCAAACCAAGTAAGGCGCCACTCCAGGTCATGGACTGGGTCATGGACTGGCTGACAGATGGTTCAGTTCGGCACGCAAACCAACTACGGCGTGTCCAGGTGGCTGCTCCAGACAGCGAGACTTCGCAGGAGTCGGCTACTGCAGTGTGGGATCCGGGGCCCATTGTCATGAACATTGGCCCTGGCCCTGGGGGTCTGACAGTTCCAGGGACGAGGCCACCATGGGCCCACCACAAAGCCCCTCAGGCAGAACTGTTGTCCCCATAGAAGACTGTCTGCAAAAAGTCTGTTCAGACAGAAGTGTGGCTGACATGGTGGCAGAATAACCCACCCAGCCGCGTTGGGTCCCATGGTGGTCTCAGAATCAGAATCAGAATCAGAATAGCTTTATTACTAAGCATGTTTACATGTAAACATACGAGGAATTTGACTTGACATTGGGCACGCTCGATAAGCGCTTCCCAATGACGCGGCAGCCATGCAAGGCGCCTGTCATACAGTGGAGGCTAAAGAGGGGAATGGGGGGGGAATGACACAATGGGCAGAGAGAAAAAACATAGTTAATCAAAATAAAGCTCGTTTGAGCAAAATTGTGATTACATAGAAAAAAACCCTCTAATGCACAATTAGCAGACAATACAGATCACACAATAACAAAGGAGCAAAAGCTGAGAGAGACAGTGTAAGTGTGTGTGTGTCAGTGTATGTGTATCAGTCATGTAATGTTGTGTGCGGTGTGTGTATCAGTCAGTTACTGGTGAACAGCAAAAATCCTCCCTGAGCAACGTTTAGATGTTATGTCTTTAGTGTCCTCCAAACATAGATAGCATGTCCTCGAGAGTTCATTCTCTCAGTGCATGACCGATGGTAAACTCCATGCTGGTCACATAACGCTGTCCTTGAGAGATCAGATTACTGCGCACCAGATGTTTATGTTAGGGAGAAGCAAGAAGCAAAAACTCTCTTCTGCCTTATCATCCTCCTCCAGGAGGAATGTAATCTTCAGGGCGCCAAATCAAGGTCTAATAGGCACAGTTCACTCAGAGCATAGAATTTTCATCTCTCATGCGATTCTGTGCTTCATAATTTCCATATACAGGCTTTAAAATCATTCCCTGGAGAGCACCAGCGACTCCAAGATGTATTCGACCTGCTGAATCAGCCACCATTCAGTTCACCATTTGCCGCTATCAGTGCACCCCCCAACTGGTCGAATTGTTGAAGGAGCTTTGCCGGGTCCGCATTTTGATCAGCTCTCCCAACTTCTTTAATTTCTGATACATCAGGAAACTCCAAAGCCAAAGTAGAAATTGTGTGATCATAAGCCAAACAGATAGATGTCTTCCGCATCTCCAGTCGAATCACACAGACACATGAGTTCCCAATTGTCCATGAGTCTCCCCACTTGGGCTCCCCCTGGCCCGATCTTCTTTTAAAGTGGTGTCAATCGCATTTAAAGCCCAGCTTACCAAATCCATAATTTTCCGTTTGGATTAAGATTCAGCCAGAAGAAGAGCGACACAGACAGGACACAGCAAGCTGGGATCAGTAAGGGAGTAGGAGGGAGAGGAGAGGAGGAGAAAAATGTCTGCTCTCTCTGAAAGCTGGAAGAAGAAGAAGAAGCCGGTCTACCCGCAGACCCTAGTCGTTAGGCTTTGGTTCACGTTCATGTAAAAAAAAAGACCTAATGAGAATGTTCTTTAATAAAACGAGTGTGTTCTCTGATAATATGTTCTGTGAATAATCATAGCTAGTGTGTTTTACATTGCCAATACTTAGAGCATAAGTTTGCCTAATGCAGTTATAAGTTGAACCATTTATTGCCTGACCAGCTAAGTTTAATTTTGTGAATCATTCATGGTAAATGGTAAATGGTGTTCACTTATATAGTGCTTATTCTCATCTCTAGATGACCAAAGCGCTTTACAGATCCTGCTATCCACCCATTCACACACTGATGACGGCAGAGCTACCATACAGGCATTGGCCTGACCCACCAGGAGCAACTGGGGGTTCAGTGTCTTGCTCAAGGACACTTCGGCATGCAGACTGCAGACAGAGTGGGACTCGAACCCCTGACCCTCTGATCAGTAGTCGGCCACACTACACATTCATTGCGTTTGAATAGCCATATTTAATAAGGTGTGATGGGTGTGAACCATAGTGATTAGTAACATTTAATCATATGTGTTTGGTTAGTAGAATTTATGTACAAATTGGGGAGGGCACGTTTGCTAAAATTAATCATTGTTTTTCAATTTTGCAAGGGGAGAGGAGAATGTGGTGTTGGGATTACTAAGTATTCAGGGAGTGGTGCGGCATGTTACCCATGACGTCACCACGTCTCATATATATATTGGGCAGCCCGCCATCTCAGCAGTGAGGGGTATGCAAGATATGATAGACACGCTCAGTGGTTGGCAACCGGCCCCATTGTACACATGCTTTGTATTCTACCTTCAACCTCTAATAAAGTTCAGTAAATGGCAGCATCCTTGCCAGTCGTCATTGTCAGGTTTGTGGATATAACAGAAACTTTATGAGAAAACTGTTTAGGACCTTCAAAACTGTGTGCTAACTTAGCACTGTGTGCTAACTCAGTGCAGGGAACAGATGCTTCCTGTGGTAACGTATCGTCACTTCCTGTGTTGCTGGCTGTTGTTCTGGTTTGCTTTGTGGTTCGCTCTCCTGAGGATTATTGCATTTAGTTGTATTATAATCGTTTTTTTTCTATCTACCATCACCTCTCACTTCTGTTTAACAAGCCTCTTGCACCTGTGTGCCCACTCAGTGTCACCTAATCACCCTCTTTAGCCTTCTGTTCACCTTTCATCGGTGTTTGTGTTATCTTTGGGTTAGCCACTATCTATGGCTACTACCTCTTCTTCCCCTTCTCCTCTGGTGTGCTCTCTCTGTCAGATGTTTAGCTACACCTCTGCCTCTTTTAGTGATAATGGTAAATGTAATAAATGTTGTCTTTTTGAGGCGCTCGAGGCAACATTGTCTGATTTGGAATCCCAGAACCGCTGCATTGAAACACCATCTGCGCCAGTTAATAATGACGGACGCTCCTTAGCTGCAGCGGAGCTCCCTAGCATATGGCAGCCTGCTAGCGGTCCCCCAGCTCAGACCTCTCCTGAGCAGCCAGGAGAGAACGGGTGGGTGACTGTGAGAAGGAAGCTTAGCCGCACCACCAACCTGTTCATGTTTCTAATTGCTTTTCCCTGCTCAGTGACACACCCGCTGAAGAAAAAACTCTGATCATTGGCGGCTCTGTAGTCAGAAATGTGAACCTAGAGACTCCAGCGGCCATAGTCAAATGCATTCCCGGGGCCAGAGCAGGCGACATCGAGTCAAATTTGAAAATGCTGGCTAAAAGTAACTGTAAATACTCCACAATTGTTATTCACGCTGGCATTAATGACATCCGTCTCCGGCAGTCGGAAGTCACGAAAATTAATGTAGAATCGGTGTGTGACTTTGCAAAAACGATGTCTGCCACTGTAGTATTCTCTGGGGCCCTCCCCAATCTGACCAGTGATGACATGTTTAGCCGCTCGTCATCCTTGAACCGCTGGCTGTCTGTGTGGTGTCCTGCAAATGATGTGGGCTACATTGACAATTGGAGCTCTTTTTGGGGAAAACCTGGTCTTATGAGACGAGACAGCATTCATCCCACTTTGGATGGTGCTTCTCATTTATCTAACAATCTGGCATCTTTTTTATCCAAATTTCCAAAACCGTGACAACTCAGAGTTGGGACCAGGAAGCAGAGTCGCAGTCTTACACGCCTCTCTGCAGCTCCTCTTCATCCGCCACCCCTCAACTTAGCCCCTGTCTTCCCCATCAGAGAATCATTGTCTGCTCCCTCCAAAGTAAATAAAAATATAATACAGTGATCCCTCGCTACTTCGCGCTTCACCTTTCGCACCCTCAGTGCATCGCGGATGTTTCAAAAATATTCATCAAAAATTCAAAATTGAGAAAAAATACATTAGAACATCACGTATCAACATGGAGAGCCCGCACAACTCAAAATTCACCTCTCTGATTCGCTGGCCAGCATCTCCCCCCTAAGAGATCGCTCCCGACTCTAGATTTTGTTCTCGTGTTGACTCGGCTCGGGAATCTCGCGAGAGATGCACTCTCGCGAGATTCTTTTCATTCTCTCGCTCTTTCTCTCTCCCGAGAGAGAGAGAGTGAGAGAATGAACGTACGTATTATTTATATTATTTATACATTATTTTATGTATCAAAAAACTAACGAGATCAGCCTGGAATTCCACAAAGGGGGGTGACGCTACTTCACGGTTTTTCACTTTTCGCGGTCGGTTCTGGAACCCATTAACCGCGATAAGTGAGGGATCACTGTATATAAGCATCCCAAAGTGATTAAGCAAAATATTGGTAAAACTCAAATTAAACATAAAGCCTCTAAATTTAATGATTTGGCCTCTGTTCCTCCTCATAATTTAAAAATTAAATGTGGTTTATTAAATATTAGGTCTCTAACTCCCAAGTCTCTGTTAGTCCATGATCTGTTAATTGATCATCAGATTGATTTAATTTCCCTTACAGAGACTTGGTTAGGGCAAGAGGATTATGTTGGTTTAAATGAGTCAACTCCCTCTGGTTATTTAAACTGTCAAAATCCCAGAAGTTCTGGTCGTGGAGGAGGAGTAGCAACAATTTACCATTCCAAACTGTCACGCCGCGCCGTTCATCAGCGGCGCCACCTGCTCACACACCTGATCCTCATCAGCGGCGAAGGAGAAAAGCCGCCTCGCCCGGAGGCTCGGCCTGAAGCCGTCAGACTTCGTCCCTCACCGTTGTGAGCTACTTCTCTTCAGCAAATATTATTTGGGTAAGAAGCCTTACCTTCTCTCTCCAGTCTGCTCCCCTGTGCACAGGTGGATTTCCCGGCGGCGGCGGACGTCTTCTCTCCAACGCCCATTCCTCGCTGTTGCACCGAGCTCTCCAGGTGGCTGTCTCCCGGGTTTCGCCCCTTGCTGTGCCAGCTGACCTGTCATCCAAGTAAGTCCTCCTCTTGCCATAATCCCTCCTGTGTTGGTGTATGCCTGTCACCCTCTCCCTGTGTCTTCTCCATAGGGTTGCCCGGCTGTACGGTCACCTGCCTCTGTGTCTGAAGCGGACACCGCCACCAACACATTTACACCCCGCAGACACGCACTCATTCACGCCCGTTGTTAATAAACTATTTGAACTACTCTGAGCCTGTGTGTGTGCGTCTCCTGAGCCGTGCGTTATGTCAGTACGGCTTCAGCAGAGCGGCTCGGCAGACGGCGGGCTCGCACACCGTCTTACCACTCTCGAGGTTCGAGTAGATCAGATCGCTTATCAACAACAGGTGATCCTGAACCAATTAATTGCAATCACAAACCGATTGGACCGTCTGGACCCCCAGCAGCCGTTCCCCCCGGCTCCCCAGGGTGGCGCAGCTCCTGCTGTTCCTGCGGCCGTTCAGCCAGCTCCAGTGGCACCGGCCCGTCTCACACCAATTCCGACCCCCGCTCGCTTTAGCGGAAAGCTCGGCGGAGCGCGGGGGTTTGTGATGCAGTGTGAGTCCGTGTTCGACCGTGTGCCCGGGGACTTTCCCTCAGATCACAGCCGAATCGGCTACATAGGTAACCTTCTGGAGGGGCGCGCTTTAACCTGGGCCTACGCTATAATGGCGAGACCCAGTTATGCCACCCTCACCTATGCCGAGTTCGTGAGGCGCTTCCTGGAGGTGTTCGACCATTCTCGCACCGAGACGGTCCAGGTCGATCGGCTTCTCGCTCTCCAGCAGGGAAGCCGGTCAGCCGCGGACTATGCTATCGACTACCGGGTAGCAGCGGAGGAATTGGGCTGGGACGAACGTTCCCTCTGTGGCCTGTTCCTCCGCAGCCTCAATGACGATCTGAGGGATGAACTGGCTGGACGGGATGTCCCCGGAACGCTAGCGGAGCTAACCTCACTAGCCATTAGCTTGGACAACAGGCTGCGCGAGCGCTCCTCAGGACGGAAGTCGTCTACTTCTCGCCCTCGGGGAGCCTCGCTGCGCCTGCCCCAAGTTCGCCCCCTGGCGACGCCGCCACCATCGCGCCCCGAGGAGTCGGAGCCGATGGTGACGGGCTGGACAAAGCTCTCCCCGGCAGAGAGACAACGCCGCCGTGAGTTGGGTCTCTGCATGTATTGCGGAGACAATCAGCACACGGTGGAGCTTTGTCCGCTGAAGCCAAACGGCGGGGTCCGCGAGTCACTGTAGGGGGCCTCACGGACGTCAATCGGCCAAATCCCCTCACCCAATTGAAGCTGCCCATCCGTTTCTGCCACAACCCCACTGGGCATCTCACCCACGCACTGGTGGATTCGGGCGCAGAAGGCAGCTTCATTTCACAAAGCCTGGCAACCCGATTGGGCATCCGCTGTCAGGCACTGGGAAACCCCATCTCCCTGGTCAATCTCTCTCGTGCCTCCCTTGGGAGAGTCTCACATCAGACCGTCCCCGTCCCGGTCATCATCTCAGGGAACCACCGGGAGGAGATGGTTTTCTACGTCCTGCCCAACTCTGTGTCGCCCGTCATCCTGGGGTATCCCTGGCTACGCCTCCACAACCCTGTCCTGGACTGGAAGTCAGCTGGGGTAGCGGCATGGAGCACGTTTTGTATGGGCACCTGCCTTCAGTCCGCTGCCTGCTCCCCGTCCGCTTCCCCCCCTGTGGCGGACGCAGCACCCCCGGACCTGTCTCTGGTGCCTCCGGAGTTTCACGACCTGGGTATGGTATTCAGCAAGGCGAAAGCTATGTCTCTTCCCCCTCATCGGCCCTATGACTGTGCCATCAACCTCCGCCAGGGGGCCCCCTTACCTTCTGGTCGGCTCTACAGCCTGTCTGCGCCAGAGAAGGAGACAATGAACACCTACCTGAAGGAATCACTGAGCGCTGGGATAATTCGCCCATCGTCGTCACCCGTGGGGGCAGGGTTCTTCTTCGTCGGGAAAAAGGACGGGTCCCTCCGCCCCTGCATAGACTACCGTGCGCTCAACGACATCACTGTGAGGGACCGTTACACCCTGCCCCTCATGGACACTGCCTTCCACTCCCTCCAGGGGGCGACCTGGTTTACCAAGCTGGACCTACGCAGCGCTTACCACCTCGTCAGGATCCGGGAGGGAGATGAGTGGAAGACAGCCTTCCGTACCCCGAACGGCCACTTTGAATACCTAGTCATGCCGTTCGGGTTAACCAACGCTCCTGCCGTCTTTCAGCGCCTCATCAACGATGTCCTCCGGGATTTCATCGGCCTCTTCGTGTTCGTCTACCTGGACGACATCCTTATCTTCTCCAGGTCCAGGGACGAGCACCAGGTCCATGTGAGGCGGGTCCTCCAAAGGCTGCTGGAGAATCGGCTCTACGTGAAGGCTGAGAAGTGCGAATTCTACGCTAGGACCACATCCTTCCTGGGATTTATCATCTCTCAAGACCAGGTGCTTCCAGACCCAGAGAAGGTGAAGGCGGTGGTGGAGTGGCCTACTCCCGCATCCCGGAAGCAGGTGCAACAATTTGTTGGCTTCGCCAATTTCTACCGCCGCTTTGTGCCCAACTTCAGCTCGATCGTCGGACCGCTGACCCGCCTCACGTCCCCGAAGGTCCCTTTCCGGTGGACAGAGGAGGTCGCTGCTGCCTTTAAGGCGCTGAAGGCGGAATTCTCCTCCTCCCGGGTTCTTCGCCAGGTCGACCCCACGCTGCAGTGCATAGTGGAGGTGGATGCCTCGGACACGGGAGTGGGTGCAGTTCTATCCCAGCGGTCACCGGACGATGGCGCCAAACGACCCTGTGCCTTCTTCTCCCAGCGCTTGTCCCCGGCGGAGAGGAACTACGATGTGGGGGACAGGGAGCTCCTGGCCATCAAACTCGCCTTACAGGAGTGGCGCCACTGGCTAGAGGGGGCGGACCTGCCGTTCGTGGTCCTGACGGACCACAAGAACTTAGAATATTTACGATCTGCCAAGCGCCTGAACGCCCGCCAGGCGCGCTGGTCTTTGTTCTTCGCCAGGTTCCATTTTACCATCACCTTCAGGCCAGGCTCCAAGAACGGCCTGCCTGATGCCCTCTCTAGGCAGTTTACCCCCGTGGGGGCTGAGGAGACGCCCCACACCATCCTGCCCAGGTCGTGCGTCGTGGGTGCCATCTCTTGGGACATCAAGAGCAAGATCCGGAAGGCGCAGGAGGTGGAACCTGATCCTGGCGGCGGACCGGAGGGAAGACTGTTCGTGCCATCTGCGGTCCGAGGAGAGGTCATCCACTGGCTCCACACCTCCCGGCTCACCTGTCATCCCGGCACCTCCCGGATGATCAACCTCCTCCAACGGTCCTTTTGGTGGCCAGGCCTGCGGAGGGACGCGGCCCGCTACGCCCGGGCTTGCCCTATCTGTGCCACCTGCAAGTCGGGAAACGCCCCTCCAGCGGGTCTGCTCCAGCCCCTGCCCGTTCCTGGCAGGCCCTGGTCACACATCGCGTTGGATTTCGTCACCGGTCTCCCCGTTTCCAACTCCTTTGACTCCATCCTGACCATCGTGGACCGTTTCTCCAAGGCGGCGCACTTCGTCCCCCTGCGAGGTCTCCCTACTGCCCTGGAGACGGCGGGTCTCCTTGTCCAACACGTGGTCAGGCTGCACGGGATTCCGGTGGACGTGGTCTCGGACCGGGGTCCCCAATTTTCATCCGAGGTTTGGAGGTCGTTCTGTAACGCCATCGGAGCCAAGGTGAGCCTCTCCTCCGGCCATCACCCCCAGTCCAACGGGCAGTGTGAGCGGACCAACCAGGAGCTGGAGGCTGCGCTCCGCTGTGTGACCTCATCTAAACCAACGTCCTGGAGCAACCATCTCGCCTGGGTCGAGTATGCTCATAATACCGCTCGCTCTTCTGCTACGGGGATGTCTCCATTCAAGGCGTCCCTGGGTTACGACCCCCCGCTCTTTCCAGAGCAGGAGAGTGAGGTGACCGTCCCCTCGGTTAGAGCACATCTCAGGCAGTTCCGCTCCATCTGGGCTGCCGCGCGCAAGGCGCTTTTACGCACAGCGGAGCACAACAGGACTGTGGCGGACCGGCATAGAAGACCTGCCCCGGCGTACAGAGTTGGGCAACGTGTCTACGTTTCCACCCAGGACGTCACCCTAAAAGGTGAGAGGAGAAAGCTGGCACAGCGCTTCATGGGTCCCTATCCCATCACCCGGATCATCAACCCGGTGGCTGTGCGCGTGGCTATTCCCCCCTCCCTCCGCATCCATCCCACCTTCCACGTGTCGAAGGTGAAGCTGGCAGTCACCGACCCCCTTTGCCCCCCTCCTGCTGCGCAACCCGCGCCCCGGATGATTGATGGCCATCCGGCCTGGTCTGTCGCTTCCATCCTGGACTCTCGACGCCGGGGTCGTGGGTTGCAGTACTTGGTGGACTGGGAGGGCTATGGGCCCGAGCATCGACAGTGGGTACCCTCGTCGTTTGTGTTGGACCCATCGCTCATCGCGGACTTCCACCGAGCGCACCCGGATAAGCCATCGCCAGGAGGCGCTGCTAGAGGGGGGAGTACTGTCACGCCGCGCCGTTCATCAGCGGCGCCACCTGCTCACACACCTGATCCTCATCAGCGGCGAAGGAGAAAAGCCGCCTCGCCCGGAGGCTCGGCCTGAAGCCGTCAGACTTCGTCCCTCACCGTTGTGAGCTACTTCTCTTCAGCAAATATTATTTGGGTAAGAAGCCTTACCTTCTCTCTCCAGTCTGCTCCCCTGTGCACAGGTGGATTTCCCGGCGGCGGCGGACGTCTTCTCTCCAACGCCCATTCCTCGCTGTTGCACCGAGCTCTCCAGGTGGCTGTCTCCCGGGTTTCGCCCCTTGCTGTGCCAGCTGACCTGTCATCCAAGTAAGTCCTCCTCTTGCCATAATCCCTCCTGTGTTGGTGTATGCCTGTCACCCTCTCCCTGTGTCTTCTCCATAGGGTTGCCCGGCTGTACGGTCACCTGCCTCTGTGTCTGAAGCGGACACCGCCACCAACACATTTACACCCCGCAGACACGCACTCATTCACGCCCGTTGTTAATAAACTATTTGAACTACTCTGAGCCTGTGTGTGTGCGTCTCCTGAGCCGTGCGTTATGTCACAAACTATTAATTAATGTAAAGCAAAAAACATGTTATAATTCCTTTGAGGGCCTGGTCCTCAGTATTGGGCACTTTAGGAATTTTAGGTTAAACCCAATTTTATTTGCCATAGTTTATCGTCCCCCATCAACCTACTCAGAATTGTTATCCGAATTTGCTGATTTCTTAGCTGATTTAGTGCTGAAATCTGATAGAATAATTATAGTAGGGGACTTTAATATACATGTGGATGTAGATAATGACTGCCTTAATGTGGCATTTAATTCAATATTAAACTCGACTGGGTTTTCTCAGAAAGTGGGAAATTCTACTCATTACCTCCACCATACATTGGACCTTGTTCTGACATATGGCATAGAAATAGAAAATCTTGTAGTGTCTCCTCATAGCCCTGTACTGTCAGACCATTGTCTGTTAACCTTTGATTTTACTATTTCTGACTATTTGGCTCCTAAAGAAAAATATTATTATAGTAGATGCCTCTCAGATGATGCTGTTACCAAATTTATGCAGATTGTTTCCTCTATGCCAGGGGTGTCCAACCATGTGCCATGGAGAGCCAAGACCCTGCAGGTTTTCTCTTCTACCCAGTCTCTTCAGCAGGTGTTTTCACTTATCAGCAATCAGTGGGAAGAAGTTCACAGAAATCTGCTGTTGAAGACACTGGTTGGAGGTAAAACCTGCAGGGTCTTGGCTCTCCATGGCACATGGTTGGACACCCCTGCTCTATGCCATGTGTCAACACAACAGAAATAAGCTATAGACAGCTTGCTCCTTCTGTAATTGATAACATGGTGGATAGTGTTACAGCTTCTCTGCATCAGACTCTAGACTTGGTGGCCCCCTTAAAAAAGAAAAAGTCTAATCAGAGATTTCTAACTCCTTGGTTCAACACAGAAACTCGTAGCTTAAAACAGAAGACTCGTCAATTAGAAAGAAAATGGCGCTCCACTAATTTAGATGAAATCTATTTAGCTTGGAGAAATCATCTTTTAATTTATAAAAAAAATCTCTTAGAAAAGCTAGAACGAGTTATTACTCTGCATTAATAGAAGAGAACAAGAATAATCCCAGGTTTCTTTTCAGCACTGTAGCCAGGTTGACAGAGTCAGGACTCTGTCAATCCTAGCATTCCCTTAGAGCTTACTAGTCAGGACTTTATGAACTTTTTCAATAATAAAATTTCATCCATCAGAGATAAAATCAATCAGATTCTTCCCACAGTTAACTTAAAAACTGTAACTACTACAACTTCTTCAATTGATGTCTGTCTTGATGAGTTTACTTCAATCGACCTTTGTGAGTTAGACAAAATAATTTCCTCATCCAAGCCTTCAACTTGTCTTTTAGACCCTATTCCTACCAGGTTATTTAAAGAAGTCTTCCCACTTATTGGTAGCATTATTCTTCATATTATCAATTCTTCATTAACTTTCGGCCATGTAAAGCAGGCTTTTAAAATGGCTGTAATTAAACCCTTACTCAAAAAGCCAACGCTAGATCCAGGAGCTTTAGCTAACTATAGACCAATCTCTAATCTCCCTTTCATTTCAAAAATCTTAGAAAGAGTTGTTGCTACGCAATTATTTGACCACCTGCAGGGAAATGGTTTACTTGAAGAGTTTCAATCTGGGTTTAGAATCCATCATAGTACTGAAACAGCCTTAGCGAAGGTCACTAACGACCTCCTCATCGCATCTGATAATGGACTGGTTTCTGTACTTGTCCTTTTAGATCTTAGTGCAGCTTTTGATACTATCGATCATAATATTCTACTTGATAGATTAGTACACTATGTTGGACTTAATGGAACTTCGTTGCAGTGGTTTAGATCTTATTTATCTGATAGGTTCCAGTTTGTTCATGTAAATAATGAGTTTTCTTTCAACTCAAAGCTTAGTCATGGAGTTCCACAGGGATCTGTGCTAGGCCCTACTCTTTTTAGTTTATATATGCTTCCTTTAGGCAACATTATTAGAAAGCACTGTATACATTTTCATTGTTATGCAGATGACACACAATTATACCTGTCAATGAAGCCAGATGATAGTAATCAATTAGCCAAGTTAGAAGCCTGTCTTAAGGAAATCAAAGCTTGGATGACTTGTAATTTCCTGCTATTAAATTCAGATAAGACTGAAGTCATTCTTGTTGGTCCAAAAAACCTTAGAAATACCTTTCCAAATGAAACTTTCAGTTTGGATGCGGTTACTCTTTCTCTTAATAGCTCTGTGAGGAACCTTGGAATTATTTTTGATCAAGATCTGTCCTTCAATTCACATATTAAATTTGTTTCTAAGACTGCCTTCTATCATTTGTGTAATATTATAATATTATTTGTGTATATTTGTGTAATATATTTCCGGTTCCGGTTCCGCCGGACCGGCGGCGCCACACGAGTCGGCTGCCTGTTGCAACAGCCTTTTTTTTATCTTCCTTCTTCTTTCTACACCTTTCACTCTGTATATATATCACGGACGCACGGATCGCCCCGGGGGTCTCCCGGGTCGGCGGACGGAGCCACGGTTTGCAGCGGGAGACGTTACAGCGGGGAGGAGCTAGTGCTAGCTAGCACTTGGCCGCCGCCCGGTGCTAATGGGAAACTCAACATACCGGGAGCTGTAGCGAAAACGAAGCGGGTGCCGGGCTGGAGTTTAGGCGGCGTGAAAGAAATATAAGACAGAATAATAAAGAGCGATGGCAAGAACCAAGCAGACCGCCCGTAAAATCTACTGGAGGAAGAAGCCCCCCAGGAGACAGCTAGCCACAGGGCTGCTCGGAGAGGCGCTCTGGCCACCGGCAGAGTGAAGAGGCCTCGCCGTCACAGGTCCGTGGCTCTGAGAGAGATCCGTCGCTACCAGAAATCCACGGAGCTGCTCATCCGTAAGCTGCCCGTCCAGCGCCTGGTGAGGGAGATCGCTCAGGACTTCAAGACCGTCCTGCGTTTCCTGAGTTTCGCCATCATGGCTCTGCAGGAGACCAGCGAGACCCACCTGGTGGTCTCTTCTTCGCTAAGGGGGTCACCATCATGCCCAAAGACTTCCAGCTGGCCCGCTGCATCCGCGGAGAGAGAGCTTAGACTTTCTGCTGCACATCCACCAGCCATAATGCTCTGCACTGTGTGTCTATATATATACATTTATAGTAATATGGACATATGTTTACTAGATGTTGTTTTTTCTTGCCTTCTGATTGTTGCTCTGAGTGTTGCTATCCCTATGCTGTTGCAATCCTGGAATTTCCCCATTGTGGGACTAATAAAGGCTTATCTTATCTTATCTTATCTTATATTGCCAAGATTAGGAGCATCTTGTCTCAGAGTGATGCTGAGAAACTGATCCATGCTTTTGTTAGCTCGAGATTAGATTATTGTAATTCTTTATTATCAGGCTGTCCTAAAACATCTTTAAAAAGTCTTCAGCTGATCCAAAATGCTGCAGCAAGAGTTTTAACAGGTACTAGAAAGAGAGATCATATCTCTCCGGTTCTGGCCTCCCTTCATTGGCTTCCCATAGAGTTTAGAATTAAGTTTAAAATCCTTCTTCTTACTTACAAAGCTCTAAACAATCAGGCTCCTTTTTATTTAAAAGATCTGATACTACCGTATTATCCTAACAGAGCACTATGCTCCCAAAATGCAGGATTACTTGTAATACCTAGAATCTCCAAAAGTACAATGGGAGGCAGAGCCTTCAGTTATCAAGCTCCTCTCCTGTGGAACCAGCTGCCAATCTGGTTTTGGGAGTCAGACTTGATCTCTGTTTTTAAGAATAGGGCTAAAACCTACCTTTTTGATATAGCCTACAATTAGGGAGGGATCATGTGTTTCTGAACCCTCCCTTAGTTATGCTGCTAATAGGTTTAGTCAGCCGGGGGACCTCCAGTAATGCACTGGGCCTCACTCCTTTCCTCACTCTCAATGAAATATTTTTTTTGCTGGTCATTAACATCTGTTTGTTCTCTCCCATAGATTGAGTCCCCATTGTGCTGTTTGCTCTCTACATGTCTGTTCTTTTCATCTTCTCTATCCCCTCACCCCCCAGCCAGTCACAGCAGATGACTGCCCCTCCCTGAGCCTGGTTCTGCTGGAGGTTTCTTCCTGTTAAAAGGGAGTTTTTCCTCTCCACCGTCGCCAAGTGCTTGCTCACAGGGGATCGCCTGATTGCTGGGGTCTTTCTGCAACTGTGGGGGTTCCCCTTACAGTTGATAGTGCTATGAGATGACTGTTGTTGTGAAATGGTGCTATATAAATAAAGTTGAATTGAATTGAATTGAATTGAATTGAATTGGTGTGTGACTTTGCAGAAACGATGTCTGCCTCTGTAGTATTCTCTGGGGCCCTCCCCAATCTTACCAGTGATGACATGTTTAGCCGCTTGTCATCCTTCAACTGCTGGCTGTCTGTGTGGTGTCTTGCAAACGATGTGGGCTACATAGACAATTGGAACTCATTTTGGGGAAAACCTGGTCTTATTAGACGAGATGGCGTCCATCCCACTTTGGATGGTGCGTCTCTTTTATCTAACAATCTGACATCATTTTTATCCAAATTTCCAAAACTTTGACAACTCAGAGTTGGGACCAGGAAGCAGAGTTGCAGTCTTACACGCCTCTCTGCAGCTCCTCTTCATCCGCCACCCCTCAACTTAGCCCCTGTCTTCCCCATCAGAGAATCATTGTCTGCTCCCTCCAAAGTAAATAAAAATATAATGTATAAGCATCCCAAAGTGATTAAACAAAAAGTTGGTAAAACTCAAATTAAACATGAAGCCTCTAAATTTAATGATTTGGCCTCTGTTCCTCCTCATAATTTAAAAATTAAATGTGGTTTGTTAAATATTAGGTCTCTAACTCCCAAATCTCTGCTAGTCCATGATCTGTTAATTGATCATCAGATTGATTTAATATCCCTTACAGAGACTTGGTTAGGGCAAGAGGATTATGTTGGTTTAAATGAATCAACTCCCTCTGGTTATTTAAACTGTCAAAATCCCAGAAATTCTGGTCGTGGAGGAGGAGCAGCAACAATTTACCATTCCAAATTACTAGTTAATGTAAAGCAAAAAACACATTATTATTCCTTTGAGGGCCTGGTCCTCAGTATTGGGCATTTTAGCAATTTTAGGTTAAACCCAATTTTATTTGCCATAGTTTATCGTCCTCCCTCAGCCTACTCAGAATTCTTATCCGAATTTGCCAAATTCTTAGCTGATTTAGTGCTGAAATCAGATAGAATAATTATAGTAGGGGACTTTAATATACATGTAGATGTAGATAGTGATTGCCTTAATATGGCATTTAATTCAATATTAGACTCGATGGGGTTTTCTCAGAAAGTAGGAAATTCTACCCATTATCTCCACCACACGTTGGACCTTGTTCTGACATATGGCATAGACAGAGAAAATCTGATAGTGTCTCCTCATAACCCTGTACTGACAGACCATTGTCTGTTAACCTTTGATTTTACTATTTCTGACTATTTGGCTCCTAAAGAAAACTATTACTACAGTAGATGCCTCTCAGATGTTGTTGCTACCAAATTTTATGCAGATTGTTTCCTCTATGCCATGTGTCAACACAACAGAAATTAGGTATAGAGAGCTTGCTCCTTCTGTAATTGATAGCATGGTAGATAGTGTTACAGCTTCTCTGCATCAGACTCTAGACATGGTGGCCCCTTTAAAAAGAAAAAGTCTTATCAGAGATTTTTAACTCCTTGGTTCAACACAGAAACTCATAGCTTAAAACAGAAGACTCGTCAGTTAGAAAGAAAATGGCGCTCCACTAATTTAGATGAAATCTATTTAGCTTGGAGAAATCATCTTTTAACCTCTTGCACTCCGTTGTACCGCGGGCAGGCGAGTCTCTGCGTCCCAGAGTGCACGGGGGCACTCTCGTGTGCTCTAGGATGCACAGCCGCAAACAGATCAGATATGATTGACCTCTCATTCGACTAATAAGAGCCTTGAATTGGGTTTCTGAAACCTTGAAGAACCAATGACTGAAAACCTAGCAAGAAGGACCCACCTACCAACGCTGTGAATGCAGAGAGCCAATTGAAGCACAGAAGTTCGCGAGCTTTTTTGTGTAAGGCTGGGTGAAGAGAGATTGACTGCTCCAGCAGATGACAAAAAGGACCCGCAGGAAGAACCCCACAGACCCAACAGCACGAAGACCATCCACAAGTGCAACCTGTGTGACAGCGACTGCCATTCGCGCATCGGCATGTTCGGCCAGGCGGTGCTTTTTTTGTTTTTGTCCCTGCAGAATAGACATTAGGATTGTATTCTATGGTCATCATAGACCGACGGAGGCTGACGACGAAGGCTGAGTGACACACATGCGTTTGCCAGTGTATTTTTAATTACTACTGTTATTTGTTTTGAAAAATCGTTCGCCAAAAACCGCAATCATGGAAGCGCAAAACTGCAATAATGGAATTATGTTTTGATTGGGTCGCGAGACCAGCGTTGCGTTCGTCTGACAATGAGGAAGAAGTTCGCCAGCTCCACTTCTGCTGTGAAGAGGTAAGGTGTTCTAAGCTAAATTATTCTTTATCCCTGAAAATTGTAATCAAAATGACTTTTGACCGATCGGTAAATTACAACTGTGCGGCGCATGAAGTCCGAAGTGTGTGCGCCGCGGTACACGGTTCGTTCGCCGCGTCTGGACCGTGAACGCCCCCCCCCCGCTATTCTTCTGTAGCGAGGGGGGGGGGGGCCGTGGTGACTGCGCCGCGGTTGCCACATCGCCATATGAGTCTAATCCGTCATGTAGCGATGGCCGATGTCCGTCCTCTGTAGCGGGTGGGGGGCAACCCCCCCCCCCCACACACACACGCACAGACACAGCCCTGAGTGTCACCTTTCATTAGAGCCCAAAATGAAGCTTCTACATTGAGTCATTCAAAAGTTACAGACGTTTTTCCAAACTGTGCCATTTGGCACAATTTGGCACAGTTCCAAAATGCCTGGGAACTACCTGAGAACAAAGCTGTGTAATATATTCATTTTTTGTGGTATTGTTACAAAAGTTGGACCTCAGCTGGATAACACTTGGTTCTACATTTCTGTTGCATTTTCCAGCCCGGATCTGAAGCTGTGTGTTATTTGCAAGCATTTGTATCCGAAAAAACACCCAGGCCAAATTTATTTTCTTCAAGTTCACCATGTTTAGATGACTGTAACTCAGTGGCCAGAGCACTTAGAGAGATTATGTTTTTTTGCCAAAAAATTCAAAGTGTTTTCTTTTAAATGAGACCAACCCCATGAAGATGCTGCAAAGGGTTGAAGAACAGCTTTCGATTTACTTTGGGCACGTTATTTTTTGGCGTTTTTAGGGAAATTGACCGGAGTGCAAGGGGTTAATTTATAAAAAAAAATCTCTTTGAAAAGCTAGAACAAGTTATTATTCTGCATTAATAGAAGAGAACAAGAATAATCCCAGGTTTCTTTTCAGCACTGTAGCCAGGCTGACAAAGAGTCAGGACTCTGTCAATCCCAGCATTCCCTTAGAGCTTACTAGTCAGGACTTTATGAACTTTTTCAATTATAAAATTTCATCTATCAGAGATAAAATCAGTCAGATTCTTCCCACCGTTAACTTAAATACATATAAAATAATTTCCTCATCCAAGCCTTCAACTTGTCTTTTAGACCCTATTCGTACCAGGTTATTTAAAGAAGTCTTTCCATTTATTGGTAGCGCTATTCTTCAAATAATCAATTCTTTATTAACATTAGACCATGTACTGCACGCTTTTAAAACTGCTGTAATTAAACCCTTATTCAAAAAGCCAACTCTGGATCCAGGGGTTTTAGTGAGCTATAGCCCAATCTCTAATCTGCCTTTCATTTCAAAAATCTTAGAAAGAGTTGTTGCTACGCAATTATTTGACCACTTGCAGGGAAATGGTTTATTTGAAGAGTTTCAATCTGGGTTTAGAATCCATCATGGTACTGAAACAGCCTTAGTAAAGGTCACTAATGACCTCCTGATCGCATCTGATAATGGACTTGTTTCTGTACCTGTCTTTTTGGACCTTAGTGCAGCTTTTGATACTATCGATCATAATATTCTACTTGATAGATTAGAACACTATGTTGGACTTAATGGAACTTCATTGCAGTGGTTTAGATCTTATTTATCTGATAGGTTCCAGTTTGTTCATGTAAATAATGAGTTTTCTTCCAACTCAAAGCTCAATCATGGAGTTCCACAGGGAACTGTGCTAGGCCCTACTCTTTTTAGCTTATATATGCTTCCGTTAGGCAACATTATTAGAAAGCACTGTATACATTTTCATTGTTATGCAGATGACACACAATTATACTTGTCAGTTAAGCCAGATGATAGTAATCAATTAGCCAAGTTAGAAGCCTGTCTTAAGGAAATCAAAGCTTGGATGACCTGTAGTTTCCTGCTATTAAATTCAGATAAGACTGAAGTCATTCTAGTTGTTCCAAAAACCCTTAGAAATACCTTTCCAATCAAACTCTTAGTTTGGATGCAGTTACTCTTTGTCTGAATAGCTCTGTGAGGAACCTTGGAGTCATTTTTGATCAAGATCTGTTTTTCAATTCACATATTAAATTCATTTCTAAGACTGCCTTCTATCATTTGCGTAATATTGCCAAGATTAGGAGCATCTTGTCTCAGATTAATGCTGAGAAACTGATCCATGTTTTTGTTAGCTCTAGATTAGATTATTGTAACTCTTTATTATCAGGTTGTCCTAAAACATCTTTAAAAAGTCTTCAGTGGATCCAAAATGCTGCAGCAAGAGTTTTAACAGGTACTAGAAAGAGAGATCATATCTATCTGGTTCTGGCCTCCCTTCACTGGCTTCCCATAGAGTTTAGAATTAAGTTTAAAATCCTTCTTCTTACTTACAAAGCTCTAAACAATCAGGCCCTTTTTTATTTAAAAGATCTGATATTACCCTATTATCCTAACAGAGCACTACGCTCCCAAAATGCAGGATTACTTGTAATACCTAGAATCTCCAAAAGTACAATGGGGGGCAGAGCCTTCAGTTATCAAGCTCCTCTCCTGTGGAACCAGCTGCCAATCTGGATTCAGGAGTCAGACTTGATCTCTGTTTTTAAGAATAAGGTTAAAACCTTCCTTTTTGATATAGCCTACAATTAGGGAGGGATCATGTGTCTCTGAACCCTCTCTTAATTATGCTGCTAATAGGTTTAGACAGCCCAGGGGACCTTCAATAATGCACTGGGCTTCACTCCTTTCTTCACTTTCATTGAAATATTTTTGCTGGTCACTAACATCTGTTTGTTCTCTCCCATAGATTGAGTCTCCATCGTGCTGTTTGCGCTCTACGTGTCTGTTCTTTTTGTCTTCTCTATTCCCTCACCCCTCAGCCAGTCGCAGCAGATGACTGCCCCTCCCTGAGCCTGGTTCTGCTGGAGGCTTCTTCCTGTTAAAAGGGAGTTTTTCCTCTCCACTGTCGCCAAGCACTTGCTCACAGGGGATCGCCTGATTGCTGTGGTCTTTCTGCAATTGTGGGGGTTTCGAACACAACTGTTGTTGTGAAGTGGCGCTATATAAATAAAGTTGAGTTGAACTGAACTTTTTTGCAACGTTTTATGAACCCTGACAACCCCCCCCCCCCCACCAAATCGCAAATGGTTCTTGACCATTCCTTAGCAGTTGCCCCTCTGTGAGATACTACCCTAAAGTGGATATATTTTTGTGGCGTAAACAGAACAGTGACTTGTATTTGCCCAGTATCCTAATTTTTCCTCTTAAGTGGCATCGTGTCTGCAGTAAGAAGCAGGAAACAAGTTTGTGTCCTAATTCTTATTTAACCTTTATGGAGGAAGAAATATCACCCCCCCCCCCCCCCACACACACACACATACATCACTGATGCAGCAAACTTCTCCAAACCAGGTGTGAGAGACATGAGGGTGCACACACACACACACATGCACCCCCCTGCGCGCGCGCGCGCACACACACACACACACACATACACACACCACTCATACTTAACACACTGCAAGGGGAACATCGGAGCTGCACCAATATTTGTGTTTTGTGGCTGTCACGTATTTGTCCAAGTCCTTGTCGCTGCTCTCCACAGCTACCAGCAGCAGGTGTGAACAACTCTTACGCTGAGAGGGACGCACTTCGCTGCCACCCTGTAGGAGAGGGATAGAACGAGAGACATGGACACACATGCTCTCTCTCAAGCTGGGGGAGGTGGAGGGAGAGATCAATAGTAGTGAGTGTGGAGTTTGGATAATTACAGTTGTTAGCAGGGAGAGGAGAGCAGCTATAGTGGCCTCTCCACTCAGTCTCTTATCACTCTCTGGCCTGTCATTACAGCTTTAAATGCTGCTGTGGCAAAGTGGCAACTCGGTGTGTGTGTGTGCGTGCGTGTGCATGTCCTCTCCATGTTTCCTCTCCTATTTATATCTCCTTCCCTCTTCTGATTATAGCTCCTCTGTATATCTTCTTGGCTCCATTTTTCTCTCTTAAAAGCACTCCTTACATCTGCAAGCGATCACTCATCTATTACCTACCTGCCTCCTGACATACAGTATATTTTCCCAGTCTTCTAAGAATCACCCTTTATTTAGTGTCTTAGGACTGGATTACAGGCACTGTGCTGGTTGTTGTGCTGTGGACTGTGGCATCAAAATGGCATGAAGCACTTTGGACTCCCTGCAGCTTTCACTGTAAAAAAATAAAAAAAGATTTTATCTATTATTTTGAGTGACCAAGCTAAAAACAAGTACATTTGTTTTAAATAAATGACATTGTACAGAGATTTCCATTTTTTGCTATGTACAACTCACAGTTAATTAAAAAAAAGCATATCTATTGCTTTTCAGTGTATTAAAAACAAAAGCATCCATATGAAAATAAATCTGTCAACATCAGATAGCAGTTGTATAAGAATTAACCAACGCACATACAAATGCTTTCCCCTATTGGGCCAAATGGAGCAGCTGCACTGCCGGCACCAAGTTACAAAGGAGGCTGTTGCTATTGGTTCGGATACAGACCCATTTCACAGCAGGCTATTCATCTAGAACTTCTATTTACTACCTTTTTAACCTTACCCACTCCCAAATCCTCAGGCTAACCTCTTAAATTTTAACATTTTTAGCCTCAAGTATAATGGTCTGGGTAAAGTGCCAAAAGCAGGACACAAACCAGCAACCTTCTGCTCACAGGTCCACCATACTATCTATCTAAGCCACAGCAGTAACTGGCTTGGAGTTGATCAGAAAAGATTTTGTTGAATTGTCAACTCAAATTCTGGAAACTGGATGTAGTACACAGTGGGTGTACCGTGGGTGATCTCACTGAGGAAGCAAATTAATCATGAACAAACACTTATACTTGTACCCCAAGTCTTTAGCTCCACAGATAATAAAGGCAGCTCTTGCAAAGCCCCAAGAAAACATCACTATGCTGACCAACACACTATTCAAGTGGAATGACACAAGGAATAAGTATTGACCACCCTTGGAGAAATTCATTTAGTATTTAGTAGAAAAGCCTTTGTTGGTAATAACAGCTTCCAGACACCTCCTGTGTGGAGAAACTAGGCCCAGAAATTGCTTAGGAGTGATTTTATCCCATTCTTCCACACAAACTGTCTTCAAATCTTGAGGGATCCATGGGTGTCTTCTATGAATTCTGATCTTCAGTTCGTTCCATAGATTTTCAATTGGATTCAGGCCAGGTGACTGACTTGGCCATTCTAGCAGCTTTATTTTCCATCTCTGGAGCCAGTTGAGAGTTTCCTTGGCTGTGTGTTTGGAACCACTGTCTTACTGAAATGTCCACCCTCATTTCATCTTCAGCATCTTGGCTGATGGCAACAGGTTCTTATCAAGGATGTCTCTGTACATTTGTCCATTCATTTTTCCTTCAATTATATGAATTCTGCCTGTACCATGTGCTCTGTCACGCTCGAGGCTGGACAAAAAAAGGAGACTACACAGAGGTGCCAATTTAACACAAGTTTATTTTTAAGAAAAAAAAACAATAAAAAGGTGTCTGTAATGATCAAGGGTGTGTGAGTGTATTGGATGCAAACAAAGAAAACAAACCAGTCACTGGCCAGCCCAGTGACCGTACACCTCTGTCAGGGCTGTAAATCAGCCCAGCGGAACCCCAAAACCAAAAGCCCACAGGCCACAGACAAATGGGGGCCGCCAGCACAACCCCGACCAGATGACAAGACAACGGGCAGTAGGCACAGCGCAGAGCGCAGACGCAACAGAAGACAACCAGCCTCTGCAGAAGCAAAAAGCTGCTGTCAAGCACGCAGGTGTGGCTTATATAGGAAACCCCCTGACCAGGGCCGGTCCTTCACAGCTCCACCTACAACACAGGAAAAAATCACAAAGGACCCACTCCAAGAAGGAGCCGGGCCGTAACACCCCCCCGCACAAAGAATGGACTTCCCATCGGGATGGCCAGTACAACCTGATCTACAAACAAATCAACAAACATGTATCATTCAGTAAAAAATATTTCTAATCTTCTTCATTCATTAACTACAATTCTCTATACATATTCAAAATACCACAACTACAAATCCACTCTACCCAGTCCTGGTGTAGACACCCAGCCAACCCATCCAAAACTCTCAGCTACCCAGCAACCCGGCACCCGGAGAAGCAGTTTAAGAGTACCAGAAGCAGAACAGATGGCTTAGGTAACCACAGACAAGATTTTTTAAGTCTTAGCCCTTAAAACTTGGTACTCTAGACAGGGCCTCCACCACAACATTTTGAGCCTTTGATGTGGTAGTCTTCCAAACAGCAGATCTGCAATAAAACAAAAACAAACACATCAGTCAGAAACAGTAACCTATAGTCCATAGACTAATGGGAAATGGATGTCCTTCGGGAGGACGACCAAAATCCAGGGTCAACTGGACAGAGAGAAAAAACCTGCTAGGAGGCTGACCCAAATCCACAGTCAACCAGACAAAATAGAGATGCCCATCAGGAGGCCACTATCAAAACCCAACAAGATAAACAGAGATTTCAGCCTAGGAATAAGGTGGCACAGCTCAGAAGCAACCCCCCCCCCCCCCCCACACACACACACACAATTCATGCAGGTTTTGCAGTGCCTCAGATTTCTTCAACTCGCCCTGGAACCTGCACTCATCAGGAGCCACCATGATGTCATCACCTGACACATGATCATCCACAGACACTGCAGCAACTGCTGAACCAACCGGCTGCTGAGACCCCCCCCCCCCCCAGTTCAAAAATGAGCTTTCCCGGGAGTAATCTGGTGCAAAGCTGCATTTCCTCCTTATGCTCAGGTGTAAATGAACAAACTCATCAGAAACCAGTTTGACAGGCTCTTTTGCTGTGTCACCTGGAGACCCCTGACTGCCAGAGTCAGCTGAAAAAGCTGACGGTTCCTGCTGACATTTGGTCACCGAATCCAAAGCCTCTGACACATCAACTGATGTTACTGGTGAGTCACAGTTGGAAAGCACACGAGGAGGCTCCACACACAGATTTTTAGCACCAGCATCATTTATTGGAGAAGCCAACGCCACAGGTGTCTCTGTGAATGCTGGAACCAATTCACAGACATTGTGATCATGCACCGTCTCTGAAACAGAACGAACTTGGCGCAAATCAGAGGAAACATCAAATGCATGTACATAATTAGACGTACCATCTGGATCTGAACCAGCACCAACGGCAGCATTAACATTCAATCTGAGCTCCTCCAACCGCAACCATTTTTCCCTGCTTTTCTCCGATTCTGTTTTAAGCAACAACAACCTTTTTCGTTGCTCAAAAGTCAACCCGGCAACATCACCAATTAAACTCCCTTCAGCCATCATAAACAGGTGTTCTGCAGACGCCAACACATACAAATAAATTAGACTGATGCACCAAATTAACAGAGGTGCAGCACTCTGCCCAACAACCCAAAACAATTTATTCACACAAAAAAGCATCACAGATTTACAAATTACCACAGATAGTCACCAACCTCCGTGTCTCCGTGCGTTGACGTCACATGGACACCACAGCCATTCCCTTATTCACAAAAACCGCCGTCAACGCCTCTATTCACACACGTGAGTAGATTGTGCAACCAGACCAAACCGAAGTGGGCAACAAACAGAAGGAAGTGTTTCCATGGAAAAAAAAAATGACACACTGGAAACTCTCCTTCCTGACTACCTAGTCACAGAAGCCTATCTACCTAACGTAGACCCTAGTCTTTCGTGCAGCTACCAGCGGGAGGATCTTTACTCACAAACCCACTGGGGCTGACGAGCAACTGCTACGCAGTGACTCGCAGGATCCCGTGGAAGTGGCCCCAGACCATCTTCACCACCATTCTAAACCAAAGACAGTGAACCCCCTAAAGGAATTCACTGTAAAGCCTAGCAGGAGAAATTTCTATTGATATCAAAACCAAATAAATGGAAAACACTTACCTGAATTAAACCAGTTAACCCTCTGAGTGTGTATGTTGCCAAACTGCGACATAACCCCTAGTGGTCAAGAGTGGTAAATATTTTTTGTCAATAAAATAGTTCAGATTTCCAAGGCTATAACTTGAAAGTTGCAAGAGATAATGGCTTACTGTCAATTAGAAAGATGTAAAATATGATCCAAAGTTTCAGATAGGAATAAATTTACGCATCTAATTTGCATAATGTCATGGCACCTCTTTAAATTCCATAACTCAGTCAAAACTGGACTTTGGACGTATTTACACAAAGAATGGTTCAGTGTTTTGACACCGTTTTTTTTTTTTTTTTTTTTTTTTTTTTACAGAGGTACCTCATCATCTTATCTTCAAAGTATATGAACAAGAAATCAATACATTTAAAAAAAATGAAATAAGTCACTTACTGTTGTACAGTCTGTTGACAAAGGGGGGCTGGCGTGGTCACTGCATTTTCACCCATTATGGTCCTTATTTTGCATTCTGTTGGTAATATAAAATCTCTACCACATCTACAAAGTCTTATGATTATCCCACATAAATTTCGCTTGTATCCCGTGGCTATTTTCGGCATACAAAGCTGAAAAAGTGACTTGACGATCGCGGACATATTAGCTTTCTGGGCTAAATGCTAAAACAGGAAAAGGAAATGAGGAGTTCTTCTTCTTTGGTGTATTACGTGTCATCCACTGAGTCCTCCAATGGATGTCTGCCACCTTTTGAAACTGGCAAATCATTACAATCAGTACAAATCCCCAAGGCAGGCGATCATGTCAGAGTGAGAAGACAGGAGCAGTGCCGTGCTCTGCCACTAGGGGCATGAAAATTCTCACACTCAAAGAGTTAACAAACAAACGGAGGAATCTTCCACACAAACAGATGAGCTCCACAAATAGGTCTATTCTAGAATCAGAATCAGAATAAAGTTTATTGCCAAGTACATTTACAAGTAAACAGCAGGTAAACATACGAGGAATTTGACTTGACATTGGAAAGCGCCTGATAGGCGGATCCCAATGACGCGGCAAGCCATGAAGGTGCCTGTCAACAGAGGAGAATAGAGGGCAAAGGTCAGGAACAAAACAATAGGTAGAGAGAAAAAAATCATAGTTAATCAGAATAATGCTCTTAAGTGAGCCGAATTATGATTACCAGAAAAAAAAACCCTCGATGCACAATTAGCAGACAATATATCACACTTAACATACAGGCAGTAGAGAGCAGTGAGTGATTGTTTTCGTCAGTATAATGAGTCAGTCATGCGTGTGTGTTGGATGCAGAGGTGGTGGTTATCAGTTGCTGGTGAAACAGTAGAGGTCTCTCTCTCAGCAGATGTTATGACTAGTGTCTGAAAGTCAGAGGCAACATGTCCTTGGCATGGCAGATGGAATTTCTCTGTGAATCAAACATAAGGCTGTCCTTGGGAGATCAGATACTGTTCGCCAATGTTTATGAAGAGGAAAGTCAACATTTATACTGATATCATTCATCAGGAGGACTGAGTGCTGAGGGCGCCGAACACAGGGTCGAATAGCACTGACTTCAGAGAAAAAACTTTCTATTCTCTTACTGATTCAGTGCTCCAAATCCACCATCATTGTTGCCAGGCTTTGAAATCAATTCCTGGACAGCTCTTAGCGTGATCGTGATGTATTCCATCTTCCTATATAGTTCTCTATTGGCCGCAGTCAGAGTCCTGCCCAGCTGGTCAAATTGATGAGAGAGCTTCGCCGGGTCCGCTTTTTGATAAGCTCTGTCCATCTTCTTTAATTTGCGGTACACCAGAACAATCCCAAAGCCGATCAGTAGAAGTCCGGTGACCGTTGCTCCGAATAGATATAGATCTTCTATATCTTCAATTGAAAGATCACACAGACACAAGAGTTTCCAATTGCTTGTATCCTTAATATAACCCGCAGCAGCAGTCCCTGCGGGACAAATAGGCTTCCCCGGACCTGATTTCCTCGTTGAAAAAACAGTGTCAATTGCGTTCAAAGCCCAGCTTATTAAATCCATAATTTCGTTAAGATGAATCTGTTTGCTCATCCGTCTGTGTTAGAATCAATATTCTAACACAGACGGATGAGCAAACAGGTCCGGATTCACAAATGGATCTAAGTTTAAACAAATGAACCGCATTCAAACAAATAGACGAGCCTCCCACTTTGTCCTATTACAAATGGTTTTAAGGCTCAACAAACGAACCGGGTTCAAATAAACAGACATGCCTCCCTTCTGTCACAAAGGGTCCAAAGGCTCAAACAGACGAACCGATTCAAACAGACAAATGAGCGCCCATTCTCTCGCAAATGGGTCCAAGCTCAAACAGACAAACCGGAATCAGATGGACGGACAAGCTCCCATCCCGTCACAAATGGACCAAAGTGGAAACAGATGGCTCTGAGTTCAGATGCGCATGATTTTAAGGCACAAACGGACACAGATTCAAACAAACAGACTGACAAGCCCCCCATTCTCTCACAAATGGTCCAAAGGCTCAAACAGACTGGGTTCAGACAGACGGACGAGCCCCCATTTTGTCACAACTCAGCTCGAGGTTGGACAAAAAAGGAAGACTACATGGAGGTGCCAATTTAACACAAGGTAATTTTAAGAAAAAAACAATAAAAAGGTATTTGTAATGATCAGTGGTGTGTGACTGTATTGGATACATGACACAAACAAAGAAGACAAACTAGTCACTGGCCAACCCAGTGACCGTACGCCTCTGTCAGGTCTGTAAATCAGCCCAGTGGCACCCCAAAGCCAAAAGTCCACAGGCCACAGACAACACAAATGGGGGCCACCAGCACAACCCGGACCAGGAGACAAGACAGCGGGCAGTAGGCAAAGCGCAGACACAACAGAAGGCAACTGGCCTCTGCGGAAGCAAAAAGCTGCTGTCAAGCGCGCAGGTGTGACTTATGTATATAGGAAACCGCCTGACCTGGGGCGGTCCTTCACAGCTCCAACTACAACACAGGAAAAAAAAACACAGAGAGGATCCACTTCAAGAAGAAGCCGGGCTGTAACAGCTGAAAAACACCCCCACACCATGATGCTCCCACCTCCAAACTTCACTGTTGGTATGGTGTTTTTGGGCTGATGTGCAGTGTCATTTTTCCTCCAAACATGCTGTGTGTTGTGGCATCCAAAAAGTTTAATTTTGGTCTCATCTGACCAGACTATATTCTCCCAGTGTTTTACTGGCTTGCCCAAATGCGGTGCAGCAAACTTTAAACAAGCTTCAACATGCTTTTTCTTCAGCAATGGAGTCTTGCAAGGTGAGTGGGCATAGAGCCCATGTTGGTTGAATGCATTACTTATTGTTTTCTTTGAAACTGCAGTATCTGCTTACTCCAGGTCTTTCCGGAGCTCTCCACAAGTGGTCTTTGGCTCTTGGATAACTCTTCTAAAATAAGGATAAGGATAAACCATCTTTATTGTCATTCAAATCCATACAGCCAATCATGTACATCCTTTGACTTCTCTGTCAGAAATCTTGCAAGGAAGTCTTGGTCATGGCCGGTTTATAGTAAAATGATGTTCTTTCCACTTCTGAATGATGGCCCTGACAGTGCTCACTGAAACAGGCACCAGTTTAGAAATGCCCCTGTAACCAACGCCATCATTATGTTTTACAACAATAGGGCTGCAAAGGTCTAGTGAGAGCTCTTTGCTTTTACCCATCATGAGTTCTTTGTGGTGTGACAATCTGATATTCACAAACCTTTTTAAAAGCTATTAGTCAGGACTTAACCAGCTGAAATTAATTTTCACTGATGGAGGATGGGATGTGTAGGAAAATATGAAATTAATAAATATGATCAGGTATAAATTATTTAATTTATATTGATGTATTGGAATCTGAGATCGAATCTCATTTCATATACACCAGAAAAGTTAATAACACTCGTGGGGCACCAGCTTCTATCTCTAAGAAGCAATTTAATCTTTAATTTCACTTTATACCTGTTTAATCACTCAATAATTCAGGGCTGTGTCTGTGTATGTGTGTGTGGGGGGGGGTTGTCCCCCCACCCCCCCGCTACAGAGGACGGAGATCGCTCTCGCTACATGACGGATTACACTCGGATGTGGCATATTTCCACAGCAACGCTGTCACCGCGGCTCCCCCCACCCCTCCCGCTACAGAATCATAGCGGCGGGGGGGGGGGGGGGCATTCACGGTTCGGAGGCGGCAAAGAACCGTGTAACGCGGCGCATGCACTTCGTACTTCGTGCGCCGTACAGTTGTAATTTACCAATCGGTCAAAAGTCATTTTTTGATTACAATTTTCAGGGATTAATAATAATTTAGCTTATAACATCTTACCTCTTCACAGCCACATTGTCCTGGCGAACTTCTCTTCCCCATTGTCAGACGAACGCGACGCTGGTCCGCTCGTGGATCCCAGTCAAAACATAATTCCATTATTGCGGTTTTGGTGAATGATTTACGACCTTTGTCGTCGGCCTCCATCGGTCTATGATGACGGAAGAGAATCCTAAACGTCTATTCTGCTGGAATGAGTGCAGGTCGCACTTGTGGGTGGCTTCTGTGCTGCTGGGTCTGCAGCAGGTTCTTCCTGCATCCTTTTTTTTTTATCTGTGGCAGCAGTAAGTCTCTCTTCACCCAGCCCGAACTTCTGTGCTTCAATTGGCTCCTGCATTCACAGTAGGCGGGTCCTCCTTCCTAGGTTTTCATTCATTGGTTCTTCAAGGTTTCAGAAACCCAATTCAAGGCTCTTATTAGTCGAATGAGAGGTCAATCAGATGAACTAATCTGTTTGCGGCTGTGTCTGCAGCTTTTATTTTCAGTGCGCGCTTGGACGTCACACCACCTACATCACCACCATCAGGATCATGCGTCCGAGAGCACACGAGGGCGCACGAGAGCGCCCTCGTGTGCACTAGGACGCAGAGACTTGCCCATCCACGATACAACGGAGCGCAAGAGGATAATTTCACTTTATACCTGTTTAATCACTCAATAAAATTATTAATAATCAGTCTCAAAATTTTTCCGTGAATTCGATACCTGGGCTTGAAACAGACACAGAATGAAATAAATTCTCAACAACTTCTCTCATTTTCACATATTTATTAAATGAAATGATTAACAGACATTGCAGTAATTTCATTAATCATAAAATCAATCTTGTAAATGATAGATTAACAATGTCAATATTTTTGGAACCAGGGTTAACTGAGAAATGAATTTCTATCAGTTTGAGTTAACAGATTATGGAAACAACGCAAATTTATGGAGAAAGTTTACTAATTATATGGAAAGTTCTGGATTAATCTTAAGAAAATAAAAACGGAATTTTAATGAAAAGAAGAGTTATGTTAAGGGCTTCTTAATTTGCATCTGATTAGATATACAAATTATTACCGAACTTCAGACGTTTAATTCAGCAGATGAATTAAAGTTTGCAGCTCACATGATTCCTCGTTCAGTGTCGTCCTCAGCCCAAGATTTCGTGGATGTTAGGGAAAATATCTGCCCGCAGATATTTCAGGGTCCACAGTTCGACCTTTAAAGTCAAGCGGTCAAAGTGGCTGGATTTTGGCTGAATGACCCACAGTTGTAACTTGGATCGGAGCCAGATGGTACCGACGTTTCTTCAGCGTGTGGTGAAGAGAGCTGCGCGTTTTCTCCTTCGTAGACAAGTGGCTCCAGAGGTCTTCGAGAATAATTAGATCTAATCAGATCTCAAATTAGAAAAAGACTTTCGGACTTTAGATAAAATAATAGCTTCTGGTGTGTGATTGGTCAAGAAAAATATTATAAAAATAAAGTCAAGATTAAAACTTACATTAAAATTAAAACAAACAGTGGTTTTACAGAAAGTTTAACAAAGAAAAAGATAAATAAAAATTGGAGTTTAACTCCGATTAAGAATTGAACTCAAAGAAATAGGAATTCCTAGGCATTTAAGAGAAAAAGTAAAAAAACATTAAAATACAAAGTTACATAAACAAATTAAGAGTTATCTGCTCTGTGCTCGGAAAAGCAACACGTGGGAGAAGTCTTTGTTCGGACAGTCCTTTGTTCTTTCCAAAGTTCTTTCTTGCTGTGTGTGGACAATGGACAAAGATGTGTCCCAGAGAATAAAAGTAAATGAGACAAAAGAGAGTGACGAACGGAGGCGAAAGAGCCAAAAAGAGCATCCAAAGAGTGACGTTAAAAGAGACGAAAAAGCCGAAAGAGGAAGTAGCAGGGGATTTTCCTCCTTTTATAAGTTCTGTTGAGCTTTCGCGGGCTTCCGGGTTGACCGGAATCTCAGCCAATGAGCGTCCTTCGTGGGCGGGCTTGACGAACTTTAGTCCAATGACAGGCTTTGTCTGTGAGGGACCAATGGGATGGAGAAGCTGGAGCTCAGCGAATGCTGGGTGAAATTTGATACCGGTTCACATGGACACACAATTCCAATACACTGGAATATGCTTTTATACCCTTATGTATAACTAAGCTAACCTCAGTGATTAATGTAACTTATAAGCAGCGCTTCTAAATCAACATGCAGGAATAAACATTCATTTAAACATTTTCAACATGCATATATATAAAATCACAGATTAATGCATTTCACACATATTATTGATTTTCCACATTAAAACGTCAGAGTCCATTTGCTTTTCATAGTCCTGAAAAGAAGGGAAGATTTAGAATTGAGTTTGTAATAATGTACTTTAAAGTTCACTGGTTAAATCCAGCATGTCCCAAAGTTTAAGGAAATTAACTGAGTTGTGGATCTGTGTAGGCCATGAGGGCTCCATGTCTGTTCCATGTTTATGGGGGCAATAAAGGGGAGCAGGAGGAAATAGGTTGAATTCTTTTAGACTGGGTTTAGCAAAGGAATGGGATTTCAGCTGTGGCCTGGGGGAGAAAATCAGTTCTTGACTGTCTTACTCCTGGGTGAAACAAAATGTCTTTAAGCAGAAGAATAATTATTGCTGAGCCAAAGTGAGATGATGCTACAGATGGTTTCTTAAATTTTGATGGATTTCAGCTGGTTTCTTGGCTTTCTAAGCCTTTTTGCACCTCTTTTTCTTTATGTGTTTAATATTTATGCCCTTTGTCATTCCACTTTATTAAATATAACTTGTTTTGTAAACGCAGGTGCCTTGGTTTGTTTGTATGTATGGATTACTTGAGTTGTTACTGATATCTGGTGAATATCTCAGGACAGTGGCTCCATCAGAAATATGTTTAATGAGAAAACTGTTGACGTGTTCAATACTTATTTTCCCCGCTTTACATATAATATCAAATACATTATTAAATACATCAAATACATTATCAAATACATTATTATCACAATGCTTGAATCATTTCTTCTCCTTTTCTTCTCAAATTTCTGAGGAAGCTCCACCTCCTTTGTCTCCTCCCGTGAGCCACCACTGGTAGTATGGAACAATAGCTGTATGGGAGGCTTCCTGGACTCGGACCTCTAGATACTTTGTACAAAGAATCAAAACTTGCACGACCAGCCAAAGCAAAAGTACGTCATACACCACCTGATATGTGAGGGACTATGATTGATTTAGACTTGCCCATTGTATATTACACTTTATCAATTATTAACTTTTGCTGAAAACAAAACACTGAAACACTTGAGGTGTTTCAGGCACGTCCCATTGGGAGGAGGCCCCAGGACAGATCCAGGACATGCTGGAGAGACTATGTCTCCCAGCTGGCCTGGAAACATCTTGGTATCCTCTCTGGAAAGCTGGAGCAGGTGGCCGGAGAGAGGGAAGTCTGTGCTTCTCTGTTTGAGCTGCTGCTTCTGCAGCCCGGACCTCCGGAAAAGTGGTAGAAGATGGATGGATGGATGGATGGATGGACATAAAATTAATTTTTAAAAATTAATTTTTAATAGAAATGTTGGGCGACTGAAAAGTGTGTCCATGTACACACTCAATACTTGGTTGGGGCTCCTTTTGCAGGAATTACTGCATCAATGTAGCATAGCATGAAGGTGATCAGCCTGTGGTGCTGCTGAGGTGTTATGAAGGCCCAGATTGCTTTGATCGTGGCCTTCAGCTCATCTGCATTGTTGGGTCTGGTGTCTCTCATTGTCCTCTTGACAGTACTCCATAGATTCTCTCTGGGGTTTAGGTCAGAGGAGTTTTCTGCCCAATAAAGCACAGTGGAACTATGGTCATTAAACCAGGTTTTGGTACTTTTGGCAATGTGGGTAGGTGCCAAGTTCTGCTGGAAAATGAAATCAGCATCTCTATAAAGTTTGTCAGCAGAGGGAAACATGAAGTGTCCTAAACATTTCCTGGTAGATGACTGCACTGACTTTGGACTTGATAAAACACAGTGGACCAACTCCACTAGATGACCTTTTTTCAGATGAAAACAAATTTTGCATTTCATTTGGAAATCAAAGTCCCAGAGTCTGGAGGAGGAGTGGAGAGGCAAAGAATCCAAGTTGCTTTAGGTCCAGTATGAAGTTTCTAGAGTCAGTGATGATTTGAGGAGCCATGTCATCTGCTGGTGTTTGTCCACTGTTTGCTATCAAGTCCAAAGTCAGTGCTGTCATCTACCAAGAAATTTTTAGAGCACTTCATGCTTCCCTCTGCTGACCACCATTAAACTGTTTTTAAGGGCTGATGCAGTTTCAACCATTATGCTGGGCCACCGTGCATACAACTGGGCATGTCCTTCAACCGGTAAGTTGTTTTATCACAGGATTTATTCTGTTTAATGTAGCGCTAGCCACTATTAGCCTTGTGGGATGTGGGTGGGCCTATTCACAGATCCTGGCATTTGAAGGAGGAGAAAAAGTGAAAAGATTTTGATGCAAAACTGTACAGTAAGACAATGAAAAAAAATTTTTATATAGAAAAAAGGGCATAAAATTCCATTTTAGACAATGTAGATTGGTTTTTATAGGGGATTTATATCCACCAGAGTGTGTCTTTTTAGCAAACTATATGATATGCCACAGGAAACAGTTGCTTTTCAAAATCAAACACTTTTTAAGCATATGTAGTATCTTCTCATTTATTTAATAACCTCACTACCTTGCTCCCTTTCTCCTCATTCTTCTCTTTTTTCACTTTTCCATCTTCTTGAGTCCCTTCTTTTCTCCTTATCTACTAATCTTTCTTTTGATATTTTCTAAATTTGTCTTAGCTCTTCATCACCATCATGCACTTGTCCAGTCGTTATCACCCACTCTTCTCATACCTCTTGTCACTCACTAATCCTTTCCTCATCTCTCTCTTTCCAAATATGCTCCCTCCTCTCTCTTGTTTACTTCACCTCTCCAGTTTTCACATCTTCTCATGCATCTCCTTTTTCATCCAGTAATCTCCCTTCTTCTTCTCCTTCCTCCTCCTTTCTCTTGCTCTCTTACTCACACCATCAACGCTGCCAGAAAGTGGAATTTATTCTAGAGATCCACGCTCATTTCTCAAAGACAGAGAGAGGTTTTGACTGTCCAGCCAGACAGGATTTTCTTAGCTGTTGAGTCTTGACACGCGACACTAAAATAGGCCTGAAGAAACTAGAGTTAAATCCCCTTTGGATTGCCGCGCTTGTTCCACCATTTGCAGTTTTGTTGATCTCCGCTGATGCCGAGGAGCCTTGTCAGACATAAGAAGGAGATGAGAATGATGGAGAGGAGGATTAGATTGGTGCTAAACAACAGTGGTTTGTCCCCTCCGGGGTGTTTGCTCTGACTTAGATGGAGCAGGATTAGCTGAGGATGAGGAGATCAGTGTGTGTCAGAATGTGTGTGTGTGTGTTGAAGAGAAGTGGGCTGGTGATACGTAGATGCTTCAGGCAAAGCTGTCAGATATTTGACCGATTTTTCTTGTTCCGTAGGTGGTGCAGAGTAACCATGAAGGATGCGTACACATGGATCATGCATTGCATCGACTGACGCTAAATGTGACTAAAAACAAAAGTAAAGTTGCAAATATCCAACTCTACCCTTTGAACATTAAATGGAAAAGGAACTAAAAACTAAAGTAGCGTCTCCATTTTTACTTTTATTGTAGCCCATAGGCGTAATTTATGGGGGGTTAGAGGGGTTATAACCCCCCAATAATCAAATCCAGCCAATATAACCCCCCCCCCCCCCCAGTAATCATACAGCCGTGGACAAAATTGTTGGTACCCCTCTGTTAATGAAAGAAAAACCCACAATGGTCACAGAAATACAGTAAATTGAATCTGACAAAAGTGGTAATAAATAAAAATTCTATGAAAATTAACCAATGAAAATCAGACAGACTTTTGAATTGTGGTTCAACAGAATTACTTTAAAAAACAAACTCATGAAACAGGCCTGGACAAAAATGATGGTACCCCTAGAAAAGATTGAAAATAATGTGACCATAGGGACATGTTCAACCAAGATGTGTCCTCTAATTAACATCACAGGTGTCTACAAACTTGTAATCAGTCAGTCGGCTTATTTAAAGGGTGACAAGTAGTCACTGTGTTGTTTGGTGACATGGTGTGTACCACACTAAACATGGACCAGAGGAAGCAAAGGAGAGAGTTGTCTCAGGAGATTAGAAAGAAAATTATAGACAAGCATGTTAAAGGTAAAGGCTATAAGACCAGCTCCAAGCAGCCTGATGTTCCTGTGACTACAGTTGCACATATTATTCAGGAATTTAAGATCCACGGGACTGCAGCCAACCTCCCTGGATGTGGCCGCAGGGGGAGACGGATAATACGAATGGTAACAATAGAGCCCAGAACAACCTCTAAACACATTCATGGTGAACTCCAAGGTCAAGGTACATCAGTGTCAGATCGCACCATCCGTCGTTGTTTGAGCCAAAGTGGACTTCATGGGAGACGACCAAGGAGGACACCACTGTTGAAAACAAATCATAAAAAAGCCAGACTGGAATTTGCCAAACTGCATGTTGACAAGCCACAAAGCTTCTGGGAGAATGTCCTATGGACAGACGAGACAAAACTGGAACTTTTTGACAAGGCACATCAGCTCTATGTTCACAGATGCAAAAATGAAGCATACCAAGTAAAGAACACTGTCCCTACTGTGAAACATGGAGGAGGTTCTTTTATGTTGTGGGGCTGCTTTGCTGCATCTGGCACAGGGCGTCTTGAATCTGTGCAGGGTACAATGAAATTTCAAGACTATCAAGGTATTCTAGAGAGAAATGTGCTGCCCAGTGTCAGACAGCTTGGTCTCAGTCGCAGGTCATGGGTCTTGCAACACGATAATGACCCAAAACACACAGCTGAAACACCCAAGAATGGCTAAGAGTGAAACATTGGACTATTCTAAAGTGGCCTTCTATGAGCCCTGATCTAAATCCTATTGAACATCTGTGGAAGGAGCTGAAACATGCCGTCTGGAGAAGGCACCCTTCAAACCTGAGACAACTGGAGCAGTTTGCTCATGAGGAGTGGGCCAAAATACCTGCTGAGAGGTGCAGAAGTCTCATTGACAGTTACAAAAATCGTTTGATTGCAGTGATTGCCTCAAAAGGTTGTGCAACAAAATATTAAGTTAAGGGTACCATCATTTTTGTCGAGGCCTGTTTCATGAGTTTGTTTTTTAAAATAATTCTGTTTAACCACAATTCAAAAGCATTGGCTGATTTTCAATGGTTAATTTTCATAGAATTTTTATTTATTACCACTTTTGTCAGATTCAAGTTATTTCTGTGACCATTGTGGGTTTTTCTTTCATTAACAGAGGGGTACCAACAATTTTGTCCACGTGTGTATAATTATAATTAAAAAATATCAACAACTCATGCAAGTATGAAGAAGTCGCTTTTTCATTTGCAAGCAGCAAAAAGTAACATTTCTAATAATCAGACAATGTATCCCCCCTGCTGCAGACTTGGTATTGCCCAATCGGTCCTTGCACCTTCTCTGAGTAGGAGTCAGTTGTAAGGGCGACAGGTGGGGATGCTCCTATAGGATGCATTCAGTTCAGTGAGAGAACATGAAACGAGCTCCACAAGGGCAACAAACCATTTTAAATTGGTTGAACTTGTCAGACAAAAGGACCAAACCCTCTATCTAAAACGAGGCAAATATCATATTTAGCTTGTGAATTGTTGTGTGAAGTTAGCTGGTTGCTAGTTTGCTAATAGGAGTACACCACAGAATAAATGTGCTGTCTGATAGAATTTAGCTGATCTGAGTAATGATTAGCTTTTCTCATGCAGATTTGGTATTTACATTGTATTAATCATTCATGAAATGTGATCAGAATGGATTTGTTCGTCAACTGAAATTTATGTGTTTCAGTACTCATCAAAATGTTAGCAGCTCTGAACATTTATCAAGTACAAACAAAATCTACTCCGACCACCGGTCCTTAAATATAAATGCGTTTAAATATTGCTTGTCATCCCCATGAAATTCAAGTTAACCTTAAACTGTTCTTTATTTTTAAAATGTCATGATTTTAATAAAGGGTAATCATGTGGTCTATATTAATCATATATTCCATAACCTACATATGTTTAAGCATGTGAGAATGTTTGGTGATTACATATGTAAGGCGACTTCACACCTCAGAACAGGACAAAGAGTCTCAACCGCCAGTGAAGATCAAAGAGCATCCGAGGCACTGCGGTGGAGACCGGATGGGTTGCCCTGACCCCCCAGGGCCAGGCGAAGGAGTACGAAGACAATGGGGGGATTAAGATAATGAGGGATGTCAACTTTTGATATGCATGTCTTTTGTTATGTGCGAGTATAAGTTCGTAGAGCCGAAGGTGTTCGCTCTCTTTCCTTCTTCTGCTGCTGCACCTAGATGAGACTTGTTAGAGGAGCTAATAAACTTTGGTTTATATATCACATCACCTCGTTCTTTCAAGCTCTTCTACACTGGTGACCCTGACGCGAGAATGGACCAGAGGCGTTCCCCCGCGATCGACTCATCTGTGGCGACCCAGGCAGATGCCGGCGCCCATGCAGACAGGGGAACAGATGGACGACATTCCCCCATGGCAGAAGTGATAGAGAGGGCTCAACCAAGCACCAACGCCGCGGAGAGAGCCGAAGCAAGGCACTCTCACCCTGCGGACACATCAGTGACGGTCCACACAAACGCCGTCACCGTCAAGCTGCCGGACTTCTGGTAGGAAGACCCCGCCTCGTGGTTTCAGCAAGCTGAAGCCCAGTTTGCACTTGCGGGCATCACGGCTGATGATACAAAGTTCTATCACATCGTTGTTATATCTTTCACCCTTTACGTTACTTAATATAACAATAATAACTCGGACCATCGACGTAATGTTCACGGTTTATTAGCGTAGCAGCAACTCATAGCACACAGCCAATGACAACACACTCTCTGACATCACAGGTTACCCATAATGCTTTTAGCAAAGCACTACGATGGGTGCCGTAGTAAACCAAAATACATAACATCTCCTCCCCCCTTACAATAGATGTCCTACAGGAGATACCAAATGTCTTTGTTTTGTCTCTCTTTTTTTTTTAATTTATTATGCTACCTTAGGAGTGAGGGTAGACTACCTCATCCTATAACTGTACCCCTGGGGATTATTCTGCCCCATTAATGTGGGTCAGTTACCATCTAGTCTAATAACTCAGACGGACAGGAGGTCGTCGCTCCCTGGTGGGATATCGGCGCTCTGCAGGAACATGAGTCTGTGTTCTTTCTAATGTGGAGGTTGCTTCTGGTGCTGATGCAGAAGAAGATGTCACATCTCCAGCTGGAACTCCGGTCTCTGAAGTGGTTGAGTTCTGTACTGGTGTAGGTGGACAAAGTGGTGAGTTGGTGAGTGCATCGTTAGGATATCCAAGAGACGGTTCTGCAGGCGCTGGCGGTGTCTGCAGGAGTTGATCCACGTGCCTTTTCCAAACGCTGTCAGTGGTTTGAACTGTATATGAGACTGGTCCAGTTTGTGCAATAACAGTTGCAGGAACCCACTTAGGTTCACCTCTGTAGTTCCTGGCCAGCACTGATTCTCCTGACGTGAATGCTCTGTCCTTTGCCCGATATTCTCTGTGCATAATTTGTTTCTCTTGTTGCTTTTGCACAGTGTCCTTTAATCCTGAGGGTTTCAAAAGGTCAAAGGTAGTGCGCAGATCTCTCTTGAACATCAGACTAGCAGGGGTTGTCTTTGTGATTGCATGTGGAGTGTTGCGGTAGTTTAGCAGGAACTTGTGCAGCCTCTGATGCAGTGTTCCTTGACCTTGTGATGCTTTCAATGCATGTTTCATTGTCTGCACAAACCTTTCTGCAAGGCCATTCGTCGCAGGATGGTATGGAGCTGATTTAATGTGCTGCACTCCATTAGCTTGTAGAAAAGCATTCATTTCTTGTGAAACCAACTGAGGTCCATTGTCAGAAACTAGTTGTGTAGGAGACCCAAAACGACTAAACATTTCTCCTAATGCCTCTGTGGTCTTCTCTGTGGTGGTTGACCTCATAATAGCCACTTCAGGCCATTTACTGTGTGCATCCACAGCAACGAGAAACATTCTGTCCTCAAACGGACCTGCAAAGTCAATGTGCACACGATGCCATGGCTCCTGTGGGAATTCCCAGGGATGGAGAGGAGCCAATGGTTGGTTGTTCCGTACCTTGTGACAAGATGAACAGCTTTTGGCTATTTCTTCAATCTGCTTGTCAATGTTTGGCCACCAAAAATAGCTTCTCGCTATTTCTTTCATTCTCACGATTCCACTATGTCCTGCGTGAAGTTGCTGTAACACTTTTGTTCGACATGACAGGGGAATAATCACTCTCCTCCCCCACAGCAAACAACCCGACTGAACAGACAATTCTGTCCACTTCCCAAGGAAGGGCTTCAAGGTTGCGTCATCACCCACAGGTTGTCCTTTAATGATCAAGTCCATGACTGCAGACAACACAGGGTCATTTCTAGTCCCCTTTTTCACCTGCACAGCTGAAACAGGTGCGTTTTCTACCTCTGTGAAGTAGAAGATGTCCACAGTGCTTGACTCTGGCTTCATGACAGGAAGTGGTAATCTGGATAACCCATCTGCATTACCATGACAGTCTGACTTTCGATACCTGATGTCATAGGAGTGTCCTGACAACAGCAACGCCCACCTCTGCAGTCGGGACGCTGCAAGAGATGGTATTCCTGTGTATGGTCCAAGGATGGTTGTGAGAGGTCGGTGGTCAGTAAAAAGTGTAAACTTCCGTCCATACAAGTACTGGTGGAATTTTCTGACACCAAACACAATGCTCAGAGCCTCTCTTTCCAGTTGAGCATAGTTAGCTTCTGCCTTGTTTAATGTCCTTGACGCAAAAGCGATTGGCTTTTCCTCACCGTCTAGCATTACGTGGGAAATCACCGCCCCTACGCCATAAGGAGAGGCGTCGCAGGCAAGCTGGATCGGAAGTGATGGGTTGAAGTGGGTCAGAACCTCTGATGCCGTCAGCGCATCCTTTGCCTTCTGAAAAGCCTCCTGACAGCTTGCTGTCCACTTCCATGCTTCCTCTTTGCGCAGCAGGTTATGCAGCGGTTTTAATAGTGATGCCAAGTTTGGTATGAAACGTCCATAATAGTTCAGCAGTCCCAAGAAAGACTTCAGCTGACTGACATTTTGGGGTGGAGGTGCATCCACAATGGCTGTGATTTTCGATGGTGCAGTGTGCAGTCCCTTAGCATCGAGCACATGACCTAAGTATTCCACGGATGACTGGAAAAACTCGCATTTATCCTTGCGGATTCTCAATCCATATTCCTCCAGTCTCGTGAGAGTTGCATCCAAGTTGCGCAGATGCTCTTCATCATCTGCTCCTGTACACAGGATATCATCCAGGTAGCGCTGCACTCCTGGTAATCCACTCAGGATTTGATCCATAGCTCGCTGAAAAAGTGCTGGAGCAGATGTGATGCCAAAAGGCAGTCTGGAGTATCTGAAGAGTCCTTTATGGGTGTTGATAGTCAGCATTTCACGTGACTGCTCGTCTACATGCATTTGTAAGTAAGCCTGGTTGAGATCTATTTTGCTGAACTTTTGTCCCCCACTCAGCCCCGCAAATAAGTCATCAATCAGTGGAAGGGGATACTGCTCTGCTGTTAGTACAGGGTTTACTGTTACCTTAAAGTCTCCACAGGTCCGGATTCCTCCGTCCTTTTTGGGTACTGGAACTATGGGCGTGGCCCACTCACTGGTTGTCACAGGCTCCAGAACTCCATTCTTGACCAGAGCATCTAAGTCAGCCTCCACCTTTGGTCTGATGGCGTACGGCACTGGTCTGGCTTTCATAAACACTGGTTTACTGTCAGGTTTGACATGCAGCTTCACTATAATTTTTTTTCATACTGCCTAGTTCATCACGAAAAACCTTTTTGTGCTTTTCCAGTATGGCCTGCAGCTGAGTGGAACTGTGTGACAGCTTCCTTACTTCTTGCCAGTCAAGTTGGATTTTCTTTAGCCACACACGCCCCATTATAGCTGGACAGTTGTTCTTGGTAACATAAACTGGAAGCTCAGCAGTTTGGCCATTGTACTGAACAGTTACCTCTGTCATCCCTTTCATGGGCATTCGGTGTCCAGTATACGCCCTGAAGACGGTGTCTGAAGGTCGGAGTGGAAGATGTTTCAGAAACTTCTTGTAAATGCCATGCGACACAAGTGATGCCTTTGATCCGGTGTCTATCTGCATTTTAATAAAATGTCCCTCCACTTTTGGTTTAGTCCAAAAGCCTTCTGAGCCTTCATTCACATTCATAATCCGGACAGTATTTATTGCAGTTGACACCTCTTCCTCTGAGGAGTCGCTCACTCTGTCCTCGCCATGTTTAACTGTGTGAACATTTCTTTTCTTTTTGTATTTTACCATGTCACTTTTATTCCTTGTCTTTGGGCCTTTGTCTTTGCTCCTTTTGCTTCTACATGCCCGCTCCACGTGGCCTTTTTTTCCACAGTTGTTACAGTCCATCTCTTTGTACCAACAGTCATTAGGAAGGTGTCCCACCTTGCCACAGCGGAAACATGGCCCTGTTGCATTGGTTTTACCACTGTTGAGCTTATGTACTCTGCCTGTAGCATGCAGTTGGTGTGCTTCTTTGGAAGCCATCTCCATCATCACACTAATGTTAATGGCTCTTTCAAGCGTCAAATCACTTTCTGTGAGTAACTTCTTCTGTGCTGCTTCATTCCGTAGTCCACACACAAGCCTGTCTCTTAATGTGTCATTTAAAACATCTTTAAATTCACAGTGTTCGGCTAACTTGCGTAGCGCTGCAACAAACATGTTAACAGACTCACCCTCTTCTTGGTTACGTCTGTGAAACCTGTATCTTTCTGCAATCACTAGAGGCTTGGGTGAGAAGTGGTGGGTTAGTGTGTCCACCAGTTCTTTGTAGGTTTTAGAGCCTGGCTTTACTGGCTGTGGGAGGTTACGTAGTAGGTTAAATGTCTTGGGACCCATCACACTCAGAAAAGTGGGCACTAACTTTTCATCCGTTATTCCATTGGCCGCGACGAAATAGTCAAAGCGCTCTGTATAGGAGCTCCATTGCTCCGCGCTCTCATCAAAGGGCCCAATAGAGCCAATGACTCCAGCCATTTTAACACTCCTGGTTGAATGTCGCTCTTTCCCTCGCAGCTCCTTTCTGTAACGTCGTTTCTTCCCTCCGGCGTTACTCACGGAGTTTTTTTGTCCTTAACAATTTCCACTGCTCCGCTCCTCCCCGCTTAGCAGACAGCCCGCAGCATCCACCTCAGCACAGTGGCGCGGTGTATCACCCTGTCAGCACGAAGTAGCGGCGGGAAAAAACACGACAAAAAAAAAACTCTCCTCCGTCGCGGACTGCAGCGTCGGTCCAGACGTCCTCGTCGCCACTTTTTGTTATATCTTTCACCCTTTACGTTACTTAATATAACAATAATAACTCGGACCATCGACGTAATGTTCACGGTTTATTAGCGTAGCAGCAACTCATAGCACACAGCCAACGACAACACACTCTCTGACATCACAGGTTACCCATAATGCTTTTAGCAAAGCACTACGACGGGTGCCGTAGTGAACCAAAATACATAACAATCGTCGCCAAACTCGACGCCGCCACTTCGAGATGTGCGCGGAGCATAATCCAGCGGCCGCCGGCCCAGGACAACTATAAAGAACTGAAAGCGACCATCGTGGCAAATTACGTTCCCTCAGCCGAGGAGAGAGCCGAGAGGATCCTGGCGGTCTACGGCCACAGAGGAGGCAGACCCAAGGCCCTCATGGAGGACTTGCTGCAACTTAAAGAAGAGGACAATGACAACTTCCTCTTCCATTTCATATTCCTCAGTACGCTGCCGCCACACATGAGAGGGACGCTTGCCAACATGCGATGCAGCACCCAGCAAGACTTCCGCACGCTGGCTCACGAAGCTCAACGGCTCGTCAACGCCTGCAAGGAGCAGACACCCACAACAGCATCCGCAGACCTCAACGCTGATGTCCGGAGCCATGAGGAGCCACAAATCACCGAGCAGAATCAGCCCGCGGTGACAGCGACACGGCCAGGACGCAACAGACGGAGCGACGTTTGTTACTACCACCACCGCTTCGCCGAGAAGGCTTACAAATGCGTTCCCCCCTGCAAATTCACGATTTCGGGAAAACGCCGAAGCCGAGAGCCGTTAACAGCGGCGGTTCTCGGTGAAAAAAGCAAGCTTTTATATGTGACGGACGGACACACCGGCAAGCGGTTCCTTATCGACACGGGAGCTCAACTAAGTTTTGTCATGCCCTCCCAAGCAGACCGGGCCATGGGCCCCCGGGGCAATGGAGTGGTGGCAGCCAATGGCTCCATCATCGACACTTTTGGCGAAAAGAGCCTGCATCCACGGCCGCAACTACAGATGGACATTTGTTGTAGCGGCGGTGAGTTTTAACTTGTTGGGCGCAGATTTTTTGTGTGCACATGGGTTATTAGTTGATCTAGCGAACAGACGCTTGGTTAATGCACTGTCCTTTGCTTCTATTCCCTGCTCAGCTCGACTTTCTCCACCACCCGTGCAGGCTAGCGTCACCACAGCAGGAGGTAAGTTTGAGCAACTCCTCACCCAATTTCCAGCACTCACAATTCCCAAATTCTCAGCTACAGTGGCTAAACACGGGGTCGAACACTTTATTCCCACAACGGGCCCACCCGTATTCGCCAAAGCTCGGCGCTTAGACGCGACCAAGCTCGCCATAGCTCGGGACGAGTTTACCACCCTTGAAAAATTAGGCATTATCAGACGCTCGAAAAGCCCCTGGGCGTCACCACTTCACATGGTCCCGAAATCCGACGGTTCTTGGAGGCCGTGCGGCGATTACCGCAGATTAAACAATGCGACAGCGCATGACCGCTACCCAATTCCTCACATTCAAGACTTTTCACTACATCTGGCGGGTGCGCGCATTTTTTCAAAAATAGACCTAGTCCGCGGTTATCATCAGGTCCCAGTTAGAGCAGAGGACATTCCTAAAACAGCTGTAATAACCCCCTTCGGTCTTTTTGAATTTTTGCGGATGCCTTTCGGCCTCAAAGGTGCCGCTCAAACCTTTCAGCGGATGATGGACGCAGTATTACACGACCTCCCTTTCGTGTTCGTCTACCTCGACGATATGCTGGTAGACAGCTCGTCTGAGGAAGAACACGAGCAGCATCTCACTATGGTTTTTCAGAGACTAGAAGAGCATGGGTTAATAATCAATCCAGCCAAATGCAAATTCGGCGTGTCACAAATTGATTTTTTAGGACACAGAGTTTCTCCGAAGGGGGCAGTCCCACTGCCAGACAAAGTTCACGCAGTAAAAAGTTTCCCACGGCCACAAACGGTCAAATCACTGCAAGAATTTTTGGGAATGGTTAATTTTTACAACCGTTTCCTCTCCCACGCAGCTCAGCTCATGCAGCCCCTATATGACGCGCTCAGAAAACAAAAACCTTCCAACGCGGTCGAATGGACCCCGGAGCGCGAACGCGCCTTCGCGGAAGTAAAAAGTGCCCTAGCTAATGCCACATTGTTGGTTCACCCCGATCCCTCGGCCCGCATTGCGCTAACCACAGATGCTTCAGACCTGGCCATAGGGGCAGTTGTAGAACAACACGTCAGCGGAATCTGGCAACCTTTGGCATTCTTTAGCAAATCGCTAAACCAAACTGAGCGTAAATACAGCACTTTTGACAGAGAGCTGCTAGCGCTTCATTTATCCATCCGCCACTTCCAGTTCTGGTTGGAAGGGCGGCATTTCACGGCTTTTGTAGACCACAAACCGCTCACCTTTGCGATGGCTAAAATTTCCGAACCGTGGTCAGGCAGGCAACAAAGACAGCTGGCTGCGATTTCAGAGTTCACCACAGACATTCGACATGTGGCAGGCAAACTTAACGTGGTAGCAGACTGCCTCTCTCGCGCTGTGACATCGCCAGAGCGCGAGGAGACAGATTATACTACCTCAGCCGCAGAACTCTTCGCCAACGCGGACACATACGCAGCACCAATCCACGCAGGGATAGATTATGCAGCCATGGCAGAGGAGCAAAGTAGTGACGCGGACGTGCGCGCACTCCTGTCTGGACCAACAGGGTTAAGGCTGGAGGAAAGGGTTTTACGCGACGGTGTGCCCCCCCTAATATGTGACATCTCAACCGGCCGACCTCGCCCGTTAGTCCCAGCTGCATGGCGCCGCCGTATTTTCGACTTGATTCACTCCCTCGCGCACCCAGGTGTGCGTGCTTCGGTTAAAATGGTCGCCGAAAAGTTTGTGTGGCCTGGCCTGCGCAAAAACGTAAAAGAATGGGCAAAGACTTGCATTTCTTGTCAGCGTGCCAAAGTACACAAACACACAAAAGCCCCTCTGGAGCCTTTTCGAATCCCTGCTAGAAGGTTCGACCACGTTCATGTCGACCTCGTGGGGCCACTACCTTCCTCCCAAGGTTTCACACACCTGTTAACAATGATAGACCGCACCACGCGCTGACCAGAGGCGGTCCCTCTGGCGTCAACCACAGCGGAGGAAGTCGCTCGCGTTTTTTGACAAACTGGGTGGCACGTTTCGGCGTCCCATCGGGCATCACGTCCGATAGGGGGCCTCAATTTGTCTCGGAGCTTTGGTCAGCCATGTCCAGCAGCTTAGGGGCGACAATTCACCGCACCACCGCTTATCACCCTCAGGCTAATGGGTTATGCGAGCGTTTTCACAGATCTTTAAAGGCCGCCCTCAGAGCCTCACTAACGGATACAAATTGGGTAAATAAACTTCCCTGGGTTTTATTGGGGTTGTGTGCTGCGCCCAAAGAGGATCTAGACGCCTCCCCAGCAGAATTAGTTTTTGCACAACCTCTCAGGCTCCCAGGTGAATTTTTACCAGAGAACCCAGAGCCAGGGCATCTTCCTGCCCCGAGGTTTTTAGGCAGCAACGGACCGGACTCTCTCCCCGGGCTGGCACATCATTCTTTTCCACGGGTTTTTGTCCCCCAAGCTTTAAAAAAACGCTGAATTCGTTTTTGTTAGGCATGAAGCTTTAAAACCAACCTTCTGCCCACCATACGATGGGCCATTCAGAGTGCTGGAACCTGGTGATAAACATTTTGTGCTTGATTTTGGGGATAGAAAAGAAACAGTCAGCATTGACAGACTTAAACCTGCCTTCTTGTTGAGAGACGAGCCTGCACGGTTGGCGAGAGCACCTCGGCAGGGTAGACCCCCCAAGAGAAAAGACTCAGCCCCCCTGCAGGGAACAAATAATTACTCTCCTTCCCAAGCTGCAGATTCCTTACAGGAAGGTCCCAGCAGGACGCCCAAGTGGACCCACAGCAGATTCAGGAGAAGATTAAAACCCAGACGGCACAGAGACTGATGCAAACTACTCAACAGTTGTTCACTAATTGTGCTGTAACAGTTTAGGACTGACTTGTGATTTTACTATGCTGTTATGATTACCACGGAACTCTCTTAGGAGCATGGCTGCTGGAAAGTTTCTTCTGTGGCAAAAGGTGTAGCAGTTAGTATGTCATAATAATTATCTTAAACTGTGAATTTTTCTATTGTCCTTTTCTTAGTCGTTTGGGGGGGGCTGTGGTCTATATTAATCATATATTCCATAACCTACATATGTTTAAGCATGTGAGAATGTTTGGTGATTACATATGTAAGGCGACTTCACACCTCAGAACAGGACAAAGAGTCTCAACCGCCAGTGAAGATCAAAGAGCATCCTAGGCGCTGCGGTGGAGACCGGATGGGTTGCCCTGACCTCCCAGGGCCAGGCGAAGGAGTACGAAGACAATGGGGGGATTAAGATAATGAGGGATGTCAGCTTTTGATATGCATGTCTTTTGTTATGTGCGAGTATAAGTTCGTAGAGCCGAAGGTGTTCGCTCTCTTTCCTTCTTCTGCTGCTGCACCTAGATGAGACTTGTTAGAGGAGCTGATAATAAACTTTGGTTTATATATCACATCGCCTCGTTCTTTCAAGCTCTTCTACAAATCACTTTGTTTGTCATGCGTGTGTTTGTGTCGTTTGGTTGTCTACTGTCATGGGGCTATTACACTGTAATTTCCCAGTTTGGGATCAATAAAGTACATCTATCTATCTATCTATCTATCTATCTATCTATCTATCTATCTATCTATCTATCTATCTATCTATCTATCTATCTGTCTGTCTGTCTGTCTGTCTGTCTGTCTGTCTGTCTATCTATCTATCTGTCTTTCTAATTACAAAATTCAATTAAAAAGCAAGTTTTACCATTTTTGATTATAAACTAAGTCACTCTGAAGGCTATTCTTAAATATCCACATTAAAATAAACTGATTATTTTCCCTACAGATCATTTTCAGATCTTCTATTGTCATCTGCTGCGTAACTGTGCAGCGAATGAATTAGTTCAAGCCCAAAGTGCAGTAATGTAACGTGTTTATTGACAGACAGGGAGTAACACAAAATGTCCATGTAACAGTCACTGACAGATGATGAGACAACCAGCTACTAGCTTCGTTGGCAAGGAAGAAATGCCAAGCGCGCTTCAGACTGAGCAGGAGCGGAGAGGAAGGCATAAATAAAAGAGGACATACATATGCATTGGAGCGAAAAGGCTCTGGAGAAAGAACACAGTTCAGCCAAAGGAAGGCAGCCAACAATTCGTGAGCCAGGAAGTCCAAAGTTGACTAAGCTGCCACACTGACTGATCACACTTCCTCCTCTAAGTACACAAATCACTAATGAAGGCAAGTGGACACAGCATTGTGGCAAGCAAGTGCATGACTTATTGAAAATGTGTGTGTGTGTGCATGTGTGTGTGTGCATGTGTGCGTGCGTATGTGTGCATGTGATGATGAGATACAGCCAGTGAATGTCTGGCAAGGGAGAATGAGAGGAGGAGGCATGGCCGTAGTACTGGCAGAGCGCCAGGCTCAAATAATCTGCCAGCCGAAAATAAGAAGCACAATCAAAGACCTACAGCCACAGATGTAGCCACCTACAGAGCCCCCCCCAAGGGGTGGAGACCAGACACCCACCGTACCATCAAAACAGAAAACAAAACCCAAGTGAAAACCTGCCCCCCACCCCCCACCCAGAAGGCCAACACAACTAACCAGGGCGGGAGGTGGGGTGAAACAGGTCAGGAGGGATTAACCAAGGATAAAAAAATACCACAACATAACACAATGAACACAACACTTCCCAACCCCAAAAGTACGGTAACTGTTAGAATAATTTTGAGCTTAAATTATTCAAAGTCAAAAAAACAGGCGGAAAATTATATTTAAGATAAGATAAGATAAGATAAGATAAGCCTTTATTAGTCCCACAATGGGGAAATTCCAGGATTGCAACAGCACAGGGATAGCAACACTCAGAGCAACAATCAGAAGGCAAGAAAAAACAACATCTAGTAAACATATGTCCATATTACTATAGATGTATATATATAGACACACAGTGCAGAGCATTATGGTTGGTTGGTGAATGTGCAGCAGAAAGTCTAAGCTCTCTCTCCGCGGATGCGACGGGCCAGCTGGAAGTCTTTGGGCATGATGGTGACCCCCTTAGCGAAGAAGAGACTACCAGGTGGGCCTCGCTGGTCTCCTGCAGAGCCATGACGGCGAAGCTCAGGAAACGCAGGACGGTCTTGAAGTCCTGAGCGATCTCCCTCACCAGGCGCTGGACGGGCAGCTTACGGATGAGCAGCTCCGTGGATTTCTGGTAGCGACGGATCTCACTCAGAGCCACGGGCCTGTGACGGCGAGGCTTCTTCACTCTGCCGGTGGCCGGAGCGCCTCTCCGAGCAGCCCTGGTGGCTAGCTGTCTCCTGGGGCGCTTCTTAATCCAGTAGATGAGTACAGAGGGCTTATCCAGGACTTTGTGGACTGGTGCCATCGGAACTGCCTCCAGATCAACGCGAGGAAAACTAAGGAGCTGGTGGTGGACTGCCGCAGGCATGGGCAGCCCCTCACAGCACCAGTAAATATACAGGGAACAGACATCGAGATGGTGACATCCTACAAGTACCTGGGTATTCATCTGAACAATAAACTAGACTGGTCACACAATACTGACGCACTCTACAAGAAGGGACAGCGCAGGCTGTTCTTGCTGAGGAGACTCAGGTCTTTTGGTGTACAAGGGGCGCTGCTGAAGTCATTCTATGACACGGTGGTGGCATCAGCCATCACTTTTGGAGTGGTCTGCTGGGGCAGTGGCATTACTGCAGCCGATAGGAAGAGACTGAACAAACTGATTAAGAAAGCTAGCTCTGTCCTGGGGCAACGCCTTGATCCGATGGAGGAGATAGGAGAGAGAAGGACGGTGGCTAAACTGTCATCTCTGCTGGAGTCCGAGTTCCACCCTATGCAGGACATACTGGATGCACTGAGGAGCTCATTTAGCAGCAGACTACATCATCCCAGGTGCACAACCGAGAGGTTTCGTAGGTCCTTCCTACCAACGGCTGTCAGACTGTACAACCTAAGCAGGGCTGCTCGCAGAGATAGCAAAAAGACGTAACAAACTAATAGTTTTTTTTGAATGCAAAAGATGCAATAGACTTACACAATGGTCCTCTCCGGCATACAACTAGGAACATACCGGTCGCTATGGAGGGTGAGAATATGTATGGGCACATAATCATACCATGTAGGATAACTAAATAGACGGTTATGCTGTTTCATCCCACCTAGCAACAATGCTCTGCACTGTGTGTGTTTATATATTTACATATTTATTCCATCTAGCTACAATGCTCTGCACTGGGTGTGTTTATATTTATATATCTATATATTTATTCCATCTAGCTACAATGCTCAGCACTGGGTGTGTTTACATTTATATATCTATATATTTATTCCATCTAGCTACAATGCTCCGCACTGTGTTTTTATATATCTACATATTATTCCATCTAGCTACATTGCTCCGCACTGTGTGTGTTTATATACTTGCATATTTATTCCACCTAGCTGCAATGCTCCGTACTGTGGGTGTTTATATATTTACATATTTATTCCATCTAGCTACAATGCTCTGCACTGTGTGTTCATATATTCATATATTTATTCCATCCAGCTACAATGCTCTGCACTGTGTGTCTGTGTGTGTGTGTGTGTATATATATATTTTATAGTAATATGTACATATGTATATTAGCTGCTCTTGCTTGCTTGTTTTTTTTTTTTTTTTTTTTTTCTTGCCTTCTGATTGTTGCTCTGAGTGTTGCTATCCCTGTGCTGTTGCAATCCTGGAATTTCCCCGTTGTGGGACTAATAAAGGCTTATCTTATCTTATCTTATCTTATCTTAGATTTTACGGGCGGTCTGCTTGGTTCTTGCCATCGCTCTTTATTATTCTGTCTTATATTTCTTGCACACCGCCTAAACTCCAGCCCGGCACCCGCGTCGTTTTCGCTACAGCTCCCGGTATGTCGAGTTTCCCATTAGCACCGGGCGGCGGCCAAGTGCTAGCTAGCACTAGCTCCTCCCCGCTGTAACGTCTCCCGCTGCAAACCGTGGCTCCGTCCGCCGACCCGGGAGACCCCCGGGGCGATCCGTGCGTCCGTGATATATATACAGAGTGAAAGGTGTAGAAAGAAGAAGGAAGATAAAAAAAAAAAAAAAAAAAAGGCTGTTGCAACAGGCAGCCTACTCGTGTGGCGCCACCGGTCCGGCGGAACCGGAAAAAAAAAAAAAAATTAAAAAAAAAAAAAAAAGGTACATTTATTACCTCAAATGGCCATTTTTGAGGGAGAGATTACAAAGCATGGTTTTCTGACACACCTAGAATCTCTAAAAAAAACCCCATCCTTTAGGTTTGGTATTTATGGGCGACAGAAAATGGAGGGGTGATAGTAGAAAGGGAGAGCAAGAAAGGCAGTCCTGATAAACAGGTCAGTATGACATATGAGAGCTTATCCTGAGTGATGAAGCACAGACATTCTGGAGACATGAGGTCCATAGAACTATCAGAATGTCCACTAATCTATACAAGCCGACCTATACAGTCTGAGGAGTTCCTGTACATTTCTGTGACCCGAAACAGGACATGTCAAAGAGATTATAAGAGTGGCTTAGATCATTCCTTATGCATGTACTGATCCTGTACTGATCCTCAGTCTGAACTCTCTGAAGGCTAATAATTGCTCACAGAAACATGCCAAGAATATATGAACTTATTCCACATGGAATGCACATATAAACATTGAACATAGCATATGAAAGGTATGATACTTCTCAAATATAATAATACATTATTAATATCAATAATAATGTAGATAGTATGGAATTTTTCTATCACTAACCCCTCCCCAAAACCCCAGAGTCCCCAGGTTTTGGGAGCAGGCCAAAGTCCCAAGGCCCACAAACGACCATAAGTTCAGGGGGCTGGCCAAAGTCCCAGAGCCTACGCACAGTCATGTGAACCAGGCCAAGAGGCCTAACAAAGTCCAACGCCAGCCGGACCGCTAGGCAAGGTGAGTCAGGTGGCCTGCCGGGAAAACCTGGCCACCGACCCCAATGATACAGTTTCTCAGGTGGCTGACTGGGGTTCTTCAGCCACCAGGCCACGTGAAACAGGCCGGAAAGCAGCCTTCTTACCGGGAGACTCAGACCTTCAGGCGGCCGGCCCACATCGTTGAGCCACCAGGACCAAGGGGGAAAGCAAGGGGGCAGCCTGCCCACCGGGAGACTTGAAGGTGGGCGGCCGGACCAGGGAAAGGAGACCCCTGTGGTCACTGGTGGCAGGACCCAGTAGAACATGACGGTGCCCATCAGGAAGAGAAGGATCACCCACCAGGCCTCTGGAAGGGGGAAGGAGACCTTGGTGTCCTTGGACTGGCTGGCGGCACCCTCGGTGGTCCTGACGTGATGCTGAAACTTTGTTGCACCGGTGGTGGACCCGGGCTGGGTCATGGCTGCACCCGTGGTGGTCCCGGCTTGGGACAATGTTGCACCAGCGGTGACTCCCATCCGAGGCTTCATTGCTCCTGCGGTGAGCCCTGATTGGGCCAGTGTAGCACCCACAGTGACTCTGACCAAGCCATGGTTGCACCCACGGTGGAGCCCGGGTGGACCCCTGCTGCACCCGCGGTGGGACCCGGCTGGACCACTGCTGACCTCCACACCGTCTTGACCCTGGGCCAGCCAACCCGTACAAGAACCCAAGCCAGGAGGCGGTCGATCACAGGCACCCCCGGAGACCTTGGCTGAGGCGGAACCCGTCCCACGACCTTCGGCAGACGGGGAACTGGACCCATGGAGACCACAGTGGGGGTGGTAGTGGCCACAATAACCTCCAGTGGCGAGCCTGGATCCTAAGTCTTGTCCGGTGATGTGGACCTCTCTCCGGTGACCCTAGAAGAGGACTCAGACACAGAGGAGGAAGGGTCAGGGTCGCCTGCTGCGGCAGAGCCTGGTGAGGCCAGCTCAGGTGCAGCGTACGGCTGCAGCTGGCCCTCCTCACCTAGAGCTAGGCAAAAATGCTCTACTATGGAAAGAAGGAAGACAAAAGAGAGCACTTGCCTTAGCTCAAGCTCTACTGCCGTCCAGGACTCCGACAATCCGACCGATGTTTCCACGGGCTCGGCCTCCTGGAGGTGCAGCTCGGGCACTGACTCTGCTGCGGTGGCCTCTGCAGCAGGTGTGATGGTCTCTACAGTCATCGTAGTCCCAGCTGCAGTGACCCATGCTGGTGATTCCTCCAGCGTGGCGGCTGGGGTCTGGCTCACCATTGCTGCTGGGGAAGAATCCCCCCGGATCTCTGGCTCCTCCCAGTCATGGCAGTCCAGCTCCGGCGCCGGTGTATATTCAGGGGAGAAGGGAGAGAGCATGGAGAGGGCTGGTGAGCAGTTCAAGGCTGCAGCAGGTGAAGAGGTCCCTGGGGACTGCACACCCAGAGACTCTCTACCAGGGATCAGGCAAGAATTTCCAACAATTTTAGGAACAAAAGGAGGGAAAACTTGCCTGTTCTCCTGGCTGATGGTGTATCCTGCTGCAGTTGGTGAGGCATAATTCCTCGCTTCGGCTGTGGTGAGGCTGGACTCCTCCACGGCCCACGGAGAAGCCTCCCAGAACGATGCTGGAGAGGGAAAGGTGGCCACCAATTTCTCCTCCAGACGGCGATCAATCTTCGCCAGTAAAGCCGGTCGTTGTTTTTCCCATACACCTGAAGATGAAACGAAGCTGTCTTCAGGTTGGAGCTCTGGAGACGAGGGTGGGGCTGAAATGGGAGACCTCAGGGAGGAGGAAGGCTTCTTCCGACGTACACACCTCTTCCGTTTCGGGGGCAGCTCCAACACTGGCAACTCCCTCTCGGGCTCCTCTCCACGCAGCACAAAGATGAAGTGAAGGATGTCGGCTGATTCAGGGAAGAACAAGAGATCGGGACATTCCTTCAACACCTCCACTGCGGTGTCTCGAGCCGCATGAGCAGCCTCGCGAGAAACCAGCCCTTGCGTGGAAGCGAAGGCGTCCTCCAGATGGGCCAATCCATACAGCTCTACATCGCTCCAGTAATCCAACATGGCTCCGGTAGCAGGTAGGAGAAAAACACACACAAAAATGAAAAAAAAAAACAAAAAAAAAAAACCCAACACGCTACTTCACTGCTTGGGCTCTTTGTGGTGGCAGCTTACTGTCATGTCTGCTGCGTAAACTGTGCAGTGAATGAATGAATTAGTTCAAGCCCAAAGTGCAGTAATGTAACGTGTTTATTGACAGACAGGGAGAAACACAAAATGTCCATGTAACAGTCACTGATAGATGATGAGACAACCAACTACTAGCTTTGTTGGCGAGGAAGAAATGCCAAGCGCACTCCAGACTGAGCAGGAGCGGAAAGGAAGGCATAAATAAAAGAGGACATACATATGCACTGGAGCGAAAAGGCTCTGAAGTAAGAACACAGTTCAGTCCAAGGAAGGCAGCCAACAATCCGCCAGCCAGGAAGTCCAAAGTTGACTAAGCTGCCACACTGACTGATCACACTGCCTCCTATAAGTACACAAATCACTAATGAAGGCAAGTGGACACAGCAGTGTGGCAAGCAAGTGCATGACTTATTGAAAATGTGTGTGTGTGTGTGTGTGTGTGTGTGCATGTGTGTGTATGCGTGCATGTGGTGATGAGATACAGCTGGTGAACATCTGGCAAGGGAGAACGAGAGGAGGAGGCGTGGCCGTAGGACTGGCAGAGCGCCAGGCTCAAATAATCTGCCAGCCGAAAATAAGAAGCACAATCAAAGATCTACAGCCACAGCTCATGGACGGGGATGAAAACAACCCTGCACATGACATCTATCCTCTGTTAAAATACCACAACTGCATGAGAGATGATCTACACAAATATATAAGAAATAAACACCAAATAGATGAATGAAAGAATAGACGCATTTCATATTCCTAAACTTTTTATAAACTTTTTACATGTGTTAAAATGAGTTCAAAAGCACTACAATATAGCATCACTGATTTATTTATTTTATTTAACTATTGAACTTAAAATCACATTTCTAGTTTTCCACTCCCATTTTATTTAATCACGAGACAGCATTACACAAATTATGCAGTGATCAAACACTGAGATACAGGTACAGCTCAATAAATTAGAATGTCATCAATAAGTTGATTTTTTTCAGTAATTCAATCCAAAAAATGAAATTTGGGTATTATGTAGATTCATTACACACAGAGTGACACATTTCAAGTGCTAATTTATTTTAATTTTTATGATTATGGCTTACTAATAATGAAAACCCCAAATTCAGTTTCTCATAAAATTAGAATATTACATAAAATTAATTATAAAAAATAGATTTTTAATCAAATGTTTGCTGACTGAAAAGTCTATCCATATACACACTTGATACTTGGTCGGGGCTCCTTTTAAGTGAATTACTGCCTCAGTACAGTGTGGCATGGAGGCAATCAGCCTGTGTTACTGCTGAGGTGTTATGAAGGTCCATGTTGCTTTTATAGTGACCTTCAGTTTGTCTGCGTTGTTGGGTCTGCTGTCTCTCATCTTCCTCTTGACAATACTCAAGAGATTCTCTATGGGGTTTAGGTCAGGAGAGTTTACTGGCCGATCAAGCACAGTGATACCATGGTCATGAATGCAGGTTTTGGTACTTTTGGCAATGTGGGGGATTGCCCAGTCCTGCTGGAAAATGAAATCAGCATCTCCATAAAGCTTGTCAGCAGAGGGAAGCATGAAGTGCTCTAAAAATTTCCTGGTAGATGACTGCACTGACTTTGGACTTGATAAACACAGTGGACCAACACCAGCAGATGACCTCTTTTCAGATGAAATTCAATTTTGTATTTCATTTGGAAATCACAGTCCCAGAGTCTGGGGGAAGAGTGGAGAGGAAAAATCCAAGTTGCTTGAGGCCCAGAGTGAAGTTTCCACAGTCAATGATGATTTTGGGAGTCATGTCATGTGCTGGTGTTTGTCCACTGTGTTTTATCAAGTCCAAAGTCAGTGCAGTCATCTACCAGGAAATTCTGGAGCTCTTCATGCTTCCCTCTGCTGATAAGCTTTATGGAGATGCTGATTTCATTTTCCAGCAGGACTTGGCAATCCTCCACACTGCCAAAAGTACCAAAACCTGCTTTCATGACCATGGTATCACTGTGCCTGATTGGCCAGCAAACTCTCCTGACCTAAACCCCATAGAGAATCTATGGAGTATTGTCAAGAGGAAGATGAGAGACACCAGACCCAAAAATGCAGACGAGCTGAAGACAGCTATCAAAGCTACCTGGGCCTCCATAACACCTCAGCAGTAACACAGGTTGATCTCCATTACTGCAGTAATTCACATAAAAGGAACCCCGACCAAGTATCAAGTATATAGATATACTTTTCAGTCAGCATAGATTTGATTAAAAATCCATTTTTTTATAATTAATTTTATGTAATATTCTAATTTTATGAGAAACTGAATTTGGGGTTTTCATTACTAATAAGCCATAATCATCAAAATTAAAATAAATTAACACCTGAAATGCATCACTCTGTGTGTAATGAATCTACATAATATCCGTTTCATTTTTTGGATTGAATTACTGAAATAAATCAACTTTTTGATGACATTCTAATTTACTGAGATGTACCTGTATTATTATTGTATAGTGATTTAGCACCTAGTATGATTCATCACCTTAACACTATATCTTTTGAGTTTGTTGGTATTTCAGGGTCCATTTGCAATAAAGGGAGTGCTAATAAAAATAAATAAATTGATAACTAAAAATCTGCAGTGCTTCTTTTGGCATTTTTTTTTTTTTTTTTTTGCAGCATTTGTCACCTCCTCCAGCCTGTTGCTTTTCCTGTCAAGTAAGGGTCTCTGCAGGACATTGCACTTAAAGAAAGCATATTATAAACTCATTTAAACTTAGAGCTGTCCTCACTACCAATTTTTGGGGCTCCAAATATTCTGTCCAGTCTTTTTTTCTTCCCTTAGTAAACTTTATCAGTGTTTTATGTAGCACTGTGACATTTCTAATGCCACTTTTTCGTGTGTGCAACGTTTTTGTCATAGTTTTACAGCTTTTCTTGTAAATCAGAGACTTTTTTTGTAAATTTGCCTACTTTTGGTATGAAAATGCAATATTTCCCTCAGTTGTTTTCCCCTTAAATTCAGTTTCTCACCAAAATGTAGCATTTTACTTAAATTTGTCATGGAAAATAAGCCTTTTTCCTTAGATATTTGCAAAATAATTTAAATTTCAGGTTTTTTAAAATAATTTTTTGACTGTCATCAAGTTGCTACTTTTTTCTTGTGAATTTATGCTATTTTCTCCTAAATTTGTATATATTTTTTCCTGGTAAATTTGGTAAAGGTAAAATTGTTATTTACCTTTTATGGGGGGGGGGGGGAAATACCCGAATGCTAAATTTGAAAACTGAATGCCATTTTAAAAAATTAAATGTCTAGATAATGGAACCAGAGTAAGTTTTTAATACCAGGATGATTGTCACAAATTTCACAGATTTATTATCATTTAATGAGTGAAACATAACACACCTAAGGTGTGGTGTGCTATGTTCATCATGCCTCTGCAGGCAGGATAACTGTTACATTTGTCATAGTCTAGCTGACTAAATCACACATAGTGTCCTTAGTTCATCTACTTGGTAAAAAAAATAGCTACACAGTGGTAAGCCTCATCCACGTTCAGCAGCTGCATTAACCTCAGTTCTGTGGCTAGAATGATGATCGTGGTATCAAAATAAACTAGATGACCTAATGCACCTGCTGATAGCACTGTTAAGATGCTATTAAGAGGGAAGAAGGAGGAAAAGCATTTTACATCTTTCCAAGTTTTTTTGCGTGGGAAATTCTTGCATGAATTACATCTTCCAAAACTGTCAGTGAAGTGCCTCTCTTGAACCATTTGAACATTAATTGAGCTTATTTTATGTCAGGAGAAAGAATGTGAAAGTGGCAGCAGGAGGGATAACAAAGAGGGAGAGAGGAAGGAGACCAGAGGGAGAGAGGGAGGCGAGAGATGGCCCAGGTGACCAGACGGAGAGTGAGGCAGCACAGGAGGCACAAGTGACCAGGTGACAACAAAAAATGAACTTTGCGCCTTACAGAACAGACTGCTGACTAGATTGTCAAGATAATGTTCTGTTGGACAAACTAATGAATTTTAGACTTGTCCTCATAAGTGATTGATATTTTCTTTTTGTTCATGTGATTTCCTCAGAGAGAGACACAGGGTGAGGGCAGCAGTCAGGCAAATGCATTCTGTTATGATCACTGTATAGTGATTTAGCTAAGAGTCAGGCTAAGATTAATCCAAGTGACTTGCGTGTCAGTGCAGGGGTCAGTGCTATGAGAAATCAATGCTTTTCACATCACTAAAATGTAACCGTGTTTAGTGATGTGGGACGATGGGAGTTGTTGTCTGCTAGTCATTTAAACAAAAACTAAATATGACAGCCGACAACTTTAATTATATGGAAAGTTATCTTTTAAATTGACAAACATCATATGTGTAATTTGTTGCAAAATTTGATCAGGATCAAAAGATAATGTTGCTCTTGCCATTCATTTCATGAGAGATTTTTATTTTTTTTTTGATTTAAGGTCCAATATGCAGAAGTAGAGGGGGCGTGACTTAGGCTCTCTATACGGGCAGAGATCTCAACCCCCCCAGTGTTTGAAACACAGTTACGCCTTTGCTGTATCCGCTCTGTTTTTCAGTACCATTGGACCTGCACATGGTCCAAAATGTATGGATGTAATCGTGGCTTTGTCCGTTTAAACCAAAGACTATGAATGTGTTGTTTTATGCAGTCTATGGTTTAAACGAGTGCCCATGTTAGTGTTTTTGACAGTCAGCTGTCTTTCAAGTGTGTGTGTGTGTGTGTGTGTGTGTGTGCATGTGTGTGTGTGCGTGTGCGTGCGTGCATGCGTGCACACGTGTATGAGTCTGATATCACAATGAAACAGGAAATCTGCGCTGGGATAAAAATTCTCTTTCCCCTTCTCGTGTAAAGCACTCGCAAATAACCCGCTAATCTCTGCTTCGGCCCGCATGCCATTCAAGGCTTCCTTCAATTAAAAAGCATTGGGGAGTCAAAGCCACCATCTTATTTATCATATTAATTAGAAACTGCCCTGACAACAAAGAGGCCTACAGCTGTGGAGCAGAGGAGAGGCCTGGGAAATGAAGGGTGGTTTGATTTTGTTGTCGTGCTAATGTGACACCTATTATACAGGTTAGGCCTCAAAAACAAAGCCGCAGAAACAGCATATGGTAATTGGGAGTGTGCACGTGTGGTAAATATGAAGGATCTGCTTTGACTAAGTAGTTTTAGCATTTATTCACAGTTTGTTGTACAACCTCCAAAAAGGTTTGGGATGTTGTGTAGAATGTAAAGACAAACAGAACACCATGATTTTCAAATCTCACAAACCATTATTTTGTAGATGATAGAATATTCAAAATCTTCACACTTTTGCACTGAGGAACATTATTCTAAAATTGCTCCACAGTTTGTAGACGCAGTTTTTTGCAGACTGCCGAACCTCTGCCCATGTTTACTTCAGAGTGACTCTTGAAAGGTACTCGTTTTCTACCCAGTCATGTAGCTGGCCTGTTGTCCATTAAGTTAATTAGTTACATGTTCCTCCAACTGTTTTTTTGTGTCCCTGTGGTGAACACTCAATGGACCTGTTGGACCGGTTCTGTGACTCGCATTTTAGGTCAGAACAAAGGCAGGAAACTTAGCCTTGTTATGCAAGGCTGGAGACTGTGGGGGGTCGATTAAAGGATGCGTGGGAGACAGTGGAAGTGATATCACGTCAGGGTCACCAGTGTGGAAGATGTGAAAATGACGAGGCAGCGTTCTTTCTCAGAGTCAGCTTTATTCACATCTCCATCATTTCAAAGCAGAAAAAAGAGAGAGAAACAGTAACTCTCGTCCTTAAATATCAGGGACTTCACACCTCATAGATCACATGTCCCACAGACCACCTTGCATAATAAAGACAGTCACAATGCATTTCACCACCTGGCATAATAAAGACAGTCACAATGCATTTCCCTCCATGATATCACTTCCACTGTCTCCCACGCATCCTTTAATCGACCCCCCACAGTCTCCAGCCTTGCATAACAAGGCTAAGTTTCCTGCCTTTGTTCTGACCTAAAATGCGAGTTACAGAACCGGTCCAACAGGTCCATTGAGTGTTCACCACACAAGCCCCCCCAGCATTTTAGAAAAACAGAACAACAAGAAAATAACCACATGCATGCCGTGATAGCATCAATACACATCAGTCCACATGCTGGATAGGCTTCAGCCTCCTGCCAAATCTGCTGTAGCTGGGGTTCACCGTCTCTGCGGCGCTGTTCCGCTGGGGATTTGCTGTCTGGGTGCGGAAACCCTTTGTCAGTCTCTGCGGGTGTTCTGGGGAAACATTACTTTGGGAAACATTACTGTGTGAAACCCTCCGTGGTGGTCTACCTCGCCGCGGGGCCTTAGCCAACAGCACTTCCTCCTCTGCCACCACAAAAGCGGGTTTAAGTCTGTCTATGCCAATTTTCTCTTTCCTACCCCCCAAATCTACCAAAAACTGCTTGTCCCCTGTTTCTAGCACTCTGAATCGTCCGTCATAAGGCGGTCGCAGCGGGGTTCGATGCACATAACAAAAACAAACTCTGCGTTCTTCAAAGTTTTAGGCACAAAAACGCGCGGAAATCTGTGGTGCGCGGGGCCAGGCAGCGTGCTTGATTCTATGTTACTCTGCAACAGCTGAGACGGGGAGGCGTTTGGCGCAGGGTCCAACAGGTCCATTGAGTGTTCACCACACATCAATTTGTTTCCGAGCTTTGGTCGACAATGGCCCGCAGCCTGGGTGTCACAATTCACTGCACAACCGCGTACAATCCGCAGGCTAACGGGTTATGCGAACGTTTTCATAGGTCATTGAAAGTGGCTCTCAGAGCGTCACTGACGGATACAAATTGGGTTGACAAGTTACCATGGGTGTTATTGGGGTTGCGTTCTGCACCTAAAGAGGATCTAGAAGCCTCCCCAGCGGAGCTCGTGTTTGCGCAGCCACTCCGGCTGCCTGGGGAGTTTCTCCCAGATAACCCTGCGTAAGTAATGTTTCCCCAGAACACCCGCAGAGACTGACAAAGGGTTTCCGCACCCAGACAGCAAATCCCCAGCGGAACAGCGCCGCAGAGACGGTGAACCCCAGCTACAGCAGATTTGGCAGGAGGCTGAAGCCTATCCAGCATGTGGACTGATGTGTATTGATGCTATCACGGCATGCATGTGGTTATTTTCTTGTTGTTCTGTTTTTCTAAAATGCTGGGGGGGCTTGTGTGGTGAACACTCAATGGACCTGTTGGACCGGTTCTGTAACTCGCATTTTAGGTCAGAACAAAGGCAGGAAACTTACCCTTGTTATGCAAGGTTGGAGACTGTGAGGGGTTGATTAAAGGATGCGTGGGAGACAGTGGAAGTGATATCATGGAGGGAAATGCATTGTGACTGTCTTTATTGCCACCATCAGTGTGTGAATGTGTGTGTGAATGGGTGGATAGCAGGATCTGTAAAGCGCTTTGGTCATCAAGAGATGAGAATAAAAGCGCTATATAAGTGAATGCCATTTACCATTTACCATTTATTATGCCAGGTGGTGAAATGCATTGTGACTGTCTTTATTATGCAAGGTGGTCTGTGGGACATGTGATCTATGAGGTGTGAAGTCCCTGATATTTAAGGACGAGAGTTACTGTTTCTTTCTCTTTTTTCTGCTTTGAAATGATGGAGATGTGAATAAAGCTGACTCTGAGAAAGAACGCTGCCTCGTCATTTTCACATCTTCCACATCCCTTACTTTTCCAGCTTTTTTATTGCCCCCGTCCATCTCTTTTGTTATATATTGCTGCCATCAAATTCAAAATGACCTTAATGTTTTCCATGAAATAGTAAACTGTATCACTTTTAACATCTGACATGTTTACAGTTTTTGGTTGTGAATAAAATAAAGAGTTTATGAGATCCGCAAATCATTTACTCAGCATCCCAGCATTTTCGGAATTGTGGTTTCGTTTGACATGAACATCATGTGATTTGGGCTGGTGTGAAGTTTTGGAAGTTCTAGTTATGTGTTAATTATAGACTAGTTAATAAAACTTTAAAGATGCATTTGAGTAGGTTTGTGTTACCTTGGACAGTTGTGTTTCCCCTTTTTAGTCTGTTTGATCAGGTACACTAACCAAACTCCATCTCAGTTGTCAGATTAGACGGATTAGAAAGTATTACTGATCTTCACCCATTATTTTAAAACAAAACTGATTTTTCTGACCATGAGTTTGAGAAGTTTGCCATGAATGATAGAGAAATATGCACAGACTGGTTGTTGGATGTGGAGAGTAGATTGCACACTTGCATACTACTCATTGGTTGTTTTTGAAGATGTGAATAGAGCAGAGGATTTGGTAAAGGTGTAAAAAGATAATGGAGGTGATATGCTTTGTAGTCATGAATCTGTTAGTGTGCTCTCAGATTAGCAGTGATGGAGCTGTTGTGGGGCAGCACGATGGCGGAGTGGTTAGCACTGCGGCAGCACAGCTACTCACCCTTGGCCGGGGGATCCTGGGTTCGATCCCAGCCCCCGACCAACAGTGATCTGTGTGGAGTTTGCATGTTCTCCCCGTGTCTGCGTGGGTTTAGCCCGGGATTTCTTCGATTTCCTCCCACATGCCAAAAACATGCAAGTTAGGTTAATTGGCATCAAACTGGGGATTCTAAATTGCCCTTAGGTCTGACTGTGAGAGTGAATGGTTGTCTGTCTCTCTGTGTTGGCCCTGCGATGGACTGGCAATCTGTCCAGGGTGTACCCTGCCTCTTGCCCAAAGATGCTGGGATAGGCTCCAGCCCCCCTGCGACCCGAAAAGGATTAAGCGGAAGAAGATGGATGGATGGATGGAGCTGTTGCGATGTCCCATGGAAGATAATGCTCTGCATATACACAGCGGGGAAAATAAGTATTGAAACACTATGGTGTTGGTGTTTGGGCATCTTATCGTGAAGTGCGCTGTAGTGGCAAGCACTTCCTGTTCCGCCACTGCACCGCCCTATAAATAGCAGAGGATGTTCATCTTATGGCCTCTTTGCCTGACGCCTCTGCTGGTGCCTGCCATGTGTAACTGCTGTGTATATAGTTTAATAAAGCTGTGTTTGCCAACCACCATCGTGCCTTATCCTTCACCCAGGTATTTCCATACATAACATTTGGTGATCGAGGATTAATTCATGGAGGCGTGCATCACCCTGCTTCGTTCTTTTCTCAAGCTCCCAGGTGAACCAACGGGTTTATGGCCGCATTGGTGGGAGGCCTATCAGACGTATGTTACAGTGCTGGGCCATGGAGGGCTAGATGGGGCGAGAGCATGGGCACTTCTTGTTCACAACCTGGGAATGGAGGGCCTGAGGGTCCTGCAGACACTCGGCAAGGCAGACTCATGTGACGACATTGTGAAGCTGCCAGCTAAACATTTCTCCACCCCAGACAACGTGACTGTCCGGAGGATTTGTTTTCGGCAACAATATCAGTGGGTAGGTGAGCCTATCTGCCAATATTGTGATTGACTTGAAGCAGCTAGCCAGCGAGTGTCATTTTAGACTGCTTGAAGATGAAATGGTTCGCGATCAACTAGCAGAGCATGCATGTAATGCTGAGCTACGTGCTAGGCTATTAATGGTGCCTAATGACTTAATGTTAGCTAAAGCTATGGCACTAGCTCTCTGGTGGGAAGCCGTTGCTAAGCTAGCTGCTGAGCTAAATTGGCGCCTGCCACAAAAGAAGCCAGAGTCGCTTGCCTCAGCTAATGTTGCGGACTCTGATAGCAAAGGTAGCTTGGACAAAGATTTTTGGGAAGTCAGTGCTGCCAGCCAAAGGTCTTCCCCAGGAAAACAACTTTGCAAGGGTTGTGGGTCCGCGACACACCAACATAAAGCTAAGAAATGCCCAGCTAGAGGGAAACGTTGTGGTAAATGTGGACACTGGACTCATTATGCCAGGGTTTGCCGTTTGTTTTGCCTGGGGAACCCACGGGAGAAATCACACCGGTCGCCCCCGGCGGACACTGGGAGTGAACAGTACGAAATGCTAATGGACGCCACAGCCGTCAAGTCGACCAATTTTCACCCAGAATCAGTACCCATGCCGACGAGCAACACCATGCTAGCCCCAGATGCCTCTGGTACATGGCCATGATTGACTGGGGGCTCTGCATCTACAACGGTGAACACTACAACATTTATAGAAGAGGACAGGGCCAGATCGTCGAGCATGGAGTTATCGCATGCTCAGCAGCAACACATTGGGCTGAGTAAAATTCCACTCCGGGTTATAGACTTGGTGTGGGTTTGGGGTGAAGGACATCCACGGCGAAGATGGGCAGAACGACAGCCAGAAATACATCAAGGGTGTCTGCGCCTAGTGGCTAAGCTGGGCGCAGTGTGCTTCAGGTTGTCTGACAGCTCATCGAGGCAGTCCAATCAGCTTCGTCGTGTCCGGGAAGATGCTCCAGGTGGCGAGGCTGGACGGGAGTTGGTGATGGTGGTGTGGGATCCAGGCTTTGTCATCCAGAGGGTTGGCTATCGCTCCTGGGGTCTGCAGTCTCCAGGGGTGCGCCTGCTGAGGGGCTGCCCTGGACCCCCCGTGCAGGTTCCAATTTTTTCACCCCAATGACTGTGCGGTAGCATTACTGTATGTTAATAGTTCTGATGCTCTTATGTTTATGTATGTTATAAAATGGGATTATTTTGTATGTTTTATTTAGTTTAGGAACACGGCAGTAAATTGTAGTTTATTAATGGACTTTAGTTTATCAGGTGGCAGAATAATCCACCGTGCCGTGTGGGCGGGACGGTAACCCATCCGTCCGCCCTATTTTAGGTTTTGTTGTGTGAATGTGTTAGGCCATTTAGATATAGTTTCAGTTTCGTTAGTGCGTGATTCGGGTCCCAAATTGGGGAGGGCTTTGATTTGGACTTTTCTATGGTGGGGGGGGGGGGGAGGAAATGTGGTGTTGGTGTTTGGGCACCTTATTGTGAAGTGCGCTGTAGTGGCGAGCACTTCCTGTTCTGCCACTGCACTGCCCTATAAATAGCAGGGGACATCCATCTTATGGCCTCTTAGCTGGACACCTCTGCTGGTGCCTGCCATGTGTAACTGCTGTGTATATAGTTTAATAAAGCTGTGTTCGCCAACCACCATTGTGCCTCATCCTTCACCCAGGTATTTCCATACATAACAAACACGTTAACACTATTCTCATTAAACATATTTCTGATGGAGCCATTGACCTGCGATTTTCACCAGATATCTGTAACAACCCAAGTAATCCATACATACAAAGAAATCAAAGCAACTGCATTCACAAAACAAGTTATATTTAATAAAGTGGAATGACACAGGGAATAAGTATTGAACATGCTTTGTGAAATTAATTTAACATTTAGTAGAAAAAAACCTGTGTTGGTAATAACAGCTTCCAGACGCCTCCTGTATGGAGAAACTAGGAGCAGGCATTGCTCAGGAGTGATTTTAGCCCATTCGTCCACACAAACTGTCTTCAAATCTTGAAGGATCCGTGGGTGTCTTCTATGAACTCTGATCTTCAGTTCATTACATAGATTTTCAATTGGATTCAGATCAAGTGACTGACTTGGCCATTCTCGCAGCTTTATTTTTCTTCTCTGGAGCCAGTTGAGAGTTTCCTTGGCTGTGTGTTTGGGATCATTGTCTTGCTGAAATGTCCACCCTCGTTTCATCTTCAGCATCTTGGCAGATGGCAACAGGTTCTTATCAAGGATGTCTCTGTACATTTGTCCATTCAGTTTTCCTTCTATTATATGAAGTCTGCCTGTAACACATGCTGAAAAACACCCCAACACCATGATCCTCCCACCTCCAAACTTCACTGGTGGTATGGTGTTTTTGGGCTGATGTGCAGTGTCATTTCTCCTCCAAACATGCTGTGCTGTGGCATCCAAAAAGTTCAATTTTGGTCTCATCTGACCAGACTATATTCTCCAAGTATTTTACTGGCTTGCCCAAATGTTGTGCAGCAAACTTTAAACAAGCTTCAACATGCTTTTTCTTCAGCAATGGAGTCTTGCAAGGTGAGTGGACATAGGGCCTATGTTGGTTGAGTGCATTACTTATTGCTTTCTTTGAAACAGCAGTACCTGCTAACTCCAGGTTTTTCTGGAGCTCTCCATGAGTGGTCTTTGGCTCTTGGATAACTCTTCTGATAATTCTTTCGATTCCTCTGTCAGACATCTTACGAGGAGCTCCTTGTCGTGGCCGTTTTATGGTGAAATTATGTTTTTTCCACTTCTGAATAATGGCTCCAACAGTGCTCTCGGGAACATTCAGCAGTATTGAAATGTGCCTGTAACCAGTGGCATCATTATGGTTTGCAACAATAAGGCTGCAAAGGTTCAGGTTCAGGTTCAGGTTACTTCATTTGTACCCGTAGGTAGATTTGTTTTGCAGTCAGGTGACATCCATATTTACAAACCACAATTACATTCAACATGGACACAAACACAGGCACACATGTAGCTGACTATAAACATGATAAAAGTACTCAAGGCTCCGCCAATCAGGACATAAGACAAAGAGATAAGAGAAAAAAAAACAAGGAGATAAGAGAGAAGGGTCATGTTAAAAAGTTAAAGACTAGTCAAAGAGGTTAAAAACTCAAAAGTCTAAAACCCAATAAAAGATTTAGAACCCAAATAAAAAAAACCCTACAAAATAAATAGGTAACTAAATTATGTGCAATATATTGTTACATCTTGTTCAACTCTTTAACAGCAGCAGGAACAAAGCTGTTTTTGTAGCGCTGGGTTTTACTTTTTGGGACAGCAAACCTCTGTCTGGAGGGAAGAAGCTGAAAGTGGCAGTGCAAAGGGTGGGAGTCATCATTTAAAATGGAGGTAGCCATCCTCTGTACTTGTCTGGTGTACAGGGATGTCAGGCTCAGCTGTGACTCACCAAGCAAACGACTGGACCATCTAACTACCTAATCCAAGGATTTCCTCTGTTTCAGTTTTATCTGACCAAGCCATGACACTAAAGAAAAGGATAAAACAGATTCAATAAAAGCCCAGTAAAACATTATCATTATGGTTCGGTCAATTTGGAAGCGTGCAAGTTTTCTTAAACAATGCAAATGTTGCTGACCCTTTTTGCACACCCTTTCACAGTTCTCTTCAAAGTTTAAATTACTATCAATAATCGTCCTGAAACTTCCTCTGAAACAGAGGAAATCCTTGGATCAAGTAGTTATGGAGCAAGAATTCCTTGGAGATCAGGAAGCGGGCTCAGCAGAGACTGCGCTTCTTGAGGAAACTCAAACAGGCCTCTCTCCCCATGTGCATCCTCAGGACCTTCTACAGAGGTGTGGTGGAGAGTGTTCTGACGTACTGCATTGCTACATGGTACTCCAGCTGCAGTATGTCAGACAAAAAAGCCCTGCAGAGGATAGTCAAGGGGGCTGAGAGGGTAATTGGAGTCTCCCTCCCCACTGTCCAAGAACTTTTTCAGAACCATTGTAGGAGCAGGGCACTGAACATTGTCAAGGACCGTTCTCACCCTCTGCATAAACACTTTGAACTTCTTCCATCTGGTAAACGATTCCGGATCATCAGAGGCAGAACCACCAGACTGATCAACAGCTTCCTTCCACAAGCTGTCAGGATGCTGAACAGTTGACCCGGAATCTCTCATACACACTACTGCACCTACGGACATTTTGTATATTATTTGTGTATTACAGTTAGTTTTTTTTCCCAAGTATGTCTCAGGGATGTGTGAATGGATGGGGGGGGGTGGGAGTGGGAGGTGGAGCTATGTAGGAGTGTGTCTTAAATCATGCTGCTTCTATTTATATGGATGCCGAGAGAAACACAATTTCATCTTGCCTGCACTACAGTTGTATGTACAGCAATATGACAATAAAGTTTGATTTGATTTTGATTTGATTTTAGATGGTCCAGTTGTTTGCTTGGTGAGTCACAGCTGAGCCTGACATCCCTGTACACCAGACAAGTACAGAGGATGGCTACCTCCATTTTAAATGATGACTCCCACCCTTTGCACTGCAACTTTCAGCTTCTTCCCTCAAGACGGAGGTTTGCTGTCCCAAAAAGTAAAACCCAGCACTACAAAAACAGCTTTGTTCCTGTTGCTGTCAAAGAGTTGAACAAGTTGTAACAATATATTGCACATAATTTAGGTACCTATTTATTAACTCCATTTTATATTTACTTATTTTTGTAGGATGTTATTTGGGTTCTAAATATTTTATTGGGTTTTAGACCTTTGAGTTTTTAACCTCTTTGACTAGTTTGTAACTTTTTAATATGACCCTTCTCTCTTGCCTCTGGTTTTTCTCCCATCTCTTTGTCTTTTTATACCCTGATTGACGGAGCCTTGAGTATTTTCATCATGTTTATAGTCAGCTTCATGTGTGCCTATGTTTGTGTCTATGTTGAATGTAATTTGTGGCTTGTAAATATGGATGTCACCAGACTGCAAAACAAATCTACCTACGGGTACAAATAAAGTAACCTGAACCTGAACCTGTCCCAAGATATTTGTAGGATTGTACACATTCAGTGGTCTGGCCTTTTAGTACAGTGACTTCGTGCCTGGGAGTTTTCCTCCTAAAGTCAATAATCATATCTGTAGTTTTTGTCGTATTCAGCTGCAGGTAGGAATCCTCACACCAGTGAACAAAATCATCAACTACTGGGCCGTGGCCACTCTCTCCATCCTGGAGGAGACCGACAACAACTGAATCATCAGCATACTTTATAATGTGTCTGTTGTCATGTCTGCTGCGACGCATGTTTGTGTACAGGATGAAGAGTAGCGGTGACAGCACACACCCCTGCGGAGAGCCAGTAGAAGAGCACTTTTGATCAGACAATGTGCCATTGACCCTTACTCTCTGTGTCCTGTTGGTTAAAAAATCCAGAATCCAACCCACCAGATTATTACTCAAATCAAATTGCTGCAGGAGCCTTTCAACTAAAATATGAGGTTGGATTGTATTAAAGGCGGAAGAAAAGTCCACAGATAAAAGCCTGGCGTGTGTCCCATTAAAATCCAGATGTTTAAAAAGCATGTTAAACAGAGTGACAGAGGCATCCTCCACTCCTCTGTGAGGCCTATAGGCAAACTGCAAAGGATCCAATGCATGTTCAGTCTGCCTTAGGACCTCACATCTGACCAGTTTTTCAAAAATTTTCATTAAAATTGAAGTCAAAGCAACTGGTCTAAAATCATATACCGTTTTAGGACAGCTGGATTTTGGAACGGGGACAACCACAGCATCTTTCCAGATCTTAGGCACATGGTGTGTCTGTAAGGACTTATTGAAAATGTAGTGAAATACAGGACTCAGTTCATGTGCACAGGACTTTACCAAGCGCCCACATATATTATCAGGGCCCTGACTTTTGTTCACTTTTACAGCACAGAACGCCCTTTTATCATCCTGCACCTCAATATTAAAGTGCTGATTGTCTTTGAGTTTCTGTTTCAAATCTTGGGTTTCTGTGCTAAAATCAGGGGAATCAAAACGACCATAAAAACAATTAAGAGCATTAGTCAGCACTGTGTCTGAATTTAAACCATCTAAAAACACACGATTACTGCACTCTGTGCTCTGAAGGCCTGCAATAGTTTTCATACTGGCCAAGGCTGAACCAAGTTTCTTTGTTGCCATCTTGCTTTCCAACTCTGATTTATAATTCTGTTTTGCTCTTAAAACTTTGGCCTTCAGCTCTTTTGTGGCAACCTGCAGCTCAGAAACAGACCCCTGTTTAAAGGCAAGTGCTTTCCTCTGTAAGCAGGATTTAACTGATTTTGTAACCCATGGCTTGTTGTTGGGATATATTTTGACACGTTTACGTGGAACGATCATGTCTCTGCAGAAAGCCATATATGAGCATGTCACGTCCACTAAAGAGTCCAAATCGTCTCCGCAGGACAGCGTGAACACCTCCCAGTCCGTACAGTTTAAGCATTCCTGGAGGCAGTGCACTGAATCCTCTGTCCACACGTTTATGTCTCTGGTCTTTGCCTTGTCTCTTCTGAGTGCAGCTTTATATGTGAGCAACAAATGTACACAGTTGTGATCTGAGGATCCTAAAGGAGGAAGGGGAATAGATTTATAGGCCCTCTCTATGGATCCATAGCACAGGTCCAATGTCTTTTTCGCCTGGTTGGGCAGGAGACATACTGATAAAAGTTTTTAAGGGTCTTCTTTAGAGACACATGGTTAAAATCCCCAAGGATAAAATTTGGAGCCTCTGGGGAAATCGACTGCAACTGCTGTACCACATCAAAGACGGTGCTGGAGGCGGAGGCAGCATCTGCCCTTGGGTGAATGTACACAGTCGTTATAAAAAGTTGGGGGAACTCGCGGGGCAGATAAAATGGGCGTAGTGACACAGACAGAAGCTCCACATCTGGTGTACAGATGCGCTTTCTGACAGTGACAGATGTACAATACTGTTTATTAATATATAAACATACGCCGCCCCGCTGACGTTTCCCCGTTACCTCTTCCTGCCGATCCGAGTGAAGTGGGCCTCCAAAGCCATCAATACACAGGTCCGGGTCCCGGTCATGCGCCGTAAGCCACGTCTCCGTGTAAGCCATTATACATCAGTCCTTGAAATCCTTCTGATATCGTACATTTCCTTGAATTTCATCCATTTTATTTCTCAGGGATTGTACATTCCCCATAATAATGGAAGGAAGAGGAATGCGTTTAAGCTGACGCCTTGTCAGGCTTAATCTTATGCCTCCACGCTTTCCGCGTTTCCTCCTCTTGTCTCTCTTGTCATTGCTGTGTTCATGAAAATCTCTTAAAATAAAGTCCGGCAGTTGCGGCACAGACTCAAACACAGATGCTGCATTATCCATGTTTAAATGCAGTAACATGCCTCTGGAATACTGCATTCTTCCCGCCATGACCGCGATCGCGCTTACCTCCAAAACAAAGAGCCGGTAAGAAAGAAACAACAGTGCAAAAACAAGAAGGAAATCCATACTGATGGAACCAGGGAGCTCTTCGTTATATAGTCCACAAACATTCAAGGACAAAAATGGCACAGAGAATTACGTTAAAACACCTTAAAGTGCATAAAAACAGAGACACAGACGTCAAACTTTTTTCACCCGCTGCCGGTCGCTGCGTGCGCATGCGCCCAGAGATGCATGCACACGGTCTAGAGAGAGCTCTTTCCTTCTACCCATCTTCAGTTCTTTGTGGTGTGACAATCTGATATTCACAGGCCTTTTTAAATGATATCAGTCAGGACTTAACCAGCTGAAATTAATTTTCACTGATGGGGGATGGATGGCTTCCTAAATTCTGATGGATTTCAGCTGGTTTCTTGGCTTTTTATGCCTTTTTGCACATCTTTTTCTTCATGTGTTTCCATGCTTATTCCCTGTGTCATTCCACTTCATTCAATATAACTTGTTTGGTGAACACAGGTGCCTTGATTTCTTTGTATGTATGGATTACTTGGGTTGTTACTGATATCTGGTGAAAATCTCAGGCCAATCGCTCCCTCAGAAATATGTTTAATGAGAAAAATGTTGATGTGTTCAATACTTATTTTCCCCGCTGTAACAACTGACCAGTGTGTCTGAGAGTTGCAGTGTTTTGTTTGTAGGCACATTAAAAAAGTATGTTGGAGAGTGTGTCATTACTGAAAGAGCACAGTATTGAATAACAGCAATAATATGGAACTTCTCACAATTTCTCACCCCACCATATGAAGAAAGTACTCCACATGACTTGGCCTTTAACACTGGTTTGCATCAATATTGTTTTCTGCTTCTGCTTTTTTGCAGCCTTGGTAAACTCAGCATGTTAACTATTTGCACTAGCAGCTTGGACCTGCCATCACATGAAACGGGACACCTGTCAGCAGCTGCAGCCCATGACGCTAGTCAGAGTTTGTTGCAGGATGAGAGACTCTGAAGAGGAAGCGGACTGACAGTGAAAACACTAGATGTGAAGGACAAGGGCTTGTTTAGTGAAGATAGGAAGGTTTGTGGATGGTGGATCCCTCTAGAATATTTGAGAGAGGGTCTCAGAAAAACATAGGCAGGCATATACAGCACTGCAGTGCCATAGAAATGTTATCTCCCAAAAGAATACATTTTGGCTGTGTTTCTACCAGAAAAAAACCCCCAACAAAACACAACTATCTCTGAAATAACTTGAAGCCCACAAAAGCTTTATGGCATCCCTTATTGTTTATATCGGATTTAACGCAAACCAGACTTTTCTTTTGATAATTGATTGGGATGAACATTTTATATAATTAAAGTTAAATGGCATGGACAAAAAAAATGGTATCCTTAAATTTAATGTTTTGCGGCACCACTTTTTACAGCAATCAGTGCCAACAAGTGATCTTTGTACTTCACAATGAGACGTCTTCATTTAAGGGGACAAGGACCTGCATATAAGGACCTGGATATAGTGCTTTTTCAAAGCTCTTCACTAGTAGCTACGTTAACCGTCTATTCTAAGGGCAGAGGACAGATAGTTAGAGACAATTTAGAGTCACCAATTTACCTAACATGCATGTCTTTGGATTGTGGGAGGAAACCTGATCCCCTGGAGTAAACCCACACAGCACAGGGAGAACATGCAAACTCCACACAGAAAGATTCCCACCCCTGCCCTGGTGATTTGAATCTTGAACCTTCTAGCTGTGAGGCAATAATGTAAACTAAGCATCTCCATCTCCAAGCAGCTTGATGTTCCTGTGACCACAGTTGCCCATATTATTAAAAAGCATAAGGTTCACAGAACCGTAGCCAACCTTCCAGGACGTGGACACAAGAGGAAATGACACCCCAGGCTGATCAGAAGAATCATGCATATTGTCGAAAAGAGCCTTGGAAACCATCCAAAACCATTCAAGCTGAACTCCAAGGTCAAGGGACATCAATTTCTGATTGCACCATAGGTCCCATTTTGAACAATATGTCACAACTGTCACAAACTGGCCCCTTCGGGGCAGAGAGGGAGACCCAGACGCTGAACTGCTAATTGTGGAATTTAATTAGGAAAACACAAGTCCATACAATGCACAAAAATAGACTTACAAATGATATGAACTGGCGGCTAACAAGGCGAATGCAGGAATACACGTCGGAATGGGGAAAGGGTTCCGACGGGGAGAAGTAGAATGCAACGATGAGGCTCTAACAATGAGTAACAGAAACAGTGGTCTTCAAATAGAGAATGCAATCAATGAACATGAATGATGGCAGGTGTGGATCACATGAGCAGGCAGGAGGTGACAGAGATTACCATAGAGATCAGCTGTGCGTAATGAGAGGGGGGAAGACAGGACTGATAGTTTGACAGGAGCACCGCCCACTACACAGCAAAATCCGGAAGTGCCTCTGACAGCTGCAGGCCCAGAGAGAGAGAGAGAGAGAGAGAGAGAGAGAGAGAGAGAGAGAGAGAGCAAATATAAAATGAGAACTAAAAATGACAACAAATAAAGACAGGGATAAATACCAGCAAATACTCAATAAATACATAGCAAGACTACAATTAACATAAACAGGGGAATGGGTAAAACTAAGAAACAATACAAGATGTATGAAAACCAACTGCAGATAAAATGACAGGAAACTAAGAACTCAAAAATACAACAAATATACAAATATGGAAAACGACCATGAGACTGACACAAACAGTTCAAACGGATCATGACACAATATTGATTATTGAGGGCTTTACTACTGACAGAAAAACATAAAAAAGGCAGTCAAAATTCATGCTAACAAGCTCTAAAGGTTCTGAGAGAATGTCCTTTGGACTGATGAGACAAAACTGGAGCTTTTTGGCCAGTCACATCAGCTCTATGTTTACAGAAGGAAAATGTAACTTTTAAAGAAAAGAACACCACACATACTGTGAAACATGGAGGGGGCTCAGTTTTGTTTTGGGGCTTCTTTGTTGAATCTGTTATGGTTCGAGCCCCGATCTTGTCCGCGCTCAAGCCATGCACTATTTTCGGCCATCTGAGGGCTGTGTGCCCCTTTTGGCCCTCCGAGCTTTTATTGTGACAGCGCTCGGAGGGGCTTCCGGCTGTCAGAGCTGTCAGCTGAGCCACATTTCGCCTCATCAGCTGCTCCCTACTTAAGAGGGCAGCTGGGAGCGAAATGTGCGGCAGTCTCGTCAAAAACCTTTGCATGGTCAGACGTTATTTGAGCATCCCGCTGTGCAGACGTAGACTATCCGTCATCCTTATTCGTAAGTGTGTCTCCTTATGTATCCATTTCCCTTGCCATTGACTGTATTGCGTTGTAGTGTGTTTTAGCCCCCCCGTGGCTTGTTATTTTGTTCCTTTTCTGTTCCTATAATAAAACTGTGCAAACTCACCGGTGATTTGTGGTGTCTTATGATGGCTCGTGAGGGCCATCCATGACAGAATCTGGCATGGGAGACCTTGAATCTGTGCAGGGCACAATGAAGTTTCAGGACTATCAAGGCATTCTCAGGCATCAATGTCAGTTACAGGTCATGGATCCTCGAACACAATAATGACCCAAAATATACAGTATAGCTGAAGGCACTCAAGAATGGCTGAGAAAAGTCATTGGACTATTCTTAAATGGCCTCCATGAGCCCAGATCTTATTCCAAATGAACATCTATGGAAAGATCTGAAAATTGCAGTGTGGAGATGCCACCCTTCAAACCTGAGACAGCTTGAGCAGTTTGTGCAGGAAGGGTGGGACAAACTACCTGCTGGCAACTGCAGACGTCTCATTGTGAAGTACAGAGATAGCTTGTTGGCAGTGATTGTGGAAAAAAATGGTTACACAAAATATCAAATTTAAATGTACCATCTTTTTTCATTCCATTTGACTTTGTTTAATAATTACATAAAGTATTCAACTGAATCAGTAATCAGAAGCAAAGTTTAATTTATGTTAAATATGATATAAACCATAAGGGATGCATTAAACTTTTGTCAGTTTCAAGATATTTCAGAGATAACTGTGGTGGAGGAGTGGTTAGCACTGCAGCAGCACAACAACTCACCTTTGGCCGGGGAATCCCGGGTTTGATCCCAGCCCCCAACCAACAGTGATCTGTGTGGAGTTTGCATGTTTTTTTTGTTTTTTTTTATTACTTATTTTGTACCCGTAGGTAGATTTGTTTTGCAGTCTGGTGACAAACCAGACAAACCGGCTGTCGGTCGCTGCATGCGCAAGCGCCCCTTAACTCCCTAACCTGCATGTTTTTGGCATGTGGGAGGAAACCGGAGAAATCCCAGAGTAAACCCACGCAAACACGGGAAGAACATGCAAACTCCACACAGATCACTGTTGGCCGGGGGCTGGGATCGAACCCATGATCTCACGGTCCCCGCGATCCCCCGGCCGAGGGTAAAACTGTGCTCCCACAGTGCTAACCACTGCGCCACCGTGCAGCCCCATGTTCTCCCTGTGTCTGCATGGGTTTACTCTGCAGTTTCTCCAGTTTCCTCCCACATGCCAAAAACATGCAAGTTAGGTTAAATGGCATCAACTGGGGATTCTAAATTGTCCTTAGGTATGGATGTGAGAGTGAATGGTTGTCTGTCTCTCTGTGTTGGCCCTGCGATGGACTGGCGATCTGTCCAGGGTGTATCGTGCCTCTCGCCCAAAGATGCTGGGATAGGCTCCAGCCCCCCTGCGACCCGAAAAGGATTAAGCAGAAGAAGAAGAAGAAGAAGAAGAAGAAGAAGAAGAAGAAGAAGAAGAAGAAGAAGAAGATGGATGTTAAGTGAAGGAAGAGAAGTTAAACAGAACAAGACAGGAGGGAGTTGCTGGCCTTGGTGCTGAACCTGAGGTAGTGGAGCTGTCCACTGTTGGCTACAGCATTTTACATCAAGATTCTCATGAATCTTGGTTCCTTTTTTCAGTTTTCTCATAAATGTGTTCCTGTGAGGGAAATCAAAGGCAAAAGAGGTAAAGGTAACAAAACAAGAGAAAATGAAAGCTTATGGATAGATGCAGAAATGATTTCAGATCTTGAAAGAGACGATGATGAATGAGCATATGTCCACTCTGAATAAGCCTCTGATTCCCTGTCTGTGGTTTTCCTGTGGTGTCTGAGTTTTTCTTTCAACCTGCCAACTGTAGAGTTAGATAGATACTGTCAGATATATGTGTGTGTGTGTGTGTGTGTGTGTGTGTGTGTGTGTGTGTGTGTGTGTCCAGCCATCTGGTTTCCAGGGCATTGTTTACTCTGTCCCAGCTTAATATTTGCCCATCCATCTCTCATCCTACAGCAAACAGCAATTGCGTGTATGTGTGTAGGGAACCAAAAGTCTGCATGGGTGTGTATTATAATTATTATTATTATTATTATATTCCCCTCTGTTGACCGCCATCTTATTGTGGTGGAGGGGTTTGCGTGCCCTAATAATCCCAGAAGCTATGTTGTCTGGCGAAATTTGCTTCTGGTAGGGTCTCCCAAGGCAAATTAGTCTTGGGTGAAGGGCCAGACAAAGATCAGTCCAGTTGATCCCCATGATGAAGTTACAACAAGGATCCAGTGTACCCCACCCATTTTGGGGTTACCTGGGCTGAAGGGCAAGTACCCTGCAACTGGGTTTCTGACCACAGAACCCAGCTGGGTTCAGCCCGAGCAAGCCATATTTGTCCCACCTCCAGTGGGCTCACCACCTGCAGGAGGGATCATGGGGAATATTGTGCTCTGCGAACTGGATGACAGTCTGGGCTTCTCTGTTTAGACTGCTGCCCTCACAACCTGGATCCACAGATAAGCAATAGAGGATGGCTGGCTGGCTGGCTGGATTATTATTATATTATCCAAATCTATTATTAATTATCAACAGTGAATAGTACTGCATTGTCACAGCAAGAGGCCCTTGGGTCAAACCCAAGTTCAAAGCCAGGTAACGTCAGTGTGGTTTGCATGGTCTCCCTGTTCCAGTATAGGTGTACTTCATTGCCATGGTTTTGGTTCATAGTTCGGATCATGTATAACTACACATGTGCTAGTGTCCTTTAAAAAACTCAAAATGCTACCTGTCCCTTCCAACTTTTCACCGTTCTAATGATGTGTCATAGAAAACATGCTAAGCTCAGAATGCCATGGACTGAGAATATATGTGAAATGTTTTAAAGATGGACTGTTCCCACATGGTACTGGTGATCAGAAATGCTATTAAACTTAGCTTTCAAATATGATTTTAGATTGCAGAAACTGCTTCCAGTGAATCTGTGATATGTAGGAAATTAAATGCATTTAAAAGTTTACTTGATTCTTTTTTCTAAAGCCCATCCAGGGACAAGAGTTGCAAATTAGCTAATAGCTATACACTCTATGTGCAACACATCAGATTGATTGTCTTTGATTAATTGTCTATGTTTATTGCACTGTCCCTGTCAAATAAACTAATCTACTACTATCTACTACATGTGCTCAATTACTCTAGTTTCACTTACTTTCCACATATAGCAACCAGAAACCTTATAAATAATATTAGAACTGTTCCAAGCATAAATTTTCAAGGAACATGTTGAAAACATCTTGGTGGAACAATGATTAGTGCAGTCCCCTCACAGCAAAAAGGTCCTGGGTTTGAACCCAAGAGCTGGCCAGCTGGGGACCTATCTGTGTGGAGTGTGCATGTTCTTCCCATATTTGGGTGGGTTTTCACCGGGTACCCCTGTTTCCTCCCACTGTCCAAAAACATGCACATTAGGTTAATTGGCATTAACTGGGGATTCCAAATTGGCCTTGCACAACTCGGTGCATCAATGTACAAGTTGCTTTTTAAATTAATTGCCCCTTGAGGGATAAATAAAGTTGTTTGAATTCAATTCAGTCGAACTGAGGTATGAATGAGAATGTGACTGGTTGTCTGGCTCACTGTGTTGGCCTTGTGATGGACTGGGGATCAGTCCAGGGTGTACTCCACCTCTTGCCCAAAGAAGCTGAGACAGGCTTCATCTCCCCCACAACCCAAAAAGTGTTAAGTGGTTAAGAAGATGAATGAATGTTGAAAACAATGAAAGCTGACATTTTGATGAAACACGAGTGTGTGTATGCTGGTACATATTCAGAACGGGGTAATCTCATGTGACACCGAGTACTTTGGTTTCTTCCATCAGTCCAAAAATATGCCTTCATGCCCGGGCCCTTTATGACAGAGGCCCCTAAGGCCTGTAACACTGATGCTAAGGAGAACATAATTTCATTGCATATTTTGCTGTGCATAGACTTACTAAACTTACTGACAAAACATGTGTGTGTGTGGGCTGAACGGTTGGCATCTCATGCTTTGCCTGCTGTACGTTTGTTGTCAGATGAAACATACAGCCGTGGACGTAACTGTTGGTATCGCTCTGTTAATGAAAGAAAAACTCACAATGGTCACAGAAATAACTTGAATCTGACAAAAGTGGTAATAAATAAAAATTATATGAAAATTAACCAATGAAAATGAGACAATGCTTTTGAATTGTGGTTCAACAGAATTACTTTAAAAAACAAACTCATGAAACAGGCCTGGACAAAAATGATGGTACCCCTAGAAAAGAAAATAATGTGACCATAGGGACATGTTCAACCAAGATGTGTCCTCTAATTAACATCACAGGTGTCTACAAACTTGTAATCAGTCAGTCGGCCTATTTAAAGGGTGACAAGTAGTCACTGTGCTGTTTGTTGACATGGTGTGTACCACACTAAACATGGACCAGAGGAAGCAAAGGAGAGAGTTGTCTCAGGAGATTAGAAAGAAAATTATAGACAAGCATGTTAAAGGTAAAGGCTGTAAGACCATCTCCAAGCAGCCTGATGTTCCTGTGACTACAGTTGCACATATTATTCAGAAATTTAAGATCCACGGGACTGCAGCCAACCTCCCTGGATGTGGCTGCAGGAGGAGACGGATAATACGAATGGTAACAAAAGAGCCCAGAACAACCTCTAAACACATTCATGGTGAACTCCAAGGTCAAGGTGCATCAGTGTCAGATCGCACCATCCGTCGTTGTTTGAGCCAAAGTGGACTTCATGGGAGATGACCAAGGAAGACACCACTGTTGAAAAGAAATCATAAAAAAGCCAGACTGGAATTTGCCAAACTGCATGTTGACAAGCCACAAAGCTTCTGGGAGAATGTCCTATGGACAGACGAGACAAAACTGGAACTTTTTGGCAAGGCACATCAGCTCTATGTTCACAGACGCAAAAATGAAGCATACCAAGAAAAGAACACTGTCCCTACAGTGAAACATGGAGAAGGTGCTGTTGTGTTCTGGGGCTGCTTTGCTGCATCTGGCACAGGGTGTCTTGAATCTGTGCAGGGTACAATGAAATCTCAAGACTATCAAGGTATTCTAGAGAGAAATGTGCTGCCTAGTGTCAGACAGCTTGGTCTCAGTCACAGGTCATGGGTCTTGCAACAGGATAATGACCCAAAACACACAGCTAAAAACACCCAAGAATGGCTAAGCGAAACATTGGATTATTCTAAAGTGGCCTTCTATGACCCCTGATCTAAATCCTATTGAATATCTGTGGAAGGAGCTGAAACATGCCATCTGGAGAAGGCATCCTTCAAACCTTAGACAACTGGAGCAGTTTGCTCATGAGGAGTGGGCCAAAATACCTGCTGAGAGGTGCAGAAGTCTCATTGACAGTTACAGAAATCGTTTGATTGCAGTGATTGCCTCAAAAGGTTGTGCAACAAAATATTAAGTTAAGGGTACCATCATTTTTGTCTAGGCCTGTTTCATGAGTTTGTTTTTTAAAATAATTCTGTTGAACCACAATTCAAAAGCACTGTCTGATTTTCACTGGTTAATTTTCATAGAATTTTTATTTATTACCACTTTTGTCAGATTCAAGTTATTTCTGTGACCATTGTGGATTTTTCTTTCATTAACAGAGAGGTACCAACAATTTTGTCCATGTGTGTACCTTGAATACTCATCCTGCACCAAGATGGGTCAGCGAAAGCATCTTCCAAGCTTTCCACTGGAATATTTAGGTTCTTAAGGTTTGCCTTAAGGCTATCTATATTGCATCTTGGGGAGTCTGATTAACCTCTTGACTTTTGCAAGTTTCTCATACAGCACAATTTTGGGGATATGTTGATCGTGCCTGTGCTGGCCATATCTTGCCCATCGTGCTTCTACCTTCTTAAAGGGCATGTATGCTTGGCAAGATTGCATGGGTAAGGACCTCTGTGTTAGGGATGCAATCCTGCTGTCTGATTTTCATCAGTCTGCAGAGATAGGCTGTGTTAAAGTACTTTAGGTGTTGGGTGTGTTTGCTGTATACAGACTAGGTTTAATAAGCATAGAGGAGTGTGGTAGTTTCTATTACTTAGTATATCTTGAACTTAGTACTGAAGAGTGGTATCTCTTCAAGCCCAGATGTTCCACCAGTGCTTCCAAAAGACACTGCTAGTCTTGGCAATTCAGTACTTTCTCATCAGTGTTGGGCTGACATGAAAACTGAGCCTAGGTATGTGAACTTGCATACATTGCTGAGGACTGTTGTTTATAGTAATGTTGGGTTTCTGGTGGGGCTTGTCAGGGCAGGGTTGGTACATAACTTAAGTTTTTTTTGTTTTTTACCTCCACCAAGGAGGTTATGTTTTCATCGGCGTTGGTTTGTCTGTTTGTTTGTTTGTTTGTTTGTTTGTTAGCAAGATAACTCAAAAACTTATGGACGGATTTTCATGAAATTTTCAGAGATTGTCAAAAATGGGGTATCCTACAGATGATTAGATTTTGGTGGTGATCAGGATCACCATCTGGATCCAGGAATTTTTTAAAGGATTCTTTTATTTTTTTATTTTTTATTTTATTTTAACATTGCGAGATAGGGCCATTTTCAATATTTTTTCAATATTTTTTTTTTGTGCATGTAACTCTGACAAAAAATCGTCAGAACACTTAGACAAAAAAAAAAAAAAAATACAGGACAACATGCCCACAGGGGAACTGTGGCGCTTGGCGGAGGTCTGCGCTCTCCAAGTGCTTTTCTAGTTAATTTTTGTACTGATGGTAAGTCCAGTTTATCACATGACCAAGGTAGGCTGTAAATAAATGTTTGTATTTCCTCTTCACTGGTGGCATTCAGAGCAGAGTCATCAGCAAAAAGGAAGTCTTTAATAACTGTCTCTTTTACCTTTGTTACAGCATGCAGTCACTGTTGGGTGAGAGGCTTCCCGTTATCCTGTACCGGATTACTATTCCTTCCTTGCTGTCATGGAAGATGTCAGTCAGTATGGCAGAGAACATGAACATGCTGAAGAGTGTCTGCACCAGGACATCGTTGTTTCATGCTGTTTGTCACTGGAAAAGGTACTGATGTTTCTCCGTCTTCCGTGACTTGAGTCATCATATCATCATGGAATTGATGTATCATACAAATGAAGTATTCAGGACATCCATAATTGACCATCGTCTACCATAGACCTTTCCTACTAAATGTGTCGAAAGCCTTGGTGAGGTTGACTAACGTAGTGTAGAGCTCCCTTTGCTGTTCTTGGCATTTCTGTTAAAACTAGCTGCAGAGATCATGTCCACTGTGCCTCTGCCACATTGAATTTCAGAGTTGTTTCCCTGTTCAAAGTGCTGAATGAGTTGGTGGAGAAGAATTCTTGCAAGGATCTTGCTATCTATAGACAGGAGTAAAAAAACACCTCAGTAGTTATTGCGAGACCGATGGTTACCTTTCCTTTTGCAGAGATGTACAATGGAAGGATCTTTGAAGTCCTGGGGTCCAGGCTGGCCAAATTGGTATTAAGTGGTTATAACTAATTTCGAATATTTTGGACCCTATTTTGACAGTCAACAGTGGACCTTTGTGCCGCGCTTCCCACCTTGCGCCAGTGCTTTTGTTAGTTTCTGTCTGCATTGTCTGTTTTTTACACTTTGCGCCATGCCATTTGTCTACCATTTGACAGTGTGCCGGCTTTGCACTGGGAGGAAGAGGCTAATGTCAAAGAGGTGTGGCAGCACACAATCTCATGCACATTGGTATTATGGTGCATTTTATGACAATGCGTTTTTCATCAGGACAAAGGAAGTCTGTTGTCAGAAGTGTATTGTGTAATGTTATTTCAGCAGTGTGTTTTGAAATTGCGCAGGTTCTACTGACAGGAGCACATGAGGAAAAACAGCATGCACTGGGATTTTTAATTATTTTAATGAAGAGAATTATTACAGTTATAATCACCCGTCATTTTAACTATAACATGATGATACACTTAATAGTGTTTTATTCCATCCACATTCTCATTTTAATTGCAGACTTACCATTGGACTCTAGAGATTAGGAATTAATGTATTATTTCTTTTGGGGAATGAATGAATGAACAGGGAGCATGTGTGCAATCCTATGTGGATGCGGCACATGGGGGAGGTATGGTGGGATACTGTCAGTCTGAAGATTTTTATTCCATCCATAGTTTCATTATAATCATGGACTTATTTGGTATTAATGTGTTTATTTTTAGGGGAATGAATGAATGAATGAACAGGGAGTGTGCACATTTTACTAGTCACTGTCTCTAACTGTCTCAGCTGGTGTGTCCTCTGATCGGGTCTGGATAGACCCATGGCCTGGTGCCCTCGCCATCCGGTTTTTAAGTATTATGCAAAAGTATTATGCAGGATTACAAAGTATTATGCTGTAGACATATAATAATCTATAATGTCTGTGTCCTCTCAATCATCTCCTTTAATTGATCTTTTGTCTGTTCTTGTCCTGTCCGGGGTAATAAAAAATGCAAACTTACAGTAGCTGTTGTTTTTTCTGTTAGATTTATTAATCCAAGGACAATTAAATACAGACTATCCATGATACCCTGTAATTTAGACTATTCCAGATCATTTGAAGAAAACCGAGTTTTTCACAGCACAGAGAAAAAAAGACTGGTGTGTGAATTTATGAAAATTTGCACTGGCATCAACTGCTTTTCCTGAAGTTTCAAATCCATTCATATATGTGTGTTACGTCTGTGCTCACGTTAAACCATTCAGCTCAGTTATTCAGTACAACATCACCTCTTCTCTGTTAAAAATAACTAACTGGGCATCAACTGTGATTGATGCCTGTGACTGGCCAGTGCAAAACCCATCTTAAACAGGCCATCATGATCAGAGCTCACTTTAGGTAATGCACCCCTTGCATTAAAGGGATTGGCAGGAGTGCTTTGGATTGGATTGTCCAAAAAACACACCTTTGAACAATTAGACCAGCCTCTTTGCACTTCTCGCCATTGCACAGACCGTTTTCTCCAATGCTTGTAATAACAAAACAGACTGGGCCACACCCACAAACGTGCTATGCGCATTTGACATATATGACAATAGACTCTTGTAATATGGCCCTTTATATCCACAATTAAAATCTTTGAAGACTACATTCTAATTAATACAAGTTTGGATAAACAAACCCAACTTGATATGGTATTATGAATTTCTATGCATCACTTAGCATTGGCTAAACTTTCAGAATTCAGAAGTCAGATTAACTGGTACCTAAAACAAATATTAATCTTCTCACTGTATGATTGTGATTGGTATGAAGGCACAGTGACTACAGAATAGTACAGATTATTGGGTTAGTTACAATATTTGAGTTAGGATGATTTAGATACAGAATAATATTCACTCAAAACCTTCACTGCAGCAGCAATGCTCAGGTGTGTGTGTGTGTGTGTGTGTGTGTGTGTGTGTGTGTGTGTGTGTGTGTTTTGCTGTGGACAAGCAATGCCAGGGTGTAATTTTTGATTTGGCATTTGGATACAAAGATGCATGTTGTCTAGACAATGTACCTATTGTGGCACACACACAGAATGAAGATCCTTGCTGTTACTATTGCATAGCTTTCCTACGAGCTTTTAGATCTTGTATGTTCGTATGACCATGAAGGACAATGGGAAAGTGAATTCATTACTCTGATGTACCCCAATACAGTAGTAGTGCACTTAACAGAAAGAGAAAGGTATTGCTGACATAGATGTTATTGCTCCCAGGGATCTTCATCTCTGTCTTTCCACTGCTGCAACACTTACTCTCGTGCTTCTATATGTTTCCTTTCTATCCATTCTCTTTGCGATATGTTGTTGCTCCTCTCTCCAGCTGCCCTACTCTGATCTTTTGGTGCTGTTTGAGCATCAAAGGTGTTGAAGAGGTTTTGCCGTCTCACCTTCCTCCCCATGAATCCCTTCATCTTCTTCAAACAGAGGGAAATGCAAAGGCTAACTGTGGGTTTCAGACATCTTCTCATCTGTCCTTTTTACTGTGGTATATCTCACTCTGTTTCTTTATCCTGCCCTTTGCTATTAGCAGAGTATTTTAACAGAAATTCTGAGTTTAGAAATGGTTTGATCCTCAGATTGAGACATTCTTGACATTGAACCTTGTTCTACAAAGTCTAGGGTTTGCTTTTGGCAGAGAGGCAAGTATTAACAGTTTTTAGAAAAAGAAAGTCTGCCTTGATAAATGAATGTTAATGTTACTATGGTTTATGTTTATTATGTCAAACTTGCCAACAAGTAAAACAGTGTGAATGGGATATTTAGATGATATTATTTTTATTTAAATAATTACAAATCTGTCAACAGCTAATCAAAGATAATGATCTCGAGCACTATTATTGTCACCTGTGTTGTCAACATCAACTAAGCTATTGTATTATATTTAGATGGTCCATGCATACACGGTGGCGCAGTGGTTTAGCACTGTGGCAGCACAGTTTTACCCTCGGCCGGGGGACCGCGGGGATCATGAGATCGTGGGTTCGATCCCAGCCCCCGACCAACAGTGAGCTGTGTGGAGTTTGCATGTTCTCCCCGTGTTGTGCGGGTTTACTCCGGGATTTCTCCGGTTTCCTCCCGCACACCAAAAACATGTAGGTTTAGGGCGCTCGCGCACGCAGCGACCAGCAGCCGGTGGCTTGTCACCAGACTGCAAACCAAGTCTACCTACGGGTACAAATAAGTAACAAAAAAAAAAAAAAAAATACATCCATTTTAATGCTGTTTATGCCAGTTCTGACTCTACCAATGTTGAATGTTACAGCAAAATTACGACTCAGACCAAGCAATGGCTTTCCAGCTTCTGTTGTCCAATTTTGGTGAGTCTGTGTGAATTGTAGCCTGAGTTTCCTGTTCTTCACTGACAGGAGTGGCACCAGTTGAAGTCTTCTGCTGCTTTAGCCTGTCTGCTTCAAGGGACAATGTGTTGTACTTTCAGAGATGCTCTTCTATATACCTCAGTTGCAATGAGTTTTTGAGTTGCTGTTGCCTTTCAGTCAGCTTGAGCCCATTTGGCCATTTTTCTCTGACCTCTGCCATCAACAAGGCATTTGGGAGCAGACACTTGCCACTCACTTGATATTCTTTCTTTTTCACACCATCCTCCGTAAACCATAGAGATATGTATGCAAAAAAAAATGCCAGAAGATCAGCAGTTTCTGAAATACCTAAGATCAGAATGTCTGCAACAAAGGACCAGGCCACATTCAAAGTCACTTAAACCACATTTCTTCCACATTTTGAGGTTAAAATTCAACAGATTGTCTTGATCATGTCTACTTGCCTACATGCAATGAGATAGAGCCATGTAATTTAACTGATTAGATATTTGCATTAACAATCAACTGTAATGGTGCTCAGTGAGTGTCTACATAGTGAATGGCTAATAAATAGAGCAGATGATATTTGTAATTTTTTCTCACTGTGGTGGGTGAGACCAGTGTCCAGAGTTCAGAAGACAAACAACTCTATGAAAAACCTGTACTCTTGTACCTCTTTCTAGAGAGAATCAGAGTGAATGGTCCATGGTTTGGGTAGGAAGGGTCCTTAATGATGTCCTTCTTCAGGCAGTGCTCAGTGTAAATGTCCATGAGGGAGGAAAGCTGGGTGTAAATGATATTCTAAGCTATTTCTACCACATGTTTGAGAGCCCTCCTGTCATTTACAGAGCAGCTGCTGTACCCCACTGTAATACAGTTTGTAAGGATGATCTCTGTGTTTACCTGCAAACTGGAATTCTGATGTTTTGTGTGGACATTCACATATGTCCCTACAAAACAGCAGAATTTCAGTTATGCTAAATTTGATCTGATTTGACTTTAGTTTGCCAAACACCGCATGGCTCTGTGTTGTATGTAAGAGGATCCTGGCAGCTGTGCTTTACTGTTTGAATACACACCCACATGACTGACAGGGCTTTTGTATATGCGTGTTTGTTGACTATACCAAATGAGCACCTGTATTCACTACAATTGAGCACTTATTACTGTGAAGGCTAAATGAATGTTCTAGAGATCCTTAGCTTTTCTATTTAGCCTCCATCTGTGCTAAAATAAGACGGTAAAACTCATCTCACAGATGTTGTCACATCAATTAGAAGAATAAGGTATATTACTCAGACTGCTACTATTATTAGTATATCTACCAATGTATTTTGTGGGATTATATGGGATTATTTGGCCTTGCTAAACCCCCTTGGGTATGACATTCAAAAGGGCCAGACCTTACATGCTACGTCAACATCCACACACCCACACACAACAATCCAACCTTCACCCTAAACTCATTCCTCATCTCTGCAATAGAAGGTTGAGTGAATGGCCTTGCTAAAGGCTTTTTAATAGACTGCTTTGTGTGTATGGGGGGAACTCTGGGGGATGGGTGGAGGGGTCCCAGGGGACACACTAGGAAGAGGGATGCTGGGAATGGTGTGAGACTAGAAAAACTGAGTGGACAATCAGTGTTTGCTGAGGTGCTCTTCCGTAAAGACATTTGAACACCTTATTTGAATCCAGTAAATTACAGTTACATTTGTGACATTTAAGAGAGATAAACAGCTTTGCTCTTCTAGAGGATGTGACTCCAACACCCACTAAAGTCTGTGTAGATATCAATTTTGAAGTTTATATAAAGACTAAATAACTAATTAAATTGACTCCCTCTGAATATTAGAGTTTTTTTCAGGGGTCCTATGCATAAATGAAAGGGTTGGAGACCCTGCACATTCTACTGCTACCCTATAATCATAACAGCTATGAAAGCTTTCCATTTGCTGCAAGCATGTTTGCGATCGTCTTTGCATCAAACACTCATTTTGTTTCAATTTGGTTTTCATTCCCAGAGATTATACAACATTCAGGCTTTAGAGGGGTTTGAAATAGCTTGAATTATCTCCTCTAAAATGCACCCACACACACACCGTGAATACTCTCTCTGTAAAGAGTGGGTTGGATCCTGTTAAATGAAATGGGACACAAATCACACTTATTTATACTGTACTCCAATATTATATCTACAGTAGAAATCCATGTGTATTTACTGTGCTCTTATTTTTAATATCATATCTACAGTGCAGTCTTTAAGTTTTCCAGAAAGTCTATAGAAATGTTATCAGCTGCTACAAAGATTTTGGAGAGAATCGCCTTTTGAGCAGCAATGATTCCTCACATCCAAACTTACTGTAGTTACTCATTATTAAAAAATATGCACTTCATTCTATGGTACTGGAGAGTATTTGTCAAACTATGGTTTATGGGAATGAAATTAGGTGTTTGGCCAAATATAAGTCTTAAAGCAGCATTTGTTCCGGTATGTTTTTTGGCCTGAGTCCTAATAGCCAGTCGCTGGTGCTTTTTTTAGTTGGTTGCTCAAGTCATGCCTTATGATTGGCGATTGAGACTCAGGCTGTAAAACGTTCAAGTTGTCTTTTCAGTGTTCCTCCCAGGAACAGGAAAATTACATCACACCGCTGCACGAGATGAATTGAAACTAAGGTTTCTGGTAGGCATGACTGTAATAAGATGAGCCCCTGCGGGGCAGAATTCAGACCAAAACACTGGACTCAGGTTTGCACAGTTTAATTAAACTCAAAATAATACTTCACAGGGAACAGAAACTTATAGACTTCAGCAGAGGACAGGCAGGGTATCAAATGGGCAGAATAACAGATGAGCAGAATAACAAACAGACAGAAGCGTGTAGTCCATGCCGGCATGGCAAAGTAGGACGTCGCCCCAAACTACAGGGCGGTGTCCCTGAAATAGGAAAAATAATTAAACAAATATGAACAGCTGTGGAGAATCAGGAACCAATGAAACATGAATCAAGCTAGGAAACCACGATGAAGACATTCAGGATAAAAATAAAGAAAAACACAAGCCTAAACTGTTATGAATTTCCTCATGCGCTATTACGCAGCGCACGGAGGAAAGGAATTAAACCCACTCGCTGGAGAGAGTCATGCATTTTATTTACAGAATGATGAATAAACAGTTCAAAAAACAACAGATGAATGTACAGGATACAATAAGGCGGGTGAGAAGTACCGGCTTTGACAGGATGACCTCCTGGGCGCTCTACTGGACAGGTGAGTAGATAAGGAAAAATGCTCTGTAACAGATAGGACTGCGGGAGAGAAACGGAGGAGTGCCTGGGAAAGGAGCCGCCAGGCAGGACTGGATGACAGGGCGAAAAAGTCTACTCACAAACAGCAGGAGCAGTCCGACTACAACCCAGTAAAAATCCAGACTTGACGCCACCCAGCAAGAAGTGGTACCACAGAGGAAAAGCAGGGCTTCTAGGTGAGAGTGGAGGCTAAACATACACAGAGGACATTTACTGCAGTGTAGAATCAAACAATGATCCGACAATCTCTCCCAACAGATCAGGGGCTGAAATAGTGCCGAGCCTAATCATGAGAGAGCTTGCCGGTGTGAATAATTAGGGTGTGTGCGTGGGCAAACGCCAAAGGACACAGCTGGTTCCACTGACAGAGGAAGGGGGCATGGCTGCGCTGTCAAAGAGCCAGCGGACCAAAGAGACTCTCAAACAGCGCCTGATGGAAAATTGGCAACAAAACATGTGAAAGCACCAAATAGCCATGGCGTCACAGAACTGGGCTAAAACATAAAGCCCAGTTCATGATAGGGCCCCCCTCTAGGGGTGGATACCAGACACCCTAGAAAAAACAAGGAGAGAAGAACCCCCCCCCCCCCCCCGGAGAAACAGCCAAACCAACCGGGGCGGGCGGTGGGGGAAAACCTGGTTAGGAGGGAACCAAGCAAATAACAAACAACATAGGAACCAAAACACAAGAAAAATGAGGTGACCTCCTATCAACCCAAACCTAAACCACTACCCCCCCCCCCCCCACCCAGGAGTCCAAAAGCTCAGAGGGCCGACCAGCATCCCAGGCCCAAGGGGCGATGGAAGGAGACCAGTCAGGTGGCCTGTCTAGGTCCAAAATTAGTCGGACCACCAGGGAGAATGGACCAGGCGGCTGACCAGTGAATGTGAGCCACCTAGCTCCACAACACAGTTCTTTGGGTGGACAACCTGGTTCCTTCAGCCACCAGTGCAGGAGCGGCGGTCAGGGAGGCAGCCACCCCATGGGCAGAACCAACTTTGGAGGAGGAAGCCAGAGAAGGGGAGCCCCGGTGTCTAACAACGGTGGCGCCAAGAGAGCCCCCTAGCCCCCTGTAGCCTCACGCCGGGGAGTAATGGCACTCATGGTGGACCCGGACTGGGACATCGTGGCACCAGCGGTGACCTCAGCCTGGGGCCTTGTAGCACCCGCAGTGAAACCCGGTTGGGCCCCTGCTGCACCTGTGGTGGGCTCCAGCTGGAGCACTGCTGCACCTGCAGTGAAGCCCAGTTGGGCCCTTGCTGCACCCATGGTGGGCTCTGGCTGGAGCACTGCTGCGCCCATGGTGAGGCCCAGTTGTGCCCCTACTGCACCCGCGGTGGGCTCTGGATGGAGCCGTGCTGCACTCATGGTGGAAGCTGGAACCTCCAGCGGCAGACCTCGATCCTCGGGGGCCTCTGGCAGTGCTGACTCCTCCCTGGTGACCCCGGGATTAACCTCAGGAAAAGCAGGACAGGGAGATGGGTCAGAGTTGCCAGCAGCAGCAGAGCCTAGCGAGGCAAGCGCAGGTGGCTGCACCTGCCTCTCCTCACCTCCGGCCAGACAAGGATGCTCAGAAATAGGAGGGAGAGAAGAAAGTGAACACACTTGCTTGAGACCGAGCTCCACCGCCGTCCAGGACTCCGTCGATCCAGGACGTGGAGGTCCGGTCCATTCGGGAGGTGTTGCACACATGTCGACCTCCATTGGGAAGGCTGGAGCCTTGCTGTCGTCATCCAAGGGGCCCCCAGATTGCGGTGGATCCTCTCCGCTGACCCTAGGATGAAGCTCAGAGGTGACAGGAGAGGACAAGCAATTAGGGTTGCTGGCAGCGGCGGAGCCCGGCGAGGGGAGTCCGGATGCAGCTGAGGGCTGCACTCGACTCTCCTGTCCAAGAGCCAGGCAAGATCTCTCAAATACAGACAGACATGACAACTACAGGAGAGATTACTTGCCTGCACTCAAGCTCCACCGCCATCCAGTGTTACGATGCGGCCTTCACGGACCGCAAATGAGATGCTATAGGCGACCAGTGAGTTGCGTATTTATTAAACAATAGCAAAAAGGTACAAAATAATGAGCCACGAGGGGCAAAACACAAATAACGACAAAGGTAATAGCACACTGATGATGAACACAGGTTAAGAAATAAACTTACAGGGTGTTGCGAGGAAAAGAGGATGACTGGAGCAGGAGCGTAGGGACTCCAGTCTAACGTTGGGAAGACCAGCGCTATCCATAAACGAGGTCGCAGCCCTGAGCAAACAGGGCTCCTCCCTTAAATAGTGCTTGACAGATTAACCAGCTGATGAAGGGTCATCAGCTGATTGGAATCCCGCCGTACAGTGGAACTCCGCTCTTGACAGCTGGAAGCCCCGCCGAGATGCTGTCACAACAAAAGCCTGGAGGTGCACCAGAGGAAAGAACGGGAGACTACCGCACACCGAGTGCAGACAGAGTCAGCACACGGACTGTGACAGTTGCCCCCGTTCACGAAACGGATTCCAGACGCGGTGTAACATCGAGACCCTCCCACCTGGAAGGTCCACAGGACCGCCCCAAGGAGGGAGGAGGGGGAAAAAGGCCAAGGCAGGCCAGAACCAGGAGAAAAACAGAAAAAATACAAACACAGGCAACTACAGAGCATGGGAAAACAAACAACAAATACTCCATAATGCACCCATGTGAAAAAATAGACAGGACAATACATGCAAATAACAGGAAAAAAGGCCCTATAACCAAGATACACAGGCCCATAAGAAACATACCAGCGCATCCCAAAAATTACGGAAGAGCAGGGGGGAAAAAAAAAAACGATACACAGGGATGACAGCAGGCAGAGCACGACGGCATGAACGCAAACAGTTCAGGGGGTCTTCCTGCGTCAAGCGTCCAAACCGCCGGCAGGGGGAAAAGGAAAAGTTTGGGCGGTCTACCCCAGTCCCCGGCCGGGAAAAACAGAACTTCTGGCGGCCGGACCAGATCGCCGAACAGAAAGATAAGTTTGTCGGGTGGCCGACCCAGAACGCCAAAGGGGCGAGGCAGTCTTCCAGGTGGCCAACCCGCATCACCCAGCCACCAGGACCGCAGGGGAGAAATCGAAGACGGCTTCCCTGTAGAGGGGGATAGCGAGGGAGAGCTGAGCCGAATACGGGGAACCCCAACGGCACCTGGTGGAGAAGGATTGGGGGAAGGATGAAGGACCAGTCCGGCGTCAGACGGCAGAGGATCTGCAGCTCCCTCACCGACCTCGAACCGAACCGGCACTGCGCCCCTGCTGGACCCTGATCGGGTCAGCACTGTACCCACGACGGACCCCGATTGGGCCGGAGCAGCACCCACAACGGACCCAACTGGGTCAATGCTGCACCCACGATGGACCCCAATTGGGTTGTGGCTGCACCCACGTCGGACCCCGATTGGGTCAATGCCGCACCCGCGATGGACCCCGACTGGGTCGGCGCAGCACCAGGGACGGCCTCAAAACCCGAACCCGGAACCTCCAGCACAGCGACCAGGATCGACTCCACACTGGTGACCCTGGAAGAAGGCTCAGGAGAAGAAGAAGAACCGGGATCAGGATCACTGGTAGCGACAGAGCCCAGTGAGACAGGCTTGGATGCAGCGGACGGCTGCACCCGGTTTGTCTCCCGGAGAGACAGGCAAAAATGCTCTAGAATTGATAGGAGAAAGACAAAATAGAGCACTTGCCTGATCTCGAGTTTTGTTGCCGTCCAGGACTTTGACGATCCGAGTTTAGAAGGCAGAAGGACATCCTCTGGCTCCCACTCGGCTATGGCGGGCCCCACAGCCGGCATGATGGTTCCCACAGCCTGAGGACCCTCCAACACTGATGACCACGCTGACGACCCGCACGGCGTGGTGGCAGGAGATCCTCGACCTGCTAAGTCAGACCGCTCCTCCCTGGAGACCTGGGGACGCTTCGTCGTCGGCGCAGGCTCCAACTTGCAGTCCGCCCTCCTCCTCTGCCCGTGTCGTGGCTGCGGGGCTGGAACCAGGCTCTCCAAGCCCGCAGGCTCCCTCCTCGTCCGGCGGCGTAGGTCTGGCATCGTGGAACGCTCAGGGGAAGGAGACACAAAGGTGGCAGGTTCATAATTAATTTTTGCAGCAGGTGGAGGAAGCTCGGGGGGCTGTGAACCCCGAACTCCACCCCCAGGAATCAAACAAGGCAATTCACCCAATACAGGAAAAGAATGAATAGACACTTGCCTGATTCCTGGAGGGCTGATGGGACCTGCCGCAGTGAACTTGAAGCTTCCCTTCCACCGCTGGATGGAAATGGAGGACCCCCGGGGAAGACGAAGAGGAGCCTCTCGCACCGGATCAGGACCGGGAGCATCCGGAGACGGACTCGTGGAGCCCGCAGCAGCTGGGGTGGACGTCGAGGAGGAGGGAGAAACAGCTGAGGCAAACCGGGAACAAGGAGCTGACGGAACAGCGGGGAGAGATGACCCGGAGGCGGAGGCGGCTGCTTTACCTCTTTGGCGAGACATGGAGGCTACAGCTGGCTGGGAGACAGAGTTCGTGTGGCTACCCGGAACTAGATCCGGATGGGGTTCTCGCTGAGGTGTGCGATCTGCTTGGAGATGACATCTACTGGCAGAGGGCGAGGCGAAGGGGAGGTTTGGAAAACGCCGCTCCTGCGCGGAGACAGAGGCAAGCAGGTCAGCGTATTCAGGATAATCACACAGCTCAGGATTCCTCTCCACCAGCCTGACCGCCACCGTCACATGCTTCATGATCTGCGTGGGGTGGACGGCGGAGCGAGCTGCAGCCACTCGGTCCCAGATGGAAATAGCTGTTAGCTGTAACTTCTCCGGGGGAATCCTGACTGACGTCTCACTCCTTTGGGAATGACCCCTGGGTGGTACAAACTCCTGGACTGGAACGGGGACAGGAACGGGATCCCGAAGTGAGGACCGAGGGTGCCTTCTCTTCGGCTTCCTGCCGGAGTTTCCCTCCAGCCCACGGAGTCTCTCCCGGAGCGCAGAGATGTTCGCCTTCCTCGCCATGACTTCAGGGTGGTTGGAGTAGCGAGGATGGCGGTTAATGATGGCCTCAGCGAGGTCCAGGTGCCGGCGTACGTCGCTGGGAGTGTCACAGAGGCGAGCGGTGAACAGGGTTCCATCAATGTAATCGAGGGCCTCCACCAACTCGTAGCCCAGGCTCCGAGCGTGGCCCCTGAGCGGCGACATAATCTCCCAGAACGCATGTACCCAGACAGGGAAAACAACAAGTCCAATTAGGCAAAACTCATGGTCACCGGTGTCTCTTTTAGCTGCGACCTCCTGTTACGATGTGGCCTTCATGGACCGCAAATGAGATGCTATAGGCGACCAGTGAGTTGCGTATTTATTAAACAATGGGAAAAAGGTACAAAATAATGAGCCACGAGGGGCAAAACACAAATAATGACAAAGGTAATAGCACACTGACGATGAACACAGGCTAAGGAATAAACTTACAGGGTGTTGCGAGGAAAAGAGGATGACTGGAGCCGGAGTGTAGGGACTCCAGTCTAACGCTGGGGAGACCAGCGCAATCCATAAACGAGGTCGCAGCCCCGAGCAAACAGGGCTGCTCCCTTAAATAGTGCTTGACAGATTAACCAGCTGATGAAGGGTCGTCAGCTGATTGGAATCCCGCCGTACAGCGGAACTCCGCTCTTGACAGCCGGAAGCCCCGCCGAGACGCTGTCACAACAAAAGCCTGGAGGTGCGCCAGAGGAAAGAACGGGAGACTACCGCACACCGAGTGCAGACAGAGTCAGCACACGGACTGTGACATCCAGGACTCCGTTGATCCTGATGACAACGTCTTGGACCTGGTCTGCTGGAGGTCCGGCTCGCAGGGTGACTCTGCCATGGTGGGCCCCACAGCAGGCATGATGGTGGTTGCAGTTCCAAAGTCCTCAGACACCGTCTTCATTGCGGGTGGCTCCCCTGGTGTGACAGCTAAGGACTGCCTCACCATTGACCCCGGAATAGGATCCATCAGGGCCTCGAGTTCCTCCCCCCTCTGGTGACTATGTTCTAGAGTAGATGATCCCTCAGGAGCACCCAGAGAAAAATGGGGAGAATGGGTGAGGAGCTGAAACATGCTGCTGGAGCAAGGAACTCAGGGGACTGCAAACCCTGAGTTTCTTGGCCAGGGAACAGGCAAAATTGTTCATCAGTAAGATACCCTGAATGAAAAGGAACTTGCCTGTTCTTTTGGTACTCCCCCCCCCCCGCCCCCCCCTTGTCCTGTCAGGCAGCTAGGCAAACAGAACAGGGATCTGTCACCCTTATTTTGCCAAAACAGATTTACTTTGCCAAGAGGAGCTTATACAGTACCTAACTGTGTATTGTATATTGTTGCAAACTCCTCCTGTAATAAGTTTTAATACTTTATTTTAATTGTTTTATTAATTATTTATTAATTATTTATTAATTAATTGTTTTAATTGTTTTACCCATGGAAGACCCAACAGGATGGGGAAGAGGGAAAGGAAGTGTGTGAAGGGGGAAAAGAAAAGGGAAGGGAACAGACAAAAAACCCCCCAAACAAACCAACAACTAAAACAAACAAAAGACAAACTGCTTCTTCCACCGAAGATGTCTCACACGAGTGTCTAACCACTGCGATGGGCAGCAGGGCCCCCATCCCCCCAAGCCCTCAGTGTCTAAAATGCAATTAAAATTGAGGTGAGTGCAGCCCCACCATGCAGCAAAGGTATCCCCTTCACCGACACAGTGCGGCACACCTCCACCCCAAAGCCCTAAATGTAACAAAAAAGATGTATATTCCACTCAGAGTCAGGGTGAAGGGGAGGGCAGGAAATAAGACTGGGAGGTAGGTGGTCTAAAAGTGAGGCTGTAGGAAACTCGAAATGAACAGACTGAATGATTTTTCAGTATTGCTTTATTCCATCTCAAGCCTACAGCTCCTCTCTCAGTCAGGGAATGAAAAGGGTGAGCTGGGGGTAAACCACATACCTTTATACTGTAACACCAGACACAAAACACATTCACATCAAACACAGAATTCCATTCATATCTAATCCTCTTATTGTCCTCTCGGCTTCTCTGTCTGACCCTATGAGTCAGACAGTCCCTTCAGGTTCACTCTCAGATCTTCTCACTTCGTCTCTAGTCCGCAGGGGGTCCAGACTCAATGTCCGTATGAGGCGTGATGACAATACACACTGCGAGCTCCAAGTTCCTTCATGTCTGAATCTCTGCCAAGGAATATGTGAGCTACATAATGTTACGCCACATCACTCCCCCCGAAACGCCCAAGAACGGACATACACCAACCTTAAATCAATAATGGACAGTCATACACACTATGTCAAGAGTGGACACACACACACCGACTTCTTGTCCATAACCGGCAGTCATACACATTAAACCCTTACATCACCCCCCCCTTTGTAGGATCTACAGCACAATTTACACGGGTTGATCAAAATACACATCACTCTGCCCGTTGCTTAGGCTTCAATCTCCTCCCGAATCTGCTGAACGCAGGCTCCGCAGCCTGTGTTGTGCCGTCCTGCTGTGCGCCTGTGGAATGAGGGGGAGAAGGGTTATTTGCCCCCTGCTGGGGCGGCGTTGGCCTGTACTGACGGCGGGGACACTCGCACTGCACAGGGAATAGAACAAAAAGAGAGTGCATTAACCAAGCGTCTATTAGCCAGATCTACCAGCAAGCCATGTGAGCACAAAAAGTCGGCGCCCAACATGTTAAAACTCACCGCCGCTACTATGAAGGTCCATTCATAGTTGTGGCCGTGCAAGGACAGGCGCAGAGTTCTTTCGCCAAACGTCTTGATCGACGAGCCGTTTGTGGCTGTTGCTCCATCTCCGCGGGGGCCGGCCGCCCGGTCCGCGTAGGTCGCGGTGATGAAACTCCTCTGTGCTCCAGTGTCAATGAGGAATCGCCGTCCGGAGCTCGCGTCCGTCAGGTAGAGCAGCTTGTTCCGTTCGCCGAGGGTCGAAGCTGCCAGCGACCTCCGGCTCTTTTTGCTTCCCTGCTTCCTGAAGTTGCATGGCGGGGCGCACCTGTGCGCCTTGTGCGCGAAACGTCGATGGTAGAAGCACATCTCGTTCTCTCCTCTGCTCCGGGATCGCGCTGCCGCTGTTGTCGCTGGGGTCGGCTCTGCTGCCACCGGTTCTCCGTCGCCCTGGGCTGCCGTGCCGAGGTCCGCTGCTGCCGCTGCCATCTCCTGCTCGCCGCATGCGTCCAGGAGTCGCTCTGCTTCCAAAGCCAGCGCGCGGAAGTCCTGCTGGTTCACACACCTCATGCTGGACAGGGAGCCTCTCATGTGCGCTGGAAGGGTCCTCAAAAAGATGTGTTTAAATAAAAACGCATCGTTGCCTGCCCCCGATCATCTGCAGCATGTCCTCCATGAGGACGGTCGGCCTGCGTCCTCCTCTGTCGCGCAGGTCCAGGAGTGTTCTGGCCCTCACCTCGGCCGATGGCACAAAGCTCCAAATGAGGGCGGCTTTCAGGGCGTCGTATTTGCCAGCAGTGGGCGGCTGCTGCACCAGGCTCCGCACACATCGGGCTGTGCGGCTATCGAGTCTTGCGATGACATTGTGGAACTTAATGTCATCCTCTGATACCCCGTTAGGCACGAACCGTGATTCCACGTGTTGGAACCATGAGTGCGGGTCCTCTTGCCAGAACTCGGGGAGTCTAATGGAGTTTAGCCTCTCCATATTTCTCACGTGTGGGTCACCAATGTAGGAAACTCGAAATGAAGAGACTGAATTATTTTTCAGTATTGGTTTATTCCATCTCAAGCCTACAGCTCCTCTCTCAGTCAGGGAATGAAGAGGGTGAGCTGGGGGTAAACCACATACCTTTATACTGTAACACCAGACACAAAACACATTCACATCAAACACAGAATTCCATTCATATCTAATCCTCTTATTGTCCTCTCGGTGTCTCTGTCTGACCCTATGAGTCAGACAGTCCCTTCAGGTTCACTCTCAGATCTTCTCACCTCGTCTCTAATCCGCAGGGGTTCCAGACTCAATGTCCGTATGAGGCGTGATGACAATACACACTGCGATCTCTGCCAAGGAATATGTGAGCTACATAATGTTACGCCACAAGGCGGCCCCCCCCCCCCCCCCAGAAGCCAGCTTACAGACTGGTTCATGAGGCCACCCACTGCCCCCAAATCCCAACCCAGGGCAAGGGCCACCAGTGGAAGCAGCCCAGGACCCACCTGCATCACGCCCCGGCGCTCCCAGCACCACTAACATGATGGGGCAGCCAAATATATTTCCACTCATCTTACACACACAAACATGAACAACAACAGTCACAATTTTTGGGCGCATGCGCACGCAGCGACCGGCAGCTGGTGAAAAAGTCCGTCGTCTGTGTGTCTTGTTTTTATGCACTTTAATGTGTTTTTACGAAATTCTCTGTGTCGTTTCTGTCCTGGAATGTTTGTGGACTGTATGGCGAAGAGCTCCCTGGTTCCATCAATATGGATTTCCTCCCCTTTTTTGCACTGCTGCTACTTTTCCTCCGGCTCTTTGTCTCTGAGGTAAACACGATCGGCATCATGGCGGGCAGAATACATTACTCCAGGGACATGTTGCTGCATTTAAACACGGTTGATGCAGCGGCTGTGATTGAGCCTAAGCCGCAACTGCCGGACTTTATTTTGAGAGACGGACACAGCGGTGAAAAGCGACGGGAGAGACGGGAGAAGGAAACGTGAAAAGCGTGGAGGCGTGAAATTGCTCCTGAGAAGACGTCAGTTTGGTAACATTCCTCTTCCTTCTGTGATTTTTGGGAACGTACAATCTCTGAGAAACAAGGTGGATGAAATTCAAGGGAATGTACGCTACCAGAAGGACTTTAAGAACTGCTGTGTCATGGCTTTCACCGAGTCTTGGCTTAATGTGCATGACTGAGACGCAGACCTGTGGATTGACGGCTTTGGAGCCCCACTGTGCTCGGATCGACAGGAAGAGGTAATGGGGAAACGTCAGGGGGGCGGCGTATGTTTATACATAAATAAGCAGTACTGCATATCTGTCACGGTCAGAGAGCGCATCTGTACACCCAATGTGGAGCTGCTGTCTGTGTCACTACGCCCCTTTTATTTGCCTCGCGAGTTCCCCCAGCTTTTCATCACAACTGTGTATATTCACCCGAGGGCAGATGCTGACTCTGCCTCCAGCACCGTCTTTGATGTGGTCCAGCAGCTGCAATCAATTTCTCCAGAGGCGCCAAACTTCATTCTTGGGGATTTTAACCATGTTTCTTTAAAGAAGACACTTAAAAACTTTTATCAGTATGTCTCCTGCCCAACCAGGCGAAAAAAGACATTGGACCTGTGCTATGGATCCATGGAGAGGGCCTATAAATCATTCCCCCTTCCTCCTGTAGGATCCTCAGATCACGACTGTGTACATTTGCTGCCCACATATAAAACTGCTCTCAGAAGAGGCAAGGTGGAGACGAGAGACACTGATGTGTGGACAGAGGATTCAGTGCACAGCCTCCAGGAATGCTTTAACTGTTCAGACTGGGAGATGCTCACACTGGCCTGCGGGGATGATTTGGACTCTTTGGTGGACATCACATGCTCATACATCGCTTTCTGTAAAAATAAGATCGTTCCACATAAACGTGTCAAAATATATCCCAACAACAAGCCATGGGTTACAAAATCAGTTAAATCCTGCTTACAGTGGAAAGCACTTGCCTTTAAACAGGGGTCTGTTTCTGAGCTACAGGTTGCCACAAAAGAGCTGAAGTCCGAAATTTTAAGAGCAAAACAGAATTATAAATCAGAATTGGAAAGCAAGATGGCAACAAAGAAACTTGGTTCAGCCTGGGCCAGTATGAAAACTATTGCAGGCCTTCAGAGCACAGAGCGCAGTAATCGTGTGTTTTTAGATGGTTTTAATTCAGACACAGAGCTGGCTAATGCTCTTAATTGTTTTTATGGTCGTTTTGACTCCTTTGATTTTAGCACAGAAACCCAAGATTTGAAACAGAAACTCAAAGACAATCAGCACTTTAATATTGAGGTGCAGGATGTTAAAAGGGAGTTCTGCGCTGTAAAAGTGAACAAAAGTCAGGACCCTGATAATATATGTGGGCGCTTGGTAAAGTCCTATGCACATGAACTGAGTCCTATATTTCATTACATTTTCAATAAGTCCTTACAGACACAACATGTGCCTAAGATCCGGAAAGAAGCCGTGGTTGTTCCCGTTCCAAAATCCAGTTGTCCTAAAACGGTAAACGACTTTAGACCAGTTGCTTTGACTTCAATTTTAATGAAAATTTTTAAAAAACTGGTCAGATGTGAGGTCCTAAAGCAGACTGAGCATGCATTGGATCCTCTGCAGTTTGCCTATAGGCCTCACAGAGGAGTGGAGGATGCCTCTGTCACTTTGTTTAACATGCTTTTTAAACATCTGGATTTTAATGGGACACACGCCAGGCTTTTATTTGTGGACTTTTCCTCCGCCTTTAATACAGTCCAACCTCATATGTTAGTTGAAAGGCTCCTCCAACAATTTGATTTGAGCAATAATCTGGTGGGTTGGATTCTAGATTTCTTAACCAACAGGATGCAGAGAGTAAGGGTCAATGGTACATTGTCTGACCTAAAGTGCTCTTCTACTGGCTCTCCTCAGGGGTGTGTGTTGTCACCACTACTCTTCATCCTGTACACAAACATGTGTCGGAGCAGACATGACAACAGACACATTATAAAGTATGCTGATGACTCAGTGATTGTCAGTCTCCTCCAGGATGGTGAGAGTGGCCACGGCCCAGTAGTTGATGATTTTGTTCAATGGTGTGAGGATTCCTACCTGCAGCTGAATACGACAAAGACTAAAGACATGATTATTGACTTTAGGAGGAAAACTCCCAGGCACAAAGTCACCGTACTAAAAGGCCAGACCACCGAATGTGTACAATCCTACAAATATCTTGGGACGATTATTGATAGTAATTTAAACTTTGAAGAGAACTGTGAAATGGTGTGCAAAAAGGGTCAGCAACATTTGCAGTGCTTGAGAAAACTTGCACGCTTCCAAATTGACCGAACCATAATGACAATGTTTTATCGGGCTTTTATTGAATCTGTTTTATCCTTTTCTTTAGTGTCATGGTTTGGTCAGATAAAACTGAAACAGAGGAAATCCTTGGATCAGGTAGTTAGATGGTCCAGTCGTTTGCTTGGTGAGTCACAGCTGAGCCTGACATCCCTGTACACCAGACAAGTACAGAGGATGGCTACCTCCATTTTAAATGATGACTCCCACCCTTTGCACTGCAACTTTCAGCTTCTTCCCTCAAGACAGAGGTTTGCTGTCCCAAAAAGTAAAACCCAGCGCTACAAAAACAGCTTTGTTCCTGCTGCTGTCAAAGAGTTGAACAAGCTGTAACAATATATTGCACATAATTTAGGTACCTATTTATTAACTCCATTTTATATTTACTTATTTTTGTAGGATGTTACTTGGGTTCTAAATATTTTATTGGGTTTTAGACCTTTGAGTTTTTAACCTCTTTGACTAGTTTTTAACTTTTAATATGACCCTTCTCTCTTACCTCTGATTTTTCTCCCATCTCTTTGTCTTTTTATACCCTGATTGATGAAGCCTTGAGTATTTTTATCATGTTTATAGTAAGCTTCATGTGTGCCTGTGTTTGTGTCTATGTTGAATGTAATTTGTGGCTTGTAAATATGGATGTCACCAGACTGCAAAACAAATCTACCTACGGGTACAAATAAAGTAACCTGAACCTGAACCTGAACAATAGTGAACAATGGGCCGGACCCACATGGCGCCCAACATGCCAGGCGACATCCCCGAGCGCCCAGGCAGGCCCACGACCACCCACCCCAGACGCACACCTACAGCTGCATGCTGCCCTGCAACAACAGCCACCCCAGAGCAACCCGATGGAAACACGGCCATCAACCCACACCAATGGCCCCCCAACCACCCCCAAGCACCAACACATACCCACCGCCAATGACACCAGGGGCGATGCGACAAAGCGCCTCACCCCACAACACAACAGCAGGGTGGCTGGGACAAGCATGCCCCGAAACGCCAGCCCCCATGCCACTAGATGGACTGCCTACCCCCTGCCACCCAACAAAGTTCTCCTACCCATACACACATCCTCCACCCCCTAGACATCCACCCACAAGTAACCGCTTCCATACACACACGTACCCCCACCCACCATCACACATGCCCACCTACACCCACACACAGCCCCACCTGCCCACTCAACACACACCCACTTCCACATCCGCTCACACATAAGTTCACACTCACACACATACACACACACACACACACACACACACACACACACACCAGTGGACGGGGATGGCAACCCAGGATGCAGGCACCGACCCCAGGGAAAACACGACCCTGCCGTGCAAGGATGCACAGGGGACAACCCCCACCACTGGCGCACACCCGACTCCGGCCCGGGGGGGGGAACGCCCCCTCCCCCAGCAACAGGGGCCCAGGGCCAGACTCAGACCCCCCCGAGGGGCGAAGCCAGCGGGCCAGGGGCCACAGCCCAATCCCCTGGCCCACCCCACAGCCCCCCCCCAGGGCCAGACAGACGGCCACCCTGGAACAGGCCGCCACCCCTCAGATTATAGAATTAATAAGCGGGGACCAGAGAGAATTGAATTCTGCCAATTGATTATTTGAGGAGGCTGACATTCTCTCCAGGCTAATATAATCCAATAGTAAGTTATTATAATAAGTCAAGCATAAGTTATTTCTTGATTTCCAATTCATGAGGATAGTTTTCTTTGCGATGCATAAGGCAGTGAGAACCATGTGTGACATCTTTGCATCTATATTTATTTCATTTAAATCACCTAATATGCAAAGTGTGGGTGAGGGTGGGACACTATACCCAAGCCATGCCAACAGGTCCTCACATGTCTTCTGCCAGAACTTTTGAACCGGTGCACAGGACCACATAGCATGCATATAGCTATCCGGGGACGTTGCTGGTGCAGTGAGAGCAGATATTTGTGTGACTCAGGCCCATTTTGAACACCCTTTGTCCTGTGTAATGAATTATATGTAGAACTACATATAATTCTCGGTTCTGGCCTCCCTTCATTGGTTTCCCATAGAGTTTAGAATTAAGTTTAAAATCCTTCTTCTTACTTACAAAGCTCTAAACAATCAGGCTCCTTTTTATTTAAAAGATCTGATACTACCGTATCATCCTAACAGAGCACTACGCTCCCAAAATGCAGGATTACTTGTAATACCTAGAATCTCCAAAAGTACAATGGGAGGCAGAGCCTTCAGTTATCAAGCTCCTCTCCTGTGGAATCAGCTGCCAATCTGGATTCGGGAGTCAGACTCGATCTCTGTTTTTAAGAATAGGGCTAAAACCTACCTTTTTGATATAGCCTACAATTAGGGAGGGATCATGTGTTTCTGAACCCTCCCTTAGTTATGCTGCTAATAGGTTTAGTCAGCCGGGGGACCTCCAATAATGCACTGGGCCTCACTCCTTTCCTCACTCTCTATGAAATATTTTTTTTTTTGCTGGTCATTAACATTTGTTTGTTCTCTCCCATAGATTGAGTCCCCATCGTGCTGTTTGCTCTCTACATGTCTGTTCTTTTCTTCTTCTCTATCCTCTCACACCCCAGCCAGTCGCAGCAGATGACTGCCCCTCCCTGAGCCTGGTTCTGCTGGAGGTTTCTTCCTGTTAAAAGGGAGTTTTTCCTCTCCACCGTCGCCAAGTGCTTGCTCACAGGGGATCGCCTGATTGCTGGGGTCTTTCTGCAACTGTGGGGGTTCCCCCTACAGTTGATAGTGCTATGAGATGACTGTTGTTGTGAAATGGCGCTATATAAATAAAGTTGAAATTGAAATAAATAAAGTTGAAACTTTATACTGTATAAGTTGTAAGTTAGAGTTTTTAGTCATCTTAAAAGTGTTTAAACATATTTGTGTCCAGAAATTTTCCTCCTTATTAATCGATAAGTCTGTCTCCAATTTTGATATTGGAAGAGATACGGACTCATCCAGCTTTGATAATAGTCCATGTATTTTCAATATCATTTTAGGGGAACGGAGATTTAGAAACTCTGCCACCTTAACTGGTACCTCTAAATCTGCCTGATTAAGATTAAATCTTGCTTTTATTATGGATTTAAGCTGTTGATATTCAAAATACTTTTTATCACTGATTTTGTATTGTGACACTAGTTCCTGAAATTGGATAAAATTTCCACCTTGAATAAGATGTTCTAAGTTATTTATTCCCTTCTCTTGCCATAGTGGAAATTTTAATGTCCTCTTTTGTTGCAAGATATCAGGATTATTCCAAATGGGCGTGAGTTTACAGGGGACAAGTGAAGACCCTGTTATTTTTAAAAATTTCCACCAAGCCATCAGAGAGGAGCTGATTTTAAAACAGTCATGGCGTTTAATACAGGGACTTATAAAAGGTAAGTCAGAGATATTTAGCGACCCACAGAGAGCCTGTTCAGCATCTAACCATGGGTTTCCTACTGGGGTTGCTTTTGTCCATTTTGAAACAAACTGCAGTCTATTGGCTAAAAAGTAAAATTTGTAAATCTAACCCTCCGCACTCTTTTGCTTTTTGGAGCATTTTTAAACTAATCCGTGGTGGTTTATCCTTCCAGAAAAATTTACTTATATTTGAGTCTAGAGACTTAAACCAGGCCATTGAGGACCATCATTTTAACGGTTGTGACTCTTCCCATTAATGATAAAGGTAGTGTCCTCCAGCGTGTAAGGTGGTCTTGTATTGTTTTTAAAAGGGGAATATGATTTAGTCACAATAATTCTGAGAGCCTGGGGGAAATATCTATTCTTAAATATTTAACATTTCGTGATTGTATTGGAATAGTAGATGTATTTGAGAAATTGCAATTTATAGGTAAAACTATTGATTTTACCCAGTTAATAGAGTAGTCTGATAATGATGAAAATTTATCAATGAGCACCACTGTCTGAAGAAGAGATCTTTGTGAGTTTTCAAGGAAAATCAATACATCATCAGCATAAAGACTTATCTTGTGTTCCTTTTCTCCAGTTTGAATACCTCTGATATCAACATTTTGTAATATGGCTGCTGCTAATGGTTCAATAAAGATGGTAAAAAGTGAGGGAGAGAGTGGTCACCCCTGCCTAGTACCTCTCTGGAGATTAAAGCTTTGGGAAGTCTGATCAGTTGTTCGGACAGATGCAGCTGGACACCTATATAGTGTTTTAATCCAGTTTATGAAAAATGAACCAAACCCAAACTTGTTTAACACCATAAATAGAAATTTCTAGTTAACATGGTCAAAGGCTTTCTCTGCATCCAGGGACAAGATTGTAGTTTCTATGTTATTGATCTTGCAGTAGTCTATTAAATTAAATAGCCTACGTGTATTAACAGCCGAGTGCCTACCCTTGATGAAACCTGTTTGATCTGGGTGTATAATAAACGGAATTATCCTTTCCAGTCTTTTGGCGAGAGCTTTGCGAATTATTTTAAGATCGACATTCATAAGTGAGATGGGACGGTAGCTGGATGGAAGCGTAGGTTCTTTTCCAGGTTTAAGGAGCAGGATAATACTAGCCAAATTCATATTTGGAGGAATTACATTATCTTCTTTAATTTGGTTCACCATTTAAAAAAAAGTAAATTCTACTGGAAAACCATCTGGTCCCGGGGCTTTGTTGTTTGGAATGTGCTTAAGTGCCTCCTGGAGTTCAGACACCTGAAGAGGTGCATCCAGAGCTGCAATCTGTTCATTATTTAATTGTGGTAAATTAATATCGTCCAAAAATTTATTTATCTCTGAGTCAGATGGGTTAACCTGAGATGAATAGAGGTTTTCATAAAACTTTCTGAAGGAGTTATTTATTTCTTCAGGCTCATGGGTAATATTTCCAGTCATATCCTTGATAGAGTGGATAGTTGTTTTTTCTTTATTCAATCTAAGCTGGTTCACAAGATATCACCCCGATTTATTACTGTGTTCAAACTTCTCTGTGACATGGATATCAACTCTTGGCAACATAATGCCCAAGATCTACTCGCATGGCACCATCTGTGTACGCAGGGCGTCAAGCACTTTGAACAGTCCAGCACCACACACTTAATCGAGAAGAGAGCTCGAAGGAAGGCTTCAGCTATGCCATCTTCCAGCAGTAACACAACTCTCATCTGCAGTGTCTGCAACAGTTTGTCTGTCCAAGATTGGACTCATCTCCCACCAGAAGACACACCGGTGAACTATACTTCGCAAGATACTCATGCATCACCAGCAACGCGAGACTCCATCATCATCAAACTTCTCAAGACGCAGTCTTTGTATTAAAAACTGTGCTCTTTTGTTTGTAATTCCTTTTAATTCCAGCTTTAATTTTCTCAGATCGTTAAGTGTCTGTTCCTGTGGGGAAACGGCACAGGTTGTCTCCAGTGATTTAACTTTCTGTTCTAAGTCCAGTACCAGTGCTTTTTCTTTTTTATTCTTATATGAACAGTAAGAGATTATTTTACCTCGCATGACCGCTTTTGCTGCTTCCCAAAGAACACCTGGGGATATTCCTGGCACATCATTTTATTCCAGATATGATTCCCACTCTTTATTAAAGTAGTTAATAAAGTCTTTGTCTTTCAGTAGTGATATATTAAATTTCCAGCTCCTAGTTTCCCTTGTAGCTTTCCTATTTACTAGTGTAAGAGATACTGGATGGTGATCGCTAATAGCTTGATTTGAACATATTTCAGTGTCTGTGATGTCCCTCACAATAGAGTTACTGGCTAAAAAGAAATCTAGACGCGAATGTGAACTATGAACTGATGAAAAAAAAGTGTATTCCCGAAGAATTGGGTGAAGAGAACGCCATTCATCGCAAAGACCAAAATCATTCATGTACTGTTTGAGAGTGTCAGTAGCCTGCCATTTTCGGTGATTCCCCGATGTACTGAGCCTGTCGATTGCATGGTTTAATACCAGGTTGAAATCCCCTACTATTATAAGTGTAGTGTCCAAGTGCTCAGAAAGAGAAGTGAAAAAAGTGTGAAAATAGGATGGGTCATCAACATTTGGGCCATAAATGCTTGCAAAACATAGATCCAAATTTTGGACTGAGATTTTTAGTATTATAAATCTACCTTCCGGATCTGTTATGGTGTTATTCACAACAAAGCGTATTCTTCTGTTTACCAGTATAGCTACCCCCCTTTGTTTAGAATTAAAGCCGGCTGAGTACATGTGGGGGAATTCCGGGGAGGTGAGCGCATCTACAGACGACTTAGAGACATGTGTCTCCTGCAATAAGACAAAGTCTGCCTGTAGATCGTTCAGTCGATTAAAAACTTTTAGCCTCTTCTCCCTGGTTCCAATTCCACGTATGTTCCACGTGACAAACTTAAATGTGGACATGTTTTCACTAACTGGTTGTGTACTAAAGACTAACTATATGTGCCAATGAGATTATATGTCTGTAATGTATGCACACATGTGTATATACTGTATATGTTGTGTGTAAAGTATACACCTACGCATATATAATTGGGTGTGCGCGCATGATGTCTCTGTGCTATTTGCCTGCATTTGCAAGCAAATGGGGTGCATGTATTTCAAGTTATTTCCTATAAACCAGAAGTATGAGAAAAAACAGATAAAGGTTAGTAAGTGGTGAAAAAATGCAGATAACATACAACAATGACCTAAGAACTTCAAAAAAAATTAACTACAACAGACAAATCAACAAACAACAACCTCAACAAAAAAGAAATAAACATTTTGACAAATGTTAACAAATTAAACTGAGATCGAGTAAGAGTAAGAGACCGGCACACAATCACACTCTTTTTCCACCTGTAGCTAAATAAATAAATAAATAAATAAATAAATAAAAATAACTCAACAAAAAACAAAATAGGCTCTAGAATAACCAGGGCGTTATAATTTCATCCATAAACAGCTTGCCATCTATATACAGTCTATCCACAGAAACAATAGCTTGTTTACTTTCTTGGATGTTTTGTTTCCTAGTGGGAAAAAGCTTCTTTCTCCTTTCCAAGATTTCCTGTGGAAATTGATCATTTAGACCATAATTGGTGTTTTTAAGCTGCCTGCCCTGCCTCTGTACCAAAATTTTTTGCTTAAAATGCTCAAATTTGGCAACAATAGGTCTGGGACGTTTATTCTGGCAATTTTTTTTGCCCAATTCGGTGGACACGGTGGAAGGTAGTAATTGAATTTGTGACTTTGGGGGATAGTTTTAGTTGTGATGAGATAAATTCACGGACCAGCTGTTCTGGATTTTTCATTATTTTTTTCAACAATTCCAGAAAAAACAAGGTTATCTCTCATGCTGCGTGACTGCAAACTGAGAACTGTTTCCTTCATTTTCCGGTTTTCTCCCTCAACAATGCCAAGCCGCGTGGTTAGTGTGTTTACTGACTTTTTCAGGCAAGCTGTGTTTGACTCAACTCCAAACTCTCCCGCAAACTCTGGAACTCTTGATGAAGGAGCTCGACCAGTGCCAGTCTACCATCCATGCTGGTAAGTTTATTCTCAATGGAGAAAAGGATGTCACTAACCTCGGTGCCCTGCTATGATTTCTCGGGCGTTATTTTTGGCGAATCTGCGGGTCTTGGTCGTTTAGACTGAGAAGCAGCAGCGGAACACGCTCTTGCCTGCTCCATGACACAGCGACGGTAATAGAACTCGTCGATGTAGTTCTCTAGTTCCTCCAGCTCCGTACGAAAAAAAGAAAGATAGACACAGACAATTAGTTAATGAATTAATTACAAAAAAGAAAAAAAAAAAACTACCTGTGGAAAAGTTTGTTTTTAAGCTCGGCCGACAGCAGTCGCTGTTTGGATTATTGCGCAAATTGTCTTGAGACGTCTCGCGATCACAGCATTGGCCCCCTCCATTCTTTTGGTTCTTGACGTCTCCAGCGGCGTCTGATGCACCCTCCTCCTGGTCTGCGTCCGGTTCGTGCCAGGGCTCCTCAATTGATACCAGTGAAGACCCCCAAACGGGCGCAGGAGAAGAAGAGTGTGTAAAGAAATCTGCCTCCTCACCCTTAGCGGATGTAAAAGCCGAGGGCGAGGTGGCTGCAGGAGGAAAAAATGGCCAAGCTAAGTTCTTTTCCTCCTCCATGTGACGATCTATTACAGCCAGAAGTGCTCGTCTTTGCTTCTCTCTCTCCCGGTGTTGCTCCTCAATTCGGCGACCCATCTGCGCCAACAAAGCCCATCTCTCTTCCTCCGTTATCACAAGTGTGGGCTGAGCAGACCCAGACTCGGGGGGTGGAGGTGGAGCTGGAGCGGGAGAGCTGAGAGGGGAGGGGGGCTTCCTCCGTCGCTAGTGCTTTTTCTGTGGCGAGGACGGGTCCAGCGTCGGAGAATCCTTCTCCAAGTCCACGTCTGGCTGGGGGAAGATGACGGTGAGGATATCATCCACCCTCGGAATTAACCTGAGGTCAGGGTGACGCCGCATAATGTCTCGAGCCGTGATCCGCGCCAGCCGGACATCCTCTGGAGACTGTGGCCACTGAGCAGAAAAGAGAGCCTGCTCCAAGAGGTCCTGTGCTATCAACCCCTCCTCAGTCCACACCACCATAGTGTCACTCGAGGGAGAACAAAAGGTGAAAAAAGAAAAACACTCACGACAACTCCGCTGTTTTTTTTTTTTATGGTCGGATCATTCTGTTATAAATTTCCTCGTGCACTATTACGCAGGAAAGGAATTAAACCCACTCGCTGGAGAGAGTTGTGCATTTTATTTACAGAATGATGAATAAACAGTTCAAAAAACAACAGATGAATGTACAGGACACAATAAGGCGGGCGAGAAGTACCGGATTTGACAGGATGACCTCCTGGGCGCTCTACTGGACAGGCGAGTAGATGAGGAAAAATGCTCCATAGCAGACAGGACTGCGGGAGAGAAACAGAGGAGTGCCCGGGAAAGGAGCCGCCAGGCAGGACTGGACGACAGGATGAAAAAGTCTCCTCACAAACAGCAAGAGCAGTCCGACTACAACCCAGTAGAAATCCAGACTTGACGCCAGTGAGGGATGGGCACACCACCCAGCGCACCACAGAGGAAAGGCAGGGCTTCTAGTTGAGAGTGGAGGCTAAATATACACTGAGGACATTTCCTGAAGTGTAGAATCAAACAATGATCCAACAATCTCTCCCAACAGATCAGGGGCTGAAATAGCGCCGAGCCTAATCATGAGAGAGCTTGCCGGTGTGAATAATTAGGGTGTGTGCGTGGGCGAACGCCAAAGGACACAGCTGGTTGCACTGACAGAGGAGGGGGCGTGGCTGTACTATTAAAGAGCCAGCGGACCAAAGAGACTCTCAGACAGTGCCTGATGGAAAATTGGGAACAAAACACATGAAAGGACCAAATAGCCATGGCGTCACAGAACTGGGCTAAAACATAAAGCCCAGTTCATGACATAAACTTAAAGAATGAGCCAGATCCTCCGGGCCAGCTCAGACCTTGACGTAGCCCCCCCCCCCCCCAAGGGGTGGTTCCAAGACACCCCAAAGGTTACACCAAAACAAAAAAACCCAAGAAAAAAACACGACTCTCTCATGGCGGGTGGTGGAGGTATCAGACAAGGCTGGGCAAAACAAATCCACTCTTCCCCCACAAAATCCCAAACTAGATGACACGATTAGTGGGGCGTAACCAAAATCCACAGCCCCAACCCAAAAACAAAGAATGGGTCAGGTGGCCTGCTGCCAAAGTCCCAGGGTCTCTGGATCAAAAAAACCAAGGCGGGTTGGGTGGTCTACCACAGTCCAAGGGCCCTAATCAAAACAAAAACGGGCCGGGTGGCCTGCCAAAGTCCCAGGGCCACCAGACCTCAGAGCAAAGCAGGTCAGGGGACCTACCCAAATCCATAAACCACCTGGGGGGTAAATATGACGCATCGAGTGCCCTACCAAAGTCCCTGGGCCACCCAATGGGAGAAAACACCTGAGCACTCAGCTCAGAAAACAACACAAAGTCTTCACATACAGAGGAAAACAAAGATTTCCATACAGAATTCTTTCGTTCAACAGAAAACAAGGGATCTTACAGGTCAAGAGACAACATGGAAAACTTTAACCCAAGAGAAGATAATAAGGAACCCAAAAACTCCAATGACATTTCAATTCCAAACTCAGAAGATGTTGACACGGACGTTTTCCCCTCTGGGGGTGATAACATGGACTTTTTCCCTTCTGGGGGTGATAACATGGACGTTTCACCCTCTGGGGGTGATGACAGGGACATTTCACCCACTAGGGATGATGACACAGACATTTCACCCTCTGGGGGTGATGACATGGACATTTCACCCTCTGGGAGTGAGAACATGGCCATTTCAACCTCTGGACCAGAACACATGAAAGTAGAAATTACATAATATTCTGATTCCAGACACATTATGGCAGAAACCTCTGGTACAGGACACTCAACTGCAGAAATTTCTGGTGCAGAATACTCAACAGCAGAAATCTCTGGCTCAGGACACATTACTGCAGGAAATTCTGGTTTCAGACACACAACTGCAGAAATTTCTGACTCTGGACACATTACTGCAGAAATTTATGACTCTGGACACATTACTGTAGAAATTTATGACTCTGGACACACTACTGCAGAAATTTCTGACTCTGGGGACACAACTGCAGAAATTTCTGATTCAGGACACGTAACAGTAGGATTTCCAGATTCTGGACACATAACTGCAGAAATTTCTGACTCTGGACACTCTACTGCAGAAATTTCTGGGTCATGACACACAAATGCAGGAATTTTTGGTCCACTAAACACACATGCAGAAATTTTTCGTTCAACACTCACAAATGCAGAATTTTCTGATGCCAAACACACCAATGCAGAATTTTCTGACACACAAGACTTAGGTGCAGAAATTTCTGATTCATGAGACATAAATGCAGAAAACTCTGGTTCAAAACTATCAAAAGCAGAAAATTCTGGTGAAATATACATTAATGCAGAATTTTCTGATACAAGACACATCAATGCAGAGCTTTCAGACGCAAAACACTCAGCTACAGAAATTTCTGGCACAGGAAACACTGATGCGGAAACCTCTGCCCCAGAACACACAGATGCAGCGATTTCAGATTCATGACACATAGAAGTGGAAATTTCAGGTCCAAAACACTTGGATACAGACAATTCAGGCACAGGAAACACTGATGCAGAAATTCCAGGTTCATGAGACAGACATGCAGGTTCAGAACTCAAGAGAGCAGGAAATTCTGGTGCAATACACATCAATGCAGAATTTTTTGGTTCAGAAGATTCACACACAGGAGTCTTCAATTCACAAACAGGTAGTGGTGCGCCGACCTCCAGCACCAAGACAGGTCTCGACGAAGCAGGCTGCTGTGACCTTTGATGTAAAATGCAGATTAGTGACCCCAAGCGGCAGCAGCTGCAAAACCTCCGGCTCAGATGCCCAGGGTCCACCCCCAGCACAGCCATCTCAGCCAGGGGGAACGAATCTTTGACCGGGCCACTACCAGCCTCAGTAGTGGGAACCGGCGGAAGCTCATCGTCCTCAGGAACAGAAGATGTATGTACCTCAGCACCGGACTCCTCTTCTAGTGCGAGGGCGAACTCGTCAGACTACAGAAAATCTTCAAGGAAGGCAGGAATCTTCTACTTCAGATGGGGCTTTGCTGCAGCTATCCGATGAGCCTGCCTCCATGCCTTACACCTCCAAACTGCATTCTCCCCTCCACCCATATTCAGGCAGAAGGTGAAACATTCACCGATATCCCAGATGAGATCCCGCAGCTCCAAGCAGCGGGAGACCTTCTCAAGTGTGGGGCTCGGGGAAGAGAAGAGAGGAGATGCAGGTGAGGGAGAGGTATAGAAATGGCAGCAGAGCAAACAGCAGAGACAGGTGGGGTGAATGCACCAGCCCACCCCCCTCCCCCCCATCGGGAGCAAAGCAAGACCTCTCATTATTGGCAGAGAAAAAATGAGAAGGTGGTACTTGCCTTGTCTCCCACTCTGTTGGCGCTGATGCGCCAGATGACTCTCTCCAGGTGGCTATGGAGATGGACTGGCAAAGAATCATGGCTGTCTGAGCTGAAACTGCGCTGGGATGCTAGGAGGGGTGGCGTCAACACTCCTTCCATGTCTCCACAGCAGTCCTAGATGGAGAGAAGGGCCATGGGGCACAGTAGATGGGCAGGCCCTGTACCCATGGAAACACCCCCAGACATGGAGTTTGCTCAGTCTCAGCTGTCCATAACTGACACTCCTCCTCTGGGTCGAAAGAGCTGCGGGCCACCAGGTCCCACTAGCGGATCATGGACTTAAATTCATCTTGTGTAAACAGCACGCAGCCGGCCATAACGAGCAAACCTTGGAGTCCTCTAGGTCCTCACTGGTGATATCCTTCTGTTGTAAGATGAGCCCCTCCGGGGCAGAATTGAAGCCCAAACACTGGACTCAGGTTTGCACGGTTTTATTAAACTCGAAATAATACTTCACAAGGAACAGGAACAGAAACTTACAGACTTTGGCAGAGGACAGGCAAGGTATCAAACAGGCAGAATAACAGACAGGCAGAATAACAAACAGGCAGAAGCATATGGTCCACGCCGGGGTGACGTCCCTTAAATAGGAAAAATAATTAAACAAATGCGAACAGCTGTGGAAAATCAGGAACCAATGAAACACGAATCAAGCTAGGAAACAATGGACGTAAACAAAGGACACTCAAAATAAAAGCACAGGAAAAAACCACGATGAAGACCTTCAGGATAAAAATAAAGAAAAACACAAGACTAGACTTAAAGCATGAGCCAGATCCTCCGGCCCGCTGCCTTTTGGGGGTCCGCCCTGAAGAGTTAGCTATGTTGCTAGCGGTCAGACTTGTAGGGAAAACTTGAGTAGCTAAGGTCTCTTTAGTTAGCACTGGCAGGCCCAGCTGGGTAGTAGACTCAATCGGTGGACTCAATCCGCCTAGTCAGTTCAACCACCTTCTCTAGTGTGAGGACATCCACAGTCAGCGTCATCTTGTCTTTCAGCCACTCGTTGTTCGTACCATGAGCTAGCTTGTCCTGGACTAACGCCTCCTTGATAGGCCCGAAGGCGCACTCTCTTGCTAAGCTACTGAGTTCCATAATGAAAGATTGGGTGGACTCACCAGCTCACTGTCGGTGGTCAAAAAATTTATATCTTCACGCCGTGATGCTGGAATGGTCCCTGAAGAAATAATCCATTAAGTCCAAACCTTCCTTCAGTGAGCTGTTGCCACCCAGCGCAAAAAATATCCGTTGGCCCTCCTCACCAAGGCAGTGAATGAGTAGGCTCCTCTGTCTCTCTTCAATTGCACCGCTCAGACCGGCCCCATGGTATAGCTGGCATGCCCGGAGACTGTAAAAATGGAGGTGGCGATCTAATGCACGCTCTCATGGTTTATTCTCGTCGCCAAAATGTTATGTCTGAATAACATGAGACCGGAGCTGCATTCAACTGAGCACTGAACTAACTTTATTATAGAAAACACCTCAATATATTCCCTAGCTGTAGCCCACCTGATGTCATCACCCTCAACTCCCTGGCTAGGCTACAGCAAGCCCCAAATTCCAAATCCCCACACAACACTTTGGTCAGCTTTATTGTTTTAAATGTGTAATTGTATTAATTGTAATTGTATTTAAATTTAATTAATTGTATTTAAATGTATAAATAAATTTGACTTTGACATTTATTTCAGTGCATATACATTCAGGTAACGTTTTGACAAATTGTACTTTGCTGAGCAGTTTCACTGTAGGATAGTTTTCCCTCTTTCTTGATAACATTTGTGGAGAAAAAATGCCAGACTAAAAACAATTCAACAGACTCTCATGATGAATGCTAGAACAAAGATTCAGTGTACCCCGCCCTGTATGGGGTTACCGGGGCCCCACCCTGGAGCCAGGCCTGGGGGAGGGGCTCGATGACTAGTGTCTGATGGCCATGTTTCCGCCCATGGGACCCGGCCGGGCTCAGCCCGAAGGAGTTACATGGGTCCGCCCTCTAGTGGGCTCACCACCTGCAGGAGGGACCATGGGGCTCTGGTGTTATGTGGATCAGGTGGCGGTCAAAGGCGGAGACCTTGGGGGTCTGATCCCAGGCTTCCTAAACTGGCTTGTGGGACATGGAATGTCACCTCTCTGGTGGGGAAGGAGCCTGAGCTGGTGCATGAGGTTGAGAGATACCGGCTAGACATAGTCGGCCTCACCTCAACACACAGGTCCGGTTCTGGAACCAATCTAGTGGAGAGGGGCTGGAGCTTGGCCTACTCCGGAGTTTCCCCAGGTGAGAGGCGACGGGCAGGGGTGGGTATTCTTGTATCCCCCCCACCTTACTGCCTCTATATTGGAGTTTTCCCTGGTGGATGAAAGGGTTGTTTCCCTGCACCTTCGGGTTGGGAAATAAGTCCTGACCATCATTTGTGCCTATGCACCAAATGATGGTTCAGAGTACCCACCCTTTTTGGAGTCTCTGACTGGGGTGCTGGAGAGTGCTCCTCTTGGAGACTTCATTGTCCTACTGGGGGACTTCAATGTGTACGTGGGCAATGACAGTGAAACCTGGAGGGGGTGATTGGGAGGAATGGCCTACCTGATCTGAACCCAAGTGGTGTTCACTTATTGGACTTCTGTGCTAACCACAGTTTGTCAATAACGAACACCATGATCAAGCATAAGAGTGTCCATATGTGCACCTGGCACCAGGACACCCTAGGTCGCAGGTCGATGATCGATTTTGTTATTGTGTCATCAGACCTGCGACCATATGTCTTGGACACTCGGGTAAAGAGAGGTGCAGAGCTGTCAACTGATCACCACCTAGTGGTGAGTTGGATCCAATGGCAGGGGAGGATGCCATTCAGACCTGGTGGACCCAAACATATAGTGAGGGTGTGCTGGGACTGTCTGGCTGAGGCCTCTGTCCAGGAGGTCTTCAACTCCCACCTCTGGAAGAACTTCAACCACATTCTGAGGGAGTTTGGAGACATGGAGTCTGAATGGCCCATGTTCTCCACCTCCATTGTTGAAGCGGCTGCCCAGAGCTGCGGCCGCAAGGTCGTTGGGGCATCTCGTGGTGGCAACCCCTGAACCAAGTGGTGGACACCAGTGGTGAGGGGGGCCATTAAGGTGAAGATGGAGTCCTATCAAACTTTGTTGGCTTGTGGGACTCCCGAAGCAACTGAGGTGTACCTGCAGGCCAAACTGTCCAGCAGCTCAGGAGGGGGAAGCAGCTCCCTGTCCACACTGTGTATGGTGCGGATGGGGCACTGCTGACTTCAACTGGGGATATCGTCCGGTGGTGGAAGGAATACTTTGAGGATCTCCTCAATCCCACTGACACGCCTTCCACAGAGGAAGCAGGGCCCAACCAGTTTACATGTGTTTTGTCGACTTGAAGAAGGCATTCGACCGCATCCCTCATGGTTTTTTGTGGGGGGTGCTTCAGGAGTATGGGGTATCGGGCTTGTTGTTACGAGCTATTTGGTCTCTGTATGACCATTGTGGGAGTTTGGTTCGTATTGCCAACACTCGGTCGGACTCATAACCAGTGAGAGTTGGACTCTGCCAGGGCTGCCCTTTGTCACTGATCCTGTTCATAATTTTTATGGACAGGATTTCCAGGCGCAGCCAGGGAACGGAGGGTGTTATGCTTGGTGACCACAGGATCTCATCTCTGTTGTTTGCAGATGATGTTGTCCTGCTGGCTTCATCCAGCAATGACCTACAGGTCTTACTTGGACAGTTTGCCGCTGAGTGTGAAGCGGCTGGGATGAGAATCAGTACCTCCAAGTCCGAGTCCATGGTCTTCAGCTGGAAAAAGGTGGATTGTCCTCTTCAGGTTGGGGACAAGCTCCTGCCCCAAGTGGAGGAGTTTAAGTATCTTGGGGTCTTATTTACGAGTGAGGGGAGAATGGAACAAGAGATTGACGGACGGATCGGAGCAGCATCTGCAGTGATGTGGCCATTGTACCGGTCTGTTGTGGTGAAGAGGGAGCTAAGCTCTAAGACAACACTATTTACCAGTCAATCTACGTTCCTACCCTCACCTATGGTTATGAGCTTTGGGTAATGACCGAAAGAACGAGATTGTGGATACAAGTGGCTGAAATGAGCTTTCTTCGTAGAATTGCTAGACGCACCCTCAGAGATAGGGTGAGGAGCTCAGTCATCTGGGAGAAGCTCAGAGTAGAACCGCTGCTCCTCCACATTGAAAGGAGCCAGTTGAGGTGGTATGGGCATCTGATCAGGATGCCTCCTGGACGTCTCCCACTTGAGGTGTTTCAGGCACTTCCCACTGGGAGGAGACCCCGGGGCAGACCCAAGACTCGCTGGACAGACTATGTCTCCCAGCTGGTCTGGGAATGCCTTGGTATCCTCTCTGAAGAGCTAGAGCAGGTGGCTGGGGAGAGGGAAGTCTGGGCTTCTCTGCTTGAACTGCTGCCTCTGTGACCTGGACCTCCGGAAAAGCGGTAGAAGATGGATGGATGGATGAAAAAATACCTTTTTACTGAAGCATGTTTGAGTTTCATTGGTACATGGATCATTCAAAAATAAAACAGAAATATGGCTTTCTTGTTTTGGATAGGAACACTGAAAAGACTACAACTATGGTGACTATGACCTCAGTACCAACAGCCAGTCACAGGGTGCTTAGCTGTTGGTAGCTACAGCTGTGCCCTGTGATTGGCTGTTAGGACTGATTATTAATTGATATTAATTTCATTTGAACTCCCCCCCCCGATAAATTTATGAGAAAAAGTTAATAAATTTAAGATAAAAACCTTGTTGAGAGTAAATTTAATACCCTTTTAAGTAGATAATTTCTTACTTTTTCTTGTGTAACTTTTAATGATTACACTTGAGTAAATGATATCATCCCCTCCTTGGATGATATCATTTACCTATCATCAACCTTATTGTCATGGAGGGGCTTGCGTGCCCTAATTATCTCAGGAACTATGTCGTCAAGGACAAGTTGGTAGAGTTTCCCAAGGCAAGACTAAAGGGTCATCCACACCAAGCATGATGACGATAAAATTATAGTTTTAAAAATCGTTGTCAGTAAGCGTCCACACTAATTAACAATATTGCTCTGACAGCAGAGACAAACATGAGCTGCTCTCCACAATGGCTTCACACCGCCCCATATATGTTTGTCCTGCTGCAGAATAAGACCATTTATGCCGCAGCTGCAATCAGTCACTTTGAAGGATTTTTTAAAAACTAGACTTGTACCTTGGGCAGAGAAAAAAAAAAAAAAACTAAGAAGAAAAGCACGCAGAGTTTGAAATTATTCACCTGATTTTTCTCACAGGTCCAGACTCCAGACTTGCACAGGTAGGATTGGGCTCTACAGATTCACCTCTTTATCTTTATCGCAGTGGGTATGGATTGCCCTTAAGAGCAGTCCAGCGGACCCCAGTGAAAAAAGTTTCAAACACAGATCCTGTGTATCCTGCCTGGTATGGGTGCTTGACGGCAAGTGCCAGGTGACCGGGTTTTCTTTTTCCATGGGACCCAACTGGACTCAGTCTGAATGAGTGACATGGGTCCTCCCTCTAATCACTGGGATCATGGATGCTTAGATGGCTGCCCCCACAATCCAGACCCCCAGATAAGCGGTAGAAGATGGATGGATGGATGAATGGATGGATGGATAATTAATATCACAAGGCAATGCCAACTTTACTTCAGTGCACTTTGTGGTTACTCTGCCCACCTCTGTAACAAGTGCAGCCCTCGATCCCTCATGTTACCAGCCAACACACCTTGCCCAAGCTCTTACACACTGAGAGGACACTCCTTTTTGGCCTTTTATCATTCCAAGAAGTTGAAAGCAGAGTGTTACCATTATCTCACTGAAATGGATGGATGCTATTACACTGCCACTAGGACCCGTACATCAGAAGAGTAAAACAACAAAAATCATAGAAAAAAATCACTTACTTATCAATTACTTACTAAGCACCAATACAGCTAGTATAGATTTACATTCAGTGAAGTCTAGTGGCTGCCTTCCTATGGAGAGAAAAAAAAAAGATGCTATTAGTATAGAAAATATAATAATAATGATGCATCAGATTTGATATACTGCCTTGCATACAGACTCAAAGACGCTTTACAATGGATATTCATTCTGTCCACAGACATTGATAGTGATAAGCTACTACTGTAGCCAGAGCTGCCCTGGGGCAGACTGATGAAATTGTGGCTGCCAGTCCATGCCAACGGTCTCTCTGACCACTACCGAACATTTATACACAGTGTCATGGACACTGGAGGCAAGGTGGGTAAATTCTCTTGCCCAGGGACACAACAGCAGGATGTCTAGGAAGAGCAGGATTCGACCCGCCAACCCTCTGGTTATTGGACGACCCACTCTACCTTCTCAGCCACTGCCACCCACATTTCCCTCCTCCATTCCATTTTTACTGAGCACCAAGCTGGATGGCAGAAAGTTCCATTTTTTATATGGTCTTTGGCATGACCCGGCCGGGAGTTGAACCCCGACCTCCTGGTTGTGGGGCAGATGCTCTACCTCTAAACCACCACTCTGGTATATATGGACATAACATATGCCATAATCTAACATAAATATGCCTTAAGCATACAAATTTACATCATTTAAATGTAACTCTTCTTGTGAAACTAGTAGTTGCACCCTGTTTTAAAAGCAGTATGTTATTTTTTGACACAAATCCCACTACAAGCTTAGATTTATTCAAAGATATGTTGCAAATGTTATCTTTAATTGATTAGGTATTAATGGGTAATTGAATATTAATTGCCAAACCAATGTGACAGCACATTTTAAACTGTAAATTTGCTTCACATGTAGTAGTACTGATGTTATCCTCTTTTATGTATCAATTTTCATTATAGATGTTAGGTGATAGTTGGTCCATGACATATGCCACAATTTTGGATCAAAACAAGGTGACACATTTGACTGCAATGCCTTGGAGAAGGCGATCTGGTTGCTGCTGTGTATTCTTGTCCTCTCTCTCCATTGCAGTGTATGAATGAAGACATTTATTACAACAGAGACACGGAGGATTAGCAGAGAGCTTAAACCATTCTCATGGTAATGCACAGAGCTGGGTGTGCACAGATAAACACAAACACTCACCGTATCAAAACACCCAGACCTAAAGACTACTCCTGAACAGCACTGACAGAGAGGCACTGACGGAAAGCAAGAAGGAGATGGAGAGAGAGTGATGTCATTTCAGCTCTGGCAGATTATGGGATCATTAAAAAAAATTCTGGACAAGGAAATAGTTAACTTCATATTATTAAGTGAAAAGGTAGGACATCAAGTTGAGATTAAAAAAAAGTTGATTTTAGCTTAGAGAAATGCTCACACTTCAGATTTCATGTTTCGATTTTTGCCTTTTTGAAAACGGTTGTAGGTGTATGGACTTTTTGTCATGTACGTGCGCCGCAGCGCACAGGTGAAAAGAGTTAAGCCCAATCGCTGGTGAAGTGAGCATGTTTATTAACAGAAAAACATACATACAAGAGTCCAAGAAAACTGTCCAAAATGAGTAACAATGAAGATGACTGGCTACAACTCTGTAGGCAAGCCCCACGTGCTCCAGATGGGACTGGAGCGGAGAGGAAGGGCAGTTAATAATGAGAAGAAGACTTACATGCAGGGTTGGAGCAAACTAGCTCTATAAACAACAACACCTTACACAGTCCAAAGGGAGGAGAAACCAACTGAGGAGCCTGGACGTCAGTTATCAAAATATGGGGGCGGGGGTTCCTACTGTGCAGGGTATCCATCATTATCCCTATCCCAAAGTGAAGTTATTACTGACCAAGGTTCATCTAGTTTATCGGGTGTTCCCACCTGCTTTCAGTCATTATAACATTATGATCAATGGCTTTACAGAATTTCATTAAAAAATCCAGTACTGCAATCGGACTTCCGGGAAGATGGCGGAGAGACATAACGCTTAAACAGAGAGCTCTCCCTAGCCAGATTAAAAATCATCGGTAAATGGCCAACTCGACATAAACGGATCAATAAACCAAGGGATGAAAACACGAAGGAGCCGGGCACACGGACAAAAGCAGGGTAACATTAAAGAATTCCTCTTCAACAACGCAGGAGAAATCGCTGAACACGAGGCCCAAAAAAACGAGGTGACTGCAGCAGGGAAAATGGAGGACGCCAAACTCGATACCATGAACACTGGCTTCGCCAGTTTAGGTAAAGAGTTAAAAGACTTCAAGCGGCAACTCCAACAGGATTTAGCGGCTCTTAAGGAGGAGCTGAAAAAAGAGATGAAGGAGGAAATTATGGGCCTCCGAAGAGAAATGGAGCGCAAGCTAGCAGAAAACATGGAGGAGCTGCGCTCTCAACGGGCGTGTATGACAGAAGCACAGGCCCGAATATCGGAGCTGGAAGACTGGAAGAGCGAGGCAAGCCAGCGGCTGCAGACCCTGACGGCACAAACGCAGAGGATGCAGGAAAAAATAACCGACCTGGAGAGCAGGTCCAGACGGAGCAACATACGCATCTTCGGGATCCCGGAGGGCATTGAAGGCAACTCGATGACGAAATTCATGGATCAGTTCTTAAAAAAAGAGCTGGAGCTGCCCGGTGAAGCGGATCTGCAGATTCAATGAGCGCACAGAGCCTCGGCACAGAACCCGAAGCCAAACTCTCCACCCAGGTCAGTTGTGGTGAACTTTCTGAAATATGATGTAAAGGAAAGAATCCTGACACAAGCGTGGAAAAAAAAGATACGAATCGGCGACAAACAGATATTCTTTGATCATGACTACCCGACAGAAATTGTGCAGCAGAGAAAGAAATATGCCAACATTAAAAAACACTGAAAGAGAAAAAAATTAGATTCCAAACGCCGCTAACGAAGATGAGGATTCATTGGGAGGACGGCGTGAAGACATACAACACAGCCAGAGAGGCAGCGTGGGACATGATGGAGCGGGACTTTGTGGTGAGCGTGCCGGAGGAAGCGGCTGGAGCAGCGGCGGCAGTGAACGCATCACGACAGCCGGAGTGGAGGCGAGTGAACGGCAGAAGACGGGAGGAGACGTGGAGCAGCGGGCCCAGGAAAAACTGCAAGGCTTTCAACTGAAAGCCTAGATTATAACAAAGATTAAGAAAGGCACAGAAGAAATGAAGGCCAAGAAGACAAGGTAAAAGAGAAACAAAAGGCTAGGAGAGGTTTAAGTGATTTTTGTTGGACATTTCTAGGCTAATGACTATTACTTGGATAGTAACTAGAGGTCTAGGGAGGGCCCCTCACTCGGTGAGGACATTCCCTCCACCCACCAACAGGGACCAGTGGGCAGAAGAAAGGCTCAAAGTACGGAGGTCGAGATTTGGTAATGTGTTTTTATATAAATATGTGTTATTTTTGTTGTTAAAGGGGCTAGGAGCACAAGTTAAAAAAATGGAAAAACATGAATATGGGTAAAAATCTTAAGATAATGACACTAAACGTGAATGGTCTGAACTCACCTGTTAAAAGGGAAAGAATAATAAGAAAATTCAAGAAGGAAAAAGCCGAAATTATATTTATGCAAGAGACACATTTGAGCAAGACAGAACATGTGAAACTAAAGAGATTTGGCTATAAGAACTCCTACTACAGTTCATTTAAGGGAGGAACTAAAAGGGGGGTTATGATACTAATTTCAAATAAAATACAATTTGAATGTGAACAAGAAATCCAGGATAAAGAAGGCAGGTATGTAATAATAAAGGGAAGAATAGATGGTATGCAGATCACATTAGTGAACATCTATGCCCCATCAGAAAGTGACAAGGGTTTTTTTCAACATCTGTTTGATCTCATAGCAACACACAGTGAAGGAGTCCTAATTTGTGGAGGAGACTTAAATGCTGTCTTGGATCATGAAGTTGACACAACAAGTATTAAGAAGACAAAAAAACATGTAACAAAGTTCATAAGAACCTCACTGGCAGAAATGGGTATGGTAGACATATGGAGGGACCTGCACCCACTCGAAAAAGACTATACACATTATTCAGCAGTCCATAAAGTACACTCTAGAATAGATTACTTCCTTATGAATGAAGGTGACAGACACAGGGTGAGAAATTGTCGGATTGGAGGGGCAGAAATATCAGATCATAATCCTATATACATGGAAATATATTTAAACAATAGAAAACGACAAACAACATGGAAACTTAATGTAGGACTGTTAAATGATGAGAAAATGAAAGAAAGATTAAAAGTAAACATAAACGAGTATATCCAAGAGAATGACAATGAAGAAGTGTACCCAACAATACTATGGGATGCACTAAAAGCCGTGTTTAGAGGTAAATTAATTGTTGAAACAGGAAAAGCAAATAAGTCTAAACTGGAAACATATGAACAAAGATGTGAGAAACTGAGGGAATTAGAACGTAAACATCAAAACACAAATGACCCAAAAATATACCAAGAAATTAAAGAAGAAAAAAATAAAGATAAAAGAAACACAAATAGATGAAACTGAAAGGAAAAATAGATATCTAAAGCAAAAATATTACGAAACGGGACCAAAAGCCACAAAATTGCTGGCAAAACGGTTAAGAAAACAACAAACAGTGAATAATGTATATAAGATTAAAGACCCCATCACAAATAAGACCACAGTTAACCCAGAAAACATCGAAGAAATATTCCATAATTTCTATCAAGAACTATACTCGCAACCTGAAGAAACAAATACTAAGGATATTAAAAAATTTCTATGCACATTGGACTTGCCATCAATAGAAAATCAACAAAATGAAAAGCTAACAGCAGAAATAACAACACAAGAGATTAGAGATGTGATTAAGTCACTTTAAAACGGTAAATCACCAAGTAGTGATGGGTACCCATCTGAGTTTTATAAACTGTTTATAGAAGAACTCACGCCACAGCTCCTAAAGTCATTTAATTGGACGTTGAACAACAACAAAATACCTCCATCATGGAACGAAGCCATTATTTCAGTTATTTTAAAGCCAAGGAAAGATAGAGAACAATGCGGAAACTATAGACCAATCTCTTTATTAAATGTGGATTATAAAATATATACAACAATTATATGTAAACGAATAAAGACATTCTTGACGGAATTGATAGAAGATGATCAAACTGGTTTCATAGAGGGGCGCCAAACACATGACAATATCAGGAGAACAATACATATAATTAATCAAATACATAAAGAAAAGAAAAGCGCAGTAATAATGAGTTTAGACGCAGAAAAAGCATTTGACAGGGTTAACTGGAAATTCCTGTATAGTGTGCTGGAACGCTTTAATGAAAAATCAGTGCAATGCATAAGGACGCTGTATCAAGAACCTGTGGCAAGAATCAAGATAAACGGTAGCTTAACAGACAAAGTAAATATACAAAGATCAACTAGGCAGGGATGCTGCTTATCGCCCACCTTGTTTGCTCTGTTCATAGAGCCACTGGCTCAAGCGATACGACAAAATAAGAAATTAAAAGGTGTAACAATAAAGGGAACGGAACACAAGATTGGGCTATTTGCAGACGATATTATAGTTTACCTTGAACAACCAGATGAATCAATAATGGAAATGATGAACTTGATAGAAAATTTTGGAAAATTATCAGGATACAAGATAAACATAACAAAAACACAAATACTGACATTCCACTATAACCCTCTAAACCAGATAACTGATAAGATCAAACTAAACTGGAAACAAAAAGAAATAAAATACCTTGGAGTGAACATACCTAAAGATCTAAGCAAAATCTATAAAGCAAACTATGATAGGTTGGAACAAGAAATAAAAAAAGATATTGATAGATGGTCAATCTTAAATATGGATCTGAATTCAAAAATTGAGACAGTCAAAATCAGCATACAACCTAGATTACTTTACCTCTTCCAGGCTCTACCAACAGAGATTCTAGATGCCCAGTTTTCAAAGTGGGACAGGATGATATCGAGATTTGTTTGGGGAGGTAAAAAGCCAAGAGTGAAATATAAAACTCTCCAGTTACCAAAAGAGAAAGGAGGCATGGGCCTACCGAGTCTAAAGGAATATTACTACTCAGCACAAATAAGATATATCATATGTTGGTGCGACGAAGGATATGAGGCAAAATGGAAAGAAATGTAAAAGGAAATTGAGGGACTCCCAGTACAAAGCATAATAGGAGATAAAGATGCATATAAGCAAATCAAACAAATAGACCCAATCACTAAATTTACTTTGGAACTGTGGTATAAAATAGTCCAAAAGTATAATATAAAGGAAGACATAAAACTATTGAAATGGGTAGCATTTGTCAGTCAGTTTGAACCGGCAAAGCAAGATAGGGGATACAAAAATCTGGTGAACAAGGGAATCACAGCATGGGGCAATATGGGAAAAAAAAAGATCTCGGGAGCTTTGTAAACATCAGAAGAAAATTTAAACTAGAAAGATCGGAATTCTTCAGATATCTGCAGATGAGAGACTATTATATGAAGAAGATTAGGCATAACCTCCAAACAGATGTGAATGAGATTATACAATTCATTTTAAGTTCATATACAGGAAATAAAATAAGAATTATTTCAAAGCTATATCAGAAACTTACGGCAAACAAACATTCAAGTAACTATATAAAGGAGAAATGGGGAAAAGAGCTCAATTTAAACATAACAGAAGAAAGCTGGCAGGAAATATGGAAAACACAACACACATCAACAACTTCAAGGATATGGAGGGAATTTGGATGGAAAAACCTGATTCGCTTTTTCATTACACCACAGATTCAAGGAAAATATACAAATACCCAATCTTTATGCTGGAGGGGATGTGGGGCTCAAAATGCAGACCACTCACATATGTTTTGGAAATGCAGCAAAATCTCATCATTCTGGAAATCTATACATGTGACAATACAGAGGATATTAGGATATAATATACCAATGAACTGTAACCTGATGTACTTATGTGATCTTAAAAGAGACAATGTAATACAGGCTGAGGACAAATATCTAGTTAAAATCTTGTTGATTGCATGTAAAAAAACAATCACAAAAAAATGGCGATCAGAAGTTCTTCCTGACCAAGAGCAATAGACTGACATTGTTGAGGACATACGTATGATGGAAAAACTAACATATCGACAAAGAATGCAAGAAGGACTATATGAAAAAAAATGGCGGAAATGGACACACTACAAAGTGCAACAACGAGACAGAAATTGAAAGAATAACCAAAGACACTGGAAAAACCAGAAGAATTAAGAGATGGAAACTAAAAACTTGATGCTCCAACATTTGTCCCCCCCCTTTTTTTCCCTTTTTTTTCTTTCTTACTCTAGCCCCTTTGTTTTTTAAATGTAGACTGTGATCTGAATGCAATATATATAATGAAAAATGAATAAAAATCTAAGTTACAAAAAAAAAAAAAAAATCCAGTACTGCAGATTTCTTTTCTGACAGTGCTGTGTAAGATTTAAGGAATTACTATCCTCATTACTCTCTACATGTTTTACCTCTGTTGAGGAAAACTTTACTCCCTCACAAATAGATTGTTTGGTTGACTGATGCGCAAGATGGCGCCCACAGTGGTCGCCATGGTGCTTCGCTGCACCCTTTGTTTGTTTTTGTTTGTCAATTGTGTGTCTGCCTGCTCTTATACCCGTGAAGAGCTTCTAAATATCAGGAATTTCACTCCCACAGACCTACTCCCAGTTTTTTTAGCTCCTGCCGCCGATCTGGTTCATTGCTTGGCTCGAAAAGTGAGACGGCGAAAGAAAGGAAGACGAGCGGGCACTCTCGTCCGGCTCCGCAGGAGAGGCACGCGCACGGCTTTGCCTGGCATATTTCTGTCCAATGCCAATTCTCTCTCTAACAAGGTAGATGAACTGAGACTGCTGATGCGTTTTAAGGACCTCTCCTCCTCGGCTGCCCTCTGTTTTACCGAGACCTGGCTCAGGGAATATACACCGGACAGCGCGCTGCGCCTCGAGGGATTTCAGCTGTTTCGTGCTGATCGTGACACAGAGCTCTCCGGTAAATCCTCAGGAGGAGGAGTCTGCTTCTACATCAACAGCAGCTGGTGCTCTGATGTAACGGTAATTTCCAAACACTGTTCTCCCACCCTGGAATTTCTTTTTATTAACTGCAAGCCATTTTATTCCCCGCGGGAGTTTGCTTCATTCATCCTCGTCGCTGTGTACGTCCCTCCCGACGCGGACGCGCGCGAAGCTCAGCGCGCACTCGCGGATCACATCCAACACATGGAGCGGACTTTTCCAGACTCTCTGGTTATTGTGGTTGGCGACTTTAACCAGAGCAATCTGAGCCACGATCTCCCCCGCTACAAACAGTTTATTAAATGCCCCACCAGAGGAATAAACACACTGGATCACTGTTACACCACAGTTAAGGACGCGTATCGCGCTGTTCCCCGCGCTGCGCTCGGACTATCTGATCACGTGATGGTCCACCTCATTCCCACATACAGACAGAGATTGAAACTCACTAAACCTGTTGTGAGCACTACGAAGAAATGGACCAGTGAAGCTGAGGAGAAGCTGGAAACGTGCATGGAAATAACTGATTGGGGCATGTTTAAAGGAGCCACGCATGATCTGGATGAGTACACGGACACTGTGAACTCATACATCCACTTTTGTGAGGAGAGCATCCTTCCATCGCGCACCAGGGTGAGGTACTCTAATGATAAGCCCTGGTTCACTGCTAAGCTCAGACAGATCAGGAAGGAGAAGGAAGCAGCGCTGAAAAGTGGAGACAGGGGCTGCTACAGGGAGGTTAAATATCGGTTTAACAGAGAGCTGAGGAGAGCTAAATCTGTGTATTCTGAGAGACTCCAGCAGCAGTTCACTGCTAATGACTCGGCTTCTGTGTGGAGAGGACTGAGGCAAATCACCAATTATCTGCCTCAGGCTCCTAAAGGTCAGGATGACAAAGCCCTTTGTCAAAGACTGTCCCAACACTATGCCCGTTTTGACACCTCGTCAACTATGTCCAACTCCCCCCCTCCCTCCAGCTCCACAGCCTCCACGATCCCTACTTCATCAAAGGCGCCCCCCCTCCTCCCCCCCTGCCCTTGTCATCAGTGAGCAGGACGTGCTCAAACAGTTCTCCAGACTGAACCCGCGCAAGGCCCCCGGTCCGGACGGCGTGTCTCCCTCCACCCTGAGACACTGTGCGAAAGAGCTGGCTCCTGTCTTCACAGACATTTTTAACACCTCCCTTAAGCTATGCCACGTGCCGACCTGCCTCAAATCCTCCACCATCATCCCTGTCCCCAAGAAGCCACGGATCACTGGACTTAATGACTACAGACCTGTAGCGCTCACCTCTGTAGTCATGAAGTCCTTTGAGCGCCTGGTCCTGCCCCACCTCAAGTCCATCACCACTCCCCTCCTGGACCCACTGCAGTTTGCCTACCGAGCCAACAGGTCTGTAGACAACGCAGTCAACCTGGCCCTCCACTCCATCCTGCAGCACCTGGACTCCCCGGGAACCTACGCCAGGATCCTGTTTGTGGACTTCAGCTCCGCATTCAATACCATCCGCCCCGCTCTGCTCCGGGACAAGCTGTCCCTGCTCAACATGCCTGACTCCCTCTGCAGGTGGATCACCGACTTCCTGACGGACCGGAGGCAGCATGTGCGGCTGGGAAAGACTGTCTCAGACTCTGCTAGCATCAGCACCGGATCACCCAGGGCTGTGTACTTTCCCCCCTACTCTTCTCCCTTTATACCAACTCCTGCACCTCCAGCCACCAGTCTGTCAAGTTGATCAAGTTTGCGGACGACACCACCCTCATCGGGCTCATCTCCAACGGCGACGAGTCCGCCTACAGGAGAGAGGTGACCCAGCTGGCGTCCTGGTGCAACAACAACCTGCAGCTGAACGCTCTGAAGACAGTGGAGATGATTGTGGACTTCAGGAAAGTCACAACCCCTCTGCCCCCCCTCACCCTCACAGGCTCTCCCATCACCACTGCTGATTCCTTCCGCTTCCTAGGCACCACCATCACCAGGGACCTCAAGTGGGAGCCAACCATCAGCTCCCTCATCAAAAAGGCCCAGCAGAGGATGTTCTTCCTGCGGCAGCTGAGGAAGCTCAAGCTACCCACCAAGATGTTAGTGCAGTTCTACACAGCCGTCATCGAGTCCATCCTCACCACCTCCATAACCGTGTGGTACGCAGGAGCCACTGCCAGGGACAGACTAAGGCTGCAGCGCGTCGTGCGCACTGCTGAGAAGGTGATCGGCTGCAAGCTCCCATCTCTCCAGGATCTGTACATCTCCAGGACCCGGAGGCGTGCTGGCCGGATCATAGCCGATCCCTCACACCCTGGTCACGTACTGTTTGCCCTTCTCCCCTCAGGTAGAAGATTTCGGTCCATCCAGACTAAAACCTCCCGTCACATGAACAGCTTCTTCCCCTCTGCTATCAGACTGCTGAACACTAAGTGACTTATTGACTCTCGTGCACTATGTACAGCAGCTCAACCAGACTCATGTCAATCATCACTGTTTTCTTCCTGCATTACCGACTGCACTATATGGTTCTCCACATTATCTGCTGCTCACTAATATATTTAAACTGCTGACTAGTATTACTCAGTCTTATTCTACACTTTATAGCATGTATAGTTTATTTCTTTTATTTTATCATGTTTAATGTTGCAGCATTGCACCGAGACAAATTCCTAGTTTGTGTACTACATGAACAATGGAAATAAATCTGATTCTGATTCTGATTCTGATTCTGACAGTGCTGCAGCCACTTTACTCTTGACTCTTGATAATACCGCCCCACTACAGAGAAAAGTGGCGTGCCATTAAATCAAGAGAATGCTTTTTTTTTTAAAAAAAAAAAAAGATACACAGTTAGAACTAGATGTTATTAACTGTTAATAGAAGAAAATAAAAACAACCCCAAATTCCCTTTTAAGACTGTTGCCAGACTGACTAAGTCACAGTAGTCATTTTGGACCAGGATTTGTCATGTATTTCACATTTTGTCTTTTAATTCACACATTAAACAGGTGTCTAGTACTGCTTTCTTTCATCTGTACAATATTGCCAAAATCAGGAACATCTCGTCTCAAACTGACACTTGAACAATTGATCCATGCGCTTGTTACATCTAGGCTAGGCTACTGCAACGCCCTGTTGACTGGGTGACCAAACAATTCCCTCAAAATTCTTCAACTCATTCAAAATGCTGCTGCCAGAGTATACTGACAGGTGCTACCAAGAGAGACCACATTTCTCCCATCTTATCCTTGCCAACGATGGCCCTCACGAGCCATCAATGAGACGCCGAATGCCAGCCGATGAGTTTGCATAATTTATTAACAAAGGACAAATGACAAAATAACGAGCCACGGGGGGCAAAAACACAACTAAGGTTCGACTCAGATACAGGAATACAGATTCTCAGGAAATACACTTACAGAAACGGATGGTAGATGAAGGAATGTTCGACGAGGTCACAGCCCCAAGCAAACAGAGATGCTCCCTTAAATAGGGCTTGACAGATTGATCAGCTGATGGAGTCATTGGCTGATTGGGATCCAGCCGTCCCGCGGAGCTTGGCTTCTGACAGCCGGAAACACCGCCGAGACACTGTCAAAATAAAAGCCCGGAGGTCAAGAGGTGCGCTAGAGAAGAGAACGGGAAACTACCGCACAACCCGAGTGCAGACAGAGTCAGCACATGGACCATGACAGTTGCCCCGTTCACAACGCAGATTCTAGATGCGGTGGAACATCGCCCCCCCCACCCACCTGGGGCGGTGCTGTGGACCTTCCAGGTGGGGGGGAGTGAAGAAAGGAGTGAAGCCCAGTGCAATTATTGGAGGTCCCCTGGCTGTCTACTATCTATCTAACCTATTAGCAGCATAACTAAGGGAGGGTTCAGAGACACATGATCCCTCCCTAATTGTAGGCTATATCAAAAAGGAAGGTTTTTGTTACGACCCGAGCGCTGGGTTCTGTTCGCGCTCGGGCTAAGCTCAACTCGCTGCCGGCCTTGACAGTTGTGGGCTGTATTCTGGCCTCACCGGGCTCTTATTGTGAAGGTGCTCGGTGGGGCTTCCGCCTGTCAAGGCTGGTCAGCTGTGTGTCATTACTGCTCGCTAGTGTTCGTCTTCATAAAGCGGGCACTAGCGACAGTAATGTTGCAGGAGTATTGTCAGATTGTCAGATTGTCAACATCTTGTCAGTTATGGTCAACACCTTGTCAAGATCTCGTCAAAGCATCGTTAGACCTTCATGTCAGGTTCGTGCTTTTCATGTCACAGTTTAGCTCGTAGTGGCTGGGGTCAGCCCTGCGAGCCCATGTATTGATTTGTGTGTGTTTCTGCCGAGAGCGGCTCACAGTCTTGTCCCGTATTGTTGTGTTATTAAATCACCATCTTCGCAAAACTCACTGGTGGACTCTTGGCGTCTTATGGTGATCCGCGAGGGTCACTGCTTGACAGTATACTCCTGCCAGGATGTCTGAACGGAGACGCCACACCGGGATGCCTTTCAACGTGAGTTTTTGCAGTAATTGGACAATTGTTCTTCCCTGTTTGGGTGTCAACGTCTGGGAGAATGCCATCATCCAGGGGCTGCGGTCGGCGCCTGGGCAAGGAGCTAGCGAGCGCACTGGAGTACGTCGACGGGGCGCTCCTCACCGCTACCTTCGACGACACCTCCCGCTATATGCGCTGGCATCTAGACTGCGCTGAGGAACTCCTGGACAACCTCCCTCCCCATTATGATGATCACCCGGAGGTGATTTCGAGGAGAGAAGAACTCGCTACGCAGCGTGAGATACTTCGTGGGATGGAGGAGGAAGAAAGCAGGAAGCAGAGGAGGAGGCATCCTCGCTCCCCGCGTGGGAGTCCCGTTCCTGTCCCGGAACCGATCCAGGAGTTCAAGCCATCTGGGGGGCCGACGACGACGTCGGCGCAATGGCCCAAGTATTCCTCAGCAGAATCCCCGGCTGGACCCGCTGCTGGCAAAGTCCGTCAGCGAACCTCTGAGAGCGGCCCCACCTCGTCCATCCAGGAGGCCCTCTGTCGCCATCCAGCGGGGAGAAGGAGGAACGACGTCCCCTACAGCAGGAACCATCTCTTCCCTGGGAGAAAGGCAAGTGCATGATAATTTGTTACATCTTGATTATAATCTGCCTTGTCTGACTCCTGGGGGCGGAGTTCGGGGTTCGCAGCCCTCTGAGCTCCCTCCACCTGCTGTAGAAGAAATTACTAAACCTGCTGCCTCTGTGTTCCCCCTTGTTGAGCGGTCGGCGACGCCAGGCCAGCGTCGTCGGATGAAGAGGGGGCCTGCAGTGCTGGAAAGCCTGGATCCAGCCCTGCAGCCACGTCGTGGACGGAGGAGAAGAGCGGACTGCGGCCCGGAGCCTGAGCCGACGAAGAAGCGTCCCCGGGTCTCCTCGCCGGAGCGGTCTGAGCCAGTGGGTCGGGGGTCCCCTACCCCCACGCCATACGGGTCATCAGCATGGACAGCAGCGCAGGAGGAACCTCAGGCTGCAGATGCCATCCTGCCAGCTGCAGAGCCCAACGCAGCTGAGTTCGAGCCTGCTGACGAGAGTCGCCGCCCTGAACCTGGATCGTCGGAGTCCTGGGTGGCAACAGAACCCGAGTGCAGGCAAGTGCTCCCGCTTGTGTCTCTGTCCCCTGTGTTGGAGCATTTTTGCCTGCCTCTCGGGGAGGCGAGTGAGGAGCAGCCGCCTGCTGCGCCCGAGCTCGTCTTGCTGGGTTCTGTTGCTACCGGTGATTCTGATCCCGGTTTTCTTGTTTCTGAGCCTTGTTGTAGTGTCGCCGGCATGGAACAATTCGGAGTCACTGGGTTGGAGGTCCCAGGTTCGGGGGTGGAGATCGTCAGCGGAGCTGCACCGACCCAGTCGGGGTCCGTCGTGGAAGCTGCTATGGCCCAATCGGGGTCCGACATGGGTGCACCAGAGGCCCAATTGCGGTCCACCACGGGTGCAGGTCTGGCCCAATCGGGGTCCACCGCGGGTGCGGTTCTGGCACAATCGGGGTCCAACGTGGGTGCACCGGAGGCCCAATCGGGGTCTGACGTGGGTGCACCAGAGGCTCAATCGGGGTCCACCGCGGGTGTGGTTCCGGCCCAATCGGGGCCCGACGTGGGTGCAGCTGGGACCCAATCGGGGTCCAGCGGGGGTGCAACGCCAGCGTGGTCCGCGGACGGGGAAGGAGCTGCAGACCTTTCACCGTCGAACGGATTACAGACTCATCGTGGCCATCTGTCCCCTCTACTGAGTCACTGCCCCTGTGCATCATCGCCGGGGGCCGTGGGGGCTCCTGTTCGCTCGCCCCGGCTCTCCCGAGTTTTGTCCTCGTCAGGGAGGCCGCCGCGGGCTGTTTTCCCCCAGGACTGGTGGCTGAGGGACACGGGTCGGCCGCCTGAGGAGCTGCTTCGCTGGTTCGGCGCCTTGGGTCGGCCACCTGATGTGTTGTGTGTGTTTTCGGGCGACCTGGTTCGACTACCAGAGGAGCGGACGTGCTGGGCGTTGGACTCCGGTGAGCCGCCTGGTCATGCTCCGGATCCTAAGACCACCTGCTGGCTGTTGGACACGGGGAGACCACCTGAACTGTTCCTGTGGCGCTTGGTCTCCACCGGTCAGCATAAACTGTCTGGGGGGTAGTGGTTTTTCTGGGTTAATCCGTCACGCTGATTGTTCTGTCTTTTTTTTTTTTCTCGTCCTTGCTGTCCTGTGTATTTTGTGTTTGGTTATGTCTTGCAGTTGCCCTAGCATGTGTTATGTTCTACTGTTGCCTTGTTTTTCTTTGTGTATTTTGTCTGATTTTGAATATTTGGTATCTTGTCATAGTCTCGTGTTTAGTATTTCTGACCCAGTAGTTCTGGTTTTTTGTTTCTCCATGTGCTTTTTTTAAAATTTATTCTGAGTAGTTTGTCTTGTCACTGTCCTGTGTGTCGTTTTTCTTGTCACGGTTTTGTTTCTGGTTTTGGTCTCTCTCCCTCTGCTCCTACCCCCAGCCACCCACCCTGGGGGGTGGGGTGGGGGGCAGGGTGGTCCTTGGGTTGTTCTGAGCCCGCCCTCGGAGGGAGGGTACTGTTACGACCTGAGCGCTGGGTTCTGTTCGCGCTCGGGCTAAGCTCAACTCGCTGCCGGCCTTGACAGCTGTAGGCTGTATTCTGGCCTCACCGGGCTCTTATTGTGAAGGTGCTCGGTGGGGCTTCTGCCTGTCAAGGCTGGTCAGCTGTGTGTCATTACTGCTCGTTAGTGTTCGCCTTCATAAAGCGGGCACTAGCGACAGTAATGTTGCAGGAGTATTGTCAGATTGTCAGATTGTCAACATCTTGTCAGTTATGGTCAACACCTTGTCAAGATCTCGTCAAAGCATCGTTAGACCTTCATGTCAGGTTCGTGCTTTTCATGTCACAGTTTAGCTCGTAGTGGCTGGGGTCAGCCCTGCGAGCCCATATATTGATTTGTGTGTGTTTCTGCCGCGAGCGGCTCACAGTCTTGTCCCGTATTGTTGTGTTATTAAATCACCATCTTTGCAAAACTCACTGGTGGACTCTTGGTATCTTATGGTGATCCGCGAGGGTCACCGCTTGACAGTTTTAACCCTATTCTTAAAAACAGAGATCGAGTCTGACTCCCGAATCCAGATTGGCAGCTGGTTCCACAAGAGAGGAGCTTGATAACTGAAGGCTCTGCCCCCCCATTGTACTTTTGGAGATTCTAGGTATTACAAGTAATCCAGCATTTTGGGAGCATGGTGCTCTGTTAGGATAATAGGGCAATATCAGCTGTTTTAAATAAAAAGGGGCCTGATTGTTTAGAGCTTTGTAAGTGAGAAGAAGGATTTTAAACTTAATTCTAAATTCTATGGGAAGCCAATGAAGGGAGGCCAGAACCGGAGAAATATGATCTCTCTTTCTAGTACCTGTTAAAACTCTTGCTGCAGCATTTTGGATCAACTGAAGACTTTTTAAAGATGTTTTAGGACAACCTGATAATAAAGAGTTACAATAATCTAATCTAGAGATAACAAAAGTGTGGATCAGTTTCTCAGCGTCACTCTGAGACAAGATGCTCCTAATCTTGGCAATATTATGCAAATGATAGAAGGCAGTCTTAGAAACAAATTTAATATGTGAATTGAAAAACAGATCTTGATCAAAAATAACTCCAAGGTTCTTCACAGAGCTATTAAGAGAAAAAGTAACTGCATCCAAACTAAAAGTTTGATTTGGAAAGGTATTTCTAAGTTTTTTTTGGACCAACATGAATGACTTCAGTCTTATCTGAATTTAATAGCAGGAAATTACAAGTCATCCAAGCTTTGATTTCCTTAAGACAGGCTTCTAACTTGGCTAATTGATTGTGACCATCTGGCTTCATTGACAGGTATAATTGTGTGTCATCTGCATAACAATGAAAATGTATACAGTGCTTTCTAATAATGTTGCCTAACGGAAGTATATATAAACTAAAAAGAGTAGGGCCTAGCACAGATCCCTGTGGAACTCCATGACTGAGCTTTGAGTTGAAAGATATCAAGTAGAATATTATGATCGATAGTAACAAAAGCTGCACTAAGGTCTAAAAGGACAAGTACAGAAACCAGTCCATTATCAGATGCTATAAGGAGGTCATTAGTGACCTTCACTAAGGCTGTTTCAGTACTATGATGGATTCTAAACCCAGATTGAAACTCCTCAAATAAACTATTTCCCTGCAAGTGGTCAAATAATTGCGTAGCAACAACTCTAAGATTTATTAGACAAAGATAACACAACTAAACACAAAATGCAGTTTTTAAATGAGGATGTTTATTATTAAAGGAAAAAAGATCCAAACCTACATGGCCCTGTGTGAAAAAGTGATTGCCCCCTAATCCTAATAACTGGTTGGTTCATCCTTAGCAGCAACAACTGCAATCAAGCATTTGTGATAACTGGCAATGAGTCTTTTACAGCGCTGTGGAGGAATTTTGGCCCACTCATCTTTGCAGAATTGTTGTAATTCAGCCACATTGGAGGGTTTTTGAACATGAACCGCCTTTTTAAGGTCATGCCACAGCATCTCAATCGGATTCAGGTCAGGACTTTGACTAGGCCACTTCAAAGTCTTCATTTTGTTTTTCTTAAGCTATTCAGAGGTGGACTTACCGGTATGTTTTGGATCATTGTCCTGCTGCAGAACCCAAGTGTGCTTCAGCTTGAGGTCATGAACAGATGGCCGGACATGCTCCTTCAGAATTTTTTGGTAGACAGCAGAATTCATGGTTCCATTTACCACAGCAAGTCTTCCAGGTCCTGAAGCAGCAAAACAGCCCCAGACCATCACACTACCACCACCATATTTTACTGTTGGTATGATGTTCCTTTTCTAAAATGCTGTGTTACTTTTACGCCGGATGTAATGGGACACACACCTTCCAAAAAGTTCAACTTTTGTCTCGTCAGTCCAGAGTATTTTCCCAAAAGTCTTGTGGATCATGAAGATGTTTTCTGGCAAAACTGAGACAAGCCTTTATGTTCTTTTTTCTTTCAGCAGTGGTTTTTGTCTTGGAACTCTGTCATGCAGGCCATTTTTGCCCAGTCTCTTTTTTATGGTGGAGTCATGAACACTGACCTTAACTGAGGCAAGTGAGGCCTGCAGTTCTTTGGATGTCATTGTGGGGTCTTTTGTGACCTCTTGGATGAGTTGTCGCTGCGATCTAGGGGTAATTTCGGTCAGCCAGCCACTGCTGGGAAGGTTCACCACTGTTCCATGTTTTTGCCATTTGTGGATAATGGCTATCACAGTGGTTCATTGGAGTCCCAAAGCTTTAGAAATGGCTTTATAACCTTTTCCAGACTGATAGATCTCAATTAGTTTCTCATTTGTTCCTGAATTTCTTTGGATTGCAGCATAATGTCTAGCTTTTGAGGATCTTTTGGTCTACTTCACTTTGTCAGGCAGGCCCTATTTAAGTGATTTCTTGATTGAGAACAGGTGTGGCAGTAATCAGGCCTGGGTGTGGCTAGAGAAATTGAACTCAGCTTTCCAAAGATGTAATAAACAACAGTTAATTTATGTTTAAACATGGGGGGGATGCTATCACTTTTTCACACAGGGCCATGTAGCTTTGGAGTTTTTTACCCTTAATAATAAACACCTTCATTTAAAAACTGCATTTTGTGTTTACTTGTGTTATCTTTGTCAAATATTTTAATTTATTTGATGATCTGAAACATTTAAGTGTGACAAACATTCAAAAAAATGAGAAATTAAGAAGGGGGCAAACACTTTTTCACACCAATGTAGTTCCACCCACGAAGCCACTACCGTACCTGTGTATATACCAATGGGCTATTTATCTTTTTTTTTCCCACAATATCTTTATTGAACCTTTTTTTTTTTTTTAACAAACATGATACAAACAATCAAACACTAACACTAAAGTACTACAAAAAAAAAAAAAAAAAAAGAAAAAAGGATGCACTAAAAACACCAACAACCACCAGCAAAATCAAATCTTCAACAATGCTCCTCTGTTTAGTCTAGACAATCCAATACATAAGTATACATATTATGTTCACCAGTTTGGAATTTACAAGGTCCACACACATCATTCACCTTCTTCTTCAAAAGTTATGTTTAAATTTTTTACATAATCAATAAAAGGTCTCCATATATTCTCAAACACAATTTCCTTTGATTTCAGTATATATGTTATTCTTTCTAATGGAAGGTTTGTTAACATCTGTCTTAACCACTGAGTCACATCTGGTCTATGAGTCTTTTTCCATAATAGTGCAATACATTTTTTGGTGTTAAGCAAACTGAGGTCTATGAATGTTCTTTCACTTTTATTAAAATTATGCTTTTCTGGGTACAGACCCAACAAAAACAATTTAGGATTCAATGTGATTTGTTTTGAGATTATTTTTTCAATTGTTACCCTCACCTCTTCCCAAAACATTCTTATTAATCTACATTCCCATACACAATGAAATAGAGTTCCTTTACTTTCCATGCATTTTGTGCATGTATCTGGTATATTTTTGTTATATTTATTTAACTCCTCCGGTGTAACATACATCCGCATTAACCATTTGAAATGTATCAATTTAAGGCGTACATTTATTGATTTGGTTTGAGCTTCTGTACAAGCCAATTCCCATTGTTCCTCTGAAATTTCAGTTTGCAGATCTTCTTTCCAGTAGTTTAATCTTTTCAGTGAATTTTCACTTGAAGATAGTGTCAATGAGTTATAAAACTCTGAAATAATACCCTTTCTTTTACTATCTTTCATCATCATTTTTTCCAAGGATGAATAAATAGGTCGAGTGAGAGCTTTATTTTGATTTGATCGAATAAAGTTTCTAAGTTGAAGATATTTAAAAAAAATGTGTTCTATTGAGATTAAATTTGATCCTCAGCTCTTCAAAAGACATTATGTTATCTGCACATGGCAAATATAAATCTTGAATCTTTTGTATCCCTTTTAAATTCCATACTTTAAATACGGCGTCCGCTCTCCCTGGTTTAAAATATTGATTACCCCATATTGGACTAAATTGTGACAGTAACTGTGGTTCTTTTAAATAGTTTTTAGCTTCACACCATATTTTGATCATATGCTTTACAAATGGATTTTTAACTTGTTTTTGTAATTTTATGCCGAATCTGAGTATATGAATATGGGAAGAGGTAAAGGTAAATTGTATGATTCCATTTCAGTCCAGTGAGGGAGATCATTTGATGAAAAATAATATGTCATAGACCTCAGTTGTGCCGACCAATAATACAACATAAAATTTGGACATTTCAGACCTCCACGATCAAATGGTAAATATAATAAAGACAGACGTAATCTAGCCCTCCTGTTGTTCCATATAAATTCCACTAACTTTTTTTTTATTCTTGAGAATAAGTCTAAAGGTGGTGATAAGGGAATGTATTGAAATAAATAAAGTATTTTAGGTAAAATATTACTTTTAAGTATATTGATTCTCCCGATCATCGACATTGGTAGTGACATCCATCTCTGAAGTAACTCATTAATATCTGTCATTAAGGCTTCATAGTTGACACTGGCGACTGATTCTAGCTTAGGCACAATTTGGATTCCTAAATATTTAAACTGATTTACAACATTGAATTGATTTACCTCAGGGGCTGGGTAATTTCTCTGGGTCTCATTTAGCATTAATATTGAAGATTTAGTTTTATTTATTTTATATCCTGATATTTCCCCAAAATTCTTTATTAAATTCAACAAGGTTGGAATTGATTTTTTTAGATTCGACATAAACAAAATTATGTCATCGGCGTACAGGGAGATTTTATGTTCTGTTGGTCCAACTTTAATTCCATATATTTGTGAATGTAAACGTATCGCTATCGCTAAAGGTTCAATTGCCATAGTAAACAGTAAAGGTGAAAGTGGACAGCCTTGTCGACATCCTCTATTGATTTTTATTGGTTTTGAAATATTGTTATTTGTTAGGATTTCTGCTGTAGCAGTATTGTATATTATTTGAACCCATTTTATGAAATTATTTCCAAGTCCAAACCTTTGTAGGACTTCAAAAAGAAAGGGCCATTCAACTCTATCAAAGGCCTTTTCGGCGTCCAGTGATAGGAGAGCTGTATCCGGTGCTTCTTTATTAAAATAAATAATATTAAATAGTCTTCTTACATTATGGAAGCCTTGTCTTCCCTTTATAAAGCCATTCTGATCTCGATTAATAATATTTGGTAAAATTTCTTGTATTCGTCTTGCTAAAATTTTACAGATTATCTTAAGGTCGGCGTTTAATAGGCTTATTGGTCTCATATTTTCACATTTATTAGAGGGCTTACCTGGTTTTGGCAGCAGTATAATTAAGGCATTATTTATGTATGATGGTAAATTATTATTTTGAAATGCTTCTAAAACCATTTCCAAAAAAGGTTTTATTAATTTATTCTTAAATTTCTTATAAAGGTCAACTGGAAGACCATCTGGTCCTGCACTTTTTCCTGATTTCATATTATCAATGGCTAGCCCAACTTCTTCTTGACTAATTTTAGACTCCAATATCTCCCTGTTTTCATTTGGAATACACGGTATAGATAGTTCGTTCAAAAACCCATTTAGTTTTGTTAAATCAAATTCATTTTTAGTATCATATAATTTTTCATAGTAATCTCTAAAGGCTCTGTTAATTTCTAAAGGATCTATAACTACCTGTCCGTTACTTATAATACTAGTAATTGGTGTTTTAATTTCTAATTGTTTAATCTGCCATGCCAATAATTTTCCTGATTTTTCACCTTGTTCATAAAAAGATTGTTTCAATCTTAGAAGACTCGAGGCAGCTCTATTCGCTGATTTTTTGTCGTATTCAGCTCTCAAAATCAGTAATTCATTCTCCAACCTTGGATCACTTCCTGCATACACTTTTTCCTGAAGACTTTTCATTTTATGTTCCAATTTAGCTCTCTCCTCTCGAGTCTTCTTAGATTTTGATCCTGTATAACTAATAATATGTCCCCTAATAAAAGCTTTGAAAGCTTCCCACTTTACACATGCTGATGTTTGTGTAGTATTGATGTCAAAGTACTCGTCTATCTGTTTTTCTATATACTTGACAAATTCCTCATCCTGAAGCCATTTATGCTGAAATTGCCATCTACCTGATTCCTTTGTCAATTTTTTATCTACATATATTAGACAACAGGGTGCATGATCAGAGATCACGATGTTATCATAAAAGCAGTTTTGAATCTTGGATCTTAATTCTTTGGAAATCAAAAAATAATCAATACGTGAGAATGTCTTGTAGGTACTGGAATAACAAGAATAGGCTTTAACTTGTGGTTTCATTTCTCTCCATATATCTAACAATCTCAATTCTTTCATAAAATGATTAATAGTCATCCTACATCCATTGTGCGTACAATCCAGTCCTGTTGATCTATCTATACCTGGATTCAATGTACAATTAAAATCCCCTGCTATTATATGTTGCCCTGTAAGTGATGATAAAATAAGAAATAAATTAGCAAAGAACTTTTGATCATCTATATTGGGACCATATAAGTTCACAAGATTTATATTTTCTAATAGCAAAGAACCTTGAATGATTACATATCTTCCAAGTTTGTCTCCAATTACATTTTTCACTTGAAAAGGGACTGATTTATGTATGAGAGTCATAACTCCCCTGGCCCGGGATGAAAATGATGAGGTGAATACACTTCCTTGCCATCTACTCCTAATTCTTTTTATATCCTCCTCTATTAGATGAGTTTCTTGTAAAAACACAATTTTTGAACCCATGTCTTTTATTTTATTCATAACTTGTTTAAGTTTTTTTTAAATTTTGTAGACCTCTGCAATTCCATGAAGTTAAATTAAGATTAACACTTTGGTTTATGATCAATAGAGAGTTTGGGATTACCTTGCAGTGTAAACATGCTCATACAGAGAAGCAAAAACATGAGTGGTTGAACATTCATCCTACAAACTACACACAAACAAATTCCCCCTTCCCACACTTGTGGCGAACCCCCCAAAATCAAAAGAAACATTCCGTCTCCCGATATAGCCATCGACCGTTCCACACCCACGGGGAACAGCCTAAGCCACTCCTTCTTCATTCTCCCAATCACCCTAACTCTACTGCTTTTAATGACGTAACATTAACTCTCCTCTGTAGTTTTCCAACTTAACTCCAAAATTTTTAACAACTTTGTACATCATAGTTTTTTTTTTGTTTGTTTTGTTTTTGTTTTTTTAATATATAATACAATCTATATTTTGTAAACTTGCTGTTTACTTCAAGTCAGTCAGATGCCTGTGCAAATGCTTAATTATTCTACCTTATATTTTGTTCATGCTTAGCTCCCACCAGTCTCTTCTTCTTCTTTGATCTTCTTGATGAACTCCTGCGCCTCCTCTGGGGTCTTGAAGATGTGGGTTCTGCCCTCATACGTGGTCAGCAGTCTCGCAGGATAGATTACACCATGACGAATCCCAAGGTTGCGCAGCTCCTTACGTATGGGATCAAACTGCTTCCTCAATTGTTGGATTCCTGTGGCCAAATCTGGGTAGAACCGCACCTGCTGATCCTGGTGTTTAATCTCTCCTTTAGCTCGTGCAGCGTTGAAGATCTTCATCCTGTCTCTGTTGCTAAGAAACTTCATAATTAAGGTCCTCGGCGGTCCCTTATCTCTCCGTGGGCCAATACGATGTGCTTTTTCCAGAACCACTGCTGATTGCAACTCCTCGCTGCCCAGCACCTCCGGAATCCACTTTTCCAGAAAGGAATATACGTCCCGACCTTCTGATTCCTCTGGAAGACCCACCAGCCTCAAGTTATTCTGTCTCGACCGAGATTCCAAATCCAAAATATTATCTTCTAGACATTTATTTTTTTTTTCCAAAGTGTGCACCTTTAATTGAAGACGGGTGACGTCATCTTCAGCACTAGCGAGACGGAGCTCCATCTGCGCCGTTCGTTCTACACAGTCACCCAATTCCTTTCTTATTCCTTCCAACGCTGTCATAATCCCATCAAATCTAGAGGAAAAGTCCGCTCTCATTGAACTCATGGCAGCCATCAGCGCATCTGCGCCGCTCCCCGCAGATATCGCACCGTTGCCAGCCTCCTCCGCCATATATGGAGTTTTGTTTGCTGCGTCACAGACCTGAAAGTCCGTTAATTTGGACTGTTTCGGCGGCTCGCTTTTTCCTTTACCTGGTTTTCCAGCCTTAGGCTTCGCCGACATATCCTCGCCCAAATGCTGGGATACGTTCTGTCCCAAATGAGAGAGTTATTTGCCGATTTTTTTCTCCAGGAGCAGAGCAGAGTGAAACACGTCCGTCTTACGTGGCAGCCATAACCGGAAGTCGGCTATTTATCTTTACTTTTATTTTTACTTCGGTTGTATGGTCAACCCTGTGTTCTATAACAGTTTTTTTTTTTTTTCCAAATTCTTCTCACTTACTTAATTGCACAGTAGCCTGGTGGAGCACCCACAATTTTGTTGTGCTGTACAACTGTACAATGACAATAAAGCCTATTCTATTCTATTCTATTCTATTCTATTCTGTTGACAGCCTTAGCTCATCCACCCCCACTGCAAAATGGTTGATAGCGGTCAGTGCAATAGCTCCAATGGTCACAAAAATGACACTCAGTAATCCTCGGGTGTGCCTGCATCTGTTGTGCTCAAGGTGAAGGTCAGGCAAGTGCTCTTGCAGTGGTTGACTGGGACAGAATGAGCTACTTCTCTTATGGGTCATTTCTTGAAATAGTAAGTGACTTCCACCTGACTGTACCTTTAATATATTTTTGGGGGAACTTCAGTTAATTTTTACATTGAATGTACATGTCTCTTGCTTCCAACAGAAAGCTGCTATGGAATTAATATATATTATGCGAAATTAAAGCATTCACTGAAGGGCAGTTTTCTTCAGGCATGCTTTTAAAACTTAACTGACACCACAATCCTAATTAGATTAGATTAGATTAGATTCAACTTTATTGTCATTACACATGTATGAATACAAGGTAACGAAACACAGTTTCGTTTCGTACTCTGTATTGTCTTCTGCTGATCAGTGCATATCAAATTTGCTGAAACTTTGATCCTGCCTGATTTTTGATAAGGAATTTTTCCAACAGTGCTAAAAGGATGTTAAAGGTCAAGATTAAGTTTTTGCTTATGTGTCCTGCATTGTCATGTGAAAAAATTTCGACACCCCTTTCAATATTCAGTTCTTTATTAAGAACTGTTCACATATCTATGTCTAACCTTGTTTTTGTTTTTATTTGCATTTTTTTAATATTTATTTTAGCAATTTTAAGTGGGAATGAATGTGGGGGTGTCCTAAAAAAGATGGGGGGTGTCCTTATTTATTCCTCACTATTTGTTTAGAATTACATTTTACAGAAAGGTTGAAAAGTCTTTAATTCATTTTTAATTGTTTCAGAGTAGAACCGCTGCTCCTCCACATTGAAAGGAGTCAGTTGAGGTGGTATGGGCATCTGATTAGGATGCCTCCTGGACGCCTCTCACTTGAGGTGTTTCAGGCACGTCCCACTGGGAGGAGACCCCGGGGCAGACCCAGGACACGGTGGAGAGACTATGTCTCCCAGCTGGTCTGGGAACGCCTTGGTATCCTCTCTGAAGAGCTGGAGCAGGTGGCGGGGGAGAGGGAAGTCTGGGCTTCTCTGCTTGAACTGCTGCCTCCGCAACCCGGACCTCCGGAAAAGTGGTAGAAGATGGATGGATGGATGGATAGTTGTATTACATGAATCTCCCAGTATTTTTAACATTGATATGAAATATCCATATGTCCAAATATGTTTTTTTTTAAAAAAACCACAGGCTTATACAGGGTGTCCTATTTTTTTCACATAACTGTAAATGTGAATGTGTTTTCACTGTATGTGAACTGTATTGTATGGGAAACTCAGTATTTTCCTTCTATACGTGTGCATTAGAATATGAAAAATGCCAATAGAAAGATCTAAAACTTTGGAGAGATGATTCATTGAGTTGTCACTATTGTACTGAATGCTACGGTTCTTTTCATGTCTCATATCATCCATGCATGCACTTTTCCATTTTACAGTTGGACACAGACTCATGTTGTTCCTCCTGTGTTCTTCTCCTCACACCCGACTCCCACATGGTGACAAAGCTGTAGCTTCCAGATTTCTCCCCTGCCACCTCTGATTAAGGCCGTCATGAGTGAGACACACCTGTACAGCTGATGGGAGACAATGCAGTCGCTTCCTCCTAGAGATTGATTTTCTCCATTAAAACGGGCCCTTTGTCTAAAAACGCTGCAACCCCTTTGTTATGCTAAAGAGAAGATGGAAGATTTCCAATTCAATCTGAGTCGAGCTGAGGTCTGGTCAGCTATACGGGCCTCCATTGTCCTGGTGGAGCCCGCTGGGACAACACAAGCGTCTCCCAAACACCAATTAAGCTGGACAGAGAGACGGACAGAGCTGAGGGGGGGATAATTGACAGGCAGGATAAAGGGAGCCCTCTTCCTCCCTGTCTCATCATTGAAAAAGAAAATCAAAGAGAGAGCAATGAAGAGGAGGGGAAGTGAGGGATGATGAACAGGAGAAGAGTAAAATCATGTAGCATGTTGCCCGGAGTAAATTACATGAAATGTTTCCTTCACGTACATAACTTGGGCACCAACATAGCTGAGATAAGACAAGAACCATGATTATGAGGAAAGAAAAGTGAGAAACTGGTGGGCTGACTATTTCTTTAAAAAGTGGTGGCAATATTTGCACTTATCACATATGGATTCATCATTGAACTTTTTGGGCTCTAGTAGTTGCAGTGTCAAAATATTTTATCACTAGGCCTTTGTCAGAGTCTCATGGCTTTTCTGCGGATTGTGTTATGAGCAATGTTGAGAGAAACACATTACAAAGTAACGTATTACTGTAAAGCCACTACTTTTGCAGTATCGTGCTGTGTAACAAAATTACTGTTTGAAAATTCAGCAATGCATTACAGTTACTGAAATTTGATCAGATGCATTACTTGTACTCGTTTGATTCTGATACTACCGTATTATCCTAACAGAGCACTACGCTCCCAAAATGCAGGATTACTTGTAATACCTAGAATCTCCAAAAGTACAATGGGAGGCAGAGCCTTCAGTTATCAAGCTCCTCTCCTGTGGAATCAGCTGCCAATCTGGATTCGGGAGTCAGACTCGATCTCTGTTTTTAAGAATAGGGCTAAAACCTACCTTTTTGATATAGCCTACAATTAGGGAGGGATCGTGTGTTTCTGAACCCTCCCTTAGTTATGCTGCTAATAGGTTTAGTCAGCCGGGGGACCTCCAGTAATGCACTGGGCCTCACTCCTTTTCTCACTCTCAATGAAATATTTTTTTTGCTGGTCATTAACATTTGTTTGTTCTCTCCCATAGATTGAGTCCCCATCGTGCTGTTTGCTCTCTACATGTCTGTTCTTTTCTTCTTCTCTATCCCCTCAGCCAGTCGCAGCAGATAATTGCCCCTCCCTGAGCCTGGTTCTGCTGGAGGTTTCTTCCTGTTAAAAGGGAGTTTTTCCTCTCCACCGTCGCCAAGTGCTTGCTCACAGGGGATCGCCTGATTGCTGGGGTCTTTCTGCAACTGTGGGGGTTCCCTCTACAGTTGATAGTGCTATGAGATGACTGTTGTTGTGAAATGGCGCTATATAAATAAAATTGAATTGAATTGAATTGAATTGAATTGATTAATATGGATAAACATTTTTAGTGCAAATACAGTGGTGAGAAAAAGTGTTTGCTCCCTTCCCGATTTCTCTTTTTTTGTATGTTTGTCACACTTAAATGTTTCAGATCATCAAACAAATTTAAATATTAGACAAAGGTAACACAAGTAAACAGAAAAGGCAGTTTTAAATGAAGGTGTTTATTATTAAGGGTAAAAAAAAATCCAAACATACATAGCCCTGTGTGAAAAAGTGATTGCCCCCTAAACCTAATAACTGGTTGGGCCACCTTTAGCAGCAACAACTGCAATCAAGCATTTGCAATAACTGGCAATGAGTCTTTTACAGTGCAGTGGAGGAATTTTGGCCCACTCATCTTTGCAGAATTGTTGTAATTCAGCCACATTGGAGGGTTTTCGAACATGAACCGCCTTTTTAAGGTCATGCCACAGCATCTCAATCGGATTCAGGTCAGGACTTTGACTAGGCCACTCCAAAGTCTTTATTTTGTTTTTCTTAAGCTATTCAGAGGTGGACTTGCCAGTGTATTTTGGATCATTGTCCTGCTGCAGAACCCAAGTGTGCTTCAGCCTGAGGTCACAAACAGATGGCCAGACATTCTCCTTCAGGAGTTTTTAGTAGACAGCAGAATTCATGGTTCCATTTACCACAGCAAGTCTTCCAGGTCCTGAAGCAGCAAAACAGCCCCAGACCATCACACTACCACCACCATATTTTACTGTTGGTATGATGTTCCTTTTCTGAAATGTTGTGTTACTTTTACGCCGGATGTAATGGGACACACACCTTCCAAAAAGTTCAACTTTTGTCTCGTCAGTCCAGAGTATTTTCCCAAAAGTCTTGTGGATCATGAAGATGTTTTCTGGCAAAACTGAGATGAGCCTTTATGGTCTTTTTGCTCAGCAGTGGTTTTTGTCTTGGAACTCTGCCATGCAGGCCATTTTTGCCCAGTCTCTTACTTGTGGTGGAGTCATGAACACTGACCTTAACTGAGGCAAATGAGGCCTGCAGTTCTTTGGATGTTATTGCGGGGTCTTTCGTGACCTCTTGGAGGAGTCGTCGCTGCGCTCTTGGGGTAATTTTGGTCGGCCGGCCACTGCTGGGAGGGTTCACCACTGTTCCATGTTTTTGCCATTTGTGGATAATGGCTCTCACTGTGGTTTGCTGGAGTCCCAAAGCTTTAGAAATGGCTTTATAACCTTTTCCAGACTGATAGATTTCAGTTACTTTGTTTCTCATTTGTTCCTGAATTTCTTTGGATTGCAGCATGATGTCTAGCTTTTGAGGATCATTTGGTCAACTTCACGTTGTCAGGCAGGTCCTGTTTAAGTGATTTCTTGACTAGTAATCAGGCCTGGGTGTGGCTAGCGAAATTGAACTCAGCTTTCCAAAGATGTGATAAACCACAGGGGGGCAATCACTTTTTCACACAGGGCCATGTAGGTTTGGATTTTTTTTACCCTTAATAATAAACACCTTCATTTATAAACTGCATTTTCTGTTTACTTGTGTTATCTTTGTCAAATATTTAAATTTGTTTGATGATCTGAAACATTTAAGTGTGACAAACATACAAAAAAATGAGAAATCAGGAAGGGGGCAAACACTTTTTCACACCACTGTAAATGAATATACAAACTGACCTTATCGTAGCTGAGACAAGCCATCAGTTGATGTGACCTGTTGCAATGAGCCTGAGTCTTCACTACTGAGTGGATGAAAAGATGAAGCTACTTTGTTTGTGAGGAAATAGATTATTTTTCCTTTGTTGCGGTTAAGGACAAAACCATACTGGTGGGTTGCAAGCTAAGTGCTGTTTGAGACCTACTGCAATGTTCAGAAGTGTCTGAAAACAGCAACAAAGCTCCAACAAAGCCAGTGCTAAGTAACGGCTAGCTATGTTAACAATTAACACTGTGTTAGTTGATCTACACTATCTGAACAGCCACGGCTGAATGTAAAGTGGAAATACTCTTATCTCAACACCCACAGCTGGATTTCAAGCACAGGTATGCATCTGGACAGTTTGTGACACAGCAAGAATTAAATTGACTGATTGCCAAATACTTCATTACAGACTTAAGACGTGATAACAGTCATTTTCCATCAGACAGGTGGACTGTGATCCACTGAAGTTAAAACACATTTACCTGCTACCTGGATAAAGATTATTCAAAAATGGATTTTGATCTCCAAAAGGAATTTGAGGGACTGGCTCATGTCTCTGCCACAGCAGACATTTGGACTGTGGATAAGGAATGTTTTCTTTGGATCACTGCACATCGGATTAATTCATATCAAAAAGGTAAGATAAACATGGACAGCTTTATGCAGTGTTGCCAACTCTCACTCTTTTGGAGTGAATCTCACTCTTTTCCCCTCTCCCTCACTCCACAAACTCTATTTCTCACCCCAAAATGAGGAAATTACTGGCAATTTTGTGTTGATTTTCTTCAGATTTTCCCCCCAATAAGAGCTCTCAAGGCAGGATAAAGCAGACTGAACATGTCTGTTTTCAGCTCGACATTAATAAGCCCGTAATGTAATCCATTAATTAAATTATCTTGCTATGTGTGCAAGATGATTTAAGTATGCATTTATAAGTAACGTGAAAGTTACTTTTCCAAGTAACTAGTTACTTTAATCATGCAGTAATTGGTAAAGTAACTCAATTACTTTTGAAAAGAAGCAACTAGTAACTGTAATTAGCTACTATTTTTAGTAACTTGCCCATCACTGGTTATAAGAGTTATAATTTAGAATGTGGCATTGATGGGGCCATTGAAGACTGAACACTGACAAAAATTCTGACTTCATATCATTTGGTGATGTGACATAGACAACTGAGCAGAGCTAACCTATCCAAGGGGATATGACCTTCACTCTCATGGAAATGTTTTACTCTTTTTTTTTTTTTTTTGCATTTCCTTCATTGTACACTATCATACTAAAATAGTCACCCATTCTGAGCCAAGGAAAACCCACATGTTTCTATAATAATGTTTTACTAGCATAGACTGTATGTAAACATGGATGATGTGCCATAGCTTACATCTACAGTAGAAAAGTGATGCTCTACTTCATAGATTTTGGGTTCGCCATCTTGTGTTTTTGGAACCAGAGTCTGTACAGTAGCAACTTTGAAGCAAAGCCTGGTAGTGAGTTTTCACCTATGTGGCCACCCGTTACAGCCTATCCAGCAATCCATGGGGAGCCTCTTCAGTCAAGCGCAATCTCAACCACACCCCATTTTTATACCATCAAATAATACATTAACACCCGACTCATCCGTTAAACAAACCCTTGTGATGTGCATCAGCATGATGAGGACAGAAGCTATCAGATAAAAATTTATTTGAGGAGTATTTTTAGTTTTCATTTTGGCAAAGTGCTCCTATGCTGTCAGCACTGTAAAACCGAATTAGTTTACAGAACTCAAAACTTATGTACGTGGAAACCGATTACCTAATAAATTTTAAGTAAATGCAATTTTCTTTGAGTAATCTAAAATTAAAAAATTTAAAACAAAATGCTGAAAATGTATTTTTTAAGTACAGTTTACTAAAAAAAATCATTTAATTTACTTAAAATTTATGAGGTAATCGGTTTCCACAAAAGTTTTGAGTCCTGTGAATTATTCGGTTTTACAGTGAGTGGCTAGTTGGACGCATTACCATAGTTGCCTAGCTTTGTTTGAGGTGAGGAGATTCTGGTGTGACAAGGGGTCCCACTTGTGGCTGTAAAGAGGTAAAATCTGGGCATCTCTGGTCAGTCTGCTGCTTCTACAACTCCTACCTCTGGACAAGTATGGATGGATGGATGGATGGATAGGACACCCAAATAAAACCATCTCAGCTGCCTTACTGATTGTTCTGTCCCCTTTTTCTTTAGTATTTCCTCTCTATTCTGTAATTTCTGTATTTCCTCTCTATATCTGTAATTTCCCAGTTTGGGATCAATAAAGTATATCTATCTACAGTGGGGTAAAAAAGTATTTAGTCAGCCACCAATTGTGCAAGTTCTCCCACTTAAAAGATGAGAGAGGTCTCCAATTTTCATCATAGGTATACCTCAACTATGAGAGACAAAATGAGAAAAAAAAATCCAGAAAATCACATTGAAGGATTTTTAAGGAATTAATTGGTAAATTCCTCAGTAAAATAAGCATTTGGTCACCTACAAACAAGCAAGATTTCTGGCTCTCACAGACCTGTAACTTCTTCTTTAAGAGGCTCCTCTGTCCTCCACTCGTTACCTGTATTAATGGCACCTGTTTGAACTCGTTATCAGTATAAAAGACACCTGTCCACAACCTCAAACAGTCAGACTCCAAACTCCACTATGGCCAAGACCAAACAGCTGTCAAAGGACACCAGAAACAAAACTGTAGACCTGCACCAGGCTGGGATGACTGAATCTGCAATAGGTAAGCAGCTTGGTGTGAAGAAATCAACTGTGGGAGCAATTATTAGAAAATGGAAGACATACAAGACCACTGATAATCTCGCTCGATCTGGAGCTCCACGCAAGATCTCACCCTGTGGGGTCAAAATTATCACGAGAACGGTGAACAAAAATCCCAGAACCACACTGGGGGACCTAGTGAATGACCTGCAGAGAGCTGGGACCAAAGTAACAAAGGCTACATCAGAAACACACTACGCCGCCAGGGACTCAAATCCTGCAGTGCCAGACGTGTCCCCCTGCTTAAGCAGTACATGTCCAGGCCCATCTGAAGTTTACTAGAGAGCATTTGGATGATCCAGAAGAGGATTGGGAGAATGTCATATGGTCAGATGAAACCAAAATAGAACTTTTTGGTAAAAACTCAACTTGTCGTGTTTGGAGAAGAACACCATACCTACTGTGAAGCATGGGGGTGGAAACATCATACTTTGGGGCTGTTTTTCTGCAAAGGGACCAGGACGACTGATCCGTGTAAAGGAAAGAATGAATGGGGCCATGTATCGTGAGATTTTGAGTGAAAACCTCCTTCCACCTGCAAGGGCATTGAAGATGAAACGTGGCTGGGTCTTTCAGCATGACAATGATCCCAAACACACCTCCCGGGCAATGGAGGAGTGGCTTCATAAGAAGCATTTCAAGGTCCTGGAGTGGCCTAGCCAGTCTCCAGATCTTAACCCCATAGAAAATCTTTGGAGGGAGTTGAAAGTCTGTGTTGCCCAGCGACAGCCCCAAAACATCACTGCTCTAGAGGAGATCTGCATGGAGGAATGGGCCAAAATACCAGCAACAGTGTGTGAAAACCTTGTGAAAACTTACAGAAAACGTTTGACCTCTGTCATTGCCAACAAAGGGTATATAACAAAGTATTGAGATGAATTGACCAAATACTTATTTTACCGAGGAATTTACCAATTAATTCATTAAGTCTTCAGTCTGAATTAAGTCTTCACTTCCGCTCTTCAAGGAGAGTAGACGCTTCTCTCTTTTCTCTCTGCTCTAGCTCCCCACTTCCCTAACTAACTGGATCCCAGCTTGCTGTTGTCTGTCTGCGTCTACTGCTGATTATCGAAAAGAAATTATGGAATTGATAAGCTGGGCTTTGAACGCAATTGACACTATTTTTTCAACAAGGAACAGTGCTCCGGGGGAAGCTGTTTGCCCCGCAGGGACGGCTCCAGCGGGCTATTTACGGGTGACAAGTGTTTGGAGGATCTTGTGCCTGAGTAATCTCTCTATCGAAGATATTGAAGATTTGTATATCTTCGTAATAATGGTGACTGGGATCGTTCTGATTGGAACTGGGATTGTCCTGGTGTACCGCAAATTGCTGAAGATGGATACAACCTATCAAAATGCTGGCCACGCGAGGTGCATCCATCAAATTGGAAAAATGGAGGAGACTTTGATAGCGACAAATGGAGAACTGTCTCGGAAGGTGGATTACATCTACGCTTAAGTCTATCCACGACGGACTCAAAGCCCTCGCAATGAAGGATTAAGCACTGAATCTGCAGAAGAAAATAAAGTTCTTTCTCTGTGTTCAGTCTATTTGGCTCAATTTCCCTTACAAAAATCCTCCTGATAATCCCCAGTCTTTGTTTTTCAAAACACTGAGCACACGGCCTCTGGACAGTAGCTGCTTGGGACAATTGCCAAGGACAATTGCTGCAGCCAGACAAAACATCTTCTGCCAAAGTGTCCTTGTGCTCATATTGATACAACATTGCTTCAACACTACATCCACACTGACCCAGAAACTGACAACAAGATAACATTCACTGCTCTCCTTGTGTCCTGTGGACTCTGGTCTTGAATGTGCATCGTGGGCTTTTTTTGTCTTTGTAATCATAATATTGATTACTTATGGTCAATATTCTGAATTCAATGATTTTTTTGCTCCTTCCTATTGTATGATTTCTTATCTGTACCATCCTATTGGCAGGCGCGTCCCCGATGCAGCCGTGTCACTGGAAATGCAGGTTCATTTTCTGTGTCAAGTCAAATTCTCTCGTATGTTATCAGTGATCTGTTAATGTACTTGGCAATAAATCTTTTTCTGATTCTGATTCTGATTCTGATTAAAAATCCTTCAATGTGATTTTCTGGATTTTTCTTTTCTTATTTTGTCTCTCATAGTTGAGGTATACCTATGATGAAAATTGGAGACCTCTCTCATCTTTTAAGTGGGAGAACTTGCACAATTGGTAGCTGACTAAATACTTTTTTACCCCACTGTATCTATCTATCTATCTATCTATCTATCTATCTATCTATCTATCTATCTATCTATCTATCTATCTATCTATCTATCTATCTATCTATCTATCTATCTATCTATCTATCTATCTATCTATCTATCTATCTATCAGAAATAGTGCACAACTCACATCTTTTATACTAATAAACCCTAGTTCACCTCATCCAGATCACACTCTAACCTTACTCTCCTTTTTTTGTCATTGCTGATTTCTGTGGCTAATGTTAGCTGTTAGCTCATACCACTGGCAGCGAACACAACCTAACTAAACAAACAAACATATCGGCTGTACTGTATATGAGAGTGTAAAACCCCAAATTCAGTCATATATGATTCATCCCTGGGGTGTAAAAGGATAGAAACAACCCTGAATAAGTGAATGGCTAACTCTGCTAACAGCAGGTAACCACTGCTGGTCCCAGCCAGTGTATAATAAACTTCAGCAAAATAAAGTAAAAAACCTCTTGGAATGAACTGTATTTTCAAGTGTTGGTTAACGATCCAGCTGGGATCACAGATGACTAGTGCAGTGAATAGGTAATATAGAAAATTTTGAAAAAATGACCCCCATCAGTCAGCTAAGCTAATACTAGCAGCCCAATCTGCAGTTGTATGTCAATCATTTGGACATGTAAGGTGCTTTTCAAAGTTATGAGCAGTGTAATTTATCTGGGTGAGCATGGCACCATCTTGTTGCTTTTTGTGCTGCATAACCTTTTCCCATCAGGAGCCAGGAGGAGACTGCAGCTGGCTGCTTGCTCACACCTGAACATAATCATTGATCCCAGGCTATTTAAGCTTCAGTTTGGAGTTGCTCTATGTGCCACTCTGCTGAGTACCCTCTTTGGCTTTGGAACACCTACCCAGCAACAAACCTCTCACCTCTTTGCTCTTCATCTCTCCCCTGGACACTCCTCCATCTCCTCTGGAAAAGAAAAGACTCAAGTAAGAACTATACACAAGTTCCTAATTGCTTCCTCACCCTAGGATCAGCTCTCCTCAGTGTGCCACCTGTGGAGAAAAAACCCTGTTTAGATCCGGATTCTCAGAAAACCCCCAAGAATGGACCTCTACTTTTCAAAATCAACTCCAATCAAACTCCTACCTCTGGTCGTCTTGGGCCTGCGAGCCAAGTGTTGGAAACTCTCACCTGTGGTATGCTTCCAGGCTCTAAGTAAGTCTCTTTCCGGCAAATACTAATTATTACTCACCTCCTTGTAAAACTCAAGTCACTCACCCTCTTCTTCTTCCCTTATGGTACATGTTTACTGGTTCCGTCGTTTTTCCACTTCCCATTCATTGTGTATTGAAAATGCAGCGGAAAGCATTTGGGTGCGGAGCGATCAAAAACCGTACTGTGGTGTGGAGAATCTCCCGTGCATCCCCTACAGCTCATTTGCCTATTCGAGACCATCAGTCATGCAATTTTCCATACGGTTATGAACCAGAGGCAGCACCCTCTGTTGTGTGGGGATTTGGCCTTTGGGGTTTGCCGTAGCTGACGCCAGGCAGTCGATGTAATGACGTCAGGCGGGCTATGGCCAGTGTGTGTATATTGAGGAGTTGCTCAATAAAGAGCAGTTCGTTGCTCGGCACAGCATGGCTCACATCTCGCTTTGTTAATACATAACATTTGGCAACGCCAGATTAAACCATGGGGGTGTGCACAACACCACCTCATCCGTTCTTGGAGTCACCGGGTGTACCAGCTACACCATGGCATCACTGGTTGGAAGTGTTTGATGCCTGCATTGTCGCGGCTGGCTTGGGTGGCGCCGAAGAAAGAAGATGCAAGAGCATGCTATTCCATTGCCTCGGCAAAGAAGGTCAACGTGTGTTTCACGTGCTGGGTAGCAAGGGCTCGTTGAAAGAGTGTTTAAACATGACGGACAAATTTTTTGTTGATCTGTACAACGTCACGGCACAAAGACACAGATTCTTCGACCGCTGTCAACAAGCGGATGAGTTCACTCAGCACTTTCTTATGGAGCTCTGTAATCTAGTGAGCATGTGTGCCTTCAGGCCTGTAGAGGAAGAGCTAGCACACGGCACGAGCAACAAGTGGCTAAAGGAGAAGCTACTACTAACTAAAGATGACTTCACGCTGAGTCAAGTAATGCAGATAACTAGCCAAATCAAGTCCGCTACCCAGCTAGGTTTGTAAGTACTGGCTAAGGAAAACCTACCTGCCCAAGCTCACTCGCCATGTCAGGCCACTAGCAATGCCGCTAACTCCTTGAGACGGAATCCCCAAAAGGTGGCGGACCGTGGCACAGGCAGGAGCGGGAACCCAGGTATTGTGTGGCGGCTGTGGCTCTCCCTGTCACCGGGCAGGCTCGTCCACCTGCCCTTCTAAAGGGAAAAGGTGCTACAACTGCGCTTGTGCTAGTCACCTGGCTAGGGTTTGCACCAATGCTAACAAACCGTTGGACTCGGGACTCATGAGCATCGCTTTGGTGTGTGTAGCAAGTGCCAAGAATTGGCTGCTAAACTGGTACAATGTGCCGCTCATGGTGGAGTTGGGCGCTGGTAAATCCATACTGAGCTTGTCCACAGTAAGAAAACTTTTTCCAAGAAAACCTATTAAGGTGGGTGCTGTGAAAATGTTTGGCTATGGACATGTGAAGATTGGCATGGTGGACACAGTCAGTTTCTTGGTGGTGTGTGGATCAAAGACTATTCTCGCATTTACCTTTCAAGTTTTGCGCCATGGGGCTGACTTGTTGGGTATTGATTTACTGAGGGGAGTTAGGATTCTCCATCATGAACCCAGCGAGATCCAAGGTGTTGACTGTTTCTCCCGGGTGGCATGTTCGCTGGCCACTGTTGTTTGTGGGCCTGGGTTGCGTGAAGGCTTTCAACCACTGTTCGCTCATCGACCTGGCTGTGACGCCCAAAATCCAACCACTACGGCGGCTTCCCCTCGCTCTGCGGGATGATGTTATGGCAGAACTAAATAAGCTGCTTAAAGCTGGCATTATCGAGAAAGTTGATGCCCCGCCATGGATCTCAAACATCATGATGGCCAAGAAGAAGACAGGTGGCATCTGGCCATGCACTGACCTCAGAATGGTAAATAAAGCAATCATCCCGGACAAATAACCACTTCCCACAATGGAGGAACTCACTGCAATGTTCAGCAGCTCCACAGTGTTTTCGAAACTGGACCTCCACCAAGGTTACATACAGGTACCCCTCCACCCACCCAGCCACGACCTGACGGTGTTCGTGACCCACATGGGCATTTTCAGATATACTCACATGCCTTTTGGCCTGAGTTTGGCGCCAAGCTGTTTTGAAAAAATTATATCTACGATCCTCGCTGGCCTCAGGGGTGTGGTGGTGTAACTGGATGATATCGTGGTTCACAGCGGGTCATGGGGGCCACATGATGAACGCTTGGAACGAGTAATGGAGGTACTGCTGGAGCACAGGGTTACACTGAATGGGGAAAAGTGCATCTTCGCAGCAGAATCCATTGAGTTTGTTGGGTTCCGGCTATTGGCTGATGGCCTGAGCCCCCTGCACTCAAACATAAAGGCGGTCCTGCGTCTCCCTGACCCCACAACACCTGCGCAAATTTCCTCATTTCTGGGCATGTGAACTTCTACGGGTGCATCATTCCCCATTATTCAGAGACTACTGAACCTTTCTGAGCTCTCCTGAAGCAGGACGCTCTGTGGCAATGGACCCTGGCCTGCTCGGCGGTGGTCGCTAAACTGAAATCTCAACTCACCTCCCCGCCGGTGTTGGCGTATTTTGACCCCAAATGGCCCACTTTGGTGATTTGTGACGCATCTGGTTCAGAGGTGGGGACAGTTACGTCTCAAGTGCAAAATGGTACAGAATGTCCAGTGACATTCGCGTTGAGGTCCCTCACGTCAGCTGAACAGAACTATGCTGTGGGTGACAGAGAGGCGCTCGCGTGTGTTTGGGCATGCAAACGGTGACACATCTACCTCTGTGGGTGCCATTTTACCCTATGCATGGACCACCGGGTGCTGACAATGCTGCTGGAGACAACTGGTTCAGACAAAGGCCCCTGCGGATCCACAGGTGGGCGTTACGACTGTGGGCCTACAACTTCACTACTCAGTTTACCCCTGGCAAAAAAAAACTTAGTGGCGGACCTCCTGTCCTGTGCCACGACCAACACCACCCAACCAGACGACAGTGATTCCTTGGAGGCGGATCTGATCAACATGCTGCACAAGCCCCTCCAGAACATGATGTCCCTCCAGGAACTCCAGGTGGAGTCAGAATGGGACCCAGCGTTGTCGCAACTTCACTCTTTCATCGGGGGGGGGGGGGGGTTGGCCCACAAAAATGCAGGGTGACTTGGCACCTTTCAACAGGTTCAGGGACGAACTGAGTTGCTGGAATAACGTGCGTGGTGAGAGGACACTGCATGTTGATTCCGGTGTTGCTGAGATCACGCGTCTTGGCTATGCTTCATGAGGGTCATCTGGGGGTGGTCAGGGTGAAACAACGTTGCAGGGATTCGGTTTGGTGGCCCGGCATTGACAAAGACATTGAGATTATGGTTAAGAACTGTGTACCGTGTTTGGAGAGTGGGAAGACCAGAGTGCCACCTCCCCCACGCCTGCCCATTACAATACCCGTAGGGCCCTTGGAAGCATGTCCAATTGGACATCTGTGGCAAACTGCACACAGCCCCCGCGAACAGCCATTTTCTAATGGTAGCTTATGATCTGTTTTCAAAATGGCCAGAAGTGTTGCCCACTGTATTGGTCACGACGGACGTGGTCACTGGCTTCCTCTCATCGCTGTTCGCCATGTGGGGGGTTCTGGACACCATCACGATGGACAGCAACCCCCAGTTCACCTCTGGGGGGTTTGAAGAGTTTTTGGGAGAAAGGGGCGTGGAGCACATTAGAACAGCGTTCTATCATCTGCAGGCTAATGGGGGCGTAGAACATTTCAATAAGATACTGAAAAATAGTCTGCGGTCCCATCTGGCAGATGGCTTCACCTTTCTTTGACGCCCTTCAGAACACCCTCCTCCAGTACAGGGTGATGGCCCACACCGCGATGGGGTGCTCTCCAGCGAAGCTCATGCTAGGGCGTGAATTACATCTGCCCTTGGACCGGCTGCGGCCTCCCACGACCTCTCCTCTGGCAGACACAGAACCATCATGAGAGCGGGTCATTGCTCAACAGCAGATAATGAAACAGCGTTTCGACAAAAAGCACAGGGCAAGGGCTCATGGACTCGATGTCTCGGACTGGGTCAGGATCAAGCACCCCAAGTGTATGCATAAGCTGCAACCTTTCTGGATGGGACCACTACAGATCGTGAAGCGGCTGGGCCTGGACACGTTTTGGCTCTTGGACAGGTCACAGTGGCATTCCAGCCACCTCAGGAAGTCGTTGCCAGCCCAGGGTCCGGGACCTGCAGTGGATGAGACAGATATGGGTTGGGACTTGACTGATGGGGATCTGGGGGGCACTCAGGTGCGGCCAACGGAGCCTGGAGCAGATCCTCCGCCTGTGAGGCGCTCATCTTGAACACGTCAGAAGCCTAGGCACCTTGATGACTTTGTAGTGGGACTGAACTTAGTTGATGTGTGTTGGCTTTGGGTGGCAGATTAATCCACCTCAACATGGGGGGCATGCTGGTAGTCTATCCAGATGCCCAGTTAGTTCATTGGGTTTTATTAGTTTTGTGTATGGTTTATTATGCATTTTATGTTAAAGGGAGTTCACTTGCTAAATTTAGGAGAGGGGGGTTAATCGAGTTTGTATTTTACACAAATGAAAGTCTTCAGTGACATCATGATGGCAGCAGATTCTGGTCAGTACTCGGTCCTGGTGCTGCTGATATCACAGCTGCTTTTGAAATGGTGGACCACAATATATTGATAAATAGGATGAAGGACACGTTTGGTATTTCAGGATCAATTCTGAAATGATTCTCATCTTATTTAACTGATAGAGGGTTTTGCGTTTTGTTCAATGAGAAGATGTCAGAGGTTAAAGGACTTTCCTGTTGGGTTCCTCAAGGCTCAGTTCTGGGCCCTATTCTGTTTTTATGTTGTATTTAACACCACTTGGCTAGATTATCAGTCAGTTTAAGGGTGTCTCTTACCATTTTTCCACAGACGATATTTAGCTTTACTGCTCTTTTTAAGAGCAGTTAAGCTCCTTTCCTTCTTGCCTTGAGAGAGAGAGCAGTCGCATTTTTCTTCCCTCCTCTCCTGCCTTCCTGATCTATTCCCAGCTTTTGCAATGTTGCGTTTTTGTCTGTGTTTAGTCGCTCTTCTTCTGCTGAATCTTAATCTAAACGGAAATTATGGATTTGGAAGCGGCTTAAATGTGCTATTGTCACTATTTTTCAACAAGAATTGGGCCAAGGGGGAGCCCAAGAAATTGGAACCTACGAGGAGACTCATGGACATTGGAATTCATGCGTCTGTGGAAACATTATTGGTTATGATCTCAGGACTTCTATTTTTGACTGTGGAGTTCCCTGATGCATCAGAAATTAAAGGAAGGTGAGAGAGCTGATCAAAGCGGACCCGGCAAGCTCCTTCATCAAATTGGACCAGTTGGGGAGGGCACGAGTAGCGGCAAACGGTGAACTGAATGACAGTGATTCAGTGAAGGAATACATCTGAAGCCCTGTGCTCTCCATGGAAAAACAGTTTAAGCCTGCACATATAATGGAAGCACAGAATTACACGGGTGAGGACAAATTCTATTCTCTGAGTGCACTGTGCTGATTTGATTTGATTTGACCTCGTTTGCCCCGTGTTTACATTCCTCCTGATTGAGATAAGCGGAAGGACCGGCTCTTATGTCTACCCAAACAATCAACAATCAGTTGTTGTCGTCAGCGGATTGGACCCTCAAGGACAATGCCCATGTGCCTTCTGCAAGCAAGAGAGAGAGCAAGAGAGATAGACTCTGGACTCTGGACTCTGGACTTGTTTATAAGTCACATGATTACAACATCTATCCACTGCCAGGAGGCACCCTCTGCTGCTCACTAACAACTGTTACATTTACACTACACAATGCATACAACATTACATGCATACAATACACTGCCTCTCAACTTTTGTGTGTGATCTCCTGCTAAATGTCTGCTAAATGTGCATTGAGGTTTTTTTTTGCCTGCAATCAAAATTTCGCTCACTTGCCGAGCGTCATTCTGTTAAAACATGTTTTTTTTTTTTCTCTCGCCTACTGTGTCATATCCATTTTCTTTTTCTTTTTTTCCTTTCTTCTTTATGACTGGCGCCTAGCGGCTGCCCTGGCCTTGGATGCGCTCTGCAGAGCGTGCCCAAATGCCAAGTCACGTTTCATTACCTTGTATTCATACATGTGTAATGACAATAAAGTTGAATCTCAATCTCAATCTCAATCTCAAAATGAGCTGATCATTTTATCAAACTTAATCTCTTGCCTGTCTGCCATTAACAAATGGTTAAACAATAACTTCCTAAAATTAAATCTTAACAAGACAGAAACACTGATCATCGCTCCAGTGAAATTCCTCTGGTAAGGCAACACTTAGGTCACCTGGGCTCTTCTGTCCAGCCCAGCCTACATAACCCGGATGTTGTTTTTGACAATGCTATGTCATTGGACTGGTATGGTCGGCAACTAGTCAGAAATTGCCTTTTTTCATCTGAGGAATATAACAAAACTTAGACCTATGGTCATTCATCATTCATGCTTTTATCTTGTCTCGCTTAGATTATTGTAGTGCCCTTTTTATGTGTTTTAATAAAACTGCTGTTGCTCCCCTTCAGACTGTGCAAAATGCAGCAGCTCGGCTTTTAACCCGGACGAAGAAAAGGAACACATTTCCCCAGTTTTATCACCCCTTCACTGGCTGCCAGTTGCTTTTAGATTTCATTTTAAGATTTTAAATTTGACTTTTAGAGCTCTGAATGGCCAAGCCCCCTCATACATCTCAGCCCTCTTGACTCCTTATGCAACGATGCAATCACTAGACATGATCAATGCATGGCTAGAATGCACTTCCCCTGTCCTTGCGCTGCCTTGAGTCTGTTGACTCCTTTAAGAAGGAGTTAAAAACTCATTTGTTTAGACAGGCTTTTAGCTCTCATTGAATGGCTTTTATTCTTTCACTGTTTACTCTTTTTTATTCCTATTTATATTAATATTTTATCATATTTCTATTGATTTTAATTTCTGTGTATTTGTAAATTTTAATTTGCTGTGAAGCACTTTGTGATATATATCTGTGAAAAGTGCTATACAAATAAACTTTGCTTGCTTGCTTCACGCTTTGTAAAGGGGGGGTGTCATGTGGGGATTTGGTCCTTGGGGCTTGCCGTAGCCGACGCCAGGCAGTCAACATAGTGATGTCAGGTGGACTACAGCCAGTGTGTGTATACTGAGGAGTTGCTCAGTAAAGATCAGTTCGTTGTTCGGCATAGCAGGGCTCATGTCTCGCTTTAATACATAACACCCTCGTCTTGAACTTTTAAACCTGTGGTTTTTGATGTCAAATAACAACGAATTCATTAACTGAACCTACTATTTTTCGCACAAAATTATGTTAGAAACACTTTTCGTTGGTTTGTTTTAAAGATATGGAGACCAAGGATGCCATATTGTCCAGTAGCAGCGGAGAGCTGAAAACTGCCCACAGCTGGACCTGTCGACCAATCCAGTGAATCAGCCAGCTGGAGGAGAAGATGGGGGGGGGGGGGCGGTAGGACTCTATGTTACCTGTTGTTGTGAAGACATGAAGGAGAAATTAATAACTGCTGTTTGAGGCAACCCAATACTATATGACTAGTCCGTGCTGTCATTTAGAAACAACATACAAAGGAACGGGGCTTGGAGAGCAGTGGAACATGGGCTCATCCAGCCGAAGCTCATGAACCAGGCAGTCAAATTCGCCATGCATTGTGCGGGTCTGTAGGATTGGGTGAACCCAAAACCGGTGGTGATGACAACAAAGTTGCTTTCTGTAGCACAAATATACCAGCACTATTATAAACAATCTGCTCATGGTTAATAATGACTATTCCAGTATTTCCTCCCGCATTGCTCGACTCTGCCTATCCGCTACACTCCCCTTTCTGCACCTCACAGGTTGTGGTATCCGGATTCCTTTCCGAAAAATCCTGACCAGTGGACACGTAGCATTACAGGAGTAAAACCCCCTGGTGTGGGTCCAACCTACTCATTGTTACTAGTTTAATAAAAACCTTCATTTGCCTTCATTCCTGCTTCTGTGTATTGTGTCCTGCAATTGGGTCCTTGCCTTTGTATGAATCATGACAGACAGGTCCTTTCAAGATCACATTTCTTTGATGGAATGTCATCACATCTCATCGGAGGACTATTCCAATATCTAGGATCCTCGCAAAGACAAGGTCCTTCGTTCTCAGAATTTTTGAGGATGCTCAAATGGATCCCCTGTGCTCTGAAATCCCCCACAATGCTTCATGTATCTTTTAAAAAATAGTGCTTTGGCAGAGTGGGAGCAGAACAGCAGTACACTCTTAAATGTAGTAAATATTTGATATACAATATATATAGGACAAAAATACTTCATCAGCTATGACACAAAATACTTTCCTATTTGCCTATTTACTATATGTAAATCACAGCCTTTCTTCTTCTTCTGGCTGCTCCCTTTAGAGGTCGCCACAGTGGATCATCTGCCTCCATCTCACAATATCCCTTGCATTCTCTTCTCTTACACTAACCCTATCCATGTCCTTCTTCACTGCATCCATGAATCTTCTCTGTGGTCTTCCTCTTTTCCTCCTGCCACTTTCAACATCCTTTGTCCAATATATCCACTATCCCTCCTCCGCACATGTCCAAATCAGCTCAGCCTTGCCTTTCTTAATTTGTCTCTAAACCGCTCAACCTGAGCTGTCCCTCTGATATATTCATTTCTAATCCTGTCCTTCCTCTTTACTTTCAATGGGAATCAACTCTGCCACATCCGGCTCTGCCTCCTGTCTTTTTGTCAGTGCCACCATCTCCAAATCATACATCATAGCAAGTCTCACTGTCGTCTAGTAAATCTTTCCTTTTCACTCTAGCAGCTATCCTTCTGTGACAACTCACCCCTGACACTCAACTCCACCCACTCCACCCTGCCTGCACTCTCTTCTTCACTTGTCTTGTACACTGTCCACCGCTTTGAATGATTAATTCCATGTATTTAAACTCATCTACCTTCAATACCTCTACTCCTTTCATGTTTACCATTACACTTGCAACCCTCCCATTTACAGATATGTACATTGCAATCAAAATCATTCAACCCAAACTGTAAATTAGGTTTATTGGCAAAATGTACAAACTAGCTGCTGTTTGCAATAAACAAATCAAACAAGAACAATTAAATAGTTCAACACAACTAATACAGGTTTCTCCAAATTCATCATAAAATGCCAGTTTCAATGATTACTGCAGTCTCCAAATTATTCAATCACTTCATGATAAGCATCTTTACTTGTTAGTAGGGCACCCTTTTTTGTTATGACCTGTCGCAAACATGATGCATAGCCAGACACCAGGTTCTGGCAGCATTCCTGGGGAATCTTAACCCATTCCTGATGGGCAAAGGCCTCCAGTTCACTAATATTCTTTTGTTTGTGTGCTGCAGCTGCCATTTTCAAATCCCACCATTTTCAATGAGGTTCAAGTCAGGTGACTGTGATGACCACTCTAGTATCTTCCAGGGCTTCTTCTAAAACCAAGCCTTGGTGGACTTTGATATATGCATGGGACCAGACACCCAAGCTTCAGCTTCCTGACGGATGACATGATATTTTTCTCTCAGGATTCCCTAATACTTGATTGAATCCATCTTGCCCTCCATATGCTTCAGGATTCCAGTGCCAGAGGAAGTGAAGCAGCCCCAGGGCATCACTGAGCCGTCACCATGCAGGGTGTTCAGCGTATGCTTTATTCTTCCTCCTCCAGACAAACTGCTGATCTGAAAAGTTCCAGTTTTGTTTCATTGCTCCACAGAACAGAATCCCAAAACCTCTTTGGCTTTTTATATAGTTTTAACCAAACTGGAGCCAACTTTTCTTGTGCTTTTGGGTCAGAAGGGGTGTACGTCTTGGAGTTTAGGCATGGAGCCCTTTGTTTAGTATGTACCTTACTGTGTAAACTGAAACCTCAGTATCTGCTGCCACCAAGTCTTGCTGCAGGTCTTTTGCAGTCAGACGAGGATTTTGATCACCTGTGTCATGGCTGGCCCTCACGAGCCAGCATAAGACGCACACAGTCACCAGTGAGTTTACAGTGAGTTTTTATTACGGTGAGAAGTAAACAACACAAGATGCAGGGGCAATGACACATAAGTCTACACACTTCCGGAGGCGTAAGGCTAGACAGCTCTCTTACAAGTCCTTAGGAGGAGACGGTCATACACAGGCAAAGGCTGTTAAAGTAATGGCTACACAGGCTGCTGAGGCAAAGACACGCAGAGGTCTACTTTCACCGGAAGGGGTAAGGCTAACAGCTCACTTACTGGTGCCGGAGAAGCGACGGTCAACCACAAGCAGACAAGGTAGATGATAGTCCAAGGCATCCGTAGCTCAGACGTATAACGACTGACACTGCTGCATCTTACCGTCGCCAGTGCTGGGCTTAAATGGCGAAACACTAACGACGGTAATGACACTCAGCTGGCCGACCGTTGACAGGCGGAAGCCCCACCGAGCACTTTCACAATAAGAGCCCGGTGAGGCCAGAATACAGCCCGCAGCTGTCAAGGCCAGCAGCGAGACATAACTTAGCCCGAGCGCGATCAGAACCGGCGCTCGGGTCATAACAGTACCCTCCCTCCACGGGTGGACTCTGAACGCCCCAAGGAACCACCCTGCCCCCCCCCGCCCCCCCCAGGGTGGGAGGTGGGGGACAGGTGCGGAGGGAGAGAAACCAACCCCTGAACAAGACCATGACCAGACCAAAAAAACATACGAAACCAAAAAAAAAAAATACATGTAAATACCTGGAAACAATGAACAAAATCCCCATACAATAGCCCCTCAAGGAAAGAGGGGAGAACAAAAACAAAGACAAGACTTGACCATAGCCCCTCAAAAAAAAGAGGGGAGGAAAAAACAATTAGCAAAACAAGACCAAACTATGGATTACAAAACACAAAAGGCAATATAAACACGAACAAAACAAGAAATACATATCAACACACAGGGAGCAATCTAAAATTGCTTTGCCTTGGCTATGACTATGACTATGGCTTTCCAAAAAAAAAAAAAAGAACATGAGGCAATCCAAAAATTGCTCTGACCTGACTATAACCAACTATGGCTCTCAAAAAAAAGAACAAGAGGCAATCAAAAATTGCTCAGACTTGACCGTGACTATGACTGTGGCTAAAAAAAACAAAACAAGAGGCAATCTAAAATTGCCTAGACTTGACTAAGACTGTGACTTCGGCTTACAAAAAAAACAAAAAAAAACAAGAGGCAATCTAAAAATTGCTCAGACTTGACTAAGACTATGACTTTGAAAAACAACAAAGAATCTCTAGACGTACTTAACATGACCAGGCCCCGTATGGGCCCACAGATAGTCCCACAGCACATGATAATCAGGTGGCCTGCCCCAGTCCCAGGCCCCCAGAAACAAGTCCTCTGGTGGCCGAACCAGGTCACCCCGTAACACACACAGTTTATTGGGTGGCCAACCCAAGACGCCGAACGCTCCAAGCAGTTCCTCAGGTGGCCGACCCGCATCCCACAACCACCAGGACCGTGGAGGGATAGCATGCAGCCGCTCACCTGAACACGACAAGACAGGGGAGCGCCAGTCCGTCAAACAAAGCCCTCTCACGGCCCCCAGCTGGTGGCTCCTGAGAGGGGGACAACCAAAAACTTGGACCCCCTCGAATCCTGATTGGGTCGCAGCCGCACCTGCACTGGACCCCCACTGGACCTCGTCGGACCCCGATTGGGTCACAGCCACACCTGAGTCGGACCCCGACTGAACCTCGTCGGACCCCGATTGGGTAATCGCTGCACCCACGTTGGACCCCGACTGGGTCACCTCAGCCCATGCGTGGGACCCCGACTGGGTCAGGACGGGCCCCGATTGGGTCACCGCTGCACCCACGTTGGACCCCGACTGGGTCACCTCAGCCCATGCGTCGGACCCCGACTGGGTCAGGACGGGCCCCGATTGGCTCACCGCTGCACCCACGTTGGACCCCGACTTGGTCACCTCGGCCCACGTGTCGGACCCCGACTGGGTCAGGACTGCTCCGGCGACGACCTCCATCTCCGAACCTGGAACCCCCAGTCCCGTGACCTTGACTGGCTCCGGACCGGTAACGCTGTGGAGGTGCTCAGAAAACAAGAGAGGACCGGGATCAGTTCCACCGGCAGCGCCAGAGCCCAGCGAGACGAGCTCGGGTGCAGCGGACGGCTGCCCCTCACTCGCCTCCCCATGAGGCAGGCAAAAATGCTCTAATACACCATACAGGAAAACAAGGAAGAGCACTTGCCTGCACTCGGGCTCTGGAGCCGTCCAGGACTTCACCGATCCAGGTTCAAGAAGCAGCTCGTCGTCGGGCTCCCACTCGGCTGCGTCGGGTTCCACAGCCGGCCTGATGGTCTCTGCAGCTGGATCCTCACGCGCAGGCGTCCATGCCAATAACCCGTTGGCGTGGGGGCAGAGGACCCCGGACCTGCTGACTCGGGCTGCATCCCTGAGGAACCCTGGGGACGCTCTCTCGTCGGCTCTGGCTCCTCACTGCAGTCTGTTCTTCTCTGTCCAAAGCTAGGCTGCAGGGCTGGGATATTTCCCAGAGCTGCAGGCCTCCCCCTCGTTCGATGGCGTGGGACTAACGCCGAGGACCGCTCCGCAGGAGGAGACACAGAGGCAGCAGGTTTAATATAAATGGCTACAGCTGGGGAAAGAAACTCAGGGAGCTGCGAACCCCGAGCTTCACCCCCAGGAGTCAGACAAGACAGATCACTATGATCGATAGGAAAGTGAACTTGAACTTGCTTGTCTCCCGGGGGGAGGATGGTATTAGCTGTAGCAGACATTGCTCCTTCCCTCGCTCGCTGGGTGGTAGAAACGGACCCATGGACGGAGCCCACCAGCACAGGACTCAGCTCACTCACAGCAGCCGGCTGGTTGAGGGGGTCATCCCGGCGGCCCGGAACTGGATCCGGAGCAGGAGCTTGCCGAAGATGCGCCCGGCCGCGGTGCCGACGCCTTCGCCGGCCCCCAGACGGTGCAAACTCCTGGAACGGATCGAGGACAGGATCGGGATCCACAAGCAAAGAGCAGGAGTGCCTCTTCTCCTGCTTCATGCCGCGTTCCTCCTCCATCATCAGGTATATTTCGCGTTGCGCAGCGATGTCCTCCTTCCTCGCGTCGGCTTCCGGGTGGTCAGCGTAGCGGGGAGAGAGATGACAAAGTATATCCTCGGCGGCGTCCAGGTACCAGTGTATGCCGTGGTCATAATCAAGCAGGGAAGCGGAGATGAGCAGCTTATCCACAACTTCCAGCACATCAGTTAGCTCGTGGCTCGGACTCCAAACGCGGTTCCTCCGCGACGGCATTCTTCACATACACTGTACCCAGACAGGAAAAAGCAAATGTCCAAAAAACTCAAACCCACTGGTGAATAGCGTCTCGGGTTGGCGTCACCGTAAACGCTGTTTTGGCAGCAGTGTACTGTCACGGCTGGCCCTCACGAGCCAGCATAAGACGCACACAGTCACCAGTGAGTTTACAGTGAGTTTTTATTACGGTGAGAAGTAAACAACACAAGATGCAGGGGCAATGACACATAAGTCTACACACTTCCGGAGGCGTAAGGCTAGACAGCTCTCTTACAAGTCCTTAGGAGGAGACGGTCATACACAGGCAAAGGCTGTTAAAGTAATGGCTACACAGGCTGCTGAGGCAAAGACACGCAGAGGTCTACTTTCACCGGAAGGGGTAAGGCTAACAGCTCACTTACTGGTGCCGGAGAAGCGACGGTCAACCACAAGCAGACAAGGTAGATGATAGTCCAAGGCATCCGTAGCTCAGACGTATAACGACTGACACTGCTGCATCTTACCGTCGCCAGTGCTGGGCTTAAATGGCGAAACACTAACGACGGTAATGACACTCAGCTGGCCGACCGTTGACAGGCGGAAGCCCCACCGAGCACTTTCACAATAAGAGCCCGGTGAGGCCAGAATACAGCCCGCAGCTGTCAAGGCCGGCAGCGAGACATAACTTAGCCCGAGCGCGATCAGAACCGGCGCTCGGGTCATAACAGTACCCTCCCTCCACGGGTGGACTCTGAACGCCCCAAGGAACCACCCTGCCCCCCCCCGCCCCCCCCAGGGTGGGAGGTGGGGGACAGGTGCGGAGGGAGAGAAACCAACCCCTGAACAAGACCATGACCAGACCAAAAAAACATACGAAACCAAAAAAAAAAAATACATGTAAATACCTGGAAACAATGAACAAAATCCCCATACAATAGCCCCTCAAGGAAAGAGGGGAGAACAAAAACAAAGACAAGACTTGACCATAGCCCCTCAAAAAAAAGAGGGGAGGAAAAAACAATTAGCAAAACAAGACCAAACTATGGATTACAAAACACAAAAGGCAATATAAACACGAACAAAACAAGAAATACATATCAACACACAGGGAGCAATCTAAAATTGCTTTGCCTTGGCTATGACTATGACTATGGCTTTCCAAAAAAAAAAAAAAGAACATGAGGCAATCTAAAAATTGCTCTGACCTGACTATAACCAACTATGGCTCTCAAAAAAAAGAACAAGAGGCAATCAAAAATTGCTCAGACTTGACCGTGACTATGACTGTGGCTAAAAAAAACAAAACAAGAGGCAATCTAAAATTGCCTAGACTTGACTAAGACTGTGACTTCGGCTTACAAAAAAAACAAAAAAAAACAAGAGGCAATCTAAAAATTGCTCAGACTTGACTAAGACTATGACTTTGAAAAACAACAAAGAATCTCTAGACGTACTTAACATGACCAGGCCCCGTATGGGCCCACAGATAGTCCCACAGCACATGATAATCAGGTGGCCTGCCCCAGTCCCAGGCCCCCAGAAACAAGTCCTCTGGTGGCCGAACCAGGTCACCCCGTAACACACACAGTTTATTGGGTGGCCAACCCAAGACGCCGAACGCACACAATAAGAGCCCGGTGAGGCCAGAATACAGCCCGCAGCTGTCAAGGCCGGCAGCGAGACATAACTTAGCCCGAGCGCGATCAGAACCGGCGCTCGGGTCATAACAACCTGCCTCCTCAGGACTCTGGTGGCAGCTGTTGATAACTTCCTCTTTCTGCCATGTCGACGTAGTGTAGCCACTGTTCTGTTAACTTGTAAACTATGCTTTCAACTGTATCTCTTGGAACATTCAGTGCCTTTGCTGTCTTTATGTATCCATTTCTTTCTTTGTACAAGGCAATGATCTCTTCTCTGAATTTTTTGGACAATTCTCCTGACTTTGCCATATTTTTAATGTGCAATCAAACATCACCATCAACAGTCCAGGTATTTGAAGTGTTCTTTCTCAAGCACACCTGATGCAACTAATGAAGCCCTTAATTGGTTGCATCAGACATGCTTTAAATCACCTCTGATTTGCATATGTGGGCTCCTGTGAGGAATTATATTCTGGAGTTTGAATAATTTTGAGATTGCAGTAATTGAAAGTAGGATTAAGTGTTGAATTTGGATAAAATCCTTGACATATTTGTTTTATTTAACTATTTAAATTATTCTAATGTAATTTATTTATTGCAAACACCTGAAAATTAAAAATAATTCCAATAAACCTAAAATGTAATGGGGGTTGAATAATTTTGATTGCAACTGTATTCTCTCTTGCTTCTACTGACTTTCATTCCTGTTCTCTCTAGTGCATACCTCCACCTCTCCAGGTTCTCTTTCACCTGCTCCCTAGTGTCACTACAGATCACAATGTCATTTGCAAACATCATGGTCCACGGACACTCCTGCCTGGCCTCATCTGTAAGCCTGTCCATCACCCTAGCAGACAAGAAGGGGTTCAGAGCTGATCGCTGATGTGATCCCACCCCCACGTTGAATCCATCTGTCACTCCAACAGCACACCTCACCACCATCTTGCTGTCCTCATACATGTCCTGCTCCACCCTCACATACTTCTCTGCCACTCACAACTTCCTTATACAGTACCACACTTCATCTAATAGGACTCGATCATATGCTTTCTCTAGCTGCACAAAGACACAGTTCAACTCCTTCTGATCTTCTCTATACTTCCCCACCAACACTCTTAAAGCAAAATTTGCATCTACACTACTCACAAAAAGTTAGGGATATTTGGCTTTCAGGTGAAATTTATGGAAAAAGTAAAAAGTTCACGCTACAGTGATATTATATCGTGAAAGTAGGGAATTTAAGTAGAAGCACGCAAGAGTGATTTCCTCATCTCAAACAATTTACTGAAACAAAAGCCAACAACAGTGGTGGGTATACCACAACAAAAAATGTCAATGTCTCAATAACTTGTAAGGTGCCCTTGAGCATCAATTACAGCTTGACAATGATGTTTCATGCTGTTCATGAGTTGACTTATTGTCTGCTGAGGCATGGCATCCCATTCTTCTTGAAGGGCGGCCCTCAGGTCATTGAGGTTGTGGGGTACAGGGTTACGAGCCTCTACACAGCGACTAAGCTGATTCCATAGGTTTTCTATGGGATTCAGGTCTGGACAAAGTGCAGGCCACTCCATTTGAGGTGCCCCAGCCTCCAGCAGCCGTTCCTTAATGATACGACCTCGATGAGCTGGAGCATTGTCGGCCATGAAGATGAAATTAGGCCTGTGTTGTTCATGCAGGGGCACAATGACTGGATTAATGATGTTATTCAGGTAGTATCGGCTTGTCACTGGTGTAGGGCAGTTCTGTATTAACTAGACACACCTGCCCAGGCCCACCTGCCCAGTCACATGGTGACAACAGTGGCTGATGCATAGTGCTCTCCTTGATGTCTCCAACATTGTTGGTGGCCATCATTTCTGCTCAACATGAACTGACTTTCATCAGAGAACAGCACTGAGGCCCACTGGTCTCTTGTCCAGCATAAATGCTCCCTGGCCCATGCAAACGATGATGCCTATGCCTGGTGGTGTGGTCAGATACCCTTGCAGGTTGTCTAGCACGCAGCCCACGCTGATGTAAATGGTTTTGAATGATCTGACGTGACACTTGGGTGAATCTCACCTCCCTTAAATGTACCTGGAGTTGAGTGGCATTCATCATCCGGTTCTGCAGGGCACTGTTCACAATGAAGCAGTCATCAGTGTGGGATGTGACCAAAGGATGTCCATTTCTATGTCTTTCTGTGACTCTTTCAGTCTCTCCGTGTCTCTGTTGCAACCTGCTGATGACAGTCTGTGACACTCTAAGCTCAGTGGCTACTTCCCTCTGACAACATCCTGTTTGAAGCCTTGCAATCGCGAGGTACTGTTGATCAATTGTGAGGTGTCATCTTGGTCTCATGATGTCAAAATGTGAACAGCATGATGAAGAGGACTGTTTAAATACCAATTCTGACTGAACCAGGAAAGTTATTAATCAATTCATGGATCAAACACCTGTTGTGAATTTTAGCGTTAAGCATCTTGTTAGAGAACAGCAAGTTATCCAAAAAGTACTGAAACACTAAACAGTTGGACATGTGCATTCAAAAGGTTAGAGAAAGTCAAATTAAGTTCACCTGGAAAGGTTATAGTGAATTTTAGGTACATCCTGAAATTTCACCCGAAAACTGAATATCTCTTTTTGTGAGTAATGTATAGTACTTTTTCTTGGCATGAAACCATACTGCTGATTGCTGATTATAACCTCTGTTCTTAACCTGGCTTCAACAATTCTTTCCCATATCTTCACAGTGTGGCTGATCAACTTTATTCCTCTGTAGTTGCTACAGCTCTGAGCATCACCATTGTTTTTGAAATCTGTACCACAACAGTTCTTCTCCACTCCTCATGCGTCCTGTCACTCTTCAAGATTGTGTTAAACAAACTGAGTAAAAAGGCCACATTGCAACATTTCTTCCTGAAATCAAAAGGCTCTCAAAGATCTAAATTCCCTGTTAAAAACACCTGTCATGGCAAAATAATGCAGTTAAAATATTATCAATATTATTGTACTGTTATCACTACGTGTTATATACACTGTGTATGTTAACGCAGATCAACAGCAAGCCAAACTCGTCTTTCTTGAGCCAGGAAACCGAGCGTCTTGCTCCTTTATTACAGTCTTCTTAGACAGCTTACAATTCTTAAAATTGTGGCGTTAAAAGCTCAATGAAAGGCCCGAATGCTCAATGAAAGGCCTGAATGCTCAACGAAACGTCCGAGCGAAACTGAAAAGTACAAACAGAAAATAAATACATTTAGCTCTTTGCCAAGTAAAAAACAAATGCACCAAAAAAATAGCCAACATCAAAGAACTCACACAGAAATTAACTATAGCTGCTACTAAAGTCAAACAACACATTTTCGCTATCTTCTCATATGCTAATTAGGTCGCTAGTAGCAGCTTTACTTATGCTAATACACAGCACTCTCGGTGTAAAGCATGCTAGCGGGCTCCTGGGATAAGACTAATTCCTGGTACAACATATTCACAAAACGATATCAAGTTCACGTCTCATAAAACTTATAAAGTTAACATAACATTCATTAAACTCACAGCCATTGCTTTAGAAGGTGTAGAAAAGGGTATAACACACAGGAGGAGCGTCTCAGACATTCACAGGCAGGTTACACTTTTCTCCTTTTTTTTCTTTCTCTCTCTTACTAACGTCCGCTTCTGCTACCCATAAATCATAGCGACTACCGGCTGCGCCTTCAAAATGAAATACAGGTAAACCAGTACTAACTGTATAGAAGTTACTTTTAACACAATGACTGTTTTTTTAGCATGAATTATTACAAATGAATTATGACATTTTACTATGAACTTGTGGTGAGCTATTTTTAACCTTCTATGAAACACATTCTACTGTGGGCAGAACAATTATACATTTCTAAGTATAATATTGCATGCTGTCTCACACAACCAAAACCGTGGAAGAGGTGGGTAAAGTTGTCAGAAGTTGTACTCAAGTTGCTTTAACTGATTTACACGAGAATAGCCCTTAAACAGTAAAAAAAGTACTCACTACTTACTGAAAAAAATACTTGAGTAGGAAGTTATGGCTTCACTCTCCACAATTTCTGAATTTCTCTAGTAAATCTGACTCTTTTCCTCATAAATGTATGGCTTTCCTTCTTGTATTTCAAGCCCTTATTTTTGTCAAGGAAGAAGGAACAAAGTGTCACAGGAAGAGGCCAGGCAGAGAGGTAACGGATTTGTTTGTTTGCTGGAAAGGTTAACCCTTTTAAGATTTCATGGACAGATCGTGCGCCCCTAGTGGCACAGCACAGCATTGCGCCTGTCAAGTGATGATGTGCAGAAACACTGCCCAGCTGTACTGAGGATTTTTACTGATTATGCCTGTTCACAAGGTGGCAGACACATGTTGGAGGAATCATGGCTGACGCGGAATACACCACAGAGGAAGAAATTCTTCTTCTTCTTCTTCTTCTTCTTCTTCTTTGAGAAACCAAGAGTAGGAGAAGAAGAAAACAATCCAATATGGACGCTACCCATCGCTGTCGATGGACTGAAATGGAGGATTTGCTCCCGAATTTGCCAACTATGATTCAAAAAAGAGATTATTTAGCTTATGAAGGGAAATATTTACCTTTTGTGATAGAACACAGTCTGGACCATGTCCAGTTTTGTCTGCCATCGACGGAGCTGCTCGTGATGACAAAGAACAATCGCTGCTGGATTGCTGGATCAATCACGGCAGTTCGGTGACATTTTGTAACCGAAATTGAGCTGGGATAAATCACAAGATTCATGTTGTGGCACATATGTTTGGTTCATATTTCCCACAAGTGTGTGGCACATATGTTTGGTTTATATCTCCCACAAGTGTATGGCTTATGTGGATTGGGGCTTCACGTCTTGAGGGACAAAGAGTCTGGGTCGGCAGAGGTCGACAGGAGATGACGAGGACGTGTGAGTTTTGACCTTTGTCTCAGAAGAAGAGGCCCCCGGGGGATTCCGGAGAACATCGGAGAATGAGAGACAATGGTGAATCTTCAAAGACGTGGCATTGTGACTGTATGTTTGCAGAAGCACCATGTGACTTGAGTTCTTAATCCCCGAGATGTATAAGAATGTGATGTGACATGATTCTGCCTCTTTTGGCTACTTGAGAATGATGGAGATTGTGTTCTGCAATAAAGCTGAACCTGAGAAATAAACTCAGCCTCATCATTGAACACAACTTCCACAATGTGAGATTTTCTGGATGTGGGAGAGAAAGCAAAATTGCCTGGCAGAAGACGAAATAAGGACCGTGGATGACAAAAATGGACGAATAAAAAGATGCGACAAGAGGTAGGTCTGATTGTTTTTTTATCAACTGTGTGCATTCTCCTGTTTTTCTGGTTCATATACTTTGAAGATAAGATAACAAAATGCCCAAAACAAAAAAAAGGTGACAAAAACAAAATCATTCTTTGTGTAAATATGTCCAAAGTCCACTTCTGACTGACAGTTATGTAAGTCGATATCGCTGCCGCGGCATTGTGCAAATTAGATGCATAAACTTACTCCTATCTGAAACTTTGGATCATATTCTACATCTTTCTAACTGACAGTAAATCATTATCTCTTCCCACTTTCAAGTTATAGCTTTGGAAATCTCTGATATGGCTGCTGTGGCATTATGCACGGCATTTTGCAAATTAGATGCAAAAATTTACTCCTACGTCAAACTTTGGATCATATTCTACATCTTTCTAATTGACAGTAAGCCATTATCTGTTCCCACTTGCAAGTTATAGCCTTGAAAATCTCTGACATCTGATCTGAATATTTTCTTGACAAAAATCTTTTCCATTCTTGACCACTACGGGGTTAGGCGCCATTTGGCGCCTGTGACAGTTAAATTTTAGAAATAATTGTTATAACTTTTATACTGTTATTGTTGTTTGAAATGCCTATTGTTTATACTGTTGAATAAAATACTGTGAATGTTATGTCCAAAATAATGAGGAGGCAAGGTGACATTTATAATGTTTATTAGACAAGAACTATAACACATATACAGTGATCCCTCGCTACTTCGCGCTTCACCTTTCACGCCCTCAGTGCATCGCGGATTTTTCAGAAATATTCATCAAAAATTCAAAATTGAGAAAAAATGGGCGGGCGCTAGCAGAAAGCAGGGAGACTACATTAGAACATCAGGTATCAACACGGAGAGCCCGCACAACTCAAAATCCACCTCTCTGACCACCGCTCCACTCCTCTCCGCCCACCTCTTCACTGCTCGGGAATCTCGCAAGCTGATTGGTCGAGACGTTTTACCTCGCAAGCTGATTGGCCAAGACGTTTTACCCAGCTTCTCTCCCTGCCGAGCGCCCATACCCAGCGAAGGAAGACCGCATTCATTGTTCTTTATCACTAGTCTCGCCGCATGGAACTTTTCGCTGTTCTCTTGTGCCTTTTTGTGCGAAATAGTCTTCTCGTTGAGCCACTACGCCGCCTCCTGCAGCTGCCCTGGACGATCCTGCGCCTCTAGCACCTGACGATGAGGCGTCACCTGAGGAGCAGTAAAGCTCTCATTAACCTGTGCAGTAAATCATCTTCATCTTGAGTTACGTATCTTGTTATAAAAATAAAAGAGTTGTAAAAACATATTTATGTACACTTTATTTACATCTACGTATGTATGTACACTTACACACACACACACACGTATCATATGAGAGAGAGAGTGAGAGAATGAACGTACGTGTTATTTATGGGTGACGTCATTAGGGGTGACGCTACTTCGCGGTTTTTCACTTTTCGTGGTCGGTTCTGGAACCCATTAACCGCGATAAGTGAGGGATCACTGTACATACAGTAGGGAGACCCTACCGCGAGTACAGGAGTGTGGCAAGGAGACCGGAGGTCTCCTGCCTCAGGCTTTTATAGTACAGGTAGCGCCACCTCCTATAGGCGGGGCCTCACCCCTCCCAGCATAAGGGCACCGCCATACTAATATATTATATGATATTCCTATCATACATTCCCCCCCTTGAAAAAAACTGCAACCACACTAATTACCCAACCAATAAATTTATATCCAAATCACACTCTAATACAGGGGAACAGGCCTATCCATTCACACAACACTGGCTCAGCGGAGCCCTCTGCTATTTAAACATAAGAGTCTCTGAAAGAAAAATGAGCCACTCACCAAACTAAAATAATCCCTCCTAAACTAAACACATAGAAACTAAACACAGAAAATGGCAGTACCCGTCCCATAAACCCTCAGAATATACATAAACATGTAAACAGGGAACTCCCCAAAATAAAGACACACACACACACACACACACACACACACACAAAAACAGTTTCACACAATGGGCAACAACCATTCCATTCACACTCAGGCATTATAGCACCTTCCACACACAACAGTCACACACTCACTCACAGCAGTGGTCTCGTGCTTATCAAATGACTCACCTTAACACAAAGGTAATTACGTCCCTAATGAGACCACCCACGGCCATAAAGACCAGCCTGTGAAAGGGGAATCACCTCAGCAACATGTGCTGGAAATAAAAGTAAAATACAACACTTTACAAGATGGTGATCACTGTACCTACATTCCCTGACCAAAAGTAACACATACTTACAGGTCACCCCACAGTAAACACACACCTCAAAACAGTTGTATTTCTTCTATTCTTTTTTTTTTAAACAGAACAATTAACTACAAACCAGAACATTATAGATTGCACAATAGACCCACTATTAGCCCCATGCATTCAGCCAGGGTCTTTCAAAGGCCGCCCTGGAGTGTCTGTCACGCAGCCCACTTCCAGATCGTCTCCGCTTTGTTGCTCTTGGAGACGGACTGCATCGACGCCCCACTGCACTCTGACGTCGCAGCTCGTTGGGATGCCTGTTAGACCCATCAGTAAATTTTAAGTAGCCGACGCCGCCGGACTGGACCACCCACAGATCATCCTGTCCCGCTGTCCCAATTCTGGAACTGCGCACTGGACCAAGCCGAGGTTCAACCCTAGGGCGCACTTTATCGCACTCCCTTAAGGGAGCACCCGATGGCTTCCTCCATCAACTGCACCGCGTTCTGGCTCTTTTATGACTCCGTCCATGTCCCTGGCCTTGGTTTAACGGCACAGTTGGGGTCTGCACCATCTGGTGTTGCCCCAGATGCCAGATGATGGTGCGTTGGAGCGGCATCAGTTACTGCTGGCTCAACAGTGGTATCCCATTGACCATCGGAACCCAGCAACTCTCGCTCTCTGGACCTTTCCGCCTCTGCAGAGATCAAACCATACCGTGCAGGTCCGTCCTCCGCTGGACCACAAACACTGGCACAGGATCCCTGCCTAGTCGGCGCACTATGGTGTCAGCGGTGTCCCTCTTCACCTAGAATAGGCCACCTTAAGTCCCACACTTCGTCGTCACATCCCACATTAAAGGGCCGGTCCCACAAACCACCACCTGCCCACTCCTCCAACTCTCCACAGGTAATGGCGAACCCAAGCCCATAGAAGATGTCACACCCCATTAGGTTATTTCCTTCCTGCGACACCAAGAACTTGTTGGCCTAGATTGAGGCTGCTCTGTACCTCCCCAACAGCCAAACCGAGCCCACAATGTCCAGCGGGTGGCTACCATAACCATAATAGGTGATGCTGGTACCGCTAACTCTATAGCGGGGAAAAAAATGTCTTACCGTCACCAAGTTCAGGATGGAGACCGCTGACCCCATGTCCACCAACAGCGGCACAGTTGTCCTGTCCAGCACAATGTCACAAACTATGCATCTGTCAGTGTCAGGCGAGACTGTGTGAACCACCGTTGGGGCCTTCTTCGGTTTTACCTTAGTTGGGTCCTGTTTCACCTTGGCGAAGTTGCAGCAAGCTCTGGCGAAGTGATGGAGCAGGCTGCACCGTCCACAACGCTTGCCCCTCGCCATAAACTCCCTGGCTCGATACCGGTGCTTAGCAAATCCGCAGCCATAGCATTGTGGTGTCCCCGGGGTGGACCTTATTTTGACGATGGCCGCGTATTCGTTGTCGCTGCCCTCGTCCGAATCCAAAGCCAGGGTCATCCCATGTGCTCCACTCTTCTGAGGGGCTTCCTCACGGCTAATGTGTTTCGTTAGCCGCTCTGCTGCCTCGTGTTGTTGTGCTAGCTCAATGGCCGCTAACAGGGTTAGCTCACCAACGTGTTAGCAGGCGAACCTTCACCGAGGAGTAGGCCACATAAGATAAGCCTTTATTAGTCCCACAATGGGGAAATTCCAGGATTGCAACAGCACAGGGATAGCAACACTCAGCAACAATCAGAAGGCAAGAGAAAAAAACAAGAGCAGCAAGTATACATATGTACACACATACATATATATATATATATATATATATATATATATACAGTATATATATATATACTGGCAGGGGTGGGCAGTGAGGGCCATTCCACTGCAGGTTTTTTGTTCCACCCAGTCTCTTCAGCAGGTGTGTGCTCTGACCAGCTTCAAGGATTGCTAATCATTGAAAACACCTTATATTTTTTATATTGTATAAATAAAGTATATATATATATATATATATATATATATATATATATATATATATATATATATATATATATATATATATATATATATATATATATTTATAGTAATATATATATATATATATATTTATAGTAATATGTACATATGTACAGTATACTAGCTGTTCTTGTTTTTTCTTGCCTTCTGATTGTTGCTCTGAGTGTTGCTATCCCTGTGCTGTTGCAATCCTGGAATTTCCCCATTGTGGGACTAATAAAAGCTTATCTTATCTTATCCTATCTTATCTTAAATTAGCCATTTTTTTTTATTTTTTTTGCAAATCTATATTTTATTTTGGCATTAGATGTGAGCTTCCACTGATAAATTTGCATCATTTTATTTAAAAATGTATAACTTTTTAGTTGTACTTGGGTTTTTTCTAAATTAGGGAGGTTTTCTGTCATGAATTTGCCATTTCTTATATAAATTTGCCTTTCAGTTTGAAACTTATTACTGTAAATACTCCTCAGCGAGGGGCTGTAACATTTATTGTTGTTTAAAAGCAGCCTACTCTGTACATTTGATGCTGTTCACAGCCTATTAATGCGATCTCAGCATGCAATACATACTGTACATACCTTAAAACTCCTATTCCGGGGCACAATGCTCCCTCTATCTGTGGCTCCCTCACTCTCGCTTGACCACTCACATGGAGAGGTACCTAGGTTTTGATTAGAGCTTCCTCTGCTGGCGGACTCTATAACTGCATTTAAGAATGCAGTTCCAAATACATTCAAACGGGATATAAATAAGACCCGAAAAGGATTAAGCAGAAGAAGATGGATGGATGGATGGATGGTTTTTGGAAATGGACTGGCAGGCTGCAGTGGATTATGTCGGAGGCCACATGTAGCCCATCCCTGATGTAGACGCTCACTGACTGTCTCATGGATACACACTTCCTGAAAAATATGACCAATCAAAAAAATCAGCCACTTGGACGTCATAGTTAAATCATTTCATTAAAATATGTCTCATGAGTGATAGTACATGAGACTTGTGCAAAATTAGTTTATTTTTAATAGATTTAGCTTGGTTGTAGTGCATCCGCCCCACAGCTGGGAGGTTGTGGGTTCAAGTCCTTGCAGGGTCATACCAAAGACCATAAAAATTGTACTTTCCACCTTCTAGCTTGGTGCTCAGCATGAATAGAATGAGTAACAGAAAGTTGATTACACAGCCATGGGGGGGAGCATAAAACTAGTGTACTCCTAGTGCTGGTCCCAAGCCTGGGTAAAAGGGGAGTGTTGTATCAAGAAGCGTATCTGGTGTAAAATCCTTGTCAAATCAGTATGCAGACTCATGATCCGCTGTGGCGACCCCGAATAGGGAGCAGCTCAAAGTGTGCGAGTGTGTGTACTGCAGATTATGTGCAGCTAGTTTTTTAGCCTTTGGGCACTTTCAAGTGTTTGTAGCATTGCAGATGTCAGAAAACCTGGAAAAACATTATGATATGAAAATCCATAAGCTAACAGTATTCACCTATTTTGAATTGTATAGTCAATACCATATACATGGGATTTGTCTTCAGTTTGATAGTTGGAAAATTATTTATTTTATTTGGTTACACAAAAATTTACAGCTTTTCTCATGAATTTGATAGCTTACATCTTATAAATGTGCATTTTATCCAAAAGCATTTGTTACTTTTTCCTTGCTAATTTGCAAGCAAACTATAATCTGTTTCTCGCAGACAATATCCTTCTTGTCTCAGGACAATTACAGCTTGACAAGTTTCTGTTGAAAGCTGTTTATGCTTGGCCATTTTTAATTAAATTTAATACTGGAACCTTAAGATGACTTTTACTTTAAAGGGAAGAAAAGTATGTTTCCGAAGCTGAACTAGTTGTGGGAGTTATTTATTAGTAGTTTAAACACCACCTGTGACAAACATGATCATTTCACAGTTAACATACCTGAATACCTCCACAACCGATTGGCAGCCATGTTTTCGTCAGTCTGCCCCAGGGTAGCTGTGGCTACAGTAGTAGCTTACCACTATCAGAGTCTGTCTGTGGAGTGAATGAATAATGTGTCCACTGTAAAGTGTCTTTGAATGTCCATGAAAAGCGCTATATAAATCTGATGTATTATTACCTCCACCAAGGAGGTAATGTAATTAAGGTGGTTTGTCTGTTTGTCCATCCTTACGTCCGTCCTTACGTCCATCTGTCCATCTGTCCATCCATCTGATGTTAGCAAGATTACCCAAAAACCACTGGACAGATTTTGATGAAATTTTCACCAGAGGTGGGCCCTGGGCCAAGGATGAACCCATTAAATTTTGGTGATGATCTGAGAGTGCATACCTCCACCAAGGACCTTGTTTGAATTTGTGCAGCAGGATGACACAAAGACTGCTGAATGGATTTGGATGAAATTTTTACCAGTGGTGGTTCTTGGGCTAGAGAAGAATTCATAACATTTTGGTGATGATCTGAGAATGCGTATCTCCACCAAGGTTCTTATCTTCTCACAGTGTGTTAGCAAGAATCCTCCAAAACTACACACAAATCCATTACATTTTGGAGGTGATCCATGATGGATGGAAGGAGCCTTGGTGGACATATGTGCTCTCTGTGCTTTTCTAGTTATTATTATTATTATGTACAGCATTATTATTATTATTATTATTATTATGATTTTACTATTATCATTATGTACAGTGCGGGCAGCATTATGGTGCAGTGGTTAGCACTGTGTCAACACAGCAAGAAGGTTACGGGATCGATTCCATCCCTGACCATCGTGGGTTCGATCCCACCCCCAGACCACTGGTGACCCTTCTGTGTGGAGTTTGCATGTTCTCCCCATGTCTGTGTGGGTTTACTCTGGGTACTCCGGTTTTCTCCCACAGGCCAAAGACATGCAGGTTAAGCTAACTGGCATCAGCTGTAGATTCTAAATTGTCCTTAGGTATGGATGTGAGAGTGAATGGTTGTCTGTCTGTCTGTGTTGGCCCTGTCATGGACTGGCGATCTGTCCAGGGTGTACCCTGCCTCTCGCCCAAAGATCCTGGGATAGGGTCCAGCCCCCCTGTGACCTGAAAAGGATTAAGCGGTAGAAGATGGATGGATGGATGGATGGATGGATGGATGGATGGATGGATGTACAGCGCAGTGAAAAAGTATTTTCCCCTTCCATAGTTGTTATATTTTTGCATATTTGTCACACTTAAATGTTTCAGATCATCAAACAGATTTGAATATTAAACAAAGACAAAATGAATAAATACAAAATGCAGTTTTTAAACAATGATTTCATTTATTAAGGAAAAAAAGCTATCCAAACCTACCTGGCCCTATGTGCAAAAAGTAATTGCTCCCTAAATCTAATAACTGCTTGTGCTACCCTTGGCGGAAACAAATACTATCAAGCATTTGCGATAACTGGCAATGAGTCTTTTACGTTCCTGCTGAAGAACTTTGGCCTGCTCTTCTTTTGCAGAATTGCTTTAATTCAGCCACATTGGAGGGATTGAGCTTGAGGTCACGGACTGATGGCTGGACATTCGCCTTGAGAATTTTCTGGTAGCAAGCAGAATTCATCGTTCCATCAATTACAGCAAGTCGTCCAGGTACTGAAGCAGCAAAGCAGCCCCAGACCATCACACTACCACCACCATGTTTGACTGCTGGTATCACGGTCTTTTTATGAAACGTTTTGATGACACACAACTTCTGAAAAGTTCAACTTTTGTCAGTCCACAGAATATTTTCCCAAAAGTATTGGGGATCGTCAAGATGTTTTTTGGCAAATGTGAGATGAGCCTTTGTGTTCTTTTTGGTCAGCAGTGGTTTTTGCCTTGGAACTCTGCCATGGATGCCATTTTTGCCCAGTCTCTTATTGTTGAATCATGGACCAGTGTCCAAACTGAGGCAAGTGAGGCCTGCAGTTCTTTAGATGTTGTTCTGGGTTTTTGTTTCTCATCAGTTCATGAATTTCTTTAGATCGCAGCATGATGTGTTTCTTTATTAGATGTTTTAGCCTACTTCACTTTGTCAGACAGGTTCTATTTAAGTGATTTTTTTGATTCATCAGGTGTGGCAATAATCAGGCCTTCGTGTGGCTGGTGAAATTGAACTGAGCTTTCCAAAAAATGTCATTAATCATAGTTAATCCATGCTGTAGCAAGGGGGCAATTACCTTTTCACATAGGGCCAGGTAGGTTTGGATAGCTTTTCTCCCTTAATAAATGAAATCATCATTTAAAAACTACATTTTGTATTTATTCAAGTTATCTTTGTCTAATATTAAAACTTGTTTGATGATCTGAAAATTTTAAGTGTGACAAATATGCAAAAATATAAGAAATCAGGAAGGGGCAGATACTTTTTCACAGCACTGTATGTACAGTATCTCACAAAAGTGAGTACACCCCTCACATTTTTGTAAGTATTTTATTATATCTTTTCATGGGACAACACTGAAGGTATGACACTTTGATACAATGTAAAGTAGTCAGTGTACAGCTTGTGTAACAGTGTAACATTAATGTCTAAACCACTGGCAACAAAAGTGAGTACACCCCTAAGTGAAAATGTCCAAATTGTGCCCAATTAGCCATTTTCCCTTCCCGGTGTCATGTGACTCATTAGTGTTACAGGGTCTCAGGTGTGAATGGGAAGCAGGTGTGTTAAATTTGGTGTTATCGCTCTCACACTCTCTCATACTGGTCACTGGAAGTTCAACATGGCACCTCATGGCAAAGAACTCTCTGAGGATCTGAAAAAAAAAGAATTGTTGCTCTACATAAAGATGGCCTAGGCTATAAGAAGATTGCCAACACTCTGAAACTGAGCTGTAGCACGGTGGCCAAGACCATACAGCAATTTAACAGCACAGGTTCCACTCAGAACAGGCCTCGCCATGGTCGACCAAAAAAGTTAATTGCACGTGCTCTGCATCATATCCAGAGGTTGTCTTTTGAAAATAGACGTATGAGTGCTGTCAGCATTGCTGCAGAGGTTGAAGGGGGGGGGGGGGGTCAGCCTGTCAGTGCTTAGACCATACGCCGCACACTACATCAATTTGGTCTGCATGGCTGTTGTCCCAGAAGGAAGACCCTTTTAAAGATGATGCACAAGAATGCCCGCAAACAGTTTGCTGAAGATAAGCAGACTAATGACATGGATTACTCAAACCATGTCCCGTGGTCTGATGAGACCAAGATAAACTTATTTGGTTTAGATGGTGTCAAGCGTGTGCGGCGGCAACCAGGTGAGGAATACAAAGACAAGTGTGTCTTGCCTACAGTCAAGCATAGTGGTGGCTGCATGAGTGCTGCCGGCACTGGGGAACTACAGTTCATTGAGGGAACCATGAATGCCATCATGTACTGTGACATACTGAAGCAGAGCATGATCCCCTCCCTTTGGAAACTGGGCCGCAGGGCAGTATTCCAACATAATGACTCCAAACACACCTCCAAGACGACCACTACCTTGCTAAAGACACTGAGGGTAAAGGTGACGGACTGGCGAAGCATGTCTCCAGACCTAAACCCTATTGAGCATTTGTGGGGCATCCTCAAACGGAAGGTGGAGGAGCGCAAGGTCTCTAACATCCACCTGCTCTGTGATGTCACCATGGAGGAGTGGAAGAGGATTCCAGTGGCAACCTGTGAAGCTCTAGTGGACTCCATGCCCAAGAGAGTTAAGGCAGTGCTGGAAAATAATGGTGGCCACACAAAATATTGGCACTTGGGGCACAATTTGGACATTCTCACTTAGGGGTGTACTCACTTTTGTTGCCAGCGGTTTAGACATTAATGGCTGTGTGTTGAACTATTTTGAGGGGACAGCAAATTTTCAATTCAATTCAACTTTATTTACTATATAGTGTCATTTCACAACAACAGTCATCTCATAGCACTTTCAACTGTAGGGGAAACCCCCATAATTGTAGAAAGACCCCAACAATCAGGGCTTGTATAAATTTACACTGTTATACAAGCTGTACACTGACTACTTTACATTGTATCAAAGTGTCATATCTTCAGTGTTGTCCCATGAAAAGATATGAGAAAATATTTACAAAAATGTGAGGGGTGTACTCACTTTTGTGAGATACTCTATGTGTATGTATGAATGTGTGTGTTTTTGTCATTATGTATTTTGTTTATTTATAGCTGTAAACTATATAGCTTTATAGCTGCAGAGACACACTATGAGCAAAAGGAGTGCATGTGACTCTGGAAACCTGAGGAGGTTTCAAATCTTGGTCAGGAGGTTGCAACCCTGACCTAAGCAGCTAAAATTTTAAATGTATTGCTATTTGGGACAGTCTTAGTATTGGCAGTGCTTTCTTTGTGTTTCTGGACTGTTAAACCTCTTAATATTTTTGCATTTTTGTTCAGCCACATTGTTTTTGATTGAGAAATCACAAGTTTGCATGGTTTGTAGCTTTCTTCACCCTAAAAGAGTGAAAATGAAAGTCTTGCAGAGCCTACCATTCACTTTTCACTTATTACACTGTGCCACATTTTGTTAATTTAGAAGATCTTTATACTAGAAGAGAATGTTTTCATGTTATCATCATCTTTGTGCGAAAGCAGGTCTCAATTTCATGGGATATGCTTTCATCTGCAGTAGCTGAAAGGTTTGATTCAAAAATCTGAAAAGACTCAAATTATTTCTTTTAAAATGATTCCTGTGATTCAGACACAAAGACGTACAGTACCTGCTGTTCTTGATTTCACCAAGAGAGCTGGGCGGTGAGTGTGAGTGTGCTCGATATCAGAAACACATGTAAAACTGATCTAAATTACTGTTACTATTTGTGTTCTTTGGATTATAATGATGTCCACCACTAATACCACGTATGGGCTTCTGTTTGTTTATTTCACATATTTTCTTTTGTTACAATTTTGAAGTAAAATATTTCTAGCAGAAGTATAACTGCATGTGGGGAAAAGTATTTTTTATTTTCTAATACCCATATTTACATGTACAGCAGATTTTTTTTAATATAAAAGCAGCCTTCCTTCACTTTCTGTTTCCTTATAATGTAATAATTGTGTCCCTCACGCCTTCTCTCTCCTTCCCTCCCCCCATTTACCATCTCCCTCTCTCTGCTGGTTTGTGACAGACGGCCTAATAGGATTTAATAAGCCCCATTTACATGTCAGCCTTTCAGATTTTTTGTAAGAAAGAAAGGTGATGGGAGGGATAGAGGGTGGGTGACAGGGTGAAGGAAAGAAGGAATAAAAATAAAAGAATAAAGGGAGGAAGGAAAGGATTGTGATGATACATGGGCTGGATTAACAACTTTTTCTATACCACCAATGGTTTAAAAATATTTGTGTATTTATTTTCATATTTTAACAGCCATTGTTATAGAAGAACAGTAATATGTTCCATCAATGTTTTTTTTTTACCCCCGAGAATGAAAAAAAAAATCATTTTTTAAAAAAAAAATTGTATACCCATGACATCCAGCTAGAACCAGCAACTTGATGTCACTTCTGCCAAGTGGGTTTTGTGCTTTTGTTTAATTTTTGTTTGTTTAAAACAGGGTCCAACACAAAGTCAAGACTGTTCAAAAATGGATCACGGGACTGTTAGTCATCCAGGTTTCACTTGACAGTCAAATGTCATCATGCTGGAAGAGCTCTTTGTTCCCACCAGAGACACAATGACAAACTGCCTTTTTTAAAACTATTTTATACAATGTGGAGAGCTTTGTTTGAAAAGCCTAAAATAATTTATTTGTACCACTTTAGGGACTGTTATTTCAGTGAATCTGGCTGAATGGTTTGCTGTACAACAGCAACATGAAACCAGAGATGGAAGTTTACATCATGTCTGTTATAAAAGCCAGCACTAATCTGTTGTTGTTTGCTAAAAATGATTTTGAAAGGTCAAAGAATTTTGTATTTCTGTCTTCTCCTTGGCAATTGCTGAGCACAAATGCTGACCAACTCACACACAATATCCTGTTCCATGACTTTCCCAGGTTGGATTTTTCCAGTTGTTTGCCAGAAGTTGTCAAATGTAGCACCAGCAAAATGACTGGATCAGTATCAGGGAGCAATAAAAAAATTAAAAACCAATTCATTAAAACATGAAACAAACCGATAAACAGCTTTTGAAACTGCCGACATTCTCTCGCTCCTACTCTCTCTGAGTTTTGTGATACAGCCTCCAGTCTGTGAACAGAGTCTGCATGTCAAAGATGTAATGCTAGAGACACAATGTCCGCAAATTACAATTTTTTAGGATTAAAAAGCAGATGAAAACTAAATAAAATACATTATTGCAAATGAAAACTTGATTAAAAATAAATAAACGAAAGACATATAGACAAATAGGTAGCTGATTTTATCCACTCTGCATATTTTCTCTTCATAAAATCTTACTGACAGAGTGAACGCTCGTGCTATAATGAATATCTTTGTTGGTTTGCGCCCAGTAGAGCCACCATGGCTAGCACCCAGTAGCTTTAAATTTTACCTGAAATGCTCCAAAATAATTTCAAACAAATGCATTTGACGGAGGTTTAGATGTCTCCCATGGCTGTGACGATGAGGTCAGCTGTTCATTATTTAGGAAGTTGTTAAATTGTTCTAAAAAAAAAAGAAGTGTTTTTTTAATGTTGGTGTTAAGGCTTAATCCAGCAGGTATTTCTCCAGAGATTTTCAATCATAATTAAATGTTACAGAAAATGATCAAAACATTATCTTAGAGTTTATATTTGAGCTGTGTTGAGGACAGATGTCTGTGACTGTTTATTAGGGCTTCATATCAGACTCAAAATCATACTGGACATAAACTTACATCTTTTATAAATTTGTTTTTTTTCTGTCATGTTTTCAGAGTACAGACTGTCCTTTCCAATTTATTGACTGATTTTAAAAATGATAAAGTTTATTAGGTGTTATTTATATTAATGTCCATACTACATACATTCTAATGATCTAAATTTTAATCACTTCAATTAATTCTGCTGTTGGGTGGTATTAAAAATGAACACAGTTACCTACATATGTGCTGTTAACAATCTTGTGCTGATATATATTCCAGCTTTTAACATGCTATATTATTATTTTTATTAATAGAGATATATGACAATAATGATAACATGTAGTATATACAGTATATATATATGTATATATATATATATATATATATATATATATATATATATATATATATATATATATATATATATATATATATATATATCAAAGTGCAGGTGTAAGAGTGTAGTTTTATAACTTTAACATCTCCAACATTAAACACTTGCAGAAATACCATGGAGAGGAATACACTGAATTTATTCAGGCCACAAGCTGTGTATTTGTTTTGTATCAGTATTGGTCGATACTCAAATTTTCAAATATCAGATCAGATCAGACATTAAAAAAGCTGTATCAGTACATCTGTAATTACAATCAGGAAAGACCACTCTTGGTCCCATCTCATTTCCAAGATGACTGCTGAGGTGGGCAAAAGCCTGGGCCTTCTGAGAAAAGTAGCTAGGTACCTGGACCCTCCACAGAAAGCCACAATTTACAAGAGTATGGTCCAATCCAAGATAGAATATGGTTCTTCGGTTTGGATGGGCACATCACCAACATGCCTTGCTTGACTAGATGCTATCCAGAAAAGACCAACCAAGATCATTGTCCTCCCTCCAGGTTTCCATAAAAAGGGTATTCAACCTCTAGCTCATCGCCATAAGGTGGATGCCCTGAGTCTCCTTCACAGGATGTACTATAAGGAGGTAGCTACCCGCTAAATGACATGCTGCCTCCATCACCAGTGGTAAGACATACCACTCAGCAGAACGCAAGTGACCACAGCGCTGCTCTTGAAGAACATAAGAAAACATTTCTTCCTGCTACCGTCCACTTGTGGAACAGTTTGCAGGAGGACATAACTCTAACGGAAAATAGACAGAGGTTCAAGTGTGAAGTACATGCTTTCCTCGATGTTCCCAGCCAGTGTCATGCCCATCAACAATTCAATTCAATTCAATTCAATTCAATTCAATTCAATTCAACTTTATTTATATAGCGCCATTTCACAACAACAGTCATCTCATAGCACTATCAACTGTAGGGAGGACCCCCACAGTTGCAGAAAGACCCCAGCAATCAGGCGATCCCCTGTGAGCAAGCACTTGGCGACGGTGGAGAGGAAAAACTCCCTTTTAACAGGAAGAAACCTCCAGCAGAACCAGGCTCAGGGAGGGGCAGTCATCTGCTGCGACTGGCTGGGGGGTGAGGGGATAGAGAAGAAGAAAAGAACAGACATGTAGAGAGCAAACAGCACGATGGGGACTCAATCTATGGGAGAGAACAAACAAATGTTAATGACCAGCAAAAAAAAAAATATTTCATAGAGAGTGAGGAAAGGAGTGAGGCCCAGTGCATTACTGGAGGTCCCCCGGCTGACTAAACCTATTAGCAGCATAACTAAGGGAGGGTTCAGAAAACGCATGATCCCTCCCTAATTGTAGGCTATATCAAAAAGGTAGGTTTTAGCCCTATTCTTAAAAACAGAGATCGAGTCTGACTCCCGAATCCAGATTGGCAGCTGATTCCACAGGAGAGGAGCTTGATAACTAAAGGCTCTGCCTCCCATTGTACTTTTGGAGATTCTAGGTATTACAAGTAAACCTGCATTTTGGGAGCGTAGTGCTCTGTTAGGATGATACGGTAGTATCAGATCTTTTAAATAAAAAGGAGCCTGATTGTTTAGAGCTTTGTAAGTAAGAAGAAGGATTTTAAACTTAATTCTAAACTCTATGGGAAGCCAATGAAGGGAGGCCAGAACCGGAGAGATATGATCTCTCTTTCTAGTACCTGTTAAAACTCTTGCTGCAGCATTTTGGATCAGCTGAAGACTTTTTAAAGATGTTTTAGGACAACCTGATAATAAAGAATTACAATAATCTAATCTCGAGCTAACAAAAGCGTGGATCAGCTTCTCAGCATCACTCTGAGACAAGATGCTCCTAATCTTGGCAATATTACGCAAATGATAGAAGGCAGTCTTAGAAACAAATTTAATATGTGAATTGAAGGACAAATCCTGATCAAAAATAACTCCAAGGTTCCTCACAGAGCTATTAAGAGAAAGAGTAACTGCATCCAAACTGAAAGTTTGATTTGGAAAGGAATTTCTAAGGTTTTTTGGACCAACAAGAATGACTTCAGTCTTATCTGAATTTAATAGCAGGAAATTACAAGTCATCCAAACTTTGATTTCCTTAAGACAGGCTTCTAACTTGGCTAATTGATTAGTATCATCTGGCTTCATTGACAGGTATAATTGTGTGTCATCTGCATAACAGTGAAAATGTATACAGTGCTTTCTAATAATGTTGCCTAACGGAAGCATATATAAACTAAAAAGAGTAGGGCCAAGCACAGATCCCTGTGGAACTCCATGACTAAGCTTTGAGCTGAGAGAAAACTCATCATTTACATGAACAAACTGGAACCTATCAGATAAATAAGATTTAAACCACTGCAACGAAGTTCCATTAAGTCCAACATAGTGTTCTAATCTATCAAGTAGAATATTATGATCAATAGTATCAAAAGCTGCACTAAGATCTAAAAGGACAAGTACAGAAACTAGTCCATTATCAGATGCAATGAGGAGGTCGTTAGTGACCTTCGCTAAGGCTGTTTCAGTGCTATGATGGATTCTAAACCCAGATTGAAACTCCTCAAATAAACCATTTCCCTGCAGGTGGTCAAATAATTGCATAGCAACAACTCTTTCTAAGATTTTTGAAATGAAAGGGAGATTAGAGATTGGTCTATAGTTAGCTAAAGCTCCTGGATCTAGCGTTGGCTTTTTGAGTAAGGGTTTAATTACAGCCGTTTTAAAAGCCTGCGGTACATGGCCTAAAGTTAATGAAGAATTGATTATATGAAGAATAAAGCTACCAATAAGTGGGAAGACTTCTTTAAATAACCTGGTAGGAATAGGGTCTAAAAGACAAGTTGAAGGTTTGGATGAGGAAACTATTTTGTCTAACTCACAAAGGTCGATTGGAGTAAACTCATCAAGACAGACATCAATAGAAGGCGTTGTAGTAGTTACAGTATTTAAGTTAACTGTGGGAAGAATCTGATTGATTTTATCTCTGATGGATGAAATTTTATTATTGAAAAAGTTCATAAAGTCCTGACTAGTAAGCTCTAAGGGGATGCTAGGATTGACAGAGTCCTGACTCTTTGTCAACCTGGCTACAGTACTGAAAAGAAACCTGGGATTATTCTTGTTCTCTTCTATTAATGCAGAGTAATAACTCGTTCTAGCTTTTCTAAGAGATTTTTTATAAATTAAAAGATGATTTCTCCAAGCTAAATAGATTTCATCTAAATTAGTAGAGCGCCATTTTCTTTCTAATTGACGAGTCTTCTGTTTTAAGCTACGAGTTTCTGTGTTGAACCAAGGAGTTAAAAATCTCTGATTAGACTTTTTCTTTTTTAAGGGGGCCACCAAGTCTAGAGCCTGATGCAGAGAAGCTGAAACACTATCCACCATGTTATCAATTACAGAAGGAGCAAGCTGTCTATAGCTTATTTCCGTTGTGTTGACACATGGCATAGAGGAAACAATCTGCATAAATTTGGAAACAGCATCATCTGAGAGGCATCTACTGTGATAATATTTTTCTTTAGGAGCCAAATAGTCAGAAATAGTAAAATCAAAGGTTAACAGACAATGGTCTGACAGTACAGGGTTATGAGGAAACACTACCAGATTTTCTATTTCTATGCCATATGTCAGAACAAGGTCCAATGTATGGTGGAGGTAATGAGTAGAATTTCCTACTTTCTGAGAAAACCCAATCGAGTCTAATATTGAATTAAAAGCCACATTAAGGCAGTCACTATCTACATCCACATGTATATTAAAGTCCCCTACTATAATTATTCTATCAGATTTCAGCACTAAATCAGCTAAGAAATCAGGAAATTCGGATAAAAATTCTGAATAGGTTGATGGGGAACGATAAACTATGGCAAATAAAATTGGGTTTAACCTGGAATTGCTAAAGTGTCCAATGCTGAGGACCAGGCCCTCAAAGGAATTATAACATGTTTTTTGCTTTACATTAACTAGTAATTTGGAATGGTAAATTGATGCTACTCCTCCTCCACGACCAGAACTTCTGGGATTTTGACAGTTTAAATAACCAGAGGGAGTTGATTCATTTAAACCAACATAATCCTCTTGTCCTAACCAAGTCTCTGTAAGGGAAATTAAATCAATCTGATGATCAATTAACAGATCATGGACTAACAGAGACTTGGGAGTTAGAGACCTAATATTTAATAAACCACATTTAATTTTTAAATTATGAGGAGGAACAGAGGCCAAATCATTCAATTTAGAGGCTTTATGTTTAATTTGAGTTTTACCAATATTTTGCTTTATCACTTTGGGATGCTTATACATTATATTTTTATTTACTTTGGAGGGAGCAGACAACGATTCTCTGATGGGGAAGACAGGGGCTAAGCTGAGGGGTGGCGGATGAAGAGGAGCTGCAGAGAGGCGTGTAAGACTGCGACTCTGCTTCCTGGTCCCAACTCTGAGTAGTCAGGGTTTTGGAAATTTGGATAAAAAAGATGCCAGATTGTTAGATAAATGAGAAGCACCATCCAAAGTGGGATGAATGCTGTCTCGTCTCATAAGACCAGGTTTTCCCCAAAAAGAGCTCCAATTGTCAATGTAGCCCACGTCATTTTTAGGACACCACACAGACAGCCAGCGGTTCAAGGATGACGAGCGACTAAACATGTCATCACTGGTCAGATTGGGGAGGGGCCCAGAGAATACTACAGTGGCAGACATCGTTTTTGCAAAGTCACACACCGATTCTACATTAAGTTTCGTGACTTCCGACTGCCGGAGACGGATGTCATTAATGCCGGCGTGAATAACAATTGTGGAATATTTACAGTTACTTTTAGCCAGCATTTTCAAATTTGACTCGATGTCGCCTGCTCTGGCCCCAGGAATGCATGTGACTATGGCCGCTGGAGTCTCTAGGTTCACGTTTCTGACTACAGAGTCGCCAGTGATCAGAGTTTTTTCCTCAGCGGGTGTGTCGCTGAGCGGGGAAAAACGATTAGAAACGTGAACAGGTTGGTGGTGAACCGGGGCTTTGCGACTAGGCTTCCTTCTCACCGTCACCCACCCAGTCTCCTCGCTGCAGAGGAGAGCCGGGGAACCGCTGACAGGGGGACCTAAGCTAGCTAGCTCCGCTGCAGCTAATGGGCGTCCGTCGAGATTAACTGGCGCAGACGGTGTTTCAATGCAGCGGAGCCGGGATTCCAAATCAGACAACCTCGCCTCGAGCGCCTCAAAAAGACAACATTTATTACATTTACCGTTATCACTAAAAGAGGCAGAGGTGTAGCTAAACATCTGACAGAGAGAGCACACCAGAGGAGGAGAGGAAAGAGAGCTAGTAGCCATAGCTAGTGGCTCGAGAGCTGGAGAGCAAACCACACAGGCAGACAGCAAAACAGGAAGTGACGATACGTTACCACAAGGAAGTGACGATTACCACCCAGGTACACCAACAGGGACTGCTGCTAAGGTGAAGAAAGCCCTTGACATAGGAAAAAAAACAAAACAGAGCACAATATAAGCTTTCATGGGAGTGTCTATCTACATGGGTTTTGTGACTTGAAATGGGGGTGGAACACATTAATAGTAAGAAAGATGATGTTAGGATGTGGGCCATTCAGCAGCATTTAATGACTAACTGGGAAAATCCCACCTAGGACCACTTCTGGAATAGGCTAAATGATCCAGGTTTTGCTCAAGGTCACGATCAAGGGTCACAAGATATGAGTACATGCCAACATTTCAACTTGCATTAGGCCTTGGCTATATACATATAGAGAGAAACATGGAGGCCCTTGGTGACCTTGGCATGCATTCATGTGGCTTTATTAAGTGGCAAGTCTGTCATATAAAATAATTTAATATTTACTGTAAGTAAGGCGTACATTCTCTGATTGATTTTGGATTTACAAATTGTACAGTACAGTATACGTAGGATATTTAGCAAACCAAAGTGTAACCCCGTATTCAGTAATAACACCTGTAGCATATATTAACAACCACGGGTATGTAACTTGTCTGTATAATTTGTGTCACTCAATATGAATAAGTGATTAGTCAATACAAGCTACTCAATTGAACCAGTAGGTTCGGCTGCTGGAGCAAAGTGGAGCATTCAAATGAGACTCGGAGACAACAATATAAAGTTGAATAATTGCCGGCTTTAGTGAATAAATTAAAAAAATGGAAAAGAATGGAAAAAATAAAAATAAAAAGACAAAAACACATTTAACAACATGCAACTGAAATGGATGTAACATCCACCATGTGAAGGGTCAAAACCAAACCAAAAGTTTGTTGCCTTTGTTTCTTCAAATCTCAGCGGAGTTAAGTTTGATCTCGGGTGCACCCTTGTTACCTCAGTTTGGAGTGTAACTTAAAATCCAATTTATCTAATTTGGTTCTAGGTTCACAGTTCTCTGTGCAAATCAGTAACAAACACCATTCAGACAGGGAGGATATCCTGCTCTTCAGCACCAGTATACACTTTTAGTCATTAGCAATCAGTAGTTGAAGAAAAGTCCAAAATATTAGAAACAGTCAAAAACACAAAAATAAGTCCTCAGTTCCCAGGAAAAGAAAAAAAGAAAAAATGTCAGTGGTGTCCAGAGTCCAAGGGAAAAAAGGGGAAATGTGTGTGTGATGTTGGGGGAAAAAGGGAAATTGTGTAATGGGCTGAGTGTGAAGGCGTCTGCAGCTACTGGGCCTACCACACCGAGGAGTGCAGCAGAACTGGTCCAGCAGGCAGTGATATCTTGATGATTCTTTCTAGATCCTATTGGGACGGCTCGCCATCAAGGTCAAAGCATGGATCCTCACAGGACAGATTCACGCAGGACAATCATCATAGAATCAAGGCACAAAAAAAAAAAAAACTGACCTGTCGACAGACAGGCTCAGAGAAATATAAATCAAATATCTAAATAGTTCTCTTTTTTTAACTGGATTCACATCATGAAATCTGTATTGACTTCTTTTTAACAATAAAATGCATCAATTAACATGAAATGATTCACTGTTTGCATTTCCTTAAAATGTTTCACCGTGAAATTAATGGATATGACAATTTAATTACCATGAAATAACTTTTTCCTTTAAACAAGTTGAAAAATACAATTGCTTATATTCAAATGAACAAACATGACAAATAAACCTTATATTCAACAGCTATAAATTCAGTAGAAAAATCCAGAATTGTGAAATAAGCAACAAGGTGCAAACTGAATGAAATCCCTCTATGGGAAAGTAAAACTCGTGCTCACCGATCTCTCCGGGGGGTTTTGCACACAGCGCGAAATGGAGGCACTGGCACGAAATGGAGGCGCCTGCAGCGGCATGAAATAAAGCGGCGTTGTTGGAGGTTTTAAGTAGAGTTTATTATCATACCGCAGTCACAGGATCCCCTCTCCAGCCCAAGTGTGTGCAGGCTGGAGCGGGATCCTCTGGCTCTCAGAGAAGAAGACACAGAGTGCGTGTCTGCAGCAGCAGTTGAAGTGAGAGAGAGAGAGTGTGTTACAGAACCTGTGCAGTATTTATACCCAACTCAAACAACACATCAAAGCAGATTCACAGCAGTTGGTCTGATCAAAGGGACTGCAGAACAGGCATGAGATATTTGCATTTGTGAGACATACTGTACATCACAACAGGCAGATTTGCTAGACTCTGCTCCAGCTGCAGAACAAAGAGGTCAAAAGGCACATCTACATATTGATCTGAGTCTCTAGGTCACAGTAAGGACAGGACGCATGAACACAATGCATGAAAGGTAACATTATCACAGTAGTGTAGCGGAAAAAACCAGGAGTAGCGAGCTGTCTGTCCTTAGTCTGTTTGTGGGGGTTTTCCCAAACCGCCACAGCTCCCCCCCAGAGGGCTCGGCAGGTGGTTGAGACCTCGATAGTGCAGCTTGGGCAGTGAGCAGGGAAAAGCTCTGTGCAGGAGGGGGTGGAGGGGGGTGGGGGTAGTAAAAGCCGGCCGGAGACGATGAAAACGTCTGGGCCGGGCAAAAATTGCTTGTGGGTCCGCAATGTCGAAGGGCTGTCCCGTTGAATGTGCAGAGGTCCACAAGAAGAAAAATTAGTCACTGGCTCCTCCCGCGATTAAGTCCTGCAAGGATTAATAGCGGCCGTGAAGAAAAGACGAGGCTGCGTGGCGGCTGTGATGAGAGCAGAGGGACTGGCATGTTGACTTTAGGTGCGGGCGCAGCCCTAAAGTCCTCGGGGATCGCAAAACCGCTGAATTCCCCATGTCTGCCGTGGCTGAGACCATTAACAAATCCTTCGAGCATGCTGCGTGCGTGCCTCCAGGTGAGAGCAGCCCTGAAGGCTCTGTGTGCAGCGGCGAAGGATGATGGGGGTCTGTAGAGCCGTATGCGTCCCGTGCGTGGTGCGCCGTCTTCGTAACTCCTGGTGCGTGCGCCGGGGTTCCGTGATGGGTGGGCCAGCTGGAGAGGAGAACCAGGGTCAGGGAGCTTGATCATCCCTGTTCAGTGTGTTGGAGCGGTGAAGGGAAGTAGACGCTCTGTCACTCGCTCGGTCATGGTGCGTTCAGGTCCACGTGTGCTCCATCGGCCATGGGGATCGCCGTCGTGGAGAGAGGACGAGGTGCATGCGCTCACGTGTGGAGGAGCTGTGAGCGCGGCCGGTCCAGCGTGGATGTGCCGATCTAGGCGTGCAGATCTCACCATGAAACGTTGCTCAGCTTTCCCGGTCGTGGGTGTTCTCCGGGGAGTTTCGCCTGGAAAATCCGCGTTGAGGTCTCCCTGAAGCAGAAGGGAGGGCAGATCAGTCAGGCTGCCGCGTTCGCTTGTCGTCGGAGAATCACCGCCGGGTGTTGCGTTCGCTGGCAGCGTGTTCGTTTCAGCGTCGGGTCACCAGTGCAGCGGCATGAAATAAAGCGGCGTTGTTGGAGGTTTTAAGTAGAGTTTATTATCATACCACCGTCACGGGATCCCCTCTCCAGCCCAAGTGTGTGCAGGCTGGAGCGGGATCCTCTGGCTCTCAGAGAAGAAGACACAGAGTGCGTGTCTGCAGCAGCAGTTGAAGTGAGAGAGAGAGAGTGTGTTACAGAACCTGTGCAGTATTTATACCCAACTCAAACAACACATCAAAGCAAATTCACAGCAGTTGGTCTGATCAAAGGGACTGCAGAACAGGCATGAGATATTTGCATTTGTGAGACATACATCACAATAGGCAGATTTGCTAGACTCTGCTCCAGCTGCAGAACAAAGAGGTCAAAAGGCACATCTACATATTGATCTGAGTCTCTAGGTCACAGTAAGGACAGGACGCATGAACACAATGCATGAAAGGTAACATTATCACAGTAGTGTAGCGGAAAAAAACAGGAGTAGCGAGCTGTCTGTCCTTAGTCTGTTTGTGGGGGTTTTCCCAAACCGCCACAGCGCCCAGCTAAACCACAGGCCTCTAAACAAACATACAACAGTGCAATCTTTTACTTTCCAGACAAGTTAGCTCACACTGACGACCAAATTAAACAACTACATTAATTGAACGTCATATGTTTTACCTTTCGGCTTCAGGCAGTAAAAAACAAGTTGTAAAAAACCATTGGGAAGCTTCACTCTTTCAGCTGTATGAGGGGCGACAGTTAAATGGAGACTTAGCTTAGCATTTAGTGCTAATCGGTATCTACTGAACTGATTTAGCTCACTTATGGTTTGTGGGCAGCGCAGTGGCGGAGTGGTTAGCACTGCGGCAGCACAGCTACTCACCCTTGGCCGGGGGATCCTGAGTTCGATCCCAGCCCTCGGCCAACAGTGATCTGTGTGGAGTTTGCATGTTCTCCCCGTGTCTGCGTGGGTTTACTCCGGGGTTTCTCCGGTTTCCTCCCACATGCCAAAAACATGCAAGTTAGGTTAATTGGCATCAAACTGGGGATTCTAAATTGTCCTTAGGTATGACTGTGAGAGTGAATGGTTGTCTGTCTCTCTGTGTTGGCCCTGTGATGGACTGGCGATCTGTCCAGGGTGTATCCTGCCTCTCGCCCAAAGATGCTGGGATAGGCTCCAGCCCCCCTGTGACCCGAAAAGGATTAAGCAGAAGAAGATGGATGGATGGATGGATGGTTACTTTTTACAAGTCACCGCTTTAGTAAAAGTAATTTACCTTCAGTACATTGTAGGTTTATCTCGTTTCACTCTCGCTCCGCTTTTTTATTGTGTACTCCCCATCACGTACACTGTGACCATGTACTCTGCTGCAGAAATCCAAACGTCTCTCTGACCCAACAGCACCATTACCCATTCTCCTAGCAGGTGGGCGGGACTAACTGCCGCGGGTAACATCTTGGATTGGCCAAACCAATCTTGTAACTACATTCTGAACTGTTCATTGGTTGAAAATGTGCCACTTCACATTTGACAAATAACAGCAACAAAAATTATATAAAGAATATATTCTTTCCCTCTTAGCGCAATAATTGATATTTTCCACTTAGTAAAAGATTTAAGAGAGTAACTAATTTTAATTAACTATTTTATCTTTGATGTTCTGCATGTTTAGTGTCTCATATGTAGCCCATTTTATCATGTGGGTTACAAAAGTGTGTGTGTGTGAGAGAGAGGTGAAAAAAATGTTCTTGAGGATTATAAAAAAAAAAGGTCCAGCCAAAAACCATAAGTGTTTTACACGTCTCCACACACACTTGCACACTCAGTAATCCCCATGTTGGTAGCTGATGTTTATTGCCATGTAATAGGATCAGGATGAGGCTCCATCAATATCAGAGCAAACATCTCTCTCTCTCTCTCTCTCTGACATGCACACACACACACACACACACACACACACACACACACACACACACACACACACACACACACACACACACACACACAATTGCTGATCAAACATTGTGATCCAGGAGAAATGAGAGGGCTAATCCTTTTAGTCTTCTAAGAAGACGCTCTCTCTCTCTCTCTCTCTCTCTCTCTCTCTCGCTTCTTCAATCATTCCTTTTTTTTACTCCCTGCCTTTCTCTTCCCGTCTTTTGCCTGACAACATTGTTTTCCGCTGTCTCTGTGCCACTTTTCCTGACAAGGACACGACTGTGCAGAGAGAGCCAGTGAGCCAAATATACTCACCACTGTGTCTGTCTGCTTTTAGAAGAGATTGATCTACTTGGTTTGCAGGGAGATTAGGCCTGATAAATCCGCCTTTTAAACCAAACAAACCTCCCTCAGCCTCCTCCCACCTACACATCTGCATCCATCTGTCTGTTAACATTCCTTCAGGTTTGCACTAATTTCCATCATGTTGAAATATGAAACCAGAATCTGGACTCATTTTTGGTTAACAAGTGTTTTAGCTTTTTTTTTGGGGGGGGGGTAGAAGATGCTAGTATATTTCTTTATCAGTTTCACATAAAAAGTAAGTGTGGCATTCTTAATATTATGACAAATAGCCTTTTGTTTAAGGTCTCTACAGGCTCTGAGATGATGGTGAGTTTTGCAGGTTTATTTCAGGTCACACACTGTCACGGTCCAACACAATCTTGATATGAGCGCACATGTTTGGGTGTATGGTATCAAACAAGCATGAAGCATATTACTGCTGCGCTCAAAATTATTCACCCCCATTGCGAATTATTTTCATCAGATTAACAGTTCAGCACTTAAATCTGTTTAAATGTGCCTTCTTTTATTTGTTTTCCCAAACAGATGAAAGTTTGTATATTTTGAAAGTAAATTCCAGTGCTTTTTAACCCAATAATTTTGAGTGTGACTGTATTTGTTGAGCCACTCCCTTTAGGATTGGATTATTTTTTTAATGGCAGTCACAGTGTTTTGACTTTGAAAGATTATCAATGCGAGACAGTCAATTGAAAAAAGCATTCTGCAGTTATTTCTGCCGCTCCTGTTCATTGGTATTAACCCTGTCCCCGCTTCATCCTTCTATTAAAGAACAATTAATTTCAAATGTTGCTGTTTAGGAGCATGCAGAGAGATCGTTATTCAGCTGAATTCAGGCAAGCAAACATTTCTCTAAAGTGGCACTCTGGCAAAAATTAGCTTTTTTTTTCTTGTTAACGTGTCTGTAACATGTTTTTATGACTTACAAGGCATATCAAGAATGACATCACTTAAATATGTCATGTCTTTGTTTTCTTGCTGTGAAATTTCCGTTAAGCTCCTCCCCTTGGAAAAAAGGCAAGGTTAGACCGAATGTTTTTGGTGACATTGTGGGGGCATGCAGTTGGACTTCTCCACCCAGGGAACAATGGACTGAAAAAGGAGGTGTCACCGGGGGGTATCAGATGGGGCAGTAAGGACTATGCGCTCCCCAGGGAGAGGAGTAAATGCTGGAGCCGCTGGGAGAATAAAGGTGTGAGTGCGGCGCAGGCGTTATGTTAATGTGCCTCACTGACTTTGTTCTAAACATAATGTATGATGGTCGGCAGTTCCGGGTCTCGATGCTTGGGATTAAAGATATAAAAGAGGAATGTACAGAGACTCAGGATTCTTGTTTGCTGTAAATTATGTTGGAGAAGGAAGAAAGTTTCTGTGTCGTCCAGCTCGTTGCCTCGCCTGCCTCCTTTCTCCACATTGGTGACCTGAAGACGTGCCATGGAAAGCCAGCTGAGCACCGCCCCAGAGACTGCCTGGAGGGAGCGCACCAGCGCTGTGTGCATGGTCTCAGTGCAGCTCCCAGACTTCTGGCTTCACATCCCAACCGCGCGGTTCTTGCACATAGAAGCCCAGTTCGCACTCCCCGGGATAACAACGGACAATACCAGATATTACTACGTGGTCGCTGCGCTGGATGCGCGTGCCACGCAACAGGTGATGAGCCTGCTCCAGGAGCCGCCAGCCCACGGAAAATAGGAAGTGCTCAAGATGATGCTTCTCCAGCGCTATACTCTTTCTGATAGTGAGAGGGCAGAGAGGCTTCTAACGCGTTCGGAGTTAGGGGACAAGTCAGCAGTGGAGCTAATGGAGAGCATGTTGGCACTGAGGGGGAAGGATGACAAATCTTTCCTGTTCACCCACTTGTTCCTCAGGAGCCTACCTGCTACAGCGAGGGCGATACTGGCCAACTTGCTGTGGCTGGTTGCCAAGGACTACCATGCCCTGGCGCAGGAAGCGGACCGCATCATCTTGGTGACCAGAGCTTCTAGCGTGCAGACAGTGGCACCGGCGTCCATGAGGGAGTCCAGCAAGGTCGAGGAGCCGTTCATGGTAGCCGGGACAGACACCAGAAGACGAAGGAATGGGGCGATCTCTTTGTATCATCGCCATTTCGGCTTGAATGCCCAACGTTGCCTGTCGCCATGCCGATTCAAGAAGCTGGGAAGACAGCACGTTCGGAGTTTGGTGGCAGCTGCAACCAATGGTGACAGGAACAGACTGCTTCATGTCACGGACACATGTTTGGGGAGACGATTTTTGGTGGACTCCGGCTCCCAGAAGAGCCTCATCCTGCCGGTCAACTCAGACAGGGTGGCAAGAGGCAGCGGTCCTAAGCTCACGGCCGCCAACAGATCCACCATCAGGACATTTGGCAAACAGACACTAACGATATGCTTACACAGACGCAACTTTCAGTGGGACTTTGTGATTGCTGCATGTTCCAGCCCCATTTTAGGTGCAGATTTTTTATGTGCTTATGGGTTGTTAGTTGATGTTGCTAATAGTAGATTAGTGGATGCTGTCTCTTTCACCTCACTGCCCTGCACAGCCCGGGGAGCTGGGTCGACAACACTGGCTAATGTTATAACTCCAGGGGGTAAGTATCAACATTTGCTTGCACAGTTCCCAGCACTCACGGTTCCAACTTTTTCGGCTACGGTAACAAAACACAGGGTTGAGCACTTAATAACGACAAAAGGTCTGCCGGTGTTCGCGCGTCCTCGGCATTTGGATGCAGCTAAACTGGCCAGCGCGTGACAGGAGTTTGCCAACTTAGACCAGTTGGGCATCATCAGGCACTCCAACAGCCCATGGGCATCCCTGCTACACATGGTGCCTAAAGCCAACAGGTTGTGGCGACTGTGCGGCGATTTCCGACGCCTGAATAAAGCCATGGAACACCATCGTTATCCCATTCCGTACAGCCAGGATTTTTCCTTGCACCTGACTGGGGCGCGTGTTTTTTCGAAAGTGGATCTGGTCCGTGGATACCATCAGGTCCCGGTGCGCTCGGAAGATGTTCCAAAAACAGCGGTAATAACTCCTTTTGGCCTTTTCGAGCTTTTATGCATGCTGCTCGGATTAAAAGGCGTGGCGCAGACTTTCCAGAGGATGATGGACACAGTGCTTCGTGACTTGTCCTTCGCTTTTGTCTACTTAGATGACATTCTGGTAGCTAGTGCGTCCGAGGAGGAGCACATTGCCCATCTCAAGACAGCTTCCCAGAGGTTGGAAGCGCATAGGCTGATAGTTAACCCGGCGAAGTGCCAGTTCAGCATGCCAGAAATTGATTTTTTGGGCCACCGCATTTCGCCAGAGGGTGCAATCCCATTACCAGATAAGGTGTGCGCTGTGGCGGACTTTCCGCACTCGCAGACCATGAGAGCACTATAGGAGTTTTTGGGAATGGTCAGTTTTCATAACCGTTTTCTTGCCTGAGTAGCCCAGCTGATACAGCCATTGTATGCCGTGCTTAAAAAAATAGACACCCGCAGAAGCCATCAACTGGACTCCCGAGCGAGTCCAGACTTTTACTAATGCCAAAGCAGTGCTTGCAGATGCCGCATTGACAGCCCACCTGGATCCGTCTGCACGGATAGCGCTCACGACGGATGCATTTGATGTTGCCATAGGGGCAGTGGTGGAGCAGTGCGTCTCAGGTTCGTGGCAGCCGCTTTCATTTTTTAACCAGACTTTGCGCGACAACAAACGCAAGTACAGCACATTCGATAGAGAATTGCTTACTCTCCACCTGGCGACGTGCCATTTTCAGTCCTGGCTGGAGAGGCGCGAGTTCACTGTGTTTGTGGCCCATAAGCCACTGACACACGTGATGTCTCAAGACCTCGGAACCGTGGTTGGCCCAGCAGCAGCGGCATTTGGCCACAATTTCGGAGTTCACTACCGACATTCAACACATTGCCAGTAAACTCAACGTCATGGCCGATTGCCTGTCAGGCGAGTTAATCGCCCCGGTCTCTATGGGAATAGATTTCCCTGCCATGGCCGCGGAACAAGCCGGGGACGCAGACATTTGCGTGCTCCAGTCTGCGCCAACTGGGTTAAGGCTGGAGAACAGGGCGGTGCAAGAAGGGTGCCCTCCTTTGCTCTGCGATGTCTCCAATGGCCGCCTGCACCCGGTGGTTCCAAACTCTTGGTGCCGTCGCGTTTTTGAGTCGGTCCACTCCCTTTCGCTTCCGGGAGTGCGTGCTTCAGTGAAACAGTGGGGGCAAAATTCGTCTGGCTGTGCTTGCACAAAGACGTGGAAGAGTGGGCTGCAGCTTGCTTCGCGTGCCAGCGGGCCAAAGTGCACAAGCACACCAGAGCCCCCCTTGAGCCATTCCAAATCCCGGCCAGGAGGTTCGACCACGTCCACGTGGATTTTGTGGGACCCCTCCCACCATCACAAGGTTTTAAACACTTCTTAACAATCGTGGACCACACCACGTGCTGGCCTGAAATGGTCCTGCTGGCTTCTACCACGTCCGCGGAAGTGGCTCGCGCTTTTTTGTCTGCTTGGGTTGCACGTTTCAGATCTCCATCGGACATCACGTCTGACAGGGGTCCACAATTTGTTTCAGAACTCTGGTCTGTGATGGCCTAGAGCCTAGGGGTCAAAATTCACCACACTAATGTGTACAACCCCCAGGCTAACAGGTTATGCGAGCGTTTTCATAGGTCACTTAAAGCAGTGCTCAGAGCTTCACTCACGGACACAAATTGGGTCGATCGTCTGCCCTGGGTTCTTTTAGGGTTGCACTCTGTACCTAAGGAGGATTTGGCAGCCTCCCTGGCAGAACTCGTTTTTTGTCAGCCGCTGCGGATCCCTGGAGAGTTTTTACCGGAAAACCCCGTGCTCGAGGCTGATCCGCCCGCACAAATTTTACAAAGTACAGAGGCTGTGAGCGTATCGGGCCCAGCCCACCAATGTTTTCTCCACACATTCATCCCAAAGAGCTTGCAGAACACCAGTTTTGTTTTTGTCAGGCACGATGCGAACCGGACCCCACTGCGTCCGCCGTACAACAGACCGTTTAGGGTGTTGGAACCTGGGGCAAAGCATTTTGTGCTAGACTTGAGGGAGACCATCAGCATAAACAGGCTTAAGCCCACTTTTGTGTTGGCAGAAGAACAGGTGGTGTTGGCCCAAGCTCCCCGGTGTGGACGCCCACCGTTGGTGGCTCTGCAAGTTGGTGATCCCTTGGCAGGGACCTGCGCTTGTGAAGCTGATGTGTTTTCTCCCCCTCCCTTCTTCCCTCCACAGACTGACGTGCCCTTCTGTACACCCCGCCAGCAGGGTGGTTCGGCTGGATCGGTGACCCCCCGCTACAGCTGCTATGGGTGCCGACTCAAGCCCAAAGGATGGGGGGGTTAGTGCCCTTCCTGGGTGTTTGGAGGGGCCGTGTAGGGGCATGGTGTTGGACTTCTCCACCCAGGGAACAATGGATCGAAAGAGGAGGTGTCACCTTGGGGTATCAGACGTGACAGTAAGGACTATGCGCTCCCTGGGGAGAGGAGTAAATTCCAGAGCCGCTGGGAGAATAAAGGTTTGAGTGTGGCACTGGCATTATGCCATGTTAATGTACCACATAGGCTTTGTTCTAAACATAATGTATGATGGACGGAAGTTCCGGGTCTTGATTCATGGGATTAAAGATATAAAAGAGGAATACCCAGAGACCCGGAATTCTTGTTTGCTGTAAATTATGTTGGAGAAGGAATAAAGTTTCTGTTGTCCAGCTCGTTGCCTCGCCTGCCTTCTTTCTCCACAACATAACTATAAGAGCTACATAGTGTTGAGCCAATCAGCGCATAAGAACTGCCTCTGGCCTAACTGAAGTTAGCCTCCAGGGTTAGTTTGCATATTTGGACAACTGCTTTGAAAACTTGACCCAAATTAAGAAGAGTTTTACCAATAACCTTCTTTTAAGGACTGATGCAGTTTCAGTCATTATCCTGGGCCACCGTGCATACAACTGGGCATGTCCTTCAACCAGTCAGTGTTTTTATCACAGGATTTATTCTGTTTAATGTAGAGCTAGCCACTATTAGCATTGTGGGATGTGGGTGGGCCTAGTCACAGATCCTGGTGTTTGAAGGAGGAGGAAAAGTGAAAGATTTTGACACAAAACTGTAACGCAATGATTTTTTTTTTTTGTAGGAAAAAAGAGCATAAAATATCATTTTAGACAATGTAGATTTGTTTCTATAGGAGATTTATATCCACTGGAGTGTGTCTTTAAATGAAAGGATATCCACCCTAACTACCATCAGTTTGGGGGTGAAAAAGAATCAATCTATAAAATGTCATTTAG